>JAJQQW010000001.1:32021190-34819940 GCA_025583905.1 Ia io | reverse complement strand
AAAACAGTTGGAGTTAAAGAATGACATAACACAAATGAAGTACACATTGGAAGGAATACATAGCAGATTAGGGGAAGCTAAGGATCAAATCAGTGAATTAGAAGACATAGTTGAAAATATCAATCAATTAAGGAACCAATAAGGAAAAACAATTAAAAAACAGATGGACAGCTTAAGGGGGATGTGGGACAATGTTAAATGTAACAATATTAGAATAGCAGGTGTGCCAGAAGAAGCAGAAAGGGAGAAAGGAATAGAGAAGGTTTTTGAAGAAATAATGGTAGAAAACTTCCCTAACCTGGTAAAGGAAAAAGTCACACAAGTTCAGGAGGCACAGAGAACCCTACACAAGAAGAACCCAAACAGACCCATGCCCAGACACATCATATTTAAAATGCCAAAAATTAAAGACAAAGAGAGAACCTTAAAGGCAGCAAAAGAAAAGAAAACTATTACCTACAAAGTAGTTCCCATAAGGCTGACACCTGATTTTTCATCAGAAACTTTACAGGCCAGAAAGGAATGGCGTAAAGTACTCTAGGTAATGGAAAGCAAGGATCTGAGACCAAGATTACTATATCCAGCAAGGCTATCATTCAAAACTAGAGGCCCAGTGCATGAAATTCTTGCATTCAGGGGGGTCCCTCAGCCTGGCCTGTGCCCTCTCGCAGTCCGGGATCCCTTGGGGGATCTCTGACTGACAGCTTAGGCCCACTCCAGTCAGACATCCTTAGCGCTGCCACGGAGGAAGGAGAGGCTCCCGCCACTGCTGCAGTGCTCGCCAGCAGTGAGCCCAGCTCAGGGCTCTGGCTGAGCAGAGCTCCCCCTATGGGAGCACATTGGCCACAAGGGGGCAGTCCCTGAATTGAGCATCTGCCCCTTGGTAGTCAGTGCACGTCATAGTAACTGGTCATTCCCCCATTTAGTCGCTTTGCATATTACGCTTTTATTATATAGGCTAGATGGTCAAATAAAGAGCTTCCCAAATAAACAAAAAGGCTAAAGGAGTTCATCATCACCAAGCCAGCATTACAAGAAATGCTAAAGGGATTGCTGTAAGAGATTGCTGAGAAGAAACAGAGAGAGAAACATAGCCATACAGAATTAAAATGGCTATAAATAAGTACCTCTCAATAATAACCCTAAATGTAAATGGATTAAATGCTCCAATTAAAAGGTGTAGGGTACCTGAATGGATAAAAAAAATGACCCAACTATATGCTGTCTACAAGAGACCCACCCCAAAAACAAAAGATAAACACAAGATGAAAGTAAAGGGATGGAAAAAAATTGTCCATGTAAATGGAAATGAAAAAAAAAAAGCTGGAGTAGCAATTTTCATATCTGACAAAATAGACTTTAAAATGAAGGCCATTACAAGAGGCAACAAAGGTCACTACATAATACTAAAGGGATCAATTCAACAAGAGGATATAACCTTGGTCAACATTTATGCACCCTATATAGGTACACCTAAATATATATTAAAAAATTCTAGAGGACTTTAACAGAGAGATTGACAACAATAAAATCATAATAGGGGATTTTAACACCCCTCTGACTTCCCTGGACAGATATTCCAGACAAAAATTTAACAAGGAAACAGAAACTCTAAAGGACACACTGGATCAGATGGATTTAATAGACATTTATAGAACATTTCACCCCAACACAGCAGAATATACATTCTTCTCAAGTGCACATGGGTCATTCACAAAAATAGACCACATGTTAGGACACAAAACAAGTCCCTACAAGTTCAAGATTGAAATCAGATCAAACATCTTCTCAGATCATAGTGAAATGAAGTTAGAAATTAACTACAGTAAAAACACTCAAAATACATTCAAATACATGGAGGCTAAATAGCATGTTTTTAAAATATGAATGGGTTACCAACGAGATCAAGAAAGAAATAAAGAACTTCCTGGAAACAAATGAAAATGAATACACAACAACCCAAAATCTCTGGGACACAGTGAAAGCAGTCCTGAGGGGGGAAGTTCATAGCACTACAGGTACACCTCAAAAAAACAAGAAAAATCAGCAATAAACTATTTAACCCTAAAACTGAAAGAATGGGAAAGAGAACAACAAGAAAAGTCCAGAGTAAGTAGAAGGAAGGAAATAATAATGATTAGAGCAGAAATAAATAACATAGAGACTAAAAGAATGATACAAAAAAATCAGTAAACCAAGAGCTGGTTCTTTGAAAGGATAACCAAAATTGATAAACCATTAGCCAGACTTATCAAGAAACAAAGAGAGAGGACCCAAATAAATAAAATCAGAAATGAAAGTGGAGAAGTAACCATGGACACCACAGACATACAAAGGATTCTAAGAAAATACTATGAACAACTATATGCGAACAAGCTGGACAATGTGGATGAAATAGACAAATTCCTAGTAAATACAATCTCCCAAAACTGAATGAGGAAGAATCAAGAAAACCTGAATAGGCAAATGACACCTGATGAAATAGAAGCATTAATCAAAAAACTCCCACCAAAAAAAAAAAACCCCAGGTCCTGGTGGCTTCACAGGGAAGTTTTTCCAAACATTCAAAGAAATAACACCTTGTAGTATTTCAGAAAATTCAAGAGGAAGGAACACTTCCAAACTCGTTTTATGAGGCCAGCATTATCATAATTCCAAAACCCGATAAAGACACTACAGTAGGTCCTCGGGTTATGTTGGAGATCTGTTCCTACAGCGTGAGGTAACGCAAATTTCGGTGTAAGCCAGAAACCACCTACATAAGCACCTACGTCACTCACATGGAGCACATACACAGCAGTAATGAAGTGAAACAGTAAAAAAAAAAAAAAAAACTAAAAGAAAGATAACAATTCTTGACCTTTACATGTGGTAAATAAATAATAAAAAAAAAAGCACATATGTACATACGTTGAAATGATGGAACTTTTTTTATATATAAATAAATAGGAGATGGCGACATAACCAGGAAATGACATACATCGAGTCTGACATAACCCAAGGACTGCCTGTACAAAGAAAGAGAATTACAGGCCAATATCCCTGTTGAACAGATGCTAAAATCCTCAACAAAATGTTAGCAAATCGCATCCATCAATATATTAAAAAGATCATGCACCATGATCAAGTGGGATTTATTCCAGGATGCAAAGCTAGGTACAATATTCGCAAATCAATAAATGTGATACATCACATAAACAAACTGAAAGAAAAAATTCACATGATCATATCAATAGATGCAGAGAAAACATTTGACAAAATCCAACACCCATTTTTGATAAAAACACTCAAGAAAGTTGGAATAGAGGGAGCATATTCCAAATGATAAAGGCCATACATGACAAACCTATAACCAGCATCATATTCAATTGGATCATATTCAATGGGCAGAAACTAAAACCATTTCCCTAAGAACAGGAACAAGACAGAGATGCCCACTTTCACCATTCCAGTTTGAAGTGCTAGCCATAGCGATCAGAAAAGAAGAAGAAATAAAAGGCATCCAAATTGGAAAAAAAGAAGTAAAATTGTCATTTTTCACAGATGACATGATATTGTACATATAAAATCCTAGACTCGATAAAAAACTACTAGACTTAATAAATGAATTCGGAAATGTAGCAGGACACAAAATTAACATCCAGAAATATATGGCTTTTTTATGCACCAATAATGAACTCACAGAAAGAGAAACTAATAAAAAATCTCATTTACCATCATCCCCCAAAAATTAAGATACCTATGAATAAATTTAACTAAGGAGGTAAAAGAACTATACATGGAAAACTACAGGACATTGAAAAAAGAGGTAGAGGAAGACATAAACAAATGGAAGAATATACCGTGTTCATGGATTGGTAGAATCAACTTCATTAAAATGTCCATACTACCCTAAGCAATCTATAGATTCAAAGAAATCCCCATTAAGATACCAACAACATATTTCAAAGACCTAGAACCAACTCTCCAAAATTCATCTGGAATGAAAAAAAGACCCTGAATAGCTACATCAATCCTGAAAAAGAAGAACAAAGAAGGAGGGATCACAATACCAGATATCAAGGTATATTACAAAGCCACAGTTCTCAAAACTGCCTGGTACTGGCACAAGAACAGACATATAGACCAATGGAACCAAACAGAGAACCCAGAAATTGACCCAAGCCATTATGCTCAATTAATATTTGACAAAGGAGGCAAGACCATACAATGGAATCAAGACAGTCTCTTCAATGAATGGTGTTGGGAAAATTGGACAGATACATGCAAAAAAAGAAAGAAAGAAACTAGACCAGCAACTTACACCACGCACAAAAACAAACTCAAAATGGATAAAGGACTTAAATGTGAGATGGGAAACCATAAAAATCTCAGAAGAATCCGTAGGCAGCAAAATAGCAGACATATGTAGTAGCAATATCTTTACCAATACATCTCTTTCAGCAATGAAACTAAAGAGAAAATAAACAAATGGGACTACATCAAAATAAAAGGCTTTTGCACAACAAAAGAAATCATCAAAACAACAAGAAAGCCCACTGCATGGGAGAACATATTTTCCAATGTTATCTCTGATAAGGGTTTAATCTCCAAAATGTACAGGGAAGTCATACTACTTAACAAAATGAAAATAAGCAATTCAATCAAACAATGGACAAAGGATCCTAATAGACACTTTTTGAAAGAGGACACAAAGAAGGCCAAGAGATATATGAAAACATACTCAAAGTCACTAATCATCTGAGAGATGCAAATCAAAACCACAATGAGGTACCATCTCACACCTGTCAGAATTGCTATCAACAAATCAACAAAGGACAAGTGCTGGCAAGAATGTGAAGAAAAAGGAACCCTCGTGCACTGCTGGTGGGAATGCAGACTGGTGCAACCACTGTGGAAAATAGATTCCTCAAAAAATTAAAAGTGGAACTCCCATTTGACCCAGTGATCCCACTTCTAGGAATCTATCCCAAGAAAACAGAAACACCAATCAGAAAGGACATATGCACCCCTGTGTTCATAGCAGCACAATATACAATAGCTAAGATTTGGAAACAGCCTAAGTGCCCATCAACAGATGAGTGGATTAGGAAACAGTGGTACATCTATACAACGGAATACTACTCTGCAGTAAAAAAGAAGGGACTCTTACCATTTGCAACAGCATGGAGAGCATCATGCTAAGTGAAATAAGCCAGTTGGAGAAAGATAAATATCATAAAATATCATATGATCTCACTGATTTGTGAAGTATAATGAACAACATAAACTAATGAACAAAAATAGAGCCAGAGGGAAAAATATTCTAGAATATAATAGAAGTGATCCTGTTATTTTGCAGATTTTTAATATTTTCTACAATGTTTGTGATATCATACCATGTTAGTACAGTTTTAGTAATATTATTATGCTTAAAATCCTTTTATTCTTGAAATATTTATGTTTATTGCATGTAATATTACTATATGTAAGATCATTTTTCTTGAATAACTGGTGTTTATTGCATGTAACATTATCATATTTAAAATCGGTATCTTGAGATATTAATATTTATTTCATATAACATTATTGTATTTAAAATCGTTTTTCTTGAAATTTAAAAAAAACCTGAAAAAACAAACAAAAAAAAGAAAATAAAAAGAATAATTGAGATACTCTCATGCACAGTAATAAATCTAGCTGAGCTTCTGCACCTTGCCTTGCAATGTTTACATAAAGCATAGCTTTATCAATTTATAATGGTAATTATTTAAAAGGTAGATATGAAAACTATACATTTAATCCTCTGAAATTTCCTTCTAATTTTTAAATCTGTAATTAAGCAATTGCTATAAGGAAAAGCTTCATTCCTAGAAGATGTTACCCATTTCCCTCAGTTATTTCTCTCTAAAATCTTGAATCCTCTTCTCAGATCACATAAAGAGATACATTAAACGCACAGGAAAAAATGTTTTTGGTTGCTGATATAATGCCCTTAAGTTTGTCGACATAATATTTTAACATTAAAATAAGAGTTAAAACATCACTTAATTCATACAGTACACTATTAATCAACAGTATCCCACTGACTTAGAAGTTTCCTAAAACTGGTTGTCTTCTCTGCATTTAGTAAGTTAATAACTAATGACCCAATCAAAGAATGTGCTTGTAATAGGCTGCTGGTTTAATTTTAGAATTAGAAGTTTCAATGATGGGCTATCTTCAAATGTATAAATGCAATAAGTGGCATGTAAACTATTAGATAAATTTATTCCTAGGTATTTTTTTCTTTTTGAAGCAATTGTGAATGGGATTTTTTTTTTTAATTTTCACTTTCTGATAGTTCATTATTGGTGTCTAAAAATGCAATTGATTTCTGGATTTTATTTTGTATCCTGCTACTTTACTGAATTTATTTATCAGTTATTGTAAGTAGTTTTTGGTGGAATCTTTAGGGTTGTCTATATATAATAACATGTTATCTGCAAATAATAACAAATTTCTTTCTTTCTAATTTGAATGCCTTTATTTCTTCTTCTTGTCTGATTGCTATGGCTAGGGCTTCCAGTACTATGTTGAATAAGAGTTGTGGAAGCAGCCAAAACCGGTTTGGCTCAGTGGATAGAGCGTCGGCCTGCGGACTCAAGGGTCCCAGGTTCGATTCCGGTCAAGGGCATGTACCTTGGTTGCGGGCACATCCCCAGTGGGGGGTGTGCAGGAGGCAGCTGATCTATGTTTCTAACTCTCTATCCCTCTCTCTTCCTCTCTGTAAAAAATCAATAAAATATATTAAAAAAAAAAAAGAGTTGTGGAAGCAGACATCCCTGTTTTATTCCTGATCTTTAGGAGAATCTTTCTAGTTTTTGCCCAATGAGTATGATATTTTCTATGGGTTTGACTTATATGGACTTTATTACATTGAGATATGTTCCTCTATTGCCCGTTTGCTGAGAGTTTTTAACATAAATGGGTGTTGGATTTTATGTAAATGTGTTTTTTTGCATCTATTAATATGATCATGTGGTTTTTATCCTTCAATTTGCTTATGTGTTGTATCACATTTATTGTTTGTGGCTATTGTACCAACCTGGCATTCCCATAATAAATCCCACTTGCTGATGGTGTATGATCATTTCAATGTGTTGCCGGATTCAGTTTGCTAGTATTTTTTGGGGAATTTTATCATCTATTTTCATCAGGGATATTGGACTATATTTTTCTTTCTTTGTCACGTCTTTATCTGGTTTTGGAATTAGGATAATGCTGGCCTCTTGAAATGGATTTGGGAGTCTTCCCTCCTCTTACAGTTTTTGGAATAGTTTGAGAAGGATGGGTGTTAGTTCTTCTCGAATGTTTAGTAAAATTCGCATGGGAAGCCATCAGGTTCATCCACGGCTTTTGTTTCTTTTTCTTTCTTTCTTTTTTTTATTATTATCTTAACTTTTACATACAGTATGTCTCTTTTTTCCAAAATTGACCGCCCTCCCCAACCATTCCCACCCTGGGCAAGCACCCACCGCCCCAGTGTCTGTGTCCACTGGTTATGCTAATATGCATGCAAACAAGTTCTTTGGTTGCTCTCTAACCCTCCCCGCCACATACACACACCTCCCCTGCCATTTGTCTCTGGATCTATTTCTGTTCATCAAATTATGTAGATCATTATATCCTACATATGAGTGAGATCATGTGATATTTTTCTTTCCCCGACTGGCTTATTTCCCTTAGCATAATGCTCTCCAGTTCCATCCATGCTGTTGCAAATGGTAAAAGTTCCTTCTTTTTTATAGTGATGTAGTATTCTATTGTGTAGATGTACCATCGTTTTTTAATCTACTCATCTGCTGATGGACACTTAAGCTGTTTCCAAATCTTAGATATTGTAAATTGTGCTGCTCTAAACATAGGGGTGCATATATCATTTCTGATTGGTGTTTCTGGTTTCTTGGGATATAGTCCTAGAAGTGGGATTACTGGGTCAAATGGGAGTTCCATTTTTAACTTTTTTTTTTTTTTTTTTTTTTTTACTGAACGTCTTCCATATTTTCTAGGGCTCTATCAATTCCATGCTTTTCCAGCTTTCTTTAAAATTTCCTTATTGATTAAATTATTACATATGTGTCATCATCCCCCCATTACCCTTGCATCCCCCCACTCATGCCCTCACCCCCCTGTTGTTTGTGTCCATTGGTTAGGCCTATATGCATGCATACAAGTCCTTTGGTTGATCTCTCCCCCTTACCCCCACGCTCCCCTACCTTGCCTCTGAGGTTTAAAGGTCTGATCAATGTTTCTCTGTCTCTGGATCTGTTTTCATCTCTTTATGTTGTTCATTATATTCCATAAATGAGTGAGATCACGTGATATTTATCATTCTCTGACTGGCTTATTTCACTTAGCATAATGCTTTCCAGTTCCACCCATGCTATTGCAAATGGTAAGAACTCCTTTTTTACCGCAGCGTAGTATTCCATTGTGTAGATGTACAACAGTTTTTCAGTCCACTCGCATGTTTGATGGGCACTTAGGCTATTTCCAAATCTTAGCTATGATGAATTGTGGTCCTACGAACATAAGAGTGCATATATCCTTTCTGATTGGTGTTTCTAGTTTCTTGGGATAGATTCCTAGAAGTGGGATCACTGGGTCAAATGGGAGTTCCACTTTTAATTTGTTGAGGAATCTGTTTTCCACAGTGGTTGCACCAGTCTGCAGTCCCACAAGCAGTGCACAAGGGTTTCTTTTTCTTCGCATCCTTGCCAGCACTTGTCCTTATTGATTTGTTGATGATAGCCATTCTGATAGGTGTGCCGTGGTAGAACTCATTGTTGTTTTGATTTGCATCTCTCAGATAATTAGTGATTTTGAGCATGTTTTCATATGTCTCTCAGCCCTCTGTATGTCCTCTTTAGATAAGTGTCTACTTAGGTCCTTTGCCCATTTTTTTATTGGATCATTTATCTTCCTTTTGTTAAGTTGTATGCGTTCTCTGTAAATTTTGGAGATTAAACCCTTATCTGTGATAGCATCGGCAAATGTGTTCTCCCATGCAGTGGGCTTTCTTGTTGTTTTGTTGATGGTATATTTTGCTGTGCAGAAGCTTTTTATTTTGATGTAGTCTCATTCGTTTATTTACTCCTTAGTCTCCATTGCCATAGTTTTGTTGGTAAAGATATTGCTATGATATATGTATGCTATTTTGCTGCCTATGGAGTCTTGTAGTATTTTTATGGTTTCCATCTTACATTTAATTACTTTAGGCATTTTGAATTGATTTCTGTGTATGGTGTAAGTTGGTGATCTAGTTTCTTTTCTTTTTTTTTTTTTTTGCATGTATGAGACCAAATTTCCCAGGACCATTTATTGAAGAGACTGTCTTGTCTCCATTGTATGCTCTTACCTTCTTTGTCAAATATTAATTGAGCATAATGGCTTGGGTTGATTTCTGGGCTCTCTGTGCTGTTCCATTGGTCTATATATCTGTTCTTGGGCCAGTAGTAGGCAGTTTTGAGAACCATGGCTTGGTAATATACCTTGATATCTGGTATTTTGATCCCTCCAAATTTGTTCTTTCTCTGGATTGCTGTGGCTCTTTGGTGTCTTTTTTATTATAGATGAATTTTTGGAGAGTTTGTTCTAGATCTTTGAAAGATGCTGTTGGTATCTCAATGGGGATTGCATTGAATCTATAGATTGCTTTGGGTAGTATGGACATTTTAATCATGTTGATTCTACCAATCCATGAACATGGTGTGTTCTTCCATTTGTTTATGTCTTCCTCTATCTTTTTTCAATGTCCTGTAGTTTTCCAAGTACAGGTCTTTCACCTCCTTAGTTAAGTTTATTCCAAGGTATCTTAATTTTTTTGATGCAATGGTAAATGGGATTGTTTTTTTTTTTCATTTCTCTTTCTGTGAGTTCATTATTGGTGTATAAAAAGGCCATTGATTTCTGGATGTTAATTTTGTATCCTGGTACATTTCCGAATTCATTTATTAGGTCTAGTAGGTTTTTGATGGAGTCTTTGGGGTTTTCTTTTAATATGTATAGTATCATGTCATCTGCGAATAATGACAGTTTTAGTTCTTGTTTTCCAATTTGGATGCCTTTTATTTCTTCTTCTAGTCTGATCACTATGGCTAGCACGTCCAATACAGTGTCGAACACGAGTGGTGAAAGTGGGCATCCCTGTTTTGTTACCACTCTTAGGGGAAATTACTTTAGTTTTTGCCCATTGAGTATGATGTTGGCTATAGGTTTGTCATATAAGGCTTTTATTATGTTGAGGTATGATCCCTCTATTCCCACTTTTCTGAGAGTTTTTATCAAGAAAGGGTGTTGGATTTTGTCAAATGCTTTTTCTGCATCGATTGATGTGATCATGTGATTTTTTTGTCTCTCAATTTGTTTATGTGATGTATCACATTTATTGATTTGCGGATATTGTACCATCCTTCAATCCCCAGAATAAATCCTACTTGGTATGGTGTATGATATTTCTAATGTAATTCTGGATCCAATTTGTTAGAATTTTGTTGAAGATTTTAGCGTATATGTTCATTAAGGATATTGACCTGTAGTTCTCTTTTTTTGTGGTGTCTTTATCTGGTTTTGGAATTAAGGTAATGCTGGCTTCATAGAAAGAGCTTTGAAGTGTGTCCCTCTCTTGCATTTTTTGGAATAGTCTGAAGAGGGTAGGTTTTAGTTCTTCCTTGAATGTTTGGTAAAACTCCCCTGTGAAGCTGTCCAGACCAGGGCTTTTGTTTGCTGGAAGATTTTTGATTGCTGCTTCAATTACTTTGGTGGTTATTGGCCTATTTGGGTTTTTTTACTCTTCCTGATTGAGTTTTGGGAGCTTGTATTTTTCTAAGAATATGTCCATTTCATCTAGGTTGTCCATTTTGTTGGAATAGAGTTGATCATGGTACTTTTTCATAATCCTTTATATTCCTTTGGGATCGGTTGTTACTTCACCTCTTTCATTTCTGACTTTATTTGGGCCCTCTCTCTTTGCTTCTTGGTGCACCTGGCTAGAAGTTCATCAATCTTGTTTATCCTTTCAAAGAACCAGCTCTTGGTTTTGTTGATCTTTTGCATTGTTAGTTTGGTCTCTATGCCGTTTATTTCTGCTCTGATCTTTATTATTTCCTTCCTTCTACTTCTGCTGTGCTTTTCCTGTTGCTCTCTTTCTAACTCTTTGAGTTGTAGGGTTATAGTAGATAATTTATTACTTTTTTTTTTTAGATAGGCCTGTAGAGCTATGAACTTCCCTCTCAAGACTGCTTTCACTGTGTCCCATAGATTTTTGATTGATGTGTTTTCATTGTTGTTTGTTTCCATGATGCTTTTTATTTCTTCTTTGATCTCTTTGGTAACCTAATCATTGTTTAATAGCATGCTATTTAGCCTCCAGGTATTTGATTTTTTTTCATTGTTTTACTTGTACTTGGTTTCTAATTTTATGCCACTGTGATCTGAGAAGATGTTTGATATTATTTCTATCTTCTTGAATTTGAAGAGACTTTGCCTGTGCCCCAACATGTGGTCTATCTTTGAAAATGTCCCATGTGCATTTGAGAACCTATATTTCATGACTCTGAGCTGAAATGTTCTGAATATGTTAATTAAATCCATCTGATCTAGTGAGTCATTTAGGATTGATGCTTCTTTGCTGATTTTTTGTCTAGAGGATTTATCCAGTGGTGTTAGTGGAGTATTAAAGTTCCCTACTATGACTGTATTGCTGTCAATCTCTCCCTTGATATCTTCCAGAAGTTTTTTTTATGTATTTGGGTGCTCTTGTTTTGGGTGCATAAATGTTTACCTGAGTTATATCTTCTTGTTGAACTGCTCCATTTAGTATTATGAAGTGGCCTTCCCTATCTCTTGTTATGGCCTTTACTTTGAAGTCTAATTTTTCAGATATAAGTATTGCTATCCCAGCTTTTTTTTCACTTCCATTCACCTGAAAAACCTTTTTCCATCCCTTTCCCATCAGTCTGTGTGAGTCCTTTGTTCTGAGGTGGGTCACTGGTAGAGAGCAGATATATGGGTCATGTTTCCTTACCCATTCAGTTGCCCTATATCTTTTGATTGGGGCATTTAATCAAGTTACATTTAAAGTTATTATTGGTAGGTACTGTTTGTGGTCATTTTTATTCTTTATGCCCTGTTCCTTCTTTCTTTCCTATTTCTTCTTTTTACAGCAGTCCCGTTAGCATTTTTGAATTGCTGGTTTGGTGGTAATAAGCTCCTTTAGTCCTCTTTTGTCTGTGAAGCTCCTGATTTCACCCTCAACTTTGATTGATAACCTTGCTGGGTACAGTATTGTTGGATTCAGACCCTTGCTTTGCATGACTTTGCATATTTCATTCCATTCCTTTCTGGCCTGATGTGTTTCTGTTGAGAAATCAGTTGATAGTCTGATGGGAGATCCCTTGTAGGTAACTTTCTCTCTCTCTCTGACAGCCTTTAAGATTGTTACTTTGTCATTGGTGTTTGCCAATTTAATGATAATGTGTCTTGGGGTCGGTCTTTTTGGGTTCATCTTGTTGGGACTCTGTGAGACTCTTGCACTTGTGAGTTTTTTCTTCCTGATATCAGCAAAGTTTTCTGTCATTATTTCTTCATCTATTTTTGGAAAAGTAGAATAGAGAATAGATAGGCCTGAGTTTGTGATTGAAACTAATCTATTAGTAGAAGAAGAGAGCAAGTGAGCAGAGGAAAAACAGAAGAAAAAAAACAAAAAACACACAAACTAACAATTAAACAAAGAACAACAAGACAGAAAGTAAGAAAAAGGAAAAAAAGAAATAAACAAATTGGCTAGTGAAGAAAGGGAAGAGAGAAGTGTGTATGGATGTGGAGCAGGGGAGAGGAAATTAGATATATGAGTAAGATCAATTTTTAACTGAGAGTCAAAAGAGAGGTTAGAGAAAAACTAAAGCCGGGACAGGGTAAGAGAAACAAGATGAAAAAGGGAAAAAGTGAGGAAGAGACTGTTAGCATAAAGGAAAAATCGAGATAGAGTAAAATAATGCTAAAATAAAAATAAAAAGAATGTAGAACACTAATTCAAAAACAAAATAATGAAAAAATAAAATAAAACTTAAAAAATGGTAAAATAATAGTAATAATAAAAATTAAAAATAAAAATCTTATATATTAAAGAGCTAATATGCAAATGGTCATCACACCCTCATGCTCTTATGCCCTGGTGCTAGAACTGCTCAGACCCTCAACACTGGGGAGAGAGGAATGAGGACCAACCAGGCCCAAATGAACTCCCGAGAGAGGAATAGGGACCAGCCAGGCACAAATGAGCTCATGAGAGAGGAATGGGGACCAACCAGGCTGTGGCCCAGAAAAGGGACAAGCCACCCACCCTGCAGTCCCGGGTGCCAGCGGCTGTGCCTGCGCCTGTGGCCCGAGAGAGGGACAAACCACCTGCCTCATGGTCCCAAATGCCAGTAGCTAGGGCTGTGGCCCTGGAAAGGGACAAGCTGCCCGCCCATGGTCTCCTGCGGCTGTGTCCGGCCCAGGATAAGCTGACCCAGGTCCTGGGTGCTTGTGGCTGGCCAGAGCGAGGGAAGCCCTGGTCCCAGGTGCCTGTGACCAGCTGGAGGAGGGAATCCTGGGTCCCAGGTGCGAGGTGAGGCATAGGCATTTAGGGGCTATCAGGCCAGCAGGGGAGCAGTTAGGGGTGATATGGCCAGTAGGGGAGCAGTTAGGGACAATAAGGAAGGCAGGCAGAGTTGGTTAGGGGCAATCATGCAGCCAGAGTTGGTTAGGGATGATCAGGCAGGCAGGCAGAGGGGTTAGGGGTGATCAGGCAGGCAGGCAGGCAAACGGTTAGGAGCCAGCGGTCCCGGATTGCAAGAGGTAGTCGGACTTCCCCTGAGGGGTCCAGGATTGGAGAGGGTGCAGGCCCGGCTGAGGAGACCTCCCCCATGCACAAATTTCATGCACCGGGCCTGTAGTATAATAATAAAATGAAAAATAAAGTGAGAAAAAAGAAGAAAAAATAGTTTCTGAAGTAAAAGATAAAAAATAAAAAAGTGAAGTAATGAAGTTTGTTCACTTCATTGGGGCTTCAATGACCCATGGGAGCTGTTTTAAGATCCCTCTCTAGTGTTCTGCATGGCACGTCTGTTTCCTGTTAGGTAGTCAGCACAGTGTTGAAGTTCCCTGCGATTTACCACTCCTCTGTGTCATAAGCCACAACCTTGTTTTCAAGCAGGTGGAATCTCTCTGCTCACTTTGTTTCTCTGCCTCCCTTCGTTTGTATTTACACAAGAGTCAATTTCTGACACAACCCCTGTGTGGTGGTGTTTCTGGATTAGTTTCTGGGACCAAATGGCCCCCAACCCAGCGTTTAGACTCTTCTTTCCCTACCGCACTTAATACTGGGGTGGAGGGACAAACTGACCCAGAGCTGGTTTCCTGTTCATCTCTTCTTATTCTGATTCCCTGTTCCCCAGTTTCCACAAAAACAACTTTCCCCCGCAGTCTTGGTGAGTGTTTGTAATTGGAAGATGTACTGGGCTTAGCAAGCAAGGAAGTGAAAAAGACAAAAGAACTGCGCCAACTCATGTCTTTCTCACACCCCACCCCCCGGGCACTGTGCGGCAGGTGTAGAACTTCAGGCTGCCTTTGTGGGCATGGTCTCCCATGGCTGTGGGCTTAGATCTAGAGTTCCCCTCTGCCAGCATGCCAGCAGCCCTCTAGACCCCCTTCCATATTCATGCTCTACCCTGACCCCAAGGGCCACGGATTTGGTGGGGAGTATTGTCCCTCTGAGACTCTAGTAACTGCTGCATGCGTTTCTCTCTCCAGCCTGGATCCCAGATCTCACCTCTCTCCAGGCGATCTCTAACCTTTCTGTCCACAGATTTCCTCACCAGCTGTGTTTAATTCACCAATTCCAGGTGTGTGTTATTTGATTCAGCTCTTTTTTCTATGTGCTCTATGAGAAGGAGCAGGACACAACCGTGTATTTGGCTACCACCTTGTCTCCCCCTGGACAAACTTTTTAGGCGCCCATGGCTGGGGAGGCTGGAGTCTCGGTGTTTGTGGATTCACAGCTGAGGCAGCTGGTCCCTGGGTGATGCGGTTGTAGGATCCTGGGAGGTATCTAAGGTCTCCCCGGTTGAAGATGAGGCTTGGCTTCTGATCACAGCCGCTCTCTCCTTCAAGATGGCATGGTATTTGTGGCAGAGCCAGGTGCTCTGCAAGAGATTTCAGCAGTAGTAGAGGCTGCCCAGCTGGGGAGCCTGTCCGCCAGTCCCCAACAGTCCTGTGGAATATAACTCTCACTCACAAATACAGATACCCCCTGCACATCCATGCACTCTCCTTTCACTCTCTCACTCACACACTGTTTTGCAGCCTGCCATCCCATTGGCCGCCATCTTGGATCTCAGGGCTGACTTTTGTTTTTTGAGAGAGTTTTTTTTTTAAATTATTACTGCTTCAATTTCACTGTTTATAATCTGTTTTGATTTTCTGATTCTTCCTCATTTAATTTTGGAAGATTGTATTTCTAGGAATTTATCCATTTTTTTTTCCAAAGTGTCCAATTTGTTGGCATATAGTTTCTTAAAATCCTGTGTATTTCTTTGGTGTAAGTTGTTACTTCTCTTTCATTTCTAATTTTATTGATTTGGGTCTGTCTCCCCGTCCCCCCTTTTTATTCTTGATGAGTCTAGTTAAAATCCTGCCAATCTTGTTTATCTTTTCAAAAATCAATTGTTGGTTTCATTGTTCTTTTGTATATTTTACACTGTATTTCATTTATTTCTGCTCTGACCTTTATTATCTCTTTCCTTATACTCACTTTAGGCTTTGTTTGTTGTTCTTTTCCTGGTTCCTTTAAGTGTAAGGTTAGATTGTTTGAGAGTTTTATCTTCTTTCTTTGGGCATGCCTATAATACTATGAATTATCCTCTTAGGACTGTTGTCACTGTGTCTCATAAATTTTGGGTTGTTGTGTTCTGATTTTCATTTTTTTCAAGGTATATTTTTATTTCTTCCCTGATTTTATTTTTTACCCCATTCACTGTTTAGTTAGTCTACATGTGTTTGTGGGGTTTTTTGTTGTTATTGTGTTTTTTTCTTATGATTGATCTCTAGTTCATGCCATGATGGTCAGAGAAGATGCTTGATATGATTTCAATATTCTTAAATTTATTGAGGCATTTTTATGTCTTAACATGAGGTTAAACATAGAAAAAAATGTTCCATATGCACTTGAATAAAATATATATTCTTCTTCTTTGGGGTGAAATGCTCTGAAGATATACATTAAATTCATCTGATCTAGTGTGTCATTTAATCCTGCCATTTTCTTATTGATTTTATGCCTGGAAAATTTATCTAATCATGTCAGTTGGGTGTCGATATTTTTCTGTGTCTATCAAGAATTGCTTTTTATATCTAGGTGCTCCTAAGTTGGGTACATAAATATTTGCAAGTGTTGCATCCTTTAATTGGATTTCTCAGTTTGTTGGAGTGTCGTCCCATACACCGAAAGGTTGCAGTTTTGTTACCCTATTGGGGCACATTCCCAGATTGCGGGTTCAATCCCTGGTTGGAGTGCATATGGGAGGCAACCGATCAATGTTTCTCTCTCACTTTGATGTCTCCCTCTCCCTCTCCCTGTCCCTCTCCCTCTCCTTCCCTCTCACTCTAAAAAAATCTATGAAAACATATCCTCAGAGGAGAATTTGAAACAAAAAAAGAATAAAAGTGACATTTTCTAAATGATAAATATTAGAATATTTAAAGTAGGTTTGGTCCAAGATTTTTTCTTACTGAGTATGTTTTCTTTCCTTATGGAATATCCTAAATCATCAATTGGTGTCCAACTTCCTTTCAATGCCCAGGGTGATAGAGTTGGAAGTTTTAAATTTAAGATTAACCAAAGAATTTACATGCATATATGCATACCCATGGATGGACAATAGTGCAGTGAAGGCCTGGGGTAGGGGTAGGAGCGGTGTGGAGGTGGTCAATGGAGAAGGAAAAGGGGACATCTGTAACAGTTTCAATAGGAAAAATTAAAAAATAATAATAATAAATTTGAAATTTCGGTTCTGCTCAGTATTAAGCAAATACACTGAGTGGCCAGATTATTATGATCTCTGAACGCATAATAATCTTGCCACTCAGTGTGTGTATATATTATATTAGAGGCCCGGTGCATGAATTTGTGCATGGGTGGGGTCCGGCCAGCCTGGCCAGGGGGAGGGGACATGGGCGGTTGGCCGGCCTGCCAGCTGGTCAAACTCCTGGTCCAGGGGACAATTTGCATATTAGCCTTTTATTATATAGGATATACATTGAGTGGCTAGATTATTATGCGTTCAGAGATCATAATCATCTGGCCACTCAATGTATATTCTGTCCTGTTTCTCATCTCCCAACTAAATTAAGGGGGGATGAGAATGTCATATATATGTCAAAACCAGGTTTAGTGCTCTTCTGATCCCATTATCAACATCACTATCAGGAGCACAACAAAGGTCACACTGTAAAATAAATGTTGGTGATACTGAACTTATTTAATGGCCTCAATTATGGTTTGACTAAAAAGCATGAAACAAAATACAGATTACATTCTTAGTAGAATTTGTATTATTTTAATTGATTTATCTGGAGTGTATTTTGTATTAATTTAATTGATTTATCTCAATTTGTTTAGCTTAATGTTTGAGGAAAAAGAATGGACCGTTTAGCCATGAGAAATTCAGGAAAATAACAGATACTTTTCTTCTTTTTCTGGTCTTTTTCTTTATTATGCATAAAATACTACCATTGAGAGAAAACCAATCTGACAGAGTTCTAATAATGATTGTGCTAGGTAGAACACAGCTTTTTACACTTTCCCTCTTTGATGTATCTTCGGAAGTCAATCTGACATTCTTCACTCCTTATTATGGGTCATTTAAGGGATAATACTACTTATCACTTTAATTTATTCCTCAGTTACTTTTTATTACATTTTAAAGCAAACCACTAACTATTAATTAGAAGCTTTTTTCCTTTGTTTACCAGGAAGAAAATTGTGCTCTAAGAAAAAAAAGTTCATACAATTGGTATACTATACATTTCAAACTAGTTCAAACCCGGTTTTACTCACAAGAAACATAATAATAGTGTATTTTTGAGACTTTATTAACAATTAGTCAGTGTTCATAATTCTGTCCTGCATTCTCTTAGTAAGCAAGGAAAGGAACTAGTGTTTTCAGTAATATATAAAGACTGTTGGAGATGGCTCATGCCAAAATGTATGTTGGCAAAAAAAAAAAAAAAAAAATGGCGGAGGGAGAATAAGGGTGAAAGTGAGAACAATGTACACCATTTCAAAATTCACCAGAAAATAGGTGAGGAGATATGTCCTAACAGTTATTGTAACAGTAACAGCAACACCCTTTTCTTATTTTACTTAGGATGAGTTTCCCCCATTCCCCAAGTTTAGCAACCACATAGTAATTTTTCTTACAAAGAGGCAATGGATAAACCTAGTGTCATGATAATCCTTGTTGCAATTACTAGCTGTAATATTATAATGTTGTATAAGCAAGATTCATTTGATGTTATCATTAAGCCATATTTATTTTATTCCCTACTTTTTCCTTAAACTTTGATGGAAGATTAATAATTAGGCAGTTCTGAGACATTTCTATTCACTCTTAATTGATAAAAATCCCTGAAGTTACTTAGAATGTCTAATTACTTGTAGAAAACAGAGCTTCAACTTAATTCAAAGTTACACCTAATCCCCTCTTTCTGGAAGCAAGAACTTGCAGTTGGGTACGGAAGATTTGTTTCTTATTTGTTTCCTCACTCCTCGCCTCTTAAGTTTGCTGGCTGGTTTCTGATCTCTCCTGAGTCAAAATGGAGGTAAAAGAGTGAGGAGCCAGATCTTGGAAGCAAAAGGGGACAGGAACATTATTGCTTAATTAATACTATTGACAGTTGGTTTTGTGATTTCTGGGCTTGCCTAGCATTTATTTAAGGTATTCAGAACCTATATATATATATAAAAGCCTAAGTGACCGTTTGTTCGACCTGTAGCTATAATGTGCACTGACCACTAGGGGGCAGATGCTCCGACCAGTAGGTTAGCTTGCTGCTGGTGTCCGGCCAATTGGGACTGGGTGAGATGGGCCGCACATGCCCTGGAGCCCTCCCGAAGTCCCTCCCCAGCCCCAATTGTGCACTGGTGGGGTCCCTTGGCCTGGCCTGTGCCCTCTATTTGAGAAATGTGGTCCCTAATTGAGAAAATAAGGCATCCAAATAAATGAAAGGATCTGATGATGCGGCTATGTTGTGTAGTATCTACCAACATTTCCCAACTATAGGTTTATAAAATAGTGAAGCAACATCACACTGTCTCTCTCACTACTTCTCCTTGCCCTATTCCTAATACACTCATGAAAGCTCTGTTTCATTCCCCCCACCTACCCCCACCCTTTCCTTCTTACCCATATGGTCCAAGATAATGATTTAGATAGTGGAGTGCTCCATGATAGAATTTTAATGGGAAGATCATCATAGTGTGCAGAGAAGGCTAAAAGAACCAATGTCACCCCAATAAATTCAATTTAAAAAGGTTTCACAGATAAAATCGGAACTCACTCTGCATACAAAAATATACATATTTCATCCTGTTGGTGAATCATGTATATCTTTAGTATATTTTCCTGAATACAAGTGCATGATAATTATGGAAATTATATGTTAGAACTGGGTTTATGACATTGACATGAATTTCATGACTCTTTTTTTGTGTGTTCTTTTCTAGTGCAAGAATGTGACTAAAATGTGTCATTACATAATTGCTCTGCCACCTGAAATTACAGGACCAGAGGAGCTGACACCTAAGATACAAGTGGTAAGCAATTAAAAAAAAAAGATTTTTCATTAATATAAAGCATTTAGAAATTATTTGTAAATGTCAATCTTATCCTCTCTAACATCTATGGGTTTGGGGGTTTCCTTCCAATATTTCTCAATGTATACAGTATATAAGATGATAAAATAATATCTTGCTATTCCATATAGTCATTAATTTTAAGTGACTACATTATATAACACTGAATTTATATACCATAATTTATTCAATCATTTAATTATTGTTGGATCATTTAGATTGCCACCAGTTAGTAAAGTTGCTATAATTATATTAGTAATATAAGTTTTTAACCATTCAAATAATTTCCTTGAATATATTTCTATGATCCTGATGATTATAGGGACAGAGTATACAATTAAAGATTATTTGTATTATCAAGTTATCTACCAGAAGAATTCTACCAAATTAAACCAGCATTTTCACCAGTATTGAGTTTTATCTCTTTTTTATTATTCCTGCTAGAATTGTAAGGTCAAACCTCATTGTTGTTTGAGT
Source organism: Ia io (assembly GCA_025583905.1). Taxonomy (NCBI): domain Eukaryota; kingdom Metazoa; phylum Chordata; class Mammalia; order Chiroptera; family Vespertilionidae; genus Ia; species Ia io. Next base: position 34,799,548 of record JAJQQW010000001.1, on the reverse strand, counting down.
ATGTATTTAATTGCATGGACATTTTTCTTATATGTTTCTACTTTTTTCCTCTATTTCTTTATCTTTATTAAAATTATTTTTTATAATATGAAAGTAATAACTACTCATTATATAAAATGTTGAAAGTACAGAAATTCATTTGAATTGTTTTAACCATTAACAATATTTGTATATTTTCTTCCAGTGTTTCTTCTCTTCATATTTTACTTATATAATTGTGACATACATATAATATATATAATTTCATCATATGAACATAATTTATTCTATAGCCTCTTTATTGTTGGCATTCAAATTATTTCAAGTTCTTGTTATCACTATTATGTATATTACTTTAATACATAATTGTGCATCTTCATACACAAAGTGGTTTTTTAGGCTTAAAATGGAATTACTGATCCAATGGTTATGAACATTTTTAAGATTTTTACTATAATGGAAAATTCCTATCATAAAGTGTTGTATCAGTTTACACTAGATATACTACAGATCCTATATCAACAACATACATGCATAACCATTTCATTATACTTTCACTATTAAATTATTTAGGTGAAACAATAGTCTTAATAATAATCCTAGTCATATTTTGTTTCTCTTACATTAATGAGACTAGATTTTCCCATCATATATTTTAGCCATTTTAATTTTTCATTTTTCGCTGAATTGCCTGCTCACAATCCTGTCCATTTTCTCACTGGGATCTTAATGGTAACTTATGTGATTTTATATTACTTATATGTATATGTTCTAAAGTTATTGTAAAGATTTTTACATTGCATTGAGATAAGGAATTTTTAAATTCAGAAGATTACCAATGAAGTCACTTGTGTGGTTTAAGTATATTATTTTAGCCCAATCACAATATGATTGCTTTTATCTTGGTATTTATGTGAGTTTCTAGTACTTTAAAAAGTTATGTGGTTATGACTTACATCTCCTTAAACAGAGGGAAAGTTACCTTCACTCTTGCTATAATAACAAATAAAAGATTTAATGTAAAAAATTTTAAAAGCTATTATCTAAGGTATTAAATGTCATGCTTGTATTTTCAAAATCACTTTTATCTATTTCCCAGTTTTACTTTGTTGTTAACCAATGAAAACATAAAATAGTTATTACAGTAGCATAAAAAACCTAATCTTAGAATAATGATTTAATGTAAGAAAGAATTGTTTGGGTTGAAATAGACAGTTACTGATCTGAAAAAAAATGGATAAGCTATTATCTTATTATTCAACTGTATTAAGGATAGGATGTCATTATACTATAAACTGCATGCAAAAAATGTGATGAAGTACACAAAGTAATTAGTTAAAATATTAAAATAATAATTGTCTTTCAGTTACAGAGTCAGATATGTAAAATATACAAATCCAATACATGTTAGGAAATAAATTTTATAAAAGAAGTAGCAAATGAATTGGAACAATGTTAGAAATTAGTATAGGATTAAATAGTTTTCTTGAAATCCTGACTTTACCACTAATAAACTTACATGTAAATTTGAACAAGTTACATTTCCCCTCTGAACCTCAGTTTCTTCTACGTAAAATGCAAGGCTCAGGTGAAAGACAACTGAGGTCACTTACAGCTCTGTGAATCTAATGTGGTTTCACAGTCCCTATGAATCTAATATGGTTTAACAGGCCATCCTTTTATTTCTTCCCATAGTAGCCTCTCAGAAAAATTATTAATTAGTGCTATATTCTGCCTAGTGATTAATTCCTAACATGGAAATGGATTAAGTATTACTGATTTTCCTCAAAATGTTTTTTTTACAGCTATAGATTTTGATGTATTGGTAGGTGTGCTAAGAGTTTGAAGGATATGAAATAAAATTATCCCAATCTACTATTGCTGAGGCATACTTAATGCGGAGGACCAGGTTTTAAAGAGCCTGAATCTTATATAGTTTGAGGGCCCCTCTTTAAAAAAAAATAAAATGATATACAAACTGAAATTTGGAATGAGAAAAATCACAACAAATTATAAATTTTAAAGATATGACAAATATTATAAACATAAAATACTCTTGGGGCCTTGGAAGAGTCTTGTACAAGTGAGAGGCTCTAAAACTTAAGCTTTATTGGCTTCTTGGTAAATTTGTCACTGGGATTAGGCATGTTTTTTTTCCTTTGTATACTTCTCTCTGGATCCACTCCTTATCTTTAACAGTTCTTCTAATTCCATGGACACAAGTAACATGAAAGAAGAAAAGTACATTGGAGGCCAAAGAGTAAATACTAAATAAATATGAATTCCCTATCAGCAAGAAATGTACCAAGCCAGTATCCTTTCCTCTTTGAGAGCTTCCTAAATTATTCTTGCTGTATTTTATTAAACACTGGCCACAAAGTTGCAGACTTTTTGGAATGAGTGAAAAGTTTATGAGATGCTTTCATTCAGACGGCTAAAGAAACCTACCTACAAATGTGAACCTATACGAACCACAATTAGAATAATAATTTTCCCATCTGGGACCATTATTGCATGTCCAGGGAAATGTACTGGCACATCGGCATCATCTCTACCAACATTTGTCACACTCATCTTTCATCTAAGATGCCTAGCTCCATATGCTTTTTGTGCACTTGGTGTGTGGATAATTATAATCGTTGATTTGATCACGGATTGTGAAGACCAAACACGTTTTCATTGTAATAGCCCATAAATTATTTACAATCAAAGATTTGTATCATATGATTTTTCATTCACAGTTTCCTGATTTTGGCAACCACCTAAAATATAATCTTTGAAAGATTGCAATGCCCTGAGTTGATTTTGTTCATGTTTCAGGGAATTGTGACATCTATGTCAACTCTTGGTTATCAGCATTAGCAATCCAAAACAAAAATGAAACAAAATTTAATTGTACTTTTGAAATATAATACACAACATTCTAATTAATAAATGTTGGTTAAAAAACAACATGCCTTGTTGAGGAAACTGATTAACAGTAGAAGAAAGCAACCCAGAATGATCAGATGGCAGAAAAAAAATCAGTTCTAATTCTCTACAAAAGGATAAATCTAAGAAGTGAAGACATTTATCTAAATCAATGGAAAATTTATCTAGGATTTTGTTAACATTTAAAAAAATCCAATAAGCTAATTTATGGGCTTCAGTTTAAAAATAAATCAATATTATAATTATTTCTAAGTATAAGAAAAGTTAGAACAAAATTTAAAAATACATGCCTGTATGTTGAAGATATTGCAAGGCTACAAGGGATTTTCATTGTAGAAATGCATCATCTAAAAGAAGTATTTTGTGTTCCCCAAATGTGTCATTACAGTACATTCTGAAAATCTATCATTTAGCTCAAAAAAGTGGTTCTGCCCTTCTACCTTGAGAAACAAAGTTCCAGATTATATCTATTCACATGTGACAATGGGAAATAATGAACTATGTTACCAAATTGCCCGGCTTAAATGGTTCATCTCTGCTCAGGAAGAGAAGCCTAGAACTACTTGACTGACATCTTGTTTCCATTTAAGTGGCAGAGCCTAGGAGATAAAACCAGACGCCAGCAATCAGACACTAGGTGTGCTGTGTGTATTTAATGGACCTTTATGCAGTAACCTCTTGACCAATAACCCTGATAGCCTCTCAGTAGCAGTAACTAGTCAGGGTGACATAGCTGTGCTAAGTTTTCTTTATCAGGAAGTTGCTTTGCAATAGCTCAGATTTAAAGAAGTAAGTATAGATTTGAAACTCACTAAGTGCCTGCCTGTCTATTTTATCCCTTTCTTTCTCCTATTCCATCTCACTTCTTCACTTCTGCCCTCCTTCCCGCTTGCTCTAAGTGTGATATGATCACTTACTTGCCTACTCTCATCTTTTCTCCATGAGTATATATACCCCAGTGCCTTGGAAAGTCGCAGTAAATGCCAAGTCAATGAATGAAAATGTAAACAATGTCCATGATGCTAAAATAAACCCTGGAAGAGACAATTCCATACACCTTGTTCTTTTAAATAAGAAAATATCATTTCAAATTTAGTATGTATTATTCAATATTTAGAAATCTGCATGTTTATAAATAGCCAATATGTATACCACCTCATAGTATACTTTCACATCTATTGTTCCTTTTGAAATGTATACCATCAACTCATTTGATCCTTAAAAGGACTCTGTGATAGACAGGATAGAAACTATTATCATACCCATTTTTAAAATTAGAAATTGAGCCCCAGATACATTATACCACCCTCTATCCCTGCTTGTGACTGCTATCAAGTTAAGCAAATTCAAAATTTCCTCACTTCCAAAAAAGGTCTTCTGTGCAACTCTAGCCTTCATTGAATCTCAGCTTTGACCTCACCATCCCCTTCAGCAAAAATATTAGGCCAATCAGTTACGAACTTCCTGGGACTACCTCCAGTATTGATATTTTGTGTGGACTTGGTACTTTAACCTTCCTGGCTGAAAACAAGAAAAGCTTGACAAATTTTAAAATCTTTAAAGATTTTTAAAAAACCAATCAGTGGAAAATATGGGGCCAGGATCTATGAGAAGAAGGAAACCTAGACTGTAAAACAGTGCAAGCCAAAAGAAAACGGAATGCTATTTTCAAAAGGTGAACTGAATGCACTGAAAGAAAATAACTGCCAACTTAGACTTCAAGTTCTCCTAAAACTATCCTTCAAAAATGAGAGCGACATTAAAATTTTTGGACAAGCAGAGCTGAGAATTTGTTACCAACACACCAAACCGAAAGGTGCTCTTCAGCAGAAGAAACATAATCCCAGATGAAGCTCGAGGAATGAATGAAGAACAACAAAAATGGTAAATATGTATGTAAATTATTGACTGGGTAAAATGATAATAATATCAATAATAATATGGGGTTTTAAATATATAGAATTGAAGTTCACTACAATGGTAACAGATAAGGAGGGAGGGGGGTAAATACAGTTCGAGTGTCCCAAGATCCTTGCACTATCCAAGAAGAGAAAAAGTATTTTGGTAAGCATGAGTGCTTGTAGTAACTGCTAAAAGAATAATAAATTAATATGTAGCCCAAGCAATATAGGAGAAAATTGGAAATGACAGCCTAAATGAAAACAAGACAGGAGAAGCAAAAGTAAGAAAAAATAGGCACAAATAATGGAAATCAAGTAGCAAGGTGGTAGACTTAAACTCAAATATATCAGAAATAACATTCAAGTAAACAAACTAAATGCTCAAAGTAAGAGAAAAATAGTGTTACAATAGGTAGAAAATGCCAACTATAGGCTGTTTACAATAGTGTAAATAAATATGGAACATTTGAGAGTAAAATGATGGGAAAAGATACACTATGCAATTACCAAAAGAAATTTGGAATATTAGACCAAGTAGATTTTAAGGCCAGAAACATAACTAGTGATACATTTGGATATTTCATAAGTTAAAAGGTTAGTGTTATCAGAAGTAAAAAACAATTTTAATTTGCATGCATATAATTATACTATTGCCTCAAAATAAATAAAGCAAAAGATGAGAACATCTTCAGCTTCCTGCCCTCCCACCTTCAAAATGGTTCTTATCCACAAGCAACTTCCTTTGTTACCAAATTGCCTGGCTTAAAGTGCAATCTAGGTGTAGAGGAGGACATGTTTCCCCTTTCTAAATGTTCATCTTATCTTATTTATTTCAGCATCTTGTTTCTTTTCATTTTCATTTACCTCTTAACTTTCCTTCTCACCTGCTCATTCATTCTATCTGTATTCATACCCAAATCTCTCCCATTCCCCAAAATAAAATAGTTCTTTAATCTGTATTATCGTTTAACTATTTCATTGACTTTTTCCTTTACTGCTAAGCAAAGATTCCTAAAAAAACAATCTATGTTATCAATCCCTTATATCAAATCCACTATTCAACACACAGAAACCATGCTTCTGTTCTCATTACTCTACTGAACCTTCAATCCTCATCTAACTTCATTTATCTGCAACAATTTACTGAGTTGATCACTGCTTCTTTGAACCTCTTTCTTCCATTGGCTTTTGTGTTTTGTGACATCAAACTCTCTGGATTCTCTTTCATATTATTTTTTCTCAGTGTCCTTTACTGGATTCAGATTTTTTTTATTCCATAAATGTTGCAATTCTTCCATTCTTTTCCTGAGGGATTTTTTTTTCTCAGCTCCCTCTGCCTCAGTGTTTCTCAAGATAAGGTCTTTTAATTACACACATCAGAATTGCTTAGAGACACTTGTTTAAAATGCAAATTCCTGAACTGTACCCCATATCTTTGGAATCAGAATCTGTAAGGAAGGCTCAGGAATGTGCAATAATTTTATAAATTCTCAATAATTCTGATGTAGGCCCATGTTTGAGAAGCACTCTCTTTTCTTTTACCCAAAGAAACTTCCATGGTTTTTAACTATTAGTCATATGCTAATAACTTCTAATCTATACTTCTATCAAGACTTCTCCCTCCAAAACTCAACTATAATTAAACATTGTATAGAGAAAGAAGGTAAAGTGATTTAGCTAAAGTCCGTAAATTTTGCAATAGCTAAATAATATGAAATATGATTGTTCAAACTGCAAAGAGTACTGCACTAGAAGTCATGAAACAGGTTGAAGTCTTGGTTCTATCATTTATTAGCTATGGGACCTTTCAGTTAACTGAACCCCACACAACTTCAAATACTCATTTGTAAAAATAAAGAGGTTGTAATACATAAGTTTTAAGCCACATAACATTGCACAAGTTACTTAACTATTTTTAGTTTCCTTAGATATATAAAGAAGTTAATCATACTCAATAAGGTTATTGTGAAGATAAATTGAAATATGTTTAACATACAGGAAATGTTCAATAAAAATGAGAAATAGCACTCTTAGTTATTACAGAAAGAACCTAGTAAACATTTTAATGCTTCATCTCTTAATAGACTATTGTTTACAGTATATTTCAACAATTTATTTACCTGCTTACTTCCCTTTAAAGAGTAGAAATATAAATGAAATTACGTAAGTATCAATTTTAAAATTGATTTTTAAATGCACATATATTCTAGAGGATTAATTGTTTTTTCTGAATAAAATGTAAGTATTAAGTGATAGCCTTTGAAGTAGAAAATTATTGTTAATCTATAAATATTTAGATTTGATAAACAAGCATGATGAGCTTGTACAGAAGTAAAAAATAAAGGTGAGATGAAATTTATTTTGCCTCAAATTAGTGTATACCAGAGGAGGAATAGAGCAACATTTTTACTCATTGATTGATTCAGTGATTCATTCAGAAATCCTGTTTTCAGTTTCTACTATGTACCAGGCACTCTGTTTGATAATAAGAATGTGCCCCATCTTTCAAGGAGTTAACAATCTAACAAAGAATTGTGAAGTAAAAGAGTTGTTATTTTAACTGGCAAATTCCTTGATCATGTGTTCATTCTAAATGAATCCCTTCATAAATTTCTTTTGGGTGGTAAAAAAATCATAACAGGCAATGAAAGTATGATTTTGAGGGTGGATAAACCAAATGAGTGTCTAACAATTCACCTCAAAATGAGCAATTAGTACTAGTTTGTAGAAGATAACATTCTATGGTGTTATGATAGTTTATCTGACTTATGAAATGATGCTTTGGTAGCTTCACCATTTTTCCAGCATTAATAAATGTTTACCAACAACAGCCAAGAAATTTCAGCCGATATCAATAATGAAGTTATGTTTCTATACCCTAAGATAACTTTTTCACAAATATTTCTGGTACTAAGTAGAAACATTTAATTGATTCCAAAAAATTATTTTTAGCTCATAATTTTATTTTAAATAAAATCAACAAATGCCTTAATGATTCTGAGCCATTTTAATCTGGGGGTTGTGAGCAAGAACTTTATTTCTGGTGCAAAGAGCGAAAGTTGGTTTTATATATTTTGGACAATTGTGAACCAGGAGAATTCATATTGTTGTCTTAGAACTAACAATAAATACTTTCATTGTTTTTAATCTTAGAAAAACAAACAAAACATACACATGGGTATATGCAGTTTTCTTTCTTCATGGATATAAAAAAATTGAGAGTTTTTCCATTTTTACTTTTTCTGTATACATTGAAATCCAATCAAATATTTTTTTAAATACCATATTCTGATAATTTCCCCCTCTAAAACCTACTTTTCCCTAGAGTTTTCAGTCAGGTGAAAATGGGTTAAAGTGTAAGTAACCCATGCTATCAAGAACCTTTTCACAAACCATGTAATGACCAGACACTTCAGATGGCACTTCAAAGTAAATGAAATTTTCATTTTGATTTTAATAATATTTAGACTTATAACCTTTATTATACAATTGCAGCACACTAAGTTGTTCTATATTCCATCAAGCCAGCCAACATTTATTTTCATAAAAAATATTTATCTTAGAATTTACCAACATGTTAAGTACTCTCATAATTTTGAGGCAACCTGCATATCTCCAGTTTTTCAGCTATCAAAGGCTTTGGACAAATAATAATATAATAATATGGATAATGCTAATAGACTTTGCTAGGTTTTTATAGGGAATTACCAGAGATAATTAATCACAATAATTTATTGTTGCAGCATTGTTTATGGTTATATTATCTTAGACTTCCCTTTTGTTGAGTATCCTTGAAATTTTCAGAATAAATCTTTGTCAGCAAAAGAGTTTTAACTTAAGTACTTGTCAGTGTTTACTGACAATAATAATGATTCCAAAGATAATGATAATAAAAACTTTTCCTGAAATATCTTCAAAATAAAAAATTCGGAAATAGGCTTTTAGCTGCTATTTTCCAAGAAAAATATAGTGTCAAAGATAAACAAAGCAGGGCACCTGTTAAATGTGGTAAAGACAGTTTTTATTCAGTAATAATTATTGTGATAGGAGAGAGAACTCAATGTAACCTGAGCTCAACCCCACCAAAACAAAAGACAAGAGATTTGTTTTTAATGTTGAGTGTATGCTAAAGTAAAGGCACTGAAGGACATTAAATGGGCTTTGGTCCATGTGACTAGACCATCTAGATTTGCTAATTTCCACTTATCTCGAGTAGAAACAAATTTCTCATCTCTTTTATTTTTAACTTTTCATTATTCAACAATTATATATTGAGTGCTTATTGTGTGATGGGAGGTTTGCATTGTTTTTTTTAAAGATAAATAGCAAAAAACAATTGCTTTTGCTTTCAGGGATTTCACATTCTAACATTGCAAGGAGACATTGAGTAACAGATCACACGGATAAACCTAAAATTGAATCAATATTAAGTCCTATGGAAGAAAGGACAAGGGTCTATGAATACATATAGTGTAGCATCTAACCTAAATTTTAGGAGATCAGAGGAAGCTTTCTTGGGTTAGTGACTTTTGAAGGTGAAATAGAAATTGAGCGAGAGGAAGACGGAGGGGGCGGGGAAACCAAGATAGGGAGAGAGAAAGGGAGAGAGACCGTGCAGATGTTGTGTAATAAACGGGAAAGTCTTAAATTTAAATTTCATACTGGGATTTTCATCTAGAGAAATTGGAGGATTCCTTAACATAAATATGAAAATCATGCTAAATAAAAGGTACTAATGAATGGAAATGAATTCAATTTTTAATAAATTGAGTTTAAAAAGGTCATGTGATATCCAAACAGATGGAAATAAGAGAAAAGATTCTGGGTGAGGGAACTGGATAAAAATTTTGAGAAGTACTTAGCTTGAGAATCAAAGTGAGATTCTTGCTGAATCTACTCTTAACTTCCTTTACACTATATGTGTCCTTTATACTTATAACTTTCCTTTAAGGGTAATTCACAACCCTGATAACAATTTGAATCCTCATGCACCTTTAAAGAAATATTGACATTCAGACTGTACTGCACAAATTTTAATTTAACCTTTGGGTTTCAGTATTTTTTTTATTTTTTACCTTTCTTATTGAATTCATTGGAGTGACATTGGTTAAAAAAATTATGTAGATTTCAAGTATGCAATTCTATAAAACATAATCTATATATTGTATTATGTGTTCAAGTCAAGTCTCCTTTCATCACCATTTATCCTCTTTATACTCCTTTCTTTCTTTTATTTTATATTTTGTTAATCCTCACCTGAGCATATTTTTCCATTGATTTTTAGGGAGAGTGGAAGAGAGAGGGAAAGACAGAGAGAAACATCAATGTGAGAGAAACATATTGATTGTTTGCCTCCTGCATGAGGCCTGACCAAGACCTGGGCCTGGGAGGAGCCTGCAACCAAGATACATTCCCTTGACTGAAATCAAACCCGGGGCCATATGGTCTGCAGACTGATGCTCTATCCACTGAGACAAATGGGCTAGGGCCCCCTTATACCCTTTTCTACCTCTCCCCATCCCACTTCCTCTCTGGTAATCACTATACTGTCTTCTCTGTATATGAGTTGTTTTGTTTGTTGGTTTGTTTTATTGTTGTTTTGCTTAATCCCTTCACCTTTTTCACCCAGCCCGACCCTCTTCTCTCTGACAGCTGTATTTTCTAAAGGCACTCAATTGATTCTAATATACAACCAGGGTTGAGAGCCACAGAATTTAAACATTTCTTAGCTAACTTTAAAATAATGTATCTGCTACAGAATTTTAATATAATTTAAATTTGGAATTTCTTAGAGCAACTATTTAGAATATAATAAATTATTGCCCTGGAAATCATATAATTCAATTCTTACATTTTATAAATGAGTCTGAAAGCTCATTTTGTCTAAATAACTTATCTATAGTGAAAGACTATATTTGTTTCTTTTCAGTAAAACCTATTTTGAACATAGTCCACATATGAAATTCTGTATTGAGCAATTAAAACTCATTTTCAAACAATATGTCAGTGTCTACTCTGAGTCAGATAGTGCTAAGTCAATTAAGTCAATAACTAATCCTCCTATAAGGGAATTATTATCACTTCCAATTTACGGGTTCAAAGACATTAAGTAAATTTCCTAAATCATGGAGATAGTAAGTGGTGGAATCAGGTTTAAAACCCAGTTCCACTGCATTTGAAAACCATGCTGACTGCTCCGATTAGTTTATCAAATATCTCCTCAAATGCCTATTGATTAAGTAAGCTGATTCCTTCAGTCTTTCCTGAAAGCCCTATTTTGTAACAGTTTTACTATTTTAATTGCTTCAAACCCCAATATCTTTGTACAAAATTCTCATATCTTTATGACAGCAGGTAGTGATGCAAGTTGGAGCAAGGCTTCCACCAAAGTTAGGCTCTTTTCCTCCCAACAGGGCCTGGAAGTGAGAACTATCTCCTTGAATATTTGCATTTCAGGGAGTTGGCTCCAAGGCCTTTGAGATGAGAGTGCTAAATGGTAGAAGATTTATATTTCAAAGGACAGAGGAAGGATTTATAATTACAAATTCTTAAAAGTAGCTGCTCTAACAGTGGGTTCAGGTTCAATTTCAGGAGCCTAACAGCCTAACACTGGATTTTAGCTAGAACAAACCACAACATTTCCTGGAAGTGTTAAGCTTTTGCTGGCAGGCATTTTAAAAGAGGTGGGATCATCCTAGGTAATAGATTTAAGCTGTTAGACACCATGATAGAAATTGTGCAAGTCCCAGGGCGGGGGTGGTGGTGGGGGGGATTAAGCTGTTTTGTGCCCAGTTTTTTGCATTTCCATTTGTGCTACAATGTAGAGTTCTAATGATATAATTTTTCTATTTTTATTAAGTAGCACTCACTTAATGCAAAATATATTTTATATATGAAATTTACTATTAATAAATTAAAATTACTAGAATATCTTGTTTGATAACTTAAAAATACAGATTAATCTTCTTATAATAGAGATCCATAATAAACAGGACTTATATACATATTGTCCATTACTGATTAGTAGAGTATGAAGGTGGAGAGTAGCAGCAAAGATTTAAGCTGTGCTTATGTGGCACTAAATATTATTTTGGCAGAGTTTGGGTCAAAATTGATAGGGTGGTCTGCTATTATTTAGGACCAATAGCTCAATTATAATATTTCAGGAGATGAATTTCATGTAATTCACATGTTTGTGTGACCCTGATGTGGGAAAAATGTTATGTGATGGAAAAGCAAGAAAATTGATCCAGAGTTTTTGATATTCCAGGCAGAAAACTATATTTCAGATTTTTACTCTTGACCTGAGTGAACCTCTGAACAACTTATTCATAAATTTTTCTGAGTCTTTTTAAATATTACAGTAATCTGCAAGGTTGATCAGTGCCCTAAATGGGAAAACCTGGTTCTGAAATGTCAGATTAAATAAGCTGCATATGTATTGTTCAAATTTGGAATTTTTACAACTTTAATGAGAGTTATTGTGGGTACTTGAATTTCATTCTTTATTACAATTTAACCTCAGAATCTAATTAAAATACATAAATTGTCATTCATTCTGACAATGGATTTCTAAAAACAGACCAAATTTGTATTTTTATTTGGGATCAAACATTGCTTTTTGCTACAGAAGAAAGATATATTAGAATATTATTTTTACTTTAAGTAGAAATGCCCTTTATATCATTTTTGACCTTCTGACTTCTCTAGTTGTTATTGCACCAAAATCAAATAAAAAAGGAAATAAATAAAACACTATTTCTGTGTATAGTGGTTAGCCATTTTATCACACAAAAGATGTTTTTACTTGTTAGAAAACACAGATCTGACATTTATTAATTTAGTTTGAGAAAAAATATTAGTCCTAACTCAAAGCAAATTTGGAGGTGATAGGAGGCTCTTAATTTATTAATATTGATAATACAATCAGATAATTAACAGTCATAGAGTGGGAGTAGATTGCCATAAAATATTTGTAGTATTTTTACTCTTTTAAATATGAACTAATCCCCTTATCATGTATAATGACAAAATTGTACTTATTACACATAATCATTTCTCGATTAACAATTATTATACCTCCACCACCAATTTTATTTGTTTTAATTATTTCCCAGTATAAGTTATTTCTGTGTCTTGGCCACTGTGAATAATGCAATGAACATAGGGGTGCATATATCTTTCTGAATAAATGTTTTTAATATTTTGGGGATAGATTCATAGAAGAAAGATTGCTGGGTCATATGGTAAAACTATTCTTATTTTTTTGAGGAGCCTCTATACTGTTTTCCATAGTGGCTCTATCAGTTTACATTCCCATCAACAGTGAATGAGTGAGTATTCCTTTTTCACCACAACTTCTCTGACACTTGTTATTACTTGTGCAGTTGATTATAGCCATTCTACCAAGTATGAAGTGGTATATCATTGTAACTTTGATTTGCGATTACCTTATAGCTAGTGAAGTTGAGCATCTTTTCATATATCTGTTGGCCATTAGTATGTCTTTTTGGAAAAGGTGTCTGTTCAGGTCCTCTGCCCATTTTTTAATTGGATTGTTTGGTGTTGAGTTGTATGAATTTTTTTATGTACAGGGTGTCCCAAAATATGTATATACACTATAACAGATGATAGCTCAATTTTAACAATGAAATGTATTTTGATGAAGACTGTCTTTATAATTATTCAAGGTGTGTGTATACATTTATTGGGACACCCTATATTTTGGATATTAACCTCTTGTTGAAGCTATTGTTTGAAAATATGTTTTCCCATTTGGTTGGTTGCCTTTTTGTTTTCTTGGCAGTTTCTTTTGCTGTGCATAACCTCTTTAGTTTGATATAGTCCCATTCATTGATTTTTGCCTTTACTTCCCTTGCCTTTGGGGTCAAATTAATAAAATCTCCTCTAAGACCAAGGTTTATAAGTTTAGCACCTATGTTTTATTATATGTATTTATTGTTTCAGATCTTATATTTAGGTCTTTGATTCATTTTGAATTAATTTTTGCACATGGGGACAACTGTAGTTTAGTTTCACTTTTGTGTGTGACTTTCCAATTTTCCCAGCAGCATTTATTGAAGAGGCTTTATTTTCCCATTGTATGTTTTTGTCTCATTTGTAAAAAATTATTTGCCCGTATATGTGTGGTTTTGTTTCTGAGCTGTCAATTCTGTTGCAGTGGTTTGTGTCTGTTTTTCTGTCAATAACATACTGTTTTGATTGCCATTGCTCTGTAGTATCATTTGAAGTCAGGTAGTGTGATATCTCTGGCTTCGTTCTTTTTTTTTTTTTTATAAAGAACTAGAAGCCCGGTACACGAAATTCGTGCACGGAGGGGGGTTGTCCCTCAGCCCAGTCTGTACCCTCTCCAATCTAGGACTCCTGGAGGGATGTCCGACTGCCCGTTTAGGCCCGATCCTGGGGGATCGGGCCTAAACGGGCAGTCGGACATCCCTCTCACAATCCAGGACTGCAGACTCCCAACTGCTTGTCTGCCTGCCTTCCTGATTGCCCCTAACCGCTTCTGCCTGCCAGCCTGATCACCCCCTAACCACTCCGCTGCCAGCCTGGTTGATGCTGAACTGCTCCCCTGCCAGCCTGTTTGCCCCCAACTTCCCTCCTCTGCCGGCCTGGTTACCCCTAACTGCCCTCTCCTGCAGGGTTGATCACCTCCAACTGCCCTCCCTTGCAAGCCTGGTCCCTCTCAACTGCCCTCCCTTGCAGGCCGGGTGCCTCCCAACTGCCCTCTCCTGCTGGCCATCTTGTGGTGGCCATCTTGTGTCCACATGGGGGCAGGATCTTTGACCACATGAGGGCACACATATTGTGTGTTGGAGTGATGGTCAATCTGCATATTACTCTTTTATTAGATAGGATAGAGGCCTGGTACAGGGGTGGGGGACAGCTGGTTTGCCCTGAAGGGTGTCCCAGATCAGGGTGGGGGTTCCCTTGGGGCATGGGGCGGCCTGAGCAAGGGGCCTGTGGTGGTTTGCAGGCCAGCCACACCCCCTGGCGACCCAAGCGGAGGCCCTGGTATCTGGAATTTATTTTCCTTCTACAATTGAAACTTTGTAGCCTGGAGCAGAGCCAAGCCTTCTGCTCCCTCCGGGGTGGCAGCCATTTCTGTGGCAGTTAATTCACCTTCTACAATTGAAACTTTGTAGCCTTAAGCGGGTGGTCCCAGCCAGGGTGTGCAGAAAGCTTTGCTTCCCCTGTTGCCGCTGGCAACCCTGGTCTGCTCTCTCAAGCTCCGTTCTGCCGCCATTTGTTTGAATTTGTTTACCTTCTATAATTGAAACTTTGTAGCTTGAGTGGAGGCTTAGGCCTGCAACGGCTATGGAAAGCTTGGCTTCCTCTGTTACCTGGGAAATCTTGCTCTCTGTGGCTGTAGCCATCTTGGCTGGGGTTAATTTTCATACTCGCCCTGATTGGCTGGTGGGTGTGGCTTGGCTGGTGGGCGTGGCTTATGTAGCAGAGTGATGGTTAATTTCCATATTACCATTTTATTAGAGAAGATAACTTAGTTATTCCTGGTCTTTTGTGGTTTTATGCAAAGCTGATTATTTTTTGTTTTATTTCTTTTAAAATGTCATTGGGTCCTAGCTGGTTTGGCTCAGTGGATAGATCATCAGCCTGTGGACCATGGGTCCTAGGTTTGATTTTGGTCAAGGGCACATACCTAGGTTGCAGGCTCCTCCCTGGCCCAGGGCCCTGATCTGCAACCAATCATTGTGTTTCTCTCACATCAATATTTCTCTCTGTCTTTTCTTCTCTCTTCCACTCTCTCTAAAAATTAATGACAAAATATCCTCAGGTGAAGATTAACAAAAAAAATAAAAATAAAATAAAATAATAAAAATATCTTTGCAATTTTGCTGGGGATTGCATTAAATGTGTATATTGCTTTCTGGAATAAGGCCATTTTAACTAAGTTGATTTTACCAATCCATGAACATGAAAATTATTCTATTTAATTGTGTCTTTTTCAATCTCTTTTAATAAAGCTTTGTAGTTTTCAGTATATAGGTCCTTCATATCCTTTGTTAGGTTTATTCCTAAGTATTTTATGCTTTTGTTTGCAATTGCAAAATAATTTTTTCCATTTCCTTTCCTGAAATGTCATTGTTCGTATTTAGGAATGCAGTGAATTTTGTATCCTGAATATTTACTATATTTGTTTATTGTTTCTAATAGTTTTATGGTGGAGTCTTTAGGGTTATCTATATAAAAATTATATCATCTGCAAAAAGTGACACTTCTTCATTCTCAATTTGTATGCCTTTTATTTCTTTCTCTTCCCTGATTGCTCTGATTAGGACTTGCAGTGCTATGTTGAGTAAGAGTGGACATCCTTGTCTTGTCCAAATCTTAGAGGAAAAGCTTTCAGTTTTTCACTATTGAATATGATATTATATGAAGGTTTGTCATATATCACCTTTATTATGTTGAAGTACTTTCCTTATATACTTATTTTATTGAATGTTTTAATCATAAATGGATGTTGTATCTTATCAAAAGCTTTTTCTGCATCAACTGATAGGATCATATAATGTTTATCCTTTGTTTTGTTAATCTGATGTGTTACATTGATCTATTTCTGGATGTTGAACCATCCTTGTGCCCCTGTAATGAACCCCATTTGATCATGATGTGTTACTTTTTTAATGTATTCTTGTACTAGTATTCAGTTTGTTACTGTTTTGTTTAGGATTTTTGCATCTCTGTATTCATCAGAGATATTGGTCTATAGTTTTCTTTTTCTTCTGTTATTCTACCCAGGTTTTGGTGTAAGAGTTAAGTTGGCCTCATAAAATGTGATAGGGAGTGTTACATCTTCTTCAATTTTTGGAAAATTTTGAGAAGGATAGGTATCACATCTTCCTTGAATGTTTGGTAGAATTCACTAATGAAGCCATCTAGTTCTGGATTTTTCTTTTGGGGAAGGTTTCTTGATGGATGTTTCAATTTCCTCACTGTTGACCAGTCCATTTAAATTTTCCAATTCGTCATGATTCAGTCTAGGAAGGTTATAAATTTCTAGGAACTTAACCATTTTTCTAAGTTATTGTATTTGGTGGCATACAGTTTTTCATAGTATTCTAGTATGAACCTTTGTATTTCTGTGATGTCTTTCGTTTTTTATTTTCTTTATATGAGTCTTTTATTTTATAGTAAGTCCAGCCAGAAGTTTGTAAGTTTAGTTAATATTTCAAAGAACCAGCTCTTTTATTATTTTTTGTGTAGGATTTTGTTCTTTATTTTATTCAGTTCTGCTTTGAATTTTATTTTCCTTCTTCTGCTGACTTTGAAGTGCTTTTGTTCTTTATTTTTCTATTTTTTTAAAATGTAATGTTCAGTTGTTTACTTGAGGTTATTCTAGTTTCTTGAGATAGGCCTGTGATGATATAAACTTCCATTTTATTACTGCTTTTGTTTCATCCCAGAAGTTTTAATATGTTGTATTGTCATTCTCATTTGTCTCTATATAACTTACTTTAATATAATTTATTGAATTTTTACAGAGAGGAAGGGAGAGGGATAGAGAGTTAGTACATCGATGAGAAAGAAACATCGATCAGCTGCCTCCTGCACACCTCCTACTGGGGATGTGCCCAAAAACAAGGTACATGCCCTTGACCGGAATCGAACCTGGGACCTTTCAGTCCGCAGTCCGACACTCTATCCACTGAGCCAAACCAGTTAGGGCTCTATATATCTTTTGATTACATATTTTTTTCTTCTTTGGCCCAGTAATTTTTTAGTAGTAGGTTGTTTAATCTCCACATATTTATGTATTTATTTACTTCCTTTCTGTAGTTGATTTCTTTTATTTTTTAATAAATCTTTATTGTTCAGGTTATTACAATTGTTCCTCTTTTTTCCCCCATAGCTCCCTTCCACCCGGTTCCCACCCCACCTTCTGCCCTTACCCCCACCCCACTGTCCTCATCCATGTGTGTACGATTTTTGTCCAGTCTCTTCCTGCACCCCTCACACCCCTTTCCCTCTGAGAATTGACAGTCCACTCCCTTTCTATGCCCCTGATTCTATTATATTCACCAGTTTATTCTGTTCATCAGATTTTTTATTGACTTGATTTTTAGATTCACTTGTTGATAGATATGTATTTGTTGTTCATAATTTTTATCTTTACCTTTTTCTTCTTCTTCCTCTTCTTAAAGAATACCTTTCAGCATTTCATATAATACTGGTTTGGCAGTGATGAACTCCTTTAGCTTTTAATTATTTGTGAAGCTCTTTATCTGACCTTCAATTCTGAATGATAGCTTTGTGAGTAGAGTAATCTTGGTTGTAGGTTCTTGCTATTCATCACTTTGAATATTTCTTGCCACTCCCTTCTGGCCTGCATAGTTTCTGTTGAGAAATCAGCTGACAATCATATGGGTGCTCCCATGTATGTAACTAACTTTTTTTCTCTTGCTGCTTTTCATATTCTCTCTTTGTCTTTTGCTCTTGGCATTTTAATTATGATGTGTCTTGGTGTGGTCCTCTTTGGATTCCTTTTGTTTGGGGTTCTCTGTGCTTCCTGGACTTGTAAGTCTATTTATTTCACCAGGTAGGAGAAGTTTTCTGTCATTATTTCTTCAAATAGGTTTTCAGTATCTTGCTCTCTCTCTTCTTCTGGCACCCCCATAATTTGGATGTTGGTGCGCTTGAAGTTGTCCCAGAGGCTCCTTATACTATCTTTATATTTTTGGATTCTTTTTTCTTTTTGTTTTTCTGGTTGGGTGTTTTTTGATTCTTTGTATTTCAAATCTTTGACTTGATTCTTGCAATCCTCTAGTCTGCTGTTAGTTCTCTGTATATTATTTTTATTTCAGTCAGTGTATGCTTAATTTCTAGTTGGTCTTTTTCATATTCTCGAGGGTCTCACTTATTTTATCGGCCTTTTCTAGAAAATTCTTGAAAAACCTTATAACCGTGGTTTTGTACTCTATATCCAGTCGTTTGCTTTCCTCCATTTCTGTCATTTGTGACTGGTTTCTTTGTCTCCGCATTTTGGCTGCTTCCCCGAGTTGATAGAGTGACTTTGTGTGCTAGGTGTCCTATAGGGCCCAGTGGCTCAGCCTCTCCAGTTACCTGAGGTGGACACTCTTGCTGCACACCTTTGTGGGCTGTGTGCACAGTCTTGTAGTTAAGCCTTGATTGTTGTTCGTATCAGTGGGAGGAATTGACCTCCAGGCCAATTGGCTGTGAGGATCAGCTATGTCGACGATGGGAGAACTTCTGTGTTGGAGACACCCTTATGAGGCAAGACTTGCTTCAGTGGGGCTTTGGTGCTCACTGAATCTGCCCCCTGAGTGTGTCCCTTATGGATCTGAGGAGTTGTAATTTGGATGGTCCTACTCTGACACTTGAGTACACTGACTGTTGGATCTCCAAGGAGGTGCTAATTTAGCCTCTGCCTGAGGCCACCCAGCAGGAGCTATGGAGAAATCTACAGATTCCTCTTCTTTTTTTGGGTTTTGGAGGTGCCCAGATGAGCCTCAGCTGTGAAGCAATGCAAGCTGCTGTGGGGCCTTGGGCCTTCTTTTGGATGTTCTGGTTCTCTCTGACTCAGCTGCATTTTGTTAGGAAAGTTTAGATTTCAAAGGACCAGGCCAATATGCAAAAGCCTCTTCACACAGGTTGGATTGGGCAGAGTCTCAGGGCAGAGCAAACAGCAATGGCTTCCCATCAGCCCTTACCTAAGAGTCCCCTGGGTCTCAGTGTCCCTTGGTAATTGCTGCAAGCACCTCTGAGAGTAAGCCACCCTCGTGTTCCTCCCGCTGCCAGCCAGTCCAGTTTCTCCCCGTATGAGTCTGGGTTGCCAGAGTCTCACCAGGAACTGGAGTTCAGAGCAGTTGGGAGCTTGTGTCTCCCTTCAGATTGAAAAAGCCAGCCGCGTACTCAGTTGCCAGCCCTCTCAGTGCGCATGCCCCAGTACCTCTGCCCTTTACTTCTACAGCTCCTCTGAGTCTCAGTGTGCTTTTCTCTTCCCGTCTAGTTGTAGAATTTCCACTTAGCCAGCCTTCCTGTTGTTCTGGTTGATGTCCGTTTTGTCTTTTAGTTGTAGTTTTGAAGTGGTTGTGCGAGGCAGCTATGCCACCATCTTGGTTTCTCCTCTCTGTAGTTGATTTCTAATTTCAGGTACTGTGGTCAGAGAATATGTTTGGATAATTTAAATCTTCTTGAATTTGTTGATGCTAGTTTTGAGACCCAAAGTATGTTCTATCCTTGAGAATGTTCCATGTGTACTGGAGAAGAATGTGTAATCTGATCTTCTGGGATCAAAGTCTCTGTAAAGGTCAATTAGGTCCATTTGAACTAATGCGTAATTTAAGGCCAATATTTATTCATTTGTTTTCTTTATGGATGATCTATCTAGAGCTATCAATGGAGTATTTAGGTCTCCTAATATGACTGTTTTTGTCAATTTCTCCCTTTAGTTATGTTGGTAGTTGCTTTATATATTTCATTGCTTGCTGATTGGGTACATACACTGAGTGGCCAGATTATTATGATCTCTGAACGCATAATAATCTGGCCACTCAGTATATATATATATATTAGAAGCTGGTGCATGAATCACGTGCATGGGTGGGGTCTGGCCAGCCTGGCCAGGGGGAGGGGACATGGGTGGTTGGCCGGCCTGCCTGCTGGTCAAACTCCTGGTCCAGGGGACAACTTGCATATTAGTCTTTTATTATATAGGATATACACTGAGTGGCCAGATTATTATGCGTTCAGAGATCATAATAATCTGGCCACTCAGTATATATATTAAGAGGTGTTGTCTTCTTGATGTAGTTTCCCCTCATTATAGAATGTCTATCTTTGTGTCTTGTTACCTTTGTTATCTTGAAATCTATTTTGTCAGATATACTAGTAAGTATGGCTACACCTAGTTTTCTATGGATACTATTGGCTTGTAGAATCACTTTGAGTCAAATTTTGTCTTTGCACCTTAGATGTGTCTCCTAAAGGCAGCATATAATTGTTGTTGTTGGTGGTGGTGTTTTATTAATCTAATCTGCTACTCTGTATTTTTTATTGGTGAATTCAGTCCATTTTAATTTAGGGCAGGGGTGGGGAATAGACAGCCCACAGGTTGTATAAGGCCTGTGAAATCATGTGGTCTAGCCCTGCCAAGGTAACCACAGGTGGGACTCCAAATTCAGTAAATCTGGGAGCTTTTTTCATAGCAACATAAATTTATATTAAGGAATTATATTAAGTTAATGATTTTATAAATATCTAAATGGCCCTTGGCAGAAAAAAGATTTCCTACCTCTGATTTAGGGTACTTATTGATGTATGAGAATTCCCTGTAGCCATTTTATATCTTGTTTTGTGGTAGCTCTGCACTTCCATTTTTTTCTTTTTCTTTGTATTTCTGTCTCTTGTTTTTGTTTGGTGGCATTCCATACTTTTTTTTTTTTTTTACCCCTTTTCCTCTTTTAAATTTGTATCTCATTTTGTTCTTTTGGTGCATGGTTACCATTGGGTTTATGAAAAATAAAATTTCATATATACAGTAATCCTTTCTCTTTTAAATGTGTCTGATCTTTATCCTTCTTTGCAAATTCAGACCTTTATTTCCTAATCTTTTATGTTTTTGTTGTCACAAATTATCCCTGATTATGTGGTAAGTTTTTGGTGATCTTACTTGTAGTTTTGTGACCTTTTATTCTTTGTTGCTGGTAGAATAACCCCTTCAGTATGTTTTGCAATGGAGATTTTATGATGATAAATTTCCTCATCTTCTGTATGTCTTGAAAATTATTTTTATCTCCTTCATATCTAATAGATAAGTTTGCTGGTTATATTAATCTTGGCTGCTAAATTCTTTCTTTGAGTAGTTTGAATATTTGATTCCCCCTCTTCTGGCTTGCAGAGTTTCTGCTGAGAAGTACAATGATAACTGAAATGGCTTTCCTTTATAGGTTATGTTGTTCTTTTCCCTGGCTCCCTTTAGATGTCTTTCTTTGTCATTAATTTTTACAGACTTAATACAATGTGCCTTGGAGAAAGCCCTTTTGGATTAAAGTAATTAGGTGTTCTGTTTCTTTCTTGGGTTCAAGAATCTAGCTCTTTCCATAGGTTTGGGAAGTTCTCATCAACTCTTTGTTTGAATAGGCTCACCATTCTCTTCTCCCTCTTTTCTTCTTCTGTTATGCCTATTATTATTATATTGCTCTTTGTGATGTCAGATAGTTTTCTTGGAGGTCTTTCATTTTTTAATGCTCAAGTTTCTCTCTTTTTCCCTCTACACCATATGTTCAGCTTTATTTCCTATGCTTTTTAGTTCATTCTTTATTTTTTCTGTAATTCTTACCCAAAGATATTTTTCCTTTGATTTTCAGAGTTCATGGAAAGGAGGGGCAGAGACAGAAAAAGAGAAACATCAATGTGAGAGAGACATATGAATTGGTTGCCTCTTGCACATTAACCAGGGCCAGGGATAGAGCCTTCAATGTAGGTACCAGCCCTTGACCAGAATCAAACATGAGACTCTTCAGTCCACAGTCTGACACTGTATCCACTGAGCAAAACAGGCCAGGGTATGTTATTTCATTCTTGATCTCTTTTATTGAGCACTAGAAGCCCGGTGCACAAAATTCGTGCATGGAGGGGGATTGTCCCTCAGCCCAGCCTGTACCATCTCCAATCTGGGACTCCTGGAGGGATGTCC
Organism: Ia io; assembly: GCA_025583905.1. Lineage (NCBI taxonomy): Eukaryota > Metazoa > Chordata > Mammalia > Chiroptera > Vespertilionidae > Ia > Ia io. The sequence goes on along the minus strand of JAJQQW010000001.1, from coordinate 34,777,039 downwards.
GACTGCCCGTTTAGGCCCGATCCTGGGATATCCCTCTCACAATCCAGGACTGCAGACTCCCAACTGCTTGTCTGCCTGCCTTCCTGATTGCCCCTAACCGCTTCTGCCTGCCAGCCTGATCACCCCCTAACCACTCCGCTGCCAGCCTGGTTGATGCTGAACTGCTCCCCTGCCAGCCTGTTTGCCCCCAACTTCCCTCCTCTGCCGGCCTGGTCAACCCTAACTGCCCTCTCCTGCAGGGTTGATCACCTCCAACTGCCCTCCCTTGCAAGCCTGGCCCCTCTCAACTGTCCTCCCTTGCAGGCCGGGTGCCTCCCAAATGCCCTCTCCTGTTGGCCATCTTGTAGTGGCCATCTTGTGTCCACATGGGGGCAGGATCTTTGACCACATAGGGGCACACATATTGTGTGTTGGAGTGATGGTCAATCTGCATATTACTCTTTTATTAGATAGGATAGAGGCCTGGTACAGGGGTGGGGGCCAGCTGGTTTGCCCTGAAGGGTGTCCCGGATCAGGGTGGGGGTTCCCTTAGGTCATGGGGCGGCCTGGGCGAGGGGCCTGTGGTGGTTTGCAGGCCAGCCACACCCCCTGGCGACCCAAGTGGAGGCCCTGGTATCTGGAATTTATTTTCCTTCTACAACTGAAACTTTGTAGCCTGGAGCAGAGCCAAGCCTCCTGCTCCCTCCGGGGCGGCAGCCATTTCTGTGGCAGTTAATTCACCTTCTACAAATGAAACTTTGTAGCCTTAAGCGGGTGAGCCCGGCCAGGGTGTGCAGAAAGCTTTGCTTCCCCTGTTGCCGCTGGCAACCCTGGTCTGCTCTCTCAAGCTCCGTTCTGCCGCCATTTGTTTGAATTTGTTTACCTTCTATAATTGAAACTTTGTAGCTTGAGTGGAGGCTTAGGCCTGCAATGTCTATGGAAAGCTTGGCTTCCTCTGTTACCTGGGAAACCTTGCTCTCTGTGGCTGTAGCCATCTTGGTTTGGGTTCATTTGCATACTCTCCCTGATTGGCTGGTGGGTGTGGCTTGGCTGGTGGGCGTGGCTTATGTAGCGGAGTGGTGGTTAATTTGCATATTACCATTTTATTAGAGAGGTTAATGCTGTCCAGGCCCATCCATGCTGTTATAAATGATGAGTTCTTTCATTTTTACACATGTGTAATATTCCGTTGTGTAAATATACCATGTTTTTTTATTCACTCATCTGCTGATGGGCACTTGGACTGTTTCAAACTCTCATCTATTGTAAATTATGCTGTTTTGAACATAGTGGTGGGAATATTCTTTCTGATTGGTATTTCAGGTTTCTTAGGTTTTATACCTAGGTGTGGGATCACTGAGTCAAATGGGAGTTCCATTTTTAATTTTTTGAGGAAATTCCATAGTTTTCCACAGTGGCTGTGCGAGTCTGTATTCCCACCAGCAGTGTACTAGGGTTCCCTTTTCTCCACATCTTCACCAACACTTGTTGTTTGTTGATGTATTGATGATAGCCATTATGACAGGTAAGAAGTGCTACCTCATTGTTGTTTTAATTTGCATCTCTCTGATGATCATTAACTTTGAGCATTTTTTCATGTTTCTTGGCCTTCTGTATGTCCACTTTGGAGAAGTGTAGGTCCTTTGCCCATTTTTAAATTGGATTATTTGTTTTCCTTTTGTTAAGTTACATGAGTTCTCTATAAATTTCAGAAATTAACCCCTTATTGGATGTATCATTGGGAAATATGTTATCCTATGCAGTGGGCTCTCTTATATCCTCTTTCAAAAAGTGTCTATTTAGGTCCTTTGCCCATTTTTTGATTGGGTTGTTTATATTCCTTTTGTTAAGTTGTATGAGTTCCCTATAAATGTTGGAGATTAAACCCTTATCGAAGATAACATTGGCAAGTATGTTCTCTCATGCAGTGGGCTTTCTTGTTGTTTTGTTGATGGTTTCTTTTGCTGTGCAGAAGCTTTTTATTTTGATGTAGTCCCATTTGTTTATTTCCTCCTTAGCCTCCTTTGCCATAAGAGATGTATTGGTAAACATATTGCAACTAAAGATGTCTGAGATTTTGCTGCCTATGGTTTCTAGGATTTTTATGGTTTCAAACTTATATTTAAGTCTTTTATCTATTTTGAGTTTATTCTTGTGTATGGTGTAAGTCGGTGGTCTAGTTTCATTTTTCTGCATGTGCCTGTCCAATTTTCCCAGCACCATTTATTGAAGAGACTGTCTTTACTCTATTGTATGCTCTTACCTCCTTTGTCAAATATTAATTGAGCATAATGGCTTGTGTTGATTTCTGCTTTCTCTGCTCTGTTCCATTGATCTATAAGCTTATTCTTGTGCCAGTTCTGAGATGTTTTGAGTACAACAGCTTTGTATAGTTGATATCTGGTATTGTGATTCCTCCAACTTTGTTCTTTTTTCTCAAGATTATTGCAGCTATTAGATGTTTTTTTGCTTCCATATAAATGTTTGGAGTGTTTGTTCCAGATTGGTGAAATATACATGACAAACCTATACACGACTTCATACTCAATGAGCAAAAATTAAAATCATTTTCCCTAAGAACAGGAGCAGGACAGGGATGCTCACTTTCACCATTCTTGTTCAACATAGTACTGGAAGTGCTAGCCATAGCAAACAGACAAGAAGAAAATATAAAAGGCATCCAAATTAGAAAGGAGGAAGTCAAACTGTCATTATTCACAGATGACATGATGTTGTACATAGAAAACCCTAAAAACTCCACCAAAAACCTACTAGATTTAATAAATGAATTGGGCATTGTAGCAGGATACAAAATTAAAACCCAGAAATCTGGCGTTTTTATACACCAATAATGAACTCTCAGAAAGAGCAACTAAACAAACAATCCCATTTACCATTGCAACAAAAAATTAACATACCTAGGAATAAACTTAACCAAGGAGGTAAAAGACCTATACTTGGAAAACTATAGGATGTTGAAAAAAAAAGATAGAGGAAGATATAAACAATTGGAAGAATATCCCGTGTTCATGAATTGGTAGAATCAACATCATTAAAATGTCCATACTACCCTAAGCAATCTATAGATACAATGTAATCCTTATTAAAATACCTATGACATATTTCACAGATCTAGCATATTATTTTAATATCCTCGTTTCCATCTATACGTATTTTTAAAGTGATTTTCATGGCAGTTGCCCTGGGGGTTACATTTAATATCCGAATTTGTAACAATATAATTCAGATTAATAATGAACTTAATTTTGAGCCTACAGAAACTTGTCTTCTATATAGTTCCATTACCTCTCATCTCATCTGTACTGTTATTGTGACAATTGCATCTAATACATTGTGTGTCCAACCACCAAGATTTACAACAAATGCTTTACACAGTTGTCTTTAATCAGATAGGAAAAGAAATTAAGAACAAAAACATACATTACTACCTATGTAGTTACTCTGAAAGGTGTTTTTTATTTCTTCATGTTGATATGAGTTATTGTCTTAGTGTCCTTATATTTTAAACCGAAGGATTCCTTTTAGTGTTTATTATAGGGTAGATATGCTAGTGAATAATTCTATCACTTTTTATTTATTTAACTTGAAAATCTTAATTTATTTTTAAAAGTGAAATTTATTAAATACTAGCGTTCCCGTTGCAGGAAGAATCCTGCAATAGGGTTTCCTGCTGCACTCTACCCTGCCCCGCCTTCTCCGCCAGCCCGCCTGCTTTTCTCCCTTCTCCCCTGGCCCCACCTGCTCTCCTTCCTTCTCCCCCAGCCCCGCCTCCGCTCCTCCCTTCTCCTCCCCCCGGCTTGCTTGCTTCTCCGCAGCTTTGCTCCCTTCTGCAGCTCTTGGCTTCTTTCTACATTGTCTTGATATGCAAATTAACCGCCATCTTAGTTGGGGTAATTTGCATACTCATCCTGATCGGCTGGTGGGCGTGGCTTGGCTGGTGGGCGTGGCCTGGGCATAGCAAAGGTGTGGTCAATTTGCATATTTGTCTATTATTAGGTAAGATAGCATTCTTGGCTACTGTCTTTTCTCATTCAGCACTTTGAATATGTCATCCCACTGTCTTGTGGCCTCCATGGTTTGATCAGAAATAGGTTGTTAACCTTATTGAGTCCCTTGTACATATGAGTCACTTCTCTCTTGCAGTTTTTTAAGGTTACAGATATTTTTGATTTTTGTTAAATTATTAACATAACATTATTTAATAAGATTTACTGGATGGAAATGTAAATTTCTATAATACATGTTCTTTATATTGCATTGTGTGCCCACCATCCATAGTCACATCATCTGTCATCACATATTTGGCCCCCTTTACCCATTACAATGTCCCCACCTCCCTTCCATCTGGTAACCACTATACTGTTATCTGTGTCTATGAATTTCAGTTTTATATTCTACATCTGAATAAAATCATGTGGTTCTTAGCTTTTTCTGACTGATTTATTTGGCTTAGCATGATATTATCAGGGTTCATTAATGTCACAAATGGCAGTATTTCATCTTATGGCTGAGTATTATCCCAACATAAATATGAAAAATTCTCTACTTCACTTGCTATTAGGGAAATGCAAATAAAAATTATATTGAGATACCAAATCACACCTGTTGGAATGACTATTAGCAACAAGAGAAGTAATAACAAAAATTGGAGAGGTCATTCAGAAAAAGAAATGCTTATTCACTGCTGATGGGAATGTAAACTGGTACAGCCACTATGGAAAACAGTACTAAGGTTTCTCAAAAATTTGAGAATAGGGTTACCATATGACCCAGCAATTCTTCTTCTAGTTGTATACCCGAAAATTTTGAAAACATTTATTTTCAAATATATAGGCACCCCTATGTTCATTGCAGCACTATTCACAGTGGCCAAGACATGGAAACAACCTAAGTGCCTTTTGATAAATTATTGGATAATGAAGATGTGGTACATTTATACTATAGAATACTGCTCCTTTTCAGCATTCTCTCTTTCCCTTTGGTTTAAAAGTTTAATTATGAAGTGTCTTGTGTAGATTTTATTGGAGTATATACTCTTAGGAGTTTATTGATCTTCTTGGGTGTGTTCATTAATCTTTCTTATCAAAATTGGGAAGTTTTTTTCATTATTATTTCTTCAAATACACTTTCTGCCCTTTCCTGTCTCCTCTCTAATTATGTAATTTTTATTATGTGCATATTGGTAGAGTTAACATTGTTCCACCAGTCAACAAGGTTTTCATCATTTAAAAAATTATTTTATTTATTAAATTTATTGGAATGACACTGGTTCATAAAATCATATAGGTCCCAAGTGTACAACTCAATAAACCACCATCTGTAGACTGCATTGTGCACCCACCACCCAAATCAAAGTCTTGTTCCATTCCCATTTTTACCCCTTTGCCCATATCCACCTACCCTCCACCACCCTTTTTCTCTATCAACACATTATTGTCTGTGTCTATGTGATATGCTTTTTTCTTTAATCCCTTCATCCAGGCCCCAAGCTGCCTCCCTTCTGACAGCTGTCAGTCTGTTCCATGAATTCATGCCTATGTTTCTATTTTGTCCATCAGTTTATTTTTTCACTAGATTCCACATATAAGTGAGATCATATGATATTTGTCTTTCTCTAACTAGCTTACTTGACTTAGCATAATAATGTCCTAGTCCATCCATGCTTTCACAAAACAAAATTTCCTTTGTTATGGCTGGGTAGTATTCCATTGTGTAGATGTACCACAGCTATTTTATACTTTCATCTACTGATGGGCACTTGGGCTGTTTCCAGATTTTGACTATTGTAAATAGCATAGCAATATATTCTTTCAAAATAGTGTTTCTTGTGTTTTATTTTATTTTTTATTGATTTCAGAGAGGAAGGGAGGGAGATAGATAGAAACATCAATGATGAGAGAGAATCATTGATTGGCTGCCTCCTGCATGCCCATTACTGGGTGGGGGGATCAAGCCCACAACCTGGGCATGTGCCCTTGGCCGGAATCCAACCTGGGACTCTTTAGTTGGCAGGCCAACACTCTATCCACTGAGATGAACCTGCCAGGGCTCTTGTATTTTTGGATATATTCCCAGAAGTGGTATTGATGGGTCAAAAGGCAGTTCCATTTTTAATCTTTTGAGGAAACTCCATAATTTTTTCCACTGTGGTCTGCATTCCCACAAACAGTGCACAAAGGTTCCATTTTCTCCACATCCTCCCCAGCACTTGTTTGTTGATTTATAGATGATAGCCATTCTGACAAGCATGAGGTGTTATTTCATTGTTGTTTTGATTTGCCTCTCTCTGATAATTAGTGATGTTGAACATTTTTTCATATGTCTATCAGCCATCTGTATGTCCTCTTTGCAAAGTGTCTATTCTGATCATTTGACAAATTTTAATTGGGTTGTTTGTCTTCTTGGTGTTGAGTAGTATAAGTTGTTTGTATATTTTGGAAATTCACCCCTTATCAGATATGACATTGGGAAATATATTCAGCCATTCAGTTGGTTTCCTTTTTATTTTGCTGATGGTTTCTTTTGTTGTACAAAAGCTTTTTATTTTGTTGTAGTCCCACAATCTCATTCAACATAGTACTGAAAATACTAGCCATAGAAATAAAAAAATGAAGTAAAAATGAAAGGCATCCAAATTGGGAAGGAAGGATTAAAACTGTCATTATTCACAGATGACATGATATTGTATATAGAAAACCCTAAAGACTCCACTAGATCTAATAATTGAATTTGGAAGAGTAGCAGGAAACAAAATTAATATTCAGAAATTAGTGGCATTTTATATACCAATAATGAACTATCAGATAGAGAAATGAAGAAAGCAAGCCTATTTACTATTGCAACAAAAATAAGGTACCTAGGAATAAATTTAACCAAGGGGGTTAGAGACCTATACTCAGAAAATTATAAGATACTGAAGAAATTGAGGAAGATACAAATAAGTAGAAGCATATGCTATACTATGTTCATGGATAGGAAAAATTAGCATAATTAAAATGTCCATACTACCCAAATATGTTCTTCAGTCACTCTAATTAATTTACATATTATAATGCAACTACACTGGAAATGAAATTTTCCTCCCTCCTTATGGTTAATTATTTTTGCTATTTGTTATTATTGCTTAGTGACTTTTGTAGAACAATTGTTTAAATGTATATCTTTGTCATGTCTAATAAGTAAACTCCTTGTTCAGTTAGTTTAATAGTCAGCTTATGATTGCACAGAAATTTTGTTAAAGGCTTGGAAACACTTCATCTCCCAGTCTTTGCTGAGAGACTTTCTGTTTGTTAATAACTCTGCCTTAGCAGTGATTACATGCTTTTCCAGAGCCTCAATGTCAGCCAGAAGAGAAAGTTTAGAGCCTTGTTATTTTATTTTTAAAATTAATTTATTTTTAAATATTTTTATTGATTTCAGAGAGGAAGAGAGAGGGAGAGAGAGATAGAAACATCAGTGATGAGAACAAATCATTGATTGGCTGCCTTCTGCATGCTCCACACTGGGGATCAAGCCTGCAACCTGGGCATGTGCCCTTGACTGGAATTAAACCCGGGAACCTTCAGTCTGCAGGTCAACACTCTATCCACTGAACCAAACCAGCTGGGGCACTTTTTTATTTTTTTAATTAAATTTATTGGAATGACATTGGTTAATAAGATCATATAGATTTCAACTGTACAATTCTTTGATAGGTCATTTGTATATTGAATTGTGTGCCCATCATCCAATATAAAATCTGTCTCCATATCGTTGATCTTCTTTACTCTTTATCCATTCCCTCCTTACCACCTTCCTTCTCTCTAGTAACCATCATACTGTTGTCTGTGTCTATGAGTTTTTATTTTCTTTTCTTATTTGTTCATTTGTTGCTTTCAGTTTTATATCTTACACTAGAGTCCTGGTGCACGAAATTTGTGCACTCAGTGGAGGGGGCATCCCTCAGCCTGGATTGTGAGAAAGCCCAGGCCAGGCCAAGGGACCTGTGTACGATCAGGGCTGGGGAGTGACGCGGGAGGTTGGCTAGCGGGGGAGGGTTCGCAGGAGGGCTCCAGGGCGTGTCCAGCCCATCTCACTCAGTCCAGATCAGCTAGACCCCAGCAGCAAGCTGACCTACCAGTCAGAGAGTCTGTCACCTGGTGGTCAGTTCATGTCATAGTGAGCAGTTGAGCAGCCTTAGCATATCATTAGCATATTATGCTTTGATTGGCTGAATGTCCGACCAGACCAGATGATCAGACACTTAGCATATTAGGCTTTTATTATATAGGATATTATATAGGATGTGAGCTAAATCATTTGGTTCTTAACTTTTTCTGTCTGACTTATTTTGCTTAGTATGATATTCTCAAGATACATCCATGTTCTCACAAATGGCACTATTTTATCTTTTCTTATGACTAGCTTAAGATCTCCTAAGATTCTTTTCAAGCATATTGACCTCTATTGGCATATGCATAACTCTATGTCTTCCATGGATTTTTAGGTTCCTTATAAATATGTTGTAACTTATCAAAGTTTCTAGGAACATTTCATTCCCAAGTGTTTTTTCTTAAAGCATTTTGATTAATTTATCATACCCTCTCAGACAGATAATGCTAAATTTGGCCTGTAATTGTTTTCAACAAATACTCATGGGAAAAGGCTTCACTCACTTCACACAGAGTGTATTTTAATCCAGTAAGATCAAATAAAGATTGCCTTGTTGGTGGGGTCCTCCATGCAACCATCAGATAGGTCAAATAGTGAAAGTTCTCTGGGAATGGGGCATTGAAGGAGCTCCTTCCCTGTTCTGCCTCATCTGGAGACTACTAGAATATTGGTTTCACCATGATTTCAGGCTGTTGGTTTACCACACACAGGGGAATGAGAATACGGCACATGAAAATGACACAGACTTTGCTGTTCTTAGTGAGATTCCACCATTTTTCTTGAATAAATTTTTCCTACTTGCTGCAAATCTTTGGTTACTTTACAGAATCTTGAAAACAATATTGATTCTGATCATTTTTCCAGTTTTCTCACTGCTTTTAAGGAAGCAATAATTTTTTTAGGTCTCTTCCTGGCCAGTTTTGCTTATATTATCCCATTCATACTCACTGAATGAGTACAGCATTTCAACTCAAAGTTATCAACTAAGTAACTTAGAAAAAGTTCAGACACAAATCAACCTGTGAAGCCAAGTTTGATAATTTTTTAAAACAATCAATTGCCTATTTTGAGATTTAGAAATAATAGTAAACCCATAAAATCTAATATCACCCATTTAAATTAAAAACTTTCCTTAAGTGTGCAGTTTTGGACAAAGTAGGGTGCTGCTATTTAAAGATTTTAAAAAACTACATCAAATTTATTAGCATAAATATTGTCAACCAGCTGCCTTCTTTTTATTATACATTAATGCTTTTGGTACAGTTGTAAAGCTCTTAGATATGTTAGATTTTAAAATGAAATTAAAATTATGGGGGAAAGGAGACAGTTTTTTTTTTCTTTTCAGTATGATATGTGTCAGACCATCCAGTTAACAGGTTTGATGTGAGATTTAAATAACTTAGAAGGGAAGGAGATAGGCATATATGGCTCAAGGATTTTCATGTTTCATTACAAGATAGGTCTATTAGCTTTTGACTTAATCTTTGAATAATGTAATAACAACCAAGGTAGACTTCCCCATTTGTATTCTTATCCAACGTGGTCATTAAACAGAATATGGATGTTTACTCATTCATATTATTATACAGTAAAATATATTGTTGAATCAGCAAAGATTATGTCAGTATATCTTCATAAAGCATGGCCATGTTCTGAGAGTAAGGGCAAGAGAGTGGTTTGGATGGTTTGAAATGATAAGTAAAGGTTTGGAATGGCTTTTGAGGGAATGGGAATTAGGATTTAAAAAGTTGGATTGGCAGCACTAAAGATACAATTGAAATTCAAAAGGGCAAATCAGCAATTAATAGTTGAATAAGGAGCTAGAAAGCTGGTAGGTATGTAGTAGAATAGGAAAATACTGGTATTTAAATTTTCTGTGACTAGGATTAGGGGGATAGAACTTTATTGATTTGGATATTTTTTTTACTCTTTTTATTCAAGTTCATTTTATGCATTTAAATACCCTATATCTGTGTTTGGATCCTGTTTAATTTGTATATTTTAGATTTAGGTAAATTGGGAAAAGTTTAATGACTTACAAATTTTCAAAAATACTTAAAGCAAATAGTTCATTTTCATTATGAAAATCGTGAAGTCACAGAAATACTTGATATGTGAAAAATGGTATCAGTGTTAACAGAATAGTAATTTTACCTGGGTCTAGAGTAGACCAATAAACACCTTGAAAAAAAAAGTCAAATGGTTAATCTTTCTTCAGAGACTAAAATAAGGTTTATTGTTTGCCACCATACACTTCGGGATTGACCCACATTTCTAAAATCATTTTCCATAATTATGTGCTCCACCAAGAAAATACAATAAACTCATCATCCTTATTATACTACTTCCTTTTCCATCTATGCAACTTTTCATGTTGTTTTCTCCTCTTAAACCCATTATCAGCAATTTTTAATTCTTTAATTTCTGACCACTCTTTTAGCCCAGTTGTTAATATCCTTCATTAAGCCTTTTGTACTTATTCCTTGTCAAAAATAATGATTACTAATGTTTATTGAATAACTGCATTATTGCTATAATACCATGTCGTTGTTGATTTAAAAAAAACTTTTTAAAAACCAAATTTTCTACATAAATCCTCATAAAAATAATAAAAATATAGGAAACATAAGTTTGGGACAGACCATTCAAAACCTATAGAATTTTGTAGCCATAATCTCAATAATAATAAAAACAACCCTAATTAAAAATATTAGTATATTTAAGTTCCATTAGCATATACAATTTAAAATAATCCATCATTCACATCCTTATACCTTGGGGCTCATGCTATCTCTTTCAAGATATTGGGCCCTGCAGAAATCTGCTTTTAATAGGTATTGATTTTGTCTATGTTAAAAATATGATCTAAGGGGAACCTACTACCACCCTAAAAAAAAGCAGTTAACTTCCAGATCCCTAGATACCTTAACATAGTGTAAAATGTATTGGTTTTTGAAGACCCTATTGGCAGGAAAGGAAGGTATTTCTATGATATATTTAACACTTTCTTAATGTCTTTATATAATACTAAAACTTTATCTTTAATTCCAATAAAGCTTGTTCCTGTCAGCTTCAAAAAACTAAAATGCTGAATAAAATTGTATAACACAATTTCAAATTTATTCTGACAGCATTACATTTTTACCAATTTTGTATGAGCTAATTTTCAGTAAATAAACATACCTTGTAGCAGAACAGGGTATATTTAGCATAGACCAAATTACTATCCCTATTTTATAGATGAGAAACTTGATACACAGATATTAACTTGCTCAAGGTTACACAGCAAAAAGTAGCTGACCGGGATTTGGACTTCTGTGTTCTGGTTCTAGGTTCCTTATTCTTAATTACTATACAATATCACTACTCTGAAAAGAACTTACTTTTGATTTGACTCCTGTAATGCTGATTTGTACTTTTCTGGTACTTACCACATTCTGTCTTATATTCATTTATCCTTTGTCAAACCACATAACATATTATATTTGGTTCAGAAAATATAGTAACTAAAATTTTGAACTCTTGCCCTGGATGGGTAGCTCAGTTGCTTAGAGCATTATCCCAATGCACCAAGATTGCAGGTTCAATCTCCAGTCAGGGCACATATAAGAAACAACCAATGATTGCATAAATAAGTGGAACAACAAATTGATTTTCTCTCTCTCTCTCTCTCTCTCTCTCTCTCTCTCTCTCTCTTCCTCTTTCCTTCCTCCCTCCGTCTCTCCCTCCCTTCTTTTCTCTCTTAAAAAATGAATAAAATATTTTAAAAATAAAGTTTTGATCTCTGTAATATTTGCTGTGTGACCTTTAGTGATTTGCTTACAATCTCTGTGTCTTAATGTTCTTTCTATAAAGAGACACATTTAGGTTGTCACCTCCAGCTTCTCTCAGCTCTTAAAATTTGTTTGGGTTTCATACTCATATTCACATACATTAGCATTTTGTGGGCCTATATGGCATTAGTGTCCTGTTCCAAATTCCACTGCAAGGTTATTTCTTATTATGTTTACATGATTAAAAGCTCCTACAGTGTTCCCGAATCTTACGATGCATTTCTTTTTTATCAGTGCATTTTTAGTTCTTTGACTTTATTACTGAGTTTAGTTCAACAAACATTTATTGAATCCCTACTATGTACTGGGAATAAGGAGCAAAAATAAATACCATATAGTTTCTCCCCATAAGATGCTGGCAATCAAATTAGTGGTTGATTTATGAAAACTTGGCTAGTGCTTAGTAACAAGAAACAGATTTTTCTTTTAAAAAAGTTCTCTGTGTCTCTTCACTTAGTATAAATATCATTAGATGTAAATTAATTTCCAAGATCCTCTTTTAAGTATGTTTTTGGTTACTGATATTACATGTCTCTTAAGATTCAGAAACTAACCTTGTAACAAAATTTTAAGAAAAAATAATTTTCCTCTTTTGTAGTATAGTGTATTTATTAGTTAACATAATCCATTTAAAGCAAACAAGAAAGTAAGGGGTGATTGGATAAAGAAGGTGAAGCGATTAGCTGTAAAACATATATGCATATCCCATGGATGCAGACAATAGTATGGTGGAGGCCAAAATAGGGAGATGAGGGTATAGGTGGAGTTGGGCAAAGGGAGGGAGGGATGGAGGAAGTCTGCAATAATGCCAACATTAAAACTTTTAATAAAAAAACAAAATAAAGCAAAAAGGAAAAAAGAGCTTTCTTTAAAATTCTTACCCATTTTTAAAAGCAAAACTTTGGCCTTAACCGGTTTGGCTCAGTGAATAGAGTGTTGGCCTGCAGACTGAAGGGTCCCAGGTTCGATTCCAGTCAAAGGCATGTACCATGGTTGCGGGCACATCCTCAGTAGGGGGTGTGCAGGAGGCAGCTGGTCGATGTGTCTCTCTCATCGATGTTTCTAACTCTCTATCCCTCTCCCTTCCTCTCTGTAAAAAATCAATAAAATATATTTTTAAAAAAATAAAAGGAAAACTTTGTCACTGAAATTTTTGGTATGAATGAAAATTATAACCTGTAGTCTTCAAATTGTATTGCTAATATAAGAGAAAAACATATATGCCTATTTTTGTGGTTAGAAATCTTTTATATATGATATGTAGTATATATTATAAATATATAATATTCAGCTATATTATAAAATATGTGATTAATGCATAATATGCAATGTAATATATCATAATATATATAACAGTATATATTTATATATGGTACACTAAATAGGATTCACAGCACTTTATTTTTGGCCTGAATATGAATTAACTTTTTATCAAATAAAATTAGACTTCAGAGTTTGTTTTCAAATGCTTTCTTGATTATGTTGGTTTGCCACCATAATTTTTAATTGCTAAAGTAAAATGTGAAAGACCCTCTCCCAGGGGTAGTCACTGTTAACCATTTAATACATATCTTTTCTGACTTTTTCCAATTCATGCACAGACCTAACATTTAATTTCAAACCATGCCATTCATTTCAACATGGGGTAACTTAGAAAAATAATGAAAGAGTAAAAATATTCCATTGCATCAAGCTGAAATAAGATAAAATATAGCCTACTCTAACATTAAAAAGTGTTATTTCTTTCTTGCATTTACGTGTATTGTTTTAAGTATTCAACCTTAGAGTAGTAAAGACCTTGTGTTGCTATTCTCAGTTCTGCCACTATCTTTCAGTGAGGTAATTAGTACATGACTTCACTTTTATCAAAAGTGTTAAAATAATGGTTTAAATAGTCCCTTCTTAGATTTATTTGTCAAAGCTATAACCCGTCAATTTTAATTTCAGCTGATTAAGGGTATTTTTACCTATTAAATTATCTCTAATCAATTAACACTTGGAATTTTTTTTAGAAACCCTGCTAAGAACATAAAATATATTATTAAATAACTGTAACTATCAAAGTCAACAAATATAATTAAATTTAACTGTCATTATGCTAAATAGGTGAGAATAGTTTTAACAACTGAGTTGAAAGATAGTACAGTACTAGCTAATGTCAATAGCAGGAAAGAACCAACAGACTTATGAATTATCCTATCTAATAATAGAGTAACATGTAAATTACCATCACTCCGCTATGCCCACGATTGGGCAGCGGGAGGCTGTAAGGCAGGACTCAGGGTGGCCTATCCGGCCATTGAGAGGCACAGATCTGCTGCTGCTGAGGGGGGCTACCCTGCTGTTGCGAGGCGCAGGGGGCGGGACTCCCGCCCCCTGTGCCTCTCAACGGCCAGATCCGCAGCCGCTGAGGGGGCCTGCCATGGACACCCAGCTGCACCTCTCAATGGCAGGGTAGCCAGGTGTCCGCGGCAGCCCCCTCAGCGGCCGTTGAGAGGCACAGGGGGTAGGACTCCCACCCCCTGCGCCTCTCAACAGCAGGGTAGCCCCCCTCAGCGGCCGCGGACCATCAAAAGTGGGGGAGCTGGGTGCCTGTCTGCTCCGGCACCAGGCCTTTCAGAAGCCTCCGCTGAGCCGGAGGCTTCTGAAAGGCCTGGTGCACCAGCAGACAGGCACCCAGCTCCACCGCGAAAAGCGAAAGCGTGTAGGGGACCCTACACGTGCATGATTCAATCATGCACTGGGCCTCTAGTTTTTTATAATATGTTAAGTTTGTGTAAGTCTTAATTGAAATACTCTAATGAATGACATGGGTACTCACTCATCAAGGCAAATGGACTTGAATTCCCAAAGGTATCTTTGAATTTTACCCCTCAGTTTTCACAGTAGAGACCCTATCAACATTTTAAGGCCTTTCCTAAAGAATGAATATCCTTCACAAATAATATGTAGATTCATTAACTTTGTGATAATTTTCATATTCTGAAGACAAATACTGATTAGCATTATTTTGTAGTTCCTATATATTAAGCACTTTATTCACATTATTTCCACTCAATTTGCATAAGGACCATGTGAGGAAGGTATTAATAGTATCCCTATTTTACAAATGAGGAAACAGACTTAAAAAGCTTAACTTGTCAAAGGTACACAGCTTATAAATAACAGAGTCAAGATTCAAAACCACTGGGTCCAAATACTATGCTATTACTCTTTATACTTAACTGCTGTTCAGATAGTAGAATAGTTGATCACAAAATATAACATAGAACAACTGATTGACCTTATTTGTCAGTGAAGTAGTTTCACCAACCAAAGTGTCTTTGATAATCCTATTATGTATTTGTTTACATAATCAGCGCACTCTTTTAATGTTAAACCCTTCTTTTAAAATGTTCTTAGAATCCATAACACTAAGATACATGTATCAGATCATGTTTTGTGACATGAAAGAAATCACAGTTGTGGTAGAATTGGCATTAAGGAAGACTAAGGGAAATAGGAAGTTAGTATTGGAAAAAGTGAATAGGAAAATGAATCAGAAAGTATCTAAGACAAATATTATCTACTTTATAATATTGTCATTTACTAGTTTGAGTGCTATTAATTTTTATATGAACTGAACTACTTAGACAGTGTTAATTAAAAAACCTTTCATATAATCTTAGATACTAATATCTTAAACTCAGCTTTAAGTGGTAGTAGAAATGATCTAATTTAACTGTGCCTTCTAGTTGAATTTTCACACACACAAATGTCCCATTTTTGACAAATCTTCTTTCCATTTATATCTACTTTTTAAAGTGTACTAATATTTCATTTTTCCAGGAACTGAAGAGATTTAAGATGATCCAATATATTTATACACTAGAGGCCTGGTGCATGAAATTTGTGCACTCGGGGGGGGGGTGTGTCCCTCAGCCCGGCCTGCACCCTCTTGCGGCCTGAGAGACCTCAGAGGATGTCCGACTGATGGCTTAGCCAGCAGTTGGACATCCTTCGCGCTGCTGCGGAGGCAGGAGAGGATCCGTCACTGCATTCATCAGCCATGAGCCTGGCTCAGGGCTTCTGGCTGAGTGGCGCTCCCCCTGTGGGAGTGCACTGACCACCAGGGGAAAGCTTCTGCATTGAGTGTCTTCCCCCTGGTGGTCAGTGCATGTCATAGTGACCTGTCATTCCATCGATTTGCATATTAGCCTTTTATTATTTAGGATAGTATATTTCTCCAATTGTCCACATTAAGTGATGCAATATTAATAGAGCACTAAGCCATAAGATATGTGAATAAATATTTCTAAAACACTAAAAACAGAGCCTGGCATATATAAGTGTTATGCAATGATTATTAAATAAATGCATTTATATTATAATACAGATTTGACTTCTATATTTATTCAGCTGGTTTAGTGATTAAAAGTGTGGGCTACAGCACCAGACTGCTTGAGTCCAAATTCCAATTACATTACTTACTTGCTATGTGACTTTAGTCAAGTCAATTTAATTATCCAGGCCTTGATTTCTTCATCTGTTAAAAGTACCTAGGAATAGTACCTAACTCATAAGGTTGTTGTGAGAATTGAGTTAGCATAGAATAATGAAAGACATTCAATGAGAAGCATTCAATAGATGTCAACTATTTCTATAATCCCATTTTACATATGTACTGTTTATAATCTGATCTTTTTTCATAAAATATTAAGAGGCTAATTAAGATGTCTGACCCTTTTATAACCAACCATGGTTTCCTTTTTATAGCACATTAGGCTCAATATTTAATGGGCTTTTCACTTTTATTTTTAGCCAGTTGCCATTGAATGTAAAGCAGTGACTTTCTCATTTGAACATGGACCTGACTATGTGCATCCAACTCGATATCTATCAACGGTGAGTGGATTGAATTCTCAATTGTGAACACTGAGAAGTTAACTATTGTGGGAACAGATACAAAAACTTCACCACTTAAATTATATTCCACATATATCTTGAATACAGGGACCTAGATAGTATTTGCTTCATAACCATATTATTTGAACTCAAATATATTTATGCTATCATGGATTCAAGTTAAGATTTTCTTTCAATAATATTACAAGAATAAAGATTCATTCATTCATTCATTCATTCAATAATTTATTGAACAAACAGCCTAAATGGTATTGATGATTATTTTGGCTCTTTACTTCTTTTCCAAGGAAACATTGGCTAATAATTCCACATTTGACTCTGGCTGACTCTCCCTTCTGTAGAACTTTATGTAACAGCTAGAGGCCCATTGCATGAAATTCGTGCACTGGGGGGGGGGGGTGGTCCCTCAGCCTGAACTGTGCCCTCTTGCAATCCAGAACCCCTTGAGGGATGTCCGCCTGCTGGCTTAGGCCCTATCCCCCCGGCCTAAGCCAGCTGTCAGACATCCTTCTAGCAATCCGGGATCCCTTGCTCCTTACTGCCTTGCCTGCTTACTCCTTACCACTTGGCTCACAGCTCCTTAGCTGCAGGCTCCTTACCGCTCAGCTTTCTGCTCCTTAGCACTGCCACAGAGGCTGTGTTTGCCAGCTGTGAGCCTGGCTTCTGGCTGAGTGGCATTCCCCCTGTGGGAGCGCACTGACCACCAAGGGCAGCTCCTGTATTGAGCGTCTGCCCCCTGGTGGTCAGTGTGCATCATAGCGACAGGTCTTTTTGGTCAATCCACGATAACTGTCACTTAGGCTTTTATTATATAGATTGTACCCTTCTATTTTTTCTAATTTCTCTGATTTTCAATTACCTTTTATCAGCTTCTGTTTTTTTAGAATGGTATACACAGCCCTCAAAAATATGATTCCTACCAAATTTCCAAACTCATTTCCTGCAATGCCTTATCCTAGACTCTACTAGCCATACTAAATTACTACATCTGCAAATACTCCATATGCTCTCACTCTAGGTACCTTTTGTTTATACTTTTCCCAGTGCTCAGATTTCCTTCCCCTTCCTTCTCTTTCTGAATAATTCTTACTCATTCTTCTACATTCAGTTCACACATTGCTTCTTTTGTGATATCTTGTATGGCACCCTCAGGTAGAATTAATCAATTTATTCTTTGTGGCCATGTGGTACTTTGCAAATAATACTGTCAAACTAGTCATCACACTCTCTTCTACTCATTCTGTGCCATGTTTTCTTACTGACTTTTGTTATTACTAAAAATACCATAGTATCTTGAACATAGGATGAATTTAATGTTTGTTTAATGGATGAATGGATGATAAAATATATTTAAGAATGTATAAATGGGTTGATGGATGGATGAATGGATGACCAAGATTCCAGAATAAAGGCATATCAGAAACATATGAACAAGTGTGAGTAAACTAAAGGTACTATTTCATCCTCTAAGTTCAGAGAATAGGAAAACAAAATTCCAAGCAAATTCTGATAAACACAGTAGGTTATGGTGCTTTTAGTCAGCTATATCCATTCCATTTGCCCAATGGAAAGGAATCTCAGAATTGAGTCCTAATGTGATGGCATCATTTATTCTTCCAGGGCACAAATGCACAGGGACATTTTAGAATGCTCCTACCTCCTCTAACAAAATTGAACCAATGTTACCCCAATAAATCCAATAAAGAAAATTAAACAATAAAGTAATTAGATTATCCAACCTCTACTCTCTCATTGGTAAAGTGAGTTTCTCACATTGGCATACTTTTTCACTTACAAGGAACCTTTTTTTTAATCATTTTGGAAACATGTTTATCAAACAATATATAAGTACAGGAAAAATAAAACTTTTTAGCTACTTTAAGAGAAGCAACTACTCATGAGATATTAGAAATTACTCATTTTCACTCCCACAAAACATGAATTGAAATATAACATATTTAGCACTAATAAATCATTCTAACAAATTCAATCTTTAATTAAGAGTCACATTTTGGCAATTTTCTCATTATATAATTTATAATATTGATTTATAATGTAAAATGCACAGTTAACTATAGTTACATAGGAAGGACATATCATCAACATTTAAATAAAATATTTAAAAGGTAGAAATAAATCTTAAGTTCTTCTTTGAAAAGGGGGTTTATGCATTGCCAAGTAGACACCTTCAAGAGGAAAACTTGGATAAAATAGTCCTCATTTTTGTTTATTAATCTTTAAAAGTTAAGTGATGGGGATTAAAAAGCTTGCTAATTAGCATCTAATTCAGAATGTTTCACCAGGAGTCATTTTGTTTATGCCAAGTCCTCCTCAGTGTTCCACACATTGTGTAAGTGCTTTTTTCATGGAAGCTGATACTATGTGTCTAAATGAGTATGAAAGTAAAAGCCCATATACATGTGGTAAAGATGACTGGCTTGTCTGTCTCTTTACAATCTCTTTATAAGAGATGTAAACCTAAGGGTATATGAAGTGAAATAATTTATCTAATCACTAAGCCTGTCACTAGAACAATGAAATTAACTTTTAAGAAACACCCTCCCCCAAACACACACACACACACACACACACACGAAACACTTAAAGTTCCTATTCCACATGCTTTTTCAGTGTAGTTACATGGGCAGTCATCTGTTGCCAAAGAAGCACTCAATGAAGTTTAGGTCTAAGTAATAATAATAGCTATAATTTATGGAGTTTTTACTATGTACTGAACACTATGATAACCACTTTATAAGAGACAATTTCTTTAATCTTTGGCAAACTAATGAATAGATATTACAATTTCCCCCATTTTACAGATGAACCACATAATCTAAATAATGTGCCCAAAGTCAATTAGCTATTAAATGACAGCCAATCTGGCTCCAGAGCTCATGCTCTTTTTTAATATGTTAATACTGTTTCTACATTGCCTATCACTTGCCTACAGAATTTCTACAATGAGCTCACTCCAAAACACAATTCTATTTGGTTTTCCTACTCTCCTGCCAGAAATGCTTATAGGGATTGACCTATCTAAATCAAGGCAAGACCGCGTGATTATTAAGTGATGTTAGAGTTAGCTTGGTTTATGAATGCCCATAGTGCAGTAGTAAAATAATAAATACCTCCTTTTAAGAGGCCATTTATACTGAGAAAGATTGTATAATATTTTCACTGAAAAATAATGACCTTTAAAATTCTACTTGTACATTTTGTGCTTCTTCCTTATAAAAACAGAATTTTCTTTATTTTTCATTAAGCTATATTGTAATTGGGCCCTGTGGTACTAATTGAAAAGGCTGTTTTACCTGAATCTGCCTTTTAATATGCATCAAATTTCAGTTAAATTGAAAAATGCCAACCAACAATATATTACTAGTGATGAGAAACAGCTTGAGAGATGTCAGGTGTCTTTTACTACACTCAGTCAGTGTTTTCTTCTTCTTTAAAACATCATCCACATTTTGATATTTTATTTCTATCCATATGTTGGTTTTATGTCTATACTAGAGGCCCGGTGCATGGGATTCATGCATTGGTGGGGGGCGTGGCCTGTGGGGATTCGCCTGCTGTGAGAGCGCTGCTCATCCTGGTCAGCCAAGCGGTGGTGGACCCGCCCTCTGAGCAGCTGCTCCCTGGCCCTACATCTTCCATGGAGCTGGAGCACTCGCCTCTCCAGGGAACCCAGTCTGGGCCTGCGGATGTTTGGAGGAGGCGGCAGGGAATGAGGAGGAGGAGCCTGGGGCAAAGGAGGCAATAATCGCAGACCAGGTTCCTGCCTGTCGGCCTGAGGTTCGCAGCAGGAACAGCTGCTCATCCCAGTCAGCCGAGCAGCGCTCCCACTGTGGTAGTGCACTGACCACCAGGGGGCAGCTCCTGCATTGAGTGTCTGCCTCCTGGTGGTAAGTACACATCATAGTGACTGAAGGATTGGTCATTCTGGTCATTCTACCATTCGGTCGCTGGGCTTTTATTATATAGGATAACCTAACTATATGCATACTTTTCCTCTCAAGACAAGCTTACATAATCTATTTTGGCTTATTTGAGTCTTTAAAATATACTCTCCCTTGAGCATGAATCATCCTCTGTTAGCAAATCAAGTTTTGATGTTGTATAACTCAAAACATTGAGTCCTAGACAGTTTGGTTCAATGGATAGAGCATCAGCCCATGGACTGAAGTGTCCTGGGTTTTATATGTGTCCTTCTTCTATTCAAAACCTTTCATGTCTCTCCATTACTTGCAAACTAATTTTAAATGACTTTGCTTATAAATCAAAAAACATCTACTAAAATGGCAACAATTACCCTGGCTGGTGTGTTCAGTAGGTTGGAGCATTGTCCCGTACATTGGCAATTCAATTCCAGGTCAGGGCACATATCCAAGTTGTGGATTCTATCCCCAGTCAAGGCACAATCTCTCTCTCTCTCTCTCTCTCTCTCTCTCTCTCTCTCTCTCTCTCTCTCTCTCGTCTCTCCTCTTAAAATCTTTATGAAAATAAAAATGAAATGGCAACACTTTTCTCAGAGTATCCTTTTAGTGACTTTTGTTTGTTTTGTTTTCTTTTCCTGCCATAATGGGTTTCTTACTCTCCTTGGAATTCACCATATGCATTCCTAGATGGTTGCCTTTGCTCAAACAATCTTATCTCTCTGAAAATATACAAATCTGTTCTCTTTGATTATCTGAATGCTTTCTCCCAAACAGATCTCTACCTTCTCCATGAAATTATTTCTGATCATTATATCTCCTATAGAATGTCTTAAAACTGTCTTTATATACTAGTGTATTATTTATCTTTTATCTACTTGTTAACCAGATGTAGCTTCCTTCAGCATAAGGACTTGCTTTATCCTTCACCAACCTAATAAAATGCTCAGAACACTAAACATAAATATTTTCCAATTTATTCACTAATCTACTAGATTTTTATAAACCATTTCAGGCATTACAGTAGGGAAAAATGCAGTCAATTAGGAGTTAATAGACCAGGATCATGATTTTTACTTGGTCATAAATTAACACACTATTTTAAATAAGACAGATCATTCAGTTAAATCTTATTTTTCCCTCTCAGGCACCTCATCAGTGAGATGGTGATAATGATTACTATTCTGCTGGTTTCATAGCATTGTGGCCATGGTTGGATGTGACTATTTATATGAAAACTAGAGGCCTGTTGCGTGAAGATTTGTGCAATAGGCCTTCCTTCCCCTGGCTGCCGGCACCGGTTTTCCTCAGGCACCCGGGACCCAGGCCTTGGTTCTGGCTGCCGCCTTCAATCTTCGCTCTGGCCGGAGCACTGCTCCTATAGCTCCCTCCGCCTCCCACCCTCCCCCTCATAGCAGGCATCCTGCCCCACCTGGCTGCTCCGCACCTGCATGCATGCTGCCCAGAAGCCCGGAGCGGCTGGGGGGTGGGGCTGCCGCCATCTTTGTCAGGTTAATTTGCATACTCACTCCTGATTGGCTGGTGGGCATTGTGAAGTGACTGTCAATTTGCATATTTCTCTTTTATTAGTGTAGATGTTTTTAAAATAGAAAATGTTATAAAAACATAAGAGATAGTGATAGATAAATATAAGACATCTTTGCTGAAAATCCTCATAGTTGACAAAAATATTGAGGGGAAATTTTTACTTATTGTAAGTATGTTCTGCTACATAACAAACCTTAATTTTCATAGAGTACCAATACTGAAGAGGAACTACAAGGACTTAAAAACCTCTATACAAGGCTTTTTCTTATCTATTAGTGACCAGAAAGCAAAATAGGCATAAGTATATACCAGATTTCTATGTAGATATTTATAATATTTCATCTCCAATACAATTAAACCCATAACTTAATTTCTGAATTTGAGAATTAAAGTCTTAAGTGAGTTGAGTCCACAAGAGTTTATAATGTAAGGACAGGGTTTGGCAGAATCTGTATTAAGAGAATTTCCCTACAATGCAAATAGAATATCAATATTTTGTTTTCTATTTTTTGCAATAGAATTAAGGAACATTTTGAAAATCTATAGTAAACAAAGGAATGAGTATCTAATTAAAGGATCAGAAAAGACTTAGTGACATTGTGCATAGAAGGAACTCAGAGTAAATCATATTTAACAAATAAATATTGGAAAAAGCTTGGTAATCGTTCAACTGTCAGCGATAGTATTTTCAATGAGTGCATCATTCCATAGACACTCACTTTAACTACATAATAGTAGAATTAGAGATTAACTATTTTACAATTTCTTTATATTGCTTTGGACCCCAAACTACTCTTGAATTTGTCTATTATCAGTGTGGACCACACCATAATGTGAAGGGCAAATATGATTTAATAATCTGGCAGTTGTAGTTCTTTGAGGTGTTTATCAAAGAAGGAAAAGGAAGAGTCAAATATATAGGGATCTTTATTTATGAAAATCTTTATGTGAATTAAGCCTTATTAGAACATATGAGACAGGTCAAAGATGATAACCCAAACCTATTTTCAAATGGATTTGAAATATTTTTATCATTTTCATTAAATCTGTGTTCAATGCCTACATCAAAATGTGTAGTTTGGAAATCTACTGGCTATAATCATCCATATTTTTTTACTTGAATCAGTTGTCAACATTTTTTAATGAAGAATTTAATTAAATTCTGGGTTTATTTAATTTCATTAAATTCTGGGTTATTTGGGTCATCTCTCTTTGCTTCTTGTTGAATCATTTAGTTTGCCACAGTCCCTACTGTTCCCTATTTCATTATACAAAGTTTGTATTTCTTATATAGGTTATTCCCTTTGGCCCTGTAACATTTGGGGCATGGGGCTACTTGAGACAATATTGAGGTGGCCACTTTACATATCCTATCTCATGTAATCCACATAATAACACTAAACTATACACACCAATTACCCCTCCACACACACACTTACAGGTATAAAAATGGAAAGGGATGGTAAGTTTTTGATGAATGAATGAATCATTCCAGAAGCTGTACTCTTTTTACCAAACTAGAATCCCTTATGATCTGGAAACCAATAAATCACCCCCAGCCATCTCTTCCACAGATAAATAACTAGTTATTTTAAACAGTCTTTCATCATAACTCCTTAGTTCCTTCTATGTTTTCCTTTGTAATATTTTTATTCTCCAGTTGTACTGTCCATAATTAGTTTCAGAACTTTTGTACATCTCTTGCTAATTTCTGATCTTAAGGGAAAGGTTTCCTGATAAAGTACCTATAACTAGATGCCCAGTGCATGAAATCCATGTGCTGGAGGGGTGTCCCTCAGCCCAGCCTGCACCCTCCAATCTGGGACCCCTCAGGGGATGTCCAACTGCTGGTTTAAGCCCGACCCCACAGTCGGACATCCCTCTCACAATCTGGGACTGCTGCTCCCAACCACTCGCCTGCCAACCTGATCGACACATAACTGCTTCCCTGCTGGCCCGATTGCCCCAACTATCCTCCCCTGCCAGCCCAATCGCCCCAACTGCCCTCCCCTGCTGGCCTAATAACCCCAACTGCCCTCCCCTGCCAGCCTGGTTGCCCACAACTGCCCTCCCCTGCCTGCCTGGTCCCCAACTGCCCTCCCCTGCCAGCCTGGTTGCCCCCAACTGCTCTCCCCTGCCTGCCTGGTCACCCCCAACTGCCCTCCCCTGCCTGCCTGGTTACCCCCAACTACCCTCCCCTGAAGGCCTGATTGCTCACAACTGCCCTGCCCTGCAGGCCTGGTTGCCCACAACTGCCCTCCCCTGCAAGCCTGGTCCCCCCAACTGCCCTTCCCTGCCGACCCAGTCACCCCTGACTGCTCTCCCCTGCTAGCCTGGTCACCCCTAACTGCCTTCCCCTGCCTGCCTGGTCACCCCCAACTGCCCTCCCCTGCTGGCTGGGTTGCCCCTAACTGACCTCCCCTGCTGGCCTGATTGCCCACAACTGCCCTCCCCTGCCCGCCATCTTGTGGTGGCCATCTTGTGATCACATGGGGGTGGCCATTTTGTGCGAGGGTGTGATGGTCAATTTGCACATTACCTCTTTATCATATAGGATATCCACTCTAATCTATGGAATTAAACATACTTAGTTTTCTTTTTTTAATATTTATTGTTGAGAGTATTACAGATGCCCCCCCTTTTCTCCACTATTGTCCTTCTTCACCTGGTTCCCACCCTGCCCCAAGCCTTCACCACTCTATTGTCTATGTCCATAGGTAATGCATATATGCACATGAGTTCTTTGGTTAATCTCTTCCTGCCCTCCTTTCCCTATGAGATTTATCAGTCTGTTCCATGTTTCCATGCCTCTGGTTCTATTTTATTCATCAGTTTATTTTGTTCATTTATTTTGATTTTTAGATTCAATTGTTGATAGATATGTATTTATTGCCATTTTATTGTTTGTATTCCTTCTACTTCTTCTACTTCTCCTCCTCCTCCTCCTCCTCTCCCTCCTCCTCCTCTCCCTCCTCCTCTTCCTCCCTCTCCTTCTCCTTCTCCTTCTTCTTCTTCTTCTTCTTCTTCTACTTCTTCTTCTTCTTCTTCATCTTCATGCTCTCCTCCTCCTCCTCCTCCTCCTCCTAGTCCTCCTCATTTTCCTCCTCCTCCATCTTCTTCTTCCTAGCTGTTTTACTCTTGCTGCTTTTAAGATTTTGTCTTTGGCCCTTTGACTTTTAATTATGATGTGTCTTGGTATGGACCTCTTTGAGTTCATCTTGTTTGGGACTCTCTATACTTCCTGGACTTGTAAGTCTATTTCTTTCACCAGGTAGGGGAAGTTTTCTGTTATTATTTCTCCAAATAGGTTTTCAATATATTGCTCTCTCTTCTATCCTTCTGGCACACCCATAATGCGAATGTTCATATGCTTGAATTTATCCCAGAGGCTCCTTACACTATCTTCATATGTTTTATTATTATTTTCTTTTTGCTCTTATTATTAGGTGTTTCTTGGCTTCCTCATATTCTAAATCATTGATTTGATTCTCAGAATCCTCTACTCTACTCTTGAATCCCTATAAATTATTCTTTATTTCAGTTAGAGTATGCTTAATTTCTAATTGGTCCTTTTTCCTGTGTTTGAAATTCTCACTAAGATCCTTGAAAGTCTCACTAAGTCCCTTGAAGCTCTCATTGAGATCCTTGAGCAACCTTATAGCCATTGTTTTGAACTTTGTATCTAGTAGTTTGCTTGCTTTCTTTTCATTTAGTACTTGTTCTGCAGATTTAATCTGTTCTTTTATTTGTGACATGTTTCTTTGTCTCTGCATTTTAGCTCCTTTTCTGTGTTTGTTTCTATGTATTAGGTAGAGCTTCTATGTCTCCTGGACTTGATAGAGTGGCCTTGTGTAGTAGGTATCCTTTAGGGCCCAGTGGCTCAGCATCCCCAGCCACCTGAGCTAGACTCTAGTTGCACCTCTGGGTGGGCTGTGTGCACTATCTTGTTGTTGCTGAGTCTTGATTGGTGTTGGCGTCATTGGGAGGAATTGACCTCTATACCAATTAGCTTTGAGGACCAGCTGTGACTACAGTGGAAGAGTTGCTGTTCAAGAGAAAACCCTATGGTGCAGAATTTGCTTCAGTGGGGCTTTGGTGCTTACTGAGTCTGCTCCTTGAGTGTGTTGTTCATGGATGTGCAAAGTTGCAGTCTGGTATGGTCTGAAGCTGTCTATCAGGTGCACTGGCTCTGGGGCCTCCCAGGAGGTATAAAGTCAGCCACTGCCTGGGGTCACCAGGTTGGAGCTACAGAGAGGTCTGAAGACAGCTGCTTGTCTTGGGTTTGGAAGTAACCAGGTGAAGCCAAGCTGTCTTGGGACTCTTATTGATAAGTATGGGGCATGCTGATGCCACTTGCTGCTTGTTTGAAAGATTTTATGAAAGTATGAAGCATATGCCAGGATGGGCCAATTATGGAAAAGCTGCTGCAAACAGCTTGGGTAGGACTGCAAATTGGATGATTCTGGGAATCACCAGAGCAGATCAAAAAATTTGAGCCAGGCTGATGGAAACTCAGATATGGCTGCCAGTCAGCTCTGCAATCGGAAGGTCTCAGCATAAGAACAATGACGCCTGTGAGCACCCCCGTCTAGGAGGAAGTCACCCCTAATTTTTTTCTCTGATGCCAGACAATCTAGTTCCTCCCTGTATGTCCCTGGATCCCACCACAAGCTGTTGCCTCAGTGCTGGAGCTTAGAAAGAGTGGGATCATGTAAGTTCGTATGCCAGCCAATTAATTGGAACTGCCTGGGACTCCAGCAGCCTCCTTGTCACTCAGCCACAATCTCACTGCTTTTGTAGCCTGAAGTTACTGGGCCTTTTCTACCCAGCATTTCAACCCTGGGCTGGGTGTCTAATGTGGGGCTGGGACCTCTTGCTCTTCATGGGAGGCCTCTGCAGATGATATATCCCTCCCTATTAAAACAATGCCACAGATGGTTGTTGGACCAGCCCATTCCCACCTCTGCCCATCCTACCAGTCTCTATGTGCTTTCTTCGTAGTTCTCTAGCTATATGACTTCCACTCAGCCAGCTTTCAGGCGGTTCTGAATGATGGTTCTTCTGTATTTTACTTATAATTTTGATGTGATTGTGGGAGGTGGCGAGTACCAGCATTTACCTACACTGCCATCTTGGTTCCCATGACAGCTACTTAGTTTTCTTTATCACCTTCTGGAGTTCATTGTGACCCTTGGATCTTATTACTTTTGTATGCATGGGTTATTTTTTATCTTATATTTGCACATTTGATTAACTTGCTCCATCATCTCTGTATGTATTCCAAAATGTATCTTTCCTACATGTTATTATTTGTTTTAAATACAACTTATGTACTGTAATTATTTTTATGCTCATTCTGTTTTTAAGGTACCTATTACCAACACATTCTGTGTCATTTGATTTTTCAATAATCTTTGGAAAATTTTTCAGTAATCTTTTTGCTATATCACAGATAAAAGTGATAACATTGAATCCATGAGTGACCTTCTCAGGGAGTACTTATAATGTCCTCCTAAACTAACTGATTTATTGAAAACCATTTTTCTTATCTATTCTTCAGCCAGCTGTATACTCACCTCAACATTTTATTAACCCTATTGTATTTCATTATATTTTTCTAATTTTTTGATGAATCACAAAGTGTAGCATCAAGTAATTATCTAGGAAAAAATAGCTGTCTCTTCAGGCTACAAAACATGACACTCCATAGAAGATGTCTTCCTCTTGCATTTAAAACTTTGATGGAATCATGAACATTGACATACCACACTGCTGTATACTAGGCTACAAAGAGGGCGGAATGCCAAAGAGATACAAAGTTTAAAAATCTCACTGGGAAACAAAAAGGCATAAGTGAAGGTTATTAAGCACACAAAACTAAGTGGTCCATTACATATATGTTTCAAAACACATAACTTGTGATAGTCAGGAAGTTTCACAGAGGAGGAAGAGTTTGTGGTGTGGCTTGAGGTACAGTGGAAGAAAGTAACAAGACCTGGAGCTAGAGCATAAAGGCATAAGGAGCAGCATTCACGTGAGCAGCCCACCCCCATCTGAGGAGCAGCAGCTGTGCAAGCACCCCACCCCCGTCTGAGGAGCAGCAGCCCCCCTGAGCAGCCCACCCCTATTCAAGGAGCAGCAGCTGTGCGAGCGACCCCCTGTCTGAGGAGCAGCAGCCTCATGTGCAGCTCACCCCCATATGAGGAGCAACAGCCACTCAAGCAGCCTGATCCTGTCAGAGGAGCAGCAACTGCATGAGCAGCATGCCCCACAGCCAGATGAGCCACCACTGCTGTGAGCAGTGTCCACCAGCGGAGCCACCATCAACTGAGGATCAGCCCCTGCCACAACCACTGGAGGAGCAGCAGTGGCCCAATGAGTCACAGCCACCTGAGGAGCAGCCCCTGCAGGACTAGATCTTTCAGTGAGAACAAAAATGGAGAGACAAAGAAACCCCCAAAGGAAAGAAAAGGAGGAATTGTCAGAAAAGCAGCTAAGTGAAACAGAGGTATGCAATATGTCAGAAAAAGAATTCAGAATAAGGGTCATACAGTTCATAAACCAGATGGATGAAAAAATCAACTTATGAAAGAAACAAGAAATAAAGAGTGATATAGCTGCAATAAAAAAAAAAAAACTATGAAAAGTTTCAACAGTAGACTAGAAGGGTAGGACCGAATTAGCAAATTAGAAGACAGGGAAGCAAAACACACCCAAACTGAACTGCATTGGAGAAAAAAATTAAAGGAGAGGAGGAGAACCTGAGGGAGCTTTAGGACAGCATGAAACGAAGCAACCTATGAATAATAGGGGTGCCAGAATGACAGGAAGAGGAACAAGAGTAAGAAAACCTATTTGAAGAAATAATGTGAGAAAATTTCCCTGATGTGGGGAAGAAAAAAGTCACACAAGCACAGAGAGTCCCAAAAAAGATGAACCCGAAAAGATCCACACTAAGACATGTCATCATTATGATGACAAATGTTCAGGACAAAGAGAGAATCTTAAAGTCTGCAAGAGAGACATAAAGTTACATACAAAGGATCTCCCTTTAGATTATCAAATGATCTCTAAACAGAAACACATCAGGCCAGAAAAGAATGGAAGGAAATTTACAAAGTGATGCAAAGCAAGGGAGTGAATCCAAGAATACTCTATCCACCAAGGGTATCATTCAAAATTGAAAGGGAAATAAGGAGCTTCACAGACTAAAAAAGGCTAAGGGAGTTTATCACTACCAAGCCAGCAATGCAAGAAATGCTAAAGGGACTGGTGTAAAAAGAAGAAAGAAAAAGGGAAGAAGGAACACAGGCACAAAAAATAAAAATGGCTACAAACAAGTACCTATCAATAATAACTTGAAACATCAACGTGCTAAATGCTTCAATCAAAAGACACTGAGTGGCTGAATGGATTTAAAAAAATGACCCACATATATACTGTCTAAAAGAGACCCACCTCAAAACAAGGGACTCACACAGACTAAAAATGAAGGGATGGAAAAATATCTTTCAGGCAAATGGAAATGAAAAAAAAAGCTGGGATAGCAATACTTATATCTGACAAAATAGACCTCAAAGTGAAGCCCATAACAAGAGATAAGGAAGGACACTTCATAATACTAAATGGATCGATACAACAAGAGGATATAACTCTGGTAAACATATATGCACCAAATGCAGGAACACCCAAATACATTTAAAAAAACTCCTAGAAGATATCAAGGGAGAGATCAACAACAATACAATCATAGTAAGGGACTTTAATACACCACTGTCATCACTGGATTAATCCTCTAGACAAAAAATCAGTAAAGAAACAGCAATCCTAAATGACTCACTTGATCAGATGGACTTAATTGACGTCTTCAGGACATTTTACCCCAAAGCCACGGAATATACATTCTTCTCAAGTGCACATGGGACATTTTCAAAGATAGACCACATGTTGGGTCACAGGCAAAGTCTCTCCAAATCAAGAAGATTGAAATCATATCAAGCATCTTCTTATACCACGATGGCATAATCCTACCTAATAAAATGGTAATATGTAAATTACCATCACTCCACTACGCCCACGATTGGGCCAGCAGGAGGTGCAGGGGGCGGGACTTTGGGTGGCTGGGGTAGCCAATTGGGCCAGCAGGATGCTGAGCTCGCGTCACCAGTGGCGGCGTGAGCTCAGCGTCTGCACCATGGCTGTGCTGCGGAACAGAAGGAGCCTCTGGGGCAGCGAGCTCACGTCCCACCACGGACCATCAAAAGCGGGGGAGCTGGGTGCTTGTCTGCTCCGGCACTAGGCCTTTTGGAAGCCTCCACTGAGCCAGAGGCTTCTGAAAGGCCTGGTGCACCAGCAGACAGGCACCCAGCTCCCCCGCGATTAAAAGCAAAAGCGTGTATGGGACCCTACACGTGCATGATTCAATCATGCACTGGGCCTCTAGTATTAGAAATAAACTACAATAAAAACAATAAAAAAAATCCAAACACTTGGAAACTGAATACAATGCTATTACACAATGATTGGGTTACCAAAGACATCAAAGAAGAAATTAAAATCATCCTGGAAACGAATGACAATGAAAACACAACAATCCAAAATCTATGGGACAAAATGAAAGCAATCCTGAGAAGGAAGTTTATAGATATACAGGCTTACCTCAAAAAAAAATGGTAGTAAATTATCTAATTCTACAACTTAAAGAATTAGAAAGAGAGCAACAAGAAAATCCCAGAGTGAGCAGAAGGAAGGAGATAATAAAGATCAGAGCAGAAATAAATGAAATAGAGACAAAGAAGTGCAAAAGATCAATGAAACCAAGAGCTGGTTCTTTGAAAGGATAAACAAGACTGATGAACCTCTAGCCAGGCTCAACAAGAAGCAAAGAGAGATGACCCAAATAAACAAAATCAGAAATGAAAGAGGTGAAGTAACAATAGACCCCACACAAATACACAGGATTACTACAAAATACTGTGAACAGCTCTGTTCCAACAAACTAGACAACCTGGAGGAAATGAACATATTCCTAAAAAATACAACCTTCCAACGCTCAATAAGGAAGAAACTAAAAATCTCAATAGGCCAATAACTATGGAAGAAATTGAAGCAGTTATCAAAAAGCTTCCAGCAAACCAAAGCCCAGGGCCAGATGACTTTACAAGGGAATTTTACCAAACATTCAAGGAAGAACTAAAACATATCCTCTTCATACTATTCCAAAAAATTCAAGAGGAAGGAACACTTCCTAGCTCATTCTATGAAGACAGCATTACCCTAATACCAAAACCAGACAAAGACAACACAATAAAAGATAATTATATTACAATATCCCTCATGAACATAGATGCCAAAATCCTCAACAAAATTCTAGCAAATTGGATCCAGCATTACATCAGAAAGATCATACACCATGACCAAGTAGAATTTATCCCGGGGATGCAAGGATGATACAATATCCACAAATCAATAAACATGATACATCACATAAATTTAGAGATAAAAATCACATAGTCATATCAATTGATGCAGAAGTATTTGACAAAGTCCAACAGCCTTTCTTGATAAAAACCATAAGCAAAATGGGAATAGTGTGATCATACCTCCACAGAATAAAAGCCTTATATGACAAAAAATATGACAGCCAACATCATACTCAATGTGAAAAGCTAAAACCATTTCACCAAAGAACAGGAATGAGACAGGAATGCCCACTTTCACCAATCTTGTTCAACATAGTTCTAGAATTGCTAGCCATAGCAATTAGACAAGAAGAAGAAATAAAAGGTATCCAAATTGGAAAAGAAGACGTAAAACTGTCATTATTCGCAGATGACATGATACTGTAACTAGAAAACCTTAACGACACCATCAAAAATTATTAGACTTAATAAGTGAAATTAGCAATGTAGCATGATATAAAATTAATGCCAAGAAATATATGACATTTCTATACACCAATATAGGACTTACAGAAAGAGAGCCAAAAAAACAATCCCATTTACCATCACACCAAAAAAAATAATAATAATAAGATACCTAGGAATAAACTTAAGGAGGCTAATGACCTGTACTTGGAAAACTACAGGACACTGAAAAAAGAGATAGAGGAAGACATAAACAGATGGAAGAACATACCATGTTCATGGATTGGTAGAATCATCATCATTTAAATATCCATACTTCCCAAAGTTATCTATAGATTCAGTGCACTTCCCATTAAATTACCAATGGGATATTTCACAGACCTAGAATGAACTCTCCAAAAAATCATCTGGAATAAAAAAAAAAAAAAAGACCCCAAATAGCTGCAGCATTCCTGAGAAAGAAGAACAAAGTAGGAGGAATCTCAATACCAGATATAAAGCTGTATTTAAAAGCTACTGTTCTCAAAACTGTCTGGTACCAGCACTAGAACAGACATATAGATCAATGGAATAGAATAGAGAACCTAGAAATTGACCCAAACCACTATGCTCAATTAATATTTGACAAAGGAGGCAAGAACATACAATGGAATCAAGACACTCGTCAATAAATGGTTTTGGGAAAATTGGGCAGATACATGCAAAAAGAAACTAGACCAGCAACTTACACCATACACAAAAATAAACTCAAAATGGATAAAGGACTTAAACATAAGATGGGAAACCATAAAAATATTAGAGGAATCCACAAGCAGCAAAATCTCAGACATGTGCTGAAGCAATTTCTTGACCGATACAGCTCCTAGGGCAGTGGAAACTAAAGAGAAAATAAACAAATGGACTATATAAAAAAAAAAGCTTTTGTACAGCAAAATAAACCATCAACAAAACAACAAGAAAGCCCACTGCATGGGAGAACATATTTGTCAATGTTATCACCAATAAGGGTTTAATCTCCAACATTTACAAAGAACTCATACAACTTATCAGAAGGAAAATAAACCACCCAATCAAAAAAAGGGCAATGGACCTAAATAGATACTTTCAAAAGAAGACTTAAGGAAGGCCAAGAGACATATGAAAACATGTTCAAAGTCACTAATCATGCGAGAGATGTAAATCAAAATGACAATGCGGTACCCTCTCACACCTGTCAGAATGGCTATCATCAACAAATTAACGAACAAGTGCTGGTGAGGATGCGGAGAAAATGGAACCCTCATGCACTGCTGGTCGGAATGCAGACTGGTGCAGCCACTGTGGAGAACAGTATGGAGTTTCCTCAAAAAAACTAAAAATGGAACTCCCATTTGACCCAGTGATCCCACTTCTGGGAATATATACCAAGAAACTAGAAATGCCAATCAGAAGGGATATATGCACCCCCATGTTCATAGCAGCACAATTTACCATAGCTAAGATTTGGAAGCAGCCTAAGTGCCCATCAGCAGATGAGTGGAATAAAAAACTGTGGTACATCTACACAATGGGATACTATGCTGTGGTAAAAAAGAAGGAATTCCTACCATTTGCAACAGCAGGGATGGAACTGGAGAGCATTATGCTAAGTGAAATAAGCCAGTCAGAGAAAGATAAATATCACATGATCTCACTGTTTTGTGGAATATAATGAACAACATAAACTGATGAACAAACACAGATCCAGAGCCCTAGCTGGTTTGTCTCTGTAGATAGAGCATTGGTCTGTGGACTGAAGAATCCCAGGTTTGATTCTGGTCAAGGGCATGTACCTTGGTTGTGGGCACATCCCCAGTAGGAGCTTGCAGGAGACAGTTGATCAGTTTCTCTCTCATCGATGTTTCTAACTTTGTATCCCTCTCCTTTCCTTTCTGTAAAAAAATTAATAAAATATATTTTAAAAAGGAAAACAGATCCAGAGACAGAGAAGTGTCCATCAGACCATCAAACCTCAGAGGGAAGGTTGGGGAGGGAGCGGGTAAGAGGGAGAGATTAACCAAAGGACTTGTATGCATGCATATAAGCCTTACCAATGGACACCGACACCAGGGGATGAGGGCATGAGTGGGGTGGGGGCACAATGGGGAGGATAAAGACACATTTGTAATACCTTAATCAATAAAGAAAAAAATTTAAAAAGCAAAGCGTAAAAGGTAGCAATGCCTTTCAACTATCAAAACACATAGCTTACAAAAACGCTGTCGTATTTGTTTGTACACACCTAGCTTTCCAGGGTCCAACTCACTTCCTTGCAAAGGTGATTTAATATACAATTATAAAAATAAAAAATACTAAACACCTAAAAAATAAGAAAGAAAGCAATAGAATAGTAGATAGGAAATTTTGAGTAAATTATATTTTGTTATTAGGTTATTTCTATATTTTGTCTTTGACATATAGAATTCAAGCCGACAACTCTAAATTTGGTGCTTCTAGAATATTGGAATTACTGTTATTTTGTTCCCCATTCCATATACACCTCCTATCCTTTTGGAAAAGGATAGTTGTATAGCATCTGTGGAAACAAGTACAATAAACGAGTTTTCAGTTTTATGCATTTAAATAAAGCACAGTACTACAATAATTTTTATCAACTTTATTAAAATATAAATCACATATCATAGAATTCACCAATTCCAAGTATACAATAAAAATGGTTTTAGTATTTACATAGAGTCCCGCAACAATCCCAAAAATTAATTTTAGAAAATTTTCATCACCTCAAAAAGAAACCCCATACCCATTGTCAGTTATTCTCCATTCGACCATTCTGCTAGCCCCTAAAACAGTAATCTATTTTCTATAGATTTGTATTATACAATTTTCATATAAATAGAATAATAAAATAGGTAGTCTTTTGTATCTGTAGTTTTCATTTGTCACAATGTTTTGAAGGTTTATCCAAGTTATAGAAATTATCTCTACCTTATTCCTTTGTATTGTTGATTAGTCTATTATATAGGTGTATACATTTATCTGTTGGTGGGCATTTGAGTTGTTTCCACTTTTTGGCTATCACGAGTAATGCTGCTATGAGCATTCATGTGACATTTTTTTCATGGTAATAGTTTTTATTTTCTCTTGGGTGTATACCTAGGAGTGGAAATTCTGAATAATATGGTAGCTCCATGTTTGGCCAGTTGAGAAACTACCAGCTTGTTTTCCAAAGTGGCTGCACCATTTAAAATGTGTTATTTCTGGATATCAGATTGTTCTCCTTCCATAGAGTTTGCTGTATTTTTTATTTTATTTTGAAGACTGTAGTAACCTGTTTATTTAGACTTGTTCATACTTTATGGAAAGACTATTCGTTGTCATTTGTGATCCCTGAAGTCTCTTTCCCTTAGCTTTGTTTATGCAATAATTTCATAGAGATTTTCTTGAATATCAGAAGCTGAGGCAAACAAATAAAAATGTACACACACACACACCAAAAAGTAAGGAATAAGTGAAAGAATAGCAAAATAAAATACATAACCTACCTCTCCAAATTTTTATAAATTGTCTCTGTGTTGGGCAGTCATTTAATACTTAGTAAAGCTTTCTCTGAGCATAGAGATCAACCAAAAGTGAAGGTTAAGGTCTTCTCAGATCTTTTCTGAGAGTTCCATCTTGCCTGGATGAGTGGCTTTCTAAATTTCCCTGTTATATATGACTGCTTTTGAATGTCCCAATTTCCCAAAGATTCTCACTCCAACTTCTTCTCTGGACCTTAATTGTCCTATTGTATGTCTCTACCAGTAATCCTTTGCCCGAGGCATTTGTGGGTCTATAGTATACCTTGCTATTTTCATGAGCTATGCCCACTGCTTTTCCCTCCTGAGATCCAAGTTAAACACAACAGAGATGAGCACCTTGTGCTAGTGCGCCACGTAGATACCAGACAGATGAGAACAGACAGACACAATAATTTGCAAATAAGGTTTTCCTGGCAACTGGGTAGTTTTCATTATGTTTGTTTTTAAGAAATTTATCCACTTCATTGTATTGCCAAATATTTTGACTCAAAATTATTTATAATACTCATTATTATATTATTTCTTATTGATATTGATATTCCTTATTCTAATAATTTTATTTTTACCTTTTTAATCCTTCTTGCAAAAGGGCTATCAATTTTATTAATCTATCAATTTTTGCCTTACTTTTTTATGTTTAAGGTCTTTTTACTTCATTTATTTGTACTTTACCTCTATCATTTATTTTTCTCCTTAATTTGAGTGTAGTTTGCTTTCCTTTTCCTAGATTATTAAGATGAAAACTTAATTTATTTTCAACTTTCTTATTTTATAATATAGGGATTTACAACTATAAATTTCCCAATAAGCATTGATTTATCTATATTGCACACATTTTGAAATGTTGTGGTTTTTTTTAAATTTATTAAACTGATTGAGGTGACATTGGTCAACATGAACATATAGGTTTCAGGTGTGGGTTTCCATGTTACAAGATCTATATATCGCACCATGTACCTACCACCCAAAGTCAAATCTTCTCCTGTTTCCTTATATTAGGACCCTCTTCTCTCCCAACCCCTTTTCTCTCTGGCAACTACCACACTGCTGTTTGTGTTCATGAGTTTCAGTTTTATATCCCACATATGAGTGGAATCATATGATTCTTAGTGTTTTCTGATTGACTTATTTTATTTAGCATAATGTTCTCAAGTTCCATCCATTTTGTTGCAAATGGTGATATTTCATCCTTTCTTATGGCTGAGTAGTATTCCATTGTATATATGTACCACATCTTATTTATCCAATCCTCTTATCACAGGACTCTTTGGTTGTTTCCGTGTCTTGGCCACTGGGAATAATGTTGCAATGAATATAGGGTGCATATATCTTTGTGAATACATTATTTCAGGTTGTTGGGGTATATACCTAGGAGAGGGATTGGTGGGTAGTATGGCAGTTCTATTCTTAATCTTTCGAGGAATCATCAGATTGTTTTTCATAGTGGTTTTACCAGCCTACATTCCCACCACCAGTGAATGAGGGTTCCCTTTTTCCCACAACTTCTCTAACACTTATTATTGCTTTTCTTGTTGATAATGGCCATTCTAACATGTGTGAGGTGGTATCTCATTCTAATTTTGATTTGCATTTCCCTAATTGCCAGTGAGGTTGAACATCTTTTCATATATCTATTGGCTGTCCATATGTCTTCTTGAGAGGTGTATTTTCAGGTCCTCTCCCCACTTTTTCATTGGATTGTTTATTTGTTTGGTATTTTTATGAGTTCTTCATATATTTTGGAAATTAAACCTTTGTCAGAGGTACTATCTACAAATATCATCTCTTATCTAGCTGGCTGGCTCTTTATTTTGTTGTCATTTTCTTTTGATGTGCAGAAGCTTTTTAGTTTGATATAGTCCCATTCATTTATTTTTACCTTTACTTCTCTTGCCTTTGGGGTCAAATTCATAAAATGTTCTCTACTACCAAGGTCCATAAGTTTGGTACCTATATTTTCTCCTATGTAACTTACTGTTTTGGCTCTGATATTTAGGTCTTTGATCCATTTTGAATTAAGTTTTAGACATGGGGACAAACTGTAGTCCAGTTTCATTTGTTTGCATGTGTCTTCCCAGTTTTCCCAGAACCATTTACTAAAGAGACAATCTTTACTCTATTGTGTTTTCCTGGCTCCCTTGTCTAAAATTATCTGTCCATATACATGTGGCTTTGTAGCTGGGCTCTCTATTCTATTCCATTGATCTATGTGTCTGTTTCTCTACTAATACCATGCTGTTTTGATTATCATAGCACTGTAGTATAATTTGAAGTTAGGTAGCATGGTACCTCCAGCTTCATTCATTTTTCTCAGGATTGCTTTGGCTATTTGAGGTCTTTTGTTGTTCCATACAAATCTGATGGTTTCTCATTCTATGAAATATTGCTTTAATTACAATTCACTTTAAAATATTTTACAGTTTTTCTGATGATTTCTTCTTTGACATAACGTATTATTTACATGGGTTACTTACTTTGAAAATACTTGGTGATTTTCTAGCTACTTTGTTAATTTCTTATTTAATTCCATTGTGACCCGACATTTCAATATTTTCGAATTTGTCAAAAGATCAATATATGATGTACCATGATGGAAGTTTAATATACAATTGAGAAGAGTATGTTCTCTGTGGTTGTTGGGTATAGTACTCTGTAAATGTGTTTCATCTTTTTAACTAATTGAACATATTTCTTATAGCTACATTGAATCTTTGGACTTAATACAAGGCCTCGATTATTTGCTTGCTGATGCCAAAGACTTCTCTCAGTTCCTTGCCATGAGAACCTTTCTATAGGACTCACAACATGGTAGCTGAATTCCATCAGAATAATCAAACAAGAAAGCAAGAAAGGGCAAACAAAATGGAATTCAGTCTTTTTTGGAACCTAATCTCAGAACTGACATTCCATAATTTTGTCATATTTCCATTCATTAGAAGTAAATCTTGGTTTGGTAATTGCATAAAGACATGACTATCAGGAGAGAAGGATCACTGGTAGACATCTTAGGGGCTGCCTACTGCAGTGATTACTCTATTTAGGAATATTCTAAAGAGAGATTTCCCTTTCCATAGAAAATTGTGGTTTTCATTCATTTATTATGAATTAGATAGACAATTTCATAATTGTCTAAGAGCTAGCTGTTGCTTTTATATATACTATTTATAAAGGCTGTAGGTCTCTGGACCTTTTTCACTCCCTGCAACACAGCTCGTTCTTTCTTTGTCTTTTCCTATTTACACTTCTGTGACACATTTTCACAATTTGCTCAAGGCTTTTTAAAATAGTTTGTATTACTTCTCAGCCCATCTACCGTCTCATTTATTTACAAGCCTGTAACTTAAGTCCTTAAAGATTGACAAGAAGGGAAATATAGAAGAAGAGTGGGAATACTAATTATTTTTCCAATGCTTCTCCATTGTTCTTTAATAGTTTTTTGATGGTCTTTCCCTTATATGACAAAAATCATCAACAGGTATTTATTAAGTGGCTGCTATGAAAAATGAGGATATTCTCCAGAG
The DNA here is from genome assembly GCA_025583905.1 of Ia io. Taxonomy (NCBI): domain Eukaryota; kingdom Metazoa; phylum Chordata; class Mammalia; order Chiroptera; family Vespertilionidae; genus Ia; species Ia io. The sequence goes on along the minus strand of JAJQQW010000001.1, from coordinate 34,737,720 downwards.
TTCCTTCCATTCTAACAGTTTATAAATCTATGAGTAGTGCATTGTGCTAAGTGCAGTATTGTGAAAAATGCAAAGAAATAAAATTAACAGGAAATTTTAATAATTTTCTTATTTTAGAGTCCCCTGCATTGTTTGTTTGCGTAGAATTACAGTACAGTTTACTATTTTAATTTAGATTATACAGGGTGAGGCAAAAGTAGGCTTACAGTTGTTTGCATGGAAAAATAATGCAATAATTAATAAGTAATAATACAAGAATAAGCTCTGTGTTTTGCATACTCGCAACTGTAAACCTATTTTTGCCCCACCCTGTAGAAAATCCCACAGCATATTTTAAAGTGAAAAAAATTTATGCTCACTCTGTGACAACAAATGATATTTCTATAGTAATTCTTACATTTTTTCTATTTTTGAAATAATCTTTCTATTTTTGAATAGTTTAAGATTTACAGAAAAGTTATGGAAACAATTCAGAGTTCTCATATACATCACACCTAATTTCTCCTATTGTATTTTGTGTTGTTTTAAATCAATATTATTATGGTTTACATGTCAAAAGCTGTACATATTTCAAGTATACACTTGATGACTTGGAGATAAGTTTACACTTGTGAAATCATCACCACCATCAAGACCATAGATTACCCATCACCTCTATGAGTATACTCCTGTCTACTTTATTATCATTTGTGTGTACATTTGTGTGTACATTTGTGTGTATTAAGAACACTTATTAGGTAAGATCTACCTTTATAAAAATATTAAGTGTACAATGCACTATTATTACCTACAGGCACTATGTTGTATAGTACATCTCCAGAAATTATTTTCTTGCATAATTTAAACTTTGTACCCTTTGACCATCACTTTTCCATTCTCACTCCTCCCAACCTCTGGCAATAACCATTCTACTCTCTACTTCTGTGAGTTTGAATATTTATTTTTTATAAACTTATTGGGGTGACATTATGGCATTGGTTAATTAAATTACATAGGTTTCAGGTATATAATTCTATAATATCATCTGTATTTTGTATTGTGTGTTCACCACCCAAAGTGAAGTCTCCTTCCATCACCATTTATACCCCCTTTAACCTCTTTCACCTGCCCCCACATCCTTTTCCCTCTGGTAATCACAACAGTGTTATCTGTGTCAGTGAGTTTCCCTCTGGTAATCACAACAGTGTTATCTGTGTCAATGAGTTTCAAGGTTTATTTTGTTGTTGGTGGTGGTTTTTTTGTTGTTGTTGCTTAATCCCTTTACCTCTTTCACCCAGACCTCCAAAGCCCTCCTCTCCAACAGCTTTCTGTTCTTTATGTATGAGTCTGTTTCTACTTTGTTTGTTTTGTTTTTTTTTGTTTGTTAGATTCCACATGTAAGCGAAATCATATGACATTTTTCTTTATCTGACGTATGGCTTGTTTCACTTAGCATAATAGGGTCCAGGTCCATCCATGCTGGACACAGACAACAATTATCCCTTTTTCTCATTCACTGTTGCAAAAGGTAAGTTTTCTTTATATTTTTATGGTCAAGTAGTATTCCATTGTGTAAATGTACAACAGCTTTTTTATCCACTCATCTACAGATAGGCACTGAGGGTTCTTCCAAATCTTGCCTAATGAAAATAGTGTGGCGATAAAAATAGGGGTACATATATTTTTTTGAATCTGTATTTCAGGTTTCTTTAGATCTATTTCCAGAAGTGAAATCACTGGGTCATAAGGCAGTTCCATTTTCAGTTTTTTTTAGGAAATCCATACTCGTTTTTCCACCATGGTTGCACCAATCTGCATTCTCACCAACAGTGGATGAACCTTTCCTTTTCTCCACATCCTCATCAAACTTGTATGTTGATTTAGTGATGGTAGCCATTCTGACAGGTGTGAGGTGATATCTCATTGTGATTTTAATTTGCACTTCTCTGACGATTAGTGACATTGAGTATATTTTCCTATGTCTATTGGCCATCTGTATGTCCTCTTTGGAGAAGTATTTATTCAGGTCCTTTGCCCATTTTTAATTGGATTATCTTATTTTTTGATGTTGAGTTGTGAAAGTTCTTTATAAATTTTGGATACTAACCCTTATCAGATGTATCATTGGTGAATATGCCATGTATAAGTGAGATCATACAGTATTTGCCTTCCTCCATCTGACTTGTCACTTGGCATTGTGTCCCCCAGGGGCATCCTCGTTGTTACAAATGGCAGAATTTTATTTTTTAAGTATATTTTTATTGATTTCAGAGAGGAAAGGTTAGGGAAAGAGAAATAGAAACATCAATGATGAGATAAAATCATTGATTGGCTGCCTCCTGCACACACACACCCCTAGGGGTTGAGCCTACAATCTGGGCATGTGCCCTGACCAGGAATCAAACCTTGACCTCCTGGTTCATAGTTGATGCTCAACCACTAAGCAACACTGGATAGGCAGAATTTTCTTTTGTAAGGCTGAAAATATTCAAATCTAGGCATATAACACATGTTATTTATCCTTTCATCTATCAATGGAAATTTAGGTTGTTTTCATTCCTTGCCTATTTTGAATAGTGTTGCAATGAATATGAAAGTGCAGATATCTCTTCAAAATTCTGATTTCAATTCCTTTGTATAAATATTCAGAATTGGGATTGAAGGATCGTATGGTAGTTCTATTTCTAGTTTAATGATGAACCTCCATACTGTTTTATATAATGGCTGGAACAATTTATATTGTCACCAAAATTACATAAGGTTTGGGTGGTGTTTTTTTTTTCCACATCCTCACCAACACTTGTAATCTTTTGACAATTTGATAACATCCATTCTAACAGGTGTGAGATGATAGCTAATTGTGGCTTTGATTTGCATTTCACTGATGATTACTGATATTGAGCAGCTTCTCAAATACTTATTGGTTGTTTGTATGTCTTCTTAGGGAAACTACCCATTCATCCTTTGCCCATTTTTTTTTTAATTTATCATTGTTGTTGAAAATATTACAGATGTCCCCCTTTTTTTCCCATTGGCCCACTCCACCTTGAACCCCACCCCCCAGGCCTTCACCACATTATTGTCTGTGTTCATGAGTTATGCATATATACATATAAGTTCTTTGATTAAACTCTCCCCACCCACCCACTACCCCTGCCTTCCCTCTGAGATTCATCAGTCTGTTCCATGCTTCTATGTCTCGATCTATTTTGTTCATGAATTTATTTTGTTCACTAGATTACACATATGACTGAGATCATGTGATATTTGTCTTTCTCTGACTGGCTTATTTCACTTAACATAATACTCTGCAGGTCTCTCCATGATGTCTCAAAGTGGAAGAGATCCTTCTTTTTACTGCTGCATAGTATTGCATGGTATAAATGTACCGCAGCTTTTTTATCCACTCATCCACTGAAGGGTACTTGGGCTGTTTCCAGATCTTAGCTATTGTAAATTGTGCTGCTTTGAACATGGGTGGGGGGGGATACATTCTTTCTGATTGGTGTTTTGTGTTTAGGAAATATTCCTATAAGTGGAGAAACTCGGTCAAATGGCAATTCCATATTTGATATTTTGAGGAAACGCCATACTGTTTTTACAAAATGGCTGCACCAGTCTACATTTCCACCAGCAGTGTACTAGAATTCCCTTTTCTCCACATCCTCACCAGCATTTGTCATTTGTTGACTTGTTGATGGTAGCCATTCTGACAGGTGTGAGGTGAAACCTCACTGTCATTTTAATTTGTATCTCTCTGATGATCAGTGACTTTGAGCATTTTTTCATGTTTCTTGGCCATCTGTATATCCCCTTGAGAGAAATACCTATTTAGGTCCTTTGCCAAATTTTTAATTGGATTGTTTGTCTTCCTTTTGTTAAGTTGTATGAGTTCCTTATGTATTTTGGATATTAACCCTTAATCAGATGTATCATTGCCAAAAATGTTCCCACATACAGTGGGCTACCTTTTCATTTTGGTGATGGTTTCTTTTTCTGTGCAGAAGCTTTTTATTTTGATGTAGTCCCATTTGTTTATTTTTTCTTTAGTTTACTTTGACCCAGGAGATGTATCCACAAACATATTGCTATGAGAGATTTCTGAGATTCTGCAGCCTATGGCTTCATCTAGGATTTTTATGATTTCATGACTTATATTTAAGCATTTTATCGACTTTGAATTTATTCTTGTGTATTATGTATGTTGGTGGTCTAGTTTCATTCTTTTGCATATATCTGTGCAATTTTCCCTGTACCGTTTATTGAAGACACTGTTCTGACTCCATTGTATGTTCTTGCCTCCTTTGTCAAATATTAGTTGAGCATAATAGCTTGAGTCGATTTCTGGGGTCTCTGTTCTGTTCCTTTCATCTATATGCCTGTTCTTGTGCCAGTACTGGGCTGTTTACAGTGGCTTTGTAGTATAACTTGATATCAGATATTGTGATCCCTCCAACTTTATTCTTCTTTCTCAAGATTGCTGCAGCTATTTAGGGTCTTTTTTGTTTCAATATAAATTTTTGGAGCATTAGTTCTAGATCTGTGAAATATGCCATTAGTGTTTTAATAGGAATTGCATTAAATCTGTAGATTGCTTTGGATAGTATGGACAATTTAATGATGTTACTTCTACCAATCCATGAACATGGTATATCCTTTCACTTATTTATATATTCCTCTATCTCATTCCTATAATTTTCTGAGTACAGGTCTTTCACCTTGGTTAAGTTTATTCCTACCTAAGTATCATTTTTTTGTTGTTGAAGTGGTAAATGGCTTTTTTTATTTAGTTTCTCATTCTGAGAGTTCATTATTAGTGTATAAAAATGCCATAGATTTCTGAGTATTAATTTACTAACCTGCTACATTGCAAAATTCATTTATTAAATCTAGTTGTTTTTTGGTGGAGAAATTTTGGTTTTCTATGTAAAACATCATGGCATCTGCGAATAATGAGAGTTTTACTTCCTCTTTTCCAATTTGGATGCTTTTTATTTCTTCTTCTTGTCTGATCGCTGTGGACAGCACTTCCAGTACTATGTTGAATAAGAGAGGTGAAAGTGGATATCCCTCTCTTGTTCCTGCTCTTGGGGGAAATGGTTTTAGTTTTGTCCATTGAATATGATGTTGGCTGTAGGTTTGTTATATATAGCCTTTATTATGTTGATGTATGATCTCTCTATTCCCATTTTTCTGAGAGTTTTTATCAAACATGGGTGTTTAATTTTGTGGGGTGCTTTTGCTGTGTCTATTGATATGACCCTGTGAATTTTATCTTTAATTTGTTTATGTAATGTATCACATTTATAGATTTGTGAATATTGTATCAGCCTTGCATTCCTGAAACAAATACCACTTGGTCATGTGTATTATCCTTTTAAAATATTGCTGGATCTGATTCACTAATATTTTGCTGAGGATTTTATCAGAGATATTAGCCTATAATTGCCCTTCTTTGTAGTGTCTTTATCTGGTTTGGAATTAGGAGAAAGCTGGCCTCAAAAATAGAGCTTGGAAGTGTCCCTTCCTCTTTGATTTTTTTTAATAGTTTGAGGATTATAGGTGCTAGTTTCTTTTTGAATATTTGGTAAAACTCTATTGTGAAGCCACCTGGACCAGGGCTTTTGTTTGCTAGGAGGGTGTTTTGTTTGTGTGTTTTGGGGTTTTTTTGGTGTGTTTTTATGTTGTTGTTATTTTTACTGCTTCAATATCATCAATTGTTATTGCCCTATTCAGGTTTTCTGATTCTTCCTGATTCAGTTTTGGAAGATTGTCTTTTTCTAGAAATTTGTCCATTTAATCCACATTGTCCAGCTTTTCACTCTCCTCCTGTATGAGTCTTTTGTTCTGAGGTGGAGCTCTTCTACACAGCATATATCTGGGTCATGTTTTTGTATCCATTCAGCTACCCTATGTCTTTTGATTGCAGCATTCAGTCCATTTACATATAAAATTATAATTGATAGGTACTTATTTATTTGCCATTTTAATTCTTTATACCTATGTTTTTCTCTCTATTTCTGCTCATTACAGCAGTCCCTTTATCATTTCTTGCAGTGCTGGTTTGGTGATGATACACTCTTTTATCCCTTTTTTCTGGTCTGGGAAGCTTTTTATTACACCATCTATATTGAATGATAGCCTTGCTGGATATGGTAATGATTTCAGATCCTTGCTTTTCATTCCTTGAATATTTCATGCCATTCCCTTCTGGCCTGTAGAGTTAACAAATTGCTTCCCTCTTACAGCCTTTAAGATTCTCTCTTTGCCTTTAATTTTTGGCATTTTAATTATGATGTGTTTGGGTGTGGGCTGTTTGTGTTCTTCTTGCTTAGTACTCTCTGTGCCTCCTGATCGTGTATGTCTTTTTCCTTCTCTAGGTTAAGGAAGTTTTCTGCCATTACTTCTTTAAACATGTTCTCTACCTCTTGTTCACTTTCTTCCCCTTCTGGCACTCCTATGATGTGAATATTGTTATGTTTCATGTTGTCTCATAGCTCCCTTAAGCTGTACTCCTGTTTTCTAATTGGCTTTTGGCTTTTGTTTGTTTGTTTTTGGTTCTCTAATTGAGTTATTTTTTTCTACTTTGTCTTCTAATTCACTGATCTGATCCTCCACTTCCCCTAATCTGCTGTGAATTCCTTCCGTTGTGTGCTATATCATTCTTCATAGTTACTATATTTTTTCTCATGTTGTTGAGCATCCTTGCCATAATTATTCTGAACTCTATGTCTGATATATTTTTATCTCCATTTTATTTAGCTCTTTTTCTGGAGAATTATCTTGCTCTTTCAATTGGAGCTTGTCTTTTTGTCTTCTGATTTTGGCAGCCTGTGTGTGTTTGTGTCTATGTATTAGGTAGGTCTGCTACAACTCCCAATCTCTAGTGCAGGACAATGTCAGACACTGTTTCTGACTGGCCCTGGGTACTCTTTTTGAAGCTATCAGCAATCCACAGCTTGTGGTTCCCTCTGCTGGGGCTGGGTGCCTTTGGAAAGGACCAAGATATGCACCAGGGTCTGCTTTTCCTAGCCTCTGGCTCAGAATTAAATCAGTCAAAGACTTAATGTCTCCAGAGACCAGCTTCTGCCTGCCATCTGATTGTTACTCAGTCTTGAACAGCCTCTGACTATGGACCTCAGTGTAGGGCAAGAGGTTTTCCAATAGGGTGGGGCAATTGTTTCTGCCTGCAGGCTTATTATTATTCTCAGTCTCTTAATGGGTCTCAGAAACTCCACAGGGTGAGGCAAGGGGTTTTCTAATTGGCTGGGGCAAAAGCAGCCTAGATGATAAAGGTTCACCTGAGAAAGATGTCCTGTACAGTATCAGAATATGACTCAGCACAGGGATCCAGGGTGTATGCCTTCCGAGGTTAACCCCAGGACTGCCAATCCTGGATTCTACTCACAAAACTCCAGTTCACTCTACCCTCCCTCTTCAAAAGCCATGTTGAGTGGCTACACACAAGATTTTGTGCATTGGCTCTTTAAGAGGGTTCTTGCATTTCCAGGACTCTCTCCCTGGCAGACAGCAACCCTGATGCTTTTCACAGCCAAATGTTATGTGGGTACCTTTCTCAGTTATGGTGCTCTGGGCTGGGGAGACAAGATTTGAGTTTAGTCCCCAGAGTTCTCAGTGGGAACCCCCCACAGCTGAGATATCCTTCCAGAACTTCAGCTGCTATATGTGGGAACCTGGCCAGCCCTTTGGGACCTCCACAATTCCTACCAATTTCTGTGCAGTCTCCACTTTCCATCCTTGGTTATCACGATTCTCTCCAGCTAGTCTTTAGTTGATTATTCATGATGGTTTTTCTGTATTTTAGTTGTAATTCCAGTTTGTTCCTGGAAGTTTATCAGTGTAGCTTCCACTTACTGCACCACCATTTTGGAATCCTCCTACAAAATATTTATTGAGCAACTATTAATTCCAATAATTAGACTACATATTTAGGTTAACTCAGTGAAAAAAAAATCCCTATCCCCATAGAATACTCTTTATCATGGGGTGACATACAATCAACAATTGCAATATAAGCAAGAGTTCTGAAAGAAAAGTACAGGCTTATATTAGAGAGTGTAAATGGTGAATTTGATCTAGTTTGAGGGGGTCAGAGACAAAGACCTTGAGGAAGTGATCTTTAAGAAGAGATCTGAAGGATAAGTGTGAGTTATCCTGACAACAATTGATTGAAGGTGGGACTGAGGGGTGAAGGACATTGGTGGAAAGAAGTGACAGGAAGGAGTTAGATTATCAAAAGCCTCATATTTCGTGTTTTAAGAAGTTTGGTCTTGATTTTAAAGGGCTAGGATGTCACTGAAGAATTTTAATCAGCAAAAGTCTGATTTTCCCTCTAGAATTGTCATTTGGGTTATGATGTGGAAAACAAATAATAGGGCAATGATGGAGTCAGAGAAGCAGGTATGACTCCTGGATTCTTAATCCCTTTGTGATATAGCCCTTCTTGTGTCAAATTAAAAATTACCTAGCCTCAGTTGAGTTTCTCTCCTACCACACTTTAGTCATTCAGATTTTTAAAATAAGGTTGAATATATTGACACATTTCCCCATTGAGAATTTTGTTAAATTATTTATAGAGGTTTCCTGTGAAAAGCCATGAATATTTAATAGTTGCCTGTCAATATTTCAGTGTGCTACGCAGAGACCTGAGGGGCATATTGGACATCTTTAAATATGCATGTATAACACAGAACCTTATGAATAGTGGGGAAAATAAATATATGAAAAAATTCAATAAAGGTAACAAAAAGTATAATATTGAGCTGTATTTGTTCATATTTTAAACTTGATATAAAATTTTTAAATATATATATATATATTTTATTTCAGAGAAGAAGAGAGGAGAGATAGAAACATCAATGATGAGAGAGAATCATTGATTGGCTGCCTCCTGCATGATTGGGGTTTCAAACCTGCAACCTGGGTATATGCCCTGACTGGAAATCAAACCATGACCTCCTGGTTTATAGGTCTAAGTTAAACCACTGAGCCACTGTGGCCAGGCAAAACTTGATATAAGTTTTGTATTATAAGATAATCAAAGCTAAAAAGTTAATTTTCATATAGTAGTTGTTTATAATATCTCATAAATGTACTTGACTTCATATTTCTGAACTCCAGATCCCTAAAAATGTATGTGTGTGTGTGGGAAACAACTCATTTAATTTTATTGATGTGCTGGCCAGTGTGGCTCAGTTGGTTGGAGGTTGTCCCATGCACCAAAAGGTTGTCAGCTCGATTCCCTTTCAGGGAACATGCCTGAGTTGCAGGCTCAATCCCAGACAGGAGGTGTGCAGAAGGCAGCAGATTGAAATTTCACTCCTTTAACAATCAATGTCTCTCTCTCTCTCTCTCCCTCCCTCCCTCCCTCTCCTCCTTCCTCTCTCTCACTAAAAATCAATAAAAAAACTATTTTAAAAATATATAGCATGATATGGGAATAGGATATGTTTCAGGTATAGTTTTCAAATGTCTCAACAGTTTGGACCAAAACAAACAAAAAACTATTTCAAATTTCTTCACATCTAAATACACTTTACATTTTAATTAATTATAACTGTTTCTTTGAACATAAGAATTCTAGCACAGTTTCTTCCTTGTGATAGTTGTATTTTTCTCTAGAAAGGATCTAGTGGTCACTTTCCTGGATTCAATCACTAAGGCAGCTCTGTGTTCCAATATTCTTTCATCTTGGAGTTAAATTTACACATTTGTCCTAGTTGAGAAATATATATTTTGTTTTTCAGAACTAAAGAGTAATTTGTCACACATAAAGATAAAAATGTTTATATTTCCCTGTATGCAAAATTTCACCTTCTGTTTGTCAAACCCTTAAGCTAATCTATGATATGTGAGAATTGAAAGTAAATGGAACAAGATTGCTCCATAGCCCCTACAAGTCCAGAACTAACCTGATTTTCTCTCAGGTAATCTCTGGGTCTTCTTGCTGATTTGATATTACAGGATTCATTATAATTAAGGTACAACCCAGAGTAATAATTTCCAAAACATATAGGAAGTTCAGAAATAGTTAATAAGATTAGATTTCAAAGATGGAGTCAGAAAAACAAGTCAGTAAAAACTGTTATAACACTAAATACTTTTCCATCAAGAGCTATGATGCTGAATTAAGAAACAAATCAATTTCTCAATATACTCAGAGGAGAGGGTTACTGCATTACTTTGACTTCATTTAAGTCTTTGACTCTAGTGCTAAATTTGTTGGCAAAGTCAAAATTAGGGTTTTCCAAATATTTTGGTATAAATTCTAGCTGAACATTTCTGCCTAAAATGCCCCATAATAAGAATCAAAAGGCTATCTTATAGTGTCAGGTAAGACAAAGTATTCTCATCTCCAAACCCTCTATAAAGAATAATGCTACTCCTTAGATATTATGCAAAATGCAACTACTATGTTTCATTCATTTTTCCAGGGGGAATACAGTTTTATGCCATTTCTTCTAATCAGTGGCATTTATTTAAGTATGGCATATAGAGCTACATTGAGAAATAAGTTCCAAATTTAAAATAAAGGAATACGCACTGCCAGTGTAGGGTCTGAAAATTTTGGGGTGCCTCAGAAAACACCCAGATATAACACTCACTCTCTTTCTATATACACACATGCAAACATGTTAGTTACTCTTGTTTGTGTTTTAATAACACCTAATAACATATAAAATAAGCTAAAAGTCTTCTTTTTTGGAAGTAGAATTAAAATAGACATACCCTGGATATTATAAGAGTACATGTAAGAGGACTGCAGAGTGGATAAAAGAAAGCAGAGTGGCTAGAGATTTCAGGACCCAAGAAATGGCAAGTTATTAAGTTCTCTAGGTTTCTTTTAACCTCAAATATCCTATACTTGGAGCAGAATATGCTGAAAAACCGGAAATATCACTGGGAACAAATAAAAGAAAAAAGCCCAACAAAATTATCTTTTTTCTAGACAAAGGACCAAGAAAGAGGCATCTCATTAAGACAGAAACCATTTATTAATGTAATTGCTATTCTCCAACCAAAAATCACAGAACATATAATACCTCTACCACTCTATGCATGCCAGCAAATGCCAAGTGGAAAGTCTAGAATTATACCCTTACCAGGCTGTAGAAAGGCTCCCTAGCCACCACACTTTAGGGTGATGTCAGAGAAGGTCCAGTGGGGGATTCTTGTACTTTCATCCTTGCCTAGCTGTAAAAAGACTTCCCCCTCCTAGTGTCAGCAGAGACCACATAGGAGCCTGGACTTCTAACCTCATTCAGCATTGACCAGGCACCTCTTTCCTCCAAACTGGGGTGATATAAGAGTTAGCCTAGTGGAGAGTCAGGACTTCACTACTTTCCAAGAAAGATGAAGCCACCCTGGTTACTCCCCAGTATCAATGGGAGCTACCTATGGAGCAATAATGAAGCACTCTGCTCACAGCTGGAGCATTATTAGCAGATACATGCTAGAAAGACAGAACTCCTATCTCTGTGGGAAGTAATAAGGATTTACCCCCACCTCATATGCAAATAGAGGTCTAGAGGGGAACCTGAATTTCTATTCACAAATGAGTCAGCATTTCATTCAGTGGTAATGAGTCAGCATTATTTCTTCCTCTGAGGGAATGGTATCAGCAAAAGCCAGCTAAAATAAAAGTTTTGAATAAGATATGGGTCTCATAATATAATACTCAAAATTTCAGGGTGTAAATTTTAAAAAATTACTCATATCAAGAACCAGGAAACTCTCACTTGAGTGAGAAAAGACAATCAAAGACACCAACACCATGTTATTAGGTGACAGAGATGATAAATTGTCTGACAAAGATTTTAAAAGAGCCATCATACAAGTGCTTTCACAAATCATTACAAACATGCTAGAAACAAATGAAAGAACAGACAATTTCACCAAACAAGTATAAGATACACAAAGAAACAAATGGAATTTTTTTAAATTGAAAAATACAATACCTGAAAAAGAAAGCTAAATGGATCTGCTCAGTAGTGAATTAAAAGGGATGAAGGGCAGTTACCAGTAAACTAAGTGGAACAATGGGAAATTAACCAATCTGAATAACAGAGAGGAAAACAACTGAGAAACACAATAAACATGAGAGCAGAGACTTTAGAAATTATAAGAAAAGATATAATATTCACATTAATAGAATTTTGAAAGGACAGGAGAAACAGGAGAGGACTCAAAAACCTCCAAATTTAGCAAAAGACTCAAACCTAAAGATTCAAGAGGCTGAATAAACCACACACAGATAAACCTAAAGAAATTCAAATCAAGACTCATCATAATCAAACTTTTGAAAACTAAACACAAAGACAATAATCTTTTTAAAGGTATTTTAAATCCCTTATTGTTGAAAGTATTACATATGTCCATTTTTTTTACCCCATTGACCAATTCTAGCCCACTCTGACATCAGCACAGGCCTTCACCATACTAGTTTCTGTGTTCATATGTACACAAGTTCTTTGGTTGATCTCTTTCCACTCACCCACCCATACCCTCCCTCTGAGATTCATCAGTCTGTTCCATGCTTCTATGTCTCTAGATCTATTTTGTTCATCAGTTTATTATGTTCATTAGATCCACATATGGGTGAGATCATGTAATACTTTGTCTTTCTCTAAATTGGTTATTTTGCTTAGCATAATACTCTCCAAGACCCTGCATGCTGTCTCAAAAGGTACAAAATCTTTCTTTTTTACACTGTATAGAATTCATAGTATAAATGAACCACAGATTTTTTTAAAAATTATCTTTATTGTTGAAAATATTACAGATATCCCCATTTTCCCGATCTTTCCTCCTTTGTCACATATAAATTGAGCATAACGGTTAGGGTCAATTTCTGTGGTCTTTGTTCTGTTCCATTCTTCTATATGCCTGTTCTTGTGCCAATACCAGCCAGTTTTGATTACGGTGGCTTTGTATTATAACTTGATATCTGGTATTGTGATCCCTCCAGCTTTGTTCTTCTTTATCAAAATTGCTGTCACTATTTGAGGTCTTTTTTTATTCCATATACATTTTTGGAGTTATTTTTTCTAGATCTGTGAAATATACTGTTGGTATTTTAATAGGAATTGCATTGAATCTATAGATTGCTTTGGGAAGTGTGGACATGTTAATGAGGTTAATTCTACCAATCCATGAACATGGTATATTCTTCCACTTGTTTCTGTCTAACTCTATCTGTAGTTTTCCGAGTACAAGACATTTACCCCTTGGTTGAGTTCATTCCTAAGTATCTTAATTTTTTGTAGCAATGGTAAACAGGATTTTTTTTTTAGTTTCTTTTTCTGAGAGTTCATTATTAGTGTATAAAAATGCCATATATTTCTGGTGTTAATTTTGTATTCAAAATTAACTACATCTGGCTACATTGCCAGATCCATTTATTAAATCTAGTAGTTTTTTGGTGGAGTCTTTAGGGTTTTCTATGTACAGTATCACATCATCTGCAAATAATGAGAGTTTTACTTCCTCCTTTCCAATTTGGATGCCTTTTATTTCTTGTCTGATCACTGTGGCTAGCACTTCCAGTATTATGTTGAATAAGAGTGGTGAAAGTGGACATCCTTGTCTTGTTCCTTTTCTTACAGGAAGTAGTTTCAGTTCTTTCCCCTTCAGTATAATGTTTGCTGTAGGCCTTTATTATGTTGAGATAATATCCTTCTATACCCACTTTGCAGAGAGTTTTTATCAAAAATGGGTGTTGGATTTTGTTGAATGCTTTCTCTGCGTCTATTGATATGATCATGTGATTTTTGTCTTTCAATTTGTTTATGTGATATATTTATTTGTGAATACTATACCAGCCTTGCATCCCTGGGATAAATCCCATTTGGTCATGACGTATGATCTTTTTAATATATTGCTGGATCTGATTTGCTAATATTTTGTTGAGGATTTTAACATCTATGTTCTTCAGAGATATTGCCCTATAATTCTCTTTCCTTGTAGTGTCTTTATCTGGTTTTGGAATTAGGATTATGCTGGATTCATAAAAAGAGCTTGGAATTGTTCCTTCTTCTTGGATTTCCTGAAATAGTTTAAGGAGTATAGTTATTAGTTCTTCTTTTAATGTTTGGTACAACTCTGCTGTGAAATCATCCAAACCAGGGCTTTTGTCTGCTGTGAGTTTTCGTTTGTTTGTTTGTTTGTTTGTTTGTTTTCTTTTGTTTTTCTGCTTCAATGTCATCAGTTGTTATTATCCTATTCAGCTTTTCTGATTCTTACTGATTCAGTTTTGGAAGATTGTATTTTTATAGGAATTTGTACATTTCATCCACATTCTCCAGCTTGTTGGCATGTAGTTGTTCATAATATTTTCTTACAATCCATTGTATTTCTGTATTGTCAGTTGTTACTTCTCCACTTTCATTTCTTATTTTATATATTTGGTTCCTCTCTTTTTGTTTTTTGAGGAGTCTGGCTAAAGGTTCATCTATATTGTTTATCTTTTCAAAGAACCAACTCTCAGTTTCATTGATTTTTTTGGTAATATTTTAAGTCTCTATGTCATTTACTTCTGCTCTAATCTTTATTATTTCCTTCCTTCGACTGACTCTGGCTTTTCTTGTTGTTCTCTTTCTAATTCTTTAAGTTATTGGGTTAAATTGTTTATTATTAACTTTTCTTGATTTTTATGATAGGCCTGTAGTTCTCTGAACTTCCCTCTCAGGACTGCATTCCATGTGTCCCAGAGATTCTCAGTGGTTGTTTTTTAATTTTCATTTGTTTCCAGAACGTTTTTTATTTCTTTCTTTATGTCATTGGTAAAATATTCAGTGTTTAATAGCATGTTTTTATCCTCCATGTGTTTCAAAGTTTTTGAGTCTTTTTACTGTAGTTGATTTCTAATTTCATTCAATTGTTATCTGAGAAGATGTTTGATATGATTTCAATCTTCTTGAACTTGTAGATACTTGTTTTTTTCCTAACATGTGGTCTATCTCTGAGAATGACCCACATGTACTTGAAAAGAATGTATATTCTGCAATGGCTGTATTACTGTTAATCTCTCCCTTAAAGTCCTCTAGAAGTGTTTATGTATTTAGTTGCTCCTATATTGGGTGCATAAATGTTTACCAGGGTTATATCATCTTGTTGGATTGATCCTTTTAGTATTATTTAGTGACCTTTATGGTCTCTTGTTATGGCCTTCATTTTGAATTTTATTTGGTCAGATATGAATATTGCTACCCCAGCATTTTTTTTCATTTCCATCCCTCACTCTCATCCTGTGTGAGTCTTTTGTTCTAAGGTGGATCTCTTGTAGACAGAATATTTACTTGGGTCATATTTTTGTAATCATTCAGCTAACCTGTGTGATTGGAACTTTTAATCCATTTACATTTAAGGTTATTATTGATAGGTACTTTTTTATTGCCATTTTAATTCTTTATGCCTATGTTTCTCTTGCTATTCTTATTATTATAGAAGTCCCTTTAGCATTTCTTGCAATGCTGACTTGGTGGTGATAAACTCCTTTAGCCATTTTTTTTTCTTTTGGTCTGGTAAGCTCTTTATTTCACCATCTATTTTGAATGATAACCTTGCTGGATATAGTAGTCTTGGTTTCAAATTCTTGCTTTTCATTACCTTGATTACTTCATGCCATTTCCTTCTGGCCTGTAGAGTTTCTGATGAGAATTCAGCTGACAACTTTATGAGAGCTCCTTTGTAGATAACAAATTGCTTTACTCTTGCTGCCTTAAAGACTCTTCCTTTCTTAGAAGAGGAGATTTACATGTCTTCTGTTTTACAATCCTTGGTAGGGGTAATGGTCTCCAATCAGATAAAAGAAACAAAATAATTTCAATAAAAATCCTAATTTCTATTGATTTCTATGTTTCTATCTACAGATTCCATTAAAATTTTTTCAATAGGATTTTATTCTGCCATACTGGGTAGAGAGGGAAATGTTTCCGAAATAAACATAGTACCCATTCATATTAGAACATTCAAGTAGAGACAACTAATTTACCTTTTAAACATTACATCTTTCAAAATTCTATAAATTTTACTTTATTTATTTTATTTATTAATATTGTTTACCTTATTTTCTCACCTGCCAACATGTTCTTAAACATTTCCCCTCAACCAGATATGGTTTTGTTTGTTTGTTTGTTTTTGTTTTTTGTTTTATTGAATTAAGGGACAGGAAAGGAGAAGGAGAGATAGAAACATCAGTGATAAGAGAGAATCATCAATAGGATGGCTCCTACACACACCCTACTGGAGATTGAGCTGGAACCTCCATCCCCAGGCCTTCAGCACCCTATTCTCTGTGTCCATGGGTTATGCATATGTGCATTCAAGTTCTCTGGTTGATTACCTCCACCCACCCACCTTCCCCTGCATTCCCTCTGAGATTCCACACTCTGTTCCATGCTTCCATGTCTCTGGATCCACTCCATTCATCAGTTTATTTTGTTACTTAGATTCCACATATGAGTGCGATCATGTGATACGTGTCTTTCTCTGACTGACTTATTTCACTTAGCATGATACTTTCTAGGTGCCTTCATGCTGCCTCAAAGGGTAAGAGATTCTTCTTTTTCACTGCTGCATAGCATTCCATGATATAAATGTACCAAAGCTTTTTTTATCCACTCTTCTACTGATGGGCACTTGGGCTGTTTCAGATCTTAGCTATTGTAAATTGTGCTGCTATGAACATAGGGATGCATACATTCTTTCTGACTGGTGCTTTGGGTTTCTTTTCTTTTAAAAAAAATATATATTTTATTGATTTTTTACAGAGAGGAAGTGAGAGGGATAGAGAGTTAGAAACATCGATGAGAAAGAAACATCGATCAGCTGCCTCCTGAACACCTCCTACTGGGGATGTACCTGCAACCAAGGTACATGCCCTTGACTGGAATAGAACCTGGGACCTTTCAATCTGCAGGCTGACACTCTATCCACTGAATCAAACCGGTTAGGTGCTTCGGGTTTCTTAGGATAAATTCCTATAAGTGGGATCACTGGGTCAAATGGCAGATCCATTTTTAATTTTCTGAGGAAACGCCATACTGTTTTCCATAATAGCTGCACCAGTCTACATTCCCACCAGCACTGTACTCGGGTTCCCTTTTCACCACATTTTTGCCAGCACTTGTCATTTATTGATTTGTTGATGACAGCTACTCTCACAGGTGTGAGATGATGCCTCATTGTCATTTTGATTTGCATCTCTCCGTTGATTAGTGGCTTTGAGCATATTTTCATATGTCTCTTGGTCATCTGTATATCTTTTTTGGAGAAGTGTCTATTTAGGTCTTTTGCTCATATTTTTAATTGGATTATCTTCCTTTTATTAAGTTGTATGAGTTCCTTGTATATTTTGGATATTAACCCTTTATCAGATGTATCATTGGGAAATATGTTCTCCCATACAGTGAGCTCTCTTTTCATTTTGTTGTTGGTTTCTTTTGATGTGCATGGCCTTTTTATTTTTATGTAGTCCCATTTGTTTATTTTCTCCTTTGTTTCCTTTCTCTTAGGAGATGTATCTGTAAACTTATTGCTACATGAGATGTCTGAGTTTTGGTTGCCTATGGTTTCTTCTAGGATTTTTATGGTTTCACAACTTACATTTAAGTCTTTATCAATTTTGAGTTGATTGCCCTAACCGGTTTGGCTCAGTGGCTAGAGTGCCGGCCTGCGGACTCAAGGGTCCTAGGTTCGATTCCAGTCAATGGAATGTACCTTAGTTGCAGGCACATACCCAGTAAGGAGTGTGCAGGAGGCAGCTGATCGATGTTTCTCTCTCATTGATGTTTCTAACTCTATCCCTCTCCCTTCCTCTCTGTAAAAAATCAATAAAATACATTTTAAATTTTTTTTGAGTTTTTTCTTGTATATGGTGTAAATTGGTGGTCTTGTTTCACTTTTTGCATGTATATGTCTAATTATCCTCCCACCATTAATTGAAGAGGCACTCTTGACTCTATTGTATGCTCTTGCCTCCTTTGTCAAATATTAATTGAGCATAATCACTTAAGTTGATTTCTGGTATCTATTTTCTGTTTCCTTGATATCTATGCCTGTTCTTGTGCCAGTGCTAGGCTGTTTTGATTATAGTAGCTTTGTAGTATAACTTGAAATCTGGTATTGTGATCCCCCAACTTAGTTTTTCTTCCTCAAGATTGCTACAGCTATTCAGGGTCTTTTTTGATTCCATATAAATTTTTGGAGTATTTGTTCTAGCTTTGTGAAATATGCTGCTGGTATTTTAATAGGGATTTTATTGAATCTGTAGATTACCTTGGGTAGTATGGTCATTTTAATGATGTAGATTCTACCAATCCATGAACATGGTATATTCCTCCACTTGTTAATATCTTCTTCCATCTCTTTTTACAACGTCCTGTAGTTTTCCAAGTGTAAGATTTACCACTTGGATGAGTTTATTCCTAAGTATCTTAATTTTTTTGTTGCAATGGCAAATAGCATTGTTTAGTTTTTCTTTCTGAGAATTCATTATTGGTATATTAAAAAAAGCCCATCGATTTTTATGTGTTGATTTTATATCCTGCTACATTGCCAAATTCATTTATTAAATCTAGCAGTTTTTTGGTGGATTCTTTAGGGTTTTCTATGTACAACAAGCATGTCAAACTCAAAGGCTAACACGGGCCAAATAAACAAGGTATAACTTTATGTGGGCCATAAAAAAAAAAGCTTCAATTTTCATAGAAATGTAGATTTATTTCAATAGAGACATGCTGAATACAAAGGGCTGAAATAAGTGAGTAATCATTAACATAATATAGTAGAACATTTTAATAAAAAATAATATTTTTTCTTAAATATTAACTTGCCAGATACTGAATAACTGCACAAATTAATGTAATGCAAATAAACCTATTTTTCTTGTTTTCCAAAAGTGAAATATTTCCTGTTGTGCACACCAAACAAGTCAGTCCAAGATTAATGATGTGGCAATCGGCTGCTAAAATATTAGCTGATAGTATTAGTGGAGAGAAATGGTGCACCTGCGCGTAAGGCATGTAAGGGAAATGAATGCAATACGATTATAGTAATCAGTCATTAGCAAATGTTGTAGTTCATTATTAATAATTATGTATAACAGGATATTGTAAAAATTAAGTTACAATTTTTTTAAAATTTATTTATTGATTAAGGCATTACATATGTGTCCTCATCAACCAATTACCTCCCAACCCCCCACACACACACACACTCATTCCCTCACCCTGCTGTTGTCTGTGTCCATTAGTTAGGCTTATATGCATGCATACATATAAGAGATTGATGTTAAGTTGTATGAATTCCCTGTAAATGTTGGAGATTAAACCCTTGGTTAATCTCTCCCCCTTACCCCCACCCTCCCCTACCTTCCCTCTGAGGTTTGACGGTTTGATCAATGTTTTTCTATCTCTGATCTATTTTTGTTCATCAGTTTATGTTTCATTATGTTCCATAAATGAATGAGATCATGTGATATTTATCTTTCTCTGACTGGCTTATGTTGCTTAGCATAATGCTCTCCAGTTCCATCCATGCTGTTGCCAATGGTAAGAATTCCTTCTTTTTTACTGAAGCTTAGTATTCCATTGTGTGCACCACAGCTTTTTAATCCACTCATCTGCTGATGGGCACTTAGGCTGTTTCCAAATCTTAGCTAATGAACATAGGGGTGCATATATCCTTTCTGATTGGTGTTTCTAGCTTCTTGGGTTATATTCCTAGAAGTGGGATTGCAGGGTCAAATGGGAGTTCCATTTT
Source organism: Ia io (assembly GCA_025583905.1). Classification (NCBI taxonomy): domain Eukaryota; kingdom Metazoa; phylum Chordata; class Mammalia; order Chiroptera; family Vespertilionidae; genus Ia; species Ia io. The sequence goes on along the minus strand of JAJQQW010000001.1, from coordinate 34,717,959 downwards.
TAGTTTTTTGAGGAAACTCCATACTGTTCTCCACAGTGGCTGCTCCAGTCTGCATTCCCACCAGCAGTGCACGAGGGTTCCTTTTTCTGTGTATCCTCGCCAGCACTTGTCATTTGTTGATTTGTTGATGATAGCCATTCTGACAGGTGTGAGATGGTATCACATTGTCATTCTGATTTGCATCTCTCAGATGATTCATGACTTTGAGCATGTTTTCATATGTCTCTTGGCCTTCCTTATGTCTTCTTTCAAAACGTATCTATTTAGGTCCATTGCACATTTTTTTATTGGGTTGTTTATCTTCCTTTTGTTAAGTTGTATGAATTCCCTGTAAATGTTGGAGATTAAACCCTTATCGGTGATAACATTGGCAAATATGTTCTCCCATGCAGTGTGCTTTCTTGTTTTGTTGATGGTTTCTTTTGCTGTGCAGAAGCTTTTTATATTGATGTAGTCCTATTTGTTTATTTTCTCTTTAGTTTCCATTGCCCTAGTACACGGAAAACTACAGGACACTGAAAAAAGAGATAGAGGAAGACATAAACAGATGGAAGAACATACCGTGTTCATGGATTGGTAGAATCAACATCATTAAAATGTCCATACTACCCAAAGCAATCTATAGATTCAATGCACTACCCATTAAAATACCTATGGCATATTTCACAGCCCTAGAATGAACTCTCCAAAAATTCATCTGGAATAAAAAATAAAAAAAAGACCCCGAATAGCTGCAGCAATCTTGAGAAAGAAGAACAAAGTAGGTGGGATCTCAATACCAGATATCAAGCTGTATTACAAAGTCACTGTTCTTAAAACTGCTTGGTACTGGCAGACAAACAGACATATAGACAAATGGAATATAATAGAGAACCCAGAAATCGACCCAAACCGCTATGCTCAATTAATATTTCAGAATGGAAGCAAGAACATACAATGGAGTCAAGACAGTCGCTTCAATAAATGGTGTTGGGAAAATTGGATAGATACATGCAAAAAAAATGAAACTAGACCACCAACTTACACCATACACACACAAAAAAAAAAAAACAACAATCAAAAAACCTCAAAATGGATAAAGAACTTAAACATAAGATGGGAAACCATAAAAATACTAGAGAAATCCACAGGCAGCAAAATTTCAGACATATGCCGAAGCAATTTTTTCACTGATACAGCTCCTGGTTTACCAATTTTGTTTTACCTTTAAAAGAACCAGCTCTTTGTTACATTGATATTTTGTATTGTTTTGTTTTCAGTCTCAAAGTTATGTATTTGTGCTCTAATGGTTATTATTTCCTTCCTTCTGCTTACTCTGGGCTCTTGTTGTGGTTATTATTCTAGTTCTTTAAGTTGTAGGGTTAAATAGTATATTGCTGATTTTTCTTATTTTTTGAGGCATGTCTATAGTGCTATGCACTTCCCTCTCAGGACTAATTTTGCTCTGTCCCAGAGATTTTGCGTAGTTGTGTGTTCATTTTCATTTGTTTCCAGGAAGTTGTTTTCTTTCTTGATCTCATTGATAACCCATTCATTGTTTAATAAATGATATTGAGGGTCCATGAGTTTGAATGTTTTTAATGGAGTTAATTTAAATTTCATTCCATTGTGATCTGAGAAGATGCTGCATATGATTTCAATCTTCTTGAACTTTTAGAGACTTGTTTGGTGTCCTAATATGTGGTCTATCTTTGTGAATGCCCTATGTGCACTTGAGAAGAATGTATATTCTGCTGCTTTGGGGTGAAATGTTCTAGAAATGCCAATTAAAGCCATCTGATACAGTGTGTCCTTTAGAGTCATTGTTTCCTTGTTAAGTTTTTGTCTGGAAGATCTATCCAGTGAAGATAGCAGGGTGTTAAAGTCCCCTACTATGACTGTATTGTTACCGATTTCTCTGTTAAAGTCTTCTAGAATTTTTATTTTTTATTTTTTTGGTTTAGGTGTTCTTTTCTTGGGTGCATATATATTTACCAGGGTTATATCCTCTTGTTGGATCAATCCCTTTAGTATTATGTAGTGACCTTTGTTGTCTCTTTTGATAGCCTTCATTTTAAAGTCTATTTTGTCAGATAAGAGCATTGCTACTCCAGCTTTTTTTTCTTTCCATTTGCATGGAAATTTTTTTTCCAACCCTTCACTCTCATCCTGTGTGTGTCTTTTGTTCTGAGGTGGGTATCTTGTACACAGCATATAGTTGGGTCATGTATTTGTATCCATTCAGCTACCCTATGCCTTTTGATTGGAGTATTTAATTCATTTACATTTAGGGTTATTATTGATAGGTACTTATTTATTGCCATTTTAATTCTGTATGCGTAGGTATCTCTCTGTTTCTTCTTCTAATTATAGCAGTCCTTCAGCATTTCTTGTAATGCTTGTTTGATGATGATGTACTCCTTTAGCATATTTTTTTTGGTCTGGGAAGCTCTTTATTTGAGCATGTATTGTGAATTATAGCTTTGCTGGATATGGTAATCTTGGTTTCAGATCTTTACTTTCCATTATGTTGAGTACTTCATGCTATTCCCTTCTGGCCTATATAGTTTCTAATGAGAAATCAGGTGTCAGCCTTATGGGAACTTCTTTGTAGGTAACAGTTTGCTTTTCTCTTGCTGCCTTTAAGATTCTCTCTTTGTCTTTAATTTTTGGCATTTTAATTATGATGTGTCTGGTTGTGGGCCTGTTTGGGCTCTTCTTTCTTGGGGTTCTCAGTGCCTCCTGAACTTATGTGACTTTTTCCTTTACCAGATTAAGGAAGTTTTCTGCAATTATCTCTTGAAACATGTTCTCTTTCCCTTTATGCTTCTTCTGGAACACCTGCTATTCTAATATTGTTATGTTTCACATTGGACCACAACTCCCTTAATCTTTCCTCCTGTTTTTTAATTGTTTTCTTTTTTTCTTTTTGGTTTTCTAGTTGACTGAGTTTTTCAATCCTGTCTTCTAATTCAGATTTGATCCTCAGCTTCCCCTAATCTGCTGTGTATTCCTTCCAATGTGTTCTTTATTTATGTTATATAATTCTTTATTTCCAACTGTTCTTTTTTCATAGTTACTATATCTTCCATCATGCTGTTGAGCATCTTTACCATCATTATTCTGAACTCTGTTTCAGGTAAATTTCTTATCTCTGCTTCATTTATCTCTTCTTCTGGAGAATTCTCTTGTTCTTTAATTGGGGGGTTGTTTCTTTGTCTCCTTTTTTTGGTTGTTTGGGTTTGTTACTATGTATTGGGTAGATCCTCTACAACTCTCGATCTCTAGTGTAGGACAGTGTCAAATGGTGTTTCTGATTAATTAGATAAGGCAAAGACTCAAAGCCTCCAGAGACCACCTCTGCCTACATACTGATAGGTTTCCAACTTGAATTGACCCCAGGCAATTGTCATCAGGTGTGGAGAGAGTTGTGGGTTCTTTGTTGTTTTTTTTAACAGGCCGGGGCAGTTGCTTCTGCCTGGAGCCTAATTGTTAGTTTTAGTCTCTTAAGTGGTCTCAGGGCAAGGTGTTTTCCAGTAGGGTGGGGCAACTGTCTTCCCCCCCAAGAAAGGCAAATATCTGTGTGGGAAAGATTTCCTCTGATGTGTGAGGAAATTACTCAGCACAGGAAACTTGGGGTATCTGCCTTCTGAGCTCTAACCCCCAAGTCCCCATTCCTGGCTTCTGCTCATACAGCTCTAATCCACTCCACCCTCCCTCTGCCAGAGCACAGGTGGGTGGCTCCACAGTGAATTTTGTGCATTGACCCTTTAAAAGGGTGCCTGAATTTTCAGCCATCATTCCCTGGCAGACAGCAACCCCACTGCTTTTAATGGCCAGATGTTATGTGGGCACCCTTTTCAGTTGTGGTGCTCTCTGATGGGGGGCAAAGCTTGGGGATTAGATCCCAGAGTTCTCAGTGGAAACCCCCCACAGCTGAGATATCTCTCCAGAACTTCAGTTGCTGTCTGTGGGCGCCCACCCCTCCTACCATTCTCTATGTGATTTCCACTTTCAGTCCTCACGTACCAGGGTTCTCTCCTGCGAGTCTTCTGTTGATTATTCAGGAAGTTTTTCTGTATTTTAGTTGTAATTCCCGTTTGTTCCTAGAGCATGTCTGTGCAGCATCCATTTACTCTGCCACCATTTTTTATCTCTTTTCTTTCTATTTAATTTTTTTTTCTATATGTAGAAATAAAGCAGCTGTTTTCATGAGAGCTCTCTAATTTTTTTTTGGATTAAATATGTCTTATTTTGACAACCTTTTACCAATTACTCTTTTGTTGATATTCAATTTCTATTAGATTCAGGTATACATGATAATGGTTAAACATTTATATAATTTATGAAGTTATCCTCCCTGTCCCGATTAGTCTAGTACCCACCTGACACTATTCATAGGTATGACATTATTGACTATATTACATATACTGTAATTTATATCCCCAATAATATTTTTAACTACCCATTTGTAACTTCTTAATCCTTTCATCTTTATTCACCCAGCCCCCTCAACCCAACTCCCACCTGGCAGCAATAAGTTTGTTCTCTGTATCTATGAGTCTGTTTCTATTTTTTTGTTAATTTATTTTGTTTTTTAAATTCCATGTATAAGTGAAATCATATGGTAATTGTCTTTCTCTGTATGACTTATTTTACTTAGCATAATACCCTTTAGGTCCATTTATGTTATAACAAGTGGTAAGATTTCATCTTTTATGGCCAGGTAAGATTTCATTTATATATATGAAATGTATACACATCTTGAATAATTATAAAAGCAGTGTATATTAAAATACATTTCATTTTCAAAATCTAAAAGAATCTACAGACATAATGTGTATACAATTTTTAGGACACCCTGTATATACACACCAAATCTTCTTTATCCAGTTATCTTTTCATGGGCACTTAGGTTGCTTTCATTCTTTTTTTTAGCTATTGCAAATAATGTTGCACTGAACATAGGGGTGCATATACCTTTTTGAATTAGTATTTTGGATTTTTTCAAATATATACCAAGAAGTTAAATTGTTTATTCATTAGGTAGTTGTTGTTTGCTTGTTTGTTTGTTTTTAGGAATCTCTATAGCAGTTTTCCATAGTGGCAACACATATTTGCAATTCCCCCCAAAAGGCACAAGGGTTCCCTTTTCTTCATATCATCACCAACACTTACCATTTTCTGATTTACTCATAATAACCATTCTGAAAGGTGTGAGGTGATATATCATTGTGGGTTTAATTTGCATTTGTCTGATGATTAGTGACATTGTACATTTTTCTTATATCTATTGGCCATCTGTCCTCTTTAGAGATGTGTCTATTTAGATTCTCTATTTTTTAATTAAATTGTTTATTTTTATTGTATGAGTTCTCTATAATTTTTTTACATTAACCCCTTATCAGATGTATCATTGGCTAATATGTTCTCCTACTCAGTGGGTTGTTATTTTGATGATGGTTTCCTTTGCTGTGCAAAAAGTTTTAGTTTGATGTAGTCCCATTTGTTTATTTTTAATTTTGATGTTCTCTCCTGAGGAAATATATCAGAAAAAATATTACTAAGAGAAATGTCAGAGTTTTCTGCCTATGTTTTCTTTTAGGAGTTTTATGGTTTCAAGTCATACATTTAAGTCCATTTTGAGCTTATTATTGCATATGTTATAATAAGGTGCTCTATTTTCATTTTTCTTGTATGAATCTGTCCAATTTTTCCATCACCATAATTGAATAGACTATCTTTACCTCATTGTATGTTCTTGCCTTCTTCGTGAAATATTGACTATATAGGTATGAGTTAATTTCTAGGCTCTCTATTCTGTTCCATCAAGATATGTGCTTTTTGATGCCAATACAATGCAATTTTGATTACTATATCCTTGTAGTATAGTTTGATGTCTGGTAATATGATGCCTCAAACTTTGTTCATCTCTGTTAAGTTTATTGTAGCTATTCAGTTTTTTGTGTGGTTCCATATAAATTTTAGAATTATTTGTTCTAGTTCTGTGAAGAAAGGCATTGGTACTTTGATAGGGATTGCACTAAATCTATAGATTGCTTTGGGTACCATGGACATATTAACGATATTATTTCTTCATATCCATAAGCATGGTATATTCTTCCATTTATTTGTATCTTCTTTTCTTCAATGTCTTATAATTTTTCAAGTACAGGGCTTTTATTTCCTTGGTTAAATTTGTTTCTGGGTGTATTTTTGTATAATCATAAATGGGATTGTTCCTTAATTTCTTTTTCTGATAGTCCTGTAAGGGTGTATAAAAATGCAACTGATTTACAAATATTAATTCTGTATCCTGCTACTTTACTGAATTTATTTATCAGTTCTAATAGTTTCTATTGGCATCTCTAGGATTCTCTTTATATGGTATGCCATTGACAAGTACATAATGACACTTTTACTTTTTTCCTTTCCAATTTGGATGCCTTTTATTTATTTGCCTTTTCTGGTTGCTATGGCTAGGACTTATAATACTATGTGGAATAAAAGTTATGAAAATGGACACCCTTGTCTTTTTCCTGATCACAACAAGAAATACTTTTAGCTTTCCCCCCTTTGAGTATGATGTTTGTTGTGGGTGTCATATATTACCTTTATTGTTACCTTTGAGGTATTTTTTCTTTATCCCCACTCTGCTAAGAGTTTTATCATAAATGGATGCTGGATTTTGTCATATGCTTTCTCTGAATCCATTGGTATGATCATATGATTTTTCCTTCATTTTTATATGTGGTATATCACTTTAATTGACTTACATATCTTGAAGTAACCTTGCATTTGTGGAATGAATCCCACTTGTTCATTGTGTATGATCTTTTTAATGGATTGCTGGATTCAGATTGATAACTTTTTGGTGGGAATTTTTGAATCAATGTTCACTGGAGATATAGGCCTATAATTTTCATTCTTTTTTAAAATATATATATATATATTCATTTATTTATTTCAGAGAGGAAGGGAGAAGGAGAGAGAGAGATAGAAACATCAATGATGAGAATCATTGATCAGCTGCTTCCTGCACACCCCCCACTGAGGACCAAGCCTGCAACCCAGGCATGTGCCCTTGTCCGGAATCGAAACTGGGACCCTTCAGTCCGCAGGCTGACGCTCTATCCACTGAGCCAAGCCGGCTAGGGCTAATTTTCATTCTTTGTAGTGTCTTTATCTGGTTTTGGAATCAGGGTAATATTGACCTTGTAAAATAAGCTTAGGAGCTTTCCCTCCTCCTTTTAGGACTATTTTTGAGAAGGATAGGTGTTAATTCTTCTTTGAATGTTTGATAAAATTGTCCTATGAAGTTATTTGATCAAAGACTTTTGTTTGTTGAAAGTTTTTTTTAATTATAGATTCAATTTAATTAGTAGTAATTGGTCTGTTCATATTTTCTGTTTCTTCTTGATTCAGTCTTGGAAGATTGTGTTTTTCCTGGAATATATTCATTTCTTTCATATTGTCCAATGTGTTGGCATGTAATTTTCTGTAGTATTTTTAATAATTCTTTGTATTTCTGTGGTGTCAATTGTTACTTCTCCTTCCATTCTGATTTTATTTATTTTTGTGCTCTCTCTTTTCTTCATGAGTCTGGTTAAAGGTTTATCAATCTAGTTTATCTTTTCAGAGAACCAGCTCTTTGGTTCATTGAACTTTTGTATTGTGTTTTTATACTATTTTATTTATTTCCACTCTGATCTTTATTACTTTTTTTCCTTCTGTTCACTTTGGAATTTTTTTTATTGTTCTTTTTCTAGTTTCTTTAAGTGTAGGTTTCTTGAGGTAGGCCCATATTGCAGCCATGTGTCCCATAGGTTTTGTGACATTATATTTTTATGTTCTGTGTCTGGAAGGTTTTGTGACATTGTGTTTTCATTTTCATTTGTCACAAGGTATCTTTTGACTTATTCTTTTATCTCATTGTTAATTTATTCATTTTTAGTAGCATGTTATTTAACCTCCATGTGTTTATATATCTTTCAGTTTCTTCTTGTATTGATTTCCAGTTTCATACTATTATCGTCAAAGAAGATGCTTGATATGGTTTCAAGCTTCTTAAATTTATTGAGGTTTGCTTTGTGTCCTGACATGTGGTCTATCCTGGAAAATGTTCTATGTGCAGTTAAAAATAATGTATATTTTGCTGCTTTGAGGAGAAATGCTTTAAAAATATAAATTAAATTCATCTGGTATAATGTGTCATTTAAGGCTGTGGTTTTCTTTTTAATTTTCTGTCATAAATACATACCCATTGATATAAATGGGATATCAAAGTCCCCTACTATGACTGTATTACTGTCAATGTTGCCCTCTATGTTCATCAATATTTGCTTTACATATGTAGGTGCTCCTACCTTGGGTGCTTAAATGTTTACAAGGGTTATATTCTCTTCTTGGATTGATCCCTTTGTCATTATGAAATGTTCTTTTCTTGTTGTCTGTCTTTGTTTTAAAATCTACTACTTCTGATGTACATATTGCTATCCCAGTTTTCTTTTTCATTTCCATTTGCGTGAAATATCTATTTCAATCTCTTTACTTTCAGTCTGTGTGTATCTCTTGTTCTGATGTGTCTCTCTTGCAGGCAGCATGTGCATGGGTCTTCTTTTCTTATCCATTCATCTATGTTATGTCTTTTGATTGGAGTATTCAACCCATTTACATTTAAAGTGATTATTGATATGTCATAATTATTGCCATTTTATTATTAATATTTATGTTTTTCCCTCTTGTTTTTAATGAATTTCCTTTAACATTTCTTGTAATATTGATTGGTAGTGATAAACTATTTAGCTTTTCCTTGTCTTGGAAGCTCCTTATTTTTACTTAAATTTTAAATGATAGCATTGCTGGGTAGAGTGGTCCTGGTTTTGGTCCTTGGTTTTGAATATTTTGAGCCAGTCCCTCTGGCTTACAAAGTTTCTTTTGAGAAATCAACTGACAAACTTATGAGAGCTCCCTTATAGGTAACTAACTGCCTTAATCTTTCTGTTTTTAAGATTCTCTTTTTGTCTTTAACCTTTTGTATTTTTATTATGTTCTGTCATGGTGTGAGTCTCTGTGGGTTCAACTTGTTTGGGGCTCTCTGTTCTTTCTGAATTTTCTTTGCCAGGTTAGGAAATTTGTTAGTCATTATTTCTTCAAATAGGTTCCCAATTCCTTTCTCTCTCTTTCTCTCTTCTCCTTCTGGTACCCCTATGATGTGAATGTTATTATACTTGATGTCCCAAAAGCCACTTAAACTATCCTCATTTTATTATTTTTTTCTTTTTCTAGTTTTAATTTGGTGCTTCACTAATCTGCTGTTGATTTTTTATAGTGCATTTTTCATTTCAGTTATTATATTTGTACGACTGCTTCTTTTTATGGTTTCTATGTTCTTTTTATGCTATCACTTTTTTGAAGTTTTCACTGAATTCCTCTCTTCTTCCTCTAAGTTCCTTGAGTATGCTTATAACTAGTGTTGTGAACTATGTATTTGGTAGATTGCTTGCTTTCATTTCATATAGTTTTTCTGATTTTTTTCCTATTCTTTCATTTGGGGCATGTTTCTTTGTCTCTTCATTTTGGCTGCCTCATGTGTTTGCTTCTATGTATTAGGTACGATCTGTTATGTGTCCTTTTCTTGGCAGTGTGGCCTTATGTAGTAGGTGACCAGTGTTGCAGTCTCCTTTATCACATGAGCCAGATACTCCAGAAGTATCCCTTATCTGGGTTGTGTGTGCCTTCCTGTTGTAGTGATCCTTGATTACTATTGGCACTTATGTGGGTGGGAATGACCTTCAGGCTGCCTGCTGTGAGGATTAGCCATGACCACAACTTATAGGTTCCTGTGTGAGAGTTGACTCCATGGAGCAGAATTTGCCCTACCAGTCTCTGGTGCTTGTTGAGACAACTTTTTGGGTATTCCACTTGTGAAGCCAATTTGGTTGTTCTCTGTTGTAGTCTGAAGCCAGCTCTGTGTTGGTTCTGGAACCTCTTGAGATGGTTTCCCATGCAGGCCAAGTTCAAACGCTATTTATGACCAACCCAGGGCTACCTGGTATGAGCTACAAAGTCATCTGCAGGTAATAGCTGCCTGTGCTGGGACTGCAGGCCCATGGGAGAGGCCATACCATGAACCACGCCAGGATGCTACCGGTTCCAGGCTTATAGCTACTCAACAAAAGGCACAGGGCACCATAAGTCCTGCCACCACCTGTCGGATGTCCCTAAGGCTCAGCTGCTGAAAGAGCCTCAGACATTATGCAATTTGGGTAATGCAGAGTCTCAGGGAGTCACTGGGTGGCATGAGTTGTGTTCACCATATTAATGCAATTCAGATTTGGCACCAGTGCCAAGTCTGTGGCCACTCAGCAAAAGAAACAATACACACTGTGGCTAACTATCACCTGCGTGGGGCCTGCAGACCTTTGAGTGTGTTCATGAAAGACTGCAGCATGGCCCAAGGCTATTCACCCACTGTTGAAAGAACCTCTAGCAGTGTGTTACTTGGTTGGGTCTGAGTCTTAGCAAGCCCTGAGGTTGGTGCAAATAGTGTTCACCAGTCTAATGCAGATTCAGATTTGGCCATTGGAATGGAGAGCTCAACAAAGTAAAGATGGCACCTGTGTGCCAGCTGTGTGGGAGGAGGACTCAATACAGAGGCAAAGCAGCTGTCACTCCAACCCTCACTCCAACCCTCCCCTTTAAGCCATATAACTGTTTCTCCCTGTCTCAGGTTTCCAGCAAACCACAAAGTGAATGCCTGCAAGTGAGTGAGTCTATGCATGGGCACTTTAAGAGGACATCTGGGTTTCCAGAAGCCTTCTGTCTCAGCAAAACAGACAGAATCCCACTGATTTTCATAGCCAGATATTGTGGGTCCTCCTCTACCTATCAGTGGTGCTCTGAGCTGGGAAACCCAGTGTGGGGCTAGGACCCCTTGCTTCTTGTATGGTACCTCTGCAGCTAAGATATCTTTTTCAATTCTCAACCTCCACATGTGGGTGTAGGACCAATCTGTTTCTAATCTCCGCCTCTCATATCAGTTTACACATGACCTCTTCTTTATTTTCTTAGTTATTTGACTCCTGTTCAGCTAATGTTCAAATGTTTCTCCAGGTTTATTGTTCTATAATGTAGTTGTAATTTTTATGAGGTAATGGGAGGTGAGCACAGCATTTACTTAATCTGCCATCTTGACCAGAACTCTCAAAAATTTTTTTTTTAATTTAGAAGGTTTTCCAATTCAAAGAATCCATTGTCTGGCCAGTGACAGTGGGATTTTAATAGGCACTCAAACCAGTAAATGAATGGTAGAGATAAAAAGCCAACTCTCAATATTAGAAAAAATTCTCTGGTGTTTTATTTTTGTTTGTTTATATTATTGATGTTTTACATGCCTTTTAGCTAAGCCTTGGTTCTCAGTTTCTAAGATTCCTTTAGCAGTAACTTTTACCTCATGTTCATGTAACTCACAGTGAAGTTGTTTTAATAGCCATGAGAGATCCTCAACTTCTTATGCATGGACCAGCCCAGACAATAGGTTTATATAGGATTTATGCCTATGTTCTCCTATGAAATATCATTCTTAAGACAATAATACAACAGACACACACAAAAAGAAAACATAAGGGCACTCAAATAAATTAGTATTTCTAACCAGGGAAAAATTTCCCGCAAGCTGTTCACCTCCTATCCTCATTGTAAAAATCCCCTCCTTAGAGAAGGAGAAATTCTTTCTCATTTTGTAAAATCCCCAAGCCATGTACCTCCCAAGAAATCTTCGGAAATCTTCCACAGGTGAAGATTTCCTCTTGAGGGCAAAATCTCTCATGCTGTAGCAAATACCTATGGCATGCCTATTGTAATCACTGAAGGACTTGTAAGCTTAAATTTAAACCAGAAAGTTTACAAGGGTACATAGAAATAAATAAATTAAAATCTCATTGGTAAAAAAATAAAATAAAATAGAAAGCTTACATTTGGCAGGAAAGAGGAATGATTTTCATTATCCCCTGTCTAGCACCTGAACACTGCCAGTCCACTGCAAATCACTGATTTCAACCAAAAGGAGGGAGGTTAGGCCCTGAGAGGAATTCACAGTTGAGGCGGTCTAAAATTCTTATGGCCAGCTGCCAAATTATGCCCAAATTTGACTAGAGAGCATCCTATCAATAATTCAACAGTCAGATGAAAGATTTCCTTCTCTGGCCATGTCATGAGCACTTCTTATGGACAGACAAATAAGGGAAACCCCTCCATAAGATACTGAAACTTGATGGACAAATGCCACACATACTGGACAAGCCACCTATGGATGCTTTGTTGAGGGATTTCCCTCCTTATCTCAGTAAAGTCATGTGCATCTGCACAAAATGTGGTACATGATCAAAGGCTTCATGGGGACCAAAAAGGAGGTGAACCTGGTATCCAACAAGCCTCAGAGGGTATCTGTGGATGTCACATGAGGACCTGAGGAAGAAGCATCTCCTTCAGTTCCTTTGAAAATTATGTCCTTTCATAGTTGCCATTTATATAACACAATTTAACTTCAATGGCTGAAAATATTTTATTGATTCATAAAGGACCAGGCCCTGGGACATGAGTCTAATCCACCAGCAGTAGTGCTAGGTGGAAAATGCCACATACCCACTGTCTTGGAGTTGATGGGATAATTTTTATACATAAAGTAGGGGTAAGAAAGATGTAAGTTGTTTTAAAAAAAATTACATTGGGTACAGGAAAGGGGAAGTGGGAGAAGCAGAATCTGTAAGGAACAAGTGTTTGTTCCTTTGGATTGGTTGTAGGCAACATTGGAAAATTCATGTGTAAGCTAGATATAAAGGCTCCTGAGGTTCCATAGTGCCTGGCTGAATTCTCTATTAGATAACGTATGATAGCCACCTGAAAGTTAATTCAAAATTCCGATATACAGTCAGGAATGTAAGCAGTCTTTTGTTGTTTTTGCCCTGCAGTTGTTAACCTATTAACCCTTAATTGTTTCTTTCTTTGATCCTCTAGCCTGCTGTAATTTAATTTAGAACATCTCAGAATTTTCTCCTTGTCAATTGTCAAATGAAGAAGTGATTAATTTGTATTATGTTCACTCTTCTCATTCACAGGGTGGAGGCTTCACTGAAGGACTTGTAAGCTTAAATTTAAAACAAAAAGTTTACAAGGGTACATAGAAATAAATAAATTAAAATCTCATTGGTAAAAAATAAAATAAAATAAAAAGCTTACATTTGGCAGGAAAGAGGAATGATTTTCATTATCCCCTGTCTTCATAGCTACCTTCCATTATATGTGAGATCCCCATTCCCACTCTTGAAGAAACAGAGAATCTATTACTAAGATTCCCACACATTAACTATATTTTTTGGCATCTCTTAGAATCAGCTTTTAGGTGTAGGGGAAAATATTAGATGGTTCAGCATTAGATAATTATACAAAGTCTTTTAATGTATAAAAGGTTTCCATGTGTAGTTTTTGTGAGTTAATTGGATAATTTTTTTCTTTAGCCCAAATGAGAGGATCCTCAAAGAATCTCTTAGACAATTCACAAATCCCCTTTCAGATTTATAAATTCCAAATTTTATCTAGAGGCAAGCTACCTTATAACTTTAACACCATTAAAATTAAAAAAGAAGACTCTAACCTTTGATAAATTTAAGCATATTGGTAATTTCTCTACAGGAAAAAACATTACAGAGTACTAAGAGGCTTTCTATCTTGCTTAAAAGCATAAACTCATGGACTCTGAGTCAAAAAAAAGTCCTTGGAAATTATCTGGTTCATAGGATGGAAAACTTTTATGTAAGGGACTAGATCTTAAATATTTTGGGCTTAGCAGGCAAAGAGAAAATGTCCTCAACTGTTGAAGCAATGGTTCTCACTAATGGGTTAATAAACATTTTTAAAATAAATCTTTATTGTTCATATTATTACAGTTGTTCCTCTTTTATACCCCCATAGCTCCTGTCCACCCGGTTCCCTCCCCACCCCCTACTCTTATGCTCCCCCACTGTCCTCATCCATAGGTGTACGATTTTTGTCCAGTCTCTTCCTGCACCCCCAACACCCCCTTCCCCCCGAGAATTGTCAGTCCACTCCCTTTCTATGCTCCTGATTCTATTATATTCACCAGTTTATTCTGTTCATCAGATTTTTTATTCACTTGCTTTTTAGATTCACTTGTTGATAGATATGTATTTGTTGTCAAATTGTTGTTCATAATTTTTATCTTTACCTTTTTCTTCTTCTTCCTCTTCTTAAAGAATACCTTTCAGCACTTCATATAATACTGGTTTGGTGGTGATGAACTCCTTTAGCTTTTTCTTATCTGTGAAGCTCTTTATCTGACCTTCAATTCTGAATGATAGCTTTGCTGGGTAGAGTAATCTTGGTTGTAGGTTCTTGCTATTCATCACTTTGAATATTTCTTGCCACTCCCTTCTGGCCTGCATAGTTTCTGTTGAGAAATCAGCTGACAGTCGTATGGGTACTCCCTTGTAGGTAACTAACTGTTTTTCTCTTGCTGCTTTTAAGATTCTCTCTTTGTCTTTTGCCCTTGGCATTTTAATTATGATGTGTCTTGGTGTGGTATTCTGGATTCCTTTTGTTTGGGGTTCTCTGCACTCCATGGACTTGTAAGTCTATTTCTCTGACCAAGTAGGGGAAGTTTTCAGTGATTATTTCTTCAAATAGGTTTTCAGTATCTTGCTCTCTCTCTTCTTCTGGCACCCCCATAATTCGGATGTTGGTACGCTTGAAGTTGTCACAGAGGCTTCTTACACTATCTTCATATTTTTGGATTCTTTTTCCTTTTTGCTTTTCTGATTGGGTGTTTTGCTTCTTGGTATTTCAAATCTTTGATTTGATTCTTGCGATCCTCTAGTCTGCTGTTGGATCTCTGTATATTATTCTTTATTTCAGTCAGTGTTTGCTTAATTTCTAATTGGTCCTTTTTCATATCTTTGAGGGTCTCACTATATTTCTCAGAGGTTTCTAGAAGCTTCTTGAGTAATCTTATAAATGTGGTTTGAACTCTATATCCAGTAGTTTGCTTTCCTCCATTTCTTTCATTTGTGACCTGTTTCTTTGTCTCCGCATTTTGGCTGCTTCCCTGTGTTGATGAGTGGCTTTGTGTGCTAGGTGTCCTATAGGGCCCAGTGGCTCAGCCTCCCTAATTACCTGAGGTGGACACTCTTGGTGCACCCCTTTGTGGGCTGTGTGCACACTCTTGTTGTAGTTAAGCCTTGATTGTG
Organism: Ia io; assembly: GCA_025583905.1. Lineage (NCBI taxonomy): Eukaryota > Metazoa > Chordata > Mammalia > Chiroptera > Vespertilionidae > Ia > Ia io. The sequence goes on along the minus strand of JAJQQW010000001.1, from coordinate 34,702,717 downwards.
GTTGGTATCCCTGGATGGAATTGACCTCCAGGCCAATTGGCTGTGAGGACCAGTTGTGTCTACAATAGGAGAACTTCTGTGCTGGAGTCACCCTTATGGGGCAAGGCTTGCTTCAGTGGGGCTTTGGTGCTCACTGAGTCTGCCCCCTGAGTGTGTCTCTTATGGATATGAAGAATTGTAATCTGGATGGTCTCACTCTGACCACTGGATACACTGGCTCTTGGATCTCCAAGGAGGTGCAAAGTCAGCCACTGCCTGAGGCCACCCAGCAGGAGCTACAGAGAGATCTTCAGATTCCTCCTCTTTGTTTGGGGTTTGGAGGTGCCCAGATGAGGCCCAGCTGTGAAGCAATGCAAGCTGCTGTGGAGCCTTGGGCCTTTTTTTTTTTTTTTGGAAGCTCTGGGGCTCTCTGACACAGCTGCAGTTTGTTAGATTGCAAAACGTCAGTCCATTCATATGCAAAAGCCTCTGTGCACAGCTTGGGTTGGGTTGTAAATTGGGTAGGGCAGGGTCTCAGGGAATCACCAGGGCAGAGCAAGCACCAATGGCTGACCATCAGCCCTGCCCTGAAGAGTTCCCAGAGTCTCTGTGTCCCACGGCACCATGCAGGGACAATGACTGCTGCAAGCACCTCTGAGAGAAAATCGCTCTCGTGTTCCAGCCTGATGCCAGACAGTCCAGTTTCTCCTTGTATGAGTCTGGGTTCCCTGAGTCTCACCCGGAACTGGAGTTCAGAGCAGTTGGGAGCTTGTATCTCCCTCCTGATTGAAAAAGACAACAGCATACTCAGTTGCCAGCCCCTTTGGCGCACACCTCCATACCTCCACACTTCCACACCTCAGCACCTCCTACCAGACTCAATGCACTTTTCTCTTTCCTTCTAGTTGTAGACTTTCCACTCAGCTAGCCTTCCTGTGGTTCTGGATGATATTCGTTTTGTCTTTTAATTGTAGTTTTGATATGGTTGTGCACGGCAACAAGTTCATATGTTTACCTTTGTCGCCATCTTGGTTGTCTAAACATTTTTACATTTTATTTTTTTGCAGTTTTTGAATATGAAAATCTTTTGCTCTTGAGTCATACAATAACATATAGGGGGAATCTGGATTTGGCCCATAATTTGCCAGCCCACCATCTGGCTCATTGTTTCTGAAACTGGGTTTGTTGAAAATACTTGGATATTCTGCCTACTTTCCTTAACATTAAATTATAATTGGACATTCTTGGAAGTGAGGCTTTCCCAAAGAAAACTTACAAATAAATGTTTAATGTATAGAGGTGGGTATATTTTACATAAAGGAGGACTATTAGAGACTCAAGTTCCATGAGTAGTGTGCCTTAATTCCTTTAGAAAGTAAAGGGGCTCCTTAGCATGCTCTCTCTCTTAAATTCCCCATTTAAGCCCTAAAATCCTTAAAACTTTGCAAATAACATGCTTTTGTTTTATTTTCATGCAAATTTATTAAAGACTAACATCATACATCATAAGTGATATGACACTTTTTACTAAAAGACAGATATGGAGGAAAAAAATTTCTGTAAAGTATAATACAGGTCATTAATGGAACCTTTTTGTTATCTTCATATTCCCTGTGAATCTTGGAGTTCAGTTAATGTCATTTGTCAGACACTGAGGCTTATATACTCCATAAGTCCATTTCTTGCAGAACAGTGGCTAGATAGCATACAATTGTATATTATAGGTGTGTTGCCATACTAACAACATCACCAAATTAAGAAATGATCTAATGAATTTCTTAGTTTTAATGACTGAACTAATCTGTTAAGATTATGAAATGACAATTTGTACTTCTTAACCCCATTACCTTTTTCACCCAACCCAAGTAAAGCATAAGGAATGTAGCCAATAATATTGTAATAACTATGTGTGGTGTTCGGGGGGTACTAGACTTATCAGGGTATCGCTTCATAAGTTATATAAATGTCTAATCACCATGCTGTATACCTGAAATTAATATAATATTGAACATCAACTATAATTGAAATAAAAATATTTTAAAAGATTATGAAACGAAATGACAGCTTAGTTTTCTAGAAGATGTAATTAAAAATAGCAGATATAAATAAAGGAGATACAAAGAGATAAACCTTTGGATAGAGTTTTGCAGGCTTAACTGCAAATTAGTTTAGTATACAGTATAAAATTGTAAATTAATTCTTTAGAGGAAATGAGAAACTTTTTGCAGATTCATTAGTTGGAGGTATATTTATTTAACAATCTATTTGAATTTGGTTTTCACAGCAATTTTTTCTCTCAATAAGAACATCACAGTACTGTTACAGAATTACAAAACTTAGGAATGCATAGTCTTAGAGATAAAGAGAAGGTAGTTTTTACAGAGTTCTAATTAGTGAATTTAGAAATGTAATTTCCCTTCTTTTGATGTTAATTGAAGTTTCATAATTATAAAATAACATTTATTTTAAAAGTGTCACCTCTGGAAAATGGTGTTATTAAGAAGAACACTTAAACTTTCTGGTATTCTATATCATCTTTGGAAGTATTCCTTCTAAGGAAGATTTTCGGTTTAATGTCCCAAAAGGCAGACATAAAGCTTTGATATAGTCAAAGCCCCCAAAGCTTTAGACAGTATACCAATCCTAAATACCCAATGCGAATTCTATATGTACTATATTTTCATCTAGATTTTTTGTCACTGTAGTAGAATGTGTAGCTTCTGTAGGTTCTTTTAAAAAAATTAAAAATATTATCTGTATAGTTCCTCAGGAGGCTGGGTATCCTGATAAATCAAATACATGAAAGAACATTTATTACCAATTTATGAAGGCAGGTATTATTTGATTAAGTGTAGAATATGACTAGTCAAATAAACTTGTATTTTTTCTCATCTTTTACTGTTTGTCTTGACTTTAAAAATAATGAAAACTAGTGACAGAGCATTGTGATAGAAAAGCTGTTACTATGATTTTAGAATAGAGTCAAAGATGTGAGTATTGTACTTTTTAAATCAATGTTTATAAGCACATGAAAATTATTTGCTATCTATCTTCTCCAGGAGGTGTGTCAGAATATCTTATATTGGTTTGCCACATAAAATATGTTACCATTCTCTTTATTATCTGTCAATTATTTACATTTTTTATCTTTACCAGTTTTCAGAGTGAGTGTTTTGCCTTAGACAGTATCTCTTTTCAGCCTCACAGTTATCTGATGAAACAGGAGATTACAAAATTAGTATTAAAATCAATCTTACACCCCTAGCCAGTTTGGCTCAGTGGCTAAAGTGTCAGCCCTCAGACTGACGGGTTGTGAGTTCAATTCTAGTCAAGGACATGAACCTCGATTGAGGGCTTGATCTCCATCCCTGCTCAGGGCACCTCTGGGAGGCAACCAATCGATGTGTCTCTCTCATATCAATGTTTTTCTCCCTATATCTTTCCTACTCCCTTCCACTCTCTCTAAAAATCAATGGGAAAACATATTTAGGTAAGGATTAACCAAAAAAAAATTTTTTTTACAATATATTAAAACGAGTATTTTTTCTTATATTGTACCTAAATGGCATGTTACAGTATAAGGCTATTAATTTTGTTTAGGTTTCATTGAAGATGGAATAAATCACTTTGCATAGATAAATTTCATTTTGATCATTATTTAACTTTCTGTTTTCCTGTGCTTGGACTCATTTTTTCCTAAAAACACATTTGTTATATATGTTATACTTTGAGGTTAACAATAAAATATTAATAACAATTCTGATGTCTGATGATGGTACTTTTGGTTTTAAAGGAACGGGCTTCTCTCATATAAGCTTTAGAAGGAAATGGGGTGGTAAGAATTTAAATCAATGATCATGATTACCTTGGAGAATTTAAGAGTAGAAAGTAGAGTTAATACTTAGGAGGAACTGGAATCAGGAACCCAAGGAGAACATATTTTCATCCATTTCTCTAGAGGTATATGATCTCTTATTTTTACTTCATTTATGTATGGCTTTATTCTGCTTCTCTAGGGAAAAGACAGAATTGGGTTTTCATGGTGCCAGAAATCACCTGTCTTCATTTTAAATAAAAAGCAGGAAAAAAAAAAACTGTTCTGAATTCTAACTCTAAATCCCCAGGAAAGAAAATCTGATTGCCCCAATTTAGGTCAATTGTCAGTTGTCTAAAACCAAGGTACCGAGTAATATAGCACCTGAGCAGCATTTGTTTATGAAAAAGTAGAGGTTATGAAGACACTTCATGCTTGCCCTTATACTTAAATATACATTGTGAAGTTTGAAAGAGGTTCTCACTATGACTTCCCTTAAGCACACATGCACCTAATGAAGCAACACCCTCCTCCTCAATAAAAATGCCTAAGTGTACTGTGTTTCATGTTAAATGAAACTGAGACATTATAATTGTATGATTTCTTTTGCTTTGCAGCCAATAACTGCAAAAAGTTCATCAAGTGAACATGTACTTCCCCTTCAAGATATGTCCCTTCAAAATAAAATAGTGCCTTGCAGATCTGAGTATGTTTCTCCAGAAACACTCAACACTCCAAGGTAAGCCTCAGTGATAATCAAGTATATGTACATAAAATCTTAACTTGGAGTAGAATATATAAATATTTTACATTCATTTTCACTACATTTTTAAATGATATTCATTCCCAAAATAATGACACATTGATTGGATAGGGACAAGAATATAGTACATTACAAGGCAATTACTTCCAGATGTGTTGGAAAACCGTTAATATCAGAGTAAATAAATGTAGGGGTTCTTGTCCCAGCATTAAGAAGGGGTTCAGCAATCTGGAGAAAGGCTGTGTGTAGATTCAATAAGGAGTCCAAGGACGAAAGATAGTTTTGAAAGGCATTGGGTGTCAGAGGAGCTTCAGCTAAAGGAGCTAAAGACTTCTCTTGACTCAGGACCCTTTGCTTTTTATTAACACAATTTGACCTAAGGCACGGTGGAGATAATACACTTCAAAGGGTAGGGTACAGAAGCATTGTCAGATTGGGGAATAGCCTACAGCTGTTCAGGTGTTTGGCCAACAGGAGGCAATAACATGTAGATTGAGATGCCCTGAGCTGTCTGGCAGCAAACAATAATCCTATTCAGGGTTGGGGGAAGTGACTTTTAGCCGGTCCAACAGATGATTACATATGTGGCTCAGGCCTTGTTGAGCCCCCAAGCTTCATCAACCTTTTGATGAAACTCTTGTAATTATGACATGCTGGAACTGGCTCCCAACATATGTACATAAAATCTTAACTTGGAGTAGAATATATAAATAGTTTACATTTATTCTTCACTACAGTTTTAAATGATATTCATTCTCAAAATAATGACGCATTGATTGGATAGGGACAAGAATATAGTACATTGCAAGGCAATTACTTCCACATGTGTTGGAAAGCCGTTAATATCAGAGTAAATGCAAGTGAGTGTAAAATCTGCCTACACTGATATTCTTCCAATTTTTTAAATAATAAAGCTAGTGGTGTATCTTGTTTTCTACAGCTTGATAGAAATATGTAATCTAGGGGGATAGGAGGATAAGGAAAATAAAATAAAATAAAATAAAATGTTAAAAAAAGAAATATGTAACCTATGATCTTTTATTACACAAGATTTTTAACATATAAGTAATGTATTTCCTGACATTTGATCAATATTTTGAAAATATTCATGTTTGTCTTTTCTTTAAGTCATAAAGATGAAGTTATGATGCCACATGATGAAGATAAATCTGAAACAGAAGTTTCTGATACCAAAGGTTCTGATACTTCAGCTGGTTCTTTGGACTATAAAATTCTTCAAGACCTACTAATAATTGAAAATGTCTCCCCCCTGCCTGATTCTGGTTCTGAAATATGTGAGATTGATTCTGACTCAGATAGAGGCATTGGTTTGGACTATGATTTAGAACAACAATGGAAAGACTCTGACTCAGTAATATGGGGAATGGATTCAGACTCAGAAATGTGTCCCATACGCTCAGACTCTGTGAAACACCTGCTAGAAGCAGAAAGATATCCGAGGGCTTCAGATTCTGTAAAAGACCTGATGGAGTCAGAGCAACACCTAGTGGAAGTTGAACAATTCCAGGTGGACTATGACTCTCTGAAATACTGGGGTGATTCAGATTCAGAAAAATGTTTGGAATATTCTGACTCTGAAAAATGTTTGATGGACTCTGACAATGAAAGACCTGAGATAGACTCAGATTCAGAAAAATGCCCCATGGCTTCTGTGTCTGTGAAACACCTGCTGAAGGCAGAAAAATTCCAAATGGCCTCAGATTCTATAAAACGCCTGATGGACTCTGAAAAAAGATTGATGGATATTAAACAACACTGTATTGTCTCTGAGTCTGAGGAGTATGTGATGGACTCCAGCATGGAAAAGGATAAAATTGGTTCAGCTTCTGCATCTGGGGTACATCTTACAGGGAAAGAAAAATACCAGGAGAAGACTAGATCTAAGAGATACAGAATGGACTCGGACTCTGAACCATGCAGGGTTGACTCGGACTTAGAAAGACATGCACTGGCTACAACGGCTGCAAAATGCCTTGTGGGGACTAAAACATACCAGTTGAGTACTGACACTGAAGGACGCAGGATGGATTTTTTGTCTGAAAGGCACACAATGGACTTAGATTCTGAAAGCTTAGGAAGAGCCTCTGATTCAGTGAAACACATGATGAAAGCTAAACGTTGCCAGAGTAAACCGGAATTGGAAAGATTCTGGATGGACCTCAAGTGTGAATCTGAAAAATCTTTGACTGACTCTGAAAGGCAACAGTTGGACTTTGACTATGATAGATGCAGGGATAGCTCTAGAAGATATCAACATAGGTCTGCAAGATTCAAGGGTAGCTCTGAAAGATGTCAGGTTGACTTTAAAAAACATTGGGATAACTTTGAGAGACATCAACTAGACTCCAATTCTAAAAAACATCCAGCAAATTCTGAAAATGAAAAATCTAATGAGTTTGAAAGTGAAAGACACATGATGGAGAGAGAGAGGGAACGGTGTCTGATACAGTTTGAAAACAAGAGACTTCAATTGGATAAAGAGCAAGAAAATTATGGCATGGATTCTGACCGTGAAAAAGAGCATCAGATTACACCGGACAATGAAAGACAGCTCCTTGACTCAGAAAATGAAGCACAAAGGCTTGGTGCTCGCAAAAAGGATAATCGTCCACCTGGTAAGCTAAAATGTGTGTGGGTTTTGAAAGCAGCTTGTTTACAGCTTTATTTTTTTCTTTATTGATTAAGGTATTACAACTTTAATTAGTAATGTGATGACACTTCCACAATGGCATTAGCATTAATAGATTTGGGCCTGAGATAATTTTATCAGAAATTTAGAGAAAAGGCATCTTAGTCCCATTTCCAATTCACTTTTAAAAATTAGGCAAGTCATCTCTCTTTAGCTATCTGTTTTATCATCTTAATATAAAAGAAGTAAAATTAAAGAAGTATTAACAAAGGTGCTTATTCTGGCCTAGGAAACAGCATGTTGAATTTATCTCCCATCATTCTGGAATGGGCGAATAGAGATTGTTCACAAAATTGTCTCATTTTTGGTTACTGTGAAAAGAAGTATCCAAGCTTAACTATATAAACATTTAACTTATCTTGCTTCACTCCAAGTTATTATAAAAGCTTCATAATTTTAAATAAATAGTTGGCATTTACTTTGTTAATCGTATTTACTTTATCACACTAAATCATATAATTCTCCATTTCTTAAGCCCTTTAATTAAAGTATGCTTACTATGATAAAGGAACTATTTTTATCTCAGGTAGTGTTTTTCTACATATTAGTTATTTCCCACAAAGCATTTTAGCTGCAACTCAAAACACAAAAATAAAATTAAGAACTCATCCCCCAAACATTGGTTAAGACACCTTCCCTTTGAAATTATAACAAGAAGTTACATGCCTCAATAAGCTCCAGTGAGTTTTTAAAAACAGAATATTTGAAATAATATATATTTAATGTGTTATCAGTATTTTTTTATTTTAATATGCTATTTCTGCACAAGTCTTAAGAATTTGTTCTATATAATACTGAATTTTCCTTGTCATATGTTTAAAGTAGGGTGGACTAATAAATTTAATAAAAATAAAGTATACTATATATTTTCACATTTACCAACACAAACTGTTATCCTCAAGCCATTATTAATTCACTTGGAGCAACTGTGTAATTTTTTTTAAAATTAGTGGAAAATATTCAACTGATTTTTTTTATATTTCCTGAGAAAAACCATCTAATTTCTAATTAGAAATGTAATTCTATTGGAAAGCATCAAGTAGTGAAATTAATTTCTGATATCCTCTTATAAAGCAGCATATTGGTGGGATAGTGATAAAGGTTTGTTACCTTATATGAAGAGGGGAAAAACCTTAAAACAATGTTATCACTGCATTTGAACTTACTAACACAAAATTAATTCTCCCTTAATTCAATATCATTCTGTTATAATAATATTAGCAATCTTGTAAGAGTTGCATTAATTGGAACAGAGATTCACATTTTCATCTAGCTTCAGTTTTTAATACTTTCAAACACCATCTGATAAATTTCCAGTGAAAGAGCATAACTTAACTTCGCAGGGACTCAACTGCGTTTGTTATTGATGTGCTTTGTAAAATTTTGTCAGATGCTTACTAGATGCTCAGCATATCTATAATAATAAAAGGGTAATATGCTAATTAGACTGGCATTCCTTCTAGACATCATTCCAGACTTTCTTCCAGACCAAGCCAGGGCCAGAGGGAAGCCAGCCCAGGTCCAGGGTGCCTGCGGGTGGCCAGAGGGAAGCCATCCCGGGTCCTGGGTGCCGGCGGGAGGTTGGTGCCGGCAGCTGGGGGAAGGATGGCCTACTCTTGCATGACTTTCGTGCATCGGGCCTCTAGTATTATAATAAATACATAAAAGCACCATATCTTAAATATATGTAGCACCTTTTGAAGTCCATTAATGTAAAAATAATAATAGCATCTGATATCTATTGGTGTCAAGTACTATACTACACAAGTTACATGCATTATTACATTTAAGCCCATTCACTATTGTTATCCTCCTGTACCATTCTAAGCATTTTACATATACTAATTTGTTATTATCAGTACAATAGTAGTAATTAATTAATACTAATTTACAGTTTTATATATATATATATATATATATATATATATATATATATATATATATATAATGAATTAATTAAAACCTCACAACAAACCTAGGAGATAGGCACTATTATCATTTGTTTTACCAATGAATAAGTTGAGGCAAAGTAAGTTATAAAATTAACCAAGGTAACACAATAAATGAGAGTCAGGATGTGAACCTGTGTTCCAAAATCTGTGCTGTTAAACATGAAGACATACTATCATTCAGCTCTAGACATATGTACTATCCCAATTTTACAGTGAGGATAATGAAGCCAAAATGTTCATGTGACTTGTCCTGGAATTTGACCCTAGGTTTATCTGACTCCAGATCCTGAGTTATTAATCAAGTTTAATTATGTTACTTATACTTAAACCCCTGTTTAATCTCATGATCTTCTAATTTAGAAAAAGCTACTATACTATAGCCTTACTGTACCTGCTGCAAAAATGAGAAAACTGAGGCTCAAGAAGACTACTTCACTAAATGTCACATACATAATTATCGTCATAGAAACACCTAGCCTAGTGTTATCTCAGCTACATCTGTGACTTCATGAAGTTTATAATCTAATTGAAAATATAATATTATTCCACATGAAACTAGTTGATGAAGTATATTTTCTTTGGGTCTTATTTTTATAAAAAGCATTGACATATTTTAAATATTTGCAATTGGACTGTAATAATCTAATTTGTGGTTTATTAAAACATTCATTGATATATGACCAAGCACAGGTGGGATGCCTTTGCAAGCATAAAATCAAAATTTTGCTGGATGCTTTCACCCATCTTCATCTGTCATACATTGAAAATATAAATTGATAGGCTAACTATGAATTTTTAAATCTTAGAAATAAAACTGAAGGCTGTGGGTATAAAAAAAGGTTGTTTGTGCTACTTATCTCATGTTCATTCCCAAATGAACAATACATTCCTCTTAAAGTCAGCTTACACAGTGTCTGTCCCTTCTCTGTGTCATCTTATAGTAAAGAGATATGAGGAAAAGCGGCTTTGCTGCATCTCTTTGCTCCTGTGACTATGGACCCTGAATAGTAATAGCCCTTAGCCTAGCCAGTGTGGCTCAGTGGTTGAACATTGACCCATGAACCAGGAGGTCAAGGTTCAATTCCTGGTCAGGGCACATGCCCTGGTTGCCGGCTTGATCCCCGGAGGGGGACATGCAGGAGGCAGCCTGTAAATTATTCTCCATCATCATTGATGTTTCTCTCTCTCCCTCTCCCTTCCTCTATCTGAAATCAATAAAAAAAAATTAAAAATAGTTTTTTTCTCTTAAATAAATGAACAATTGCTCATTTTTATTTTATCTTTTCTTTACAAAATTTTTCCCTGAAAACAGTCCAGAGCTCATTCATAATATTAACTCATTTTCTCAATTTCTACCCTTACAAGTCATAATGTTTAGAATTTGTTGCACTTTAAATATTTATACCATGTACTGTCTTTTTGGGATCCTTGAATTGCAATCTCCATTCTGTCTGACATGAACACATAACTATATACTCTCAGCCCCATACTTCACCATCGCTTACTCTTAGCCATTTTTTTTAATTTTTAAGAAATTGTGATAAAATATACATAATGTAAAATTTACTATCTTAACTATTTTAATTGTACAGTTCAGTAGTGTTAAGTACATTCACATTGTTGTGCAACCAATCTCCAGAAGTTTTTTTTTTAATCTTGCAAAGTAAAAGTCTATAACCATTAAACAATAACTCTCCATTTCTCCTTCCCCCATTCCCTGTCAACCACCATTTTACTTTCTGTCTTTATGATTTAAACTACTTTAAATAGCTCATATAAGTATCTCAGATAAAGTGTTTTCTTTTGTGCTTGGCTTTTTTTTATTAGTATAACATACTTGAGGTTTATCCATGTTGCTATATGTGTGTAAGAATTTTCTTCTTTTTAAGGCTAAATAATATTTTATTGTATGGATATACCACACTTTGTTTATCCATTTATACATCAATAAACATTTGGGTAGCTTCCAACTTTTAGCTATTGTTAATAAAACTGCTATGGATAAGAGTATACACATATCTTTTTGAGATTCTGTTTTCAATTATTTTGTAAGTAGAATTGTTGAGTCATATGGTAATTGTATTTTTAATTTTTTAAGATATTACCTTACTGTTTTTATAATGGCTGTACCATTTTATATTCCCACTTATAGTGTACAAGGGTTCCAGTGTCTCCACATCTTCACCAAAGCTTATTTTTTGTGTGTGTTTTTGAGAGAGGTCACCCTAATGGGTACTTGCAGCTAATTTTATACCAAATATTTTATTTATTAGGACAATAAATAACCAGAAAAAATTTTTAGAAAGAGTTAACTGAACATCTGCTGAATTCTTATATGGGAGAAATATATTACCAGTATATAGTGAAATATTTTTAACTTAGTTTTCAATATTGCTTTAATAAATTTCATGAAAATTAGGAAGAGGACCACCATTGACTAATATATTTGAAAGAAATAGTATCAGAAATATTTTCCACTGCAGAATAATATAACATAAATTTTACTTTCAACAATTATTTAATTAGGAATTGGAAAATAACTACCTATTTAATATGTTTATAGATTTTTGGAGGCCTGTTTTCCTGTCACCTCCATTTGGCCCAGCAAAGAAAACTGAAGAAAAACACTCTATGCAACAAACTGGTAACAAAGGTGAGTATATGGAATAGAAATTACCTATAATTTTATATGTTCACTATCAACACTTTTTAAAAATTTATTTTTTAATAATTTTTAAAATTACAGTTGATAAACAATATTATGTTAGTTTCAAGAGTACAACCCAGTGGTAGACTTTATACAACTTACAAAGTGATCACTCTGATCAATCTAGTACCCACCTGACACTATACATAGTTATTAAAATATTATTGACTATATTCCTTATGCTGTACTTTACATCCCCATGTCTATTCTGTAAATACCAGTTAATCCCCTCATCTTTTTAACCCATCCCCCACAAATCACCTCCCATGTGACAGCCATCAAAATGATCGCTGTATCTATGAGTCTGTTTCTGTTCTGTTTGTTCATTTATTTTATTCTTTAGATTCTACATATAAGTGAAAACATATGGCATTTGTGTTTGCCTTATTTAAGCCAGGACATGTGGTAACAGAGATCCCCCAGATAAAATTCAGTTACAATGATTCTCTAGAGGGATTTACTGAAATCAACATACAGTAGTACTCATGACTATGATTTACTATAGCAAAAAGATAAAAAATGCAATAAAATCAATAAAGGAAAAGGGGTACATTAAGTGAAATCTAGTAGAACTATGCACAAGATTCCAAGAATCTTTTCTTAGTACAATCACACCAGACTTATTCCATTCATCCACCAAGTTATAACAACACATATTAAGTTGTCTGCCAGAGAATCTCATGAGATTCTCAGTGCCAGTGTGTTCTTTTTAAAAGAGCTTTTTAAAGATATAATTCACCCATTAAACCAGAAAATTTGATAGTTTTAGGTATACTCACAGATATGTACAGCCATTACAACAGTCAATTTTGGACCATATTTGTCACCATAAAAGGTAAGCCATACCCTTTGGTTTGGCTTCACCCACCTATGCTTCCCATTACCCCTATAAGAAACCACAAATTTACTTTCTATCTCTAAAGATTTCTCTATACTGGACATTTCATATGAATGGAATCATATAATACATAGCCTTTTGTGACTGCATTCATTCAATTGGTATAGTGCTTGCAATGTTAATCCATATTATAGCATGTATCAATACTTCATTTTTTATAACCAAAAATATGTCATTGTATATATGTTTTACATTTTGTTAATATATTTGTCAGTTGATGGACATATGATTTCATTACACATTTTAGTTATTATGAATAATGTTGCTAAGAACATTTGTGTACATAAACATATGTTTTTATTTCTCTTGGCTGTATATCTGGTAGTAGAATTGCTGGGTCATATGGTTACTCCATGTTTAATAGCTTGCAAAACTGCCAAACTGCTTTCCAAAGTGATTGCACAATTTTACATTTCCATCAACAGTATATGAAAATTTGTATTTCTCTACATTGTCTTCAACACTTGTCATTATCTTACTTTTCAATTCAGTCATCCTAGTGGATGTGAAATGCCATTTCATTGATGATTTTTATATTTCTCTGATGATTAATGATGTTGAGCATTTTTGTGCTTTTCCATTATCATATATTTTCTTCTGATAAATGTTTATTTTTCATTTTTTATTAAATTTACTGAGGTTAGCATGGGTCAACATGAACATATAGGTTTCAGGTATGGGTTTCTACATTACATGATCTGCATTGCACTGTGTTCCCACCACCTAAAGTCAAATCTTCTCCCGTCACCATATATTAGGACCCCATTAACCCCTTACCCCCTTTCCTCTGGCAACACTGCTGTTTGTAATCAAAAGTTTGTTATATATCCTACATATGAGTTAAATCATATGGTTCTTATTTTTTTCTTACTACTTTATGTCACTTAGCATAATATCCTCAAGGTCCATCCATATTGTTACAAATGGCAGCATTTCATCATTTTTATTTTTTTTATTTTATTTTTTTTAATTTCTTTATTGATTGAGGTATCACATATTTGTCCTCATCCCCCCATTCCCATCACCCCTCCCCACACATGCCCCCACCCCCCTGTTGTCCTTAACCGCTGGTTAGGCTCATATGCTTGCACACAAGTCCTTTGGTTGATCTCTCCCCTTTGCCCCCACCCTTCCCTACCCTCCCCCTGAGGCCTGACAGTCTGATCCATGCCTCCTTGTTTCTGGGTCTGTTCTTGTTCATCAGTCTATGTTGTTCATTATTTCCCCTAGATGAGTGAGATCATGTGCTATTAGAAATACACTTATAAGAACCAAAAATGAGACAAGCAATAATGGTTATGGTGACAGGCAAATGAATCAGTGTGTAGTGAGTTTTCTTTCTGGGTCAACAGTTCTTTTGAGACCCAATTTCAATGTCCAACAGTTCCTTATGTGTACATGTCAGCAATGACATTTCAGTTCTGGATGGTGGACAAATGGTGGCAATGCAGGTCCGACTCTGTCTGGTTTGGTCCTGGGCAACCTGCAGTGATGCACAGCTGCTAACTGCTGGTATGGGAAGGCCACATCAGCGTCTTCCGTCTCGGGACTGCTTCTCTTCTGTCTTCCTGGCTGGAGAAGTCCTGTCGATTCCTCTCTGTTGCTGGAATCCACATGGTCTCAGAGTTGTTTTCTGAAAATATACAAACATATTCTCGACCAAAAGTTAATAAAGGAATATTTTCTATAAATTTGACTGGGGATCCTTTTTCATTTTTTGCACAAATGATTTTCCTCTGGCTTGTTTTGTCACCTTGTGTGTTTTTCATGGGTGTCTTGCTTTTAGCCTTACAATTAATTTTCTAAAGTATTAATTTTCTAGATGTAATTTACTTACAGGATATTTTTCCTTACATGATATTCCTCTACTATCCCCTCCTTTTTTGATTTAAATGTTAGGAGGCTTTTGAAAATTTTATAATGTAGTCTTGATGGCTTTTAAATTTTAATTTTTTGCACTATAATATTACTGTTTTAGGTTCATTACAGGGTGCACAATTTTATCATGAGATGAAGTACCAATAAAAATTTTAGTTAACACTTTAGGAACACCTTTTTGTCCAGTACAATTAATTTTTCTAGAATATTCGCTTGTTTCAACTAGCCAAATTAAATTTGCCTGAAAACTTGACTACTGTTTTACTATCAAATTTATTAGTCTAACAACAATCTTATTTTACCCTGTAAATATTGGTGGAAGGGATTATTTGCCTTCTTGAGTAGGTCCTGAGCATACCTGGTGGTAGGCTGGATTTAGATATCATAAACCCACTTCCCCACACCATGGGTACAAAACAACTCAAACAATTCTTGTTGGAGTGAGAGGGCAGCTGCTGTCGGCCAAGTCTCTGTCGGTCACCTGGGTCCTGATCTGAGCTGGGCATGGGAAGCACGAAGCAGCCATGGGGGCAGGAGACCTCCCTCAGAAGGGGCTATGATTCAGGCCCCTGCAATGTTGGGGGGGTGAGGGTCTGTGCCTCACCTCTGTTGATCCCCAAATTCTATCCTGATGGCCCCTCTGTGACTGTGCCTGTCTTAGGTTGTTCCTTCCTTGAGGAATCTTACCCGTCTCTGGCTAACCAGCCATCCTCCGGGGCCAAGCAGGGTGACGTGAGGTTCAGTTTTGCCTCCTTGGTAGCCTATGCCCCCGTGGCCTCCATGCCCAACACCTGCCATGGGATCCCCTCGCCTTCTGGCGGGGCCCCAGCACTGATCACATATCTTTTGGAACCCAGGTTTCTTCTCCAGGGAGGGCTCAGTTTGCCCCACTGGGTGAGAAACAGATCCATGGCACCAGTCATCACGAGACTTCAACCTCGACATGAACAGAGAGCTCATGCAACAGCTGTGAGCAATTGAATTGTGAGAAGAGGGTCTCTCTTGTCCTAAAGGGTAAGAGGGACCAATATAGAATGCTCAGGTGCCTTCCCAGGAGGCCCTCTACACAATGAAAAGGATTAAATCCTTACATGTCCTTTTTAAATTGCTGCCAGACATTCAAAGAATTAGTTTGTACATTTGCTTGGGATAATTGTATATTATGCAGTAGTAATTCTAAAGTATCAAGAGATGTGTTAAGTTTGTCTCCAAGCACCAAACAGATGACTTTTTTTTTTTTAATCCCCAAGGGTGCGAGGAACTATTACAAGTACTGGGGGTGATCCAAATCTGGGGATAATTTTAATGATAGTGTAGAATAATATCATGCAAGGATATTCTTTGTTCTAGTCCATGGGAGTTCCCTTTCAAACTGGCTGTCCATTTCTTTTTATATAGACAAGGTCTTAGTTACATTTTCTGCACCTCTACCGGGGGCACGTAGTGATAATAGTGACACCCTTTCTTTGGTGTCCACACAAGCCAGAAACCTCTCTTTAATTGTACACACAAAGGGGCATTGTTTTGATTTTGTGTCATACAAAAGGGAAGATGGGTGGAGACCCCTGTGTATTTATACTTTCTTGCCCCACCCATGGACCTCCTGGATGTCCAGGCTGTTTGGTATTATTGGGAACTACATTAGTCAGGGGATCAGCCCATTTAAGGGGTCTTACTCATGAAGGGTCAGGAACATAAGACCAAAATACTTACCCTCTTGTCCCAGGTAAAATTACCGTACATCTGATGATTGCTAGCATGGCTAGAAAGGCGTTCTCAGGCATTCTTGGGTTTCTGGTTACCTCACAATTTCTTCCCTCAGGTTTGATGTTCTGATTGATGTTTCTCTGTTTCTGGATCTATTTTTCCCCCTCATCAGTTTATGTTGTTCATTATATTCCACAAATGAGTGAGATCATGTGATATTTATCTTTCTCTGCCTGGCTTATTTCACTAAGCATAATATTCTCCATCTCCATCCATATTGTTGCAAATGGTAAGAGCTCCTTCTTTTTTTACCGCAGCGTAGTATTCTATTGTGTAGATGTACCACAGTTTTTTAATCCACTCATCTGCTGATGGGCACTTAGGCAATTTCCAAATCTTAGCTATGGTGAATTGTGCTGCTATGAACATAGGGGTTCATAAATCCTTTCTGATTGATGTTTCCAGGTTCTTGGGATACATTCCTAGAAGTGGGATCACTGGGTCAAATGGGAGTTCTATTTTTAGTTTTTTAAGGAAACTCCATACTGTTCTCCACAGTGGCTGCACGAGTCTGCATTCCCACCAGCAGTGCACGATGTTTCCTTTTTCTCCACATCCTCGCCAGCACTTGTCATTTGTTGACTTGTTGATAATGGCCATTCTGACAGGTGTGAGATGGTACCGCATTGTTGTTTTGATTTGCATCTCTCTAATGATTAGTGATTTAGAGCAGGTTTTCATATGTCTCTTGGCCTTCCTTCTGTCTTCTTTCGAAAAGTGTCTATTTAGATCAGTTGCCCATTTTTTGATTGGGTTGTTTATTTTCTTTTTGTTAAGCTGCATGAGTTCCCTGTAAATGTTGGAGATTAAACCCTTATCGTTGACATCATTGGCAAATATGTTTTCCCATGTAGTGGGCTTTCTTGTTGTTTTATTGATGGTTTCCTTTGCTGTGCAAAAGCTTTTTATTTTGATGTAGTCCCATTTGTTTATTTTCGCTTTAGCTTCCATTACCCTAGGAGCAGTATCAGTGAAGGAGTTCTTTTGGCATATGTCAGAGATTTTTCTGCCTGTAGATTCCTCTAGTATTTTTATGGTTTCCTGTCTTATGTTTAAGTCCTTGATCCATTTTGAGTTTATTTTTGTGTATGGTGTAAGTTGGTGGTCTAGTTTCATGTTTTTGCATGTATCTGTCCAATTTTCCCAACACCATTTGTTGAAGAGACTGTCTTGACTCCATTGTATGTTCATGCCACCTTTGTCAAATATTAATTGAGCATAGTGATTTGGATCGATTTCTGGGTTCTCTATTCTATTCCATTGATCTATATGTCTGTTCTTGTGCCAGTACCAGGCAGTTTTGAGAACAGTGGCTTTGTAATACAGCTTGAAATCTGGTATGGAGATCCCACCTACTTTTTTCTTCTTTCTCAGGATTGCTGTGGCTATTCGGGGTCTTTTTTTCATTCCAGATGAATTTTTGGAAAGTTCGTTCTAGGTCTGTGAAGTATGCCATTGGTATTTTAATGGGAAGTGCATTGAAATTATAGATTGCTTTGGGTAGTATGGACATTTTGATGATGTTGATTCTACCAATCCATGAACATGGTATGTTCTTCCATCTGTTTATGTCTTCCTCTATCTCTTTTTTCAGTGTTGTGTAGTTTTCCGCGTATAGGTCTTTTACCTCCTTAATTAAGTTTATTCCTAGGTATCTTAATTTTTTTGGTGTGATGGTAAATGGGATTGCTTTTTTAGTCTCTCTTTCTGTAAGTTCATTATTGGTGTATAGAAATGCCATAGATTTCTTAGCATTTATTTTGTATCCTGCTATTCTGCCGAATTCATTTATTAAGTCTAATAATTTTTTGATGGAGTCTTTAGGGTTTTCTAAGTATAGTATCATGTCATCTGCAAATGAGGACAGCTTTACTTCTTCTTTTCCAATTTGGTTGCCTTTAATTTCTTCTTCTTGTCTGATTGCAATGGCTAGTATTTCCAACACTATGTTGAACAGGAGTGGTGAGAGTGGGCATCCCTGTGTGGTTCCTGTTCTTAAGGGAAATGGTTTTAGTTTTTGCCCATTGAGTATGATGTTGGCTGTGGGTTTGTCATATATGGCTTTTATTATGTTGAGGTATGATCCTTCTATTCCCAGCTTGCTGAGAGTTTTTATCAAGAAAGGGTGTTGGATTTTGTCAAATGCTTTTTCTGCATCAATTGATATGACTATATGGTTTTTATGTCTCAATTTGTTTATGTGATGTATCACGTTTATTGATTTGCGAATATTATACCATCCTTGCATCCCAGGGATAAATCCTACTTGGTCATGGTGTATGATCTTTCTGATGTATTGCTGGATTCGATTTGCTAGAATTTTGTTGAGGATTTTGGCATCTATGTTCATGAGGGATATTGGCCTGTAATTCTCTTTCATTGTGTTATCTTTATCTGGTTTTGGTATTAGGGTGATGCTGGCTTCATAGAAGGAGCTTGGAAGTGTTCCTTCTTCTTGAATTTTCTGGAATAGTCTGAGGAGGATAGGTTTTAGCTCTTCCTTGAATGTTTTATAAAACTCCCCTGTGAAGCCGTCTGGCCCTGGGCTTTTGTTTGCTGGAAGCTTTTTGATAACTCCTTCAATTTCTTCCATAGTTATCAGCCTATTGAGATTTTTAGTCTCTTCCTGAGTAAGTTATGGAAGGTTGTGTTTTTCTAGGAATGTGTCCATTTCCTCCAGGTTGTCTAGTTTGTTGGAGTAGAGTTGTTCATAGTATTTTTTGACAATCCTTTGTATTTCTGTGGGGTCTGTTGTTATTTCACCTCTTTCATTTCTGATTTTGTTTATTTGGGTCCTCTCTCTTTGCTTCTTGGTGAGCCTGGCTAGAGGTTCATCAATCTTGTTTATCCTTTCAAATAACCAGCTCTTGGTTTTGTTGATCTTGTGTATTGTATTTTTGGTCTCTATGTCATTCATTTCTGCTCTGATCTTTATTATTTCCTTTCTTCTGCTCACTGTGGGCTTTTCTTGTTGCTCCCTTTCTAATTCTTTGAGTTGTTGAGTTTGATGATCTATTACCATTTTTTCTTGTTTTTTGAGGTAGGCCTGTAGAGCTATACATTTCCCTCTCAGGACTGCTTTCATTGTGTCCCATAGGATTTGCAATGTTGTGTTTTTATTGTCATTAGTCTCCAGGATGTTTTTAATTTCTTCTTTGATCTCATTGATAACCCAATCATTGTTTAGTAGCATGCTATTCAGTTTCCAAGTGTTTGAATTTTTTGGAATGTTTTTATTGTAGTTGATTTCTAATATTAAGCCATTGTGGTCTTAGAAAATGCTTGATATGATTTCAATCTTTTTGAATTTGGGGAGACTTTGCTTGTTACACAATATATGGTCTATTTTTGAGAATGTCCCATGTGCACTTGAGAAGAACGTATATTCCATGGCTTTGGGGTGAAATACTCTGAAGATGTCAATTAGGTCCATCTGATCTAATGTGTCATTTAGAATTGCTGTTTCTTTGCTGATTTTTTGTCCAGAGGATTTATCCATTGGTGTCAGTGGTGTATTGAAGTCCCCTACTATGATTGTATTGATGTTAATCTCTCCCTTGATATCTTACGGCAGACTTTTTTGTATTTGGGCGCTCCTGCGTTGGGTGCATATACGTTTACCAGAGTTATATCTTCTTGCTGGATTGCTCCCTTTAGTATTATGTAGTGGCCTTCCTTATCTCTTATTAAAGCCTTTACTTTGAGGTCTATTTTATCTGATATAAGTATCGCAACCCCAGATTTTTTTCTCATTTCCATTTGCCTGAAAAATGTTTTTCCATCCCTTCACTCTCAGTCTGTGTGATTCTTTTGCTCTAAGGTGGGTCTCTTGTAGACAGCAAATATATGGGTCATGTTTTCTTATCCATTCAGCTACCCTATGTCTTTTGATTGGTCCATTTAATCCATTTACGTTTACTGTTATTATTGATAAGTACCTGTTTGTTGACATATTTTTCCTTAGTGTTTGTGTTTCTTCTTGCCTTTCTCTTTCTTCTTTTTACAGCAGCCCCTTTAGCATTTCTTGCATTGCTAGTTTGGTAGTGATGAACTCTCTTAGCCCTTTTTTGTCTGTGAAGCTTCTGATTCCACCTTCAATTTTGAATGATACCCTTGCTGGGTATAGTATTCTTGGATTCAGTCCCTTGTTTTGCATCACTTTGTATATTTCATCCCATTCCCTTCTGGCCTGGTGTGTTTCTGTTGAGAAATCAGTTGATATTCCAATAAGAGATCCCTTGTAGGTAACTTTCTGTTTCTCTCTGGCAGCCTTTAAGATTCTTGCTTTGTCGTTGGTGTTCGTCAGTTTAATTATGATGTGTCTTGGTGTCGGTCTTTTGGGGTTCAACTTGTTTGGGACTCTGTGTACTTCTTGGACTTGGATAGTTTTTTTCTTGCCAATATCAGGGAAGTTTTCTGTCATTATTTCTTCTAACAGGTTTTCTATTCCTTGCTTCTCTTCCTCTCCTTCTTTTATCCCTATTATTCGAAGGTTGTTTCATTTTGTGTTGTCCCGAAGCTCCCTTAGGCTCTCCTCTTGTTTTTTAAGTCTTCTTTCCAGTTGCTGCTGTGTTTGCGTGTTTTTTCCTACCTTGTCTTCTAATTCGCTGATGCGGTCCTCAGCCTCTTCTACTCTACTCTTTAAGCCTTCCATTGTGCTCTTTATTGCAGCTATGTCGTTCTTCATCTCCTCTTGGTTTCTTTTCATGTTGGTGACATTTTCATTCAGCTCCTTATAGTTCTCATTGAGTTGTGTGTATTTGTCATCCATTCATTTAAACATCCTTATAACGAATACTCTGAATTCTTTCTCTGTTAAGCTGCTAGCCTCAAGTTCATTTAACTCCCTTTCTGGTGATTCCTCTTTTTCCTCCCTTTGGGAATTTCCTTTGTTTCTCCCCATGTTTTCCTGTAATGTTTTAATTGAAGATCCGCTTGCTTTTCTACCCAGGTTCTTTGGGGATGGTGCTACTGGTGTAATCTCTCAGTTCTCCTGGGCTTGGTAATCTAGTGTAGCTCCCTACTTGAGCTACTTGGGTTCTCTTGATGTAGGCCTGCAAGCTTGAGAGGCACAACTGTGGTGTCTAAAAGTCAGCAGCTATGGAGTGTCCCAGTTTTTGCTATCTTGCACCCTTAGTTGAAATCGCGCGTGTCCAGTGGGAACTCACAGTGGCACCCAGGAACCGTCTGTTGGGAGAGCTCCCACTGGCTCCACTAGCACCCTGTGTGTAGATAGGCTCACGGTGCCTGCCTGTTGTAAATTCGCTTCTGTGGAGGTGTGTTTGCAGGGGCACAGCTCTGACGCACTTTGAGAGACTCTGGCACTAAAGTTAAACAGCTAGGGTGTATGTGGGAAGTTATTCAGGAGAAAGGAGTTCAGAGTTTCTGCTGTGGGGCAGCGTGTCCTTGGCTGTACAGAATCACACCCAGCAGGGGCTCAAAGCAGCTCCCCAGAGGACCCTGTGGATATAGGGGCTCAGGGTGCCTTCCCTTGCTGTGGCCGTGAGTTTGCCTGCCCTTGTGTGTGCGCGAACCGGTGGCGCGCCCACCAGCGCAAAGCTATGATGCACCCTGGCCCTGAAGTTGCACCGCAGGGGTGTCCGTGGGCAGTTATTTAGGAAGAGGCAGTTCAGAGATTCTACTGCAGGGCCGCGCACCCTTGACTGTGCAGAATCACCCCCTCGGGGGCTCTCAGTGGTTCCCAAGCACTGCCTGGGTAATGGAGTGCCTGGGTGCCTATGGGCTGGGTACGCGGCGAATCCTGAGTTCCGGCGCTGGGGAGGTGGAGGTTGTACTTACTGCTTTCAGCGGCGCAGTTTTGGAGGTGGAGGTCTCAGGGTTCACGCATCTTCAGCTGGGGTGGCAGGTCTTCTATCAGAGTGGCTGTAGTGACCAGGTTTGCTTCCGAGACCAGACTGGGTGGTGGTAAGGTTAGGATTCTAGTCTCTAGCAGTTCCGTTCTTAAAGATGGCGGGGTCTCTGTGCCACTGGTCTCCTTTCCCCATTTCATCATTTTTAATGGCTGACTTGTATTCCATGTGTATATGTATCACATCATTTTTGTTGTTGTTGTTAATCCTCACCCGAGGATATTTTTCAACTGATTTTTAAGGAGAGTGGAAGAGAGAGGGAAAGACAGAGAAAAGAATTGATGTGAGAGAAATACATCAATTGGTTGTCTCCTGCAGGAGCCCGGCCCAGGGCCCAGGCTGGGGAGAATTCTGCAACCAAGATACTTGCCCTTGACCAGAATCAAACCCGGGACCTTGTGGTCTGGAAGCTGAAGCTCTATCCACTGAGCCAAACTGGCTAGGGCTGTATCACATCTTCTTTATCCTTTCCCCTACCCCAGGACACTTTGGTTTTTACCATATCTTGGACATCATGAATAATGCTGCAATTAACATAGTGTTGTATATGTTTTTGTGAATACATGGTTTTGAGTTTTTCACGTATATACCCAAGAGAGGGATTTCTGGGTTGTATGGTAACTCCGCTCTTAATTTTTTGAAGAATTGCCAAACAACTTTCTGTAGTGGTTGTACCAATCTACATTCCCACCACCAGTGAATGAGGGTTCACTTTTTTCCACAATCTGTCCTACATTGGTTATTGCTTGTCCTGTTGATAATGACCATTCTAACAGGTGTAAGGTGGTATTTCATTGTAGTTTTGATTTGCATTTCCCTAATTGCCAGTGATGTTGGGTATCTTTTCATACATCTATTGTCTGTTCATATATCTTCTTGGGAGAGGTGTAATTTCAGGTCCTCTCCCCACTTTTTCATTGGGTTGTTTGCTTGGTGTTGATTTTTATGAGTTCTTTATATATTTTGGAAATTAAACCTTTGAGCTACTGTTTGTAAATATCATCTCCCATCTGGTTGGCTTTTTGTTTTGTTGTCAGTTTATTTTGCTGTGCAGAAGCTTTTTATTTTGCTATAGTCCCAGTCATTTATTTTTACCTTTACTTCCCTTGCCTTTGGGGTCAAATTCATAAAATGTTCTCTACAACCAAGGACCACAAGTTTGGTATCTATATTTTCTTCTATGTAACTTATTGTTTCGGGTCTTATTTTTACAGCTTTGGTCCATTTTAGAGTAATTTTTGTACATGGGGACAAACTACAATCCAATTTCCTTCTTTTGCATGTGGCTTTCCAGTTTTCCCACACCATTTACTGAAGAGACTATCTTTACTCCATTGTGTGTTCCTGGCTCCTTTGTCAAAAATTATTTGTCCATGTGGCTTTATAGCCGGGCTCTCTATTCTGTTCCTTTGATCTGCATGTCTGTTTCTCTGCCAATACCATGCTGTTTTGATTATCATACCTCTGTAGTATAATTTGAAGTCAGGTACCATGATACCTCAGCTTCATTCTTTTTTCTCAGGATTGCTTTGCCTATTTGGGGTCTTTTGTGGTTCCATACAAATCTGATGATTTCTCATTCTATTTCTTTAAAAATGACATTGGTATTTTGATAAGGATTGCATTAAATCTGTATATTGCTTTGGGGAAAATGGACATTGTAACTATGTTGATTCTTCTAATCCATGAACACAGGATATTTTTCTATTTTGTTGTCTTTTTCAATCTCTTTTAAAAATGCTTTGTAATTTTCAGTATAAAGGTCTCTCATGTTCTTTGTTGTTAAGCTTATTCTTAGGTATTTTATTGTTTTGGTTGCAATTGCAAAATAATTTTTTTTTCATTTGTCTTTCTGAAGTTTTGTTGTTAGTATACAGGAAAGCAATGTATTTTTGCACATTGATTTTGTTTCCTGTAACTTGACTGTATTTGCTTATTATTTCTAACTAGAAGCCCGGTGCACGAAATTTGTGCATGGAGGGGGGTGTCCCTCAGCCCAGCCTGTACCCTCTCCAATCTGGGACTCCTGGATCGGGGCTAAACGGGCAGTCGGACATCCCTCTCATAATCCAAGACTGCTGGCTCCCAACTGCTTGCCTGCCTGCCTTCCTGATTGCCCCTAACCGCTTCTGCCTGCCAGCCTGATCACCCCCTAACCACTCTGCTGCCAGCCTGGTTGATGCTTAACTGCTCCCCTGCCAGCCTGTTTGCCTCCATCTTCCCTCCTCTGCCGGCCTGGTCACCCCTAACTGCCCTCTCCTGCAAGGTTGATCACCTCCAACTGCCCTCCCTTGCAAGCCTGGTCCCTCTCAACTGCTCTCCCTTGCAGGCCTGGTCCCTCACAACTGCCCTCCCTTGCAGGCCGAGTGCCTCCCAACTGCCCTCTCCTGTTGGCCATCTTGTGTCCACATGGGGGCAGGATCTTTGACCACATGGGGGCAGACATATTGTGTGTTGGAGTGATGGTCAATCTGCATATTACTCTTTTATTAGATAGGATAGAGGCCTGGTGCACGGGTGGGGGCCAGCTGGTTTGCCCTGAAGGGTGTCCCGGATCAGGGTGGGGGTTCCCTTAGGGTGTGGGGCGGCCTGGGCGAGGGGCCTGTGGTGGTTTGCAGGCCAGCCACACCCCCTGGCGACCCAAGCGGAGGCCTTGGTATCTGGAATTTATTTTCCTACAATTGAAACTTTGTAGCCTGGAGCGGAGCCAAGCCTGCTGCTCTCTCCGGGGCGGCAGCCATTTCTGTGGCAGTTAATTCACCTTCTACAATTGAAACTTTGTAGCCTTAAGCGGGTGAGTCCGGCCAGGGTGTGCAGAAAGCTTTGCTTCCCCTGTTGCCGCCGGCAACCCTGGCCTGCTCTCTCAAGCTCCATTCTGCCGCCATTTGTTTGAATTTGTTTACCTTCTATAATTGAAACTTTGTAGCTTGAGTGGAGGCTTAGGCCTGCAAAGGATATGGAAAGCTTGGCTTGCTCTGTTACCTGGGAAACCTTGCTCTCTGTGGCTGTAGCCATCTTGGTTTGGGTTAATTTACATACTCGCCCTGATTGGCTGGTGGGCGTGGCTTGGCTGGTGGGCGTGGCTTGGCTGGTGGGCATGGCTTATGTAGCGGAGTGATGGTTAATTTGCATATTGCTATTTTATTAGAGAGGATAGTTTTTTGGTGGTGTCATTAGGGTTTTATATACACAGAATCATGCCATTCACAAACAGTGACAGATTTACTTCTTCCTTCCCTATTTGGATGCCTTTTCTTTCTTTCTCTTGCCTTATTGCTCTGGGTAGGACTTCCAGCATTATGCTGAATAAGTTTGGTGAAAGTGGACATCCATGTCTTTTTCCTGATCTTAGGGGGAAATTTTTCAGTTTTTTATCATTCACTATGATATTAGCTGAGGGTTTATCACATATGGCCTTTATTATGTTGAAGTACTTTCCTTCTGTTCATATTTTATTGAGTGTTTTAATAATAAATGGATGGTGTATCTTATCAAATGTTTTTATGCATTTATTGATAAGATCATATTATTTTATCCTTTCTTTTGTTAGTGTGGTATATTAAATTGATTTGCATATGCTGAACCACCCTGCGCCCCTGAAACGAGGCCCACTTAATTGGGATGTATTATTTTTTGGATGTACTGTTGTATTTGATTTGCAACTATGTCGTTTAGGATTTTTGCACCTGTATTCATCAGAGATATTGGACTGTAGTTTTTGATTATGGGGTTATCCTTGCCAAGTTTTGGTTTCAGGATTATACTGGCCTCATAGAATGTGTTAGGAAGTATTGCCTCTTCTTAAAATTTTTGGAACAGTTTAAGAAGAATACGTTTTCAATATTTCTGAACATTTGGTAGAATTCACTGGTGAAGTCATCTGGCCCTGGACTTTTCTTTTTTGGGAGGTTTTTTTTTTATGTTTTTCACTTTCCTCACTGCTAATTGATATACTAGTATCTAGATTTTCTAATTCCTCACTATTTAGTCTAGGAAGGTCATATATTTCTAGGAACTTACCTGTTTCTTCTAAGTTATTAAATTTGGTGGTATATATAGTCTTTCATAATATTCTAGTATGATGCTTTGTATATCTGTGAAGTCTGTGGTGACTCTTCTCTCTCATTTCTGATTTTGTTCATATGGTTCTTTCCCCTTTTTTTCCTTAGTTAGTCTAGCCAGGGGGTTGTCAATTTTATTAATATTTCAAAAAAACAGTTCTTTGTTTTATTAATTTTTGTATAGTCTTTTTGTTCGCTATTTCATTCAATTCTGCTCTAATTTTTATTATTTCCTTTGTTCTTCTGATTTTGGGTTGCTTTTGTTCTTCTTTTTATATACACTAGCTCTTTAAGTTGTGATGTTAGGTTGCTTACTTGAGACTTCTCTTGTTTCTTGCGATAGGCCTGTAATGATATAAACTTCCCTCTTATTACTGAGTTTGATATGTTGTATTGTCATTCTCATTTGTCTCTATATATCTTTTTATCTCATCTTTTATTTCATCCTTGACCATGTCATTTTTTAGTAGTATGGTATTTAATTTCCTTCTAATTTTAAGGCACTGTGGTTGGAGAAAATCCTTGGCATAATTCCAGTATTCTTGAATTTGTTGATACTAGTTTTGTGACCCAACATATGTTTTATCCTTGAGAATGTTCCATGTACATTGGTGAAGAATGTATAATTGGATGTTCTGGGATGAAAGGTTCTGTAAATGTCAATTATGTCCATTTGGTCTTTTGTTTCATTTTAGGCCGATATTTCTTTATCAATTTTCTGTTAGTTGATCTGTCTAGAGCTATCAATGGAGTATTAAGGTCCCCAACTGTGATTGTGTTTTGATATGTTACTCCCTTTAGTTCTGTGAGTATTTGTTTTATATATTTCTGTGCTCCCTGGTTGGGTCCATATATATCAGGAAGTGTTATGTTTTCTTGATGTAGTATCCCTTTTATCATTATAAAGTGTCCATTTTTGTCTCTTGTTATATTTGTTATCTTGAAATCCACTTTATCTGATATAAGTATGGCTACACCTGCTTTTCTGTGAATCATTTTCCACGCTTTTACTTTGAATCTACCTTTGTCTTTGTAGCTCAGATGTGTCTCTTATAGGCAGGATATTGTTGGGTTTTGATTTTTAATCCACTCTGCTACTCTGTGCCTCTTTATTGGTGAATTCAGACCATTTATATTAGGATAATTATTGATGTACAAAGATTTCCTTAGCAATTTTATCTTTTGTTTACTAGTAGCTCTGTGCCTCCATTGGTTCTTTTCCTTTGTGCTTCTGTCTGTTGTTTTTGTTTTATGGTATTCCATATTTCTTTCCTCTGTTTCCTCTTTTTTTAAGTTATGTGTCCTGGTTTGGGGATTTTAGTTTTATAGAAAATAAAGTTGCATATATATAGTAGGTATTTTTTCCTTTGGAGTGCATCTGATCTTCATCATCCTATGCCAGTTCAGTCCTTTCCCTCCTCCCCCTTTATGTTTTTTGTTGTCACAAATTATCCCTTTTATGCTGTAAGTTTTTTGGTGATCTTACTCTTAGTGTTGTGTCCTTATTGTTCTTAGTTTTAGGTAGAATAACTTCCTTAAGTATTTTCTGAATGGAGGTTTTCTAGTGATAAAATCCCTCAGCTTCTGTATGTCAGGGAATGTCTTTATCTTTCCTTCATATTTAAAAGATAATTTTGCTGGATATATTATTCTTGGCTGGTAATTTCTCTCTTTCAGATGTTTGAATATTTGGTTCCATTCTCTTCTGGCTTGTAGAATTTTTGCCAGAAGTTGGACGAAATTCTGATAGGTTTTCCTTTCTAGGTCACTTCCTTCTTTTCCCTGGCTGCTTTGAGAATTTTTTATTTGTCATTAATTTCTGACAGCTTTCAAACTAAGTGCTTTGGAGAAGACCTCTTTGGATTGAGGTAACTAGGTGTTCTGTTTCCTTCTTGGATTTGATGATCTAGTTCCTTCCATAAATTTGAGAAGCTCTCCTCTACTACTTGTTTGAATAGACTCTCCATTCCTTTTACCCTATTTTTCTTTCTGGTATACACATTATTCTTATATTACTCTTTCTGATGACATCTGATCTTATAGAGTTCTTTCATTCTTTCTTTTAACTCTCAAATCTCTCTCTTCTTCCATCTTTGTCATTCTTGGATATCTGTATTTGATATCATTAGCTCTTTCCTCCTGATCAGCTCTATTTCCTAAGCTTGCTATTTTTTTTATTTCAGTCTTCATCTTTTATTGAGTTCTTCAACTCCAGAATTCTATTTGGTTTTATTTTTAAGTTTCAGTCTCTTTGGTAATGTACTCCTTTTGTTCATTGATTTTATTTATGAGTTCATTAATCTATCTATCCATGTTTTCTTATATCTCATTGAGATTTTTCAGAAATGCTGAATTGAATTTCCTGCCATTTAAATCACGTTTTTTCATATCTTTGTTTATTTCATGGACATTTTTCATTTTCTTTCTTAACTGTCTTGGTGCCTTGGTTATTAATGATATTTGATGGATTATATCTCTGTCTAGGCATTGATGGGAATGAAATTTGCTTTTTTAAAAGAATGATTAGCACTTGATAAGAAGAGATCTTTGTTTTGTTTTCCAGTTGGTGGCGCTGAAACACAGGTTTTTACTTCTTTTTTTTTTCCTTTTTTTTAAAATTACTTTATTGATTAAGGTATCACATATTGTCCTCAAACCGCCGTCCCCCATTCCCATCCCAAACCCCTCCACATGCATGCCCCCACCCCCCTGTTGTCCGTGATCACTGGTTAGGCTCATATGGAAGCACACAAGTCCTTTGGTTGATCTATCTCCCTTATCCCCACCCTCCCCTACCTTCCCTCTGAGGTCTGACAGTCTGATCGATGCTGTTCTTGTTCTTCAGTCTATGTTGTTAATCTTTTCCCCTAGTTGAGTGAGCTCATGTAATACTAGGAATACACTTATAGGAACTGAAAATGAGACAAGCAATAATGGTTATGCTGAGAGGCAAATGAATCAGTCTATAGTGAGTTTCTTTCTGGGCCAACAGTTCTTTTGAGTCCCAATTTCTATGTCCAACAGTTCTTTATGTGTACATAACAGCAATGATATTTCAGTTCTGGATGGTGGACAAATGGTGGTAATGCAGGTCCGACCCTCTCTGGTTTGGTCCTGGGCAATCTGCAGTGATGCACATCTACTGACTGCTAGTATGGCAAGGCATTGTCAGCGTCTTCCATCTCTAGACTTTGCCATAGTCCAGAGATGGAAGACAGGTTTTTACTTCTTGTACTGCTAGGATTCTGGGATCTATGCAGGGTGATGGAAAATGTCCTGTATTCCATGGGGAATTGGACATCTTCTCTGTGACCAGGTCACATCTGTCTTAGGGCACCAGCCTTTTGTGAGAATGTGGTGGGATATGGGGTTCTGAGCCCATGAAATCCCAGTGCTGTCCTCTGCAACCAGTCACTGCCCAAGATGTTGCAGGTACCCCCACTGGTTTCTGCTGTCGTGGGTGGAGGTGGGGTGGACTGCAGGAGGCTGGCTCCTGCATTTGTGGCTTTTTTCTTCTCCCAGTAAGGGTAGCTGCCAGACCTCAGCTGTCAGTCTGCTGTCACTGGGATTAAGCATGGCATTCACCTGCCACTCAAGGGAGGAGTGCTTCTTCATATCCAGTTCTTAGGGATGCAGAGAGTGTGTTCTGTACTCATGCTCACAGCTACAGCTTCTTCTGAGACCCCTGCTAGCTCTGATAGGGTTAGAGGAAGCAAGCTATGCATGGTTGAGGGAAGGTAGTCAGGCTCTATGGCTTTGTTTTCTGTCTGACAATGGTGGCTGCTACACCACAGCTGCTGCACCTCTGTGTTCTGTCTCTGCTCCAGTTGCTGGGTTCAGCTACAGTATGTGCTGACTACTCAGACAGGAATGTTGGTTCTACCTCTCTACTCCTCAGGGCTGCCTAGAGTGTACACTGCAACCGGATTCTTCCCCTCTCCCAAGACCCACAGTGAGCTTTGGGCTGTGCTTGTGGCACCCATCTCTACTCATGTCCCCTCCTACCCTGTTCACTTTGATTCACGCCCCCGCCCCCTTCAGATGTTTCACTGCAAGGATATCTCAGACATGTTTGTGTGTTGTTCAGCAGGGAAAAATCCTTTGTTGAATTATAACTTCTACCTTTTGTAACATCAAGAGAAGAAACAAGGAGAACCCCTCACGCCACCATTCTTCTTTGATTCATTTAAGCTCTGCAGTAATGTTCCACTTTCTCTTTTTAATAATTTGAGTCTTGTCTCTGTTTGTCTTAGTCAGTCTAGCTAAAGGCTTGGATTACAAATTTTGTTGATTTTTTTTAAAGAAGTAGCTTTTGGTTTCATTGATTGTCTCTTTGTTTTTAATTCTCTATTTCATTTTTCTCTATTCTAGTCTGTATTATTTCATTCTAACTTTATATTTAACTTGCTCTTCTTTTTCTAGTTCTTTAATTGTAAAGCTAGGTTATTGATTCAGATTCTTTCTTCCTAAATAGCATAAGCATTAACAGCTATAAATTTCACTCTGATCACTGTTTTTACCAGATTTCATCCCTTTTAGTATAATGTGTTTTCATTTTCTTGTATGTCAAAGGATTTTCTAATTTCCCTTGTAGTTTGTCTTTGACCCTATTAGTGTTTTAGGAGTGAATTTTTAAATCACTACGTAATTGTAATTTTCCAGTTTTTCTTCTGTTATTGATTTCCAGTTTCATCAGAGTTGTTCAAGTTTTCTATGGCCTTGTAAATCTTCTGCCTAATCGTTCTATCCATTACATAATATGAGATACTGAAGTTTCCAACCAGTACTGGTTTATTGTATTTTTTCATTAATTTATGTCATTTTTTTTTTATGTATTTTGGTAGTCTGTTATTAAGTGAATATATATTCATGATTGTAATATCTCCTCCATGGGTTTGTTGTTTATCATTTTTTTATGTAGAACTGAATCAAACAGATTTTATTCAACTCTTTAGGATGAGGAAAACAAGTCATAGAAATGTACTACTATCTAAAACCATTTTCAATGTTTTATAAAATGCTTACACAACAAATATGAAAAGTTACAACACACTCATAACTTTGCTGCAATAAATGCAACATTAACAAACATACAAATTTCTTCTGTTCCAATCTTAGAAGTACAAATACTGAGTTACTAATTTTTGTTATTCACATATATTTTTATTCATGACTTTTAATGAGATCATTGCCAATACATACATTATTTTCCTTAACTTTATTTTTTTACATTAAGCCAATGTCTGTCATGCAGCCATCAAAATCCTCCCAGTAAATTACACAGGATTGTAGTCTAATTTTGACTCTAGCTTCTTAGAATCAGCCACTTTTCTGACTGCTTTCATGAAGTCTTCCTATACTACAAAATCATGATCAACACAAATTGCAAACATACCTGCTTCAGTACAAACATTTCTCAAGCCTGCTCCATTAAAACCATGTGAAAGCTTCACAATTGCTTCATAATCTATTTCACCATGCTTTGTAATGGGACCTGCATGGATTTTCAATATATCTAATTTTGCTTGTTCATTTGGTAAGTCAATATGTATTTTTCTATCTAATCTTCCTGGATGAAGCAAAGCAGGATCCAGTGTATCTGGTCTGTTTGTAGCCATGATTGTTTTAACTCTATGTAGAGTATCAAATCCATCCATTTGATTTAGTAATTCTATTAAAGTTCTCTGAATATCAGCTGAAGTACCCTCAGAAAACCGATGACGACCAATAGCATCTTTTTCATCCATAAAAATGATGGTCTCTGGCATAATTAAACATTTCTCTGATCAAACGAGCATTTTCACCAATGTACTTGTCTACAATAGAACTAGATACAACCTTTAAGAAATTGCAGACTAGCTGGCTAGCAACCGCTCGTGCCAAGAGAGGTTTTCTTGTACCTGGTGGTCCATATAGCAAACACTCTTTTGGAGGTATTATTCCTACATGCTGGAATAATTCTGGGTTTGTAAGAGGTAATTCTATCACCTCTCTTAATTCCCAAATCTGTTCTGATAGCCATCCAATCTCAGAATAGGACACATTGTCTTCATGAGACATGTTGTAAACCAATGGATCCACCTCTCTTGGCAAATACCTCATGATGGTTAGTATAATCATATCCAAAGCAACTCTTGTTCCTGGCTTCAGCTTACTTTTGTCAAGCTGTCGACGACAACCCACGACATATCTTGGTCCATTTGTAGCTTTAACAATAAATTTTTCTTCAGTTAACTGCTTAAGTACTTCACCCACAATCTGCCCAACACTTTGTAGGACCTTCAGATAATTTTCAGACTTTTCATACTGCTTGGTAAGTTCTCTTAATTGTTCCCTTAACTCCTTGAGGCAGCTGTCAATCTCTTTGTGCTCCAGCAGTTTCTTGCGGTAGCCCTGCAGCGCCTTATCTCTAAGGTCTGCCATGATGACAAGCCATCGCTCATAGGGGCTGTTTATCATTTTTAAAATGTCCCTCTTTGTCTCTAGTAAAGTGTTTTGTTTTAAAATATTTTATTCTGATATTAGCATAGGCGCTCCATCTTTCTGTGTTTGCATGATATATATTTTCCATCTTTTTCTTTCAATCCATTTGTATTTTAGATTCTAAAGTGACTCCTCTAGACAACATATAAATAAATCTTATTTTGCTATCTATTCTGATGCCTAGATTTCCAATCAAATGTAATATTACTATTGTTATAGTTGGATTTATGTATACCATTATATTTTTCATTTTATATATTGGTTGTCTTTTTTTGTTCTTTTATTCCTTCTTTATGGCTTTGCTTTGCTTTAAGTGATATTTTCTAATTAAGCATTTAATTTTTTTGTCATGGTTTCCTCACTTTTTATTATTTTCTTAATGGTTTTTCTATGACACACCATGTACATATTATCACAATTTCTTTCAGATTTATGCTAACTTAATTCCAGTGAGATATATAAATTTTATTCCTATATTTGTTCTTTTGCCTTTTTATGATAATGTTATACACATGACAAGTATTCATGTTAAAATCACATTAATACATTGTTATAATTATTACTTTATGTAAGTTTATTATTTTAAAAAATCTGAGAGCAGAAAGGAAATCAAGAATATATTTATAACTATTATTATATTAATTTTATTATTTATCATTGTTTATTTTCTTCATTTGTTTTTCTGAAACTCACTTATCATCTGGAGCAGCGGTCCGTGAACCACCAGTTGGCTACCGATGATCTGGATCAATTTCCTTAGCCCAATTCAATTTTGCTGCCACCCAACTCCTTTGTCCTGTTATTAGCAAATACGTTACATTTTGATGTGTTACAGTTCTATAATAACATTATATGCATATTATTTTATAATAGATTTTAAATCAGTTAAGAAAGAAAAATGTGTATTTATACTCCCTTTTATAATTACACTAGAGGCTCATTGCATGAAGAGATTCGTGCAATAGGCCTTCCTTCCCTTGGCTTCCAGCACCAGTTTTCCTCTGGCACCAGGGACCCAGGCCTTCGCTCTGGCTGGAGTCTGCTGTCTTTGCTGCAGACTCTGGCCAGAGTCTGCAGTCTTTGCTACAGACTCCAGAGTCTCCAGTGTTCGTCTTCGCTGCGGCCAGAGTGCTGCTCCTATAGATCCCTTCATCCCCTGCCCTCCCTCTCATAGCAGGCATCCTGCTCCGCCCGGCCACTCGATGCCTGGACCAGCTGGGCAGCCACCATCTTTGTCCTTCTAATTTGCATATTCCCTCCTGATTGGCTGGTGGGCGTAGTGGAGTGATGGTCAATTTGCATGTTTCTCTTTTATTAGTGTAGATATCTATGCTAATGGCCTTTGTTTTTACATGTGGATTGAAGTTACAGTCTGAAGTCACTTGCTTTCTGCCTTAAAAACTTCCTTTACATTTCTTATGGGGTGAGTCTTCTAGCACCAAATTCTGTTAATTTTTGTTTATCTGAGAATGCCTTTGTTCCCCCTTCATTTTTTAAATATAACATTGATTAATATAGCATCCTTAGTTACCATTATTTTCTTTGAGCACATTAAATATGTTATCTCACTTCCTTATGGACTCCATTGTTCCTACTAAAAAGTCAGTCATAATCTTATTGGGGTTTCTTGTCCAGAACATGTGTTCTCTTCTGGCTTTTAAAATTTCTCCTTGTCTTTGATTTTCAGAATGTGCATATATGATGTGTATATTGTAGATTTCATGTTTACCCTTCTTTTTAAAAATATATTTTTATTGATTTCAGAAAGGAAGGGAGGGGAAGAGAGAGAGAGAAATATCAATGATGAGAAAGAATCATTGATCAGTTGCCTCCTGCAGGCCTGCAACTGGGGATCAAGCCTGCAACCCATGCATGTGCCCTTGACTGGAATTGAACCCAGGAACCTTCAGTCCACTGGCCAACAACTCTATCCACTGAACCAAACCAGCTAGGGCTACCCTTCTTGTATGAGCTTCTTGTATATATGTTATCCAGTAAATTCATTAGATTTTCAGCCATTGTTTCAGTAAATATTTTTTCTTCTCTTTTCTCTTTCTTCTCTCCTTTTAGTACTCCCAAGTATGGTGAGCTTAATGTTGGAAGTAAATTCACATTCCTTTGAAACTCAGTCCATATTGTTCATTATTTACTGTCTTTGTTCTTCAGATTGCATAATCCCAATTGATCTATCTTCAAGTTTGTTAACTGTTTCTTCAGCTAGTTAAAACCTATTATTGAGCCCTTCTAGTGAATTTTTTTAATAAATCTTTATTGTTCAGATTATTACAGTTCCTCTTTTTTCCTCCCATAGCTCCCCTCCACCCAGTTCCAACCCCACCCTCTGCCCTTACCCCTCCCCGCCCCCTGGCCCCAATGTCCTCATTCATAGGTGTAAGATTTTTGTCCAGTCTCTTCCTGCACCCCCACACCCCTTTCCCCCAAGAATTGTCAGTCCACTCCCTTTCTATGCCCCTGATTCTATTATATTCACCAGTTTATTCTGTTCATCAGATTTTTTATTCACTTAATTTTTAGATTCACTTGTTGATAAATATGTATTTTTTGTTCATAATTTTTATCTTTACCTTTCTCTTCTTTCTCTTCTTAAAGAATACCTTTCAGCATTTCATATAATACTGGTTTGGTGGTGATGAACTCCTTTAGCTTTTTCTTATCTGTGAAGTTCTTTATCTGAACTTCAATTCTGAATGATAGCTTTGCTGGGTAGAGTAATCTTGGTTGTAGGTTCTTGCTATTCATCACTCTGAATATTTCTTACCACTCCCTTCTGGCCTGCATAGTTTCTGTTGAGAAATTAGCTGACAATCATATGGGTACTCCCTTATAGGTAACTAACTGTTTTTCTTTTGCTGCTTTTAAGATTCTCTCTTTGTCTTTTGCCCTTGTCATTTTAATTATGATGTGTCTTGGTATAGTCCTCTTTGGATTCCTTTTGTTTGGGGTTCTCTGCACTTCCTGGACTTGTAAGTTTATTTCTTTCACCAGGTAGGGGAAGTTTTCTGTCATTATTTCTTCAAATAGGTTTTCAATATCTTGCTCTCTCTCTTCTTCTGGCACCCCCCATAGTTTGGATGTTGGTACGCTTGAAGTTGTCCCAGAGGCTCCTTACACTGTCTCCATATTTTTTTATTCTTTTTGCTTTTCTGTTTGGGTGGTTTTCTGTTCTTGTTATTTCAAATCTTTGACTTGATTCTTGTGATCCTCTAGTCTGCTGTTGGATCTCTGTATATTATTCTTTATTTCAGTCAGTGTATGCTTAATTTCTAGTTGGTGCTTTTTCATATCTTTGAAGGTCTCACTAAATTTATTGGCAGTTTCTAGAAAATTTTTGGAAAACCTTATAACCATGGTTTTGAACTTTATATCCAGTAGTTTGCTTTCCTCCATTTCTTTCATTTGTGACCTGTTTTTTTGTCTCCGCATTTTGGCTGCTTTCCTGTGTTGATAGAATGGCTTTGTGTGCTAGGTGTCCTATAGGGCCCAGTGGCTCAGCCTCCCCAGTTACCTGAGGTGGACACTCTTGGTGCACCCCTTTGTGGGCTGTGTGCACACTCTTGTTGTAGTTAAGCCTTGATTGTGGTTGGTATCCCTGGATGGAATTGACCTCCAGGCCAATTGGCTGTGAGAATCAGCTGTGTCTACAAAGGGAGAACTTCTGTGCTAGAGAAACCCTTATGGGGCAAGACTTGCTTCAGTGGGGCTTTTGTGCTCACCAAGTCTGCCCCCTGAGTGTGTCCCTTATGGATCTGAGGAGTTGTAATCTGGATGGTCCCACTCTGACCACTTGATACACTGGCTCTTAGATCTCCAAGGAGGTGTTAATTTAGCCTCTGCCTGAGGCAACCCAGCAGGAGCTACAGAGAGATCTGCAGATTCCTCCTCTTTGTTTGGGATTTGGAGGTGCCCAGATGAGGCCCAGCTGTGAAGCAATGCAAACTGCTGTGGAGTCTTGGGCCTTATTTTGGAAGTTCTGGAGCTCTCTGACCCAGCTTCAGTTTGTTAGGTAATTTTAGATTGCAAAGGGCCTGGCCATTCATATGCAAAAGCCTCTGCGCACAGCTTGGGTGGGGTGGGGTCTCAAGGAATCATCAGGGTGGAGCAAACAGCTATGGCTGATCCTCAACCCTGCCCTAAGAGGCCCCCGGGTCTCAGTGTCCCTGGGTAATCGCTACAAGCACCTCTGAGAGAAAGCTGCCCTCGAGTTCCGCCCACTGCCAGACAGTCCAGTTTCTCCCTGTATGAGTCTGGGTCCCTAGAGTCCTGCCCAGAACTGGAGTTCAGAGCAGTAGGGAGCTTGTGTCTCTCTCCTGATTGAAAAAGACAACCATGTACTCAGTTGCCAGTCCTTTGTACCTCTGCACTTTATTTCTGCACCTCCTCTGAGTCTCAGTGTGCTTTTCTCTTCCCTTCTAGTTCTAGAATTTCCACTCAGCCAGCCTTCCTGTGGTTCTGGATGATGTCCATTTTGTCTTTTAGTTGTAGTTTTGAAGTGGTTGAACGAGGCAGCAATTTCAGGTATTTACCTATGCTGCCATCTTGGTTTCTCTAGTGATTTTTTTTTTACTTATTATACTTTTAAAACCCAGAACTTCCAATTTGGTCTTTATAATTTATTTCTCTTTAATCATGTTCTCTATTAAATATGATATTGTCATTATACCTTCATTTACTTCTTTAATCATAGTTTAGTTTTTAAATACATTTATAAATGGCTACTCTGAAGTCTTTTTTTGCTAAATTAAACATCTGGTTGCTCTTAGAGATGTATTCAGTTGCCTCTTTTTCCCATGTAATTGGTTCATACATTTTTTTTGTATTTGTCAAATTTTTGCTGGAAGCTAGACCTTTTATCTAATATAATGTAGCAACTCCAGGTACAGTTTCCAACACTCTGCTGTTATTTATATGCTTATTTGTGGCTGGCTGTATTCTTTCAGCAATGTGTGTTTCCTTCCCCACAGAGTCAGGCCTCTGATGTTGCTTCAGGGAAGCACAGCTTTTGTTTGCCCACAGTCACACTGTGATGACAATGGTTTTGGCAGGTCTCACTTTTTTTTTCTTTCTTTTTTTTCTTTTTCATTCCCTAGCCTCATCCAGCTGTTGAGCTCCACTAATTGACTGCTAATTTCTCTGTTCTTTTCAACAGTACCCTCGAGGATAAATTGTTCTACAAGACTAATCTAATCAAATTTAGCCTTCTTTGAAGGAAAGTGTTCTTTTGTCCCTGTTAATATTTGTCTGATTCCAAGATTGTTCCTTCCATCTATTAATTTCCTATGTTCTCTCCTCAAAATAGCTGGCCTATGGTTTAGCCTTTAACTTCTTCAACTCTACCAGTGTCTTTTCAACTGCCATGTACCACAATTTTTACTGGTTTTGAGAGCTCTCTTAGTCTTGAACTTCCCTATGCTTTGTTGCAAGTAAAGTTAGTCACAGATGAGATTAGAAACTGTTTCAAGGCATGCTTCTCCCACCAGGTAAAATGTCTAAAACAAAGCTCTGTATCTAAGGTGGAAATTATAGTGTACATCTGTCTGAATGCTTTAGGACTTAAGTGATCAGTGGAAATAGACATAGAGCTCAGGTTTTCTTGGTTTGCTTACCTGGACATGGAACCACTGTCTTGTGAGCTAAGACAAAGACAGTTGAGGCCGTGGTAATCTCACCAGCACCTTGGCCAAGATCTATTCTCTATTCCATGACTGGAAACTGGCAAGAAGATGAAAGTCCTCACCTCTTGGCCACACTCTCCTGGAACTGGTAGCTGGAGTCAGGATAAGAAATGCTGGCATCCTACTTCTATTGAGAAGAAAGCCCCCAAATTGGGAGCTTGGGGGAGTAGTAGTCCTGTGTTCTTGGCTGCACTTCACTGGAATACAGTTTTCATCTTGCTGTATTGGGAGAAGGGAGAGATAGATCATTCTTATTTCAAGTGTCACAAACTCTTCCTTTACTGAATTGTAGTCGATTGTCTTGAAAAGTTTTTTATTTATTTGTCATATCGCCATAAGGCTATTTCCAAAGATTTAAAATGGTTTATGTTTTAAAAATAAGTTTCACAAGTTTCACTGGAAATGGTTCCATGGAGCACCTCACCTCTGTCATTCCAGAATTCAATATCCCTTAGGATTATCCTGGGGATTGGTCATATGGGTACCCTCTGTGTAGCATATACCAAATTACCAAATTTTCAGAAAGAAAACAGGTGTTCACCATAAGCCACATCGTTTGTACAAGTAATTTAGGCTTAGTGAACCACTCATATATTCTGGGAATGTTAGAAATCCTCCCCAAATTCAAGTTCCCAGATTCCAGCCAAGGGCTAACCTTGTAAGCAGGCCTTTTTAAATATAATAGTCTCAGGACTTGTATATTAACCCTTTTCTACATAGTCCACCCCATTGGTCCTTAGCTTGGGTGTCTTTATAGGAAAATTATTAGTAGAGTGGTATCAACCTGCAGTGCTAATCCCAGGTATGCCCTTTATAGTTCCTTGATTTAGGTAAGACAAACCCCACTAATCAGAAACATCTATCGTAGAAAGACAGATCATATCCTCAAGTTTCTGTTAACCTGTTTCAGAATTGGCCCAAAGAATCAATTCTAGCATAACATAACTCTGCTTAATAAGTTGGAGTTAACCTGAAAAACTTGAAGAGCTGAGCCATTATAATAATAGGGTAAATATATAATAAATATAATTATGGAGAATACACATTGAACCCTTGGAAACACACCCAAACAGGACATCAATTAGTCCAACAATACAGGTTAACAGGAACCCCACTGTGGCCTCCCTTCATGGGGCCTTCTGCCCTAGTAATTTTAGTTCAGTCCAATTCAGTTCTACCTTGGATTCAGAAAGATTGCCTGAAAGCAGTCAATTCAGAACAGTTTCATTTACCCATGACATCAGCTTATCCTCCTTAGTACCTTGTATGATATATGGAGGTGTTTTATGTGGGAAGTGCAGGAGCTAGGGCCACCCCTGACTATCTCATAATCAGCACTGTCAGGAGTGATCTTAAGCTCGCCAGTCAATTTGAATTCATATAACTCACAGCCACTTAAAAAATCAGCACAGAGCATTTTCCTTCAGAAAGAGGAAAAAGCTTTTAGGAACAGTTTTGATAAAAATTATTGGTGTCAAAAAAAGTCAAGGAGACATATGTACTACTATTTGTAATACTTTAAACAATAAA
Organism: Ia io; assembly: GCA_025583905.1. Taxonomy (NCBI): domain Eukaryota; kingdom Metazoa; phylum Chordata; class Mammalia; order Chiroptera; family Vespertilionidae; genus Ia; species Ia io. The sequence goes on along the minus strand of JAJQQW010000001.1, from coordinate 34,662,612 downwards.
AAAAGAGAGAGAAAAAAGAACAAAACTGAAAAAAATTATTGGTATCAAGGTTTGTATTATCCCCATTGTTACAAAATAAGTAATATTTATATTTTGTTTTCAGTAATCCCCTACTTTTACTCAATCCTTTGTCTGCATGGGAAGCATGCAAAGGTACGAAAGCATTTTTATAGAAAAATATTTTTATACTAGAGGCCCGATGCACGAAATTCATGCAAGAGTTGGCCTCCCATCCCCCAGCTGCAGGAACTGGCTTCCCTCTGGCACCCAGGACCCGGGCTTCCCTCCAGCTGCCAGCAGGCCCCCGGGACCTGGGCTTCCCTCACAGCCCCAGCTTAGTCCGGAAGGTCATCCAGAAGGACGTATGGAAGGACTTCCAGTCTAATTAGCATATTATGCTTTTATTATTATAGATAACTTGACTAGAAAAACACATCATGTTCAGGAATTAGGATAAAATCCTGAATTTTTAAACTTGGTTTACATAATCTCCCACACTTTTTATCCTGATCATTTACTTATGTGCAGCCTAGAAAAGATCAATGATTTTCTGGGGACAGCACCATTTCACAAGCAAATTTCCATATTAAGATAAAGGTGGAGGAAGGTGAAGGATGTCGAGTCAGACTATCAGGCCATTTTTGCAAACTGCAAATAGGCTAGAAGTCAACAAGTAAACAGCAGTGAGAAAGCTTAAGAGGTAGTCCAGAATCATACCTATCAGTAGTAGGAGGAGAGATCATAACTCTCTGGTGTTCACTCAGCAAATTTACTATTTGGGCTGTAATAACAAATTAAAAATGCAGTTGGGGGGGACCCAGGCCTGCAGGGGAGGGCAGTTAGGGGTCACCAGGCCAGCAGAGGAGGGAAGTTGGGGGTGACTGGGCCTGCAGGGAAGGGCAGTTGGGGGGGACCCAGGCCTGCAGTGGAGAGCAGTTGGGGGACCAGGCCTGCAGGAGAGGGCAGTTAGGGGTGACCAGGCCTGTAGGGGACAGCAGTTAGGGGTGATCAGACCTGCAGGGGACGGCAGTTAGGGGCAAACAGGCTGGAAGGGGAGCAGTTAGGCATCAATCAGGCTGGCAGGGGAGTGGTTAGGGGGTGATCAGGCTGGCAGGCAGAAGCGGTTAGGGGCAATCAGGAAGGCAGGCAGGTGAGCAGTTGGGAGCCAGCAGTCCAGTGGGATCGGGCCTAAATGGGCAGTCGGACATACCTTGAGGGATCCCAGATTGGAGAGGGTGCAGGCTGGGCTGAGGGACACCCCCCCCCCCTGTGCACGAATTTCGTGCACCGGGCCTCTAGTAGATGATATTATCAGAGGACAAGCTCTTTTCTGTGGACATATGTATATGACCCAGATAATCCAGCCATCATCCATGATGCTCTCATAGTTTATGGCCATGCAGAGGGGTGTCATAAATCTGAAACAGTTCCAGAATCTGAATTCTGTTCATTGTTTAAAGAGACTTCACCATATTTCAGTTTAGCACAGCTAGTGGTGAAGCTAAAACAGTTTCATATCAGAAAGTATCAGATTTCAGATTAGAGTCAAGTCCAGACAATGTCTGAATTCAGGATTACAAACAAACAAATAAAAACAGTGGCTTTCTTTCAGCAGCAGCAAAGCCATGACACTGTGTAGGGCCAGATGGCTGTGTTTCAAGTCCAAGTCACAAGCAAGGCTTTCCTAAGACCTTTTTATCTTGTCAGTGTTAGCATTCAAATTGACCTGCTCAAAAATATGTACACTATGTCATTAGCTATTAAAACTTGCTTCTTCTTTTTTTTTACTATTTTCAATTACAGTTCACATACATTATTAGTTTCAGTGTACACTCCAGTGACTAGACATAACTTAAACCTCATAAATTCCATACCAATTTGATAACATACATAATTATTCAAATATTATTGGCTGTATTCCCTATTCTGTACTATTCTTCTCCGTGAGTATTCTGTAACTATCAATTTGTATTTGTTAATCCATTCACCTTTTTCACCCATCCCTCCACTCCCTTCCCATCTTGTAATCATCAAACAGTTCTCTGTATCAATGAGTCTGTTTCTGTTCTGCTTTATTTTGTTGGTGTTTTTTTAGATTCAATTGTGGATAGATATGTATTTATTACCAGGTTATTGTTTATATTTTGTATCGTTTCTTTCTTCTTCTTCTTCTTCTTCTTCTTCTTCTTCTTCTTCTTCTTCTCTCTCTCTCTCTCTCTCTCTCTCTCTCTCTCTCTCTCTCTCTCTCTCTCTCTCTCTCTCTCTCTCTCTCATACACATATACACATACAGTATGCATGCATATTTTAGTGTTGTCAATATAAAGGCATTTGTGAAGAGAAGGGAGAATGAATTGTGAAGCAAATTTCATGCATTAAGTGAAGTAAAATTAGAATCTCCCTCCATATAAATTCAGGACACCACATTAACCTATTACATATCTCTTAATCATACAACATCCTTAAACCTAGACATCTAATATCTAGCTGGAAATATCTCCTATCTTGACATTAATTTTTTGGGACATTAGATAGAGATGAACAAAAATAGGGAAAAGTCTACAATTTGATTTCTTTATATTAGTAATATGATGTGACACTAACTTTAGGAGTTTAGGAAAATGCAAAAGTACATATCTTTTTCTGAGAAAAGTTTACTAAAATTATTAGAGTTTTAGTTTCTTTATTTCAGCTTTCCTTTGGCTTTCAATATCTTAGATTTATTTGATACATATTTAATATGGTTAATATTCATTTGAGGTGATCAAAATTAAATCAAAATTGAATTAGATAAATAAACTATGGTCTATCTATACAATGTAATAGTGCATATTCATAAAATAATGTAGAAATAGCATTGTTAAAATACAGAGGTATTCATAATATGCGGTTAAGTGAGAAAAGTATATAACTAAACCATATACAATCAACAATTATTTCTAGATCCCTTATTAGTGTCAACTCTGCCTTAGCTTTCACTGCCTGTTTGTGCAGGGCATGAAGGTCTTCCAGGGGTGAAAACTTAAGGTATTCTCAAGCCCCTTTTGGTGAAGAACAGACAAATAGAATAACAGAAGTTAAAATATATATATATTAGAGGACATCTATATCAGATTTAACTAGGGAGAAGAAAGAATGAACAAACTGGAAGATAGACCAGTTAAGATGATCCAGTTTTCACATGCATATGTCAAGTCTTGGCATCTGTGTAGCCCTTTTTTTTTAACTGAAATGTATTTTACACATAGCATTTAGTAAATTTAGTGTCTACAACATTTGATTTGAAAAATTTATTTATTGCAATATTAGAGGCCCAGTGCATGAAATTCCTGTACTCAGGGGGTACCTCAGCCCAGCCTGTGCCCTCTCGCAGTCCTGGAGCCCTTGGGGGCCTACACCATCAGTCCAACATCCTTAGCACTGCCACAGAGGTGGGAGGCTCCCGCCACCACCACTGTGCTCGCCAGCTGTGAGCCTAGCTTCTGGCTGAGCAGCGCTCCCCTTGTGGGAGCACACTAACCACCAGGGGGCAGCTCCTGCATTGAGCGTCTGCCCCTAGTGGTCAGTGCGCATCATAGTGACCAGTCATTCTGCTGTTCAGTCAATTTGCATATTAGCCTTTTATTATATAGGACTAGAGGCCCAGTGCACGAAATTCGTGCACAGAGGGGGGTTGTCCCTCAGCCCAGCCTGTACCCTCTCCAATCTGGGACCCCTCGAGGGGTGTCCGACTGCCCGTTTAGGCCCGATCCCGGTGGGCAGTAGGACATCCTCGCACAATCCAGGACTGCTGGCTCCCAACTGCTTGCCTGCCTGCCTTCCTGATTGCCCCTAACCGCTTCTGCCTGCCAGCCTGATCACCCACTAACCACTCTGCTGCCAGCCTGTTTGCCTCCAACTTCCCTCCTCTGCCGGCCTGGTCACCCCTAACTGCCCTCTCCTGCAGGGTTGATCACCTCCAACTGCCCTCCCTTGCAGGCTTGGTCCCTCTCAACTGCCTTCCCTTGCAGGACGGGTGCCTCCCAACTGCCCTCTCCTGCTGGCCATCTTGTAGTGGCCATCTTGTGTCCACATGGGGGCAGGATCTTTGACCACATAGGGGCAGCTATATTGTGTGTTGCAGTGATGATCAATCTGCATATTACTCTTTTATTAGATAGGATAGAGGCCTGGTACAGGGGTGGGGGCCAGCTGGTTTGCCCTGAAGGGCGTCCTGGATCAGGTGGGGGTTCCCTTGGGGTGTGGGGCAGCCTGAGTGAGCAGCCTGTGGTGGTTTGCAGGCCAGCCACGCCCCCTGGCAACCCAAGAAGAGGCCCTGGTATCTGGAATTTATTTTCCTTCTACAATTGAAACTTTGTAGCCTGGAGCAGAGCCAAGCCTGGGGCTCCCTCCGAGGCCGAGGCCGGTATCCATTTGTGTTGGGGTTATAATTGAAACTTTGTTGCCTTAAGCGGGTGGGCCCGCCCAGGGTGTGCAGAAAGCTTTGCTTCCCCTGTTGCTGGCGGCAACCCTGGCCTGCTCTCTCAAGCTCCATTCTGCCGCCATTTGTTTGAATTTGTTTACCTTCTATAATTGAAACTTTGTAGCTTGAGTGGTGGCTTAGGCCTGGCCAGGGCAGGCGGAAAGCTTGGCTTCCTCTGTTACCTAGGAAACCTTACTCTCTGTGGCTGTAGCCATCTTGGTTTGGGTTAATTTGCATACTCGCTCTGATTGGATGGTGGGTGTGGTTTGTGGGTGTGTCGGAGGTATGGTCAATTTGCATATTTGTCTATTATTAGATAGGATATTATATAGGATGATTGCCATTGTAGCATTAGGTTTCACCACTGTCATGTGACATCATTATTTTTTTCTGTAGTGGGAATAATTAAAATCTAGTTTCATAAAAAGTTTCATGTTTATACTATAAGATCATGATTTGTAATCACTTTACTGAGCATTAGCTTCCGAAGACTTATTATCTACGATTTGAAAATGTGTACCTATAAACAACATGCATCCCATTTCCCAACCCCCTGGCTTTAGTAACCACCATTGTACTCTCCATTTATATGAGTTCAAATTTTTTGTAAGATTCCAAATATACGTGATATTATATAGTATTAATCTTTCTCTATCTGATTTATCTTATTTAGCAGAATGCCCTGAAGGTCAATCCATGTTGTTGCAAATGGCAGGATTTTCTTCTTTTGCGTGGTTCGATAATATTCCATTGTGTGTATATATACAGGGTGGGCAAAACTAGGTTTATAGTTGTATGTGAAACAAATTTTATTCTTGTATTATTTATTTATTGTATTATTTGTCTTTCTTTAATCTTTATTGTTGGAAGTACTACATATATCACCCCTTTTCCCCCATTGACCCTTTCTAGCCCTCCCCCATTCTCCCCTGCCCCAGGCTTTCACCACACTATTGTCTGTGTCCATGGTTATGCATATATGCATACAAGTTCTTTGGTTGATCTCTTCCCTTTCACTCATCCTCTGATATTTGTCTTCTTATCCTTAGTGTTATTATATTATATCCTTACTTATCATTTATGTTTCAGGTAATGATGGCTGGTAATTTAACCTACTTTTGTGCACCCCTATATATACTGTATATCACATCTTCTTCATCCATTCACCCATTGCTGAAAACTGATGTTGTTTTACTATCTTGGCTATTGTGAATAATGATTCAATAAACATGGGAGTGAATGCACCTCACCTCATCGATATCCCATTTTCATTTCCTTTGTGTTATACTTCAAAGTAGTGGAATTTCTGGGTCATATGGAAGTTCTATTTTAAAATTTTTAAGGAAACTCCATATTGTTTTTTTATATTGCTTCATCAACTTATATTTCCAATAACAGTGTACAAGTGTTCATTTTCTTCCACATCCATGACAATACTTGTTATCTCTTATCTTCCCAATGATAGCCATTCTAACAGGAGTGAGGCGATACCTCATTCTGGTTTAGATTTGCATCTTCCTGATGATTAGTAATGCTGCACATCTTTTCATGTACCTTTTAGCCATTTGGATGTCTTTTATGGAAAAATATCTGTACAGTTCCCCTGCCCATTTTTTAATCAGATTGTTTGTTTTTTGTTATTTAGTTTTGTGAGTTCTTTATGTATTTTAGATATTAACCTCATATTCAATATATTGTTTGCAAATATTTTCTCCCAATCTGTAGGTTTCTTTTTCATTTTGTTCATTGTTTCTTATGCTGTGCAAAATCTTTTTAGTTTGATGTAGTCCTACTTGTTGATTTTTGCTTTTGTTGCTTGTGCTTTTGGTGTCTTACACAAAATATTATTGCCAACACCAGTATTTAAGAGCTTCTTTTCTGTTTTATTCTAGGAGTTTTAGTGTATGAGATTTTATGTTTAATTTTTTATCAATTTCAAGTTAATTTTTGTTAGTGTTCCTAGACAGGGTTTCAATGTTATTTTTCTGCATGTGTTTATCCAGTTTTCCAACAGCATTTGTTGAACAGAATATACTGTTCCCATTGGATGCTTTGAGCTCCTTTGTTGAACATTAGTTGACCATATGTTGTAGGTCAATTATGGAAACTTTATGCTATTCCATTGGTCTATGTGTCTATTTTTATGGCAGTATCACATTGTTTCAATTACTATAGCTTGTTGTTGTTGTTGTTTAGAATATTACAGACGTCTCCCATCCCCCCTTTTTTGTTCCCCTCCACTAGGCTCCTGTCCCATCCTAGGCCTATACCTCACTATTGTCTGTGTCTATGGATCATGCATATATACATTTAAATTCTTTGGTTAATCTCTTCCCACCCCTTCTCCCCCCTTCCTTCTGAGATCTGTCAGTCTATTCCATAATTACTATAGCTTTGTAATCTACTTTGAATTCAGCAAGTGTGATGCCCCCAGCTTTGTTCTTCTTTCTTATGATGTTAGGCTATTTAGGATCTTCTTTGGTTTCATACAAATTTTAGAATTATTTTTAATTTCTGTAAAAATATGTTATTTAAGTTTTGATAGGAATTGTAGTAAATGCGTAGATGTCTGGGTGTTATGAATATTTTAACAATGTAAATTTTTCTGATTCATTAACATGGGATGTCTTTCCATTTTGGGGGGGAGATTATTTTATTGCTTTCAACAAAGTTTTTTGCACAGAAAATTCAGTTCTTGGATAAATTTATTCCTAAATATTTTATTGTTTTTTATGCTATTGTTAATGGGATACTTTTAAAAATTTCTTTATTATGTTTCATTGTTAGTGTATAGAAATGCAACTAATTTCACTGTTGATTTTATCTTGCAACATTATTGAATTCATTGATTAGTTTAATAAGTTTTTTGGTTGAGTTTTTAGGACTTTCTATATATAAAATTATGTCATCTGCAAATAATGACTATTTTACTTCTTCCTTTCTGAATTCCTTGTCTTGCCTAGTTGCTCCAGCTAGGATTACTAGTATTTATTGAATAAGGGTAGTGAGAGTGCACATCCTTGTCTTGTTCTGGATCTTAGAAGAAAAGCTTTAAATTTTTCCTTTGGGCATCGTGTTAGCTGTGGGTTTGCCATATATGGCTTTTTATTATGATGATATATGTTCCTTCTATGTCTAATTTGTTGTAGCTTTAAAAAAAAAATAGAAAAAAAGGTGTATTCTCAATGCTGAATGTGCAAAAAGTCTCCCCCACCAACTTTTTAATTTTGAAAAAAATCCAAACAGAAAAAAAAACACTTGAAAGTAAAGCACAATGAATATCCATATATATATTACATCTAGATTCAGCAACTGCTGTTGTTTTGCTACATTTGCTTTCCTTCTTCCCCTCTCTAGTCTTTTAAAAATTGTAGAACATTTGAAATTAACTTTTGGACTTGATGCATTACTCCTAAATGCCTCAGCATGCCATTTCCTAACAACAAAGATATTTCATACAAAACCATACTACCATATATTCATTTTTAAAAATTCTGTATCATCTGTTATCCAATTGATATTCAAATATATCAATTACCCTCAAATGCCTTTAAAGTTTTATTGAGATAAAATTCACCTATTTAAAGCTTAAAATTCAATGCTTTTTGTTTTTGTGTATGTACTGAGGTATACAACTATTACTATATGTAATTCCAGGACATTTTCATCATCCCAAAAAGAAATCCCATATTCATTAGCAGTCACATATAGTAGAATCTTGTTATTTGCTATAGTTATATACTATAAAGTTGCTGCAAACATAGAATTAGCATATAAAGAATAATTGCTCCTGGGGAAAACAATGTTCCTTAGGAACACTAGACAGCACTTAAACACTATGCTTAGGAGGCCATTTTAAAACAGTAAAATCACCAGCAAACATGTGAAAACTGTGGCACTAAGTAGATTGTGAAAAAGACCCTTGTTTACACTATGAGAGCTGAAACAATAAACCAGAGTGCTGGCTTTGTCAACCTCAGCTGAGAGATGACTCAGATCTTTTGCTACTCTAAAGCATGTCTGCAAATGATCATGAAAGTGCAATGAGGAATGGTTTTGAGGTTACTAAAAATTATAGTGAGTAGGTGAATTTGCAAATACAGAATCCACATTTACTGAAGCTCTGCTGTAAATAGAATCATACAATATGTAATATTTTGTGACTGACTTCTTTCACTTAGCATAATTTTTTGAAAGTTTATCCATATTGTAGCATGCATCAGCACTTCATTCCTTTACTGCTCAATATTTATCCATGCATCATTTGATATAAATTTGGATTGCTTTCACTTTTTGACTATTATGACTAATGCTCTTATGAAAATTTACGTACGAGGTTTTGTGTAGACATATGCTTTCATATCTCTTGGATATATATATATATATATATATATATATATATATATATATATATATATATCCATGTGTGAAATTATTGATGGGCCATATGGTAACTCTGTGTTTAACCTTCTGTGTTACTGCCAGTTGTTTTCAAAGTAACTGTTCCATTTCACATTCCTACCAGCAGTGCATGAAGGTTCCATGTTTCTCCACATCTTTGCCAACACTTATTATTTGTCTCTGATATATTCATTCTAGTGGATGTGAAGTGGTACCTCACTGTGGTTTTGATTTGTATTTTCCCGATGGTTGATGATGTTATCTTTTTTAATTTTATTTTTTAATTACTGTTGATATTCAATATTATTTTATATTAGTTGCAGGTGTATAGCACAATGGTTAGACAATTACATAATTTACAAAGTGATCCCCTGATAATTCAAGTACCCACTTGGCCCCATAGATAGTTATTACAATATTACTGACTATATTTCTTTCGAAGTACTTTACATCCCAGTGACTGTTTTGTGACTATCAGTTTGTACGTCTTAATCTCTTTACCTTTTTACCCAGCCCCTCTCACCCCCCCTCCCATCTGGTAACCATCAAATTTGTTTTCTGCATCTATGAATCTGTTTCTGTTTTGTTTATTTGTTCTTTAGATTTCATATATAAATGAACTCATATGGCTCTTATTTTTCTCTGACTGACTTATTTCACTCAGCATAATAACCTCAAGATTTATCTATGTTGTTGCAAAGTGTTAAAGCTGCAACCTGCATGGCTAGGGTTCAGGATCTGGAGAAGGGCCGCACACAAATGAATACTCTAGACAAGAAATAAGAATTTGGAAATCATGGGGTCCAGGCAGAGAGTCTTTCTCTAGTGAAAAGGCTTCCCTGGGGTCCAGGCCCTTTTAGCTTTTATTCAATTTAAAATACACATCTTGCCCTTAGTCAGGCAGGCAATTCCGGTAGCAGACAGACTATCTTAAAGGTCAGTAAACATTATTAAAAATTCACTTTGAGACTATTAGGTCACGAAATTTCTTGAGCCACCATTGTCTCAACAGAACAATCGGTGCATAGCTTTTAGCCCTTGCCAAAGCTCAAGGTCTATCAGCCTTCTGGGTTTTCTGTTTGCACTTTCATGATAGTGTAGACAATGGATAGCTTCCAGCACAAAGAGTAAAATTTAATTGTTAATATGGCTGAGTAATATTCCATTGTATATATGTACCAAAACTTATTTATCCACTTGTCTATTGATGGGAACTTGGGTTGCTTCCATATCTTGGCTATTGTAAATGATGCTGCAATAAACATAGGGGTACATATATCTTTTTGGATTGTTTTGGGCTTCTTCAGCTATATTAGCCAGTTTAAGATCTTCTCTGGAGAAATATCTATTCAGATACTTTGGTCATTTATTTTTATTTTTTAATGTACTTTTTATTATTGATAGTATTATAGATATCCCCCCTTTATCCCCCTCTATCCCCATCCTCCCAGCCCCTACCCATCCCCCATATCTTCACTACCCTCTTGCTCATGTCCATGGGCTATGCCTATAAACATATAAGTTCTTTGATTTATCTCTTATTGTCCCCCCAACTCCACATCGAGGTATGTCAGTCTGTTCCATGCCTCCATGTTTCAGGTCTTATTTTGTTAGTCAATTCATTATGCTCATTAGATTCCACAAATAAGTGAGATCATGTTATATTTGTCTTTCTCATATTGGCTTATTTCACTTAGCATAATATTTTCCAGGTCCATCCATGCTGTCCCAAAGGGTAAGAGGTCCCTCTTTTTTACAGCTGCATAGTATTTCATGGTGTAAATCTCCCACAGCTTTTTTATCCATTCATCTACTGATGGGCACTTGATAACACTGCTATGAACATAGGGGTGCATATATTCTTTCTGATTGGTGTTTTGGGGTTTTTAGGATATATTCCCAGAAGTTCTTGTAGCTTTTTATCATGAAAAGATGTCATATTTGGTCAATGATTTCCGCATTTATTGAGTTAATCATGTGATTTTAATATTTCATTTTATTGATATGGTGTATCACATTTATTGATTTGTATATGCTTAGTCATCCTTGCATTCAAGGGATAAATACCTTTTGGTCATTATGTATAATTCTTTTAATGTATTCTGTAAATCTGTTTCCTAATATTTTTGAGAATATTTACATCTTCATTCATCAGAGATATGGGTTTAGAGTTCTATTTTAGTAAATTGTCCTTTTCTGGATTTGGTATCAAGGTAATGCTGGCATCTCTTCAGATTTTTGAAAGAGTTTGAGAAGTATTGGTATTACTTCTTCTTTAAGTATTTGGTAGAATTCACCAGCAAAGCTCTCTTGTCTTTGGGTTTTATGTGTTGGGAGATTTTATACTGATTTAATCTCTTTATTTGTTATTGGTCTGTTCAAATATTCTGTTTCTTTTGACTCAGTGTTGGTAGGTTGTGAATTTCTAGGAAATTATCCATTTCTTCTAGATTATCTAAATTCTTGGCATATATTTGTTCACGGTAGTTTCTTATGATCCCACTAGTAGCCCATTTGCAGGAAGAATCCTGCAAGAGGCCGCTGCCTCCCGCCCCGCTCCGCCCTACTCCGCCCCGCTCCACCCCGCCTGGGCTTTCCCTCTGGCAGCCACCTTGCTTTCCGCTTTTCCTCCCTCTTCCTTCTAAGTTGTCTTCAGTCTTCACTCCTCCCTCCCTCAGCGTATGCAAATTAACCACCATCTTTGTTGGGTAATTTGCATACTAGCCCTGATTGGCTGGTGGGTGTGGCTTTTGGTTGGTGGGCGTGGCTTGGGCGTAGCAAAGGTACAGTCAGTTTGCATATTACTATTTTATTAGGTAGGATGTACCTCTATTGTACAATATCAGTTGTAATATCTTCAGTTTCATTTCTGAAGCTTAAGGTTTGCGAATTTTGTTTTTGTATTTTTAAAAAGACCTTTTAGCTTTCTTGATCTTTTCTATTGTTTTTCTTGTCTCTATTTAATTTATATCCACTCTGATTTTAATTATTTTCTGTCTTCTGCTAATTTAGGGCTTAATTTGTTATTTCTGTACTTTATTAGGGTAAAACGTTAGGCTCTTTATTTGAGATCTTTCTAATTTCTAAATATATGCATTTACCACTATAAATTTCCCTCTCACATTTTCTTTTGAAGTATTCCACAGGTTTTGGTATGTTATGTTTCATTTGCTTTGAAATTTTTAATTTTTTTCTTTTGATTTATTCCTTGACCTTGCTTGTAGCCTTTTTGATTCCTAACATCTGTTGGAATTTTAGAAGTCGTTATTCCACCTATATACCTCTCTTTACAACCTCTTCCTTCTCAGGCATTTTGGTCTTTCTGTCGTCCAAACCATTGGCTCTTGCCCCAGAATGTGTTGGACCATACTTATGTCTTAAAAAACTTTTCAGCAAAAGCTGTCCAGGAAGCTGGCCAGCCATGGGGATGCTTTAAGTTGGGCAAAACAAAAGGAAGTTCTTGCATTAGTCCATCAGGAGGCTGCCCAAGATGTTAAAACGCACAGCTATAATTCTTTGAGAATGAAGCATATATATTGCTACCTCTTACACTAGCAAACTGCACGATGAATACAGGCTGTTTTTCTCATTGCCACCACTGATCTGGGAAGTGAAAGATGGCAATTAGGCAGTTTAAAATAACACAACACTATTTCATTACCAAGTAACAGCTCTTTCTTCACCAAGCTTTCCCTTTTTTATTTGGGGTATTTTTTGGTAAGTTTTTATTCCAGAATTCTGAAAAAAGTGTATTCTAACAGCTTTTTCCACCTCTTTACTTGTTTTATAGAAGGATGCAGTCCTGGAGTGCCATTACTTCTCCATTTTCAGTGATATCAGTCCTCTTGTGTACTTTTTAAAGGTAAGATATTTTAAAAATTATCAATAACAACAACAAAAAAATCAAAATTCACTTACACTTGTGTTCTGATTTCTATATAATGCAATTATATACTTATTGATGTTTTATTAAAATGTTTAGTAAAAAATATTTTTGGGAATCATGGAAATTTGGGGGATAAAACAACTTTCAGTAAAAGTATTACTATCTCTTTACTAAGACAATCTTTAAATTTAATGTCTAACTCTATGTCTAACTACTTTTTAAAAATTAGCAAACACTGCTTGTTTCAGTTATTCTCTTTTCTACTTTGCCTAGTCTACTGACTTCGTATTTTATTTTACCAAGTAAAAGTTATCTCCTTCATCACCCCAATTATTTAAATTTAAAAATAAATAAAAAGAAAATGCTGGAAAAAAGTTTTCTCCTTTAATGTGAATATCAAGTCTTATTTTAAAGTTAATAACATCAGTATCAATTACATATCATTCAGGCTATCTATTAGCAGTTATTATTAATATAATTGTTACTTTGCAGGAATCTTTGTTACAATCATAGTTTGTTTTGATAGCTGTCTCTTAAAAATATATTTAAATGTTATTTCTAATGACATATTTTGTGATAAGCTTTATTTTCATTCTATAAAAGAGTGTGGGAAAAATAGCTATTGAACTTCTTGGAATACTAGTCAGATAAATATACAGAAATAAAAAAATTCCTAACATTTTCTCCTTATAATTGAGCAATCATATCCTTTCTAACTTTCATAAAATTGGGATAATTAACATAATAGTGTAAAATTCACTACTAATCACTAGGAATATAAGACTCACAAGGGTAAAAACTAGTCCCCAAATCTCAATAATATTATATTCTCCTATATTGGGAGGTTAAAAATGCCTAATATTTATTGAGTATGTCATTTAACCCTCACAAAATCTAAAAGGTAGTCATTAATATAATTGTATTAAAGACGAATAAATTATAGCTTGTAAATATTGTATAATTTTCCCAAATCATATGACTAATATATGGCTGAACCAGATTCTCAAACACAGGCTATTTGACTCAAAACCAATGCTGTATCTAACACACAGTATTGAGTTCTTTAAATCATATAGAAACAGCTATTCTGCTCTGATGTCATTAAGATTCTATTTTGTTGTCATTTATTAATTTTACCCCCTCTTCTAAAGTCATAAAAAGAGTAAAGGCTTTAGATGATCCCTGATAGCGATCTCCACTATATAACCTATACATTCTGTGCTATAGCGACACCAAACTCTACAGGTACAGATCATCACATATAAATAAATTAATCATGATAGATGCTCTATTTAACTTTTGCATATGAATATACTTATTTGCTTTTGGAAATCAGAGATATATCTCCAGGCTTATAAATGAGAGATACTTTCTTGCTTATAATGTAAGTTCTATATCTCTGTAGAGCAGCCTGAGTATGCTATCTCATTTTTATCTCACTAAGTATGGTGCCTCACTCTTGATCACAGTTAAGATATTAAAAAGATTTAGTGATACAAACTCATATTTGTTGTATCCTATTTCAAACAGTATTTTTTTCATTGAATTTAAAAACCCTGAACACCTTTAATACCCATATACTTCTATTTTGCTTTCCAGCCAGATTGTTTGTCACTTGTTTAGTTCATTCCACTATTATCTTGAATGTGAAAGTCTAAAAATTAACCATTTTTTTTCTGTCAGACTATAAGCTTTTGTCACTAATTTAAAATAGTACTATATGGATAAAATATGTAATACATGCTATTAAAGAACAGAGCCCTTAAATATAATAGTAACCACCTTCCTTTAATATTTGTTGACATTTGACTTGAGATAGAAATTTTATTGTTGTATTTCTAATATTTATTATAAAGCATAAAAAAAACTACCAAGATCTTATGTCTTTTACACCACATAAGCACAATTGAAAACTATCATGTTATCAGGGGCAACATAATGATTCCATGTATTTACAAGAATATGAGCTTTTTCTTAGAAATATATGTATGAGAGCTATACAGTAAAAATGATTAATTGTAGGTGAAGTCATACATACCATACCCTACTGAATACTTTTTAGAATGGCCTTCTTAAAGTTATCTCTCTTATAAATGACTAAATATGATGAGTGTGCAATTAAAACTTTATCTTAAGGGTTCTATATGACCTTAAGAGAAATTGAATAAGAAGATATATCTCCATTTTTATAAAATGTATCAATTTCTAAGTGGAAACTACCACACAGCATTTTCAGATACTTCCCCAAGTATTACTCTTTTGCTTAAAGCCAAAACATAGGGAAATGGTCTTAGAACACTGAGGAAATGGTGAAGGACATCTACTGTTTTTTAAATTAAGCCATTTACAAGAAAAAAATAGCATGAAACCCATCCAAATTGGAAAGGATGAAGTAAAAAACTTATTATTCCTAGATGACATGATATTGTACATAGAAAACATTAAAGATTCCACACAAAAACCTACTATATTTAATAAAGGAATTTGGCAATGTAACGGGATACAAAATTAAGACCCAAAAATTGATGGCATTTTTATACACCAATAATGAACTCTCAGAAAGAGAAACTAAGCAAACTATCCCATTTACCATTGCAACAACAAAAAAAAAAGATACTGAGCAATAAACTTAACCAAGGATGTAAAAGACCTATACTCAGGAAACTATAAGACGTTGAAAAAAGAAATAAAGAAAGATATAAACAAGTGGACAAATATATCGTGTTCATTGATTGGTAGAATTAATATCATTAAAATGTCTTACTACCCAAAGCAATCTACAAGTCTAATGCAATCCCTATTAAATTACCAACGAATAACCAACAGTATATTTCACAGATCTAGAATAAATACTCCAAAAATTTTTATGGAACCAAAAAATACTCAGAATAGTGCAGTAATCTTGAGAAAGAAAAACAAAGTTGGAGCGATCACAATACCAGATATCAAGCTTTACTACAAAGCCACTGTGCTCAAAACACCCTAGTACTGGCACAAGGACAGGCATATAGATCAATGGAACAGAACAGAAACTCCAGAAATAAACCAAAACCATTATGTTCAATTAATATTTGACAAAGGAGGCAAGAACATACAATGGAGTTAAGACAATCACTTCAATAAATGGTGTTGGGAAAATTGGACAGACATGCAAAAAATGAAACTAGACCACCAACTTATACCATACACAAGAATAAACTCAAAATGGATAAAAGACTTAAATGTAAGTCATGAAACCATAACAATCCTAGAAGAAACCATAGGCAAAATCTCAGACATCTCTCATAGCAATGTGTTTGCAGCTACATCTCCTAGGGCAAAGGAAACAAAAAAGAAAATAAACAAATAGGACTACATTAAAATAAAAAGCTTCTGTTTGGGAGAACATATTGGGCAATGATACATCTGACAAAGGGTTAATATCCAAAATATATAAGGAAGTCATACAACTTAACAAAAAGAAGACAATCTAATTAAAAAATGACAAAGGACCTAAGTAGACACCTCTCCAAAGTGGATGTATAGATGGCCAAGACACACATGAAAAAATGCTCAAAGTTACTGATTATCAGAGAGATGCAAATTAAAATGACAACGAGGCATCACCTCACACCTGTCAGAATAGCTATCATGAACAAATCAACAAAGGACAGTGTTGGTGAAGATGTAGGGAAAAGGGAACCCTCGTATACTGATGGTGGGAATGCAGACTGGTGCAGCCATTATGGAAAATAGTATGGCATTTCCTCAAAAAATTAAATATGGAACTTCCATTTGACCCAGTGATCCCACTTCTAGGGTTATATCCTACGAAACTCAAAACACCAATCAGAAAAAAATGTATGTACCCCTATGTTCACAGCAGCACAATTTATAATAGCTAAGATCTGGAAACAGCCCAAGTGCCCTTCAGTAGATGAGTGGATAAAAAAGCTGTGGTACATTTTCAATATGAATACTATGCAGCAGTAAAAATGTAGGATCTCTCTCCCTTTGGGATAGTATGGAGGGGCCTGGAGTGTATCATGCTAAGTGAAATAAGCCAGTCAGAGAAAGACAAGTATCACATAATCTCACTCATATGTGGAATCTAAAATAAACTGATGAACAAAATAGATCCAGGGACATAGAATTATGGAACAGACTGACAAATCTCAGAGGGAAGGCAGGGGTGGATAGGTGGATGGGAAGAGATCAACCAATGAACTTGTATGCATATATGCATAACTCATGGACACAGACAGTAGGCTGGTGAAGGCCTGGGGCTGGGGGTAAAGGAGTTAGAAGGGATCAATGTGGGAGAAAAGGGGACATATGTAATACTTTCAACAACAACAAATATTTAAATTAAATTAAGTCATTTATTTTTATTTCTGCCTACTTATCTGTAAAGCATGGCTGTCCCATTATGACATTTACTGAATATTTTAGTTCAGTTTTAAAGCTAAGATATTGGTAAATATCTAAAGTTTTAGAATCATGTTCCCTTGAGTTCTTGATAGCTTTAAAAATTGATCCTTGGTAATAAATTTAATACCAGAAAGTCTGCAATTTTGACATATCAAACCTAAGGATATTTTGTCCAAACATGGAGATTATATACCTTATAGGGATTATCCTATATAATAAAAGGCTAATATGCAAATTGTCCCCTTGGGAGTTCAACCAACCAGAAGTTCGACTGCTTGCTATGATGTGCACTGACCACCAGGGGCCGGTGGGGAACAAAGGACCAGGGGCAACGTGGAACAAAGGAAGGCTCTGGCCGGCAACCAGTAGCCAGGGAAGGAAGGCCCCAGCTGGCAGCCGGCAGCTGGGGGAAGGAAGACCCCGATTGGCCCTGATTGCTGGCCAGACCTAAGGACCCTACTCGTGCACGAATGTTGTGCACCAGGCCTCTAGTATGTCAATAAAGAAAAATTGCTAGTATTTCTAGAGGCAAAATGGAAGGGAGGGTGGGGGTAAGGGGGAGAGACCAACCAAAGGAATTGTATGCATGCATATAAACCTAACCAATGGACACAGACAACAGGGGGGTGAGGGCATGAGTGGGGGATGGGGGGGGCAATGGGGCAATAAGGACACATATGTAATATCTTAATCAATAAAGAAAAAATAAATAAAAATTTAAAAAATTGTAGTTCTGTAGTAAACAAGCTATGCAAAACAAAGTTTGTTTTGGCCATACATGACAATCATTTTCTATTTAATGAGTTGTTTTTTTAAAAAGAAGCTCTCTGTATCTGAAGAGTGTAAAATGTGAGATAAGTGTTCATGTCTCATTTTCTATGTCTTGAGTGCAAGATGATACCTGCTTGAGCAGAAAATTTAGGATCATGGCCCTCATTTGAAATATCAAATAGCAATAACCTATTAAAGAAAATCACATTTTTTTCCTTTGCACAGATTTGTATTGTAATATCAAAGTTAAACTTCATTGTCTTTTTTATTATTCTTACTCATATTTTATTATTTTCTCTACAGCAGTTTCCAGAATTCAACATATAAGACACCTGAGTGATGAAAAGATTGTAAGATGTAAAGAGGTATCTCCAACTCCCAGTAACAAAGAAGACTCACAACAAAAGTTTAAGGAAATGCACAGCCAGAACCTTTCTCCAGACCCAAAACATCAAAGAAATGCTAGTTACAAAATATCTGTCTGTAAGAGTCGTTATAAAGAATATAGATGGCTACAGAGTTGTCAGAGTTCTGGGTCTCAAATTAATCCCTTTAATCTCCTAAATGCTGAGGATTACACTGCTGAAGTTTCAGCACTTGACTGCCACCCCACCTCCATGAGCACCTGGTCTGCAATACGCCCCAAGATTCACAGATATTCCTCGGACACTAGAGCCACAATATGTCCCAAATGTTCCAAGGAAATCACTAATTCTCATTTTCATAAATGTCTCATGGATTCTGATAATGATTCAGACCCTGACTGCCTTCCACATATCCAAATTCCCTTGGGTTCTAAGTATTGTTTTAGCCCCAAATCTATTAGACACCATAATACTTATTGGAATAGCCCTTTATCTCAATCCATGGATCCTAAGCATTCAGTGAACATTCACTGTCCTCTACACCAAAGGGATTCTAAATATTCCTTGGGTTCAACTTCATATTTACATTGTGAAAGTTGCTTGACTCCCCAAAATCTCATGGGCTCCACTGATACCCATACCCTTCCCCTGAATCCTCAAAATACCTCGTGTTACCATGGTACCCCTGGCCCAGACAATATAATCAATATCAGCAATGTTGTTGGCCTTGAAAGTGAGGGCCAATTTAACCTTACTAGTAGCCAACTTGAAAATGAGTCCAATACTTATGAGACTAAAGTGGTCAGTGCTGACAATCTCAAAAATGGGGCCAATGCCAAAGACAAACCTATTCTCAAAGATGAGAGAAATGATAAGACAGACTCTGAAGGTGAGACAGACTCTGAAGATGAGGAAGATCCTGAAGATGAAAATAATACCAAAGATAAGAAAGATCCCAAAGATAAGTCTGACCCCAATAATAGTGATCCCAAAGATAGGAATGCTGAAAATGATACAGATACAAAAATGGATCTGATTCCAGTGGTGATGCTGACCCTACAAGTGGAGCTGATTCCAACAGTGATGGTGACTCTAATAATGGAACTGACTCCAGCACTAACCCTGACTCTACCATTGATAAAAACACTAACAACAATGCTAACTCCAACTACAGCACTGATTCTGAGAAGAAATACACCATCAATTCAGACAATGCCTCTGGCCTAGACAATGATGTTGATCAGGACTGTATTGCTGGCTTAAACAATGGCATGAATCTAAACGACACTTCTGTGCTGCAACATGGAACTGGCGTGGACCATACATTTAGTTACAACAATGGTGCTAGTCTCAGCAATCCCACTAGGTCAGGTAATGACATTTGCTCCAACAATGGTACTGACACCACTAACGAAGCTGGCCCTAAAAACAATAGACCTGACCCTAACTTAAATGGATCTAGCCTCCAAAACAATGGCCCTGGCTGCCAAAATAACAGACAGGGTCCCAACATCCCTGGTTTCAATAATAATGGATCTGATCTCAACATCAATGGCCTTCACCCCAACAACAGCCCTGCCCTCAACAATAATAGCCCTGTCTCCAACAATAATATCCCTGACCTTAAAAATTACCCAGATTCTAATAATAATGCCAGGCCTAATCATGCCACTAGTCACAATAGTGCTTTTAGTTCTAACAAGGATGCTGATTCCAACTCTGATACAAAACCCACCAGTGCTGCTGGTCGCAACTATTCAGCTGTCACAAACTATAACTCAGAACTTGACTACATTCCAAGATTTTCCCATGCACTAGATTCAAGTTTTGCTAACGCCTCATTTTCAATTGCCAAAACCAGCTATGCTACCAGACCCAACTCTACCACTAGCAATGTCAATGTCACTGACACCAGCAACACTACTAGTTGTGGTGGTGCTATTACTCCTAGCTATATTGCTTACACAAACTTTTCCTCAGATGCTAACTATGAGACTAGATTCACTCATGCCATTGGCTCCAACTTTGCCATCAACACCAATTGTTATGTCATAAATACTCTTAATGTTCATAATTCTACTAATGCCAGAAAAATTAATAATCTCTCTGAGCCTACATTGGAAATTGGTTCTAGTTTTTCTATTCCTAATATTGTTTATGGTAGCACCCCCACTTTTGTTGCTGAAATTAACTATACTTCAACTCCTAAAAATTTGACCACCTCAACATTTTCTGATTCATATACACTTGGTAGAAATTATACAATTATTGATAACCAAAAATTTGATGTCTTTTCCAAAGGCAATGATGGCTCTGTGGATTGTGCTATCTTTATGCATGTCACTGAGTCCAAAGATGTTCTTGATGCCAAGAAATGTGGCCTTTTACAACATTTCTCTAGCTTTCAGAATCACAATGGTATCAAGGACACTGCCAATTTAAACTTTCATTCCACATCAAATATTCTGCTCCTGAGTTTTGATATTATAGTAGGGGCTGAACAACCAGATGTGAAGTTTGCAATATCATCAGGTGCTGTGAATCAATTTTTTAAGGTAAGTGCATAAACATTTAGATTTTAAATTTATTATCCATTTACTATAATTCAGTGTTCGCTAAATTGGATAGGAACAATTTTTTTTTTTACTTGGATATTCTAGCCATTGAAGAGAGTAGACAAAGTGTTCAGTATTACTTACTCCTTGACTCCTATAACCAGCAATATGGTTTTTTAGTTAAAAGATCAATCTACTATACAACTGACAAATAGCACAATGGCCTTCATTACACTGTGGATGGCTTGTCTACTACTCTATTAAGGTTTGCACAGCTTATAAATGTAAGCCTAATCACAAACAACATCGTTTAACCTACCTCCTCTCAGCTGTACATGACATGGTATTGGTTCTTTCCTACAATGTACAGAGAGAGAATAAAACTAAATGAACTGTAAATAACATGGATCAAGATACTTTAAAAAAACTATTTCTCAAAAATTCCATTTTATGCAGAAGGTTGTCAGAAATACCCATGATAATTAGAATTTGAATTACTTTGGTGATGTGCTATTAGAGAATAAAGGACCTCAAACCTTTGCTGCTTCTGACTTAAAATTTGTTTTATCCTATTTCTACTGAAAATAAGTAAAATTACCTTTTAAATTTTTTATTGATTTTTAGAGAGGGAGGAAGGGAGAAAGAGAATGAAACAGATATGAGAGAGATACATCAAGCAGTTGCCTCCCATTCGCACCCCGACCAACAATTGAACTTGCAACTTAGGTATTTGCCCTGACCAGGAATTTAACCAGCAACCTTCAGGTGCATGGGACAAAGCTCCAACCGACTGAGCCACACTGACAGGGCAGTAAAATTACATTTTTGATGAGTTTTTATCAAATGTTTCTTCTAGCACTCTGAATTTCATGCACAAAGATTGCTAGGTGTTTGAAAAACTATTTTTTACAGCAGCAAGTATTATTTTTAATGAAACTTTACCAACATTTCTCCAGACATAATTAAGTTGGTACAAATTGAATTTTAGTCTCGTTATAACACATTAGGCATGGTAAACAAAAATGTTTAATTTGGATTGCAGTGTCTGTGTGTATAAATGTGCAACTTGAAATAATTTACTTTCTACTAGGATTGTAATTTAATGTAATTGTACAGTTAAAATAAGGCACATATTCTTATAACCAAAATGAAAGTACAAAACTGGTATCTCCTTAGTACTCTTCTTTAATAGAGTGCAATTTTGATTACATAGTATGTTTTTATAGCATACAGTTGTAATTATGTAGTATGGTTTTATAGTATCTCCTTATGGAAACTTTAGGGTAATGTTGGCCAATTATAAGTAATAAAAATAATATTGCTAACATACAAGCCTTAACATTAAAAAAATATATTTTTCCCAGTTGTTTTCACAAATGGCCTTTTACAGTAGTATGAAATGTTTTATTTTATAGATTTCGTGTTTCTAGCTGAAGGAAATTGGTTATTAGCTTCCTTGTTAAAGAATATAGCTAACATTTGATTTGCAGTTCAAATCATAGTATCTAATAGCTCTGTTTCCTAAGTTGGGGTATGTAAAACATGTTATACTGATCTTAGATGAAAAATATACACAAAGTAGAGTACTTTCCCTTCCATCAAAAAATCAAAGTTTTCAAATGCAGAGTAATTGATTCCTAAAAAATATAACAATAAAATAGCTCCTAATACAGTATCTAGTCATATAAATACTATGCCCTGGGTACATACATTCCAACCTTTGGACCATGACTAGATAATGGTAATATGTGTAACCACTTTTTTTCATTGGACAGGGACAGTCTTCACAATACATTCATCAATAGCTTACAAAGATATGTATTTACTTTGCATGCCTTCACTAACAAAGCATTTTTCTGGAAGAATTATTACTTTCCTTTATATTTTTGGTATTTCTACATTTTCCTAGTTTGTTACATGTTGGTCCATGTTTTCATCACACGCTATTTTGGAGATGACAGAGATGTTTTCCCCATTCAAACAATTTAGAAAGTGAGAGCTCACTTTTAAAAAAATAAAACTTTTCTATCAACCATTAGTGAAACAAACCAACTTAATATCAGAACATATATCAAGCCATTTGTATCATCTTCATTTATTCCTTCAATATGCATTTAATAACTAAGCAGTATAGAAGGTTCAAAAATATACAGACTGAGTTAAAAACATAGTGCCCTCTAAAGTGCTCACAGCCTACTTATCTTAATAGGAAAACAAGTGGCTGTTTGGGGGTAAAAGCTGTATGAAGACAAATAAAATGGCTTCACAGTGGCTTTCCAGAACAGTTAGAAACATTTTGAATGTTAAGATCACAACATGTCACCAGTGTATTAAAGTAGTTGGAAATACGTGTGTGTGGATTATTGTTCTGTATTGCACTTTTCAGAAATAACAAAATAAGATCATAACACTTGAAATATATATATGTTTTGGTGAAGTTTAATATTGACTTTCATGGATAGTCATGCAAGAAGTACTAAGTATGGTATGTTACTAAGAGCTTAGTGTCACTTAATGAGTTATCTTAAAGTTATTTATAATTCTGCACAAATAATATAATTCCATATAAAACTGATAAAATTAATAGTAAGTGTACCTTCCTTAAAGTTAAATTATGAAAATAGCTTTTATTTATAAATAAAATTTAAATAATTTAGTTTAAGTCCTTGAAAGATTCCAATGTACTTGAGAAAATTGCATTAAGGTCATTTAAATAAGTGGCCATATCTGCTTTATAGTAGATTTCAAAAGAACAAACATGATTTAGTTAGTAGAGACACTAAGGAAGGGTTTTCATATAGTATAGTCCATTATAAACAAACTTTTGTAAATATGCAGTTACATAGGTATTTCTAGGCACAGATGCCTGAACATAATCAAATGTGTTATGTTTTTTGCATCCAAGTTCTCTTAAAGTAATACGTGTAGTAATTACCTCAAAAATTAACCAACAAAAAATACTTTTGTTTATAAATATTTTGAATATTTAAGGAGCCAAAAAATAAGTCTTGGTTCAAAAGAGGCTATTTTCAATATAATACCTTCAAAAGTAAGATTGCCTAAAGTGGCCAAAGTTTTCATTACTTTCATTTCAAAATGATCCACCCAGTTTTTCATTCCTTCCCTGCTCATGTTACCATGGGGATGAATGGATTGGTTTAATTCTTCTGCTTAATATTCATTGAAATAACTCTTAAGCCCAAGCTTTAGGGAGATAAATATATTACCTATATAATCCACATAATCAAACCAATGTCTTGTCTAATAGCTTCTAAGTTAAATATGTTTAAATACAGAGAAACAGTTTCTTCCATTGCTAGCTTTTTAGGAATATGCTGTGTTTTGTTACAGTGGAAGATATGTTTTATGGGGATTTTCAATCTAAGATACAACAAAGCCATCTACTATCCAAAGATACTGCCAATTTGCTCAAGGCCTGTTAAACTACTAAACTACTAAACTACTGATGACATCTGTGTGCCAAACTTTTCCATAAATCAGTCATTCATATAATAATTTGGTAGTATTCATAATACTAAAAGTATTTTCATGGTGTCCTATTACTGGATTCCTGTTAGATAAAATAGGCTCCTGAAAGTGTTCAACTGACAAGAGTGAAATGAACTGTAATATCCTTCTGGAATGCATTAGTAAAAGATCTCAAATTGAATGTAACTAAATAAATAATATTAAACAAATCAACAGCTTCCTCCTCCTAACAATATAATCTGCCTATTGTTCTCTCGATAATTTGAGAGAAAACAATCATTAACTTAATAAAAGATGAAGGTCTCAGGTTGAATCCAGTCTTCTCTCTTTATCTACACTATGTGTCTAGTTTTCTGAGCTACTGCAAATCTACAACACAGGTGAACACTCCAAAGAAGAACCAGTTGCCCCAAATTCAAAGCAAAGAACACTTTGTTACTACTGCCCCTATTGCAGAAAAGCTGTGCCAATGACCTTTCTTCTGTAAGAATTTTTGAATAATATATTTTCCCTGATAGCTCAAGGTTCTTTTCCCCAGCTCCCTCAAAGGTAGCAACAGGATCAATGATGCATCATCTCTAAGCAGATAGAGAAAAATAGGCCAAATCAACTTGAGTCCAAAGAGCAGTAGAGATTAAATTAGAACTTTAGGACTGTCACTCAACATCATAAATCTTAAATAATTGACTAAAGAGGCATTTTATTCTCAAAGAGATTTCACCAGAACTTTAAATCCAAGAAATGTTTGCCTCAATGACATAAGTAATTGGATGTGGTGCATTTGACAGCTACAGGATCTGTGTAATCTGCCATGTTTTCCAAGCTTGAAAAAAACTGAGGCAGCTGTGTCTCAATTTATAGACTACATTGTTTTTAAGTTTCTGAGTTTGGACGTATTGGAAGTTAAAGACAACAAAAGTGAAATGATTTAACAAGCAAAATATGAAATTTCAGTTTTGTTTCTCATGACTTATGTCAACCAAAACCCTTCTAAAGATACCTAGATTTATTAGGCAAAATGTTTATTGGATAGAGACTGTTAACCCAGGATAGTAGATTATTTAATAAAATTAAGACTGGTGATAAGAAGGTAGCAGTAAGAAAGGATATACATTGGCCTGGCCAGTGTGGCTCTGTGGTTGAGCCTTGACCTATGACCCAAGAGGTCAGGGTTCAGTTCCCCATCAGGGCACATGCCCAGGTTGTAGACTGGATCCCCCATTAGGGGGTGTGCATGAGGCAGCCAATCAATGATTCTCTCTCATCATTGATGTTTCTCTCTCTCCCTCTCCCTTCCTCTCTGAAATCAATAAAAATATATTTTTTAAACAAGAAAGGAATTGGAGGTGAAGGCCAAAGAAATAATGTTATATAGAGAAAAGGGGATTATTGTGGAATAATAAATATTTCGATAATCTTTATTTTTTAAAATCATATAATTGAATCCCAATATATTCTGGTTAGTCTAAGTCCATTTATATAAGAAATGTTTTTCTTCTACATTATCTTTTGTACTTCCTAACCTGCCCCTATCTCCTCATCATACACAGACACACACCCAAGCACACACACTTGCGGACTTTCAAAGTTGCAAATATAAAAAATATAAGTACCCTATGTCTACAAACCTATCAGCTTCTGTTTTTCCCATTCTGAGGTCATTCTATCTCCCTAAACTTCTTGCTTCATTCAGAAATTAATCTAGCTGTTAAACTGTTCTAAGCCAACTGTACTATCTGGTTGATGACTCTGGAAACTGAAGCTCTTAATGTCTTCCCCACCACTTCTTTTTTATTCTCTCACAGACAGCCTATACAAACACACATGCACAAGCACGCACATGCACACAGTATAGATAACTTCCTCTGCTTTGGAGGTACTTTGGGGACCACAGTTACCACTGAGTTTTTATAGTTATTTTAATAAGAAAATTATTTTTATTACAAACAACTGAATTATAAATGAATTCTGGGATACAGCTTTTTTTATAAGTTGAGAACAACCTAATTTTTTCATACTTGCTATTTTGATTCTTCTTGAATGAAAAGATGGCTACTAAAGTAGTAATTGCAGTGGAAACAACAGAAGAAACAAGAACCAGCACTATTTTATTCCATTTTATAAAAGCTACATAACCAATGGACACTGGTAAAAGTCAAAAAAGCATAGTTCATCCAATCTGACTACATAATGATAGATAACAAGGCAAGTAAAGTTTTATTATAGGCCCTAAAATGACTATTACTAGACAGTTAAAAAAAATCTCTGAAAAGAATCGACTAAGGTTGTTAATGTGAAAGTTTCAAGCAAAAAGTCAGAAACATTCAATTCTCAATGCAATTATTTGCATAGCCTCAGACTACTCTTGAATATAGATTACAAATACAAAATTTTGTGACCAAGATTGGGGAGACATAAATGTTTAATTGGAAAAGACTAAAATTCAAGGTAAATCCTTATGCAGTGATTTCATAACCAACATTTAGTAGCATTTACTATCTGACATGCTTTCTTGGGTTTTACATGTATTAGCTCATTTAATCCTCTCAATAACCCTATGAAGTTACACAATCTTTCCTATCATCCCTATTTTACAAATGGAAAAACTGAGGTAGATGTAGTCAAGTAACCTTTTTATGATCACACCGCTATCAAATGAAAAAGAACCAGAACCTATCATTTAAAATTTAGAGAAAATAACATGTATTAAAGGTGTCATATATAGAAACATTCTTTTAAACTAATATTAGCAGACACCTAGCTTACAAAATGAGCATTACTGTGATTCCACCTCAGTAGCATTTGAAGAGACAGTATTATACCTGCAATTGCAAGATGATCATTGTATGTCTTGGGCATGGGTTTGAAGCTTTCAAGTGATATGATATCTAATATTTTCTACTAAGCAATTCATTTAAAGTAGTGTAAGTAAATTTTTTTTTTCATTACCACTTTTGACTCCCAAGTTTCTTTTTTATCCTATTGTTGCAGCTCAACCCTCAGACAGGTAGCAGACAAAACCTTGGCCATTGATTAATGAAAAGAATACCTTGAGATGAAAAATACAAAGACACAACCAAGAAGGTTTTGAGAATATGAGCAATAACTTCGAAAAGTTGTAGAGATCCCAGAGCAATGTTTATTATATGTTTATTGTCACCTCCTGTCCCCATTATGTGACCATGCCTTTATTATTTATTGGGACCTACAATTGTGGGCAATGTGAAAATTGCCCCATTCACATTATTTGCTTCTGGCAGAATATGGAATTAAGAAAAGGATACACTGTGGTCCTTTCTAGAAATCATATAAAATTATTTTTGTTGTTAATGACTCAAAAAGTCAGTCATACTTTTCAACCACAAATTCTCTTCATCTTTTGTATAAATCTCTGTTTTCAGAAAATGGTCTTAATTTTGAGAAATCTTACCACAGATGCTTTTAATATCATTATGACCACTCTAGAATTAATATCACCAATAATAAATTATTTTATTGTTTATGTTGTTTATTATTTTTATTGTTTTATGAGTGTGATACACAAAATTAAAATAATTGAGACTCATGAGTACTGTGTAGTGTTTGCTTAACTTTTTTTTTCATTTTTTTATTAAGGTATTATATGTGTACATATCTTACCATTCCCCCACCACCCCACTCCCATACATGCCCTCACCCCCCCAGAGTTTTGTGTCCATTGGTTATGCTTATATGCATGCATACAAGTCCTTCAGTTGATCTCTTATCTCCCCCACCTCTCCCTAACCTTCCCGCTGTAATTTGACATTCTGTTTGATGCTTTACTGTCTCTGTATCTATCTTTTTGTTCAACAGTTTATAATTTTTTTGATTATCCATAAATGAGTGAGATCATGTGGTATTTTTCTTTCATTGACGGGCTCATTTCACTTAGCATAATGTTCTCCAATTCCATCCAGGTTGCTACAAATGGTAAGAATTCCTTCTTTGTTATGGCAGCATAGTATTCCATTGTGTAGATGTACCATAGTTTTCTGATCCATTCATCTGCTGACGGGCTCCTAGGCTGTTTCCAAATCTTAGCTATTGTAAATTGTGCTGCTATGAACATAGGGGTGCATATATCCTTTCTGATCAGTGTTTCTAGTTTCTTAGGATATATTCCTAGGAGTGGGATTACTGGGTCAAATGGGAGTTCCATTTTCAGTTTTTTGAGGAAACTCCATACTGTTCTCCACAGTGGCTGTACCAGTCTACATTCTCACCAGCAGTGCACGAGGGTTCCTTTTTCTCCACATCCTCGCCAACACGTCGTTTGTTCATTTGTTGATGATAGCCATTCTGGTGGTACCTCATTGTCGTTTTTATTTGCATCTCTTGGATAATTAGTGACTTTGAGCATGTTTTCATGTGTCTCTTGGCCTTCCTTCTGTCTTCTTTGGAAAAGATTCTATTTAGGTCCGTTGCCCATTTTTTTATTGGATCATTTATCTTCCCTTTATTAAGTTATATAAGCTGCCTGTAGATGTTGGAGATTAAACCTTTATCAGTGATAACATTTGCAAATATGTTCTCCCATACAGTGGGGTTTCTTGATGTTTTGTTGATAGTTTCTTTTGCTGTAAAAAAGCTTTTTATTTTGATGTAGTCCCATTTGTTTATTTTCTCTTTAGCTTCCATTGCCCTCGGGGAAGTATCAGTGAAGAAGTTCTTTTGGCATATGTCTGAGATTTTGCTGCCTGTGGATTCCTCTAGTATTTTTATGGTTTCCTGTTTTATGTTTAAGTCCTGTATCCATTCTGAGTTTATTTTTGTGTATGCTGTAAGTTGGTGATCTAGCTTCATTTTTTTGCATGTATCTGTCCAATTTTAACAACACCATTTATTGAAGAGACTGTCTTGACTCCATTGTATGTTCACGCCTCCTTTGTCAAATATTAATTGAGCATAGTGGTTTGGGTTGATATCTGGATTCTCTATTCTATTCCATTGATCTATATGTCTGTTCTTGTGCCAGTACCAGGCTGTTTTGAGAACAGTGGCTTTGTAATACACCTTGAAATCTGGTATTGAGATCCCTCCTACTTTATTCCTCTTTCTCAGGATTGCTGTGTCTATTCGGGGTCCATTTTATTCCAGATGAATTTTTGGAGAGTTCTTTCTAGGTCTGTGAAATATGCCATTGGTATTTTAATGGGGAATGCCTTGAATCTATAGATTGCTTTGGGTAGTATGGACATTTTAATGATGTTAATGCTACCAATCCATGAACATGGTATGTTCTTCCATCTGTTTATGTCTTCCTCTATCTCTTTTTTCAGTATCCTGTAGTTTTCCGAGTATAGGTCTTTTACCTCCTTAGTTAAGTTTATTCCTAGGTATCTTAATTTTTTTGGTGTGATGGTGAATGGGATTGCTTTTTTAGTCTCTCTTTCTGTAAGTTAACTATTGGTGTATAGAAAGGCCATAGATTTCTTGGCATTAATTTTGTTTCCTGATACATTGCCGAATTCATTTATTAAGTCTATTCGTTTTTGATGGAGTCTTTCGGGTTTTTTATGTACAATATTATGTCATCTGCAAATAAAGACAGCTTTACTTCTTCTTTTCCAATTTGGATGCCTTTTATTTCTTCTTCTTGTCTAATTGCAATGGGTAATACTTCCAGTACTATGTCAAACAGGAGTGGTGAGAGTGGTCATCCCTGTCTTGTTCCTGTTCTTAGGGGAAATGGTTTTAGTTTTTATCCATTGAGTATGATGTTTGCTGTCGGTTTATCATATATAGCTTTTATTATGTTGAGGTATGAGCCTTCTATTCCCACCTCGTTGAAAGTCTTTATCAAGAAAGGGTGTTGGATTTTGTCAAATGCTTTTTCTGCATCAATTGATATGACTATGTGATTTTTATCTCTCAATTTGTTTATGTGATGTATCACGTTTATTGATTTGTGGATATTGTACCATCCTTGCATTCCTGGGATCAATCCTACTTGGTCATGGTGTATGATCTTTCTGATGTACTGCTGGAGCCGATTTGCTAGAATTTTGTTGAGGATTTTGGCATCTATGTTCATGAGGGATATTGGCCTCTAATTCTCTTTCATTGTGTTGTCTTTATCTGGTTTTGGTGTTAGGGTGATGGTGGCTTCATAGAAGGAGCTTGGATTTTTTGGAATAATCTGAGGAGGATAGGTTTTAGTTTTTCCTTGAATGTTTGGTAAAACTCTCCTGTGAAGCCGTCTGGCCCCGGGCTTTTGTTTGCCGGAAGATTTTGAGGACTGCTTCAATTTCTTCTATAGTTACTGGCCTATTGAGCTGTTTAGATTCTTCCAGATTGAGTTTTGGAAGGATATATTTTTCTAGGAATATGTCCATTTCCTCCAGGTTGTCCAGTTTGTTGGAATAGAGTTGTTCATAGTATTTTGAAACAATCCTTTGTATTTCGGCAGGGTCTGTTATTTCACCTCTTTCATTTCTTATTATGTTTATTTGGGTCCTCTTTCTTTGCTTCTTGGTGAACCTGGCTAGAGATTCATCAATCTTGTTTATCCTTTCAGAGAACCAGCTCTTGGTTTTGTTGATTTTTAGTATTGCTTCTTTGGTCTCTATGTCGTTTATCTCCACTCTGATCTTTATTATTTCCTTCCTTCTGCTTACACTGGGATTTTCTTGTTGCTCTCTAACACTTTGAGTTGTAGGGTTAGGTAATGTATTGCCATTGTTTCTTGTTTTTTGCAGTAGGCTTGTAGAGCTATGAACTTCCCTCTCAAGACTGCTTTCGCTGTGTCCCATAGATTTTGGATTGTTGTGTTTTCATTGTCATTTGTTGCCATGATGTTTTTTATTTTTTCCTTGATCTCTCTGGTAACCCAGTCATTGTTTAATAGCATGCTGTTTAGTCTCTATGTGTTTGATTTTTTGTATTGTTTTTATTGTAGTTGATTTCCAGTTTTATGCCACTGTGATCTGAGAAGATGCTTGTTATGATTTCTATCTTCTTGAATTTGGAGATACTTTTCCTATGTCCCAACATATGGTCTATCTCTGAAAATGACCCATGTGCACTTGAGAAGAATGTATATTCTGTGGCTTTGCAGTGAAATGTTCTGAAGATGTCAATTAATTCCATCTGGTCTAGTGAGTCATTTAGGATTGCTGTTTCTTTGCTGATTTTTTGTTTCGAGGATTTGTCCAATGGTGATAGTGGGGTATTAAAGTCTCCTACTATTATTGCATTGCTGTTAATCTCTCCCTTGATATCCTCCAGGAGTTTTTTTAATGTATTTGGGTGCTCCTGTATTGGGTGCATATATGTTTACCAGAGTTATTTCTTCTTGTTGTATTGCTCCCTTTAGTATTATGAAGTGGCCTTCCTTATCTCTTGTTATGTCCTTCACTTTGAGATCTAATTTGTCAGATATAAGTATTGCTACCCCAGCTTTTTTTTCATTTCCATTCACCTGGAAAACCTTTTTCCATCCGTTCACCCTCAGTCTGTGTGCATCTTTTTTTCTGAGGTGGGTTTCTTGTAGACAGATGTATGGGTCTTTTTTTCTTCTCAACTCAGTTACCCTATGTCTTTTGATTGGGGCATTTAATTCATTTACATTTAAAGTTATTATTGATAGGTACTTATTTGTCGCCATTTTTATTCTATACCCCTGTGTTCCTTCTTCGTTTCCTATTTCTTTTTTTTTTCAGCATACGCTTTAGCATTTCTTGCATTCCCTTAGTCCTTTTTTGTCTGTGAAGCTCCTGATTTCACCTTCAATTTTGATTGATAGCCTTGATGGGTACAGTATTCTTGGATTCAGACCCTTCCTTTGCATGACTTTGTATATTTCATTCCTTTCTCTTCTGGCCTGATGAGTTTATGTTGAGAAATAAGTTGCTAGTCTGATAGGGGTTCCTTTGTATGTAACTTTCTGTCTCTCTCTGGCCAATTTTAAGATTCTTACTTTGTCATTGGTGTTTGCCAATTTAATTATAATGTGCCTTGGCCTCGGTCTTTTGGGGTTTGTTTTGCTTGGGACTCTGTGAGCTTCTTGGATTTGTGTGGGTTTTTTCTTCCCTATATCAGGAAAGTTTTCTGTCATTATTTCTTCAAACAGGTTTTCTATTCCTTGCTCAGTTTCCTTTCCTTCTGGAACCCCTATTATGCGGATGTTGTTTTGTTTTGTTTTGTCCCAAAGTTCCCTTAGGGTCTCCTCCTGCTTTTTAATTTTTTTTTTCTAGAAGCTGCTCTACTTGGGTATTTTCGATCTTATCTTCTAGCTCACTGATGTGGTCCTCTGCTTCTTCTAGTCTACTCTTGATGCTTTCTATTGAGTTCTTGTGTTCTTTACAGCAGTGATGTCATTTTTCACTTCTTCTTGGTTCTTCTTCATTTCCTCTTGGTTCTTACTCATATTGTCGAATTTATCTTCCATTCTTTTCAGCCATCTTATGACCATTTCTCTGAATTCTTTCTCTAATAGGTTGCTGGCCTCTAAATCGTTTACTTCCTTTTCTGGTGATGCCTGCTTTTCTTTCATATGTGGGCTGTTTCTTTGTCTCCCCAT
The DNA here is from genome assembly GCA_025583905.1 of Ia io. NCBI lineage: Eukaryota > Metazoa > Chordata > Mammalia > Chiroptera > Vespertilionidae > Ia > Ia io. The sequence continues at coordinate 34,629,732 of JAJQQW010000001.1, read as the reverse complement.
GGTCTCTCTTCTCCGGATGTCTGGTTATGTAGTTCTCTCTCTCCTGCGTTGATTTAAAGACACAAAATACAACACAACCATGTACAACACACAAGGCACTGAACAGCGATGTATTCATGATATTAATAACCTCCAATAAAGGTGACCACCAGAGAAAGGCAAATTAGAAGATAGGAGAGAAAGAAGAGTAAAAAGAAAGAAAAAAAAAAGAGTGTCAAAATGAAATTGGGAAAAGGAGGAAAAGAAAAAAAAATAAGAGAGACTAGAATGAGACTAAGAGAGAAAAGAGGAACAAACTATATACATGGAGAGAAAACTCCAATAGAACAACCACTAATCACAGCAAATGCCAGCAACAAGTACCTGGAGATTAATATAACCTACAACACCAACTAATATCAAGCAAGGCAAGGTAAAACAGAAGTAAAAAGCAAACAAAAACACAGAAAACAAAAAAACAAAAAAAAGAATAAGCAAAACAATCTCACAAAAAAGCATAAAAATTCGATATAATCGACACTCAAGCAAACAACAACAAAAGGACAGAAAGAAAAACAATTTTTTTTTTATAGTTAAGACAGCGAAGAGAAAGGTGTGTATGGACTTGGAGCAGGGGATTGGAAATTAGGTATATAAGTAGGGTGAAATTTTAGCAGGGGGTAAACAGAAAGAATAGGGAAAATCTAGAGCAGGAAAGGGTTAAGATAAACAGGACACCAAAAGGGGAAAGGTTAGGAAGAGAGTGATGGCATAAAGGTAGAGTTGAGATAGAATAAAATGATGGTGAAGGAAAGATAAAAATAGACTGTAGAACACTAATCCCAAAGTAAAATAAAGAGAAAATAAAATGACACTTAAAAAAATAATACAAAATAATAAATAAAATAAAAAAGGTAAAATAGTAATAGTAATAATGCTGATTGCAAACAAAAAAGTAATAAGGTAAAATCAAGTGAGGAAAAAAGAAAAAATAGTTTCTTAAGTAAATGATGCAAAAATTAAAATTAAAAAATTAAAATTAAAATTAAAAATAAATAAAATGTGCAGTAGTGAAGGTCATTCATTTCCCCTATTGTTCTGTTTGGTAAGCCTGTTTCCCAGTCCGGACAGTATTGCAGTTCCCTGCGTTTCACTGCTCCTCAGTGTTGTAATCCAGACCTGATTTTTAAGCAGGTGGTGTTTTAATTTCTGGTATTCCTTTATTTTTAATTACTCTAGGGTCAATTTGTGATTCAGCCTCTGGGTGGCAGTGTTTCTGGGTTGACTTTCAGGACTCTAAGGCCTCTCTAGCGTTTTTTTTTTTCCTCTGTGGCACTCAATACCGGTTTGCGGAGGCTGGCGGGCAAGTTCAAGCTGACTGCACACCCCTGAAAATCCCAGGCTATCCCTCCGCATCAGATCAAAACGGGTTGCTCTTTAGAGATCCCCCCTGTTAACAGCTCATTGGGCCCCCTTTCACAATCACAGATCACACTGGCCCCAACAGCCACGGATTTCTCCAGGCACAGACCTCCCTGGACCTCCAGCTCCCTCAGTGCACACGTTTTTCTCTCCCGCCAGGACTGGAGACCTTACCCTATCCCCGCGAAATCTGACCTTTCCATGGTGGAGTGAAGAGCTCCTTTGAGTCTAAGCTTTCGCGCCACCTGGGACCGGTGTTCTGGGGCTCACAGCTGTTCGGCAGTCACCGCAGTTGTTGATTTTCAGGCCTCCAACAAGATCCACTTTCCCTTTCAAGATGGCAAGGTTTCCTGTCTGAGCCCGTATCTCCAGGAAGGGACCCAGCCGCAGCTGCAGTGGGGGCTGCCCGGTCAGGGGAACCCTGTCCAGCAGTACCCCACCTTCTCCTGGAGTTCAGCTGTCCCTTGGCTTGAGAACAAACACACCCAGTGTGGCCCTCAGCTGTTCTTTCTTTCTGCTCCGAGGCAAGGCTCAGAACACCTCTTGTCTATTCTGCCGCCATTTTCTCCTCCCCCTCGTGTTTGCTTAACTTGATACTTATCTCATTTAACCTTGATAACCCAAGGAAACTGACAGCATATGTTCTTTACCAAGAAGTTTTAGAGATGAATAATTTGGATGTGGCTCTCTCTGGAGTTCTTAGTTATGTCAAGAGAGCTGAAAAAAACATAGTGAAATAACTAAAAGAAAACAGCATTTAATTTATTTCCTTTGGAATTAGAAACAGTTGCTGGGCAGCCAGATATACTTATAAAAACACCTCTTTGTGATCCATAATTACTATATATACACTGAGGAACAGGACACATAGACATTCAAACCATGCTGACCTACCACATCTTTTTATAAGATTCCCACAATGTGTCACCATTCTCTCTATATGCATTCATTTTTTATTACTTAATCCAACCCTCTCCTCCAGCTAGGTGAGTCTCCTCATTTTTTCTTTAATTGTTTTGTGTTGTTTTTTATAGACCCGATATTCTATTTTTTGTAACTTCCCTTAATTCAAAACCAACATGACCATTGAAGCCTCATACTTCTACGAACAATATTGAGTCTTCCATTCCCAAGTTTATATTCTTAAGGTCAGGTGAAAAAGCCATAGCACATTTGGGGAATCACCCATAGGTTGGCATGCATATAGTGCATGGTGGGACTAGGGCTGATGGGATGTAAGATTGGATGTAAGCAGAAACTTTGTCTGACATAGTAGGAAATTTAGACATCATCCTAGAGGTGATGGGTAACCTTTAAAGTTTATAAGCATGAGATCAATGTGATATTATTTCACTGTAGAGAGACAACTCTGGGTGGTGGTGGGGAGAATGGGTTGAAGGAAAAGGTATAGATGAGGAATAACATAAGGACACCTGTTAGGACACAGCTGTGGTAATCCAGATTCTAATTCTAAAGGGCAAAACTTTGGTAGTTCAGAGTTTAATTCAAAAGGGATTGATATTAATCAGTAAGTAGTAATAATGGAGCAGAGAGGGCACATTTGAAAGCTATTAAGGCAAAAGTTGCTGGAATTACTGGATTAATGATGTAAGAAGAAAGAAAGAGAGAAAGGTTTATTATTTCTCCCAGCTCCCTGATGTGGGGAGATGGTGGTGCCATTAACCAAATTGACAAATAAAGAAGCAGAAGAGGGAGGTGGGGGTAATATAAGTTTGTGAATAATTAAGATGAAGACTTCTGAGTAAAATTTTGGTGATGATGTCCAAAATTCATCTAAGATAAACCCTAAGATTTAATAAAATACAGATGAAGTAGAAAATGCACAAAGTGTTAAGAATTCCTTGTATTTTTATAGGGTTAGCAGTTGCTTGAATCATCATCACAATATTGGATCTTAAAAAATCACTCTTTAAAGTCAACATTACATTCAACAGTAGCCTCACTATACATAAAAATAAGGAAACAAAAGCTCAAAGACAAAATTTGTTCTTTAAAACTTTAGCTATAATAACTGACGCAATTTGAACTGGAGCACTTATATTGCTATGATGAGATCCAGAAAGTAACCCCATGGCTTGGATATAGTGCTTTTAACAGAAAGTATTCTACTTATTATTTTTTTAAATTTAAATTCTTTATTGTTTAAAGTATTACATGAGTCTCCTTTTTCCCCCATTGGCCTCACTCTGGCCACCCTAACACCCCAGCACATGCCCTCACCCCACTACTGTCTGTCTCCATTGGTTATGTTCATATGCATGCATACAAGTCTTTTGGTTGATCTCTTACCCCCTCACACTCTGCCTTCTCTCATAGGTTGGACAGTCTGTTCGATGCTTCTACAATATGTCTCTGGTTCTATTTTTGTTCAACAGTTCATGTTGTTCATTATATTCCACAAATGAATGAGATCATGTGATATTTATCTTTCCCAGATTGGCTTATATCCCTTAGCATAATGCTCTCCAGTTCCATCCGTACTGTTGCAAATGGTAAGAATTCCTTCTTTTTTACGGCAGCATAGTATTCCATTGTGTAGATGTGCTACAGTTTTCTAATACACTCATTGCTGATGGCACTAAGGCTGTTTCCAAATATTAGGTGTTGTAAATTGTGCTATGAACATAAGGGTGCATTTGTTTTTTCTGATTGGTGTTTCTGTTTTCTTGGGATATATTCATAGAAGTGGGATGACTGGGCCAAATGGAAGTTCCATTTTTAGTTTTTTGAGGAAACTCCATACTGTTTTCCACAGTGGCTGCACCAGTCTGCATTCCCACAAACAGTCCAAGAGGGTTCCTATTTCTCCACATAATCGCCAGCACTTGTCCTTTGTTGATTTGTTGATGATAGCCATTCTGACAGGTATGAGATGGTACCTCATTGTCTTTTTGATTTGCATATCTCTGACGATTAGTGACTTTGAGCATGTTTTCATATGTCTCTTGGCCTTCTGCATGTCCTCTTTTGAAAAATGTCTATTCAGGTCCTTTGTCTATTTTTTTTATTGGATTATCTTCCTTTTGTTAAGTTATATAAGTTCCCTATAAATTTTGGAGATTAAACCCTTATCGGAGACAACATTGGCAAATATGTTCTTCCATGCATTGGGCTTTCTTGTTGTTTTGTTTATGGTTTCTTTTGCTGTGCAGAAGCTTTTTATTTTGATGCTAAAATCCTGAACAAAATTCTAACAAATTGGATCCAGTATTACATTAGAAAGACTATACACCATGACCAAGTGGGATTTATTCTAGGGATGTAAGGCTGGTACAATATCCACAAATCAATAAACATGATACATCACATAAATAAATTGAGAGACATTTTTTCTTGTTGTTTGTTTTGTTTTTGTTTTTGTTTTTGAGGTAGGTTTGTAGAGCTATAAACTTCCCTCTCAGGACTGTTTTCACTGTGTCCCATAGATTTTGGATTGTTGTGTTTTCATTGTCATTCCTTTCCAGGATGTTTTTAACTTCTTCTTTGGTCTCTTTGGTAACCCAATCACTGTTTAATAGCATGTCAGTTTCCAAGTGTTTGAATTCTGTGATTGTTTTTACTGTAGTTTATTTCTAATATTTTGCCATTGTGGTCTGAGAAGATGCTTGATATGATTTCAATCTTCTTGAATTTGGAGAGACTTTGTGTGTGACCCAATATGTGGTCTATCTTTGAAAATGTCCCATGTGCACTTGAGAAGAATGTATATTCCGTGGCTGTGGAGTGAAATATTCTGAAGATGTCAATTACATCTATCTGATCTAGTGAGTCATTTAGGATTGTTGTTTCTTTGCTGATTTTTTGCCTAGAGGAATTATCCAGTGGTGTCAGTGAGGTATTAAAGTACCCTACTATGATTGTATTGTTGTCTATCTCCCTCTTGATATCTTCCCCGAGTTTTTTTTTATGAATTTGGGTGTTCCTGCATTGGGTGCATATATGTTTACCAGGGTAACTGGTACTAGTATATCCTCTTGTTGTATTGATCCCTTTAGTATTATGAAGTGGCCTTCCTTATCTCTTGTTATGGCCTTCACTTTGAGGTCTATTTTGTCAGATATAAGTATTGCTACCCCAGATTTTTCTCATTTCTATTTGCCTGAGAGATATTTTTCCATCCCTTCACTTTCAATCTGTGTTTGTCCCTTGTTCTGAGGTGGGTCTCTTATAGACAGCATATATATATGGGTCAAGTTTTCTTATCCATCGGCCACTCAATATCTTTTGATTGGAGCATTTAGTCCATTTACATTTAAAGTTATTATTGATAGGTACTTTTTTGTAGCCATTTTTATTTTTTGTGCCTGTGTTCCTTTTTCCTTTTATGTTTCTTCTTTTTACACCAGTCCCTTTAGCGTTTCTTGCATTGCTGGCTTTGTATTGATAAACTCCCTTAGCCTTGCCTTTTTTTTTTTTTTTTGTCTGTGAAGCCCCTTATTTCCCCTTCAATATTGAATGATAACCTTGTTGGACTGAGTATTCTTGGATTCAGTCCCTTGCTTTGCATCACTTTGTAAAATTCCTTCCATTCCTTTCTGACTGGATATGCTTCTGTTGAGAAATCATTTGATCATCTAATGGGAGATCCTTTGTACATAACTCTCTGCCTCTCTCTTGCAGCCTTTAAGATTCTGTCTTTGTCCTGAACGTTTGCCATTGTAATTACGATGTGTCTTAGTGTGGGTCTTTTTGGATTCATCTTGTATGGGACGCTCTGTGCTTGTGTGACTTTTTCTTGCCCAAATCAGGGAAGTTTTCTGACATTATTTTTTCAAATAAGTTTTCTAACCCTTGTTCCTCTTCTTGTTGTTCTGGCTCCCCTATTATTGGAAATTACATAATCATATCAATTGATGCAGAAAAAGCATTTGACAAAATCTAACACGCTTTCCTGGTAAAAACTCTCAGCAAAGTGGGAATAGAGGGATCATACCTCAACATAATAAAAGCCTTATATGACAAACCTACAGTCAGCATCATACTCAATGGGCAAAAACTAAAACTATTTCCCCCAACAACAGGGCCAAGACAGGGATGCCCACCCTCACCACTCCTGTTCAACATAGTACTGGAAGTAGTGATCAGACAAGAAACAGAAATAAAAGGCATCCAAATTGGAAAAGAAAAAAATAAAATTGTCATTATTCACAGATGACATGATATTGTACATAGAAAACCCTAAAGACTCCATTACAAAAACTAATAGACCTAATAAATGAGTATGGCAACATAGCAGGATACAAAATTAACACCCAGATATCTACAGCTTTTTTATACACCAATAATGAACTCACAGAAAGAGAAACTAAAAAACAATCCCATTTACCATTACAACAAAAAAATTAAGATACCTGGGAATACATTTAATCAAGGAGGTAAAGGACCTGTACTCAGAAAATTACAGGATGCTGAAAAAAAGAGATAAAGGAAGACATAAACAAATGGAAGAATATACCATGTTCATGGACTGGTAGAATCAACCTCATTAAAATGTCCATACTACCCAAAGCAATCTATAGATTCAGTGCAATCCCCATTAGAATACCAATAGCATATTTCAAAGACCTAGAAAAAAATCTGTCCAAAAATTCACTAGAATAAAAAAAGATCCTGAACAGCTGCAGCAATCTTGAGAAAGAAGAACAATGTTGGAGTTATCACAATACCTGATATCAAGCTATATTACAAAGCTACTGTTCTCAAAACTGCCTGGTACTGACACAAGAACAGACATATAGACCAATGGAACAGAACAGAGAACCCAGAAATCGATCCAAGCCATTATGCTCAATTAATATTTGACAAAGGAGGCATGAACATACAATGGAGTCAAGACAGTCCTTTCAATAAATGGTGTTGGGGAAATTGGATAGATACATGCAAAAAAAAAAATGAAACTAACCACCAACTTACACCATACACAAAAATAAACTCAAAATGGATAAAGGACTTAAACATAAGATGGGAAATCATAAAAATCTTAGAAGAAGCCATATGCAGCAAAATAGCAGACATATGTCGTAGCAATATCTTCACTGATACAGCTCCTAGGGCAATGGAAACTAAAGAGAAAATAAAAATACATCTACTTGTTTTTTAACCATTTTTTTAAATTTTCAATTGCAGTTGACATACAATATTATATTACTTTCCTGTGTATATTGCAGTGATTAGATATTATGTAACTTGTCATCATTCTGATAAGTCCTTTACACATCTGGCACAATACATAATTATTAAAATATTATATTCCCTATATTATCTATGCCACACTTTAAATCCCAATAACTGCTCTGCAACTACAAATTTGAATTTAATCCTTTCCCCATTTTCACCTATCCTCCCAATACCCATCCCATCTGGCAACTGTCAAAATGTTTTCTGTGTCTATGAGTCTGTTTCTATTCTGCTTATTAGTTCCTTTTGTTCTTTAGATTCAATTGTTGATAGATATGTGTTTGTTGCCATTTATTGTTCATATTTCTCCTCCTCCTTCTCCTCCTCCTCCTTAAAGAATATCCTTCAACATTTCATGTAATACTGGTTTGGAGGTGATGAACTTCTTTAGCTTTTGCTTTTCTGTGCAGCTCTTTATCTGACCTTCAATTATAAATGACTAGAGGCCTGATGCATGAAATTCATGCAAGGGGCTCAGCCCTTGCAGCCCCTCGGAGTAAAGTTATTCTGTAGTTTAGTTGTAATTTTTTTTTCATTTTATTTATTTTTTTTAATTTATTTTCTTTTTATTTTTTATTTATTTTTTTAAATTTCTTTATTGATTGAGGTATCACATATTTGTCCTCATCCCCCCATTCCCATCCCTCACCCCTCCCCACACATGCCCCCACCCCACTGTTGTCCCTAACCGCTGATTAGGCTCATATGCTTGCACACAAGTCCTTTGGTTGATCTCTCCCCTTTACCCCCACCCTTCCCTACCCTCCCCCTGAGGCCCGACAGTCTGATCCATGCCTCCTTGTTTCTGGGTCTGTTCTTGTTCATCAGTCTGTGTTGTTCATTATTTCCCCTAGATGAGCGAAATCATGTGCTATTAGAAATAAACTTATAAGAACCAAAAATGAGACAAGCAATAATGGTCATGGTGACAGGCAAATGAATCAGTATGTAGTGAGTTTTCTTTCTGGGTCAACAGTTCTTTTGAGACCCAATTTCAATGTCCAACAGTTCCTTATGTGTACATGTCAACAATGACATTTCAGTTCTGGATGGTGGACAAATGGTGGTAATGCAGGTCCGACTCTGTCTGGTTTGGTCCTGGGCAACCTGCAGTGATGCACAGCTGTTAACTGCTAGTATGGAAAGGCCACATCAGTGTCTTCCGTCTCTGGACTGCTTCTCTTCTGTCTTCATGGCTGGAGTAGTCCTGTCGATTCCTCTCTGTTGCTGGAATCCACATGGTCTCGGAGTTGTTTTCTGAAAATATACAAACATATTCTCGACCAAAAGTTAATAAAGGAATATTTTCTATAAATTTGACTGGGGATCCTTTTTCATTTTTTGCCCAAATGATTTTCCTCTGGCTTGTTTTGTCACCTTGTGTGTTTTTCATGGGTGTGTCTTGCTTTTAGCCTTACAATTAATTTTCTAAAGTATTAATTTTTTTCTAGATGTAATTTACTTACAGGATATTTTTCCTTACATGATATTCCTCTACTATCCCCTCCTTTTTTGATTTAAATGTTAGGAGGCTTTTGAAAATTTTATAATGTAGTCTTGATGGCTTTTAAATTTTAATTTTTTGCACTATAATATTACTGTTTTAGGTTCATTACAGGGTGCACAATTTTATCATGAGATGAAGTACCAATAAAAATTTTAGTTAACACTTTAGGAACACCTTTTTGTCCAGTACAATTAATTTTTCTAGAATATTCGCTTGTTTCAACTAGCCAAATTAAATTTGCCTGAAAAACTTGACTACTGTTTTACTATCAAATTTATTACTCTAACAACAATCTTATTTTACCCTGTAAATATTGGTGGAAGGGTTTATTTGCCTTCTTGAGTAGGTCCTGAGCATACCTGGTGGTAGGCTGGATTTAGATATCATAAACCCACTTCCCCACACCAATTCTTGTTGGAGTGAGAGGGCAGCTGCTGTCGGCCAAGTCTCTGTCGGTCACCTGGGTACTGATCTGAGCTGGGCATGGGAAGCACAAAGCAGCCATGGGGGCAGGAGACCTCCCTCAGAAGGGGCTATGATTCAGGCCCCTGCAATGTTGGGGGGGTGAGGGTCTGTGCCCCACCTCTGTTGATCCCTAAATTCTCTCCTGATGGCCCCTCTGTGACTGTGCCTGTCTTCGGTTGTTCCTTCCTTGAGGAATCTTACCCGTCTCTGGCTAACTAGCCATCCTCCGGGGCCAAGCAGGGTGACGTGAGGTTCAGTTTTGCCTCCTTGGTAGCCTATGCCCCTGTGGCCTCCATGCCCAGCACCTGCCATGGGATCCCCTCGCCTGCTGGCGGGGCCCCAGCACTGATCACATATCTTTTGGAACCCGGGTTTCTTCTCCAGGGAGGGCTCAGTTTGCCCCACTGGGTGAGAGACAGATCCATGGCACCAGTCATCACGAGACTTCAACCTCGACATGAACAGAGAGCTTATGCAACAGCTGTGAGCAATTGAATTGTGAGAAGAGGGTCTCTCTTGGCCTAAAGGGTAAGAGGGACCAATATAGAATGCTCAGGTGCCTTCCCAGGAGGCCCTCTACACAATGAAAAGGATTAAATCCTTACATGTCCTTTTTAAATTGCTGCCAGACATTCAAAGAAATAGTTTGTACATTTGCTTGGGATAATTGTATATTATGCTGTAGTAATTCTAAAGTATCAAGAGATGTGTTAAGTTTGTCTCCAAGCACCAAACAAATGACTTTTTTTTTTTTTATCCCCAAGGATGCGAGGAACTATTACAAGTACTGGGGGTGATCCAAATCTGGGGAAAATTTTAATGATAGTGTAGAATAATATCATGCAAGGATATTCTTTGTTCTAGTCCATGGGAGTTCCCTTTCAAACTGGCTGTCCATTTCTTTTTATATAGACAAGGTCTTAGTTACATTTTCTGCACCTCTACCGGGGGCACGTAGTGATAATAGTGACACCCTTTCTTTGGTGTCCACACAAGCCAGAAACCTCTCTTTAATTGTACACACAAAGGGGCATTGTTTTGATTTTGTGTCATACAAAAGGGAAGATGGGTGGAGACCCCTGTGTATTTATACTTTCTTGCCCCACCCATGGACCTCCTGGATGTCCAGGCTGTTTGGTATTATTGGGAACTACATTAGTCAGGGGATCAGCCCATGTAAGGGGTCTTATTCATGAAGGGTCAGGAACATAAGACCAAAATACTTACCCTCTTGTCCCAGGTAAAATTACCGTACATCTGATGATTGCTAGCATGGCTAGAAAGGCGTTCTCAGGCATTCTTGGGTTTCTGGTTACCTCACAATTTCTTCCCTGAGGTTTGATGTTCTGATTGATGTTTCTCTGTTTCTGGATCTATTTTTCCCCCTCATCAGTTTATGTTGTTCATTATATTCCACAAATGAGTGAGATCATGTGATATTTATCTTTCTCTGCCTGGCTTATTTTACTAAGCATAATATTCTCCATCTCCATCCATATTGTTGCAAATGATAAGAGCTCCTTCTTTTTACTGCAGCGTAGTATTCTATTGTGTAGATGTACCACAGTTTTTTAATCCACTCATCTGCTGATGGGCACTTAGGCTATTTCCAAATCTTAGCTATGGTGAATTGTGCTGCTATGAACATAGGGGTGCATAAATCCTTTCTGATTGATGTTTCCAGGTTCTTGGGATACATTCCTAGAAGTGGGATCACTGGGTCAAATGGGAGTTCTATTTTTAGTTTTTTAAGGAAACTCCATACTGTTCTCCACAGTGGCTGCACGAGTCTGCATTCCCACCAGCAGTGCACGATGTTTCCTTTTTCTCCACATCCTCGCCAGCACTTGTCATTTGTTGACTTGTTGATAATGGCCATTCTGACAGGTGTGAGATGGTACCGCATTGTTGTTTTGATTTGCATGCATCTCTCTAATGATTAGTGATTTAGAGCAGGTTTTCATATGTCTCTTGGCCTTCCTTCTGTCTTCTTTCGAAAAGTGTCTATTTAGATCAGTTGCCCATTTTTTGATTGGGTTGTTTATTTTCTTTTTGTTAAGCTGCATGAGTTCCCTGTAAATGTTGGAGATTAAACCCTTATCGTTGACATCATTGGCAAATATGTTTTCCCATGTAGTGGGCTTTCTTGTTGTTTTATTGATGGTTTCCTTTGCTGTGCAAAAGCTTTTTATTTTGATGTAGTCCCATTTGTTTATTTTCGCTTTAGCTTCCATTACCCTAGGAGCAGTATCAGTGAAGGAGTTCTTTTGGCATATGTCAGAGATTTTTCTGCCTGTAGATTCCTCTAGTATTTTTATGGTTTCCTGTCTTATGTTTAAGTCCGTGATCCATTTTGAGTTTATTTTTGTGTATGGTGTAAGTTGGTGGTCTAGTTTCATTTTTTTGCATGTATCTGTCCAATTTTCCCAACACCATTTGTTGAAGAGACTGTCTTGACTCCATTGTATGTTCATGCCACCTTTGTCAAATATTAATTGAGCATAGTGATTTGGATCGATTTCTGGGTTCTCTATTCTATTCCATTGATCTATATGTCTGTTCTTGTGCCAATACCAGGCTGTTTTGAGAACAGTGGCTTTGTAATACAGCTTGAAATCTGGTATGGAGATCCCACCTACTTTGTTCTTCTTTCTCAGGATTGCTGTGGCTATTCGGGGTCTTTTTTTATTCCAGATGAATTTTTGGAAAGTTCGTTCTAGTCTGTGAAGTATGCCATTGGTATTTTAATGGGAAGTGCATTGAAATTATAGATTGCTTTGGGTAGTATGGACATTTTGATGATGTTGATTCTACCAATCCATGAACATGGTATGTTCTTCCATCTGTTTATGTCTTCCTCTATCTCTTTTTTCAGTGTTGTGTAGTTTTCCGTGTATAGGTCTTTTACCTCCTTAATTAAGTTTATTCCTAGGTATCTTAATTTTTTTGGTGTGATGGTAAATGGGATTGCTTTTTTAGTCTCTCTTTCTGTAAGTTCATTATTGGTGTATAGAAATGCCATAGATTTCTTAGCATTTATTTTGTATCCTGCTATTCTGCCGAATTCATTTATTAAGTCTAATAATTTTTTGATGGAGTCTTTAGGGTTTTCTGAGTATAGTATCATGTCATCTGCAAATAAGGACAGCTTTACTTCTTCTTTTCCAATTTGGTTGCCTTTAATTTCTTCTTCTTGTTTGATTGCAATGGCTAGTATTTCCAACACTATGTTGAACAGGAGTGGTGAGAGTGGGCATCCCTGTGTGGTTCCTGTTCTTAAGGGAAATGGTTTTAGTTTTTGCCCATTGAGTATGATGTTGGCTGTGGGTTTGTCATATATGGCTTTTATTATATTGAGGTATGATCCTTCTATTCCCAGCTTGCTGAGAGTTTTTATCAAGAAAGGGTGTTGGATTTTGTCAAATGCTTTTTCTGCATCAATTGATATGACTATATGGTTTTGATGTCTCAATTTCTTTATGTGATGTATCACGTTTATTGATTTGCGAATATTATACCATCCTTGCATCCCAGGGATAAATCCTACTTGGTCGTGGTGTATGATCTTTCTGATGTATTGCTGGATTCGATTTGCTAGAATTTTGTTGAGGATTTTGGCATCTATGTTCATGAGGGATATTGGCCTGTAATTCTGTTTCATTGTGTTATCTTTATCTGGTTTTGGTATTAGGGTGATGCTGGCTTCATAGAAGGAGCTTGGAAGTGTTCCTTCTTCTTGAATTTTCTGGAATAGTATGAGGAGGATAGGTTTTAGCTCTTCCTTGAATGTTTTATAAAACTCCCCTGTGAAGCCGTCTGGCCCCGGGCTTTTGTTTGCTGGAAGCTTTTTGATAACTGCTTCAATTTCTTCCATATTTATCAGCCTATTGAGATTTTTAGTCTCTTCCTGAGTAAGTTTTGAAAGGTTGTGTTTTTCTAGGAATGTATCCATTTCCTCCAGGTTGTCTAGTTTGTTGGAGTAGAGTTGTTCATAGTATTTTTTGACAATCCTTTGTATTTCTGTGGGGTCTGTTGTTATTTCACCTCTTTCATTTCTGATTTTGTTTATTTGGGTCCTCTCTCTTTGCTTCTTGGTGAGCCTGGCTAGAGGTTCATCAATCTTGTTTATCCTTTCAAAGAACCAGCTCTTGGTTTTGTTGATCTTGAGTATTATTTTTTTGTTCTCTCTGTCATTCATTTCTGCTCTGATCTTTATTATTTCCTTTCTTCTGCTCACTGTCGGCTTTTCTTGTTGCTCACTTTCTAATTCATTGAGTTGTTGAGTTAGATGATCTATTACCATTTTTTCTTGTTTTTGAGGTAGGCCTGTAGAGCTATACATTTCCCTCTCAGGACTGCTTTCATTGTGTCCCATAGGATTTGCAATGTTGTGTTTTTATTGTCATTAGTCTCCAGGATGTTTTTAATTTCTTCTTTGATCTCATTGATAACCCAATCATTGTTTAGTAGCATGCTATTCAGTTTCCAAGTGTTTGAATTTTTTGGAATGTTTTTATTGTAGTTTATTTCTAATATTATGCCATTGTGGCCTGAGAAAATGCTTGATATGATTTCAATCTTTTTGAATTTGGGGAGACTTTGCTTGTTACACAATATATGGTCTATTTTTGAGAATGTCCCATGTGCACTTGAGAAGAACGCATATTCCATGGCTTTGGGGTGAAATACCCTGAAGATGTCAATTAGGTCCAACTGATCTAATGTGTCATTTAGAATTGCTGTTTCTTTGCTTATTTTTTTTGTCCAGAGGATTTATTCATTGGTGTCAGTGGTGTATTGATGTCCCCTACTATGATTGTATTCATGTCGATCTCTCCCTTGATATCTTCCAGCAGATTTTTTATGTATTTGGGCGCTCCTGCGTTGGGTGCATATATGTTTACCAGAGTTATATCTTCTTGCTGGATTGCTCCCTTTAGTATTATGTAGTGGCCTTCCTTATCTCTTATTAAAGCCTTTACTTTGAGGTCTATTTTATCTGACATAAGTATCGCAACCCCAGCTTTTTTCTCATTTCCATTTGCCTGAAAAATGTTTTTCCATCCCTTCACTCTCAGTCTGTGTGAGTCTTTTGCTCTAAGGTGGGTCTCTTGTAGACAGCAAATATATGGGTCATGTTTTCTTATCCATTCAGCTACCCTATGTCTTTTGATTAGTGCATTTAATCCATTTACGTTTACTGTTATTATTGATAAGTACCTGTTTGTTGACATATTTTTCCTTAGTGTTTGTGTTTCTTCTTGCCTTTCTCTTCCTTCTTTTTACAGCAGCCCCTTTAGCATTTCTTGCATTGCTGGTTTGGTAGTGATGAACTCTCTTAGCCCTTTTTTGTCTCTGAAGCTTCTGATTCCACCTTCAATTTTGAATGATAGCCTTGCTGGGTATAGTATTCTTGGATTCAGTCCCTTGTTTTGCATCACTTTGTATATTTCACTCCATTCCCTTCTGGCCTGGTGTGTTTCTGTTGAGAAATCAGTTGATATTCCGATAGGAGATCCCTTGTAGGTAACTTTCTGTTTCTCTCTGGCAGCCTTTAAGATTCTTGCTTTGTCGTTGGTGTTCGTCAATTTAATTATGATGTGTCTTGGTGTCAGTCTTTTGGGGTTCAACTTGTTTGGGACTCTGTGTACTTCTTGGACTTGGATAGTTTTTTTCTTGCCAATATCAGGGAAGTTTTCTGTCATTATTTCTTCTAACAGTTTTTCTATTCCTTGCTTCTCTTCCTCTCCCTCTTTTATCCCTATTATTCGAAGGTTGTTTCGTTTTGTGTTGTCCTGAAGCTCCCTTAGGCTCTCCTCTTGCTTTTTGAGTCTTCTTTCCAGTTGCTGCTGTGTTTGTGTGTTTTTTCCTACCTTGTCTTCTAATTCGCTGATGCGGTCCTCAGCCTCTTCTACTCTACTCTTTAAGCCTTCCATTGTGTTCTTTATTGCAGCTATGTCGTTCTTCATCTCCTCTTGGTTTCTTTTCATGTTGGTGACATTTTCATTCAGCTCCTTATAGTTCTCATTGAGTTGTGTGTATTTGTCATCCATCCGTTTAAACATCCTTATAACGAATACTCTGAATTCTTTCTCTGTTAAGCTGCTAGCCTCAAGTTCATTTAACTCCCTTTCTGGTGATTCCTCTTTTTCCTCCCTTTGGGAATTTCCTTTTTTTCTCCCCATGTTTTCCTGTAGTGTTTTAATTGTAGATCCGCTTGCTTTGCTACCCAGGTTCTTTTGGGGATGGTGCTACTGTTGTAATCTCTCAGTTCTCCTGGGCTTGGTAATCTAGTGTAGCTCCCTACTTGAGCTACTTGGGTTCTCTTGATGTAGGCCTGCAAGCTTGAGAGGCACAACTGTGGTGTCTAAAAGTCAGCAGCTATGGAGTGTCCCAGTTTTTGCTGTCTTGCACCCTTAGTTGAAATCATGCGAGTCCAGTGGGAACTCACAGTGGCACCCAGGAACTGTCTGTTGGGAGAGCTCCCAGTGGCTCCCACTAGCACCCTGTGTGTAGATAGGCTCAGGGTGCCTGCCTGTTGTAAATTCGCTTCTGTGGAGGTGTGTTTGCAGGGGCACAGCTCTGACGCACTTGGAGAGACTCTGGCACTGAAGTTAAACAGCTAGGGTGTATGTGGAAATTATCCAGGAGAAAGGAGTTCAGAGTTTCTGCTGTGGGGCAGCGTGTCCTCGGCTGTACAGAATCACACCCAGCAGGGGCTCAAAGCAGCTCCCCAGAGGACCCTGTGGATATATGGGCTAAGGGCGCCTTCCCTTGCTGTGGCCGTGAGTTTGCCCGCTCTGGAGTGTGCGCGAACTGGTGGCGCGCCCGCCAGCGCACAGCTCTGAAGCACTTTGAGAGACTCTGGCACTGAAGTTAAACAGCTAGGGTGTATGTGGGAAGTTATTCAGGAGAAAGGAGTTCAGAGTTTCTGCTGTGGGGCAGCGCGTCCTCGGCTGTACAGAATCACACCCAGCAGGGGCTCAAAGCAGCTCCCCAGAGGACCCTGTGGATATAGGGGCTCAGGGTGCCTTCCTTTGCTGTGGCTGTGAGTTTGCCCGCTCTGGAGTGTGCAGGAACTGGTGGCACGCCCTCCAGGGCACAGCTGTGAAGCACTTTAAGAGACTCTGGCTGTATTACAAAGCCACTGTTCTGAAAACTGCATGGTACTAGCATAAGAACAGACAGCTTGATATCTGGTATTGAGATACCACCTACTTTGTTCTTCTTTCTCAGAATTGCTGTGTCTATTTGGGGTCTTTTTTTATTCCAGATGAATTTTTGTAAAGTTCTTCCTAGGTTTGTGAAATATGCCGTTAGTATTTTAATGGGAAGTGCATTGAATGTATAGATTTCTTTGGGTAGTATGGACATTTTGATGATGTTGATTCTACCAACCCATGAACATGGTATGTTCTTACATCTGTTTACATCTTCCTCTATCTCTTTTTTCGACGTCCTGTAGGTTTCCGCGTATAGGTCTTTTACTTCCTTAGTTAAGTTTATTCCCAGGTATCTTAAATTTTTTAGTGCGATGGTGAATGGATTGCTTTTTTAGTCTCTCTTTCTGTAAGTTCATTATTGGTGTATAGAAATGCCATGATTTCTTGGCGTTAATTTTGTATCCTGCTACATTGCCGGATTCATTTATTAAGTCTAATAATTTTTTATGGAGTCTTTAGGGTTTTCTATGTACAGTATCATTTCATCTGCAAATAAGGACAGTTTTACTTCTTCTTTTCCAATTTGGAAGCCTTTTATTTCTTCTTCTTGTCTGATCACTAATGCTAGTAATTCCAGCACTATTTTGAACAGGAGTGGTGAGAGTGGGCATCCCTGTCTTGTTCCTGTTCTTAGGGGAAATAAGTTTAGTTTTTGCCCAGTGAGTATGATGTTGGCTTTGGGTTTGTCATATATGGCTTTTCTTATGTTGAGGTTTGATCCTTCTATTCCAACCTTGCTGAGAGTTTATAACAAGAAAGTGTGATGGATTTTTTCAAATGCTTTTTCTGCATCTATTGATATGACTATATGATTTTTATCTCTCAATTTGTTTATGTGATGTATCACATTTATTGATTTGCGAATATTGTACCTTCCTTGAATCCCAGGGTAAATCCTACTTGGTCATGGTGTATGATCTTTCTGATGTACTGCTGGATCCGATTTGCTAGAATTTTGTTGAGGATTTTGGCATCTAAATTCATGAGGGATATTGGCCTGTAATTCTTTCATTGTGTTGTCTTTATCTGGTTTTGGAATTAGGGTGATGCTGGTTTCATAAAAGGAGCTTGGAAGTGTTCCTTCCTCTTGAAATTTCTGGAATAGTTTGAGGAGGATAGGTTTTAGTTCTCCCTTGAATGTTTGGTAAAACTTCCCTGTGAAGCCGTCTGGCCCTGGGCTTTTGTTTGCTGGAAGTTTTTGATGACTGCTTCAATATCTTCCAGTTATCAGCCAATTCAGATTTTTAGAATCTTCCTGAGTGAGTTTTGGAAGGTTGTATTTTTCTAGGAATGTGTCCATTTCCTCCAGGTTGTCTAGTTTGTTAGAATAGAGTTGTTCATAGTATTTTTTTTAACAATCCTTTGTATTTATGTGGGGTCTGTTATTTCACCTCTTTCATTTCTGACTTTGTTTATTTGGGTCCTCTCTCTTTGCTTCCTGGTGAGCCTGGCTAGAGGTTCATCAATCTTGTTTATCCTTTCAAAGAACCAGCTCTTGGTTTCATTGATCTTTTTTATCGTTTTTTTTGGTCTATATGTCGTTCTTTTCTGCTCTGATCGTTATTATTTCCTTCCTTCTGCTCACTGTGGGCTTTTCCTGTTGCTCTCTTTCTAATTCTTTGAATTGTAGAGTTAGATGATTTACTACTATTTTTTCTTGTTTTTTTGAGGTAGGCCTGTAGAGCTATAAACTTCCCTCTCAGGACTGCTTTCATTTTGTCCCATAGGATTTGCATTTTTGCGTTTTTATTGTTGTTAGTCTCCAGGATGTTTTTAATTTCTTTGATCTCATTGATAACCTAATCATTGTTTAATAGCATGCTATTCAGCTTCCAAGTGTTTGAATTTTTTAAATGTTTTTATTTTAGTTTATTTCTAATATTATGCCATTGTGGTCTGAGAAAATGCTTGATATGATTTCAATCTTCTTGAATTTGGGGAGACTTTGTTTGTGACCCAATATGTGGTCTATTTTTGAAAATGTCCCATGTGCACTTGAGAAGAACCTATATTCCATGGCTTTGGGCTGAAATGCTCTGAAGTTGTCAATTAGGTCCATCTGATCTAGTGAGTCACTTTGAATTGCTGTTTCCTTGATGATTTTTTGTCTAGAGGATTTATCCAGTGGGGTATTAAAGTACCCTACTATGATTGTGTTGTTGTCGATCTCTACCTTCATATCTTCCAGGAGGTTTTTTTTTTTTTTTATGTATTTGGGTGCTCCTGCATTCAGTGCATATGTGTGTATCAGGGTTATATCCTCTTGTTTTATCGATCCCTTTATTATTATGAAGTGGCCTTCCTTATCTCTTCTTATGGCCTTTACTTTGAGGTCTATTTTGTCAGATATAAATACTGCAACCCCAGTTTTTTTTCCGTTTCCATTTGCCTGAAAGATGTTTTTCCATCCCTTCACTTTCAGTCTGTATGAGTCCCTTTTTTCTGAGGTGGGTCTCTTGTAGACAGCATTTATATGGGTTGTGTTTTGTTTTTTTTATCCATTCAGCCCATTGATGTCTTTTGATTGGAGCATTTAGTCTATTTACGTTTAAAGTTATTATTGAAAGGTACCTGTTTGGTCTACGGCCATACCACCCTGAACGCGCCCGATCTCGTCTGATCTCGGAAGCTAAGCAGGGTCGGGCCTGGTTAGTACTTGGATGGGAGAAAGGTACCTGTTTGTAGCCATTTTTATTCTTTGTGTCTATGTTCCTTACCTTTTTATTTCTTCTTTTTACACCAGTCCCTTTAGCTTTTCTTGCAATGCTGGCTTGGTAGTGATGAACTCCCTTAGGGTTTTTTTGTCTGTGAATATCCTTATTTCCCCTTCAATTTTGAATGATAGCCTTGCTTGATAGAGTATTCTTGAATTCAGTCACTTGGTTTGCATCACTTTATAAATTTCCTCCCATTCTTTTCTGACCTGATGTGTTTCTGTTGATAAATCATTTGATAATCTAATGGGAGATCCCTTGTATGTAACTTTCTGTCTCTCTCTTGCAGCCTTTAAGATTCTCTCTTTGTCCTGAATATTTGCCATAGTAATTATGATGTGTCTTGTTGTGGGTCTTTTCGGGTTCGTGCTGTTTGGGACTCTGTGCTTGTGTGACTTTTTTCTTCGCCACATCAGGGAAGTTTTCTGACATTATTTCTTCAAATAGGTCTTCTAACCCTTGTTCCTCTTCCTGTTGTTCTGCCACCCCTATTATTCATATGTTACTTCGTTTCATGTTGTCCCATAGCTCCTTTAACCTCTCCTCCTGTCTTTTATATTTTTCTCCAATTGCAATTCAGTTTGTCTGTGTTTTGCTTCCCTGTCTTCTAATTCACTAATTCGGTCCTTCGCTACTCCTAGTCTACTGTTGAAAGTTTCCATGGTGTTTTTTATTGCAGCTATGTCACTGTTCATTTCTTCTTGATTCTTACATAAGTTGTTGATTTTTTCCTCCATCCTGTTTATGAACTCTATGACCCTTATTCTGAATTCTTTTTCTGACATATTGCATGCCTCTGTTTCACTTAGCTGCTTTTCTGGTGCTTCCTCCTTTGCTTTCCTTTGGAGGTATCTTTGTCTACCCATTTTTGGTCTCACCCACTGATCTAGATGTCAAGCTGTGCAGGGGCTGCTCCTTGGGTGGCAGTGGCTTCTCGGGCTGTGGTTGCTCCTCGGGCATACACAGTAGCAGCTGCTTCTCAGTTGGCAGCAGCTCCTCTGGTGGGTGCTGTTCGCAGCTGTGGTGTCTCCTCTGTCTTGTGGGGGAGGCTGCTCGTATAGCTGCTCTTCCTTGGACGGGTGTGGGCTGATTATGAGGTTGCTGCTCCTTGGATGGGGACAGGTTGCTTGTGTCCGCTGCTCGTTGGATGCGGGCCAGCTGCTCACATGGCTGCTGCTCCTCGGACAGGGGTGGACTGCTCACGTGGCTGCTGTTCTTTAGATGGGGGCTGGCTGCGTGCTGCTGCTGTTCCTCTGATGGGACAGGCTGCTCGTGATGCCGCCGCTCCTTGGACAGGGGCAGGTTGCTTGTAGGGCTGCTGCTCCTCGTACAGTTGTGGGTTGGTCGTGCAGCTGCTTGTCCTCGGACAGGGGACAGTCTGCTTGTGCGGCTGCTGCTCCTCATGTGGGATTGAGCTGCTCATGCTGTTGATGCTCCTCAGACAGGGACGGGCCGCTCACCCAGCTCCTTCTCGTCAGACAAGTGCAGGTTGCATGTGGGTGCTGCTCATTGGACCAGTGTGGACTGCACAGGGCTGCTGCCCCTTCGATGTGGGTGGTCTGCTTATGTGTCTGCTGCTCCTCAGATGGGGGGAGGCTGCTCGTGAGTCTTCTGCTCCTCAGAAGGGGGCGGGCTTCTCACACAGCTGCTGCTCCTCAGATGTGAGCAGGTGACTTGTGCATCTGTTGCTCCTTGGAAGGGGGTGGGCTGCTCACACAGGTGCTGCTCCTCCAATGGGGGCAGGCAGTTCACACAGCTGCTGCTCCTCGAATAGGGGCAGGTGGTTCGTGCGGCTGCTGCTCCTCGGAAGGGGGTGGTCTACTCACACAGCTGCTGCTCCTAGGATGGGGGCAGGCTGCTCACACAGCTGCTGCTCCTTGGAAGGGGGCTGGCTGCTTGTGCGACTGCTCGTGTGGCTGCTACTCCTTGAATGGGGGCAGGTTGCTTGCACAGCTGCTGCTCTTCAGACAGGTGCAGGGTGCAGGCTGCGTGCAGCTGCTGCTCCTCAGATGGGGGCCAGCTGCGTGGGACTGCCGCTCCTCAGTCATGGGTGGGCTGCTCAAGTGGCTGCTGCTTCTCAGATGGGGCGAGCTGCTCACGTGGTTGCTGCTCCTCAGACATGGGAACTGGCCGCTCACACAGATGCTGTTCCTTGGACAGGGGCAGGCCACATGAAGCTGCTGCTCTTAGGCCTGGGGCGAGTTGCTTGCGGGGCTGCTGCTCCTTAGACAGGAGTGGGCTGCTCACGTGTCTGCTGTTCACGTGGTTGCAGTGCCCTCGGCTAAAGCATTGGACCAGTCAGAGGGGAGCGTGCTTCAGAACTCACAAGAGCCTGCATCCAAGGTGGCTGGAGCCTCATTGACTGTGGGATCACAGCTTAGGTAGCAGGTCCCTGGCAGGGGTGGCTGTAGAGTCCCAGGTGTTATCTGAGGGGACTCTGGGTGGAGTTGAGGCTGGTAACCCAGTTACAGCAGCTCTCCCCTTCAGAAAGGCTAGGCCTCTGAGGACAAGCTGGCCTCCCAGTACAGCTGAGTCTCCTTCGCCAATTCGGGCTGAATTCCACTCGTTTCAGCCACTCACTCTATTTGCTCTGGGACAAGGGTCAGGACACGTCCGTCTAATCCATTGCCATTTTGTCTCCTCTCCTCTCTTCGACTCTTCTTAAAAATCAATGGAAAAATATCCTTGGGTCAGGATTAGCAAGAAAGAAATAAAATAAATGAAACTAACTTTATGTCTAGTTTGTATACTGCTTCTTTGTTGATTTTTTTAAATTTCTTTATTGATTAAGGTGTCACATATTTGTCCTCATCCCCCCATTCCCATCCCACACCCCTCCCCATGGATGCCCACACCCCTGTTGTCCTTAACCATTGGTTACACTCGTATGCATGCACACAAATCCCTTGGTTGATCTCTCCCCCCTACCCCCACCCTCCCCTACCTTCCCTCTGAGGCCTGACAGTCCAGTCGATGCCTCCTTGTTTCTGGGTCTGTTCTTGTTCATCAGTCTATGTTGTTCATCATTTCCCCTAGATGAGTAAGATCATGTGTTACTAGAAATACACTTATAAGAACCGAATATGAGACGAGCAATAATATTTATGCTGACAGGCAAATGAATCAGTCTGTAGTGAGTTTCTTTCTGGACCAACAGATCTTTTGAGACCCAATTTCAATGTCTACCAGTTCCTTATGTGTACATGTCGGCACTGACATTTCAGTTCTGGATGGTGGACAAATGGTGGTAATGCAGGTCCGACTCCCTCTGGTTTGGTCTCGCCCGGACCCAGGGGCGTGGCCTCACCCAGACTCAGGGGCACGCGGCCTCACCTGGACCCGGGACCCAGCCTCACCCAGACCCAGGGTCATGTGTCCTCACCCGAACCCAGGGGTGCGCGGCCTCACCCAGACCCGGGGGCGCGGCCTCACCTGGTCCCAGGGGCGCACGGTCTCACCCAGATCCAGGGGCGTGCGGCCTCCCCTGGACCCAGGGGCATGCGGCCTCACCCGGACCTGAAGGCACGCGGCCTCACATGGGCCCAGGACCCAGCTTCACCCGGATGCAAGGGCATGTGGCCTCTGCCGGACCCAGGGGCACACGGCCTCACCCAGGCCCGGGACCCAGCCTCACCTGGACCCAGGGGTGCGTGGCCTCTCCTGGACCCAGGGGTGCGTGGCCTCACCCAGACCCGGGGGCGTGCAGCCTCACCCAGACCCAGGATCCAGCCTCACCCAGACCCAGGGGCGCGGTCTCACCTGGACCCAGAACCCAGCCTCACCCAGACCCAGGGGCGTGAGGCCTCACCCATACCCAGGGGCGCGTGGCCTCACCCGGACCCGGGACCCAGCTTCAACCAGACCCATGGGCGCGTGGCCTCACCTGGACCCAGGGGTGCGCTTCCTCACCCGGACCCGGGACCCAGCGGGGCTTCGTCTTCTTGATCCCAACTCTCATCGGTCAATTCCTTCTCAGCAATTCCTCAGGCCATTTTCTCAAAGCTCCAGGGCGGCTCCCATGGAACTCACTGGGCAGCGGGCTTGGCGAAGCTCCGGTGCGCCCGGTGTGCGGTGGTGGGATGGTCCGAGGTCGCTGCGACGGCGCTCGGGTCTTCAGTGGTGGCTGGTCACCGGGCGTGCGCACCTGGCCGCTTCCGGGGTGCTGAGATTCTCGAAGGACTTGGAGGTCAGCAAGCGCTGAGTCTCCCACCCCATGTCTCCCAGGGGCTCATCTGTCTGTGCCTGGCAGCGAGTGGAGCTGTCCCCTCAGCCGGAGACTGCCGGGGGAACTGCACCGAGCACGTTCCAGGCCTCCATTGTGTCGCCAGAGCCATAGTTCTTAAAGTGTGATCTTTGGCTCACCGGCATCAGCATCATCCCGTGTCCCCCTCTCTTTTATTCTAGTTGTAGAGCATCTGCTCAGCCAGCTCTCTGGTGGTTCTGGATGGTGTCTGCTCTGTTTTCAAGTTGTTGTTTCAAAATTGTTGTGGTAGGCAACAATCAGGCGTCTGCCCTATGCCTCCATCTTGGTCCTCCTTTGTGTAGTTAAGTCTTGATTGTTGCTGGTGTCACTGGGAGGAATTTTCCTCCAGGCCAATTGGCTGTGAGGACCCGCTGTGTCTATAAAGGAAGAATTTCTGTGCAGGAGACACGTTTATGGGCCGGGACTTGTTCCAGTAGGGCTTTGGCGCTCACTGAGTCTGCCTCTTGAATATGTCCCTTATGCGAGTGGTTGAAATCTGGTGTCGTCTCACACCGACCTCTAGATGCCCTCGTTTCTGGGTCTCCAATGGGGTGCAGGTCAGCTACTGTCTGAGGCCACTCAGCAGGAGTTACAGCAAAAACTGCAGTTTTCTCCTCTTTGATTGAGTGGTTTTGGAGCAGTCTGACTGGAACTGCAGTTTATTTGGTTAAGCTGCCACAGGGCAGGCCATTTATATGCAAAAACTGCTGTTTGGAGCCTGGGTGGGTTTGTAGAATGTGCGGGGCGGGTCTCAGGGTGTGGGGTCTCAGGGCATCACTAGGCTAGGGCGTGGCAAACAGCAATGGCTGCTAGTCTGCCTTTTCTGCCTTTTCTGCCTTTCCACGTTTCCAAGTCCCCAAGTCCCGTGCTCCAGGGCAGTAAACACTGATTGCTGGGTGCACCTCTGCAAGAAAGTCACTCTCACTTTCCGACATGATGGCCGAGAGTCCAGCTTCTCCCCGTAGGTGTCTGGGTCCCCTGCGCGTCCCCAGAAACTGGATTTCAGAGTGATTGGGAGCTTATCTCCCTACGGGTTGGAAAAAAAGCCCCATGTCCCATCACCCGCCACCAGCCTGATTCACGCGCCTCCATACCTCAGCCCCTTGGCATTTGTTCTTTCTTTTTCCTTCTTAGTTGTAAATCTACTATTCAGCCAGCTTTCCCGTGGTTCTGGGTGGTAGACGCTTTGTCTTTAAGTTGTATTTTTGAAATTGCTGTGCGCAGCGAAGTTTATTTGTTTAACTTTGCTGCCATCTTGGTTCTCTCTTCTGATTTTATTTATTAGGATAAATAGTGACAGTTATACATGTTCTGTTCCAATTAATTTGCCTTTATTTATTTTTATTGTTTAATTACGTTGTCTAAGAGTTCCAATACTCTGTTGAACAAAAATAGTGAGAGTGGGTATCCTTGTCTTGTTTCTGATCTTATGGGAGTGCCTTTTTAGCTTTTCATCAGAGTACAATGCTGTCATTTTAGCACATATGTCCTTGATATATGATATGATTATCTCAATTGATGCAGAAAAAATATTTGACAAAAATTGCCATTTTATGATATCACTTAGGTTGAGTTTTGTTTCCTCCATGACACTCTGTTGAGGATTATTTTCATAAATGAATGTTGTATTTTTTCAAATGTTTTTTCTATGTCTATAGAGAGGATTATGTGATTTTTATCTGTTGTTTTGTTAATGTGGTATATTACATTGATTGATATGTGGATATTGAATCATCATTGAATTCCTGGAATATATGCCACTTGATCATGTTGCACAAGATTTTTAATGTATTATTGAGTTTACTTTGCTAGTATTTTGTGAGAACTTTTGCATCTATGTTCATCAGGGATATGTCTGTAATTCTTTTTTTTGTAGCTTCTATGTCTGGTTTTGGTTTGGGAGTAATGCTGGTCTTGCAAAATGAGTTAGGAAGTATTTCATCCTCTTTAATGTTTTGGAGTAGTTTGAGAAGTATAGGTATTTTTTAAATGTTTGGGAAAATTCACCTTTGAAGCTGTCTGGTCCTGAACTTTTTGTTGTTGTTGTTATTGTTGGGGGTTCTTTGATAGCTGATTAAATTTTGTTACTCGTAATCAGTCATTTCAGATTTCCTGTTTTTTCCACATTCAGTTTTGGAAGATTGTGGTTTTTTAGGAATTTGGGCTTTAGGTTTTCCAATTTGTTGGTTATAGTTATTGACAATATTCTCTTATAATCCTCTGTACTTCCATAATTTCTCTTTTATTTTTATACTAGAGGCCCAGTGCATGAAATTTGTGCACAGAGGGGGGTTGCTCAGCCCGGACTGCACCCTCTCCAATCTGGGATGACTGGCTCCTAGCCACTCACCTGTCTGCTTGCCTGATTGTCCCTAACCCCTCTTCCTGCCGGCTTGATTGCCCCTACCCTGACCCCCTGCCAGCCTGATCACCCCTACCTTGCCCTCCCACCTGCCTGATCACCCATAACCCCTCTGACTGCCTGCCTGATTGTCCCTAACTGCCCTCCTCTGCCAGCCTGATCTTGCCCCTAACTGTTCTCCCCTTCCTGCCTGATCACCCCCAACTGCCCTCCCCCGCCAGACTGATTTTGCCCCCAATTGCCCTCCCCTGCCGGCCTGCTCTTGCCCCCAACTGCTCTACCCTGCCAGCCTGATCTTGCCCCCAACTGCCCTCCATTGCCAGCCTGATCGCCCCTACCTGCCTCTGCCTTGGCCCCCACCATCATGGCTTTGTCTGGAAGGAAGTCGGACATCTAGAGGATGGCCGGTCAACCAGGTCAAATTAGCATATTACCCTTTTATTAATATAGATAGATTATATAGGATAGGATTGCTTAAATTGGGGGGGGAGCCTTTTTCAGAAGGAGGAGATGCTCTTGGCAGACAAAAACACATAATCCCTATATCTGGACTGATAGCCAGCCATTTGCACTATACTGCCAAACCAGTCATTAAAAAATTGAATCACTCTCTTACACCTTACACCAAATAGCGGTTGCCCTTAAAACTCCTCCTCAGCCCCCACCTTAGCTTCTGCCTTCGCAGTTCACCCAGAGTAACTTCTGATTGGTCAGTTTCTATTCCAGTCAGCGTCAAAAGCTCCGCCCCCTAGGCAGCCATTGGCTCCTCACAGTTCACCCAGATTTGGTTCTGACTGTCTGGTTTCTATGCCAGTCAGCATCAAAAGCTCCACCTCCTAGGCAGCCATTGGCTCCTCACAATTCACCCAGATTTGGTTCTGATTGGTCAGTTTCTATGCCAGTCAGCATCTCCAGGCCTATCCCTGGGCCTGTTTAGAGAAGCGGGGCTGATCAGCAGCCCCCGCAGGAGGCCGGAAGAGAAAGAGAGGCTTGACTGCTAGCGAGCGGGCTGAACTGCTGACCTCTAGGAGAGAGTGAGAGGCTTGGCTGCTGGTGAGGCCCAGAGAGAGAAGCAGGGTTTGATCACCCTGCTTCTCTCTCTGGGCCTCATCAGCAGCTGCTGCTGCTGTTGATCAGCCCTGTCTCTCTCTCCGAGAGGTCAGCAGTTCAGCCCACTCACCTGCTGTATGCTCAGCCTGGCGTTTGGTCATTGTGACCCTGGCTCTTTATATATATAGATTAAATATTTGGGCCAACTTTCCTTTTTTTCTTAATGATTTTGGCTAAGGGTTTATCTTTTTTTTTTTTTACTGTTTGAAAGAACCAGCTTTTAATTTCATTGATTTTTTTTTCTATTTCATTTATATTTACTCTAATCTGTATTATTATTTTTTTTTCATCTACTCACTTTTGAGCTTTGTTCTTTTCTTTCTAGTTCCCTTTGGTGTACATTTAGATTTTTTGAGATTTTTCTAATTTCTTAAAGTAGGCCTTTATTTATGTATTTATCTCAAAATTGTTTTTATTATGCCACATAGATTCTGGATTGTTGCATTTTCATTTTTATTTGTATCAGAAAGATATTTATTTAGCCACCCTGTGTTTGTGTTTTTACAGTTTTCATCTTGTTATTGATTTCTAGTTTCATAGCATTGTAGTAAGAAAAGTGGCTTGATATACAGGGTGGGGTAAAAGTAAGTTTACAGTTGTTCATGTGGAAAATAATACAATGATTAACAAATAATAAAACAAGAATAAAATTTGAATTTCATGTACACAACTGTAAAATTATTTCTGCCCCACTCGGTATTTTCAATATTCTTAAATTTATTGAAGCTTGTTTTGTAGCTTAACATGTGGTCTGTATTGGAAAATGTCCTTGTTCATTTGGAAATAATGTATACTTGGCCATCTCCAGGTGAAATGTTCTTTCAAAATCTATTAAGCCCTTTAAGTCCACCTGATCTAAGGTCTCATTTAAGGCCACTGTTTCCTAGGTTTTCTGTCTGGATAGTTTAGCCTTTGCTGTAAGTTGGGTGTTCAAGTCATATATTATTATTGTTTAACTGTCCATCTCTTTCTTTTGTCTGTTAATATTTGCTTTATTTATTTATTTATTTATTTATTTATTTATTTATTTTAATTGAATTTATTGGGATAACATTGGTTGATAAAAATATATAGGCTTCATATATACAAATCTACCCTACATCATTTACATATCTCATTCTGTGTTTACCACCCCAAGTCTAGTCTCCCTCCATCACCATTTACCCTATTTGACTCTCTTCTACCACCCCACACTTTCACCTCCCTCTGGCACTCAACATACTATTTTCTGCATCCATGAGTCTTTTATTTTTTTACCAGAGGCCCGGTGCATGGGGCAGGGGTATGTCCCTCAGCCCAGCCTGCACCCTCTCCAATCTGGGACCCCTTGAGGGACATCCCTCTCACAATCCAGAACTGCTGGCTCCCAACTGCTCGCCTGTCTGCCTGCCTGATTGCCCCTAACCACTTCTGCCTGCCAGCCTTAGCACCCCTAACCACTCCCCTGTCAGCCTAATCGATGCTTAACTGCCCTCCCCTACTGGCCTGGTCACCCCCAACTTCCCTCCTCTGCTGGCTCAGTCTCCCCTAACTGCCTTCCCTTGCTAGCCTAGTTGCCCATAACTGCCCTCGCCTGCTGGCCTGGTCACCCCTAACTGCTCTCCCCTGCTGGCCTGGTTGCCCCCAACTACCCTCACCTGCTGGCCTGGTCACCCCTAACTGCTCTCCCCTGCTGGCCTGGTTGCCCCCAACTGCCCTCCCCTAAAGGCCTGGTCCCCCCCAATTGCCTTCCCCTGCAGTACTGATCCCCCCAACTGCCCTCCCCTGCAGTCCTGGTCCCCCACAACTGTCTTCCCCTGCAGGCCTGGGTCCCCCCCAACTGTCCTCCTGCTGGCCTAATTGCCCACAACTGCCCTACCATGCTGGCCATCTTGTGGTGGCCATCTTGTGTCCACATAGGGCCGGACATCTTTGACCACATGGGGGCGACCATCTTGTATGTTGGAGTGATGGTCAATTTACATATTACCTCTTTATTTGATAGGATTTGCTTAATTTGCTTGATAGTATTTAAGTGCTCCTATGTTCGATGTGTAGATGTTTACAAATGTTATATACTCTAGTTGGGTTGATCCCTTTAGCATTATGTAATGTCCTTCTTTGTTTCTTCATACAGTCTTTGTTTTGAAATACATTTTATTTTAAGCCTAATTCTCTATTTTGTGTGATATAAGTAATTCTACTCCTGCTTTCTTTTGTGTTTAATTTTGTACTTCCCTACTTTTGTTTTTGGCATCATATTTTCATCTTTGTAAATGTGTATATCACTTAATTTATTATTTTAGTTGCACATGATCTTATTACTTTTGGATTTTAACATTTATATTAGCTTTATAGTTGTTTGATCCACTAGTTTTATTAAAAGTTTGCCTTTATCAGATTTTTATTGTTCCTGTATTATTTTTTGGTTAATTTATTAGGGTGGTATTGGTTAACAGGATCATATAGGTTTTAAGTGTATATTTCTATGATATATGATCCTTAGATTGTATTGTGTGTCCACCATCCAAAGTCAAACCATCTTCCATCACCATATTTAAGCTCCCTTTGACACTCCCCGCACCCTGCCACCGTTCTCTCTGGTAACTACTGTACTATTGCCTGTGTCTATGAGTTTCAATCTTATATACCACATAAGAGTGAAATCATATGGTTCTTAGGTTTTTCTGCCATATTTTGCTTAGTAGAATATTCTCAAGTTCCATCTATATTGTTGCAAATGGCAGCATTTCATGTTTTCTTATGGCTGAGTAGTATTTCATTGTGTATATGCACCATATCTTGTTTATCCAAGCCTCTATTAACCAA
Organism: Ia io; assembly: GCA_025583905.1. Lineage (NCBI taxonomy): Eukaryota > Metazoa > Chordata > Mammalia > Chiroptera > Vespertilionidae > Ia > Ia io. The sequence goes on along the minus strand of JAJQQW010000001.1, from coordinate 34,599,701 downwards.
AACTTTGTCTCCATGTCTTGGCCACCATGAATAATACTGCCATGAACATAATTGTGCATATATTTTTGCAAATACATATTTTCTAGTTTTTTGTATAGATAACCAGAAGAGGGTTTGCTTGATCATATGGTAACTCTATTAATTTTTGAGAAACTGCCATACTGTTATCCATAGTGGCTGTTCCAGTTTACATTTCCATCAGCAGTGAATGAGGGTTCCTTTTCTCCACAAATTCTCCAAAACTTATTACTTGTCTTGTTGATAATAGCCTCTCGAACATGTGTGAGGTGGTATCTCATTGTAGGTTTTATTTGTATTTCCTTAATAGCTAGTAGAGTTCAACATAATTTCATATATGTGGTGGTCGTTTGTATGTCTTCTTGGGATAGGTGTTTGTTCAGGTCCTCTGCCCATTTTATTTTTAAATCCTCACAGGAGGATATTTTTATTGATTTAAGGGGGGATGAAGGGAAAGAGATAGAGAGAGATGACAGTGTAAGAGAGAAACATTGATTGGTTGCCTCCTGTACATGCCCTGACTGCAGATCAAACCTGCAACTTAGGTATATGACCTGACTGGGAATAGAACCTGCAACCTTTTTGATGTAGAAGACAATGCTCCAACCAACTGAGCCATCTGGCCAGGGCCTCTGACCATTATTTAATTGGATTATTTGTTTGGCATTAAGTTCTATCAGTTCTTTATATATTTTGGATATTAACATTTTTTTGGAGCTGTGTTTTGCAAATATCTCCCATTCAGGTGGTGTCCATTCTTTATTGTTGTCAGTTTCTTTTGCTGTGCAGAAGCTTTTTAATTTTACATAGTCCCATTCATTTATTTTTGTTTTTACTTCCCTTGCCTTTAACAAATTCATAAAATATTCATTTTTTTTTCATTTAGAAGTATTTATTTTATTTTTTTATTTACTTAATTCTTTATTATTTAAAGTATTACATATAGTATTACATATGTCTCCTTTTCCACCCATTGACCTCTCTACAGCCACCCCAACCACGTAGCACAAGCCCTCAGCCCCCTAGTGTATGTGTCCATTAGTTATGCTTATATGCATGCATACAAGTCTTTGTTTGATCTCTTATGCCCCCTCCCTGCCTTCGCTCTGAGGTTTGACAGTCTGTTTGATGCTTCTCTGTCTGTGAATCTATTTTTGTTTATCAGTTTATGTTGTTCATTATATTCCATAAATGAGTGATATCATATGATATTTATCTTTCTCTGACTGGCTTATTTCACTTAGCATAATGCTCTCCGTATCCATCTATTCTGTTGTGAATGGTAACAGTTCTTTTTTTTTTTTTTTTTTAATAGCGGCATAGTATTCCCCTGTGTAGATGTACCAGTTTTTTCATCCACTCATCTTCTGATGTGCACTTAGGTTGTTTCCAAATCTTAGCTATTGTAAATTGTGTGGCTATGTACATAGGGTTGCATATATCCTTTCTGATTGGTGTTTCTGATTTCTTGGGATAGAGTCCTATAAGTGGGATTAGTGGGTCAAATGGGAGTTTCATTTTTAACTTTTTGAGGAAACTCCATGCTGTCTCCAACAATGTCTGCACCAGTCTGCATTCCCACCAGCAGTGTCTGAGGGTTCCTTTATCTCCACATCCTCCCCAACACTTGTCATTTGTTGATTTGTTGATGATAGCCATTCTGACAGGTGTGAGATGGTACCTCAGTTTTGTTTTGATTTGCATTTCTCAGATGATTAGTGACTTTGAGCATGTTTTCATATGTCTCTCACCCTTCTGTATATCCTCTTTCAAAAAGTGTCTACTTAGGTCCTTTGCCCATTTTTTGATAAGATCGTTTATCTTCCTTTTGTTAAGTTGTATGAGTTCTCTGTAAACTTTTGAGATTAAACCCTTATCTGAAATAGCATTGGCAAATATGTCTCCCATGCAGTGGGCTTTCCTGTTGTTTTGTTGATGGTTTCTTCTGCACAGCAGAAGCTTTTTATTTTGATGTAGTCCCATCTGTTTATTTTCTCCTTAGTCTCCATTGCCCTAGGAGCTGTGTTGGTAAAGATATTGCTATGACATATGTCAGCTATTTTGCTGCCTATGGAGTCCTGTAGGATTTTTATGGTTTCCCATATTACATTTATGACTGTTAGCAATTTTGAGTTTGTTTTTGTGTATGGTGTAAGTTGGTGATCTAGTTTCATTTTTTTGCATATATCTGACCAAATTTCCCAGCACCACTTATTGAAGAGACTGTCTTGATTCCATTATATGCTCTTGCTTCCTTTGTCAAATATTAATTAACCAAAATGGCTTGGGTCGATTTCTGGGTTCTCTGTTCTTTCCCATTGGTGTATATGTCTGTTCTTGTGCAAGTACCAGGCAGTTTTGAGAACCATGGTTTGGTAATATAGCTTGATTTCTGGTATGGTGATCCCTCCAACTTTGTTCTTCTTTCTCAGGATTGCTCTGGCTATTCGGGGTCTTTTTTTATTTCATATGTATTTTTTGAGAGTTTGTTCTAGATCCTGGAAATATACCCTTGGTATTTTAATGGGGATTGCATTGAATCTATAGATTGCTTTGGGTAGCATGGACATTTTACTGATGTTGATTCTACCAATCAATGAACATGGTATGTTCTTTCATTTGCTTGTGTCTTCCTCTATCTCTTTTTTCAATGTCCTGTAGTTTTCCAAGTACTGGTCTTTTACCACCTTAGTTAAGTTTATTCCTAGGTATCTTAATTTTTTTGGTGTAATGGTAAATGGAATTATTTTTTTTTTAGTTTCTCTTTCTGTGAGTTCATTATTGGTGTATAAAAAAGCCAAAGATTTCTGGGTGGTAATTTTGTATTCTGCTACATTGCCCAATTCATTTATTAGGTCTAGTAGTTTTTTGGTGGAGTCTTTGGGGTTTTCTATGTACAGTATCATGTCATCTGAGAATAAGGACACTTTTACTTCTTCTTTTCCAATTTGGATGCCTTTTATTTCTTCTTGTTGTTTGATCACTATGGCTATCACTTCCAATACTATATCAAATAGGAGTGGTTAAGGTGGACATTCCTGTCTTGTTCCTGTTCTTAGGGGAAATAAGTTTAGTTTTTGCCTATTGAGTATGATGTTGGCTGTAGGTTTGTCATATAAGGCTTTTATTATGTTGAGGTATTGATTTGCAGATTGTAACATCCTTGCATCCCCGGAATAAATCCCAGTTGATCCTGGTGTTTAATCTTTCTAATGTACTGCTGGAACCGATTTGCTAGAATTTTGTTGAGGATTTTATCATCTATGTTCATCAAGGATATTGGCCTGTAGTTCTCTTTTTGTGTGGTGTCTTTATCTGGTTTTGGAATTAGGGTAATGCTGGCTTCATAGAAAGAGCTTGCAAGTGTGTCTTACTCTTGAATTTTTTTGAATAGTCTGAGGAGGATAAGGTTTAGTTCTTCTTTGAATGCTGGTATAACTCCCCTGTAAAGCTAAATGGATCAGGGATTTTGTTTGCTGGAATATTTTTGTTCACAGCTTCAATTTCGTTAGTGTTTATCAGCCTTCAGGTGCTTTTATTCTTCCTGATTGAGTTTTGGGAACTTGTATTTTTCTAAAAATATGTCCATTTTGTCTAGGTTTTCCATTGTGTTGGAATAGAATTGTTGATAGTATTTTTTCATAATCCTTTGTATTATGAATTGAAGCACCTCTTTCACTTCTGATTTTGTTTATTTGGGTCCTCTCGCTTTGCTTCTATGTGAGCCTGGCTAGAGGTTGATTAATCTTGTTAATCCTTTCAAAGAACTAGCTATTGGTTTTATTGATCTTTTCTATTGTTGTTGTTTTGTGTTTTTTGTTTTGTTCTGTTTTGTTTTGTTTTTTTGGTCTCTATGTCATTTATTTCTGCTCTGATCTTTATTATCTCCTTCCTTCTGCTTATGCTGGGATTTTCTTTTTGCTCTCTTTCTAACTCTTTGAGTTTTAGGGTTAGATAATTTATTGTCATTTTTTCTTGTTTTCTCAAGTAGGCCTGTAGAGTTATGAACTTCCCTCTTTAGATGGCTTTCACTGTGTCCCATAGATTTTTGATTGTTGTGTTTTCCTTGTCATTTGTTGCCATGATGATTTATATTTCTTCTTTGATCTCTTTGGTGACCAAATCCTTGTTTAATAGCATGCTATTTAGCCTCCAGGTATTAGATTTTTTTAATTGTTTTTATTGTAGTTGATTTCTAATTTTATGTCATTGTTATCTGAGAAGAAGCTTGATATGATTTCTATCATCTTGAATTTGAAGGGACTTTTACTGTGCCCAATATGCAGTCTATCTTTGAAAATGACACCTGTGCACTTGAGAAGAATGTATATTCTGTGGCTTTGGGGTGAAATGTTCTGAAGATGTCAATTAATTCCATCTGATCTAGTGGTCATTTTGGATTGATGTTTCTTTGCTGATTTTTTAAGAGGATTTATCCAGTGGTGTTAGTGTGGTATTAAAGTCCCCTACTATGACTGTATTGCTGTCTATCTCTCCTTTGATATTATTCAGAAGTTTTTTATGTATTTGTGTAAATGGGATTGCTTTTTTAGTCTCTCTTTCTGTAAGATCAGTACTGGTGTATAGAAATGCCATAGATTTCTTGGCATTAATTTTGTATCCTGCTGCCTCGCCAAATTCATTTATTAAGTCTACATTTTTTGATGGAATCTTTAGGGTTTTCTATGTACATTATCATGCCATCTGTGAATAAGGAAAGTCTTACTTCTTCTTTTCCAATCTGTTTTTTATTTTCAAGTTATAACATTTTGTATTATTTTATTTTCCTTACACCGCCATTATCCCCCCCACTCCCCCCACTCATGCCCTCACTTCTCTATTGTCTGTGTCCATTGGTTAGGCTTATATGCATGCATTCAAGTCATTTGGTTGATCTCTCCCCTTTACCCCCACCCTCCCTTACCTTTCCTCTGAGGTTTGACAGTCTGACCGATGTTTCTCTGTCTCTGGATCTGTTTTGTTCATCAGTTTATGTTGTTCATTATATTCCATAAATGAGTGAGATCGTGTGATATTTATCTATCTCTGACTGGCTTATTTCACTTAGCATAATCATGTCATCTGCAAATAATGACAGTTTTACTTCTTTTACAATATGGATGCCTTTTATTTCTTCTTCTTGTCTGATTGCAATGGCTAGTACTTCCAGTACTATGTCGACAGGAGTGGTGAGAGTGGGCATCCCTGTCTTGTTCCTGTTCTTAGGGTAAATGGTTTTAGTTTTTGTCCATTGAGTGTGATGTTGACTGAGGCTTTGTCATATATGTCTTTTATTATCTTGAGGTATGATCCTTGTATTCCCACCTTGCTGAGAGTTTTTATCAAGGAAGGGTGCTGGATATTGTCAAATGCTTTTTCTGCATCAATTGATATGCCTCTGTGATTTTTATCTCTCAGTTTGTTTATGTGATGTATCACGTTTATTGATTTGCTGATATTGTACCATCCTTGCATCCCCGGGATCAATCCTACTTGGTCATGGTGTATGATCTTTCTGATGTACTGCTGGATCCAATTTGCTAGAATTTTGTTGAGGACTATGGCATCTATGTTCATGAGGGATATTGGCCTGTAATTCTGTTTCATTTGTGTTGTCTATCTGTTTTTGGAATTAGGTTGATGTTGGCTTCATAGAATGAGCTTGGAAGTGTTCCTTCCTCTTGAATTTTTGGAATTGTCTGAAGAGGATAGGTTTTAGTTCCTCATTGAATATTTTGTAAAACTCCCCTGTGAAGCCATCTGGCCCTGGGATTTTGTTTGCTGTAAGTTTTAGATGACTGCTTCAATTTCTTCCATAGTTAGCAGCCTATTGAGATTTTTAGAATCTTCCTGATTGAGTTTTGGAAGGTTGTATTTTTCTAGGAATACGACCATTTCCTCCAGGTTGTCTAGTTTGTTGGAATAGAATTGTTCATAGTATTTTTCAACAATCCTTTGTATTTCTGTCGGGTCTGTTGTTATTTTGCCTCTTTCATTTCTGATGTTGTGTATTTGGGTCCTCTCTCTTTGCTTCTTGGTGAGCCTGGCTAGAGGTTCATCAATCTCGTTTATCCTTTCAAAGAACCGGCTCTTGGTTTCATTGATCTTTTGTATTGTTTTTTTGTTCTCTATGTCATTTATTTCTGCTCTGGTCTTTATTATCTCATTCCTTCTCCTCACTCTGTGTTCTTCTTGTTGTTCTCTTTCTAATTCTTTGATTTGTAGAGTTAGATGTTTTATTACCATTTTTTCTTGTTTTTTGAGGTAGGCCTGTAGCGCTATAAACTTCCCTCTCAGGACTGCTTTCTTTGTGTCCCATAGATCTTGGATTGTTGTGTTTTTATTGTCATTAGTTTCCAGGATGTTTTTAATTTCTTCTTTGATCTTTTTGATAACCTAATCATTGCTTAATAGCATGCTGTTCAGCTTGAAATTGTTTGAATTTTTGGGATGTTTTTATTGTAGTTTATTTCTAATATTATGCCATTGTGGTCTGAGAAGATGCTTGATATGATATCAATATTCCTGAATTTGGGGAGACTTTGCTTGCAACCCAATATGTGGTCTATTTTTGAAAATGTCCCATGTGCACTTGAGAAGAACGTATATTCCGTGGCTTTGGGTCAAATGTTCTGAAGATGTCAATTAAGTCCATCTGATCTAGTGAGTCATTTTGGATTGCTGTTTCTTTGCTGATTTTTTGTGTAGAGTATTTATCCAGTGATTTCAATGGTTTATTAAAGTCCCCTACTATGTTAGTATTGTTGTCTATCTCTCCCTTGATATATTCCAGGAGTTTTTTTTTTTATGTATTTGGTGTTCCTGCATTGGGTGCCTATGTGTTTATCAGGGTTATATCCTCTTGTTGTATCAATCCCTTTAGCATTATGAAATGGCCTTCTGTATCTCTTCTTATGGCCTTCACTTTGAGGTCTATTTTGTCACATATAAGTATTGCTACCCCAGTTTTTTTGTTGTTTTTTTTTTCATTTCCATTTGCCTAAAAGATATATTTCCATTCCTTCACTTTCGGTCTGTATGAGTCCCTTGTTCTGAGGTGGGTCTCTTGTAGACAGCATATATATGGTAATTTTTTTTTATCCATTCACTCACTCGATGTCTTTTGATAGGTGCATTTCATCCGTTTACGTTAAAAGTTATTATTGAAAGGTACTTGTTTGTTTCCCTTTTTATTTTTGTGCCTCTGTTCTTTCTTACCTTTTCATTTCTTCTTTTTACACCAATCCTTTTAACATTTCTTATATTGCTGGCTTGGTAGTGATAAATTCCCTTAGACTTCATTTGTCAGAGAAGCTCCTTATTTCCCCTTCAATTCTGAATGATAGCCTTGCTGGATAGAGTATTCTTGGATTCATTCCCTTGCCTTGCATCACTTTGTAAATTTCCTTCCATTCTTTTCTGGCCTGATGTGTTTCTGTTGAGATATCATTTGATAATCTAATGGGAGATCCCTTGTATGTAACTTTCTGTCTCTCTCTGGCAGCCTTTAAGATTCTCTCTTTGTCCTGAACCTTTGCCATCATAATTATGATGTGTCTTGGTGTGGGTCTTTTCGGGTTCATCTTGACTGGGGCTCTCTCTGCTTGTGTGACTTTTTTTTGCCAACATCAGGGAAGTTTTCTGACATTTCTTCATATAGGTTTTCTAACCCTTTTTCCTCTTCTTGTTGTTCTGGCACCCCTATTTTTGGTATGTTGCTTTGTTTCATGTTGTCGCATAGCTCCCTTAGGCTCTTCTCCTGTCTTTTAATTTTTTTTTTCCAGTTGATGTTCAGTTTGGGTGTTTTTTGATTCCCGGTCTTCTAATTCGCTAATTTGGTCCTCTGCTTCTCCTAGTCTACTGTTGAAACTTTCCATGGTGTTTTTTATTGCAGCTATATCACTCTTCATTTATTCTTGATTCTTACATTAGTTGTTGATTTTTTCATGCATTTCTTCTTGATTCTTACATAATTTGTTTATTTTTTCCTCCATCCAGTTTATGAACTGGATGACCCTTTTTCTGTATTATTTTTCTGACATATTGCTTGCCTCTCTTTCTTTTAGTTGCTTTTCTGGTGATTCCTCCTTTTCTTTCCTTTTGGGGTTTCTTTGTCTACCCATTTTTGGTCTCACCAACTGATCTAGATGTCGAGTCGTGCAGGGGCTGCTCCTTGGGTGGCAGTGGCTCCTCGGGCTGCGGTTGCTCCTCAGGCAGTCGCTGAAGTGGCTGCTCCTCATTTGGCAGTGACTCCTCTGGTGGGTGCTGTTTGCAGCAGTGGTGTCTTCTCTGGCTAGTGGGATAGGCTGCTCACACAGCTGCTGTTCCTTGGAAAGGGGTGGACTGCTCACATGGCTGCTGCTCTTTGGATTGGGGCTGGCTGCATGCTTCTGCTGTTCCTCAGATGGGGCAGGCTGCTTGTGAGGCTGACAATTCTTGGACAGGGGCAGGTTGCTTGCAGGGCTGGTGCTCCTCATACGGGTGTGGGCTCCTTGTGCAGCTGCTGTTCCTCGGACAGGGGATGGGATTCTTGCATGGCTTCTGCTCTTCAGGCAGGAGTGAGCTGTGCATGTGGCTGCTGCTTCTCTGACGGGGACGGGCCACTCACCCAGCTGCTGCTCATCAGACAGGTGCAGGCTGTGTGTGGCTGCTGCTCTTTGGACCAGTGTGGGCTTCACAGGACTGCCGATCCTCGGACGTGGGTGGTCTGCTCATGTGGCTACTGCTCCTCGGATAGGGGATGGGCTGCTTGTGTGGCTGCTGCTCCTCAGGCTGTAGTGAGCTACCCTGAAGACGGAGGCAGGATGCTCACCCAGCTGCTGCTCATCAGTTAGGTGCAGGCTGTGTGTGGCTGCTGCTCTTTGGACCAGTGTGGGCTGCACAGGACTGCTGATCCTCGGACGTGGGTGGTCTGCTCATGTGGCTACTGCTCCTCGGATAGGGGACGGGCTGCTTGTGTGGCTGCTGCTCCTCAGGCGGTAGTGAACTACCCTGCAGACGGAGGCAGGATGCTCACCCAGCTGCTGCTCATCAGTTAGGTGCAGGCTGTGTGTGGCTGCTGCTCCTCAGACCAGTGCAGGCAGCGCTGGGTTGCTGCTCTTCAGACGTGGGTGGTCTGCTCACGTGGCTGCTGCTCCTTGGTCCAGGGCGGGCTGCGTGGGCGGCTGTTGCTCCTCAAATGGGGGCTGGCTGCTTGTGGCCCTGCTCTTCCTCATACGGGGGCAGGCTGCTCACACAGCTCCTGCTCCTCCCATGGGGTCAGGTTGCTCATGCAGCTGCTTCTCCTTGAATGGGGTGGGCTGCTTGCAGCACTGCTGTTCATCATACGGGGGTGGGCTGCTCACACAGCTGCTGCTGCTCGGATAAGGGCAGGCTACTTGTGCTGCTCTGCAGATGGGGGCAGGTTGCTTTTGCAGCTGCCGCTCTTCAGACAGGTGCAGTGTGCAGGCTGCGTGCTGCTGCTGCTCCTCTGATAGGGGCGGGGTGCGCAGGGCTGCTGCTCCTCAATAGTGGGCGGGCTGCTCTTGTGGCTAATGCTCCTCGGATGGGATGGGCTGCTCTCATTATTGCTGCTCCTCAGATCGGGGAGTGGGCCACTTATACAGCTGTTGCACCTTGGACAGGGGCAAGTCACGTGATGCTGCTGCTCGTAGCCCTGGGGTGGCTGCTCACAGGGCTGCTGCTCCTCGGATGGAGGAGTGGGCTGCTCACACAGCTGTTGCTCCTTGGACAGGAGCAGGCTGCTCACGTGTCTGCTTCTCATGTGGTTGCAGAGCCCTGGGCTAAAGTGTTGGGCCAGTCAGAGGGGAGTGTGCTTCAGAACTCACAGGAGCCTGCACCCAGGGTGGCTAGAAACTTGTTGACTGTGGGACCACAGCCGAGATAGCAGGTCCCTGGCAGGGGTGGCTGTAGAGTCCCAGGTGTTCTCTGAGGGCACCCTGGGTGGAGGTGAGGCAGGGCTCTCAGTTACAGCAGCTCTCCCATTCAGAAAGGCTAAGCCTCTGAGGACAAGCTGGCCTCCCAGTACTGTTTGCAATGGTAACAGAGGCTGCCTAGTTAGGCGAGCCTGGTTAGCCTGCCCCCAAAGTCCTGTGGGATCTAACTGTGCCTTACATATATACACACACACACACCCCACATGACCACACACTTCTCTTTTGCTCCCTCCCTCACTCACACTCTCTCCCTCACTGCCGTCTTCTTCCTGCCTCTATAGTTGCGTCTGGGGTGTTACTGACCCATTTGTGGATGGAGTTTCCTCTCCAGGTGTCTGGTTAATGTGGCTCGCTCTCTAGCTCCTGGCCAGACAGGATAATATTCACCTCGACAAGACACAACACAAAGGGAACAAAGCATGAATATACTCACGACACTATTGACCCCACTATAAATAACCACCTGAGAAAAGAGAATTAAGGGAGAGAAAAGAGAGCACAAATGATATCAAAGAAGGAGCGAAAAAGATAAGAGAGAAAAGAAAAAGGAAGAAAAAGGAGAATATGGAAAACACCACAGAAACAATAGATAAACCAAAAATATCCAAACACCAAACATCCAGCAAAGAGGGTGGGGGCAGAATGAATCTGTAAAGGCTGAGCTTATATACAGAAAATAAGGTTAAGAATTAGATGAATATGGGGAGGTCCTCAGTTCAGTGTGGAGGAAGTAGAAAGGGGATGGGGTGGATAAGAAGAAAGAGAACGAGAAGAAAATAATAATAACAATAATAAATTTACAAAAATATTGACTTCAAAAATGGTAAAAAAAAATAAAAAATAGCAAATAAAAATAAAATAAAATAGAGTGATGGAAAATAATGCAAAAAGAAATAGAAAATAAAGCAAAAAATAAAAACAGGGAAACAAAGAAAAAAGAAAAAGAAAAGAGATAAAATAAAAACAAATGAAAAAGTGAAGTGTCTTTCCTTTGGCTGGATTAAGATCCCAGTCTTCTGTACTGTCTTTAGGCCACTCCCTTTGGACTCTCAGGGACTATTTAGATTTTTTTAAATCCTTTGTACCATTCAGGGTGGGATCTGGGTGTGGCTGTATTGGTTACCTGGAAGCTGGAGGGAGGGGCTGTCTCTTCAGGACAAAATGGCTGCCCAGGTCCCGGGCTCAGGTATGACTCAGTGCCAGACTCGCTGCCACTTCTCCTGGAATCCTTCCTCTCCCCAGACTTCTAGAGTCCGCACCTTCTTCCTCACCTCAGCCACGGGTAAGTGTCTGTATCCGAAAGGTCCTATGAACTAGGTTCAGTGAAGAAAGGCTCAGGCCACAGAGAGGGGTAAGACTGGGCCTCTGCGCACTCCTCTCCTGCCGGTGCTGTGTGGTCTGGCCAGCCTTTCAGGCTGCACACTCTGGGTTCAGCCTTTTGTGACTGTGGACCCAGTTCTAGAATCCCCTGCGGTTCAGCAGTCCTTTGGCCCTTCTTTCCACAGTCAGATGCTGTGCCTGTCCCCCAGGATGCGGAGTGGTAATGTGCGGGTTCCCTCTGACCCTCTGGGCTCAGAGGTCTGGCAGACTCTCCTGCCCAGATCCTTAATTTTACCTTTTTCCAGGAATCCTATGCCCTTCCCAGCTGAAAACTGTCTCACCCGCTGAGTCTTCTTTGCCAATTCCAGATGTATGTTATTTGTTTCAGCTGTTCATTCTATCTGCTCCAGAACAAGGCTAGTGACACGTCTGTCTATTCACGTGGTCGGCAAACTGCGGCTCAAGAGCCACATGCGGATCTTTGGCCCCTTGAGTGTGGCTCTTCCACAAAATACCACGGCCTGGGCAAGTCTATTTTGAAGAGTGGTGTTAGAAGAAGTTTAAGTTTAAAAAATTTGGCTCTTAAAAGAAATTTCAATCGTTGTACTGTTGATATTTGGTTCTGTTGACTAATGAGTTTACTGACCACTGGTCTATTCCATAGCCATTTTGTCTCCGTCTTGTTATTTTTTTTATGTTTTTTTTTTTTCTGTACAGAAGCTTTTTATTTTGAAGTAGTCCCATTTGTTTATTTTCTCTTTAGTTTCCATTGCCATAGGAGCAGTATCATTGAAGAAATTGCTTCAGCATATGTCTGAGAATTTGCTGCCTATTGATTCGTCTAATATTTTTATGGTTTCCCATCTTATGTTTAAGTCCTTTATCCATTTTGAGTTTATTTTTTTGTATGGTGTAAGTTGGTGGTCTAGTTTCATTTTTTTGCATGTATCTGTCCAATTTTCCCAACACCATTTATTGAAAAGACTGTCTTGACTCCATTGTATGTTCATGCCTCCTTTGTCAAATATTAATTGAGCATAGTAGTTTGGGTCAATTTATGGGTTCTCTATTCTATTCCATTGATCTATGTGTCTGTTCTTGTGCCAGTACCAAGCTGTTTTGATAACAGTGGCTTTGTAATACAGCTTGATATCTGGTATTGAGATCCCACAAACTTTGTTCTTCTTTCTCAGGATTGCTGCAGCTATTCGGGGTCTTTTTTTTTTTTTTTTTTTTTTTTTTTTTAATTCCAGACGAATTTTTGGAGAGATTTTTCTAGGTCCTTGAAATATGCCATTGGAATTCTAATGGGGGAGTGCCTTGAATCTATAGATTTCTTTGGGTAGTATGGACATTTTGATGTTGTTGATTCTACCAATCCTGAACACGGTATGTCCTTCCATCTGTTTATGTCTTCCTCTGTCTCTTTTTTCAGTGTCATGTAGTTTTTGAGTACAGGTCAGGTCTTTTACCTCCTTAGTTAAATTTATTCCTAGGTATCTTAATTTTTTTGGTGTGATGGTAAATGGGATTGCTTTTTATAATCTCTCTTTCTGTAAGTTCACTATTGGTATATAGAAATTCCATAGATTTCTTGACGTTACTTTTGTATCCTGCTACATTGCCAAATTCATTTATTAAGTCTAATACTTTTTTTGATGGAGTTATTAGGGTTTTCTATGTACAGTATCATGTCATCTGCAAAAAAGGACAGTTTTACTTCTTCTTTTTCAGTTTGGAGTCCTTTTATTTCTTCTTCTTGTCTGATCACAATCGGATTACTTCCAGTAATATGTCAAACAGGAGAGTGGGCACATTTAGTATGATATTGGCTGTGGGTTTGTCATATATGGCTTTTATTATGTTTAATTATGATCCTTCTATTTCCACCTTGCTGAGAATTTTTATCAAGAAATGGTATTGGATTTTGTCAAATGCTTTTTCTGTATCAATTGATATGACTATGCTTTTTATTTCTCAATTTCTTTATGTGATGTATCATGTTTATTGATTTGTGGATATTATACCATCCTTGCATCACCAGGATAAATCCTACTTTGTCATGATGTATGATCTTTCTGATATAATGCAGGATCCAATTTGCTAGAATTTTGTTGAGGATTTTGGCATCTATGTTCATGAGGGATATTGGCCTGTAACTCTCTTTCTTTGTGTTGTCTTTATCTGGTTTTGGAGTTAGGGTAATGCTGGCCTCATAGTATGACCTTGGAAGTGTTCCTTCCTCTTGAATTTTTTGGAATCATCTGAGGAGGATAGGTTTTAGTTCTTCCTTGAATATTTGGTAAAACTCCCCTGTGAAGCTATCTGGCCCCAAGCTTTTGTTTGCTGAAAACTTTTTGATGACTGCTTCCATTTCTTCCACAGTTATTGGACTATTGAGACTTTTAGATTCTTCCTAATTGAGTTTTGGAAGATTGTGTATTTCTAGGCATATGTCTATTTCCTACAGGTTGTCTAGTTCATTGGAATAGAGTTGTTCATAATATTTTTTAACAATATTTTTTATTTCTGTGGGGTCTGTTGTCATTTTGCCTCTTTCATTTCTGACTTTGTTTATTTGGGTCCTCTCTCTTTGCTTCTTGGTGAGTCTGGCTAGAGGTTCATCAATCTTGTTTATCCTTTCAAGGAACCAGCTCTTGGTTTCATTTATCTTTTGTACAGTTTTTTTGGTCTCTATGTCATTTATTTCTGCTCTGATCTTTATTATCTCCTTCTGTCTACTCACTCTGGGTTTTTCTTGTTCCTCTCTTTCTAATTCTTTAAGTTGTAGGGTTAGCTGATTTACTACCTTTTTTTTTTTTTTTTTTTTTTAGGTAGGCCTTTAGAGCTATAAACTTCCGTCTCAGGACTGCTTTCTTTGTGTCCCATAGATTTTGGATTGTTGTGTTTTCATTGTCATTTGTTTCCAGGATAGTTTTAATTTCTTCTTTGATCTCTTTGGTAACTCAATCATTGTTTAATAGCATGCTATTTAGCCTTCAAGTGTTTGGATTTTTTTGGTTGTTTTTATTGTAGTTAATTTCTAATATTATGCCATTGCAGTCTGAGGAGATGCTTGATATGATTTCAATCTTCTTGAATTTGTAGAGACTTTGCATGTGACCCAATATGTGGTCTATCTTTGAAAATGTCCCATGTGCACTTGAGAAGAATGTATATTCCGTGGCTTTGGGGTGAAATGTTCTGAAGATGTCAATTAAGACCATCTGATCTAGTGAGTCATTTAGGATTGCTGTTGCTTTGCTGATTTTTTGTCTGGAGGATTTACCCAGTGATGTCAGTGGTGTATTTAAGTCCCCTACTATGACTGTATTGTTGTCAATCTCTCTCTTGATATCTTCCAGGAGTTTTTTTTTTTTATGTATTTGGGTGCTCCTGCATTTGGTGCATATATATATTTATGAGGGATATATCCTCTTGTTGTGTTGATCCCTTTAGTATTATGAAGTGGACTTTTTTTATCTCTTGCTATGGCCTTCACTTTGAGGGCTTTTTTGTCACATATAAGTATAGCTACCCAGCTCTTTTTTCATTTCCACATGCCTGGAAATTATTTTCAATCCCTTCACTTTCAGTCTGTGTGAGTCCCTTGTTCTGAGGTGGGTCTTTTGTGCAGATAGTATATATATATGGGTCATGTTTTCTGATGCATTCAGTCATTCCATATCTAATTGGAGCATTTATGCCATTTACATTTAAGGTTATTACTGATAGGTATTTGTTTGCAGCCATTTTTGTTCTTTATGCCTGTGTTGCTTCTTCCCTTCCTATTTCTTCTTTTTTATGACAGTCCTTTTAGCATTTCTTGCATTGCTGGCATGGTACTGATAAACTCCCTTAGCCTTTTTTTGTCTGCAAAGCTCCTAATTTCCCCTTCAATATTGAATGATAGCCTTGCTGAATAGTGTATTCTTTGATTCAGTCCCTTGCTTTGCATCACTTTATATACTTCATTGCCATTCCCTTCTGGCCTGATGTGTTTCTGTTGATAAATCATTTGATAATCTAATTGTAGATCCTTTTAGGTAACTGCTTGTCTCTCTTGTAGTCTTTAATATTTTCTCTTTGTCGTTAACATTCTTTATTGTAATTACAACATGTCTCGGTGTGGGGTTTTTTTGGTTCACCTTGTTTGGGACTGTCTGTGCTTTTGTGACTTTTTCCTCCCCAAATCAGGGAAGTTCTCTGACATTATTTCTTCAAATTAATTTTCTAATCCTTGCTCCTCTTCTTGTCCTTCTGGCACCCCTATTATATGTAAGTTACTTTGTTTCATGTTGTCCCAAAACTCCCTTAGGTTCTCCTCCTGCTTTGTAATTATTTTCTCCAATTGCTATTCAGATTGGATGTGTTTTTCTGCCTTATCTTCTCACTCACTAATTTGGTACTCTGCTTCTTCTAGTCTACCTTTGAATCTATCTTTTGTTCTTTTTATTGTAGCTTTATCATTTTTAATTTCCTCTTGATTTGTACATAAGTTGATTTCCCATTCATCAGTTTGATGAACTCTGGCCCTTACTCTGAATTATTTTGTGACATATTGCATGCCTCTGTTTCATTTAGTTCCTTCCTGGCATTTCCTCTTTTTCTTTTCTTGGGGGGTTGTTTCTATGTTTCCCCCTTTTTGCTGTCTCTTTCTGGCCATGGGCACCATGCTTGGGGTTTATGAGGTTGAAGACCCTATCTGGGAAATATTCCAGAAATCATAAACCCAGAGGCTGGGTCTGCCTTGAATCTCATGCCTTTATTGTCTCTGTTCTGTGTTGTATCCTCTTCTCCCAGAGATCTGGTACCTCAGTTGCATGCTTAAGATGCTTGTGGTGGTGGGAGTGTGTGCACAGTTCCTCTGGTGTGTGACTACCTGTGAGGACCCAGAACCCTCTGGAAATTCACTAAGTGACCACAGCACCCTTGACAGGGTGACACCCTAGGTCTCTCTGGCAGTTCACTTGTAGCTGGGTTGCTCCAGTTTGACCCTCCTCGGTGTGGAGTGAGGAAAGGTTTCCCTGGGCCACTCAGTCAGAACTTTCTTGTGGCCCTGAGTGAGGTGTGCACTGGGTTGCTCTGGGTCACCACCTTGCCCCCCAAGCCGGAATGAAGCAGGTGTGGGTTGCTCCAGATTATCCCAGCAGGACTGTCCAAGAGGTCAGGGTAGAGTGGGCACCAGTTGCTCTGGGACACACAGCTTTCTCTGGGTCAAACAGTCCCAGCTCCTCTGTGGCCCCGAATGGGGTGTGCTCTGGGTTGTTCCAGGTCTCCCCGGCAACAGGTCCCAGGGCTTGGGATGGATCAAGAGCCAGATGGCTCTGGGTTAGGCCAGCAGTATGGTTCTGGGGTCCGGGACAGGGGTTGGCACAGGGTTCCTCTTGACTTTCACCCACTGTCAGGTCTTGGCGTGGATCCTAAGACACTGGGTTCCAGCAGGCTGATAATGAGGACTAGTGCAAGAGCTCACTCTGGTGACACAAACTGCCTGCAAATGTCTGGGACCCTGCTGGAGGTACTGCACCACTCACTGCTGGGGCACGGTGGTGGTTCCACATGGGTTATGGCTGACAAGTGGCATTCTCTAGATGTCCTCTGCCCTTCATTATTAAAAATTGTCTCCTCAACTGTGTATAATTTGTTAATCCAGGGTGAATGTTCTCCCATTTAGTTGCTTTTCTGGCCTGACCCTAGAAGAAGGTGTACGACACTGCTGCCTATTCGGCTACCATTTTTTTCTCCCATAAACTATTCTATATGACCAAGTTCCATACATTTACTACCTATTGTTTCTTCTATGTAATTCATTGCTTCAGATCTTATATTTAGGTCTTTTATCCATTTTTAATAAATTTTGGTACATGAGGACAAACTGTAATCTAGTTTTATTCTTTTACATGTGGCTTTCCAACTTTCCCAGAGGTTTTGTTTTCTCCATTGTGTTTTTTTGCTTATTTGTAAAATAATTTTTGCCAATATACTAGTACATGTGGTTTTACTTATGGACTCTCAATTCTGTTCCATTGGTCTTTGTGTAAATTTTCTCCCAATATACTGTTTTGAATATCATAGCTCTGTAGTGTATTTTGAAGTCAGGTAGTATGATATCTTCACTTTTGTTCTTTCTTTTCAGGATTTCTTTGACTATCCAGGTTGTTGTGTAGTTTCATAGAAATCTGATGAATTTTTGTCCTATTTCTTAAAAAAATGACATTGGGGTTTTGGTAGGGATTGCATTAAATCTGTACATTGCTTTGGGTAGCATGGCCATCTTAACAATATTGGTCCTTCCAATCCATAAATAAGGAATATATTTATATTTTATTATGTCTTTTTCAATCTCTTTGAATAATGTTTTATAGTTTTTAGTATATAGGTCCTTCACATCTTTCGTTTATTTGTAGGTATTCTTCTTTTGTTTGCAATTGCAAAAAAAAAAAAAAAAAAAGTCTTCCGTTTCTTTTCTGAAGTTTCATTGTTAGTATATAGGAAAGCAGTAGATTCTTGTACATTGATTTTGTATCCTAAAATTTTACTATATTTTTTTATTGTTTCTATAGTTTTTTGGTGGAATCTTCAAAATTTTCTGTATAAAGAGTTTGTCATCTACAAAAAGTGACACTTGTACTTCTTCTTTCCCAATTTGGCTGCCTTATAATTCTTTCTCTTACATGGTTGCTCTGGCTAGTACTTCCAGTTCTGTGTTGAATAGGAGTGGTGAGAATGGGCATCCTTGTCTTGATCCTGATTTTAGAGAAAAATCTTTCATTTCTTCACCATTGGCTTTGATATTGGCTGAGGGATTGTCATATATGGTCCCTATTATGCTGAGGAACATTTTTTTTTAGCTTTAAAATTCTTCAGAGTTTATTAAAGAACTCAATCCTCAGATTCAGCAAATCCCAACTATAATTTCTCATTATAGTATAGTAATTTGAAACAGCCCTTTCTGAAGTCATCAGTAACCTTCATGTTGTTACGTTGTTAAATTTTAATGGTATGTGTTAGTTCTCCTCTTTTTAACCTTTATACCACATTTTCTTCAAGTGGTATTTTTTTACCCTTATATGTTTTATTTACATGGTATACCACGCTCATTTGATTTTTTTCATGGGTCTCTTCTTGGTCTCCTTTGCTGATTTCTTTTTTTTATATAGTTTGAAGTATTACAAATAGTAGTACATATGTCTCCTTTTTTTCCCCCATTGACCTCCCCCCGGCCTCCCCTACCCCCAGTACATCCCTTCACCTGCACCCCCCCAGTGTCTTGTATCCATTGGTTATGCTTATATGCATGCGTACAAGTCCTTCTGTTGATCTTTTACAGCCCCCCCCACAACCTCTCCTGACTTCCTGCTGTAGTTTTACAGTCTATTCAATGTTTCTTTGCCTCTGTATCTATTTTTCCCCCATTTCTTTCCTTTAAAAAATCTTGCCTCTACAGACTAGAAATAAACATATAATAACAAAAAATGTTTGAGTCCCAATTTCAATGTCTAACAGTTCCTTATGTGTACATGTCAGCAATGATATCTGGATGGTGGGCACATGGTGGCAATGCAGGTCCAAACTTCTCTGGTTTGGTCCTAGGCAACCTGCAGCGATGCACAGCTGCTTACTGCTAGCATGGCAAGGCATCATCAGCATCTTCCATCTCTGGACTGTTTCTCCTCTTGTCTTCGTGGTTGGAGCAGACATGTCAATTCCTCTCTGTTGTAGGAATCCACATAGTCTTGGAGTTGTTCTCTGAAAATATACAAACATATTCTCGACCAAAAGTTAATAAAGGAATCTTCTATATAATTGATTTGGGATCCTTTTTATTTTTGCCCAAACGATTTTCCTTTGTCTTATTTAGACACCATATGTGTTTTTCATGGGTGTCTTGCTGTTAGCATTACAAATGAAAATTAATTTTGTAAAGTAAAAATTTTCTAGATGTAATTTACTTATAGGATATTTTTCCTTACATATTACCCTACTATCTCCCCTTTTTTTGATTAATGGAGGCTTTTGTAAATTTTATAATGCAGTCTTGATAACTTTAAATTTTATTTTTTTGCACAAAAATATGACGGCTTTAGGTTCATAGCATGTTCAGGAATTTTACCATGAGATGAACTACCAATAGAAATTTTAGTTACCACTTTAGGAACAGCTTTTTGTCCAGCACAATTAAATTTTCTTGAATATTCACTTCTTTCAATTAGCCTATTTAAATTAATCTGAAAAGTTGATTACTATTTTACTGTCAAATTTAATACTCTACCAACACTCTTAGTTTACCCTGTAAATATTAGTGGAAAGGATTATTTGCATTCTTGAGTAGGCCCTGAGCATTCCTAGTGCTAGACTGGATTTAGATATAGGGCAGCTGCTGTTGGCCAAGTCTCTGTCTGTTACCCCCCAACCTTGCATGGGCCTGAACCCTCACCCCTTCTGAGGGAGGTCTCCTGCCCCCATGGCTGCTTTGCTTCCCATGCCCAGCTCAGATCGGGACCCAGGTAACAGACTGAGGAACATTTTTTATACCCATTTTATTGAATTTTTTAATAAATGGAAATGGATGTTGTAGCTTATTAAATGTTTTTTCTGTATCTATTCATATAATGATATAATGTTTATCCTTTGTTTTGTTAATGTAATATATTACATTGATTGATTTCCATATGTTGAACCATCTTTGTACCTCTGGAATGAACCCCAGTTAATTGTGATACATTATTTTTAATGTATTTTTGTCTTCAATTTGGTAGTATTTTATTTAGGATTTTTGTATTTGTTCATCAGAGATATTGGTTTGGAATTTTGTGTGTGTGCATCTTATTCTTGCAAGGTTTGGGTATCAGGCTTATCTTGGCCTCATAAAATGGGTTACATAACATTACCTCTTCTTCAATTTTTAGAAGAGTTTGAGAATATGTATCAAATCTTTTCTTTGAATGTTTGATAGAATTCACTAGTGAAGCCATCTGGTTCTGGACTTTTACTTTTGGGGAGGTTTTTTTTATGCTTGTTTTAATTTCCTCACTGTTTATTGGTCTATTTAGATTTTCCAATTCTTCATGATTCAGTCTAGGAATGTTATATATTTCTAGGAACTTATCCATTTCTTCTAGGTTTTGAATTTGGTGGCATGTAATCTTTCATAGTATTCTATTATGATCTTTTATATATCTGTGATATCGGTGGTACAAAGCTCTCAAATACATGAGAATACTTTTATTTCTGATTTTGTTTATATGAATCTTTTCTCTTTTCTCCTTAGTGAGTCCAGCTGGGGGCTTGTCAATTTTATTAATCTTTTCAAAAAACCAGCTCTTTGTTTTATTAAATTTTTGCACAGTTTTTTTGTTCTCTATTTCATTCAGTTCTGCTCTAAATGTATTATTTTCTTTATTCTACTGACTTTGGAGAGTTTTTTTTGTTGTTCTTCTTCTTTTTCTAGTTCTTTAAGATGTAATGTTAGGCTGTTTACTTGTGATTTATTTCCCGAGATAGATCTGTAATGACATAAACTTTGATATTATTACTGCATTCATTGTATTGCAGAAGATTTGATATGTCATAATGCCAATATCATTTGTCTCTATATATCTTTTGGTTATCACCTTTTGCTTCTTCTTTTCCCAGTCATGTTTTTTTTTATAGTATATTATTTAATACCTGCATATTTGTGGGTTTCTTTACTTACTTTTGCAGTTGATTTATCATTTTAAACAACTGGTCAGAGAGTATTCTTAGTATAATTCCAATCTTCTTGAATTAGTTGAAGCTAATTTTGTGACCCAATATATGGTCTAATCTTGAGAATGTTCCTTGTGCACTGGAGAATATATAATCTTATTTTCTGGAATGAAGGCTCAGTATATGTCATTTCATTTAATGTGTCATAATTATGTTCATTTCATTTAATGTGTCATTTAAGGCAGAAATTTCTTTACTGATTTTATGCTTAGATGATCTATCTAGATCTGTCAATATAGAATTAAGTACACCAACTGTGATTAGGTTTTGTCATGTTCTCCCTTTACTTCTGTTAGTAGTTACTTTATATATTTCAGTGCTCCCTGATTGGATGCATATATATTCAGAAATGTTATGTCTGCTCAATGTAGTGTCTCCTTTATTATTATAAAATGTTCATCTTTGCCTTTTGTTACCCTTGTTATCTTTAAATCTATTATGTCAGGTTTAAGTATGGCTATACTTTATTTTCTGTGAATGTTATTTGCTAGAAGATTCATTTTTCACCTTTTCACTTTGAGTGTAACTTTGTCTTTTCCACTTATATGTGTCTTCTGAAGGTAGCATATGGTTGGCTTTTGTTTTTTGATCCAATATACTACTCTGTGTTTCTTTATTGTAAATTCAGTCCATTTACATTTAGTGTAATTATTGATATATGAGGATTTCTTATAGCCATTTTATATTTTGTTATCTGGTAGCTCTGTATCCATTGCTTCTTTCCTTGTGTTTCTATATATTATTTTTGTTTGGTGGTATTCCATACTTCTTTCCTCTGTATACTTTTTTAAAGCTATGTAACACAATGTGTGTGTGTGTGTGTGTGTGTGTGTGTGTGTGGTTACCATAAGGTTTATGAAAAAGAAAGTTTCAGATATACAGTAGTCCTTTGTCTTTTAAATGCATCTGATTTCCATCCTCCTTTGCAAATTCAGACTTTTAACCCCTCTCCTTTGGTGTATTTGTTATCACAAGTTACCCGTTTATGCTGTAAGTTTGTTGGTGAACTTCCTTATAGTTTTGTGACCTTTTGTTCTTTGTTTAGATAGTATAATCCCCCTGAGTATTTACTGCAATGGAGATCTTCTGGTGATGAATTCCCTCAGTTTCTGTATGTCTGTAAAAGTTTTTATTTCTTCTTCATATTTAATAGATAACTACTGGATAAATTATTCTTGGCTGGTCATTTCTCTCCTTTAGTAGTTTGAATATTTTGTTCCACTCTCTTCTGGTTTGTAGAATTTCTGCTGAGAAGTCCCATGGAAACTTAATGACCTTTCTTTTATAGGTTATTTTATTCTTTTCCTTGGTTGCCTTGAGAATTCTTTCTTTCTTACTACTCTTTGACTGTTTTAATACAATGTGCCTTGGAGAAGGTCTCTGGATTGAGCTGACTATGTGTTCTATTTGCTTCTTTGATTCAAGGTTTGGGAAGTTCTCATCAACTATTTGTTTGAATAGATTCTCTGTTCCTTTCTCTCTCTTCTTTTTCTTGTATTCCTATTATTCTTTCATTTCTTTTTCTGATGGAATCAGATAGGTGTAGTAGAGTTCTTTTATTTTTCTATGCTCAAGTATCTCTCTTCTGTCTGTGCTATTTCTAGGTTTTTATCTTTAATATCACTATTTTTTACACTTTTGGTCATTTCTATTTCCTATGGTTGCTAGTTAATTCTTTTTATTGAGTTCTTCTCCTGAGTACATTAAATTACTTGTCTATATTGTCTTGCAACTTGTTGAGTATTTTCAGAACTGCAATTTTGAATTGTCTATCATTTATATTACATACTAGAGGCCCGGTGCACAAAATTTGTGCACTGGGGGGGTGTTCCTCAGCACAATTTGCACCCTGTCCAATCTGGGACCCCTTAGGGTGTCCAACTGCCTGTGGGATCGGGCATTCCTTTCACAATCCAGGACTGCTGGCTCCCAACTGTTCGCCTGCCTGCCTAATTGTCCCTAACCACTTCTGCCTGCCAGCCTGATCGATGCCTAAATGCTCCCCTGCCAGCCTGATCCTCCCCAACTGCCCTCCGCTGACAACCTGGTCACCCCCAAATGCCCTCCCCTGCATATTCCCTCTTTATTAGATAGAGTTTTTTTCTTTAACATAATGGACAGCCCTAACTGGTTTGGCTCAGTGGATGGAGCGTCGGCCTGCAGACTCAAGGGTCCCAGGTCCGATTCCGGTCAAGGGCATGTACCTTGGTTGGGGGCACATACCCAGTGGAGAGTGTGCAGGAGGCAGCTGATCAATATTTCTCTTTCATAGTTGTTTCTAGCTCTCTATCCCTTTCCCTTCCTCTCTGTAAAATATCAATAAAATATATTTTTTAAAAAAGAAACATTTAAGATTCCTCCATATCTGCCTGGCTGGTGTGACTCAGTGGTTGAGACCCCAGGATGCCGCCACTGGGAGGAGATCGTGCGATGGGGGTGTGCACCCCTCTCAAGCTGAGACCCCACCCCAGGCTGCCACCGCTGGGAGAAGATTGTGCCATGGGGAGTGAATTTGTTTTTGTTTTTTATAAAGGGTCAGGAGGGCCTCTGGGCAGCATTCCTCCAGGCCGCTTACTCTGCCAGCTCTCAGCGGCAGCCCTCCCTGAGACTGGGGGACTCCAGCAGAGCTGAGAGGACTGGGCGCCACCATCTTGTGGCTATGGGCGCTGCCATTTTGTCGCGGAGTGATGGTTAATTTGCATATTACTCTTTTATTAGATAGGATTTTAATGTATTTTATTTTGCTTTCTGGAGATTTTTCATTTTTCTCTGAGCTGCCTCACTACCTTGTTTATTCATGGTATTTGATGGATTCCTTCTGTTTAGGCATCAATGTGTGAGTGGAAGTTCTGTAGCAGACTAATACAAGGAGGTCTTTCAATTTTTTTCCAGTAGGTGGTGCTGAATCACAAGGGGTTTTGTTTGTTTGTTTGTTTTTATCTCTGTGAAATTCCAATGCTGACCACCGCAGTGTCTCTGGCTGCTGTCACTGTAGGCCAGGTATGTAGGGATGGAATTGAATGGTGGAACCCAGCCATCTTCTTTGTTTTTCCCTCCCGGTAATGGCAACCTCAGACTTCTGTGGGGACCAGTCATAGTGCACACTTTTTGCTCATGGAAAATAGTGATTCTATAGTACCAGTTCTTGGGTTTGCAGATAATGTGATATATAACTTGACCCCTAGGGAGAAGGGATTGAGTTGTGTGAGTCTACAGGATGTTAGGGCTCCATGGCTTTGTTACTCTGTCTGCAATGCTGACATCCCAACAACCGCAGCAGCATCGCAGTGCTGTGTCATTGCCCAAAGTCTCTGGGTTCAGCCAAAGCTCATTCAGCTCACTTTTGTATGAATGCCCACCAAATCTCTCTGCTCCTCAGAGCTGAAGGCAATGCCATCCACAATGGAATTTCTCCCCTTTCCAGGTTGAGCCATGCTGTGAGCTCCTAGCTGTCAGCCCAGCCTGTGTCCATGGCTAATCTGAGCCTTCCTTTTTCTTACGTCTCCCATTTGTTCCAACTTGCCCACATTTAAATACTTTAATGCATAGATCTCTTAGCCATGGCTATACGTTGAGTAGGGAATCCTTTGTTGAGTTATAGCTGTTCAAATTATTGAAACTGAAAGGGGAAAGACCAAGGTGACCTCTCATGCTACCATTCCTCTGATATTTTCTTAAATTTAGTTTTGGTCTTTTCTTTTCTGCTTGAAGAGGTCCCTTTAACATTTGTTGTAGTGCCATTTTAGTAGTGATGAATTCCTTTAGCTTTTGCTTGCCTGAGAAATTCTTTATCACTTTTTCAGTTCTGAATGATAATCTTGCTGGATACAGTGTTTTTGGTTGTAGATTTTCCTTTGATAATTTTAAATATATAATGCCAATTCTTTCTGGCCTGCAAAGTTCCTCTAATAAATCACCTCATCATTATATGGGAATTCCTTTGTACATAATTAACTTTTTTTCTCTTGGTGCTTTTAAGATTCTATTTATTTATTTATTTATTTATTTATTTATTTTGGCATTTTAATGATGTGTCTCAGTGAGGACTTCTTTGGGGTCATCTTGTTTAGGACTCTCTTTGCTTCCTGGACTTTTATGTCTTTTTTTTTTTTTCTCACCAGGTTGCAGAAGATATTAGCCATTATTTCTTCAAATTGGTTTTCTGTTTTTTCCCCTGTTCACATTCTAGGACCACTAAGATGTGAATATTGGTATGTTTAATGTTGTCCTTTAAATTATCCTCTTTATTTTTCTTTTGGTATTATGATTAAATATTTTCCACCACTGTGTCTTCCAGATTACTGATTCACTCTTCCGCATCATGTAATCTGCTGTTGATTCCCTCTAGTGCAGCGGTCACCAAGCTTTCAGACCTCATGGACCACCGGTGGTCCACGGACCACCAGTTGGCAACTGCGCTTCAAAAGTTTCCTTAAACCAGTGGTCGCCAACTTTTCAGATCTCACAGACCACCAGTTGGAGACGGCTGCTCTAGTGTATTTTTTCGTTTGTTATTTTATTCCTCAGACTTGATTGATTTGCTTATATATTCTCTGTCTTTCTGTTGAAGTTCTCCCTGAGTTCATCTATTCTTAACCCAAGTTTGAGGATCTTTATAGCCATTATTATGAAATCTTTGTATGGTTAATTGCTTGTTTTCATTTAATTCCCTACCCCCCTCCATAGGTTTTTTGCTGTTCTTTCTTTTGGAACATATTCCTCTATCTTCTTATTTTGGAACTCTGTGTGTTTGTTTTTATTTGTTAGTTATATTCTGTATGTCTCTCAGTCTTAGGAGAGTGGCCTTTTCTAGAAAGTGTTCTGTAGTGACAATGCTACAATCCTTCTATTTACCAGAGCCAGGTTTTCCATGGTATTCTCTGTGTGGATTGTATGTGCCTTCCTATTTTAGTTGTGCCACAGTTCCTTCCAGCATGCCAGTGAGTGGTGACAATCCTCGGGCCATGATTACTGTGGACAATCTGGTATGCATGGGCTGGCCGCACAGAACATGAGCCACTTGGAGTGGCTCCAATATCATCTGAGGCTGCCTGCCAGGTGTGTCAGTTGTGTGATTTCTTGGGTTGTTTTCTGGTGCATTCTGAGGCTACTTGCCACTTGTGCAGGACTTGGGGCCTCTTGCAAAGAGATATGGGAAAAGCTGAAACTATTCACCATTTGTACCATGCTTGCATCCACTTGGGAGAATCTATCATGTGAGCCCTGGCCACTACTTTTTCAAGGCTCAGGGTTGCTTGGTAATATCTACAATTCAACTGAGGCTGGCTATCACTTATGCCTGGTTTGAGGCTTCTTAGGATATGTTACAATGTGAGCCAAGGCTAGCCCTCCTTATGCTGGATATTGGAGCCACTTGGTAGGAACTACAGTTAGTTGAGGCTAGCAGATGCTTGTGCCAACTTTGGGGCCGTTTTGGAAAGGCTGAGATTTGAGTCAAGAATAGTCACCACTTGTGCCAGGCTTGGGCCATGTGAGAAAAGCTGTGATGTGAGCTGAGACCAGCTGCTGTGTGTGATGGGTCTGAAGAAACTTCGAAGCGGTTTGGGCTGGTAAAATATTTGGTGAAAGCTGGGGAATAACAAATGGTGTTAGCCACAGTTAATGTAGAGTTATATATTTGGTGTGTGCCTGCACCAGGATAGCTAGGTGGAGGGCAAATAAACCATAAACAAACAAAGAATTGTATCTATAAATGTTTCTGTTACCAGAGAGACTTCCCATAGATACCTGCCCCTCCAGTACCAGCTCTCATGTTAATCAATTAAATCACTCCCAGTATTACCCATGCATTTCTTGAATTGCTGTCTCCATAATGGAGCTTGGAGCTAGTGATTTTGTGTGCCAACACTTTAAGTGTAGCATCTTTGTCTCTTTCATCCGTTTGGCTCTCTCAAATGTAATCCCTGCTGGTTTTCAGAGGCAGTTGTTATGGAAACTCATTCCTGGCATTGTCTCCCAGACTGGGGACCCAAGTGTGGGGCTCAACCTCTCACTCCCCAAGGGGTACCACTATGGCAGTGATATCCTCCTCCTTGTGAATTACCACACTGTAGGTATGCAACATGACCAAATCATGTCTCTGATCTTCTTTCTGATCTTCTTACCCATCTCAATGTGGCTTCTAATTTATATACTTAAAGAAATTCTGTTCAGCTAGTCTTCAGGTGGTTCTCAGTGATGGTTACTCTATATTTAGATGTGATTTTGATGTGTTTGTGGAAGGAGGTGGGTTAAATATCTACCTACTACACTATCTTAAACCCACACTACAAACATTAGTTCTTCTTTAAATGTTTGGGGAATAACAAATGGTGTTAGCCACAGTTAATGTAGAGTTACACAAGTGAATTGATCAGGTCCATGGATTTTATTTATCAGGTTTTTAAATAATTGACTCAATATCCCTACTAGTTAGAAGTTTATTCAGATTTTTAGGACTTCATGATTTACTCTTTTATTTATTTTTTTATTGTTTAAAGTATTACATATAGTAGTACATATATCTCCTTTTTCCCCCCCATTGACCTTCCCCCAGCCTTAAATGTTATTCCTTGAATGTTTGGTAAAACTACACTGTGAAGCCTTCTGGCCCTGGGCTATTCTCTGCTGAAAGTTTTTGATGACTGCTTCAATTTCTTCCATAGTTATTGGCCTATTGAGATTTTTAGATTCTTCCTGATTGTGTTTTGGAAGGTTGTATTTTTCTAGGAATATGTCCATTTCCTCCACTTTGTCTAGTTTGTTGGAATAGAGTTGTTCATAATGTTTTTTAACAATCCATTATATTTCTGTGGGGTCAGTTGTTATTTCGCTTCTATCATTTCTGATTTTGTTTATTTAAATCGTCTCTCTTTGCTTCTTGGTGAGCCTGGCTAGCGGTTCATCAATCTTGTTTATCCTTTCCAAGAACCAGTTCTTGGTTTCATTGATCTTTTGTATTGTTCTGTGTTGTTTTGTGTTTTTTTTTTTGGGGGGGGCGGGTTTCTATGTCATTTATTTCTGCTCTGATCTTTATTATCTCCTTCCTTCTGCTCACTCTGGGTATTTTTTTGTTGCTTTCTTTCTAATTCTTTAAGTTGTAGAGTTAGATGATTTATTACCATTTTTCGTGTTTTTTGAGGTAGACCTGTAGAGCTATAAACTTCCCTCTCAGGACTGCTTTCATGGTGTCCCATAGATTTTGGATTGTTGTGTTTTTTATTGTCATTAGTTTCCAGGATGTTTTTAACTTCTTCTTTCATCTCACTGGTAAGCCAATCATTGTTTAATACCATGCTATTGAGCTTCCAAGTGTATGAATTTTTTGGATTGTTTTTATTGTAGTTTATTTCTAATATTATGCCATTGTGGTCTGAGAAGATGCTTGATATGATTTCAATCTTCTTGAATTTGGGAAGACTTTACTTGTGACCCAATATGTGGTCTATCTTTGAAAATGACCCATATGCACTTGAGAAGAACGTATATTCCGTGGCTTTGGGGTGAAATGTTCTGAAGATGTCAGTTAAGTACATCTGATCTAGTGAATCATTTAGGATTGCTGTTTCTTTGCTGATATTTTTGTCTAGAGGATTTATCCAGTGATGTCAGTGGTGTATTAAAGTCTCCTACTATGTTAGTATTGTTGTCGATCTCTCCCTTGATATCTTCCAGGAGTTATTTTATGTATTTGGGTGCTCCTGCATTGGGTGCATATATGTTTATCAAGGTTATATCCTCCTGTTGTATCGATCCCTTTAGTATTATGAACTGGATTTCCTTATTTCTTAATATGGCCATCACATTAACGGATTTTTTGTCAGATATAAGTATTGCTACCCCAGCTTGTTTTTGTTTCCATTTGCCTGAAAGATATTTTTCCATCCATTCACTTTCAGTCTGTGTGAGTCCCTTGTTCTGAGGTGGGTCTTTTGTAGAAAGCATTTATATGGGTCATGTTTTTTCATCCATTCACTCACTCGATGTCTTGATTGGAGCATTTAGTCCGTTTATGTTTAAAGTTATTATTGAAAGGTACTTGTTTGTAGTCATTTCTATTTTTTGTGCCTGTGTTCCTTCTTCCCTTTTACACCAGTCCCTTTAGCACTTCCTGAATTGCTGGCTTGGTAGTGATAAACTCCCTTAGCCTTTTTTTTGTCAGTGAAGCTCCTTATTTCTCCTACAATTTTGAATGATAGCCTTGCTGGATAGATTATTCTCAGACTCAGTCCCTTGCTTTGCATCTCTTTGTAAATTTACTCCCATTCCTTTTTGGCCTGATGTGTTTCTGTTGAGAAATCATTTGATAATCTAATGGGAGATCCCTTGTACATAACTTTCTGTCTCTCTCTTTCAGCATTTAAGATTCTCCCTTTGTCCTGAACATTTGCCATCATAATTTTGATGTGCCTTGGTGTGGGTCTTTTTGGGTTCATATTGTTTGGGACTCTCTGTGCTTATGTGACTTTTTTCTTCCCCACATCAGGGAAGTTTTCTGACATTATTTCTTCAAAAAGGTTTTCTAACCCTTGTTCCTCTTCCTGTTGTTCTGGCAGCAATATTATCAATATTTTGATTCGTTTCATGTTGTCACATAGCTCCCTGAGTCTCTCCTCCTGTCTTTTAATTTTTTTCTCCAATTGTAATTTAGTTTGGGTGTGTTTTGCTTCCCTGTCTTGTAATTCGCTAATTCGGTCCTCTGCTTCTCCTAGTATACCATTGAAAAGTTTCATGGTGTGTTTTATTGCAGCTATATCACTCTTTCTTCTTGATTCCTACATAAGTTGTTCATTTTTTCATCTATCAGGTTAATGAACTGTATGACCCTTATTCTGAATTCTTTTTCTGACATATAGCATGTCTCTGTTTCACTTAGTTGCTTCTGTGGTGATTCCTCTTTTTCTTTCCTTTGGGGGTTTCTCTGTCTATCCATTTTTTATCTCACCAATTGATCTAGATATTGAGTCATGCAGGCATTGCTCCTTGGGTGGCAGTGGCTCCTCTGGCTGTGGTTGCTTGTCGGGTGGTCATGGTAGTGGCTGCTCCTCAGTTGGCATCGGCTCCTCTGATGGGTGCTGTTCACAGCAGTGGTGGCTCCTCTGGCTGGTGGGGGGAGGCTGCTCACACAGCTGCTGTTGCTTGGATAGGGGTGGGCTTATCACTAGGCTGCTCATCCTCAGATGGGGACAGCTGCACGTGGTTGCTACTCCTCTGGCGGGGGTAGGGGCTGGCTGCATGCTGTTGCTGTTTCTCAGATGGAGGGTGCTTCTCATGAGGCTGCTGCTCCTTGAACAAGAGCAGGTTGCTCTCAGGGTTGCTGCTTCTTGTATGGGGGTGGGCTGCTCATGTGGCTGCTGGTCTTCAAACGGTGTATGGGCTGCTCACACAGCTGCTGCTCCTAAGATGGGGTTGGGCTGCTTGTGTGGCTGCTGCTCCTCCGATGGGAGTGAGCTGCACATTCGGCTGCTGCTCCTCAGATGGGGGCAGGCTGCTCATCCGGCTGCTGCTCATCTGACGGGTGCAGGCTGTGTGTGGCTGCTGCTCCTCGGACCACTGAGAACTGAGCAGGGCTGCAGCTCCTCAGACGTGGGCGGTCTGCTCATGTGGCTGCTGCTCCTCTGACCAGAGCAGGCTGCTCGGGCTGCTGTTGCTCCTCAAATGGGGGCTGGCTGCTTGTGGAGCTGCTATTCTTCAGACAGGGGCGGGATTCTCACACAACTGCTGCTTCTTGGGTGGGGCAGGCTGCTTGTGCAGCTGCTGCTCCTTGGACAGGGCAGGCTGCTTGCACAACTGCTGCTCCTCAGTTAATGAATTGTATGACCCTTATTACACACTCAGATGGGTGCAGGATGCAGGCTGCGTGCAGCTGCTGCTCCTTGGACGGGGCAGGCCAAGTGAGGCTTCTGCTCTTCGGCCTTGGGCATTCTGCTCACAGGGCTACTGCTCCTTGGACAAGAGCAGGCTGCTCACGTGTCTGCTGCTCACGTGGTTTCAGTGCCCTGGGCTTTCTCCAGGGGTCCTCTGCCATTCCCGGCTGCAAATTGTCGCACTAGCTGAGTTTCCTTTGCCAATTCGGGGTGGGCAATTTGTTTCAGCTGCTCATTCTATCTGCTCCGGGACACGGCTCGGGACACGTCCGTCTATTCTGCCACCATTTTATCTCTTTCTCTGCATATCGCAAATACCTTTTCTAAAGATGTTTGAATCTGTGTTCATAACAATTATTGGCCTATAATTTTCTTTGTAGTGTCTTTATCTGGCTTTGGACGTAGGATACTGTTGGCCTAGTAAAATGAGCTTAAGCGTCTCACATTTTCTCGAATTTTTTGGAATAACTTGAAAGGAATAGGTGTTAGTTTTTGCTTTAAAGATTTGGCAAAATTTACCTATGAAACTATATGGTCCAGAAATGTTGTTTGTTGAAAGTATTTTTATTACTGCTTTGATTTTTTTTGTTTTTGCATTCAGATTTTCTATTTCTTTTTTATTAAGTTTTGGAAAATTGTACATTTCTAAGAATTTACCCATTTTTTCCAGATTGTCCAATTTCTTATCATATAGTTGTTCATAATATTTTCTAATAATCATTTTATTTCTGTGTTCTCAGTTGCCACCTCTCCTCTTTAATTTCTAATTTTATTTATTTGGGTCCTTTCTCATTTTTTTATTATGAGTTTGTTTAAAGGTTTATCAATCTTATTTATCTTTTTAAAGAAACATCTCTTGGTTTTATTGATTTTCACATATTTATTTTTAGGCAATTTTATTTATTTGGTTAGTTATTTAGTTATTTATTTATCTTCTAACTTTTATTATTTACTTCCTACTACTCACTTTGGGCATTTTGTGTGTGTGTGTGTGTTTGTTTGTTTTTTGTTCTTCCTTTATAGTTTCACTAAAGGCCCATTGCACGAAATTCATGCACGGGGGTTGTGTGTCCCCCAGCCCAACCTGCACCGTCTCCAATCTGGGACCTCTCAAGGGATGTCCGACTACCCATTTACGGGCAGTCAGACATCCCTCTCCCAATCCAGGACTGCTGGCTCCCAACTGCCCGCCTGCCTGGCTTCCTGATTGCCCCTAACCGCTTCTTCCTGCAAGCCTGATCACCCCCTAACCACTCCCCTGCTGGCCTGATTGATGCCTAACTGCTCCCCTGCCAGCCCGATTGCCCCTAACTGCCCTCCCTTGCCAGCCTGGTCTCCCCCAACTGTCCTCCCTTGCCAGCCACCCCTAACTGCCCTCCTCTACAGGCCTGGGTCCCCCCAACTGCACTCCCCTGCAGGCTTGATCACCCCCAACTGCCCTCCCTTGCAGGCCTGGTCCCTCCCAACTGCCCTCCCCTGCTTGACATCTTGTGGCAGCCATCTTGTGTTCACCTGGGGGCAGCCATCTTTGACCACATGGGGTTAGCCATCTTGTGTGTTGGAGTGACAGTCAATTTGCATACTCCTCTTTTATTATATAGGATAGAGGCCTGGTGCACGGGTGGGGGCAAGCTGGTTTGCCCTGAATGGTGTCCTGGATCAGGGTGGGGGTTCCCTTGGGGTGTGGGGAGGCCTGGGCGAGGGGCGTGTGGTGGTTTGCAGGCTGGCCACATCCTCCGGTGACCCAAGCATAGGCCAGGGCCGGCTGGAAGCAGATATCTGGGATTTATTTATCTTCTATAATTGAAACTTTGTAGCCTTGATCGGAGGCCAGGGCAGGCCAGGGCGGGCAGGAAGCTTGGCTTCCTCCATTGCCGGGGGCAACCCAAGCCTCTGGCTTGCTCCAGCTCCATGGCCACCACCATATTTGTTGGGATTTATTTATCTTCTATAATTGAATCTTTGTAGCCTTGAGTGGAGGCCAGGGCCAGCCAGGAACCTTGGCTTCCTCCATCGCCGGGGCAACCCAAGCCTGCTGCTTGCTCCAACTCCATGGCAGCTGCCATCTTAGTTGGGTTAATTTGCATACTCGCTCTGATTGGCTGGTGGGCATAGCGGACTGATGGTCTATTTGCATGTTTCTCTTTTATTAGTGTAGATTAGAAGGAAGATTTTCTTGTGTATTTGAGAGCTTTTCTTATTTCTTGAGATAGGCATGTAGTACTCTGAATTTTACTCTTAGGTCTGCTTACACTGAACACAAGATTTTGGTTGGTTTTTATTTTTTAATTTTCGTTTGTCTCTAGACATCTTTTGATATCATCCTTGATCACATTGTTAAACACCATTTATTATTAAGTAACATCTTATTTAGTCTTCATGTATTTATTTATTTTCCATTTTATTTTTTGTAATACATTTGTAGTTCTATATCACTGTGGTTGGAGAAGATGCTCTATATGATTCTCACTTTGAAAAATACATCAACACTTTTTTTGTGTCTATACATATGGTCTATCCTGGAAAATATTTTATGTACAACTGAACAGCATATATTTTCTAAATCTTTGGGGCAAAATGTACTGAAAATATCAATTTCCTCTGGTCTAGTTTCTTTTTAAAGCCACTTATTTCTTGTTGATTTTCTGTTCGGAAGATCTATTCATTGATGACAATGGGGAGTGTTAAAATCCCCTACTATGATTGTATTACTCTATATTTTTCCCATTATGTCCATTAAGATTGGCTTATATATTTAGGTGCCCCTAAGATTGGGGGTATAAATGTTTACAAGGGTTATATTTTATTATTTGATTAATTTCTCTATCATTATATAATGTCCATTTTTATTAAATGTAGGAAAATTCATTCTTAAGTAAAATAATACATGATTAACCAATAGTGTTATTTTGATTTATTTTGATGAATTTCTTTTATAACAAATTTGAAGTTAAAGACATAATATATATATATATATATATATATATATGTGTGTGTGTGTGTGTGTGTGTGTGTGTGTGTGTATACATATATATATATATATATATATATATATATATATATATATATATATATATATATATCGTTATTGTTCAAAGTATTACAAATGTCCCCATTTTCCCCACCACCCCACTCTGGCCCCATCTACAGGCCTTCCCTGCATTATTGTTTGCCCATGGTCTATGCATGCATGCATATAAGTTCTTTATTTAGTCTCTTCCCATTCACTCCCCACCCTTCTGAAATACATCAGTCTGTTGTATCTTTCAATGTCTCTGGATCTATTGTGTTCTTTAGATTATTTTTTATTAGATTCCACATATAAATGAGATCATGTGATACTTGTCTTTCTCTGACTGGTTTATTTTGCTTAGTATAATACTCTCCAGTTCCCCATATGCTGTCTCAAAGGGGAGATATCCTTCCTTTTTGTACTAGAGGCCCGTTGCATGAAGATTTGTGCAAGAATAGGCCTTCCTAATCCTGGCTTCGCTCCTGGATGTCCAGGAGCCTTTGCAAGTCTTCGCTCCTGGCCAGAGAGCTTCCCCTGTAGCTCCCTCCACCCCCACCTTCTCCCTCATAGCAGGCAACCTGCCCCGCCTGGCAGCTCCATGCCTGTGTATGCAAATTAACCCACCATCTTTGTTGGGTTAATTTGCATACTCACTCCTGATTGGCTGATGGGCGTCATGGAGGTATGGTCAATTTGCATATTTCTCTTTTATTAGTGTAGATAATATTACATTGTGTAAATATACTAGTTTTTAATACATTCATTTACTAATAGGCATTTGGGCTGTTTCCATATCTTAGCTATTGTAAAGTGTGCTGCTATAAACATAGGGGTGCATATATTCTTTCTGATTGGTGTTTCGGGCTTCTTAGGCTATATTCCTAGAAGTGGTATTACTTTGTCAAGTGACAGCCCCATTTATAATTTTTTTTAGGAAATTCCACTGTTGTCCATAGTGGTTGTACCAGTCTACATTCTCACTAGCAGTGTACTAGGGTTCCTTTTTCTTCACATCCTTGCCAGCATTTGTTGTTTGTTGATTTATTAATGGTAGCCATCCTGGCAGGTGTGAGTTAGTACCTTACTGTCATTTTAATATTCATCTCTCTGATAATTAGTGATGTTGAGAATTTTTTCATAAGTCACCTGGCCTTTTTTTATGTCTTCTTTAGAGAAGTATTTACTTAAGTACTCTGGCAATTTTTTTATTGATTAAGGTATTACATATGTGTCCTTATCCCCCATGGCCCCCACACACACATTCCCATTCATGCCCTCACCCCCCTGGTGTATCTGTCCATTGGTTATGCTTATATGCATGCATGCAAGTCCTTTGGTTGATCTCTCCCCTTTACCCCACCTTCCCCTACCTTCCCTCTGAGTTTGAGCATCTGATTGATACTTCTCTGTCTCTGGATCTGCTTTTGTTCATCAGTTTATGTTGTTCATTATAATCTGCAAATTAGTGTGATCATGTGATATTTATCTTTCTCTGACTGACTTATTTCACTGAACATAGTGCTCTCCAGCTCCATCCATGCTGTGGCAAATGGTAAGAATTCCTTTCTTTTTACAGCAGCATAATATTCCATCGTGTAGATGTACCACAGTTTTCTAATCAACTCATCTGCTGATGGGCATTTAGGCTGTTTCCAAATCTTAGCTATTGTAAATTGTGCTGCTATAAACATAGGGGTGCATATAACCTTTCTGATTGGTGTTTCTAGTTTCTTGGGATATATTCCTAGAAGTGGGATCCCTGGGTCAAATAGACGTTTTAGTTTTTTGAGAAAATTGCATACTGTTCTCCACAGTGGCTGCACAAGTCTGCATTCCCACCAGCAGTGTACGAGGGTTCCTTTTTCTCCCCATCCTCACCAGCATTTGTCCTTTGTTAATTTGTTGATGATAGTCACTCTGACAGGTGTGAGATGATACCTCATTGTCATTTTGATTTGCATCTCTCGGATGATTAGTGACTTTGTGCATGTTTTCATATGTCTCTTGGCCTTCCTTATGTCCTCTTTCAAAAAGTATCTATTTAGGTCTGTTGCCCATTTTATGATTGGGTTGTTTATCTTCCTTTTGTTAAGTTGTATGAGTTCCTTGTAAATGTTGGAGATTAAACCCTTATCAGAGATAAAATTGGCAAATATGTTCTCCCATGCAGTGGGCTTTCTTGTTGTTTTCTGAATGGTTTCTTTTGCTGTGCAGAAGCTTTTTATTTTGATGTAGTCCCATTTGTTTATTTTCTCTTTAGTTTCCATTGCCTTAGGTGCTGTATCAGTGAAGACATTGCTTCGGCATATGTCTGATATTTTGCTGCCTGTGGTTGTTTTTCTGCCTGTGGTTGAATTGTATGAGCACTTTATATATTTTAGAGATTAATCTCTTATCAGATGTATCATTGGCAAAAATGTTCTCTCATATAGTGGGTTCCCTTTTCAATTTGATGCTGGTATCTTTTGCTGTGCATAAGCTTTTTAGTTTGATATAGTCCCATTTGCTAATTTTTTTCCTTTGTTTCTCTTGCCTTAGGAGATGTAACTGTGAAAATTCTGCTATGTGATATATCTGATATTATGCTGCCTTCTATTTCTTCTACTATTTTTATGGTTTCAGGAATTACATTTAAGTATTTTATCCATTTTGAATGTATTCTAGTGTATGGTATAAGTTAGTGGTCTAATTTCATTCTTTTGAATGTAACTGTCCAATTATCCCAACACCATTTATTAAAGAGACTTTCTTAATTATATTTTATGCTCTAGCTTACATTGTCATATATTAATTGAACATAATTACCTGGGTCAATTTCTGGATTCTCTATTCTGATCCATTCATCTATATGACTGTTGTGCCAGTATGATGCTTTTTTGATTACAGTGTCTTTGTAGTATAACTTGATATCTGGTATTATGATCCCTTCCACTTTTTTCTTGTTTCTCAATATTGCTGAGGCTATTCAGGGTCTTTTGGGGTTCCATATGAATGTTTGTAATATTTGTTCTAGACCTGTGAATTACGTCATTGGTATTTTAATAGGGATTGCATTGAATCTATAGATTATTTTGGGTAGCATGGCCATTTTAATGATGTTAATTCTACCAATCTATGAACACAGTATATTCTTCCACTCATTTATATCTCCTTCTATCTCTTTTTCAACGTCCTGTAGTTTTTCAAGTACATTATCTCCGGTTTTTTATTCCTAAGTATATTAATCTTTTTGTTGCAATGGTAAATGGGATTACTTTTTTGTTTTTTATTTCTGAGAGTTCATTACTGGTGTATAAAAATGCTTTCGCTTTCTGAGTGTGAATTTTAAACTGGCTTACATTGCCAAATTAATTTATCAAACTAGTAATTTTTTTTGGTGGAGTCTTTAGGTATTCTATGTGCATTATCATGTCATCTGCAAATAGTGACAGTTCTACTTCCTCCATTTCAATTTGGATAGCTTTTATCTTTTCTTCCTGTCTAATCGCTGTGGCCAAGACTTCCAGTATTATGTTGCATAAAAATGGTGAAAACGGACATCCCTGTGTTGTTCCTGTTCTCAGGGAAAATGGTTTTAGTTTTGCCCATTGAATATGATGATGGCTGCCGGTTTGCCATAAATGGCCTTTATTATGTTGAGGTATGATCCCTCTATTCCCAGTTGGATGAGAGTTTTTATAAAAAATGGGTATTGGTTTTTCTCAAATGCTTTTTCTGCATCTATTGATATGATCATGTGTTTTTGGTCTTAAAATTTGTTAATTGGCAAATCACATTTATTGGCTTGTGAATACTGTACCAGTCTTGCATTCCTGGAATAAATCCCACTTGGTCATGGTGTATGATCTTTTTAATATATTGCTGGATCCAATTTGCTAATATTTTGTTGAGAACTTTAGCACATCTATGTTCATCAGGGATATTGACCCATAATTCTCTTTCTTTGTATTGTCTTTATCTGGTATTGGAAGTAGGATAATGCTAGCCTCATAAAAAGACCTTGGAAGTGTCCTTTTGGATATTTTGGAATAATTTCAGGAGAATAGGTGTTAATTCTTCTTTGAATGTTTGGTGAAACTCACCTGTAAAGCCACCTCGACCAGGGCTTTTTTTTTTTTTTTCTGGGAGTTTCTTTTTTATTACTGCTTCAATTTCATCAGTTGCTATTGACCTATTCAGGTTTTCTGATTCTTCCTAATTCAGTTTTAGAAAATTGTATTTTTCTTATTTGTCCCTTTCATCCACATTGTCCAGCTTCTTGGCATATAGTTGTTCACAGTATTTCCTCACATTTCTTTGTGTTTCTGTAGTGTCACTTGTTACTTCACCACTTTTGTTTCTGATTTTATTTATTTGGGTCCTCTTTCTTTGTTTCTTGATGAGTCTGGCTAACAGTTCATGAATCTTATTTATCTTTTCAAAGAATAAGCTGTAGGATTCATTGATCTTTTGTATTATTTTTTTTAGTCTCTAAGTCATTTATTTCCACCTGATCTTTACTATTTCCTTCCTTCCAATTACTCTAGGCTTTCCTTATTGTTCTCTTTCTAGTTCTTTTAGTTGTAGTTATTCTTAGAGATTTTTCTTTATTCTTGAGTTACACCTGTAATGCTATGAATTTCCCTCTCAGAACTGCTTTTCCTGTGTCCAATTGCTATTTGGTCATTGTGTGTTCCTTTTCATTTGTTTCCAGGAAGTTTTTTATTTCCTTTTTGATTTTATTAGGAACCCATTCATTATTTAATAAAATATTATTTAGCCTCCTTGTGTTTGAATTTTTTTTGAGTATTTTCTGTGGTTTATTTCTAGTTTTGTGCCATTGTGATTCATAAAGATTCTTGATATGACTCTAATCCTCTTGAACTTGAGAGACTTATTTTGTGTCCTAACATGTGGTCTATTTTTGATAATATTCTATGTGCACTTGAACAGAATGTATATACTGCAGCTTTGGGGTGAAATGTTCTGTAAATGTAAGTTAAATCCATCTGATCTAGTGTGCTATTTAAGGTCTCTGTTTCCTTGTTGATATTTTGTCTGGAAGGTCTATCTAGTGAAGTCAATGAGGTGATAAAATCCCCTACTATGACTGTATTGCTGTTGATCTCTCCCTTAAATTCCTCCAAGAGCTTTTTAATATATTTAGATACTTCTATATTAGATGCATAAATGTTTACTAAGGTATATGCTCTTGTTGGATCTATATCTTTAGTATTATATAATGGCCCTTTTTGTCTCTTGTTGTGGCCTTCATTTTTAAATCTATTTTGTCAGATTAAAGTATTGCTGCCCCTGTTTTTTGTTTTTTTTCTTTTCCATTTGCTTGGAAAATGTTTTTCATCCCTTCACTTTCATCCTGTGTGAGTCTTTTGTTCTGAGGTGGGTCTCCTATAGACACCATATACGTGGGTCATGTTTTCTTATCCAATCAGCAACCCTTTTGATTGGAACACTTAATCCATTTACATTTAAGATTATTATTGATAAGTACTTATTTATTTTACATATTTTACAGCTGTCCCTTTAACATTTCTTGCAATGGTGGTTTTGTGGTCATTAACTCCTTTATCTCCCCTCCCTATTTTATTTATTTATTTATTTTTGCCTGGGAAGCTCTTTATTTCACTATCTATTTTGAATGATAGCCTTACTGGATAGAGTATTCTTGCATTCAGATCCTTGCTTTTCATTATTTTGAATACTTTATGCCATTTCCTGTAGGGTTTCTGTTGAGAAATCATCTGACAGCCTTATGGGAGCTCCCCCATAGGTCAATCTCCTGTAGCAATTATGATTCTCCCTTTGTCCTTAACACTT
Organism: Ia io; assembly: GCA_025583905.1. NCBI lineage: Eukaryota > Metazoa > Chordata > Mammalia > Chiroptera > Vespertilionidae > Ia > Ia io. Next base: position 34,559,979 of record JAJQQW010000001.1, on the reverse strand, counting down.
GCTATTTGAACTATGATGTGTTTTGGAGTGGGTCTCTTTGGCTCCCTCTTGATGTGTACCTTTTGTGCTTCCTGATCTTGTAAGGCTTTTTTCCTTCACCAGCTTAGGGAATTTTTCTGTCACAATTTCTTCCAGCAGGTTGTCTATCCATTGCTCACTTTCTTCTCCCTATGTCAACCGTATAATGCGAATGTTTTTTTTCATTTTATGTTGTCCCAAAGTTCATGCTTTTTAAGACTTTCATTTTTAATGCTCTAATTTAGTGGGTTTTTTCTGCCTTATCTTCTAATTCCTTTCTTCAGTCCTCTGCCTCATTGAGCCTGCTTTTAATTCCTTGTAGCATGTTCTTGATGTCAGATATAGTATTCTTCATTTCTGCCTGGCTCTTATTCATAACTAGAGGCCTGGTGCACTTGGAGGGGGGGAGGGTCCCTCAGCTCGGACTTCACCCTCTCACAGTCTGGGAGCCCATAAGGAGCAGGCCTAAGCCACCAGTCGGACATCCTTAGTGCTGCTGCAGAAGCGGGAGAGCCTCACACCACTGCTGCTGTGCTAACCAGCCATGAGCCCGGCCTCTGGCTGAGCAGCACACCCCCTGTGGAAGTGCACTGACCACTAAGGAACAGCTCCTGCATTGAGCATCTGCCCCCTGGTGGTCAGTACGTGTCATAGCAACCGGTCATTCTGCTGTTCGGTCGATTTGCATATTAGCCATTTATTATATAGGATATCTATATCATTTTTCCTGGATTGTGAGAGGGATGTCTGACTGCCCGTTTAGGCCTGATCCCACTGGGCAGTCGGATATCCCTCTCACAATCCAGGACTGCTGGATCACCCCCTAACCACTCCGCTGCCAGCCTGGTTGATGCTTAACTGCTCCCCTGCCAGCCTGTTTGCCCCCAACTTCCCTCCTCTGGTGGCCTGGTCACCCCTAACTGCCCTCTCCTGCAGGGTTGATCACCTCCAACTGCCCTCCCTTGCAAGCCTGGTCCCTCTCAACTGCCCTCCCTTGCAGGCCTGGTCCCTCACAACTGCCCTCTCCTGCTGACCATCTTGTGGTGGCCATCTTGTGTCCACATGGGGCAGGATCTTTGACCACATGGGGGCAGACATATTGTGTGTTGGAGTGATGGTCAATCTGCATATTACTCTTTTATTAGATAGGATAGAGGCCTGGTGCACAGGTAGGGGCCATCTGGTTTTCCCTGAAGGGTGTCCCGGATCAGGGTGGGGTTCCCTTGGGGCGTGGGGCGGCCTGAGCGAGGGGCCTGTGGTGGTTTGCAGGCCAGCCACGCCCCCTGGCAACCCAAGCAGAGGCCCTGGTATCTGGAATTTATTTTCCTTCTACAATTGAAACTTTGTAGCCTGGAATGGAGCCAAGCCTGCTGCTCCCTCTGGGGTGGCAGCCATTTCTGTGGCAGTTAATTCACCTTCTACAATTGAGACTTTGTAGCCTTAAGCGGGTGAGCTCTGACAGGGTGTGCGGAAAGCTTTGCTTCCCCTGTTGCCGCCGGCAACCCTGGCTTGCTCTCTCAAGCTCCGTTCTGCCACCATTTGTTTGAATTTTTTTACCTTGTATAATTGAAACTTTGTAGCTTGAGTGGAGGCTTAGGCCTGCAACGGCTATGGAAAGCTTGGCTTGCTCTGTTACCTGGGAAACCTTGCTCTCTGTGGCTGTAGCCATATTGGCTGGGGTTAATTTGCATACTTGCCCTGATTGGCTGGTGGGCGTGGCTTGGCTGGTGGGCGTGGCTTGTGTGGCGGAGTGATGGTTAATTTGCATATTACCATTTTATTAGAGAGGATTACTCTGAAATCTATGTCTGATAACTTGCTTGCCTCCATCTCCTGTAGTTTTTTTTTCTGGAAATACCTCCTTTTCTTTAATTTGAGGCTGCTTCCTTGTCTCCCCATTTAAGTTGTCTCTTTATGTTTGTATTTATGTATTAGATCCATGTGCTATGACTTCCAGTCTTGTGAGGTGGGCTTTTGTAGTAAATGTCATTATTGTTTCCATTTGCAACTCTCTGACAATTGGTGACTGTGCATGTTTTCATATGTCTCTTGGCCATCTGTATGTCCAATTTAGAGAAGTGTCTGTTTAGGTCTTTTGCCCATTGTTTAATTGGATTGTTTGTCTTCCTTTTGTTAAGTTGTATGAGTTCCTTATATATTTTGGATATTGACACTTTATCAAATGCACCATTGGAAAATATGTTTTCTCATATATTGAGCTCCCTTTTCATTTTGTTGATGATTTCTTTAGCTGTAAAGATGCTTTTTAGTTTGATGCAGTCACATTTGTTCTTTATTTTGTTTCCCCTAAACTAGGAGAGGTATTGCAAAGATAATGCTACAAGAGATGTCTGAGATTTTGCTGCCTATGGATTCTTCTATGATTTTTATTGTTTCATGGTTTACACTTAAATTTTTTGTCCATTTTGAGTTTATGCTTGTGTATGGTGTAGGTTAGTGGTCTAGTTTAATTTTTTTCATGTATCTGTCCAATTTTCTTAATTCCATTTATGGATGAGACTGTCTTTACTCCAGTGTATGTTCTTGCATCCTTTGTCAAATATCAATGCCACATAATGGCTTGTGTTGATTTCTGGGGTCTCTCTTCTGTTCCTTTGATCCAAATGCCTGTTCTTGTACCAGTACTGGGCTGTTTTGATTATAGTGGTTTTGTAGTATGACTTGTTATCTGGTATCATGATACCTCCAACTTTGTTCTTATTTCTTACTATTTCTGTGGCTATTCAGTGTCTATTTTGTTCCATATGAATTTTTGGAAAATTTATTCTATATCTGTGAAATATGCTGTTGGTTTTTTAATGGGGGGTGCATTGAATCTGTAGGTTGCTTTGGGTAATATGGATATTTTAATGATGTTAATTCTATCAGTCCATGAACACAATGCATTCTTCTACTTGTTTATGTCTTTCTCTTTTTTCAATGTCACGTAACTTTCTGAGTACTGGTCTTTTAACTCCTTAGTTAAGTTTATTACCAGGTATCTTCATTTTTTGGTGCAATGGTAAATGTGATTGTTCTTTCAGTTTGACTTTCTAAGAATTCATTATTGGTGTATAAAAATGCTTTTGATTTCTGGGTGCTAATTTTGTATCCTGTTACATTGAAGAATTCTTTTATTAAACCTACAAGTTTTTTGGGGGAGTCTTTAGGATTGTCTATAAACAATTTCATGTCATCTGTGAATAATGACAGTTTTACTCCTACTTTCCAATTTGGATGCCTTTTATATTTTCTTATTGTCTGATTGCTGTGACTAAGACTTTCTGTACAATGTTGAATAAGATGGGTGAAGCAGACATACCTGTCTTGTTCTTGTTCTTAAGGGAAATGGGTTTAGTTTTTACCCATTGAGTATGACATTGGCTGTGGGTTTGTCATATGGAATTTGGTATGTTGAGGTTTGGTCCCTCTTTTTTATTACACTTTTGGTTTCATTGATCTTTTGTGTTATTTATTTATTTATTTATTTAGTTTCTATGTCATTTATTTCTGTTCTGATCTTTATTTACTTCCTTCTACTTACAATGAGCTTTTCTTGCTGCTCTCTTTCTAATTCTTTAAGTTGTAATGTTAGATAGGTTAGTAATAATTTTTCTTGTTTTGGAGGTAGGCCTGTGGTTCTATGAACTTCCCTCTCAGAACTGCTTTTGCTATATCCCATAGATTTTTGGTTGTTGTAGATTCATGTTCATTTTTTCCAGGAAGTTATTTATTTCTTTCTCAATCTCATTGGTAACCCATTCATCCTATATAATAAAGAGGTAATATGCAAATTGACCATCACTCCAACACACAAGATGGCCACCCCCATGTGGACACAAAATGGCCAGCAGGGGAGGTCAGTTGTGGGTGATCAGGCCAGCAGGGGAGGGCAGTTGGGAGGGACCAGGCTGGAAAGGGAGGGCGGTTAGGCATGTCCAGGCCAGCAGGGGAGGGCAGTTGGGGGCGACCAAGTTGCATGGGAGGACAATTAGGAGCAACCAGGCTGGCAGGGGAAGGCAATTAGGGGCAATTGGGCTGTTATGGGAGCAATTAGGCATCAATCAGGCTGGCAGGGTAGTGGTTAGGGGGTGATCAGGCTGGCAGGTAGAAGCAGTTAGGGGCAATCAGGCAGGCAGGCAGGCGACCGGTTGGGAGCCAGCAGTCCTGGATTGTGAGAGGGATATCCGACTGCCCAGTGGGATCAGGCCTAAACGGGCAGTCAGACATCCCTCGAGGGGTCCCAGATTGAAGAGGGTGCAGGCTGGGCTGTGGGACACAACTCCCCCCGCCCTCACCCCCATGCACAAGTTTTGTGCCCCAGGCCTCTATTTGTTTAATAACATGCTATTTAGCCTCCATGTGTTTGAATGTTGTTGAGGGTTTTTACTGTAGTTGATTTCTAATTTCATATCATCATGATCTGAGAAGCTTGGTGTGATTATTTTAATCTTCTTGAACTTGCAGAGACTTGTGTTCTAACATGGGTCTATCTTTGAGAATGACACATGTGCAATTGAGGAGAATGTATCTTCTGTAACTTTGGGGATAAATGTTCTATAAATTTAAATTAAATCCATCTGATCCAGTGTTTCCTTTAGTCACTATTTTCTTGTTAATATTTTTGTTTGGAAGATTCGTCCAGTGAAATGAGTGGGGTGTTAAAGTCCTCTACTATGACTGTATTGCTGTTGATCTCTCCCTAAAATCCCTCCAGAAGAGTGTGTTTGTGTGTGTGTGTGTGTGTGTGTGTGTGTGTATCCCTATAGTGGGTGCATATATGTTTACCAGGGTTATATCTACTTGTTGGATTGATCCCTTTAGTATTATTAGTGACCTTTACTGTCTCTTGTGATGGCCTTCATTTTGAAGTCTATTTTGTCAGATATTAGTATTCCTATACCCAAGATTTATTTTCTTAGCCATTTGCATGGATAATTTTTTTCCATCCTTTCACTCTCATCCTGTGTGAGTCTTTTATTCTGAGGTAGGTCTATTGTTGAGAGCATATATTTGGTTTATGTTTTCATATCCATTCAGCTGCCCTATGTCTTTCGATAGAAACATTTAATCCATTTACTTTTAAGGTTAATATTGATAGGTACTTATTTATTACCATTTTAATTCTTTATGCCTACATTTTTCTCTCTATTTCTTCTTATTATTACAGCAGTCCCTTTAGCATTTCTTGCAATTCTGGTTTAGGGTTATAAACTCTTCTAGCCTTTTTGTGGTCTGGGAAGCTCCTTATTTCACCATATATTTTGAATGATTTCCTTGCTGAATATAATAGTCTTGGTTTTAGATGCTAGGTTTTCATTACCTTTAATACTTCATGCCATTTCCTTCTAGTTTGTTGAGTTTCTGATGAAAAATCAGCTGACAGCCATATGGGAGCTCATTTGTAGGTAACAAATTTCTTTTCTCTTATTGCCTTTAAGATTCTTTCTTTGTCTCTAATTTTTGGCATTGTAATTATAATGGGTCTGGGTGTGGGGTCTTTGGGTTCTTATTGCTTGTAACTCTCTGTCCCTCTTGAACTTGTGTGACTTTTTCCTTTCCCAGGTTTGGGAATTTTTTGCCATTATTTCTTCAAATAGTTCTCTATACCTTGCTCTTTTTTCTTTTTCACATTCTGGTACTCCTTTGATGCAAATATTGTTATGTTTCATGTTGTCCCACAGATCCCTTAAGCTGTCCTCTTGTTTTTTAATTTTTTTTTCTTTTTGGTTCTCTGATTGAGTGACATTTTTCTACCCTGTTTTATAATTCAGTGATCCAATTCTCTGCTTTCCCTAATCTGCTGTGTGTATTCCTACCAATTTGTTCTTTATTAGTGCTATGTTATTATTAATTTTTGACTGCTCATTTTTTATAGTTTCTATATCTTTTCTCCTGCTGTTGAGCATCTTTATAATCATTATTTTGAACTTCATATCTGATAAATTTCTTATCTACATTTCATTTAACTCTTCTGAAGAATTCTCTTTTTCTTTCATTCAGGCCTTGTTTTTTTGTGTCTCCATTCTGACTTCCTTTTAGGGTTTCTGTCCAGGTATTATGTAGATCTGCAATGACTCCCAATCTCTGATGCAGTACAGTGCCAGTGGCTGTTTGTGACTGGCCCTAGTACCCTGTTTGGAGCTATCAGCCACACACAGCTTATAGCTCCCTCTGCTGGGGCTGGGTGCCTTTGGAAAGGACCAAGGTGTGCATCAATGTCTGCTTTTCCTAGCCCCAGGCCCAGAAGGAGATCAGGCAAAGACTCAAAGCCTCCAGAGATAGGCCTCTGCCTACATACTGATTGTTATTCTTAGTCTTATTAGCCTCAAGCTATTGACAACAGCAAGGTGTAGACTCCACAGGGTGAGGTGAGAGCTTTTCCAACAGGGCGGGGCAATTGCTTCTCCTCTCCCCAGGCAAAAACTGCCCTGCTGGAATATTGAAGGACTTACATAAATAGGTGTCCTCTGCAGTATAAGGGAATGACTCAGCACAGGACACTCCCTTTGAGTCCTGACACCAGAGCCCCATACCCTGGATTCTGCTCATGCAGCTCTAGTCCACTGTGCCCTTCCTCTGCCAGAGCCCAAGGTGAATGGCTACACATGAAATTTTGTATGTTGGCCCTTTAAGAGTGTGCCTGCATTTCCAGCCATCACTCCCTGAGAAACTGCAATCCTGCTGCTTTTCACAGCCAGATGTTATGTGGGCACCTTTCTCAGTTCTGGTGCTCTGGGCTCAGGACCTCAGCTTAGGGGTTAAACCCCAGAGTTCTCAGTGGGAACCCCTCACAGCTGAGATATCTCTCTGGAACTTCAGCTGCTGCCTGTGGGAGCCCATCCAGCCCTCTTGAGCCTCTGCACTTCCTACCAGTCTCTATGTGGTCTCCCTTTACATCCTTAGTTATCAAGATTCTCACCAGCTAATCTTCAGTTGCCTATTCAGGATGGTTTATCTGTATTTTAGCTGTAATTCCAGATTGATTGTGGGAGAGTGTCAGTGTAGCTTCCACTTACTCCACTGCCATTTTGGAACCCTTGGGTGGTTTTTAATAAGCTCTGCCTCTCCATCACTCTCGTGTGTGTGTGTGTGTGTGTGTGTGTGTGTGTGTGTGTGCGCGCGCGCACACGCACATGGGAGAGAGGGAGAGAATGAGGCAGAGAGAGAGAATATGGATTCTAGCAAATATTCACCAAGAAAAATGAATTATTTGTAGGAGTCTTGCTGTGAGTATACTAATCAAAGATCCTGTATACCTTCACCAAAATAACATTATACTTTTGACAATAGAGAACATGGTGTTTCTTGTTTTTATTATATTCCAAGTTTTTTCAATATATTCAAAATAATTTTTCTACTAAAATGTATGTTCTATTTTATCTCCTTCAAATCCCTTTCAACACCTTACTGATTTCTTTTCAGCACTTGATATATTTTCTCGGTAGTGATTAAATATTAGAGCTCAATCTTGCATTTTCCCATTATGAGCCATAGGCCAATTTTGAGTACTTATGATAAAAGGAATAAAAATTACTTTGTCTAGGTCTCTAAACTAGTAAACAAGTAAACAAATAAATAATAACAGAATTACTGGTGAAAACATTTTAAAGCATCTAGGTTTCAGCATTAATTAATAGTATTTAACTTACTACATAGAGTGCCTCTTTTTGTTTAGTTGTGTGCCAAGGAGGCATTATAATGGTATGATGGGCCCTTAGAACAAAATGAGTTCAAAACATAGATCAACCTTATACTATCTATGTGACCTTAAGCAAATCACTTTTTATCTAGGTGACTTGTTTTTCTAATCTGCAAATTAAGAATAATAATAATACCTACCTAATATTTGGAATAAATATGGCAATACATATAAGGCAGTCAGAAGTGTTTGGCAGAAATATATAATAAATGTTAACTACTCTTAAGGTAGAAAAGGAAGTTATGACATAATTCCTACCAAAAAGAATTTAATCTACCTAAAGAGATAGAATATCTATGAATAAAACCATTAGAAGACTAGAAAATATATATAGAGTACTAGTATTCAGTACAAACATTATTAGAGACATCAGGAATCAAAAACATGGAAGATAAATATTTACTGGACTTTTTATAAACCTCATGGAGAAAATGAATAACAGTCTTTGAGCATCTAGTGAGTAATAGAGAATTATGATCTGGATGGGAAAGTAGCATGGAAAGCAGTGTTCCAGGGATTTATATAGCTTGTATTGAGGAGAACATATTGCCTTAAAAAATACCTGATGAAGTTACCAATAACAAAGGAAGAGATAAAGGTAATATCAAATTATAGAGGACTTTAAATGCTAGTCTAAGAAATTCATATTATTGTGCCCTTTCACTTGAGGGATGATTACATTCTGTTTTGTAGCTAGCTATTTGTGCATATAATTTATTTTCCTTACTTGAGTGTAAGTTTTGGGATAGCAGAAATATACTTATTTAATTTTTATATCCCACTTTATCTCTCTTACTCTGATCCACTACACACAGACACACACACCACAGTACCTAACACAATGCCATGTAGTAAGCACTTATTGAATATGTATTGAATGTGTAAATGAACCAGTTAATTGATGCACAAATTATATAGTGTTAATAGGGAGTTATTTATTTTTTAAATAAGGCTATTGCTTGTTGTGAGCACTGGCTAAGGAACATTTATCTGGTAGTATTTTACAGGCATGATAGGAGAGTGTGAGTCTAAAGGCAAGCAAATTAACTAGTAATTATATGTTTGTTATTTTAAAATATTCTCAGAATGTTTATTGTACACATTTACATGAGCAAATGTACAACTATGGAAGACAACCCTTTCATTGTGATGAAGTGGGTGATGGGCTGTACAGCATGTGCTTTGAAATAGTGATATTCCCTTGCTGATAGGTGATAAACTAAATTGCAGTTAGTATTTGCTGGAAATGTTATGATAGGGAAAATATAAAAAAGTGCTTTTCAGTTAAGACAATACTCTTGACTAGGATGGTTGCCAAAAATGTGTTTCTTTCTCATATGACAGCAGTGTCAAGCTGACTTACCTTTTCTACTAGGTTTGAAAAGAGGTTTTCTTTTTTCACTAAAGACCTCCAAGTTCTAGTCTCTTCTAAAATGTATTAAATTTGTTATTTAATCCCTTATATCAATTTATAGATAAAGATACATAAATTAACTATGTTATCCCCTTCTCATCAAAGCTTTCAGAGTCTCTGGGTTGTTACTACTGAAAGCGTTATCAGAGAAAGAAAAAACACATAAAGAACATTCTAGTACCTATAAGAGCAAACTTGGGTATTGTTTCAAAAGCTTCTCAGATTTTATCATATGAACTATGTATTTCTTGACATACCCAACTCCTGCAATGAACCTCCAACTGGGGAGTGTAACCAGCTTACAGAAGGCACCTGGTAAAAATACCTACTGATTCTCAGAGGATATTCAGTGTATAGGTAACCATGAATCCATACAACACACCAATGCAAGGGTACCTTAGAGAATGTAGTATCGAAATATATGAAATATATTAACAGGCAATGAATATTCCATGGACATGGTCTCTATCCTTAAGGGATAGGAGACAAAATTGAAAGGGAAGACATATTGATTCAATTCATAATTATATATAAAAATATTGACACATTTCTTATAATTTTAAGGATACGAAATAACAAGAGGTGATTCATGTATAGATAACATTGTCTAGAGAGTACAGTCAGCTTTTATCTGATGGTTTCCTAAAAATCTTCATAAAAGCTCTAGAGGTGAAATTGTCCAGGCTACTCAGACACATATGTCACTAGTATCCTTCTCAATGATGAGGCTCCATAACACCTGTTTCATCAAGTGATAGAAACCAATTTGTATTATTTTATTGGTGTGATTGTCAATGTGAGGAGCATATTACCTCAGAGGCTTATTGCATCTGTGTATATTCTCCCTCAAATTTTAACCTATCTCTTCTAATGAGTCACTGTTACTGTTAGAAATGAGTCATGTCCATCTGATACAGTAGGGCAAAGGGAACGCAGATTGAGAATTACTACTTCATAGACAAAGCTAAGTATTAAAACCCTAATTATAAATGTGTTTTAATTGAATTTTTAAGTAGTCTGTTTAAACTAACATATGTTTTCTTATATTCAACTTCTTGATCACTAGCTGTCAAGTTTGGCTCTTGGTGATCTGTTGTAGAGGGCAGGTCCGAGGCTCTCTGAGGACCTTTCAGCTACTCTTCCTCCTTCTCTCGTGTCCCCAGTTTGCCTGATCTTTCTCCAGTGTCTTTGAAAGAGAATCTTTAGGGTGGAGGCAGGCTAGCATAGCTAAGGCTACTGGGACCCTTACTTAGAGATTTCACCATCAGGCATTCACTGAGGGGTAATTCATCTCTGTTTCAAAGCTAAACTCCTCAGTCTCTACCATATCCTCCAACTCTAGCTGCCCCTATAATGGCACAATACAGGTACACATTGGATAGAGCCTGCTACCTTTTCTGTAAGGGCCGTTTCAGCTGCCCTGGGTTCAGTGGTATTGATCAAAAGAATCTCAGGTGAGCACTTAGCCTCCCCAGTCCCCAGGAGTGGGACTAAGCATTTCCTCCTGGTCCCAAGGGTTTTACACAGGGTGCTCAAATTAGCCTCTCCACAATGCAGTCACAAAGCCCAGTTCTTGCTGGTCTGTCTCTCCAATATAAGCCTTCCTGGTGGATACCATCCAAAAATAAAAACAAACACACAAACAAAAAACCTGCTTTGCAAGAACCCTATGCCCTTGAACCTCAGGTCCAAGTAGTAGGGTTTACAAAGTCAGCCCCATAAGGGACTCCCACCTCTTCACAAAGCTGATGTCAGTAAAGCTGGGGATGAGAAACCAAACTCCTCTCAGAATCCCAACTCTCCTCAGTGCAGGTCAAAATTCCCCAATCTGCTCTTCCACCAGCTCCAATCCATCTCTTGTGGCAGGAAAGTCATCTTCCCCTTCTCCATACCACACAGTTTAGATGCATTCCAGGGCTCTGTAAAATGCCTGTAAGGAAAGCAGAGGCTCTCTGTTGGGTGCATCTCACAGGCCCCTTTCTATTCTGGAGCCACACAGCCCTGCATAACCTTTCCAGGAGTCAGAGCCAGGGTTGACTATCTCCTGCTGGAGTTGCCAACATTAGGCACACTCTTTCATTGGGAAGGTATGGACCCATTCTTCTAGGAAGACAGTTTCCCCTATATCCCTCTGCCCGATGCTGCGCTGGATTTCCTTCCAGTCTCTACTATTCAGGGTTTGGGATCCCTGCACTAGATGCCAATCCACACTCCCAAGGGGAGAGAGCCTTGAAGCCACCATGATGGGGGGAGGCTCCCCATTTCCACAACTCTCCTCCTCTTACAAGTCTCTCTGTTGTTGTTTCTTCAGTGCTCCTTATACAAAATATGTCCAATCAGCTACACTTTTGTTTTTCCAAACTGACCACACAATATTTTAGCTGTAAAACCAGTCCATGACTGGGAGCAAGGGCACTCAGCCTCTTGTCAGATAGAGCACAGCCATCTTCGGTCTCCTGGTGGCATCTTCTTTACTTTTTTAGTTGTAGGACTTTCATTCAGTCAGAGTTCAGGCAGTTCTGAATGATGGTTGTTCTGTAGTTTAGTTGTAATTTTTATGTGGTTGTGGGAGGAGGAGAATACCGTATTTACTACACTGCCATCTTCACCAGAACCAAAACTCTAGTACTTTCAACTTATTTTCTACATTCGGTTTACATGAATGTAAAAATTTAAATTGTTATAAATTTAAATTGTTATCCCATGGCACTAATTTTGCTATTCATTAATAAAGTCAGTTCTAGACTACTGTTGTCATGCACCCTCACTATCTTTTAGGCAATGTAGCCTAAACTATTGCTAAAATGCTAGCATAAGGGTGAAACTTTTTGAGAAACCAGATTGTGATTCAGATTGCCAGTGTTTAAACTATTTTCGGGGAAGAAATGAAAAAATTTAAAAACTGGTAGTATATTAAATAATTTTAATAGAAGAAAAACTTGTTAAACAACAAGAAACAGCAGAAAAAGGGGGGAGTTTCCACATGCTAGAAATTAAATTACCACTTAAAGAAATTCCATATTGTACATAAATATTACTCCATATTTATATTCTGAATCCCTGCATATGGATTTATTTTCTCATTATAATAATTTTTAGAAAATAACAAAATTTATAATAGACACCATCTTCCAAGTCAGAATTTATTCTCCTCTTTCTCCCCCTCCTCCTTCATTTTTTGGATTAGCATTTACTGACTTGATGACAGAAGCATCTATTTTTTTTTCTATCAAAAGCAGAGATGCATTCATAGAGCATGACCCATGACCCAATGTATGTGCAGCATTTCTTACATTGGAAAAGGTTAGATAAACTAATAAAAATTAATAAATTATTATTAATTTAGAGAATTCTCAGATGTTAGGAGTTAATCAAGCACCACAACTCTCAGTGATCATTTTTTTTTCTTAAAGAAACCAAAAGGAATGTCTGATAAAGTGAGTAGGGAGGCAAATTATTTAAATTTTATTATATTGGTTCATGTATTATAAAAAATAAGAAGTAAATAAATATTTACAGCTATAATGTAGCCCTTATAGTTACTGATGATAGCTAATTAATTAAAACTATACTGGGCCAACTTCCTACTATGGGTCAGGTACTATATATAGCATTTTCTGTACATCACATTTCAATTTTACATTATAATTACAAATCATTGTACTCAATTGCCTTAAAATTAATTTTTAACAAAATTCCAACAGTTAAATACTCTCAGAAACTATTACATTCTATTTGTTTTCTGTTTTCCAATTCAGTTATTTTTTCCCTTTTTATTGGATTTATTATGATGACATTGGTTAACAAAATTATACAGGCTTCAGGTGCACAATTCTACAGCACATCATCTGTACACTGTACTGGGTGTTCACCACCCCAAGTCATATTTCTGTCCATCACCATTTATCCCCACTTTCCTTAACCCCCTTCCCCATGGCAATCACAATACTTCTGCCATCTGTGTCCATGATTTTTTTCTCTTTTTTTTTCTTATTTGCTAAATCCCTCCACCCCTCTTACCCAACACGCCCTGGAAATTTGTCAACCTGTTCTCTATCCATGAGTCTGTCTCCATTTTCCATGTTAATTCATTTTGTTCATTACATTCCACATATAGCTGAGTAGTATTCCATTGTGTAAATGTACCGCACATCCACTGATGGACAACTGGGCTGCTTCCAAATCTTGGCTCTTGTAAATAATGCTGTAATGAACATAGGGGTCCATATATTCTTTGGAATTGGTATTTAGGGTTTCTTTTGATAAATTCCCAGAACTGGAATCTCTGGATCATAAGATAGTTCCATTTTTAATTGTTTGAGGTAATTCCATACTGCTTTCCACAGTGGATGCACCAATCTGCATTCCCACCAACAGTGCACAAGGGTCCCATTTTGTCACATCCTGGCCAACAAGACCTTTCAGTCCTTGGGCTGATGCTCTAACCAAGTCCCGGAGCCAGCCTGGAAAAGCAACTAAATCAGAGATCATCCACCCAGAATTAACAAATTAGACACAGCTGAGGAGACAAATTGCAACCAGGAAGGGCAGAGGACACCTGAAGCATGTTAGGAAAGAAGGTCTGAGCTGGAGAGGGATACAGGACCACCCGTCCATGAGCGTAAGGAGGAAGCTGCACTGCACCAAAGCCACATCCCTTGGGGACAGGTGTAACACCTGACTGTGGAAAGGAAAAGTCACAGGGCTGTTGGTGGCCGGGGAATCTAGATCTAAGACCACAGCCATGAATGGCTACATTCAGAAAGGCAGCCTGAAAAGCAGCCCGAGCAGTGTGGTGTCAGCGGGAGAGAAACCTGCAGTTTCATGGTTGTTTTGCCTTTGTTTTGTCTTTGTTTTTATTCACTAAACCCAGTTCATAGGACCTTTCAATTGCAAACACTCACCCAAGGCTGTAGCACAGGTAGAGGCACAGATTTGTGGAGCATGAAGAGAGGCTGTGGAGGGAAACAGGGCAGGGAATCATGACCAGGAATCTGGCATTGGGACATTCACAACCTTCCAAACCTAAGCTGCCATTTCTCTCCTGAAGAGCCAGCCCTAGACAGTAGCCTCAAGGCAGGTAATACAGCCTGCCACACCCTGCCTGCATTTTGAGCTATACAAAGGAAATAAAGGCTCTGAATAGCTGCTAAGAGCCCTCAGTGACTGGGTTGGAAGAGGCAGTTGGTCTGCCCCACTATTCTGGGTACCAGACTGATTAAAAACTCCAGGATTACAGTCAACACAACTGGTCTGCATACAAGGATCTCTGAGCAACTAAGGACAGAGTAATGTTTTGGTCCACTTACTGAGGAGTTGTTCTGGGTCAGGGAAGAAACATCTATCTGATTTCCGGAAAGTGAAAGTACCACCCCCACCTAAAGCCCTGTCAGAAACAGACACTTGAATGATTAACATTGACAGCTGGCAGTTAGGCAAAGTGGACAGATTGGTCTTGGATTCTTGCAGCCAAGTTCTGTGGAGACAGACAGGAACAGAGGAGAGATGGATCATTTGGAGTTTCAACACGGTGCTAAAGACCAAAGACAGTGCCTGAAAGTTGTCAGCACCTAACTACCTAACAGGAAGCCCAGAATTGGCAGAAAGAACAGAAGAGAAGGGTCCTAAATCAGCCCCCATGGGGCATAAAAACTCAGCTGAAGCAATCAACACTTCACATTTTTATTTTATTTTTTGTTGTTTTTTAGTATTATTTTTCTTTTGTTATTTTTATTTTTATTGTAATTTTATTGTATCTTATTTTTTTTTCACCTTTTTCTTCCTCGCTTCTCCCTTCTTTATACTGTTTTTTTCTTCTCCTGTCCCAATTAGTTTTTTTCTTTCCCTTCTTTATACCCCTTGATAAAAATTGATCTGCTGTATTCATGTGTTATTATTACGGTAGTCTCTGTTGGCTTATTTATATATCTAATGTCCTCTTTCCTGCCCCTACTCCATCCCCCCTTCAATTTTCTCTTTCTTCACTAGTCATTTTTCCCCTCCCTTCTCTCTTGGTCTTTTCTTCTCCTAATTTTTAAATTAGTTTCATTTCTTACATTCAAGCATATTTGCTCTATCCTCTATTATCCTTTTCAAATAAATAAATAATTAAATAAATGGATACATATTTTTAATATTTTTTAATTTTTATTTTTATTTAAATTTTTTCCTCCTTATCCACTCATTCTCTTTTTATCTCCTATATAATAAACCATGGTCCTTCCCATATTCATCCAATTCCTTAACCTTATATTCTGTATTTAAGCTCTGCCTCTACTGATTCTGCCCACCCTTTTTTCTGGGTGTTTTTTGTTTGCGCTTTTTGGTTTGTTTGTTTTGTGGTGTACTTGCCGTATTTTTTAATCTTTTTTTTTTCTTTTTCTTTTTTTCCTTTCCTTTTTTACTTTTCTCCATATCATTTTTGCTCTCTTTTGTCTCTCCTAATTCTCTTTTCTCTGAAGGTCTCTTATATTGAGGCTATAAGTGTCTTGTGTATATTCATGTTCTGTTCCTTTTGTGTCATGTCTTGTGTTGTATTTTGTGCTGTTCAGTCAGCTCCTTCACAACAGTTGGCATGACGTGGTAGAAAGTGAGCCACATAACCAGACACCCTAAAAGAAGACTCCATCCATGAATGGGACAATAACATTCAAGACCCAACTACATCAATAGAACCCAAATATCTCAAGTAGGGAGCATCCCTAGAATACCCAGCCCAGAAGACATGAGAGGCTGAACCATTAGGTCCCAAAAAACATCAACTACATAAGACAAATTCAAAAAAGCTGGGTGACATAGCAGTTTGTTCTAATACATAGAAATAATCAGAAAGGAACAGAGAAAGAAAGAAAGAAAGAAAGAAAGAAAGAAAGAAAGAAAGAAAGAAAGAAAGAAAGGAAGAAAGGAAGGAAGAAAGGAAGAAAGGAAGAAAGGAAGAAAGAAAGGAAGAAAGGAAGGAAGAAAGAAAGGAGAAAGAAAGAAAGAGAGAAAGAAAAGGAGAACTCACCAGAAAAGGAAATTGATGAAATGGAGGCAAGCAATCAGTCCGAGAAAGAATTCAGAATAATGATTATAAGGATGCTCAAAAGTCTGGATGAGAAATTCACCATGTGTAAGAATTAAGAGGAAATGAAGACTGACATAGTTGCAATAAAGAACACAATGTCAGGTTTCAACAGTACACTAAAAAAAGTTGAAGACCGAATCAGTGACTTAGAACAGCAGTCGCCATCCTTTCGGCCCTCACAGACCACCAGTGGTCTGTGGACCACCAGTTGGCGACCACTGAATTAGAGGACAAGGTAGATAAAACACCCAAACATAGGAGCAACTGGAAAAAAAAGTTTAAAAACAGGAGGAGAGTCTAAGGAAGCTTTGGGACAACATAAAACAAAACAATATCCACGTAATAGGGGTGCCAGAGGAGAGGAAGCTGAGCAAGGAATAGAAAACCTGTTTGAAGAAATAATGACAGAAAACTTCCTTGATTTTGGGAAGAAAAAAGTCACACAGGTTCAAGAAGCATACAGAGTCCCAAACAAAATGAAGCCAAAATGATTGACACCAAGACATATCATAATTAAATTGAAAAACATCAATAAAAAATAGGAATCTTAAAGGTTGCCAGAGAGAGACAGAAGTTATCTATAAGGGATCTCCCATTGGACTATAAACTTATTTCAAAACAGAAACACATCAGGCCAGAAGGGAATGGAATGAAATATACAAAGTGATGCAAAGCAAGGGACTGAATCCAAGAATACTCTAACCACCCCAGCCATCATACAAAATTGAAGGTAAAATCAGGAACTTCACAGATGAAAAAAGGCTAACAGAGTTTATTACCACCAAGCCAGAAATGTAAGAAATGCTAAAGGGACGGCTGTAAACAGAAGAAATAGAAAGGGGTCAAGGAACTCAGGCATAAAGAATAGAAATGGCAAGAAACAAATACCTATCAATAATAACCTTAAATGTAAATGGATTAAATGCTCCAATCAAGAGACATAGTGTAGTGGAATGGATAGGAAAACATGACATTGAAAGTGAAAGGATTGGAAAAATTTTTTCAGGGAAATAAAAATGAAAAAAAGCTGGGGTAGCAATACTTATATCTCACAAAACTGACCTCAAAGTGAAGGCCATAACAAGAGATAAGGAAGGCCACTTAATAATACTAAAGGAATAGACTCAAGAAGAGGATATAACTCTGGTAAACATATGCACCCAACACAAGACCACCCAAATACATAAAAAAACCTTCTGGAAGATATCAATACGAATACAATCATATTAGGGGACTTTAGTACCCCATTGACATCACTGGATTAACCCTCCAGACAAAAAATCAGCAAAGAAACAGCAATACTAGACAACTCACTAGATCAAATGGATTTGACATCTTCAGAAAATTTCACCCCAAAGCTACAGAATATACATTCTTCTCAAGCACACATGGAACATTTTCAAAGATAGACCACATATTGGGACACAGGCTAAGTCTCTACAAACTCAAAAAGACTAAAATCATATCAAGCATCTTCTCAGATCACAATGGCATAAAATTAGAAATCAACTACAATAAAAATAATAAAAAACAAACACATGGAGGCTGAATAGCATGTTATTAAACAATGAATGGTTTACCAAAGAAATCAAAGAAGAAATAAAAAACATCCTGTAAAAAATTAAAATGAAAATAGAACAATCCAAAATTTACAGGACACAATGAAAGCAGTCCTGAGAAGGAAGTTCATAGCACTATAGGCCTAACTCAAGAAACAAAAAAAACTGATAATAAGTCATCTAACCCTACAACTTAAAGAACTAGAGAGCAACAAAAAAAAGCACAGAATAGGTAGAAGGAAGGAAATAAGATCAGAGCAGAAATAAAGGACATAGAAACCAAGAAAACAATACAAAAGAACAATAGAACCAAGAGCTGGTTCTTTGAAAGGGCAAACAAGATTGAAGAACCTCTAGCCAGGCTGACCAAGAAACAAATGGAGAGGACCCAAATGAAAAAAAAAATCAGAAATGAAAAAGGGGAATTAACAAGCAACCCACAGAAATACAAAGATTGTAAAAAAAAATTACTACAAACAATTCTACTCCAACAAACTGGACAACCTAGATGAAATGGACATATTCCTAGAAAAGTACAGTCTTCCAAAAATCTATCAAGAAGAATCAGAAAACCTGAATAGGCCGATAATTACTGATGAAATTGAAGCAATAATAAGACAAACACAAACAAAAAATTTCCAGCATACAAAAGCCCTGTTCTTGGTGACTTCATGGGGGAGTTTTACAAAACATTTAAAGAAAAGCTAACACTGATCATCCTCAGAGTATTCCCAAAAAATTCCAGAGGAAGGAACACTTCCAAGCTCTTTCTATGAAGCCAGCATTTCCCTAATCCCAAAACCAGATAAAGACACTGCAAAGAAAGAGAATTAGAGCCAATATCCCTGATGAACATAGATCTTAAAATCCTAAACAAAATATTAGAAAATCACATCCAGCAATACATTAAAAAAATGATACACCATGACCAAGTGCGATTTATTCAGGGGATGCAAGTATGGTACAATATCCGAAAATCAATAAATGTGATACATCTCATAAACAAATTGAGAGATAAAAATCACAAGATCATATCAATTGATGCTGAAAAAGCATTTGACAAATCCAACAACCTTTTTTGATAAAAACTCTCAGCAAACTGTGAATAAAGGGATCATACTTCAACATAATAAAAATCTTTTATGACAAACCTATAGCCAACATCATACTAAATGGGCAAAAACTAAAACCATTTCCCCAAAGAACAGGAACAAGACAGGGATGCTCAATTACACCACTCCTTTTCGACATAGTATTGGAATTACTAGCTATAGCGATCAGACAAGAAAAGGAAATAAAAGGTATCCAGATTGGGAAAGAAGAAAAACTGTTATTATTCGCAGATGACATGATATTGTACATAGGAAACCCCAAAGACTCCATAAAAAAAAAAAACTACTTAATTTAATAAATGAATTCAGCAATGAAGCAGGATATAAAATTAACACCCAAAAATCTATGGTATTTTTATACACCAATAATGAACTCACCGAAAGAGAAACTAAAAAACAAACAAACAACAACAACAAAAAAATCTCATTTACAATTGCAACAAATAAATTAAGATACCTAAGAATAAACTTAGCTAAGGAGGTAAAAGAACTGTAATTGCAAAACTGTAGGACCTTGAAAAAAGAGATTGAGAAAGATATAAACAAGTGGAATAATATACCATGTTCATGGATTGGTGTAATCAACATCATTAAAATGTCCATACTATCCAAAGCAAATTATAGATTCAATGCAATATCCATTAAAATAACAATGACATATTTCACAGACCTAGAACAAACTCTCCAAAAATTTATATGGAATTTAAAAAGCCCCAAAATAGATGCAGCAATCCTGAAAAAGAAGAACAAAGTTGAAGGTATCAAAATACCAGATATCAAGATATTTTAGAAAGCCACTGTTCCCAAAACTGCCTGGTACTGTCACAAAAATGGACATAAAGGCCAATGGAACAGAACAGAGAACCCAGAAATTGACCCAAGCCATTATGCTCAATTAATATTTGACAAAGGAGGCAAGAGCATACAATGGACTCAAGACAGTCTCCTTAATAAATGGTGTTGGGAAAATTGGACAGATAAATGCAAAAAAAATGAAACTATTCCATCAACTGACATCATATACAAAAATGAACTCAAAATGGATAAAGGACTTAAATGGAAGATGGGAAACCATAAAAATCTTAGAAGAAGCCATAGGCAGCAAAATAGCAGACATATTTCATAGCAATATATTTACTGTTACAGATCCTAGGACAGTGGAAACTAAGGAGAAAATAAACAAATGGGACTACATCAAAATAAAAAAGTCTTCACAGCAAAAGAAACCATCAAGAAAACAACAAGACAGCCCACAGCATGGGAGAATATATTTGCCAATGTTACATGTGATAAGGTTTTAATCTCCAAAATGTATATGGGACTCATACAATTTAACAAAAGGAAGGTAAACAATCCAATAAAAAAATGGGCAAAGGACCTAAATAGACACTTTTTGTAAGTAGACATACAGAACCCAAGAGTCATATGAAAAAATGCTCAGTCACTAATCATTTGAGAGATGCAAATCAAAACAGCAATGAGGTACCATCTCATACCTGTCAGAATGGCTATCATCAACAAATCAACAAACGACAAGTGCTGGAGAGGATGTGGAGAAAAAGGAACCCTCATGCACTGCTGGTGGGAATGCAGACTGGTGCAGCCACTGTGGAACACAGTATGGAGTTTTCTCAAAAAAATTAAAAATGGAACTCCCATTTGACCTTGTAATCCCACTTCTAAGAATATATCCCAAGAAATCAGAAACACCAATCTGAAAGGTTATATGCACCCCTATGTTCATAGCAGCGCAATTTACAATAGCTAAGAATTTGAAACAACTTAAGTGCTCAACTGCAGATGAGTGGATTAAAAAATGATGATACATCTACCCAATGGAACACTCTGCTGCTGTAAAAAAAGAAATAACTCTTACCATTTGCAACAGCATGAATGGACCTAGAGAGCATTATGCTAAGCAAAATAAGCCAGTCGGAGAAAGATAAATAGTACATGATTTCACTCATTTGTGGAATATAATGAGCAACATAAACTGATGAACAAAAATAGTTCCACAAACATAGAAGCATCAAACAGACAGTCAAACCTCAGAGGGAAGGCAGGGGAAGGTGATAGGAGGAATAAGTACTTGTATGCATGCAGATAAGCATAACCAATGGACACAGACACTAAGGGTTCAGGAGTGGCTGGAGAGAAGTCAATGGGGGGAAAAGGAGACATATGTAATACTTTGAATAACAAAGAATTTATTTTTTTTAAAAGAATACATTTTCATCACTTAATTATGACTTAAATACTATAGATTCATGGCAATTTAGAAGGATATAGTATTTTAAAAGATAAAATCCAAACAAGAGCCTTCTAAAAATCACACAATTTACATACTTTTGCAATAAACACATTTACAATAAGCACCTCTTTATAACCAAACAATACGCAAAGACTAACTGATAACCATTCATTTTTGGTCACCTTTTAATATATTGAAACTTTAGTGTGATTATTCTTCACTTATTGAGACTCAAATAATAATTTATGATACTTCAGACATGAAATTATCTGAATGTTAACTTGGCTTTGTTCAATAAGGGCAGGTGTGATTTTTATTGTTATCATTGATGAGAATAGGCAATCTACTAAATGGGAAAAGACATTTGCAAATAATGTATCTGATAAAAGGTAAATATCCAAAATATATAAAGAACTCTACAACTTAACATAAAAAACACACAAATAATTCACTTAAGAAAATGGGCAGAGGACATGATGAACATTTATTCAAAGAAAACATACAAATTGCTAACAGACATAATAAAAGATGTTAAACATCATCAATCATCAGGGAAGTACAATTGAAAAACCACAATGAGATATCACTTCATACTTATCAGTATGGCTAGTATAAAAAAGACAACAAATAACAAGAGTTGGCAAGAATGTGGAGAAAATGGAACCCTTGTGCACTGTTGGTGGGATTTTAAATTAGTGCAGCTGCTATGGAAAACAGTATGAAGGTTCCTCAAAAGTTGAAAATATACTGGCTGGTGTTGCTCAGTGGTTGAGCATTGACCCATGAACCAAGAGGTCCCTGGGTTCAATTCCCAGTCAGGGCACTTGCCTGGGTTGTGGGGTCAATCCCCAATGCTGGGCATTCAGGAGGCAGCCAGTCTATGTGTCTCTCTCATTGATGTTTCAATCTCTCTATCCCTCAATTTTCCTCTCTCTCTCAAAAATCAATAAAAAATTTAAAAAATATTTTTATTGATTTCAGAGAGGAGGGGAGAGGGAGAGAGAGATAGAAACATCAATGATGAAAAGGAATCATTTATTGGCTGTCTCCTGCACGCCCCACACTGGGGATCAAGCCTGCAATCTGAGCTTGTGCCCTTGACTGGATTTGAACCCAGGACCCTCCAGTCCACAGGTTGCCACTCTATCTACTGAGCCAAACAGACTAGGACAATGAGAAACGTGGTTTTTTTTTATTTTTTAGTTCAAAATAGAACTATCATACAACCCAGCAATTCCACTTCTGGGTATTTATTCAAATAAATGAAAAACATGAATTAGAAAAGATATATACAGCCTTATATTTATTGCAGCATTATTTATAACTAGAGGCCCTGTGCACGAAATTCGTGCATGGAGGGGGGTTGTCCCTCAGCCCAGCCTCTACCCTCTCCAATCTGGGACCCCTCGACGGATGTTGGACTGCCCGTAAATGGGCAGTTGGACATCCCTCTCACAATCCAGGACTGCTGGCTCCCAACTGCTTGCCTGCCTGCCTTCATGATTGCCCCTAACCGCTTCTGCCTGCCAGCCTGATCACCCCCTAACCACTCTGCTGCCAGCCTGTTTGCCCCCAACTTCCCTCCTCTGCCGGCCTGGTCACCCCTAACTGCCCTCTCCTGCAGGGTTGATCACCTCCAACTGCCCTCCCTTGCAGGCTTGGTCCCTATCAACTGCCCTCCCTTGCAGGCTGGGTGCCTCCCAACTGCCCTCTCCTGCTGGCCATCTTGTGGTGGCCATCTTGTGTCCACATGGGGGCAGGATCTTTGACCACATGGGGGCAGCTATATTGTGTGTTGCAGTGATGATCAATCTGCATATTACTCTTTTATTAGATAGGATAGAGACCTGGTACAGGGGTGAGGGCCAGCTGGTTTGCCCTGAAGGGCGTCCCGGATCAGGTGGGGGTTCCCTTGGGGTGTGGGGCGGCCTGAGCGAGGGGCCTGTGGTGGTTTGCAGGCCAGCCACGCCCCCTGGCAACCCAAGCAGAGGCCCTGGTATCTGGAATTTATTTGCCTTCTACAATTGAAACTTTGTAGCCTGGAGCGGAGCCAAGCCTGGGGCTCCCTCCGAGGCCGAGGCCGGTATCCATTTGTGTTGGGGTTATAATTGAAACTTTGTTGCCTTAAGCGGGTGGGCCCAGCCAGGGTGTGCGGAAAAGCTTTGCTTCCCCTGTTGCCAGCGGCAACCCTGGCCTGTTCTCTCAAGCTCCGTTCTGCCGCCATTTGTTTGAATTTGTTTGAATTTGTTTACCTTCTATAATTGAAACTTTGTAGCTTGAGTGGAGGCTTAGGCCTGGCCAGGGCAGGCGGAAAGCTTGGCTTCCTCTGTTACCTAGGAAACCTTACTCTCTTTGGCTGTAGCCATCTTGGTTTGGGTTAATTTGCATACTCACTCTGATTGGATGGTGGGAGTGGCTTGTGGGCGTGGCTTGTGGGTGTGTTGGAGGTATGGTCAATTTGCATATTTGTCTATTATTATATAGGCTAGCTAAAATATTGAAGCAACCTAGGTGTCCAACAACAGATGAATGGATAAAGATGTAGTACTCATATGCTATGGAATATTATTGGCCATAAAAAATGAAATCTTGTTATTTGTGAAAACATGATGTGTTTAGAGGATATTATTCTAAGTGAAATAATTCAGACAGAGAAAGACAAATATCTCATTATTTCACTGATATGTGGAATGTGAAAGATAAAATAAACAGGCAGCAAAACAGAAAAAGACTCATAGATACTGGTTACAAAGTGATGGTTTCTGGGGCATGGGACATGGCAAAAATCAGAAAAAGGGGATTAACATGTACAAATTTTCAGTTAAAAAATAAGTCATGGGGTGTAATGTATTATACAGAAAAATCCTATATAATAAAGAGGTAATATGCAAATTGACTATCACACCCTCACAAGATGGCTGCCTATGACCAGGCCAACAGGGGATTTAGTGAGGAACAACCAAACAACTGAACAAGCAGGCTGCGTGGGGCGACCAGGCCAGCGGGGGGGGCAGTTGGGGGAGACCAGATCAGCTGGGGGGGGGCAATTGGGGGCAACCAGGCCAGCAGGGGGTCAGTAAGAGGCAATCATGCCAGCAGAGGGCATTTAAGGGCAACCAGGCTGGCGGGGGGGCGGGTTGCAGGTGGGGGCAATCAGGATGGCAGGGGGAGCAGTAAGGGGTGACCAGGCAGGCAGGCAGGTGAGTGAGTAGGAGCCAGAGGTCCAGGATTGTGAGAGGGATGTCCGACTGCCAATTTAGGCCCTATCCCCAAGGGGTACTGGATTGGAGAGGGTGCAGGCTGGGCTGAAGGGACCCCTCCCCCTGTGCATGAATTTTGTCCACCGGGTCTCTAGTAGTCAATGATATTATTATAACTTTATATGGTGAAAGGTTATTAGGCTGTTCATGATGATCACTTAGCAAGATACATGGAGATGTACACCTGAAACAAAATATTTTTTGTCAACTGTAATAAAAAATAAAATAAAAAGTGTGGTTCTTTTAACTAAATTCATAGTGTAAAATACTGCATGCCCTAGCTGGTTTGGCTCAATGGATAGAATGTCGGCCTGTGGACTGAAGGGTCCTGGGTTCAATTCTGGTCATAGGTACTTGCCCAGTTGCAGGCTCAATCCCCATTAGGGGGCATGCAAGAGGCAGCCCATCAATGATTCTCTCTCATCATTAATGTTTCTATCTCTCTCTCCCTCTCGCTTCATCTCTGAAATCAATAAAATATATATATATATTTAAAAATACTGCAAGGGAAATAACTTATTTAAAAGAAAACCTTCCATGCTTGAAACTGTCCATTACAAATAATCTGATTTTAAAATCTAATTGAAATTCCTTTTTATAGAGTGAGTGAATTAGTTACCCAAAGTCCTGTAAATGACACTGTGGACAAGCTATAGGGGGTATAGTGCAACTAGAGGCCTGGTGTATGAAAATTTGTGCACTCGGGGGGGGGGAGTCCCTCAGCCCAGTCTGCACCCTCTCACAATCCTGGACCCCTTGAGTAGGGTCCTTAGGCCTGGCCTGAGATCAGGGCCTATCGGGGCTTTCCTTCCCCAGGCTGCAGGCAACTGGCCTCACCCCCACCACTGCCACTGCTTGCCATCTGTGCAGTGCTGTCCCCCCTCCCCTGTCACTGGTGGCCTCCCTCTGCAGGTGACAGGCTGGGGTGCAATGGCTTGGCTGGCCTGGGCCTCCCTTTCTTTGCTGGGGGGCAGGGCCAGCCCTGCTAGGGGCTGTCTGCCTACCTGATCTCCCCTAACTGCTGGTCTGCCTACCTGATCACCCCTAACCCCTCTGCCTGCCTGCCTGATTGCCCCTAACCGCTTGCTTGGGGGCGGGGCTAGCCCTGCAAGGGGCTGTCTGCCTACCTGATCTCCCCTAACCAGTTGCCTGCCTACCTGATCACCCCTAATCTCTGGTCTGCCTACCTGATCATCCCTAACCGCTGGTCTGCCTACCTGATCACTCCTAACCACTCTGCCTGCCTGCCTGATTGCCACTTACTGCTTGCTTGGGGGCAGGGCCAGCACTGGCTTCCAGTTGGTCAGCCTCCGGACGTTACTGGTCGTTACAACCCAGGGTTTTTATATATTAGGATGGGCACTGGACTGAGAGTTAACAGAATTTAGTTTTAGTACTGGCATTATCAGCAAGTAGCTGTGTGATCTTGAACAAGTGAATTGAATTCAGTGTTTCTTATTTTTCTTTATCTGTAAAATGATGTATTTGTAAAATTGTGATATTTTTTCAAGGCCCTTCCAGCACTAACTTTTTTTTCACCATCTATGTTATTATTTTTTTATAATGTTACATGCAATAAACATAAACATTTCAAGAAAAACTATTTTAAGTATAATAATGTTACATGCAATAAACATTAATATTTCAAGAAAAAAAGGATTTTAAATATACTAATATTAACAAAACTGTACTATCATATTACAAAATGTGTATGTTATATGTATATTATACATTAATATGTATAATATTACAAAAGTTGCAGGAAATATTAAAAATCTGCAAATAACAGGATTACTTCTATTATATTCTAAAATATTTTTTTCTCTAGCTCTATTTTTGTTCACCAGTTTATGTTGTTCATTATATTCCACAAATGAGTGAGATCATGTGGTATTTATCTCTCTCTGACTGGCTTATTTCACTTAGCATAATGCTCTCCAGGTCCATCCATGCTGTTCCAAATGGTAAGAGTTCCATTTTTTTTTTACAGCAGCGTAGTATTCCATTGTGTAGATGTACCACAGTTTTCTAATCCACTCATCTGCTGATGGGCACTTACGCTGTTTCCAAATCTTAGCTATTGTAAATGCAGCACTAACTTTTTATAAATCCAACAAATGCAGTGTAGATATATTTATTGACTAAGTTAAAACTCCAAGTTATAAAATAAGTAAGTCATAGAGATATAAGTACAGCAGAGGGAATATAGTCAATAATATCATAATAGCTTAGTACAGTGACAGATGCTTGCTAGATTTTTTGTGGGGATCACTTTGTAAAGTATTTAAATATTGAGTAACTATGTTGTATACCTAAAACTTATACAATATTGTCAACTATACCTTAATAAAAAATCATTTTAGACTTTTCACTAATTTATAAAATTTCCTATAATTATCATGAAGTAATTAGAGTGAAATAATAATGTCAACAAGGTTTTGAAATTAATAATAATGACACCACAATATGAGCATGAACCCTCTTCCACTTCCCCACTGTCAGCTGTTGCTGATGCCTCATTTTAGTCACATTCCCTGTTTTCAGGGCTGCTTTATTCCTTAACATTATAGCTAATATTTTTCAACATAACTGTTAGTAATGTGACCACCAAAGGTAATAAATAAAACTTCTGAAGTTTTACCTGACCATTTTCCACTGTTTTGCCAAAAAATTGCTATTATGTTGCCTTTACTTAACAAAACTATCAGTGCAACTTATAACTGAACTGATTAAATATAGCACATTAAAATATAAAACACTATGAATGTTAGTACATGAATAACGATAACAGGACAAGTTTAAGATCACTGTAACCTAACTCCAATGTAAAAGATAATAGGAAACAGTTCATGAAAAATGTGTTTGACCATGATAATAATTTTGTCCTTTTATATTTATGTTAACAATTCTCATTCACACTTTCAATCACCCAATTCAAACTCAGCAGAGATTAATAGATTCCATTTAAAATGTGGCTTCAGGACTGGAAACTTCCATTAAAGTCAGGTTTGGATCATTATGAGGAGTTCTGCAGACTTCCTGAATTGTTTTCCTTATTCATGTTTTAATAAGAGTGATTGATTACATTTCCACATTTGTGGTCATTTTGATCTTATATTCTGAAAATGGGCAATTTTCTGATTTTGGTTTAGTCCAGTGATGGGCAACCTTTTGAGCTTGGTGTGTCAAACTTCGCCAAAAAACTGAGCATAACTGGGGTAGTGTGTCACTTTGAGGAAAAAACATTATTTCGCAAATGTTTCATCCTCAGGAGAAGCAAATGTTTCATCCTTGGCATGAGGCCACCTCAGCGGCTGCGTGTCATCAGAAATGGCTACGGGTGTCAGTGCTGACACACGTGTCATAAGTTCGCCATCACTGCCCTAGATGGATTTAGCAAAACAAAAAGTGATTATAGTCACTCCAAGTGGGTGCATATCCCATTTTCACTTGTATTAAAGGGAATGCATTGTGGACATGATAATTTTAATACTGTTTATTGGGGGAAGTGATTTTTATTTACATAGTTTTTTGTATATAACATTGCTGTGAATTTCTAAGACTGGTCTTTGTTCTTACAAATCAACGTCACATAAATTTTACATAAATATTTCCACAAGTCTATGCATATTTAAATACTTAACTATTTTTGCCAAGACTAATTAAATATTTAACACCTTTTTCTACAGTCACCAGAAAGAAAAATATTAAGATTAAAATGCTCCTGGAATGTAATCAATCAGCCAGAATATCAAGGTTTCAGTCAGCAAACCCCAGGTGCTTTATTAACACATACTCACAAATGGATCTCAATTAGTAATATTACTCTTGTGACTTATTGCTAGAATTTTATTTATTTTTTAAATTTCTTTATTGATTAAGGTGTTACATATTTGTCCTTATCCCCCCATTACCTTCCCAAACCCCCCCACTCATGCCCTCACGCCCCTGGTGTCTGTGTCCAATGGTTAGGCTTATATGCATGCATACAAGTCCTTTGGTTGACCTCACCCCCTTACCCCCCTCCTCCCCTACCTTCCCTCTGAGGTTTGATGATCCAGTCGATGCTTCCCTGTCTCTGGATCTGTTTTTGTCATCAGTTTATGTTGTTCATTATTTCCCATAGATAAGTGAGATCATGTGATATTTATCTTTCTCAGACTGACTTATCTCACTAAGCATAATGCTCTCCAGTTCCATCCATGCTGCTGCAAATGGTAGGAATTCCTTCTTTTTTATGGAAGCATAGTATTCCATTGTGTAGATGTACCATAGTTTTCTTTTTTTTCTTTTTTTTCCAATTTTTTTATTAAGGTATTATATGTGTACATATCTTACCATTGCCCCCCCCACCCCACTCCCATATATGCCCTCACCCCCCAGAGTTTTGCGTCCATTGGTTATGCTTATATGCATGCATACAAGTCCTTTGATTGATCTCTTATCTTCCCCACCTCTCCCTAACCTTCCTGCTGTAATTTGACAGACTGTTTGATGCTTTACTGCCTCTGTATCTATCTTTTTGTTCAAGTTTTTAATGTTCTTTATTATCCATAAATGAGTGAGATCATGTGGTATTTTTCTTTCATTGACTGGCTTATTTCACTTAACATAATGTTCTCCAATTCCATCCAGGTTGCTGCAAATGGTAAGAATTCCTTCTTTTTTATGGTAGCATAATATTCCATTGTGTAGATGTACCATAGTTTTCTGATCCAGTCATCTGCTGATGGGCACCTAGGCTGTTTCCAGATCTTAGCTATTGTAAATTGTGCTGCTATGAACATAGGGGTGCATATTTCCTTTCTTATTGGTGTTCCCAGTTTCTTAGGATATATTCCTAGGAGTGGGATTACTGGGTCAAATGGGAGTTCCATTTTCAGTTTTTTGAGGAAACTCCATACTGTTCTCCACAGTGGCTGCACCAGTCTGCATTCCCACCAGCAGTGCACGAGGGTTCCTTTTTCTCCGCATCCTCGCCAACACTTGTCGTTTGTTGATTTGTTGATGATAGCCATTCTGACAGGTGTGAGATGATAGCGCATTGTTGTTTTGATTTGCATCTCTCGGATAATTAGTGACCTTGAGCATGTTTTCATGTGTCTCTTGGCCTTCCTTCTGTCTTCTTTGGAAAAGATTCTATTTAGGTCCGTTGCCCATTTTTTTATTGGATCATTTATCTTCCTTTTATTAAGTTGTATAAGCTGCCTGTAGATGTTGGAGATTAAACCTTTATCAGTGATGCCATTTGCAAATCTGTTCTCCCATGCAGTGGGCTTTCTTGTTGTTTTGTTGATAGTTTCTTTTGCTGTAAAAAAGCTTTTTATTTTGATATAGTCCCATTTGTTTATTTTCTCTTTAGCTTCCATTGCCCTAGGGGCAGTATCAGTGAAGAAGTTCTTTTGACATATGTCTGAGATTTTGCTGCCTGTGGATTCCTCTAGTATTTTTATGGTTTCCCGTCTTATGTTTAAGTCCTGTATCCATTTTGAGTTTATTTTTGTGTATGGTGTAAGTTGGTGATCTAGCTTCATTTTTTTGCATGTGTCTGTCCAATTTTCCCAACACCATTTATTGAAGAGACTGTCTTTATTCCATTGTATGTTCATGCCTCCTTTGTCAAATATTAATTGAGCATAGTGGTTTGGATCAATATCTGGATTCTCTATTCTGTTCCATTGATCTATATGTCTGTTCTTGTGCCAGTACCAGGCTGTTTTGAGAATAGTGGCTTTGTAATACAGCTTGAAATCTGGTATTGAGATCCCTCCTACTTTATTCTTCTTTCTCAGGATTGCTGTGGCTATTCGGGGTCTTTTTTTATTCCAGATGAATTTTTGGAGAGTTCTTTCAAGGTCTGTGAAATATGCCGTTGGTATTTTAATGGGGAGTGCATTGAATCTATAGATTGCTTTGGGTAGTATGGACATTTTAATGATGTTGATTCTACCAATCCATGAACATGGTATGTTCTTCCATCTGTTTACGACTTCCTCTATCTCTTTTTTCAGTGTCCTGTAGTTTTCCGTGTATAGGTCTTTTACCTCCTTAGTTAAGTTTATTCCTAGGTATCTTAATTTTTTTGGTGCGATGGTAAATGGGATTGCCTTTTTAGTCTCTCTGTCTGTAAGTTCACTATTGGTGTATAGAAAGGCCATAGATTTCTTGGCGTTAATTTTGTATCCTGCTACATTGCCGAATTCATTTATTAAGTCTATTAGTTTTTTGACGGAGTCTTTCGGATTTTTTATGTACAATATCATGTCGTCTGCAAATAAAGACAGCTTTACTTGTTCTTTTCCAATTTGGATGCCTTTTATTTCTTCTTCTTGTCTAATTGCATTAGCTAATACTTCCAGTACTATGTCAAACAGGAGTGGTGAGAGTGGGCATCCCTGTCTTGTTCCTGTTCTTAGGGGAAATGTTTTTAGCTTTTGTCCATTGAGTATGATGTTTGCTGTGGGTTTATCATATATAGCTTTTATTATGTTGAGGTATGAGCCTTCTATTCCCACCTTGTTGAGAGTTTTTATCAAGAAAGGGTGTTGGATTTTGTCAAATGCTTTTTCTGCATCAATTGATATGACTATGTGATTTTTATCTCTCAATTTGTTTATGTGATGTATCACGTTTATTGATTTGCGGATATTGTACCATCCTTGCATTCCTGGGATAAATCCTACTTGGTCATGGTGTATGATCTTTCTGATGTACTGTTGGAGCCAATTTGCTAGAATTTTGTTGAGAATTTTGGCATCTATGTTCATGAGGGATATTGGTCTGTAATTCTCTTTCATTGTGTTGTCTTTATCTGGTTTTGGTATTAGGGTGATGCTGGCTTCATAGAAGGAGCTTGGAAGTGTTCCTTCCTCTGGAATTTTTTGGAATAGTCTGAGGAGGATAGGTTTTAGTTCTTCCTTGAATGTTTGGTAGAACTCTCCTGTGAAGCCGTCAGGCCCCGGGCTTTTGTTTGCCGGAAGCTTTTTGATGACTTCTTCAATTTCGTCCATAGTTATTGGCCTATTGAGCTGTTGAGATTCTTCTTGATTGATTTTTGGAAGGTTGTATTTTTCTAGGAATATGTCCATTTCCTCCAGGTTGTCCAGTTTGTTGGAATAGAGCTGTTCGTAGTATTTTGTAACAATCCTTTGTATCTCAGCAGTGTCTGTTGTTATTTCACCTCTTTCATTTCTGATTTTGTTTATTTGGGTCCTCTCTCTTTGCTTCTTGGTGAGCCTGGCTAGAGGTCCATCAATCTTGTTTATCTTTTCAAAGAACCAGCTCTTGGTTTTGTTGATCTTTTGTATTGTTTCTTTGGTCTCTATGTCATTTATCTCCGCTCTGATCTTTGTTATTTCCTTCCTTCTGTTTACACTGGGCTTTTCTTGCTGCTCTTTTTCTAGCTCTTTGAGTTGTAGGGTTAGGTAATTTATTACCATTGTTTCTTGTTTTTTGCAATAGGCTTGTAGAGCTATGAACTTCCCTCTCAAGACTGCTTTCGCTGTGTCCCATAGATTTTGGATTGTTGTGTTTTCATTGTCATTTGTTGGCATGATGTTTTTTATTTCTTCCTTGATCTCTCTGGTGACCCAGTCCTTGTTTAATAGCATGCTATTTAGTCTCCATGTGTTTGATTTCTTTGGATTGTATTTATTGTAGTTGATTTCCAGTTTTATGCCACTGTGATCTGAGAAGATGCTTGATATAATTTCTATCTTCTTGAATTTGAAGAGACTTTGCCTGTGACCCAGCATATGGTCTATCTTTGAAAATGACCCATGTGCACTTGAGAAGAATGTATACTCTGTGGCTTTGGGGTGAAATGTTCTGAAGATGTCAATTAATTCCATCTGGTCTAGTGAGTCATTTAGGATTGCTGTTTCTTTGCTGATTTTTTGTTTAGAGGATTTGTCCAATGGTGATAGTGGGGTATTAAAGTCTCCTACTATGATTGTATTGCTATTAATCTCTCCCTTGATATCTTCCAGGAGTTTTTTTATGTATTTGGGTGCTCCTATATTGGGAGCGTATATGTTTACCAGAATTATTTCTTCTTGTTGGATTTCTCCCTTTAGTATTATGAAGTGGCCTTCCTTATCTCTTGTTATGGCATTTACTTTGAGGTCTAATTTGTCAGATATAAGTATTGCTACCCCAGCTTCTTTTTCATTTCCATTTGCCTGGAAGATATTTTTCCATCCCTTCACTTTCAATCTGTGTGAGTCTCTTGTTCTGAGGTGGGTCTCTTTTAGACAGCATATATATGGGTCATGCTTTTTTATCCATTCAGCCACTCGATGTCTTTTGATTGGAGCATTTAGTCCGTTTACATTTAAAGTTATTACTGAAAGGTATTTGTTTGTAGTCATATCTATTTTTGTGTCTGTATTCCTTCTTACCTGTTTATTTCTTCTTTTTACAGTATTCCCTTTAGCAATTCTTGCATTGCTGGTTTGGTAGTGATAAACTCCCTGAGTCTTTTTTTGTCTGCGAAGCTCCTGATTTCCCCTTCAATTTTGATTGATAGTCTTGCTGGATATAGTATTCTTGGATTCAGTCCTTTGCTTTGCAACACTTTGTATACCTCCTTCCATTCACTTCTAGCTTGTTGTGTTTCCGTTGAGTAATCATTTGACAATCTGATGGGTGTTCCTTTGTAGGTAACTCTCTGTCTCTCTCTTGCCGCCTTTAAGATTCTCTCTTTATCATTTATATTTGCCATTGAGATTATGACATGTCTTGGTGTGGGTCTTTTGGGGTTGATCCTGCTTGGGACTCTCTGTACTTGCGTAACTTTTATCTTTCCCATATCCGGGAAGTTTTCTGTCATTATTTCTTCAAATAGATTTTCTAATCCCTGCTGCTCTTCTTGTCCTTCTGGCAGCCCTATTATACACATGTTACTTCGCTTCATGTTGTCCCGAAGCTCCCTTAGGCTTTCCTCCTGCTTTTTAATTTTTTTCTCCAATTGCTGTTCAGATTGAGCTTGTTTCTGTACCTGATCTTCTAACTCACTAATTCGGTCCTCTGCTTCTTGTAGTCTACTGTTGAAACTTTCCATGGTGTTTTTGATTGTAGCTATATCACTTTTCATTTCTTCCTGATTCTTGCATAAGTTGTTGATTTTCTCATCCATCCGATGTATAAATTCCACGACCATTGCTCTGAACTCCTTTTTGGTCATGTTGCAAGCTTCAGTTTCACTAATTTCCTTTCTTGGCGACTCCACATTTTCTTTCCTCTGTGAGTTATTTCGTTTCCCCATTCTGGCTATCACCAGAAAGCTCAAGCTTCCGTTTGTGTGGACCTCGGCCATGCGCTGTGGGGACTTCGCTCCACCCGAGTTTCACTGAAGTGCTCTGACACTAGGATGTGTGGCTGCCTTTGTGTGTGGTGGGAACCAGACTTGCCCAGGGTCAGTGTCCCCAGTGTTCCGTGTGGTCTCGTGTGCACACTTAGAATCAGGGGCCCTGTCAGCACCACACTGTTGGTATGTGCCGAAAATGAGATCCTTAGCATGTGCCAGGAGTCAGAGTTTCCCTGTATCTGCACCAAGAATCGAGTGTCAGAGTCTCTGTTGCCTTGTGCAGTTTCTTGTTGAGAATCAGGGTCCCTGTGTGTGCATGCACCAACAATTGGGGTCGTTGGCTCTTAGTGTGAATGCGCTGTGAGTCAGGGATCCCAGGCAGCTGTGTCCGGCATGCCAAATTCCCTGAAGTGGAGCTGTGTCCTGTGTGTGCTCCCTCTACTGAGCCAAACCGGCTAGGGCGCACACTCTCAAATCCCTGAAGGTGAGCTGCCTTTGTGCACTCTCCCAGAATCCCCGAAGAGGGGCGGAGTCCGTCCTGCGCGCCAAATTCCCCAAAGGGAAGCCCCTTTGTGCATGCTCTAAGCTTCCCCGAAGGGGAGCTGTGACCCCCAAGCCAAATTCCCCCCAATTCCCCAAAGGGGAGCCCTCTGTGCGCACTGACAGATTTCCCCGAAGGTGAGCTGCTTCTGTCCTGTGCGCCAAATTCCCTAAGGCAGAGCACGTCCCTGCGCAAAGCTCTGCAGCTTGAGCGAGGGGCGTGTCTATTAGTTATTATGGCGCTATCCGCATGCGCCTGCGGGGAGGGGATAGGCTCTTTGACTCACGGGAATCTGCCGGGAAGTCTGGATTCTTATTGTTTCTTCCACTGAAGCTGTGATAGCAGTTCTCTGTCCCCAGTGGCTGCAGGGTCCTGGTTTGTGTCAGAAGCCAGGATCCGAGTCTCAGGCAGCTCTGTTTCTCAAGATGGCGTGGTCTCCGCGTCCGCACCAGCCGCCGAGAAGTGTCCGCTTTGTGTGCGGGGCTCCGCCGTCTAGGACTGCCCGGTTAGGCAGCCCCTTGGAAGCCCTGCAGAATCTATCTGACCCTAGCTCATACCCACACACACACCACACACGTCTACACGTCTACACTCTCCTCTATGGGTTCCTCACTCACACTCTCTCTCTCCCTACCTTCTTGCCGGTCGCCATCTTTCTCCCTTATCTACCATAGTTTTCTAATCCACTCATTTGCTGATGGGCATTTAGGCTGTTTCCAAATCTTAGCTATGGTGAATTGTGCTGCTATGAACATAGGGGTGCATATATCCTTTCTGATTAATGTTTCTAGCTTCTCGGGATATATTACTAGAAGTGGGATCACTGGGTCAAATGGGAGTTCTATTTTTAGTTTTTTGAGAAAACTCCATACTGTTCTCCACAGTGGCTGCACCAGTCTGCATTCCCACCAGCAGTGCACGAGGGTTCCTTTTACTCCGGATCCTCGCCAACATTTGTTGTTTATTGATTTGTTGATGATAGCCATTCTTACAGGTGTGAGATGGTACCACATTGGCATTTTGATTTGCATCTCTCAGATAATTAGTGACTTTGAGCATGTTTTCATATGTTTCTTGGCCTTCCTTCTGTCTTCTTTCAAAAAGTTTCTATTTAGGTCCATTGCCCATTTTTTGATTGGATTGTTTACCTTCGTTTTATTAAGTTGTATGAGCTCCCTGTAAATGTTGGAGATTAAAACCTTATCAGTGATAACATTGGCAAATATGTTCTCCCATGTAGTGGGCTTTCTTGTTGTTTTGTTGATGGTTTCTTTTGCTGTGAAAAAGCTTTTTATTTTGATGTATTCCCATTTACTTATTTTCTCTTTAATTTCCATTGCCCTAGGAGCAGTATCAGTGAAGAAGTTCCTTTGGCATATGTCTGAGATTCTGCTGCCTGTGGATTCCTCTAGTATTTTTATGGTTCCCCGTCTTATGTTTAAGTCCTTTATCCATTTTGAGTTTATTTTTGTGTATGATGTAAGTTGGTGATCTAGTTTCATTTTTTTGCATGTATCTCTCCAATTTTCCCAACACCATTTATTGAAGAGACTGTCTTGACTCCATTGTATGTTCATGCCTCCTTTGTCAAATATTAATTGGGCATAGTGGTTTGGGTTGAATTCTGGGTTCTCTATTCTATTCCATTGATCTATATGTCTGTTCTTGTGCCAGTATCAGGCTGTTTTGAAAACAGTGGCTTTGTAATACAGCTTGATATCTGGTATTGAGATCCCACCTACTTTGTTCTTCTTTCTCAGGATTGAAGCAGCTATTCTGGGTCTTTTTTTATTCCAGATGAATTTTTGGAGAGTTCGATCTAGGTCTGTGAAATACTCCATTGGTATTTGAATGGGGATTGCATTGAATCTATAGATTGCTTTGGGTAGTATGGATATTTTAATGATGTTAATTCTACCAATCCATGAACATGATATGTTCTTTCATCTGTTGATGTCTTCCTCTATCTCTTTTTTCAGTGTCCTATAGTTTTTTGCATATAGGTCTTTACCTCCTTAGTTAAGTTTATTCCTAGGTATCTTAATTTTTTTGGTGCAATGGTAAATGGGATTGCTTTTTTAGTTTCTCTTTCTGTAAGTTCACTATTGGTGTATAGAAATGCCACAGATTTCTTGGCTTTAATTTTGTATCCTGCTACGTTACTGAATTCATTTATTAAGTCTAATAATTTTTTGATGGAGTCTTTAGGGTTTTCTATGTACAGTATCATGTCATCTGTGAATAAGGACAGTTTTACTTCTTCTTTTCCAATTTTGATTCCTTTTATTTCTTCTTCTTGTCTGAAGCAATGTCTAGTACTTCCAGTACTATGTTGAACAGGAGTGCTGAGAGTGGGCATCCCTGTCTTGTTCCTATTCTTAGGGTAAATGGTTTTAGTTTTTGTCCATTGTGTGTGATGTTGGCTGTGGGTTTATCATATATGGCTTTTATGATGATGAGGTATGATCCTTCTATTCTCAAGTTGCTGAGAGTTTTTGTCAAGAAAGGGTGTTGGATTTTGTCAAATGCTTTTTCTGTTTCAATTGATATGACTATGTGATTTTTCTCCCTCAATTTGTTTATGTGATGTATCAAGTTTATTGATTTGCGGATATTGTACCATCCTTGCATCCTCTGGATAAATCCTACTTGGTCGTGGTGTATGATCTTTCTGATATACGGTTGAATCCAATTTGCTAGAATTTGGTTGAAGATTTTGGCATCTATGTTTATGAGGGATATTGGCCTGTAATTCTCTTTCATTGTGTTGTCTTTACCTGGTTTTGGTATTAGGGTGATGCTGGCTTCATAGAATGAGCTTGGAAGTGTTCCTTCCTCTTGAAATTTTTGGAATAGTCTGATGAGGATAGGTTTTAGTTCTCCCTTGAATGTTTGGTATAACTCTCCTGTGTAGCTGTCTGGCCCTGGGCTTTTGTTTGCTGGAAGCTTTTTGATGACTGCTTCAATTTCTTCCAAAGTTATCGGCCTATTGAGATTTTTAGAATCTTCCTGATGGAGTTTTGGAAGGTTGTGTTTTTCTAGGAATATGTCCATTTCCTCCAGGTTGTCTAGTTTGTTGGAATAGAGTTGCTCATAGTATTTTTTAACCTTTGTATTTCTGTCGGGTCTGTTGTTATTTTGCCTCTATCATTTCTGATTTTGTTTATTTGGGTCCTCTCTCTTTACTTCTTGGTGAGCCTGGCTAGAGGTTCATCAATCTTGTTTATCCTTTCAAAGAACCAACTCTTGGTTTCATTGATCTTTTGTATTGTTTTTTTTGGTCTCTATGTCATTTATTTCTGCTCTAATCTTTATTATCTCCTTCCTTCTGCTCACTCTGGGCTTTTCTTGTTGCACTCTCTCTAATTCTTTGAGTTGTAGGTTTAGATGATTTGCTACCAGTTTTTCTTGCTTTTTGAGGTAAGCCTGTAGAGCTATACACTTCCCTCTCAGGATTGCTTTCATTGTGTCCCATAGGTTTTGGATTATTTTGTTTTTATTGTCATTAGTTTCCAGGATGTTTTTAATTTCTTCTTTGATCTCATTGGTAACCCAATCAATATTTAATAACATGCTATTCAGTTTCCAAGTGTTTGAGTGATTTAGATTGTTTTTATTGTAGTTTATTTCTAATATTATGCCATTGTGGTCTGAGAAGATGCTTGGTATGATTTTAATCTTCTTGAATTTGGCGAGACTTTGGTTGTGACCCAATATGTGGTCTATCTTTGAAAATGTCCCATGTGCACTTTAGAAGAAAGTATATTCCGTGGCTTTGGGGTGAAGTGTTCTGAAGATATCAATTAAATCCATCTGATCTAGTGTGTCATTTAGGCTTGCTGTTTCTTTGCTGATTTTTTGTCTAGAGGATTTATCCAGTGATGTCAGTGGTGTATTAAAGTCCCCTACTATGATTGTACTGTTGTCAATCTCTCCCTTGATATATTCCAAGATTTTTTTTTATGTATTTGCATGCTCCTGCATTGGGTGCATATATGTTTACCAGGGTTATATCCTTGTTTTGTATTGATCCCTTCAGTATTATGAAGTGGCCTTCCTTATATCTTGTTATGGCCTTCACTTTGAGGTCTATTTTGTCAGATATAAGTATTGCTACCCCAGCTTTTTTTCATTTCCATTTGCCTGAAAGATATTTCCATCCCTTCACTTTCAGTCTGTGTGAGTCCCTTGTTCTGAGGTGGGTCTCTTGTAGACAGCATATAAATGGCCATGTTTTTTTACCCATTCAGCCACTCGATGTCTTTTGATTGGAGCATTTAGTCCATTTACGTTTAGAGTTATTATTGAATGGTACTGGTTTGTAGCCATTTTTATTTTTTTAAGCCTGTGTTCCTTCTTACCTTTTTATTTCTTCTTTTTACAGCATTCACTTTAGCATTTCTTGCATTGCTGGTTTGATAGTCATAAACTCCCTTAGCCTTTTTTTGTCTGCGAAGCTCCTGATTTCCCCTTCAATTTTAATTGATAATCTTTCTGGATAGAGTAGTCTTGGATTCAGTCCCTTGTTTTTCATCTCTTTGTATATCTCTTCCATTTCCTTCAATCTTTATGTGTTTCTGTTGAGAAATCATTTGATAATCTGATGGTGATCCTTTGTAGGTAACTCTCTGTCTCTCTCTTCCAGCCTTTAAGATTCTCTCTCTGTTGTTAACATTTTCCATTGTAATTATGGCATGTCTTGGTGTGGATCTTTTGGGATTCATCTTGCTTGGGACTCTCTGTACTTGTGTAACTTTTTTCTTCCCCATATCAGGGAAGTTTTCTGTCATTATTTCTTCAAATAGATTTTCTTATCCTTGCTGTTCTTCTTGTCCTTCTGGCAGCCCTTTTTTACATATGTTATTTCGTTTTGCATTGTCCCAAAGCTCCCTTAGGCTCTCCTCCTGCTTTTCATTTTTTTCTCTAGTTGTTGTTCAGATTGGGCTTGTTTTTGTACTTTATTTTCTAACTCACTAATTCGGTCTTCTGCTTCTTCTAGTCTACTGTTGAAGCTTTCCATGGTATTTTTTATTGTGGCTATATCATTTTTCATTTCTTCCTGATTTTTGCATAGGTTGTTGATTTTCTCATCCATCCAGTGTATGAACTGTATGACCATTACTCCGAATTCTTTTTCTGTCATGTTGCATGTTTCCATTTCGCTTATTTCCTTTCTTGGCAATTCCTCCTTTTCTTTCCTCTAGAAATTGTTTCATTGTCTCCCCATTCTGACTATCACCAGAGGGTTCAAATGTCGAGTTGCAGGGGCCTGGGCCATGTGCAGGGGGAGTTTTGCACCCCCAAGTGTCACTGAAGAGCTCTGACACCAAGATGTACCACTGTTGTGGTTTGGTGGGAGTCATGCTCGCCCTGGGTCAGAGTCACTGGGACTTAGTGTGGTCTTGTGTGCACACCTAGGATCAGGGACCCTGCCTGCACCACATTGAAACAGAACCCGCTAGGATGTGCCAAAAATCAAAGTCCCCTAGTGCATGTCAGGAGTCAGAGGCTCCCTGTGTCCATGCCGAGAATGAGTATCAGAGTCTCTGTGGCTTGGTGCTACCTCGCACCGAGAATCAGTGTCCCTGTGTGTGCATGCACCAAGAATTGGAGTTGCTGGCTCTTAGTGTGAATGTACTGGGAATCAAGGATCCCAGGCACATGCAATGAGAAACAAAGTCTAGTCACTGCTGCTTATTGCTGCCTCTTGCGTGGAGACTCAGGGTCCCCTATCTGCTTGGGAGACCATGTTGCGCAGTCGCACTGTTGGCAGGAGGTCCACTCCTGCTCTGTAGAAAACAGCCTTCTTTGTGCACTTGCCCTGAATCAAAGTCAGGTGGCACTGCCACTCAGTGAGGGTGTGGGGTCTGGTCACACGGGTGTTCACTGCAGGAAACAAACTCCCCATGTCCCTGCACCCAGGTTCAAATTCAGCGCTGGCTCCCTGTGTGGGCATGGGTTCTGGTCGTGGGGAACAACCTCCCCGAGTTTGCATGTTCAGGTTCAAATTCAGCATAGTCTCCCTGCCTGAGTGCATGGTTTGGTCATGGGAAACAAACACCCCGGGTTCGCACCCCCAGGCTCTAATTCAGTGCTGTCTCCCTGCATGGGCGCAGGATCTGGTCACAGAAAACAGTCTCCCCAAGGATGCGCACCTAGGGTCAAATTCAGCAGTCTCCCTGCCTGGGCGCAGAGCCTGGTCGCAGGAAACAAATTCCCTGAGTTCACAAGTCCTGGCTCAAATTCAGCACTGCCTCCCTGCCCTGCATGGGCGTGGGATCTGGTTGCAGAAAGCAATCTCCCCCAGGATGTGCATCTAGGGCAGTGATGGTGAGCCTATGACACGCGTGTCAGCACTGACACACGTAGCCATTTCTGATGACACGCGGCCACATGCCGAGGATGAAACATTTGCTGCTCCTGAGGATGAAACATTTGCGACTAGAGTCTTGGAGTTAGTTTTTTCCTCAAAGTGACACACTACCTGAGTTATGGTCAGTTTTTTGGCAAAGTTTGACACACCAAGCTCAAAAGGTTGCCCATCACTGATCTAGAGTTATGGATAAGAATATGAACTCTGGAATCAGACTGATAAGATTTGAATCCTGGTTCAATCACTTAACAACTTGTGACCTTAGACAAATTACTTCACTATTCTATCCTTATTTTCTTTATGTAACAAGAAGATAATAGTATCTAATTCATAGATGTACTGTGAAGATTAAATGAACTGACATGTGTGAAGAACTTAGAATAGTGACAGGCCATAGCAATTGCACAATACACACCATATATTACCTACTTTTTATTCACCAACTTCCTCTCTCTTTACCCCAAGAAAGCTGAGAGGAAAATATGTCTACCTTTCTTATATCTATGGTACAATGCAAGATTGATCTTAGACAAAAATATGAATTCAAAATTTATTTTTTAGGAATTTCTGCTTCCAACCATGATGAAGTAATTGGTACCATACTATCTCTCTCACTATAAACAATTACAAAACTGGGCAATGTATTTGAAGCAACTGTTTTGAACTGTGGATAACAAGCAATACATAACTGTGATCCCTGATAGAAAGGAAACTCACAGGGTGAACCCAGGCTACACCAACTCTCTGGCTGGAGACAATGTTCTAACACAAGCTCAGAGAGCTAGAGGTTATGTAGCATACAATGGACACAATGAGCTTAGATGGCAGAGATAAGAGTTTGGGACAGCTGAAGCATCTGGAAACTGTGAGGAGTATTAAATAAGAAGGGAACTGTGCAAAAAGTGAACCCCAAATTTTGTTTTGGGGGCCTCCCCTGAATTTCTGGTCATGGGCTGGAACATACATCTGCAGAGTGAGACCACCTGAGGCTTTCCATACTCGAAAAATACTTTATTATAGCTGTTACAAAGAGGTTACAAGAGTTAAAAAATAAAATAAAACAATAAATCCTCTACAGAAAAAAAAAAGAATTAAAGGAAAACATGTGAACTGATAATAAGTACCAGCAAATAAAGTTAAACTATTTAAAAAACCAAAGGGAAATACTGGAATTGAAAAGTACAGTAAATAGTATAAAAGATTCATTGAAAGGGTACTTAAAAGAAGACTGCAGATGGCAGAAGACTTGGTAAACATTAAAAGGGAAAATTATTGAATATGAAAAATTGAGGGAGCCCTGGCCATTGTGGCTTATTTGATTGGGCATTGCTCCATGCACTGAAAGGCTGCCAGTTTGATTCCCAGTCAGGGCACATGCCTGGATTACAGGCTCGATCTCCAGTGGGGGGCATGCAGGAGGTGGCTAATCGATGTTGCTCTCTCACATCCATGTTTCTCTATCCTTCTCCTTTCCTCTCACTCTAAAAATCAATACAAATACTTTTTAAATGAGGAAAAAAGAACTAAAGAAATTAACAATGTTTCAGGGACCTTGGAAACAAAATAAAATGATTATAAAGTATGTCTAATTAGAAAAGAAAGTGATTCCGAGGCAAAACAAAACAAAACAAAAAAACAAAAACAAAAAGACAACCTTGAAAAAAAAGACAGAAACTTCCCAAATTTGATGAATATACCAGCTAACAAAATACAAGAATCAAAACAAACTTCAAGCAAGATAAAAATAGAGAAACCAGCACCTAGACACATAATCAAACTGATAAGAATCAAAGATGAAAAGAAAAATCTGAAAACCATAAGAGGATGAAATACATTACATCCAACTGAAGTTGGTAAATATTTAGGCTTTACGGATCACATACTATGGTCTCCTCTGTGGCATATTCCTTGCTTTTTAAAATAACTCCTTAAAACTATAAAAACCATTTTTTTTTCTATTGACCATATAAAGAGTGACATGGGGAAGAGGACAAAATGGCAGCGGAATAGACGGACTAGTCCTGGAGCACATAGAATAAGCAACTAAATTGAATAAAATCCACCCCACTTTGGTGAAGTAGACCCAGGCTGGTGAAACAATTTGCAGCCGGGAAGGACAGAGGACACCTGGAGAACGCCACCCCTACCAGGGACCTGCTATGTCAGCTGCAGTCCCATGGTGACTGAGATTCCAGCCACCCCGGGCACAGGCTCCTGTGAGTTCCAAAGCATGATTCCCTCTGACCAGCCCAATACTTTAGCCCAGGGCACTGCAACCAAGTGAGCATCAGCCACATAAGCAGCATGCTCCCATCCATGGAGCAGCAGCCCTATGAGCAGGCCACCCCAGGCTGAGGAGTGGCAGCCTCATGTGGCCTGCCTCCATTCAAGGAGCAGCAGCTGTGTGAGCAGCCCAACCCTATCCGAAGAGCAGCAGCCTCGCGTGTAGCTCACCCCTGTCCAAGGAGCAGCAGCCCGCTCCCATCAAAGGAGCAGTAGAACCATGAGCAGCTTGCACCCATTTGAGGAGCAGCATCTGTGCAAGCAGTCTGCCCCCATCTGAGGAGCAGCAGCCTCACACGCAGCTCACCCCTGTCCGAGGAGCAGCAGCCTCACGAGCAGCCCACCCCTGTCTGAGGAGCAGGAGCCTTGCAAGCAGCCCACCCCCATCTGAGGAACAGTAGATCAGTGAGTAGCTTGCACCCATTTGAGGGGCAGCAGCCTTGTGAGAAGCCTGCCCCTATCAGAGGAGCAGCAGCCCTCTAAGCAACCTGCCACCATCTGAGGAGCAGCAGCTGCATGAGAAGCCTGCCCATGCCAGACAGAGAAGCCACCACTGTTATGAACAGCGCCCACTAGAGGAGCCACTGCCAACTGAGGAGAAGCCGCTGCCATGACCACCTGAGGAGCAGCTGCCACCCTAGGAGCCACTGCCACCCAAGGAGCAGCCCATGCACAACTCAACACCTAGATCCTTCAGTGAAAGCAAAAATGGGTAGACAAAGAAACCTCCAGAGAAGAAAAAGAGGAATCACCAGAAAAACAGTTAAGTGAAATGGAGGCATGCAAGATGTCAGAAAAATAATTCAGAATAAGGGTCATACAGTTCATAAACCAAATGGA
The DNA here is from genome assembly GCA_025583905.1 of Ia io. Classification (NCBI taxonomy): domain Eukaryota; kingdom Metazoa; phylum Chordata; class Mammalia; order Chiroptera; family Vespertilionidae; genus Ia; species Ia io. Next base: position 34,516,253 of record JAJQQW010000001.1, on the reverse strand, counting down.
TGAGAAAGTCAACAAGTTATGTAAGAATCAAGAAGAAATAAAGAGTGATATAGGTGCAATAAAAAACAACATGGAAAGTTTCAACAGTAGACTAGGAGAAGCGGAGGACTGAATTAGCAAATTAGAAGACAGGGAAACAAAACACAGACAAACTGAACATCAATTGGAAAAAAATTAAAAGACAGGAGGAGAGCCTGAGGGAGCTATGGGACAACATGAAACAAGGCAAAATACGAATAATAGGGGTGCAAGAACTACAGGAAGAGGAACTAGGGTTAGCAAACCTATTTGAAGAAATAATGTCAGAAAACTTCCCTGATGTGGGGAAGAAAAAAGTCATACAAGCACAGAGAATCCCAAACAAGATGAATCTGAAAAGACCCACCATGAAGACATGTCATAATTATGATGACGAACATTCAGGACAAACAAAGAATCTTAAAGGCTGCAAGAGAGAGAAAGAACATTACATACAAGGGATCTCCCATTAGATTATCAAATGATTTCTCAACAGAAACACATCAGGCCAAAAAGGAATGGAAGGAAATTTACAAATTGATGCAAAGCAAGGAAGTGAATCCAAGAATACTCTATCCACCGAGGCAATCATTCAAAATTGAAGGGGAAATAAGGAGCTTCACAGACAAATAAAGGCTAAGGGAATTTATCACTACCAAACCAGCAAAGCAAGAAATGCTAAAAGGATTGGTGTTAAAAGAAGAAATAAAAAGGGAAGAAGGAACACAGGCACAAAAAATAAAAATGGCTACAAACAAGTACATACCAATAATAACTTTAAACGTAAACAGACTAAATGCTCCAATCAAAAGACATCAAGTGGCTGAACGAATAAAAAAACATGACCCACATATATGCTGTCTACAAGAGACCCACCTCAGAACAAGGGACTCACACAGACTGAAAGTGAAGGGATGGAAAAATACCTTTCAGGCAAATAGAAATGACCAAAAAAAAGGTGGGGTAGCAATACTTATATCTTACAAAATAGACCTCAAAGTGAAGGTCATAACAAGAGATAAGGAATGCCACTTCATAATTCTAAAGGGATAGATACAACAAGAGGATATAACCCTGATAAACATATATGCACCCAATGCAGGAGCACCCAAATACATAAAAAAAAAAACTCCTGAAAGGTATCAAGAGAGAGATCAACAACAATACTAACATAGTAGGGGACTTTAATACACCACTGACACCACTGGATAAATCCTCTAGACAAAAAATTAGTAAAGAAACAGCAATCCTAAATGACACACTAGATCAAATGGACTTAATTGACATCTTCAGAACATTTCACCCCAAAGCCACGGATTATACATTCTCTCAAGTGCACATGGGACATTTTCAAAGATAGACCACATATTGGGTCACACACAAAGTCTCCCCAAGTTCAAGAAGATTGAAATCATATCAAGCATCTTCTCAGACCACAATGGCATAATATTAAAAATAAACTACAGAAAAAACAATCAAAATAATTCAATCACTTTGAAGCTGAGTGGCATGCTATTAAACAATAATTGGGTTACCAAATAGATCAAAGAAGAAATTAAAATCATCATGGAAACCAATGACAATGAAAACACAACAATCCAAAAATCTATGGGACACAGTGAAAGCAGTCCTGAGAGGGAATTTCTACAAGCCTACCTCAAAAAAAAAAAAAAGAAGAAAAAAGAAAACAACAAGAAAAAATGGTAGTAAATCATCTAACTCTACAACTCAAAGAGTTAAAAAGAGATAAACAAGAAAAACCGAGAGTGAGCAGAAGGAAGGAGATAATATAGATCAGTGCTGGGAGGATCCAAGATGGCGGCATAGGTAAACACCTAAACTGCTGCCTCGCATAACAATTTCAAAACAACAACTAAAAGACAAAACGTCTATCACCCAGAACCACGGGAAAGCTGGCTGAGTGGAAGTTCTACAACTAGAAGGGAAAAGAAAAGAGCATTCAATGCACAAGCGCTGAAAAGCTGAGGTACAGAGGCGCACGCGAACCAGGCTGGCGGCAGGCATTACTTTCTTCAACCCGAAGGGAGACAAGCTCCCGATTTCTCTGAAAGCCAGTTTCTGGGGAGACGCAGGGGACCCAAACTCCTACGGGGAGAAGCTGGACTATCTGCCATCGGGTCGGAAAGTGAGGGTGGCTTGCTTGCAGAGCTGCGCGCAGGAATAATTGTTTGCTGCACTGGGGCATGGGACATGGGACATGGTCGGAGGCGCAGGGATGGCTGGCTGGCAGCCATCGCCTTTTGCCACGCCCTAGCCTGGTGATGCTCTGAGAACCCACCCCGCACAACCTACAAACCCACCCAAGCTCCAAGCAGCGGCTTTTGCATATGAATGGCCTTCCCTATCACAGCTTAACCTAGCAAACTTGCAACCTGGGTCAGACAGCTCCAAAACCTCCAAACCCCAAGCAAAGAGGAAAAAACTGTAGTTCTCACTGTAGCTCCTGCAGGGTGGCCTCAGACAGTAGCTGACATGCACCCCATTGGAGATCCAGAAGCCAGTGTAACTAGTGGTCAGTGTGAGACACCAGATTTCAAGTCCTCACATCCATAAGTGACACATTCAAGAGGCAGACTCAGTGAGCACCAAAGCCCCACTGAAACAAGTTCTGCCCCATAAGCGTGTCTCCAGCACAGCAGTTCTTCCATTATAGACACAGCGGGTCCTCACAGCCAATTGGCCAGGAGGTCAATTCCTCCCAGTGTACCAACAGCAATCAAGGCTTAACTACACCAAGACTTTTCACTCAGCCCACAAAGGGGTGTACCAAGAGCGTCCACCTCTGGTGATTGGGGAGGCTGAGCTACTGGCCCCTATAGGTCACCTACCACACAAAGCCACTCCATCAACAAAGGGAAGCGGCCAAAATGTGGAGACACAGAAACATATAAAGAATGAAAGAAATGGAGGAAAGCAAACTACTGGACGACATAGAGTTCAAAACCACATTTATAAGGTTAATAAAGAATCTTCTAAAAACTGCTGAGAAAGTTGATGAGACCTCTGAGGAACTTAGTGAGACATTCAAGGACCTTAATGAGAATGCCAAAAAAAAAAAAAATGGAAAAGGACCAGTCAGAAATTAAGCATACATTGTCTGAAATAAAGAATATACAGAAACTCAACTGTAGATCAACATACCCCAAGAGTCAAACCAAAGATCTGAAATATGAGGAAACAAAAAACACCAAACCAGAAAAACAAAAAGAAAAAAGAATCCAAAAATATGAAGATAATGTAAGGAGCCTCTGGGACAACTTCAAGCATACCAACATCCGAATTTTTGGGGTGCCAGAAGAAGAGAGAGAGCAAAATATTGAAAACCTATTAGAAGAAATAATGACAGAAAACTTCCCCTACCTGGTGAAAGAAATAGACTTACAAGTTCAGGAAGCACACAGAACCCCAAACAAGAGGAATCCAAAGAGGACCACACCAAGATACATCATAATTAAAATGCCAAGGGCAAAAGACAAAGAGAGAATCTTGAAAGCAGCAAGAGAAAAACAGTTAGTTACCTACAAGGGAGTACCCATACGACTCTCAGCTGATTTCTCAACAGAAACTATGCAGGCCAGAAGGGAGTAGCAAGAAATATTCAAAGTGATGAACAGCAAGAACCTGCAACCAAGATTATTCTACCCAGCAAAGATATCATTCAGAATTGAAGGTCAGATAAAGAGCTTCACAGACAAGAAAAAGCTAAAGGAGTTCATCACCACCAAACCAGTATTATATGAAATGCTGAAGGGTATTCTCTAAGAAGAGGAAGAAGAAGAAAAAGGTAAAGATAAAAATTATGAACAAAATGACATCAAATACATTCCTACCAACAAGTGAATCTAAAAATCAAGTGAATTAAAAAATGTGAAAAACAGAATGGACTGGTGAATATAATAGAATCAGGGACATAGAAAGGGAGTGGACTGACAATTCTCAAGGGGAAGGGGGTCTGAGATGTGCGGGAAGAGATTGGACAAAAATCTTACACCTATGGGTGAAGACAGTGGCAGGGGGCTAAGGGCATGGGGTGAGGTGGGGAATCAGGTAGAGGGGAGCTATGGGGAAAAAAAAGAGGAACACCTGTAATAATCTGAACAATAAAGATTTATTAAAAAAATACAGATCAGTGCAGAAAGAAATGATATAGAGACCAAAAAAAATACCAAAGATCAATGAAACCAAGAGCTGGTTCCTTGAAAGGATAAACAAGATTGATGAACCTCTAGCCAGGCTCACCAACAAACAAAGAGAGAGGACTCAAATAAACAAAATCAGAAATGAAAGAGGCGAAATAACAACAGACCCCATAGAAATACAAAGGATTGTTAAAAAATACTATGAACAACTGTATTCCAGCAAACTAGATAACCTGGAGGAAATGGACTTATTGATAGAAAAATAGAACCCCCCCAAAACTCAATCAGGAAGAATCTAAAAATCCCAATAGGCCAATAACTATGGAAGAAATTGAAGCAGTCATCAAAAAGCTTCCAGCAAACAAAACTGCCGGACCAGACGGGAGTGTTTACCAAACATTCAAGGAAGAACTAAAACCAATCCTTCTCAGAATATTCTAAAAAATTCAAGTTTAAAGAACACTTCCAAGCTCATTCTATGAAGCCAGCATTACTTTAATACCAAAACCAGATAAAGACAATGCAATGAAAGAGAATTATAAGCCAATATCCCTCATGAACATAGATGCCAAAATCCTCAACAAAATTCTGGCAAATGAGATCCAGCATTACATCAGAAAGATCATACACCATGACCAAATAGTATTTATCCCGGGGATGCAAGATAGTACAATATCCAAAATCAATAAACGTGATACATCACATGAACAAATTGAGAGATAAAAATCACATAGTCATATCAATTGATGCAGAAAAAGCATTTGACAAATTCCAACACCATTTCTTGGTGGAAAAAAAACAAACCCTCAGCAAAATGGGAATAGAGGGATCATGCCTCAACATAATAAAAGCCTTATATGACAAACCTACAGCCAACATCATACTCAATGGGCAAAAACTAAAACCATTTCACCTAAGAACAGGAATTAGACAGGGATGCCCACTTTCACCACTACTGTCGACATAGTTGGAAGTGCTAGCCATAGAAAGTATACAAGAAGAAGAAATACAAGGTATCCAAATTGGAAAAGAAGATGTAAAATTGTCATTATTTGCAGATGACATTATACTGTACATAAAAAACCCTAAAGACTCCATCAAAAAATTTAGACTTACTAAATGAATTCGGCAATGTAGGAGGATACAAAATTAATGCCATGAAATTGTGGCATTTCTATACACCAATAAAAAAGCAATCCAATTTACCATCGCACCAAAAAAATTAAGGTACCTAAGAATAAACTTAACTAAGGATGTAAAAGACCTGTACTCAAGAAACTACAGGACACTGGAAAAAGAGATAGGTGAAGACATAAACAGATGGAAAACACATGGTGTTCATGGATTGGTAGAATCTATATCATTAAAATGTCAATACTACCCAAAGCAATCAATAGATTCAGTGCACTCCCCATTAAAATACCAACTGCATATTTCACAGACTTAGAACGATCTCTCCAAAAACTCATCTGCAATAAAAAAAGACCCCAAATGGCTGCAGCAATCCTGAGAAGAACAAAGTAGGAGGCACCTCAATACCAGATATCAAGCTGTATTACAAAGCCACTCTCCTTAAAACTGCCTGTTACTGGCACAAGAAGAGATATATAGACCAATGGGATAGAATAGAGAACCCAGAAATCTACCCAAACCACTCTGCTCAATTAATATTTGACAAAGGAGGCAAGAACATACAATGGAGTCAAGACAGTCTCTTCAATAAATGGTGTTGGGAAAATTGGACAGATACATGCAAAAAATGAAACTAGACCACCAACTGAACACCATACACAAATATAAACTCAAAATAGAGGACTTAAACATAATACAGGAAACCATAAAAAAAATATTAGAGGAATCCACAGGCAGAGAAATCTCAGACATATGCCGAAGCAATTTCTTCACAGATACTGCTCCTAGGGCAATGGAAAGTAAAGAGAAAATAAACAAATGGGACTACATCAAAATAAAAAGCTTTTGCACAGCAAAAGAAACCATCAACAAAACAACAACAAAAGCTCACTGCATGGGAGAACATATTTGCTAATGTTATCATTGATAAGGGTTTAATCTACTACATTTATAGGGAACTCATACAACTTAACAAAAGGAAGATAAACAACCCAATCAAAAAATGGGCGATGGACTTAGATACTTTTCTAAAGAAGACATAAGGAAGGCCAAGAGACATATGAAAACATGCTCTAAGTAACTAATCATCTGAGAGATGCAAATCAAAACGACAATGTGGTACCATCTCACACCTGTCAGAATGGCTATCACCACGAAATCAACAAATGACAAGTGCTGGCGAGGATGTAGATAAAAAGAACCCTCGTGCACTGCTGGTGGGAATGCAGACTGGTGCAGCCACTGTGGAGAACAGTATGGAGTTTCCTCAAAAAACTAAAAATGGAACGTCCATTTTACCCAGGGATCCCACTTCTAGGAATATATCACAAGAAACTAGAAACACCAATCAGAAAGGTTGTGTGTACCCCTATGTTCATAGCAGCACAATTTACCATAACTAAGATTTGGAAACAGCCTAGGTGCCCATCAGCAGATGAGTGGATTAAAACTCTGGTACATCTACACAATGGGATACTATGCTGTGGTAAAAAGAAGGAATTCTTACCATTTGCAACAGCATGGATGGAACTGGAGAGCATTATGCTAAGTGAAATAAGCCAGTAAGAGAAAGATAAATACCACATGATCTCACTCATTTATGGAATATAATGAACAACATAAACTGATGAACAAAAACAGATCCAGAGACAGAGAAGCATTGATCAGGCTGTCAAACCTTGGAGGGAAGGTAGTGGAGGGTGAGGGTAAGGGGGAGAGATCAACCAAATGACTTGTATGCATGCATATAAGCTTAACCAATGGACACAGACACCAGCTGGGTGAGGGCATGAGTGGGGAGTGGGTTGACAATAGAAGGATAAGGACACTTATGTAATACCTTAATCAATACAGAAAAAAAGTGGCATGAGTCATAGTTTGCTGACTGACCACTGATGTATAGAGGATTAGTATAAGGTATATCACTTATTTCTCATCAGAAACCAGGGTAAGCAGGAAATACTAGATTGACAACTTTAAAGTATTGAAAGAAAAATAATACTATCAGCTGAAGTTCAATATCTTATAAAATATCCTTCAGAAATCAGGATGAAACAAACTTTATAGTTGGTGCTATTTTCTCCTTTTGCCTTCTACTGTTCAAACATTACACTCATTTCTCTTGTTTAGACACTCCACTCAAACCCCACATATTTTATTGAATTTATTGGGGTGACATTGGTTCATAAAACCCCACAGTTTTCAAGTGTACAAATCAACCAAAAATCATTTGCACATTTCATTCTGTGCTTACCACCCCAAGAAAAGTCTCTTTCCATCTCCATTCCCCCCACATTTGCCCACTCCACCTGCTGCCTATCCCCCTTTCCCTCTGGCTATCATCATACTGTTGTCTGTGTCTATGTGTTACATACATACATATATTGCTTAATCCCTTCACCATCTTTTATCCAGCCCCCAACCCCTCACCCCTCTGACAGCTGTAAGTCTGTTCCATGTATCCTATATATATAGATACCATTTTGCTATTCTCTAACTGCTCAAGTCCCTCACATGACACACTACATCACAATTTAGTCTCTCGATTAATGTACCATTTTCCATATATCATCTTGAAATTACTCTATCCCATGCCCCATCATCTCAGAATTTACTTTATCTATCAAATTTAGGCTGAGATTTTATAGCAGCCCCCCTCTTACCTGCAGAGATAATTTACTCTTAAGACCACTAGTGGATACCTGAAATTGTGGATAGTACCGAACCTTATTGATACTATGTTTTTTTCTATACATACATACCTATAATAAATTTTAATTTATAAATTATGCACAGTAAGAAATCAACAATGATAACTAATAATAAAATAGAACAATAATAACAATATATTGTAATAACAGTGTGTGAATTGATCTCTCTCAAAATATTTTACCTTACTAACCTTTTACTTAAATGAAGGCTTTTCTTTAGCATAGATGAATTGCCATGAGTATTCTTATACTTTGGGACCATTATTAAGTACAAGAAGGATTACTTGAACACAAGCACTGTGATGCCACAACAGTTGATCTGATAACCAACATGACTAATATGTGACGAATGGGTGCGTAGTGTTGACAGTTGTGGATACACTGGGAAAAGGGATGGTTCATATTCCAGTAGCATGGAGTGAGTCAGCTTGAGATTTCATCACACTATTCAGAATGGGGCACAATTTAAAGTTATTAATTGTTTATTTCTGTAATTCAGTATTTAATGTTTTCAGACCATGACTAACAATGGGTAATTCAAACCATGGAAACTGAATCCACGGAATATAGGTGGGTGGGCTATTGTAATGGGGGTTTGCTGGCTACCATTTATTGAATACAACCTGACATCTTAGGAAAATAACAACTTTATGTTTCTGTTGCATTGTGACTCATTAAAGAATCTTCCTCTGTTGTTGTTTTTCCCATAATGGCCATCTGGTGATGGTACAATACAAATCAAAAGCCCACTATTGTGGTGATCTCAAGTATATGAAGGCATGTAAAACAATGTATTATCTCCACAGTTAAGCAGATATTTTGTTAATTATTGTGTGACTAAGTAACAATGGTAAGCTTTTCAAATCAGGCAGTTACAAATAAAAAATACTCATTTAAATGCCCCATTGCTTAAAAGGCTAATAAGACCTCTGCAGATAAGCACACTACATAAATACTTACTGTTCAAAAATGTGTTTCAAAGATTTTGCCAAGTGTGATGTCTGTGCAGTGATTTAAATTCATATTTAATAAGTGGATCTCTAAAATACCATTAAAAGGTAACAGGATTTTTTCTTTGTCAGAATTCTTACTGCTTTTTAAAATTATTATTATTACTATTATTTTTAGGCATGGATGTTTTCCCCCAACTGTTACAAGGAAAAGAAAGAGAAACAGAAAGACAAAACGTCTCAAAAAGTCCCTCTCAGGCACATTCTAGTGCTCAACACTTTTTTTTCTTCTTCTTAGACAATGGATATTGCCAAAAATTACAAAATCACTAGATTTGCTGAAATCAAATGTAAATATATGTAAATATAAAAAGTATTAGATTCTAGAAATCAGTAAGATGCCATTTAATTTCAGTCTAGTTTCTAAATGTTTCAAATAGGTCTTAACTATTTTTTATCTAACATAATTTTGTTGTGAAATTTCTCACTCTTTAGTTAGATGTGATATGAAGTGAAACTATAATTGTAGTTTATTTTTGTTTTGTTTCATTCTTCTTTACTTTTCTCCTCCTCCTCCTCCTCCTCGTCCTCCTCCTTTTCCTTCTTCCCCTTCTTCTTCCCTCCACATATTCCTTTACTTTCTGAATCCTTTGAAATTATATTGCAGATATCACCCTTAAATCATTTATATATCTATCTTCTGATGTCTAGGACTTCTTTCTAATTAACCACAATACTGTTATTACCCCCAAATGAGATTTTCAAATGTATAGTTTATTTTCAACTTCTCATTTTTTCTCAAAAAAGTTCTCCAGATCTGATTTTGTTCAAATTTAAGATCCAATTATGGCATCTTTGATTGTCATGTCTCTTTACTTTCCTTTAATATGAAACAGTCTCTGTGACTTTGCCTTTCAAGACATTGACCTTTTCAATTAATCCATGCTATTTGCCTTATAAACTGTCCCACAGTCTGGAATTATCTATTTGTTTCCTCATGATTGGATTCTGGCTAAACATTTTTAGCAAGAAACCTATGTAGACAGTATGTGTATTTTCCATTGCATCACATTAAGGGACATAACATGTCAATTAGTTCTGTTAATTAATTTGGTTAAAAGATGTCCAGCAGACCTCTCCCTTATATTTTTCTTTGTAATTAATAAGTAATCTGTGGAGTAATACTTCATGCACATATAAATATCTTATTCCATAACTACCTGTTATCTAATTGTTTAAGCATCACTGATGATCTCTGCCTGAACCAATATTTTATTAGAAATCATAAAAAGATAATTTTCTAATTAAAAAAACATTTTATTAGTTAGCTAGCATTCTTTTGTAAGAAAAATATTTCCCTTTTCCCTCTCCTGTTTTTTAATATGACCGAAGACTCATGGACTCTTATTAAATTTTGGTAAATTCCACTACAATCTTTGTTTTTTTATTTTCCACTTGTTCCAAATTTTACTAATGGGTACCTCTTCCAGCTAGTTCTTATGTCCTTTTGATATGCTCTAGTAGTCTTTAGGCACTTCCTTGCTTCTTAATATAATAATATGTTCCCGAATCGCCTTGTTCTTTTTCTGTCTCAGACTTAGAATTGGCCATTGCTCCAAAGAACGTTGGCCCCTTTTATTGGGGAATGGTATTTAGGATCCAAAATATAATCAATAAGTGTATTCATTTATACTGAAGTGTTATTACTTGTAAGTTCCTTTCAGCAAACAAATCTAGAAAGTATGTGTGTGTGTGTGTGTGTGTGTGTGTGTGTGTGTGTGTTTAAATAATGGGTGCATACTGGAAATATTATTTCAAATTTAGTATCACAGAGTCCATTTTCATTTTCCCTATTCTAACTTTGTTTTTTTACTTACCAAGTATGAGATACCTGTTTCCCAAAACTATCAATGCATTTACTCATACAATACACAAAAAATATATAGCTTAAAATACACACAAAATATAGTTTCAGGATCACTATACCAATACCAGTACTAACAATAAAACAACTGATAAAAATTGAATATTTGTTGTTCTTATGTTTTTAGAATATACATCCAACTAGGGGTGCAGTTAGAATGCAGTAATCAAAAGTTACTAAATCATTATTTTTGTGTCATTATGTTATTAATTTGATATACAACAAGGTAAAATTTTCCCATTTGCATTCAGTTTGGGGCTTCATTTTCAATTTTTATTTACTTTTTTAATATATAGCTATGTGTTTGATAAAAAAATCAAAGTTATATAAAAATATTTATTCAGAGAAGTCTCAATTTTATCACTATCACCACTTCATTACTATTCCTTCACTAGAGATATCCATTCTCATTCAACTTTGGATTTTGCTTTCTTTAATTTCTTTTTTGAAATTATAAGCATATATACAAATATTCTTAGGAAACTGAATTTTGAGAAAAGTTATTATAAATATTTGAAATACATTGTAACATAACTGATTTCACATTTAAGTTATTTAACTTGTGCCAGAGCAGTTACCAAATGTCTACCAGTTATTTTCAGTTAAAAAAAAAAAGGTATGGTTGCTTCACTGCAAGAACCAAGGTACCCATAAAAATGTCTTATTTTCCTTTTTCTTGCCAACTTGTTTGAAATATGAACAAATTAGGAAAATAATCTCCAAATGTACTTAAACAACTTAAAATGAAATCTTTCTCTTTACTCAGAGACTCTCTTATCAATCTTAACATATATGCACTATCTTTCAGAGTTTTAAATATTCTAATAGCCAATCCTTTGTTGTTGTTTTTTGCTTTTTACAGTCACTTGACAAGTACTGTGATATTTTGAGAGCTGAAGGGGGACCTTTGAGAGAAGCTATGCAGGAAACAACTAAAAGATCTTCTGAGGGACCTGCCAGGAGATCAGCAGTGGGATCTGCTCAGGAATCTCTTAGGGGAACTGTTTGGGGACTTAAAGGAGGACTTCCTATGATATCTGTAGGGGGACATACTGTGAGTTCTGCAAGGGGACATGCTGTGAGTCCTGCAAGAAGAGGATGTCCTGAGAGATGTGCAAAGGAATATACTGTTAGTCCTGTAAGAGGTCTTTCTAAGAAACCTGAATGGGGACTTGCTGTGAGTCTTGCCAGATGTCGTTCTGTGAGTCCTACAAGAGGCTGTGTTGTGAGTCCTGCAAGGGGATTTACTGTGAAACCTGAAGAGCAGCTTGCTCTGAGTTCTACAAGGAAACTTGCTGTGAGTCCTGCAAGAGGTTATGCTGTGAATCCTGAAAAAGGGCATGCTGAGAGACATGTTAGAGAACATGCCATGAGTCCTACAATAGGACTTGCTCTGAATCCTGCAAGAGGCTATGCTGTGAATTCTGAAAAAGGGCATGCTGAGAGACATGTTAGAGAACATGCCATGAGTCCTACAATAGGGCTTACTCTGAATCCTGCAAGAGGTTATGCTGTGAATCCTGAAAAAGGGCATGCTGAGAGACATGTTAGAGAACATGCCATGAGTCCTACAATAGGACTTGCTCTTAATCCTGCAAGAGGTTATGCTGTGAATCCTGAAAAAGGGCATGCTGAGAGAAATGCTAGAGAACATGCCATGAGACCTACAATAGGACTTGCTCTGAATCCTGCAAGAGGCTATGCTGTGAATCCTGAAAAAGGGCATGCTGAGAGACATGTTAGAGAACATGCCATGAGTCCTACAATAGGACTTGCTCTGAATCCTGCAAGAGGCTATGCTGTGAATCCTGAAAAAGGGCATGCTGAGAGACATGTTAGAGAACATGCCATGAGTCCTACAATAGGACTTGCTCTGAATCCTGCAAGAGGCTATGCTGTGAATCCTGAAAAAGGGCATGCTGAGAGACATGTTAGAGAACATGCCATGAGTCCTACAATAGGACTTGCTCTGAATCCTGCAAGAGGCTATGCTGTAAATCCTAAAAAAGGGCATGCTGAAAGACATGTTAGAGAACATGCCATGAGTCCTACAATAGGTCTTGCTCTGAATCCTGCAAGAGGGCATTCTGAGAGACATACTAGGGGTCATGCCATGAGTCCCACTAAGAGATCTTCTGTGAGTTCTGCAAGAGGTCGTTCTATGACTCCTGCAAGAGAACATGCTGAGACACACACTAGGGGCCATGCTGTGAGTCCTACGAGGGGACTTGTTGTGAATCCTGCAAGAAGCTATGTTGTGAATCCTGCAAGAGGTTATGTTGTGAATCCTGCAAGAGGACGTTCTATGAACCTTACAAGAGAGCATGCTAAAAGACATGCAAGGAAACATACTATGAGTCCTACTATGAGACTTTCTGTGAATCCTGAAAGAGGCTATGTTGTGAGTCCTACAAGAATACATGCTGATAGACATGCTAGGGAACATTCTGTGAGCCCTACAAGAAGACATACTGTGAGTCATGCAGGAGGATGTGCTGAGAGACAAGCAAGGCAACATATTTGGAGTCCTTTAAAGCGATATGCTGTGAGTCCTGCACATGGTTTTGCTGGACCAGCAAGGAGAACTACAGTGAATCCTACAAGAAGATCTACAGTGAGACCTGCAAAGGAACTTGTTCTAGGATCTGTAGTAGAACTTACTGTGAAACCTGCAGAAGGATATGCTGCAAAAACTTCTAGGAGATCTGCAAAGCAGTCTACCAGGTATGATTTTTTTTTTTCATGTACCATTCCATGTAACAGGTACAATATGTATTATTTATTTAAAATAAGATTACATTTTAATATGCACACAAATCACCAAGTGTGAGTCAAAATACAACATTTTGGCATCATATTAAAGAATTTAAAGAAAGAAATTTATATCTTGTGAATTTTATATTTGTAAAAAAAGAGTAGTTTCAAGAAAAAGTGCTTTGCGTATATTTCATCTTTCTTTAGTTTGGGGGAAATGAAAAGAAGAAAGCATTATGTTGGATATTTCTGTAAACTGAGCTAACTTTTTAAAAAAGACAAAGCCATCTTCCAGAAATAGTCATAATTTTGATATATCTTCCCCATCAAAATACAAATATATAAAACACTTTTATCATCATGTTTAATATTCAAGGGGAAACAAAGTTTACAGAAAAAAATGATAAAATTGATGGCAGCCAGCAGGATGGCAATGAGGAAGGTGTTAATGAGTAAAGGAGTGAGAGGGGAGTATGTGGACCTGGTGTTTGTGTGTGTGTGTGTGTGTGTGTGTGTGTGTGTGTGAGAGAGAGAGAGAGAGAGAGAGAGAGAGAGAGAGAGAGAGAGAGAGAGAGAAGTTAGAGACAGTTAGATCTCGCAGCAATCTAAGGGGGCAGGTGGATCGGGCTCTCTTGGATGAACAGCCCCTGCTACTGCCACAGGCTCTCCCTGGGCCTGGGAGTGGCTCTGGCACAGAAACCATGCCATCTTGAAGAGGGGAGCAGAGGAGGCTAGGAGCCCAGCCTCACAACCACCCAGACTGGCCTCCAACACCACCTTGAAACTGCACAGTGAGCCACTCACCAACCATAGCTCATAAGGGAACCCAGCCACACCCTTGCAGTGAGTTGTATGCCACCCTGCCAGGACGCAGTGAGTGTACACCAGAGGGACTTCCCATGACAACCCACCATGGGCTCCAGGACCATGCAGTTAATTGCACACCAGTGGACTCTGAGACCTCACAGGGGTTTGCCCACCAGAAGAATTGTGTGCACGCCCCGCCGACCATGAGCATCTGCAACTGATACCCGAGGGACCAGATCCATGAGGGAAGGGAGTACAACTCAGAACAGAGACAATAAAGGCATGAGACAAGTCAACCCCAACCTCTGGGCTAAGGAGTTGCTGAACACTGAACTACTAGGGGCTTCAACCTCTCAGACCACAATCAGGTTGCCCAGGGACAGAAAAAGACAGCAACTCACATTTACCTGCACTAGAGCAGTTTCTAGGAGACCCAGGATAGACACACCAAGGCACCTAATTCAACAACATCAGAGCAAAATCCAGTGAGCCCCAACCTCACTGGCAGCAAGTCAGAGGGGAGAGCCTTCCCATAAACAGGACATTAACAATCAAATGGGGCAGGAAAACACACCCACCATACTTTCTGAAAGCTAAACAGCACCTCTCCCTCCTAAAGCCCTGTCAGAAACAGACTTTTTTTTTAAATTCTTTATTATTTAAAGTATTACATATAGTATTACATATGTCTCCCCTTTCCCCTATTGACCTCTCCCCAGCCACGCCCACCCCCCAAGAAACAGACTTTTGAGTGATTAAGATTGATAGCTTGCTGAAAGGAAAAGCGGGCAGAGGCAAAGCCCAGAAAATAAGGGGAACATTGCTGAACCATCCCTGAGCCCCATGTGGTTAAGAAGCCTACTTTAGAGGGAATATTGACCCTTACTGCTTGTGGCCAAGGCCTGTGGAGACAGATACAAGTGGTGGATCAGTTGATCAGTGGATCACCTGGAGCAGCAAGCAGCACATCAACAACAACTTTCAGGACAAGATCGGAGGTGAGACACATAATCAGACAACCTATGAGGAGACTGCGTACATGAATGGAACAATAATATTCAAGACCCAACTATATCAGGGAAACCCAAGTAACTCAAATAGGGGGCTTTCCTAGAACACATGACCCAGGAGATATGAGAGAGTGCACCACTGAGTCCCAAGAAACACTAACTACATAAGACAGCCCCCCAAAAATCTGGGTGGCATAGCAGTTTGATCTAACACATAAAAACAAATACAAAGGGACAGCAAACATAGGGACACACACACACACAAAATTACCAAAAGAAAGAAAATGAGGAATGTCCAGAAAAGGAACTAAATGCAATGAAGGTGAGGAGGAGGAAGATGGCGGCTGGCAGGACAGAGGTGAGGAGAGGATGTGAGTGAGGGGGTGATAGGAGAGTGTGTGTATGTGTGTGGCATGTGTGTGAGTGAGTAAGGGACAGTTAAATCAGGCAGGAGTAGCAGAGGCTGGCAGACCAGATTCTCCTGGACAGGAAGCACCTACCACCGTTGCAAGCACTCCCCAGACTGCAAGACTCGGGAACGGAGCCCACTCCATCTTGAAGGGGAGAGCGGCCTCTTCTAGGAACTCATCAGCACCACCACCCAGACAGGCCTTGGACACTGCCTGTAACCTGGCAGCCACTCCAGGCAAAATACTGCTGCCCTACCTGCAGACCTGCAGACCCTAGGACCTCCACCTCCAAGGGTGCACGCTCCCACAGCAGTAAGTGCAACTTCCCCCCTCCCCAGCGGCCGACCTCCAGATGCCACAGTCGTGCTTTTCCAGCATGCAGGCCTCCTGAGCCCACCACTCCACAGGCTGCTCTTGGGTGCTGCTGTGAGCCCCTCTGGGCACGCTCTTATACAAACAAGGGTGCACTGCTTGGCAGTAGAAAATTCTGAATTCCCCCTTCCTGGATACTTGCCCACAGACACCTCAGTCACGGGGTTTCAGCACCAGGGTCCCTCTGAGTGTGGGAGTGCACCACCCTGGCAAATAACACCACAGGTGCCTCTGTGAGCCACCGCTAAGTACACACAAATCCAACCAAGGGTGCAAGGCCCTGGCAGCAAAATCTGAGTCTTTCCACTGCACAGCTGCCAACCTCCAGACACCACAGTCGCACCTTTCCAGAGTGCAGGCCTCCTGAGTCCCACCACCCCGACAGACAGCTCCTGGGTGCCTCTGTGAGCCCCCGCTGGGCATGCGCAATTTCAACCAAGGGTTCAAGGCAGCAAAAATTGGGACATTCCCCTCTCAGGCTGCTGACCTCTGGACATAGCAGTTGCGCCTTTTCAGCATGAAGGCCTAATGATCCCACTGCCCCTATAGGTGGCTTCTGTGGGCCTCCTTGAGCCCCAGCTGGGCGCGCTCATATCCAAACAAGAGCACACAGCCTCTGCAGTAGAAATTTGGACTTCCCCCTTCCCGGCTGCCTACCCACAGACACCACAGTTGTGTGGTTTCAGAACACAGGCCCCCTGAGGCCAACGCTCCAACAGGAGACTCCTGGGTGCCTCTGTGAGCTGACACTAGGTGCACTCATATCTAAACAAGGGCTCAAAGACCCAGCAGCAGAAACTTGGACTTCCCCCTCCTCAGCAGCCAACTTCTGGTCACTGCAATTGCACTGATCCAGAACACTTGCCCCCTGAGCCTGCTGCCCTGGCAGGTGGTCCCTGGGTGCTTCTATGAGACACTGCAAGGCACAACCCCGGCCACTGGCATCCAGTCCACTCAGTAGCACTGCTACAGCTCAAATGATCCCCCTGAGCCCACTGCCCCAGCAGACGGCTCCTGGGCACCTCTGTAAGCAGCCATTGGGTGTGCGTATCCAATCAAGGGCACACATCCCCCGAAGCAGAAATGGGACTTCTCCCTCCACAGGGAAGGTGCACACCACAATCGCTCCAATCCAGCATGTGGGCACCACGAGCACACACCATTTGCAGACGGCTCCTAGGCCTCTGTGTGCTGCCACTGGGCGTATGCCTCTCCAACCAAAGGCACATGGCTCCCTCAGTAGGATCCATGACACCCCCTCCCAGCTACCTACCTCTGGACAGCCTAATGAGTTACTGAGGACTTGCCTCCCTGGACAAGGTCACATTGTTTCCGCCACAGAACTCGAGATTCCCACACCCCCAGATGCTGGATCCTACACGCCCTCATGATTCAGAGAGGAAAATCACTTTGGCCAGAGTCCCACTGCCTCAACCACAGACTAAGAGATATCCACCCCTTACTGTCACAGGCTCAGTGCCCCTCATAGTAAGTTGCAGAGTGATGCTAATCCAGCCATAATCACACCACACTGGCCAAAGTCACAGTACTTGAACCTCAGGCCCTGAAACCACTTCCTCCCAGGCCGTGGACTCTGGGAACCCACAGTGAGCACATACCAGTGAGACCTCAGACAACATTTTCCACAAGAGCCGGATCCACAATCACATCCAAAACAACTTGCACAAAGAAGCCAAGGGTGAGTCACATTGCCAACCTGTGATGAGACTTCATTCACGAATAAGAAATTAACATTCAAGATCCAACTACATTAAGAGAACCCAAATAGCTCAAATAGGGAGCTCCATTAGATAACCAAGCCCAGGAGACCTGAGAAACTGCAGCTTTAGCACCACCCCCAAAAGAACCTGGGTAGCAAAGCAGTTGGATATAAGACAAAGAAACAATTAAAATGTTACAGCAAAACATGGGGAGACAAAAAAAAAACACAAAAGAACAAAACAAACAAACAAAAAAAACAATCCCCAAAGAAAAGAAAAAGAGAAATTACCAGAAAGGGAGTTAAATAAAATGGAGGCAAATAACATGTAAGAGAAAGAATTCAGAGTAATGGTTATAAGGATGCTCAAACAACTGGATGACAAATACACACAACTCAATGAGAATTTTAAGGAGCTGAATGAGAATGTCACCAAAATGAAAAGGAACCAAGAGGAAATGAAGAATGACATAGCTGCAATAAAGAACACAATGGAAGGCTTAAATAGTAGAATAGAAGAGGCTGAGGACCGCATCAGTGAATTAGAAGACAAGGTAAGAAAAAACACACAAACACAGCAGCAACTGGAAAGAAAATTTAAAAAAAAGAAAGAGGATAGCCTAAGGGAGCTTTGGGACAACACAAAATGAAATAACATCTGTATAATAGGGGTACCAGAAGGAGAGGAAGCAGAGCAAGGAATAGAAAACCTGTTTGAAGAAATAATGACAGAAGACTTCTCTGGTATTGGCAAGAAAAAAACCACACAAGTCCAAGAAGTACATAGAGTTCCAAACAAGATGAATCCAAAAAGACCAACCCCAAGACACATCATAATTAAATAGGTAAACATCAACGACTAAACAAGAATCTTAAAGGCTGCCAGAGAGACAGAAATTTACCTACATGGGATCTCCCTTTAGAATATCAACTGATTTCTCAACAGAAACACACCAGGCCCGGAAGGGAATGGAATGAAATATATAAAGTGATGCAAAGCAAGGGACAGAATCCAAGAACACTATACACAGCAAGGCTATCATTCAAAATTGAAGGTGGAATCAGGAGCTTCACAGACAAAAAAATGGGCTAAGAGAGCTTATTACACCAATCCAGCAATGCAAGATATGCTAAAGGGACTGCTGTAAAAAGAAGAAATGGAAAGGCAAGAAGAAACACAAACATTAGGAATAAAAATGATGACAAACAAGTACTTATCAATAATAACATTAAATGTAAATGGATGAAATTTCTCCAATCAAAAGACATAGGGTGGCTGAATTGATAAGAAAATATATTTGCTGTCTGCAAGAGACCCATCTCAGAACAAAGGGATAGAAAAAAATTTTCAAGCAAATGGAAATGAGAAAAAATCTGAGATTGCAATACTTATAGCTGACAAAAATAGACCTCAAAGTAAAGGCCATAACGAAAGATAAGGAAGGGCACTACATAATACTAAAGGGAGCAATTCAACAAGAAGATATAACTCTGGTAAACATACATGCACCCAATACAGGAGCACCCAAACACATAAAACAACTTCTGGAAGATATCAAGGGAGAGATCAAGAGCAATACAGTCATAGTAGGGAACTTTAATACCCCACTGACACCACTGGATAAATCCTCTAAAAAAAACAAAAAAACAAAAACAAACAAACAAACAAACAAAAAAACACCAAACAAACAAAAAAACCCAGCAAGGAAACAGAAATCCTATATGACTCACTAGATCAGATGGACTTAATTGACATCTTCAGAATATTTCACCCCAAAGCCACAGAATATACATTCTTCTCCAGTGCACACAGGACATTTTCAAAGATAGACCACATATTAGGACACAGGCTAATTTTCTACAAATTCATGAAGCTTGAAATCATATCGAGCTTCTTCTCAGATCACAATGGAATAAAATTAGAAATCAACTACAATAGAAACAATTAAAAACAATAAAACACATGGAGGAAAAATAGCATGCCACTAAACAATGAATGGGATACCAAAGAGATCAAAGAAGAAATTAAAAACATCCTGGAATCAAATGACCATGAAAACACAACAATCCAAAACCTATGGGACACAGTGAAAGCAATCCTTAGAGGAAAGTTAATTGACTACAGGCGTCCCTCAAAAAAGAAAAAAGGAAAGAAAGAAAAGCAAAGAAAAGAAAAGCAAAGAAAAGAAAAGAAAAGAAAAGAAAAGCAAAGAAAAGAAAAGAAAAGAAAAGAAAAGAAAAGAAAAGAAAAGGAAAGAAAAGAAAAGAGAAAAGAAGAAAAACCCGGAATAAGTTAATTAAACCTACAACATAAAGAATTAGCTAGAGAGCAACAAGAAAAGCCCAAATAAGTAGAAGGAAGGATATAATACAGATCAGAGCAGAAATACATGACATAGAGACCAATAAAATGATACAAAAGAACAATAAAACCAAGAGCTGGTTCTTTGAAAGGATAAACAAGATTGATGAACCTCGAGCCAGGCTCACCAAGAAACAAAGAGAGAGGACCCAAATGAGCAAAATCAGAAAGGAAAGAGATGAAGTAACAACTGACGCCACAGAAATATAAAGGATCTTAAAACAAACAACTCTATTATAACAAACTGGACCACTTTGACTTAATTCCTAGAAAAATACAATCTTCCAAAGCTCATTCAGGAAGAATCAGAAAACCTGAACAGACCCATCACTACTGATGAAATTGAAGCAGTAACAATAATTTAAAAAATTCCAACAAACAAAAGCCCTAGTCCACATGGCTTCACATGGGAATTTTACCAAACTTTAAAAGAACTAATACCTATCCTCCTCAAACTATTCAAAAAATTCAAAAGGAAGGAACACTTCCAAGCTCTTTGTATGACGCCAGCATTATTCTAATCCAAAAACAAGATAAAGACACTACAATGAAAGAGAATTACAGACCAATATCCCTGATGAACATAGATGCTAAAATCCTCTACAAAATATTAGCAAGTAAGATCCAGCAATACATTAAAAAGATCATACACCATGACCAGGTGTGATATATTCCAAAGATGCAAGGCTGGTACAACATCTGCAAATCAATAAATGTGATACAGCACATTAACACACTGAAAGACAAAAATCACATGATCATATTAATTGATACAGAAAAAGCATTTGACAAAATCCAACACCCTTCTTTGATAAAAGCTGTCAGCAGAGAGGGAATAGAGGGATCATACCTCAACATAATAAAAGCCATATATGACAAACCTACAGCCAACATCATACTCAATGGGCAAAAACTAAACTCATTTCCCCTAAGAACGGGAGCAAGACAGGGATGCTCACTTTCACCACTCCTGTTCGACATAGTAGTGGAACTGCTAGCCAAAGAGATCAGACAAGAAGAAATAAAAGGCATCTGAACTGGGAAAGAAGAAAAAGAACTGTCATTTTTTGCAGATGACATGATATTATAGATAGAAAACCTAAAAAGACCCATGAAAAAACTATTAGACTTAATAAATGAATTCAGCTATGTAGCAGGATACAAAATTAACACCCAGAAATCTATGGCATTTTTATACACCAATAATGAACTCACTAAAAGATAAACTAAAAAAAAAATCCCATTTACCATTGCAACCAAAAAATTAAGATACCTAGGAATAATCTTAAACAAGGAGGTAAAAGACCTATATGCGATTCAATGCAATCCCTATTAAAATTCCAATGGCATAGTTCACAGACCTAGAACAAATACTACAAACATTTATTTGGAATAAAATTTAAAAAAACAACACAACGAATAGCTCCATCCCGTTTGCCTCAATGGATAGTGCGTAGGCCTGTGGATTGAAGGGTCCTGGGTTTAATTCTGCTCAAGGGCACATGCCCAGGTTGTGGGCTTGATCCTCAGTAGGGGGTGTACAAGAGGCAGCCAATCAATGATTCTCTCTCATCATTGATGTTTCAATCTCTCCCTCACTCTCCCTTCCTCTCTCTGAAATCAATAAAAATATATTTTTAAAAAGACCCTGAAAAGTCGTAGCAGTCTTGAGAAAGAACAAAGTTGGAAGGATCACAATACCAGATATCAATTTATACTACAAAGCCACTGTTCTAAAAACAGCCTGGTACTGGCACAAGAACAGACATATAGACAAAAGGAACATAACAGAGAACCCAAAAATCAACCCAATTCATTATGATCAAATAATATTTGACAAAAGGGGCAAGAGCATACAGTGGAGTCAAGATAGTCTCTTCAATAAATGGTGTTGGGAAAATTGGACAGATACATGCAAAAAGAAGAAACTAGACCACCAACTTACACCATACAAAAGAATAAACTCAAAATGGGTAAAAAAAAAAAAAAAACACAAATAAACACTTAAATGTAAGATGGGAAACCATAAAAATCTTAGAAGAAACCATAGGCGGCAAAATCTGATATATCTCCTGAAGCAATACATTTACTGATACATCTCCTAAGACAATGGAAGCTAAGGAGAAAATAAACAAATGGGACTACATCAAAATAAAAACTTCTTCACAGGAAAAAAAACCATCAACAAAACAACAAGAGAGCCCACTGCATGGGAGAACATATTTGCCAATGATACATCTGATAAGGGGTTAATCTCCAAAATTTATCAGGAACTCATACAATTTAGCAAAAGAAATATAAACAATCCAATTAAAATCGGCAAAGGACCTAAGTAGACACTTCTCAAAAGTGGACATGCAGAAGGCCAAGATGCATATGAAAATGTGCTCAAAGTCACTAATTATCCAAGAGATGCAAATGAAAATGACAATGAGGTATCATCTCACACCTGTCAGAATGGCTATCATCAACAAATCAGTAAACCAAAAGTACACTCTAAGTGCCCATCAGCAGATGGGTGGAGAAAAAGGAACCCTCTTGCACTGCTGTGGGAATGCAGACTGGTACAGCCACTGTGGAAAACAGTGTGGAGTTTCCTCAAAAAAAAAAATGGAACTCCCATTTGCCCCAGTGATCCTACTTCTAGGAATATATCCCAAGAAATCAGAAACACCAATCAGAAAGAATATATACACCCCTATGTACATAGCAGCACAATTTACAATAGCTAAAATTTGGAAACAGTCTAAGTGCCCATAAGTAAGTGAGTGGATTCATAGAAGGTGGTAGATTTACACAATGGAATACTATGCAGTTGTAAAAAATAAAGAACTCTTATCATTTGCAACAGCATGGATGGACCTGGAGAGCATTATGCTAAGTGAAATAAGCCACTCAGAGAAAGATTAAGTATCACAAGATCCTACTCATGTGTGGAATCTAATGAACCACATAAATTGATGAACAAAAATAGATCCAGAGACATAGTAGCATCTAACAGACTGTCAAACCTCAGAGAGAAGGCAGGGGATCATGGGTGGATGGAAAGAGATCAACCAATGAACTTGTATGCATATAAGCTTAACCCATGGACACAGACAATAGGGTGGTGAAGGCCTGGGGTGTGGGGTTAGGGGCGGGTTGGGAAAGGTCAATGGGGGAAAAAGGGTACATATGTTATACTTCAACAATAAAGACTAAAATAATAATAAAGTCTGAAAGTTTCAAAGAAATAAAATAGAATTTTATTGTTATTTTGTGGGGTGTTTCCATTTCTAGTTTCTGTCATTTCCCACCCACAGCCAGAAACAAGAAAGAATGATTCATCATGTGGCATGATGTTGCTGGTTAGCTAAAATTGACAATTATCTTCCCCCCAACTTGAGAACTGGACTTAGTTTCATTAATTTGCTCTAAGCTTTTCCCCGCTAATAGATTTACCATATGTTTTGAGTTCACTAGTAAATACCAGTGTTAGGTTTACTCCACTTTCCCTGAAATGTCAAGTCAACGACTTTGTTCACATAAAATATGCTTTTTAAATCATCCACATTCTAAAAATTGTTGAAGCTGTTAAAATTTTGAATGAGATTAGTAAATATTTACTAATCACATATTATACTATTTTATGTATTCTCACTGAAGATACACTATAGGTAAATCTAAATTATAATTTTTTAAACAAACATCACATCTTACACTTCCATACCTTTGTAACCACTGAGTAAGGACATGGTACTGAATATATATGTGCTGAATAAATATTTGTTGAACAAATGAATGAGATCTCGTGTTAGATTGAGAAGTAGTAAGTTGCAGTGTTTGGGAATATACTCTTGCAAGTGAGACAATCTACATTTGAATATCAGATCTGCTACTTATTAGCTTCTAGGGATCAGGAAAAATTACTTAATCTTCCTATCCATAGTTACTTCTATTGCCTACATGATTATATCCATTTATTCGGTCTATTAATTTGTATTTATAACAGACATCTTAAATTCAACATGTCCACAAACAGACTCCCATTTTTCCTCCTCAAATCTTCTATTTCAGGAGAAATGAGGCCTCTAGACTTACTGATTATCTCTTGAGGGGTTTTACTGCAGATGGGTAGCTAATAAATAGATAAGCATCTGGGAGTGGAACTGGGTCAAGGGAGAGTATTTTCTAAGACTGAATAAATAGCATATTATTTGTATGCTGATGGAAATGATACAGAAGAGAAGGAAAGATTAAAACTGTAGAAGAAAGGGGAGAATTAGACCGATGTCCCTGGGGAGGTAAGGGGCTTTGGTATGTTCTGCACAAGGAGATGGCTGGGCTTGCTTTAGTTTGGGGTCACAGGTAGTTTCATCTGTAATATTGAGGTAAAACAGTATGACAGATATCGGTATTAGTAGGGGTGTAGATGTGGTAGGAGGAGGTTGTGAAGTTGTTCTGTGACTTGTAGTTTTATCAGTGAAATAAGAAGTGAGATAATCGAAGCTTGTAGATTGCTTTATATAGCACTGATGCCTTAACAATATTAAGTCTGCCAGTCCATGAATATGGGCTGTCTTCCCATCTATATATGTTTTCAATTTTCTTTAGCAAAGTTTTGTAGTTTTCAGTGTACAAGTCTCCAAAATCATTAAGTTTATTACAAAGTATTTTAGTCTTTTTGGATGCTATCAATAAATGGAATCATTTTTTAACTATTGTTCTGATTGTTCATTGTTAGTGCATTGAAGCACAATTGAGTTATGTGTGTTGACTTCGTATCCTGTAATTTGATAAATTTAGTTATTCTAACAGCCTTGTGTGTAATTTATAGAATTTTTTACATATCATGTAATCTATAAACAGAGCTTATTTTATTTCTTACTTTCAAATTTGGATTGCTTTTAGTTATTTTTCTTGCCTAATTGGCAACAAGAGAGTTACAACTTTAAATACTATGTTGACAAAGAGTGGTGAAAGTGGACATCCTTGTCTTGTTTATGATCTTGAACAGAAAATTTTCACTCTTTCACCATTGAGTATTAATGTTAGTTGTGGGCTTTTCATATCTGGCCTTTTTTACATTGAAGGGGTTCCTGTCTATTCTTAGTTTGTCAATATGTTTACCATAAAAGGGTATTAATTTTTTTTATAAAATGCTTTTTTCTGCATCAATTGAAATTATCATGTATTTTTTTTCATTCTTCATTCTATTAATGTAGTGTTACATTGATTTTCATATGTTGAAGCATGTTCACATCCAAGAAATTAATCTTACATGGTCATGGTATATAATCCTTTTAATGTGTTGTTGAAGTCCATTAGCTAGTATTTTGCTGAGAAATTTTGAATTTATATTAATAAGAGATACTGGGATAGAGTTTTCTTTTCTTATACAGCCTTTATCCAGCTTTGGTATTGCAGTGATTCTGGCTTCACAGAAAGAGTTCAGAAGTGTTCCATCCTTTTCCATTGCATTGGTTTGTTTTTGAAGGATTGATATTAATCCTTCTTTAAATCTTTCAGATAATTTAACTGTGCTTCTCTTGCTGCTCTTAGGATTCACTTTACCTTTAGCCTTTGCCTTTTAATTGTGATGTGTCCTGGTGTGGGCCTCTTGGGATTCATCTTGTTTGGGACTCGCCAAACTTCTTGGACTTATGTGACTCTTTCTTCAACAGGTTAAGGAGGTTTTCAGTCATTATTTCTTCAGACAGGTTCTCGATCCCTCGTTCACTCTTATCCTTCTGGTACCCCTATGATGCAGAGGTTGGTATGCTTGATGTTGTCCCAGATGTCCCTTAGACTTTCTTCATTTTTAAAAATATTTTTTCTATTTGTTGCTCTGCTTGGGTATTTTCTGTAATCTTGTCCTCTAAATCGCTGATTCAGTTCTCTGCTTCGTCTAACTTGCTATTGATGTTTTATAATGTATTCTTCATTTCAGCCATAATATTCATCATTTCTGACTGGTTCTTTCTATGTTTTCTATATCCATATTAATGCTTACTATATCTTGGTTTCAGTTCTCATTGAGATCATCCACTCTTCTCCTGAGGTCCTTAAGCATTATTATAAGCACTAAAGGCGCGGTGCATGAAATTCGTGCACGGGGGTTGGTGTCCCTCAGCCCAGCCTGCACCCTCTCCAATATGGGACATCCCTCTCACAATCCAGGACTGCTGGCTCCCAACTGCTTGCCTGCCTTCCTGATTGCCCCTAACTGCTTCTGCCTGCCAGCCTGATCACCCCCTAACCACTCCCCTGCCAGCCTGATTGATGCCTAACTGCTCCCCTGCCAGCCCGATTGCCCCTAACTGCCCTCCCTTGCCAGCCTGGTCACCCCTAACTGCCCTCCCCTGCAGGCCTGGTCACCCCTAACTGCCCTCCCCTCCAGGCCTGGTCCCCCCCCCCCAACTGCTCTTCCCTGCAGGCCTGGGTCCCCCACAACTGCCCTTCCCTGCAGGCCTGGTTGCCCCCAAATTCCCTCCTCTGTCAGCTTGGTCACCCCTAACTGCCCTCCCCTGCAGACTTGATCACCCCCAACTGCCCTCCCCTGCTGGCCTGATCACCCACAACTGCCCTCCCTTGCAGACCTGGTCCCTCCCAACTGCCCTCCCCTGCTGGCCATCTTGTGGCAGCCATCTTGTGTACACATGGGGGCAGTCATCTTTGACCACATGGGGGCAGCCATCTTGTGTGTTGGAGTGATGGTCAATTTGCATATTAGTCTTATATTAGATAGGATTGTTTTTAAAATCTGCCTCTGGTTGCTTCCATTTAATTTAAATATTTTCTTGGAATTTCTTTTATTTTTTTGTTTAAGGCATTTTTACTTGTCTCCTCATTTTGTATTAGGTAGATCTGCTATGACTTCCAAACTAGTTATGATAGCTTTATGATGAAGATGTATTGTTGGGCTCAGTGGCACAATCTTTCAGATTACCTGAGCCCCAGCCTCCATAAATGTTTCTTGTGGGTTATGTACACCACCTGTTGTAGTTGAGCCTTCAATGCTGTTGGCCCTTTTGTAGGTATACTTAACCTTCTAGGCTGAGTGACTATAAGGGTAAATCTCCATCACAATGCTTGAGATACTTAGCAGGGGCTGTCTTACAAGGCAGAGTTGTTCTCAGCAGGGTCTGATGCCTGCTGAAATTCCCTTTCAGGTGTGCTCTTTGTGTGGCTAGTTGGGTCAAGCTCTGGTGTGGTTTGAAGCCCACTGTTGGTTGTATTGTTTCTGGATCCACTTCGGCAGGGTTCCGGTGTAAGTCAATATTTGTTGTATATAATAGGCCTTGGGCTATCTGTCTAAAGCTACGATGCTATTCACTGTTTGTGGCTGCATCTACTGGGCCTCCATGTGCATGGAAGGAGCCAACCTGTGTACAAGAGTTGACTTCCTGAAGCTCTGAGCTAGGTTCAGATAAATAAAAGGTCCAAGGCTCCCTGAGGTCTACTCCACCTGTTGGCTACTTCTCCACTCTTCACGATTGCCTGGTCTTCCTCCAAAGCCTTCCAAAGAAAGACTGTAATGTGGTCTCAGGCTGGCTACAACCCACAGACCCTTCTACAGGTCACAAGCTTGGTAGGGAGGGGTGACTGATGTCAGGAGGATGGAGCTAGTTAGACTTCTACTTGGGGATAGCGTAGTCAGGCACTCAATGGGGAGAAAGTGGCCCCTACTCCAGGGCCATATACTCAGTCTCAGTCATCATCTCCAACTCTAGCTCCACCAAGAGGATCACACCACAGGTTCAGGTTGGTCGCAGACAGCCATCCCCACTGCAGGAGCAAACTCAGCAGGATGGGGCCAATGGGACTTAAGACAACAGATCAAAACAGTCTTCTGTTGAGGTTATGCCGGCTGAGCTTGCAGGAGGAGGGCAAGAACTAAGACTCCTCCCAGTTCTGCAGCTACACCAGTCCGAGGGAAACAAACACTGAAGGTCCAAGCTCTGAGCCATACCCCTTTCCCCATAAGGAACTGAACCCAGCAGGGCAGGGCCACTGGGACTTAGTGGGGCAGATCAAAACAGTCTCCCATTTGTAGGGATGCTGGCCAAGCCAACAAGAGGGAAGCAAATATTAAGCCTCCTTTAAGCTCTGCAGCTGCATGCATCTGAGACCTGGACAAGAACCTCTGAGAGAGATGGTCTCCAAGGGTCTAAGCTCTGAGCAACATTATCTTCTCCCTATAGAACTGGCTAAGCAGAGTGGGACCACTGAGACTTGGTAAGGGAGATCAAAAACAATTTATTGTAGCCCTAGATGGGTTGCTCAGTGGATAGAGCATTGGCCTGTGGACTGAAGGGTCCCAGGTTTGATTCCAGTCAAGGGCTCATGCCCGGGTTACAGGCTCAATCCCCAGTAGGGGGCATGTGGGAGGCAGCCAATCAATGGTGCTCTTTCATCATTGATGTTTCTATCTCTCTCTCCTTCTCCCTTCCTCTCTGAAATCAATAAAAATAGATTTAAAAAAAAAAAACAATCTCTTGTGGGTGGTACCAACTAAGCCTGCAGGTAGGAGGCAAGACTGGCACCCGTTCCAAAGCCACACAGCTCAATGATTAGCTGAGTATCTACCTAGAGCCTTTCCAGAAAAAGAGCACACCAAAGGTTCCTTTTGGTCATAGCCTACAGACATTTCTACTGATCTTGAGCATGGCAAGGTGGTGTTGCCAGTAGTTGGAGGTCTGGGTTAGTGCACTCCCCAGACTGGTGCTGTAAAAATAGGAGTTCTGGACCCTGGGAAGATGGCACTTGTGTAGTGTGGGATATTGACTCAGGACTAGGACTTCATTGGCTGACACTACAGATCTCTCCTTGGGGCCACATCTTCTCTTTTTCACTCCTGTATACCCTGAGTTGCCTTCCCTCTACTAAAGTACCAGGTGAACTTGCTCTTGAATGTTGGCCCTTTAAGAGAGCACCTGAGTTTCTATTAGACTACTTCCTCTACCAGGCAAACTAAATCTCCAGTGATTTTTATAACCAGATTAGAGGCCCGGTGCATGAAATTCATGCACGGGTGCAGTTTCTAGGCCTGGCCAGTGATCGAAGTGTGAGTGCCTGGCATGGAAGGGCAGGTCCCAGGTAACCTCTGGGTCCTGGGCAGCACCTGTGCCCCATGCACCCCCTCTCTGCCTGAGTCATTGGGCCCCAGCCCAGCTCCCCCAGCGCCTAGGAGCCAGGCGGTGGCCCTGCACCCCCTACCCCCCACTGCCGCCAGTCGCTACCTGTGGGGCGATTGGCGGGACAATCAGGCCTCACTCATACCCGCCTTGACCTGGTGCCGCCCGCTCACCTGCTCCACCATCCTGCCACAGTCCCACTTTCGTCAGGGCCCATTGGGGCCGGCAGCGCCTTCACTGCCACCCACTGCCAGCGCCATGTCACTGACGTCCACCATATTCCGTTCCCGCCATGTTCTGTACCGCTCCCTGGTAGTCAGTGCACATCATAGCGAGCAGTCAAACTCCTGGTGGAACTTCCGGTCCAGGGGAAAATTTGCATATTAGGCTTTTATTATATAGGATGCTATGCAGACTTCTCTTCCTGTCCTTGGTGCTCTTGTTTGGGGGTCCCAGCATGAGTTTGAGATGCATCAGGAGGGAATTTTGCAGCTGAGATATCCCTCCAGCTTCTCAGCTGCCACACATGGGTGTCGGGGCCAGCCCTTTCAGCATCTCTGCCCTTCTTACCCATCTCTATATGGCTTCTTTTATAAATCGTTGGTTATAATATTTCAATTCAGCTGGCCTTCAATTGATTATTGAGTTTGATTGCTCTATATTTTAGTTGCTAATCCAGTTTGGCACAGGGAGGAGATTAGTATAGTTTCCACCTGCTCTGAAGCTGCCTTGGAATCCCCCTTCTCCTAGTTTTGAGTTCAGTTTGTTCCTCTTTATAGTGCCTTATGGTGTAAAACTATGTTGTTAATTTTAGATCTTTCTTGTCTTTTGATACAAGTGTTTTCCTCTTAACACTGATTTCAATGCAACCTATTAGTTTGGGTGTACTGTATTTTCATTATAATTTGTCTCAATATATTTTCTAATTTATTTTTTAATTGTTATTTGGTTCATTGACTGTTTCAGAGTGATTTTTAAATACACACACACACACACACACACACACACACACACACACTAGAGGCCTGGTGCACGAAATTCGTGCACTGAAGGCGGGGTCCCCTCAGCTCGGCCTGTGCCCTCTAACAGTCTGGGAGCCCCACGATGGATCACCCCCCTCAGAGGGAAGCCTGCTGGTTGGTGGCCTGGGCTTCCCTCTTTGGGATGATCGTGGAGCCCCCTGATTGATCGTCCTGCCAGCAGGTGGCCTGGGTCTCCCTCTGCAGGGCAATCATGGGCTGATGGCCAGACCCCTGACCAATTGCATCGCACCCGCCTAGGTTGGCCTGGTGCCAGTGGGTGTCATAGAGTGGTTGTCTGGATGGTCATTCCGCTATTCGGCCGTTCAGTTGATTTGCATATTATGCTTTTATTATCTACACTAATAAAAGAGAAATATGCAAATTGACCATCACTTCATGGTGCCCACAAGCCAATCAAGAGTGAGTATGCAAATTAACTTGACAAAGATGGTGGTGGCCCCTCCCCTCAGCCGCTCCGGGCCTCTGGGCAGCTCGCATGCAGGCGTGGAGTGTCCTGGTGAGGCGGGATGCCTGCTATGATGGGGAGGGTGGGAGGTAGAGGGAGCTACAGGAGCGGTGCTCTGGCTGGAGTGAAGACTGAAGGCTCCTGCCAGAGCAAAGGCCTGGGTCCCAGGTGTTGGAGGAAAACCGGTATCGGCAGCCAGGGGAAGGAAGGCCTATTGCACAAATCTTCATGCAATGGGCCTCTATTATATGAATATATATATATATATATATATATAAATATGTACATATATATATATATATATATTCCAGAGATGAAGGGAGAGGGAGAGAGAGATAGAAACATCAATGATGAGAGAGAATCATTTATCAGCTGCCTCCTGCATGCCCCACACTGGGGATCAAACCCACAACCTGGGCATGTGCCCTGACTGGAAATAGAACCATGAATTCCTGGTTCAGAGGTCAACACTCAACCACTGAACCACACCAGCCGGGCTAACATTGATTTTTGATAAATTTTCACGTAATTGTGAATTTTTCAGTTTACCTTCTGCTGTTTATATACTAGAGGCCTGGTGCATTAAATTTGTTTACTCGTGGGGGGATCCCTCAGCACTGTCTGTGCCCTCTTGCAGTCCGGGAACCCTCAGGATTGCCTGACTGATGGCTAAGGCCTGCTCTGTGGGGAGTGGGCCTAAGCCGGCAGTTGGGCATCCTTAGCATTGCCAAGGAGGTGGAAGAGGCTCCTGCCACCACCACTGCACTCAATAGGCATGAACCCAGCTCAGGGCTTCAGGCTGAGTGGCGCTCCCTCTGTGGGAGTGCACTGACCACCAGGGGGAAGTTCCTGTATTAAGCTTCTGCCCCCTGGTGGTCAGTGTGCATCATAGTGATCACTCATTCCACCATTCAGTTTATTTTCATATTAGCTTTTTATTATATAGGATGGAACCACCTGACAGTCAATGTGCCCCACTGAGGGGTACCAGATTGCAAGAGGGCACAGGCCAAGCCAAGGGACCCTGCTGGTGCATGATCGGAGCCAGGGAGGGATGGGGGAGGTTGGCCAGCCTGGGAGGGATGGCAGGAGGTCTCCAGGGTATGTCGGCCTGTCTCGCTCAGTCCTGATCGGCTGGACCCCAGCAGCAAATTAACCTACTGGTTGGAACGTTTGCCCCCTAGTGGTCAGTGCATGTCACAGCAACTGGTCAATCAGTCGACTGTCTGCCCCTGGTAGTCAGTGCACATCATAGCAAGCAGTTGAGTGGCCTTAGCATATTATTAGCATATTACACTTTGATTAGTTGAACGGACGACTGGATAACTGGACACTTAGCTTATTTGGCTTTTATTATATAGGATAGTTTCATTCCATTGTGATCCAGAAAGATAATTTTTATAATGTTAGTTTTTAAAATTTATTAAGATTTGTTTTATGGTCCAATAAATATTCTTTCCTACAGAATATTACTTGTGCAAAGATAATATGCATTGTGCTATTGTTTGGATTTTTTAAAATATGTCTATTAGATCCAACTGGTTGATAGTGTGGTTTAAGACCTCTGTTTTCTTTTTGATCTTCTCTCTGGTTGTTCTATACATTACTGGAAGTGGGGACTTGAACTCATCTACTATTGTTGTAGAGCTATCTTTCTACCTTCAATTCTGTCAGTGTTTGCTTCTTATATTTTAGAGATCTGATGTTTAGTGCATATATATTTACTAGAGGCCTGGTGCATGACATTTATGCATGGGGGTGGGGGGGACCTCTCAGTCCTGTCTTCACCCTCACACAATCTGGGACCACTGACTCCTAACCACTCGCCTACCTGATCGCCCCTAACCACTCTGCCTGCCTGCCTCATCACCTCTAACCACTCGCCTGCCTGCCTGATCGCCCTTAACCACTCTGCCTGCATGCCTGATTGCCCCTAACTGCTCGCCTGCCTGCCTGACTGATCGCCCTTAACAACTCACCTGCCTGCCTGATCGCCCCTAACTGCTCACCTGCCTGCCTGCCTGATTGGCCCTAACCACTCGCCTGCCTGCCTGATCACCTCTAACCACTCTGCCTGCCTGCCTGATCACCCCTTACCACATACTTGCCTGCCTGATTGCCCCTAACTGCTCACCTGCCTACCTGATCACCCCTAACCATTCTGTTTGCCTGCCTGATCACCCCTAACTGCTCACCTGTCTGCCTGATCGCCCCTAATCGCCTCTGCCTCAGCCCCCACTGCAGTAGCATCGTCTGGAAGGACGTACGGAATGACATCTGGAAGGTTGTTCAGATGTCCGGTCTAATTAGCATATTACACTTTTATTATTATAGATAACTGTTATGTCTTTCTGGTGAATCACCATTTTTGTTAATATATAACAATGTCATAATTTGCATCTTATGATTTTTGTTTGTTTGTTTTAAAGGCCATTTTGCCTGATATTAGTATAACCAACTCTGCTTTCTTTTTATTATTATTTTCATGGAATGTTTTTTTATATTCTCAACATATAGGTGTCCTTAGATCTAAAGTGAGTGTCTTACAGATATACTAGAGACCTGGTGCATGAAATTCTTGCATGGAGGGGGGTCCCCTCAGCCCAGCCTGCACCCTCTCCAATCCGGGACCCCTTGGGGGATGACCAAATGCTGTCAGTCGGATATCCCTCTCACAATACAGGACCACTGGCTCCTAACTACTCACCTGCCTGCCTGCCTGATTGCCCCTAACTGCCCCTCCTGCTGGCCTGGTCACCCCCAACTTCCCCACCACCGGCCTGGCTGCCTCTCACTGCCACCCTCTGCCAGCCTAGTTGCCCGTCACTGCTCCCCCTGCCACCCTGGTCACCCCAGGCAGCCCACTGCTCAGTTGTTTGGTCAGCCCTCACTAACCCCCCTGCTGGCCTGGTTGCCCCACGCAGCCCACTGTTGAGTCGTTTGGTTGCCCCTCACTGCCCCCCTGCCAGCCTGGTCACCCCCAACTGCCCCACCCTGCTGTCCTCGTTGGCCCACACAGCCTGCTGCTCAGTCATTTGGTCAGCCCTGACTAACCCCACTACTGGCCTGGTCGCCCCATGCAGCCTATTCAGTCATCTGTTCAGTTGTTTTGGTTGCAACGGTTGCTTATAGATAGGTGGATCCTGTTTTATATCCATTCTGCCAATTCATATCTTTTGTTTGAGATATTTAATCTATTTACATATAAAGTTACTAATAAAGGATTTACCTGTGCTAATTTATTTTTATTTTCTATATATCTTATAGCTTTTGTCCTTAATTTCTTCAATTACTGTCTTTTTTGTTTAGTTGCTTTTTGGAATGACACATTTTGATTCCTTTATTTTTTTTTCTTTTTGTGTGTACTCTATAGATATTTTAAGTGTGGCTACCATGGAGATTACATATAACATCTTAGAGTTATAACATACTAGAGGCCTGGTGCACGAATTTATGCAGTGGGGTCCCTTGGCCTGGCCTGTGGGATTGGGCCAAAACCAGCTCTTTGACATCCCTGAGGGGTCCCAGATTGCAAGAGGGTGCAGGCCAGGCCGTGGGACTCCACTGGTGCATGATCAAGGCCGGGGAGAGACCCTGGGAGGGCTCCAGGGCATGTCTAGCTCATCTCACTCAGTTCAGATCGGCTGGACACCAGCAGCAAACTAACCTACTGGTCAGAGTGTCTGCCCCCTGGTGGTCAGTGTACATCATAGCAAGCGGTTGAGTCACCTTAACACATCATTAGCATATTACACTTTGATTGGTTGAACAGTCAACCAGTCAACTGGACACTTAGCATATTAGGCTTTTATTATTTAGGATATTTTAAATGACACTAACAACTTCAAGAGCATATAAAAATCTTTACAACTTTATAACTCCACTCCCTACTTTATGTTATTGATGTATACGTATTTACATAGATTTGTTACTATGTATGGATATTTCTTTTAAAACCTGTAGAAAAACAAACAAACCAAATTTACAAAACCAAAATTTGGATTTACAAACCAAAATTACAAAATGCTGTGTTTATATTTGTCCGTATATTTACCTTTATGGTAAACCTTTATTTTTTATGTGGTCTTCTTTTCCTTTTGTAATTTGGCATTTGGAAATTTACCATGTGACAGGCAGTCCCAGTTTTGGCTCTAAGGTTTGGTTTTATAAATTCATAGATAAAAAATTTTCTATTGTTATCATGGTCATTTTATGGGAAATGAAGGGTTGGGTGTTTGCACCTCTGAAAGCTTGAGACTGTTCATTTTTAAACATCTAATTATTTATTGAGTTTATTGATATAGTAATTTCTGAATTACTTTTACTAAATTAAAAATGTCTTTGTATTTCCCCTAGGTCTACTACTGATAAAAATCAAAATAGAAGGAGATTCCCAATTGTGACGGTAAAATACACACAATTATTATCTGTACTATATTGCAAGTAACTTTTTTCACTACCTTTAAGACATTGAGGTCATCCTTCCATGTCAATTTATATAGATTCAGTTTATTCTACCTTGCTGCTGTATATTACTTATGTAAAAATTATCAATGAATATAATTGCATGTGTATGTTGAAAGATGTTTGATGTTTGGAAGGATACACACTAAAGTATTGATTATATGGAAGAAGAAAAATATTCACTATTTACTGCTTATCTTTCTATATTGTTGGAATATTTTTGTTTAAATATTTTACAATGAGCCAGTATTATTATTATAATTTATGATAAAATAAAACAAATGAAGGTAACTAAGGTAACTTGTAAATACATAGAGTAAGTAGAAACAGTTGTCTACCCCAGCATGTGTTTCAGAAAGTCTAATTAGATAAATCAACTATCATTTTTCTTATTTTTCTAAGAAAAAAATGATGCTTTAAATAAATGTTATATTCACAAAGCATAGGTAGATAAAAATTGATAGCTGGATTTACCTTGTTTACCTGAACCATCTTTTGGAGTCCTACTATCATAAAAGAGTCTGGTGAATGCTTCTTACCTGCATGAAATCATGACTAACTTGGATGTGTTCAAACAAGGAAATGTGAAACTAGAATAATTGTCTGGTATGTAATAGGCAACCAAGCATGTTTGTTAAATGAAAGAAAAAAAAAAACTTCCATCACCAAGATATTTAGAAATGTTAGATACTTTATCAGAACTTGGAGAAAATACTTCATTTTCACCTCTTTTTTTAAAAAAAAATTATTTCATAAGGATTTCTGTTTTCTTTTTTCCTATGAAAGACTGCAAATTTTCTTGGGTTATATCACTTCACAGAGCAACATCTCTAATTTGTTATAATTAAACTAGACATATCTACCCAGTCATTACTTGTTCTCAGAGAGCTAAAACAATATTAATTATAATAGACTAGAGGCCTGGTGCATGAAAATTCATGCACTGGCTGGGGGGACCCTCAGCTGGCCTGCCCCCTTTCACAGTCTGGGAGCCCTCAGGGGTGGGAGGCAACCCAGCAATCAGGGGAAGGTGACGCCCCATCACACCTCTGCTGCTGCCACTGCTGGCAGCGCAAGCTTCAGCCAGCCCTGGTTACCTGAGCCTCTGGTGGCCCTGGGCGGCTGGGCAGCCACCATCCAAGACTTGCCTGTGCCTCAGGCCAGCCCTGGGCAGCTCAGGGGCTGAGGGGACTGGGGGACTCCAGAGGCAGGTGTGCGGAGCCTGCCTTGCCAAGCACCTGCCACCCCAGCGGGGCTGAGGGGACTGGGTGCCTCCATCTTGTGGCTGTGGGTGCCACCATCTTTGAGGTTGTGACAGTCAATTAGCATATTCCCTCCTTATTGGCTGTGGGCACTGCCATCTTTGAGGGCGAGGCATTTAATTAGCATATTCCCTCCTTATTGGCTGTGGGTGCCACCACCTTTGCAAAGGCATGAGGGTCAATTAGCATATTCCCTCTTTATTAGATAGGATGGTAGGAATTAGATTAATGAGGTTTACAAGCACAACTCATTTCAGAAACATCCAATCCCATTCCTTCCTTTCTAAAACATTCATTTTCCTATTGAATCAAGATTCTGAGTGTTCAAATATATTCCTAGAAGTGTAATCGTTGGGTCATAAAGCTCACCTTTAATTTTTTGAGGAAATGCCACACTGTTTTCCACAATGGCTGTACCAGTCTGCATTCCTACCAGCAGTGTACTAGGGTTTCTTTTTCTCCACATCCTCACCAGCACTTGTTAATGATAGCTATTCTGACAGGTGTAAGGTAATATCTCATTGTGGTTTTAATTTACATTTACCTGATTTTCAGTGATGTTGAACATCTTTTCATATGTCTATTGTTCATCTATATGGCCTCTTTAGAAAAATGTCTATTCAGGTCCTTCACCCACTTTTAAATTAGATTGCTTGTTTGTTTTAGGTGTTGAGTCCTTTGAGTTCTTTATGAAATTTAGATTAATTTGATTAACCCTTTATCAAATGTATCGTTGGTGAATATATTCTCCAATTCAGTGGGTTGTCTTTTTATTTTATTGATGGTTTCCTTTGCTATACAAAAACTTTTTAATTTGGTGTCCCATTATTTATTTCTACTTTTGTACGTAGGAGATATATCATAAAAAATATTGCTACAAGAAATGTCCTATATTAGCAGATTAGTGGATACAAAAGCTGTGGCACATTTACGCAATGGAATACTACTCGGTCATTAAAAGAAGAAAATCTTACCTTTTGTAACAGCATGGATAGACCTAGAGGGTATTACGCTGAATGAAATAAGCCAGTCAAAGAAAGAAAATACCATATGATTTTATCTATATGTGGAATCTAATGACTAAAATAAACAAACAAAATAAAACAGACCCATATTTACAGAGAACAGACTAACAGTTATCAGAGGTGGGGATTGGTGGGGGCTGGGTGAAATAGATGTAGGAATTAAGCAAAAAAAGAAAAATAAAAATAACTCATAGGCACATACATCAGTATAGTTATTACCAGAGAGAAAGGGAGGTGGGGCAGTAGGAGTATAGGGATAATAAATGGTGAACACACCATTCAATATAAAAATGATGTATTACAAAATTGTACACTTGAAACCTTTATAATTTTATTAACCAATATAACCCCAATAAATTCAATAAAAATATAAAAATGATTCTCCATGTTAAAAATAGGGTATATGCAAGAATAAAGAGAGCCTTTTAAATAATAGATATATTTTGCTTCTGATATGAACTTGAGTTATTGAATGCCTCTAACCATATAATTAAAGTCAGATTGCATGAA
Source organism: Ia io (assembly GCA_025583905.1). NCBI lineage: Eukaryota > Metazoa > Chordata > Mammalia > Chiroptera > Vespertilionidae > Ia > Ia io. The sequence goes on along the minus strand of JAJQQW010000001.1, from coordinate 34,478,059 downwards.
TCTGTGCAAACTTATTAAATTAATGTAATAGCCAGAGACTTAATCTTTACAGGGGAGTTAACTGTGTTAGAGAAGATAATAATTTTCCTAATATTTCACAATTGAACTTTGTCTAAAAATCCCAATCAATGTGAACCTTCTCTTGTAGAGTCTGAGGGCTTGTGGGGAAAGTCGTGTAGAATGAGAGAAGTGGAAAGTGTGTAAGACAACTTAGCTTACAAGTTAAATCCAGAAAGTGATACTGCCCATCACATGAGAATATCTTCACTTTCTGTTTCACTACTAAACATAGTGCATCATGGATACCACTTGCAGAGAAAATAAATATTCTTCATTTAATTCTAGGTCTCAAACATTAAGACTCCGCATTAGACTACCCTTTCCAATCTTTATACCTAAATTATATGCCCTTTATATGATTAACCAGTGATTAGTTGCTATTTATTTATTATTAATGATGTATCTTTTGATAAATTAGTAACACAAAAGTTTGAAAGAGTGGACATAGTTTCATGGCATGTATATTGTAGTCAGTAAAACAGAAATTGAACTTTTAATTATAAATATAAGTGTGTGTAATTACAAACTGAGATGAGCACTGCAAAGAAAAGTTGCTCACTTTTATAAAAATATAAAATAATAAACCCGACCTAGAGTTGTGTGTTTCTCAGAATTGATGGAAGCAGGAAAGATATCTTTGAAGAACTAATAGATCTGAAAGAGGGGAAACTAGAGGCAAACTAAAGAAGGTATGTGTAGATAGGTGGGTGGAGATGGAGCATTTAAGATGGAGGATACAGCATACATATATGTCCTTTAGCAGGAGATAGCATGGCATATCAGAGTAACTGAAAAATAGCTAGAGGCACTGGAGTATAGAGAGAAATGCTATGACCAACTCTACACACACACATAAATTTAACAAATTAGATTAAGTGGACCAATTCTTCAAGAAGCACAAAATACCATAAACAACCAAATATAAAACAGATAATTTGCATAATCCTAAACCTATTATGAACAATTTAATTTAGAATTTAAAAACTCACAAAAAAATTTAGTACCAAATTTTTATTGGAAAATTCTACCAAACATTAAAGAGGAATTAATATCAATTCTACACAATCATTTCCAAAAATAGAATGGGAACCACTAACTCTAGAGTCATTCTATGAAGTTAGTATTACTACTAGAGGCCCGATGCACGAATTCGTGCATGGGTGGGGTCCTTCGGCCTGGCCAGCAATCATGGCCTATCAGGGGGCTAGGCAGCTCGGGGGAGGAACCATGGGAGGTTGGCCAGCTGGGGGGAGGGGCCAATTGGGGGGGCCCCACCAAGGGGGAAGGGCTGTGGGAGGTTGGCTGTGGGAGTGCACTAACCACCAGGGGGCAGCTCCTGCGTTGAGTGACTGTCCCCTGGTGGTCAGTGCATGTCATACTGGTCTACTGGTCATTCCGGTTGTTCTGGTTGCTTAACGGTCATAACAGTTGCTTAGGCTTTTATGTATATAGATGATAGCAAATCCAGACGTGAAAAGTAGAAAAAAATAAACTACAGAATATTATCCATAATTAATATATATGTAAAAATATTTGACAAGATGTTAGCAAATAGAATTCAGTGATATATTAAGGAAATATACACTATGGCCATGGAGAGTTCATTCCAGATATGCTAGGCTGGTTCAATATTCAAAAATAAATCAAGTAATCTAGTATATTAACATGCTAAGAAATAAAAGCTGAATAATCATGTAAAAACATCTACAAAAATCTATAGCAAAAAAATCATGTGTAATGATGAAAGATTGAATGCTTTCCCACCAAGATCAGGAATAAGGTAAAAAGGCCCTTTCTGTAACCCTCTTATTCAAAATAGTGATGGACTTTCTAGTTAGCACAATAAGATAAGAAAAGGAAATAAAAACAGACTTAAAAGTAAGAACTAAAACTGCCCATAGTTGCAGATGGCATAATTATCCTTATATAATAAAAGGCTAATATGCAAATCGACCAAAGGGCAGAACAATGGGTCACTATGATGCACACTGACCACCAGGGAGCAGACGCTCAATGCAGGAGCTGCCCCCTGGTGGTCAGTGCTTTCACACAAGAGGAGCTCTGCTCAGCCAGAAGCCAGGCTCACAGCTGGCAAGCGCAGTGGCGGTGGCAGGAACCTCTCCCACCACCACTGCTGCAGGCAGGCAGTAAGAAGTGAGGGGTCCTGGACAGTGAGAGCACTGGACTGCTAGAAGGATCCCAGACTGCAAGAGAGCACAGGCCGGGCTGAGGGATCCCCCTGAGTGCATGAATTTCATGCACCAGGCCTCTAGTCTACATATAAACTACTCGAATCAGTCTACAAAAACCTAAAACTAATAAATGATTTCAGCAATGTCATAGGATATAAAATACACTTATAAAACTCAGCTTTATTTCTATAATCTGGAATGAACACAATAGATACCAAAATTTAAACTACAATAGATTTACAATACTGAAAAAAATGAAATGCATAGGTGTAAATATAACAACATGTTTAGTACTTGAATTTCAAAATCTACAAAACGCCAATGAAATAAATCAAAGAAGATTTAAATAAATGGTGAGAAATACTGTGTTCATGGATTGGAAGACTCAACATCTGATGATGTAAATTCTTCCCAATTATAATAGAATTTATATGAAAAGGCAAAGGAATTATAATACCTAAAACAATTTTGAGAAATAGGACTACAGTAAGAAGAATTAGCTGACTCCAGTGATTTTCAACCGGTATGCCATGGCACTGGTGTTCCACAAGAGGCACATTGGTGTTGCTCAATAATTTTTTAAACATGCAATACCCGACTATTTAGTAAGGAGCACTGACATTTATTTCCCTTAGATTGTCAAATTAAAAAAATGACAACAGCCAAACACTCTCCTCTAATCAGCCTCAGCCTAAGGGAACTGCACCTCCCAACCCTCCCAATCCACTTGTTGCCCCACTGGAGCTCACGCCCTGTAGAGGAGTCTGCTGTCTGAGCCTGGGGTATACAACCTCTTGAATAGATCTGGAGGACCAACTCAAGAAGAATCAAAGACAGGCAATAAAATCTTGAACATTTCTCTTAGCAATATTTTTTTTCTGATATATCTCCTAGGGCCGTGGTCGGCAAACTGCGGCTTGCGAGCCACATGCGGCTCTTTGGCCCCTTGAGTGTGGCTCTTCCACAAAATACCACGGCCTGGGTGAGTCTATTTTGAAGAAATGGCATTAGAAAAAGTTTAAGTTTAAAAAATTTGGCTCTCAAAAGAAATTTCAATTGTTGTACTGTTGATATTTGGCTCTGTTGACTAATGAGTTTACCACTGTCCTAGGGCAAGGGAAACAAAAGAAAAAAATAAACAAACGGTACTACATCAAACTAAAAAGTTTTTGCACAGCAAAGGAAACCAACAAAATGAAAAGACACACCACTGAATGGGAGAACATATTCACCAATGATACATCTGATAAATTTATAAAGAACTTATAAAATTCAACACCGCCCTGACCGGTTTGACTCAGTGGATAGAACGTCGGCCTGCGGACTGAAGGATCCCAGGTTCAATTCAGGTCAAGGGCATATACCTTGGTTGCGGGTATATCCCCAGTAGGGGGTTTGCAGGAAGCAGCTGATCGGTGTTTCTCTCTCATCGATGTTTCTAACTCTCTATCCCTCTCCCTTCCTCTCTGTAAAAAATCAATAAATTATATATTTTTTAAAAAGAAATAAAAAAATTCAACACCAATAAACACAAATAATCCAATTTTAAAATGTCAAAGTACCTGAATAGACACTGCTCCAAAAAGGATATACAGATATTTAAGAGACATATGAAAACTTCAACGTTACTAATCATCAGAAAAATGCAAATTAAAACCACAATGAGGTATTAGCTCACGCCTGCCAGAATGGCTACCATCAATAAATCAGCAAACAAGTGCTGGTAGTGATACGGAGAAAAGGGAACCCCAGTACACTACTGGTGGGAATGCAGACTGGTGCTGCCATTATGGAAAACAGTATGCAGTTTCTTCAAAAAACTAAAAATGTATTTGCCTTACAACCCAGTGTTCTGCCTCTGGGGATTTATCTGAAGATACCCAAAACATTAATTTAAAAGAATATATAGGGTGGGCAAAAGTAGATTTACAGTTGTTCGTATGGAAAATACAATAAATAATAATAATAAATAAACTCTGTTTCACCTACTCACAGTGGTAAACCAACTTTTTCCCCACTCTGTGTGCACCCCTATGTCCATTGTACACTCTCCCCTCTTTTGATATCATTGAATGAGTAAGAGATGTGTAGGCATCATGAATTAAGGAGAAGAAAGTTAGTGTAATTGCAGAAACATTGAACTGAAGCACTGACAATGCAAAAACACTGGAAAAACAACTATGGTACGTCACAGATTCTGGGCTACTTATAATTTTGTTACCAGTTAGGGTACCACCTCCAGCAGATCTGCATCAGGCCAGCCTGAAGTATGTGCATTTTTTACCTCATGTAGGAAAGATTTAGCAACACGAGTCCAGATGGGTTTGAGAGTATGTTTATTAATATTGGGGAGAGCAAAAAAAAGGAAGAATTTTTTTATTATTTTATCCTATATATATTTTTTTCTTTCTCTTTCTTTTTCTTCTTATCTATTTTTAATTTCTTGAGGAAACTCCACACTATTTTCCATAGTGGCTGTACCAGTCTGTATTCCCACCAACAGTGTACTAGGGTTCCCTTTTCTCCACATCCTCACCAACACTTGTTGTTTGTTGATTTATTTACGGTAACCATTCCGTCATGTGTGAGCTGATATCTCATTGTAGTTTAATTTACATGTCTCTGATTATTAATGATGTTGAGCATTTTTTTCATATGTCTATTGTCCATCTGTATGGCCTCTTTGGAGAAGTGTCTATTCAGGTCCTTTGCCCATTTTTAAATTGTATTTCTTCCTTTTTTTGAGTTGGATGAGTTCTTTATATGTTTTGGAAATTAACCCTTTATAAGATGTATCATTGGCAAAGATGGCTTTCATACAGTGGGTTCCCTTTTCATTTTGATGCTTGTTTATTTGGCTGTGCAGAAGATTTTTAGTTTGATGTAGTCCCATTTGCTAATTTTTTTATTCGTTTCTCTTTCCCTAGGAGATGTATCAGCAAAAACTCTGCTACATGAGATGACTGAGATATTGCTGCCTATGTTTTCTTCTAGGATTTTATGGTTTCACTAGAGGCCCAGTGCATGAAAATTTGTGCACTCGGGGGGTCCCTCAGCCAGGCATGTGCCCTCTTGTAGTCCAGGAGCCCTCAGGGGATGTCCAACTGATGGCTTAGGCCCACTCCCTCTGCAGGAGGTGACCAGCAGCCAGCCCCATCCGCCATTGTGCCACCGCTGCCTGTGGCCTCCCTCTGCGGAAGGCCACCCCAGCAGGCCTATCTGGGGAGGGCAAGCGGCCACCCTGAATAGCCCCCAGCGTGGTAGCAGGTGGCCTCTGCAGGAGGCAACCCCGTCGGGCCTATGGAGGGACGGCACCAGGCGACCCCGCCCCAAATCGCCCTGCTGCTGCTGCCACCTGTGACCTCCCTCTGTGGGAGGCAACCAGGTGGGCGATCAGGGGACAGTGCCAGGCCCCCATCACCCCACCGCTGGTCGCTGCTGCCCTCCCATCCCATTGTTGTCCCCTCCCTCTGCCCACTGGCATGTGCCTTGGCTAGCCTGGCACCACCTGCTTGTGGGCCCTCTCCCCCACTGACCAGTGGTTCCACCCTTTGGCCGATTTGCATATTATGCTTTTATTATATAGTTACATACTTTTAAGTCTTTTATCCATTTTGAGTTTATTCTTGTGTATGGTATAAGTTGGTGGTCTAGTTTCTTCTTTTTGCATGTGCCTGTCCAATTTTCCCAGCACCATTTGTTGAAGAGACTGTCTTTACTCCATCATATGTTCTTGCCTTTGTCAAAAATTAATTGACCATAAAGGCATTATTCAATTTCTGGGGTTTCCGTTCTGTTCCATTGATCTATATGTCTGTTCTTGTGCCAGTACTAGGCTGTTTTGATTACAATGTCTTTGAAGTATAGGTTGATATCTGGTATTGTGATCCCTCCAAATTCATTCTTCTTTGTCAAGATTGCTGCGGCTATTCTGGATTTATTTTTGGTTTGATATAAATTTTTGGAGTACTTGTTCTATATCTGTGAAATATGCCACTGGTATTTTAATAGGGATTACATTGAATTTATACATTTCTTTGGGTAGTATGGACATTTTAATGATTTAATTCTTCTAACCCATGAACACAGTATATACTTCCACTTGTTTGAATCTTCCTCTGTTTGTTTTTTCAATGTCCTATCATTTTCTGATTATAGGTCTTTTACCTCCTTGGTTGAGTTTATTCCTAGGTCTCTATTTTTTGTTGTTTCAGTTGTAAATGGGATTGTTTTTTAGTTTCTGAACGTTCATTATTGGTACATAAAAATGCCATCAATTTCTGGATGTTGATTTTGTATCCTGCTACTTTGCCAAATTCATTTATTAAATCTAGTAAATTTTGGTGGAGTCTTTAGGGTTTTCTATGTATCTCTATTTCAGCCTACTCTCTATTTTTCTTGTTAGTTAATTTTGTTCATTTTATTCCACATATGAGTGAAATCATATTTTTATAATATATTTATGTGATCTCATACTCAGTTTTTAGGCTATTGTAAGTGGTGGACAATAATCAAATACCAAATTCTCAATGCTTAAATTCAACTCATTCTCCAATAATATGTCTTCATAACACTTCCTAAAATATGCATTGCTTTTTCAATGCTATATCCTCTGCCACTTGGCTAAATTATTTGAGAATATTTTCTCTTTAGTAGATTTCTTTGAAACAATGAATGGTAACCCACTTTTTAAATTGAAAGAGAAAAACATGAAAACAAATGTAGTCACTTTGAAATTAATTGTTTTAAATGCATTTGGCTGTCCATAAACATTTTTCATCTCAAGAATGAGATCTTTTACATCTCAAGAATAAAAGAGGCCTAGAAACTTAGGTCAAAAAACCTAAGGAAAAATGGACCTGGTCAGCATTCAAAGACAGCATTTCCAAAGCCAGCAATGGAATTATAAACTGAAAAAAAAGTTTGCTATTTTCTTCTCAAGTATATGTAAATATATCTATTCACCATGGAGAATCTTACTGATATCTCTAGAAATTTTAGTCTTATTTTAGCTAAAGTAAATGGTCTGGCTTTTAATTTTTCCTAAAACCTATATGAATTTGTAACTCCTTGATGCAACAAAAAGAAACTGTACTATGTAAGACACTATTGTGAGTTAGGAAATGTTTGTTATTATTATAGATATCACCCTGGTACCTAGGGAACTAAAAAACATATTAGTCAATAAGCAAATATTAATAAAGGATAGATGTTCTATGTAAAATATTTCTCCATAGGATACTTACATAAGAGACTGACAAATTTTCTGGATCACAGACTATGGACATCATATAATGAGAACTGAATAATTATTTTGAATAAATATGAGGGATAGAAACCATAAATAACAAGCCAGTTAAGTCTTCATCCTTTATCTTACCAGGCTGGACTTGAATAAATGGTTTTTAAGGAGAGAATAAGAATATAGAAAAAGATAGAAAGGTATGAGGGGAAGAGGAAATAAAGCACCTGAAATATTTACATTAATTAAACTCTGGAAATAGTAATAGGCACATCCATTGCCTACTATCAACAGGTATGAGTTAGTTGATCATACTTTCTTTAGTGGGGAAATCTGAGAGCAGAATTTGGGGCACTGACTAGACATGGTACTTCAGATGGAACAGCATTTACAGTTTTGGTTATGAATAAAGTAAAGGAATCCCAAATAGTTGAGATTATTTCTTTCCACTTGCAGTGGTCCCTTGGAAGACTATTAGCACAAGATTGTCTAATTTAGGAGAAACAGAATTTATCACTACCTGAAATCATATCATATATTTATTGATTATTGTCTCTTTCTATCCTTTAAAATTTAAACTTGAAGGCATGAGAGCAGAGGTGTTATCTTGTTTGCTACTGTGTCTGCAGCACTTAGAATAGTGTCTGGTACATTTAGGCATAAGCAAATATTTGTTGAATCAAGTAATCAATTAAATCAAGTTATAGCTCTGATTCCCTTTGAATTTAATGGGACTTTTTTAATGTGGCATTAAAACCTCTTTTAAATATCTTTTTTATGTATATTCTGCATGTCTAAATATCTACATCTTAGTCTTTATTTTAGTGAAACCATGGCCTTCAGTCTTTAAGCATTTCCACCTGCAGGTATAGTGTTTATTGTAGATTATAGTGGAGAGGAGGGTATCAGGTCTTGAAAATAATAATTCATCTAGTTGAAAGTAATTATGAACCTAATTTACCAAATATTTAAGAAATGTATATATAAAACAGAAACACAAAAACTATTTTCCTAGATGTAAACCCCAAAGAGGGATAACTAAAGAAAGTTAGTTATATTAATAAGTCAGAAATTTAAGATACTAGGGACTTACATAGTTAATCTAATTTTACATGTGTAAAATACAGTAATAAAATTCAAAAGCAATGAAACTTAAATAAGAAGTGATTTCAAATGTTTATCCACACTCTCAGCAACACAAGTGGAATGAGATATACCTAAAGCAAATGCAAATAACAATTTTGAGCCAAGATCACATTTAGAAGCTCTAATAATTCTTGTTCTGTTTCATGAAACGCACTCTGCCCATTCAGAAATTGCGTCGCATTTTGTTTTTTGTGATATAGATAAGAAATATGATGTTTTAAAGGAGGCCCCATTTTAGTACCCTCAAGAGTACTGATAAAAATATGTTTAGTATTAAATGAATTCAGTAATTGTCCTTCTTGTCTTTTTACTGTTGCTTTCTTGGATAAGTAGTTAACTCGAGCTCTTAGTGATAATATCTCTAATTAAATTTTCACCATGCTCTATCCAAAAACATTAAACATAGTACTTCCCATTACGCTTGTAAATGTATCTTTGGTAAAGATGCACAAAAGAGATGAAAACAGGATATCTTTGTATATTCTCAATATCATGCTCTTATGTGAAGTTGCTATTTATGTATTTTTTTAAAAACATGTATTTTGAATTATTAAATTAGGAAGGCATCTTCTTGTTGACATGTATTTTCCATATATTGGGAGGAGTAGAACATTGCAGGTGGGTTCACACACATTCACACCTTTACACAACGTACCCTTTATTCTGCATAAACCCTCCTTATTCACAGTGTAGTCCAAATAAAGCACCAAATCTTGATAATTATCCTCCAAATAGGACTCTAGCCAAGCCTCAAAATATCCAGGGAAAATGTGCTAGAGATATATTTTTGCCTTTGTGGATTCGGGGAACTGAGATTCTAGAGTTGTTGTTTTTTGCTAATAAGGTATATTCTCCTGGACAAAATAATCAACTTCTCCAAACCTTAGTGTCTACATATATGCAGTGGGGTGGTTGAACTAAATTATCTCAGACTTCCAAAAATATCTCATATTTGATTAATCTCAGTATAGGTATTGGTGAGATATTTTATCAGTATCATGTGTACAATAGACTTTGCCTTATTATGTTTACAAACTCTACATTAAAAAGTATCGATTAACATCAATTGAAGTTTCTCAGACTGAGAAATTGATACTGCTTCATTTTTAAAACCCAAAAGGATGAAAATTCTGTATGTACTACTCTTTCACAAATATATGAATCTCCTCATGAGGAATGAGGAATTCAATGCAAGAAACATTGAGCACCACTATACTAAGCACTGAGAAAAATGCTATTAACCTTTTGCACTCGGATGTCGAGATTAAAATTACTCTTTGAATGTATCAATATAAAAAATCCAAATAAATAAGTTTGTATGAAAAGAAACTCCAGTTTTTTATTCTACTGCCGCGCTTTGTAAAATCTGGGGTATTTAAAAAATTAAATCCCGAGTAGAATAAAGGAATCGAGAAAAAAGCAAGCGAGTGCAAAGGGTTAAACTCTCCATGGTATAGCCATTAATGGTAGACTGGAATGGCCATTGCGAAAAAATACTTTAAAGACACACTAATCTATGGTTATATGTACTCTATGTCCAATAAATTCTATTTATTTTGGTAACAGGGCCATAGCCTACAAGTCTCATGTATGCATTTATTGGCATAATGAAAAGAAAGAACTTTCAGGAGACCCAACTTTAGAAATCCGAACTTGTATTGAAAGTGGATGCTATAGAGGCTCCAAGGAAGCAATTGTATATAAGCCTGAGGCTGGAAAAAAGCCACAAAAGCACTTTAACTGATAGAGTTTGGGGTGAAGGATAGTGGCTATAACTAGTATTATAATTAGGGATATTAGGAGGCAGAGGGGTAGAAATGAGGATGTTATAATAGTATTAGTGGATGGGATGACAATAAGGAAACTATCTTGACAAGAATATCACTTCACCACTGGGATGTAAAGGGAACCAGAATTGGCTGGAGAAGGGCTAAATTATAGGAGCCTAAATATGGCAGACTCAGAAACATGGGCATGACATAAATTTGGGGATATTATAGCATTTAATTTTTCAAAGCACTTTCAAATATACTAAATTCCATTTTTATCACCACATCAAGTCTATGGGGAAAAAGGATTATCCTTAAAGTGGGCATTTGTTTATAATAGTCCAATTGTTAACGTGCCAAGAAGTCAGCATACTCTGTTCTTAAATTGCTGCCACAAGCATTTAGTGGTGACTTAAATTTGACAATTGGAGTCTTCAAGAAATGTCCCAGCCCTACTCCCAAGTTAAGGTTAAAGCAAACTAATACAGACTTAATTGAGTCATGTTAATTTTTTTAATTGCCATCTAGTAATATTGACCTATGAGAATTTATAATTTGCAAAGGCACAGTGGCAGAGCAGACATGGTGTGCTTTGAAGAGGAGAAAGAAAAATAAAGAAGTAGAACCATGAGCACTGCAGATGGAGAAAAAGGTGATTGGAAATGAAATGTAGGCAGAGTCCTAACTGGTTTGGCTCAGTGAATAGAGCCTCGGCCTGTGGACTGAAGGGTCCCAGGTTCGATTCTGGTTAAGGGCATGTACCTTGGTTGTGGGCACATCCCTAGTAAGGGGTGTGCAGGAGGCAGCTGATCCATGTTTCTCTCTCATCGATGTTTCTAACTCTCTATCCCTCTCCCTTCCTCTCTGTAAAAATCAATAAAATATGTTTTTTTAAAAAGAAAGAAATGTAGGCAAAGAATGGGAAAACTCTTTCACACTATTATCTAGCACTAACCCAAGAGGTAAATAAAGCTACTGGTTTTCTGTCTTGTTTTAAGAATTGATCTAGCCCTAGCCGGTTTTGCTCAGTGGATAGAGTGTTGGCCTGCGAACCAAAGGATCCCGGGTTCAATTCCAGTCAAGGACATGTACCTAGGTTGCAGGCTCCTCCCTGGCCTGATGTGTTTCTCTCACATTGATATTTCTCTCTGTCTTTCTCTCTCTTCCACTCTAATAATCAATGGAAAAATATCCTTGGGTGAGGATTAAAATTAAAATAAAAAGAATTGTTCTACAACATTGTTTCAACAAACATCTACTTTGCCAAACCTTATTCTATAACCTTGATAATATGATAAATAAAATACACTCCCTACAAAAGAGCAAATTGAGTAAAGACCAAGAAAGTTATGAGTTATATTGAAGCTCACACAGGAAATTTGTAATAGAGCTAGTACTCAAACAAGGCTCTCCTAACTCCTGGAGAAGCACGTTCACTAAACTGCTTGCTCTTCCTACTCTTAACACATTAGCAACATTCCAAATGATACTTTAACTATTGTAAAGCCTGACCTCTTATGATATTGATGCTTTTTAGTCAAAGAACTTACAAATCTTCTGTAAATCACTTTTTAAAAAATCTTAATTGAAATTGTTGTAGAAATGGCTTACATCTAATGAAAGACCAATATCAGAAGTGAAAATTTCAATGAAACTCTTTGAATCTCTCAGTTTAAGAAATATAGTACTTTAGTACTTGGTATGATATAGTGAGACAGTTTGGAAAATTAAAGAAAATTGATAAATCTAACTCCTAAAATAATTTAACAAATTGTTTTCATTAAATCTTTTACTAGATTTGCTTTCTAAAATTAAATGACTTAATTTTAATTTTTTATTTAATGACTGTTTAAAGTATTACAAATAGTAGTACATATGTCTCCTTTTTCCCCCATTTACCTTCCCCTTGTCTCCCCCAACCCTCAGCACATGCCCTCACCGCCCTAATGCCTGTGTCCATTGGATATGCTTATACGCATGCATATAAATCCTTCAGTTGATCACTTACCTCCACCCCCAACCATCCCCTGTTTTCTCTCTGAAGTTGGACAGTATGTTCCATGCTTCTTTGTTTCTGGATCTATTTTTGTTCATCAGTTTATGTTTTTCATTATATCCCACATGAGTGAGATCATGCGATATTTATCTTTCTCTGACTGGCTTATTTCACTTAGCATAATGCTATCCAGTTCCATCCATGCTATTGCAAATGGTAAGAATTCCTTCTTTTTTACATCAGCTTAGAACTCCATTGTGTAGATGTACACAATTTTTTAATCCACTCATCTGCTGATGGGCACTTAGACTGTTTCCCAATCTTAGCTATTGTAAATTGTGCTGCTATGAATATACTTTCTTATTGGTGTTACTGTTTTCTAGGGATATATTCCTAAGAGTGGGATTACTGAGTCAAATGGAAGTTCCATTTTTATTTTTTTGAGGAAACTCCATACTGTCCTCCACAGTGGCTGCACCAGTCTGCATTCCCACCAGCAGTGCAAGAGGGTTCCTTTTGGTCTGCATCCTCTCCAGCACTTGTTGTTTATTGATTTGTTGATGATAGTCATTCTGACAGGTGTGAGATGGTACATCCTTGTTGTTTTGATTTGCATCTCTCAGATGATTACTGACTTTGAGCATGTTTGCGTATGTCTCCTGGCCTTCTGTATGTTCTCTTTCAACAAGTGTCTATTTAGGTCCTTTGCCCATTTTTGATTGGATCGTTTATCTTCTTTTTGTTAAGTTGAATGAGTTCCCTATAAATGTTGGAGATTAAACCCTTATAGGAGATAAAATTGGCAAATATGTCCTCCCATGCAGTAGGCTGTCTTGTTGTTTTGTTGATGGTTTCTTTTGCTGTGCAGAAGCTTTTATTTTGATGTAGTCTTATTTGTTTATTTTCTCCTTGGTTTCCATTGCCTTAGGAGCTGTATCAGTAAAGATATTGCTACAACAACTGTTATTTTGTTGCCTATGGCTTCTTCTAAGATTTTTATGGTTTCCTGTCTTACATTTAAGTCTTTTATCCATTTTGAGTATTTTGTTTATGGTGTAAATTGGTGGTATAATTTCATATTTTGCAATTTTCCTAACACCATTTATTGAAGGGACTGTCTTGACTCCATTGTATGTACATGCCTCCTTTGTCAAATATTAATTGAGCATAATGGCTTGCGTCGATTTTGGGGTTCTATTTTCTGTTCCAATGGTCTATATGTCTGTTCTTGTGTCAGTACCAGGCAGTTTTGAGAACAGTGGCTTTGTAGTATAGCTTGACATCTGGTATTGTGATCCTTCCAACTTTATTCTTCTTTCTGAAGATTCCTGCAGCTATTCAGGGCCTTTTTAAATTCCAGATGAATTTTTGGAGAGTTTGTTCTAGATCTTTGAAGCATGCTATTGGTATTTTAATGGGTATTGCATTGAATATATAGATTGCTTTGGGTATATGGACATTTTACTGATGTTGTTTCTACCAATCCATGAACATGGTATATTCTTCCATTTGTTTATGTCTTCCTTTATTTCTTTTTTCAGCGTCCTGTAATTTTCTGATTACAGGTCCTTTACCTCCTTGGTTAAATTTATTCCTAGGTATCTTAATTTTTTGGTTTCTATGGCAAATGGGATTTTTTTTTTTTTTTAGTTTTTCTTTCTGTGAGTTCATTATTGGTGTATAAAAAAGCCACAGATGTCTGGGTGTTAATTTTGTATCCTGCTACATTGCAGAATTAATTTATTAGGTCTAGTAGTTTTTTGATGTAGTCTTTAGGGTTTTCTATATACAATATCATGTCATCTGCAAATAATGACAATTTTACTTCTTCTTTTCCAATTTGGATGCCTTTTAATTCTTCTTTTTGTCTGATTGCTTTGGCTAGTACTTCCAATACTATGTTGAACAGGAGTGGTGAGAGTGGGCATCCCTGTCTTGTTCCTGTTCTTAGGGGAAATGGTTTTAGCTTTTGCCCATTGAGTATGATGTTGGTTGTGGGTTTGTCATATATGGCTTTTATTATGATAAGGTATGATCCTTCTATTGCCATCTTGCTAAGAGTTTTTATCAAGAAAGAGTGTTGGATTTTGTCAAATGCTTTTTCTGTGTCAATTGATATGATTATGTGATTCTTATCTCTCAGTTTGTTTATGTGATGTATCACATTTATTGATTTGTGGATATTGTACCATACTTGCATCCCTGGGATAAATCCCACTTGGTCATGGTTTATTTTAATTTTTCACTTGCAAAGTAAACCTCTCTGGATGTCTTCCAGAGATATTATTTTAAAACTAGAGGCCTTGTGCATGACATTCATGCACTGAGGGCGGGGGGTGGGTCCCCTCAGCCTGGCCTGCGCCCTCTCTCAGTCCAGGACCTCTCAGTGGACATTCCCCGAGGGGTCCTTAGCGCTGCTGGGGAGGCAGGAGAGGCTCTCACCATGCTGCTGCACTCACCAACCTGAGCACAGTGGTGGTGGCTGAAGCCTCTCCCCCTTCCATGGCAATGCTAAGGAGTAGCAAGCCCAATGGGAGCGCAATGACCACCAGGGGGCAGCTCCTGCTTTGAGCATCTGCCCCCTGGTGGTCAGTGCACATCATAAAGACTGGGCATTCTGCTATTTGGTCAATTTGCATATTAGGATTTTATTATATAGGATAAATATTTTTATAAAATAATTAACTAAAATCTCCAAATGGGATTTCTTCATATTTTTCAATACTTCAAAAGGAAATTCCTAGACTCTGAAAGTAGAAACTAAGATCAATATTTTAGTTTTGCTTCTGAAATCTTTTGTCATATTCTTAGTTTATCTCTGTCTATAAAATGTCAAAACAGTCAACCCAAATAATGAAAAATTTAACCAACCAATTGCTTTGGTATATCTTAGACTGCCTGTACAATTTGAGAAGAGAAACATCCATGATATTTTTAAATTTCTCATAGAAGTAATTACCTACAACACTGAAAATAAATTACTAGGCATCTCACAGAATAGGGAGCAGAAATAGATGTGTCATTTTAAGCTAATTATGAGATGGAAAATGGCTGTTATTAAGGGTTTGAATGTGTTTGGGAAATTTTACCACTCTGTCCTCCCTTATATACTCTTCAACTAAAGCGAAATGTCTCAACCTCAGCATTATTTTCATTTTAGGCAGATAATTGTTTGTTGTAAGTGGCTGTACTATGCATTGTAAAGTGTTTTAGCCTCACCCTTATCCTCTATCTATATGCTACTCAAGTTGTGATGAACAAACATGTCTCCAGATATTGCCAAATGTCCCTGAAAGAAAAGAAATCACCCTCTACTGAGAACCACTGGACTAAAGAAGCTCTACATGCAAGAATGAAAATCCAAATGGGGGAAAAAACAATATTTCATTAATAATAGGCAAGTCCATAGTATATCTCCAACTTTAAACCTTTATTCCAACTGGTAAACTTTGCTGGAGTACTTAACTTAGGACTGGAGGCCTAAAAGAGGCTATCTACTCTTCCTTGTAAAATGTTTACTACACTGAAACCAAATAATTTGTACTCATAACTACTTAAAATTTATAATAATTTGGTTGTTCTTACTTTATTTAATCACAAATTAATTTTCAGAGATTGAGAACTGTATTTCAACATAACTGATTTCTTTTATAATCATATATATTTTATTTTATGCATTAAAGATATTCTGAAAATGAGTTGACAAACTTGAACAGACTATGAAGAGTTCCATGGTACAAATATCTTGATTTAGACAATCCAGGAGAGACAAGGAACTGCAATTTAGTCTGAGAACCCTCAAAATATCTGAATAATGGTGTAATGAAATCTATGGATGCATGTTGTTTAAAGACTCAGTAATCATTTAAGATTTCAATTCTATTTTTGGGCTTTCATCTCTATGTATTTGATTTGACTTCAGTTTATTATAATATTGATTGCTATAGTTTTGAATAATAATAAGAATTGTCAGTGTTTATTAAGCACCAACTCTATGCCAGTCATAATACTAGGTGAATAGAATATGAATATTGTTTGTTATTATGTGTTAACATGTATAGATCTCTGGGCTAGGGACTGAAAAATATTGATCCAAAAGACAGTTCTCTCTGCTTTGCCACAAACTGTGATCTTAGACACATTGTTGTATCATTCTAAAATTATTTTATCATCTGTAAAGTGGGAATGATTACATCTGTTATACATACTTTGTAAGATTTTTGATTGGATGAGACAATAGGTATGAAAATATAATGTATGACACACTATGAAAACTTCACAAGTATTTTAATAGTTGATATTTTAAATTTTTATGACAATAAATTTTACCTTCTTCCAAAAATACAAAAGAAGTTGACATTGTTAACAAGGATATGCAGAAATGTCTGGAAAAGTGAAAGTAGATATAACACACAAAAATACCTCCATTTCATTTTTTAAAAATTACATTTTCTGATAGTTCTTTAAAAATAGTAAAACCTTAATCTCAAATATGAAATATTAGAGTTGGCCACCAAATTTTTATGTAATACTAGAGGCCCGGTGCACAAAATTTGTGCATGGGGGGTGGGGGGAATTCCCTTACCCCAGCCTGCACCCTCTCGCAATCCAGGACCCCTCGGGGGATGTCCAACTGTCAGTTTAGGCCCGATCCCTGCAGTCAGACATCCAGCAGTCAGACATCCCTCTCGCAATCCGGAACCCCTTGGGGGATGTCTGACTGCCAGTTTAGGCCCTATCAACCTGCAGTCGGACATCCCTCGCACAATCTGGGACCCCTCACTCTTAACCGCTCACTGCTTGCTCCTAACTGCCTGCCTGCTCGCTCCTTACAACTTGGCTCGCTACTCTGTAATGCTGCCATGGAGGCAGGAGAGGCTCCTGCCACCACCGCAGTGCTCGCCAGCCATGAGCCCAGCTTCTGGCTGAGCAGCGCTCCCACTGTGGGAGCACACTGACCACCAGGGGCAACTCCTATGTTGAGTGTCTGCTCCCTGGTGGTCAGTGCACATCATAGCAACTGGTTGCCTGGTTGTTCCGCCGTTCCAGTCGCTTAGGCTTTTATATATATATATATATATATATATATATATATATATGTATATATATATATATATATATATGTATGTATATATATATATATATTAAGAGTTATGTAGCTAAATATCTTATTTTTTAAAATAGAGGTAAACATAACTTCATATACACAAACAAAATGTTTTATTTTATCCAATGAGCTGAATGTGTAACTTGATATGTGGCTTGGACTGTGAGTTATTATGCCATATATAAATACTTTGGTGAAGTGTTGCAAGTTAAATATACCCTCTCACTAATGAGAAGGATTATGGTGATGAATTTTAAAACATAGTTTTAATTTTTTTATTTTAACACTAGTAGTGAATCATATTTATTATTTACCTAAAATTGGTGGTTCAATGTATAACCTGAAAATACCAAAAGTTTACAAATCTTCAAACTAGGAATAGATGACTGTCTAAAGACAATGTACTTAGGAGGAAAAGCAGCCTGTAACAAAAATTGGGGGAAGTAATAAAGGGAGAGAAAGTGATGCATGTGTGTTATGTTCTTTCTCTTTTATCTCAAAATCAAAAATCAATACATCTTGTATGAAGCTGATGAATAAAGGTTGGAGGCAAAGCATATTAGAGTGTGAAGACAGTTGCAAAAATAGCTAAAAGTAGGAACCATTGAAAATGTTTACTTATGTATAATGTGACTACTGGTGGTGGGAACAATGCAGGAGAATTTTAGGTTTTATTGCTGGTTTGTTTATTATTCTTGTTATCATTAACAAAAAATTCAAATACAATAAAATGAAAAGCTTCCATAAAAACCATAAAAGGCCAAAACTGATAAAAGGGAAATAAGGAATTATTAACATACCAATTACCATAGAATAAATAGAAAAACTTTTTTTTCAGAATTACCTCCTAAAAAGTAGGCCAGCACAAAAGATTTATGAACCATATTTTCTCAAATTATAATATATCATTCTAATGCTGTCTAAACTTCTTTGAACTACCATTACCTTGTTAGCAAAAAACAAACAAGAAAAAAAAAGAAAGGAACTGCAAACATGGTAAAGTATGAATATTAATATAAAATTTTGAAATATATATTAGCAAATTGATTCTAGTAGTATATTTTTAAAAAGTACAGCTTGACAAAGAAAGGTTTAGTGCAGAAATTTGAAAATTTAATAGATTTCAGCCTATAAATCCAATTCATCACATTAAGGTTGAAGAAGAAAATCCATATAACTGTATATGAACAATTCTAGATACTGAAAATTTGACATATTATTTTCTGATTTTTGATCAGATGAGACAATAGATATGAAAGTGTAATATATTACTTCATTTGGCTTTACTTTTCTATAATCAAAGCAAAGAATTTATTTAATTAAATTTTTTTCTGTATTGTTCTAGTTGTTATATATTAATTCTACAGTTTTAAATGAAGTTAAAATGGTATCACTGCCTGGTCTATCAGTGATTGCAGCATAATCACTATGAACACACTCAACCTGATGGATTAATTAGTTATCCTTTTCTTTGTAGGCTTTTATATATTTTTTAATGAAGGTGAAAGCCCAGAACTGGCTCAATTGTAAGTTTCTGTTTGTTGCCTTTGTTCCCTTCTGTTTCCTATAAAGATGTTTTCTCAACTGCTGCTTATATTGGGAAGCCAAAGCATGACATTGATATTTGATTCACTATCTCAAAGATGTTATAGAATTTTTAAAACTATTGCATGAGCAGATATTTATTTTTACATGTGCATGTCACATCAAAATTTCTTGTTAGTAATGGTTAATTCAAAGGAATGCTCATACCTCAGGTCTAAAAATTAGACATGAATTCAACTTTAGTGCATATGTTTTCCTTTTGTCAGTCATTTTTCAAACTACCCCAATTTCACAATGAAATTTTACTAGAATTAAAGTTGAACACCTTAAAACTGTATAAGAAACTACCATCAGCCCGGCTCAGTGGTTGAGCATTGACCTATGAACCAGGAGGTCACAGTTCAATTCCCGGTCTGGGCACATGCCCAGGTTGAGGGCTTGATCCCCAGTGTGGGGTGTGCAGGAGGCAGCCAATCAATGATCCTCTCTTATCATTGATGTTTCTATTTCTCTATCCTTCTCCCTTCCTCTCTGAAATTAATAAAAATATTTTTTTTTAAAAAAGAAACTACCATCAGCTACAATTATCCATTTATCCAAACCTACTATTATGTTTTCTGCCTGAGCTTAATCATCTATAGTGATAGCATAAGATAAATGATTTGTCTTTACTGGTCCATGTGCACCAGTTAATTAGATTATAAATTTGGGTAAATTATGTGGGCCAATAAATTACGTTTAAAAAAATAAAGATAGGTAAAATAATGTGACTGATTATAAAGTTTTAAAAATAAAAGTGGGGGTAGGAATAAAAGATCTAACAGACTACATGTTAGGTGCCTAAGTGTGTGTGTGTATTTTTCATAATCCTTTACTCTTCAACCTCCAGAAAACAAAGAGCAGTCTTTCACACATAGAAAACCCAGTGCTTTTTCTCATTCCATTAAACAGAGACCATTTTTTTCCAGATAGGTTCCTTTTTTATAACATTTGATGAGATCATTCTTATAAGAAGCCCAACTTCTGGTGAATCTTAATATTTGAACATATTTTTGCTGTCATGATCATTTTGACTACTATGCACTGAGTGAAGAAGACCTTCATTTTAAAGGTGACATTTTAATAAGCCATGAGAACATTCATCCTTAATTTGAAATCAGCACAGACTCTTAAAGAAAATCCCAACCAATTTTACTAGAGATAGGCAGCTGATATAATAGGAGATCTAAATTCTCTGTCAAGCTTTATCACCAACTACTAATGACATCACACATGTCACTGGACTTCTTTTAGCTTTATTTTTCTATAGGTAAAGCAAATAATTGAGCTAAATGATTTCTAAAGTCTCTTATAACTTAAAAAATTCTGTAGTTCTAATGTGCTGGAGAAGGATTTATCTGGGAAACTTTTATTCCACAGTAAAAGGAAATGGTAGTGACCATAATTTGAAATAGTAATTTTGCAAAATTATTACAACCTTAGAAGCCCTAACATCCCCAAATATCTATATTTGTGTGAACACACACAAGAAAAGAATGACCTAGTGCATAAAAAGAATGGTTTTAGAATTCTGAGGTAAACTGTTTTCTTTAGTAATATGCTCTTAAGAGGTAGCTTACTAAAGAAAAATGTATACCTAGATTTGGCCTTGTGAAGAGGCCTATACTTTGAGCATAAATTCTCAAATATTAATTTGAGGGACTATTCAACTGAAACCTGCCAGAGAAATTGCTCATATTTGTAGAACCCTGTGAGAATAAAGAATATTATAAAACTAATCAGTAAAGTAATAGTAATTTGGTAATTAGTGTTAACTGTTACAAGCTGAACTTTGAGTGATGACTTTTTAAAAATGCAACTATAAATTCATAATGTTATGCAATCATAAATAATACTAGAGGCCCAGTGCACAAAATTCATGCACAGGAGGGGGGGTGTATGTGTCCGTCAGCCCAGCCTGCACCCTCTCCAATCTGGGACCCCTCTCACAATCCAGGACTGCTGGCTCCCAACCGCTCGCTTGCCTGCCTGTCTGATTGCCCCTAACTGCTTCTGCCTGCCAGCCTGATCACCCCCTAACCACTCCCCTGCCAGCCTGATCAACGCCTAACTGCTCCCCTGCTGGCCCAATTGCCCCTAATTGCCCTCCCCTGCCAGCCTGGTCACCCCTAACTGCCCTCCCCTGCCAGCCTGGTCGCCCACAATTGCCCTCCCCACAGGCCTGGTACCCACAACTGCCCTCCCCTACAGGCCTGGTCTCCCCTAACTGCCCTCCTCTGCTTGCCCAGTCACCCCCAAATGCCCTCCCCTGCAGGCCTGGTCACCCCCAACTTCCCACCTCTGCAGGCCTGGTCCCCCCCAACTTCCCTCCCATTCAGGCCTGGTCCCCCTCAACTGCCATCCCCTTCAGGCCTGGTCCCCCCTAACTGCCCTCCTCTGCTGGCCCAGTCACCCCTAAATGCCCCCCCCTGCAGGCCTAGTCACCCCCAACTTCCCACCTCTGCAGGCTTGGGTTCCCCCCAACTTCCCTCTCCTGCCAGTCTGGTCCCCCTCAACTGCCCTCCCTTGCAGGCCTGGTCCCCCTCAACTGCCCTCCCTTACAGGCCTGGTCCCCCCTAACTGCCCTCTTCTGCTGGCCCAGTCACCCCTAAATGCCCTCCCCTGCAGGCCTGGTCCCCCAACTGCCCTCTCCTACAGTCCCAGTTGCACTGAATTGCCCTCCTCTGCTAGCCTAGTCCCCCTTAACTGCCCTCCCCTGCAGGCCTGGTTCCCTCCCAACTGCCCTCCCTTGCAGGCCTGGTCCTTCCCAACTGCCCTCCCCTGCTGGCCTGATCACCCACAACTGCCCTCCCCTGATGGCCATCTTGTGGCAGCCATCGTGTGTCCACATGGGGGCAGCCATCTTTGACCACATGGGGCGACCATCTTGTGTCTTGGAGTGATGGTCAATTTGCATATTATCCTTTTATTATATAGGATAATATAAGCTGAATTTTAAAGGAAAATCCTTAATATTGTAAATAAATTTGCTTTGGAATTTTAAGGAAAATAAATATTTTAAGGAACTCAGTATATATAAGTTGTACTTTGAGACAAAATTTAAATGTTTATTATATTGAGATGTTTTGAAGGGATGAAAAAAAGTGCCTAATTCTGCTCTTAATCATATTCTTAATTTTGTTTATTTAGCACAGATAAAAGTTGATTTGTGTCCAATAACTTTTATTTTCACTTAAACCATAACATTTAAATTTTTTATTGAATTTTATAGTTTTAGGCTATTTACGTACACATGGAATAAGACACCCCACAATATTTGGATTATAACCATTAGTGTCATTCATTATGTAACAGTAATAAAATGATAGCCAGGAAATAGAAAAAAAATTTTCCAAAACCAACAACTATAAAATACATAAGAATAAACTTAATGTGAAATGTGTAAGTCATACATGGAAGGAAATGCAAATTTTTCAGTAAGGGACAAAGGAAGCCTTGAGAAAAAATGTTATCTGGTGATGTTCCTGCCTTAGGGTACTCAATATTGTAAATATGAAAAATTTCCTCAAATTAATTTTAAATATAATCTTATTTCAGATAAAAGGTGAATGGGATTTGTTGGAAGTTGACCCTAATCTAAAGGTTTATCAGGGGAAAAACATTAGAAACATCAATGAAAACAATTCTAAGGTTAATGAGGAGGGAATCAAACCTAATAAATCACAAAAATACAATCTAAATGTATAATTTATATACTATTGTAACGGCCAAACAAAAATATATGGGAAATTTTAAAAAAATAAATTGCAAAATCCAGAAACAGCCTAGTATAAAAATAATTTAGTATATAATCAAGGTTATATTTCAAATTAATGGGTAAATGATAGGTTACTTAATAGGCAATTTGGGGCAACTTTCAAAACAATTGGAAAAGAGAATTACACCGAGATCATCATATTATATCATATACAAAAAATAATTCCAGAAGTATTGATTTGAATGTAAAAATAATTAATTTTAAACATGATATTAAAAACATAAAACATTACTACATGTGATTAAATAGTTAAAACTTACGTGCATACAAAATGCCATAGATAAAAGTAAAAGACAGTATTTGGGGGAAAATATATATTTATATGACAGACAAAAGGTTAATATTCTTAATATACCAGTGATATACAGATTAACAGATCATTAGGAAGTAAATGGCTAGAAGATTGTTAAAATATGAACTACAAATGGCCACAATAAATTAAAGATAATGGTGTTGCCATTTACAGTTAGAAGAAAAATGTTGTCTAATATTGATGAGTTGTTAGATTATTGTAAACTTGTGAAAATGTTATGATAATTTAAAATTTACATTGTGATGGTATACAAATTAACTTTACTCCTATTTGTTTTTGCAGTGTCTTGGTTTAGAAGGGCCTTGCCCTTATTTTTCTCTGAGGAAAACAGATTTTTTTGGTTTAGAACTCTATTTTGTGCAATGGCCTGTACTGAGTTGGGCCATGTGAAATGCAAGAGATGGCTTTGGAAAAAAAGAAAGTCTACAGGAATCTCCTTTTTTAGCTGGAAAAGATACTGGCTTATTTTGAAACAGTCAACTCTCTACTGGTTCTCACACCTGAATGTAAGTGCACCAGAAAGGAAAGAAAATCCATCTATTATCACTGAGTTAAAATTTAACCTTTGCATTAGTATTAGGGAAGTGAATTTCTGAGAAATAGAGAGATGCTCATAATATCTGATGTTAGTAATATACCACTGATATTACTTCTTGTTATAAAATAATTTACAGGAAAGGCATTATAATTAATGGTTTGAAACAAACAAAAATACCTGGTTTGCAGTCCAGGCTCTTTTACATAGATTCAAGAGCTTGGACTTGTTACTTAACTTCTTTGAGACTCATTTTCTTCATTTTATTCAAAGCAAAAGCTAAAGTCTTTTCCATTAAAAGAAAGACAGATATGTAAGGCACATGTTAGTGATTTTGGAAGCACTCTAAGATCAGGCCTCTTTTTCAGGAGAAAGGGCAAGATCATGAGTTTGTTGTTGGACATGTTGGATGTAAAGTGTCATTAATTTATCCCACAAGAGAAAGCAAGCCTGGAGATCAAAATAAATCCCCAGTTTTGACTCTCTCTGTCTTTCAACACCCCAAATTCTTGATAGTGTTCTTTAAACTTGCTATTCTCATTATCTTACTCCTCAGTACTCTCTTCCACCCCCATTACTCCACTGGAAAATCATTGATAAAGTTACCATGAACCTCCATGTGGCTATGTCCAGCAGGCATTTCAAACCTTATCTTACTTAAACTCTACTGGCTTTATTTCAACTCCTCACTTGTCACTTTTGCAGGATTTTCTTACTCTCCCCAGCCTTTAAAAGTTGAAGTTCTTCAGGGATCAGTTCTAGGCTTTCTTCTCATTCTATACTCATTCTAGACTGTTTAACTTGTGTTTATGGCTTTGATTAATACACACACCCCAAATATTTATATCTGTACCCCCAAATGTTATTCTGAGTTTAAAGACTCATAACTTTACCTGACTTCTCCACTGGGATATCTCAAGAGCACCTCTTATTAAATTTGTACAGAATAAAAATTATGATCTCACCATCCTCAAAACTGTGCCTCCTTCCCTCCAAGGACTCATACTCAAAGCCCCCCACTCTTTCAACTCCTACAATTATTCATATCAAGTCTGGCCAATATTATCTCCTAAATATCTCTCAGATCCATCCATTTCTCTCCATTGCCACTACCTCCATCCAAGTCTAAGCTATCATCATCTTTTGCCTGAGCAATTTCAATAGCCTTTTAACCTCTCTCACAACATCAACTTTTGCCTCCCTTTAATCTATCTACCACTCTAATCAGAGTGATTTTTTAAACAAAAATATCATCAAATCACCACTACCAAATTTCACCCTACTTTCCCATCTGTCCCACCTATTAAAAACCATCAATAACTTCCCATTATTCTTATAACAAATTACTTAATGTGGAGTACCATGCCTCATCTGGATCCCATACTTTTCAAATCATGTCTTGTATCATGCACCCTTTTATTTCTTACATTCCAGCCACACTGGCCTTTTTTCTTAGAAATTTAATAGGTTGTTTGTAATATCAGAGATGGGATGAGAAAAAAAATAGGATAAGAAAGACATGGGAGTAATGGCCATTTTCCAAATACTGACTTCTGATGCCCATGCACTAAACAGTTTAATGCTGAGCAACTTTACTATTAGATATTCTTGAAGAACTTTGAAAATAAAAATAATACGTATATGTGATCATCTTTCTATATTAGACAACTTAACATTTAGAAATGTGTTAAATGTTGCTATAACCATTGCCTTAGCTGGTCTTTGTTGATATATTGTCAGCTTTGAATGTCCTAATAATGTTGAAAGCTATTTTCATATTTTGAAGTAACTCTGTATAATCAGTAACAGAAAAGTTTGTTGTTACCATCACTGTTTTAATAAATGCATGGTCCATTTGCATTGCAGAGAGCTATTTAAGTACATGCTAAGCAAACTGCATTCTTGAGTAAGCCATGTAAAAAAATATATTCATTATCACCTTGGTGACCTGCTTCTTGGCTCTTCATTTCTTTTTTTCTTTTTTTTCTTTCTTTTTTTAAAATTTCTTTATTGATTAAGGTATCACATATTTGTCCTCATCCCCCCATTCCCATCCCAAACCCCTCCCCACGCATACCCCCACCCACCTGTTGTCCGTGACCACTGGTTAGGCTCATATGCATGCACACAAGTCCTTTGGTTGATATCTCCCCCTTATCCCCACCCTCGCCTACCATCCCTCTGAGGTCCGACAGTCTGATCTGTGTTTCCTTGTCTCTGGGTCTGTTCTTGTTCATCAGTCTATGTTGTTCATCATTTTCCCTAGATGAGTGAGATCATGTGCTACTAGAAATACACTTATAAGAACCGAAAATGAGACAAGCAATAATGGTTATGCTGAGAGGCAAATGAATCAGTCTGCAGTGAGTTTCTTTCTGGGCCAACAGTTCTTTTGAGTCCTAATTTCAATGTCAAACAGTTCCTTATGTGTACATGTCAGCAATATTTTAGTTCTGGATGGTGGACAAATGGTTGTAATGCAGGTCCAACCCTCTCGGGTTTGGTCCTGGGCAACCTGCAGTGACGTACAGCTGCTGACTGCTAGTACGGTAAGGCATTGTCAGCGTCTTCCATCCCTGGACTGTTTCTTTCCTGTCTTCATGGCTGGAGCACTCCTGTCACTTCCTCTCTGTTGCAGGAATCCACATGGTCTCAGAGTTGTTTTCTGAAAATATACAAACATATTCTCGATGAAAAGTTAATAAAGGAATCTTTTCTATAAATTTGACTTGGGATCCTTTTTCATTTTTTGCCAAAACGATTTTCCTTTGGCTTATTTTGACACCATGTGTGTTTTTCATGGGTGTCTTGCTGTTAGCATTACAAATGAAAGTTAATTTTCTAAAGTAAAAATTTTCTAGATGTAATTTACTTACAGGATATTTTTCCTTACATGATATGCTTCTACTATCTGCACTTTTTGGATTTAAATATTAGGAGGCTTTTGGAAATTTTATAATGTAGTCTTGATAGCTTTTAAATTTTAATTTTTTGCACTGAAATATGACTGTTTTAGGTTCATTACATGTTACGCAATTTTTCCATGAGATGAACTACCAATAAAAATTTTAGTTAACACTTTAAGAACAGCTTTTTATCCAGTACAATTAATTTTTCTAGAATATTTGCTTATTTCAATTAGCCAATTTAAATTAGCCTGAAAACTTGACTACTATTTTACTGTCAAATTTAATACTCTAACAACAATCTTATTTTACCCTATAAATATTAGTGGAAAGGATTATTTGCCTTCTTGAGTAGGCCCTGAGCATTCCTGGTGCTAGGCTGGATTTAGATATCAAAGACCCACTTCCCCACACCGTGGGTGCAAGACAACTCCAACAAGTCTTGTTGCAGTGAGAGGGAAGCTGTTGTCAGCCAAGTCTCTGTCGGTCACCTGGGTCCCGATTTGAGCTGGGCATGGGAAGCGAAGTAGCGATGGGGGCAGGAGACCTCCCTCAGCAGGGATGAGAGTTCAGGCCCCTGAAAAGTTGGGGGGGTGAGGGTCTGTGCCCCACCTCTCTTGACCCCCAAGTTCTCTCCTGATGGCCCCTCTGTGACTGTGCCTATCTTAGGTTGTTCTTTCCCTGAGGAATCTTACCCGTCTCTGGCTAACCAGCCATCCTCTGGGGCCAAGCAGGGTGATGTGAGGTTCAGTTTTGTCTCCTTGGTAGCCTATGCCCCCATGGCCTCCACGCCCAGCACCTGCCTTGGGATCCCCTTGCCTGCTGGCAGGGCCCCAGCATTGATCACATATCTTGGGGAACCCAGGTTTCTTCTCCAGGGAGGACCCAGCTCACCCCACTGGGCGAGAGACAGATCCATGGTACCAGCCATCACGAGGCTTCAATCTCGGTATGAACAGAAAGCTCAGGCAACAGCTGTGGGCAATTGGATTGTGAGAAGAGGGTCCCTCTTGGCCATAAGGGCAAGAGGGGGCAATATAGAATGCTCAGGTGCCTTCCCAGGGGCCCTCTACACAGTGGAAGGGATTAAATCCTTTCATGTCCTTTTTAAATTGCTTCCAGACATTCAAAGAATTAGTTTGTAATTTTGTTTGGAATAATTGTATATTATGCTGTTGTAATTCTAAAATATCTAGAGATGTGTTACCTTTGTCTCCAAGCACCAAAAAGATGATTTTTTATTGATTCCCAAGGGTGTGAGGTACTATTATAGGTAATGGGGGTAACACAAATCTGGGAAAAATTATAATGACATTGTAGAATAATATCATGTAAGGATATTCTTTGCTCTAGGCCATGGCAATTCCATTTCAAACTGGCTGTCAATTTCTTTTTGTATAGACAAGGTCTTAGTTACATGTTTTTCACCTCTCCCAGGAGCAAGTAGTGATAGTCCCTTCCTTTGGTGTCCACACAAGCCAGAAACCTCTCTGCAATTTTACACACAAAGGGGCAGTGGTTTGATTTTGTGTCATACAAAAGAGAAGCTTGGTGGAGACCCATGTTTAATTATACTTCCTTGCCCCACCCATGGTCCTCCTGGATGACCAAGGTGTTTGGTATTATTGGTGACTACATTAGGCGGGGGATCAGCCCATATAAGGGCTCTTACCCATGAAGGGTCAGGAACATAAGTACAAAATACTTCCCCATTTGCCCCAGGTAATATTACCTTACAGCTGATGACTGCTAGCATGGCAAGAAAGACGATCTCAGGCATTCTTGGGTTTCTGGTTACCTCACAATTTCTTTTTTCTTTTTTTTCTTTTTTAAATTATTATTATTATTATTATTATTACACATGTGTCCTTATTCCCTCATTACCCCCAACCCCCACTCATGCCCCACCCCCCTGTTGTCTGTGTCCATTGATTAGGCTCATATGCATGCCTATAAGTCCTTTGGTTGATCTCTCCCCCTTACCACCACTGTCCCCTACCTTCCCTGAGGTTTGACATTCTGATTGATGTTTCTCTGTCTCTGGATCTTTTTTTTTTCATCAGTTTATGTTGTTCATTATATTCCACAAATGAGTGAGATCATGTGATATTTATCTTTCTCTGCCTGGCTTATTTCACTTATTGGCTCTTCATTTCAAGGTCTAACATGAACTGTTAAGCTTTTTCCTTACATTCTCTTATTCTTATATTTTTCTATTTTTGTAGGATACCAAAGCTGATGGTATTAAAAATCTACCTGAATTCAGAATTCACTTGGCTCCACACTGCAGAAATAAGTAAGTAGTAGTACGTCCTTAAGTTCAAGGTCCAGATCAGCACTGTACAACAGAAATATAATGTGAGCCACATATATAATTTTAAATTTTCTGATCCTTTGGAATACTGATTAAAGTTTATAAGTAACAAATTCCTTGAGATTAACAAATTAGTTCTATTATTTTCAAATTAGCAGACTACTCTAGTTCATTTTTCACCTTCCTTTACTTTACAAAATATCCAAAATATTTGTTACCCTCTGTTGATTCTTTCTCTAATTTACTATATTACAATCCCTAGTATTTTGCAATGTTCTTCAAGTGATACATTGTCTTTCCTGTAGTCTGATTTACAATTTTGAGAGAGAAAAACAAAGTTGGAGGAATAATAATACCAGATTTCAAGTTATACTACAAAGCCACCATAATCAAAACAGCCTGGTATGCAAGAACAGGCATATAGACCAATGGAAGAGAACAGAGAACCCAGAAATTGATCCAAGCCATTACGCTCAATTAATATTTGACCAAGGAGGCAAGAGTATACAATGGAATAAAATAGTTTCTTCCATAAATGGAGTTGAGGAAATTGGACAGATACATGGAAAAATTGAAACTAGACCACTAACTTACACCATACACAAGAATAAACACAAATGGATAAAAGACTTCAAAGTAAGTCTTGAAACCATAAAAATCCTAGAAGAAACCATGGGCAGCAAAATCTCAGACATCTCTCATAGCAATATGTTTACAGATACATCTCCTAAGGTCAAGGAAACTAAGTAGAAAATAAACAAATGGGACTACATCAAAATAAAAAGATTCTGCAAAGCAAAAGAAACCACCAACAAAATGAAAAGAGAGACCACTGTATGGGAAAACATATTTGGCAATAATACATCTTATAAAGGGTTAATACCCAAAATATATAAGGAACTCATACAATTTCACAAAATGAAGACAAAAAATCCAATTAAAAAATGAGCAAAGGGCCTAAATAAACACTTCTCCAAAAATAATATTCAGATGATTAAGAGACATATGAAAAAAATGCTCAAAGTTGCCGAAACCGGTTTGGCTCAGTGGATAGAGCGTCGGCCTGCGGACTGAAGGGTCCCGGGTTCGATTCCAGTCAAGGGCATGTACTTTGGTTGCGGGCACATCCCCAGTAGGGGGTGTGCAGGAGGCAGCTTATCAGTGTTTCTCTCTCATCGCTGTTTCTAACTCTCTATCCCTCTCCCTTCCTCTCTGTAAAAATCAATAAAATATATTTTAAAAAAAAATGCTCAAAGTCACTAATCATCGGAGAAATGTAAATCAAAATGGCAATGTGTTATCATCTCACACCTGTCAGAGTGGCTATCATCACCAAATCAACAAATGACAAGTTTCAGTGAGAATGGGGAGAAAAGGAAACCTTAGTACACTGGGAACACAGACTTGTGCAGGCATTATGGAAAACAGTATGGATTTTTCTCAAAAAATTAAAAATGGATCTGCCAAAATTAAATATGGATCTGATCTAGTGATCCCACTTCTAGGAATATATCCTAAGAAACCTGAAGCACCAATCAGAAAGAATGTATGCACCCCTATGTTCATAGCAGCACAATTTGCAAAAGTTAATATCTGGAAACAGCCCAACTGCCAATCAGTATATGAGTTGATAAAAAAGCTTTGAATGTCCTAATGATGTTGAAAGCTATTTTCATATTTTGAAGTAACTATGGAATACTATGCAGCAGTAAAAAAGAAGAATCTCTTACCCTTTGAGACAGCATGGAGGGACGTGGATAGTATCATTCTAAGTGAAATAAGTCAGATAAAAACAAGTATCATATGATCACACTCATATGTGGAATCTAAGTAACAAAATAAACTGATGAATGGAGTGGATCCAGATACATGAAAGCATGGAACAGAGTGCAGAAGTCTCAAAGGGAAAGCAAGAGAGGGTGAGTGGGTGGGAGGTAATCAACCAAAGACCTTGTATGCATATATGCATAACCCATGGACACAGACAATAGGGTGCTGAAGATCTGGGGCAGGGGGGTGTGGGGACGGGCTAGAGGGGGTCAATGGGGGAAAAAGGGGTCATATGTAACAATTTCAACAATAAATATTTTAAATATATATATATATATATATATATATATATACATATTCTGTCTAATAAAAGAGTAATATGCAAATTGACCATACCTCTGCTACACCCACAAGCCACACCCACCAACCAATCAGGAGTGAGTATGCAAATTAACCCAACCAAGATGGCTGCAGCCATGGAGCGAGCAGGAAGCATGGGTTTCTCCAGCAATGGAGGAAGCCACGTTCTTGGCCTTCCCTGGCCTCCGCTGAAGGCTACAAAGTTTCAAATATAGAAAATAAATAAATCCCAGATCCCAGGGCCTCCACTTGGGTCGCCGGGGGGCGTGGCCACCCTGCAAACCACCACAGGCCCCTCGCCCAGGCCACCCCATGCCCCAAGTGAACCCCCACCCTGATCCAGGACACCCTTCAGGGCAAACCAGCCGGACCCCACCCATGCACCAAGCCTCTATCCTATCTAATAAAAGAGTAATATGCAAATTTACCATCACTCCAACACACAAGATGGCTGCCCCATGTGGACACAAGAGGGCCATTAGGGGAGGGCAGTTGGGAGGGATCAGGCCAGCAAGGGAAGGCAGTTAGTGGTGACCAGGCCTGCAGGGGAGGGCAGTTAGCGCAATCAGGCTGGCAGAGGAGCAGTTAGGCATCAATCAGGCCTGCAGGGGAATGGTTAGGGGGTGATCAGGCTGGCAAGCAGAAGTGGTTAGGGGCAATCAGGAAGGCAGGCAGGTGAGCAGTTGGGAGCCAGCAGTCCTGGATTGGGAGAGGGATGTCCAACTGCCCATTTAGGCCCAATCCTACTGGGATCGGGCCTAAATGGGCAGTTGGGCATCCTTCGAGGGGTCCCAGATTGAAAAGGGTGCAGGCTGGGCTGAGGGACACACACCCCCCAATCACGAATTTTGTGCACCGGGCCTCTAAGGATAAGGTGAGTCAATCAGCATAAAGTTGTTATGTTTACTTTTGTTTATTTTTATTTTTAATCCTTTTTTTCTGAGAGGAAGGTAGAGAGAGACAGAGAAATATCAATGATGAGAGAAAAGCACTGATCAGCTGCCTCCTACACACCCCACACCAGGTATCGAGCCTGAAACCCGGGCATGTGCCCCACCTGGGAATTGATCCATGACCTCCTGGTTCATATGTGAATGCTCAACTACTGAGCCACTCTGGCAGGGCTCCTTTTGTTTATTTTTTATGGATTAATAAAGCCATATATATATATATATATATATATATATATATATATATATATATATATGCTTAATTCTATCAACCATGGGCTTACATGAAATCAGGCAAATGATCAAAAAGAAACATAGTGTCTCCTGCTTCTGCTTTGGCTAATATCCTAAAAGAGATCTGATAATTCAGTTAATGGTTCAAAATTAAAATTTTGAAGAAATTCAATCTATTTAAGAACTTAAGGACAAATCTACCACCATTAAAATAGTGGAAAACCCTCTGGAAGCCAAAGTTGTCCATTTAAACTGTTATACCATTGCTGTAAAATTAAGATGTTAGGGAGATGCCATTATAAAATTAAGATATGTTAAAGGGGTAAGTATAAGTTACTGAATGTTATACTTCCTCTATTGTGTTAATCAGACTCATTACTGCTTATCATTTCTATTACACTTCAGAACACATAATGAAACTTGAGAAGACTCAGAGAACATAAATAAATCCAATAAAAAGGGATATAAAATAGATTTCATGAAGAAAACTTAAAGAAATTGTTGTGGTTGAGAGGCAATGAGTTATATAATTATATCATGTAGAATTTTTTTAACAGTATATGGAATAACTGTTAAACAAATGAAAAGAAAATTGCAAAGAAATATGTTTCAATTGAAGAGAAGAGCTTGACTTATCTATAAGGTGGTACACATTATCAGAATTGGCTATCAAGGAAGGTGATATAATTTTCACCTTTTAATACCTTAACTCTCTCTTAGAGCCTTTAAATATTCAAGTAAGAAGTAGAAGTAGGGAAAAAAGTAGAAGCAATTGTTCTCTTACCTAGCTTTCTGACTACAAGACTGCATAATTTTTTAGTGTGGACTTGAGATTTTGTCTAAACAGTACTTATCTGTGTTTCAGGCATTACTGTGAAAGACAGCATAATTTTTCCACCTCTGGCTTGTAATGTAGAGAAGTGATTTATCTAACAGTGACAAGGATGAGGACGTAAATCTAGTGTTATTTTCAAAGTGAAAGAGAGTTAAGCTACTCAAAAGTCCAACTCACTTGACATTAGAAGTAATTCACTAAGTGATCAAAAGAACACAGTTTTAACTGGTGAACAAAAATTAAACCAGAGTCATAGAAACATCGAACAGACTATCCAACCTATGAGGGAAGGCGGGGGATGAGGGGGTAAGAGATCAACCAAAGGACTTGTATGCATGCATATGAGCATAACCCATGGACACAGACAGTAGGTGAGTGAGGGCACGTGCTGGGAGTTGGGGGAAGCCGGGGAGAGGTCAATGGGGGAAAAGGAGACTTATGTAATACTTTAAACAATAAAGATTGTAAATTTTGTAAAAAGAACACAGTTTTAAGAAACATATCACTCAAATTTTGTGTATACCACTTAAAAGTTCCTTACACGACACATAAGACCAGATGGATTTAATTGATATTTTAGAGGATTTCACCTCAAAGCAAGAGAATATACAAGTGCACATGGAACCAGCATTATTCACAATAACCAAGACATAGAAATAACCTAAGTGCCCATCAAAGGATGGTTGGGTAAAGAAGAAGCAGTACATATATACAATGAAATATTACTCAACCTTAAAAAAAGATAAAATCTTAACATTTGTGACAATGTGGATGGACCTAGAAGATCAGACAGAGAAATATAAACATCATATGATTTACTGATGTATGGAATAAAAAACAGATAAATGAACAACAAACTCCATGGACAGGAAACTTTTGGTTCTATTCCTAGTTACAAAAGTTAGCTTCTAGGGAATAACATCAGATTATCTTCTTTAATGTATTTTTTACCTACTCTTTTGGTTTTGGAAAACATAAATCAAATTATTATCAGAACTTGGCAAATCACTTTCAATAATATATATATTAGTATTTTTATATGTTTTTATGTTGATCAGAGTTATATCCTTTTAAATCAGGGTTTCTTCTTACTTTGGTAACCCCACCAAAGCAGAGTGAATTGACCAAACTAAATGTATTACTTATGTGACCCATACAAATTCAGATAGAGATAATCTCCTGTCCCATTTATATCCTCCAACTTTGATTTGCTCCCCTTCCCTTTCATGCCCTCAATAGAATAAAGTGAGAATATGTACCTAAAAGCATAATAAACTTACTTTTCTTATGCTAGACATATGTATATTCTAGTACCAGAGATTAGAATCCATTTGCAGTTGAAAATATCTCTGTTAGCCTAGTTATGAAAAGAAATTCAAAACTCTAAATCAAGTTCAAGTAGAATTCGGTCTCACCTGATCAAAGATTTATAAATAGCCTAGATGAGTTCACAGGAGAGTTTTACCAAATATACAAAGAAGAACAAACACTAATCCTCCTTAGACTATTCAAAAAAAAATCCAAGAATAAGGGACAATTCCAAGTTTTTTTTACTAGGCCAGAGTTAGCCTAATTCCAAAACCAGAAAAAGACACTACAAAGAAAGAGAATTATACGCCAATATCCCTGAAGAACATAGATGCTAAAATCCTCAACAAAAATATTAGCAAATTGTATCCAGCAATACATTAAAAAGATCATACACCATGACCAACTGGGATTTATTCCAGGGATGCAAGGCTAGTACAATATTCGAAAATAAATAAATGGGATAAATTACATAAACAAAATGGAAGACAAAAATCACATGATTATATCAATTGATGCAGGAAAAAGCATTCAACAAAATCCAACACCCTTTTTTTTTATTTTGTTTTAACATATTTTTATTGAGTTCAGGAAAGAAGGGAGAGGAAGACAGAAATAGAAAAATCAATGATGAGAGAAAATCATTGATCGGCTGCCCCACACTGGGGATAAAGCCTGCAATCCAGGCATGTGCCTTGACCAGGAA
The DNA here is from genome assembly GCA_025583905.1 of Ia io. NCBI lineage: Eukaryota > Metazoa > Chordata > Mammalia > Chiroptera > Vespertilionidae > Ia > Ia io. Next base: position 34,442,954 of record JAJQQW010000001.1, on the reverse strand, counting down.
TCAATCAAACCATGACCTCCTGGTTCATAGGTCCACACTCAACCACTGAGCCATGCTGGCTGGGCCCAACACACTTTTTTGATAAAAACACTCAACAAAGTGAGAATAAAAGGAACACACTGCAACATAATAAAGGCCATATATGACAAACCTACATCCAACATCATACTCAATGGTCAAAAATTAAAATCATTTACTCTAACAGGAACAAAATAGGGATGTCTGCTTTCACCACTCTTATTCAACATAGTACTGGAAGTCCTAGCCATGGTGATCAGACAAGAAGAAAAAGTAAAAGGCATCAAAATTGGAAAGAAGAAAGTAAAGTAGTCATTATTCTCAAATGACATGATATTGTACATAGACAACCCTAAAGACTCTACTAAAAAAAAAATACTAGATTTAATAAATAAATTTGGAAATGTAGCAGAATACAAAATTAATACCAAGAAATCCATGACATGTTTATAAACCAATAATGAACTCTCAGGAAGAGAAATTAAAAAATAATCCCACTTACCATTAAAACAAAAAAAAAGTAAGATACTTAGGAATAAACTTAACCAAGGCTGTAAAAGACCCCTACTCAGAAAACTACAAGATGTTAAAAAAAGGGGTGGGGGTGGGGAGAGATGAAGATATAAACAAGTGGAAGAATATATTGTATTCATGGATTGGTAAAATCAACAACATTAAAATGTCCATATTACCCAAAGTAATCTATAGATTCAATGCAATCTCTATTAAAATATTAATGGCATATATAACAGATATAGAAGAAACACTCCAAAAAATTTATAGGGAACCAGAAAAGACCCAGAATATCCACAGCAATCTAGAGAGAGAAGAACAAAGTTTAAGGGATCACAATACCAGATATCAAGTGATATTACAAACCACAGTAATCAAAACAGCCTGGTACTGCCAAAAAAGAAGAGGCATATAGCTCAAAAGAACAGAACAGAGACCCTAGAAATCAACCCAAGACATTATGCTCAATTAATATTTGAAAAAGAAGGCTAGAGCATACAATGGAGTAAAGATAGTCTCTTCAATAAATGGTGCTGGGAAAATTGGGCAGGTACATGCAAAAAAATGAAACCAGACCACCCAATGACCATATACAAAAATAAACTCAAAATGGGTAAAAGACTTAAATTGTGTACGTTGTGAAACCATAAAAATCTTAGAAGAAACCATAGGCATCAAAATCTTAGACATCACACATAGCAGAATATTTGCTGATGCATCTCCTAGGGCAAGGAAAACTGAGGAGAAAATAAATGGGACTACATCAAAATAAAAATATTCTGCACAGCAAAAGAAATCATTAATAAAATGAAAAGGGAGAGAGCCAGCATCACCATAATACCAAAACCAGATAAAGACAACACAATGAAAGAGAATTACAGGCCAATATCTCTCATGAACATAGATGCCAAAAATCCTCAATAAAATTCTAGCAAGTCGGATCCAGCAGTACATCAGAAAAACGAAGTAGGATTTATTCCAGGGATGCAAGGATGGTACAATATGCACAAGTCAATAAATGTGATACATCGCATAAACAAATTGAGAGACAAAAATCACATAATCATATCAATAGATGCAGAAAAAGCATTTGACAAAATCCAATACCCATTTTTGATAAAACTCTCAGCAAGGTGGGAATAGAAGGATCATACCTCATCATAATAAAAGCCATATATGACAAACCCACAGCCAACATCATACTCAATGGGTAAAAACTAAAACCATTTCCCCTAAGAACAGGAACAAGACAGGGATGCCCACTCTCACCACTCCTGTTCGACATAGTACTGGAAGTATTAGCCATTGCCATTAGACAAGAAGAAGAAATAAAAGGCATCCAAATTGGAAAAGAAGAAGTAAAACTGTTCTTATTTGCAGATGACATGATACTGTACATAAAAAACCGAAAGACTCCATCAAAAAACTATTAGACTTAATAAATGAATTCCACACTGTAGCAGGTTACAAAATTAATGCCAAGAAATCTAGAGCAATGGAAACAAAAGAGAAAATAAACAAATGGGACTACATCAAAATAAAAAGCTTTTGCACAGCAAAAGAAACCATCAACAAAACAACAAGAAAGCCCACTGTGTGGGAGAGCATATTTGCAAATGTTATCACTAATAAAGGTTTAATCTCCAATATTTACAGAGAACTCATACAACTCAATAAAAGGAAGATAAACGACCCAATAAAAAAATGGGCAATGGACCTAAATAGAATCTTTTCGAAAGAAGACAGAAGGAAGGCCAAGAGACATATGAAAACATGCTCAAAGTCACTAATTATCCAAGAGATGCAAATCAAAACAACAATGCAGTACCATTTCACACCTATCAGAATGGCCATCATCAAGTCAATAAAGGACAAGTGCTGGCCAGGATGCGGAGAAAAGGCACTCCTCGTGCAGTGCTGGTGGGAATGCAGACTGCTGCAGCCACTGTGGAGAACACTATGGAGTTTCCTCAAAACTCTAAAATGGAACTTCCATTTGACTCAGTGATCCCATTTCTAGGAATATATCCCAAGAAACTAGAAACACCAATCAGAAAGGGTATATGCACCCCTATGTTCATAGCAGCACAATTAACCATAGCTATGATTTGGAAACAGTCTAAATGCTCATCAGCAGATGAGTGGATTAGAAAACTATGGTACATCTACACAATGGAATACTACGCTGCTATAAAAAAGAAGGAATTCTTACCATTTGCAGCAACATGGATGGACCTGGAGAGCATTATGTTAAGTAAAATAAGCCAGGCAATGAAAGAAAAATACCACATGATCTCACTCATTTATGGAAAATAAAGAACATTATAACCTAATGAACAAAAAGATAGATACAGAGGCAATAAAGCATCGAACAGACTGTCAAATTACAGTGGGAAGGCTGGGGAGTGCTGGGGAGAGGGGGAAAGAGATCAACCGAAGGACTTGTATGCATGCATATAAGCACAACCAATGGACACAAGACATTGGGGGGGTGGGAGATGAGGGCATGCGACAGGGAGTAGGGGAGGCTGGGGGAAGGTCAGTGGGGGAAAAAAAAGGAGATATATGTACTACTATGTGTAATACTTTAAACAATAAAATAAAATTTAAAAAATAAAAAAATTAAAGACAAATAGTGTTTTAGAGGTCAAATACAATAAAATGTTTTCGATATCTTAAAAAAATGATATATCTTATAAGGGGTTGATTTCCAAAATATATAAGCTACTCATACAACTTTGGAAAGAACACAAACAATCAAATTTTAAAATAGGCAAAGGACCTAAATAGACACTTCTCCAAAGAGGACATACAGATAGCCAAGAGACATGAAAAAATGCTCAAAGTCACTAATCATCTGAGAGATGCAAATTAAAATGACAATGAGGTATCACCTCACACCTCTCAGAGTGACTGTCATCAAAAAATCAACAAACAAGTGCTGGTGAGGATGTGGAGAAAAGGGAACCATCGTACACTGCTGGCATGAATGCAGACTGGTACTGCCACTATGGAAAACAGTGTGGGGTTTCCTCAAAAAAATTAAAATGAAACTGCCATTTGACCCAGTGATCCAACTACTAAGAAATCTGAAACACCAATTAGAAAGAATATATGTACCCCTCTTTTCATAGCAGTACAATGTAGGATAGCTAATCTCTGGAAACAGCCCAAGTGATCATCAGTAGATGAGTGTATAAAAAAACAGTGGTACATTTACACCATGGAAAACTATGCAGCTACAAAAAAGAAGGATCTCTTACCCTTTGAGACAGCTTGGAGGGACCTGAAGATTATTATCCTAAGTGAAATAAGCCATTTAGAAAAAGATAAGCATCACATGATCTCTCTCATATATGGAATCTAATGAACAAAATAAACTGATGAACAAAATAGATCCAGAGACATGGACGAATGGAACAGACTGATGAATCTCAGAGAGAAGGCACTGTAGGAGGTGGGTGGGGAGATATTAATGAGAAGAAATATTTTAATATCGCTATTCGCCCTTTCTCTATAATAGAAGTGTCAACCAAATTCACAATTGACAATGACAGATGTAAACACACACGTGCGATTGGCGCCAGCGAGAGCTTTATATGTATGGTGCATGCGCAAGTCAACTTAGCCTTTTATAGATATAGAATAAACTCGCTTAATTAGACCTGCTTTCTGATTTAGCTAAACTTTATCCAGCCCAGTGAAGCACCCCAACTTCTCTTTCAGGTAATTGTCAGCAACACAGCAGTAAATATCAACACGAAGCAGATTATTATTGTAGATCACGCAGGGAGAACAAAGGGTAAAGTGTTTAACTGCAGCAGTGTTTCACTATATTCTGCACAGTGAGAAAACCTGAAGTCATTTGCAAGGTCCACCATTTCTTATTTATTTTAGCCAAGTCAAGGTTCTAAGCTTTCTAAATCTCTATTTTCCGGGTAATGAAAAGAAAATAGGATTCCACCGAGTCTCCTATCTACCTACTCCAGGGCTTCTGTGAGGATCAAATGAGATGAGGCATGGGAAAACGCTTCACAGACTTTTGGTTAAAGTGTAAATGTTTCCACCTGGCTATAAAACAAGTCATGTTCCAAGGCTGAAGAAACTGCAAGGAGGCTAGTTGCTAGGGAGAGGAAACCTGGTGTTGCTACATGACGTCATTACCCAGACGGTCGGACACTTAACATACTAGTATTAGCCTTTTATATACACTGAGTGGCCAAATTATTATGATCTCTGAATGCATAATAATCTGGCAACTCAGTGTATAGCCTATATAATAAAAGGATAATATGCAAATTGTCCCCTCGACCAGGAGTTCGACCAGCAGGCAGGCCGGCCAACCGCCCATTTTCCCTCCCCCTGGCCAGGCTGGCCGGACCCCACCCATGCACGAATTCATGCACCGGGCCTCCAATATATATATATATATATATATATATATATATATATATATATATATATATATTGAGTGGCCAGATTATTATGTGTTCAGAGATCATAATAATCTGGCCACTCAGTGTATATAGATACGCATAGCCCATGGACACAGACAATAGTGTGGTGAAAACCTGGGGTTAGGGCAGGAGTGGGATGGAGGGGGTCAATGAACTTTTTAAGTACTAAGCTTTTTGCTCAAAGTATTTCTAAAATAATAATTTTTCAGTGAGAATATATGATTTATAAATGAATATGAATGTCATGCTTCTTTTTTAGAACACAGCCATTACAAAAAAAGCTTGACATTTTTTAACTACTGATTTGCATAAATAGTAAGGAATACCCCCAATTTTTATTTTTGTTGTTTATTTTGTTTTATTACAATTATTTTCTTTTAGGTAACCCATACCTTCAACATAGAATATATGGAATTGTCTAATTTTTAACATTATAATTCACTTTGCCTTTCAGAAACAGCCTGAATGCCTCTAATTCTAGGTGTTACTTTGAATTTCATTAAAGGATTTTCACCTATTTGCTGTTTTCAATTTTAATAGGTATTCAGTGTTCAGATAGGCCTTTTGTCAATTGCTTCCTGTTTATAGTTATTACAGGCATACCTCAAAGATACTACACATTTGGTTCTAGACTACCTCAATAAAGCGACTATTGCCATAAAGCGAGTCACATGAATTTTTTGGTTTCCCAGTGTTTATTAAAGTTACGTTTACACTATACTATATGCTATTACATGTGCAATATAATTATATCTAAAAACCAGTTACATAACTTAATTAAAAATACTTTATTTCTAAAATATGCTAATCATCATCTGAGCCATCTTTTTACTGGTGGAAGGTCTTGCCTAGATGTTATTGGCTGCTTACTGATCAGGGTGGTGATTGCTGAAGGTTAGGGTGCCTATGACAATCTCTTAAAATAAGACAATGAAGTTTGCCACATTTTCATAATTTCTCCATAGCATGCGACACTGGTTGATAGCGTTTTACCCACAGGAGAACTTCTTTCAAAATTGGAATCAATCCTTTCAAATCTGGCACTACGTTATCAACTAAGTTCGGATAAATTCTAAATCATTTGCTGTCATTTCTACAATCTTCCCACATCTTCACCATGAGGAGATTCCATCTCAAAACAAACAAACAAACAAACAAACAAACACTTTCTTTGCTCATCCATAAGAAGCAACTCCTTATCCATTACAGCTTTATCATTAGAGTATAGCAATTCAGTCACATCGTTAGGCTCTACTTATTATTCTAGTTATTTTGCTATTTCCACCACATCTGCAGTTACATCCTCCATTGAAGTCTTGAACCCCTAAACGTCATCTTTGAGTGTTGGAATCAACTTCTTCCAAACTCCTATTAATGTTGATATTTTTATCTCTTCCCGTGAATCAGTAATATTCTAAATGGCATCTAGAATGATGAATCCTTTCCAGAAGGTTTTCTGTTTACTTAGCCCAGATCCATCAAAGAAATCACTGTTATTCATGGAAATTATAGTCTTACAGAAATGTATTTCTTAAATAATAAAATAGAAAGTCAACACAGACAACAAGAGGGTCAGGGCATGAGTGGGGGGTGGGGAGTAATGGGGGAATAAGGACACATATGTAATACCTTAATCAATAAAGAAATTTTAAAAAGGAAAGTCAAAACTACTGTTTGATCCATGGGCTGCAGAATGGATGTTGTGTTAGCATGTATGAAAACAATGTTAATCTCATTGTACAATTACATCAGAGATTTTAGGTGCATTGTTAATGAATAGTAATATTTTAAAAGGAATCTTTTTCTGAACAGTAGATCTCAATGGTGAGCTTAAAGAATTGGATTAACCATGGTTTAAACAGATATGCTATAATCCTGGCTTTGTTGTTCCATTTGTAGAATACAGGCAGAGTAGAATTAGCATAATTCTTAAGGGCCTTAGGATTTTGGGAATAGTAATTGAGCATTGGCTTCAACTTAAAGTCACCATCTATCCTTATTAAGAGAGTCAGCCTGTTATTTGAAGCTTTTGTACCAAGCATTGACTTCTCTTCTCTAGAGATAAAAGTCCTAGATGGCATCTTCCGATATAAGACTGAGCTAGATCTTCTGAATAACTTGCTGCAACTTCTATATCTGCACTTTCTGCTTCACCTTGAACTTTATGTTATGGAGAGAGCTTTCCTTAAACCTCATGAACCAACATTTTTCTAGATTCAATCTTTTCTTCTGCAGCTTCTTCACCATTCCCTGCCCTCATAAAATTGAAGACATTTAGGGTCTAGCTCTGGTTGAGGCTTTGGTTTAAGGGAATGCTGTGACTAGTTTAATCTTCTACCCAGACCATTAAACTTTCTCCATATTAGCAATAAGGTTATTTCACTTTATCATTCATATGTTCACTGGAGTAGCAGTTTAAATTTCCTTAAAGAACTTTTCCTTTGCATTTACAACTTGGTAACTATTTGGCACAAAGCCTCATTTCTAGTTTTTTATTTAAATTCAGAGGCATGTGACTATTCCTTTCATTTGAACACTTAGAGGCCATTGTAAGGGTTAATAGTTGACCTAATTTCAATATTGTTGTGTGTCAGGAATACTGAGACCCCAGGACAGGGGAAATACAGGGGAATGGTCAGTCAGTGTAGCAGTCAGAACACACATAACATTCATCAATGAAGTCTGTGGGGCCCACAAACAATTATAATAGTAACATCAAGAATACTGATAATAGATCACCAAAACAAATATAATAATAATAAAGTTTGAAATATTACAAGAATTACCGAAATGTGACACAGAGATACAAAATGAGCAAATGCTGTTAGAAAATGAAACCAATAGACTTGCTTGATGCAGAGTTGCCACACGCCAATTTGTAAAAAATACAAAATTTGGGAAGTATAATAAAGTACAATAAAAGGAGGTATGCCTGAATTTAAACCAAAAGAATAAAAGCATCACTCTTTGAAATACTAAAAGTTAGCAAACACTGAAATATTGAAGAATTTTATTACGATAGATGTTGAAACATTAATGTATAGAAAAGAACATTTAATGGATTTTATTTAAATACCCAGTAAAAACAAAAGTCTTGAAGACTGACTAAGATGTATCCTTACATGAGTAACTGGTTGTTTGTAGTTTTAGCAGCATCAAAGTCAAACAAGTTCCTACTAAGAATAGTGAATATATTGTGCATCAAAGTTTTGACATGACATAAAATGCATGAAGAAAAATTCTAAGTAATAAACATTAGCTGGTATTAATGCAGCAAAAGTCTTCTTTAATTTACATTTCTAAAACTAAGTAACATATGAGAAAATGTGTTTATGCTGTAAGCCTATGCACTGTAAAGAGGATTGTTGGGGTAAATATTGTTTAGTTGTTCATTTATACATAATTGTTCTGCAGTTATGATTGTTATTGGAACCACTAATTTCACAAAATGATTGTTTTTATAAAGAAAAATAACCTCACTGCTTAGATATGCTAGTCGGGTTACTGATTTTTCTTCCTTCCTTCTTTCTGCTTTTCCTGTCAGTTACTGAAAAATTAAAATGGTTAGCTTTAAATCTTCAAAAAAAGAAATTTATCAAAATTTTATGAAAATTTACATTAAAGGTAATAAAAGTGTGGTATTGATGTTAAATTTATGAAAGTTAATTGTATAAGAGAATATATCTCTTAGGAAATACACACAGAAGTACCTGGGAATAAAAGGCCATAATGTATGTAGCTTACTCTCAGTGTATATGTATCCACAGAAAGAGAGAGAGCAAGCACAGGAGAAAGAATGATAGGTGGAAAAACTAGTATAAAACCAATGGGGTAAAATGTTAATGGCAGGGGAATCTGAGTGAGTGAAGGGTGGAGGGAATTTATTGAACTAACCTTATATATTCGGGTAACTCTCAGTGGTGGGTAGTGGCTGTGACCCAACTTGCCAGGCAATAGCACAAGCACTGGGTAAGCCAGGCAGCCTGGGCTCCCTCCCACCTCCTACCCCTGCACCCTTCACCTCCTTCCAGGCTTTCCACCTACATTCCCTCCATTGTCACTCCTGTCATCCACCCCCTGGGGTCTGAGATTTCACCCAGCTTTCAAGCCCACATGTGAGCCAGTCACAGTTTCACAAAGGTTGCTGAAAACCACAGATCCTAGGTTAGAGACACAATTTTTGTCAGGGCCCAGCAGGCAGCATGAGCTTCACTGAACCAGTTCCCCTGGCCCCCAAGATCCAAGGCAGAGATGGGGAGCAGACCATGTGAGTGTTGTAGGCACAGTGGGTTTGTGTTCCAGCCCAGTGGCTACAAGCTTAAGAACCTCCCAACCCTTGAAAGAAGAATTCTAGCAAATCTGACCAACTTTTTCCCAAAGAGAGATACTATCTTTAACCTGCTCAGAAAACAAATTCTTCCCCTGCCCTGAGGGAGCTATCTTCCAAGGCTGTTGGCTATGCAAATGCCACTGAACCAATAGTCTAGGACACATGCTGTCATAAGATGTGCAGAAACACCATGGAGAATGGCACCCTGATAGTCTTAGCTGCTTAGATCTGTCCAGTTATAAAGGTAAAATTTAATTTTATGAAAATATTTTATATATTGAAAAAATCCAATTTCTCCTTTATAACCTCTAAATTCAGGAATGATTAATAAGTGTAATAAGCAGATTATTGCCATTATATTGCAGCATTATTTACAATGGCCGATATAATCGCTTCTCGGCCTTTTGGCTAAGATCAAGTGTACAATGGCCGATATATGGAAGCAACCTTGGTGTCTATATAATGGGATACTATTCAGCAATAAAAAATGAAATCTTACCATTTGCAACAACATGGCTAGAACCAGAAGGTATTGTGCTAAATGAAATTATTTAGATAGAGAACAAATAACACTATATGACTTCAATTATATGTGAAATCTAAAAAAATAAACAATCCCAGATGATTTGGTTCAGTGGTTGAGCATTGACCTATGAACCAGAAGGTCATAGTTTGATTTCCAGTCAGGCCACATGCCAGGTTGCAGCTTCGATCCCCAGTCAGGGGCATGTGGGAGACAGCCAATTAATTATCTCATCATTGATATTTCTATCTCTCCATCTCCCTTCCTCTCTGAAATGAATAAAAACATATTTTTAAAATTTTTAAATAAAAAAATAAACAAAACAAGTGAACAAACAAAACAAAAACAGACCCATAGAAATAGAGATCAAACTGATGGTTGCCAAATGAGAGGAAGTGTTAAGGGATTGGTGGAAAAGGGGAAGGAGAATTTAGTCAATAATATTGTGATGGATTTACACAGTAGCAGAGGATTACTAGACTTAGTGTGGTCATCACATTGTAAGGCATATAGTTGTCAAATCAGTATATTATACATCTAAAATTAATATAATATTGTCTGCCAACTATACTGAAATAAAAATGAATTTTATAATTTATTAGATTATCTAAGGTCTGTAAGGCTAAGAATGGTAATTTTTAAAAAAAGAAAATATATTTCTTAACATTTCAAGTAAAGAACACCAATCACTGTTCAGCGGGGAAAATATATGTTTAGTTTTATTGCTTTTATGTACACTTAAAATAATTTTTTGGATGTTGACAATTCTATTGACATTACATTTTCATAAATGTCAGATTTTCACATCCCTGGAACTGAAGTAAAAATGTAGAGAAACTTATTTCTCCTTATAAATCACATTAGTTTTTCATTTGGCTTCAGAAAATTCTTAGTTTCTAAATTGGACTTTTTCTTTTGTAAATTTCTTTTGAAAAAGTAACAGTAATTTTAGTGTCTTACCTATAATCTACTCTTTTAAGGGGAAGATGGAGTGATTATAATTTTTTAAAGATATGAAAATATCAATTGCTTAAGATTTTTATGTTCTTATTAAAATAGTTATAGATGCATCTTGAGAATATAATGCTAAGCAAAATAAGTCAGACAGAAAAAGTCAAGAACCATATAATTTTGCTGATATGTGGGATATAAAACTGAAAGCAACAAATGAGCAAACAAGACAAACAAAAATTCATAGATACAGACAACAGTATTGTGTTTATTAGATGGATGGGAATGGGTGGAGGAAGTAAAAGGGACCAAATATATGGTGATGGAAGATTATTTGACTTTGGGTGGTAAACACAATACAATATGCAGATGATGTATCATAAAATTGTACACTTGAAACCTATATAATTTTTTTATTTTGGGGGGAGGAAAAAATGGGGAGGAGGGAGATGGCCTTTGGCCCCCCTATATTTTTTTTTAGCCAAAGTTATCCTAACAAATTTAATTTAAAAAGGAAAACATTAATCAAGTGAATATATGAAAATCTCTGATTTCTGTGTCAAAGATACTAACCCCTGTAACAGAAAATATATGTTTCCCTTATATTAAAGCTACCTAATAGAACTTTCTACAATAATGGAAATAATCTATATTTACACTATGTAATACAGTAGCTACTAGCCACACATGGCTATTAGCCATTTGGAATTGAGAGAGAATCCTGTTTTTACACAGTTTTGACTAAAATCTTTATTGAATGGCTTGCCAAACCAAGCACCTTTTAATCTGTGGGGTTTTTTTAATGCCACCAAGAGTTTTTACAAAATATTTACATTATGATATGTGACTAAAAAAAGGAATAGAGTTTATGTCTATATCACTAAACATCATTGATTTAATTGAGAGTCATGCTAGTAATATGTTTAATATTTATAGATGGTTCAAACATTGTCAATGAATTCTAATAAAGAAATGCAAAGATTACATTCTGTTCCCAAGAAGCTAACAGAAACTTGGAAAGATTGTATATGTAGGTCATCAACAAGCATCAGATTAAAATAATCTCACATTATTATGATTTTCCTTGTAACAGACCAATTCATAGTTACTAATAATATTCTGTTATTTTGCTTAGAAAATATCCAACAATGATGCAGCTTTATTTGATCTTATGATTAGAGGAGGTTCTTATATAGTTTATACTGGCCTCAAATTATTATCTTCATTTGGTGCTATTGCTCCATTATTAATTAATTTTTCTCTCTAAAGAATGGCAGAAATCCTTCCCTTTGTCATTTCATCACGTCATCACCACTCTTTGTCATTTAGTGTCAGTCTATATTCCTTTGAATTTAATGATATTTCTAAAATATCTTAGAAGTCATATGATGTAGTAACAGCTTGAAGCTATACAATGTAGTGATGAAGACTGTGGTCTCTGGAGCTAGACTGCCTAGATTAAGTGTACCACCATTTACCAGCTGTATGAACTTAGACATGTTATTTAATCTTTCTGAACCTTACTTTTCTCATCTGTTAAATGGGACTAATAGTAGTTCCTACTTCTTATGGCTGATATTAGAATTAAAGGAAAAAGTGCTTTACATAGCAGTCAAAGATGATTGGCTACTATTAACTATTGCCTTTTTTCTCCTTGGTATATTTTTTTAGTTGGGTTGGACAAATGTTACAGTTAGCATATGGCTCCTCCTTTGGAGATGCAGCTGCTCATGAAGGTAAGAACTTTAAAGATTCTCTGGTCTAAAAGATTTGTGCAGTTTAAAAAAATGCAGAAACATGATTTTAATATTAGTTCAACATTAACACATCTTTTCATATATGGCATCCTATAAAGATTATCAGAAGTTTTATTATAATGTATTCAATAAATGCAAAAGGAGTACTTGTTTTAATATATATTCAAGAATTATTGAATTGTGCCAAAATAGTTTAATTTATAAACTTGGGCTGAAACTGAGATATAAGCTATATATTGTGTCATCTTTTGGAGACATCATTAACTTGGTAAGTTAGGAAACAAGTATAGTATGGGTGCAGTACCCTTTATATGCTAATCACTCACTTATTGACTCACTTCATAGTTCAAAGCATGAACAAATTTCTGCCCTATTCATCACAGACTATGTAATCTCAAATATAGTCGGTTATATATCTATCTGCTGTTTTGTAATTCTTCATACAGTATTTTTATTCTCCTAAATGAAAATTGTCTGAAGGGTAAAAAAAAAAAAAAAAGGATTAGGTGAACCTAACATACCAAAACTTGAGAATTCTCAGTACCTCCTTAAAAAACCAATAATTTACTTGATACCTTCCATTACTAGAAGAATAATTTATCAGAGATCTTTTCTGTTGTTGTTAATCCTCACCCGAGGATATATTTTCAATTTATTTTTAATTTTATAACTTTTTAAAAAATCTTTACTGTTGAAAGTATTGCAAATGTCCCCCTTCCCCCCCCATTGATCCCCTCCATTTATCACCCTATTGTCTGTATCCATGGGTTTTGCATTATGCATACAAGGTCCTTGGTTGATTACCTCCCACCCACCCGCCCTCCCCGGCCTTCTCTCTGAGATTCCGCACTCTGTTCCATCCTTCCATGTCTCTGGATCCACTCCATTCATCAGTTTATTTTCTTAATTAGATTCCACATATGAGTGAGATCATGTGATACTTGTCTTTCTCTGACTGACTTATTTCACTTAGCATGATACTCTCCAGGTCCTTCCACTCTGTCTCAAAGGGTAAGAGATTCTTCCATTTTATTGCTTCATAGTATTCCATGGTATAAATGTACAGCTTTTTTATCCATTCATATACAAATGGGCAATTGGGCTGTTTCCAGATCTTAGCTATTGTAAATTGTGCTGCTATGAACATAAGGGTTCATATATTCTTTGTGATTGGTGTACTGGGTCTCTTAGGATAGATTCCTAGAAGTGAGATCACTGGGTCAAATGGCAGATCCATATTTAATTTTTTGAGGAAACTCCATACTGTTTTCCATAATGGCTGCACCAGTCTGCATTCCCACCAGCAGTGTACTAGGGTTCCCTTTCCTCCATATCCTTGCCAGCACATGTCATTTGTTGATTTGTTGATGGTAGCCATTCTGACAAGTGTGAGGTGATAACTCATTGTTGTTTTAATTTGCATCTCTCTGATAATCAGTGACTTTGAGCATTTTTTCCTATACCTCTTGGCCAACTGTATGTCCACTTTGGAGAAGTGTCTATTCAGGACCTTAGCCCATTTTTAATTGGATTCTTTGTCTTCCATTTGTTAAGTTGTATGAGTTCCTTATATATTTTGGATATTAACGCTTTATCAGATGTATCATTGCAAAATATGTTCTCCCACAGAGTGGGCTCCCTTTTCATTTTGTTGATGGTTTCTTTTGCCGTGCAGAAGCTTTTTATTTCGAAGTAGTCTCATTTGTTTATTTATCCTTAGTTTCCTTAGCCCTGGGAGATATATCTGTAAACATATTGCTATGAGAGATGTCTGAGATGTTGCTGCCTATGGTTTGTTATAGTATTTTTATGGTTTCCCAGCTTACATTTAAGTCTTTTATCCATTTTGAGTATATTCTTGTGTATGGTGTAAGTGGGTGGTTTAATTTTTTGCATGTATCTATCCAATTTTATCTATTTATTGAAGAGACTCTCTTGATTCTGTTGTATGCTCTTGCCCCCTTTGTCAAATATTAATTGAGCATAATGACTTGAGTCCATTTTTGAGGTCTCTGTTCTGTTCCGTTGATCTATATGCCTGTTCTTGTGCCAGTACCAGGCTGTTTTGATCATGGTGGCTTTGTAGTATAAGTTAAAATCTGGTATTCTGATTCCTCCAACTTTGTTTTTCTTTCGCAAGGTTGCTGCAGCTATTCGGCGTCTTTTTTCATTCCATATAAATTTTTTGGAGTATTTGTTCTAGATCTGTGAAGTATGCTGTTGGTGTTTTCATAGGAATTACATTGAATCTGTAGATTGCCTTGGGTAGTATGGACATTTTAATGCTGTTAATTCTACAAATCCATGGACACGGTATATTCTTCCACTTGTTTATATCTTCTATCTTTTTTCAATGTCCTATAGTTTTCTGAGTACAGGTCTTTTGCCTCCTTGGTTAAGTTTATTCCTAAGTATCTTATTTTTTGTTGCAATGGTAAATGGGATTGTTTGTTTAGTTTCCCTTTATGAGAATTCATAATTGGTGTATAAAAAGTCATGAATTTTCAGGTGTTGATTTTGTATCCTGCTACATTTCTTAATTTATTTATTAAATCTAGTAGTTTTTTGGTAGCATCTTTAGGGTTTTCTATGTACAATATCATGTCATCTGTGAATAATGAGAGTTTTACTTCCTCTTTTCCAATTTGGATGCCTTTTATTTCTTCTACTTGTTTGATAACTATGACTAGCACTTCCAGTACTATGTCAAACAGGAATGATGAGAGTGGGCATCCTTGTCTTGTTCCTGTTCTTAGGGAAATGGTTTTAGTTTTTGCCCATTGAGTATGATGTTGGCTGTAGGTTTGTCATATAAGGCTTTTATTATGTTGCGGTATGATCCCTCTATTCCTACTTTGCTGAGAGTCTTTATCAAAAAAGGGTGTTGGATTTGTCAAGTGCTTTTTGTGCATCTATTGATATCACTATGTGATTTTTGTCTCTCAATTTGTTTATGTGATGTATCACGTTTATTGATTTGCGGGTATTACCCCAGCCTTTCATCTCTGAAATAAATTTCACTTGGTCATGGTGTTTGATCTTTTTAATATATTGCTGGATCCTATTTGCTAATATTTTGTTGAGGATTTAGCATCTATTCCATCAGGGATATTAGTCTGCAATTTTCTTCCTTTGTAGTGTCTTTATCTGGTTTTGGAATTAGGATAATGCTGGCCTCATAAAAAGAGCTTGCAAGTGTCCCTTCCTCTTGGATTTTGGAATAGTTTGAGGAGTATAGGTGTTAATTCTTCTTTGAATGTTTGGTAAAACTCTCCTGTGAAGCTGTCTGGACCTGGGCTTTTGTTTGCTGGGAGTTTTTATTATTATTATTATTATTATTATTATTATTGCTTCAATTTCATCACATGTTATTGCCTTATTCAGATTTTCTGATTCTTTCTTACTCAGATTTGGGAGATTGTATTTTTCTAGGAATTTGTCCATTTCATCCACATTGTCCAGCTTATTGTCATATAATTGTTCATAATATTGTCTTACAATCCTTTGTAGTTCTGTGGTGTCAGTGGTTACTTCTCCACTTTCATTTCTGATTTTATTTATTTGGGTCCTCTCTCTTTGCTTCTTGATGAGTCTGGCTAATGGTTAATCAATTTTGTTTATTCTTTAAAAGAACCAGCTCTTGGTTTCATTGATTTTTTAATTGTTTTTTTATTCCCTATATAATTTACTTCTGCTTTAATCTTTATTATTTTCTTCCTTCTACTTACTCTGGACTTTTCTTGTTGTTCTCTTTCTAGTTCTTTAAGTTGTAAGGTTAAATAGTATAGGTTGTTTAGAAAAATCCTGGATGAAACAGTAGCACTAGCCACATAACATGAAATTCTAGACTAGCTGAAAATGGTAGCCACTGGGTAGACTACTATATGCTGGTGTGGAAGGAAAGACTAAGACATTTTCTCTTTATTTGTCATCTTAATTGTGTTCAAAGTATATCAAATATTTAAAATTATCACAACATTTACCAACCTACAAGTTATCCTTAGATAGACTCTTCAAATCCAAAGCCCTATCTTTTCTTACAGAATACAGATGCATATGTGCTTCCATTTATGTAAACTGCATTTTGGCCCTGATGAGAGAGTTTTCTGTGATTTGCTATAACATCTGCAACCATCCAACTCCTGTAAGTACAGACTATCATCATTTCAACATTGGTAAGTCATAGCGAAGTGCAGAAAACTAAAATTTTCAATTGTATAAAAATGTATTCATGCCAGAACAATTTTGTTCTGAAACTCCTTAGTGTGAAAAATGAATACCACTTTCAGAAAAAGAATGCAAAAAATCTATAGGAAAAAATAACAAAAAATGGTCAATAATTTACCTCTTCCTTTATTTTGCTGAACTAGCTGGCATAATCAAGAGTGATGTTAGGGGAACATTTAACACATTAATATTTTTCTTTCTTTGAACATTGACAGGATGGTATCAGCATAAATTGGACTGAGTAAATGTAACTTCAAGAAATAAAATTCTCATTCATATGTGTGAAATTAATTTGTAAAATCATCTCTAAATTTTATTTAAAGCTTCAGGTATGTTTTTACTTATTCCCTTCAGATTTTTAAAGGGCATAAAATAAAAAGTTTAGAAAAATCTGTAGAAAAAAATCAAAATATGCACTAAACATTGTTACTATTTGATTCTAAACACTACTGCTCTTCATACTTTTCCCCTAACTTTCATGATATAATCCTTATATAACCAAAACCAAAGAAAGAGTGACTAATGCAACAGCATCACAAAGGAAACTCGAACTAATAGTTATCTATTTCATGCTGCATTTTCAACTGGGAGATAAGATTAGGTCCTCACAAAATTCTTTTCCAATTTTTTCCCTTTTATTATTATATATTGTAGGATAAAAATATCTATCAATTCAGTAGCTCTCTATTTTTATTCTATTTTGGGTGACAATTAGGAGGAAGTCCTTGCCTAATTAATTAGTTTTTCTTACAGGATGTTCCTATCAAATGGTAATAAATGGTTGCATTAAAATGTTACATATTAAACTATGTTTATGAAAAATGAAGTAAAACACAATTTTAAGAGAATTATCAGGAATGTAAAGTGGTTCAGCCACTTGAGCAAATCATCTGGAAATTCCTCAAATGTTTAAACATTAAATTATAATATGACCCAGTAATGCTACTCTGAGGTATATGCCCAAGAAAAATGAAAACTTATGTTTATATAGGGACTTGCTTATAAAAGTTCACAGCAACATTATCCTTATGAACCAAAGAGTAGAGATGGCGGCTGGCAAGACAGAGGTGAGAGAGAGGAAGTGAGTGAGTGAGGCTATGAAAGGAGAGTGTGTGGATGTGTGTGGTGTGTGTGTGAGTGAGTAAGGGACAGTAAAATCTCACAGGAGCAGCAGGGGCTAGCAGACCAGTCTCTCTTCGACAAGGAGAGACTACTACCGCTGTGGGCACTCCCTGGGCTGCAGGACTTGGGCACGGAGACCATGCCATCTTGAAGGGAACAGCGTCCTTTTCTAGGAACTCATCAGCACCAGCACACAGACAGGACTTTGACACTGCCTGCGACCCAGCAGCCACTCCAGCCAAAATCCTGCTACCCCAGCTGCAGACCCTTGGACTCTGGGACCTTCACCTCCAAAGGTGCACCCTTCTCGCAGCAGTAAGTGCATCTTCCTCCTCCCCAGTGGCAGAACTCCGGACACCACATTTGCACATTTCCAGCCTCGCAGGCATCCAGGGCACACCACTCCATAGGCAGCAAGTAGGAGCCAGTGGGAGCCCCTGTTGGATGTGATTCTGTACAGACAAGGGCTCACTGCCCCGCAGTAGAAATTATGAATTCTCTTCTCCTGAATAACTGCCCACATACACCCCAGCTGCTTAACTTCAGGGCCCCTCAAAGTGAATCAGAGCTCTGTGCCATCAAACACACCACCAGTCCGCTCGCTCATTTCCAACTGGCAAGACACCCTGAGCCCATCTATCCACAAGGCACTTGTGGGAGCTGCTGTGAGTTATTGCTGGGTGTGATCTTGGACAAACAGGGACGCACTGCCCCCGGCAGTAGAAATTCTGAATTCACTCATCCTGGATACCTGTACACAGACACCCCAGCAGTGTAACTCCAGTGCCATGGCCACTCAAAGTGCATCAGAGCTCTGTGCCTGCAAACTCACCACCACAGACGCATACATTTCCAAAGCGCAGGCACCCTGAGCCCATATATCCATAGGGTCCTCTGGGTAGCTGCTTTAAGCCCCTGCTGGGTGTGATTCTGTACAGACAAGGATGCGATGCCCCACAGTAAAAATTCTGAATTCCCTCTTCTGGAATAACTGCCTACATAAACCACAGCTGCTTAACTTCAGTGCCCGGGCCCCTCAAAGTGCATCAGAGCTCTGCACCGGCAAACACACCACTAGTCCGCGCATGCATTTCCAATGGGCAGGCACCCTGAGCCCATCTATCCACAGGGCGCTTGTGGGAGCTGCTGTGAGTCCTTGCTGGGTGTGATCTTGGATAAACAGGGACACACTCACCCTGGCAGTAGAAATTCTGAATTCACTCATCCTGGATACCTGCTCACAGACGACTCAATTACACAGCTTCAGTGCCATGGCCCTTCAGAGTACTTCAGCGCCCCTCTCTGGCAAATGCAGCATGGGTGCCCCTATGATCCTCCACTGGGAGCGTGCACATATCCACCACAGGTGCAGCAGCAAAAGCTGAGTCTGCCCCACTCACAACTACAGAACTCTGGACACCACAATCACGCTTTTCCAGAACGCAGGACTCCTGAGACCCGTCACCCCAACAGACAGTTCCTGGGTGCCACTGTGAGTCCTCTCTGGGCACGCGTGATTTCAGTCAAGGGCGAAAGACAGCAAAAATTGGGACACCCTCCTCCACGGCTGCTGATTTCTAGACACTGCTGTTGTACCATTCCAGCTCACAGGCCTACATCAAGAGAACCCAAATAGCTCAAGTAGGGAGCTACAGTAGATTACGAGGCCCAGGAGACCTAAGAGATCACACCAGGAGCACCATCCCCAAAAGAACCTGAGTATCAAACCAATCGGACCTACAATTAAAATGTTACAGCAAAACATGGGAAGACAAAAAAGCAATCCTCAAAGGAAAGGAAAAGAGGAATCGCCAGAAAGAGAGTTAAATGAAATTGAGGCTAGCAGCATATCAGAGAAAGAATTCAGAGTAATGGTAATAAGGATGTTTAAACGGCTGGATGACAAATACACACAACTCAATAACAAATACACACAACTCAATGAGAATTATAAGGAGCTGAATGATAATGTCACCAACATGAAAAGGAACCAAGAGGAGATGAAGAACGACATAGCTGCAATAAAGAACACAATGGAAGGTTTAAACAGTAGACTAGAAGAGGCTGAGGACCGCATCAGCGAATTAGAAGACAAGGTAGGAAAAAACACACAAACACAGTAGCAACTGGAAAGAAGACTTAAAAAGCAAGAGGAGAGCCTAAGGGACCTTTGGGACAACACAAAACAAAACAACATTCGCATAATAGGGGTACCAGAAGGAGAGGAAGAGAAACAAGAAATAGAAAACCTGTTTGAAGAAATAATGACAGAAAACTTCCCTGCTAGTGGCAAGAAAAAAACTATGCAAGTCCAAGAAGTACATAGAGTCTGAAACAAGTTGAACCCCAAAAGACCGACACCAAGACACATCATAATTAAATTGGCAAACACCAACTATAAAGTAAGAATCTTAAAGGCTGCCAGAGAGAGACAGAAAGTTACCTACCAGGGATCTCCTATTAGAATATCAACTGATTTCTCAACAGAAATGCACCAAGCCAGAAGGGAATAGAATGAAATATACAAAGTGATGCAAAGCAAGGGACTGAATCCAAGAATACTATACCCAGCAAGCCTATCATTCAAAATTAAAGGTGGAATCACGAGCTTCACAGACAAAAAAGGGCAAAGGGAGTTTATTACCACCAAACCAGTAATGCAAGAAATGCTGTAAAAAGAAGAAATAGAAATAAAGAAGGAACACAGGGGTAAAGAATAAAAATGGCAACAAACAAGTACCTATCCTATCTAATAATAGAGTAATATGCAAATTAGGCGTCACTCCACGACAAAATGGCATCCCTCATACCCACAAGATGGCGGCGCCCAGTCCCATCAGCCCCGCTGCTGGAGTGTCTGGCCTGTCCCACCAGCAAACAGAGTACTGAGAGCAGGGCATGGTTGCTTCCTTAGTGCTGCGGCAGCGGGAAGCCACCAGGACCTGCACACATGGAGCCGGCAGAGGAACAGGGCATGGCGTCTTCTCCATGGTCGCCTCAGTGATCGAGAAGATGCCAGGTCCTGCACACACAGAGCCGGTGGAGGAGCAGGGCATGGCGTCTTCCCGATGGTCACCACGGCAATCGGGAAGACGCCAGACCCTGCGCACATGGAGCTGGCGGAGGAGCAGGGCCTGTCGCCAGGGCGATCGGGAAGCCGCCAGGCCCTGCACACATGGAGCTGGCAGAGGAGCAGGGCCTGTCGCTGCGGCAATCGGGAAGATGCCAGGCCCTGTGCACACGGAGCCGGCGGAGGAGCAGGGCCTGTTGCCAGGGTGATCGGGAAACAGCCAGCCCCTGCACACACAGAGCTGGCGGAGGAGCAGGGCATGGCGTCTTCCCAATGGTCGCCGAGGCGATCGAGAAGACTCCAGTGCCAGCAGAGCAGGGCATGGCGGCTTCCTGATCTCGGCAGCAGGGAAGCCGCCAGGCCCTGCAAAGCTGGGCATGGTGGCTTCCTTAGTGGGGCAGTGGCAGGGAAGTCCCAAGACATGGCAGACAGAGCTCAGACAGCAGGGCTTGGGGGCTTCCTTAGTGGGCAGTGGCAGTGGGAACACCCCAGGCCCTGCAGACAGAGCCTGAACAACAGGGCATAGGGGCTTCCTTAGTGTGTCCATGTCTGGGAAGCCCCCAGGCCCAGCAGACAGAGCACACTGCAGGGCATTGGGGCTTCCTTCACATGGCACATGGCAGCAGCAGGCAGAGAGTGACAGCAGGGCATGGGGGCTTCATCTCCATGGCTGCAGGGAAACCTCCAGTCCCCGCAGAGAGCAGAGAACCATGGGGAATGGGCCTAAGCCATCAGTAGAATATCCTCTGAGAGCTCCTGGATTGTAGAGGGTGCAAGTTGGGCTAAGGGACCCCCGTACACGAATTTCGTGCACCAGGCCTCTAGTCAATAATAATTTTAAATGTAAATGTATTAAATGCGCCAATCAAAAGAAATAGGGTAAATGAGTGGATAAGAAAACATGACCCATACATCTGCTGTTTACAGGAAACCCACCTCAGAAAAAAAGTCTCACACAGATTGATGGTGAAGGGATGGAAAAAGGTTTTTCAGGCGAATGGAAATGAAAAAAAAAAAGCTGGGGTAGCAATACTTATATCTAACAAATTAGATCTCAAAATGAAGGACATAAAATGAGATAAGGAAGGCCACTTCATAATACTAAAGGGAGCAATCCAACAAGAAGAAATAACTCTGGTAAACATATACGCACCCAATACAGGAGCACCCAAATACATTAAAAAAATGCCTGGAGGATATCAAGGGAGAGATTGACAGCAATACAATCGTAGTAGGGGACTTTAATTCCCCACTATCACCATTGGACAAATCCTCTAAACAAAAAATCAGCAAAGAAACATCAATCCTAAATGACTCGCTAGACCAAATGGAATTAATTGACATCTTCAGAACATTTCACCACAAAGCCACGGAATATAGGTTCTTCGCAAGTGCACATGGTTCATTTTCAAAGATAGACCATATATTGGGTCATAGGCAAAGTCTCTTCAAATTCAAGAAGATAGAAATCATATCAGGCATCTTCTCAGATCACAATGGCATAAAACTGGAAATCAACTACAATAAAAACAATCCGACAAAACTGGTTTGGCTCAGTGGATAGAGCATCGGTCTGCGGACTGAAATGTCCCAGGTTCGATTCCGGTCAAGGGCATGTACCTCGGTTGCGGGCACATTCCCAGTAGGGGGTGTGCAGGAGGCAGCTGATCGATGTTTCTCTCTCATCGATGTTTCTAACTCTCTATCCCTCTCCCTTCCTCTCTGTAAAAAAATCAATAAAATATTTAAAAAAAACAATCCAAAAAATTCAAACACATGGAGACTAAAAAATATGCTATTAAACAATGACTGGGTAACCAGAGAGATCAAAGAAGAAATAAAAAACATCATGGCAACAAACGACAATGAACACACAACAATCCAAAATCTATGGGACACAGTGAAAGTAGTCTTGAGAGGGAAGTTCATAGCTCTACAAGCCTACTGTAAAAAAAAAAAAAAAAAAAAAAAAAACAAGAAGCAATGGTAATAAATTACCTAACCATACAACTCAAAAAAATTAGAAAGAGAGCAATAAGAGAAGCCCTGTGTAAGTAGAAGGAAGGAAATAAAAAAGATCAGAGCAGAGATAAACAACATAGAGACCAAATATATATATATATATATATATATATATATACAAAAGATCAACAAAACCAAGAGCTGGTTCTTTGAAAGGATAAACAAGACTGATGAACCTCTAGCCAGGCTCACCAAGAAGCAAAGAGAGAGGACCAAATAAATAAAATCAGAAATGAAAGAGGAGAAATAACAACAAACCGCACAAAAATTCAAAGGATTGTTAAAAAATACTATGAACAACTCTATTCCAACAAACTGGAAAACCTGGAGAAAATGGACATATTCCTAGAAAAATACAACCTTCCAAAACTCAATCCGAAAGAATCTAAGCATCTCAATAGGCCAATAACTATGGAAGAAATTGAAGCAGTCATCAAAAAGCTTCCAGCAAACAAAAGCCCAGGGCCAGATGGCTTCACAGGGGAGGTTTACCAAATATTCAAGGAAGAACTAAAACCTATCCTCCTCAGACTATTCCAAAAAATTCAAGAGGAAGGAACACTTCCAAGGTCATTCTATGAAGCCAGCATCACCCTAATACCAAAACCAAATAAAAACAACACAATGAAAGAATTACAGGCCAATATCGCTCATGAACATAGATGCCAAAATCCTCAACAAAATTCTAGCAAATATGATTCAGCAGTACATCATAAAGATCATACACCATGACCATGTAGGATTATCCCAGGGATGAAAGGATGTTACAATATCCGCAAGTCAATAAACGTGATACATCACATAAACAAATTGAGAGATAAAAATCACATCGTCGTATCAATTGATGCAGAAAAAGCATTTGACAAAATCCAACACCCTTTCTTGATAAAGACTTTCAACAAGGTGGGGATAGAAGGATCATACCTCATCATAATAAAAGCCATATATGACAAACCCACAGCCAACATCATACTCAATGAGCAAAAACTAAAACCATTTCCCCTAAGAACAGAAAAAAAACAGGGATGCCCACTCTCACCACTCCTGTTCGACATAGTACTGGAAGTGTTAGCCATTGCGATTAGACAAGAAGAAGAAATAAAAGGCATCCAAATTGGAAAAGAAGAAGTAAAACTCTCCTTATTTGCAGATGACATGATATTGTACATAAAAAAACCCTAAAGACTCCATCAAAAAACTATTAGACTTAGTAAATAAATTTGGCAATGTAGCAGGATACAAAATTAACCAAGAAATCTATGGCATTTCCGTACACCAATAGTGAACTTACAGAAAGAGAGACTAAATAAGCAATTCCATTTACCATCGCACCAAAATAATTAGGATGCCTAGGAATAAACTTAACAAAGGAGGTAAAAGACCTATATGCGGAAAACTACAGGACACTGAAAAAAGAGACAGAGGAAGACATAAACAGATGGAAGAACATACCATGTTCATGGATTGGTAGAATCAACATCATTAAAATGTCCATATTACCCAAAGCAATCTATAGATTCCATGCAATCCCCATTAAAATACCAACGGAATATTTCACAGACCTAGAAAAAACTCTCCAAAAATTCATCTGGAATAAAAAAAAGACCCCAAATAGCCAAAGCAATCCTGAGAAAGAAGAATAAAGTAGGTTGGATCTCAATACCAGATTTCAAGCTGTATTACAAAGCCACTGTTCTCAAAACAGCCTGGTACTGGCACAAGAACAGGCATATAGACCAATGGAATAGAATAGAGAACCCAGATATCGACCTAAACCACTATGTTCAACTAATATTTGACAAAGGAGGCATGAACATACAATGGAGTCAAGACAGTCTCTTCAATAAATGGTGTTGGAAAAATTAAACAGATACATGCAAAAAAATGAAACTAGACCACCAACTTACACTATACACAAAAATAAACTCAAAATGGATAAAGGACTTAAACATAAGATGGGAAACCATAAAAATACTAGAGGAATCCACAGGCAGAGAAATCTCAGACATATGACGAAGCAATTTCTTCACCGATACCGCTCCTAGGGCAATGGAAACAAAAGAGAAAATAAACAAATGGGACTACATCAAAATAAAAAGCTTTTGCACAGCAAAAAACCATCAACAAAACAACAAGGAAGCCCACTGTGTGGGAGAGCATATTTGCAAATGTTATCACTGATAAAGGTTTAATCTCCAACATCTACAGGCAGCTTATATAACTTAATAAAGGGAAGATAAATGATCCAATAAAAAAATGGGCAATGGACCTAAATAGAATCTTTTCGAAAGAAGACAGAAGGAAGGCCAAGAGACACATGAAAACATGCTCAAAGTCACTAATTATCTGAGAGATGCAAATCAAAACGACAATGCAATACCATCTCACACCTGTCAGAATGGCTATCATCAACAAATCAACAATCGACAAGTGCTGGAGAGGATGCAGAGAAAAAGGAACCCTCGTGCAGTGCTGGTGGGAATGCAGACTGCTGCAGCCACTGTGGAAAACACTATGGATTTTCCTCAAAAAACTAAAAATGGACTCCCATTTGACCCAGTAATCCCACTTCTAGGAATATATCCTAAGAAACTAGAAAAAGCAATCAGAAAGGATATATGCACCCCTATGTTCATAGCAGCACAATTCACCATAGCTAAGATTTGGAAACAGCCTAAATGCCCATCAGCAGATGAGTGGATTAGAAAACAATGGTACATCTACACAATGGAATACTATGCGGCCATAAAAAAGAAGGAATTCCTACCATTTGCAGCAGCATGGATGGAACTGGAGAGCATTATGCTAAGTGAAATAAGCCAGGCAATTAAAGAAAAATACCACAAGATCTCACTCATTTATGGAAAATAAAGAACATTATAACCTGATGAACAAAAAGATAGATACAGGGTCAGTAAAGCATCGAATAGACTGTCAAATTACAGTGGGAAGGCTGTGGAGTGTTGGGGAGAGGGGGAAAGAGATCAACCGAAGAACTTGTGTTCATGCATACAAGCACAACCAATGGACACAAGACACTGGAGCGGGTGGGATGAGGGCATGTGACAGGGGGTAGGGGAGGCTGGGGTAAAGTCAATGGGGAAAAAAAAAGGAGATATATGTACTACTATGTGTAATACTTTAAACAATAAAATAAAATTAAGGGAAAAAAAAGAACCAAAGAGTAGAAACAATTCAAATGTCCATCAACTAATGGGTGAATAAAAAAATGTGACATATCCACACATTGGAATATTATTTGACCATAAAATGGAATGAAATATTGATGCGTATTACAATATGAACGAACCTTGAAAACATTATACTAAATAAAAGAAGCCAGACACAAAAAGCTGTATATTATATGATTCTCTATATAGGAAATTAACAGAACAGGCAAATCAAGACAAAAAGTAGATTAATGCTTGCCAGACAGGTCAATCAATGACAATTATCTGGGAATGAGCTCTTTGGAGGAGATCTAAGCCTATTCTGCCTCTTCCAATATCTGTCAGGCCCCTGCATTTTACCGTGTCTGCAGGCTGTTGGTTTTCAAGGCCTCTGTCAATCTAAAGAGGAGGGACATGGGAATAGGACAAATTAAAATTCAATAAACCTCGATGCTCTTTCTGAGATTCAGCTGAGTAAATAATCCCCAAATTACTGCAAAACTTTAGTTAATTTGTAGAGTTCTGAAAAAGTTGATTCTGATATTTTTCACCAGTTTTATTGTTGCTTTTATGGAGAAGAAAATGTTCATACATTCTTACTCTGCCATTTTTTGCTGGTGCCCCAGCGTTTCTTTGGATGTGATGAAAATCTTCTGGAATTAGTTAATGGTGATGGTTGTGCCACTCTGTGAATATCTTAAAGAACACTGCATTATACAATTTAAAGGGTGATTATACTATGTGAATGTTTTAATATAAGTTTTATTGTTATATAGATACTAGAGGCCCAGTGCCCGAAATTCGTGCATGGGTATGGCTCCTAGGCCTGGCCAGCGATCGAAGCGTTAGTGTCTGGCGTGGAAGGGCAGGTCCCAGCTGACCTCTAGGCCCTAGGCAGCACCTGTGCCCCTGGGACCCCACATGCCCCCCTTGCCTGAGTCACACAGCCGAATCCCCACATAGAGATGTGGTGAGCGCAGCAGAAGGCCGCAGGCCTGCAATCTCTCCCGGCAGGTCTGGCAGACTGGCTCCTGTGCAAACCCACAGGGAGCCGGAACAGCCCTTGTGGTCCCAGTGGCTGTGACCTGGCTCACCCAGAAGATGCCATGTGGGTGTGGGGCAGGCTTCTCACAGGCGCCCAGCACCTGAGTGTGGGAGCTTTCCTGGTGCAAGAGCCCTGGCATCCTGGAGGAGGGTAGCAGGGGGAGTGAGAGCAAGCTCCGCACCCCGCAGCATTCTCACCACATCCCTTCACACACACACACACACACCCTCTCCCAGGTAGCCAGCAAGAGGTCGCAGCCCTTGCCCAGGTGCCACAGGAGGTTGGCTGCTGCCACCCACCCCCAGTTCCCTGTCCCAGCCCAAGTCCCAGCCCCGATTGGGTGATAAGGGCCTGCTGGCTGCTGGTCACCATCTGCGGGCAATCGGTCAAGACCTGGCCCCCCGCCCGGTTCCCTCAGTGCCTGGGAGTCCGGTGGCGGCCCTGTCCCCCACCACTGCCATTGGTCACCAGGGAAATCAGCAGGGGGATCATGGCCCCAGCTCGCAACTGCCTAGACCTGCTCCACCATCCCTCAGCGGTCCTACTCTCCTCAGGGTCCATGGAAGCCGACAGCACCTCCACTGCCGCCCAATACCAGCACGGCTCACTGAAACCTGCCACATTCTGCACCACCCCCTGGTGGTCAATGCTCGTCATAGCGAGTGGGCAAACTCCTGTTCTCCCGGTGGAACGATCACCTGAGGGGACAATTTGCACATTAGGCTTTTATTATATAGGATGGTTATGCCAACAGGTAATGATGACTGCCCTAAAAAGTATTTTGTTATACTCACAGATCCCAAGAGGAAGGGGGAATGCCTTGTGTGGGAGGCCACACAAGGAAACACAGGGTTGGTCAGGAGGCAAATGGAGTGGTAATTTGAGGGCAAGTACATTTATTATTGTTTCTGTGGGAAGGAACAGATAAGGCAGGTTTAGGATGAGCTACATTGTTTAATTTCAGTGGACTCTACATCATAGGGGCTGTGCCTAGTTGTCTGGTACCTATCTCTGGAGTAATTAGATCAGGTAGATAATGGTATGGAGTGTGAGAGTCCAATAAGGAAGGTGGTTGAGGATATGGGCTCTAGATTGGCTGGTTTGCACTTAACAAATGCACTCACGGGCAAGTCATTTTCTATCTCTAGGGTCAGACAGGTCCTGATATCAAAGCATCAGAATACAGAAAATATAATACATGGTTAATGCAATTGGCCCTATGATGTTTTGACATCATATCCTTAGTGAAAACTGGAGGCTGATGAATAGAATAAGGAACTAGGGAGTGGATAATCCATTACCCAGGAGGTCCAGGGGTTTACTAATATGAGGTAGTTGCCTTCATTACTTTTTATAATAGCAAAATTATGAAATTAACATGGTAGTAATCTCTACCATGTTTCACTTTAGCTATGAATGTTGCAGGAGTACTAGTATATGTTGTGACTGAGAGTAGAAAGTATACCAGAATCATGGATAAGTAGACTATGCTCAAGATAATTAATAGAATCCCTAATGTCACAGGAATAAAATCAATAAATATACTGAGTCAAACTTGTCAGCATCTTATGAGAGGCAACCCATGAGCATCCCAAAGGCATGGATTTTAGTGTCTAGGGTAAAGGTTTTTATTTGGTACAGGAGGCAAAGTCATATCTAATAGTGAGGCTTTGTCCTCTGAAGTGATGTTATCTCAAGCAGCAAGCTCTTGACTTAGGGTGATGTCATCTGAAATTTATAACTGGGGTATCCTTTTCAAGTAAATAACAATTTTGGTTAATATGTGTCTTGTTTTGTGGATTTGTTGTATTATATTAAGACTGAGCTGTTTATGTAATTTGAAGGCAACATTGGTCCTGGGAACTTGGCTAATATATAAATTATATATATAATCTTTTAAGTCAAAAAGTTTGGGGGTGCACAGTTAGCAAAAGTGATGATAACATCTATGATATCATTGTAATAGGGCAAAAAGCCAGGACCCCAACTGGCACAGTTACAACACCAATTAAAGATGGCCAAATCAACAATTTCCAATAGTCCAAGGTTTTGCCTAGATTGATGATTGCAGGAGTTCTACTGCAAATAGGTTTTCAATCATATAGCCTGATTGGGTGTATGTTGTTAATTGGGTGTGAGGTGGTTTCCCAATTAAATTTTCTGTAGCTGAAGTTGGAGTTCCATCATTAGCCTGTAGGCAGGCCCTCTAATGTGGCCAATTATGGGCCCTTTGCCTCAGTTGTTGGTTTGATTGATAGACAATCCAGTGAGGTGTTTGGGTCCCATATCAAAAGAGATCTGTGTGACAATAGACACACAGACAACAGTGTGGGGAAGGCCAGGGGGAAGGGGGAAGGTGGGAAAAGGTGCAGGGAAATGAGGGACATCTTTAATAGTGTCAATAATAGAAAATGCTAGCATGATTAACTAATGGAGTGTCATATTGTGCAGCTACCAAAAATGACAAGCAACGGTAACAAACATCTGGAAGGTGATTTATAGTTTACTAAGAATTGTACCTCACCCTTGTCTGACACAGAATTATATGGACTTTGTTGCCACAATGAAATGTGAAAATAACACTTTAGCAACAATCTTCCTGATGAGGCCAAAGTATGAGATGGTGGACTAACAAGTTTTTATGGAAAGGGGTGAGAAAAGAACACATCTTAAGAACAATACCAGGAAGAACTGGTAATTCTGTGCGGCCTGCAGAGCTTGGTTAGCTCTGTTTGTATAAATAACTGTTAGTTTCACATACTGTATTTCAATTCACTTCCTCTCTCTATTGTGTTGAGTGTTTTTTTTTTTTGGGGGGGATACTTCAGAGATGTTCTCTTTAATAATAATTCACAAGTCTTGCTGTTGAGTGAAACCTCTCGGTTCATGTTCCAGTGTGGTTTTATTCATGCTCCTAACATCAAGAAAAAAAGTGACAGGATTTCCTAGGCTGTCTTCCTGATTGCAATAGTTTTGAAAGAAAGGATAAGAAAGAAAAGGGAAAAAACTCCCTCTACCCTGAGAAAAGCTGGGCCAAATAGTTAATGATCTATGAAAAAAAATGAAGTGTGGACACTTTAAACCTTGGAATTACCTTATTCTAGTTGTTCCTATAGAAACTTTGTTTTGCAGTTTGTGACTGTCTCAAAAGTAAATTCTCTTCAGACTCTGAATCTTTGCTGAGTGTTTCTGCGCTGCTATGGGTGAACTTCCTGCAAGCATGTACTACAATGAGAAGATTACTAAAAGGATGTATTTCACAAACCACCCATAACGTGTCTTTTCCTGGAACACTACTGCTTTTGCAGATGACAGTGGGTACCTCTGGAGGAAAGGGCAGCCCACAACACTGTTAGAGCTTCCCCAAACCAGTTCTCAATAAACATTCTCACGCAAAAAAAAGGAAAGTTTTGCTTTCTAAGTTTGTATGAAGTGTAAGTCAGCCAAGAGGTCTAGAATTTAGAGATATTAAAAAAAACTGGGGCAAGATAGGCCTATTTACAGATTCACTTCCTGGATTGGTATTTGAAAAGTTATTTGAGCCGAAACCGGTTTGGCTCAGTGGATAGAGCGTTGGTCTGTGGACTGGAAGGTCCCAGGTTCGATTCCGGTCAAGGGCATGTACATTGGTTGCGGGCACATCCCCCGGTGGGGGGTGGGGGTGCAGGAGGCAGCTGGTCGATGTCTCTCTCTCATCGATGTTTCTAGCTCTCTATTCCTCTCCCTTCCTCTCTGTGAAAAATTAATAAAATACAAAAAAAGAAAAATAAGAATATTCCTTTTAAAAAAAAGAAAGAAGTTATTTGAGAAGTCCATTATGTCTTTCAATTAAACCCTCTATCTAAGATCTGTAAGAGAAATTAACTTTCTATTGAATGCTTTTTACAATATTTTATTTTTATTTAATTTAAGAAAGAACTATGTGCCTTGGTTACCATTAGTAATGTCTGTAACTCCCGAAGGGATAAGCATCATTTCAAGGCCTTGGTATATGTAGAGATGTATGAGTTTTATTTACATTTTATGTATTTGTAAAAAAAGAGACTCACAGAGCTCTTTACCCGGAAGAGGAAGCTATAAGACAATGGTACAATTGATTATAATAAATGAGATTGTATGGCCATGTGTTGACTAGGGGATACAGTGCTAAGATGAGTGCCTAAAATTTGACCAAATGTGTTGACCTTTATCATCAAAATCCAGACTAAGGAATGAAAAGCAGAAAATTTTGGCTTAGCCAGTTTGGCAAAGTGGATAGAGCAACAGTCCCAGACTAAAGGGTCCTGTGTCCTATTCCTGTAAAGGGCATGTACCTCAGTTGCAGGCTCAATCCCTGGCCCTAGTAAGAGTGTAAGCAGTAGGCAACCAATCATGTGTCTCTTTAACATCAATGTTTCTCCCTGTGTTTCTTTCACCCTTCCTTCCACACTCTCTTTAAAAAAATCAATGGAAAAATAACCTCAGGTGAGAATTAAAAAAAAAAAAGCACAAAATTTCACTGAGCTCCATTAGTAGCAAAATTATGGGATTTACAGAGTCCATAAATTCCCTGTACAGTTCACTAAGTTAATCCCAAAGGACACAACAGGTAACGAAGGGTCTGGGGCATAGGTAAACATTTCTCTTTATTTATTTCTTAAAGTTATCTTCATTGTTGAAAGTATAACAGATGTCCCCATTTTTCCCCATTGACCACTTTTGTAGCATTCACCATACTATTGTCTGTGTCCATGGGTTATGCATATATGCATATAAGATATTTGCTTAGGGATCCGAGATGGCTGCCAATGGAACTGCAGGCTGCAAGATAGTATGTGTGAGAGAGCACTAAAAGAGAGTGTGTGGACATGCAGGGAGTGTCTGTATATGTGAGTGAAGGAGTTATCTTCCACAGGACTGTTGGGTACTGGAGAGCAGGCTCCCCCGGCCGGGTAGCCTCTACTATGGCTGAAATTTCTCCCAGAATGGCTGGCTCTGCCACAGAGACTGTACCATCATAAAAGGAGAGCAGCTGTGATCAGAAACCCAGCCTTACCTTCAACCGGGGAAACAGCAGATACCTCCCGGGAACCTACAACTACAACGCCCAGGGATCAGCTGCCTCAGCTGCGAACCCAGGAACACCAAAGCTCCAGCATCCCTGGCTGCAAGTGCCTAAAATGTTTGTCCAGTGGGAGACAAGGTGATGGCCAAATACACGGATGGGTCCTGCACTTTCTCACAGAGCAGATAGAAGGAACAGCTGAATAAAATAGCATCCACTCAGAATTGGTGAATAAAACACAGCTGGTGAGGCAATCCATGAACAGAAAGGTCAGAGATCACCTAGAAAGAGTAAACACTGGAGAGAGAGACCTACATAACCAGACACCCTGAGAGGAGTGAACATGGGGAGACAAAGAAACAGCCCCCATACGAAAGAAAAGGAGGAATCACTGGAAAAGGACGTAAATGAAATGTAGGCAATCAATATGTCAGAGAAAGAATCCAGAGCAATGGTCATAAGGACGCTGAAAAGGTTGGAAGACAAATTCAACAATATGTGTAAGAACCAAGAGGAAATGAAGAGGAACCAAGAAGAAATGAAGAATGGCATTGCTGCAATAAAGATCACAATAGAAAGCATCAACAGTAGACTAGAAAAAGTGCAGGACCACATCAGTGAGCTAGAAGACAAGACAGGAAAAAAATACCCAAGCAGAGCAGCAACTGGAAAACAAAAACAAAAAAAAACAACTTAAAAACAAGAGGAGAGCCTAAGGAAACTTTGGGGCTACATGAAATGAAACAACATTGGCATAATAATGATGTCAGAAAAAGAGGAAACTAAGCAAGGATTAGAAAACATGTCTGAAGAAATAATGACAGAAAATTAGCCTGATATTCAGAAGAAAAACTCACACAAGTCCAAGAAGCTCACAGATGCCCAAACAAGAAGAACCCAATAGAGCCGACATCAAGACAGATAATAATTAAATTGGCAAACACCAACAACAAAGCAAGAATCTTAAAGGCTGCCAGAGAGAGACAGAAAGTTACCTTCAAGAAAAGAAAAAAAAAAAAGGAGAAAAAAAAAAAAAAGAAAGTTACCTACAAGGGATCTCACATCAGACTATCAATTGATTTCTCAACAGAAACACATCAGGCCAGAAGGGAATGGAATGGAACGGAATATACAAAGTCATGCAAAGTAAGGGTATGAATCTAAGAAAAAACTACCCAGCAAGGCTATCAATCAAAATTGAAGGTGAAATCGGGAGCTTCACAGAAAAAAAGAACTAAGGGAGCTTATTACCACCAAACCAGCAATGCAATAAATGCTAAAGGGTCTGCTGTAAAAAGAAGAAATAGGAAGGGAAGAAGGAGCACAGGCACAAAGAATAAAAATGGAAACAAACAAGTACCTATCAATAATAACTTTAAATGTAAATGGTTTAAATGCCCAAATCAAAAAACATAGGGTAGTTGAATGGATAAGAACATGACCCATGTATCTGCTCTCTACAGGAGACCCACCTCAGAACAAAGGACTCACACAGACTGATGGTGAAGAAATGGAAAAATGTTTTTCAGGCAAATGGAAATGAAAAAAAAGCTGGGGTAGCAATACTCATAGATGACAAATAAAACCTCAACGTGAAGGCCATAACAAGAGATAAGGAAGGCCACTTCATAATACTATAGGGAGCAATTCAACAAGAAGATATAACTCTGGTAAACATATATGCACCCAATACAGGAGTACCCAAACATAAAAAAATCTTCTGGAAGATATGAACGGAGAGATTGACAGCAATACAATCATAGTAGGGAACTTTAATACCCCACTAACACCCCTGGATATAGCTCTAAACCAGTGCAGCTCTTTGGCCCCTTGAGTGTTCTAACGCCACTTCTTCAAAATAGACTTGCCCAGGCCGAAAACCGACTTCTGCACATGGGCCACGAAGTTTGAGTCTCACTGAACATGCACACCCGCACATGGTATTTTGTGGAAGAGCCACACTCAAGGGGCCAAAGAGCCGCATGTGGCTCGCGAGCCGCAGTTTGCCGACCACTGCTCTAAACAAACAAACAGAAATCAAAGAAACATCAATCCTAAATGACTCACTAATAGATCAGATGGAATTAATTGAAATCTTCAGAACATTCCACCACAAAGCCACAGAATATACATTATTCTCAAGTGCACATAGGTCATTTTCAAAGATAGACGACATATTGGGACACAGGCAAAGTCTCTCCAAATTCAAGGAGATAGAAATCATATCAAGCATCTTCTCAGATCACAATGACATGAATTAGAAATCAACTACAATAAAAACAATGGAGGAAAATCAAACACCAGGAGGCTAAATAGAATGATATTAAACAATGATTGGGTTACCAAAGAGATCAAAGAAGAAATAAAAAGCATCATGGCAACAAATGACAATGAAAACACAACAATACAAAATCTATGGGACACAGTGAAAGCAATCTTGAGAGGGAAGTTCCTAGCTCTATAGGCCAACATCAAAAACAAGAAAAAATGGTAATAAACTATCTAACCCTACAACTCAAAGAGTTAGAAAGAGAGCAACAAGAAAAGGCCAGGATAAGCAGAAAGAATGAAATAATAAAGATCAGAGCAGAATAAATTACATAGACCCCCCAAAAAAATACAAAAGATCAACAAAACCAAGGGCTGGTTCTTTGAAAGGATAAAAAGATTGATGAACCTTTGGCTAGGCTCACCAAGAAGCAAAGAGAGAGAACCCAAATAAACAAAATCAGAAATGAGAGAGGTGAAGTAACAACCGATCCCACAGAAATACAAAGAATTATGAAAAAACACTATGAACAACTCTATTCCAATAAAATACACAACCTATATGAAATGGATATATTCTTAGAAAAATACAAGCTCCCAAAACTCAGTCAGGAAGAATAAAAAAACCTGAATAGGCTGATAACAATGAAAGAAATTGAAGCAGCGATCAAAATCTTCCAGCAAACAAAAGCCCTGGTCTGGACAGCTTTACAGGGGAATTCTACCAAGCATTCAAAGAAGAACTAAAACCTATCCTCCTCAGACTATTCCAAAAAATTCAAGAGGAAGGCACACTTCCAAGATATTTCTATGAAGCTAGCATTAACCTAAAAAAATTAGAACTACATGCCAATATCCTTGATGAACATAAATGCTAAAATTCTCAACAAAATTCTAGAAAATTGGATTCAGCATTACATTAGAAAGATCATACACCATGACCAAGTGGGATTTATTCTGGGGATGCAAGGATGGTACAATATCCACAAGTCAATAAATGTGATACATTGCATAAACCAATTGAGAGACAAAAATCACATAATCATATTAATAATGCAGAAAAAGCATTTGACAAAATCCAACACCCTTTCTTGTTAAAAACTCTTAGCAAAGTGGTAATAGAGATATCATACCTCAACAAAATAAAAGCCTTATATGACAAACCTACAGCCAACATCATACTCAATGGGCAAAAACTAAACTCATTTCCCCTAAGAAGGGGAATAAGACAGGGATGCCCACCTTCATCACTCCTGTTCAATATAGTACTGGAAGTGCTAGCCATTGCGATCAGACAAGAAGAAGAAATAAAAGGCATCCAAATTGGAAAAGAAGAAGTAAAACTGTTCTTATTCGCAGATGACATGATACTATACATAGAAAACCCCAAAGACTGCATCAAAAAACTACTAGACCTAATAAATGAATTTGGTAATGTAGCAGGATACAAAATTAACACCCAGAAATCTATAGCCTTTTTATACAGCAATAATGAACTCATAGAAAGCTCAACTAAAAAAAAAATCCCATTTACCATTGCACCAAAAAAATTAAGATACCTAGGAATAAACTTAACTAAAGAGGTAAGAGACCTGTACACAGAAAACTACAGGACATTGAAAAAAGACATAGAGGAAGACATAAACAAAAGAAAGAATATACCATGTTCATGAATTGGTAGAATCAACATCAGTAAAATGTCCATACTACCAAAAGCAATCTACAGATTGCATGCAATCCCCATTAAAATGTCAAGGGCATATTTCACAGACCTAGAACAAACTCTCCAAAAATTCATCTGGAATAAAAAAAGACCCCAAATAGCCACAGGAATCCTGAGGAAGAAGAACAAAGTTGGAGGGATTACAATACCAGATATCAAGCTATATTACCAAGCCATGGTTCTCAAAACTGCCTGGTACTGGCACAAGAACAGAAATATAGACCAATGGAACAGAACAGAGAACCCAGAAATTGACCCAAGCCATTATGCTCAATTAATATTTGACAAAGGAAGCAAGAGCCTACAATGGAGTCAAGACAGTCTCTTCAATAAATGATGCTGGAAAATTTGGTCAGATACATGCAAAAAAATGAAACTGTATCACCAACCTACACCATACACAAAAACAAACTCAAAATGGCTGAAGGACTTAAATGTGAAACAGGAAACCATAAAAATCCTACAAAAGTCCATAAGCAAAATAGCAGACATATGTCGTAGCAATATCTTTACTGACACAGCTCCTAGGGCAATGAAGACTAAGGAGAAAATAAACAAATGGCACTACATCAAAATAAAAAGCTTCTGCGCAGCAAAAGAAACGGTCAACAAAACAATAAGAAAGCCCACTGCATGGGAGAATATATTTGCCAATGCTATTTCAGATAAGAGTTTAATCTCCAAAATTTACAGAGGACTCATACAATTTAATAAAGGAAGATAAATTATTCAATCAAAAAATGGGCAAAGGACCTAAATAGACAGTTTTTGAAAGAGGACATACAGAAGGCTGAGAGACATACGAAAACATGCTCAAAGTCACTAATCATCCAAGAGATGCAAATCAAAAGAACAATGAGGTACCATCTCACACCTGTCAGAATCGCTATCATCAACAAATCAACAAACGACAAGTGCTGGTGAGGATGTGGAGAAAAAGGAACCTTGTGCACTGCTGGTGGAAATGCAGACTGGTGCAGCCATTGTGCAAGACAGTATGGAGTTTCCTCAAAAAGTTGAAAATGGAACTCCCATTTGACCCAGTAATCCCACTTCTAGGACTATATCCCAAGAAACCAGAAACACCAATCAGAAAGGATATATGCACCCCTATGTTCATAGCAGCACAATTTACAATAGCTAAGATTTGGAAACAACCTAAGTTCCCATCAGGAGATAAGTAGATAAAAAACTGTTGTACATCTACACAATGGAATATTACACCCCTATAAAAAAGAAGGAACTTTTTCCATTTGCAACAACATGGATGGAACTGGAGAACATTATGCTAAGTGAAATAAGCCAGTTGGAGAAAGATAAATATCACATGATCTCACTCATATGTGGTATATAATGATCAACATAATTTGATGAACAAAAATAGATCTAGAGACAAATGGCAGGGGAGGTGGGGGGTTAGAGATCAGCCAAAGGACTTGTACGCATGCATATTAGCATAACCAATGGACACAGACACTAGGGCAGTGGGGGCTTGCTAAGGGTTGGAAGGGCTGAGCAGCAGGTCAATCAGGGGAAAAAGAGATATATGCAAATCTTTAGACAATAAATTTTTTTAAAAAAGATATTTGCTTAACCTTTTCCCACCCATCAACTCATCCCCACCTTCCCTCTAAGATTCATAAGTCTGTTGCATGCTTCTATGTCTATGGATCTATTTTGTTTACTAGTTTATTTTGTTCATTAGACTCCACATATGAGTGTAGTCATCTGATACTTGTCTTTCACTGACTGGGTTATTTATTTTTGCTTTACATTATACTCTCCAGGTCCCGCCATGATGTCTTAAAGAGTAAGAGATCCTACTTTTCACTTCTGCATAGTATGCCACGGTGTAAATGTACCACAGCTTTCACATCCACTGATGGGCACTTGGGTTGTTTCCAGATCTTAGCTATTATAAATTGTACTGCTATGAACATAAGGGTGTACACATTATTTCTCTTTGGTGTTTCTGGTTTCTTAGGATGTATTCTGAAAAGTAAGATCACTGGGACAAATGGCAGTTCCATTTTTAATTTTTTTTTAGGAAACCCCACACTGTTTTCCATAGTGGCTGCATCAGTCAGCATGCCCACCAGCAGAGTACTAGGATTCCCTTTTCTCCACACCCTCCCCAGTACTTGTGGTTTGTTGATTTCTTGGTAGTAGCCATTCTGACATGTGTAAGATGATGGGTACTTCATTGTTGTTTTAATTTGCATCTCTTAGATGATTAGGGACTTTCAGCACTTTTTTGTATGTCTCTTGGCCATCTATAGGTACACTTTGGAGAAATCTATATTTAGGTCATTTGCCCATTTTCAATTTGGATTATTTGTCTTCCTTTTGTTAAATTGTATGAATTCTTTATATAGTTTATATATTAACCACTTATCAGATGAATCATTGGCAAGTATAGTGGGCTCCTTTTTCATTGTGTTGATGGTTTCTTTTGCCATGCAGAAGCTTTTCATTTTGATGCTTTTCATTTTGATGTACTCCTGTTTTGTCTTTGTTTCCCTAGTCATAGGAGATGTATTGGCAAATATATTTCAAAGAGAGATGTCTGAGATTTTGCTACCTATGATTTATGCTAGGATTTTTAGGGTTTCCTGACTTACATTTAAATCTTTTATCCATGTTGAGTTTATTCTTGTGTATGGTGTAAGTTAGTGGTCTAGTTTCATTTTTTTTGCATGTATCTTTCCAATTTTCCTGGCACCATTTATTTTATTTTTTTTAAACCAAACCTTTTATTTTATTATACAAAAATAAAACAAAAGGAAACCAGTTGTAATTTCTCACAAATCACAATCTGTTACATTTTCCCATATTATGTGAAGGAACTCTATAGCCTGCTTAAGAAAATATTTGTCTTTCAGATTCAGGATCTTATTTAGTGGCTAGAAAGGTTGCTAAATTAAAGTATAGTTAGAACTCGATGCCTTGGACTTGGTTAAACACACAATAGATCATAGCTCTAGGAAGTGATATTTGTAACAAAATTGGGGCTTTGATTGTTGAGAATTTGGTTACTCCTACTACTTAAGAATTCTGTTAGTTTAATATTCCTACTTTAAAATACATGTATTTTATATATATATTTATAGTTTATCATATATTTATTTATTGACAAAAACAAATTATTTTTACTTTTCCATCTGTCCATTTGTAGCCAGCCAGAAAGCAGGATGTGTTGATGACTCTTAGTTACTGTTCCAAATTTTAATCTGCCTGTTGGTGAAAGATTTGAGAGTTGATGGCAAATATGTAGTAAGCAGTTACTATGTATTTCACATGGTTGTGATGATGGGTGTGTAAAAATAGGAGCCCATGGAGAAATCCACTGACTTCTGCTAACAATGATGTTTTGAAGTTTAGCTGCTCTGAAAGACCCTGGGTTCATAAACAACCAATATTAGAGTTCTCCACATTTCTATGCTTTATTTCTTTTATATATAAATCTTTATTGTGGAAAGTAATACATATGTCCCTTTTTTCTGCCCTTGCCCCCTCTAACCTCCTTCTCCCCCAAGCCTTCACCACCATAATGTCTGTGTCTATGAGTTATGCATATAGGCATATGAGTTCATTGGTTGATCTCTTACCACCCTTCCACCATCCCCTGCCTTCCCTCTGAGGTTTGACAGTCTGTCCAATGTTTCTATCACTCTGGGTCTATTCTTGTTCATCAGTTTATGCTATTCATTAGATTCCACATATGAGTGAGATCATATGTTACTTATCTTTCTCTGACTGGCTTATTTCTCTTAGAATAATGCTCTCTAGGTCCATACGTGCTGTTGCAAATGTTAAGAGTTCTTTCTTTTTTATAGCAGCATATTATTCCATTATGTAGCTGTGCCACAGTGTTTTAATCCACTCATCTGCTGATGGGCACTTAGGCTGTTTCCAAATCTTAGCTATTGTAAATTGTGCTGCTATAAACATAAGGGTGCATATATTCTTTCTGATGGAGTTCTTGGGATATCCTACCTAATAATAGACAAATATGCAAATTGACCATACCTCTGACACACCCACAAGCCACGCCCACCATCCAATCAGAGCGAGCATGCAAATTAACCCAAACCAAGATGGTTACAGCCGCAGAGAGCAAGGTTTCCTAGGTAACAGAGGAAGCCAAGCTTTCCACCTGCCCTGGCCAGGCCTAAGCCTCCACTCAAGCTACAAAATTTCAATTATAGAAGGCAAACAAATTCAAAAAAATGGCGGCAGAATGGAGCTTGAGAGAGCAGGCAAGGGTTGCCGCCAGCAACAGGGGAAGCAAAGCTTTCCGCACACCCTGGCCGGGCCCACCCGCTTAAGGCAACAAAGTTTCAATTATAACCCCAACACAAATGGCTGCCGGCCTCGGAGGGAGCCCCAGGCTTGGCTCTGCTCCAGGCTACAAAGTTTCAATTGTAGAAGGAAAATAAATTCCAGATACCAGGGCCTCTACTTGAGTTGCCAGGGGGCGTGGCCAGCCTGCAAACCACCACAGGCCCCTCGCTCAGGCCGCCCCATGCCCCAAGCGAAACCCCACCTGATCCGGGACACCCTTCAGGGCAAACCAGCTGGCCCCCACCCCTGTACCAGGCCTCTATCCTATATAATAAAAGAGTAATATGCAGCCGAAACCGGTTTGGCTCAGTGGATAGAGCGTCGGCCTGCAGACTGAAAGGTCCCAGGTTCGATTCCGGTCAAGGGCATGGCATGTACCTTGGTTGCGGGCACATCCCCAGTAGGGGTTGCGCAAGAGGCAGCTGATCGATGTTTCTCTATCATTGATGTTTCTAACTCTCTATCCCGCTCTCTTCCTCTCTGTGAAAAATCAATTAAAAAAAAAGAGTAATATGCAGATTGATCATCACTGCAACACACAATATAGCTGCCCCCATGTGGTCA
Source organism: Ia io (assembly GCA_025583905.1). NCBI lineage: Eukaryota > Metazoa > Chordata > Mammalia > Chiroptera > Vespertilionidae > Ia > Ia io. The sequence continues at coordinate 34,401,806 of JAJQQW010000001.1, read as the reverse complement.
AAGATCCTTCCCCATGTGGACACAAGATGGCCACCACAAGATGGCCAGCAGGAGAGGGCAGTTGGGAGGCACCCAGCCTGAAAGGGAGGGCAGTTGAGAGGGACCAGGCCTGCAAGGGAGGGCAGTTGGAGGTGATCAACCCTGCAGGAGAGGGCAATTAGGGGTGACCAGGCCGACAGAGGAGGGAAGTTGGGGGCAAACAGGCTGGCAGCAGAGTGGTTAGGGGGTGATCAGGCTGGCAGGCAGAAGCAGTTAGGGGCAATCAGGAAGGCAGGCAGGCAAGCAGTTGGGAGCCAGCAGTCCTGGATTGTGAGAGGGATGTCCGACTGCCCGTTTAGGCCCGATCCCACAATCAAGGACTTCTGGCTCCCAACTGCTCACCTGCCTGCCTTCCTGATTGCCCCTAACCGCTTCTGCCTGCCAGCCTAAGCACCCCCTAACCACTCCTCTGCCAGCCTGATTGATGCCTAACTGCTCCCGTGTCAGCCTGATTGACAAGGGGTCCCAGATTGGAGAGGGTACAGGCTGGGCTGAGGGACAACCCCCCTCCGTGCAAGAATTTCGTGCACCGGGCCTCTAGTATTCTTAGAAGTGGGATCATTGGGTCAAATGGAAGTTCCATTTTTAATTGCTTTAGGAAATTCAATACTGTTTTCCACAGATGCTGCACTAGTTTTTATTCCCACCAGCAGTATACGAGGGTTTCCTTTTCTCCACATCCTTGCCAACATTTGTTTGTTGATTTGTTGATGGTAGCCATTCTAACAGGTGTGAGGTGGTACCTCATTGTCGTTTTGACTTGCATCTCTCGGATGATCAGTGACTGAGCACTTTTTCATATGCCTGTTGGCCTTCTGAATGTCCATTTTGGAGAACTGACTATTTAGGGCCTTTTCCCATTTTTAATTGGATTGTTTATATTCATTTTGTTAAGTTGTATGAGTTTCCTGTAGATTTTGTAGGTTAAGCCCTTATCAGATGTATCATTGCCAAATATGGTCTCTCATGGGAATGGGATGGGCACTCTTGTTATTTTATTAATGGTTTCTTTTGCTGTGCAGAAGGTTCTTGTTTTGGTGTAGTCCCATTTGTTTATTTTCTCCTTAGTTTCCTTTGCCTTAGGAGATGTATCATTAAACATATTGCTATGAGAAATGTCTGAGATTTTGCTGCCAATGGTTTCTTCTAGGATTTTTAAGTTTCATGTCTTAAATTTATGTCTTTTATTCATTTTGAGTTTATTTTTGTATACAGTGTAAGTTGGTGGTCTAATTTCAAGTTTTTTTGCATGTGTCTGTCCAATTTTCCCAACACCGCTTATTGAAGAGACTATGTTGACTCCATTGTATGCTCTTGCCCCCTTTGTCAAATATTAATTAAGAATAATGACTTGTGTTGATTTCTGGGTTCTCTGTTCTGTTCCATTGGTCTATATGCTTATTCTTAGGCCAGTATCAGACAGACTTGAGAACAGTGACTTTTTAATATAACTTGAAATCTGGTATTCTGGTTCCTCCAACTTTGTTTTTCTTTCTCAAGTTTGCTGCAGGTATTTGGGGTCTTTTTTTCATTCCATATAAATTTTTTGACTGTTTGTTCTAAGTCTGTGAAATATGCTGTTGGTATTTTAATAGGGATTGCATTGAATATATAGATTGCTTTGGGTAGTATAGACATTTTAATGATGTTGATTCTACCAATCCATGAACATGGTATATTCTTCCATTTGTTTCCTTTCCTGAGAGTTCATTCTTGGTGTATAAAAATGCTATAGATTTCTGGGTATTAATTTTATACCCTGCTACATTGCCAAATTCATTAATTAAATCTAGTAGTTTTCTCATGGAGTCTTTAGGGATTTCTGTGTACAATATCATGTCATCTGTGCATAGTGACAGTCTTACTTCCTCCTATCCAATTTGGATGCCTTTTATTTCTTCTTGTCTGATCTCAACGGCTAGCACTTCCTGTACTATGTAGAACAGGAGTGGTGAAAGTGGGCATCACTGTCTTGTTCCTATGGGAAATGGTTTTAGCTTTTGTCCATTGAGCATAATGTTGGCTGTAGGTTTGTCATATAAGGCTTTTATTATGTTGAGATATGATCCCACTATTCCAACTTTGTTGATAGATTTTATTAAAATAGGTGTTGGATTTTGTCCATTGCTTTTTCTGCATCTATTGATATGATCAAGTGGTTTTTATCTTTCAGTTTATGTGATTTATCACATATATTGATTTACGGGTATCGTACAAACCTTGCATTTCTGAAATAAATCCCACTTGGCACTGGTGTATGATCTTTCTAATATATTGTTGGATCGGATTTGCTAGAATTTTGTGGAGAATTTTAGCATCTATCTTCATCAAGGATATTGGCTTATAATTATTTTTCTTTGTAGTGTCTTTATTTGGTTTTGGGATTAGGGTAATGCCTGCCTCATAAAAAGAGCTTGAAAGTGTGCCTTCTTTCTGAATATTTTGGAAGAGTTTCAGGAGGATAGTTGTTAGTCTTCTTTGAAAGTTTGGTAAAACTCTCCCATGAAGCCATCAGAACCAGGGCTTTTGTTTACTGGGAGTTTTTTTATTACTGCTTTGATTTCATCAGTATTTATTGGTCTATTCAGGTTTTCTGATTCTTCCTGAGTTTTGGAAGACTGTATTTTTCTAGGAACATGTCCATTTAGTCAGGGTTGTCCAGTTTATTTCAGTAGAGTTGTTCATAGTATTGTTTAATGATCCTATGGGGTCAGTTGTTACTTCTCCTGTTTTGTTTCTGATTTTTTTTTTTGAGTCCTCTCTATTTTTTGGTGCATCTGGCAAGAGGTTAATCAATCTTGTTTATCCTTTCAAAGATCCAGCTCTTGATTTTATTGATCTTTTGTATTGGGTTGTCTTTGTTTTTGTTTTTGTTTTGTTTTTGTTTTTGATTTGGTTTTTTGTTTGTTTGTTTGTTTGTTTTTGTCTCTATGTCATTTATTTCTGCTCTGAGCTTTATTATTTCCTTCCTTTTACTTACTCTGGGATTTCTTGTTACTCTCTAATTCTTTAAGTTGCAGGGTTAGATAACATATTACCAGTTTTTCTTGTTTTTTGAGGTAGGCCTGTAGTGCTATGAACTTTCCTCTCAGGATTACTTTCATAGTATCCCATAGATTTTGAGTTGTTATGCTTTCATTGACATTTGTTTCCAGGATGTTTTTTATTTCTTCTTTGATCTCTTTGGTAACCCATTCGCTGTTTAATAGCATGCTATTTAGTCTCCATGTGTTTGATTGTTTATGATTGTTTTCATTGTAATTGATTTCTCATTTCATGCCATTATTAACTGAGAAGATGCTTGATACAAATTCAATATTCTTGAATTTGTAGAGACTTAGCCTGTATCCTAACATGTGGTCTATCTTTTAAAATGTCCCATGTGTACATAAGAATAATGTATATTCCACAGCTTTGGGATGAAATGTTCTGAAGATGTCAATTAGTTCCATCTGATCTAGTGAGTAATTTAGGATTGCTGTTTCTTTGCTGATATTTTGCCTTGAGGATTTATCCAGCAATGTTGATGGTGTATTAATAGGTCCTACTATGATTGTGTTGCTGTCAATCTCTCCCTTGATATCTTCCAGAAGTTTTTTTATGTATTTGGGTGCTCCTGTTTGGGTGCATATGTGTTTACTAGAGTTACATACTCTAGTTGTATCGGTCCATTCAATATTATGAAGTGGCTTTCCTTATCTCTTCTTATGGCCTTCACTCTGAGGTCTATTTTGTCAGATATAAAAATTGCTACCCCAGATTTTTTTTTTTCATTTCTATTTGCCTGAAGAATTTCTTTTCTATCCCTTCACTTTCAGTCTGTGTGAGTCCTTTTATTCTGAGGTGAGTCTATTGTAGATAGTATATACACTGAGTGGCCAGATTATTATAATCTCTGAATGCATAATAATTTGGCCACTGAGTGTATATATATATATATTAGAGACCTGGTGCATGAATTTGTGCATGGGTGGGGTCCAGCCAGCCTGGCCAGGGGGAGGGGACATGGGCAGTTGGCCAGCCTTCCTGCTGGTCGAACTCCTGGTCGAGGGGACAATTTGCATATTAGCCTTTTGTTATATAGGCTATACACTGAGTGGCCAGATTATTATGCGTTCAGAGATCATAATAATCTGGCCACTCAGTGTATATGGGTCATATTTTCTTATTCATTCAGCTACCCTATGTCTTTGATTGAAGCATTTAATCCATTTATGTTTAAGGTTATTATTGATAGGTACTTGTTTGTTGCCATTTTTACTCTTTATGCTTGTGTTCCTTTCTCCCTTTCTATTTCTTCAGCATTTCTTGCATTGCTAGTTTGATGGTAATAATCTCTCCTATCCTTTTTTTTTTTTTTTTTGTCTGTGAATCTCCTGATTTCACCTTCAATTTTTAATGATAGCCTTGCTGGATAGACTATCCTTGGATTCAGTCCCTTGCTTTGCATCATTTTGTGTACTTCATTCAGTTCCCTTCTAGCCTGATATATTTCTGTTGAGAAATCAGTTGATAGTCTTATGGGAGATCCCTTGTAGGTAACCTTCCATCTCTCTCTTGCAGCTTTTAAGATTCTTTCTTTTTCTTTTACGCTGGCCAATTTAATTCCAGTGTGTCTTGGAGTGGGTCTTTTCAGGTTAATCTTCCTTGGAACTCTCTGTGCTTCTTGGAATTGTGTGACTTTTTTCATCCCCAAGTCTGGGAAGTTTTCTGTCATTATTTCTTCAAACAGGTTTTCTATTCCTTGCTCAGTTTACTCTCCTTCTGGAACCCCTCTAATGCGGATGTTGTTTCATTTCAAGTTGTCCCAAAGCTCCCTTAGACTCTCCTCTTTTTAGATTCTTTTTCCAGTTGCTGCTCTGGTTGAGTGTTTTCTACTTTGTTTTTTTAACTCCCTGATGAGGTCCTCAGCTTGTTCTAGTCCATTGTTGAAACATTCCATTGTGTTTTTGCAGCTATGTCATTCTTCATTTCCTCTTGATTCTTTTTCGTGTTGCTGAAATTGTCATTCAGCTCCTTATAATTCTAATTGAGTTGTGTGTATTTGGCCTCCAGACGTTAGAGCATTCTTATAACTATTACTCTGAATTCTTTCTCTGACAAATTGCTTGCCTCCATTTCATTTAAATCCTTTTCTGGCAATTCCTCCTTTCCTTTACTTTTGGGATTGTTTCTTTGTCTCCCCATTTTCTGTCCCTTTGCAATTGTTTCTATGTCTTAGATCAAACTGCTACCCATGTTTTGTTTTGTTTTTGGGGGGTGGGGGGGTGGGGGGTGGGAGGGTTGTTCTATGTAGTCAGTGATTTGTGTGGTCCAGTGGTGCAGTCTCTCAGATCTCCTGAGCTGGGTGTTCTAGTGGAGCCCCCTACTTAAGTTATTTGTGTCTCCTGATATAGTTGGGTCTTAAATGTTAGTTTTTCATTCATGGATGTGTTCTCCTCACAGGTTGTCTGACAATGTGACTCACCCTCAGTCTCATTGTGCAAGCTATTGTAGATGTGCTCATGGTTCCGGTTCTTGTGGCAGGGGTTGCCTGAGGTCTCACTGGTGTTCACAGGTTCATGGAGGTCCTGGAGCCACAGTTGAGGTAGTGTGACTCTGGCTGGTGTGGAATGACTGTTGCTAGGGTGGCATCACTCTGTGAATCCCTGTGGGGATCCTGGACTCCATGGTTATGGAGGCTGCCATCCTGGAGTCTGTGGGTGAAGCAGTGGGACTCTGGCTGGGGTGGTTTCACTCTGCAAATCACAAGGGGGCCCAAAAGCCACTGGCTGGGTCTATGGGGGTAAAGGTCTGCAGCTGAAGCTGCATGACCCAGGTGTTCAGGAGCCAGAAACTGGGGAGACAGGAGTAGCAGTATCTGAAGCTGAAGCAGAGTGGCCTTGGCCAAAGAGTCACACCCTCCGTGACTCACCAAGCATTCCAGGAGCTGGTAGCCAAGAAGTTCAAGTCAGTGGGGTCTGCGAATGAAACAACACAGACTTTGCCAGAGAGGGGCATTCTGTGTCTCACCAAGGGGTCTAGTGGCTGGCATATGAGGAATGTGGCTGAAGTGGCATGGCCTTGGCCAGAGAAGCATGACTCACCAAATGGTCCAAGAGCAAGAGGGTGAGGAGGCAGGAGTCTGGGATCAGTGGGTTGTTGGAGGCCAGTCTTGGTGATGATGAGGTTGGGCTCCTTGTCATGACAGCCCTCCTCTTCAAATGGTGTGGTTCTTGTGCCAGATCTGGGCTGCCCAGGGAGTGCCTCCAGCAGTAGCAGGGGTTCCTCATCCAGGAAATCCTGGTCTTCCAGCCCCCGAGCCTCCTGTAGGATCTAACTGTCCCTCTCTCACACAAACACACACACCATGCATGTCCACACACTCCCTCTCACTCCCATACTTATTCACACTCTCCCTCACTGCTGTCCTGCCAGCCACCATCTTCTCATCTCCTCAGCACCATTTATTAAAGAGACCGTCTTGACTCCATTGTATGCTCTTGCTTCCTTCGTCCAATATTAATTGAGTATAATGGCTTGTGTTGATTTCTGACTCTCTTTTCTGTTCTAATAATCAATATGCACACTCTTGTGCCAGTACCAGGCAGTTTTATTAAATTGGTTTTGTAGTATATCCTGATATCTGGTATTGTGATCTCCACAATTTGTTCTTGTTTCTCAAGATTGCTATAGCTATTCAGGGTCTTTTTGGTTCAATGTAAATTTTTGAAGAATTTATTCCAGATCTGTGAAATATAGCATTGGTAATTTTATAAAAATTGCATTGAATCTATAGATTGATTTGGGTAATATGGACATTTTGATTATGTTTATTCTACCAATCTATGACATGGTATACTCTTCCATTTGTTTGTATCTTCCTCTATCTCTTTCTTCCAAGTCATATAGCTTTCCAAATACAGGATTTTACCTCCTTAGGTAATTTTTTTCCTAAGTATCTTAAATATTGCTGTTGCAATGGTAAATGGGATTGTTATTTTAGTTTCCTTTTCTGAGAATTCATTATTGGTATATAAAAATGCCATGAATTTCTGGGTGTAATTTTGTATCCTGATACATTGCCAAATTCATTTATTAAATCTAGTAGGTTTTGATGGAATTTTTAGGGTTTTCTATGTACGATATTATGTTATCTGAGAACTAGAGGCCTGGTGCACAAAATTGGTACATGGGTGGGGTCCCTAGGCCTGGCCAGAGATCAGAGCCTAACGGGGCAGTCTCGCCCAGTCCCGACTGGGGCCAGGCCAGCTAGGGCCTGCCAGCTGCTGGCCACTGGCTGGGGCCTGGGGGACTGCCAGCCACCAGACAGGACCTGCCAGACGGGGCCTACCAGATGGGACTGCAGGAGGGACTGTGGGAGGTTTTCCAGCCAGGGGAAGGGACTGGGGGAGGTTGGCTGGCCATGGAAGGTTGGCTGTTGGAGTGCACTGACCACCAGGGGAAAGCTCCTCCATTGAGCATCTGCCCCCTGGTGGCCAGTGCACATCATAGCCACTGCTCAACTGGTCATTCTGGTTGTTCCAGTTGTTTGGTCATAATGGTTACTTAGGCTTTTATATATATATAGATAATGACAATTTTACTTCCTCTTTTCCAATTTGGGTGCATTTTATGTTTTCTTCTTGTCTGATCGCTATGGCTAGGGCTTCCAGTAGTATGATGAATAAGAGTGGTGAAAGCTGACATCCCTGCCTTGTTCTTATTCTTAAGAGAAATGGTTTTAGTTTTTGCCCATTCAGTATAATGTTGGCTATAGATTTGTCATATATGGACTTTATTGTGTTGTGGTTATACCCCTCTATTCCAATTTTTGTGAGAGTGTTTATTAAAAACTAAAGTCCTGGTGCATGGATTCATGCACCAGTGGGGTCCCTCATTCTGGCCTGCATTCTCTGGCAATCTGGGACCCTTCAGGGGATGTCAAACTGCTTTTCTTGGCCTGATCTTCACAGGCCAGGCCAAGGAACCCCACCGGTGCACAAATCCATGCACTGAGCCTCTAGTATGCATATAAGATATTTGGTTAATCTATTCCCACCCTCCCCCTTCCCCTCTTCCCTCTGAGACTCATCAGTCTGTTCCATGTCTTCATGCCTGTGCATTGAGGATCTGCCCCCTGGTGGTCAGTTCGCATCATAGCTACTGGTCGAATGGTCATCTGGTCACTTAGGCTTTTATATATATGATAGTTCTGGATTTTTTCAAATGCTTTTTCTGCATCTATTGATATGATTATGTAATTTTTTTTTGCCAATTTGTTTATGTGATACTAGAGGCCCGGTTCATGAAATTCGTGCACGAAGGGGGTGTATCCTCAGCCCAGCCTGCACCCTCTCCAATCTGGGACCCCTTGAGGGATGTCCGATCTCCCGTTTAGGCCCGATCCCAATGGGTGGTCGGACATCCCTCTCACAATCCAGGACTTCTGGCTCCCAACCACTCACCTGCCTCTGCCTGATTGCCCCTAACTGCTTCTGTCTGCCAGCCTGATCACCCCCTAATCACTCCACTGCTAGCCTGATCGACACCTAACTGCTCCCCAGCCAGCCCGATTGCCCCTAACTGCCTTCCCCTGCTGACCTGGTCACCCTTAACTGCTCTCCCTTGCCAGCCTGGTCACCCCTAACTGCCCTCCCCTGCCAACCTGGTCGCCCACAATTGCCCTCCCCTACAGGCCTGGTACCCACAACTGCCCTCCCCTGCAGGCCTGGGTCCCCCCCAACTGCCATCCTTTGCTGGCCTGGTCTCCCCCAACTGCCCTCCTCTGCCAGCCAGTCTGGTCACCCCCAACTGCCCACAACTGCCCTCCTCTACCAGCCATCTTGTGGTGGCCATCTTGTGTCCACATGGGAGCAGCCATCTTTGACCACATGGGGGCGGCCATGTTGTGTCTTGGAGTGATGGTCAATTTGCATTTGCATATTACTCTTTTATTAGGTAAGATATTACTTTATTGATAGGTACTTATTTATTGCCACTTTTATTCTTTATGCATATGTTTCTCTCTGTTTCTTCTTTATTATTACTGCAGTCCCTTTAGTATTTCTTGCAGTGCTGGTTTGGTAGTGATAATCTCCTTTATCCTTTTTGTGTGGGAAGCTCTTTACTTCATCATCTATTTTGAATGATAGCCTTGCTGGATATAGTAATCTTGATTTCAGATCCTTGAGTCATTACCTTAGTTACTTCATGTCATTCCCTTCTGGCCTATAGAGTTTCTGATGAAAAATGAGATGACAGCCTTCTGGGGGCTCCTTTATAGATAACAAAATTCTTTTCTCTTGTTGCCTTAAAGATTCTCCCTTTGTCTTTAATTTGGGGCATTTTAATCCTGATATATCTAGACATTGACCTCTTTGGGCTCTTGTTGCTTAGGACGTTCTGTGATGCCTGAATTTGTGTGACTTTTTCCTTCACCATGTTTGGCAAGTTTTCTGCCGTTATCTCTTCAAGCAAGTTCTAATCCCTTGCTCACTTTTTCCACCTTCTTTCACTCCTATGATATGAATATGGTTATGCTTCATGTTGTCCCACAGCTCCCTTAAGATGTCCTCCTAGTATTTTTATTTTATTTTATTCTTGACAGTATTACAAATGCTTCCCATACCCTCACCCCCTTAACCGTCCTCTACCCAGCACCTACCAGATCCTCACAGATCTTCACCACAGTATTGTTTACGTACATGTGTTATGTATATAAATCTTTGGTTTATCTCTCCTTGTCCCCATTCCCGCACATAGGGATATGTCAGTCTGTTCCATGGCTCCATGCTTTGGGTCTTATTTTGTTGGTTAATTAATTTGTTCATTAGATTCCACAAATAGGTGAAAACATGTAATATTTGCTGTTCTCAATTTGACTTCTTAAACTTAGCATAATAGTCTCAAGGTTCATCCATGCTGTCGCAAACGGTAAGAGATCCCTCTTTTTTACCTATGTGAGGTAATATCGCATTGTGGTTTTAATTTGCATTCCTCGGATGATTAGTGACTTTGAGCATTTTTTCATATGTCTCTTAGTCATTTGTATGTCCACTTTGGAGAAGTGTCTATTCAGGTCCTCTGCCCATTCTTTTATTGGGATTATTTGTCTTTCTTTTGTTAAGTTGTATGAGTTCTTTATATATTTTGGAGATTAAACCCTTATCAGATGTATCATTGGCAAATATATTCTCCCATACAATATATTCCTTTTTCATTTTGATTGTGGTTTCCTTTGCTGTGCAAAAGTTTATTTTTTTTTATATAGGTCCTTTTTTAAAATTTTTTCCTTAGTTTCCTTTGCCCTAGGACCGTGGTCAGCAAACTGCGGCTCGCAAGCCACATGCCACTCTTTGGCACCTTGAGTGTGGCTCTTCCACAAAATACCATGGCCTGGGTGAGTCTATTTTGAAGAAGTGGCGTTAGAAGAAGTTTAAGTTTAAAAAAGTTGGCTCTCAAAAGAAATTTCAATCGTTGTACTGTTGATATGTGGCTCTGTTGACTAATGAGTTTGCCAACCACTGCCCTAGGAGATGTATTGGCAAAATTTCTGCTACATAAAATGTCTGAGTTTTTTTTTTTTTGTATTTATATAATCTCATAGATTTTTATTTTTATTTATTTTTTAATTACTTTATTGATTAAGGTATCACATATTCATCCTCATCACCCCCATTCCCATCTCAAACCCCTCCCCACGCATACCCCCACCCCCCTGTTGTCCGTGATCACTGGTTAGGCTCATATGCAAGCACACAAGTCCTTTGGTTGATCTATCTCCCCTATCCCTACCCTCCCCTACCTTCCCTCTGAGGTCTGACAGCCTGATCGATGCTGTTCTTGTTCATCAGTCTATGTTGTTCCTCATTTCCCATAGATGAGTGAGCTCATGTGATACTAGAAATACACTTATACAAACCAAAAATGAGACAAGCAATAATGGTTATGCTGAGAAGCAAATGAATCAGTCTACAGTGAGTTTCTTTCTGGGCCAACAGTTCTTTTGAGTCCCAATTTCTATATCAAACAGTTCCTTATGTGTACATGTCAGCAATGATATTTCAGTACTGGATGGTGGACAAATGGTGGTAATGCAGGTCCCACCTTCTCTGGTTTGGTCCTGGGCAACCTGCAGTGACGCACAGCTGCTGACTGCTAGTATGGCAAGGCGTCGTCAGCGTCTTTCATCTCTGGACTGTTTCTCTTCTGTCTCCATGGCTGGAGCACTCCTGTCACTTCCTCTCTGTTGCAGGAATCCACATGGTCTCGGAGTTGTTTTCTTAAATATACAAACATATTCTCAACCAAAAGTTAATAAAGGAATCTTTTCTATAAATTTGACTTGGGATCCTTTTTCATTTTTTGCCCAAACGATTTTCCTTTGGCTTGTTTTGACACCATGTGTGTTTTTCATGGGTGTCTTGCTGTTAGCATTACAAATGAAAGTTAATTTTCTAAGGTAAAAATTTTCTATATGTAATTTACTTACAGGATATTTTTCCTTACATGATATTCTTCTACTATTCCCCCTTTTTTGGTTTAAATATCAGGAGGCTATGCTGTAATTTTATGCTGTAATCTTGATAGCTTTTAAATTTTAATTTTTTGCAGTAAAATGTGACTGCTTTAGGTTCATTACATGTTACGCAATTTTACCATAAGATGAACTACCAATAAAAATTTTAGTTATCACTTTAGGAACAGCTTTTTTTCCAGTACAACTTATTTTTCTAGAATATTCGCTTATTTCAATTAGCCAATTTAAATTAGCCTGAAAACTTGACTACTATTTTGCTGTCAAATTTAATACTCTAACAACCATCTTATTTTACCCTGTAAATATTAGTGGAAAGGATTATTTGCCTTCTTGAGTAGGCCCTGAGCATTCCTGGTGCTAGGCTGGGTTTAGATATCAAAAACCCCAGTTCCCCTCATCATGGATACAAGACATCTCCATCGAGTCTTGTAGTGAGAGGGCAACTGCTGTCAGCCAAGTCTCTGTCTATTACCTGGGTCCCAATTTGAGCTGGGCATGGGAAGCTAAGCAGCCCTGGGGGCAGGAGACCTCTCTCAGCAGGGGTGATGGTTCAAGCCCCTGCAAACTTGGGGGGGGTGAAGGTCTGTGCCTCACCTCTGTTGACCCCCAATTTCTCTCCTGATGGCCCCTTTGCAACTGTGCCTGTCTTAGGTTGTTCCTTCCCTGAGGAATCTTACCTGTATCTGGATAACCAGACATCCTCCAGGGCCAAGCAGGGTGATGTGAGGTTCAGTTTTGTCTCCTTGGTAGCCTATGCCCCCGTGGCCTCCACGCCCAGCACCTGCCTTGGGATCCCCTCACCTGCTGGTAGGGCCCCATCACTGATCACATACCTTGTGGAACCCAGGTTTCTTCTCCAGGGAGGGACCAGCTCACCCGACTGGGCAAGGGACAGATTCATGGTACCATCCATCACGAGGCTTCAATCTCGGTATGAACAGAAAGCTCAGGCAACAGCTGTGGGCAATTGGATTGTGAGAAGAGGGTCCCTCTTGGCCAAAAGGGCAAGAGGGGCCAATGTAGAATAATTGGGTGCCTTCCCAGGGGGCCCTCTACACAGTGGAAGGGATTAAATCCTTTCATGTCCTTTTTAAATTGCTGCCAGACATTCAAAGAATTAGTTTGTAATTTTGTTTGGGATAATTGTATATTATGCTGTTGTAATTCTAAAATATCTAGAGATGTGTTACCTTTGTCTCCAAGCACCAAAAAGATGATTTTATATTGATACCCAAGGGTGTGAGGTACTATTATAGGTAATGGGGGTAACACAAATCTGGGAAAAATTATAATGACATTGTAGAATAATATCATGTAAGGATATTCTTTGCTCTAGGCCAGTGATGGGCAACCTCTTGAGCTTGGTGTGTCAAACTTCGCCAAAAAACTGAGCATAACTCGGGTAGTGTGTCACTTTGAGGAAAAAACTAACTCCAAGATTCTAGTCGCAAATGTTTCATCCTCAGGAGCAGCAAATGTTTCATCCTCAGCATGCGGCCGGGTGTCATCAGAAATGGCTACGCATGTCAGTGCTGACACATGTGTCATAGGTTCGCCATCACTGCTCTAGGCCATGGCAATTCCATTTCAAACTTGCTGCCAATTTCTTTTTTTATAGACGAGGTCCTAGTTACATTTTCTACACCTCTCCCAGGAGCAAGTAGTGATAGTCCCTTTCTTTGGTGTCCACACAAGCCAAAAACCTCTCTTTAATTTTACATACAAAGGAGCAATGGTTTGGTTTTGTGTCATACAAAATGGAAGCTCGGTGGATACCTCTGTGTAATTATACTTCCTTGTCCCACACATGGTCCTCCCGGATGACTAAGGTGTTTGATATTATTGGTGACTACATTAGGAGGGGGATCAGCCCACATAAGGGCTCTTACATATGAAGGGTCAGGAACATAAGTCCAAAATACTTCCCCATTTGCCCCAGGTAATATTACCGTACAGCTGATGACTGGTAGCATGTCAAGAAAGATGTTCTCAGGCATCCTTGGGGTTCTGGTTACCTCACAATTTCTATTTTATTTTTTTTAAAAGTTTTATTTTTATCATTATTTTTTTATATGTGTCCTTATTCCTCCATTACCCCCCATCCCCAATTCGTGCCCCCCCCCTGTTATCTGTGTCCATTGATTAGGCTTATTGCATGTACACAAGTCCCTTGATTGACCTCTCCCCCTTTCTCCCACCGACCCACTCCTTCCCTGAGGTTTGAGGTTCTGATCGACGTTTCTCAGTCTCTGCATCTGTTCTTGTTCATCAGTCTATGCCATTAATTATACTCCACAAATGAGTGAGATCCTGTGATATATATCTTTCTCTGCCTGGATTATTTTACTTAGCATAATGCTCTCCATCTCCACCCATGTTGTTGCAAATGGTAGGAGCTCCTTCTTTTTTAAAGCAGCGTAGTATTCCATTGTGTAGATGTACCACAGTTTTTTAATCCACTCATCTGCTGATGGGCATTTGGGCTGTTTCCAAATCTTAGCAATGGTGAATTGTGCTGCTATGAACATAGGGGTGCATGTGTCCTTTCTGATTGGTGTTTCTAGTTTCTTGGGATATAGTCCTAGGAGTGGGATCACTGAGTCAAATGGGAGTTCCATTTTTAGTTTTTTGAGGAAACTCCATACTGTTCTCCACAGTGGCTGTTCCAGTCTTCATTCTCACCAGCAGTGCAAAAGAGTTCCTTTTTCTCCACATCCTCGCCAACACTTGTTGTTTGTTGATTTGTTGATGATAGCCATTCTGACAGGTGTGAGATGGTACCTCATTGTTGTTTTGATTTGCATCTCTCTGAGGATTAGTGGCTTTGAGCAGGTTTTCATATGTCTCTTGGCCTTCCTTCTGTCTTCTTTCGAAAAGTGTCTGTTTAGATCAGTTGCCCATTTTTTGATTGGGATGTTTATCTTCTTTTTGTTAAGTTGTATGAGTTCTCTCTAAATGTTGGAGATTAAACCCTTATCATTGATATCATTGGCAAATATGTTCTCCCATGCAGTGGGCTTTCTAGTTGTTTTATTAATGGTTTCTTTTGCTGTGCAAAAGCTTTTTATTTTGATGTAGTCCCATTTGTTTATTTTCTCTTTAGCTTTCATTGCCCTAGGAGCAGTATCAGTGAAGAAGTTCTTTCGGCATATGTCTGAGATTTTCTGCCTATGGATTCCTCTTATATTTTTATGGTTTCCAGTCTTATGTTTAAGTCCTTTATCCATTTTGAGTTTTTTTTTGTGTATGGTGAAAGTTGGTGATCAGGTTTCATTTTTTTGCATGTATCTGTCCAATTTTCCCAACACGATTTGTTGAAGAGACTGTCTTGACTCCATTGTATGTACATGCTTCCTTTGTCAAATATTAATTGGGCATACTGGTTTGAGTCGATTTCTGGGTTCTCTATTCTATTCCATTGATCTAAGTGTCTGTTCTTGTGCCAGTACCAGGCTGTTTTAAGAACAGTGGCTTTGTAATACAGCTTGAATTAGGTATTGAGATCCCACCTACTTTGTTCTTCTTTCTGAGGATTGCTGCATCTATTCGGGGTCTTTTTTTATTCCAGATGAATTTTTGGAGAGTTCGTTCTAGGTCTGTGAAATATGCCATTAGTATTTAATGGGAAGTGCATTGAATTTATAGATTGCTTTGGGTGGTATGGACATTTTGATTATGTTGATTCTACCAATCCATGAACATGGTATGTTCTTCCATCTGTTTATGTTTTCCTCTATCTCTTTTTTCAGAGTCATGTAGTTTTCCATGTATAGGTCTTTTATCTCCTTAGTTAAGTTTATTCCTAGGTATCTTAATTTTTTTTTGGTGCGATGGTAAATGGGATTGCTTTTTTAGTCTCTCTTTCTGTAAGTTCACTATTGGTGTATAGAAATGCCATAGATTTCTTGGTGTTAATTTGGTATCCTGCCTCAGTGCCAAATTCATTTATTAAGTCTAGTAATTTTTTGATGGAGTCTTTAAGGTTTTCTACATATAGTATCGTGTCATCTGCGAATAAGGAGAGTTTTTCTTCTTCTTTTTCAATTTGGATGCCTTTTATTTCTTCTTCTTGTCTGATCACAATGGCTAGTACATCCAGCACTATGTTGAACAGGAGCGGTGAGAGTGGGCATCCCTGTCTTGTTCCTGTTCTTAGTGGAAATGGTTTTAGTTTTTGCCCATTGAGTATGATGTTGGCTGTAGGTTTGTCATATATGGCTTTTATGATGTTGAGGTGTGATCCTTCTATTCCCACCTTGCTGAGAGTTTTTATCAAGAAAGGTTGTTGGATTTTGTCAAATGCTTTTTCTGCATCTATTGATATTACTATATGATTTTTATCTCTCAATTTGTTTATGTGATGTATCACGTTTATTGATTTGTGAATATTGTACCATCCTTGCATCCCTGGAATAAATTCTACTTGGTCATGGTGTATGATCTTTCTGATGTACTGCTGGAGCCGATTTGCTAGAATTTTGTTGAGGATTTTGGCATCTATGTTCATGAGGGATATTAGCCTGTAATTCTCTTTCATTGTGTTGTCTTTATCTTGTTTTGGTATTACGGTGATGCTGGCTTCATAGAAGGAGCTTGGAAGTGTTCCTTCCTCATGAATTTTTTGGAATAGTCTGAGGAGAATAGGTTTTAGTTCTTCCTTGAATGTTTGGTAAAATTCCCCTGTGAAGCCATCTGGCCCTGGGCTTTTGTTTGCTGGAAGCTTTTTGATGACTCCTTCAATTTCCTCCATAGTTATCAGCCTATTGAGATTGTTAGAATCTTCCTGAGTAAGTTTTGGAAGGTTGTATTTTTCTAGGAATGTATCCATTTCCTCCAGGTTGTCTAGTTTGTTAGAATATAATTGATTATATTATTTTTAACAATCTTTTGTATTTTGGTGGGGTCTGTTGTTATTTCACCTTTTTCATTTCTGATTTTGTTTATTTGGGTCCTCTCTCTTTGCTTCTTGGTGAGCCTGGCTAGAGGTTCATCAACCTTGTTTATCATTTCGAAGAACCAGCTCTTGATTTTGTTGATCTTTTGTATTGTTTTTTTGTTCTCTATGTCATTCATTTCTGCTCTGATATTTATTATTTCCTTTCTTCTGCTCACTCTGTGCTTTTCTTCTTGCTCTCTTTCTAATTCTTTGCGTTGTTGAGTTAGATTATTTATTACCATTTTTTCTTGTTTTTTGAGGTAGGCCTGTAGAGCTATAAACTTCCCTCTCAGGACTGCTGTCATTGTGTCCCATAGGATTTGCAATGTTGTGTTTTGATTGTCATTAGTCTCCAGGATGTTTTTAATTTCTTCTTTGATCTCATTGATAACCCAATCATTGTTTAGTAGCATTCTATTAAGCCTCCAAGTGTTTTATTTTGTTTTTGGAATGTTTTTATTGTTGTTTAATTCTAATATTATGCCATTGTGGTCTGAGAAATGCTTGATATGATTTCAATATTTTTGAATTTGGGGAGACTTTGCTTGTGACCTAATATGTGGTCTATTTTTGAAAATGTCCCATGTGCACTTGAGAAGAACGTATATTCCGTGGCATTTGGGGTGAAATGCTCTGAAGATGTCAATTAGGTCCAACTGATCTAGTGTGTCATTTAGAATTGCTGTTTCTTTGCTGATTTTTTGTCTAGAGGATTTGTCCAGTGATGTCAGTGGTGTATTAAAGTCCCCTACTATGATTGTATTGTTGTCGATCTCTCCCTTGATATCTTCCAGGACATTTTTTATGTATTTGGGTGCTCCTGCATTGGGTGCATATATGTTTACCAGAGTTATATCTTCTTGTTGAATTGCTCCCTTTAGTATTTTGTAGTAGCCTTCCTTATCTCTTATTATGGTCTTTACTTTGAGGTCTATTTTATCAGCAATAAGTGTCACAGCCATAGCTTTTTTCTCATTTCCATTTGCCTGAAAAATGTTTTTCCATCCCTTCACTCTCAGTCTGTGTGAATCCTTTGCTCTGAGGTGGGTCTATTGTAGACAACAAATAAATGGGTCATGTATTCTTATCCATTCAGCTACCCTATGTCTCGATTCGTGCATTTAATCCATTTACGTTTAATGTTATTATTGACAAGTACATGTTTGTTGTCATATTTTCCCTTAGTGTTTGTGTTTCTTCTTGCCTTTCTCTTTCTTCTTTTTACAGCAGTCCCTTTAGCATTTCTTGCATTGCTGGATTGGTAGTGATAAACTCTCTTAGCCCTTTTTTGTCTGTGAAACTCCTGATTCCACCTTCAATTTTGAATGATAGCCTTGCTGGTTATAGTATTCTTAAATTCAAATCCTTGCTTTGTATCACTTTGTATATCTCTTTCCATTCCCTTCTGGCCTGGTGTGTTTCTGTTGAGAAATCAGTTGATATTCTAATAGGACATCCCTTGTAGGTAACTTTCTGTCTCGCTCTAGCAACCTTTAAGATTCTTACTTTGTCGTTGGTGTTCGCCAATTTCATTATGATGTGTCTTGTTGTCGGTCTTTTGGGGTTCAACTTGTTTAGGACTCTATGTACTTCTTGGACTTGCATGGTGTTTGTTTTTTTTTTTTTTGCCAATATCAGGAAAGTTTTCTGTCATTATTTCTTCAAACAGGTTTTCTATTCCTTGCTTCTCTTCCTCTCCTTCTGGTATCCCTATTATGTGAATATTGTTTTGTCTTGTGTTGTCCCAAAGCTCCCTTAGGCTCTCCTCTTGCTTTTTAAGTCTTTTTTCCAGTTGCTGCTGTGTTTTTGAGTGTTTTCCTACTCTGTCTTCTAATTCGCTGATGTGGTCCTCAACCTCTTCTAGTCTACTGTTCAAACCTTACATTGTGTTCTTTATTGCAGCTATGTCATTCTTCATCTCCTCTTGGTTCTTTTTCATGCTGGCGACATTCTCATTCAGCTCTTTATAATTCTCATTGAGTTGTGTGTATTTGTTATTGAGTTGTGTGTATTTGTCATCCAGCCGTTTAAACATCCTTATTACCATTACTCTGAATTCTTTCTCTGATATGCTGCTAGCCTCAATTTCATTTAACTCTCTTTCTGGCGATTCCTCTTTTTCTTTCCTTTGGGGATTGCTTTTTTGTCTTCCCATGTTTTCCTGTAATGTTTTAGTTGTAGATCCGCTTGCTCTGCTACCCAGGTTCTTTTGGGGATGGTGCTACTGGTGTAATCTCTCATGTCTCCTGGGCTTGGTAATCTAGTGTAGCTCCCTACTTGAGCTATTTGGGTTCTCTTGATGTAGGCCTGCAAGTTTGTGAGGCACAACTGCAGTGTCTAGAAGTCAGCAGCTATGGAGGGGAGTGTTCCAGATTTTTCTCTCTTGCACCCTCAGTTGAAATCGCGTGTGTCCAGCGGGGACTCACAATGGCACCCAGGAACCGTCTGTTGGGAGAGCTCACAGTGGCTCCCACTAGCGCCCTGTGTGTAGATGGGCTCAGCGTGCCTGCCTGTTGGAAATTCACATCTGTGGAGGTGTGTTTGCAGGCGCAGACCTCTGATGCGCTCTGAGGGGTCCTGGCACTGAGGTTGAGCAGTTAGGGTGAATGTGGGCAGTTATTCAGGAAGAGGGGTTTCAGAATTTCTGCTGCGGGGCAGTGCGTCCTTTTCTGCACAGAATCACACCCAGCAGGGGCTCAAAGCAACTCCCCAGAAGACCCTGTGGGTATATGGACTCAAGGTGCCTTCCCTTGTCTGTGGCCTTGAGTTTGCCGGCTTTGGGAATGTGCGCATGAACTGGTGGTGCGTTTGCCTGCACAGATCTCTGACACACTCTGAGGGGCCCTGGCACTGAAGTTGCACAGCTGGGGTTTCCGTGGGCAGTTATTTAGGAAGAGGCAGTTCAGAATTCCTACTGCGGGGTAGCGCGTCCTTGTCCGTGCAGAATGACACCCTCGGGGGCTCTCAGTGGTTCCTAAACACTGCCTGGGTAGTGGAGTTCCTGGGTGTCTATGGGGCTAGGAATGCAGCGAATCCTGAGTTCCGGCACTGGGGAGGGGGAGGTTGTACTTACTGCTGTCAGGTGGCGCACCTTTGGAGGTGAAGGTCCCAGGGTCCACGTGTCTGCAGCTGTGGTGGCAGGTCTTCTACCAGAGTGGCTGTAGTGTCCTAGTTTGCTTGCGAGACCAGACTGGGTGGTGGCAAGGCTAGGATTTTAGCATCAAGTAGTTCTCTTCTTCAAGATATCATGGTCTCTGTGCCGCTGGTGTCCTCCCCGGAGTGTTTGCAGTGGCCGCAGGGTTTTACCTTCAAAGACGGCCCGGATTGGAAGCCCCCTGAAAGAACTGCAGGGTCTAACTGTCCCTATTTCACTCACACCCACACAACCACACACGTCCTCACATACCTCTATCACTCCTTCACTCGATCACACACTCTCCCTCCCTACCTTCCTGCCGGTTGCCATCTTTTTCCCCAAATGTCTGAGATTTTACTGCCTATGTTTTCTTCTAGGATTTTTATGGTTTCATTGTTTATATTTTAGTCTCATTCATTTTGAGCTTATTCTTATGTGTGGTGTAAGTTGGTGGTCTAGTTTTATCTTTTCATGTGTCTGTCCAGTTTTTTCACACCATTTGTTGAAGAGACTATCTTACTCCCCTGTATGTTCTTGACTTCCTTGTTAAATATTAATTTCCCATAATGATGTAGGTAAATTTCTGGGGTCTCTGTTTTGTTCCATTGGTCTATGTACCTATTCTTGTGCCAGTACCAAGATGTTTTCATTACATTGGCATTGTAGTTTAGTTTGATATCCAGTATTGTGATCCCTCCTACTTCATTCTTCTTTCTCAAGATTGTTGTAGCTATTCCAGTTCTTTTATGGTTCTTTATAAATTTTTGGAATATTTTTTCTATTCCTGAGAAGTATTCCAGTTGGTAATTTAATGGGTAGTGCGCTGAATCTATAGATTGTTTTGGGTAGTATGGATATTTTAATGATGTTTATTCTTCCAATTCATGAACATTGTATACTCTTCCATTTGTTTATATCTTCTTCTATTTCTTTTTTCAATGTTCTATAGTTTTCCAAGTATAGTTCTTTTACCTCCTTGGTTATGTTTATTCCTAGGTATCTTATTTTGTTACTGTTGTTGCAATGGTGAATAGGAAGTATAATTCCTCTTATTCCCCCTTTGCTGAGAGTTTTTATCATAAAAGTGTGCTGGTTGTTGTATAGTTTTATCTGCAACTATTGATATAATCATGTGATTTTTATCTTTCATTTTGTTTATGTGCTGTATTACATTTATTGATTTACAATATTATACCAACCTTGAATCCAGAATAAATCATATTTGATCATGATGTATGTTCTTTTTTTTTGAATCTTTTTTTTATTTTTTTTTTATTTTTTTATTTTTAATTTTTTTTCCAATTTTTTTTATTAAGGTATTATATGTGTACATATCTTACCATTGCCCCCCCACCCCACTCCCACATATGCCCTCACCCCCCAGAGTTTTGCGTCCATTGGTTATGCTTATATGCATGCATACAAGTCCTATGATTAATCTCTTATCTTCCCCACCTCTCCCTAACTTTCCTGCTGTAATTTGACAGACTGTTTGATGCTTTACTGCCTCTGTATCTATCTTTTTGTTCAAGTTTTTAATGTTCTTTATTATCCATAAATGAGTGAGATCATGTGGTATTTTTCTTTCATTGACTGGCTTATTTCACTTAACATAATGTTCTCCAATTCCATCCAGGTTGCTGCAAATGGTTAGAATTCCTTCTTTTTTATGGCAGCATAATATTCCATTGTGTAGATGTACCATAGTTTTCTGATCCAGTCATCTGCTGATGGGCACCTAGGCTGTTTCCAGATCTTAGCTATTGTAAATTGTGCTGCTATGAACATAGGGGTGCATATATCCTTTCTTATTGGTGTTCCCAGTTTCTTAGGATATATTCCTAGGAGTGGGATTACTGGGTCAAATGGGAGTTCCATTTTCAGTTTTTTGAGGAAACTCCATACTGTTCTCCACAGTGGCTGCACCAGTCTCCATTCCCACCAGCAGTGCATGAGAGTTCCTTTTTCTCCGCATCCTCGCCAACACTTGTCGTTTGTTGATTTGTTGATGATAGCCATTCTGACAGGTGTGAGATGATACCGCATTGTTGTTTTGATTTGCATCTCTCGGATAATTAGTGACGTTGAGCATGTTTTCATATGTCTCTTGGCCTTCCGTCTTCTTTGGAAAAGATTCTATTTAGGTCCGTTGCCCACTTTTTTATTGGATCATTTGTCTTCCTTTTATTAAGTTGTATAAGCTGCCTGTAGATGTTGGAGATTAAACCTTTATCAGTGATGCCATTTGCAAATATGTTCTCCCATGCAGTGGGCTTTCTTGTTGTTTTGTTGATAGTTTCTTTTGCTGTAAAAAAGCTTTTTATTTTGATATAGTCCCATTTGTTTATTTTCTCTTTAGCTTCCATTGCCCTAGGGGCAGTATCGGTGAAGAAGTTCTTTTGACATATGTCTGAGATTTTGCTGCCTGTGGATTTCTCTAGTATTTTTATGGTTTCCCGTCTTATGTTTAAGTCCTGTATCCATTTTGAGTTTATTTTTGTGTATGGCGTAAGTTGGTGATCTAGCTTCATTTTTTTGCATGTGTCTGTCCAATTTTCCCAACACCATTTATTGAAGAGACTGTCTTTATTCCATTGTATGTTCATGCCTCCTTTGTCAAATATTAATTGAGCATAGTGGTTTGGATCAATATCTGGATTCTCTATTCTGTTCCATTGATCTATATGTCTGTTCTTGTGCCAGTATCAGGCTGTTTTGAGAATAGTGGCTTTGTAATACAGCCTGAAATCTGGTATTGAGATCCCTCCTACTTTATTCTTCTTTATCAGGATTGCTGTGGCTATTCGGGGTCTTTTTTTATTCCAGATGAATTTTTGGAGAGTTCTTTCAAGGTCTGTGAAATATGCCGTTGGTATTTTGATGGGGAGTGCATTGAATCTATAGATTGCTTTGGGTAGTATGGACATTTTAATGATGTTGATTCTACCAATCCATGAACATGGTATGTTCTTCCATCTGTTTACGTCTTCCTCTATCTCTTTTTTCAGTGTCCTGTAGTTTTCCGTGTATAGGTCTTTTATTTCCTTAGTTAGGTTTATTCCTAAGTATCTTAATTTTTTTGGTACAATGGTAAATGGGATTGCCTTTTTAGTCTCTCTTTCTGTAAGTTCACTATTGGTATATAGAAAGGCCATAGATTTCTTGGCGTTAATTTTGTGTCCTGCTACATTGCCGAATTCATTTATTAAGTCTATTAGTTTTTTGACAGAGTCTTTCAGATTTTTTATGTACAATATCATGTCGTCTGCAAATAAAGACAGCTTTACTTGTTATTTTCCAATTTGGATGCCTTTTATTTCTTCTTCTTGTCTAATTGCAATAGCTAATACTTCCAGTACTATGTGAAACAGGAGTGGTGACAGTGGGCATCTCTGTCTTGTTCCTGTTCTTAGGGGAAATGTTTTTAGTTTTTGTCCATTGAGTATGATGTTTGCTGTGGGTTTATCATATATAGCTTTTATTATGTTGAGGTATGAGCCTTCTATTCCCACCTTGTTGAGAGTTTTTATCAAGAAAGGGTGTTGGATTTTGTCAAATGCTTTTTCTGCATCGATTGATATGACTATGTGATTTTTATCTCTCAATTTGTTTATGTGATGTATCACGTTTATTGATTTGCGGATATTGTACCATCCTTGCATTCCTGGGAAAATCCTACTTGGTCATGGTGTATGATCTTTCTGATGTACTGCTGGAGCCAATTTGCTAGAATTTTGTTGAGGATTTTGGCATCTATGTTCATGAGGGATATTGGTCTGTAATTCTCTTTCATTGTGTTGTCTTTATCTGGTTTTGGTATTAGGGTGATGCTGGCTTCATAGAAGGAGCTTGGAAGTGTTCCTTCCTCTTGAATTTTTTGGAATAGTCTGAGGAGGATAGGTTTTAGTTCTTCCTTGAATGTTTGGTAAAACTCCCCTGTGAAGCCGTCAGGCCCTGGGCTTTTGTTTGCCGGAAGCTTTTTGATGACTGCTTCAATTTGATCCATAGTTATTGGCCTATTGAGCTGTTGAGATTCTTCTTGATTGATTTTTGGAAGGTTGTATTTTTCTAGGAATATGTCCATTTCCTCCAAGTTGTCCAGTTTGTTGAAATAGAGCTGTTCATAGTATTTTTTGACAATCCTTTGTATTTCTGTGGGGTCTGTTGTTATTTCACCTTTTTCATTTCTGATTTTGTTTATTTGGGTCCTCTCTCTTTGCTTCTTGGTGAGCCTGGCTAGAGGTCCATCAATCTTGTTTATCTTTTCAAAGAACAAGCTCTTGTTTTTGTTGATCTTTTGTATTGTTTCTTTGGTCTCTATGTCATTTATCTCCGCTCTGATCTTTGTTATTTCATTCCTTCTGGTTACACTGGGCTTTTCTTGCTGCTCTTTTTCTAGCTCTTTGAGTTGTAGGATTAGGTAATTTATTACCATTGTTTCTTGTTTTTTGCAATAGGCTTGTAGAGCTATGAACTTCCCTCTCAAGACTGCTTTCGCTGTGTCCCATAGATTTTCGATTGTTGTGTTTTCATTGGCATTAGATGCCATGATGTTTTTTATTTCTTCTTTGATCTCTCTGGTGACCCAGTCCTTGTTTAATAGCATGCTGTTTAGTCTCCATGTGTTTGATTTCTTTGGATTGTATTTATTGTAGTTGATTTCCAGTTTTATGCCACTGTGATCTGAGAAGATGCTTGATATAATTTCTATCTTCTTGAATTTGAAGAGACTTTGCCTGTGACCCAGCATATGGTCTATCTTTGAAAATGACCCATGTGCACTTGAGAAGAATGTATATTCTGTGGCTCTGGGGTGAAACGTTCTGAAGATGTCAATTAATTCCATCTGGTCTAGTGAGTCATTTAGGATTGCTGTTTCTTTGCTGATATTTTGTTTAGAGGATTTGTCCAATGGTGATAGTGGGGTATTAAAGTCTCCTACTATGATTGTATTGCTATTAATCTCTCCTTTGATATCCTCCAGGAGTTTTTTTATGTATTTGGGTGCTCTTATATTGGGAGCGTATATGTTTACCGGAATTATTTCTTCTTGTTGGATTTCTCCCTTTAGTATTATGAAGTGGCCTTCCTTATCTCTTGTTATGGCATTTACTTTGAGGTCTAATTTGTCAGATATAAGTATTGCTACCCCATCTTTTTTTTTCATTTCCATTTGCCTGGAAGATATTTTTCCATCCCTTCACTTTCAATCTGTGTGAGTCTCTTGTTCTGAGGTGGGTCTCTTGTAGACAGCATATATATGGGTCATGTTTTTTTATCCATTCAGCCACTCGATGTCTTTTGATTGGAGCATTTAGTCCGTTTACATTTAAAGTTATTACTGAAAGGTATTTGTTTGTAGTCATATCTATTTTTGTGTTGGTATTCCTTCTTACCTGTTTATTTCTTCTTTTTACAGTATTCCCTTTAGCAATTCTTGCATTGCTGGTTTGGTGGTGATAAACTCCCTGAGTCTTTTTTTGTCTGCGAAGCTCCTGATTTCCCCTTCAATTTTGATTGATAGTCTTGCTGGATATAGTATTCTTGGATTCAGTCTTTTGCTTTGCAACACTTTGTATATCTCCTTCCATTCACTTCTAGCTTGTTGTGTTTCTGTTGAGTAATCATTTGACAATCTGATGGGTGTTCCTTTGTAGGTAACTCTCTGTCTCTCTCTTGCCGCCTTTAAGATTCTCTCTTTATCATTTATATTTGCCATTGAAATTATGACATGTCTTGGTGTGGGTCTTTTGGGGTTGATCCTGCTTGGGACTCTCTGTACTTGCGTAACTTTTATCTTTCCCATATCCGGGAAGTTTTCTGTCATTATTTCTTCAAATAGATTTTCTAACCCCTGCTGCTCTTATTGTCCTTCTGGCAGCCCTATTATACGCATGTTACTTCGCTTCATGTTGTCCCGAAGCTCCCTTAGGCTTTCCTCCTGCTTTTTAATTTTTTTCTCCAATTGCTGTTCAGATTGAGCTTGTTTCTGTACCTGATCTTCTAACTCATTAATTCAGTCCTCTGCTTCTTGTAGTCTACTGTTGAAACTTTGCATGGTGTTTTTGATTGTAGCTATATCACTTTTCATTTCTTCCTGATTCTTGCATAAGTTGTTGATTTTCTCATCCATCCTATGTATAAATTCCACGACCATTAATCTGAACTCCTTTTCGGTCATGTTGCAAGCTTCAGTTTCACTAATTTCCTTTCTTGGTGACTCCACATTTTCTTTCCTCTGTGAGTTATTTCGTTTCCCCATTCTGGCTATCACCAGAAAGCTCAAGCTTCCATTTGCGTGGACCTGGGCTGTGTGCTGTGGGGACTTCGCTCCACCCGAGTTTCACTGAAGTGCTCTGACACTAGGACGTGTGGCTGCCTTTGGTTGGTGGGAACCAGACTTGTCCAAGGTCAGTGTCCCAGTGTTCCGTGTGGTCTCGTGTGCACACTTAGAATCAGGGGCCCTGTCTGCACCACACTGTTGGTATGTGCTGAAAATGAGATCCTTAGCATGTGCCAGGAGTCAGAATTTCCCTCTGTCTGCACCAAGAATCGAGTGTCAGAGTCTCTGTTGCCTTGTGCGGTTTCTCGTTGAGAATCAGGGTCCCTGTGTGTGCATGCACCAACAACTGGGGTCGTTGGCTCTTAGTGTGAATGCGCTGTGAGTCAGGGATCCCAGGCAGCTGTGTCCGGCGTGCCAAATTCCCTGAAGTGGAGCTGCGTCCTGTGTGTGCTCTCTCTACTGAGCCAAACCGGCTAGGGCGCACACTCTCAAATCCCTGAAGGTGAGCTGCCTCTGTGCACTCTCCCAGAATCCCCGAAGAGGGGCGGATTCCGTCCTGTGCGCCAAATTCCCCAAAGGGAAGCCCCTCTGTGCACGCTCTAAGATTTCCCGAAGGGGAGCTGTGACCCGCAAGCCAAATTCCCCCCAATTCCCTGAAGGGGAGCCCTCTGTGAGCACTGACAGATTTCCCCGAAGGTTAGCTGCTTCTGTCCCGTGCCGCCAAATTCCCTAAGGCGGAGCACGTCCCTGCACAAAGCTCTGCAGCTTGGGCGAGGGGCGTGTCTATCAGTTACTATGGTGCTATCCATGCGCGCCTGCGGGGAGGGGGATAGGCTCTTTGACTCACGGGAATCTGCCGGGAAGTCTGGATTCTTGTTGTTTCTTCGTCTGAAGCTGTGATAACAGTTCTTTGTCCCCAGTGGATGCAGGGTCCTGGTTTGTGTCAGAAGCCAGGATCCGAGTCTCAGGCAGCTCTGTTTCTCAAGATGGCTTGGTCTCCGCATCCGCACCAGCCGCCGAGAAGTGTCCGCTTTCTGCGCGGGGCTCCGCCGTCTAGGACTGCCCGGTTAGGCAGCCCCTTGGAAGACCTGCAGAATCTAACTGACCCTAGCTCATACACACACACACACACACCACACACATCTACATGTCTACACTCTCCTCTATGGGTTCCTCACTCACACTCTCTCTCTCCCTACCTTCTTTCTGGTCGCCATCTTTTCCAAAGAGAGAATCATGTCCTGAGAGTTGTCTGGGGTTTCCTCCACTTGAATATGGGTGCGAGCTTTTGACTATTCTGATCAGTAAACTATAGCAGAAGTGAACTCTATAATTTCTGTGGCTGAGGTGCAGGGGAAGGTGTGGGCTTGTGGAGTCTGGGGAGAGTAGGCTGGTGGTCCAAGGGAGGTGGTGGTGGGTCTAGTGCTGAGTCACCTAGACCTCGTCGCCATTTTCTCCTCCCTCCAGTCTCCAGGCAACCAATATAGCCCTGATGTATGTTCTTTTTAATATATTGCTGGATCTGATTTGCTAAGACTTTGTTGAGGATTTTAACATCTGTGTTCATATAAGATACTGGCCCATAATTTTCTTTCTTTGTAGTGTCTTTATTTGATTTTGGAATTAGAACAATGCTGCTTTCATAAAAAGAGCTTGGAAGTCTACAATCCTCTTAAATTTCTTGGAATAGTTTGAGAAGGATGGGTGTTAGCTCTTCTTTGAATATTTGGTAAAATTTTCCTGGAAATCCATCCAGTCCAGGACTTTCATTTGCTGGGAGTTTTTATTTTTTATTTATTTATTTTTAATTTCTTTATTAAGGTATCACATATTTGTCCTCATCCCCCCATTCCCATCCCAAACCCCTCCCCATGCATGCCCCCACCCCCCTGTTGTCCATGACCACTGGTTAGGCTCATATGCATGCACACAAGTCCTTTGATTGATCTTTCCTCCTTACCCCCACCTTCCCCTACCTTCCCTCTGAGGTCCGACAGTCTGATCAATGCTTCCTTGACTCTGGGTCTGTTCTTGTTCATCAGTCTATGTTGTTCATCAATTGCTGGGAGTTTTTAAATCACTGTTCCAATTTCATCTGTTGTTATTGGCCTATTCAGGTTTTCTGATTCTCCCTGATTGAGTTTTGGAATATTGTATGTTTCTAGAATTTGTCCATTTGACCAGGTTGTACACCTTGTTGGCATATAGTTGTTCACAGATTTGCTAACAATAATTTGCATTTCTATTGCATTATTGCCTCTTTCACTTTTGATTTATTTATAGCATCCTCTCTCTTTGTTTTTTGATGAGTCTGGCTAGGGGTTCATCAATCTTGTTTATTTTTTTCAAAGAACCAGCTCTTGGATTCATTGACCTTTTATACTATTATTTTAGTCTCCATGTGACTTATTTCTGCTCTGATATTTATTATTTCCTTCCTTCTAATTCATCTAAGCTTTTCTTGCTATTCTCTTTCCAAATTGTTTAGTTGTAAGGTTAGATAGTTTATTTGGGCTTTTTCTTGTTTCTTGAAGTAGGATTATAATGCTATGAAATTTCTTCTCAGGACTGCTTTTATTATGTCCCATGGATTTTGGGTGGTTATGTATTCATTTTCATTTGTTTCCAGGAAGTTTTTGTTTTTTAAAAAATATGTTTTCATTGATTTCAGAGAATAAGGTAGAGGGAGAGAGATAGAAGCATCAATGATGACAGAGAATCAATGATCAGCTGTCTCCAGCATGTCCCACATTGGGGATTGAGCCTACAACCCTAACGTGCACCCTAACTGGGAATCAAACTGTATCTTCCTGGTTCATAGGTTGACACTCAACCACTGAACCACACCAGCTGGGTTTTTCCAGAAAGTTTTTAATTTCTTGCTTGATCTCATTGATAATCCACTCATTGTTTAATAACATGCAATTTTGCCTCCATGTATTTGAGTGATGTTTTTATTGTAGTTGTTTTCTAACTTCATGCCATTGTGATCCAAGAAGATGCTTGGTATGATATCAATCTTCTTGAATTTGTGTTCTTACATGTGGTCTATCTTTTAGAATGTTCCATGTGCACTTGAGAAGAATGTATATTCTGTTGCTTTTGGGTGAAATGTTCTGTAAATATCAGATCTGTTTGATCTAGAGTATCACTTAAGGCCACTGTTTCCTTGTTCATTTTTTGTATGGAAGTTCTATCCAGTGATGTCAGTAGGGTGTTAAAGTCCCCTACTATGACTGTATTGCTGTCAATCTCTCCCTTAAAGTTCATCAAGATTTTTTTCTTTATATTTGGGAGCTCCAGTATTGGGTACATATATGTTTACAGGGGTTATATTTTCTTGTGGAATTGTTCCCTTTACTATTATGTAGCGACCTTCTTTGTCTCTTGTTATGGCCTTTGTTTGAAGTCTATTTTGTCAAATATGAGTATTACTACCCCAGCTTTCTTATCCTTTCATTTGCATGGAATATTTTTTCTTTATTTTTATGTTCTTCTCTCTCTCTCTCTTTCTCTCTCTCTCTCCTTTTCTCCTTCTTAAAGCTGTCCCTTTAACATTTTTCATTGCTGGTTTAGTAATGTACTCCTTTAACCTTTATTTGTTGAGAAAACTTTTATTTTTCCTTTAGTTTTAAAGGAAAGCCTTGCTGAATATAGTAGTCTTGGACTCAGGCCTTTGCTTTTCTTTACTTGAATACTTTATGCCTGAAATATTCCTATTAAGAAGTCAGCTGACATTTTTACTGGAACTCCTTTGTAGATAATTTTCTGTCTCTCTCTTTCTGCCTTTAAGATTCTTTCTTGGTCTTTAATGTTTGCCATTTTAATCATGATGTTTCTAGGTGTGGGTCTCTTTGGGTTCATCTTGATTGAGACTCTCTGCCTCCTGAATTTGTGTGACTTTTTTCTTCACCAGGTTGGGGAACTTTTCTGTCATTATTTCCTCAAACAGGTATTCTGTTCCTTGCTCATATTCTTCCCTTTCTGGCATTCCTATGAAGTGGATGCTGTTACATTTTTGTGTTGTCCCAGAGCTTCCTTAAGCTATCCTCCTAGTTTTTAATTCTTTTTCTATTTGTTGCTCTAATTAGGTATTTATTTCAATCTTATCTTTCAAATCACTAATTCAATACTCTGCTTCATCCAATCTACTTTTAATTCCTTCTAGTGTGTCCTTCTAATGTATTCTTCATTTCTGTCTGGTTCTTGTTCATTGTTTCTTTTTCCTTTCTCATGCTGTTGTAATTTGCATTAAATTCCGTAAGCATATTTATAACCATTACTTTGAACTCTATGTCTTATAGGTTGCTTGCCTCCATTTCATTTAGTTCTTTTTCTGGAGACTCCTATTTTTCTTTCATTTGGGGGTTGTTTCTTTGTCTCCCAATTTTGGCTGTCTCTTTGTATTTGTTTCTATGTATTAGATAGAACTGTTATATCTCCCAGTCTTTGTGGTATAGCCTTATGTAGAAAGTGTGTTGAGGGGTTCAGTGATGCAATCTCTTTGATCTCCTGAGCTGGATGCTCCAGTAATGCCCCTTGTGTGCATTATTTGGTCTCTCCTGATCTAATTGGCACTTGATTATTGAAGTTCCATTCTTGAGAGGGATCTCCCCTCTGACTTACTGACAGTGAGACTCAACACCAATCTTGTCATGCCAGCTGTTGTGTAGACAGAACAGAACAAGACACACAGGACTGAACCAAAAACACCACAAAAAATCAATCTACACAAAGCAACAACAGGAAAGAACAGGAAGGAAAAAGAAGAGAAATCAAAGCAAAGAAAAAATAAAAAGAATAATAGAAGACATGAGACCAAAGACTTGGAAGAGATCTAAAGAAAGAGGGAGAAAAAAGAGGAAGAAAAATGGCAGTATGTGAGCAAGAAGGAAGCTAAAAGAACTAGTAAAGAAATGAAAAAGAAAAGAAAACGAATGAATAATAATAATGAATTTAAAATGTAGTAACAATGGATATGTTACACTATAGATAGGAAAGGTTAAATGGAAAAGGAAAAGAAAAAAGTAATTAAAATGAAAAAATAGTAATAAAAAGATACAAAAGAGGGTAGACTCAAAGGACAGAGAGAAATTAGAGATATGCAAGAAAAAAGGGAGAAAGACACACAACAACAAAAAGACACACACACACACACACACACACACACACACACACACACAAAAACAAAAACAAACAACCACATGCACTCACACACTCAAAAACCTTTGGGTCCACTATTTGTGGAGTTCACTGGATTTTGCTCTAATGTTTTTGAATCTGGTCCCTTGGTTTGTCTATCCTGGGCCTCCCGGGAGCTTCTTTGGTGCAGGCCAATGTGAGTCACTGTCCCTTTCTGGCCCTGGGCAACCTGATTGAAACCCCTAGTAGTCCAGTGGTCAGGACCTCCTTAGCCTAGAGGCTGGGCCTGCTTCAAGTTTCACACCTTGAGTTTCCTTGTTCTGAGCTGTTCTCCTTTCCTCCAGGGAGCTAGGCTCTGTGGGGCTATCCTAGTCTTGGCTGGGACGGTTTGATCAGACTCAAGTTGGGATTGGTGCCAGTACTTTTTAGGAGGGGGGGGGACAGGCACTTCCTCTTCTTCCAATACCTCTACCTTGCCTGGCTTGCTGGCACCTCCTCGCTGCCACCTGCAGAGGCACAGATTTCCAGCCCTGGGCTTTTCCCCCTTACCTCAGGTCGCTGCAGGTTGGGTCAGAGGCAGCTGTTTTGCTGATGGCAAAGAGTGTACTGCCCCTACATTCCAGGTGGGCAGAGCTGATCCTCCTTCCTGATCCTACTGTCCAACCCCCTTTCTGCTCACCAGCAAAGGTTCCTCAAAGAAATAGAGGGCCTCCCAGGTTCAATGTTGGGTGTGTCCTTCAGACCCCTCCAATGTGTCTTTCAGGCCCTGAGCTCCACTGAGTGGCCCTTCCCACTGATGAGGAGAAACCTCTCAGGCTGCACGATGGCAGGGTGCTAATACTACTCTATCCAGGAACTTCAGCACTAGGCTTCCACTGCTGCAACCACTCCCCAGTCTCCACAGCCAATTCCCTCTAGGTCACCTTTCTCAGTCCCAGGCATTCCCATCTCACCTACAAATCTGCAGCCTCTTCAGTATCCTCGGGTCCTTAGCTCTAGTAGGTCCAGGTAAAGGGAGACTACATCCACCTCCCTGGCCTTCAGCACATTTCCTGCCCCTAGCCCTGGCAGTGTAGCAGAGCAGCTGAGCTCTAGGGTGGTGGTGGCAGCACAGTAGTGGTGGCAGGGGATGAGTCCACAGCAGGGGCAAGAGTCCTACCAGATCAGTGGCAGTCACAAGGGTCTACATCAGTGATAGCGAACCTATGACACGCGTGTCAGCACTGACATGTGTAGCCATTTCTGATGACACGTGGCCGCATACCGAGGATGAAAAATTTGCTGCTCCTGGGGATGAAACATTTGTGACTAGAGTCTTGGAGTTAGTTTTTTCCTCAAAGTGACACACTACCCAAGTTATGCTCAGTTTTTTGGCGAAGTTTGACACACCAAGCTCAAAAGGTTGTCCATCACTGGTCTAGGTGGTATCCTTGGTTGTAAAGCTGGTCAGGAATGTGTCCTTGGTGGGCACACAGGGTCCTGGGTGTGGTGAGCTTGGGTGTGGGCCAGCTGTGGCAAGACTGTGTGGTGGCCAGGCTAGGTGCCTTGCCACTGGTGCTTCCCACAGCCTCCTCCTGAGGAGGACCTTATAAAACTTGCAATATGGTGTGGTGTCCAAGCCAGAGCCATGCCTGGAAGGAAGCCTTGGCAGTAGCAGCGTATGCCAGGCCAGGAGATTCTGAACCACCTGCCCCCAAGACTACCACACCTGATCTAACTGACCCTCACACACACACACACACACACACACACACACACACACACACGTGTGCACCCTCTCACTCACTCCCTCACTCATACTCTCACCCTCATTCTGGCCCTGCAGCCACCATGTTGTAGTCCTCTGTCCTCCTGCTTTTTTTTGTTGTTGTTGTTGTTCTCTGATTTTTTTTTTCTAATTCACTAATCTTATTCTAGACAATGTCCCCTAATCTGCTGTTTATTCCTTCCAATGTATTCATTATTACTGCTATGTTATTCTTCATTTCTGACTGGTATTTTTTCATAGTTTCTATATCATTTCTCATGCTGTTAAGCATCCTCATAATCATTATAGTGAACTCTATATCTGATAAATTTCTTATCACCCTTTCATTTATCTCTTTTTCTGGAAAATTATATTGTTATTTCATTTGGGGCTTGTTTTTTTGTATCCGTATTTTGGCTGCCTGTTTGGGTTTGTATCTATGTATTAAGTATATCTGATCTACTCTGACTTCCAGTCTTTTCAGAGGGTCCCTGGTGCAAGACAATGTCAGATGCTGTTTGTGACTGGCCCTGAGTACCCTGTTTGGAGCTATCAGCAATCCATAGCTTGTTGCTCCCTCTGCTGTGGCTGGGTGCCTTGGGAAAGGACCAAGTTATGCACCAAGGTCTGCTTTTCCTAGTCTTGCATCCATAAACAGATCAGGCAAAGACTCAAAGCATCCAGAGATCTGACCCTGCCTGCAGGCTGATTGTATCTTCAGTCTCTTAATGAGCCTCAAACTCCACACGGTGGGGTGAGAGGTTTTTCTATTGGTGGGGCAATTGCTTCCCCCCCACCCCCTGGCAAAAGCTGCCTTGTTGGTAAACTACTACCTGAGAAAGATCCTTGCTGTATGGGATAAAGACTCAGCATAGAAAACCAGGCAGCTGCCCTGCATGCTCTGTCTGCAGAGCCACCAAGCCTGGATTCTCCTCACACAGCTCTAATCCACTCTGCCCTCCTTCTTCCAGACCCAAGGTGAGTGGCCACACACAAAATTTTGTGTATTGGCCCTTTAAGAGGGTGACTGCTTTTCAAGCTGCCTCTCCAAGACAGCAGCCCTGCTGCTTTTCACAACCAGATGTTATGTCGGCACCTTTCTCAGTTCTGATGATCTCGACAGGGGAGCCCAGCTTGGGGATTAGACCCCAGAGTTCTCAGTGGGAACCCCCCACAGCTGAGATATCCCTTCAGAACTTCAGCTGCTGCCTGTGGGAGCCTGGCCAGCACTTTAGTGCCTCCGCACTTCCTATCAGTCTCTATCTGGTCTCCACTTCCATCCTTGGTTAAGAAGGTTCTCTCCAGCTAGTCTTCAGTTGGTTTTCTATATTTTAGTTTAATTCCAATTTGGTCCTGGGAGAGTGTCAGTGTAGCTTTCACTTAATGCACTGCCATTTTGGAACTCTGGTAAACTTTTCTAGCACCAAGGGAATTAGGACAAGGGAGGCTACCCCCTCCTTTAGGTTGAATATACCCAAGTGAAACCAAAATGTGGGGTGTTTGAGTCCAAGTTCGTTGTCTCTCAAAGAATGAAGTCTCAGACAAAAGCAGTTAGCAGAACCAAAGTTTTTTGAGAGAAGCCAGTCTTGGAAAAGGTGCAGCTGGGGTTCCAGAAGCAGGCCAGTGTCCAGAGCTTCCTTTCCATGTTACAGTTGGTTGTTAAAGTCTATTAGTCCATGTGTAGAACCCCACATGGCCATAAGCCACGTGGGTCCAGGGGAGCATATCTCTTGCTATCAACTCAAGAATCTAGCATGCCAGGGGAGGGGGAGGAAGCACAGGCCTTTTAATTTAGGGGGTGGATACATGTCTTGCTAGCTCTTGATTGGTCCTTTCAAAGAATTCTGCCTTAATAGCATTCTTGGGATTGGTTATCTGCAAACTGCCTGTCTTACCAACATTCATACATTTTTAAGTGTGTGCTTCCTATGGATGCCCCTTTTTCCCTGCCCAGTTGGGGTATCTTAGTAACTCTGCCTAGTTAGGTTCCCGGTTTTACTTCCTCCCCCACCATGGTCCCTGTCCCT
Organism: Ia io; assembly: GCA_025583905.1. Taxonomy (NCBI): domain Eukaryota; kingdom Metazoa; phylum Chordata; class Mammalia; order Chiroptera; family Vespertilionidae; genus Ia; species Ia io. Next base: position 34,366,975 of record JAJQQW010000001.1, on the reverse strand, counting down.
GTCTATCTAGTTTCCCTCTGTCTCCTCACAAGGGCCCAGGGTTGACTCTAATTATTAAGCAGTCCTCAGTAACCTGACTAGTTTGTTGAGTGCTGTTTCCATGACTCAAACATAATGATCAGCGAGGTATGGAAGTTTATAGACCCAGGGTCTGTAACAACTTCTATTTCCAGCAGTGTCCGGTATGTAGCCAGAAATTTTGTTTTAATGGTGTATAGCATGAGACCAAGAGGGGGAACTTCTTCCATCAGAAAACATTATAGGGAAATGTATGGCTATTATAGGTGTCCAGAGTCTCCAGGAGGCATTGCCAAAGCTTCTACAGTGAAGAAGTTTCTGAGGGCACTGACAGGAATGCCTGTTGATTTTAATGTGGACATAATTGAGAGCCTTTTTTAAAAGAAATGACACTATTTAAGGTGGGCTGATTTTTAAGTAGCAGTATCAGTAAGATTAAGTACAATTTGTAAATGAGGAATGTATTGCCACCAGAACCCAAAGACGAATAAAAAATGCTGGACTTGTGTGTCCATGAGTGTGTCAAATGATTCTCCTTAGAGGATATCATACCTTTATTCCTGAATAAAGGTGGATACAGTTAAAATCTTCTTTCAATGATTTCAATTCTAAAGCTTTTAAGATACCCCAAGGGTGGCCTTGAAAGCTTGCCTTATGTCCCTTCAGAAGTGAAGGCTAACTGCAACTGAGAGCCTGTTGCAATAGGCACTGCATAAACTGTTAGCCAAATCTATAATAGCAAAATAGTTACCATTTGTTGTTTGGGTAGACTTAATAATTATATAGGACTTTTATTTTTAAATTTAAAACATATTTTTCAACTACAGTTTGCATTCAACATTATTTTATATGTGGAATCTAAAGAAGAAAATAAGCAAACAAACGAAATAGAAACAGACTCATAGATAGAGAACGAACTGGTGGTTGCCACAGGGGAGGGCTTTGTAGACTGGGTGAAAAAGGTGAAGTACAAATTGGTAGTTACAAAATAGTCACTAATATGTAAAGGGAATATAGACAATGATAGTATTATAATAACTATGTATGGTGCCAGGTGGGTACTGAGAATATCAGGGGGAACACTTTGTAAAGTATATGCTTTTCTGACCACTGTGCTGTACACCTGAAGATTTTTATTCCTTAGAGCAGTCTGAGGTTCAAAACAAAAATTGACAAGAAACTACAGTGATTTCCCATATATCTCCGTCCTTACACACACATAACCTCCCCCATTGTGAACATCCCCAACTGAATGGTACATTTGTTACAATTAATGAATCTGCAATGACAGACTATCATTACCCAAAGTCCGTAGTTTACATCATGGATTATTCTTACTATCATACATTCTATGGGTTTATACAAATGTCATACAGAAAAATTTCACTGCTCTAACAACCTTTGGTAGTCTGTTTATTCACCCTTACCCTGATCACAACTCCTAACAACAATTGATTATTTTACTATGTCTACAGTTTTGCCTGTTGTAGACTGTCATATAGTTGGAATCATACTAAGTAATTATCATAAGTAGTCTTTTTGATTTGCTTCTTTCACTTGCTAATAAGCATGTAAGTTTTTTCTATGTCTTTTCATGGCTTCATAGCTAATTTATTTTTTAATTAATTTTATTGGGATAACATTGGTTAATGCTATCCCAATAAAATTTCAAGTGAACATCTCTATGATACATTATCTGTATATTGCATTGGGTGCCCACAACCACAATCAAACCATCTTCCATCACCATATATTTGGCCCCATTTACCATTTAACTCTCACCTCTCACCCCTTCCCTTTAATAACCACCATAATGTTGTCTATGTCTATGAGTTTCAGTTTGATACCCCACATATGAGTGAAATCATATGGTTCTTAGCTTTTTCTGACTGACTTATTTCGGTTAGCATAATATTCTCAAGGTCCATCCAGGTTATCAAAAATGACAGTATTCATCTTTTCTTATAGCTGAGTAGTATACTATGTACCACATCTTTATCCAATCTTCTATGGAAGGACACTTTGGTTGTATCCATATCATAGCCATTGTGAATAATGCTGCAATGAACATAGGGGTGCATATATCTTTGTGAATACATGTTTTCAAGTTATTTGGGTAAATGCCCAGAAGAGTTGTTGCTAGGTCACATGGTAACTCTATTCTGAATTCTTTGAGGAACCACCATACTGTTTTCCATAGTGTTTGTACCATTTTACATTTCTGCCAGCAGTGAATGAGGGCTCTGTTTTCTCCTCAACCTCTCCAATACTTGTTATTACCTGTCTTGTTTATTATAGCCACTCTAACAACTATGAGGTGGTATCTCATTGTAGTTTTGATTTGCTAGTGAGGTTTAAAAGCTTTTCATCTATCTCTTGGCCATTTGTATGTCTTTTTAGAAAATGTGTCTGTTCAGGTCCTCTGCCCATTTTTTAATTGGATTTTTGTCTCTTTGGTGTTGAGTTGTATGAGTTCTTTATAGTTTTTGAATATTAACGTTTTTTCAGAGCTATTGTTTGTAAATACCTTCTCTCATTCAGCTGGTTGCCTTTTTGTTGTTGGCAGATTCTTTTGCTGTGCAGAAGGTTTTAGTTGAATATAGTCCCATTCATTTATTTTTGTCTTTACTTCCCTGGCCTTTGGAGTCAAATTCATAAAATGTTCTCTAAGAGCAAGGTCCAAAAGTTTAGTACTTATGTTTAGTTCTGTGTAATTTATTGTTTCAGGTCTTATATTTAGGTCTTTGATCCATTTTGAATTAATTTTTCTACATGGTTACAATCTGTACTCTAGTTTCATTCTTTTGCATGTAACTTTCCAATTTCCCCAGCACCATTTATTGAGGCTTTCTTTTCTCCATTGTGTGTTTTTGGATCCTTTGTCAAAAATTATTTGCCCATATACATGTGGTTTTATTTCTGGGCTATCAATTATTTTCCTTTGGTTTCTGTGTCTATTTTTCTGCCAATACCATGCTGTTTTGATTATCATAACTCTGTAGTATAATTTTAAGTCAGGTAGTGTGATACCTCTGGCTTCATTCTTTTTTCTCAGGATTGCTTTGGCTATTTCGTGGTGTGTGTGTGTGTGTGTGTGTGTGTGTGGTTCTATATAAATCTGATGATTTTTTATTCTATTTTTTTATAAAATTACATTAGGATTTTAGTGGGGATTGCATTAAATCTGTATATTGCTTTGGGAAATGTGATCATTTTAACTACCGTATTTTCCGGCGTATAAGACGACTGGGCGTATAGAAGATTTTCCTGGGTTAAAAAGTCATCTTATACGCCGGAAAATATGGTATTTGATTCTTCCAAACCATAAACACAGGAAGTCTTTCTGTCTCATTGTGTCTTTTTCAATCTCTTTTAATAATGCTTTATTGTTTCTAATATATAAGTCCTCCACATCCTTTGTTAACTTTATTCCTAAACATTTTATTCTTTTTGTTACAATGGCAAAAGGAATTGTGTGTAGGGTTTTTCATTTCTTTTATTGAAGTTTCATTGTTAGTATGCAGGGAACCTGGATTTTTCTGCAGTGATTTTGTATCCTGTAAATTTACTGTATTTGTTTATTGTTTCTAACAGTTTTTTGGTGGAGTATTTAGGATTATCTATATACAGAATTATGTCATCTGCAAAGAGTGACACTTAATTCTTCCTTCCCAGTTTGAATGCCTTTTTTTTCTTTTGCATGAGTGCTCTGGCTAGCACTTCCAGTACTGTGGTGAATAAGCATGGTGAGAGTGGGCATCCTTGTCTTGTTCCTGATTTTAGAGAAAGCTATCAGTTTTTCACCATTGAGTGATATAGGTTGAGGGTTTGTCAAATATGGCCTTTATTATGTTGAGGTACTTTCTTTTTATAACCATTTTATTGAGTGTTTTAATCATAAATGGATGTTGTAGCTTATGAAATGCTTCTTATGCATATATTGATAAAATCATACTAATTTTATTACTTGTTTTGTTAATGTGGTTTATTATATTGATCTATTTCCATGTGTTTAATCACCCTTGTGCTCCTGGAATAAACCTCCACTTGGTCATGATGTATTATTTTTTTAACGTTTTATTATATTCAATGTGCTAATATTTTGTTTAGAACTTTTACATCTGTACTCATCAGAGATATTGATCTGTATTGACTTGTAGTTTTCTTTTGTGTATGTGTGTGTTATCTTTGCCAGGTTATGATATCAGGGTTATGTTGGGCTCATAAAATGTGTAAGGTAGTATTGTCTTTTCAATTTTTAGGAAGCATTTGAGAAGGATAGGTATCAAATCTTTGAATGTTTGGTAAAATTCACTAGTGAAACCCATCTGGTCCTCGAATTTTATTTTTTGGAAGATTTTTGGAGGTTGTTTCAATTTCCTCCCTGTTGAATGGACTATTTAGATTTTTCAGTTCTTCATGATACAGTCTAGAAAAGTTATGTATTTCTAGGAACTTGTCCATTTCTTCTAAGTTATTGAATTTGGTGGCATATAGTCTTTCATAGTACTCTAGGATGATAATTTGTATACTATGTGTGCTGTCTGTGGTAACGTCTCATCTTTCATTTCTGATTGTGTTTCTATGAGTATTTTCTCTTTTTTCTTTAGTGAATCTAGCCAGGGGTTTGTCAATTTTATTAATATTTTCAAAGAACCAGCTCTTTTTATATTAATTTTTATATTGTCCTTTTGTTCTTTATTTCATTTAATTATGCTCTAACTCTTACTATTTCCTTTCTTCTACTGACTTTGCATTTTTTGTTCTTCTTTTTCTATTCCTTTAAGATATAATGTTAGGTGGAACAGACTGACAGCTGTCAGATAGGAGGGGGGTTGGAGGACTGGAAAGAAGGTAAAGATATTATGCAAGAAACTATATACAGTATATTATACATAGATACAGATAACAGTGTGGTATTAGCCAGAGGGAAGGAAGGCAGGATTGGGGGAAGGGAGGAAAAATGGGGACAGAAAGAGACTTTGCTTGGGGTGATGGGTGCACAATGCAGTGTGCAGATGATATTTTGTTAAGTTGTACATTTGAAATCTGTATGGTTTGGAACCAGTATCACCCCAATAAATTCAATTTAAAAAGATGTAATGTTATGTTGTTTACTTTGGATTTCTTTTGTTTTTTGAGATAGGCGCATGATTATATAAACTTCCCTGTTATTACTGCTTTTGCTACATCCAAGAAGTTTTGATATGTTGTATTGTCATTCTCATTTGTTCCTATATATCTTTTGATCTCACCATTTATTTCTTTTACCCAATCAATTTTTAGTAGCATGTTATTAAATATTTACATATGTGTGGGTTTCCTTACTTCCTTTTTGCAGTTAATTTCTCATTTTAAAGCATTGTGGTCAGTGAATATGCTTTGAATAATTTCAATTTTCTGGAATTTGTTATGACTAGTTTTGTGACCCTATATATTGTCTATCCTTGAGAATATTCCATGTTCACTAGAGAAGATTGTATAGTCTGAAGTTCTGGTATGAAAGGCTCTCTAAATGTCAAGTATGTCCATTTGGTCTAATGTGTCATTTAAGACTGATATTTCTTTATTGATTTTCTGTTTGGATGATCTAAAGCTGTCAATATAGTGTTAAGGAAACCAACTATAATTGTGTTTTTAATCTGTTTATCCCTTTCGTTCTGTTAGTAGTTGCTTTATATATTTCAGTGCTCCTTGATAACCTATGTATTCTTGATATATTGTCCCCTTTATCATTATAAAACATCCAACTTTGTGTCCTGTTACATTTGTTATCTTGAAATCTATTTTGTCAGCTATGAGTATGGCTACACCTGCTTTTCTGTGGATGCAATTTGCTTGGAAAATCATTTTCTTCCCTTTCACTTTGAACCTAACTTTGATGTTGCAGCATGGGGTTGGGTTTTGTTTGGTTTTTATCCAATCTGCTACTCTGTGCTTCTTTATTGGTGAATTCAGGCCATTTACTTTTAGGGTAATTATGGATATATGAGGGTTTCCTATAGCTATTTTTTCTCATTTTCTAGTAGCTTTATGCCTCCAATTTTTCTTTTCCTTTGTGTTTTTGTCTGTAGTATTCTATACTTATTTCCTCTGTTTCTTTTTTTAACTATGTCTCAGTTTGTTTGTGTGTGTGTGTGTGTGTGTGTGTGTGTGTGTGGTTACCATTAGGTTTATGAAAAAGAAACTTTCATATATGCAGTAGTCCTTTTTTTCTTTTAATGCATCTGATTTCCATCTTCTTCCTTTGCAAATTCAGTCTTTTACTCCTTCTTCTTTTATTTTTTTATTGTCACAAATTATCTCTGTTTATGCTGTATGTTCTTGGTAAGATTATCCATAGTTTATAACCTTTTGTTCTTTGTTCCAGGTAAAACCACCCTGTTGAGTAGTTTTTGCAATAGAAGCCTTCTGGTGATAAATTCCCTCAGCTTTTATATGTCTGGAAGAGTCTTTATTTCTCATTCATACTTAAAGGATAATTTTGCTGGATATATTATTCTTCGCTGGTGATTTCTCTCTTTCAGTAGTTTGAATATTTGGTTCCCATCTCTTCTTGCTTATAGGATTTCTACTGAGATGTCTTATAATAACTTAATTGGCTTTATTTTATAGGTTACTTTCTTCTTTTCCATGGATGTTTTGAGAAACCTTTTTTGTCATTAATTTTCAACAGTTTTAATAAAATGTGCCCTGAAGAAGGCCTTTTTGGATTAAAGTATTTAGGTGTTCTATTTGCTTCTTGGATTCAAGGATCTAGCTCTTTCCATAGGTTTGGGAACTTCTTGTCAGCTATTAGTTTGAATAGACTTTGCATTCCCTACTCTCTCTCTCTCTCTCTCTCTCTCTCTCTCTCTCTCTCTTTGTATGCCTATTATTCTTATACTAGTGACCCGGTGCTCAGATTCATGCACATTGAAAGGAAATTAATTAAAAGGTGGCCGGCAGGGCAGGACTGGTCAAGACAGGCCGGACATGCCCTGGAGCCAACCTTCCATGGTCCCTCCCTGGCTGGCCACACCTGGGGTGGTGCCGAGGCTCAAAGGGCATCTGTGGAGTGAGTGGGGTCCCTCCTGCCTGGCCTGCGGGGATTGGGACAAAACAGGTTCTCTGACATCCCCTGAGGCGTCCCAGAGTGTGAGAAGGCAATCTGCAAAGTTGCTGTCATACAGGGTGTGGAAAGCAAACGCGAGTGTGCAGTAAACCAGATTCCGGGCCAACAGTGCCCCAGCAACAACATAACCCATGGCCAAAGGTGGAATTGCGTGGCCCTGCAAGGAATCAGCCTCCCTCCTCTCTGGTTTTGGGGTGTGTGACCTGAGAACCTCTACTGCCAAGTCACTGAAGATCGCAGCTTCTACATTGAGCTTCTGCCCCCTAGTGGTCAGTGCGCATCATAGCTACCGGCCGGCCGGACACTTAGCATATTAGCTTTTTATATATATAGATTACGCTTTCTGGTGGAGCCAGATAGTTTACACAGGGGTTTTTTTGTAGTTGTACATTTATTTTATTTTTTTCCTTTTTATTAAATGTATTGGGGTGATATTGGTTAACAAAATTATACAAGTTTCGGGTTCACAATTCTACTACACATCATCTGTGCACTGTATTATGTGTTCACCACCACAGGTCAAGTCTCCGTACATCACCATTTATCCCCCCTATACCCTCCTCCACTTCCTACCCCAGTCCCACCAACAATCACTGAACTGTTTTCCATTTCCATGATCTGGAAGAGTTTTCCATTTTTTATGCTCAAGTATCTCTCTTCTTCCTCTGCATCATTTCTAGATTTCTATCTTCAATATTAATAATTCTTTTCTCCATATCTTTGGCTCTATTTCCTATGCTTGCTAGTTCATTCTTTATCCCTTTTATTTAATTTTTCATCTCCACAATTTCTGTTTGATTCTTTTTTCAAGTTTCAGTATTTTTGGTAAAGTGATCATTTTGTTCATTGATTTGTTTTCTGAGTTCATTACATTGCCTATTTGTATTTTCTTGCACCTCATTGAGTTTTCTTCAGAACTGCAATCATGAAATCCCTATCATTTACATCACATATTTCCATGTATTTAAGTTTATTTTCTGGAGATTATTCTTTTTGGCTCTGAGCTGCCTCACTACCTTAATTAGTTATAGTATTTGATGGATGCCTTCTCTGTTAGGCATCTATGTATGAGTGGCATTATTCTAGCAGATTAATGCAAATAGTATTTCCATTATTTTCCAAGTTGTGGTGCTGAATTACAATGTTTAACTCTCTTGCATTTATCTGGCTTTTCAGATCTCCAGGAGGTTGTCTATCCTGGATAGATAGTTTCTCTTCCTGTGCTCTTGTTGGCCCAGTCCCAGGGTATCAACCCTGAGGGGGAATGTGGTGGATGATGAGTTTCAAAGGATTATGTTTAGTTTTATATGAAACGCCCAAGCTGTCTTATAAAGTGGCTATATCATTAGCAATGACTTAGAGTTCTTGGTTCTTCACATTCTCACCAGCATCTGGTGCTCTCAGGGTTTTGGATTTGTCCATTGTAATAAGTGTGCAGTGATATATCATTGTTGTTTTAATTTTAATCTTTCTGATGATGTATCATGTGGAAAATATTTTCATCTTCATTTTCCACTTGCATATCTTCTTCGGTAGACTATCTGTTAAGGTTAATCAGGTTGCTCATTTTCTTATTGTTGAGTTTTAAGAGTTCTTTGTATAGTTTGAATAATAATCCTTTATCAGATAAGTCTGATAAAGGAAATATTTTCTCCCAGTCTGTGGCTTATCTTCTCATTCTCTTGACATTATCCTTTACATAGTAGAAATTTTTAATTTTAATGAAGTCCCCCTTATCAGTTATATATGTCATGGATAATGCTTTCGGTGTTATATCCTAAAAGTCATCACTATATGCAAGATTATTTACATTTCTTCCTATGATATATTTTAGGCATTTAAAAGTTTTGTATTTTACATCTAGATGAGTATTCATTTTAAATTAATTTTTGTGAAGGATATAATGTCTGTTTGTAGATTAATATTTTTGCATGTAGATATATGTCCACTTGCTCCAAAACCATTTCTTAAAAACTATCCCTTTCCCATTGTATTGCTCTATTGTTAAAGATCAGTTGACTATATATATTTGTGTGGATCTATTTGGATTGTTTTTTTCTTTTGCCAATACCATACTTTTGCCAATACCATATTATCCTATATAATAAAAGCCTAATATGCTAAGTGTCAGGTCGTCCAGTAGTCTGTTCAACCAATCAAAGCATAATATGCTAATGATATGCTAAGGCCCCTCAAATGCTTGCTATGACATGCACTAACCACCAGGGGGCAGATGCTCTGACTGGTAGGTTAGCTTGCTGCTGGGGTCTGGCTAATCGGGACTGAGCGAGAAGGGCCGGACATGCCCTGGAGCCCTCCTGTAGTCCCTTCCCAGCTGGCCAACCTCCCACATCCCTCCCTGGCCCAAATCGTGCACTGGTGGGGTCCTTTGGCCTGGCCTGCATCCTCTTGCAATCTGGGACCCCTCGGGGAATGTCAGAGAGCCAGTTTCAGCCTGATCCCACAGGCCAGGCCGAGGGACCCCACTGGTGTACGAATTTGTGCACCAGGACTCTAGTACCTTTATAAAGTAAGTCTTAAAATGAGGTAGTGTCAGTATTTTAATTTTGTTCTTCTCTTTCTATATTGTGTTGGATATTCTGAGTCTTTTGACTCTACAAACTTCAGAATCAGTTTGTTGATACAGGCAAAAAAAACTTGCTGGGATTTGAGGGAGGAAAGTATACTTGCATTGAATTCTACATAACAAGTTGGGCATAAATGAAATCTTGACACTATTGAGTCCTCTTATCTATAAACATGGAATATCCCTCCATTTATTCCTCAGAGCTTTATAGTTTTCCTTATACAAATCTTGTATATATTTTGCAAGGTTCATACCTAAGTATTTCTTTTATATGGGGTACTAATATCCTATTTAATAAAGAGGGAATATGCTAATTGACCATCACACCCTCACAAAGATGGCAGCACTCACAGCCACAACATGGCAGTGCCCAGTTCCCTTAGCCCCGCTGGGGCGGCAGACATGCAGCATGGCCAGGTCTGCCCCCAGGCAGGTCTAGCCTCCAGTGTCCCCCACATGCCTGCCTCTAGAGTCCCCCAGTCCCCTCAGCCCCCCAGCCACCCAGGGCCAACCCGAGGCACAGGCAAGCCTCGGATGGTGGCTGCCCAGCCATCCAGGGCCTCCCAAGGCTCAGGTAACCAGGGCCGGCTGAAGCTTGCACTGCCGGCAGTGGCAGCAGCAGAGGTGTTATGGGAGCATCGCCTTCCCCTGATCACCGGGTCACCTCCCGCCCCTGAGGGCTCCTGAACTGTGAGAGGGGTAAGGCTGGGCTGAGGGACTCCCCCCTCCAGTGCATGAATTTTCATGCACTGGGCCTTTAGTAAATAATAATGTTTTTCATTTCAAATTCTGATTATTCATTGCTGGCTTACAGGAATGTGGTTGATATTTGTGTATTAATTTTGTGTCCTACAACTTTATCAGAATTGCTTGTTAGTTCCAAGAGGGGTTTTTTTTGTCAATTCTTTTTGATTTTCTACATGGATTATCATGTCATCTGTGAACAAAGACAGTTTGATTTCTTTGTTGCCAATCTGAATACATATTATTTCTTTTCTTGTCTTAGTCCTTAGCTAGAACTTCCAGTATGATGGTAAAAATGAGTGGTGAGAGGGGAAACCTTTGCATTAAACCTGATCTTAAAAACCTTTGAGTTTTGAGTTTCTCACTATTAAACAGCCTTGTACCAGATTTTGTACTTAATATTGTATTTAATCTTAACAAGCTTCAAGCTTATCACTATTACGTTTTATTTTTTTCTAGATATTCTTTTTTATTTAAATTTCATATTGTTGACACTATTGCAGATGTCTCCCATTCTCCCACCCCTTTGCCCACCTCCATCCAGCCCCCACCCCCTCATCTTGGTTCTCACCACATTATTGTCTGTGTCTACTGGGTATGCATATGTTTTCTTTAGGTAATCAATTTACCTTTCTTTCTCCAATCCCGCCACCACCCTCCCATCTGACATATGTCAATCTGTTCCATGTATCCATGCATCTAGTTCTATTTTGTTTGTCAGTTTATTTTGTTTATTAGAGTCCACATATTAGTGAGGGGATTATATGGCATTTGTGTTTCTCTGACTGGCTTATTTTGCTTAGCATAATAATCTCCAGATCCATACTTGCTGTCTTAAAGGCTAAGATTTCCTATTTTTTTTTTTTACCACCTTGTAGTATTCCATTGTGTAAATGGACCAGAGCTTTTTTATCCATTCATCTACTGATGGACATTCAGGCTATTTCTATATCTGCACTATTGTAAAAATGTTACTATGAACATAGGGGTGCATATGTTCTCTCTGATTGATTTAAGGATTCTTAGGATATATAGTGAGAATTGAGAATACTAGATCAAAAGGAAGTTCCATTTTTAATTTTTTGAGGAAAATACATATGGTTTTCCACAGTGTCTGCAAAACCACCAACAGTGCACAAGGGTTCCTTTTGCTCCACATTCTTGCCATAACTTGTTGTTTGTTGATTTATTTATAGTAACTACAGGCTGTAAAAACCAGTGCAGATTGGAGCTCAGTGACACAGAGGCTGCTGGAGAACCATCTATTCCTCTTAAAACATCAGCACCAAGAATTGAACTTACAAGGACCCGCTTCCTCTGAGCTCCAGCACAAGGGCAAGGCTCTGGGGGACACATTTCTCTGGCATCAGGGCAGGAACTTGTGGAGGGCTTTCTCCCAAATGGAGGTGCATGAAGGGATCATTGTTCCCGTGCCGGGACCTCTCAGGTTGCAGGGCTGCCTGGCAGCCATTTTTGTTTGCTCTTCCCTAGTGATTCCTTAAGACCCCGCCTCATCCAATTTACAACCCACCCAAGCAGCCTGCAGCAGCTTTTGCACATGAATGTCCTGTCCTTGAAAATCTCAAACAAGCTGCAGCTGGGTCAGGGAGCCCCATCAATAAAAAACCCAAGACATGGCACCAGCATCAGCCTGCCTTGCTTCATAGCTCGGCCTCATCTGGGCACTTCCAAACCTGATACAAAGAGGAGGAATCTGCAGATCTTTGTATAGCTCCTGCTGGGTGTCCCCAGGCAATGACTGACTTTGCACCTCCCTGGAGACCCAAGAGCCAGTGTACCTAGTGTCAGTGTCAGACCATATAAGATTACAACTCTACACATCCATAAATTACACACTCAAGAGGCAGACTGAGCTACCACCAAAACCCCACTGAAGCAAATCCTGCTCCATAGGGCTGTCTCCTGCATAGATGCTCTCCCACTGTAGTCACAGATGATCCTCACAGCAAATTGGCCTTGAGGTCAATTCCTCCCAGTGACACCAACAGCAATAAAGTCTCAACTACAACGACACTGTGCTCACAGCCCACAAAGGGCTACACCTAGAGTGTCCACCTGAGGTGACAGGGGAGGCTGAGACACTGGACCCTATAGGACACCTACTAAACAAGGCCATTTTACCAACTCAAGGAGACATAGCAGCTCTACCAAATACACAGAAACAAACACAGGGAAGCAGCCACAATGTGGAGACAAGGACACATGTCACAAATGAAAGAAATGGAAGAAAACAAACTACTGGACATAGAGTTCAAAACCACAGTTATGTTACTCAAGAATCTTCTAGAAACCTCCAATGGACTTAATGACTGTCAAGGATCTTAGTGAGAATGCCAAACACATGGAAAAGGACCAGTCAGAAATTAAGCATACACTGACTAAAATAAAGAATAATATACAGGGATTCAACAGTAGAGTAGAGAATTCTGAAAATCAAATTAATGATTTGAAATATGAGAAAGCAAAAAACACCCAACCAGAAGAGCAAAAAGAAATAAGAATCCAAAAATATGAAGATAGTGTAAGGAACCTCTGGGACAACTTCAAGCATACCAACATTGGTATTATGGGCATGCCAGAAGAAGAGAGAAAGCAAGATATTGAAAACCTATTGAAGAAATAATGACAGAAAACTTCCCCTACCTGGTGAAAGAAATAGACTTACAAGTCCTGGAAGCACAGAGAGTCCCAAACAAGAAGAACCCAAAAAAGACTACACCAAGACACATCATAATTAAAATACCAAGGGCTAAAGACAAAGAGAGAATCTTAAAAGCAGCAAGAGAAAGGCAGTTAGTTACCTACAAGGGAATGCCCATACGACTGTCAGCTGACTTCTCAACAGAAACTATGAAGCCAGAAGGGAGTGGCAAGGAATATTCAAAGTGATGAATAGCAGGGACCTACAACCAATATTTCTCTACTCAGCAAGGCTATCATTTAGAATTGAAGATCAGATAAAGAGCTTCACAGAGAAGAAAAAGATAACATTCATGACCACCAAACCTGTATTATATGAAAAGTTGAAGGGTATTCTTTAGGAAGAGGAAGAAGAAGAGAAAAAAACAAAAATGTGAACAACAAATGGCAATAAATACATATATATATATCAACAACTGGATCTAAAAATAAATGAATAAGCAATGTAATGAACAGAATAAACTGGTGAATAAAATAGAACAATAGGCATGGAAATGGAACAGACTAACCATTATCAGAGAGAAGGGGAGTGGGAGGGACAGGAAGAGATTAAACAAAGATCTTATATCCATATATGCATTATCTAAGGACACAGACAATAGGGTGGTAAAGGACTGGGGTGGGGTGGAAACCTGGTGGAGGGAGGCAATGGTGGGGGGGGACACTGGAAAAGTCTCAAAAATAAAGATTAATTAAAAAAAGAGTATTGAAAGCAGGCATCCCTGTCTTGTTCCTGATCTTAAGGGAAATGTTTTGTTTGTTTGTTTAATTCTTTGTTGGCCAGGGGTAGGGGAGGTCGGGGGGGGGGGGCGGGGTAGGAGTCAATGGGGGAAAAAAAAGGAGACATATGTACTACTATTTGTAATACCTTAAACAATAAGAAAAAAAATATTACCTGTAGTATTACATATGACTCCTTTTTCCCCCATTGACCTCTCCCCGGGCACCCCTATTCCCCAAAACATGCCCTCACCGCTCCAGTGTCTCTATCCATTGGTTATGCTTATATGCATGCATACAAGTCCTTGGTTGATCTCTTACCCCATCTACCTTCCCTGCCTTCCCTCTAAAGTTTAATGGTCTGATCGATGCTTCCCTATATCTACATCTATTTTTATTCATCAGTTTATGTTGTTCATTATATTCCACAAATGAGTGAGATCATGTGATATTTATCTTTCTCCGACTGGCTTATTTCGCATAGCATAATGCTTTCCATGTCTATCCATGCAGTTGTGAATGGTAAGAGTTCGTTCCTTTGTACAGGAACTTAGTATTCTGTTGCGTAGATGTACCACAATTTTTAATCCACTCATCTGCTGATGGGCACTTAGGCTGTTTCCAAATCTTAGCTATTGTAAATTGTGCTGCTATGAACATAGGGGTGCATATGTCCTTTCTGAATGGTGTTTCTGATTTCTTCGGATATATTCCTAGAAGTGGATTATTGTCTCAAATGGGAGTTCCATTTTTAATTTTGTGAGGAAACTCCATACTTTTCTCCACAATGGCTGCACCAATCTGCATTCCCACCAGTAGTGCACGAGAGTTCCTTCTCCTCCACATCCTCACAAGCACGGGTTGTTTGTTGATTTGTTGATGATAGCCATTCTGACAGGTGTGAGATGCTACCTCATTGTCGTTTTGATTTGCATCTCTCAAGTGATTAGTGACTTAGAGCGTGTTTTCATATCCCTTATGGCTTTCTGAGTGTCCACTTTCAAAATGTGTCTATTTCACTCCTTAGCCCATTTTTTAATTTAATTGTTTACCTTACTTGTGTTAAGATGTATGAGTTCTGTATAAATTTTGGAAATTAGGCCCTTATTGGATATAACATTGGCAAATATGTTCTCCCATACAGTGGGCTTTTTTGTTGTTTTGTTAATGATTTCTTTTGCTGTGCAGAAGTTTTTATTTTGATGTAGTCCTATTTGTTTATTTTCTCCTTAGTTTCCATTGCCCTAGGAGCTGCATTGGTAAAGATATTGCTAAGACATAAGTCAGATATTTTGCTGCCAATGGATTCTTCTAAGATTTTTGTGGTTTCCCATCTTACGTTTAAGTTTTTTCTCCATTTTGATTTATTTTTGTGTATGGTATAAGTTGTTAGTCTACTTTCTTTTTTTTTTTGCACGCATCTCTCCAATTTTTCCAGCACCATTTTTTAAGAGACTGTCTTGACTCCATTGTATGCTCTTGCCTCCTTTGTCAAATATTATTTGAGCACAAAGGCTTGGGTCGATTTCTGGGTTCTCTGTTCTGTTCCATTGGTCTACCAGTATATGTCCGTTCTTGTGCCAGTATCATGCAGTTTTGAGAACAGTGGCTTTGCAATACAGCTTGATATCTGGTATTGTGATCGCTCCAACTTTGTTCTTCTTTCTCAAGATTGCTGCAGCTCTTCAGGGTCTTATTTTATTCCAGATGAGTTTTTGGAGTTTGTTCTGGATCTGTGGAAAATGCCATTGGTATTTTAATGGGAATCGCATTAAATCTTTAGATTTCTTTGAGTAGTATGGACATTTTAATGATGTTGATTCTACCAAACCATGAACATGGTATATTCTTACATTTGTTTATGTCTTCTTCTATCTCTTTTTTTCAATATGCTGTAGATTTATGAGTACAGGTCTTTTACCTCCTAAGTTAAGTATATTCCTATGTATCTGAATTTTTTGGTGCAATGGTAAATGGAATTTTTGTTTGTTAATTTTTCTGTGAGTTAACTATTGGTGTATAAAAAAGCCAAAGATTTCTCTGTGTTAATTTGTATCATGCTACATTGCCAAATTCACTTATTAAATCTTTTAGGTTTTTTTTTTAAGGAGTCTTTAGGGTTTTCTTTGTACAATATCATGTCATCTGCGAATAGTGGCAGTTTTGCTTCTTCTTTACAAATTTGGATGCCTTTTATTTCATCTTCTTGTCTAATTGCCATGGCTAGCACTTCCAGTACTATATTGAACAGGATTGGAAAGAGTGGGCATCCCTGTCTTGTTCCTTTTCTTAGGGGAAATGGTTTTAGTTTTTGCCCATTGAGTATGATGTTGGCTGTAGGTTTGTCATATAAGGCTTTTATTACGTTGAGGTATGATCCCTCTATTCCCACTTTGTTGAGAGTTTTCATCAAGAAAGGGTGTTGGATTTTGTCAAATGCTTTTTCTGCATCAATTGATATGATTATGTGATTTTTGTCTCTCAATTTGTTTATGTGATGTATCACATTTATGGATTTGCAGATATTGTACCATCCTTGAATCCCTGGATTAAATCCCACTTTGTCATGATGTATGATTTTTCTAGTGTAATGCTGGATCTGATTCACTAGAATTTTGTTGAGGATTTTAGCATCTATGTTCATCAGGGATATTGGCCTGCAATTCTCTTTCTTTGTAGTGTCTTTATCTGGTTTTTGAATTAGGGTAATCCTGGCTTCATAGAAAGGATTACACACGTGCCGAGCTTGCAAGTATGCTTTCCTCTTGAATTTTTTTTGAGTAGTCTGAAGAGGATAGGTTTTAGTTGTTCCTTGAATGTTTGGTAAAACTCCCCTGTAAACCTGTCAGGACCAGGGCTTTTGTTTGCTGGAAGATTTTTGATTACCGCTTCAATTTTGTCAGTAGTTATGGGCCTATTCTTCCTGATTGAGTTTTGGAAGCTTGTATTTTTCTAAGAATATGTCTATTTGATCTAGATTGCCCAGTTTGTTAGAGTAAAGGAGTTCGTAGTATTTTTGAAAAATATTTTTGTATTTCTGTGGAGGACTGTTGTTACCTCACCACTTTCATTCCTGATTTTGTTTATTTGGGTCCTCTCTCTTTGCTTCTTGGTGAGCCTGGCTAGTGGTTCATCAATCTTGCTTATCCTTTCAAAGAGCCAGCTCTTGGTTTTATTGAACTTTGTCTATTTTTTTGGTCTCTATGTCATTTATTTCTGCTCTAATCTTTATTATTTCCTTCCTTCTGTTTACACTGAGTTTTCTTGTTGCTCTCTTTCTAATTCTTTAACTTTTGGGGTCAGATTCTTTATTACCATTTTTTTCTTGTTTTTTAATGTAGGCCTGTAGAGCTAGGAACTTCCCTCTCAGGAGTGCTTTCACTGTATCCCATAGATTTTGGATTGTTGTTTTTTCATTGTCATTTGTTACCAGAATGCTCTTTGTTTCTTCTTTGATCTCTTTGGTAACCCAAACATTGTTTAATAGCATGCCATTTAGCCTCCAAGTGTTGAATTTTTTTCACTGTTTTTATTGTAGTAGATTTCTAATTTTATGCTATTTTCATCTGAGAAAATGCTTGATATGATTTCTATCTTCTTGAATTTGAAGAGTCTTTTCCTGTCTCCCAATATGTGGTCTATCTTTGAAAATGACCCATGTATACCTGAGAAGAACGTATTTTCTGAAACTTTGGGGTGAAATGTTCTGAAGATGTCAGTTAAGTC
Source organism: Ia io (assembly GCA_025583905.1). Taxonomy (NCBI): domain Eukaryota; kingdom Metazoa; phylum Chordata; class Mammalia; order Chiroptera; family Vespertilionidae; genus Ia; species Ia io. Next base: position 34,349,345 of record JAJQQW010000001.1, on the reverse strand, counting down.
CCTCTGATCTAGTGAGTCATTTAGGATTGTTGTTTCTTTGCTGATTTTTTGTTTAGAGGATTTCTCCAGTGGTGTCAATGGGGTATTAAATGCTACTACTATAATTGTATAGCTGTCAATCTCATCCTTGATATCTTTTAGAAGTTTTTTTTACATATTCAGGTGTTCCTATATTGAGTCCATATATGTTTACCTGAGTCAAATACTCTTGTTGAATTGCTCCCTTTACTATTATGAAATGGCCCTCCTTATCTCTTGTTATGGCCTTCACTTTGAGGTTTAATTTGTCAAATATATGTATTGCTACCCCAGCTTTTTTTCATTTCCATTTGCCTGAAATATTTTTTTCCATCCTTTCACTATCAGTCTGTGTGAGTCCTTTGTTCTGAGGTGAGTCTCTTATAGACAGAAAAAATATGGGTCATGTTTTCTTATCCATTCAGCTAGGCTCTGTCTTGATTGCAGCATTTAATCCATTTATATTTAAGGTTATTATTGACTAGAGGCCTGGTGCATGAAAATCGTGCATGGGGGGTGGTTTCCCTCAGCCCAGCCTGCAACCTCTCCAATCCAGGTTGGCCTGGTCACCCCAAGCTTCCTCCCTCTGCTGGCCTGGTTGCCCCCAACTGACCTCTCCTCCAGGCCTGGTCATCCCATGCAACCTGCTGTTTAGTCATGTGGTCATCCCTAACTGACCTCCCTGCAGGCCTGGTCACCTCCAACTGCACCCCCCTGCCAACCTGGTCACCCCAACTTGCCCCCTCCACCAGAGTAGTCGCCTTTTATTGCCCCCCTGCTGGCCTGGTCGCACCCGACTGACCCTCTCTGCCAGCCTGGTTGCCCCCAACTGCCGCCCCCCTGCCAGCTTGATTGCCCCATGCAGCCTGCTGTTCAGTTGTTTGTCATCCATCACTGACCCCCCTGCTGACCTGGTTGCCCCACACAGCCTGCTTGTTCAATCATTTGGTAGTGCCTCACTAACCCCCTTGCCTGCCTGGTCACCCCAGGCAGCATGCTTGTTCAGTCATTTGGTCGTCCCTCAATAAGCCCCCTACTGGGTTGGTCGTAGGCAGCCATCTTGTGAGGTGTGAAGGTCAATTTGCATATTATCTATTTATTATATAGGATAGATACTTGTTTACGCCATTTTAATGCTTTTTTTCCATTTTACTTTCTTTATTGATTAAGATATTACATATCTGTCCTCATTCCTCCATTACCTTCCCAATCCCCACCCCCACTCATGCCCTCATACCCCTGTTGTCTGTGTCCACTGGTTAGGCTTATAAGTTTGCATACATGTCCTTTGGTTGATCTCTCCCCCATACCCCCACCCTCCCCTACCTTCCCTCTGAGGTGTGACAGTCTGATCGATGCTTCCCTGTCTCTGGATCTGTTTTTGTTCATCAGTTTATGTTGTTCATTATTTCCCATAGATGAGTGAGATCACATGATATTTATCTTTCTCTGACTGACTTATCTCACTTAGCAAAATGCTCTCCTGTTCCATCCATGTTGTTGCAAATGGTAGGAATTCCATCTTTCTTAGCCCAGCATAGTATTCCATTGTATAGATGTACCACAGTTTTTTAATTCACTCATCTGGTTGGGCATTTAGGCTGTTTCCAAATCTTAGCTATGGTAAATTGTGCTGCTATGAACATAGGGGTGCATATATCCTTTCTGATTGGTGTTTCTGATTTCTTGAGATATATTCATAAAGTGGGATTAGTGGGTCAAATGGGAGTTCCATTTTTAGTTTTTTGAGTAAACTCCATACTGTTCTTCACAGTGGCTGCATCAATCTGCATTCCCACCAGGAGTGTACAAGGGTTCCTCTTTCTCCGCATCCTCACAAACACTTGTCGTTTATTGATTTGCTGATGATAGTGATTCTGACAGGTGTGAGATGGTACCACATTATCATTTTGATTTGCATCTCTGGGACAATTAGTGACCTTCAGCATGTTTTCATATGTTTCTTGGCCTTCCTTCTGTCTTCTTTCGAAAAGTTTCTATTTAGGTCCGTTGCCCATTTTTTTGTTGCATTGTTTATCTTCCTTTTGTTAAGTTGTATGAGTTCCCTGTAAATGTTGGAGATTAAACTCTTATCAGTGATAACATTGGCAAATATGTTCTCCCACACAGTGGGCTTTCTTGTTGTTTTGTTGATGGTTTCTTTTGCTGTGAAAAAGCTTTTTATTTTGATGTAGTCTCATTTGTTTATTTTCTCTTTATTTTCCATTGCCCTAGGAGCAGTATGAGTGAAGAAGTACCTTCAGCATATGTCTGAGATTTTGCTGTCTGTGGATTCCTCTAGTATTTTTATGGTTTCCCGTCTTATGTTTAAGTCCTTTACCCATTTTGAGTTTATTTTTGTGTATGGTGTAAGTTGGTGGTCTAGTTTCATTGTTTTGCATGTATCTGTCCAATTTTCCCAACACGATTTATTGAAGAGACTGTCTTGACTCCATTGTATGTTCATGCCTCCTTTGTCGAATATTAATTGAGCATGGTGGTTTGGGTCAATTTCTGGGATCTCTATTCTATTACATTGATCTGTTTTTCTGCCAGTCCCAGGCTTTTTTGAGAACAGTGGCTTTGTAATGCAGCTTGATATCTGGTATTGAGATCCCACCTACTTTGTTCTTCTTTCTCAGGATTGCTGCAGTTATTTGGGGTCTTTTTTTATTCCAGATGAATTTGTGGAGAGTTCATTCTAGGTTTGTGAAATATGCCATTGGTATTTTAATAGGGATTGCATTGAATCTATAGATTGCTTTGGGTAGTATGGACATTTTTATGATGTTGATTCTACCAATCCATGAACATAGTATGTTCTTCCATCTGTTTACGTCTTGCTCTATCTCTTTATTCAGTGTCCTGTAGTTTTTTGCATATAGATCTTTTACCTCCTTAGTTAAGTTTATTCCTACATATCTTAATTTTTTTTTTGGTGCAATGGGAAATGTGATTGCTTTTTTATTCTCTCTTTCTGTAAGTTCACTATTGGTGTATAGAAATGCCATAAATTTCTTGGCATTAATTTTGTATCCTGCTACCTTGCCAAATTCATTTATTAAGTCTAATAGTTTTTTGATGGAGTCCTTAAGGTTTTCTATGTACAGTATCATGTCATCTGCAAATAAGGACAGTTTTACTTCTTCTTTTCCAATTTGGATGCTTTTTATTTCTTCTTCTTGTCTGATAGCGATGGCTAGTACTTCCAGTACTATGTCGAACAGGAGTGGTGAGAGTGGGCATCCCTGTCTTGTTCCTGTTCTTAGGGGAAATGGTTTTAGTTTTTGTCCATTGAGTATGATGTTGGCTGTGGGTTTATCATGTATGGCTTTTATGATGTTGAGGTATGATCATTTTATTCCCACATTGCTGAGAGTTTTTTTCAAGAAAGGGTGTTGGATTTTGTCAAATGCTTTTTCTGTGTCAATTGATATGACTATGTGATTTTTATCCCTCAATTTGTTTATGTGATGTATCACATTTATTGATTTGCAGATATTGTACCATCCTTGCATCCCCGGCATAAATCCTGCTTGGTCATGGTGTATCATCTTTCTGATCTACTGCTGGATCCAATTTGTTAGAATTTTGTTGAGGATTTTGGCATCTATGTTCATGAGGGATATTGGCCTGTAATTCTCTTTCATTGTGTTGTCTTTATCTGGTTTTGGTAATACATTGATGCTGGCTTCATAGAATGAGCTTGGAAGTGTTCCTTCCTCTTGAACTTTTTGGAATAGTCTGAGGAGGATAAGTTTTAGTTCTTCCTTGAATGTTTGGTATAATTCGCCTGTGAAGCCGTCTGGCCCTGGGCTTTCGTTTGCTGGGAGCTTTTTGATGACTGCTTCAATTTCTTCCATAGTTATTGGCTATTGAGATTTTTAGAATCTTTCTGATTGAGTTTTGGAAGGTTGTATTTTTCTAGGAATATGTCCTTTTCCTCCAGGTTATCTAGTTTGTTGGAATAGAGTTATTCATAGTGTTTTTTAACAATCTTTGTATTTCTGTGGGGTCTGTTGTTATTTCACCTCTATCATTTCTGATTTTGTTTATTTGGGTCCTCTCTCTTTGCTTCTTGGTGAGCCTGGCTAGAGGTTCATCAATCTTGTTTATCCTTTCACAGATCTAGCTCATGGTTTCATTGATCTTCTGTGTTGATTTTTGGTTTTTTTTGTCTCTATGTCATTTATTTCTGCTCTAATCTTTATTATTTCCTTTCTTCTGTTCACTCTGGACTTTTCTTATTGCTCTCTTTCTAATTCTTTGAGTTGTAGAGTTAGATGATTTACTACCATTTTTTCTTGTTTTTTGAGGTAGGCCTGTAGAGCTATAAACTTCCCTCTCAGGACTGCTTTCATTGTGTCCCATAGGTTTTGGATTGTTATGATTTTATTGTCATTAGTTTCCAGGATGTTTTACATTTCTTCCTTGATCTCATTGGTTACCCAATCAATATTTAATAACATGCTATTCAGCTTCCAAGTGTTTGAGTGTTTTGGATTGTTTTTATTGTAGTTTATTTCTAATATTATGCCATTGTGGTCTGAGAAGATGCTTAGTATGAATTCAATCTTCTTGAATTTGGGGAGACTTTGCTGGTGACCAATATGTGGTCTATTTTTGAAAATGTCCCATGTGCTTTGAGAAGAACTATATTCCACGGCTTTGGGGTGAAATGTTCTGAAAATGTCAATTAAGTCCTTCTGATCTAGTGAGTCAATTAGGATTGCTGCTTCTTTCCTGATTTTTTGTCTAGAGTATTTATCCAGTGATGTCAGTGGTGTAGTAAAGTCCCCTACTATGATTGTATTGTTGTTGATCTCTCCCTTGATATCTTCCAGGAGTTTATTTATGTATTTGGATGCTCCTGCATTGGGTTCATATATGTTTACCAGGGTTATATCCTCTTGTTGTATAGATCCCTTTAGTATTATGAAGTGGCCTTCCTTATCTTTTGTTATGGCCTTCACTTTGAGGTCTATTTTGTTAGATATAAGTATTGCTACCCCAGCTTTTTTTTTTTTCATTTCATTTGCCTGAAAGATATTTTTCCAGCCCTTCACTCTCAGTCTGTATGAGTCCCTTGTTCTGAGGTGGGTCTCTTGTTGTAGACAGCATATATATATGGGTCATGATTTTTATCCATTCAGCCACTCCATGTTTTTTGATTGGAGCATTTAGTCCGTTTACATTTAAAGTTATTATTGAAAGGTACTTGTTTGTAGCCATTTTTATTTTTTGAGACTGTGTTCCTTTTTACCTTTTTATTTCTTCTTTATACAGCATTCCCTTTAGCATTTCTTGCATTGCTGGCTTGGTAGTGATAAACTCCCTTAGCCTTTTTTTGTCTGCGAAGCTCCTGATTTCCCCTTCAATTTTGATTGATAGTCTTGCTGGATAGAGTAGTCTTGGATTTAGTCCTTTGCTTTGCATCACTTTGTATATCTCTTTCCATTCCCTTCTAGCTTGATGTGTTTCTGTTGAGAAACAATTTGATAATCTAATGGGGGATACTTTGTAGGTAACTCTCTGTCTCTCTCTTGCAGCCTTTAAGATTCTCTCTTTGTTGTTAATATTTGCCATTGTAATTATGGCGTGTTTTGATGTGGGTCTTTTGGGATTCTTCTTGCTTGGGACTCTCTGTACTTGTGTAACTTTTTTCTTCCCCATATCAGGGAAGTTTTCTGTCATTATTTCTTCAAATAGATTCTCTAATCCTTGCTGATTTTCTTGTCCTTCTGGCAGCCCTATTATATGTATGTTATTTCGTTTTGCATTGTCCCAAAGCTTCCTTAGGCTCTCCTCCTGCTTTTTATTTTTTTCTCTAGTTTTTGTTCAGATTGGGCTTGTTTCGGTACTTTATCTTCTAACTTACTAATTTGGTCCTCTGCTTCTTCTAGTGTACTGTTGAAACCTTCCACGGTTTTTTGATTGTAGCTATATCATTTTTCATTTCTTCCTGATTTTTGCATAGGTTGTTGATTTTTCGTCCATTCGGTGTATGAACTATATGACCATTACTCTGAATTCTTTTTCTGTCATGTTGCATGCTTCTGTTTCACTTATTTCCTTTCTTGGCAATTCCTCATTTTCTTTCCTCTGGGGATTGTTTTGTTATCTCCCCATTCTGACTATCACCAGAAGGTTCTAATGTCGATTTGCAGGCATCTGGGCTGTGTGCAGTGGGAGTTTTGGACCCCCCACGTGTCACTAAAGAGCTCTGACACCAAGACATGCGACTGCTGTGTGTTGGTGGGAGCCACGCTCGCCCCGGGTCAGAGTCACAGGCGCTTAGTGTGTCCTCGTGTGCGCACCTAGAATCAGGGACCTTGCCTGCGCCACATTGAAGCAGAGACCCCACTGTTGTGTGCCAAAAATCAAAGTCCCCTAGTGCGTGTCAGGAGTCAGAGGCTCCCTGTGTCCAAATCGAGAATCAAGTATCAGAGTCTCTGTTGCTTGGTGCTACATTATACCGAGAATCAGGTTCTCTGTGTGCCCATGCACCAATAATTAGAGTCACTGGCTCTTGGTGTGAATGTACTGGGAATCAGGGACCCCAGGTGCATGCAATGAGAAACAGAGTCTAGTCACTGGTGCTTATTACTGGCTCTTGCATCGAGATTCAGGGTCCCTGATCTGCTTGGGAGACCAGGTTGCACAGTTGCACTGTGTCGGCAGGAGGTCCACTCCTGCCCTGTGGAAATCAGCCCTCTGTGTGTGCTTTCCCTGAATTAAAGTCAGGTGGCACTGCCACTCATGTGGGTGTGGGGCCTGGTCACGTAGGTGTGCACTGCGGAAAACAAATTCCCCGTGTCCATGCACCCAGGCTCAAATTCAGCGCTGCCCCCCTGTGTGGGCATGGGGTCTGGTTGTGGGGAACAAACTCCCTGAGTTCGCACGTTCAGGTTCAAATTCAGCATAGTCTCCCTGCTTGGGTGCAGGGTCTGGTCATGGGAAACAAACTCCCTGGGTTCGCGCCCCCAGGCTCAAATTCAGTGCTGTCTCCCTGTGTGGGCACAGGATTTGGTTGCAGAAAACAATCTCCCCAAGGTCATGTACCTAAGCTCAAATTCAGCACAACCTCCCTGCCTGGGTGCGGAGCCTGGCCAAGGGAAACAAACTACCCAAGTTCGCACATCCAAGTTCAAATTCAGCACAGCCTCTCTGCTAGGGTGCCGGGTCTGGTCATGGGAAACAAACTCCCTGGGTTTGCACCCCCAGGCTCAAATTCAGCACTGTTTCCCTGCCCTGTGTGGGCACGGGATCTGGTCACAGAAAACAATCTCCCCAAGGATGCGCACCTAGGCTTAAATTCAGCACTTCCTCCCTGCCTGGGCCCGGAGCCTAGTCGTGGGAAACAAATTCCCTGAGTTTGCAAGTCCAGGTTCAAATTCAGCACTGTCTCCGTGCCTTGCATGGGTGCGGGATCTGCTTGCAGAAAATAATCTCCTCAAGGATGTGCACCTAGGCTCAAATTCAGCAGAGTCTCCCTGCCTGGGCACGGAGCCTGGTCTCAGGAAACAAACTTCCCATGTCCGACACCAAGGCTCAAAGTCAGGTAGAGCTGCTGCTGTTGTGTGTGTGCAGAGAGTCTTATTGTGTGGCCAGGGTCTGGTAGTTCCTATGCCACTGTCATGGGGTGGCGGGGGAGGGGGATTGGCTTTGTGACTCAAAGAAATCTGCGGCTGGGGTGCCTGGAGTCTTGGTGTCCCTGGGTCTGCAGCTATGGTCGCAGGTCTTTTACCAGAGTGGCTGTAGGGTCCCGGTTTGCTACTGAGACCAGACTGGCTGGTGGTGAGGCTAGGATCCTAGGCTCAAGCAGTTTTGTTCTTCAAGATGGCTAGGTCTCTGTGCCTTCAGTGTCCTCCCTGGAGTGTTTGCGGCGGCAGCAGGGTTTTGCTGTCTAAGACTTCTCAGATTGGCAGCCCCTTGGAAGACCTGCAGGATCTAACTGTCCCTATTTCACTCACACACACACCCACACATGTCCACACACTCCTCTATCGCTCCTTCACTCTCTCACACACTCTCTCTCCCTACCTTCTTGCCGGTCGCCATCTTTTTTTTTTCCTAATTCTTTATGCCTGTGTTCCTTCTACCCTTCCTATTTCTGCCTTTTACAGCAGTTCCTTTAGTTTTTCTTGCATTGCTAGCTTTGTGGTAATAAACTCCCTTAGATCTTTTTTGTCTGTGAAGCTCCTGATTTCATCTTCAATTTTGAATGATAGCCTTGCTGAGTATAGTATTCTTGGATTCAGTCCCTTGCTTTGCTTCACTTTGTATATTTCATTCCATTCTTCTCTGGCCTGATGTGTTTTTGTTGAGAAATCATTTGACAGTCTAATGGGAGAGCCCTTATAGGTAACTCTCTGTCTCTCTCTGGCAGCTTTTAAGGTTCTTACATTGTCATTGGTGTTTGCCAATTTAATTATGATGTGTCTTGGTGTTGGTCTTTTTGGGTTCATCTTGTTTGGAACTCTGTATGTTTCTCAGACTTTGTGAGTTTTTTCTTCCCAATATCAGGGAAGTTTTCTGTTATTATTTTTTCAAACAAGTTTTCTTTCTTTGCTCCATTTCCTCTCCTTCTGGCCACGCCTATTATGTGGCTGTTGTTTCATTTCATGTTATTCCAAAGCTCTCTTACACTCTTCTCCTGCTTTTCAATTTTTTTTCCAGTTGCTGTTCTGCTTGATTTTTTTCTCTACCTTTTCTTCTACCTCGCAAATTCGGTCCTTAGCTTCTTCTCATCTACTGTTAATGCTTTCTATTGGGTTCTTTATTGCAGCTATGTCATTCTTAAATTCTTCTTGGTTCTTCATTTCCTCTTGATTCTTACACATGTTGTTGAATTTGTCTTCCATCTTTTTCTTTGTCCTTATGACCATTGCTATGAATTATTTCTCTGAAAAATTGCTTACTTCCATTTCTTTTACTTGCTTTTCTGGTGATTCCTCCTTTTCTTCATTTGGGGTTTGCTTTGTCTCCCCATTTTCTGTTCCTTTGTGGTTGTTTCTATGTGTTAGATGAAACTTCTATGTCACTCAGATATTTTTTATATTTTTCTTATATAGTAGATCTTTTGTGGGACCCAGTAGTGCAGTTTCTCAGGTCTTCTGAGCTGGTTATTCTAAGGATGTGCCCTACTTGGAATATTTGTGTTCTCTTGGTGTAGTTGGGTCTTGAGTGTTATGGTCCCGTTTGTGGATGGAGTCTCCTCTCAGGATGTCTGGTTATGTGGCTTACTCTCTTCTACATTGACAAAATAGTACAAATTACAATTCGACAAAACACGACACAAATGAGCAAAACACAAATGTACTCACGACACTGATAACCCCAATAAAATTGGTCACCGAAGAAAAGAGAATTAGGAGAGATAAAACAAAAATGATGTTGAAAAAAGGAAAAAAGGTAAGAGAGAAAAGAAAAATAATATACATATATTGGGAGAAAACTCCACAAAACAAACAAGCACCCAGAAGAAAGGGGAGGTTAGAATCTGTAGAGGCAGAGCTTATATCCAGAAAGTAAAGTAAAGGAATTTAATGAATAGGGGAATGCCAGGGTTCAGTATAGTGGAGGTAGAAAGAGAATGAGTGGATAAGAAGAAAAATAAAAAACAAAATAATCAATAAGTTAATAAAAATATAAAAAATTTAAATTTATCTATCAATATGTTCATCTATTTTTGGAAAAGGAAAATAGAGGAGAGAGCAGATAGGCTTGAGTTTAGTGAATGAAACTAATTAAGCAATTAGGAGAAGAAACGAGCAAGAGAGTAGAGGAAAACCAAAAGCATTTAAAAAATTGGCTAGTGAAGAGAGAGGAAAGGGAAGGGTACATGGACTGGGAGCAAGGGACAGGAAATTAGATATATGAGTAAGCCAACAAAGGCTACAATAATAATAATGCATTGCTAAAGCAGATAAAGAAGATCAATTTTTAACAAGGGGTAAAAGCAGATAAAGAAGATCAATTTTTAACAAGGGTAAAAAGAAAGGAGAGAGAAAAACTAAAGCTGGGACAGGAGAAGAGAAATGGAATGAAAAAGGGAGAAGTGAGGAATGAAAGGGTGGGAAAAAGAAAAAAACTCAGATAAAATAAAATAATGATATAAAAATAAAAATAGAATGAAGAAATATAATCCTATCTAATAAAAGAGTAATATGCAAATTGGCCATCACTCCAACACACAAGATGTTCACCCCCATGTGGATACAAGATGGCCACCACAAGATGGCTGGCGGGGGAGGGCAGTTGTGGGCGATCAGGCCAGCAGGGGAGGGTAGTTGGGAGGGACCAAGCCTGCAAAGGAGGGCAGTTGGGGGTGATCAGGCCTAGAGGGGAGGGCAGTTAGGGGTGACCAGGCCAGCAGAGGAGGGCAGTTGGGGGCAACTAGTCCTGCAGGGGAAGACAGTTGTGGGGGACCAGGCTGGCAGGGGAGGGCAGTTAGGGGCAATCGGGCCAGCAGGGGAGTAGTTAGGCGTCAATCAGGCTGGCAGGGGAGTGGTTAGGTGGTGATCAGACTGGCAGGCAAGCGAGCAGTTGGGAGCCAGCAGTCCTGGATTTGTGAGAGGGATCCCAGATTGGAGAGGGTGCAGGCTGGGCTGAGGGACACTCCCCCCCCCCCCGTGCACGAATTTTGTGCACCGGGCCTCTAGTACAAGAAATAAAAGGTAAAAAAAAAGAGAGAAAGAAAAAACATTTTTTTCTCCCTTAAGTAAAATATAAAATAAAAAAGTGAAGTGTTGTTCTCTTCAGCCAAGTTTTAATGTTCCGTGGGGCCTGGTTTAAGACCCCTCTCTACTATTCTGTCTGCCACTTCTCAGTTTCCTGTTAGATAGCACCATGTTGAAAGTTCCCAGCAATCCACCACTCCTCTGTGTCTGTCTCCACAGCCTTGGATGCAGGCAGGAGGGATCAATCTGCTCGCTTTGTTTGTCTGCCTATTTTCAGGCTTATTTACACAAGTGTCTATTTCTTACACAGACTTAGGTGGGAGTGTTTCTGGGACCAAACAGACCCTCAAACCAGTCCCCCAGGGCTCCCTGGGGCTATTCAGATTTTTCGTTTCCTTTGTAGAGCTCGAGGCTGAGTGAGGCTGTACTAGTTGCCCTGCAGGTGGAATGACACACTGTAGGGTCCCAGAGCTCATGGGAAGGGTGGTGCAACACACTGCTGGGTTCCTGAAGCACATGGCCTGGGAGGCAGGGGTCCCAATGTCTGCAGCTGGCATGGTAAGACTTTGGCCAGGGTGCACACACGTGGTGACTCACTTCGGGGGGTGGGGCGGGTTTCCAGAGCCAGTGGCCTGAGTGGCATGACTCTGGCTGGAGTGGTGTGCACTCTGCAGCTCACTGCGCTGTCCGAGGTGGTGTCCAAGGCCAGTGTGGGTGGTGATGAGACTGCAACCCTAACCCTGGCTTCGCTCCCCTTCAAGATGGTGTGGTTTCTGTGCCAGAGCCACATAGTCTGGGGAATTTCTGCAGTGGTAGCAGGGGCTCACTTTCCAGGAGAACCTGATCTGCCAGCCTCTGAGACTTCTGTGAGATCTAACCATCCCTCCTACACACACACACACACACACACACACACACACACACACCACATGCCCGCACACTCCTCTCTCACTCCCTTACTCACATTTTCTCCCTCATTCCTGTCCTGCTGGCCATCATGTGTTTTTTTTCTGTTTTGTTTGTTTGTTTTGTTTTGTTTTGTTTTTTGTTTGTTTTTGTGAAGGGGATTATAGTTGCCTAAAACTAATTTTTAACGTCTGTCTCTGGCAAATAACTCATAGTGTAGACCTTCTAAGTGGTTACAGGAAAAGGAGGGAGAGAGAAAAGTTCAGTATCCTGCCTTTAGGCAGTTGTTTCTTGTTTCAAGGTTTCCCAGTCCACTTGCTAGTGTTGGGATTTGAATCCAGAGAGCTACAGCAGCCTCTTTTTGGGACAGTGCAGTTATCCCCCCTTATCTGAAGTATTATTAATCCTTTGTCATTACTTTTTTGAACAAAATCATTTAGAATAGCTTTTATCTCTAGGTAGATGAAATTTCTGTATTTCTCTCTTTTTTATTTCTGTCATTTTTTCTCTATTTTTATCTCTTTTATTTCCTTAACTAACTTCTTTTGATCCTTTAGTTGCTTACCAGATAAATTCCTGGTATTGCTGAGAACCCATTTTAATTGGCCAGTCTAGAGTATCCCAATTGACATCTGATGTGTCTGGATACACTTCTAGGAAAGTGATGGTGGCACTATCAGTATTTTTGAGTCTCAGGTATTGAGCATGATAACCTAGGCATGCTGGTAAGGAACAGTACTCAGTAAAGCATTTTATATACTCCTCAAGGATCTTATATACTCCTCAAGGTGGGACAGTAATAAAGTGTCCCCTCCCTCTTTCCTTTTTCATTATGCATTGTGCCATTTATCTCAAAGAGTGACAAGTATCTTTGTACCACACTGGGTCAGACAAACTGGACACAATGAGTCCGAGGCCGCCTGTCACTACTTGAGCCAAATTAAGCAGAGACAAGGTTGAATCCTATATGAGTGTTTATTCCAGTAATGCTGGCAGTATAGGGAGAATAGTCAGCCATCCTGGAAATTCTGATCTGACCCCTCTAGCTGTAACCAGACAACCAAGGGGTCTGGGCTGCCTGTCATTACTTGAGCCAATTAAGCAGAGATAAGGTTGAATCATATATGAGCATTTATTCAAATAATGCTGGCAGTATGGGAGAGCAGCAGGTCATCCACATAAATCTATTCTGCCTCTCCCCATAAGCCAGCTGTTTATATTGGATAGAAGGACAAAGATTACATGGGAAAGTTGAAATTACAGGTATGGGAAAGTGGGAACAGGATAATCGTTATAGTTTACAAGTCATGCAGACTCGGGGGCAGGGGGAATGGTCGCAGAGGGTGAGTGCCCCTGGGTGCCCTGGGACCAGATTACAGGCAATGGGGGTTGGGAGTTGTAAAGAGCAGGTGCCTCCAAGACTAGATTGTTTCAGCCACAAGGTTGTAAATGCTTCCATAATGATAGGCAGTTCTCGGGACAGGAGGATGGACTGCATTCCGATGTTAGCTCCCATGTCCCAGGGCGTACAACTCCCAGCCAGATGAAAATGTGCTTTCTCTATTCAGAAAAGAACCATCATAGTTAACAGAGCACGGTTAATATTTCCTATAATTGTAGCTGGTCCCCAATATTCTATTTCTGCTCCTAACATAGCCAGTTGGCTGATTATATACACATGAGGGAGAAGATAGATATGTGCAGCTGTGAGCTGCAAGTGTAACATGGAAAGGGAAGGGGAGTGTCTGCAGTCTGGCCTTCAGGAGCTCAAAGTCCAATAACAAGGTAGCTAATCTTCTATGATGTTACAAACAGCTTAGCCCTTTCCTGAGACCGGAGAATGGTCAGCGTTTCTGAGAAAAACTCCCAGAGGGGGTCAGGGTCTTGGCACAGCAACCCAATCAAAGCATGGCCTGTCGATGGTCTGTTCTCAAAATGTATTTCTTTTCTGAGTAATGGACCCATCAAGGCATCTTATATATTTTTTTAGCCTTGTTTCATCCTCCATTTTCCCAGGGCCTTAAGAAAACTTCTTATCTATAGTTATAAGGTGAATAATTATTAAACAACTGTGACTCTATTCTCATTACGTGCCCTTCCCCACTATCAAGATGACTAATTGCAACAGCAGCAAGGCAAGCAGCAACACAAGAGTTTATATCCAGAACAACACCTTTATTTGTGGTTTTCTGCTATAGTCCCTAAGGTAGATGTTACACTGACTCTGTTTGTGCCTCACAGCATGTGGGCACCTCTGAACAGCACTCTCCTTCTATTCAACAGGGAAAGCAGAAATATCTGGGAAAAAAGCAACCCAGTTTGTTCCACCACCTGTCAGTGTTGACTCAACTAATCTCCTTCCCACAGCATTCAGAGAAAAATCACACCTGGCTACATCCAGAAGAGCTTTTCACAAGCTTAGCTAGTCAATATAAAGGGGTGCCCCCAGGAATCTAGGCAATTGACCCCTCTCAGACCAGAATTTGAGGAGGATCCAGCTTTTGAATTCTGTATTTAATCTGGGAACTCATGGTGACACACAGTAAAAGGAACAGCAGTCACAGCCATAGCTATACAAGTACATGCATCCCAGCAGGCAGAGATAGTGTCCCAGGCAGTCTGGTGGAACCAGTTAGTAAGTCAAGAACAGTCTAATGGCATATCATTTCAGACTGAAGAGAAACTACCCTGATCACTGTGCCAGTTATTTGAATAAGTTTTATTATTTAGGTACGAGAATGCCAATAGATCAGGAGATGATTGCCATTGATCAGGAGGCAGAGGGGTGGGAAAAAATGGGAAAGAGGCTTCATTGTAGTTACAGGCTAGGCTGGGTAAGCAGGTTTCAAATTGACTACTTTGTATAATTTCAGTGGGCTCTGGGGCATACGAGCTGACTCTAGTTGTCTGGTACCTGCCCTGGGATGATTAGGGCAAGTAGATACTGGCCCAAAGTATGAGAGCCTGATAAAAGACTTGGTTGGAATGTTGGCTCTGAATAGGTTGGTTTGCATATGAAAGGCTAGCTCTTGGGTGAGTTACTTACTATCTCTAGGAATTGGCTAACCTTGGGAGGGACAATCCTTTCAGAGTCAACAAGGCCCCAAATGTCAATGCATCAGAATACAGAAAATAGAATACATGGTTTATACAGTGAATTACATATCAATAAAAAAGACTTCTCAGAGCCTTTAATAGACTCCTGTACATTGTGAAGACAGAATATATATCATTTTCCAAATTATTAGACAAGAAATCTTGTGTGTGTGTGTGTGTGTGTGTGTGTGTGTGTGTGTGTGTGTGTGTGTGTATTAGAGCCTTTCATAAGACTAAGGTTTTAGGAAATACACTTTGGAAAAAACCAGATTAGAATAATCTATTCCTTGAAGGAAAAAATAACTCTTTTCAGGATTGGTTTTGGATGAATCTGAGTGTGTTTATAGTGTCTATTGTAGTATTTTACTAGCCTTACAGCTCTAGGTTAGAATGTATAAAAAATAAGACAAGGGTATTAAATGTGTTGATGTAACGCAATGAACTGTATCTATTTTTGGATAGTGAAAAAGTTTATAATCTGCTTTTCAATACTATTTAACAATTGAATGATGTGCTTTTTACTGTATTATGTAATGTTTTGAACTTGAATTTTCTTTCAGATTGTTTCTGTGAGTCAAAAATTCCTACACAGACATAGTCAAGATGTTCCTGATGAGTTCATCTATTTTCGTCCTATCCATGCAGAAGTTCAGGAAGAGGCCAAAAGACAAAAACAACAGAAACCAACCATAGTCTCCCATCAACACACTCGAGAAGGTATTTATCATGTTGTATTGTCAATCAGTGAGCTAGATACAAGGCGCCTTAACAAGCCAATTAATTAGGAGCCGTTTATTGCACGCAGGTTCAGAGCAGAATATCTCTGTCAAATTCTAAACACTCAAAGGAGGAAGCATTCTCTTTTTATATCTTTCAGGTCCTTGTGTAAGTTATCTATACAGACAACTTGTAATCTTGAGTATATATCATATCTAACAAACACCTGTAACCTTGAGTATATATCATATCTATACAGACACCTGGCATGGGAGTATTATCAGTATCAGTGTATCAGCCCCTTACATTAGATGGATAGCTTGCAAGGTCAGACAGTTAAGTTTATCTTTTCTATTATTCAAGCTAAAAAACAAAGTTATATTTTACAGAATAAGAGACTACCTAAAAATAACAGAGTTGACCTACAGAATAAGAGACTGTCTAAGAATAACAGAGTAGTTCAAACAGCAGTTTCAAACAGCAGTTTTCCAAAGGAGGTACCACCATACTTCAATCAAAGGGACTTGGGGATTATAAATCAAATGGTTATGGTGACCACCCTCACCCCCACTAACCAAAGAGTTAGAGAGCACTGCCCTTATAAGACCAAAATCTTGGGCTTCTTCACCTAGAGAAAATGCCAGTTAAAGTTCCAGGGTCCCAGAATCTCAACTCCTAGAAGTTATAGGAATTGCCATTCCAGAGGAAAGGGGAAAAGACACTGCAATATTTATTGCTGGTGTGTCTGGAAATGAGGAGCTAGATGATATAGAAATTCCAACTTTGAAAATCACCAGCCTTATACACCTGCTGGCTTTAATAAATAAATATTTTCCATCCTCAGAACACAGTCGCCCACGAACCCCAATAAATCTGTGGCTGGATTCTCCAGAAAATGCGAAGTCCCTAGGAAATGATGACTTCGAAGTAGCAAGAAGCATGTACCCTTTTAGAGAAAGAGCCATCATTCGGCGTTCCTGGGAGGAACTCTTAGAGGCACCACTAAACAATGAAGGGCTCCACATTCTCCAAACTATCCCTGCAGAAGAGAGAGAGATTGGCTACCTTCAGCTGCCACCAGAGGAGGAAAATCAAGCAACCACCTCATTCAGGAGTCACCATCTCCATGTTTTGCAAGGCCCATTCCCATTGTTGCCACAACGTACTAAGCTCCGGAGACAGTACAGTCATAGTTCACCAAGATACAGTGATATCAGAAGCCAAAAACTTATTGCACCCATGTTAAAAGTAAACCCAGAGAAGAAACACTTCTTAGCAAGTGAGCATACTTTGTTTACACGAGGTAAGATTTTGAACTTGTTATAACTCCTTTTATAAATTACATGTAATTTTTCAGACAAGGAGACTTTCATCAATAAATTTATTTTCAAACTCACCACCTGTAAATTTATTTATTTCTATCCCATGAAAATTAGCTTATTCTAAGAGAATTGGTTACCATCCTACAATTTCATTCCTTGTATTTGGTAATTATGATCTGACTTTAAGGTGTATAAATTCAATCAGACACTAGTAATAATCATGTGAAAATAAAACCTGAAAATACACAGACTTGTTATAACATCAGAAGTTTTATTTTTCTTATTTTTAATTTTTAAAAATAATTCTTTATTGTTGAAAGAATTACATATGTCACCCTTTTCCCCCATTGACACCCTCCAGCCTGCCCCTGTTCCTCCCATCCCCACCCCAGGCCTTCAGCACCCTATTGTCTGTGTCCCGAGGTTATGCATATATACACTCAAGATCTTTGGTTGATTACCTCCCACCCACCCACCCTCCCCTTCCTTCCCTCCAAGGTTCCTCACTCTGTCACATGCTTTCATGTCTCTGGATTCACTCCCTTTATCAGTTGATTTTGTTAATTAGATTCCACATATGAGTGAGATCATGTGATACTTGTCTTTCTCTGACTGACTTATTTCACTTAGCATGATACTCTCCATGCTTTCTCAAATGGTAAGAGATACTTCTTTTTTTACTGCTGCATAGTATTCCATGGTATAAATGTACCACAGCTTTGTTATCCACTTATCTACTGATGGGCACTTGGGCTGTTTCCAGATCTTAGCTATTGTAAATTGTGCTGCTATGAACAGAGGGGTGCTTACATTCTTTCTGATTGGTGCTTCAGGTTTCTTAGGGTATATTCCAGAAGTGGGATCATTGGGTCAAATGGCAGATCAATATTTAATTTTTTGAGGAAACTCCATACTGTTTTCCATAATGGCTGCACCAGTCTGCATTCCCCCCAATAGTGTACTAGGGTTTCCTTTTCTCCACATCCTCTTCAGCACCTATCATTTGTTGATTTGTTGATGATAGCCATTCTGACAGGTGGGAGATGGTACCTCATTGTCGTTTTGATTTGCATCTCTCAGATGATTAGTAACTTTGAGCATTTTTTCATATGTCTCTTGGCCATCTGTATGTCCTCTTTGGAGAAATGTCTATTTAGGTCCTTTGCCCATTTTTTTAATGGAATTGTTTGTCTTCCTTTTGTTAAGTTGTATGAGTTCTTTATATATTTTGGATATTAACCCTATATCAGCTGTATCGTTGCCAAATATGTACTCCCATACAGTGGGCTCTCTTTTTGTTTTGTTGGTCATTTCTTTCGCTGCAGAAGCTTTTTATTTTGATGTAGTCCCATTTATTTATTTTCTCCTTAGTTTCCTTTGCCCTGGGAGATGTATCTGCAAACATATTGCTATGAGAGATGTCTGAGATTTTGTTGTCTATGGTTTGTTCTAGAATTTTTATGGTTTCATGACTTACATTTAATTCTTTTATCCATTTTGAGTTTATTCTTGTGTATGGTGTAAGTTGGTGGTCTAGTTTCATTTTTTTGCATGTATCTGACCAACTTTGCCAACACCATTTATTGAAGAGACTCTCTTGATTCCATTGTATGCTCTTGATTCTTTTGTCAAATATTAATTGAGCATAATGGCTTGGGTCAATTTCTGTGTTCTCTGTTCTGTTCCATTGATCTATATTCAGGTGACCAGATGTCCCGCTTATGGTGGGACAGTCCCGATTTTTAACAATTTGTCCCGCATCCCACGGCATTTTAAAAAAGTCCCGATTTTTGGAAAGAATGCCCGACAAGCTAGGGAACAGCGGGAGAACGGGAAGGGAATATACGGTTTTCGGAGGCCATGTGGCTATTTAGCCAGGATATGAGTTTTACATTATTTTTGTTAATTTTATAATGTTAAACTTTAATAATAACAAATAATTGTTGAGAACTGATTACCGAGAACTGCTTATCAAAGTTCGCATTGTTGACCAGTTGTTAGAATTCGACCATCATTGTTTGGACTTAATGAACAATGGCATTTTTTGGGATTGGCAACGACAAAAACATTTTGTAACTGTCTCTCAGATGATACACATCGTACTGCGTGCTAGTAAGCTAGCTAAACAAGTGATGTCATTAAAAATCAGCTATTCAGATAATTTAGGTAAGTAATTTATTTATTTATTTCATAAATACATAAGTTTTCTTGAATTTAGCAGACAGTACTCGTATTATTTATATTTTATAGTGGTGGCAAAAAGTCTAGCGCCGGCCTTGAAAGTGACACTTATGACTTACGTTATGGCAAATTCAGAGGAAAAATAATACAAGTTAGTATTGTTATTATTTAGAAAGAAATATAGGATTAAAATAATTTTTAAAATATAGTTACTTTATAACAATCAAATTAATTTAATTTGTAAACTAACAATAAAATATGTTCATGTAATTATGTACCTACTTACTGTGTTTTTAAGCAATATGTATATAATAATTTATAATATAATTTTAAATTATTTTTTTTAGATTTTTAACATAATGAGTAAGAAAAGAGGATACAAATTCAACGATGATCTAAGAAGTAAATTTCCTTTTATTAAAAATAACCAAAAGCGATTACAATATAGACCAAATTTTTAATCAAGAACCCCGCGCCCCCCCCCCCCCCCCGGCTGAAACTGGTTTGGCTCAGTGGATAGAGCGTCGGCCTGCGGACTCAAGGGTCCCAGGTTCGATTCCGGTCAAGGGCATGTACCTTGGTTGCGGGCACATCCCCAGTAGGGGGTGTGCAAGAGGCAGCTGATCGATGTTTCCCTCTCACTGATGTTTCTAGCTCTCTATCCCTCTCTCTTCCTCACTGTAAAAAATCAATAAAATATATTTTTTAAAAAAAAGAACCCCCCTCCCCTCCCGGTCAATGGTATCCCGCTTTACCAATGTTAAAATCTGGTCACCTTAATCTATATGCTTGTTCATGTGCCAATACCAGGCTGTTTTGAGAACAGTGGCTTTGCAGTATAATTTGAAATCTGGTATTGTGATTCCTCCAACTTTGTTTTTCTTTCTCAAAATTGCTGCAGCTATTCGGGGTCTTTTTTTATTCCGTATAAATTTTTGGAGTATTTTTTCTAGATCTGTGAAATATGCTATTAGTGTTTTAATAGGGATTGAATTGAATCTGTAGATTGCCTTGGTAGTATGGACATTTTAATGATGTTGATTCTACCAATACATGAACATGGTATATTCTTCCACTTGTTTATATCTTCTATCTCTTTTTCAACATCCTGTAGTTTTCTGAATACAGGTCTTTTGCTTCCTTGGTGAAGTTTATTCCTAAGTATCTGTCAGAGCACAGCCAGAGCCCTGTACGAGCTCTGGTGCTCTGAGTGACTTTGAGTCCATGTATTCTTCTAAATTCTCTCATTCAACTGCGCCAAGCACAGGGCAGGTTCCTTCTTGAATCCTGCCTACTGTACTAACTGTTGGGAACTTAGTCCAAGTTCCTCCTTTATCCTCTGACACCAAGTGTCAGAGACACAGCAGGTCAATTCTCAGAAGTGGGGCAGATGGAGAAGCCAGGAGAAGTGTGAGTGTATAAGATGAGTCTTTATTGCAGAAGCCAGTGGCCCCATAGCCATCAGACAAACTCCTTACAGCAAAGTCCATACAGGCAGGCAGCCGGACACTGACTGGTAAATACATATCTTTCCCATAAAGCAGCATCAGTCTCTGTACCCACAATTAGTATCTGAGCAGCAGCATGATGCCTGTCTCACTGCATTACATCATAGCAGTATCAGCTCTCAGCTCCATCTGAGCTCTCTAGCCTCTCCTGCACACATAGGAGCTCCATTCTCTATGCCTATCTCCTCTGCTTCTCTGAGTGCTCTCTAGCTCTGCTCTGCCCAGCTGCTCTCTCTAGCAGACTTTTTCACACACTCCAGCCAACTAACTGGTCAGTAACCCACTTTTACACTATTTAGACAAAGGAGGTTTTGTGCCAATAGTTATATCAATCATATTGGCTACTGAAGGGCACAGTGTACCGTGAGAGTGCTGTGGCCTTGCATTACTCATAGTATCTTGATCTGATTAGGATTATCAGGATCAGAGTCTTTGGACAGAGAAGGCTTTGGTCTTCCTGGTGTATTGATAGAAGGCTTGTGTGCTCCTATTGGCCTTGACTATCTGAGGACTTGGCGTGGTTCCCACAGTATCTTAATTTTTTTGTTGTTGCAATGATAAATGGGATTGTTTGTTTAGCTTCTATTTCTGAGAATTCATTATTGATGTATAAAAAAGCCATTTACTTATGGGTGTTGATTTTCTATCCTGCTACATTTCCGAATTCGTTTATTAAATCTAGCAGTTTTTTATAGTCTTTCTATGTACAATATCATTTCATCTGCGAATAATGAGAGTTTTACTTCCTCCTTTCCAATTTGGATGCCTTTTACTTCTTCTTCTTGTCTGATTGCTATGGCTAGGATTTCCAGCACTATGTTGAATAAGAGTGGTGAAAGCGGACACCCCTATCTTGTTCCTGTTCTTAGGGGAAATGTTTTTAGTTTTTGCCCATTGAGTATGATGTTGGCTGTAGGTTTGTCATACATGGCCTTTATCATGTTGAGATATGCTCCCTCTATTCCCACTTTTTAACATCAGAAATTTTAAATACATATTTTCTTATAAATATAATTTATAGCCCTAGCAGGTTTGACTCAGTAGATAAAGCACTGGCCGGTGGACTGAAGGGTCCCAGGTTCTATTCCTGTCAAGGGCATGTACCTCGGTTGCAGGCTCGATCCCCAACTCTCGTTGGTACATGTGCAAGAGGCAACCAATTGATGTGTCTCTCTCATATCGATATTTCTCTCTTTGTCTCTCCCCTTCCATTCTACTCTCTCTAAGAATATCAATGGAAAAATATCTTCGGTGAGGATTAACAACAACAATAAAATTTACAGATAGGTGGATGATCTTGAGAAAATGACAAGTCCTCACTCTAGTACAGTTTTTACCCCATAGAACAGAAAATTTTACCCTCTAGCACACCCATCACCCAGTAGCTAGATTAGAAAGTGAAGTGGTTAATAGATCTGACCTTGCTGATTAAGAAAAAAAAGAATAATTTTGTCCTATTTGTGAGCTCTCTAGTGGCTAGAAAGTATTAATGAACAAATGAATGATTAATATTATAGCCTATGACTGCTTAAAATTAATGTTAATAATATTTATAATGTATTTTTAAATCCTACATTGATGTTTGCTATTAATTATAAGGCATTATTTGTGTTTTCATCATTACAGCTACTTAAACATATAAAATGCTACTATGGATATAAAATAGTATTAGGAGCCAAAACCGGTTTGGCTCAGTGGATAGAGCGTCAGCCT
Source organism: Ia io (assembly GCA_025583905.1). Lineage (NCBI taxonomy): Eukaryota > Metazoa > Chordata > Mammalia > Chiroptera > Vespertilionidae > Ia > Ia io. The sequence continues at coordinate 34,327,202 of JAJQQW010000001.1, read as the reverse complement.
GCGTATTGAAAGGTCCCAGGTTCGATTCCGGTCAAGGGCATGTACCTTGGTTGCGGGCACATCCCCAGTAGGGGGTGTGCAGAAGGCAGCTGATCGATGTTTCTCTCTCATCGATGTTTCTAACTTTCTATCCCTCTCCCTTCCTCTCTGTAAAAAATCAATAAAATATATTAAAAAAATAGTATTAGGAATTTTTAATTCTAGCTCATGTTAGTAGCCTGTCCCCATAACTTCCTGAGATTGGTGTCATCAATCAGAAATATTTTTTAGAAGTACCTCCACCAAACATCTGAAGGTAGTTTGAGATAAGTATCTGGAATCTAGCCCATACTTTGTTGGAAAATCATAATCTGGCCATTATGTAGTGTTTCTTTTCATACACAAATTTAGTGCTTTGATAAGTTATTTATCAATAGCTGAAATTCAGGTATAACCTAAAGCCAGCTGAGATCACTTCATTCCTTGAAATATTTATAAAATTGGCTGAACCCCAATTATATCCAATCCATTCCTCAAGATTTCTGGAGTTTTGGGGTACTTCCATTCTTATGGTTACCCCCTCTCTGATTTCATGTAACCACTTAATTCTTAATCTCATTAATTTATCATACTGCAAAAGAAATAACATTACTCTTCAGCCATCACCACTGTAATTTCTCATTGGCTAACATCCTGCTGCAGTCCCCCTCCCACTTAATGTTTCTCATCTGCTCTCTCCCTCTCCTTTCTCCCACTTCTATATTTTTCATTATTTCCAAATTTCTGGTAATTGCGTGAGACTAGTCAGATTTTTGTTTTTACTGTCTATCTTTTTCACCCAAAACCTTATCAAGATATTTTGCCAAACAAGGTTATATATTGTGGTGCTATCATCATATGATTTTAAACTGTTAAAGTGATTGGATTGGGATCAAATTTAGACAAATTTGTGTCATTCTAATTTATAGAATTTCTTCTCAAAACAGAAGTCAATCTTCAAAAATTTAAAAGCAACTTTTATTTTATTTTTGTTTTAGAAAACACAAATGAAAAAGAGAACATCAAAGAGACTTGGCAAAATGCCATTTTGTCAGCTTCTGGAGGACATTCTATCAATCCCAGCGTTGAGAATTCTACTTCAATGAGGGGTAAACTTGGAATTCCTGGAGACAATGGTAGATATCCCAGGGACAATATTAGAGTTCCCATAGATAATGTTATCATTCCCATGGCTAATGTTGGGGTTTCCACGGATAATGCTGCAGTTCCCTTGGATAATTTTGGAGTTCCCAGGGGTAATCTTGAAGTTCCTAGAGGCCTTGGTGGAGTTCCCAGGTGCCATGCTATTAGAATACCAATGTTTAATGTTGAAACTCCCAGGAATAATGTTGGAACATCCAGACCTGTTGTTTCCTCTCCACTTATTGAGCTCTCAAAGATAGGTGAACACCGATTGTAAAACTGGCACCTTACAAAAGCAGTCCTGATGATTAAATAAACATACCAATACATTAAACATAAAAACAGAGCTGTATCAAATCTTGTAATCCAAAATAGTATATGGAAATCTAAATTCAAAAAGCATAAATGAATATATAAATACATTTATTATGGATGGTCTTATCAGAATTTTTGAAACTAGATTTTAATCTATTTGCTAGTTTATTCTGAATGGCAACCTTTCATTAATCTGTAGGATACTTTATTTTGGAAGGTGGTGGGTTGTATAATAGTAAGATGCTTAATTCATCAAGCCTAATTTCTGTTTAGTAGAGATACATCATATTTATGATTGATCAAAATAACAACTAATCTCCAAATAATATCGTACATCTCATAGATTAAAAAACTTCAGGTTTCCCTGGATACATTGATGGACAAATGAAAGCAATCTCATAGTTATTAAGTTAACTGGGAGAGTTCAAGTAAGTGTTCAAGAAATTTATTGACTGAAAGTTAAGGGTCCAGAAAATTCAGCAGAAGATTGTTGAATGCAGTACTTCTCTGAAGTGTCCAGATAGAACCTCTGAAAAAAGCTCACTAACAAGAGTATTTAAAAATACATATTTATTTTTTGTGACATATATCTAACAAAATTGTAAATATTTACTGGAAGCCTTAAAAATATAAGGAGACAACAACTGTAGAACTGTAAATAGCATACATGATTGTGATGTAAATAATATGGGTAGGAAAAACTAACAGCACCACAAGATGCCTAAAATATTGCATGTTAAAACAATATTTTTCTTTAAGAAATTAATTTTGTTTATTCTTCCCAACTACTAAATTAGTTTGGCATAAAAATATACAAGACAGAAGGGAGAAAATATTGAAATATTTTTACTAAATTACCGAACAGGATTCCTTTCTTAGAGAAAAGAGGACCACTTTTCATTGTCCTAAAAGATTGGTATAGTATTTAAATCACACAAATATATTTATCTATGAAAATTGTTATTAAAAATTATTTCAAAAATCTCTTAGGATTGATAAGGTATGACTGTATGGTAATGAGACACACTCTATAAACTACATGGGTAAATAATCTCATTACTTTATATTCATACATAATATAAATTTTGTCCACATTTTCAGGGCATATGGGTCACTAATCAATTTGTACATTTAAATTTGCAACTTTCTTGGTAGCTGTTGTATTTACAAAAACAAGGGCAACTTAAATGATGGATGCCACCTAACCCCTTGTTGTGTGCCTTACCACATAGGGCAAGGGGTGGTAATCTGTGGTCTGAGTGAAAACTCTTGCCCACTCACACGTTCCATTTGGCCTATGAGAAAGGAGGTAAAGAGGCTAGTTGGCCTCCCTCTTTCACTCTCCTCTGGTTCAGAGTGATTACTGAACTAGAGCCTTGGCCTCCGAAGAAAAGGAAATGTAGTGACATTTCTCTTTCCTATTTCTTACCAATTCAGAAGATTGGGTACTATTTCAGACTACAGTAACATGAGTCTTGTATGGGCTGGCAAAACCACAGAAGTAATGGAAGAAGATAGGCTGCCATACTTCAGTTACTGCCAATCCCAGACTGAGAAAAACCAAAATGACAATTCACCTCATTTAACAGATAGCCTACACTATACGCTCTATTGAAATACTGACTTTGTGAAACAGAACCTTTACATTTCTAACCTTCAAAGGGAATCACCTTGTGAGTACAAAAAGAGTACATTAAGGTGAAAACTGAGAGATGGCTTACTAAGAACTAATATTTACTAAGAACATCAAGGAAAGGAAAGACAGCAAACAAAATTATACTCAAATATAGATAACACTGATATATAATTGGAGATGGTTACTAAAACTAAAGAAAACACCATCATTAAGAATAACCAAAAAAAAAAAAAAACAACAAATACTTGCTTTGTGATTGTTATTCCTCATGCTTATGATCCTTACAATTTTTGATATTGTGTTTAGTGGCTTAAAATTCAAATATAAAAATTATATGTAAAATGGCCAACTGCTTCTTCATTGTCCAACTTTAAGAAATTGAGGCTAAGTTTGGTAAAAAATAAAATGTGAAGATAGTCTCAGAAAATATGATCAATTATGTAAAGAATGTTACTTTTACCATTGGTTTTACTCTGCTAAATTTTGTTAGTTCAGAAGTGAGCAATGTAAATCTTTCAGTGATACACAGTTATTTATCTGCAGATTGTGCCTTGTCTTAGGGTTATCTATGTCAAGTAAATTATCTGAAGTCAATCAGTAATCATCACAATTCTACAGAAAAATGAGTAAAGAGCAGAGGGTTTAATATATTGAATATGAAAATTTCATCACAAATTTCACACAAAGTGGATCTAAGGTTTTCATTAAAAGTTTTAAATTGAAAATCTAAATGTGTAGTGTTGAAGAAAGAAAACAATGAGCCATTTTTAACTCCTTTGCTCTTACCAAAATAAAAGATTAAATTAACTTTCATATATATTCTATATATCAAAATATATCCACTATAAAATAAGATCATTACTTGCTAAAATCTATGATGGCATAAAGTTGGAGAAATAACTCTAAAGTTATCCTGCATAGTGTACTATGCAAGAAAAAAATCACAAAACAATAGTAACATATATAATTAGCTTAACAACCCTAGACATTTTTCTTTCAAGGCTCTAGAAAACTATAAAGTGTGCCATACTCAGTGTGAGTAGAGATTAATCCTTCTAACTTTACCAATTATTTTTACATCAAATCTCCTGATGAGAGATTTAAACCAAATTGATTTTCATTTTTAAATTAAATTGCACCGTGTATATTCAGACAAGTCCAAATGATATTTAATTCACAAATTACTTAGCAAAAATTTTTAAAAAGATTTTTTTAGTAAATAAAGTTTTATTAACCTCTGGTTAAAATTTTAAAATTAACCAAATGAAAAAATATTTTCAATGGTTAATAAGATAAGGGAAAAACTATCACAAAAACACCCCTCTAAGAACTAACAAAGATATGGTATTCAAATCACATAACTGACAACTTCATTTCAATCAACATAATAAACAAATACCTCACATTATTGAATTGAATATTTTTGAAGGATTCCTAGTAGAGAATTCATTCATCCATAAGCACAAGAAACTTGGACCAAAAGAACTTAAACAGTTTATGAAACATATTTTTAAAAAATATTTGAAATGATTTGTCTAAAATTAAAATTTATAACATCCATAAAAACCAAATTCATTTTTACCAAATAAGAACAATAAATTTAAAACATATTGATTAACCTGTTATTTAAAGTTGAAGTTTACCAAAAGTGAGACATAGCACATTAGAAAATTACTGCTGTCCAACTAACAAAGCAGTGACCACCTTGTGTACAAAATGAGCTGGCTAAGAAAGAAAATATACTTTATATTAAGAACAACCTAAGAAAACTGAATTTTGACTAATGATGAAAATTATGTTAAATTTTAAATTCTGACCAAATTGTGTCCATAATTAAAAAATAAAATGGAGACTTGAAGAATAAGTGGAGAAATACATGTAGTGAAAATTTTATTTCAGAAAACCAATTATCAAGAGTTATGAAATTAAAACATGCAACTATAGAAAAACTATTTAACCCAAAAAAAATCCAGGGAAGGTAATTCTTTTTTATGATTATTCTAATAGGAGATGAATGTATAATGGTATCTCTGTTTAAGAGTGAAGAAAATATATGCAATATGCATTATTTATTCCAAAATTCATTAATTGGTTAGAGGGCTTCATTAATTACATGGGATATTCATATCAATGATTATATTTTAAGTATGTTTTAGAAGTGAAAATTCAAAATATAACAAAGTGCTTTTAATAGGTTATAGGTTATAAAGTACATGTGCCTTTTTCATATTTCAAGAGCAGAGAGCCTCACTGATGTGAGTGACAATCTAGTGGAAAGTGAGACATAGAAAAGAGAAGCACAAACACCAGAATTAAACTGTAGCTTTTAAAGTAAATGCTAGCTTCTTAAAAATAATATTTGAAGAAAAAATTTTCCCTTTTTTGCTCTTTCAAAAGTTGTCATTTTTTATTAATATGAACGAATAAGCCTTCAAGTTATTTACTCATTTACTGTCCTCAATCTCCTAATTAATTTTCACCCCTTATACATGTTCTTCATCACAACCTTTATTTCAATCCATCCTTCACTTTACTCCCCGCCCCCGGACACCTCTACCCCATCCTTGACCTCTTCTCCATACCTTCATACCTTATCCCTACTTAATCCTTCCCTTGCCCTTACCTCACCCTACTTTATTCTGGATATCTTCTTCATCTCTTACCCTCACCCCATTCTCCACTTTTTTCTTTTCCCATCTCATTCTAAACTCACACCCTATCCTTGATCTCCACCTCCTTATACACCCTACCATATTCCATATTATCATCCTTTCACTCAGCCTATTCCTAAAACTCATTCCAACCCTCACCCCACATTTTACCTCATGCATTCTAAGCATCACCACATCTTTACCCTTCAACTACACCCCAACACTAATCTTAAACTCTCCTTCAATCTTGACCTTCAGAGCTAAGGATAGAATAAAGACTAATGTGAGGACCATGAATGAAGTAAAGATGCCTATTAAAATAAAACCCTATAGTTGCATTTTTCCAGAATGTCAAGATATCCCAAATTATAACATTTATGATATCAACACAGGTAAATCAAAATGATTTTGTCAAAATATGGGGACCTAATTACCATTTATCCCCCAAAGAAATTCTTAATAGGGAAAATAATCTGGTTTATGCCAGCCTTTAAAAGATTATAAAAACACATATAAATGTGATTTGAAAATCTGTTCTGCTTTATTTTTTTAAAATTTTGAATGACTTTTAAAAGACTTGTATATTTTTTCTTCTTTCATATATTATAAAGATACCTCTCATCTAAAGAAATACTCATTTTATGCTCTTTGAGTACATGAATAGATATACACTACCAATTTCTTAATCTAAATTGTAAAATATGTTAATGAAAAAAGATAAAATATGCACTTTTTGGATTTATCAAAGTGTATTTTTGCTATTAAAAAGTTATATTTTAACATTTTACTTTTTAAACTCTCACCTCTAGTAAATGTTATTATCTGATGTAACCAATATCTATCTAGAAACCAAAATCTCTATTACAAATACATTAGAATAAAATTAAAAAATTTATCTTTAATAAAATTCACTTTAAAATGCAGTGACATTCAAAATTATAATTAATATAATACAAAACAGTGTTTGGCATATCAACATTTAATATAACTGATTTATCCCCAAAGCCCCCAAATCTTGAAGATATTGACAAATTTTAATAATTCCTTCATATCTAGTCATTCAAAAATAAATACACACAAATTTGATGATTTTAAAGTTGCAGAATTATAATAGCCAAAGTTCATTCTTTAAACCTTCCAGTACTATGTAATGAGAGTTATTGCTAGTACATGTGCAGTACATGAAGGGATTCAAAAGTCTATGAAGAAGAAAAATTAATAAAAAGTGTTGTTAATTTTGAAAATACACATTACTGTAAAAATTTGGTAATAACACCTCTACACATTATACCTTCTCAAACCTTTAAACCCATCAAGCTCAGACCAACTGATTCAGTTTGTTGTGACTACGTCCAGCATGTTTAAGCAAGTAACTCCATATTTCTCTTTTGCCACATTTATCACCAGTGATTAGAGAACAAATCTGTCTTTAATTGGGGAAAAAAATAACAGCCCTCAAATGTTCCAAGGAAATCAGTGAGAGCTAATGCAAAGCTTATGGTTTAAGTATTCGTTATGTACTTAAAATGTCCACATTTTGAAAATGAAGCATATGACTTGGTTTTATTTTCAAAGAAAAGGAAGACAGTAAAGTACACTGGTATTGTGAAACTCTTTCCATTTTATACTCATGCTGTATTTACATTTTAAAAAATGTGTATATTACCATTAATTGCTGGCCATTTTTGAATTCTGTCTCATTTGTTAAGTACCTATTGTAATATGTTTAAGCATTGTACCATTCAAGGTGAAATTTTAATGTATATGTGATATGTGTATTTTGGCCTATATTGTATCTTTAAAGTGTGGTGTAGATTGATGTGATGCATCTATTTATTCAGGGGTTGAATTATCATAGCTCTAGTCTCTAGAATTGCTGATTCTCAGTCTATGAGATTATCCTAAACTTGCAAAGCTTACAATAGTTATTTTAACATTTTACTAAGTTAAAATTCTAATACAGAATATTATAGAGGGGTTATGATGATTTAAAATCTTAATTACTAAATAAATTTTATTTCTGTAGCAAAGTTCACCAAACATTCATTAGGGTTGTTTTAAAAAACGGATAAAACCAAACTTAACTTCTGTACCTGCTGATTGATATACCTACTTGCTGCTTCTATTCCATGCTCATTTGTCCAAGAGTAATGCCATGATGTGGACATTTTGAATTTTTGGATTTTTCTCTGTGATTATGTGTGTGTGTGTGTGTGTGTGTGTGTGTGTATGTGTGTAGACACACACATGTATGAGTCACAGAGAAACAAGGTTATTTGGAGAGAAATGTAGACATTATTATTAGCACTTTTTTTAATCATTGACAGTATTGACAGCACAGTGTATTTTTCTTAGCACTCCAAAAGCATTATTTTACAATTTGCAAGAGAATAATTTCCCCACATTATTGAACTTTCAACATCATTTCGTCTACATTCATAATATAAACTTGTAGTTCTTAACTTTGCTCTGCTAAGTTGGCAAGCTGGAGAAGAGATATTTTCAATGTTGACTTTTGTGTCCTAATCAACTATAAATAAAAATAGAAAATACAACTAATCTCCAGACTTATACATTGAAAATCTTAGTTGGTTCTGTATGTTTCATGTGTTTAACTTATGTACAAAATTGCATCTAAAGTTTAGTTTTTCTTTTTTCTCAAGGTGAACTCTACTCAAGCATAAATATGATTAGAAACCTTGTAAACTAAAACACTAGAAATGTTTGGTACTACAGAAATAGAAATTAATTTCCTCCCCTCTTATATCTTTAAACCAAATTTCAACTCCTGGATAATATTGTTCCTCTTAAATATTTTCAGTTTTGTATGTATGCCATGTTTAGACTTATACTTTCTAGGTTATATAAGCTGAATTATGTTTTTTCTTCTATCTCTTCAAGTAAATTGTGATTGATGTCACTTTCCTATCATATTTCTGCCATATTACCTTGTTAATATTTTGTGTCTGGTAAAATTCATTGATGATAAACATCACTGTGTTGTCATTAGGCATATATTTCCAATACATTACAATGATGTGTAAGGTGCACTGCAAAAATGTTAATTTTTTCTAACACATTAATTTGCTTATAATATATATTTGGCACAATAATGAAAAGAATATATTTCTTCCTGAAATGAAATTTGCCTTTTGCTTTATGAACTTCATTTGTAAGTGTAGATTTCAATAAATGGTGTCATCTGCATTCAAATATTTGGTTTTCTTTTTTGTTTCTTTTTAGAAACACTTTCCTTAAGTGTTATAAGTATCTCTAATTCAGATATCTTTAATGTAAGGCAGATAACAATAGAGTTAACTACTTGAGTGCTCCAAAACTTAAAAGCAATATCCCACACAACATAGTCCAGTCATTTAAAAAATTGTCAAGCAAGTTTGATGGTACTACTTTAAATATTGAGTACTTGAATGTTCAACCTAATTGTTTATAAACAAAGCTTATCAAACAACCTCAGGGTTTCTGAGAAACACAAACTTTATTACATCTCAGGATTCTGTCATGAATGGGTGTCCAACTATAACTTTTTTTTACCATCTTATTTTATTTATTTATTTTTAAAATTTATCCTTACTGTTGAAAGGATTACAGATGTCCCTTCACTGCCATTGACCCCTTCCTCACTCCAGCCCCCTCCGCAGGCCTTCACTGAACTATTGTCTGTGTCCATGAGTTACGTATATATGCATATAAGTTCTTTGATTAATCTCTTCACACACTCCCCTTTCCCTCTGAGATTCGCCAGTCTGTTTCATGCTCCCATGTCTCTAGATTTATTTTGTTTGTCCTATTACATGATCTCACTTATATGTGGAATCTAGTAAACAACTATGACTTTTTAAAATTTAAATATATTTGGTGTACATTGCATTAGTTCTAGTTGTACAATATAGTAATTTTATGTTTATACTAGAGGCCCGATGCACGAAATTCATGCAAGGGGCTTGGCCCTCACAGCCACGGCAGCTTGCCTCAGCCCTCACAGCCCCAGCATCATCCGGAAGGCAGATCAGCTGTCCAGTCTAATTAGCATATAATGCTTTTATTATTATAGATACTTTAATGTGATCACCACACTAAGTCTAATAATCACCTGTCACTACGCAAATTTATCACATTATTGACTGTATTCCCCTTGACCTGTTTCACCAATCTCCCTGCTTTTCCCCTCAGGCAACGATCAATTTAATCTGTTTCTAAGAGTCTGTTTTTGTTTTGTTTTGCTTGTTTGTTTGTTTTGGTTTTAAATTCCACATATAAGTGAAACCATTCAGTATTTGTCTTTCTCTGATTTATTTCACTTAGCATAATACCCTCTAGGTCTATCCATGTTGTCTCGAGTGGCAAGATTTTATTCTTTTTATTGCTGAGTAATATTACAGTGTGTGTGTGTGTGTGTGTGTGTGTGTGTGTGTGTGTGTGTGTGTGAGACCTCTTCTTTATTCATTTATCGATGGATGCTTAGGTTGCTTCCATACCCTAGCCATCCTATCTAATAAAAGAGTAATATGCAAATTGACAGTACCTCCGCTACACCCACCAGCCATGCCCACCAGCCACACCCACCAGCCAATCAGGAGCAAATATGCAAATAAACCCAACCAAGATGGCTGCAGCCACTGAGAGCAGGAGGGAGGCTTGGGTTTCCCCAACAATGGAGGAAGCCAAGCTTTCCACCTGCCCTTGTCGGCCCCGGCCTCCACTCAATGCTACAAAGTTTCAATGATAGAAGATAAATAAATCCCAACAAAAATGACGGCAGCCACAGAGCTAGAGAGAGCAGGAGGCTTGAGTTGCTCCTGGAGATGGAAGAAGCCAAGCTTTCCGCTTGCCTGGTCGGTCCAGACCTCCATTCCAGGCTAAAAGTTTCATTTATAGAAGATAAATAAATCCCAACAAAAATGGCTGCGGCCACAGAGCAAGCAAGAGGCTTGGCTCCACTCAAGGCTACAAAGTTTCAATTATACAAGGTAAATAAATCCCAGATACCAGGGCCTCCTGCTTGGGTCGCCAGGGGGCGTTGCCGGCCTGCAAACCACCACAGGCCCCTCGCCCAGGCCGCCCCACACCCCAAGGGAACCCCCACCCTGATCCGGGACACCCTTCAAGGCAAACCAGCTGGCCCCCACCTGTGCACCAGGCCTCTATCCTATCTAATAAAAGAATAATATGCAAATTGACCATCACTCCAACACACAAGATGGCTGCCCCCATGTGGTCAAAGATGACTGCCCCCATGTGGACACAAGATGGCCACCACAAGATGGCCAGCAGGGAAGGGCAGTTGGGTGGGACCAGGCCTGCAAAGGAGGGCAGTTGGGGGCGATCAAGCCTGCAGGGGAGGGCAGTTAGGGGTGACCAGGCCAGCAGAGGAGGGAAGTTGGGGATGACCGGGCCTGCATGGGAGGGCAGTTAGGGGCAAACAGGCTGGCAGGGGAGCAGTTAGGCATCAATCAGGTTGGCAGGGGAGTGGTTAGGGGGTGATCAGGCTGGCAGGCAGAAGCGGTTAGGGGCAATCAGGAAGGCAGGCAGGCGAGCAGTTGGGAGCCAGCAGTCCTGGATTGTGAGAGGGATGTCCAACTGCCCATTTAGGCCCAATCCTACTGGATCGGGTCTAAAAGGGCAGTTGGACATCCTTCAAGGGGTCCCAGATTGGAGACTGTGCAGGCTGGGCTGAGGGACACCCTCCTGCCCCCCGTACATGAATTTTGTGCACTGGGCTTCTAGTTATAAATAATGCTGCAATGAACATAAGGTTTCATATATCTTTTTGATGTTTTTGTTTTCTTTGGATAAATACCCAGAACTGAAATTGCTTGATCACATGGTAGTTCTATTTTTGTTTTTTGATGAATCTACATATTACTTTCCATACTGGTTGCATCAACTTACACTCCCATTAGCAGTGTTCAAGGGTTCCCTTTTCTCTACATCCTCATCAACAATTGGTATTTGTTGACTTTTTGATAACAGCCATTCTGTCTGGTGTGAGGTAGTATCTCATTGTAGTTTTTATTTTCATATACCTGAAGATTAGTGATGTTGAGCATCTTTCATGCCTGTTGGCCATCTGTATGTCTTCTTTGGAGAAATGTCTCTTTATGTCCTCTGCCCATGTTTTTTATCAGATTGTTTATTTTTTGTTATTGAGTTGTATTGAGTTACAACACATTTAACTGGTAAACTGTATATGTCCTTATAAAGAGCAGCTACAACTAAGTGTAAAAAACGGACTACACACTTAGATGGTGTGGCTCAGTGGTTGAGTGTCGACCCATGAACCAGGAGGCTATGGTTCCATTCCAACATGCCCAGGTTGCAGGCTCAATCCCCAGTGAGGGGCATACAGGAGACAGCCAATCAATATCTCTCTCTCTCATCATTGGTGTTTGTATTTCTCTCTCCCTCTCCCTTCTTCTCTGAAATCAATAAAAATATATCTTTTAAAAATGGACAACACAGTGGAAAAGCTTAACAAAAAATCTTGAGCAGGTATTTAATCAAATATAATATCCATATGGCCAAATGAAGTATGAAATGGTGAACAATTTCATTAGACATCAAGGAAATGTAAATTAAACTTGAATGTGATAACACTACACAGAATGGCTAAAATGAAAAGACAATGACCAATTATTGATGAAGATGCTGAGCCTTTAAACACTACTGGTACAATTACTGGAAATGTAATCTGGTGCAATCACTTTGGAAAATTGTTGGTTGTATATATTAAAGTTGAACAAAAGCATGCATTATGATCCAGTAGTTCCACTTCTGTCTTCTTTCTTTTGGTCAATTTTTTCTTTTTTGCCTGCTGCTGAGGAAAAAGAATAGCTGTACATAAATTTGGATTGGATTTATCAGGGGCAATCTGATGGCACCTTGCCGTATGCCCATGCTATATTCCTTGCCTTGAACTCCAGGGCTCCCCCTGCTGACAGACAATGCTATATACCCACCCAACACCTATACGTGCACAATATCAGATTTGAGGACAATAACCTTCTGTGGCACATATATTTAGTGAATAGCTGCTAGGAATGAATGAATAAATAATTTCCGTTTCTTCCCACAGCCATACTGTCCTGATATGGTCCATGTATACTCTCAAAGATGAAATTAATTTTCAGATTGAGTAACATAACCTATTAGTTATGTTTGCTCCAAATGGTGGTCAGCTCAGTAACACACCCTTGTGTTTTGACTTTCCCTTCTTCTGAGATTTAGTTACCTTGGGAATATGCTCCCTAATAAAGTAATAACACATAAGCTTTTTTCTCAGGCTCAGATTTTTTAGGAACTCAGGCTAAGGAAATACCAAAATGAATCACATACATAGGTGCATCAAAAGACATGCACAGGAATGTTTATAGCAACACTAGAGGCCCAGTGCATGATTGAATCATGCACGTGTAGGGTCCCCTACACGCTTTCGCTTTTTGCGGTGGAGCTGGGTGCCTGTCCACTGGTGCACCAGGCCTTTCAGAACCCTCTGGCTCAGCAGAGGCTTCTGAAAGGCCTGGTGCCGGAGCAGACAGGCACCCAGGTCCCCCACTTTTGATGGTCCGCGGCCACTGAGGGGGGCTACCCTGCTGTTGAAAGGCGCAGGGGGCTGGACTCCCATACCCTGCGCCTCTCAATGGCCACTGAGGGGGGCTGCCACGGACACCTGGCTACCCTGCCGTTGAGAGGCGCAGCTGGGTGTCCACGGCAGGCCCCCTCAGCAGCCACGGATCTGGCCATTGAGAGGCACAGGGGGCGGGAGTCCTGCCCCCTGCTCCTCTCAACAGCAGGGTAGCCCCCCTCAGTGGCAGCGGATCTGTGCCTCTCAATGGCCGGATAGGCCACCCCGAGTCCCACCCCCCAACCTCCCGCCGCCCAATTGTGGGCGTAGCGGAGTGATGGTAATTTACATGTTACTCTATTATTAGATAGGATTAGTCACAGTATTTAAAAACTCAAAACAACTTAAATGCCCATCAAAGTATAATTGATTAAAAATTTGACAAAAGGCCTGAGGTTGGGTGGGAGCAAGGTGAACAGGGGAAAAGGGGAGAAAATGGGAACATCTGTAATACTCTCAACAATTAAAATAATATTTTGAAAATTTACAAAGGAAGTAAAATACAAAAGAGAATCTATTGTATGCTTCCACTTATATAAAGTTCAAATGTTGGCAAAACTAATATATGGTGCTAGAAGATGGAGTAGAGGTAATCTTTGTATAGGAGGGTAAGTACTGACCTCAAGCAAGCACAAGAGACTTCTGGAATGCTAACAATGTTTTATTTGTGTGTACTGTTACATGAATTGTTGTATTCTATAATAATTCCCATTTATACACTTTTTTGTACAAATAGGTTATACTTCAATTTTAAAATCTTACATGATTGATGTAGTTCCACCTTACAATTTTTGCTTATTTTGTCTGTGCTTTGGGGTCACACAACCTATAGAATGGGAGAAAATATTTGCAAATCATATATCTAATACAGGGATAATTTGTAAGGAAACAAAAAAGAAATATGTAAGGAAACAAAAAATAAATAAAACAAGTGTTGGCAAGGACACAAAAGAAATTGGAAGCCTTGTACACTGCTGCTACTATGGAAAAATGTATAAGGGTTTCTCAAAAAATTAAAAATGAATTACTGAAGAAAATATGGCGACCGGCAAGAAGGTAAGGAGGGATAGTGTGTGGGAGAGTGAGGGAGTGATAGCGGAGTATGTGGACGTGTGTGTGTGTGTGTGTGTGTGTGTGTGTGTGTGTGTGTTTGCATGTGTGTGTGAGCTAGGGACAGATAGATCCTGCAGGTCTTCCAGGGGACTGCCTAACCAGGCAGTCTTAGAAAGCGAAACCCTGCTACCACCGCAAACACTCGGGAGGACACCACTGGCACAGAAACCACAAAACAATCCCCAGAGGAAAGAAAAAGAGGAATTGTAAAGAAAGGAAATAAGTGAAACAGAGGCATGCAACATGACAGAAAAATAATTCAGAGTAATGGTCATACATTTCATAAGCTGGATGAACAAGAAAACCAACAACCTTTGCAAAAATCAAGGAGAAATCAAAAGTGATATAGCTACAATCAAAAACACCATGGAAGGTTTCAATAGTAGACTAGAAGTAGCAGAGGACTGAATTAGTGAGTTAGAAGATAAGGTACAGGAACAAGTCAAATCTGAACAACAACTGGAGAAAAAAATTAAAAAGCAGGAGGAGAGCCTAAGGGGGCTTTGGGACAACATGAAATGAAGTAACATACGTATAATAGGGGTGCCAGAAGAACAAGAAGAGCAGCAAGGGTTAGAGAATCTATTTGAAGAAATAATGACAGAAAACTTCGCTGATATGGGGAAGAAAAAAGTTACACAAGTACAGAGAGTCCCATGCAAGATGAATCCCAAAAGACTCACACCAAAATACGTCATAATTACAACGGCAATGTTAATAATAAAGACATAATCTTAAAGGCTGCAAGAGAGACAGTTACCTACAAAATATCCCCCATTAGATTATGAAACACATGAAGCAAGAAGGGAATGGAATAAAGTACACAAACTGATGCAAAGCAAAGGTCTGAATCCAAAAATACTCTATCCAGAGTTTACTGGATACTCTGGAAACAGAGTGTGCCAAACAGAACACACTGACTAGGAAACAGGCGTGCCAAACAGAACAGTAGAGGAAGTGAATGACCTTCACTACTGCACATTTTTATTTTTTCCATCTTTTAGTTAAGAAACTAATTTTTTTCTTTTTTCCTCACTCGATTTTACCTTTTTAATTATTATATTTTTATGTTCAATCAGTATTCTTACTACTATTATTTTACCTTTTTTTTTAAAAGTGTCATTTTATTTTCTCTTCATTTTACTTTGGGATTAGTGTTCTACATTTTATTTTCATCTTTCCTTTAGCATCATTTTACTCTATCTCAACTTTGCCTTTATGCCATTACTCTCTTCCTCACTTTTCCCCTTTTGTTGTCCTGTTTCTCTTACCATATTCATGCTTTAGATTTTCCCAATTCCTTCTTTTTACCCCGTTAAAATTTCACCCTACTTGTATATCTAATTTCCAATCCCTTGCTCCAAGTCCATACATACCTCTCTCTTCTCTTTCGTCACTATCCAAATTTTTTTCTCACTGTCCTTTTGTTGTTATTTGCTTGATTGTTGATTACATTGATTTTTTATGCTTGTTTGTGAGATTATTTTTCTTTTTCTTTTTGTTTTTTTCTGTTTTGTTTTTGTTTGTTTTTTTGCTTCTGTTTTCCCTCGCCTCACACAATGTAAGTTATTGTTTGTAGTTTGCATTCACCTACAGGTACTTGTTGCTGGCATGTGTTGGCATTAGTGGCTGTTCTATTGGAGTTTTCTCCCCATATATATAGTTTTTTCCCCAATTCTTTCTAATTCTCTCTCTCTTCTCGCTTACTTTTTCTTTCCTTTACCCAATTTTATTTTTGCACTCTTTTTTTTTTGTCTCTTCTCCTTTCTCTTCTATCCTCTAATTCGCCTCTCTCTGGTGGTCACCTTTATTTAGGGATATTAATATCGTGAATACATTTGTGTTCAGTGCCTTGTGCATTGTACCTTGTTGTGTTGTATTTTATAACTTTAAATCAATGCAGGAGAGAGAGAACTACCTAACCAGACACCCAGAGAAGAGAGATCATGGGGAGACAAAGAAACAACCCACATATGAAGAAAAGCAGGCATCACCAGAAAAGGAAATAAACGAAATGGAGGCAAGCAACCTGTCAGAGAAAGAATTCAGAGAAATGGTTATAAGGTGGATGAAAAGAATGGAAGACAAATTGGACAATATGTATAAGAACGAAGAGGAAATGAAGAATAACCAATAAGAAATGAAAAATGACATCGCTGCTGTAAAGAACTCAATAGAAAGCATCAAGAGTAGACTAGAAGAAGCAGAGGACCGCTTCAGTGAGCTAGAAGACAAGGTAGAAAAAAATACCCAAGTAGAGCAGCTTCTAGAAAAAAAAAATTAAAAAACAGGAGGAGAGCCTAAGGGAACTATGGGACAACAAGAACAAAACAACATATGCATAATAGGGTTGCAAGAAGGAGAGGAAAGTGATCAGGGAGGGAATAGGAAACCTTTTTGAAGAAATAATGACAGAAACTTCCCTGGTATAGGGAAGAAAAAACCCACACAAATCCAAGAAGCACACAGAGTCAAAAACAAAATGAACCCCAAAAGACGGACGCCAAGGCATATTCTAATTAAATTGGCAAACACCAAGGACAAAGTAAGAATCTTAAAAGCGGCCAGAGAGAGACAGAAAGTTACCTACATAGGATCCCCATTAGACTAGCGACTGATTTCTCAACAGAAACAAGGGAATGGAGTGAAATATACAAAGTCATGCAAAGGAAGGGTCTGAAACCAAGAATACTGTACCCAGCAAAAATATCAATCAAAACTGATGCTGAAATCAAGAGATTCACAGACAAACAAGGATTAAGGGAGTATATTACCACCAAACCAGCAATGCAAGAAATGCTAAAGCGTCTGCTGTAAAAAGAAGAAATAGGAAGCGAAGAAGAAAAACAGGGATAAAGAATAAAAATAGTGACAAACAAGTACCTTTCAAAAATAACTTTAAAGTTAAATGGATTAATTGCCCCAATTAAAAGACATAGGGTAACTGAGTGGATAAGAAAACATGACCCATATATCTACTGTATACAGGAAACACACCTCAGAAAAAAAGATGCAAACAGAGTGATGATGAAGGAATGGAAAAAGGTTTCTCAGGTGAATGGAAATGAAAAAAAAGCTGGGGTAGCAATACTTATATCTGACAAATTAGATCTCAAAGTGAAGTACATAACAAGAGATAAGGAAGGCCACTTCATAATACCAAAGGGAGCAATCCAACAAGAACAAATAACTATGGTAAATATATATGCACCCAATACAGGAGCACTCAAATACATAAAAAAAAAAAACTCCTGGAGGATATCAAGGGAGAGATTGCCAGCAATACAATCATAGTAGGGACTTTAATACCCCACTATCAACATTGGACAAATCCTCAAAACAAAAAATCAGCAAAGAAACATCAATCCTAAATGACCCACTATACCAGATGGAATTATTTGATATCTTCAGAACATTTCACACCAAAGCCACAGAATATACATTCTTCTCAAGTGCACATGGGTCATTTTCAAAGATAGACCATATATTGGGTCACAGGCAAAGTCTCTTCAAATTCAGGAAGATAGAAATCATATCAAGCATTTTCTCAGATCATAATGGCATAAAACTGGAAATCAAATACAATAAAAACAATCCAAAAAAATCAAACACATGGAGACTAAATAACATGCTATTAAGTAATGACTGGGTTACCAGAGAGATCAAAGAAGAAATAAAAAACATCATGGCACCAAACAGCAATGAAAACACAACAATCCAAAATCCATGGGACACAGCAAAAGCAGTCTCAAGAGGGAAGTTCATAGCTCTACAAGCCTACTGCAAAAAACAAGAAACAATGGGAATAAATTACCTAACCCTACAACTCAAAGAGTTAGAAAGAGAGCAACAAGAAAAGCCCAGTGTAAGCAGAAGGAAGGAAACAATAAAGATCAGAGTGGAGATAAACAATATAGAGACCAAAAAAACAATACAAGTGATAAACAAAACCAAGAGCTGGTTCTTTGAAAGGATAAACAAGATTGATGAACCTCTAGCCAGGCTCACCAAGAAGCAAAGAGAGAGGACCCAAATAAACAAAATCAGAAATGAAAGAGGAGAAATAACAACAGACCCCACCGAAATACAAAGGATTGTTAAAAAACACTATGAACAACTCGATTCCAACAAACTGGACAACCTGGAGGAAATGGACATATTCCTAGAAAAATACAATCTTCCAAAACTCAATCAGCAAATCTAAACATCTCAATAAGCCAATAACTATGGAAGAAATTGAAGCAGTCATCAAAAAGCTCCCAACAAAAAAAGCCCGGGGACAGACGGCTTCACAGGGGAGTTTTACCAAACATTCAAGGAAGAACTAAAACCTATCCTCCTCAGACTATTCCTAAAAATTCAAGAAGAAGGAACACTTCCAAGCTCATTCTATGAAGCCTACATCGCCGTAATACCAAAACCAGATAAAGACAACACAATGAAAGAGAATTACAGGCCAATTTCCCTCATGAACATAGATGTCAAAATCCTCAACAAAATTCTAGCAAATCGGATAAAGCAGTACATCAGAAAGATCATACACAATGACCAAGTAGGATTTATCCCAGGGATGCAAGGATGGTACAATATTCGCAAATCAATAAACGTGATACATCACATAAACAAATTGAGAGATAAAAATCACATAGTCATATCAATTGATGCAGAAAAAACATTTGACAAAATCCAATACCCTTTCTTGATGAAAACTCTCAGCAAGGTGGGAATAGAAGAATCATACCTCAACATAATAAAAGCCATATATGACAAACCCACTGCCAACATCATACTCAATGGGCAAAAACTAAAACCATTTCCACTAAGAACAGGAACAAGACAGGGATGCCCACTGTCACCACTCCTGTTCAACATAGTATTGGAAGTATTAGCCATTGCAATTAGACAAGAAGAAGAAATAAAAGGAATCCAAATTGGAAAAGAAGATGTAAAGCTGTCCATATTTGCATATGACATAATATTGTACATAAAAAAACCCTAAAGTCTCCATCAAAAAACTATTAGACTTAATAAATGAATTTGGCAAGGTAGCAGGATACAAAATTAATGCCAAGAAATCTATGGCATTTCTATACACCAATAGTGAACTTACAGAAAGAGAGAATAAAAATGCAATCCCATTTACCATCACACACACAAAAAAATAAGATACCTAGGAATAAACTTAACTAAGGAGGTAAAAGACCTATACGCGAAGACTACGGGACACTGAAAAAAGAGATAGAGGAAGACGTAAACAGATGTAAGAACATACCATGTTCATGGATTGGTAGAATCACCATTATTAAAATGTCCATACTACCTAAAGCAATCTATAGATTCAATGCAATCCACATTAAAATACCAATGGCAGATTTCACAGACATAGAAAGAACTCTTCAAAAATCCTTCTGGAATAAAAAAAAGACCCTGAACAACCACAGCAATCCTGAGAAAGAAGAAGAAAGTAGGTGGGATCTTGATACCAGATTTCACGCAGTATTACAAAGCCACTGTTCTCAAAACAGCCTGGCATTGGCAAAAGAACAGACATATAGACCAATGGAATAGAATAGAAAACCCAGATATCAACCCAAACCAGTATGCTCAATTAATATTTGACAAAGGAGGCATGAACATACAATGGAGTCAAGATAGTCTCTTCAATAGATGGTGTTGGGAAAATAGGACAGATACATGCAAAAAAATGAAACTAGATCACCAACTTACACCAGACCCAAAAATATACTCAAAATGGATAAAGGACTTAAACATAAGACGGTAAACCATAAAAATACTAGAGGAATCCACAGGCAACAAAATCTCAGACATATGCCAAAGCAATTTCTTCACCGATACCTCTCCTAGGGCAGTGGAAACTAAAGAGAAAATAAACAAGTGGGACCACATCAAAATAAAAAGCTTTTGCACAGCAAAAGAAACCATCAACAAAACAACAAGAAAGCCCACTGTATGGGAGACCATATTTGCAAATGTTATCACTGATAAAGGTTTAATCTCCAACATCTACAAGAAACTTAAACAACTTAATAAAAGGAATATAAATGATCCAATAAAAAAATGAGCAACGGACCTAAATAGAATCTTTTCTAAAGAAGGCAGAAGGAAGGTGAAGAGACATATGAAAACATGCTCAAAGTCACAAATTATCCGAGAGATGCAAATCAAAACGACAATGCACTACCATCTCACACCTGTCAGAATGGCAATCATCAACAAATCAACAAATGGCAAGTGCTGGCGAGGATGCATAGAAATAGGAACCCCTGTGCACTGCTGGTGGGAATGCAGACTGGTACAGCCACTGTGGAGAACACTATGGAGTTTCCTTAAAAAATTAAAAATGGAACTCCCATTTGACCCAGTAATCCCACTTCCAGGAATATATCCCAAGAAACTAGAAACACTAGTCAGAAAGGATATATGCACCCCTATGTTCATAGCAGCACAATTCACCATAGCTAATATTTGGAAACAGCCTAAATGCCCATCAGCAGATGAGTGGATTAGTAAACTATGGTACATCTACACAATAGAATACTATGCTGCTATAAAAAGAAGGAATTCTTACTATTTTCAGCCGCATGGATGGACCTGGAGAGCATTTTGTTAAATGAAATAAGCCGGGCAATTAAAGAAAAATACCACATTATCTCACTTATTTATGGAAAATAAAGAAAATTATAACCTGATGAACAAAAGGATAGATACAGAGGCAATAAAGCACTGAACAGACTGTCAAATTACAGCGGGAAGGCTGGAAGTGTTGGGGACTGGGTGAAAAAGATCAAGCAAAGGACTTGTATGCATGCATATAAGCACAACGAATGGACACAAGACACTTGGCGGGGGGGGTGGCATGAGGGCATACGACAGGGGGTAGGGGGGCTGGGGGAAGGTACATGGGGGGAAAAAAAGGAGATATTTGTACTACTATATGTAATACTTTAAACAATAAAAAAATGTAAAAAAAAAAAAAAACATTCAAAGAAGAAATAAACCAGAATTACCCTAATCTCAAAACCAGAGAAAGACAATACAAAGAAAAGAACTTCAGGCCAATATACCTCATGAACATAGACACCAAAATTCTCAACAAAACTCTAGCAAATCGAATCCAGCATTACATTAGAAAGATAATACACCATGACCAAGTTGGTTTTATTCTGGGGATGCAAGGATGGTACAATATCTGCAAATCAATAAACGTGATACACTACATAAACAAACTGAGAGATAAAAACCATATAATCATATCCATTGATGCAGAAAAAGCTTTTGACAAAATCCAACACCCTTTCTTAATAAAAACTCTCAGCAAGGTGGGAATAGAAGTATCATACCTCATCAAAATAAAATATATGACAAACCCACAGCCAACATCATACTCAATGGGCAAAAGCTAAAACCATTTCCCCTAAGAACAGGTACAAGACAGAGATGCCCACTTTCTCCAATCCTGTTCAACATAGTACTGGAAGTCCTAGCCATTGCGATCAAACAAGAAGAAGAAATAAAAGGCATCCAAATTTGAAAAGAAGAAGTAAAACTGTCCTTATTTGCAGATGACATGATATTGTTCATTGAAAACCCCAAAGGTTCCATCAAAATACTAGTAGACTTAATAAATGAATTCAGCAATGTAGCAGGATACAAAATTAACACCCAGAAGTCTGGCTTTTCTACACACCAATAATGAACTCACAGAAAGAGAAATTAAAAAAGCAATCCCAATTACCATGAAGATACCTAGGAATAAACTTAACAAAGGAGATAAAGGACCTATACTCAGAAAATGTCAAGATGCTGAGAAAGAGATAGAGGAAGACATGAACCAATGGGAGAATATACCATGTTCATGGATTGGTAGAATCAACATCATTAAAATGTCCATACTACCCAAAGCAATCTATAAATTCAATGCAATCACCATTAAAATACCAATGGCATACTTTAAAGACCTAGAACAAATTCTCCAATAATTCATCTGTAATAAAAAAAAAAGACCCCGAATAACTATAGCAATCTTGAGAAAGAAGAACAATGTTGGAGGTATCACAATACCAGATATTAAGTTATAATACAAAGCCATTGTTCTCATAACTACCAGGTATTGGCATCAGAATAGACATATAGACCAGTGGAACAGAACAGAGAACCCAGAAATCAACATAAGCCATTATGCTCAATTAATATTTGACAAAGGAGGCAAGAATATACAATGGAGTCAGGACAGTCTCTTCAATAAATGGTGTTGGGAAAACTGGACAGATACTTGCAAAAAAAAAAAATGAAACTAGACCACCAACTTACACCATACACAAAAATAAACTCAAAATTTATAAAGGACTTAAACATAAGTTGGGAAACCATAAAAAT
Source organism: Ia io (assembly GCA_025583905.1). Classification (NCBI taxonomy): domain Eukaryota; kingdom Metazoa; phylum Chordata; class Mammalia; order Chiroptera; family Vespertilionidae; genus Ia; species Ia io. The sequence continues at coordinate 34,304,287 of JAJQQW010000001.1, read as the reverse complement.
CTTAAAAGAAGCCATAGGCAGTAAAATAGCAGATATTTGCTGTAGCAATATCTTTACCAATGCAGCTCCTAGGGCAATGGAAACTAAGGAGAAAATAAACAAATGGGACTACATCAACATAAAAAGCTTCTGCACAGCAAAAGAAACCATTAAGAAAACAACAAGAAAGCCCACTCCATGGGAGAACATATTTGCCAATGCTATTTCAGATAAGGGTTTAATCTCCAACTTTTACAGGGAACTCATACAACTTAACAAAAGAAAGATAAAGAATCCAATCAAAGAAAAAAAACACAAGATGGCGGCATATGGTATACACCTGTATGTGCTGCCTCTCACAACCACACCAAAACTACAACTAAAAGACAAAATGACTATCACCCAGAACCACAGGAAAGCTGGCTGAGTAGAAGTTCTACAACTAGAAGGAAAGAAAAAAGCTCATTGAGACTGGGTAGGAGGTGCAGAGGCGTGGAAAAGCAGAGGTACGGAGGCGCGCAAATCGGGCTGGTGACTCAGTGTGCTGTGTTTTTCAATTTGAAGGGAGATACAAGCTCCTGACTGCTCTAAACTCCAGTTTCTGGCGAGACTCTGGGGACCCAGAGTCCTACGGGGAGAAACAAAACTGTCTGGCATAGGGTCGGAAAGTGAGGGTGGCTTTCTTGCAGAGGTGCTTGCAGGAATCATTGTTTTCTGCACTGGGGCGCGGGATGCGGGGACACCGAAACGCGGAGACTCAGAGATGGCTGACTGGTAGCCATCGCTGTTTACCACTCCCTGGTGATTCCCTGAGACCCCGCCCCACCCAATTTACAAACCCACCCAAGCCAAGTGCAGCGGCTTTTGCATATGAATGGCCTGCCCTTTCGCAGCTTAACCTAACAAATTGCAGCTGGGTCAGAGAGCTCCAAAACTTCCAAATCCCAAACAAAGAGGAGAAATCTGCAGATCTCACTGTAGCTCCTGTTGGGTGGCCTCAGAAAGTAGGTGACTTACACCTCCTTGGAGATCTAGGAGCCAGTGTACCTAGTGGTCAGTGTGAGATGACACCAGATTTCAACTCCTCGCATACATAAGTGACACACTCAAGAGGGAGACTCAGTGAGCACCAAAGCCCCACTGAAGCAAGTCCTGCCCCATAAGGGTGTCTCCAGCACAGCAGTTCTTCCATTATAGACACAGCCAATCCTCACAGCCAATTGGCCTGGAGGTCAATTTCTCCCAGTGTAGCAACAGCAATCAAGGCTTAACTACAAGAAGGCTGTGCACCCAGCCCACAAAGGGGTGCACCAAGAGTGTCCACCTCAGGTGATTTGGGAAGCTAATCCACTGGGCCCTATAGGTCACCTACCACACAAAGCCACTCCATCAACACAGGGAAGCAGCCAAAATGCGGAGACAAAGAAACATGTCACGAATGAAAGAAATGGAGGAAAGCAAACTACTTGATATAGAGTTCAAAACCACAGTTATAAGGTTACTCAAGAATCTTCTAGTAACCTCCGAGAAACTTAGTGAGACCTCCGAGGAACTTAGTGAGACCTTCAAGGATCTGAATGAGAATGCCAAAAAAAAAAAAAAAATGGAAAAGGACCAGTCAGAAATTAAGCATACACTGTCTGAAATAAAGAATAATATACAGAAATCCAACAGTAGACTAGAGGACCCCAAGAATCAAGTCAAAGATTTGAAATATGAGGAAGCAAAAAACACCCAACCAGAAAAACAAAAAGAAAAAAGAATCCAAAAATATGAAGATAGTGTAAGGAGCCTCTGGGACAACTCCAAGTGTACCAACATCCGAATTATGGGGGTGCCAGAAGAAGAGAGAGAGCAAAATATTGAAAACCTAGAAGAAATAATGACAGAAAACTTTCCCTACCTGGTGAAATAAATAGACTTACAAGTCCAAGAAGTGCAGAGAACCCCAAACAAAAGGAATTCAAAGAGGACCACACCAAGACACATAATTAAAATGCCAAGGGCAAAAGACAAAGAGCGAATCTTGAAAGCAGCAAGAGAAAAACAGTTAGTTACCTATAAGGGAGTACACATACGACTGTCAGCTGATTTCTCAACAGAAACTATGCAGGCCAGAAGGGAGTGGCAAGAAATATTCAAAGTGATGAATAGCAAGAACCTACAACCGAGATTACTCTACCCAGCAAAGCTATCATTTAGAATTGAAAGTCAGATAAAGAGATTCACAGACAAGAAAAAGCTAAAGGAGTTCATCACCACCAAACCAGGATTATATGAAATGCTAAAGGGTGTTCTTTAAGAAGAGGAAGAAGAAGAAAAAGGTAAAGATAAAAATTATGAACAACAAAGTATCAACAAATGCGTATCTTTCAACAAGTGAATCTAAAAATCATGTCAATAAAAAATCTGATGAACAGAATAAACTGGTGAATATAATAGAATCAGGGGCATGGAAAGGGAGTGGACTGACAATTCTTGGGGGGAAGGGGGGCGTGAGGGGTGCGAGAAGAGATTGGACAAAAATCTTACACCTATGGATGAGGACTGTGACAAGGGGTAAGGGCATGGGGTGTGGGGGGGATCAGGTGGAGAAGAGCTATGGGGGGGGGAAGAGGAACATATGTAATAATGTGAACAATAAAGATGTATTTAAAATTAAACAAAATAAAATAAAAAAATGAATCCAATCAAAAAATGGGCAAAAGACCTAAATAGACACTTTTTGGAAAAGGACATTCAGAAAGCCAAGAGACATATGATAACATGCTCAAAGTCACTAATCATCTGAGAGATGCAAATCAAAACAACAATGAGGTACTAACTCACACCATGTCAGAATGGCTATCATCAACAAATCAACAAATGACAAGTGCTGGAGAGGATGCAGAGAAAAAGGAATCCTCCTTCACTGCTGGTTGTAATGCAGACTGGTGTATCCACTGTGGAAAACAATATGGCGTTTCTTCAAAAAATTAAAATGGAACTGCCATTTGACCCAGTAATACCACTTCTAGGAATATATCCCAAGAAAACAGAAACACCAATCAGGAAGGATATATGCACCCCTGTGTTCATAGCAGCACAATTTACAATAGCTAAGATTTGGAAACAGCCTAAATGCCCATCAGCAGATGAGTGAATTAAAAAACTGTGGTACATCTACACAATGGAATACTATGCTGCTATTAAAAAAGAAGGTATTCCTACCATTTGCAACAGCATGGATGGAACTGGAGAGCATTATGCTAAGTGAAATAAGCCAGTCAGTGAAAGAAAAATACCACATGATCTCACTCATTTATGGACAATAAAAAAATATTATAAACAGATGAACAAAAATAGATACAGAGGCAGAGAAGCATCGAACAGACTGTCAAACTACAGTGGGAAGGCTGACTAGGGTTGCGGGGGGGAGGTAAGCGATCAACCGAAGGACTTGTATGCATGCATATAAGCATAACCAATGGATGCAAGGCACTGGGGGTGGGTGAGGGCATGTGTAGGGGCGTAGGGGAGGCTGGGGGAAGGTAAAAAATAAGGAGACATATGTACTACTATTTGTAATACTTTAAACAATAAAAAATAATAATAAAAATGAACTACCGTATGATCCACAAATCCTACTCCTGGGTATTCCAATCCAAAAGAATTAAAATTAGGATCTTAAAAATATATCTGTATTCTCATATTTGTTGAAGCATTATTCACAGTGACCAAGACATTAAAAGAGCCCAATTGTTCATTGACAGACAAATAGATAAAGAACATGTGGCATTGACATGCAATGGAATGACTTTCAGCCTTCAAATAGAAAAAAATATATTACCATTTTCAACAACAAGGGTGGGCCTGGAACATATGATAAGTGAAATGTCAATCACAGAAGGACAAATACTTCATGGTTGCACTTATATGAGGTATCTAAAACAGTCAAAGTCATAGAAGCAGAGAGTAGAATGGTTTCCTAGGGAATGAAGGGCAGGGAATATTGTTTTTCATTGGTTATAAAGTTATCGTTATACAACATAAGTTCCAGTGATCTGTTGTACAATATAGTACCTAGAGTTTACAGTACAGTGTTATACACTTAAAAATTGTTAAGAGGATCGATCTTATGTTAAGTGCTCTTACCACAAATAAAAAAAAGGGACCCCCAAAAATTTTTTGGGGCAATGGATACGGTATGTTTATTATTTTGATTGTGGTTGTGCATCATATGTATATGCAAATGCCTAAACTCATAAATTGTATAAATTAAATATGCATAAATTTTTGTATTTTCTTAAACCTAAATTAAAGTTTAAAAACTTAAATGAAAAAGTAGGTCCTAAATAGAAGATGGTAGTTTGAAAGAATAAGGATCTCCATAACAAGTCCCTGAATCTGAGAAAACTCCAGGGAAGTTTTCCAAGAAAGGAGCAGGACCACAGCCCATAATACTGAGTGTATATAGGTAAGAAACACAGAGGGATATTTTTGGAGTTCCCAGAACTTGTGAGTTATTGCTCAAGGACATTCCAGTCTTCAAGTAAGCAAGAACTACTTACTGATCATTTACAACTAGAGACTAGGTTGCCTTATCCTCCCAGTACCATCTGCTAAGGATTTTACTTCATCAGTATCCAATGACTAACCAGCAAGAATCACATGAATCAATGACCCAAGACTTCTTTTCTTGCTGTATGATATGCTCCATGTGAGCATTTTCTTTTCAAAATTTCTGAGAATTTCCCACACACTCAAGTAGAAGACTGAGGGAGCTATAGAAGCTATGTACTTAGGATAGTGTAAAACCTTTGAGTTGATAGATTGGTTAATGATATCCTAGTCACTTATTCTTTTTTTTAAATCCTTTATTGTTGAAAGTTTTATATGTCTCTTTTTTTCCCCATTGACTTCTCCCTGCCCGCTTCCGCCCTCCAGCACATGCCTCCACCCCCCTTTTGTCTGTGTCCATTGGTCATGCTTTTATGAATGGATACAAGGTCTTTGGTTGATATCTTATCCCATCCCCCACCCTCCCCTGCCTTCCCTCTGAGGTTTGACAGTCTGTTCGGTGCTTCTATGTCTCTGGATCTATTTTTGTTCATTAGTTTAAGTTGTTCATTATATTCCACAAATGAGTGAGGTCATGTGATATTTATCTTTCTCTGACTGGCTTATTTCGCTTAGCATAATGCTCTCCAGGTCCATCCATGCTGTTGCAAATGGTAACAGTTGTTTCTTTTCACAGCAGCGTAGTATTCCATTGTGTAGATGTACCACAGTCTTTTAATCCATTCATCTGCTGATGGGCACTTAAGGCTGTTTCCAAATTTTAGCAATTGTAAATTGTGCTGCTATGAACATAGGGGTACATATATTCTTTCTGATTAGTGTTTCTGATTTCTTGGGATATATTCCTAGAAGTGGAATTACTAGTACTGGGTCAAATGGGAGTTCCATTTTTAATTTTTTGAGGAAACTCCATACTGTTTTCCACAGTGGCTGCACCAGTTTGCATTCCCACCAGCAATGCACGAGGGTTCCTTTTTCTCCACATCATCACCAGCACTTATTATAATCCCTTTATGATTAAAATACTCAATAGAAAGTGTATAGAGAGAAAGTAACTCAAAATAATAAAGGCCTCATGAATGACCTGGGAGCAGAATCACACAGTTAAGCTACTTTTAAATTTCTGATCCACAGCAACTGTGACAATGTTGTTATTGTTTTTTATACTTATAAATTTTGGGTAAATTGTTATGTAGCCATAATACAGACATCAAGGCCTAGAGATCTTGATAAAACAAAAAAAAGTGTGTGTCAAAGAGCTTTAAGGATAATAGCTGTGGTCAGGAAAGCGAATGTTTGAGTTTAAAATTTCAGAGGTGAAAGTGATAATAAAATCAAGAGTATAGCCATTATTTTGGATGGCTGAGGTGGAGTGGGAGTAAAGTTTACTATATATGAGGATATCATGTGTCCAGAAGAATACTGATATTACCCAGAGTCATCAAATTCTGTTAGATAAAAACCCTGATAGAATTCTAGAATGCCAGTGCTAGAAGTGACATAGCATTATAAATCATCTAGTTTATCTAACTGGACTTGATTAGTTTCTCAAAGTGTGGATCAAAGAAATGCCCACATTAGAAACAACCGAGGAACTCTTTTTGCAAAATTCTGTTACATCAGAACAAATGATGTAAAGTAATATGCAGTAATCTACATTTATGAAATTGTCCAGGTGATTCTTTTGTATACTACCTTTCAGCACCTCTGACTTAGTTCAACTCTATTTTATAAGACTTCTCTTATAAAATCTCTTATAAAATCTTATTTTGATTCTAATACTTTCCATTACACAAATCTGCTTTCTGTGCCCAAATCAAATAGTAGCAACTGGTAAATCTATAACTATAAATTAAACAACATTTAAATAATATTTTGAATTATTTTTGTAAAAAGAAAATAAAAATTCTTTACATGTGATCTGGCTCCTGCCTGACTCTTCTAACCCTCTCTTCCTCCCTCTAGGTGCTCCCACCTCAGGGTTTTTGCATTTGTTGTTCTCTCTGCCCAGACCCTTATGTTACTCAAGTCTCAGCTCAACTGTCTGTATCTTGCGGAAGTATTCTCCATTCTCCCAAAGTAAAATAATTCCCACTTCATCCCATTCATCCTCTATAGTATTTACCACTATTCACAATGATCGTGTTCTTTTCTTTTTTTGTTTTCTTGATAAAAAAAAAATTATAATTAGGCTCTACCAGACCAGAGATTATGTTTGTTTTGTTCATTGCTTCATATGCAGTGCATATAACAATGACAGGCTATGGTGTCTCATGGACAGGAATGACAGTAGTCATACCTGAGTGCGGGCACTAGGAGATTAATTATCTTTAGCTAATTTAAAATTAATTTAAAACAAAATAAAATTATTCAGCTTTTTATTCTCACCACACACTGGTAATTCTAAGCAATGTCAGTGCTAAAATATTCCTCCCATAGAAAACCTTTATCTTGATCTAAGTTCTAAACAAATTTTGTGGTACCCTTGACTTTGTTCTGTACCTTGAACGAGTGCCTGGCATACATTAGGCTCTTAGTGACATAGTTTTAGAATGTATTAACTTGAAAAATCTATTGCAGAGGTAACATTTTCTTTGTGACTAGATAGTTATTTATTAAGGCAGTGGATTTTAGTTTTAAATTCTTATCTAGATAAATCACATATACCTGTTACAAGGAAAACAATGAAAAGTTCTGCACCCAACAAAGTAACTTTTAACTAGATTATGGAGAATATTCTGAAAAGATTTATCAGTATTACAGACAGTCTCCTATAGGGATGAATGGCTTCTCCTAAAGACAGTGGACCAATTGTGAAGCAGCTTCCCCAAGAAGCTCTAGGAGGGCGGAGAAAGGGCGGGAGCAGGCAGACAAGGGGCGTAACCAGGCGGGGCTGTAGTGAGGAGGAGCTGAGTTGAAGCGTTTTGTCCGTCTTTGCTCTCCGTCTGAAAACTTGGGTGTGACAGGGTCACAGACATGGCGGCCGTAAGGGTAAGTTAAAAAAACACAGACACACACAAAAAAAACTTGCTCAGTTTCTTTAGGGGCAGACAGCATTCTGGTAACTATAGAAGGGAGCCCTCTAACTTCAGAAGGGCGCCCACAGCAAGAGGCGGGGTGGAGGTGGGGTTGTGAGAGAATTGGCAAGGTCTGGGAATCTTTTAATGTTTGAAACCTGAAGACACCCGTCTCTCCCCTTCAGAGGTTCCTCAGCCTGGGAGTGCTATTTCCTGAATGCCCTGCGTTTGACTGTTTATACAGCGGGACAATGAAAAGTGGGGAACTGCTGGGTGAAAATGCCCCGCTGGGCGACAAGCAGCAGTAGACTTTTGGCCCTTGATCTGAAACAAAGAGGAAAGAATCCTGGGCATTTGTCCGGGTGCTCAGGATCGGGCCTCCTGACCCTTTGAAGGACTTTGTTAAAACGTTATTTGGGGTGAAATAGACCAGGATAGACACATCTCAAGACTCTCTGTAGTGCACAGGTTTGTATTACTGTTGTTAACTTCTGAGTTTGAATAACAAGCCTTTTCTTTTGAGTTCTGTATGGGAAAAGGTGCTACTTGGAAATCTGTGTACAGGAAGTGACTTGGCTGGCTGCTAGCTTCAGTTCCCTAAGTAGGTTTCAATAACAGTAAGGTAGTTGAGAAATACCTATATTTGAAGTGGGTTATAGTTGTTAAACGAACTGCTTTTAGTAGATACCAATATGAATAATTCACTTCAGTTAGTTTTTAAATTGGTTCAGTAACTGGCTTGATTCGGTATTCTCACTCCATTTCTGCAATTCTGGCTCATAGTTAGCTGAGTTATCAGAACACCTTTTTAACTGGACTCACCGTCTCTAGCCTGGCTCGCATGAATCAGTTTTTTCCTTTCACTTGGCAGAGTAATATTAACACTAAAATGCAAATATGATTATGCCCCTCCCCTACTTGAAAACTGTTATTGGCACTCTATTACCTGCCCTCCGGGGTCCGGTCAGACTCCTGTGGCCAGAACACCCTGCCTTGGCTTTAGAGCTGCACCTCCTGTCTCTCAGGAACCCTCCTAACATTTGTACTCCAGGCCTTTCCCCCTCTCTTTCTCTGGGCCTGAAGTGATATTTCCCATCCTCATCTAGAGAGTTCCTGTTTATAGTTCATTCACTCATTTAACAGATAATTGTGTACTGCTTCCATGTATGCTGAGTACAAAATGCCTTTTTCTAGATAGTGTCCTGGACCTCTCCAGTCTAATTTAAATTTATTTATTTATTTATATATTGATTTAAGAGAGAGAGAGAGAGAGAGAGAGAGAGAGAATTGTTGTTCCATTTATTTATGCATTTATTGATTGATTCTTGTAGGTGCCCTGACTGGGGATCAAACTCAAAACCTTGGTGTACCTGGACAATGCTCTAACCAACTGAGCCACCTTACCAGAGTCTCCAGTCTAACTTAAATAAGTCCTCATTGTGCTCCAAGAAGACCCTGGGCAACTGTTACCTTAGGATAGTGGTTCTCAATCTTTCTAATGCCGCGACCCTTCAATACAGTTCCACGACCCTTTAATACAGTTCCTTTAATACAGTTCCTCTACAGCAGTGGTTCTCAACCTGTGGGTCGCTAGCAGGGTCACCTAAGACCATCGGAAAACACCGTTATTTACATTACGATTCATAACAGTAGCAAAATTACAGTTAGGAAGTAGCAACGAAAATAATTTTATGGTTGGGGGTCACCACAACATGAGGAACTGTATTAAAGGGTCGCGGCATTAGAAAGATTGAGAACCACTGTCTTAGGACTTATCACATTGCAAGTAATAAACTATTTACTCATCTGTTTTACCCTTCTAAACAATAAGGTACTTGAAGACAATACTTATAACATTTTTTGTATCCTTAGTACATAGCACAGGTATGACTTATATTAAGTACTCAATAAATTCTACATGAATAAATAAGTGCCAGACAATGAAGATAAAAGACATTAAGCAGTGAAGATGCAACATGTAACACAAATGACTGTGATTTGAAGTAACATAATTGCCTTGCCTCAGGAACAAACCAGAATAGTACATTGTCACTGAAGCTTAGAGAAGGAAAAAGTTGAACAGTCCTTTTATTTGGGCATTAATAAGTTACTGGTAGCTACCATTTTTTTAAAAATATATTTTTTATTGATTTCAGAGAGAAAGGGAGACGGGGGTGGGGGGAGGAGAGAGAGAGAGAGAGAGAAACATCAGTGATGAGAGAGAATCATGAATCGGCTGCCTCCTGCACGCCCCCTACTGGGGATTGAGCCCACAACCTGGGCATGTGCCCTGACCGAGAATCCAACTGTGACCTCCTGGTTCATAGGTTGACGCTTAACCACTGAGCTATGCCTACCGGGCTGGTAGCTACCATTTATCACGTGCTTACCACAAGGCCAAATTGCTAAATTACTTTACATATGTTATTTCACTTAATTCTCAAGACATCTTTATGTTGTGGATACTATGATGACCAGGTTACAAATGAAAAACTAAGGCTTAAAAAGTTAAGTTGCCCCAGATTTATAATGCTAATGAGAGCTGAAATGAGATAAAGAGTTATGAATAAAATGGTAGAGGGAGAACCTAAATTATATACAGTTAAGGAAAGGATAAGGGATAGGAAACGTATTCATTTAGCACCTACTTTTGTCAGCTGCTTTACATATATTATTTCAGTTTAATTCTCTCGATGACCCTAAGAAATGGGTAACATCCCCATTTTACATATGAAAAAAATTTAAGATTAAAAAAAGTGCTTGCTCTAAGTCATAGAGTTGATAAATGGAAGAGCCAGTTTCAAACACATATATTTGTCTCCAAAATCCATGATATTTCCAGTAATCCTTGCTCTTTCTGAAAGGATGGTGTATATTACTCTTTAGAGGAGTGTTGTGGTGAATGGAAAGAAATCTTGGGAAGGGGTGGCAAATTTTTTAAATATATTTTCATTTTAAAAAGTCAGGAAACTGTATGTTAATTATATTTCAATTAAATTGGGGGAAAAAGTCAGGAGACCTGAGCAGATTTGGAGACAAGGGGAACTGTACCAAGAACTAGTAAAACGGAAAGTTAGTAATAGTAATCCCAGCTATGTTATTGAACATTTAATGTGCTGAGCATTATGCTAAACATTGTATGTGAATTTTCTCACTTATGTTTCATAGTGGCCCTCTGAGTAAGTACTTTTTTTGTGAGCATTTTACAATTAAGGAAACTGAAGCTTAGAAAGGTTGAGTAACTTGCCCACAGTCACACAGTAGTATGCAATAGAGCTGGATCTGAAATTGCATGATCTGAATCCAGATCATGGGATTTAAGCTTGAGGAAACACCTGTGAGGCCAAAGTACCAAAAGGGTGATCTATGTTAATTTTGAAGACCCAGAGTTTAATACAAAGAGTAAGGTAGAGAGGATTCCGGAAGGTTGGTATAACTCTGAAAAAACTTACTAGTACATACAGCTTGAAATAGAAGAGCTTGTTGAACAGATGTGATAGTGGAACATTGATGTGAAATTAGCCTTGAGGAATAAGAACTGCTAATCCCTCCTGCTGACCTCTTTTTAAAAAATTGTTGTCTTACTAGATTTTAGTAGAATTTTTCTCATTAAATTTAATAGAGTATCATTGGTTAATAACATTATATAAATTAAAGGTGTACAACTTTATAATATGACATTTGTATTGTGTGCTCACTGCCTAGTTTCCTTCCTTCACCATGTATTTGACTCCCTTTTCTTTCTTCATCACCCCTACCCACGTCCCATTTAGTAACCACCATTGTGTTGTCTGTATCTATGGGTTGGTTTTCTTGTTTGTATATTTGTTTGTTTGTTTATTGCTTTTTATTTTATATCCCTCATATGAGTGAAATCTCATCCTTTTCTGACTTATTTTACTTAGCATAATATTCTCAAGATACATCCATTCATCCATGTTGACACAAATGGCAATGTTTCATCTTTTTTATGACTGAGTAGTATTACATTATATATGTGTGTGTGTGTTTTAAAATTTTTAAAGTAGGTGAAGCGATTAAGAAGTACAAATTGGCAGTTATAAAATAGTCTTGGTAATGTAAAGTACAGCATAGGGAATATATAATATTGTAATAACTATGTATGGTGCCAGATGGGTGGGTACTAGATTTGCCAGGGTGATCATGTTGTAAATTATATAAATGTGTAACCACTATGCTATACACTTGAAACTGATATAATATTGAATGTGAAGTGTAATTGAAAACTTAAAAATAAATACATATGTTAGGAAAAAAATTGGGGGGGGGGATAAGATTCCCAGAAGAGGGATCACACCTCATACCTGTTACAGTAGCTTTTATCAATAAGACAAGAAATAACAAGTGTTGGAGAGGATGTGGAAAAAGGGAACCCTTGCATGAAATGCAGACTGGTGCAGCCACTATGAAAAACAGTATGGAGGTTCCTCCATTTTGTTGGAATAGAGTTGTTCATAGTATTTTTTCATAATCCTTTGTATTTATATGGGGTCAGTTGTTCCTTCTCCTCTTTCATTTCTGATTTTGTTTATTTGGATCCTCTCTGCTTCTTGGTGAGCCTGGCTAGGAGTTCATCAATCATTGTTTAATAGCTTGCTATATAGCCTCCGAGTGTTTGATATTTTTTCATTGTTTTTATTGTAGTTGATTTCTAATTTTATGCCATTGTGATCTGAGAAGATGCTTGATATCATTTTTGTCTTCTTGAATTTGAAGTGACTTTGTGTCCCAATATGTGGTCTATCTTTGAAAATGACCTGTGTGCACTTGCGAAGAATGTATATTCTGTGGCTTTGGGGTGAAATGTTCTGAAGATGTCATTTAATTCCATCTGGTCTAGTGAGTCATTTAGGATTGATGTTTCTTTGCTGATTTTTTGTTTAGAGTATTTATCCAGTGGTGTTAGTGGGGTATTAAAGTCCCCTACTATGACTATATTGCTGTCTATCTCTCCCTTGATATCTTCCACAGATTTTTTATGTATTTTGGTGCTCCTGTATTGGGTCCATATATGTTTACCAGAGTTATATCTTCTTGTTGAATTGCTCCCTTTAGTATTATGTGGTGGCCTTCCTTATCTCTTGTTATGGCCTTTACTTTGAGGTCTAATTTGTCAGATATAAGTATTGCTACCCCAGCTTTTTTTTCATTTCCATTTGCCTGAAAAAATTTTTTTCCATCCCTTCACTATCAGTCTGTGTGAGTCCTTTGTTCTGAGGTGGGTCTCCTGTAGACAGCAGATATATGGGTCATGTTTTGTTATCCAGTCAGCTACCCTATGTCTTTTGATGGGGGCATTTAATCCATTTACATTTAATGTTATTATTGATAGGCACTTGTTTGTTTCCATTTTTATTCTTGGTGCCTGTGTTCCTTCTTCCCTTCCTATTTCTTCTTTTTACAGCAGTCCCTTTAGCATTTCTTGCATTGCTGGTTTAGTGGTAATAAACTCCCTTAGTCCTTTTTTGTCTGTGAAGCTCCTGATTTCACCTTCAATTTTAAATGATAGCCTTGCTGGGTATAGTATTTTTGGATTCAGACCCTTGCTTTGCATGACTTTGTATATTTCATTCCATGCCTTTCTGGCCTGATGTGTTTCTGTTGAGAAATCAGTTGATAGTCTGATGGGAGATCCCTTATAGGTAACTTTCTGTCTCTCTCTGGCAGCCTTTAAGATTCTTACTTTGTCATTGGCATTTGCCAATTTAATGATAATGTGTCTTGGTGTTGGTCTTTTTGGGTTTATCTTGTTTGGAACTCTGTGAGCTTCTTGGACTTGTATGAGTTTTTTCTTCCCAATATCAGTGAAGTTTTCTGTCATTATATCTTCAAACAGATTTTCTATTCCTTGCTCCGTTCCTCTCCTTTTGGTACCCGTATTATGTGGATGTTGTTTTGTGTTGTCCCACAGCTCCCTTAAGCTCTCCTCCTGTTTTTTAACCCTTTGCACTCACTTGCTTTTTTCTCGATTCCTTTATTCTAATGCTAACCGTGTCGAGTCACACTCGACATCCGAGTGCAAAAGGTTAACCCTTTTCACTCTTCTTGATTCCTTTATTCTACTCGGCATTTAATTTTTTAAATACCCCAGATTTTACAAAGCACGGCAGTAGAATAAAAAACTGGAGTTTATTTTCATACAAACTTATTTATTTGGATTTTTTTATATTTCAAATTATTGATACATTCAATACAATTCGACATATGAGCTGCTACCGATGCTAACCGTGTCGAGTCACACTTAACATCCGAGTGCAAAAGGTTAATTTTTTTTCCAGTTGCTGCTCTGCTTGGGTATTTTTTCCTACATTGTCTTCTAGCTTCTTCTGGTCTACTGTTGATGCTTTTTATTGTATTTTTTATTGCAACAGTGTCATTCTTCATTTCTTCTTGGTTCTTCTTCGTTTCTTCTTGGTTCTTACACATGTTGTTAAATTTGTCTTCCATCCTTTTTAGAAACCTTATGACCATTGCTCTGAATTTTTCTCTGACATTTTGTTTACTTCCTTTTCCGGTGATTCCTCCTTTTCTTTCATATGGGGGCTGTTTTTTTGTCTCCCCATTTTCGCTCCTCTCAGGGTGTCTGGTTATGTGGCTCACTCTCTACCACATTGACTTAAAGGCACAAAATACAACTCAATAAGACACAACACAGGGGGTACAAAACATGAATGTATTCACGATACCAATGACCCCAAATAATGGTGACCACCAGAGAAAAGAGAATTAGGGGGGAGGAAAGAGTGCAAAAAAATGATATTGAGAAAAGGAAAAAAGGTAAGAGAGGAAAGAAAAATAAGAAAAAATTAAGGGAAAAATATATGCATATAGGGGGAAAACTTCAAATAAACCCAACAACTATTCCAAAAAATGCAAACAACAAACACCCAGAAAAGGAGGGAAGCTGAATCTGAAGAGGCAGAGCTTATTTCCAGAAGGTAAGGTCAACGAATTGAATGAATGGGGAAATGGCCACCCTTCAGTATAGAAGAGGAAAAAAGAGAATGAGTGTGTAAGAAGAAAAGTAAAAAAGAAAATAATAAAAAAGTAGAAAATAATAATTGAAAAAAAAATATATATATACACTGAGTGGCCAGATTATTATGATCTCTGAATGCATAATAATCTGGCCACTCAGTGTGTGTGTGTGTGTGTGTGTGTGTGTGTGTGTGTGTGTGTGTGTGTATTAGAGGCCCGGTGCATGAATTCGTGCATTGGTGGGGTCTGGCCAGCCTGGCCAGGGGGAGGGGACATGGGCGGTTGGCCGGCCTGCCTGCTGGTCGAACTCCTGGTCGAGGGGACAATTTGCATATTAGCTTTTTATTATATAGGATATACACTGAGTGGCCAAATTATTATGCGTTCAGAGATCATAATAATCTGGCCACTCAGTGTATATGAAAAATACATATATAAAAGAAAATTTATGAATATATGTGTATATATATAAAATTTTCCCTTTAATTTATCTATGTATTCATCTATTTTTGGAAAAGGAGAATAGAGAGGAGAGAGGCCTGAGTTGGTGATTGAAACTAATTAAGCTATTAGTAGAAGAAGAGAACAAGCGAGGAGGGGAAAAACAAAAGCATAACATAAAAAAACCCACAAAAACAAACAAACATTTAAACAAACAACAACAAGAAAAATGAAAGAAAGAAAGGAAGAAAGGAAGGAAGAAAGAAATTTGGCTAGTGAAGAAAGAGAAAAGAGAAGTGTGCATGGACTTGGAGCAGGGGAGAGGAAATTAGATATATAAGTAGTCCAAGAGAGACTACTTTAATAGTAATGCGTCAATAAAGCAGATAAAGAAGATCAATTTTTAACAGGGAGTAAAAAGAAAGGATAGAGAAAAACTAAAGCAGGAACAGAAGAGAAACAGGATGAAAAAGGGAAAAGTGAGGAAGAAAGTGTTGGCATAAAGGGAAAAATGAGATAGAGTAAAATAATGATATAAAAATAAGAATAGAATCTAGAACACTAATCCAAAAAATTTTAAAAATAGTATAATAAATAAATAAATAAATAACAAATAAATAAAAGATAATAAAAAATAAAGTGACAAGAAAATTTTAGTTCCTTAAGTAAAAGATAAAATATAAAAAAGTGAAGTAGTGAAGTTTGTTCGCTTCAGCAGAGCTTCAGTGTCCCATGGGGGCTGTAAGTAAGACTCCTCTCTACTGTTCTGCCTGCCACGTCTCAGTTTCCTGTCAGGTAGTTAGCAGTGTTGAAGTTCCCAACGATCCACTGCTCCTGTGTGTCATACGTCACAACCTTGGTTTCAATCTGGCGGGATCCATCTGCCCACTTTGTTTTCTGCCTGCTCTCAGTCTACTTTACAAAAGCGTCTATTTCTGACACAGCCCCTAGGTGGTGGTGTTGCTATATTAATTTCTGGGACCAAATGGTCCCTCAACCTAGTCCCCCAGGGCTCCCAGGGGATATTTAGAATCTTCCTTTCCCTGCCTCACTCAAGACTGGGTGTGGCTGTGCTGTTAAGAGGAGTCTGGTCTTCAGGAGAAAAATGTCTGTTCAGGGTTGAAGGGATGGACTGTCCCAGAGCTGGCTTCCTGCTTGTCTCTCCCTCTTCTGCTCCCATTTCCACAAAAACCACCTTCCCCTGCAGTCTCAGTGAGTGTTTTTAATTGAAAGACCCTATGCACTGGGTTTAGCAAGTAAAAGCAAGCAAGTTATAAAGACAGAGCAACCATGCCACCTTGCATCTTTCTCCCCCCGGCACTGTGCGGCCAGTATAGAACTTCAGGCTACCTTTCTGGGCACAGTCTCCCATGGCTGTGGGCTTAGATCTAGAGTCCCCTGCTGCCAGCAGCCCTGTGGATCCCCTTCCACATTTGAGGGCTACACTGACCCCAAGGAACGTGGATTTGGTGCAGCGCAGTCTCCCTCTGACACTCTAGTCCTGGCTATGTGTGTTTCTCCCTCCAGCCCAGATCCCCAATCCCACCTCTCTTCAGCCAATCTCCACGGATTACCTTACCAGCTGTGTTTAATTTGCCAATTCCAGGTGGATGTTATTCGATTCAGCTGTTTCTTCTATCTGCTCTGTGAGAAGGCGCAGGACCTATCCACCTATTCGGCCTCCATCTTGTCTCCCCCTAGACAAACGTTTTAGGTGCCCATGGCCAGGGAGGCTGGAGTCTTGGTGTTCATGGGTTCGCAGCTGAGGCAGCTGGTGCCTGGGCATTGTGGCTGTAAGGGTTCTCGGTGGTATCTGAGGTCTTCCCGGGTGAAGGTAAGGCCAGGTTTCCAATCACAGCTTCTCTCCCCTTCAGGATGGCAGAGCCGGCCACCCCGGGAGAAATTTCAGCAGTAATAGAGGCTGCCTGGCCAGGGGAGCCTGGTCCGCCAGTCCCCAACATTCACTAACTTGCTCACTGCTGTCCTGTTGGCTGCCATTTTGGATCCCTCATTTAATTCTTTCAAAAAGATTTTTAAGGTACATAATTTTATTAGCTCAAAAAATAGAATTAGAGCCCTGATCAGGTGGCTCAGTTGGTTGGAGCATCTTCCCACACACCAAAAAGATTGCGGGTTCCATCCCCGGTTGGGGCATGTACAAGAAGCAACCGATGGATGTTTCTTTTTTCACATCGATGTTTCTCTTTCACTCTCACTCTCTCCCCCTTCCTTTCTCTTTAAATAAAAACATATCCTTGGGTGAAGATTAAAAACAAAAGAGTAGAGCAGTGAGGAAATTAAAGTTGTAACAAGAGGTTCTAATCAGAGAAAAGCTTGTTGAGTTTATGGTTTGAGCTATAACATGTTCTGAGTAATGGTAAAATCAGCATGTTCTCATGGATGGGTAGCATATAAAGGTCTATGTAGGTGAGGTCAAAGAACAATGAGGTAAGGCATTTGGATGGTTTGACCACATGGACATTAAAGTCACTCAGAATTATGACAGGTTTTGGAGTATAGACTAAGATTTTAACTAGAATCCTTAATCTTTAATTGTGATGAAGTGACCAGGAGGTAGGCAGATGATAGTGCTAATGATGAATAGATGAGTGGTATGAGTTTCAAAGGAGCAGAATTTCTTTCCTTTATGTAAACTTTTTATTGAAATATACATATAATAAAGTACACAAATCATAAGTAGATTGGTTAATTTTCACAAAATGATCATACTTGTTCAACAAGCACCCAAATTAAAAAATAAATAGAACATTACCAGCAGCCCATAAGTCCTCCTCTTTTTTCCTCCACAGAATTAGCCTCCACAATAGATTAATTCTGGCTTTTTTGCCTTCATATAAATGAGATTATGCATTATTTACTCTCTTATGTCTGGCTTCTTTCACCCAATAGGTATTATGCTTCTGAGATTCAGTCATTATGCATGTAACACTAGTCCATTCATTATTCCTGTGTGATGTTCCAGAGAAGAATATAACATGATTTATTTATCCAGTCTACTATTGATGGACATTAGAATTATTTTCAGTTTTGAACTATTACAAATAGTACTCCTATGAACATTTTTGTACATGTCTTTGTGGTACATGCAAGTGTACATTTCTTTTGAGCATATACCTAGGAATGCGGGCACCAGGTTGTGCAGCTTTGGTATATATTGCCGTATAGTTTTCAAAAGTGGTGACGTATATCAGTTTATATTCCCATTCACGAAGGTTCCAGTTGTTCCACTTTCTTACTAATAAGGACAGAGGTTTTTATGTAAAGGTGGAGAAGTAATGGCTTAGAAGCAGCACTGGAAATCAAGAAGACAAACTCTACCTCCTATCCCTGAGACACATGAAATAGCCTCCACTTGAGGGTTACAAGGGAAGCAGTGACCTCAGGAGACAGTCATGTTTCATTTTAGGCAAGGAGAAGGGAGGGTAGACACATGGAATGGCTTTTGAAGTTTTGAGAACTAGCAGGAAATTTGGAGAGAAAATACTTTGTAGCAATTAGAATACAGGAGATGATTTATGACTCTGGGACTATGTTTTGGGGTTTGGGCCAAGGATGGTGGGGATGGGAAGGCACATGGCCATCAAAGGTTTTAAGGTTTCAAAATTCTTGATAATACCAGCTACATATTTCTTTGTGTCAACTTGAGTCCTTGGCTCTTTCCTCTTTTTTGTTTTTTTGTTAATCCCCACCTGAGGATATTTTTCCATTGATTTTTAGAGAGAGCAGAGGGAAGGGAGAGGGACACAGAGAGAGAAACATCGGTGTGAGAGACACATCAATTCGTTGCCTCCTGCATGCACCCTGACCAGGGCCAGGGATTGATTCTGCAACCAAGGTATGTGCCCTTGACCAGATTGAACCTGGGACTCTTCACCGACACTCTATCCACTGAGCCAAACTGACTAGGGCAGCTCTTTCCTCTTTTTGTTTAATGTGACTGATACCAGAAAATAGTACCTAACAAAGTGGAGGGTCTTGATGTGCAATTTCTGTAGTAATTAGTGACTAGCCAACCAATTAGATCCTCTCTTTAGGAAAGTCTAAATGTGATGGATATTAGTACTCTAAGCCAAGGCATGAGTTTCACAATTAATGTAGATTTGGCCTGGTTATTTTTGGATCTTTTCGCTCAGTCATTCTGAAACTCACCAGGAGCTTCTCATATCACTAGGCTAATTACTACCGCAACAACCCTCCTCAGGCTGGCTCCATAGTTCACCTCATCTATATATATAAAAGGCTGAGTGACCAACTGTCCATCTGTCTGACTGGCCGGCTGACCAGCCGGTACATATAATATGCACTGAGAAACAAACGTTGACTCGTGCATGTGTGATACATATAAAGCTCTATATTATTTTCATATACATTTTACTATTTTTCTTTCATCTCTGACACTTCTATTGTAGAGAAAGGGCAAATAGTGAAATTAAAATATTTTGTTTAATTTTATAATACTATATTATATATACTATTTTGACTTGTAAATTTTTGCAGTAATGTAATTACTGCATGAATCTTTCTTCTAATTAATTTCCTTTCAATGTGCATGAATCTGTGCACCAGGCCACGGGTGCATTCATATTTCCAAATCCCTACTTGATATCTTTAGGTAAATCAAATTCAACATGTTCAAAAATTTCTTTATCAAATTTGATTTTTCTTTTGTGTTCCCTATTTCACTTAAGAACATCAGTATTTAGTCTTGGGATCATCGTAAAGTATCCCCCATATCCAAACAATTAACAAGCCTTGTGCATACTTTATTATTTCTTATATTTTTATTCTTTTACACATTGAAAAAACATTTTAATGCCTACAACGTGCAGGAGATGGTGATAACATTGGCACGAACAGATGCTCACAATAATTATCATATAATTGCATGTTAAAACAATGAGATAACACTTTAGTAAGTTGAAAAAGATGGAATGCTGGTGAAATCCAAATGTTGGCCAGGATATGGGAATATAAGCACCCTCATGTATACTGGTAGGAAAGATGATTGGTACACCTATTATGGAGATTAATCTTATATATTTAGTGAAATTAAGTATATACACTTACTCTATGGCCTGGTAATTCTGTCCCTGAGGGTATATAAAAAAGATATACAAGTTCATAAGGGCACTTATACAAGGATGTTTATTGCAGTATTATTTATGGTGGTGGGGAATTGAAAGCAATATAGTTGTCCATCGCTGACAGTGGACAGGTGAAATATTAATGTAGCAAGTAGAAAAAATGGGATATATATATATATATATATATATATATATATATGAACACAGACCAATATAATGTGCAAAATAACTGCAATACACCATTTTCTTTGTGAAAAACTAAAAAAATGAGATATGTAAAAAATTTAAAAATACGTGTACACATTACTACAATATGCATTTTGTAAAGACTCAAAGAGGTAATTATTAAACACATTAAAATACCTACCTTTGGTGATTAAAGGAACAGAATCAATCAATATTTAAAAAATGAATCGTGGGACACAGCAAAAACTGCCCTGAGATAGAAGTTCATAGCATTACAGGCCTACTTTCAGAAACAAGAAAAAGCTCTAATAAACTATCTCACACTACAACTAAAAGAATTAGAAAGAGAACAATAAGAAAAGCCCAGAGTAAGTGGAAAGAAATAATAAAGGTCAGAGGAAATAAATGACATAGAGACTAAAAAAAGTATAAAAGATCAGTGCATCCAAGAACTAGGTCTTTGAAAAGATAAACAAGATTGATGAATCTTTAGTCAGACTCATCAAGAAACAAAGAGACTACCCAAATAAATAAAATCAGAAATGAAAGGTGAAGTAACAACTGACACCACATACTACACCATGGATGAATTTTGAAAACATTGTGCTAAATAAATGAAGACAAGAGTCTGTCTACATAAATGCAAGAGTCTGTCTATATAAAATGTCCATAATAGACAAATACATAGAGACAGCATAAAGATTGTTTGTCTAGAGCTGGTGGAGTATGTATCAGTACTTCATTTTCATTGATGAGTAATATTTTATTGTATGGATACACCACATTTTGTTAATATATTTGCCATTTAATGGACATTAAGGTTGTTTTTTCCTTTTTGAATATTATCAGTAATGCTGCTGTGGACATTTTTATGTGGATAGAGATCTGGAAGTGGGATTTCTGGGACATATGGCAACTCTATTTTTTACCTTTTTGAAGAGCTGCCAGATTATTTTTCAAAATGTCTGCACCATTTTGCATTCCCTCCAGCAATGTATGAGGGTTCTAATTTCTCCACATCTTACAAGTACTTCTTATTGTCTATCATTTTTATTATAGCCATTCTGTGTATATTGGTAAATGGTATGTCAATGTGGTTTTGATTCCCATTTCCCTAATGACAAGTGATGTCAAGCATTTTTTCATGTGCTTATTGGACATTTTTATATATTTTTTGAAGAATTGTGTATTCACATCTTTAGCTCATTTTAAAAACAGGTTATTTGTCTTTTTATTAAGTTGTAAGATTTAAAAAATATATTATGGATACTAGACCTTCATCAGATATATGATTTGCAAATATTTTTTTCTATTATGTGGGTTGTCATTTTACTTTCTTGATAGTGCGCTTTGAAGTGGGAAAGTTTTAACCTTTTGCACTCGGATGTCGAGTGTGACTTGACACAGCATTAGAATAAAGGAATCGAGAAAAAAGCAAGCAAGTGCAAAGGGTTAAATTTTGATGAAGTTGAATTTATCTTTGTATTCTTAGGTTGCTTGTGTTTTTTGGTGTAATATGTAAGAAACCATTGCCTAAACCAAAGTCACAAAGACCTAAATCTGTGTTTTCTTCTAAGTTTATAGGTTTAGGTCTTATATTTAGGTCTATAATCAATTTTGAGTTGTTTTTGTATGTGGTATTAGATAGGGAATACTTTTATACTTTAGCCTATAAACTTTTGCTTAAATGACTATTCATAAACCCATTGAATTGTCTTGACATCTTTTTAAAAAAACAGTAGACCCTAAATGTAAGGGCTTACTTTGGGACTATCAATTTTATTCCATTGAACTATATGTCTATCTTTATGCCAATATCACAGTCTTTATTATTGTAGCTTTTTAGTAAGTTTGAATTGGGAAAGTATGAGTCCTTCAACTTTGCTCTTCTTTTTCAAAATGTATTTGATTTTTCTAGGTTGCATGTATTTCCATATGCATATTAGAATTAGCTTGTCAATTTTTACAAAAAAAGCATGTGGGATTTTGATAGTGGTTGCCTTGAATCTTTAGGTCAATTTGGGGATTATTGCTATCTTGACACAACTGAGTCTTAACATTTATGAACATGGGATGTCTTTCCATGTGTATGTCTATTTTTCAACAATATTTTATAGTTTTCAGTTTAAAAGTCTTACATTTATTTTGTTAAAATTATTCCTAAGTGTTTTATTCTTTTTAATGATATTGTAAATGAAGTCATTTTTGTAATTTCATTTTCATGTTATTCATTGTAGGCATATATGAATAAAATATATTTTTGTGTATTGATCTGTATCCTGTGTATCTTGCAATCTTGCTAAGTCCTAATAATTGAGTGCACAGTATATATGTGTATATTCCTTAGGATTTTTGACATATAAGATTATGTCATATTATGCCATCTGTAAATAGAGAGTTTTACTTCTTCCTTTCTAATCTACATGCCTTTTATTTCCTTTTCTTGTCTAATTACCCTGGCTAGAATCTACAGTACAATATTGATTTGAAATGGTAACAAAATGTATTTTGTTTTTGTTCTTGATCATAATGGGATAGCTTTCAACCTTTCACCATGAAGTATGTTAGCTGTGGGATTTTTGTAGCTCCCCTTTATCAGGTTAAGGAAGTTCTTTTCTATCCCTACTTAATTGAGTTTTGGTGTTTTTTTAATCATGGAAGAGTGCTGTTATTTGTCAAAGGATTTTTCTGTGTTTATTGAGATAGTCATGTGTTTTTGTTCATTATTTTATTAATGTGACATATCAATTAATTTACATATATTGGACTAATCTTGCATTCTTGGTCAAATGCACCTTTTATACACATATGTTAAGTTTCTATATTCACAAGAAATATTGGTGTGTAGATTTCTTGTGATGTCTTTGTCTGGCTTTGGTGCCAGGAAATACTGGCCTCATAGAATGAGTGGGTATTTTTTACTCTGCTATTTTTTGGAAAATTGTTGAAAGATTGGTGTTAATTCTTCTTTAAACTTTTGGTAGAATTTACTCTGAACCTGGGCTTTCCTTGTGGAAAGATAATCTATATACAGGTTATACAGGTATATTCAGAATTTCCATTTATTCTTCAGTCCTTTTGGTAATTTGTGTCTTTCTAGAAATTTGTCCATTTCAGCTGAGTTATCTAATTTGTTGTACCATTGAGCAGGGACTGTCCAGCAGACCCTGAGCAACGGATGAACAGATTGCTTTGGCAGACGTTTCTGTGAAAGAGAGGACTGGGGGATTGTTTTACTTGACTGGTAGAAGTAAAAAGCAGTCCTGTTTGCCTGCCTTCTTAGGCTTTTATTGTCACAACAGCTTGAACTAAAATTAACCTTTTGATACAATTACTAGTAGCAGGATAAGTATTCTTGAGAAAGTATATGCTTCTACAAGGTCAGGTCTTTAAAGACTAAACATAGAGATTCTAGCAAAACACCTGGGGGATTAGACTTGTTTGGAAAAGTCAAGGTAGGGGCTACAGCCTTCGGCAAGGTCCCTCAGAGGACACTGACCTTTCGGAGAATCCTCCTTACAGACATTCCAACCAAGTCCCGTGCTTCCGTTCACAGTATTAACTTATAATGTATTTTATTTCTATAAAGCCAATATGTGCTGTTCTCTCTTTCATTGTTGATTTTAGTAATTACATCCTTTTTTTTCTTTTTTCTTCTTGGTTACAGTATCAATGTTTTGTCAGTTTTGTTGGTAATTTTAAAGAAGTGACTTTTGGGTGTGTTGATTTTCTGGATTAACTTGCTT
This sequence comes from Ia io, assembly GCA_025583905.1. Lineage (NCBI taxonomy): Eukaryota > Metazoa > Chordata > Mammalia > Chiroptera > Vespertilionidae > Ia > Ia io. Next base: position 34,280,254 of record JAJQQW010000001.1, on the reverse strand, counting down.
TTATTTATTTCATTTATTTTCATTCTAATCTTTACTATTTCCTTCCTTCTGCTTGCTTTGGATTTGAGTTTGCTTTTCTATTTTCCTAAGTCAAGTTATGAGATTATTGATTTGAGATATTGTTTTTTATTATAACATTTACAGATATTTATAAACTTCCCTCTCAGATCTGTTTTATTGCATTCATAAGTTTTGATGTCTTTTTTTCATTTTCATTCAACTCAAAGTATATTCTAATTTTTCTTGTGGCTTTTTTCCTTGGACCTGTGGTTATTTAGAAATGTTTTTTGTATTATTACTCTTCAAATATTTGTGTATTTCCCAGACCTTTTTGTTCATCATATCTGATTTACTTCTGGTGTGGTCAGAGAACATACATTTTTTTGTATAATTTCAAATCTTTGGCCTAATATGTGGTCTATCCTGGAGAATGTTCCATATGCACTTGATGAGAAGGTATATTCTACTATTGTTGGGTGTAGTGTATAATGGAAGTGTTTTAGTTCAAGTCTTCTGTTTTCTTGTTGATTTTCTGCCTATTTGTACCCATTATTGAATGAGGTATTGAACTTTCTATTATTATTGAATTGTCTGTTTTTTTCTCTTCAGTTCTGTCAGTTTTGTTTCAGATATTCTGTGGCTCTCTTGTTAGGTGCATGTATATTTTTCATTGTTATATATTCCTGATAGGCTTACCCTTTTATCACTATACTAACTCCACATTTTACTATCTTTATCTCTAGTAAAAATTGTTACATCAAAGTCAAATTACAGTGGCTGTTTGCATGGTATATCTTTTTCCTTGCTTTTACTTCCAACTGAAATGTATCTTTGAATCTAAAATATGTTTTCTTTGGACAGCATATGGTTGAGCTTTTTAAAAATAAAAAGTTCTTTGCCTTTGGATTGAATTGTTTAACCCACTCTGATTTAGTGTAATTATTGCTGTGATTGGATTTATGTTTTGTATTTTGCTTTATTTTCTATGCCTTATGTCTTTTTTGTTATTTTATTCCCCCTTTAATGCCTTTTCTTGTATTATGGCGTGCGATTTTAATCTCTTTTTTTTTTATCCTCACCTGAGGATATTTTCCCATTGATTTTTCAGAGAGAGTGAAAAGGAGGGGGTGAGGGGGACAGGAACATCGATGTGAGACACATCAATTGGTTGCCTCCTGCATGCATCCTTACCAGGTCTGGGGATCAAAACTGCAGCCAAGGTACGTGCCTTTGACCGGAATCGAACCCGCAACCCTTTGGTGAGCAGGCCAATGCTCTAACCCATGAGCCATACCGACTAGGGCCAATTTTAATCTTTCGATTGTTCATCTATACTTTTAAATTATTTTATGTGTGGTTGCTCTAGGGCATGCAACATACATTTTAATTTATCAGATTCTACTGCATATTTGTAATAACTTAATGCCTGTGAGATATAGAAATTTTACTTTTTTAGAGCTCTGCTCCTTCCCTTTCTTTTTCCACCATTTTTGTTTTATATTATCTAATGTCTTTTAAAGAAGCTAAGAGAACGCAAACATTTTGTATAGAGTATGTGTGTTTGAGTGTGTCTATATACACACATATATACACAGCCATGTACTCCCCACACACATATCTTCTAATGTAACTGTTTTGATTCTCATCATTTTTTCCTGTGGATTCAAGTTACCATCTGGTGTCATTTCTTTAATGTATCTTTATTCTACCCCTCCCTTGTGTTTTTATTGTCAAATATATTAAATTGATATATGTTGTATACCCACCAATACTATTTTCTAGATATTGTTTCTTTTAAAATTAAGAGAAGAAGGAAGAAATATGTAATTATATTGCCTTTTATAATTACCTACATAATTACCTTTACTGTTGCTCTTTTCCTTTTCCACTGTGGCTTCAGTGTTCTGTCTGATGTCACTTGCTTTCAGTCTGAAGATCTTCCTTTAGTGTAGTGGTTCTCAACTTTTCTAATGCCGCCACCCTTTAATACAGTTCCTCATGTTGTGGTGACCCCCAACCATAAAATTATTTTCATTGCTACTTCATAATTTTGCTACTGTTATGAATCGTAATGTAAATATCTGTGTTTTTCGATGGTCTTAGGCAACCCTGCAAGCGGTTCTTTTAAGTCCTTCAAAATGGTTTCCTGTAGTTTTCTCAATATATTTAGAATAGTTGCTTTTAAGATTTTCTGTGCTATGTCCATCATCTGGGTTCACTCTAAGACAGTCTCTAGTCCCCTCCTTTCCTTTGAATGGAAAAAAAAAGAGTCTATTTCTGTTTTTTTCCTGTTTCTTTTCAGGTTTTATAAGTTTTCTTGTTGTTGTAAACTGTACATTTTAAGTAATATAGCAACTCGGGTTTCTATCCCCTCGGGGAGGGTGCTTTTTATTGTTGTTGCTTGTTTGCTCATTTATTTGTTTAGTGACTTTTCTGGACTGACTTTGTGATTTCTATTTCCCTGCCCCTCATCTCAGATGTTCCTGCACAGGTACTTTTTCTATTTTTATATTTAAGGCTAGATTCCTAGAGGATGCCCTTTGTGTCAGCACTACTTAATGATTGGCCAGGTTGGTCAGAAGTTTTACTTAAGCACCTCAAACCGCTGAGGGTTTTACTGTTTACCAATTAGCCTGTTTGCAACTTAAAGACTGCTTTCCCAATTCGGGGAGTTTAGGAGTTTGCTTTGTATTCAGGCAGGGACTCAAGGCTCAAGATTTTTCTCTCCAATCACTCTTCAGACAGTGCATACTTTATGTATGTGTCCAGCATACTGGACCACTGGGGATGATTGTGGTTTTAGCAGGACTCTTTTTGTCTCTTTCTATGAACTCTTCAATAAAATTCTGGCTCTTGGTATCATACCAAATTGTTAATTTCCCCTGATTGCTAGCTGATAGTTCTGTTGTTGTTGACAACAGTCTGTTCCAAATTAAAAGTATAGGCCCTTGCAGCAGTAGGGTGTTGCAAGTCTTTGAGTCTTGTTTTGATTATCCCCTAAGTAGAAGCCCTGCCAAATACACATGGAATAGCTCTTTTGCACCGCTAACCTGGGAAATAGCAGGAAATTTCAATCAGGTTCTATGAGTATCAGAATAGCTCTTTAGCAACACAGTGATCTGAGGGAATAAGGTATGGGAATTTTTAGCAGCTGCTTTCTTGAATCCTTGCTAGGGATGGGGAATCAGTATATATGGTATCTGCAAGTTTTAACTAGCCACCAAAACCACCTAGAATACCTTTTTTTTTTTTTTTTTTTTTTTTTTTTTTTTTAGCTCTGGGATCTGTGGAAGATGGGAGTTAACACTTGGGGGTGGATGGGTAAGGGGTATCATTTGAATGCAACTGCCTCCCACTCTTCTTACAAAGTTCTATAGATTTTGTTAAACAAATACATCTCAATTTGTTGTAAACCTTTTGACTCATATTCAGAGAATTTGCTGATTTGACTAGTTTAATAGATGTCTCTCTCCAAGCTTGTCACACTGCCATTCAAATCCATATGCAAGTTTCCAGTTTGGGACTGTTAAAATAAAGGTGCTGTAAACAATTGTGTACAGGATTTTATGTGGTTATAAGTTTACATTTCACTGGAATAAATGCCCAGAAGTGTGACTGCTGGGTCCTATGGTAATTATGTTAAGTTAAAAAATGCATAATAGATTGACTCTTGTATTGATTGCTTATTGCTGATATAACAAATTACTACAGATTCAATGGTAAAAACAACACAGATTTACTACCTTACTAGAGGCCCAGCGCACAAAATCCGTGCATGGGGAGTGGGGGAGTGTCCCCTCAGCCCAGCCTGCACCCTCTCCAATCTGGGACCCCTCAGGGGATGTCCGACTGCCGGTTTAGGCCCAATCCTGGGGATTGGGCCTAAACCGGCAGTCGGGACATCCCTCTCACAATCCGGGACCACTGACTGCTAACTGCTCACCTGCCTGCCTGCCTGATCGCCCCTAACTGCCCCCCCCCCCCTGCTGGCCTGGTCCCCCCAACTGCCCCCCTGCTGGCCTGGTCGCCCCACGCAGCCTGTTCGGTCGTCCGTTTGGTTGCGATGGTCGCTTAGGCCTTTATATATATTGACTAGAGGCCCGATGCATGAAGACTCATGCAAGAATGGGCCTTCCTTCCCCTGGCAGCTGGCACCGCCTTTGCTCCGGCTGAAGCCACCTTTCTGCCTTTCCATGCTGCCCAGAGGCCTGGAGCAGCTGGAGCAGTGTGGAACGCCCTGCCCCTGGCCGCTTGGTGCCTGTGTATGCAAATTAACCTGCCATCTTTGTTGGGTGAATTTGCATACTCTCTCCTGAATGGTTGATGGGTGTTGCGAAGGTACGGCCAATTTGCATCTTTCTCTTTTATTAGTGTAGATAGTTTTGAGTGATATAAGTCCAAAATCAGTTTCACTGGAGTGAAATCAAGGTTTTGTCAGGCCCACATTTCTTCTGGAGATTCTTTGTCTTTTCTAGCTTCTAGAGACCACCTGTGTTTCTTGTCTCATGATCACTTGTTCCATATTGAAGCCCAGCAATGGCTGGTTAAGCTTTTCATTTGCTGTATTACTTTTATACTCCTCTTCCATAGTTAAATCTCCCTTAGTCTCCTTATAAGGATAGTCATGTTTACCTTGGGGCCTCTCTGATAATCCATCAGAATCTCTATCTCAAAATCCATAATTGAATCACATCTGTAAAGTTCCTTTTACCATGTTATGGAACAAATTCACAGCTTCTGGCATTCAGATTGCAAAATCTTTGGGAGGGGTGATATTATTGAGTGTACTATGATCCTTTTATCCTCTGACAGAGTCATTTGAATCAGTTTTTCCTCTATAGGTAAGGTGTTATTTCTCTTGCTGTTTTCAAGATTTTTCTTTTTCTTTAGTTTTCAGAAGTTCAACTCTGATGTGTTTTGGGTGAATTTCTTTGGGTTTATTATATTTAGGAATTGCTCAGATTCTTGTATTAGTGGGTTTTATGTATTTTGCCAAGTTTGGGAAGTTGTCAGCTGTTATTTCTTCTGTCATCTCCACTGTGCTGTTGAGTTCATACATTGAATTTTTAAAAATTCAGTCATTATGTTGTTCAGTTCTAAATTTTCCATTTGGTTTTTCTTTATATCTTATACTAGGGGCCCAGTGCACGAAGATTTGTGTGTGTGGGGGGAATCTCTCAGCCCGACCTACACCCTCTCCAATCTCCGCTGGCTCCTAACCGCTCACCTGCCTTCCTGATGCCCCCTAACTGCTCCCTTGCTGGCCTGATTGACACCTAACTGCTCTTCTGCCAGCCTGATTGCCCCCACCTACCCTCCCTTGCTGGCCTGATCACCCCCAAGGCTTTTATTAGTATAGATTTCTTTGCTGAGACTTTGTGTTTCTGCACTGAGATTTTCTGTTTTAATTTGCTTCAGGTATTTTCAGAATTGCTTGTTGAAGAATTTTTTTTTTTGTGATGGATCCTTTAAAAATCTTTGTTAGATAATTTTAACATCTCTGAACTCAGTGTTGATATCTTTTGTCCTTTTTGTTCAAGTTGATCTTTTCCTGGGTCTTGTTATGATGAGTTTCCAATTGATATTTTGGTATTATGATATAATGCTCTGGATCATATTCAAAATTTCTATTTTAGTTAGATTTCTCTAATACAGCTTTGTCAAGGGAAAGAGCAGTGCTGCCTAGTTATTACCAAGTGAGGGGTAGAAGTTAAGGTTCCCTGCTCAGTCTCTCTTGACACCCAATGAGGGGAAAGCCCCCTTGTAATTTTTGATTAAGGGTGAGTGTTTAGGTCCCTACTAGGCCTTTGCTCTTATCACTCTGGCTGGGTGGGGTAGCAGTACCTTGTTAATGCTCCTTATATGTCCTCAAGTAACACTACCATTAGGGGTGACCTTGTTATTATCACCTGATGATAGTAAATATCCTGACTTCAGTAGGCTTTTTGGATACCTCCCCAGCAGGGAAGTGGAGAGGTGTGTCCTTACCATCAGTTGATGACAGATATCAAGGTTCCCCATGTAGTCTCTACTGATAACTTGGGGGCCAGAGCTCTTTACTGCCTGGTGTGGGTAAAAGTCCCACCTTATTGAACATCATGCTGGTGGGATAGTGTTAGAATGCCTTATTTCAGCCTAGCCAGGGTTAAAGAATAAGCTTTCCCCTGAGGCTTTGCTTGTGTGGGTGGGTAAATTGTCTTAGTTTTGTCTGTCCTGTTTGGCTGTATTAGAGTGATTATAGCTTAAAACTTTTATGTCTTGCTAGACTGCTCCTTTTCCTGGTCTTTTGACTGGAGAAAGTACTCTTTTCCTGGGTCTTTTGTCTGCACCAGTTGCCGTTTCTGTGTCACTGGCTTCTCCAGCACCCAGTCCAAGATAATATGAAACAAAAAGAAGCCCAGGGACCTCACTACCATGTCATTCCTCAGGTTCTGAGGTACCAAACTGGTTTGCCATCTTCTCTTCATCTTTCGGAGTCTTTTTATACTTATTTTTATATAATATCTAGGATTTTGAGTTTTACTTAGTGGAAGGAATTAGAAAAAGTATATCTACTCCATCTTTCCAGAAGTGAAAGTCCTCCTTATCTGACTCCCCCACTAGAGATTATACATTACTTAAGGGCAGAAACAAGGTCTTTGTATAGTTATATCCCTCATGGGCTAAGATAGCAACTGTCTAGTGCATAGTGTTTGTTTAGGAGGTGTTTGTTGACTAAGTTAAAACTGTAATAACTGTTAGACTTTTTGCCTTCAGAAAAAAGTATCCTAGTTGGAGAAATATAAAAAATATATATATAGTTGAGAATAGTACATGGTTAAATTCTAAATTATCCTGGACTTCTGTAGACTAGATAATTCATGTCCTTCGAAGGTAATTTTTTCCATCTCTTTGAAAAAACTGAAAATGAAGAAGTTTCTTATCTCTGCTTCCCCCTGGACACACCTCTGTTATACTGCTTATAACCATGTATTGCATTTATTTTTACATTTTTCTCGCTCATTAAACTGAGAGTTTCCTTAAAAAATAGGGACAATGTTTTATTCACATTTGTATCTCAAGTCTCACAGGCTCTTGAGGTATAGTATTAATAGATACTTGAATGGTTGTTGAATGAATGAATGAGTGCATTCTTTGATGCTCATGTACACAAATAGATTTAAATTTTTAAGTACATATATTTAAATATATTTAGAGGGAAATTTATGATATAGATTTAAAATATATTACTAAAAGGGTAATGTTAACATGAAATACACTTTTTTTTCAAAACTCATTTGAAAAAAATTTGCTTTTAAAAATAAGTATTACTAGTGACTTGAAGTTTGAACCTTATTCATAGTTATTGATAATATTTCTGCAGACAGAAGAAATATTTGAAGAAACAAAGACCGAGAATTTTCCAAAAATAATGACACACATCAAGTCAGAGCTCTAAGAAGTGGAAAGAACCTCAAGTAGGATAAATACCATACACATAGACACATCTCATGTCCCTGTACACATCATTTCCACACTGCTGAAAAATTGAAAGAAAATTGTAGAAAACAACCAGAGAAGAAAAACACTTTACATAAAGAGGAATAGAGGTGAGAATTGCAGCATATTTCTCAGAAACTACACAAACTAGACAATGTTTCTGTAGGAGAGTATTCTTTGTGATTGCGGCTGTGAATCAGTTAATTTATGCTTCTTATTTGCTTTTCTTTTGAGCAATTGAGGCTTCTCATCTTTAAAAACAAAAATAATCCCAACTCTAAAATCCTCACCTTATACTGGTAAAATAAATATTTAATTGTGATCTATACTTGATTTTATATCATTTTACTCACACTACAGCTTTTTATGTGTTCAAATAGTGGCATGTACTTTTTTAAGGATTGTATCTTTAATACCTTTTCAAGATACAGTGTTTTATTTACCCTGAATCTGTGATTAAACTGCATATAGGAATTCCTTATCACAGTAAGGTCTGAAATATCTGAGGATTCTAGCTCTATAAAATGCTTCAAGTTCTGTTCAACTTAAAATGTATTGATTACACATCAAGTGCAGTACAGATGCACATAAATTCTACGACATTATTTCTGCTCTAAAGGAATTTGTATCAGCAAAGAGAACATATTCTCATGCAATGGATGCTATTATAAGATAGCATATATTTAACTATTATAACATGTAATATAGATCATAAATCTTTAGCAATTCAAGAAGTGACCTGTATCTATATAATAAAAGCCCAGGGACTGTTATGGCAGAAAGATCAGAATGACTGGTCGCTATGTTGCGCATTGACCACCAGGGGGCAGACACTCAACACAGGAGCTGCCTCCTGGTGGTCAGTGTGCTCCCACAGCTGGAGCGCTGTTCAGCCAGAAGCCAGGCTCAAGGCTGGCGAGTGCAGCGGTGGTGGCGGGAGCCTCTCCCACCTCTGCGGCAGCGCTAAGGAGCAGCGAGCTGAGCAGTAAGGAGCAGTGAGCAGGTGAGCAGTAAGGAACGAGGGGTCCTGGACTGCGAGAGGGCGCAGGCCAGGCTGAGGGATCCCCCCCTCTGTGCATGAATTTCGTGCACCAGGCCTCTAGTATATTATAATAGTTTAAGTCCTGTCAGACCTTGATGATAGTATTTAGATTACCAAGAATGAAGAGTTAACTTGTCAGCAATAGCTCAGATTGAACATTATGCTATATTCCAGGAACTTAAGGCAATTAGGCTGGCCAAATCAGAAAGGTTAATTTGGGCTTTACTTATAGAAGATAAAATTGGAGTAGAAACAGCAAGATGATGGAGTGTTTGAGTGCTAGGATAAATTGGAATTTTAGTTTGAAGGCAGCAGAAGCCATTGAAACAAATTCAGAAATGATTTATGATTTTTAAAATGTAATATAAAATATTACAGATATACAAAGAGGTATTAATGAATATTGCAAATACATTTGAAACTTCTATGTATCCTTCTAACTCTGATTGCATTCTCCTTGCTCCTTGAACCACATCCTATAGCCACTCTCCTGACTTTTGTATTTAACATTGTTATGCATGATTTTAGACTTTTGCTATATATGCATGTGTTCCTAAACCTCATACACTACTGTTTTGTCTGCTTTTAAGCTTTGTGTAAATTTTACTTATGCTGTATTTTTTCTTTGCAACTTGTTTTTATCAATTGGCATTTTTTGTGTGATATTCATTCAGGTTTATACACATAGCTCTAGTTAATTCATTTTTACTGTGAATATTCTTCTGTTGTATGAATATACCACAGTATTTCTTCATTCTCAATGTTTCTTGTGGTCACTTCCACCACCCATGTTACTATCCTATCTAATAATAGAGTAATATGCAAATTCACCATCACTCTGTGACAAAAATGGCGGCGCCCATAGACACAAGATGGCGGCACCCATTCCTCTCAGACCCAGGGAGGGCTGCCACTGAGAACAGGCAACATGAGGCCCCAGCTGTTGGCCTGGGAGGCGCCTTCGCACCCCAGGCGCAATCAGCTCCCAGCCACAAACCGGGCCATAGGCCTGGGAGGCGGTGTGCACCTCCCGGAGCGATCAGCTCCCAGCCGCGACCAGGGCTGTTGGCCTGGGAGGCGGCACCCCCCCACCCCCTCCCATGAGATCCGCTCCCAGCCGCGATCTGGGCCATAGGCCTGGGAGGTGGTGCACTCTCTGGTGCGATCAGGTCCCAGTGGCGACCTGGGCAGTGGCCTGGGAGACGGCCATGCACCTCTGGCATGATCAGCTCCCAGCTGCAACCTGGGCCATGGGCCTGGGAGGCGGCATGCACCCCCGGCACGATCAGCTCCCAGCCGCGACCCAGGCTGTCGGCCTGGAAGGTGGTGCCCACCCCCCCCCGTAAGATCCGGTCCCAGCCGTGATCTGGGCCATAGGCCTGGGAGGTGGCACGCACCCCCAGCACGATTAGCTCCCAGCCGTGACCCGGCTGTCGGCCTGGAAGGCGGCGCCCCATCCCCCACCCAGTGAGATCCTCTCCCAGCAGCGATCTGGGCAGTAGGCCTGGAAGTTGGCGCGATCAGGTCCCAGTGGCGACCTGGGCAGTGGCCTTGGAGGCGGCCATGCACCCCTGGCATGATCAGCTCCCAGCTGCAACCTGGGCCATAGTCCTGGGAGGCAGCGTGCACCCCCAGCACGATCAGCTCCCAGCCATGACCCGGCTGTGCGATGAGGTCCCAGTGGCAACCTGGGCAGTGGCCTGGGAGGCAGCCGTGCACCCCCTTCATGATCAGCTCCCAGCGGCAACCCTAGCCGCGCCCTCCACCCCCCCCCCCAGCCCTCACCCCTCTACCCGCCACTGCCGGGAGCGATCTGCTCCTAGCCTCGGCCTGGGCTGTGGGCCTGGGAGGCGCTCGAAACTGCCTATCCCCTTGCCCGCCCCCCCCTCTAGAGATGAGCTCCCATCCACAGCCTGGAGGTATAGGCCTGGGAGGCAGCTGTGCCTCCAATAGCTATCCCTTCCCTGGGACAGCCTTGGGTGTCAGCCTCCAAAGGGCCTGCGCCCCCGTGGAGTGATCCTCCCACACACACCTATAACCTTGGAATTTCCCTTGCCCCCAGCAGACTGATTAGAGACAGAAAAGGAATAAAAGGAGAAAAGAAAGAAAGGACAAAAGATGAAACATCAAGAAAAAGAAAGAGAAGGAAAAAAGGAAGAAACAACCATGATATCACCTTTCCAAGGTCTCATGAAATTACTGTTTAACAAGTTTATTTTATGACACTTTTAGTTTAGGTTTACATTTTTACTGGTTTGTCAAGACCACGGCAGGTACACTGTCCAATATATTAAAGAAAAAACCCTGTCTAATAAAGAGGGAATATGCAGGGGAGGGCATTTGGGGGTGACTGGACTGTCAGGGGAGGGCAGTTGGGGACTATCGGGCTGGTAGGGGAACAGTTAGGCGTCAATCAGGTTGGCAGAGGAGTGGTCAGGGGTGATCAGGCTGGCAGGCAGAAGTGGTTAGGGGCAATCAGGCAGGCAGGCGAGCAGTTGGGAGCCAACAGTCCTGGATTGTGAAAGGGATGTCTGACTGCCTGTTTAGGGATTGGGCCTAAACAAGCAGTCAGACATCCCCCAAGGGTTCCCAGATTGGAGAGGGTGCAGGTTGGGCTGAGGGACCCCCCCCCCCAGTGCACGAATTTCGTGCACCGGGCCTCTAGTTATAAATAATGCTGTTATGAACAATCGTATGCAAGACTTCTTGGACTCATGTGAGAGTTTCTTTGTTCTGCCATGTATTACCTGTATGACTTTGGGCAAATCACTTAACCTGTGTAAACCTCAGTTTTCTTATCTGAACAATTAGGATAAGAAGAGTACTTATTCCTAGAGTTCTTTACCACAAAATATTAAGAAGGTAACATGATGTGCACCGCCCTATGCCCAGGATATATAGCAAAAGTCCAATAATTTCTAGTTGCTGTTATTATTCTTAATATTTAAATGAATCTGTATATTCCCAGCACCTAGTGTAATACCATATTTCTTCTGACTTTCAGGTCCCATTTAAGTCACACTTCCTTGATGCCAGTGGACTGATAGCCTGTTTCTCACGGCAGTGTACATGTGTTATATTATCAGTTTTTATTATTAAAATTAATATTTATGTTTAGCCTTTTTCCTTCTTAGACTTATTTTTATTTCTGTCAGACCCTCAATGATTTAATGACATAAATAATCTTAAAAGTATTAAATGTAATGTTTGATTACCATATCCATTATATATAAAATCTTCTCCTTTCTTTCTTCCTTGTTCAAACACAGAAAGCTAGAAATTTGAATGTGGAAGTTATTGTAGAGATTGTTCACTCGAAAAAAAAATCCTGTGGACTATAAAATAGTTTTCATGACTTAAGAAAAGTTTAAGAATAACCCACATTGAAAGAAGTAAAATTCTAGTGAGTGTGAATGAGAGTGCTATTTTCATTGATATTCTATGAAAGCCTAACTAATAAAAATGTATAAGGCAGAATAGAGTCCTAAAACTTTGAAGATTGAGATACTGAAGGCTTTCTATTCCTATAGCTTTTCCACAGGGTCTTTATTTTTTACTTTAGCATTTAAATCCTTTGAAATAGACTGTTTGAAATGCTGACATAGAAGGCCCAAATTATATAGGTACATTTCTGTAGTACTACTATTATTTTGTGAGACAGAATAGTCAAAGTTTTTAAATTTCCTATTTCAGCAAAGTATCTGCTTTTCATGTACCAGCATAATAAATAGTGCCATAGTTGGTAGACTCTACTGTTCTCAGTACATCTAATGATAGCTTATTCTCTTAGAGTTGATTCACTCACTCATTATTTTCTGAAGAAAATAAGCACCATGATATGTACAGATCTTCTCTTAGTAGCTCACTGGTGATTACTCTAAAAGTGGGCACCGTTTGTAAGACTTATGTTGCTGTCAATAAATAGCTCTTAAGCTATAACTACAAAACAAAATCATTAGCACCTTTTATTGTTTTATTTTTAGTTGGGAAAAATACAGTAGTATTTCTGTTAAAGCAGAGATAGATTTAGTGGTATTTGTCATTTTCAGAAACTTTATTATAGGAGATACAGGGGTGCATTTCAGAAGTCAGTAAAGAAGAATTAAAATATTTTTATGGGCAAGATGGGCTGGACCTGTGCTATATGACCCAAAGAAGTAGAAGCAGGGCCAGTAAAAGTTATATGGACATGTGTTTCAGTTCAGTTTATGGAAGGAGTTTTCCATATAGAGTTGTAAAAAATATGGAATGGTCTATTAGTGGAGTTTTCCATTGCTGAAGGGGATCATACATAGACTCGAGGGTCACTTGGTAATATGTTATAGAAGGGATTCTAGTACCAGGAATGGTTAAAAGGCCTTTAAGGTCCCTTTGCATTCTAAGGCTGAAACTCTAGTACAAAGAAGGTGATATGCCTGAAACACAGTTCTATATTTTGAAACCAGTCTCTCTTACCATTTTAAGTTAGATTCAAAAGTCATTACTTTATTCAGGAGCAGTGCTTATATTTTAAGCCAATTTGTGTCCCTCCTATCTCTTACCTGATATTTCAGAAGAGGCTAAACGTTATCAGATGTATATTTATGCTCCTGTGTTTGTTTTCCTCAGGAGTATTTGTACATTAGGTCTGTGGACAAAAGAAATCACCAAGAAAGAACATTACTGATATAGTCAGTCACAGTACCTTCCCTGCTGCTAAGGCAAACTTTAGCCTTTCATATCTACCTAAGGAAAGAAAGGTAGAAAGAAGACAAAGTAGAATGTAAAGGTAAAATAAGGATTGAAAAACAATTAACACCATACATAGTTATTAAAGTTTTATTAACTATATTTCTGTCATTGGAAAACAAAATTTAATAAATGAAAAACAATTAATTGGAACAAATGGTGCTGAAAAAAAATGAAGGGGTGGGGAAAAAGAGGTGAGGAGAAGAAAGTGGAAAAACTGAAAGCAATTGGAAATGGTTATGCTACTTTTTCCCTTTACCAAGGATGGCATATAATTTCCCTCTCTTCCCCTCCAAGTCTAATGATCTAGAGTCATAAACAGCCTTGTGGTGAGGAGATTTTTCTTGTGAACAGAGCTTCAGACACCAATTCCACACTGAAAGGGAAACTGCTTTTCATGTTTCCATTGCCCCTCCATTTCTGGATCTTTTGATATCTGCAAATGAGGCCTATAAAATATATATTTAAACAATTGTCATTTAAAAGAATATTTAACCTAATGGATACCTTTATCAGGGTATTATTGACCATTCTAGCTGAAAAATGCATCAATTAGATAGAAAGTATTAAATTAAAAGTATTTATTTGATACAGTATGCCAGTAATAATCACATTACTTTGGCCAAGAATTTTATTCATGCACAAGCAAAGTAAAATGCTATTTCTAGAAAGAGAGAATCAGGCTTTCTTTCTTTCCCCTCAGATATAGTCTTTGTTTTTAATTTATATTTTTTAAAATAATTAAATCATATTTTAACTTATTAAAAAAAGAAAAAAAATAATACTACAGAGGAACTGAACAACGCAATCAACCAATTTACAAAACATTTCACTTAGCAAAAGCAGTTTTCAAGTGCACATGGAACATCCACCCAAGTAAACCATATCTTGGGTCATAAAACAAAAGCTTGACAAATTAAAAAGTATTAGACTCATACAAAGTATGCTCTCTGACCAAAATTTAACTAAGCTAGAAATCAATAAAATAAAGATTATGGAAAATCTCCAAACACTCAAAACAACACACTTCTAAATAATTAATTGGTCAAAGAAGTCTCAGGGGAAATAAAAATTCAACATATCAGTTTGTAAAATGCAACCCACAGCAATGCTTAGAGGGAAGTTTACAGAGTTAAAAGATTATGTTGGAAAAGAAGAAAGGTCTTTATAGAATTTTTAAATTTTATTATATGTGTGTGTATGTGTGTGTGTGTGTGTGTGTGTGTGTGTGTATATATATATTTATATATATATATATATATCCTATCTAATAATAGACAAATATGCAAATTGACCATACCTCCGACACACCCACAAGCCACGCCCACCATCCAATCAGAGCAACTATGCAAATTAACCCAAACCAAGATGGCTACAGCCACAGAGAGCAAGGTTTCCTAGGTAACAGAGGAAGCCAAGCTTTCCGCCTGTCCTGGCCAGGCCTAAGCCTCCACTCAAGCTACAAAGTTTCAATTATAGAAGGTAACCAATTCAAACAAATGGCGGCAGAATGGAGCTTGAGAGAGCAGGCCAGGGTTGCCGCCAGCAACAGGGGAAGCAAAGCTTTCCGCACACCCTGGCCGGGCCCACCCGCTTAAGGCAACAAAGTTTCAATTATAACCCCAACACAAATGGCTGCTGGCCTCGGGAGGGAGCCCCAGGCTTGGCTCCGCTCCAGGCTACAAAGTTTCAATTGTAGAAGGAAAATAAATTCCAGATACCAGGGCCTCCGCTTGGGTTGCCAGGGGGCATGGCCGGCCTGCAAACCACCACAGGCCCCTCGCTCAGGCCGCCCCACACCCTAAGGGAACCCCCACCTGATCCGGGACACCCTTCAGGGCAAACCAGCTGGCCCCCACCCCTGTACCAGGCCTCAATCCTATCTAATAAAAGAGTAATATGCAGATTGATCATCACTGCAACACACAATATAGCTGCCCCTATGTGGTCAAAGATCCTGCCCCCATGTGGACACAAGATGGCCACCACAAGATGGCCAGCAGGAGAGGGCAGTTGGGAGGCACTCGGCCTGCAAGGGAGGGCAGTTGAGAGGGACCAAGACTGCAAGGGAGGGCAGTTGGAGGTGATCAACCCTGCAGGAGAGGGCAGTTAGGGGTGACCAGGCCGGCAGAGGAGGGAAGTTGGGGGCAAACAGGCTGGCAGCAGAGTGGTTAGGGGGTGATCAGGCTGGCAGGCAGAAGCGGTTAGGGGCAATCAGGAAGGCAGGCAGGCAAGCAGTTGGGAGCCAGCAGTCCTGGATTGTGATAGGGATGTCCGACTGCCCGTTTACGGGCAGTCGGACATCCCTTGAGGGGTCCCAGATTGGAGAGGGTACAGGCTGGGCTGAGGGACAACCCCCCTCCATGCACGAATTTCGTGCACCGGGCCTCTAGTATATATATATATATATATATATTGTTGATAGTATTACAGATGTCTCCCATTTACCCTCCCTTTACCCCCCCCCACCTCCCAGCCCCTACCTACCCGACCCAGGTCTTCACCACCCTATTGCCCATGTCCATGGGCAATACATATAAGTATGTAAGTTCTATGGTTTATCTCTTCTTGTCCCCCATCCCCACATAGAGGTATGTCAATCTGTTCCCTGCCTCCATGTTTCTGGTCTTATTTTGTTAGTCAGTTCATATTGTTCATTACATTCCACAAGTAAGTGAGTTCATGTGATATTTGTCTTTCTCAGATTGGCTTATTTGGCTGATACATTGATCTCTACGCCTGTTCTTGTGCCAGTACCAAGCTGTTTTCATTACAGTGGCTTTGTAGTAAAAATTGATATCTTGTAGTGTGATCCCTCCAATTTTGTTCTTCTTTCTCAAGATTGCTGTGGCTATTTTGTTTTGTTTTGTTTTTGTTCCATATGAAATTTTGGAGTATTTGTTCTAGGTTTGTGAAATAGGTCATTGGTAATTTAATAGGGATTGCGTTGAATCTATAGATTGCTTTGGGTAGTATGGCCATTTTAATTATCTTTTTTTTTTTTAAATATATTTTATTGATTTTTTACAGAGAGGAAGAGAGAGGGATAGAGAGTCAGAAACATCGATGAGAGAGAAACATCGATCAGTTGCCTCTTGCACACCCCCTACTGGGGATGTGCCCGCAACCAAGGTACATGCCCTTGACCGGAATCGAACCTGGGACCCTTGAGTCCGCAGGCCGACGCTCTATCCATTGAGCCAAACCAGTTTCGGCCATTTTAATTATCTTAATTCTACCAGTCCATGAACACACCATAGTCTTCCACTTCTTTATATATTTTTCTATCTCTTTTTTCAACATCTTGTAGTTTTCCAAATACAAGTATTTTACCTCCTTGGTTAAATTTATTCCTAAGAATCTACATTTTTTTGTTGCAATGATAAATGGGATTTTTTTTTTTTTTTAGTTTCTCTTTCTGAGAATTCACAACTGGTATATAAAAATGACTGATATCTGGCTGTTAATTTTTATATACTTCTATATTGCCAAATTCATTTATTAAATTAATAACTTTTAGGTGGAGTCTTTAGGGTTTTCAATGTATACTATTATGTCATCTGTAAATAGTGACAGTTTTACTTCCTTCTTTCCAAATTTGGATGCCTTTTATCTTTTCATCCTTTCTGATCACTGTGGCTAGGACTTCCAGTACTATATCCTATATAATAAAGAGGTAATATGCAAATTGACCATCACGCTCTCACACAAGATGGCCACCCCCATGTCATTACAAGATGGCTGCCACAAGATGGCTGGCAGGGGAGGACAGTTGTGGGTGATCAGACCAGCAGGGGAGGGCAGTTAGGGGCAACCAGGCCAGCAGGGGAGGGCAGTTGGGGGAGACCGGGCCTACAGGGGAGGGAGAGCAGTTGGGGGGGACCAGGCCCTCAGGGGAGGGCAGTTAGGGGCAACCAAGTTGGCAGGGGAGGTCATGTGGGGGCGACCAGGCTGGCAGAGGAGGGCAGTTAGGGGCGACCGGGCTGGCAGAGGAGGGCAGTTGGGGGCAATCGGGCTGGCAGGGGAGCAGCTAGGCGTCAATCAGGCTGGCAGGGGAGCGGTTAAGGGGCTATCAGGCTGGCAGGCAGAAGCAGTTAGGGGCAATCAGGCAGGCAGGCAGGCGAACGGTTGGGAACCAGAAGTCCGGGATTGTGAGAGGGATGTCCGACTGCCAGTTTGGGCCTGATCCAGAAGTCAGACATCCCCCAAGGGGTCCCAGAATGGAGAGGGTGCAGGCTGGGCTGAGGGGACCCCCCTGACCCCGTGCACAAATTTTGTGCACCAAGCCTCTAGTTGCATTATAATATTATACATGAGTACACACACACACCACAGGGATCATACCTAAACTGGCAATCGGACATCCCCTGAGGGGTCCCAGATTGTAGAGGGTGCAGGCTGGACTAAGGGACACTCCCCCAATGCACGAATTTCGTGCACTGGGCCTCTAGTATAATAATAAAAGCATAATATGCTAATTAGACTGGATGTCCTTCTGGATGATCTTCCGGATGAAGCTGGGGCTGCGAGGGAAGCCCGGGTCCTGGGTGCCTGCTGGTGGCCGGAGGAAAGCCCGGGTCCTGGGTACCAGAGGGAAGCTGATGCCAGCAGCCAGGGTAAGGAAGGCCTACTCTTGCACAAATTTCATGTATCAGGCTTCTAGTGTTGAATAAGAGTGGTGAAAGCGGACATCCTGGTCTTGTTCCTGTTCTTAGGAGGTATGGTTTTAATTTTTGTCCATTAAGTATAAAGTTGGCTATAGGTATGTCATATATGGCCTTTATTATGTTGAGTTATGATCCCTCCATTCCCACTTTGCTGAGAGTTTTTATCAAAAATGGGTGTTGGATTTTGTCAAATGCATCTGTTGATATGATCATGTGGTTTTTGTCTTTCAATTTGTTTATATGGTGAATCACATTTATTGATTTGTGAATATTGTACCAACCTTGCATCCCTTGAATAAATCCCACTTGGTCATGATGTATAACCTTTTTAATATATTGCTGGATCCAATTTGCTAATATTTTACTGAGGATTTTAACATCTATGTTCATCAAGGATATTGACCTGTAATTCTCTTTCTTTTTTCTTTTTTAAATATATTGTTATTGATTTTTTTACAGAGAGGAAGGGAGAGGGATAGAGAGCTAGAAACATCGATGAGAGAGAAACATTGATCAGCTGCCTCTTGCACACCTCCTACTGGGTATGTGCCCACAACAAAGGTACATGCCCTTGACAGGAATCGAACCTGGGACCTTTCAGTCTGCAGGCCGACGCTCTATCCACTGAGCCAAACCAGTCAGGGCTGTAATTCTCTTTCTTTGTAATGTCTTTGTCTAGTTTTAGAATTAGGATAATGCTGGCATCATAGAGCTTGGAAATTTTCCTTCCTCTTGGATTTTTTAGAGTAGTTTGAAGAGGATAGGTTTTAGTTCTTCTTTGAATGTTTGGTAAAACTCCCCCGTGAAACCATCAGGACCAGGGCTTTTGTTTGCTGGGAGGTTTTTTAAAAAATTTTATTTTTTATTACTGCTTCAATTTCATCACTTGTTATTGGGCTATTCAGATTTTCTGATTCTTCCTGATTCAGTTTACAAGATTGTGTTTTTCTAAGAATTTGTCCATTTTTTCCAGGTTGTCTAGCTTGTTGGCATATAGTTGTTCATAGTATTTTCTTACAATCCTTTGTGTTTCTGTGCTGTCAGTTGTTACTTGCTAGGACTGACCAGCATCCACTGAACGATGGATGAATGAATTACTCTGACACAATATTTGCTGTGAAAGAGAGGGCTAAGGGATGGCCGGGCTGAAGGAGCCAGGCAGCCTTGATTGCCTGCCTCACTAGGTTTTTATTGTATCAGTAGTTTGAGATAGTTTATCTTTTAGATACAATCAGTAGGGTTAGTAATCTTGGGAGGACACATGTGTTTACATTGTCCTCTAGGCAATGGCATCCAGGGATGAAGCATAAGGATTCCAGTAAACACTTGGGGTCTGCACATGCACAGACTTGTTTGGAAAGGTCAAGGAATAATTAGGGGTGCTGCCTTCAATACTCCCCTATGTCTCCCCTGATTTGGAATTCCAATAAACAGGGCAGGCGGCCTTCCACACACTTCCCTTTTATCAGAATGTCCTTTTTACAAACTTTCCAACCAAGTCTCGTGTGCTCTCAAACATCTCCCCCTTTTTTGTCTTGCTGAATGTAGAAGACAGAGGGAGGTGGTGAACTTTCTGCTATAGTATGTAAGGGTCCATGAAGTGCATTTACTGCTCCAGTTCCGATTTTACATACTGTAAGAAAAATGAAAAGATCAATGGTTAGTTATCTGGAATGCATGCAGTGTGAGTACACTCCAGTAATTGCTCAGCCTCTGCCGTCAGCTTCTTCATTCCCCAGGTTATTCCAGGGGCCATCTGGGTCCGGGGAAGGTGCCTCATTCAGGGCTGCGGAGTCCCCAGGCTCAGATTCTTCATTTATGGAAGAGGATTGGTCCGGGCCATGTCATGGTAGGGTTTAATCCAGCGAGCTGAAATCTACAGTGGCCCTGTGGGAGTAGAAACACACACATATCCTCTCCCCCATGTTAATAATTCATTGGATCCCATCCAGTTATTAGTGTCCACATTTGGCACAAGTCTTGTGGTTTCTGAGGTGGGGTTATTGAGGATCGAAAATGATCATTCAGATTCAAAAAATTAAGGGTAAAGAATGCTTTAGCTAGTAGTATAGCAGGATCCTTGAGTCCCATATTCCCCCTTTTTTGTTTTACTAGCATTCCCTTCAGGGTAGCATGGGCACGTTCAACAATGGCCTGCCCTTGTGGATTGTAAGGGATTCCCGTGGAATGCTGGATGGATCGAGTTCTGCAAAAGGCAGTGAAGCCATGGCTGCTGTAAGCAGGTGCAATGTCAGTTTTTATATCAGTTAATATAGCTACATTTGGAAACAGGTCTTATTGAATTCATGCAAAGAAATGTATTTCCACTTACTAAGAATTACCAAATACTGGAGGGACAGTTGAGGAGAATATATAATTTACCAAATTTGCATTAAAAATGCTTCCTTGTATCTGAAAAACATAAAGTTTAAGAATCAGCAATACTTTCAAATGACATGGAATCTTGTCCTTTCTGCAAAACACAATATTCCAGAATAACAATTAGAGCTATAAATGAAAGCATAATATGGTTATTATTTGACAAAGCTTCCCATGTACCTTAAGCAGAAAATTTTCCTTCAGAGAAAACAAATACTGTACTTCAGGCATTCCAGAGGCTATTGGAGTGATCTAGTAAAGCCAATTCTAGGTCAAGAAAATGTTTCTTAAAATTCAAACCCTTGGAAGGATTGTTAATCTTATTTTACCAAAAGATCATATATCAAAGTGTATTAGGCACAAACATAAGCTAGTAAGCTTCAGTTCCCACAATTAAAAGATGGCCTTTTGTAAGAAATACATGATTAATATGAAATATTACCAATTTAATAATTTGTAGAACTTTGGCTTCCTGGGTAGAAAAACAGGAAATATCTTTTCCCTTTTAACCTTTTGCACTCGGATGTCGAGTGTGACTCGGCACGGTTAGCATCGGTAGCAGGAATCAAGAAAAAAGCAAGCGAGTGCAAAGGGTTAACAGACTAGAAAAGGACTAACCAAAATGAGGTTTATTCTCTAACTTCATTTTTCCTTGGGTGTGGTCAGCAAATGACACTAATTGGATTTCTGCTGTCAGTCTCCCTGAGTACATTGATATAAGCTATTTACCATCTGGTTATATCATACTCTGGTTAGGGAGGCAAAATGAAAATCATTTACTCTTAAGTGTCCTGGGTTTAGGGAAGATAGAATTTACTAGATGGCTCCAAATTGCTATTCAACCATCTCAATTTCCCTATTCTACTTGTCCTGGCTTACTGGCCTGTGTCATTTATGCAACTTCCTTTCAACATTTCTCTTAACAAAATTCAACTTTCACCAACTTTCTACACCTTTCACAAATCTTTCTGCAGAAACCTTACAACTTTCAGAAATAACCAGCTCTAGAATCCACTTTCATTTTTCTTCAAAATGCATCTCTATGCCTCATGCTTTCCATTATATCAAAACGATAATCTCTTTCCCATTAGCTAGAATTCTTAATCCTTAGGAACCTTAAATTTTTAGGTGAAATATAAGTAATGAACATTCCTCAGGTTAGCAATACATTCACATTTTAAGAGATATTTTAAGTAAAATACAAGACATTCATTAACAAATTAAAATCCATTCTCTAGATTCTCCATGCAAGGGAAACTCAGATTAATTAATATTTCAGTATCCTGTTATTTCAAAATACCTAGATATTTAATAATTTTTACTATTTAATCCAACAAACTCCAAAGTTTTAAGTTACCAAACACTTTGGAAAACTATGTTTAGGCATATATAATTACCACTGAAAATGCTTTATCATATATTCTTCATTTTAGTTATATTTATTTTGCCTGGACAACTTTGAGATTTTAAAGCCAATTATTATTACCCAAGGCATTTTGGCAAATTTTCTAACACTGATAACTCACTGGCTTTCAGTGGCTTTAATGTTAAAGTACTATTTTTTTACATAAATGGGAGTGGCCCCCACTGCTATTTCTGCAGCCTGTTGGAGGGTACTTCTATAGGTGTAATCTGCCTAGAAAAAAGACTTGGGGGATTTAAATTGTTATTTCCCATATTTTTTTCTGAGTAAACTAACAACATGATATCTTACATATAAGAAGAGATCTTAAAAACAGAAACAGAAAAAACCTACAGTAATTAAATGAGTATTCATAAAAGTGGACTGGGACATTAGCCTTAGAATCTTCAAACTAAGTCCCCCAAAAATAAGAAAGCAAGCAAAACACATCAATAACCAAGTTATATTCAGACAGACGAGAACTTTCACCAGCTATGAGTTTCCAGTGGTTGATAACTTGAGCAGGAGTGCAGGAAGGATCCCCAAGACCAAGAATTCTTGGCAGCTACTGGGAAGTTCCTGCAATCCCTGCCATGTGTAAAGCCTTCCACAAGGCTGGGGCCTCTAGCAAAGTGAAATATGTCTGTCCCATCGCCAAATTAAACCAACCAACAAAGACACATAAAACAACAATTGACAGACACTCATATATGATATTTACAGGCACGCATAACACACAGACAAGACTTAATAAATCAGAGTTATTTTCATGAATCTTTCAGAAGGTGTTTTAAAGTGCCCGGACTTTTAGTCAGATGTGGGCCAGAGGGCTCCCAGGTGGGGTCGCTGGTTAACACCCACAAACAGCCATTGTTCACAGATCTCTATCATATTCTACTCTCCATAGCAAATATTGACTGGTGTCCAAAGTCATTTTAGCCAAAATCTGCCAGTCCCAAAGCATCATATAGTAATTTTCAGACAAGGCATTAAGGAGTCCTTTTGTAAAAAGACTGTTAGCCCCATTTTCTCTGGTTGATGAGCCTTCCCACACCAGAGGAGGAGAATCAGTGGCCTTAGGTATTACAGGCTTTACAGGCTCTACTTCAGGAAGAGGTAGTGGTGGTAAATCCTCCTGGCATTCTGTAGGCTTTTGATCCTCAATATGAAGTGGACATAGTGCAGCTTGAACAAGAGCCCACATAGTTAAAGATGACAAAGGCACTCGTTTTCCCTGAGCCTGATTTCTCTTTAAATTCCTACCTACTTGTTCCCAGAGTTCAATATCTGATGTTTCAGCATCAGGGAACCAAGGATTATAAATTATAGGCACCATTTGATTTTAATAACTTTTTAAGTAACAAAGATCTGTTAGTTGGTGGACAGTTGCTGTCCTATTGTGAAACCTCAGCTGAAAAACAATTCCCTCACACTTGGAAATCCCAAGTGGGCTCCAATGATTTACTGCGCAGTTACTTTCATTTCCTTCCTCTTCGTTTTAGAGGGTTCTGCCGAATCTTGTTGCATTCCTTGGCCCTCACATGGGGAACCACCTTGCTGGGGCTGACCAGTAGACCCTGAGCAACGGATGAATGGATTACTCCAACACAATGTTTGCTGTGAAAGAGAGCGCTAAGGGATGTCCTGGCTGAAGGAGCCAGGCTGCCTCGATTGCCTGCTTTTGTTGTACCAGCAGTTTGAGATAAAGTTTATTATCTTTTAGATACAATCAGTAGGGTATCTTGAGAGGACACGTGTGTTTACATAGTCCTCTAGGCAAGGGCATCCAGGGATTAAGCATAAGGATTCAGTAAACACCCGGGGGTCTGCACGTGCACAGACTTGTTTGGAAAGGTCAAGGAATAATTAGGGGTGCCAACTTTGACACTCCGCTAAGTCTTCCCTAAGTCGGAATTCCAATAAACAGGGCAGATAGCCTTCCACACACTTCCCTTTTATCAGATTGTCCTCCTTACAGACTTTCCAACCAAGTCTCGTGTGCTTCCCAACAGTTAATTTACCACTTTTGTTTCTGATATTATTTATTTCATTTCTCTCTGTTCCCTGATGAGTCTGGCTAATGGTTCATCAGTCATGTTTATCTTTTCAAAGAACCAGTTCTTAGATTCATTGATCTTTTGTATTGGTTGTATGTTTTTTTAGTCCTTATGTCATTTATATTCTCTGTGAGCTCTATTATTTCCTTCCATCTATGTACTCTGGCTTTTCTTGTTCTTTTAGTTGTAGTGTTAGTTTATTAGAGTTTTTCTTATTTCTTGAGGTAGTCCTGTAGTGCTATGAACTTCCCTCTCAGGACTGCTTTTGCTGTGTCCCATAGATTTTGGGTTGTTGTGTGTTCATTTTTATTTGTTTTCCAGAATTTTTTAATTTCTTTTTTTATTTCATTGGTAACTTATTCATTGTTTAATAACATACTCTTTAGCCTCCATATGTTTGAATGTTTTTATTGTGGTTCATTTCTAGTTTCATGCCTTTGTGTACTGAGAATATGCTTGATATGATTTCAATCCTCTTGAACTTGTAGACACTTATTTTGTGTACTAACATGTGGTCTATCTTTTAGAATGTTCATGTGCACTTGAGAACAGTGTATAATCTGCAGCTTTGGAGTGTAATGTTCTATAAATGTCACTAAATCCATGTGATATAGTGTGTCATTTTAGGTCTCTTTCCTTGTTTTGTCAGGAAAATCTATCCAGTTTTTCTGTGTGTGTTTTTTAATTACTGCTTCACTGTGGTGTTAAAATCCCCTACTATGACTGTATTGCTGTCCATCTCTCCCTTAAAGTCCTTCAAGAGCTTTTATGTATATATTTAGGTTCTCTTATATTGGGTACATAAATGTTTACCAGGGTTTTATACTCTTGTTGGATAGATCCTTTGAGTTTTATGTAATGGCCCTTTTTGTCTTTTTTATGACCTTTTCTTTGAAGTGTATTTTGTCAGATATAAGTATTGCTATCCCTGTTTTTTTGTTTGTTTCATTTGCATGGACATTTTTTTCCATTCCTGCACTTTCATCCTGTGTGAGTTTTTTGTTCTGACATATGTCTCTTGTAGACAGCATATATGTGGGTCATGCTTTCTTAGCCATTCAGCTACCTGTCTTGACTGGAGCATATAATCAATTTACTTGTAAGGCTATTATTGATAGGTACTTGTTTATTGCCATTTTTATTCTTTATGCCTATGTTTCCTGTATATATATATGCTTGATATGATTTCAATCCTCTTGAACTTGTAGACACTTATTTTGTGTACTAACATGTGGTCTATCTATATAAGTATATGTGTGTGTATATATATATGTGTGTGTGTGTGTATATATATATATATATATATATATATATATATATATATACACACATATACTTATTATTATTGTAACAGTCCCTTTAACATTTCTTACAGTGCTAGTTTGGTGTTAATAAACTCCTTTAGCCTTCTTTTTCGTTTTGCCTGAGAATCTCTTTATTTCACCATCTATTTTGAATGATAGACTTGCTGGATAGAATAGTTTTGGTTTTAGATCCTTGCTTATCATTACTTTGAATACTTAAAGTTCTCACTGAGTTCATCCATCGTTCCTCTACTAGGTGTACCAGTTAATAATGCGGATTTTTTTCAATAGATGGGGTTACACATATGTTGATATATATACGTGATTTGATATGCATGCTATTTTGTTGTATTGACAGCAAGCTTCAAAACTTCATATGTCAAATTTGCTGAAGGTGATAACATCATAGTTATTTTTACGCTTAAAAATGTCGAATTTCGTGCCAAAAAAAGAGCATTTGTGAGAAGTTTTAATTCATTACTTTATTTTGGAGAAAAAATTATCGTATACTTTGGGAAGCTTATGGTGAACATGCTGTATCTCATGATACTTGTGAACACTGGTTTAAACACTTTAAAAGTGATGATTTCGATGTGGAAAGACAAAGAACATCCAGGTCATTCGAAAAAGTTTGAAGACCAACAATTACAAGAATTATTGGATGAAGATGCGTGTCAAACTAAAAAAAAAAAAAAACTTGCAGAAGGATTAAATGTTGTTCAGCAAACAATTTCCTATCGTTTACCAGCAATGGGAAATACACTGAGTGGCCAGATTATTATGATTTCTGAATGCATAATAATATGGCCACTCAGTGTATATCCTATATAATAAAAGGCTAATATGCAAATTGTCCCCTCAACCAGGAGTTCGACCAGCAGGCAGGCTGGCCAACCGCCCATGTCCCCTCCCCCTGGCCAGGCTGGCCGGACCCCACCCATGCACAAATTCATGCACCGGGCCTCTGATATATATATATACATACATACATACACACACACACACACACACACACACACACACACACACACACACTGAGTGGCCAGATTATTATGCGTTCAGAGATCATAATAATCTGGTCACTCAGTGTATTTTAAAGGAAGGAAAATGGGTGCCACATCAACTGAATGAAAGACAAATGGAAAACCGAAAAGTCATCAGTAAAATGTTGCTTCAACGGCATGAAAGAAAGTCTTTTTTTGCATCAAATTGTGACTGGTGATGAAATCTGGATTTATTTTGAGAATTCCAAATGCACAAAATCATGGGTTGATTCAGATCAACCTTCAACATCGACTGCAAGGCCAAATCGCTTTGGAAAGAAGACAATGCTCTGCATTTGTTGGGATCAGGAAGGTGTGGTGTATTATGAGCTTCTAAAACCAGGTGAAACCATTAATACTGATTGCTACCGACAACAAATAATCAATTTGAACCATGCTTTGATCGTGCAACGACCAGAATGTGCCAGAAGTCACGGCAAAGTAATTTTGCTTCATGATAATGCACCATCACACACTTCAAAACCAGTTAAAGACACGTTAAAAGATCTTGCCTGGGAAGTATTAACCCACCCACTATATTCACCAGACCTTGCTCCTTTAGATTAATACTTGTTCCAATCCATGGCACACGCACTTTCTGAGCAGCACTTCAAAAAGTACAAAGAAGTGGAAAATTGGATCTCTGAATGGTTTGCCTCAAAAACAAGAAAAGTTCTATTGAGTCGGTATCCACAAATTACCTGAAAGATGGGGGAAATGTGTAGCTAGCGATGGACATTACTTTGAATAAAGCACTTTTGATGTTTCTCCTGAAATTATCGTGTTTTGTTTGATTACAAAATCCGCCATTATTAACCGGTACACCTAGCATTCTTATAACAATTTCTTTATGCTCTGTATCCAGTAGCTTTCTTCCCTCCATTTCACTTTATTCTTTTTATAGGGATTTCTCTTGCTCTTTCATTTGGGACATCTTTCTTTGTCTCCCCATTTCTGTATTATTTCTGTGTATTATGTAGATCTATGTCTCCCTGTATTGTTTTGGTAGCCTTATGTAATAGGTATTCTATGGGTCTCAGTAGCACATGCTCTAGTATCACCCAAGCAAGGTTCTCTGGGAATGTCCTTTGTGTAGTTTATATGAACCCTCCTGTGTAGTTTAGTCTTGATTGCTGTTGGCCCATTCATGCATGGGGTTGACATGCAGGCCAGCTGACTGTGAGGATCAACCCCAATCACAGTGTTCGAGTTGCTGTTTGGTTACTGACCACGCAAACTGGAATTTGCCCCAGCTGGCTCTGGTGCCTGTCGAGATCATCTTTGGATATGTCATTAGTGGAGCTTATTGATTCCTGCTCTTATGTGGTCTGAACACCCATCCCCAGGGTGTGTTTGTTCCTGGAACTCCTGTGAGGGACTCAGGTGTAGGTCAATGTCATACATTGCCTGTTATTAGCCTTGGGTTGCCTGTTTGGAGCTACAAAATGATTCATAGTTTTTGGCTGCCTCTTCTGGGCCTGGTTGTGCATGGAAAGGGCCAAAGTGCATACAATGATTGGTTTCTACCAGCACTGAGCCCAGGAGCAGGTCAGCAAAAGTCCCAAGGCACCCCAAGTTCCACCTCTGCCTGCCTCTGCCTGCCAGCTCCCTGTTAGGCTCAGGCCCTGAATGAGCCTCTGGCTGTATGCCAGTTGTATGAGGTGGGTTTTCAGTGAGTCATCAGGTAGGGGTGAGTTGTGTTCACCAGATTGGCACAGGTTCAAACTTGGTGCCTGTGCTGGGCCTGAGTCCCTTCTGCAAAAGTCTCAGGGTAAACCAAGGCCAGCTGTAACTTCCAGCGTCTTGGGGAGTTGTCAGGGTGTTGCCAGCAAAATTCATCAACTCCAGACAGACTAAAATTTGTCCATGTGAAGGGAAATATCTGCATAGGAGCAGTGGTGATGGTTAGATATGTGAGGGGAAAATGTCCCTATCCTAAACCCACACAACTCAGTCTGTCCCCAATTCTGGCAGGACCACCTTGAGAGCCCTTGATAGGCAGAGCCCAACCTTGGGATTTGAGAGGGTGGGGCTAGTGGATCCTTTGTGGTGGGTGATGCCAGTCAGGCTCGCAAAAAGTGGGGTCAATGACCCCTACCTGGAGTCACACTACTCAGTCTCTGATACTCCCTGAGTCCTTCTGGACCTCTATACCAGGGCCCCAGACAGCTGACTGCTCCGAGGTACATGAATTCAGCTGGGCCTGGTTATTGGGAGTTGTGAGGCTGGGACTATTGTACTCTCCCAGGCTGATGCCACATGGAGGGAAGTGGTCAACCCAAGAAAGATGGCATCTGTGGTGTGGAAGAGGGACTCAGCACAAGGACTCTGTTGGATATCTCTTCACCTCTCTCCCCAAAGTCACGAAACCGAATCTCTCCTTACAGGACTCTAGTCCACTCTGCCCTTTCTATCCCCGAGCCCAGGGTGAGTTGCTACAAATGAAAATTTGTTCATTGGCCCATTACAAGGGCACCTGGATTTATAGCTTCTGCACAGCAAAAGAAACCATCAACCAAATGAAAAACTAACCCTCTATAATGGGAGATCATATTTGCTGATACATCCAATAATGGGTTAATTTCCAAAATACATATATAAAGGACTTATACTACTCAACACCAAAAAGATAAACAACCCAATTAAAAAATTGGCAAATGATCTGAATAGATACTTATTTCAAGGAGACATACATGTGGTCAAGAGACATGAAAAAATGTTCAACATCACTAATCATCAGGGAGATGCAAATTAAAAACACAATGAGGTATCACCTCACACCTCTATCATGAACAAACGATGGCTATCATCAACAAATAAGTGCTGGTGAGGATGTGGAGAAAAAAGAACCCTTGTGCCTTTTGGTGAGAATGTATACTGGTGTAGCCACTGTGGAAAACAGTAGTTTCCTCAAATAATTAAAACTGGAACTGCCTTTTGACCTAGTGGATCTCACTTCTGGGAATATAACTGAAGAAATCTGCAACACTAAATCGAAAGAATATATGTGCCTCTATGTTTATAGCAGCATAATTTACTATAGCTAAAATCTGGAAACAACCCAAGTGCCCATTAGTAAATGAATAGATAAAAAAGCTGTGGTACATTTACAAAATTGAATGTTAAAAAAAGAAAAAGGAAATTTTATCTTTTGCGTCTGCATGGACCTGGAGATTATTATGCTTTGTGAAATAAGCATTCAGAGAAAGACAAATACCATATGGTATACTTATATATGGAATCTAATGAACAAAATAAACCGAGGAACAAAATAGAAACAGCAGCATGGATTAAACAAAAATATATGTATTAATAACACATTGACACAGACAAAAATGTGGTGATAACCCAAGGGAAAGGTGTGGGAGCTAGGTCTGGGGGCAGAGGGGAGTTTGGGGTACAGAAAGAGGCTTTGATAGGGGTGATGGGTGCATGATGCAGTGTGCAAATGATATTTTCTTGAGTTATACACTTGAAACCAATGTCATCCCAATACATTCAATTTAACGTATTTTTTAAAATGTTCCACCCACTGAGAAGTTTTTCCTTAAAGAAAAAAATTGATTCTGATCATATAATCAACAGTATTATTTTAATATAAGGTAATTATTTGTTGGTGATTTCCCTTCTGGTTTTTAAATATATTTTTATTGATTTCAGAGAGGAAGGGAGAGGGAGAGAGAGACAGAAATATCAATGATGAGATTGATGTTTGCAATCCAGGCATGTGCTCTTGACCAGAATCGAGCCTGGGACCCTTAAGACACTCTGTCCACTGAGTCAAAAACAGCTAAGGCCCTTCTGGTTTTTAGAGAAATACAATGTTAATAGCTTATCTGTAGTAAATTATACACTTGGAAATTAGTGTAAAATCACTAAACTTTAGAATCATGTATTGTCAAAATTAGAAGGAAGTTTGGACATTTTGTAGTGCAGCCTCCTTTCACAAATGGACAATCTAATTCATAGTGAAAGCGAATTTACCTGTAAAAATGTAACATAGTGAGATATGAGCAGAGTCTAGACTAGAACTCTGCTTTTCCAATTTACAATCTGTTGTTTTTTCCACTATATCACTATTTCCTCTCAGGTCTTCACAACTGAACAGATCAAAGGACACTGCTGCATGCAAAGTTCTGTTAAGCTGCTAATGGCTGTCCTGAATTTTGATGACTAATCTCAATTTGTCACAGCTCATTAGGTGCTGGAAATACTCACAAGGCTGTTGAGGCAAGTATTTGAAAGCAATTTACACTTTCAATATTGTAAACACAATTGAATTTTCTTACAAATTTCATTTTGAAGGTCTGATTGTTTGCATGGGTTACTTGTTGCATAGCTATCTATATATATAAAAAGCCAGCAACCATAAGGGCCATAACGACCATAACGAATGGTCGCTATGACACCCACTGTGGCCAATCAACCACCCAATCAAGGGGTGGGGCTGGTCGGCCAACCTCAAGGCCCCTCCCCGCTGCCAGCCTGCCCCTGATCGGACTCTCCCACTCTGATCAAGAGCAGGCCGCCGGTCAAACACCCGCTTCCTTTCCCCTGGCCAGCCCCGCCCCTGATCAGCCTGCCCCACCACTATAGGCCCACAGCCCCTCCCCCCAGCCGGCCGCCCCTGATCGCACCCCCCACCCCAATAGGGGGCAGGGCTGGGTGGCCAACCTCCTGCAGCCCCTCCCCCTGGCCGCCCCACCCCTGATCGAACCCCCTCACCCCAATAGGGGTTGGGGCCAGCTGGCCCACCACCCACAGCCCCTCCCCATGGCCAGCCCCCACCCCCAGTCGGCCCCCCAACCCCAATTGGGAGTGGGGCCCACCAGCCAATCGCCCGCGGCCCCTTCCCCCAGACAGCCCAGCCCTGATCAGGCCCTGATCAGGGAGGACCAGCTGGCCAACCTCCCTCCATCTCCTCCTCCCTACAGGCCCTGCCCCAATCTGCCCCGATTGGGGCCAGGCTGGCCAGACCCCACCCGTGCACAAATTCATGCACTGGGCCTCTAGTATTCTAATATGCCAGCATCTACTGAGGCTTGTACCTACTGCACAAGTGTCAAAAATATGTTCTTTGAGTGAAATGGAGAAAGCATAGTTATTTTTAAAACTATATTGGCCAAAGGTCAAATATGTAGGTTGGAATGCTCTGAGGCCAAGATAGAATGAAAGGCAGTGTTTTACTGCAGCAAGTGCAACTCTTCTAGCCTGCCACAACATTTGCTGCACCATTAGTCTGACATTCAAAAATGCACTGGTGGTGCTTCAAAGTTAAAAATACACAGCCACAAACTTATGAATTTCCTTGGCCCATGCCAGGGAACTGATCTCATCTTGTCAACATATATATATTGTTCCCCTGTTCCCAAGAAATAAGTCTGCTTGGGGAGAAAATACTATCATTAACTAGCTGCAATTGCAATAGGAAGCTAAGAATAAGTATTGTGTAGTAGTGGGAATTAGATCACCTGTATAGATTGAAGATAGATTATGGAGAAACTGGAAAATGCAAAATGGTTTTAAATAGTATGCTAGGAAAGAGGGTACCAATTTATTTACTTGCAGGGTAGTAATCTGACTAACAAAAGAAGTATTTTGGTTTGACGGTGTTAATTATAGTTGGTTGCAATTAGATGAGAATGGAGTGGTGGCCATTGGCTATGACGATGACGATGATGATGATGATGATGATAGTTAATATAAATGAGCCATTTTTCTGTGCTCATTCCTGTGAGACAGGTAAGTAATATTACATCTGTAGAGATTGATACCCAATCAAATAATTTGCCCTAAGCTGCACCACTAGTAAGTAGTTTAGCTAGAATTTGTATCTAGGTCTAACTCTGAAGTCTGTTCTCTTTCCACTATTTTACCAAACAGATGGTAAGGGCCTAGTCTAGGTTGGTGGACCCTAAAGCACTCTGTACCTACCTGTATTATAATACTCATCACTGTAGGCAATTTTTGTATTATATATCTGTCTCCTCTACTAGAATGTGATTCTTTGAGCACATGGATCATATCTTAATCATCTTTGTAACCCAGCACCTAATATAATTGTACAGTAGGAACCTGACTGTTAATTGAATGAAACAATAGACAGCAAGGAGAAAACAAGAGACATAAACAATAAAATATTTCACTTTTGTACTTGAGAGTACAATAGCAGTAGAATATTGCTTGGTAATACTAGAGTGCTTCCTACTGTTCTTGCCTTTTGTCAGTACTCTTAGTAAACTATCCTCATATCAATGGAAAAATACTGTTAAAAGATTATAATGCAATATATCCTAAGTTTAACAGGAGTCTTTTTAAGATTTTTATTATGGAAAATTTCAAACATAAAAGTACAGAGAACAATATCATATATATTAATATAGCACAATATTATGTAATATGTAAAATATAATCTATATATAAAAACCTAAGTGACCTTTAGACCAAAAGACCGGAGCAACCAGACGACCGGCCGGTAGCTATGATGTGCACTGACCCAGACCTTGCTGTTGGGGCCCTGACAGCCCAAATCTGGTTCACCTGCACCTCAGACCCAGACGGGAGGGAGGAGGGAGCCTGATTCCTCAGGAAATTGGCCATTGGTTAGCTTGCTGCTGGGGCCCTGACAGCCCCAAATCTGGTTCACTCACACCTCGGACCCAGACGGGAGGGAGGAGGGAGCCTGATTCCTCGTGGAATCAGCAGTTGGTTAGCTTGCTGCTGGGGCCAACCTCCCATAGTACCTCCCCCCGGCAGGCCAGCCCCCCAATCGGCCCCAATCGCCGGCCAGGCCGAGGGACCCCACGTGTGCACGAATTCGTGCACTGGGCCTCTAGTAATATAATATATGCCTATAACCCAGCTTCAATAATTATCAAGTTTAAGCCTATCTTGTTTCACCTCTAGCCCGTGTCTGTATTATTTTGAAACAAATTCCAGGTATATTTAATCTGTAAAAATATCAGTTTATATCTTTTAAAAAACTGGAACTCCTGAGAAAATATTATTACATATAAGTTATCAATAAGTCCTTAATATCATGTATCTAGTCAATGTTAACCCTTTGCACTCGCTTGCTTTTTTCTCAATTCCTTTATTCTAATGCTAATCGTGTCGAGTCACACTCGACATCCGAATGCAAAAGATTAAAATATCACTGATGTGTTATAATTTTTTAAAGTTCACTTTAAAAATTCTGGATCCAAATAGTATCCATACATTGCAGTTTATTGATTTTAAGTCTCTTAAGTCTCTTTCTCCATCACTCTTTATCGAAGAAATCAGGTCATGCCATTTGCCCTGTAGACTTTCCAAATTCTTGAATTTGCTTATTGAATTCCTATGGTGCCATCTGACGATTTTCTCTGTGTTTTATACATTTTTATCATAATAATATAAGATAATCAACTGATAAGGTTGACTAAATACCAGCATCTTATTCTACAATATACATGCAGCATTTTAATAGTAAAATGCCTACACTGCCACCAATAATATGATTATTGAAAAGTTTTAAGTTTTCATTGTTGTTTTTACTATTCTCTTTATCCTTTGGGTATAGCCTATGAAGGATGGACAGTCAACTAGTTGTCTGTAAATCCACTTTGAATTTTTCCTATCTATGTGATCATTGCCTCCTCATGGTTTGTTTTCCTTTCCTTTTATTTTTTAGGGCTTACCTTATAAAATTATAATTTTGTTCTTAAGACAGGACGCTTGATTTAATAAAATAATTTTGCTACATGATGTTACATTGCTAAAGAAAAACTAATTATTAGAACTGATTTTAGATTAGTATACAATAAATATATTCTCATTACAAAAGAGTTAACAAAAATTCTTATAGACGAGAACTGTACATTTCAATTCTGTTAGTAAAGAAGGGAAAACTCATATGTTATGTTCCCAAGTGAAGCTGGAAAAGTTAATGGTTTGTCTTATTGTTTACCTCTCCTACTATGAAGAAGTGTCCATTTTGTGGTCTATAATGCTATATTTTTTCACTTTTTTTGTGTGTGTGTGAGGCTACTATTTTTTTTAATCTTTATTGTTTAAAGTATTACATATGTCCCCTTTTTCCCCCATTGAATTTCTCCCACCCTGCCCCGGCCCCCCACCCCAAACCTTCACCACCCTGTTTTCAGTGTCCATGGGTTATGCATATATGCATATGATTCATTGGTTGATCTCTTCCTCCTCCCTCCCCCTCCCCTGCCTTCCCTTGGAGGTCTGACAGTATATTGTATGCTTCTGTGTCTCTGGGTCTATTTTTGTCTATAAGTTTATGTTGTTCATTAGATTTCATATATGAGTGAGATCATGTGATATTCATCTTTCTCTGACTGGCTTATTTTACTTAGCATAAAGCTCTCCAGGTCGGTCCATGCTGTTCTAAATGGTGAGTTCTTTCTTTTTAACAACTCAGTAGTATTCCATTGTATAGATGTAACCACAGGTTTTTAATCCACTCATCTGCTGATGGGCACTCAGGCTGTTGCCAAATCTTAACTATTGTAAATTGTGCTGCTATGAACATAAGGGTGCATATATTCTTTCTGATTGGTATTTCTGGTTTCTTGGGATATACAGTATTCCTAGAAGTGGAATTACTAGGAAAAATGGGAGTTCCATTTTTAATTTTTTGAGGAAACTCCATACTGTTCTCCACAGTGGCTGCACCAGTCTGCATTCCCACCAGCAGTGTAGGAGGGTGCCCTTTTCTCGAATCCTTTCCAGCACTTGTCATTTGTTGATTTGTTGATGATAGCCATTTTGACAGGTGTGAGATGATACCTCATTGTCGTTTTGATTTGCATCTCTCAGATAATTAGTGACTTGGAGCATGTTTTCATGTGTCT
This sequence comes from Ia io, assembly GCA_025583905.1. Lineage (NCBI taxonomy): Eukaryota > Metazoa > Chordata > Mammalia > Chiroptera > Vespertilionidae > Ia > Ia io. Next base: position 34,245,295 of record JAJQQW010000001.1, on the reverse strand, counting down.
CTTGGCCTTCTGTAGGTCCTCTTTTGAAAGGGGTCATTTAGGTCCTTTGTTCATTTTTTGATTGGATTGTTTATCTTCCTTTTGTTAAGTTGTACGAGTTCCCTATAAATTTTGGAGATTAAACCCTTATGGGATATAACATTGGCAAATATGTTGTCCCATGAAGTGGGCTCTCTTGTTGTTTGTTGATGGTTTCTTTTGCTGTGCAGAAGCTTTTTATTTTGATGTAGTCCCATTTGTTTATTTTCTCCTCAGCTTCCATTGTCCTAGGAGCTGTATTGGTAAAGATATTGCTATGACATATGTCTGATATTTTGCTGCCTATGGAATCTTCTAAGATTTTTATGGTTTCCTGTCTTACATTTAAGTCCTTTATCCATTTTGAGTTTATTTTTGTGAATGGTTTGAGTTGGTGATCTAGGTTTATTTTTTTGCATGTATCTGTCCAATTTTTCCAACACCATTTATTGAAGAGACTTTCTTGACTCCATTGTATGCTCTTGCCTCCTTTGTCAAATATTAATTGAGCATAATGACTTGGGTCAATTTCTGGGTTCTCTGTTCTGTTCCATTGGTCTATATGTCTGTTCTTGTGCCAGTACCACACAGTTTTGAGAACAGTGGCTTTGTAATAAATCTTGATATCTGGTATTGTTATGGCCTTCACTTTAGGGTCTATTTTGTCAGATATAAGTATTACTACCCCAGCTTTTTTTTTTCATTTCTGTTTACCTGAAAATGATTTTTCCGTTCCTTCACTATCAGTCTTTGTGAGTCCTTTGTTCTGAGGTGGGTCTCTTGTAAACAGCAAATATATAGGTCATGTTTCTTATCCATTCAACTACCCTATGTCTTTTGATTAGAGCATTTAGTCCATTTACATTTAAGGTTATTATGGATAGGTACTTGTTTGTAGCCATTTTTTTCCTTTTTCCCTTTCCATTTCTTCTTTTTATAGTAGTCCATTTAGCATTTCTTGCTTTGCTTGATTGGTGGCTATAAAATCTCTTAATCTTTTTTTGTCTTTGAAGCTCCTGATTTTCCCTTCAATTTTGAATGATAGTCTTGCTGGCTATAGTATTCTTGGATTCAGTTCCTTGCTTTGCATCACTTTGTATATTTCATTCCATTCCCTTCTGGCCTGATCTGTTTCTGTTGAGAAATCAACTGATAGTCTAATGGGAGATCCCTTATAGTAACTTTCTGTCTCTCTCTGGCAGTCTTTAAGAGTTCCTTTGTCATTGATGTTTGCCAATTTAATTATGATGTGTATTGGTGTCAGTCTTTTTGGGTTCATCTTATTTGGGACTCTGTGTGCTTCTTGGACTTGTGTGACTTTTTTCTTCCCCAAATCATGGGAGTTTTCTTCAAACAGGTTTTGTATTCCGTGCTCAGCTTCCTCCCCTTCTGGCACCATATAATGCAGATGTTGTTTCATTTCTTATTGTCCTAATGCTGCCCTAGGCTCTCCTCCTGCTTTTTAAGTTATTTTTTCCAGTTGCTGCTCTGCTTGGGTTTGTTTTCCTACCTTGTGTTCTTTCCTGCTGATGCAGTCCTCAGCTTTTTCTACTCTACTATTGAAGCCTTCCATTGTATTCTTTATTGCACCCATGTCATTCTTTATTTCCTCCTGATTCCTTTTGATGTTGGTGAAGTTCTCATTCCTTTTGATGTTGGTAAAATTCTCATTCAGCTCAGTCTTATTCTCATTGAGTTGTGTGTTTTTGTCATCCAGACATTTGAGCATCCTTATAACCATTACTCTGAATTCTTTCTCTGACAAATTACTTGCCTCCATTTCATTTAATTCCTTTTTCTGGTGATTCCTTTTTTCCTTTCCTTTGGGGATTGTTGCTTTGTCTCCCAATTTTTGCTCTAACGTTTTAATTTTTTCTATGTTTTAAATCCAACTGCTATGTTACCCTGGTTCTTTTGGGGGTGGTGCTATGTAGTTGGTGATTTTTGGGACACAGTGCTGCAGTCTTTCAGATCTCCTGAGCTTGGTATTCTAGTGGAGCCTCCTACTTGAGCTATTTGGGTTCTCCTGATATAGTTGGGTCTTGAATGTTAGTTTCTCACTCATGGAAGAAGTCTCGTCACTGGTTGTCTGACGATCTGACTCACCCCTGCCTCATCATGCAAGCTATTGTGGATGTGCTCATGGATGTGGCTCTTGTGGAAAGAGTTGCTTGAGTTCTCACTGATGTGCATTCATTGTAAGATCCCAGAGTCCACACCCTAGGACAGTGATGGGCAACCTTTTGAGCTTGGTGTGTCAAATTTCGCCAAAAAACTGAGCATAACTCGGGTAGTGTGTCACTTTGAGGAAGAAACATTATTTCGCGATATTTATAGTTTAAATAACATAAATGTATAATTGTTATATATAATTGTATTTAATAAACCAAAAACTAAATATTTAACTTACCTGCTTAGTGACTTCTTTGTTCATCCGTCAGTCGGTTTCTTTTGTTGGTCTTGATATTTAGCTTGTGTGGGGTGCTGTGAACTAAGATAAGTGAGGGGGAAGGGGAATTCTTTAACTAACCTGCCTATTAGTGACATTTTTGTTGCTGAATTTCATTGGCTAAATCTTCAATTGAATGTTGGTATTTTGTACACTTCAGGCCCAAGCAAGCGCTACTAACTTCATCTGTCAATCTGTTTCTTTTGTTGGTTTTGATATTATTTAATGCTGAGAATAAGGCCTCACAAAAGTATGTACAGGGAAAAATTGTGAGTAAAGCCATTGCTATATTTTTCAGGGTGCTAAAAGTGTCTGGTAGTCGGTTCCAGGCACTCCAAATTTCCTGTTCATAGTGGCACTCCTCTTGATTCTCCAAGCGGCACCTTTCCAGATTCTCAAGCTTTGACCTCAAGTCGACAAACACCTGAGCCCAGATACTGTCTTAAAATTCTGCAAGTTGCATCTCCAAATCATCAATTTGCATCCATTGGAAACCATTTAATTCCAAACTACTGTAGACTACTAAATCAGGATACTTAATTATTTTCATGGTCTGTTCTAGACTTCTAAATTGACTAAATCTATCACTAAACTGGTCAAGTAACGAGTCTAAAACATGCTGGTACTTCATATGCAAGAGTTCCATTTCATTTTGTACAGCTGCACTGGCCTTCTCAAAATACTTTGTTACTCGAGGAAAATACTTATAAGTTTTAGTTTCTACATCTTGCTTGAAAATTTTAACTTTACTTTCAAAAGCTTTTATGCATCCAAACATAACGTCAATACTTTTGCCAGAACCTTGTAACTTTAAGTTCAGTTCATTAATATGAACAGAGAGATCTGTAAAAAACATCAGGGTGTTGACCCACTTATCATCATTAAGCTGAGGAAAGTTTCCCAGATCCTTATCGTCAAGGAATAACTTAATTTCTTCAAAGCACTCCACAAAGCGCTCAAGAACTTTGCCTCAGCTCAGCCATCTTACATTATTGTATATCAGCAGTCCACGGTAGGTGGAATCAACCTCCAGTAAAAGTGCCAAAAATTCTCGCTTGTGAAGGGGGCGAGCAGCTATTAAATTAACTATTTTTGTAACAACTGACATTAAGTCGTTTAAGTCGGTGAATCCTGCCTTGGCACATAAAGCCTCCTGATGGATAACACAATGAAAAGGCACAATCAATGTCCAATAGCTTCTGTAAACAATTTGACAAATCCGACTTTTTTCCCCACCATATTTGATGCCCCATCTGTCGTCACTGACACAACTTTAGAGATATCAATGCTTAGGTCATGAAATGTTTTATAACAACCTTACATATTTCGTTTCCTGATTTACTTGTTGACACTGATACTAACTTTATCAACTCTTCTCTCATTGTGAGACCATCAGAATATCGACCAATAATGGCTAACTGAGCATGTGATATGACATCAGTAGTTTCATCAAGAGAGATCGAAAAATATTTACACTTCCTTATGTCTCTCTTTAATTGATGTACATTTGTGTTCAGTCTCATTATTCGGTCTTTTATGATATTTCTACTTAATGGTAACTCAGATATTCTCTTAATTGCATCTTTATTCTTCATATCGTGAAATAGAACTGGTGCACATCTTAGGAGAGTTTCTTTAATAAATTCTCCCTCACTGAGCACTTTTCCATGCTGAGCTATAGAGTGAGCAATGCTCAAACTTGCAGATGTTAAATTTGTAGAGCCTTTCATAAATTTAAGGATGGAATTAGATTGGCTCTTATAAAGGTGTAGCTGCCTGGAAATGTATTCCTTCCTTTCATCCTCACTTTTTTCCAAGAGCTGGGAATGATTAGTTTCAAAATGTCTAATTATATTCCACGTTCTGCTTACTACCGTTTCAGTACATAGAATGCAAAATGATCTGCCATTTTTTTCTATAAAGCCATACATCTCGGTCCATGGCTCTTGAAAGGGTCAGCCACTGCTATTACCACTTCCTTTACTTAACCTTAGTTTTTTATTTTTTGGGTTCTCCATCAGGGGGGCAGTGAAAGAAGATAGAATTATAGATAGCTTGTTAGGCCTGCAGGCAATTAGGGGTTAACTAGCCTAACCACAAAATGGTGCATATAATTGTCTTTTAGGAAGCGGCAGGGTTAATAAGCAGAAATAGGGGTTAATAAGGATGCACAACAGTAATAGTGGTGAAATGGAGTCTGCACTATGGAGCAAGATGATGTTCCTTATGTGAATTAAAATGGCTGCCGCTATTTCTAATGGCGGGAAACGGCACCCATAGCATGCCACAAACCCTCACCTCTTCCAGCCTCCCCCTCACTTATCTCAGTAATGATGGATTAGAAATCCATGACACCCCAGAACAGTAGATAATGGTTGCTGTGGTTAATTGTTATTTGGTTACTGGTAATAGCAGGCCCCCCAGAGATGCATCCCCCGCTGCATTCTGCTGCTCCCTGCTCTGCCGGTGGAAGTGAGGGCAAAGATCCCAGCTTAACCAGAAGTCCCAGAACTAGATGCTCTGTGCCGGACTTCTGTTTTGGCCTACAGACCTCCAGCACAGAGTGTCTAATAGGGGAGGATGAAACATTTGCGACTAGAGTCTTGGAGTTAAGAGTCTAGTCGCAAATGTTTCATCCTCAGGAGCAGCAAATGTTTCATCCTCGGCATGCGGCTGCCTCAGCGGCCACGTGTTATCAGAAATGGCTACACGTGTCAGTGCTGCCCTAGGAGGAAGGGGTCTCGGGGCCTGAGGCTCAGGTCATGTGACTCTGGCCAGTGTTGTGTGACTTTTTCTGGGGTAGCATCACTTGGAAAATCACTGCAAGGGTTCTGGAGCCCATGACGGTGTGGGGGCAGTTGTCTCATAGCCTGTGGATGAGGCAGTTAGATTCTGGCCAGGGTGATTTCACTCTGCGAATCATTAGGGGATCCAGGAGCTAGTGGCTGGGGATGCAGGAATCTTGGAGTCTGTGGCTTAAACAACGTGACCTTATCCAGGGAGGCGAGCTGTCAGTAGCTCACTGAGATGTCCAGAAGCTGGCAGCCCAGGAGGGGGAAGTCACAGATTCTGCTGAGGGAGCCATGTGCCCTTGGTTGGAGAGGCATGTACCCAGTGGCAGCTCACAGAAGGGCCCAGGAGCCTTCTGTTGGGGTGGTGGGCTTGTGGAGTCCGCCGCTGGAGTGGCGCTACTGCGTTGTCCAGACGCTGGCAACCAGGGAGGGGGAAGTGTCAGTTTCTACTGAGGGAGCCATGTGCCCTTGGTTGGAGAGGCATGCATCCAGAGGTGGCTCACAGAGGGTCCCAGAAGCTGCCTACCGGGGTGGTGGGATTGTGGTGCCTGCATGCTGGAGCAGTGCGACCGTTGTGTCCAGAAGCCAGCAGCTGGGGAGGGGAAAGTCATGGTTTCTTCTGAGGGAGCCGTGCGCCCTTGGAGGTGGACGTACTGGGGTCTGTAGCTCTGTGGGCTAGGCAGCTTACTTCGCCTGGAGTGGCTGCAGGGTCTAAGGCCAGTCTGGGTGGTGGTGAGGCTGGGTTCCTAGTGGAGACTGCTCTCCCCTGCAAGATGGTGTGGGATCCTTTCCCAAGCCCTGCAGCCTGGGCAGTGCCCACAGCAGTGGCAGGGGCTTCCCGTTCAGGAGAGCCTGGTTTGTTAGCCCTGATACTCCTGCAGGATCTAACTCTTCCTCACTCACATACGCACACACCACACACGTCCACTCACGCCTCTTTCACTCCCTCACTCACTCACATCCTCTCCCTCACTGCCGTCATGCCAGCCTCCATCTTTCTGTGAGTTTTTTTAATACCCCTAATCTGATACCTTTAAAATATCTGATTTGATTTTAGGGATTGGCAATTTTTTTTCTCTTAGAGGCCAGATAGTATAAATATATTAGCCTTTGCAGAACACAAAACGTCACATATTCCTTTTTACATGTTTTTTGTTTTGTTTTTACAAGCAAGTAAATATTTTTCAAAAGTTTTAGTTCAGAGTCCAGGCTAGTTTTAACCAAGAGCTGTAGTTTACCAATCCCTATTATAAAATTTTTAGTGTGGTATACAATTGGCTGCCTCACTGTGGATAGTGATGCCTTCTTCATAAGTAATAACTGGTGCTTTGAAAAGGCCTGAGTGAGCCAAAGTGCCTTCTTTCTTGCCATCAAAATCTTAGCCTTCTTTTAAGAGACACTAAGTATATATTTTACTGTTTTTATAATTCTCACTATAGCCTGATTAACATGAAATACATGTGTGAATAAAAATGGAGAGTAAACAGTGACTTAACAACTTTATCCAGCAATCAAAAGGAATGGAAGCTATCTATACTAATAAAAGCCTAGGTGGTCCTCGCACCCTCCTGCGTGACGTCATAACAAGATCGCCGCCACAAGATGGCTGCCACAAGATGACCGCCACAAAGATGGCCACCACAAGATGGCCACCACAAGATGGCCGCACACATAGCGGAGGCAGGGCTTGGTGGCTCCACGCAGCGCAGAGGAGGCTGGTCCCAGTGTCTCCGCCACCTCTCGTGGAGGAGGCGAGTCCCGGGGAAGGAGGTGGGTTGGGGCAGGAGACGGTAGTTGTGAGCAGTCAGGTCGGCAGGGGAGGGCATTGGGGGTGATCAGGCCAGCAGGGGAGGGCAGTTGTGGGTGATCAGGCCAGCAGGGGAGGGCAGTTGGGGGCAATCAAGCCAGCAGGGGAAGGCAGTTGGGGGCGATCAGGCCAGCAGGGGAGGGCAGTTGGGGGCGATCAGCCCAACAGGGGAGGGCAGCTGAGGGTGATTAGGCTAGCAGGAGAGCAGTTAGGGGGCGATCAGGCTGGCAGGCAGAAGTGTTTAGGGGCAATCAGGCAGTCAGGCAGGCAAGTGGTTAGGAGCCAGTGGTCCCAGATTGTGAGAGGAATCCCAGATTGGAGAGGGTGCAGGCCAGGCTGAGGGACACCCCTCTCCATGTATGAATTTCATGCACTGGGCCTCTAGTTTTCACATATTTAACCCCCATGATTATAATAAAAAGGAAGGCATTTCCCCTTTTTTCAGATATCTTACTTGAGACTCTAAGATAGCACTGTCCAGTAGAAATTTCTTTAGTAGTTTTATTATTGTATATCTATACAGTATGCTGTAGAACACTTGAAATGGGGCTAGTGTGACTGACTAAAGAACTAAGTTTTAAAACTTTATTCATTTTCATTAGTTTGAATTTAAATAAACACATGTACCTAGTATTTACCATATTGAGCAGTATAACTCTAAGAGATTAAGTAAATCGCCCAGATTTAGACAATATATTTCACAACTGCAAATGAAAACCAGGTCTTCACAACTTCTAAACTCATGTTTTTTCCATTATGCCACACTGCCTCATCAGTAAAAGTCAAGGTGTCTTGGCCACTGTGAATAATTCTGCAGTGACTATGTGTATATATATATATATATATATATATATATATATATATATATATATATATATATATATATATATATATATATATATATATATATATATATATATATATATATATATATATACCTTTATGAATATATATTTGAAAATTTTAAGGTAGATACCCAGAAGAGGGATTGTTGGGACATACAGTATCTCCTTTCTTAATTTGTTAAGGAACCTCTATATTGTTTTTCATAGTAGCTGTACCAGTTTATATTCCCACCAGCAGTGAATGAGGGTTCCTTTTTCTCCACAATCTCTCCACACTTGATATTACTGGTCTTGTTGATAATGGCCACTCTAAGAGGTAGTGATATGAGGTGGTATATCATTGTAGTTTTGATTTGCATTTCCCTAATAGCTAGTGAAGTTGAGCCTCTTTTCATGTATGTCTTCTTGGGAGAGGTGTCTCTTCAGGTGCTCTGCCCATTTTTAAATTGGATTATTTGTTTGTTTGGTGCTGAGTTGTATGAGTTCTTTATATATTTTGGATATTAACCCATAGTCAGAGCTATAGTTTGTAAATACCTTCTCCCATTCGGTCGGTTGCCTTTTTGTTTTGTTGGTTTCTTTTGCTGTGCAGACTTTTTTAGTTTGATATACTCCCATTCATTTATTTTTGTCTTTACTTCCCTTGCCTTTGGGGTCAACTTATAAAATCCTCTTTAAGATCAAGGTCCACAAGTTTAGGACCTATGTTTTCATCTATGTAATTTATACTTTCAGGTCTTATATTTAGGTCTTTGATCCTTTTTGAGTTAATTTTTATACATGGGGACAAATTTTAATCTACTTTCATTCTTTTGCATATGACTTTCCAATTTCCCTAGCACCATTTATTTATTTTTTAAGTAGCTTTTTATTGATTTTGATTTTAGAGAGGGAGGCAGGAGGGAGGGAGGAAGGGAAGGAGGGAGGGAGGGAGAGAGAGGGAGAGAGAGGGAGAGAGAGGGAGAGAGAGAGAGAGAGAGAGAGAGAGAGAGAGAGAGAGAGAGAGAGAGAAAGAAACATCAATCAGTTCCCTCCTGCATGCAACCCTGGCTGGGGACTGAACCCCCAACCTGGGCATGTGCCCTGACCAGGAATCGAATTGGCAAACTTTTGCTGCATGGGATGGCGCTCAACCAACTGAGCCACACTGGCCAGGGCCCCAACACCATTTTTTAAAATTGTCTTTATTGTTGAAAGTATTACAGATGTCCCCTTTTCACCCCATTGACCCTTTCCTCCCCCCTCCCCCAGGCCTTCATAGCACTATTGGTCTATGTCCATGGGTATGCATATATGCATACAAATTCTTTGATTAATCTCTTCCGACCCACCCACCCCCTTCCCTCTGAGATTCCTCAGTCTGTTTTATGCTTCCATGTCTCTGGATCTGTTTTGTTCGTCAGTTTATCTTGTTCATTAGATTCTACATATAAGTGAAATCATGTGATATTTATCTTTCTCTGATTGGCTTATTTCTCTTAGCATCATAATCTCCAGGACCCTCCATGCTGTCTCAAAGGCTAAGAGATCCTTATTTTTTATAGCTGCATAGTATTCCATTGTGTAATTATACCATGCTCTTTTGATTACTGTTGCCTGTAGTATATTTTGAAGTCAGGTAGTGTGATTCCTCCAGCTTATTTCTTTTTACTCAGCATTGCTTTGGCCACTCGGGGTCTTTTGAGGTTCCACAAAAATCTGATGTTTTTTTGTTTTGTTCTATTTATTAAAAAAAATATCATTGGGATTTTAATGGAGATTGCTTTAAATGGTGATTTGGCCATTTTAACTATGTTGATTCTTCTAGACCATGAACACGGAATATCTTTCCACTTATTTGTGTGTTTTTTCAATCTTTTTTAATAATGCCTTTTAGTTTTCAGTATATAGGTCCTTTACATTCTTTGCTAAGTTTATTCCTAGGTATTTTACTCTTTTTGTTGCAATTGTAAAAGGAATTTTTTTTCATTTCTTTTTATGATATTTTATTTTTAGTATATCGGAATGTAGTGGATTTTTGTACATTGATTTTCTATACTGCTACTTTACTGTATTTGTTTATTGGTTCTGATATTTTTTGGTGGAGTGCTTAAGGTTTTCTATATAAAGAATTAAGTCATCTGCAAAAAGTGACAATTTTACTTCTTCCTTTCCTATTTGGATACCTGTTATTTCTTTCTCTTGTTTGATTGCTCTTGCTAGGATTTCTAGCACTATGTTGAATAAGAGTGGTAGGAGTGGGCATCCTTTCTTGTTCCTGATCTTAGACTAAAAGCTTTTAGTTTTCACCATTGAGTATGATGTTAGCTGAGGGTTTGTCACATATGGTCTTTATTATGTTGAGGTACTTTTCTTCTGAACACTTTTGGTTGTGTGTTTAAATCATAAATGGATGGTGTATCTTATCACATGCTTTTTCTGCATCTGTTGATAACATCATATAATTTTTATCTTTTGTTTTGTTCATGTGGTGTAATCCATTGATAGATTTGCATATGTTGAACCATCCTTGTGCCCTTGGAATGAACCCCACTTGAAAGTGATGTATTATTTTTTTAATGTATTGTTGTATTCAATTTGTTACTTTGTTGTTTAGGATTTTTGCATCTGTATTCATCAGAGATATGACTCTAGTGTTTTTCTGTTTGTTTGTTTTTTTAGTGTGTTTGTTATCCTTGCCAGGTTTTGGTATTAGGGATATGTTGGCCTCATATAATGTGGTAGGAAATATAGCTTCTTTAATTTTTTGAAAGAGTTAGAGAAAGGTATAAAATCTTCTTTGAATGGTTGGTAGATTTCACTAGTGAAGCCATATGGTTGTGGACTTGTACTTTTGGGGAAGTTTTTGATGGTTCTTTCAATTTCCTCACCAATGATCTTTCCATTTAGATTTTCCAGTTCTTCCTGTTTCAGGATAGGAATGTAATGTAAATAACCAAGGTGTCCTTCCATAGATGATTGGATAAAGAAGTAGAACATACACTGAGTGGCCAGATTATTATGATCTCTGAACGAATAATAATCTGGCCACTCAGTGTGTGTGTGTGTGTGTGTGTGTGTGTGTGTGTGTGTGTGTGTATGAGGCCGGTACATGAATTTGTGCATGGGTGGGGTCCAGCCAGCCTGTCCAGGGGGAGGGGACATGGGCGGTTGGCCGACCTGCCTGCTGGTCGAACTCCTGGTCGAGGGGACAATTTGCATATTAGCCTTTTATTATATAGTATATACACTGAGTGGCCAGATTATTATGCATTCAGAGATCATAATAATCTGGCCACTTAGTGTATATACAATGGGATACTACTCAGCCATAAGAAAAGATGAAATACTACCATTTGCAACAACAAGGATGGATCTTAAGAATATCATGCTTAGTGAAATAAGTCAGACAGAAAAAGTCAAGAATGACATTATTTTAGTCATATGGGATAATTGAAAGCAACAAATAAACAAGCAAACAAAAACTCATAGACACAGATAACAGTATGCTGTTACCAGTGGGAAGTGGCTTTGAGGGATAAAAAAGGGTAAAAGAGTTCAAATATATGATGACTGAAGATTTGACTTTGGAAGTAGGGCAAACAATCCTATATAATAGAGTTAATATGCAAATTAGCCCTCATGCTGTCACAAGATGGCTGTGCCCACAGCAGAGGGGGGGTTCCCATAACACAAGATATCTGCACCCACAGCAGAGGCGGGGTTCCCATAACACAAGATGGCTGTGCCCACAGCAGAGGTGGGGTTCCTGTAATGAATGATCAGCAGGGACCTGAGGCTGCGTGGCACCTGGCCAGGGCGGGAGACCTGAGGCTGCGCCCCCCGCCCAGCGGGGCTTGATGGGGGATCTCAGGCTGTGTCCCCCACCCAGCGGGGCTTGACAGGGGACCTCAGGCCACGCCCCCCACCCGGTGGGGCTTAATAGGGGACCTCAGGCCACAGCCCTCGCCCTGGTGCTGGGCCAGGGGACCTTAGGCTGCGACTCCTGCCCTGGCGCCAGGCTGGGAGACCTCAGGCCATGCTCCCTGCCTGGCGGGGCTTGATGGGGGACCTCAAGGTGTGCCCCTTGCCCTGGCCCAGGCCAGGGGACCTCAGGCCATGCCCCCTGCCCTGGCATTGGTTCAGAGAAACTCAGGCCATGTCCCCCACCCTGATGCCAGGGCAGAGGACCTGAGGCTGCACCCCCTGCCTGGTGCTGGGTCGGGGGACCTGAAGCTGTGCCCCTGCCCGGCGGGGCTTGACACCCATGGGGCCGGCCGGGTCTCGGTCTCGCACATGGGTGGGCGGGGGGCACCCCCGGGCACTTGACTCTGGGTCCTGTGGCATGCCCCAGACTCTGACAAGAGGAAGATTTTCATATACATTTTACTAATTTTCTTTTATCTCTTACACTACTATTATAGAAAAAGGGCAAATAGCAATATTAAAATATTTCCTCTAATTAATTCCCTTTTAATGTGCATGAATTTTGTGCACTGGGCTGCTAGTATAATATACAGATGATGTATCATAGAATTGTACATTTGAAACCTATATAATTTTTGGAACCAGTGTCACTCCCGTAATTTTTATTTTAAATAATAAATAAAAATATATATGAAAAAAACAGTCAAGGTGAATGAACCCTGTCCATCTGAGTAGAAAATGTAGCAAAGATACTTAAGGCATTTTTAAACTATATTATCTTTTTAGCCTACAATTCAGATAATCAATCCAGACTCTGGAGCACTAGATCATAATTATCAAGTAGTACCTATGAGTTTTTTATAGTCTACATCTATTATTAGTACATTATGCAAAGTAAGATGGTTATACTCTGAGTGTTGAAAATTTTTCAGGTATTAGGATATGTCAAAAGTGTTTTTATTATATCTAGGGAGTAAGGTCTAATTTGGTGTTTTAGAAATAGTTTATAAATGTTATAAGAATTGGCATTGTCAAAATAATCATTTCAGGGCTTTATTACCAAAATTTCCCAAGTACATGGGAGAGCATTGTTGCTGGCATCAGTTTTAATATGCTTTTTATTGACACCTGACATAGATATGGAGCAGGAATCTTGTTATTTGATTAGTAAATACCTACTGGATATAAGAAAAAAAAAATGATGTCTTGGGAAGGCAGGCCTGGCTAAATCATTATGTGATACTATATGTATTAGTGGGAGGCTTGAAGAGGGAAAAAATGAACAAATTTTCTCTGATTAGTATTGAGTCTTCATTTTACCCTGTATTTCTGGAATCTCAATCTAAATCAGAGTCCTTCCTAGTTTAAATAGGAAATTACTTAATTAGTTCCTGTAGCTTTCCTTACTCCACTCAGAAAATATTGAAAAATGTTTCAGAAATAAAATAAAGGCACTATTAGAGAACATTTAGAAATTTTTGCCCAGGATTTCTTCCAGTTCTGCACAATTACACTTGCATGTATGCCAAAGAGACCTCTTCTCTCTGGATGTTCTTTATTGATTTCAGCAAGTCTCCATTCCCTTCTAAAGAATCAAGATCTTAAAATATTTGTTTCCTGGAAAGCTTTTCATTTGGCCTGTTGAATATGTAGTTTTTGGGAATTACTTTGGTACTTGAATAAACACTGGAACACTTCGTTCTTAGATCCAGTAATTTTCCTGCATTTTAAATTCAAATCAAGTTATGTAGAAAACACGGGTCATGTTGGCTTTATACTCTGTGAAACCAGGGGAAATAGAATGCATTGGGAATGTTAGGGGAAAGGTATTTGTAATGGAAGGAAACTTTTTAAATTAGTAATGTAAATTTGTATTTCAAGATGTAACCTGATTCACTTAGTGCTTCAAATCACCTTTTCCTTTATTTTTTCATAATATTTATCAATTTGTTATATTCCACATAATATAGTTATTGTGTTTATTATCTGACTCTGCTCTATGAGAATGTCAGCTACATGAGAGCAAGGATCTTTGTTTTGTTCACTGATGTATCCTAAGCATTGAGACCAGGGTCTGGCATACAGTACTCAGTTAATATTTGTGGACTGAATGAATACCATGATCTATCCCACTTCATCCCTCAAATTTTATATTCATTTCTTCCTGGTAATTGTATGTTGCTATATTCCATATGAAGTAGGTAGTTAACTTATTGTTAAAAATAATACTCTACCATCTAGTATGAGAAGAGAATTTTAGGAATTATATCCTAAAAATGTTTGAAGAAGTAATTTGTAATGCTTCAGTTTTCAATAAGTTTTAATGAAACCCATAGTGTTCCACAGATGCCCACAAAATTTATTAGGAAATTGAGGATGGGAAACTTTTCAAGCACCCCTGTGTTCATAGCAGCATTATGTACAATAGCTAAGATCTGGAAACAGCCTAAGTGCCCATCAGTAGATGAGTGGATAAAAAAGTTATAGTATATTTACACAATAGAATACTATGCAGCTATAAAAAAAGGATCTCTTACCCATTGTGACAGCATGGATGGATCTGGAGATTATTATGCTAAGTGAAATAAGCCAGTCAGAGAAAGACAAGTATCACATGATCTCACTTATATGTGGAGTCTAATGAACAAAATAGGTCCAGAGACATGGAAGCATGCAACAGACTGACGAATCTTAGAGGGAAGGGGAGAGGGGGTGTGGGAAGAAATTTAACCAAAGAACTTACATGTGTAACCACCCATGGGCACAGACAATAGTGCAGTGAATGCCTGGAGGGTTGCAGGACCCCAGTGGAGAGGGGCAAAGGGCGGAAAATGGGGGACATCTGTAATACTCTCAACAATAAAAAATAAATGTTATACATATATATATTCTTTATTGTGTGTATCTTTCTCAGATGAGAAAGCTGACAATCATGCCTGCAGGGCTGATATTTGCATCTATAAGTGTGCATGCAGCCAAAGAAGAGGAATCCAAAAAGCAGCTAATGAAACCAGAGCAGGTAACTTGTGTATAAATGTTTGTAAATTTTTTACAATATAAATATGATAGAATGAATTTTTATTATGTTGTTGTTACCCCTACTCATAAAAATGTCTTTGAAATATTAGTTAAACACGTGTTATAAGTTGATAAAAACAGTTATAAGGTGTCTTAAAATAAACACTGTATTACATTTAACTCAAAACTCTAATATCCTAATTCCAAGGAAAAACAATTGGTGATTTTTCTCAATGAATA
Organism: Ia io; assembly: GCA_025583905.1. Lineage (NCBI taxonomy): Eukaryota > Metazoa > Chordata > Mammalia > Chiroptera > Vespertilionidae > Ia > Ia io. Next base: position 34,230,220 of record JAJQQW010000001.1, on the reverse strand, counting down.
ATCAATGAGTAGTACAGGGTCTTAGTACTTTTAAGCTGTCTGGTTTTTCTTTCTTGAAAATGTATACAGGTATTTGGAAGCTTTAGTTTAAGAAACTCATTAAGATCTCATTTTTGAAAGTGACTTTATGTTTTCTAGTTCAGCCTTCTGCATGTTACTAAGATACAATAGGTACACTAAGTGACCATTTATCTTCTACATGAATATAACTCTGGATTAAGGAACCTAAGGCAATCCATTCAATTTGCTGGCAGCTCTCATTCAATTTGAGGTCCTTCCGTAGGTCAGACAAACCTTTGTCATAATAAGTTCTGCCCATTTGCCCTGTATCTCTTATATTGGTACCATACAGAAAAATTCTCATCTCTCTTCCACCAAACAACTCTTCAGATGTTAACTACTTTTGCTTCCTGGATAAGTATATTAGTAGCTTTAACCTTTCTTCGTATGTCCATAGCTTTTAGTTCCTTCGTTTTTTTAAAAAAGTATATTTTTATTAATTTCAGAGAGGAAGGGAGAATCAAAGAAAGATAGAAACATTAATCATAAGAGAGAATCATCGATTGGCTGCCTCCTGCATGCCCCATACTGGGGATCGAACCCACAACGCACACATGTGCCCTGACGGGGAATCGAACCATGACCTGCTGGTTCATAGGTCAATGCTCAATCACTGAGCCATGCCAGCCGGGCAGTTCCTTCACTCTCTTGATTATTCTCTGCCATACATATTTGGGATGGTTAGCATTTTCCTCAGGTGTAAATATTTTGACCACTGCTCGTTTAAGTCAGACTCTGATTTCTGTTCTAGATAATATATTTATATTGAAGCTGCCAAAGATCACATTTACTTTTACATATATTTTTGTCTTTGTCCTCACAATCTCGTGTATAAAATTTAACAAAATTACCTTTGACCATGACATAGTGAATTTGTAGTTCTTAAAATTTATTAAAAATTTTTATGGGCTACTGGTAAGGTATGTCTTTTCCCAAACTGTACTTATGCATATAGACTTTTGGGATTCAGTTGCAGGTATATATACACTGAGTGGCCAGATTATTATGATCTCTGAACCCATAATAATCTGGCCACTAAGTGTATTTGTATCTCAAATGGGTACCAAAAGTATTCCAGACTTTTGCTGGAGATCAACCACCTATTTGCCCTGAGCTTTCTATCAGCCAGTGCAAAGGGGAAAACTGATCAGGTGCACGATTTATAGTATCTTTGATATCAAATAAATGAGGTACTCAAGAGAAGTATACTGAGTGGCCAGATTATTATGCATTCAGAGATCATAATAATCTGGCCACTCAGTGTATATGCCTGTTTAACTTTCATCTTGTTGATCTAGTCTATCATATAGGCCTGTTGATATCTAATTGTGGTTACTGATTTGGTCTCCACTTTACTTTTTCCTTTTCCAGCCTTAAGTCACCATAAGGTGTCTGTACATACTTAGAAATGTATATTGAATCAGACGGGTCGGAATCTGAATATTGACTCCACCACTGACTATTTGGATAATATTGGACAGAATTTTTATTGGTGTCTCAGATAGTCTGTTGTATGAATGTACCATTATCAAATGTACAAATTTCATAATTTTTAAAAATTTAGCTTATTTCTAATAACTTGTTTACTGTAATAGTCCTTTGTCGAAACATTCTATACATAAAGCTGTATGTGCATCTATAACTATTTCCTTATAATAAGTTTATAGAAATGGAATTGTAGGTCAGAATGCATGAAAATTTCAATACATTGTCAAACTGACATGTATAAAATTTAACAAAAATTACTTTCTGAGCTCCTCCTGCATATGTGTGAGGCACTAGTCTAAGCATCCTATATAATAAAATCCTAACATGCTAAGTGTCCGGTTGGCTGTTCAACCAATCAAAGTGTAACATGCTAATGATATGCTAAGGCCGCTCAACCACTTGCTATGATGTGCACTGACCACCAGGGGGCAGTCAACCAGTTGACCAGTCGCTAAGATGTGCACTAACCACCAGGGGGCATATGCTCCAACCAGTAAGTTAGCTTGCTGCTGGGGTCCAGCTGATCGGGACTGAGCAAGACGGGCCGAACATACCCTGGAGCCCTCCCACAGTCCCTCCCCTCCCCGGCCCAGATTGTGCACCAGTGGGGTCCCTTTGCCTGGCCTGTGCCCTCTCACAATCTGGGACCCCATGGGGGATGTTGGAGAGCCAGTTTCGGCCCAACGGCAGAACAACCAGTCGCTATGATGCGCAATGACCACCAAGGGACAGACACTCAACGCAGGAGCTGCCCCCTGGTGGTCAGTGTGCTCCCACAGGGGGAACACTGCTCAGCCAGAAGCCAGGCTCATGGCTGGCGAGTGCAGCGGCTAAGGATGTCTGACTGATGGCTTAGGCCCTCTCCCCATGGAGGACATCAGTTGGATATCCCCTGACAGCTCCCGGAATGTGAGAGGGTGCAGGCCGGGCTGAGAGACCTCCCCAAGAGCATGAATTTCGTGCACTGGACCTCTAGTTGCCCTATATAATAAAGAGGTAATGTGCAAATTGACCACCACGCCCTTGCAAAAGATGGCTGCCCCCATGTGGTCACAAGATGGCCACCACAAGATGGCCGGCAGGGGAGCGCAGTTGTGGGTGATCAGGCCAGCAGGGGAGGGCAGTTGGGGGCAACCAGTCTTGCAGGGGATGGCAGTTATGGGCGACCAGGTCAGCAGGGGAGGGCAGTTAGGGGTAACCAGGCCAGCAGGGGAGGGCAGTTAGGGGCAACCGGGCTGGCAGAGGAGGGCAGTTGGGGGCAACTGAGCCAGCAGGGGTGGGCAGTTGGGGGTGACCGGGCCGGCAGGGGAGGGCAGTTAGGGGTAACCAGGCCGGCAGGGGAGGGCAGTTAGGGGCAACTGGGCTGGCAGGGGAGGGCAGTTGGGGGTGACTGGGCCGGCAGGGGTGGACAGTCGGGGGCGATCGGGCCATTAGGGGAGCAGTTAGGTGTCAATCAGGCTGGCAGTGGAGTGGTTAGATGGTGATCAGGCTGGCAGGCAGAAGCGGTTAGGGGCAATCATGCAGGCAGGCTGGCGAGCAGTTGGGAGCCAGCAGTCCCGGATTGTGAGAGGGATGTCCGACTGCCAGTTTAGGTGCAATCCCACAGGATCCCGAGAGGTCCCAGATTGGAGAGAGTGCAGGCTGGGCTGAGGGACACCCCCCCCCCAGTACACGAATTTCGTGCACCAGGCCTAGTATTTTAATAGTAAATCCGTAAACTTGTATTAATTTTTATTTGCAGTCTAGGATAGATTCACTTCCCTACTAGCTTGCTATCTCTCAGTATTCTTTTTCCTTTTTTAGTCTTAGAGAGCTGATGTTTTTAAGCCTACCTTGACACTCCAAAATCTAGGTAGGAAGATCAGTAACTAGCATTTGACCCTAATATCTGCATTTGCATATTTCGGAATTTAAAAATAAACTTGTGCTCTTTACTATATTATGGAATATACAGAATTCCTTGATATTTAGTGTTTTCCCTAGTACATTTTAAATAGAATTTAATGGAATTACTTGTTAAAGTTTGTGATGCTAAGTGCTAAGGACTATCATTCACAAAGTCAGGGCCCATTTCTTGAGGAACTTACAATTTATAAAGTAATGAAAATATGATTTGCATGCAACTTTTCCATGTATTTTTATTGCATAAAGTGAGTTATGGATCTACTTACATCTAGTTATAATAAAGTCTCTACTAACCAAAACACTGTATGAATGAAGTGTTCTGGTTAATTGATTTTTCTGGTAAACTTGTGGCTAATTGAATGTCCTTTTTTAAGTTCAATTCTTGTTGTTAAGCATGACTTTAAGAAGTAGAAATATATCCCTGCCTTATTAAGTACTATCTAGTGAATATAATTGAATACCTCTTTACTAGAAAACTCTGGAGAGCTATGGAGTGACCATTCATTTTAAATCATGAAATTTGCAGTATTCAGATCTGTAAAATGACTGGCAGTTGGGCTGTCTGTAGATATGGTCAGCCATCACCGGATATTTCTTTTTAAAAATTTTCTATAATATTTGAGTTTGACTCATTTTCTTCTTACTTGCTTATTTTCACCAAAAAATTACAGAGGAGAATATTGATTTTGGAGTTCTAGTTACTTTCGTTTAATTTAATTTAAATGTGGTTTTATAGCTAACTGAATCTAATTGTAATTTCTAATTGAGTATAAGCAAGTTATATTTATAGAATACACTAGAGGCCCAATGCACGAAATTCATGCATGGAGGGTGGTTGTCCCTCAGCCCAGCCTGTACCCTCTCCAATCTGGGATCCCTCTCACAATCCAGGACTGCTGGCTCCCAACTGCTTGCCTGCCTGCCTTCCTGATAGCCCCTAACCGCTTCTGCCTGCCAGCCTGATTACCCCCTAACCACTCTGCTGCCAGCCTGTTTGCCCCCAACTTCCCTCCTCTGCCGGCCAGGTCACCCCTAACTTCCTTCTCCTGCAGGGTTGATCACCTCCAACTGCCCTCCCTTGCAGGCCTGGTCCCTCTCAACTGCCCTCCCTTGCAGGCCAGGTGCCTCCCAACTGCCCTCTCCTGCTGGCCATCTTGTGGTGGCCATCTTGTGTCCACATGGGGGCAGGATCTTTGACCACATAGGGGCAGCTATATTGTGTGTTGCAGTGATGATCAATCTGCATATTACTCTTTTATTAGATAGCATAGAGGCCTGGTACAGGGGTGGGGGCCAGCTGGTTTGCCCTGAAGGGTGTCCTTGATCAGGGTGGGGTTCCCTTGGGGCATGGGGTGGCCTGAGCGAGGGGCCTGTGGTGGTTTGCAGGCCGGCCACGCCCCCTGGAAACCCAAGCGGAGGCCCTGGTATCTGGAATTTATTTTCCTTCTACAATTGAAACTTTGTAGCCTGGAGCGGAGCCAAGCCTAGGGCTCCCTCCATGGCTGGCAGCCATTTGTGTTGGGGTTATAATTGAAACTTTGTTGCCTTAAGTGGGTGGGCCTAGCCAGGGTGTGCGGAAAGCTTTGCTTCCCCTGTTGCCGGGGACAACCCTGCTCTCTCAAGCTCCATTCTGCCACCATTTCTGTTTGAATTTGTTTACCTTCTACATTTGAAACTTTGTAGCCTGGAGCGGAGCCAAGCCTGGGGCTCCATCCGAGGCCGGCAGCCATTTCTGTTGGGGTTATAATTGAAACTTTGTAGCCTTAAGCGGGTGAGCCTGGCCAGGGTGTGCGGAAAGCTTTGCTTCCCCTGTTGCCGGGGACAACCCTGGCCTGCTCTCTCAAGCTCCATTCTGCTGCCATTTCTGTTTGAATTTGTTTACCTTCTATAATTGAAACTTTGTAGCTTGAGTGGAGGCTTAGGCCTGGCAAGGGCAGACAGAAAGCTTGGCTTCCTCTGTTACCTAGGAAACCTTGCTCTCTGTGGCTGTAGCCATCTTGGTTGGGTTAATTTGCATACTCGCTCTGATTGGGTGCTGGGCATGGCTTGTGGGCGTGGCTTGTGGGTGTGTCAGAGGTATGGTCAATTTGCATATTTGTCTATTGTTAGGTAGGATAATGAGATTGTTCTTCCCTCAGTGGAAACAGAATTCTCATAGTAGGATTGAATCTTTTTACAGCTTTATAGAGATATATTTGATAAATAAGAATTGTATATATTTAAAGTGTACAATTTGATATTTTCAATCTCTCTCTCTCTCTCTCTCTCTCTCACACACACACACACACACACACACACACACACACACATACATATATATATGCATTGTAAAATGATCACCACAATCAAGCTAATTAACATATTTGTCACCTCATATAGTTACCATTGTGTGTGTGTGTGTTTGTGTGTATTAATACTCAGAGCTACCCTGTTAGCAAATTTCAAGTGTTCAATACAGTATTGTTAACTATAGTCACCATGCTGCACATCATTAGATCTCTGAAACTTATTCTTCTTACATAAGTGCACTCTTTCATCTCCTCATTTTTCTCTCACTCCACCTATGGTAACTAGAGAAGTAAAGAAAAAAGTGCATCGAGACTGGTAGGAGGGTTGGAGGTGCAGAGAAGGCTGGTCCAACACCCATGCGTGACATTTTTTAAATTGAGAGGGATATCTCATCTGCAGAGGACTCCCCTGAGGAGCAAGGGGTCCCAGCCCCATACCAGTCTCTCAGCCCAGGGTTCCAGAGCTTGGAAGAGAAATCCCTGTAACTTCAAGCTGTAAAAACCAGCAAGGATTGTCACTGAGTGACACAGTGGCTGCTGGAGACCCAGGCAATTACTCTTAAAGGGCTGGTGCATGAATTTACTTGGACTCCCTCCCTCTGAGCTCCTGTGCTGTGACAATGGCTTTGGGGGATCCAGGGACATCCAGGGTAGAACTGGATTTTTTGGCATCAGGGAAAGACCTATGCCGAGACCACCCCTGTTGCAGAGCTGACTGGCAGCCATATCTGAGTTTCCATCAGCCTGGCTCACACTGTTCCCTCCATCCTAGGGATTCCTCCCCATCCAATTTTCAGCCGCACCCCAGTTGTTTGCAGCAGCTTTTCCATATGAATGTCTCAGGTTTCAGATTTTTCTAAAATCTCTCAAACAAGCAGCAGCTGGTGTCACTATGCTGCATACCTATCAATAAGAGGCCCAAGATCTTCACAGCTTGGCCTTGCTGGGGCACTTCCAAACACAACACAAGTAGAAGCCATCTACAGATTGATGTGTAGCTCCTGCCAGGTTGCCCCAGGAAGTGGCTGACTTTGCACCTCCTGGGAGGCCCCAGAGCCAATGCAGCTGGTGGACAGCTTCAGACCACACCAGATTACAAGTCTACACATCTACAAGTGACACACTCAAGGGGCAGTCCCAATGAGCTCAAAAGCCCCACTGAAGCAAGTCCTGCTCCATAGGGGTGTCTCCTGCACAGCAGCTCTTCCACTGTAGTTGCAGCTGGTCTTCACAGCCAGTTGGCCTGGAGGTTAATCCCTCCCAGTGATGCCAATAGCAATCAAGGCTCAACTACAACAAGACTGTACACACGGCCCACACAGGGGTGCACATAGAGTGCCCAGTTCAGGTGACTGGGGAGGTTGAGCCACTGCGCCCTATAGGACACCTAGTATACAAGGCTACTCTGCCAATTCCAGGAGATATAGCAGCTCTACTTACTACAGAGAAACAAACACAGGGAAGCAGCCAAAATGCAGAGACAAAGAAACATGTCACAAATGAAAGAATAGAATAAATCTCTAGAAAAAAGAACTACCGTATTTTCCGGCATATAAGACGACTTTTTAACCCAGGAAAATCTTCTCTACGCCCAGTCGTCTTATATGCCGGAAAATAAGGTAAATAAAATGGAAGCAAGCAAACTACTAGATACAGAGTTCAAAACAATGGTTATAAGGTTGCTCAAGGATCTTAATGAGACCTTCAAGGGACTTAGTGAGATTTTCAAGGATCTTAATTAGAATTTCAAGAACCTTAGTAAGAACATCAAAGACATGAAAAAGGACCAGTCAGAAATTAAGCATACACTAGCTGAGAAAAATAGCAATTTACAGAGATTCAACAGTAGAGTAGAGGATTCTGAGAATCAAATCAACAGTTTGGAATATGAGGAAACAAAAAACACCCAATCAGAAGAGCAAAAAGAAAAGAAGAATCCAAAAATATGAAGATAGTGTAAGGAGGCTCTGGAGCAACTTCAAGCATTGTGGGGTGCATTCACATTATGGAACTGCCAGAAGGAGAAAACAGAGAGCAAGATATTGAAAACCTATTTGAAGAAATAATGACAGAAAACTTCCCCTACCTTGTGAAAGAAATAGACGGAAAAGTCCAGGAAGTGCAGAGAGTCCCAAACAATATGAACCCAAAGAGGCCCACACTAAGATAATTCATAATTAAAATGCCAAGGGTTAAAGGCAAAGAGAGAATCCTAAAAGCAGCAAAAGAAAAGCAGTTAGTTAATTACAAGGGAATGGCAAGAAATATTCAGAGTGATATATAGCAAGGACCTACAAACAAGATTACTCTACCCACAATGCTATCATTTAAAATTGAAGGTAAAAAAAATAAAATAAAATAAAATTGAAGGTCAGATAAAGAGCTTCACAGACAAGAAAAGGCTAAAGACTTCATCACCATTTTCAGAAAACAACTCCGAGACCATGTAGATTCCAGCAACAGAGAGGAATCGACAGGACTACTCCAGCCATGAAGACAGAAGAGAAGCAGTCCAGAGACGGAAGATGCTGATGTGGCCTTCCCATACTAGCAGTTAGCAGCTGTGCATCACTGCAGGTTGCCCAGGACCAAACCAGAGAGAGTCGGACCTGCATTACCACCATTTGTCCACCATCCAGAACTGTAATGTCAGTGCTGACATGTACATATAAGGAACTGTTGGACATTGAAATTGGGTCTCAAAAGAACTGTTGGCCCAGAAAGAAGCTCACTACAGACCGATTCATTTGCCTGTCACCATAACCATTATTGCTGGTCTCATTTTCGGTTCTTATAAGTGTATTTCTAATAGCACATGATCTCACTCATCTAGGGGAAATAATGAACAACATAGACTGATGAACAAGAACAGACCCAGAAACAAGGAGGCATGGATCAGACTGTCGGGCCTCGGAGGGAGGGTAGGGAAGGGTGGGGGTAAAGGGAAGAGATCAACAAAAGGACTTGTGTGTAAGCATATGAGCCTAACCAGCGGTTAAGGACAACAGAGGGGTGGGGGCATGTGTGGGGAGGGGTGTGGGATGGGAATGGGGGGATGAGGACAAATATGTGATACCTTAATCAATAAAGAAATTTTAAAAAAATAAATAAAGACTTCATCACCACCAAACCAGTATTACATGAAATGTTGAAGGATATTCTTTTTTTAAAGTATATTTTATTGATTTCAGAGAAGAAGGGAGAGTAAGAGGGAGATAGAAGTATCAGTGATGAAAGAGAATCTCTGATTGACTGCCTCCTGCACACCTCCTACTGGGGATTGAGCCCCCAACCTGGGCATGTGCCCTTGACCAGAATCGAGCCCAGGACCTTTCAGTCTTCAGGCCAGCGCTCCATCCACTAAGCCAAACCAGCTAGGGTCAAGGGTATTCTTTAAGGAGGAGGAGGAGAGTGTGGAGGAGAAAAGATAAAAAATATAAACAATTAAATGGCAATAAATACATATCTACCAACAACTCAATCTAAAAATAAAAATAAATAAGAAATATAATGAACAAAATAAACTGATGAATAAAATAGAACCAGAAGCATGGAAACATGAACAGACTGATGAATCTCAGAGGGAAGGTGGTAGGGTGGTGGGAAGAGTTTAACCAAAGAATTGACATCCATACATGCATTATTTAAGGTGGTGAAGGCCTGTTGTGGGGCAAGAACCAGGTGGAGGGGGCAATGTGGGGAAAAAAAGAGGGGGCATTGGTAATATTCTGAATAATAAAGACTTTTTAAAAAAGGCATAAGGTAGCTGAATGGATAAGAAAGCAAGACTTACATATATGGTGTCTACTAGAAACCCACCTCAGAACAAAAGTTACACACAGTCTACAAATAAAGGGATATAAAAAGATATTTTGCGTAAATGGAAAGGAAAATAAAGCTGGGGTAGCAATACTTATACCAGACAAAACTGACTTTACATTAAAGGCTATAGTAACAGACAAAGGACACAAAATAGTGATAAAAAGGAACAGTCCAACAAGAAGATATAACACTTGTAAACATTTGTGCACCCACATAGGAACACCTAAATATGTAAAGCAAATGTTGATGGACATAAGGGGAGAGATTGACAGTAATGGAGTCATAGTATGTGATTTTTACACCCCATTGACATTAATAGGTCTTCCAAACAGAAAATCAACAAGGAAACAGTGGCCTTAAATGACACACTAGATCCAGTGGTTTTAACTGATACCTTCTTATATTTCACCCCAAAGCTACAGAATATACATTCTTTTCAAGGGCATATGTAACATTTTCTAGGATAGACCACATGTTAGGACACAAAACAAGTCTCAGTACATTTAAGAAGAGTGAAATCATATCAAGCATTTTCTCTGACTATAATGGCATGAAAGTAGAAATCAATCATAAGAAAAAAAAACAAAACTGAAAAACACCCAGAAACATGGAGGCTAAATAACATGTTACTAAACAATGAATGGGTTAATAATGAGATCAAGGAAGAAATCAAAAGATAACTTGAAACAAATGAAAATGAGAACACAACAACTGAAAATCTGTGGGACACAGTGAAAGCAGCTCTAAGAGGGAAATTCATAGCATTACTGGCCTATCTCAAGGAATAAGAAAAATCTCAAGTAAAAAATCTAGCTGTACACTTAAAGGAACTTCAAAAAGAACCACAAACAAAGCCCAAATTGAGTAGAAGGAAAGAAATTACAATGATCAGAGGGGAAAGAAACAAAAAAGAGTCTAAAAAATCAGTACAAAAGATTAATGAAACCATGAGTTGCTACTTGGAAAAGATAAACAAGATTGATAAACCTTTAAACAGACTCATCAAGAAAAATGGGATAGGACCCAAATAAATAAAATCAGAAACAAAACCAAAGAAATACAAAGGATTGTAAGAAAATATAATGAACAATATTCCCAAAATATTGGACAATCTGGACGAAATAGATAAATTCCTAGAAGCATACAATCTTCCAAAACTGAATCAGGAAAAATCAGAGAACCTGAATAGACAGATTACAACTAATAAAATTAAAGCAGTAATAAAAATAAAAAAATAAAAAACTCCCAACAAACAAAAGTATTGGACTGGATGGCCTCACAAGTGAACTTTACCAAACATTCAAAGAACTAACACCTATCCTCCTCAAACTATTCCAAAAAATTCAAGAGCAGGGAACACTCCCAAGCTTATTTTATGAGACCAGCCTTATCCTAATCTAAAAACAGATAAAGATACTACAAAGAAAGAAAATTAGAGGCCATTATCTTTAATATAGATGCTAAGATCCTCAACAAAATAGTAGCAAACCAGATCCAGAAATGCATTTAAAAATCATATACCATGATCAAGTGGGATTTATTCTGAGGATGCAAGGTTGGTACAATATATGCAAATCAATAAACGTGATCACCACATAAACAAAAGGAAGGATAAAAACCACATGATCATATCAATAGATTCAGAAAAAGCATTTTATAAAATTCACCCTTTTATGATAAAAACTCTCAGCAAAGTGGGAATAGAGGAACCTCAACATAATAAAGGCCATATATGACAAATCCACAACAAACATTATATTCAACTAGAGGCCCGGTGCATGAGATTCGTGCACAGGTGGGGTCCCTAGGCCTGGCGGGCAATCAGAGCCGATCAGGGCCCAGAGGACCTGGTGGGGTCGGGAGAGGAGGTGACAGTGGCCGGGATGGGTGTGGAAGGAACAGACGCCAGATGCTGATGCTGCCCTTGGTGCCCTGTCACCCCATGGTTCCCTGCCTACCCCCCCTCCTTCCCTCAGTGCTGGCTGGGGGGCCAATGGGAGAGGGGCCAGGGAAGGTTTCGATCCCCAGTTTGGAATGTGAAGGAGGCAGGCAATCAATGATTCTCTATCATCATTGATGTTTCTATCTCTATTTCCCTCTCTGAAATCAATCAAATATATACTTTTAAAATGCAAGGTTTTTAGAGGATGAAAGGTAGGGCAAGGGAGCTATTGACAGGGGGGCATTTGAGATCTTTCTTGCTCACATTTCAAATAGGATAACATAAGGTGGTCCTCAAGGGGTGACAGGTGAGGAGTGGCAGTGGGTGGAGCAGGGCACTGCAGGCTGAGGAATGGGCTGTAATGACTGGGAATGTCTGTGACAGTGACACCAAGTGTGTGTTGGGGCCATCGCTGGGATCATTCATCCCCAAAAGGTTTTGATTCTGGATGGGAGGAGAAACATGGAGATCAGCAGCCCTTTCTTAGCCTAGAAAGTGACGTGGGTGGCAGGAGCGGGCTGCTCTGCTTCCCTACAAATGTAAACATGCTGTGTAACTGCACATGGATGTCAGTCACATGGCCAAATCAATGCCCACCCAGCACTGGTGGCTGTGTCCTGCCACTCTGGCTGTGCTGCGGCGCTATTGGCTGGGGAGTGGGTCACGAAGCCTCGCCCCTAAGCGCATGTAGTATAGGAAGGGGCAGGCAGGAAGCTAGAAGCTGGAAGTTGGAGGTGAGGTGGCCCAGCAGTGCTGCATCTGCCATGGAGCTGGACGGGGAGTAGCTGTCAGTGCGACCAGCTTTGGAGTTGGAGGGGCTGTGCTTCCTGCATGTCACCGGTGAGTCCCTGCAAGCCCATAATGTGCCAGCTGGGCCAGGTGGGGCCTGGGGAGGCCTTTCCCTCCTAGAGCTGCTCTTCCCACAGTGGCAGTGGCAGTCGCTTTTTTTTTTTAATTTAGTTTTTTTATTGGAAAGCAAGCTCTGGGCTTGTGATTCCTGGGATCCCTGGGTAATAGCATGTGCCTCCAGGCCTCACTGCACCCCCTCCCCTCCTCCTGCATTGAGCGTCTGGGCCCTGGTGGTCAGTGTGCATCATAGTGACTGGTCCACCGGTCGTTCTGGTCATTAGGCCATTATGGTCACTGGGCTTTTATTATATAGGATGGGCAAAACTACAAGTGTTTCCCTTAAGATTGGGAAGAAAACAGGAATGTTTACTTTCACCATTCTTATTCAACATAATACTGGAAGTCCTAGCCACAGCAATCAGAAAAGAGGACAAAATGAAAGGTATTTAAATGGGAAACGAAGAAATAAAACTGTCATTATCTGCTGATGACATGATACTATATACAGAGAATCCTAAAGATTACTCCAATAAGCCACTATAACTGATAATTGAATTCATTAAAGTAGCAGGATACAAAATAAATATACAAATATCAGTTTCCTTTTCATACACCAATAATGTACTATCAGAAAGGGAAACTAAAAACTATCCCACTCAAAATTGCATTAAAAAATACCTAGGAATAAATTTCACCAAGACCTGCACTTGGAAATTTATAAGATGTCAGAGAAAGAAATTGAAGAAATTACAAACAAGTGGAAGCATACACAGTTTTCATTGATAGGAAAAATTTGTACACAATTAAAATGTCCATAGTAACCAAAGCAACATTCAATGCAACTCCTATCATGATAACAATAGCATATTTCATGGAAGTAGAACAAATATTCCAAAAATTTATGTGAAACAACAAAAGACCCCAAATAGCTATAGCAATCTTGAGAAAGAAGAACAAAGATGGAGGAATCACCCTCCCTAATACCTACATAGCCATTGTAATCAAAACAACATGGTACTGGCATAAAAAGAGACATAGATCAATGGAACAGATTAGAGAGCCCAGAAATTAACCCATGCCTTTATGTCAATTAATATTGGACATAGGAGGCAAAAACATATAATGGGTTAAAAATAGTCTCTTTAATAAATGGTGTTGGAATAATTGTACAGATACATTTAAAAAAGTGAAACTACACCACCTTATTACACCATATACAAGATAAACTCAAAAGGGATTAAAGACTTAAATGTTAGACTCAAAACCATAAAAATATGAGAAGAAAACATAGGCAGCAAAATCTTGGAAATTTCCAGTAGCAATATTTTTGTGCTATGTCGCCTTGGGCAAAGGAAACAAAAGAAAAAATAAACAAATGGGACTATATCAAATTAAAGCTTTTGCACAGCAAAGAAAATTATCAACAAAATGAAAAGACAACCCACTGAATGGGAGAACATATTCACCATATATCTGATCAGAAGTTAATATCCAACATTCATAAAAAAAAAACTTATACAACTAAACACCCCCAAAAAATTCCAACTAAAAAATGGGCAAAGCTTGCCCTGGCCTGTGTAGCTAAATGGTTAGAGTGTTGGCCTATGCACCAAGTGGTCTTGGATTTGATTCCCAGTCAATGGCACATGTGCCACATCCAGCACGGGCAGGTTCAGTGAGCCTGAGGAGGGGCATTGAAGGATTAAAGAAGACAGACAAGAGAATACAGCTGGGGCTCCGTAGGACGTTGCTTCTCTGATGGAGAGACAGCACCACAGCCTGCAAGCCAAGTCTTTATTTTATAGTCAGAGCACACAAAGCAAAACAAGGGTAGTGCTCAACATGTTTACAATGTTCTTGTGAGTTTCACCTTGTTTTGGCAGCACTTGCTGCATCTGTCAAAGCCCATTAGCTATCTAATGGAAGGAGCAAGGGAGGACTATAAGGTCAAGCTTAATTATGCTAAGAGGGCTCTGCCCTCCAAGCTGGGACTTGTTTGTGGCCCTATCACAGGTCAGTCTGAGGTTTAACCCTATAGCTGCTCCCTACAGGCATGTACCTGGGTTGCAGGTTAAATCCCAGCCCTGGTTGGCCACCTGAGGGAGTCAGCTAATCAATGTCTCTTTCACATTGATGTCTCTCTCTCTCTCTCTCTCTCTCTCTCTCTCTCTCTCTCTCTCTCTCCCTCTCCCTCTCCCTCTCTCCTTCCCTCCCTCCCTCCCCTCTTCTCTCCCTTGTACTCTCTCTAAAAAGCAATGGAAAAAATATCCTCAGGTGAGGATTAACAGACAAAAAGAAATGGGCAAAGCATCTGAATATACACTTCTCCAAAGAGGACATACAGATTGCCAATAATCATAAGAAAAGATGCTCACTGTCTCTAATCATCAGAGAAATACAAATTAAAACCACAATAGTATATCACCACACACCTGTCAGAATGGCTTTCATCAATAAATCAACAAACAACAGAGTGCTGCAGTGTTGGTGGGAATGTAGATTGTTGCAACCACTGTGGAAAGCAGTATGGAATACCTCAAAAAATAAAATGGAAGCACCTTATAACCCAGCAATTCCACTTCTGGGAATATACTGGTATACAAAGGAACCTAATACACCAATCAGAAAGAATATATGCACCCCTATGCTTGTAGCAGAGTTATTTACAATAACTAAGATCCATAAACAGCCCAAATGTTCATCAGTAGATGAATGGATAAAAAGGGTGTGGTACATTTCCATAATGGAATACTACTTGGCTATAAAAAAGAATATCTTACCCTTTATGATAGCATGGATGGACCAGGAAATCTTTATGCTAAGTGAAATAAGCTAGTCAGAGAAAGACATGTACCATATGAATTCACTCATGTGGAATCTAATGAACAAAATAAACTAACAAACTAAATAGAAACAGACACATAGATAAGAGAACAGACTGACAGTTGTCAGAGAGGAGGGGTATTGGGGGCTACATGAAAAAAATTGAAGGGATTAAAGAAGAAAAACACAGACAACAGTATGGTGGTTACCTGAGGGAAAGGAGTCTGGTGGGGGAAGTAGAAGGGAGTTTAGGGGGGATAAATGATGATAGAAAGAGACTTGACTTGGTGTAGGGAACACACAATCATGTATACAGATCATGTATTGCAGAATTGTACACGTGAAACTATATAGTTTTATTAACCAACTAGTAGCCCTGCACACAAATCCTTGCGCCAGTAGCTCACCAGTAGCTCGCTGCCACCCTCCAGTAGCTCTCCGCCCGCTGCCCTGCCCTCATGTAGCTTCCTCCACCCCCCAAACCCCCCTCATAGCTTGCTGCCCTGCCCCCTCCTGGAGCTCTCTGCCCTACCCTCCTGCTGCTCCGTGATCCTGTGATCCGGTCGTGACTAGGTCGGTTGTTACACTTCATGGCGTAACAACTGTTTGCATATTACATCTTTATTATATAGGATGTCACTCTAATAAATTAAATTAAAAATATATAATCAGTATTTTTAGTTGAATTTAGCAGGTATGTTGGTGAAGATTCTTATTCTGCCATATTGTTGGAAAAGTAATTTCAGCTCTTTTATATTTTTGACATGAAGTTTGTTTGGTTGTTTATTTATTTATTTTTACCTCTAGCTCCCCATATATACTTCACCACCTCTTCAATCTAAATATGTTGAAGAGCAGCCTGGTAATTTACAAATGGGCTTTGCCTCCATCCGCACTACAACTGGTCGTTATATTGGCTGGTGCAAGGTAAGTCTATTCTAATAGTTGTTCAGTATCGGAGGATTTCTTATTTGTATTACATACCAGTTGTTCCAGTTACCCACTGATGTGTAACAAACTACCCCCAAACTTAGTGATTTAAAATAACAACCATTCTATTATATTTCATTATTTTGTAAATCAGGAATTGGATTGGAGTTCAGACAAGTGATTCTTCTGGTGTTCACAGAGGTCCCTCAGTGGTATTCATCAGGTGAATGGCCTGATCTATAGGTCCAAAACAACTTCATTCTCATGTCTGGCAACTTGTCACAGATGCTAGAGCACTGGGCTCAGCTGGGAATGTTGACTAAAGCACCTACACATGGCCTTTCAGGCAAGGTGACCAGATAACTTACATGGGCAATTCAGGGCTCCTACAGAAAATGTTACAAGAGGCCCTAGGTTGAATTTGCCAGAGTTCTTACTTTTCCTCAGATGTCTAAGAAAATCACTTCTACAGCATTCTAGTGTTAAGTCACTAAGGCTAATCCAATTTTTTGAAGGAAAGGAAAAAATGCCACCCCTCAATACAAGTAGCAGCAAATAATTTGTGGCCATATATACCACTACTTCATAGATTAAAGTAGTTCAACAAACATTGATGTCACCTACCATGTACAAAACATTGGTTAGCCTGTTACATGAAGTTTTGAGATTACTTTTTAATTGCTTCTTATTTGACTAAGCAAAATTTTCATTTGTTTTGTATAGCTCATATGACCAATTTGACTACAATGAGCTATGAGGCAAAATATAATTCACCTTATTTTGATACTTAGCCTACAATCAGCAGTACTCAGCAGCAGTGGAGTAAGCTGATACAGTACTGATGTTGCTTTATCATTGGGTCAACAAAAGTGTGTTAGCACCAATGTCTGAATTGTCAGTGTCATAATTACAATGCTGGTACCATTATTTTCATTATTCTGTAATAGCTACACTAATTTGTTTCAAATCTAGCCAATTGTGAACTTTGTGCTTTTTTGTTTCTAATCCATTTTTTAAAGAAAAATCTAATGATCTGATTGAAATACCAAATCTGTGAACTCTAGGTATTCTAGATATTTAAAACATCCAATGAACATATGGTATTATTTTTTTAAAATTTCCTGTCAAATAATTCTAATGGTACTGCTGTATTGCACACTCTTAAGAGTTTAATCTCAGAGTGAAATATCTTAACTAATGGATCTGAATCATGCCAGCAACTAGATGATTCATATTTTAGTCTCCTGAGACCTAATTTTCCATAGTGTCTCAAAGTTGTTTTTGCAGTGAGGTAAATTGTTCAGTGTGATACTTAAATTGCTATTTAACTATCATCCAATTTAAGACTGAAAGAACTTTATATTCTGTTAATATGCTGAAACAATTAGGTTGAAGAAGGTCACTTTTGAATGTATTTAATCTTCAATGTAAATAATGTTTCCTCTCTAATTTGCCTCTAAAAATGTAATATGTTCTTTAAAAATTAATTCTGACTCAAATTACATTCTGCATTAAACTTTGAATAATGTAGGGCAAATTCAATTTCTACTCCTACTCCTTGATGATATTTTGAAATTTAGATAACAGTGATCCCCAGTGGTAAAAGTGAATTTCTAAACCTAGCTAAGGAAAATTTTCTAAAAGAAGTTACTAGTTTGTTTCTTCAACAGTTATATGATTTCCCAGTTACCTGGTCAATAAGTATAATATGAAGGTGAAACTTTCTCAAGAGGCAGTCCCTAAAGAGAAGTAGTTTGGTGGCAATTAGGGTCTATGTTGGTTTGTACAGCTTGAAACCATAGTGAACAGCATGAACCTGTGCATCTCTGAGCACCATGAAAATATCTGAAGCAAACTTATTAAAATCAAGATATCTCAATAGCAATAACTTACTCATTTTCCATCTAATATACTCTTTTCCATTTTATTTGCTTTGAAAATCTCTCTTGTTGTTTTTATCCCATGGTTTGACAGCAGCTATTTTAGAGAAGGAGAACATATATTTAGATTGTGTTTTTTGGTTTCTTCAATGGAGTACATCATGTCTATGTGGAATTACTATGAAAAAATCATTTCATGCCTTATATTTCTTTGGCTGTAATTGAGATAGTACCTATCACTTAATAAATGTGTATAACAATATTTCTGGCATCAAAATAAATTAGTTGGAAATAGGTAAAACGAAAAATTTGGTTTAAAGCTTTAATCCTTCCATGGGTTAATTAATCTTGATTTGTAGGTAATTTATGTTGCTATTGCTATTTAAAAACAAGATGGAGGCTAGCCTGTGTAGGATGATTTCTATCCTGAGATAAATGTCTTAATTAGGTTTTTTTTCTCATTCTAATGCACACTTTTAAAAAAGGAGATGAAGTACTTTTCTTTAGGCTTTGTGTTGTTGCTGCTGCATCTTTATTAATCAGACTAGAGGCCTGGTGCACAAAATTTGTGCACTGGAGGGGGGGGCTGTCCCTCAGCCCAGCCTGCACCCTCTCCAATCTGGGACCCCTCGGAGGATGTCCAACTGCCAGCAGTCACACATCCCTCTCACAATCCAGGACTGCTGGCTCCTAACCGCTTGCCTGCCTGCCTGCCTGATTGCCCCTAACCACTTCTGCCTGCCAGCCTGATCACCCCCTAACCCAGTGGTTGGTAAACTCATTAGTCAACAGAGCCAAATATCAACAGTACAACGATTGAAATTTCTTTTGAGAGCCAAATTTTTTAAACTTAAACTTCATCTAACGCCACTTCTTCAAAATAGTCTCTCCCAGGCCGTGGTATTTTGTGGAAGAGCCACACTCAAGGGGCCAAAGAGCCACATGTGGTTCGCGAGCCGCAGTTTGCCGACCATGGCCCTAACCACTCCCCTGCCAGCCTGATCGATGCCTAACTGCTCCCCTGCCAGCCCGATCGCCCCCAACTGCCCTCCCCTGCCGGCCTGATTGCCCCCAACTGCCCTCCCATGCCAGCCTGATCTCACCCCCAACTGCCCTCCCCTGCCAGCCTGATCTCACCCCCAACTGCCCTCCCCTGCCAGCCTGATCTCACCCCCAATTGTCCTCCCCTGCCAGCCTGATCTCGCCCCCAACTGCCCTCCCCTGCTGGCCTGGTCTCCCCCAACTGCCCTCCCCTGCCAACCTGGTTGCCCCCAACTGTGCTCCCCTGCCGGCCTGATCTTGCCCCCAACTGCCCTTCCCTGCTGGCCTGATTGCCCCTAACTGCCTCTGCCTGCCTGATCACCCCTAACTGCCCTCCCCTGTCATCCTGATCTTGCCCCCAACTGCCCTCTCCTGCAGGTCTGA
The DNA here is from genome assembly GCA_025583905.1 of Ia io. NCBI lineage: Eukaryota > Metazoa > Chordata > Mammalia > Chiroptera > Vespertilionidae > Ia > Ia io. The sequence continues at coordinate 34,210,808 of JAJQQW010000001.1, read as the reverse complement.
TCTCACCCCCAACTGCCCTCCTCTGACGGCCAATTTGGTTCTGATTGGTCAGTTTCTATGCCAGTCAGCATCAAAAGCTCCGCCCCCTAGGCAGCCATTGGCTCCTTACAGTTGACCCAGATTTGGTTCTGATTGGTCAGTTTCTATACCAGTCAGCATCAAAAGCGCCGCCTCCGAGGCAGCCATTGGCTCCTCACAGTTGACCCAGATTTGGTTCTGATTGGTAGGTTTCTATGCCAGTCAGCGTCAAAAGCTCCGCCTCCTAAGCAGCCATTGGCTCCTCACAGTTGACCCAGATTTAGTTCTGATTGGTCAGTATTTATGCCAGTCAGCGTCTCTGGGCCTATCAACAGGGCCTGATCAGAAAGGCGGGGCTGACCAGGCCTGGAAAGAAAGAGAGAGGCAAGTGCTGATCAACAGCTGCCACAGAGGCTATGGTTCAGACCCTGCTTCTCTCTTCAGGCCTCTCTCCAGGCCTGATTTGCAGCCCCTTCAGCAGTCAGTGATGGGTCGCCATGGCAACCCAGTGCTGACTGCAGGACTGATTTCCAGTTGGTCGAGCCTCCTGGTCATTGTGGATGTGACGGACACAGGGTTTTTATATATTAGGATATTTCTTCTAAGCTTAAATATACCTCTCTTTATGCTTTATTTAAATTCCATTCAATTTTCTAGGCTATTATAAAATCAGATGTCAAATATTTGTATTTCTGCAATAAGTTTTGTCTGAGCTGTTTTGATTATTTTATAGACAATACTTATTTAATATGAGGAAAATAGTAAACAAGTATTATCCATGTTAAATAGATTGAAAAGAAAGAAATCAAGAGAAGCTAAGTTCAACAAATATCCTCATAGTGAATAAATAGGACAGTTTGATTTAGATTTGGGTGCAATGCTGTCAACATTTTAATAAAATATCTGTGATGTCATCTGTTTGATCTAATTGTCAACATTTTCAAAAATGCTGATATCCTTTTTTCCCCTTTTTGCTTAGGGTGTTTATGTCTTTGTGAAAAATGGGATAATGGATACAGTTCAATTTGGAAAAGGTAGGTGAATAAATCACTTGTAATTAGGAATGTTCTATTGTCTTTTTAACTTGCAACGTTAAAATGTGAAAAAATAAACATAGTTTGTTATCCATTATCATGTTTTAACAACTGTAAAGATACTCTGCATAGCAGTTTATAATAATAATACCAAAACAATACTATCTACAATTTATTTGGCCATTATTATATGCTAGGTCACTATTATAGGCATTTTACATAATTTATCTAATTTACTTTTTGTAGCAACTTTGTGACTTAGTATTTTAAATATTCTCCTTTTGCAGATGAGGAAACTGGGTTTTAGAAAGATTAAGTAGGTTACCAAGACCACATAATTAGTAAGTGGCAGCATCTGAACTCAAACTCTCAAACTGTCTGTTTTATATTGTATACTCATAAAGCATAAATTAGAAACATGTCTCCATTGTTATCAGTTACTTTTAATAAGTGCTACTTACTATTAAAATACATAGTATTTTGCTATTGATTATTAGGAAACACTATAACAATCAGTCACACCCTATTTGGGCTAATGTGTTTGAGTCTTTAGTTTGATAATGGTGTTTGGCATCAGATATAGGTTCTTAATATTTTTACCTAAGCCAGTTGTCAAAATAAATGTATAGAGGACACAAAGATCAGGGTAAAATCTTCAAAGTCTCTATGATATTGACATTGATGACCAGTATATGTATTATCATTTTTATATATGTTGTGGGAATTAATTCCAAATTATATTCTCATCAATCTTGAGGAATATCATTAAATAACTGATTGCCATTAAATAATTAACAATGATAGAAGAGTGTGGACTGCATAGAACCAATACAATTCAAATGTATAAAAAGCCAAGAAATCCAGTCTTCTGCACACTCTCCATCTACTTTTTGTCTAGGCTCACTTCTCATCCTGACCATTTTTTTTTTTAATCCTCACCCGAGGATATTTTTGCCATTGATTTCCAGAGAGAGTGGAAGGGAGGGAGGAGGGGAATGAGAGAGAGAGAGAGAGAGAGGCGGGGGGGGGAGGGAGAAGCATTGATGTGAGAGACACATCAATTGGTTGCCTCCCTTGACCAGAAATTGAACCCGTGACCCTTCAATCCACAGGTCAAAGCTCTAACCACTGAGATAATCGTCCAGGGCCTGATCATCTTGATTTTAACCAAGATCAACATCGGCTCTTAGGTTACTGGGAGTAGTGGCATGCAGGATTTAATGGCTGCATGTATCCCGAGACTATTATTTAAAGTTCTCTAATAAAGTATCTATTTCATTGCTTACTGGATCCTACCAATGTTTGAGTAGATAAGGTCAGAATAATTTCTATTATATGTATATAGTACTTAAACAATCAAGAATTTACTTTATAATAATCCATATTAAGGTATTGACTGTAGCATCATATTTCATTGAAGTGTAATAACCTGTATTGTTCAGAAAGCAAATATAAAATCAGCTATGGAAGGAAGATTTAATTTTGTAACAAGTAACTATTATAACTAGCTTTTAAGTCGCTGCTTAAATTATTATTTTGTATAGTTCTTTTGAAGAGTGTTTAAACCCTTTGCTATTATCTCTAACTTTTCTGCATTATACCTATGTAGAATGCCCAGTTGTAGTAAGTCATTTATATTAATTTTTCACTGATTTCTTGAGATGCATATGTTTATCTGAAGAATCCACCACGAGATTTTCTTCCGAAAATTGGAGTGATTACAGTTTCAGGATTAGCAGGCTTGGTTTCAGCAAGAAAAGGTAGGGTTTAAAAAAAAAAAAAAATATATATATATATATATATATAGATACATATATATGTATATATCCTCTTTTTCAATTACAGTATATTAATTTCTGAATTTTATTATCACAGGACCTCATATCTTTTATTGAATATTATTAGGATAGGCTACCTTGAAACATTTAGATTCTACAGTACAGCATGATTACTTTTATTAAAACCTTTTTGTGTTTTTAAGAATATACCTATTTCCAAAGATGTTCAACATCACTAGTTATTAGAAATGCAAATGAAAACTACAATGAGATACCCCTACACACCTATTAGAATGTCTAAAATTAAAAAAGCTCTCACCCCTGCCTTCTGCCTTTCCCTTTCTCCTCTCCCTGCCCCCACACTCCTCCAGCCCTCCACCCCCTACACAAAAAAATATGATAAAATTAAATTAAAAAGACTAACCATACCAAGTATATTTGAGAATGTAGAGCCACTGAAACTCTCAGACACTACTGGTGGGAATACAAAATGGTGCAGTCATTCTGAAAATAGTTTGTCTTACACAATGGAATACTATGCTGCCATAAAAAAGAAGGATTTCCTACCATTTCCAGCAACCTGGATGGAATTGGAGAACATAATGCTAAGTGAAATAAGCCAGTCCATGAAAGAAAAATACCATATGATCTCACTCATCTATGGATAATAAAGAAAATTATAAGCTGTTGAACAAAAAGATAGATACAGAGACAGTAAAGCATCAAACAGAAGGTCAAATTACAGCGGGAAAGTTAGGGAGAGGTGGGGGAGATAAGAGATCAACTGAAGGACTTGTATGCAAGCATATAAGCATAACCAATGGACACAAAACTCTGGGGGGTGAGAACATGTATGGGAGTGGGGTGGGGGGGGGGCAATGGTAAGATATGTACACATATAATACCTTAATAAAAAAGTGGGGAAAAAAAGTTTGTCATAAAGTTAAAAATATGCTCACCAAGAGACCCAGTAATCCCACTCTTGGGGATTTACCATGGAGAAATGGAAAACATGAGCACAAATGTTAATAGCAACTCTATTCATAATCAGAAGTTGGAAATAGTCTAAATGTATTTCAGCAATTAACTAAACTGTGGAACATCATACAAAGGAATACTACTTGGGCAACAAAGGATGAACCATTGATACACACAACAGTCTTGATGAATCTGAGTTAAAGAAGCCATTCCCAAAAAGTTTGATATTGTATGATTTCATTGTATGACTTTCTCAAAAGGACAAAACTATTGTGACAAAAAACATGTCTGTGGTTCCCAAGGGTTAGGAATAGGGAGAAGGTGTCGATACAAAGGCATAGCATGAAATATTTTTAGGAGCAACAGAGCTATTCCATATCGTGATTGTAGTGGTGGTTACACAGCTCTCTCTATATATTAAAATGGATAGAACTGTACATCAAAAAAGTTGAATTTCTGGTAAGAGCATTTTAAAATAATATTTTTAAAAATACAGCTATTCTTATTAATATTATAATGTATTATTGTTTCCCATCTTCTAGAGAACTATTTTTAAAAGGTCTTAAGAATCTCTAGCTATCAAAAAGAAAAAGATCTTGAGAGTTTTACAGTAATGTAAACTAACCACTCAAACTGCTTTTCCTTGCTTAGTCATAACAGCCAATTTTCTGGAGGCTATATTAAAGATTTGAGACAGAGATACTGACATATGAGAAAAAAATGTATTCCCTCCTGGTCCTGAGATTGCTGGAAATGACATCAGCCAACTCAAAATGGAGTTTGAAAAGTAGGCAACTGACTCACCACTTTCCTTTAGCACATGAGACTTGATGTATTTTCTTTCTTTTCCCCCTCCTTGCACTCTGTATCTCTACCAAATTTGTCCTTCCTTCCCACTGTACTACCTGTGTAGCGAGTCCCTAAGACCACTCCCAGGTTTTCCCATTAGCTAGGAAGACTGAGAGGACTCAGCCTGCAGTCATATTCATGGCTAAGATTTATTACACTCAAAGGATGCAAAGTAAATCAGCAAAGGGAAAAGGCACATGAGGCACAGCTTAGAGGAAACCAGGTATAAGCTTCCAAGAGTCCTCTCACAGTAGAGCCATATAAGGTACTTAAATCCTCCACTAATGACTTGTGACATTATGTCAGAGATATCAAGCTCTTTAGAGACTGAGTGACTAAGGTAGGTTATTATCAGGGCTGGTCATGTACGTATTGTCTGTCTAGCATCTATGCAAATTCTAGACTCCCGGAAGGAAAGTAGGTGTTCATCATAAACCACATTACTTATACAAACAATTTAGGCACAGTGTAACATCTTATCAATCGGGGAATGTTTACTGTCATTGTAAGGAACTGCTTACCAAACAAGTACCCAGATGCCAGCCAAGAGCCAGCCTGGCAAGCAGGCCTTCCTAACAACGGCAGTCTTGGACATACTCTGTTGACTCTTTTTTTTCCCCATATCTTTAAATAACTTACTTCATAAGCATGTGGTGAATTTTGTATTTTCCCATTTTCCACCTCTGGTTATAGAAACCTCTCAGCAGGCATTACTGCTTCCTCTCCTTAGTCAAGTCCTTACTAAGCATCAGTAGTCATTTTGGTCACCTTTCATTCATCCTCTGTCCACAACTAAGTTGCCAATCATTGTCCCCAAAGTAAATTACATGGAGTTGGAAGTCACAGCTCTGAACCAGTCTGGAATCTGTTATCAGATAACTTTATGTTTTGTTTTCCTAGTCCTTAAACTTGTTTTCACTTTCCCTAAACTGTAAAGTTGCCTGCAAACAGTGCCATATATTTTTCACCTTAGTCTTTCCTGATATATCAGATAAGCTATTTCATTTTAAATTAAGGGATGTAAGAGTTGTTCCAGAGAATAAAAGTCCCCAATTATAAATCCCATCATCTAACTACGGAGATCATACTTAAAGATTCTAAGGTACCCAGACAAACATTTAAAGATACATATTGTTTTGCAACAATGGTCTGTTGGAATTAAGCTATGGCTTAGAGTGATGGGTTTCGAACTATTTTACAGAACCCGGGGTTTGATGGAAATTTAGGGATGGTATGAGGAATAGGGTAGGGAAAAGCTATGCAGGTGGTGCTCAACACTGGGCTTCCCTCCTGCGGGCTAATCAGAGTGGTTTCAAGTTTAAAGGTTTTATATATGAAGTTGCTAGTGACAGTCTGTCTCTAAGATTTGTTTTGAAAAGGATTTTGCTGTACAGAATGGTTTGAAAATGACCCTTAGGTGCTTAGATAAGACACTTTTAGAAATGAATTGATTATCTCGTTACTTGCAATTATTAATTGTTACTTCACTATCCTAAGTTAATGACATGAAGGAGTTATATACTTTTTAAAGTCCTTAGCTGATTAGTTAATTGGATCTTTCACCTTCTTAAACACTTAATCATAAAAGGATATATAAAGAAAGTCCATTTCAGTTTAACATGGCTTAGGACGTGAAAAAATACCTAGTTTAAAAAAGAATAAATCATCAATCCCCTTTGTATAGGTAATTATCATTTAGATTGAGAATACTTTCTTAAATTGGATGTGAAAACTAAAGTATATTAATTGAATTGTGATCCTTAAGAACATCTTGATTGGTATTATTACCTAATGTGTAATTTAACATAGGGTGATGGCTTAATGGGAACAAAGATAATATTAAAATTACAAAAGCATCAAGTTTTTGGTAGCATCCATTAGGAGTTTAATAGTTTGTTTAAATTTCTTAGGTTCTAGATTTAAGAAAATTGCTTATCCATTGGGATTGGCCACTTTAGGAGCAACTGTTTGTTACCCAGTTCAGTCCGTAATAATTGCAAAGGTAAGTTATTTTTAAGTGAAAGCTGCATTTCAGTATTTGTTTAAACTCTTGGTATGATAATATTTAAATGTCATACAGTATCTAGAACATTTAATTTTCAGAGAAATTTATTTAGTATCATCTCTTACATTGACAAAATCACATTAGCATCTCAGCATGGCAATGCCATTCCTAACTATATGATCATCACAAATAAATAGGATGAATTTGTTTCAACATAATTCATCATTATAAATGCTATGTGATGATTAAGTTCAGAGACACTGAATTAGAATTTATGGGGATAGCCCAACCGGTTGTAGCTCAGTGGTTGAGCATTAACCTGTTAACCAGGAGGTCACAGTTTGTTTCCTGGTCAGGGCACATCCTGGGGTTGCAGGCTCGATCCCCAGTAGGGGGCGTATAGGAGGCAGCCGATCGATAATTCTCTCTCATCATTGATGTTTCTATCTCTTTCTCCCTCTCCCTTCCTCTCTGAAGTCAATAAAAATATTTTTAAAAAGAATTTACGGGAATAAATACCATTCATTCTATTGTAGAGTTATGTAAAATTCAAATAACAGAAAATTATACCTTCTGGCAGCTGTCATTTGGACAGATTAACATAATGTAAGAAACAGCCATTTGGTAGGTACCCAGACAAGATAACAGAGGCTTCTGAATGTGGAAAAAAAATACAGACACATATACAAACTAAATTTTGAAACCATCTGGAACTAAGTAACATTTCCCATGAAAATCCATATTATGGTTGTTTTGTCATTTTCTTGTTAGTTTATCTGCAAATCCAAATATTTTCCTAGTAATTTTAAGAACATGTGTCAGTATTTTATTTTGTTTTTAACACAGATTCTGAGTGAGGAGAGCTTTGTAATATGCAGTATTTTCTTCCTTTCTTTCCTTCTTCCCTTAATTACCAATATTTAAAATTTCCCCCTCACACTTGATGCAGTGTATAGTGCTACCAAAAGGACTTTCTGTACTTATCATTATGGAATCTCTTAAATTATTGATGTAAATAAAAATGTGTATTCAGTACTTTAAAATGTCAAGGATATAGAACCCTCTGTAGTTTGTAATATAATTAAATTATAAAAGCATATAGCAAACAAACAGAACATTATTCATTAAATCTTGTTATACTTGAGATAATTGATTAATAAAATAATACATTTATTTTTTTAAATCTTTCCTAAATTTGATGAAGGAATTAGCTACTTAAATTCATGTAATATTAGTACAGAAAGCAACCTTTGAGCTCATTACATTCAACTTTCTCAGTTAACAGTAAGGAAACTGTGGCCCAGAGAAATTTCACGGTATCTAATTTGTCTAGGGCTCTCTTCAGCTTCAGGTGTTGTACTTTCATGTCCATTTCTCTTCCCAGTGCATGATACTGCCACTGATTCTTTTTGTTTGTTTACAGTAATGATAGCATGGGTTTTAAAAATAAAATTGATACCTACTCATCCTTAAATAATTTAAGCATTACAAAAAAAAGTGTAGGAGAAAACAAACCCCCTGAAATTCTTCCATTCAGAAAAATATCAGTGTTAAAATTTGATAGAATGTTATTCTAGTCATTTATTCATGCCTGTGTAGAGATAGAAAAATAGGTGGGTATATAAGAACAGGATCATAGTATACATAGTATTCATTTTATTTTGAATTAAAAAAATAAAGTATTAAATTCAATTTACTTTCACAGATGGAAATAAAAAGAAAATAATTGCTTATCTTTAAATAAAAATTTATATGTTAAGAGTTATTAATATGAATTCCTAAAAGTTCTTTTGTGGTTAAATAATTGTTACTTAAATTTCTAGAGTTTGGACTCTTGCTTTCTTTTAACTGTCATATAACAATGTCATATGAAACATTTGGTGAATTATAACATATATATATATTAGCTATATATTAGATATTAGATGTGAATATATATTTGTATACATTAGGTATAAATGTATATATCTATAATATGGGTCCTTTTTTACATTTATTTTATTTTTTTTTCTTTATTGATTAAGGTATTACATATGTGTCCTTACCCCCCATTGTACCCCCCCCACTCATGCCCTCACCCCCTTGGTATCTGTGTCCATTGGTTAGGCTTATATGCATGCATACAAGTCCTTTGGTTGATCTCTCCCCCTTACCCCCATCCTCCCCTACCTTCCATCTGAGGTTTGAAGGTCTGATCAATGCTTCTCTGTCTCTGGATCTGTTTTTATTCATCAGTTTATGTTGTTTGTTGTATTCCACAAATGAGTGAGATCATGTGATATTTATCTTTCTCTGACTGGCTTATTTCACTTAGCATAATGCTCTCCAGTTCCATCCATGCTGTTGCAAATGGTAAGAATTCCTTCATTTTTACAGCAGCGTAGTATTCCATTGTGTAGATGTACCACAGTTTTTTAGTCCACTCATCTGCTGATGGGCATTTAGGGTGTTTCCAAATCTTAGCTATGGTGAATTGTGCTGCTATGAACATAGGGGTGCATATATCCTTTCTGATTGGTGTTCCTAGTTTCTTGGGATATATTCCTAGAAGTGGGATTACTGGGTCAAATGGGAGCTCCATTTTTAGTTTTTTGAGTAAACTCCATTCTGTTCTCCACAGTGGCTGCACTAGTCTGCATTCCCACCAGCAGTGCATGAGGGTTCCTTTTTCTCCGTATCCTCACCAGCACTTGTCATTTGTTGATTTGTGTGTTTTTTTTTCTTTATTAATAAAGGTGTTACATATGTGTCCTTATTCCCACATTACCCTCCCCATCCCCCCCCCACTCATGCCCTCACCCCCCTGTTGTCTGTGTCCATTGGTTAGGCTTATATGCATGCATACAAGTCCTTTGGTTGATCTCTCCCGCTTACCCCCACCCCCCCTTCTGATTTGTTGATGATAGCCATTCTGACAGGTGTGAGATGATACCACATTTTCGTTTTATTTGCATCTGTCAGATGATTAGTGACTTTGAGAATGTTTTCATATGTCTCTTGGCCTTCCGTATGTCCTATTTAGGACCGTTGCGCATTTTTTGATTGGGTTGTTTATCTTCCTTTTGTGAAGTTGTATGAGTTCCCTGTAAATGTTGGAGATTAAACCCCTATTGGAGATAACATTGGCAAATATGTTCTCCCAAGCAGTGGGCTTTCTTGTTATTTTGTTGATGGTTTCTTTTGCTGTACAGAAGCTTTTTACTTTGATGTAGTCCCATTTGTTTAATTTCTCTTTAGTTTCTTGCCCTTGGAGCTGTATCAATGAAGATATTGCTTTGGCATATGTCTGAGATTTTGCTGCCTGTGGATTCCTCTAATATTTTTACGGTTTCCCGTCTTAAACTTAAGTCCTTTGTCCGTTTTGAGTTTATTTTTGTGTATGGTGTAAGTTGGTGGTCTAGTTTCATTTTTTTGCATATATCTGTCAAATTTTCCCAACACCATTTATTGAAGAGAATGTCTTGACTCCTTTGTATGTTCATGCCTCCTTTGTCAAATATTAATTGAGCATAGTGGTTTGGGTCAATTTCTGGGTTCTCTATTCTATTCCCTTGGTCTATATGTCTGTTCTTATGGCAGTACCAGGCAGTTCTGAGGAGAGTGGCTTTGTAATACACCTTGATATCTGGTATTGAGATCCCACTTACTTTGTTCTTCTTTCTCAGTATTACTGCAGCTATTCGGGGTTTTTTTTTTTTTTACTCCAGATGAATTTTTTGGAGAGTTCCTTATCTGTGCAATTTACTCCAGATGAATTTTTTGGAGAGTTCCTTATCTGTGAATTTTTTTGAGAATTCCTTATCTAGGTCTGTGCAATATGCCATTGTCATTTTAATGGAGAGTACATTGAATCTATAGATTGCTTTGGGTAGTGTGGACACTTTAATGATGTTTATTCTACCAATCCATGAACATGGTATGTTCTTCCATCTGTTTATGTCTTCCTCTATCTTTTTTTTCAATGTCTTGTAGTTTTCTGAGTACAGGTCTTTTACCTCCTTAGTTAGGTTTATTCCTAGGTATCTTAATTTTTTTGGTGCAATGCTAAATGGGATTTTTTTTAAATCTCTTTCTGTAAGTTCACTATTGGTGTATAGAAATGCCATAAATTTCTTGGCATTGATTTTGTATCCTGCTACATTGCTGAATTCATTTATAAAGTCTAATAATTTTTTGATGGAGTCTTTAGGGTTTTCTGTGTACAGTATCATGTCATCTGCGAATAAGGACAGTTTTACATTTTCTTTTCCAATTTGTATGCCTCTTATTTCTTCTTGTCAATTGCAATGGCTAGTACTTCCAGTACTATGTCGAACAGGAATGGTGAAAGTTGGCACCCCTGTCTTGTTCCTGTTATTAGGGGAAATGGTTTTAATTTTTGCCCATTGAGTATGATGTTGACTGTGGGTTTGTCATATATGGCTTTTATTATGTTGATCCCACTTCTAAGAATATAGCCTAAGAAACCTGAAACACCATTCACAAAGAATATATGCACCCCTGTGTTCATAGCATCACAATTTACAATAGCTAAAATTTGGAAAAAAAACAATTGCCCCTCAACAGATGAGTGGGTAAAAAAGCTGTGGTACATTTACACAATGGAATACTAAGCAGCCTTAAAAAAAACCTCAACATTTGCACAGCATGGATGGACCTGGAGAGTATTACGCTAAATGAAATAAGCCCTTCAGAGAAAATAAGAATCACATGATTTCACTCATATGTGGAGGAATCTAATGAAAAAATAACTGATGAACAAAATAGATCCAGAGAATAGAAGCATGGAAAAGAGGGAAGGTAAGGGAGGGTGGGTAGGTGAAAAGAGATCAACCAAAGAACTTATATGCATATATGCATAACCCATGGACACAGACAATAGGGTGATGAAGGCCTGGAGTACGGGGTGGGGTTGGGCTAGAAGAGGTTAATGGGGCAAAAAGGAGACATATATAATACTTTCAACAATAAAGAATTTTTTTAAAAATTGGTACTGGATTTTGTCAAGTGCTTTTTCTGCATTATTTATATAATCATGATTTTTATCTCTCATTTTCTTTAGGTAATGTATCATAGTTATTGATTTGCAAATATTATACCAGACTGAATCCCTAGGATAAATCCTACTTGTTCATGGTGAATAATCTTTTTAATATGTTACTGTATCCAATTTGCTAATATTTTATTGAAGAGATTGGCATCTATGTTCATCAGGGATATTGGCCTATAATTTTCTTCCATTGTAGCGTCTTTATCTAGTTTTGGAATTAAGATAATACTGGCCTCATAGAAAGAGCTTGAAAGTCTTCCTTCCTCTTGAAATTTTTTGAATAGTTTCAGGAGGATAGGTGTTAGTTCTTCTTTGAATGTTTGATAAAAGTGCCCTGTGAAGACATCCGGTCCATGACTTTTGTATACTGGTAGTTTTTATTATTATTATTATTGCTTCAATTTCATTAATTGCTATTGGCCTATTCAGGTTTTCTGATTCTTCCTGATTCAGTTTTGGAAGAGTGTACGTTACTAGGAATTTGGCATTTCAACCAGGTTTTCCAATTTGTTGACTATATTTGTTTATAATATTTCTTACAATCCTTTGTACTTCTATGGTGTCAGTTGTTACTTCACTGCTTTCATTTCTGATTTTATTTATTGTGTCCTCTCTCTTTGTTTCTTGATGATCCTGGCTAGTGGTTAATCAATCTTGTTTATCTTTTTAAAGAACCAGCTCTTGGTTTCATTGATCTTTTATATATATTTTTTATCCTTTATGTCATTTATTTCTGCTCTTATCTTTATTTTTTCTTTCCTTCTACTTTAGTTGGGCTTTCCTTGTTTTCATCTTCTAATTCTTTTAGTTGTAGTATTAGATATTTTATTAGAGATTTTTCTTGTTTTTTGAGGTAGGCCTGTAGTGCTATGAACTTCACTCTCAGAACTGCTTTCCCTGTGTCCCATAGATTTGGGGTTCTTGCATGTTCATTTCATTTTTTTCCAGGAAATTTTTAATTTCTTCCTTCATCTCATTGGTGACCCTTTCATTGTTTAATAACATGCTATTTAGCCTCCATGTGTTTGAATGTTTTTAATTGTTTTTATTGTTGTTGATTTCTAGTTTCATGTCATTGTGATCTGAGAAGGTGTTTGATATGGTTTAAATCTTCTTGAACTTTTAGAGACTTATTTTGTGTCCTCATCTGTGGTCTATATTTGAGAATGTCTCTGTGCACTTGAGAGGAATGCATGTCCTATGGCTTTAGGGGGAAATGTTCTGTAATTATCAATTAAATTCATCTAATCTGGTGTGTCATTTAGGGTCACTGTTTTCTTTTTTTATTTCTTTTGTTTGGAAGATGGAAGATCAATCCAGTGAAGTCAATGGGATGTTAAAGTCTCCTACTATGAATATTGTTGTCAATCTGTCCCTTAAAGTCCTCCAAGATTATATATATGCTCATATATTGGGTGCATATATGTTTACCAGTATTATATCCTCTTGTTGGATTTATCCCTTTAATATTATGAAGTGACCTTTATTGTCTCTTGTGTCGGCCTTCATCATGAAGTCTATTTGTCAGTTATAATATTGCTACCCCAGCTTTTTTTGTTGTTTCCATTTTCATGCAAAAATTTCTTATTACATCAGTCCCTTTAACATTTCTTGCAGTGCTGGTTTGTTGGTAGTAAACTGCCCTTTTATTGTCTGGAAAGTTATTTATTTCATTATCTATGTTGAATGATAGACTTGCTGGATATAGTAATATTGGTTTAAGATCCTTGCTTTTCATTACCTTGAATACTTCACGCCATTCCCTTCTGAGCTGTAGAGTTTATTTTATGTTTGGAAATCAGCTGACGGCCTTCTGGGAGATCCTTTATAGGTAACCAATTACTTTCCTCTTGCCGCCTTTAAGATTCTCTCTTTGTCTTTAATTTTTGGCATTTTAATTATGATGTTTCTGACCATGGGCTTCTTTGGGTTCTTCTGGTTTGGGAGTCTCTGTGCTTCCTGAACTTGTGTGATTTTTTCCTTTACCAGGTTAGAGAAGTTTTCTGCCATTATTTATTTAAACAAGTTCTCAATCCCTTGTTCATTTTCTTTTCTTTTCTTTTTTTATATTTATTTTTTTATTGTTTAAAGTTTTACATATGTCTCCTTTTTCCCCAATTGACCCTCTCCCCCATCCTTTCCCAGCCCGGCAAGCCCCCACCGCCCCAGTGTCTGTGTCCATTGGTTATGCTAATATGCATGCATATAAGTCCTTTGGTTGCTCTCTAACCCACCCCCTACCATTTGTCTCTAGATCGATCTCTTCTTGTTCATCAAATTATGTTGATCATTATATCCCACATATGAGTGAGATCATGTGATATTTATCTTTCTCTGACTGGCTTATTTCGCTTAGCATAATGCTCTCTAGTTCCATCCATGCTGTTGGAAATGGTAAGAGTTCATTCTTTTTAATAGTGGCATAGTATTCCATTGTATAGATGTACCACAGTTTTTTAATCCACTCATCTGCTGATGGGCACTTAGGCTGTTTCCAAATCTTAGCTATGGTGAATTGTGCTGCTATGAACATAGGGGTGCATATATCCTTTCTGATTGGTATTTCTGTTTTCTTGGGATATAGTCCTAGAAGTGGGATTACTGGGTCAAATGGGAGCTCCATTTTTAGTTTTTTGAGGAAACTCCATACTGTTCTCCACTGTGGCTGCACCAGTCTGCATTCCCACCAGCAGTGCAGGAGGGTTCCTTTTTCTCCACATTCTCGCCAGCACTTGTCATTTGTTGATTTGTTGATGACAGCCATTCTGACAGGTGTGAGATGGTATCTCATTGTTGTTTTGATTTGCATCTCTCAGATGATTAGTGACTTTGAGCATGGTTTCATATGTTTCTGGGCCTTCTGTATGTCCTCTTCCGAAAAGTGTCTATTTAGATCCTTTGACCATTTTTTTATTGGATCATTTATCTTCTTTTTATTAAGTTGTATGAGTTCTCTGTAAATGTTGGAGATTAAACCCTTATCGGAAATATCATTGGCAAATATGTTCTCCCATGCAGTGGGCTTTCTTATTGTTTTGTGGATGGTTTCTTTTGCTGTGCAGAAACTTTTTATTTTGATGTAGTCCCATTTGTTTATTTTCTCCTTAGTCTCCATTGCCCTAGAGGCTGTGTCTGTAAAGATATTGCTATGACATATGTCTGCTATTTTGCTGCCTGTGGAGTCTTGTAGGATTTTTATGGTTTCCCGTCTTACATTCAAGTCCTTTAGCAATTTTGAGTTTGTTTTTGTGTTTGGTGTAAGTTGGTGGTCTAGTTTCATTTTTTTACATGTATCTGTCCAAATTTCCCAGCACCATTTATTAAAGAGATTGTTTTGACTCCATTGTATGCTCTTGCCTCCTTTGTCAAATATTAATTGAGCATAATGGCTCCTTGCTCATTTTCTTATCCTTCTGTTTCTATATGATGCAGATATTGTTACATTTCATTGTTGTCCCACAGCTCCCTTAAACTATCCTCATGTTTCTTAATTGTTCTTGTTTTGGATCTCTGATTGAGTAATTCTTTTCTTCCCTGTCTTCTAATTTGCTGATCTGGTCCTCAGCTTCTTCAAATCTGCTGTTTATTCCTTCCACTGTATTTTTTATTCTGCTATGTCATTCTTCATTTCTGACTGGTTATTTTTCATAATTTCTATGTTGTTTTCCATGCTGTTGAGCATCCTTATAATTATTACTCGATACTCTTATAAATTGCTTATCTCCATTTTATTGAGCTCCTCTTCTGGAGATTCTCTGGTTCTTTCATTTGGGGCTTGTTTCTCTGTCTCCCTATTCTGGCTGCCTGTTTGGGTTTGTTTCTATGTATTAGGTAGATCTGCTATGACTCCCAGTCTTTGTATGTTGGACTTATATAGTTGGTGACCAGTCTTCCTGGTCACTTAACCTAAGTTCTCTAAGTGTGTCCCTTGTGGGCTTTGTGTGTCACTCCTGTTGTAATTGAGTTTTGATTACTATTGGCTAGTGCTTGTGCTCCACTCACAGGCTGGTTGTCAGTGAGGCTCAAACCCTAACACAGTGTGCACACTGCTGTTCAGGTGCCTCTCACAGGATGTGGAATTCACCTCTGCAGGGTTTGGAGCCTGCCAGTATCTTCCTGTGGACATACTGCATGTGAAGCTTTTTAGCTCCTGCTCTGTAGTTGTCTGAAGCTAGCCACTGGCTTTATTGGTTTGGGGCCTCTTCAAAGGTCTCTGGTGCAGGCCAGTGTCAGCCACTATTTGTTACTGGACCTGAGTACCCTGTTTGGAGCAATCATTGAGCCACATCTTGTAGCTCCCTCTGCTGGGCTGGGTGTGTAAAGAAAGGACCAAGCTGAGCACTGAAGTGTTATTTCCTAGCCCCGGGGCCAAAAGTAGGGCAGGCAACTACTCAAATCATCCAGAGATCCACCTCTGCTTGTAGGCTGATTGTTAGTCTCCCTCACTAAATGAGCCTCAGGCTGTAGTCCTTAGCAGAGCATAAACTCCAAAGGATTGGTAGAGGGGATTTCTAATGGGTGGGGCAATTTCTTCCCCCAGGCTAAAGCTGCATTGATGGGAAAGCTTTGCCTGAGAAATATGACTTCTGCAGCATGAGAGAATGACTCAGCACTAGGATACTGGTAGCTGTCCTCTCAGCTCTCTTCCCAGAGCCACCAACCTGAGACTTTCCTCATACTTTTCTATTCCACTCTGCCCTCTCTCTGCCAGAGCCCAAGGTGTCTGCACACACAATTTAGTGTGTTGGCCCTGTAAGAGGGTGCCTGTGATTCTTGCCATCTCTTCCTGCTGGACAGAATCCTCAGTGCTTTTCACAGCCAGATGTTATGTGGGCACATTTCATGGTTCTGTTATTATTAGCAGGGGTGCCCAGCTTGGGATTTAGTCCCCAGAGTTCTCAGTGGGAACCCCCCACAGCTGAGATCTCTCTCCAGAACTTCAGCTGCTGCCTGTGAGCCCGGCCAGCCCTCTTGTGTCTCCTTACTTCCTACCAGTCCCCATGTGGCTTCCACTTTATGTCTTTGGTTGTAAGGGTTCTCTCCAGCCAGCCTTCAATTGGTTATTCAGGATGATTTATCTGTATTTTAGTTGTAATTCCAAATTGGTCCTGGGAGAATGTCAGTGTAGCTTTCACTTACTCTGCCACCATTTTGGAATCCCCTCCCTAGGAATACTTCTAGAAGCTGAAGCCCTTTGGGGTTCCAAATCAACGATAGAGTGTAGATAGGGGCAGGTGCCATATCATACTACGGTCCTCTCCTTTTTCTTGCATTCCCAATTATCTCTGCCATTTTTTTTTTATTTTTGCTGCTCAGGTTTGGTGTTTTCTGCTACCGTGTCTTCCAAATCACTGATTTGATCCTCTGTTTCATCCAACATTCTGTTTATTCCTTCTAGTGAATTTTTCATTTTAGAAACTGTATTCTTCATTTCTGACTGGTTCTTCTTTATGGTTTTTATGTCCTTTTTCACGTTGTTGAAGTTTTCACTAGGTTCCTTGAACATTCTAATAACCATTTTATTTTTAACTCTATATCTGGTAATTGCTTGCCTCCGTTTCATTTTGCTGTTTTTGGAGATTTCTCCTATTCTTTCATTTGGGACATATGTCTTTGTGTTCCCATTTTAGCTCCTCTTTGTGTATGTTTCTATGTATTAGGCAGATCTTCTGTGTTTCCCAGTCTTGGCAAGGTGGCTTTATGTAGTCATAAGTTTCATTTGGGACCCAGTAACACAGTCTCCTTGATCACCTGAGCTGGGTGCTTCAGAAATATCCTTTTGTGGGTTTTGTGAGTGCTCCCTTTTTTAATTGAATCTTGATTGCTTTTGGCTCACTCATGCATGGGTTTGACCTTCAGGATGGCTGAGTGTTAGGGTTAGCCCCGACCACAGTGTACAAGCTGCTATGCAGGTGCTGACCACACCAAGTGGAATTCACCTCAGTAGGGACTGGTGCCTGCTGAAATATCTTTTCAATATGCTATTTATGAAGCTAATTGGACCCTGCCCTGATGTTGTCTGAAGTTGGTCATTGTCTTATTGTTTCTGGGGCTTCTTGGGAGGGACTCTGGTGCAGAGCAATATCAGACACTGCTTGTGACTGGCTCTGAGTAGCCTGTTTGATGCTACAAAGCAGTCCACAGTTTGTGGGTGCCTCTACTGGGCCTGTGTGTGCATTGGAAGGACGAAGCTGAGTCACCAGGTAGGGGCGAGTTGTGTTCACCAGATTGATAGTTCAAATTCAGTGCCAGTGCTTGGTTTGAGGCCACTCAGAAAAGTCACAAGATATACCAAGTCTAGCTGCCACCCCCAGGTGCCAGCAGACCTTTGTGGTGGGATAGGGTCTCAGAGTCATCAGGGTGAATCCTACAGAGTTTATCAGGTCCAAGGAGACAAAGATTTGGCTGTGTAAAGGGAGGGCTCTGCACTGATCGGATGTGTAAGGGAAAAGTTTCCCCCATCCTAAAGCCACAAAACTCAGTCTGCCCCAGATTCTGCCGATAGCCCAAGCTTACCAGGGCAGGGCTGCTGGAAATCATGAGGGTGGAACTAGTAGACCTCCCATGAGGGAGTGGTGCTGGTCAGTCTTGTGGGAAGGTTGGGGTAGTGGCCCCCACCCCAGAGCAACACTATTCAGTTTGTCTTGGATTATTCCTAGAACTCCTGGGGAGCCCATACTCATCAGGGCAGTGGCCACAGGATTAGGGAGGGTAGGGCCACCCAGAGCCTAAAGTGTGGGGCTAGAGTATCTCCTGTGAGTGGTAGGCACCTGTCAGGTTCACCAGAAAGCGTGCATAATGGGCTCCACCTCAAAGCCACAAAACTCACTCACTGACAGCCTGAGTCTGTCCAGATCTCTACACCCAACCTTGGTAGCTGACACTTCCACAAGGTGATGCTCTACGGGGTAGGGCAATGGAGAGTCTAGAGGCTGGGGCTATGCATTCCCCTAGGCCAGTGATGGGCAACCTTTTGAGCTCTGTGTGTCAAACTTCGCCAAAAAACTGAGCATAACTCGGGTAGTGTGTCACTTTGAGGAAAAAACTAACTCCAAGACTCTAGTCGCAAATGTTTCATCCTCAGGAGCAGCAAATGTTTCATCCTCGGCATGCGGCCGCGTGTCATCAGAAATGGCTACGCATGTCTGTGCTGACACACGTGTCATAGGTTCGCCATCACTGCCCTAGGCTGATGTCCTAAGGAAGGAAGTGTTCCACCCAAGAAAGATGTTATCTGTGGTGTGTGAGATGAACTCAGCACAGGGATTCTGGAGGCTGGCCCTTCAGATCTCTCCCCAGAGCCACAAAACCCAGTATCTCCTCACTGGAATCTAGTCTGCTCTGCCCTCCCTCAGCTGGAGCCCAGGGTGAGTGGCTGTGAATGAGATTTTGTGCATTGGCCCTTTAAGAAGGCGCTTGTGTCCCTAGCAGACTCCGAATCTCCCTGGTGGACATAATCCCCACAGAATTTCACAGCTAGATATACGTGGTTGCTTCTTCCTGGCTCTGGTGCTCTGGGATGGGAAGCCTGGCTTGTGTTTCAGACACCACATTCCTCAGCATACCTTTGCAGGTGAGATATCCCTCCAGAATCTCAGCCCATGCCAATGGGAGTGGGGAGAAGCAGCCCTTTACACATCTCTGCCCTTTCTACCTGTTTTGATATGGCTTCTTCTGTAAATTCTCGGGTATAATACATCTGTTTAGATAGTCTTCAGTTGGTTAGTCGGGTTGATTGTTCTATAATTTAGTTGTAATTCCAGTTTGATCCTAGGAAGTGGTGTGTGACTCCCATCTACTCTGCCTCCATCTTGGATTGGGCTACATTCCATTTGTTTTAAAATGCTATGTGTGAATGTATATAATTCTATATAATAAAAGCCTAATATGCTAAGTGCCCGGTCATCCAGTCATCCATTCAACCAATCAAAGCATAATATGCTAGTGATATGCTAAGGCCGCTCAACCGCTCGCTATGATGTGCACTGACTACCAGGGGGCAGACAGTTGACTGTCAACCAGTCACTATAACATGCACTGACCACCAGGGGGCAGACGCTCCAACTGGTAGGATAGCTTGCTGCTGGGGTCCGGCCCGATCAGGACTGAGCAAGACTGGCTGGACACGCCCTGGAGCCCTCCCACAGTCCCTCCCTGGCTGGACAACCTCCTGCGTCCCTCCCCGGCCCTGATCGTGCACCATTGGGGTCCCTCAGCCTGGCCTGCGTCCTCTCACAATCTGGGACCCCTCGGGGGATGTCGGAAAGCAGGTTTTGGCCCTATTCTACAGGCTAAGCCGAGGGACCCCACTGGTACACGAATTCATGCACCGGGCCAATAGTGTACATCCTATCTCAGTGATGGGCAACCTTTTGAGCTTGGTGTGTCAAACTTCACCAAAAAACTGAGCATAACTCGGGTAGTGTGTCACTTTGAGGAAAAAACTAACTCCAAGACTCTAGTCGCAAATGTTTCATCCTCAGGAGCAGCAAATGTTTCATCCTCGGCATGCAGCCACGTGTCATCAGAAATGGCTACACGTGTCAGTGCTGACACGTGTGTCATAGGTTCGCCATCACTGTCCTATCTAATAAAAGAGAAACATGCAAATTGACCATACCTCTGCTATGCCCACAAGCCACACCCACCAGCCAATCAGGAGCGAGTATGCAAATTAACCCAACAAATATGGCAGCAGCCATGGATCTGGAGCAAGCAGGAGGCTTGGGTTCCCCCCAGCAATGGAGGAAGCCAAGCTTCCCACCTACCCTGGCCAGCCCTGGCCTCCGCTCAAGGCTACAAAGTTTCAATTATAGAAGATAAATAAATCCCAATAAAAATGGCAGCAGCCATGAAGCTGGAGAGAGCAGGAGGTTTGGGTTGCTCCCAGCAATGGAGGAAGCCAAGCTTCCCATCAGCCCTGGCTGACCCTGGCCTCCGCTCAAGGTTACAAAGTTTGAATTATAGAAGATAAATAAATACCAGATACCAGGGCTTCCACTTGGTTCGCTGGGGGGCGTGGTCGGCCTGCAAACCACCACAGGCCCCTCGACCAGACCGCCTCATGCCCCAAGGGAACCCCCACCCTTATCTGGGACACCCTTCAGGGCAAACCAGCTGGCCCCCACCTGAGCACCAGGCCTCTATCCTATCTAAAGAAGAGTAATATGCAAATTTATCATCACTCCAACACAAGATGGCTGCCCCCATGTGGTCAAAGATGGCTGCCCCCATGTGGACACAAGATGGCCACCACAAGATGGCCAGCAGGGGAGGTCAGTTGGGAGGGACCAAGCCTGCAAGGGAGGGCAGTTGTGGGCGATCAGGCCAGCAGGGGAGGGCAGTTGGGAGGGACCAGGCCTGCAAGGGAGGGCAGTTGGGGGCGATCAAGCCTGCAGGAGAGGGCAGTAAGGGGTGACCAGGCCAGCAGAGGAGGGAATTTGGGGGTGACCGGGCCTGCAGGGAAGGGCAGTTGTGGGGGACCCAGGCCTGCAGGAGAGAGCAGTTGGGGGGGACCAGGGCTGCAGGGGAAGGCAGTTGGGAGGGACCAGACCTGCAGGGGAGGGCAGTTAGGGGCAATCAGGCTGGCAGGGGAGTGGTTAGGAAGTGATCAGGCTGGCAGGCAGAAGCTGTTAGGGGCAATCAGGAAGGCAGGCAGGTGAGCAGTTGGGAGCCAGCAGTCCTGGATTGTGAGAGGGATGTCCAGGTTAGAGAGGGTGCAGGCTGGGCTGAGGGACACACACCCCCATGCACGAATTTCATGCACTGGGCCTCTAGTATAAGAGTAAAAATTCAGGAAGAATATACACACAACAATTAACAAAGCTTATGCTTTTCTTTATACCAGTGGATTGATTGATTTTTCTTAAATGTAGCATGTACTTAGCAAAAATAATAAAAATATTTCTACTTAATGGAAGAAAACATAGTTTTAAAAAGTTTGTTTATAGAAATTATAATTTTGGAAAGCTCCTCAAAACATCTTTAAAACTTGAATAATCAATAGCTGTTGAAATTACCTTAACCATAAGGAATATAAGGATGGGAGAACAGAAAGAAGGAGTCAGATTTTCAAACAGGAAGAGATGTAAATGAAAGTGTAACAACAGCTTCAAGAATTCAGTCAGCAACCTAGCCTCTGCTTTAGTGTTTGTAGTTCATTTTTTATTTCATGTTTCTGCAAAAAAAGAGTATTGTTCTCTGTAGAAATACATTGATGCTTTTTCTTTATGCCTTGAGAAAACAACAAAAATTTAAACAGAAGCATTAACCTTGTAGCATGTTAAAATATTTTCTCAGTCAGCTGTTTATTATCTCAAACTATCCTTCCCATACTCCTCTTAAATTGGCTTTGTTTTAAATTCACAGTGTGAATGCTAACTATAAAGTTTTTAAGACTTTATTTTTTAGAGTAGTTTTAGGTTTATAACAAAATAAAAAAATGGCTTAGTTTTAAATTCACAGTGTGAGTGCTAACTATACAGTTTTAAGACTTTATTTTTAGAGCAGTTTTAGGTTTATAATAAAATGAAGGTGAAGGTACAGAGATTTCCAGTACAACTCCTGCTCCCACACATGCATAGCTTCCTCTGATCCCTTGCTAAACTGGTACATTTGTTACAGTTGATGAACCTACATTGACACATCATTATCACCCAAAGTTCATAGTTTACATTAGGATCCACTCTTGGTGTTGTACTACTTATACATTTTTTTTAGCCTTTTACATGAGGCAAATAACTTTTCATATAAGATTTAGAAAATGGGGCTTGGCTTTGTGTTATATAATCTAGAAATTCATTCGTATATTTTCTGTTGTTTCTAACTTGGGTATTAATATAAAATACCTGACATATATTTTTAATACTTCTTATTTTATCTCTTAAATATAGGTCATTTTTCTCACTTTTTGTTTTAATTAGGTCACTGGGAAAAAGGCATATGCTACAAGTCAGAACATTTATGAAGCAGTTAAATCACTGTGGACAAAAAACAACAAAAAGGAGTCACTTCCTGAACCTAAAGAAAAAATTAAGGTGGAGTTTAAAGGGACCAAAAAGTTTTATTTGGGTGGGTGTTGGCTTGTAATGGGAGTCCTGGACAGAGGTCAACAACAGAATTAGAAAAAGATGAAGGAACATAATACCTTTGCATGCTATACTTTTATAAGATATTTTATTCTTTTAGTAAAATGATTTACTCATGAGGAAAATCTTTATGCTAAACAGCTAGAAAGCTCTGCTGAAATAGAAATACCTGCAAAAACAGCTCACAACCCGAAGCACTCAGTGGGTTTGCCAACAGAACTCAGATCTGAAATGAAGAAAAAATCAGAATTCACCTCAGGTTTGTTTGTATAATTCAATTTTGTTTTTATTATTTCTTTAAAAATTTTATGATTTTATAATTATTAGTTTGAACTTATTTATGTTTTTCCATATTTTTATTTCTCATATCTGTAGTCTGTATGTATTTTTAGGGTATGAGGTACTCAGGTACCTGGGACTTTTCTTACTGCGACTGATAGTTCATAATACAGATCTTTTCACTGGGGGTATAGAGTAGCACTGGCAGGTTGGATGAGTGAAGCATTTACTATCACTTTATAAATGTGAGCTTTTTAATCAGGTGGGAGTAAAATGTGCCTTTCTTCACTCTGTCTCTTTACAAGCTATAAATATGAGCCACATCTACATAGAAGAATATCAACTTTCCATTTCTTTTGTTATTTATCCCATCAGCAATCTTGGCTTCCCCCATCAGTTTTATTTAGTTTACACACTGGGAGAACTTTCAACATCAAATTGTAAAAATAGCACCAATTATAATACTAATAACTTTGCTAATATTATATAATGACAAGTAGTACTTTGTGGTACCAGTTAGTGACAATTATACCTTCTACGCAAATACTGTTATAGTTTTACTGTGATCAATAAGAAGGTAACAGAGTGTTTAAAGCATTTCAATGTGTATTCACATAAATTCACCAGTCACTGGCTTACATAGTTTTGTCTATCTGTACAGTGTCAATGGTACTACCCATTAAGTTGTCTTACTGCAAAGGAAATAGGACTAAATCTAAGGTAAAGAATTAGGAAATAATGATAATATTTCTTATTCAGGTGCCCTTATTGAGCACCTCCTTTGTGGTGCAAAGAGCTGTAAATATATTGTGATATCCAATCCTCACCCAAAAACAAAACAAAACAAAAACCTCTGATGTACATGTAATTGTAATCAGTTTATGATGAAGAGACTGAGACTCGGGGAACTTAAAAGTACCTTTCCCAAAATTGTACAGCCTATGAGGAGCAGAATTGTGTTTACAGATTAGATCTACCTGATACCAAAGTTCAAAATCTTTCCATTGTGTACAAAGTAGCTAATTTAAAACCAGAGTTTAGTTTCTGGTTTCAGCCCCTTCCTTTCTCATTTAATCTTTATAAAAGCTGTTACTGAGTAACAAACCTGATTTGTTTTACACATTTCCTCTGTCACCTCTCCTTTTTAACCAAAATGACATACAGTTTTTACACTCTCTCTGAGTAATTTACAGTCCACTATATTCCCACAAGTATATAATATATCTAGTCATTTTTCTAAATGCCTGTCAATTCCAGAGTATCTTTGTGAAGTTGAAACATGTTACAGTTTAACAATGGGACCAATCCATCCATCCCTAACCAATATCATTATATATATATATATGGATTCTGGAACCCTTTACCCCCGCTCCCATGGGTAACTTGGTATATGAAAAGCATTCTAAGGATACATGTAGAGGAAAGAGATATGCCAGTACCATTTATCCTTATCACATATCATTCAGAGTTGATTATGCAGTAGACCCTTGTGATTCACCATTTCCATCCTTCTACTTTTCACATGCAATTCCAAAGGTCTAAGACCTGAGAAACAGTAGTGATTATAAGCACAAATTTTAGAATAAGACATGGGTCTGAAATTCTTAAGCCTCAGTCTCTTCATCCGTAAATTGGGGACCATAATAGTGTTTTTCTCACATAGTTGTGAGAATTAAATGCAATAGTGCATGTAAAGCACAAAGTACAATATCAAGCACATACTAATCTCTCCATGAGTGTTAGAAGGTATCATTATCATTTGACTACTGTAATTAGCCATTTGCCAATAAACAAATTTATTTTCATTGAGCACACTTTGGGAGCATGTTAATTAGCTGGGGTAACTAGTCATGGCCATCATGTATCAGCTTACAGAATAGATTGGGTGAACTCTCAAACTATATATATAGGGGATATATATATATATATATATATATATATATATATATATATATATATATATATATAATCATGGCTCTGGATATGAGTTTGAGGTTTTTTTCCCTATCATCCATATACATTTATGGTGAAAATTATGTTATTTTGGAAATCACAAATTTGGAAATTTGGTGACATTGACCTCTTCAAAATCTGTTGAAAGCAGGGTAAAGTCTCTCATTGTCTACAGGATTAATGTCACTCTAAAGCACATATTGCTCACCACCTATTTTTGTACATTCCACACGCCATAAATGGTTTTTACATGATTTAAATAGTTGAAAAAAACTCAAAAGAAAACTATTTCTTGACAAGTTAAAATTCGAATCTCAGTGTCCATAAATAAAATTTTATTGGAACACAGCCACATTTGTTCATTTATGTATTATCTGACTGCTTTCACACTGCAATGGCAAAGTTGAGTGAATGCATTGGTGACCTTATGGTTTACATAGTCGAAAATAGTTACTCTCTGGCCTTTGCAGAAAAAGTTTGCTGATTCTAACTAAGAGGGATGAAGTGTTCCATACATACATGATGCATCTCCCTCCTTATGATATTTGCCAGGTATTTTTATGGATCAGGAGACTAAGTAGCCATTATCAAAACCTCTGAAGGTCAAAACTGAATTTGCTACAGATTTTTAGTGCAAGGGAGATGGAAAATCCCCAGGCTTTCCATACAGTTTGGGAGTGCCATACCTGAGGAACAGAGAGGAATCAGAAGTTGACTGGGTTACTAAAACTATAGCTCAGTTCAATGCATTGATTGGATTGAGATAAGCCCTTCACCCTTCCTAAGAAAGGAAAAGGGTTCCATAGCAGGTAGAAGATATCATGTGGAGCTTCTACAGTTCTTTGATACAGTAGCCACCATACAAACAAAATACTAGACATATAAAGAAGCATGAAGATAAGCCTGACAATCAAAAGAAGAGAAAAAATAACAACAGACCCACAGGTGATCTAAATATTGAAGTTAGCAGAAAAGGACTTTAAAGTAAAGGTGATTAATATCTTAAATAGAAAACACAATGAACAAAATGGATGAAAGGATTGAGAATTTCACAGAAAAATTGGAATCTATTAAAAAAACAAGTATATATTCCTGAAGTGAAAAATTTAGTGCCTGAAATTAACTCATTGGATGGGTCTCACAGCTGACTAAATATATGGGTGGACAAAAATAGTTTTATAGTTGTGAGTATGCAAAACACAGGGTTTATTCTTATATTATTACTTGCTAATTATTGTATTATTTTTTCCCTAGAGGCCCAGTACACGAAATTCATGCACTGGGTAGGGGGGTGTCCCTCAGCCCAGCCTGCACCCTCTCCATTCTGGGACCCCCTGTGGGAACAGGCCTAAACCAGCAGTCGGACATCCCTTTCACAATCCAGGACTGCTGGCTCCCAACTGCTCACCTGCCTGCCAGCCTGATCACCCCCTAACCACTCCCCTGCCAGCCTGATCAAAGCCTAACTGCTCCCCTGCCAGCCCGATCGTTCCCAACTGCCCTCCCCTGCCGGCCTGGTCACCCCCAACTGCCCTCCCCTGCCAGCTTGGTCACCCCCAACTGTCCTCCCCAGCAGGCCTGGTCACCCCCAACTGTTCTCCTCTGCCGGCTTGGTCGCCCCTAACTGCCCTCCCCTGCTGTCCTGTTTGCCCCCAACTGCCCTCCCCTGCTGTCCTGTTTGCCCCCAACTGCCCTCCCCTGCTGGCCTGATCACCCACAACTGCCCTCCCCTGCCGGCCATCTTGTGGCGGCCATCTTATGACCACATGGGGGTGGCCATCTTGTGACCACATGGGCGTGGCCATCTTGTGACAAAATGGGTGTGGCCATCTTGTGCAAGGGTGTGATGGTCAATTTGCATATTGCCTCTTTATTATATAGGATACTAGCAACTGTAAATCTACTTTTGCCCACCCCTGTACAAGGGAGGGCTGAAGTAATGAACTCAAATAGAGGTCAATAGAAAAGAACCCACCTGAAGCAGAGAGAGCAAAAAGAATGGGAAGACTAGAACAAAGTATGAGAAAGTATTTTGTAGGGACTAGTATATTTAAGTATTCCAATTACTGAGAACCTGAATGCTGAATATCATCCCAATTTTATACAAAAGAAACAAAAATAGAATTTTTAACACTTTTAACTTCACTCAGCAATTTATTACTGATCTGTCCCATTCTTTGTAATATAAATGAGATAATATGTAAACTAAATTATTAGTCAACAGATGTCACTAATGGCTATTTGTAACAATAACTCATCACTGTTTTATAACTTTAAACATCTTTATTCCTTTCCTGTTTTAACACTAGCTTTTTAAAAAAGCCTGCTAAAAACTTTATGCATAAAGTGTTTTAATAGAGATAAAAAATAAGGAAGTACAAAGAAACACATTATAATGATGGAGATTAAGATTCAAGATGGAGATTTTATGATGGCTAATCCTTTGGGAGGATAGAGAACCTTTGATCAGTTCAAAGGATGCAGAAATTTATAAGAGAGGCGATATTAGCCTTAATTACTCAGAATATCATGAGAATGAATCTTAAAAAGGCAGGAATAAAATTACATAGGCTAACTGGTTCTAAACCAGAGGGATCCACATCACAATTATTTGAGTTGTTTTCAGTTTTCTAAAATTCACTCAAACTAAGAAATATAAGTAAAAATCTCCAGTGGCCTCTAAGCGGGTGATTATAGGAAAAGCTCCATAGGGAATTCTCAATGCATATTCCTCTATTTAATAATGTCTGACATAAGCTACAGGTAAGTTAAAAATTTGAAGCCTTTCAACAATTTTTGAGAAGTGACAACCTAAAGGTAAAAGGGCCTTTCACATTTGTGTGAGCTGAATCTTTGACCAGACTTTGAACAAGAACATAAATTGAGAAAATAAATAGAAGTGTTAGAGAACTTAGTCAGTTTATGGCATTTTTAAGCAAATTAGACACATTCAGACTTATATAAAATATTTGTTACATGCTTATTGTAGTATGCCTGATAAAACTATTTCCTAGTACACTTTTTACTGGCACCGAGCAAAGACTGCCACAAGATGGCAGTAAAGATACATTTGGGAAGGGAGCAGGGAGAACCACTTAATGTTTTTTGTATGTTATGGACCCCTTCTCAGAATAATGTTTTTTAATGCATTAAATAAAATACATAGTAATCTATGACCTCCTTAAATGTATTAACCTACAATATATAACAAAATATCTAATAAAGGCCATAGTTTTGAAGTAGTTGTAAGTGTAAATATTTTAAGATAACTACAACTGCAGTGTAATACGAAAATATCTGTGATTTCTATTAGTGACAGAATCTAAGATACTGTTAATACTATTTTGGTTTGTTCCTTACATTCATTATTGAAGTAAATGTCAATTTTTTTTTTTATTGATGTCAGAGAGGAAGGGAGAGGGAGGGGGAGAGAGAGAGAGAGAGAGAGAGAGAGAGAGAGAGAGAGAGAGAGAAACAGAGAAACATCAACGATGAGAGAGAATCATGGATCAACTGCCTCCTGCTCACCCCACACGGGATTGAGCCTGCAACTCAGGCATGTGCCCTGACTGGGAATCGAACCCAGGACCTCCTGGTTCCTAGGTCAACACTCAACCGCTGAGCCACGCCGGCCGGGCAGTAAATGTCAATTTTTAATTAGAGGTTAATGAAAGTAGAGATAAATTCCCCCCATCCAAGTTCATAGATCACACGAATTCTATCCACAGACACCCCCCCCCCAAACTTAAGCACTGCATTCTATGGAAAACTGTATCAGTTCCATGGGTAGTAATTACTAATGATCTGGTTGTTTGTAATATTTTTGCTGGTGAAGTTACATATAGGTATATCATTTTTCTAAAATGGCAGGTGTAAAATAATCATTGTATATACCTTTATTTCTTATCTTTGTTTTTCACCATAAAACTGGAAATTAAATGTCTGGGGGGGAAAAGGTGTGTTTCCAAAATGTAGTAAAATCATTTTAAAAACAAATCAGATTTTTAAAAACATATTTAAAATAAAAACTTCCTAAAAATATTTTTTCTGATGTCACAAAATATAAAAGTAGTTCTCTCTTACTTAGCACACACAGAGTATTATACACAGAACTTTGTGCACATTATTATATTGAATACTAAAAATAATTATATGACATTGTTACTCCTCTAATCTCCATTTTACTGAAGAGCTAAGGTTTTGTGTTGGGGATCAGGTAAACCTGGGTTCATTCGTTACTCCACCACTTATCAGCTGAGTGACATTGGTCAAGTTTCTTAACATCTCTAAATTAAAATTTCCCTATCTATAAAACAAAGATAATATAAATGTATCATCTATCTCTTGGTGGTATTCAGAGACAATGCATGAAAATAACATAGCATCCTGCCTGGCACACAGTCAGCTGATCAAAATCACCAGTGATATACACATTGCCAAATCCAGGAATCAATTCTCAATCCCACCTCATGCAATCCATCAGTAGCTTTTAACACAGATTATTACTCCCACCTCCTAGAAACAGTCTCTTCACTTGGCCTTTGGGATACCACTTGCTTTTGGTTCTCTTACTTCACTGACTGGCTATTCCTTTTCAGTCTTCTCTGCTATATTTTCCTAATCTTCTTAACTTCAAAAAAATTGGAGTATCCAAATGGCTCAATGCTTAGACCTCTTCTCTGAGGCTCTAGATGATCTCATGTAGTTCCATAGTTTTAAATACTGCATATAGGCTAGGACTGTGAAATTTATAAACCAGCCCAGACCTCTCCTGCAGTCTATAGATTCACATTGCTAGCTGCTTAGTCAACATCTGTACATCTTTAGATGACTATTTAGGAGTTCAAATTTAACATATCCAAAGCTTAACACTTCATTTGCCTCCCCCCAAATATGCTTCTCCCACATTTTTCCCTATCTCAATAAATGTCAACTCCATTCTTGCAGTTTTTTTAAGTTACAGTGTCTCTCACACAACATATTCAATCCATTTGGGAAATCCTGTCCATTATACCATAGGACTTTCTCCATAACCCAATCCCTTTTCACCACCTTCACTGCTAGTGCCCTAATTAATGCCAATAGGATCTTTCTCCTGGTGTACTGAAATAGCTTCCTAAATGGTCTCCCTTCTTTCACCCTTTTCCCCCTATAGTCTCTTCTCCCCATAGCTAAGAGTGATCTTTAAAAAAACCATATCATGCCACTCCTCTGCTCAAAACTGCCTAGTAGCTTCTCTTCTCACTTAAAATAAAAAATAAAAACCTTATTATGTCTCTTTGTGTCTTAGCATTCCATTGTTTTCTGAACATGTCTCTTATTACTCTCACTGCACCCATCATCACCACATCTTGCCAACTCTGTTTCAGCCCTATTGGCCATTTTGTGGTTACTCAAACATGCCTCAAGTATATTATACTTGCTCTGTTCTGCTCCTCTGAGGCATTTCCCTAAGATATCTATGGGCTCACATCCTTACCTCCTTCAATTACACTTTTCTAGAAAGCTTTCTCTGGCCACCCTATTTAAGATTTTAAATTATCCAGGTACTCCATATGCCCCTCCCTGTTTTATTTTTCTGCATAGTGCTTACCTCTCTCTGACATATTATTTATTTTACTTAATTAATTGTCTGTTTTACCCAACTTGAATGTTATGTCCATATTGGGAGAGATTTTTAACTTTTTTTCCCACTGATGTATTCCTAGTACCAACAATAAATTTGTTGAATGAATGACTAATTTTTTTTTCATTTTAATACTTTACCAGGTGCTACACAGTTTATGCCTGACCCCAAGCTCATGGATCATGGACAGTCCCATCCAGAAGATGTAGATATGTACAGCACTAGAAGCTGAAATAGTCTACATAGAGAATTACAAGATGTGTGAAGTTCCAAATGATAATGAAAGAAATCATGTAATGGGTAATTGTGATGCATAGAGCATAATTTAAAGCAAATTTATCCCATATATCTTCTAATGTATAGTTTGACCAATCAAGGAAGTGATTAAAACACAAACAGAAAATACAATCGAAACAATAGTAAATGATTGGTGAAGAGGCAGAGGTAGTAGTATTAAGATGCATTTGATGACTTAAGGGTGTTTATAAACAAAAAATAGAGTAAATATGTGAACAATTATGAGACTAAGATCTGAAAAAATATGTATGTACTTATACACACATATATTTGCTTTAGCTTTTTCTCACTATCAATTCCCAACTTGTGACATTAATGTCAGCTAAATTAGAATGGTTTGTGGAAGGATATATTCTCTATCCTTCTCTTTTTTCATTTCCCAGAGCAGGAATAAAATATCCATATTTTATGACACTTGGGCTTGGCTTTGTCTCTTTGTTTTATTAATGTTGACTTCTCTTAAATATCCAAAAACACCTGTAACTATTTAGGAGGACCATACGCTCCATGGGACCTCCAATGCTGCTTAGCAGACCTTCTACTGGTTCCTAGGTGGTTTCCTATTCTGTTCCTCAGGAGAGGTTATTAGAGACCTTTTATTCTCAAGTCTCCTAACCTTGCCTTTATTCTTGAGCTACATTTTCTTCTATAATTGTCATATTTCATTAAAAAGTAATTAATGTCACTTTCTTACTTCCTCACTATCAATTCCTAACTTATGACATCCTGACCTTTATACTTACTTGAATTTTCTGTAATTATTCACTATTCACCGACCACTCCCTCTTTGAAACACACTCCTTCCCTTTGCTCTCTGTCATTCCTGCTTCTCTTGTTATTCTTCATTCTTCTCTTGCTCTGAATCCCTTAAATGCCTAGGCTTCTCAGGTTATATTCCTAGTCTTCTTTTTCCTCATTCAATATGCATTCTAATTTTCTTTTTTATTAGTCCTCACCCGAGGATATTTTTTCTAGTGACTTTTAGAGAGAGGGGAGGGTAGGAGAGGGAGAGGGAGACTGGGATGGAGGAAGAAGGGAGAGGGGGGAGGAGAAAAACATTGTTGTGGATGTGAGAGAGACACATTGATTGGCTGCCTTCCACATGTAACCTGACCAGCAACCCTGGTACGTGCCCTTGACTGGGAATCCAACCCAAGACCCTTTGATGCATTGGCGGACTTTGTAACCACTGACCAATACTGGCCCAGAGCTATGCACTCTCATTTTCATTCAACATACTTCACTGGCTTCAGGAACCATTTATATGTCCTTATTACTTATATGTTCAGCTCCAGTATGTCTCCAGAGCTGTAGACCTATCTTTCTAATTATTTATTAGTTGTATCCATCTTACATTCCATAGATGTCCCCAATGTTAAAATGCCTTAGACTAAATTGTCTCTGCCTCTCTCTCCTTATTTCTGTTTCTCAGATCTATTCTACCTTCTCTCCTTGCTCTCATTGCAGTCTTCATCATCACTTTCCTAAATTATTACAGGAGCCTTCTTGTTAATCTGCCTGCTGTCAGTCTTGCTCTCTGTCACTTCAGAATGTGTTCTGCTTGAAAGCAATAATAAACCAATTAATAGTAGCTTAGCCCTAACCAGTTTGGCTCAGTGGATAGAGCATCGGCCTGCGGACTCAAGGGTCCCGGGCTCAATTCCGGTCAAGGGCATGTACCTTGGTTGCGGGCACATCCCCAGTAGGGAGTGTGCAGGAGGCAGCTGATAGATGTTTCTCTCTCGTCGGTGTTTCTAACTCTCTATCCCTCTCCCTTCCTCTCTGTAAAAAAAATCAATAAAATATATTTAAAAAATAAAATAGTAGCTTAAATAAATAAGAGTCTATTAAAGTCTAGAATTAGGCAGTACAGAGTTGGTACAGGAACTCATTGGTGCCATCAAGGATCTGGACATTTTTCCACTCTGGTCTTTAGTATATTGATTTGTAACCTCATGTTCACGAAATGGCTACTGCACCTCTGGGAAACACATACGCATTCAAAGTAGGAAGAAAGGTTAGGACAAACTGTGCACCAAATGCTTCTGACCCCCATTTATCAGAAAAGTAAATGCTTTATTAGAAACCCTCTCAGAAGCCTTTTCTCTATATCTTGACTAGAGCTTGTCATATAGCCACAACAAAGGTGACTCAAAGGAGATTGGCAAATCATTTGTTTTCTATGATAAGGCAAGGGAGAAGGGATTTGGAATAGGTGTTGAGTTTGAAATAACATACAGTGTCTGCTACCCTATTCTTCTAACCTGTCATATTATTATGACATAGTTGTCTTTCTTACTATTATAGATTGTCTTTTGGAAATCTTCAGACCCTTATCATTGCCTACAGGATCAAACCAAGACTCCTTAGCATGCATACAAGGTCCTTCATATATGATACCAGCTCAACTTTAATCCTATCTTCCCTCTCCCCACCACACTACTGCCAATGTATATTTTTTGTATAGCATACCACTTTCTTCTTGAACATGCTCTGCTCTTTTATTCTTCTCTCTCTGCATATGCTGGTGCCTCCTCTTAGAATATTTTTCTGTCTCATCCTGTTCCATATTCCATCTTCCTCATCTTTCAAGTCCAGTTCTGGTGTCATTGTTCTGCAAGGTAGGATTTAGATGCGCTCTCTTGTACATTCTCATACACTTTGTACTTATAGCTGCAATAGTCTATACAACTTAATATAAAACTAAAACTGGTATTTTTTTCACAGATAAGGCTCCACGTGGTACCTAATTGTAGGTATGAGACAATCATCTTTGTGTAGTTTTTATGCCCATGACACACCCTGGTACATAGTAGGAACTCACATTTTGTACCATGCTAGTTGTAATACAGCATGCAAAAATAATTATAATTCTATCAAAGGACATATATTCTACTTGAAAGGATGGAAACATATAGAAATACAGTGATATGAGTGCTATCTTCCCTAAGTATAACCAAAGAACTACAGATGATCAAAAATGGAATGTAGTTCTGAGAACATGTCAAGGTGGGGAAGCAGTTCACTTACTAGTTTTTTATGAGTCATGTCTTCAACATTAGCTTCAGTATTTTAAATGCTTTCTTTGTACTTCAGATCTGTTTATAATCAAACATATCTATATTTCATGAAATATAAGACATATTATCTATACTAATAAAAGGGTAATATGCTAATTAGCCCAGGTGGACCAGACATCTTCCAGACTTCCGACTTCCTTCTAGACAGTTAGGGGGCGACCAGGCCAGCAGGGGGGGCAGTTAGGGGGTGACCAGGCCAACAGGGGGGGAGTTAGAGGGCAGCCAGGCTGACAGGGGTGCAGTTAGGGGGCAACCAGGCCAGCAGGGGACCAGTTATGGGGCAATCAGGCCAGCAAGCAGAAGCAGTTAGGGGCAATCAGGCAGGCAGGTAGAGGCTATTAGGGGCGATCAGGCAGGCTGGCAGGGGGGCAGTTAGGTGGTGACCAGGCCAGCAGGGGGAAAGTTAGGGGGCGACCAGGCCAGTAGGGGGGCAGTTAGGGGGTGACCAGGCCAGCAGGGGGGCAGTTAGGGGGCGACTGGGCCAGCAGGGGGGCCAGTTAGGGGGTGACCAGGCCAGCAGGGGACCAGTTAGGGGGCAACCAGGCCGGCAGGGGACCAGTTAGGGAACGAATAGGCCGGCAAGCAGAGGCAGTTAGGGGCGATCAGGCAGGCAGGCAGGTGAGTGGTTAGGAGCCAGTGGTCCTGGATTGCGAGAGGGATGTCCAACTGCCGGATTAGGCCCCATGCAGGATGGGATCTAAACCGGCAGTCAGACATCCCCCGAGGGGTCTTGGATTGGAGAGGGTGCAGGCCGGGCTGAGGGACAACCCCCCCCACCCCCGTGCATGAATTTCGTGCACCGGGCCTATAGTCTCTAATAAAAAATGCTGCCAGTTATTATACTTATTCCAATTTCAGATATGTTAAGATGTAAAAAATAGAAGCATCTTAAATTTAGTGAGATATGGTAAGTAAAAAATAAATATCCTAAAGCCAAATATAAGTGATTTTTTAATTATGTGCTCTTTTGTATCATCAACTCTGCCACTAGTTTTAGTTTGGTAATGGAGAGGTGACTGAATCGCAACATCTGTTTCAGAGTGAAAAATTCATTAAACTACAGCTTAATCACTTGCTCTATTGTACAACACTCAGGCAAACTGCTGTTGGACTCAGTTGAAACTGAAATGTTGGAGCCTATGTTGGGACAAGTTGTGATGAGTCCTCTTTCACTCTCCCCTTGCTGCGCACAGTAGTTTTTCTTTGTTAATCCTGAAAAGATACCAGCACTCCCTGAAGACAGCACTCCGTAGACTCAGACAACAGCGTGGTGATAACCAGGGGTGATAAATGGTGATGGAGACATGACTTTGGGTGGTGAAAATACAATACAATATACAGATATTATAGGATTGTACACCTGAAACCTATGTAATTTTATTAACCAATATCACCCCCATAAATTCTATAAAAAGGAAAAAAGATATAATGTAAAATTTAAAAATGGAAGCTGAAGAATTCCATTTAACATGTTACTTGCTTCAGTTAAAAGAAATGAAATGTGAAACCGTATATCTAGTTGTTATATATTCTTAATAGCTTGTGTTGAAACTCAACTCATGAATGTATTTCATATATCTTTTTCCTAATTGGAAATGTAGTTCCAAAGGTAATGGAAAAGATTTTGAATTTATCTTAACGGTCAGTGGAGAGGAAATCAGTCCTATCACTATCATCATATCACAGAGTATATTTTTATTAATTTCTAGACAAACCAACTCAAAATGTAAAAGTATTTTGTCAAAATAAAAGTATAGCTATAATAATGTGGCTTATTCAAACCTTGATGGGAACTAATAAAATATTCTAATCTGATTGAGTCTTCACTTTATACAAGGATAACTAGGACAATGATCAAGCTCTTAAAATAGATATGAGTTACATTAACTTAAATATTATACTAAAGCCTTATCTCTACTCCTTAAATTAAAATATGCCATTTTAATTTATAAAGTACTAGAGGCCTGGTGCACAAAATTCGTGCATTGGGGGGGGGTTGTCCCTCAGCCCAGCCTGCACCCTCTCCAATCTGGGACCCCTCAAGGGATGTACGACTGCCCAGCGGGATCGGACCTAAACGGGCAGTCGGACATCCCTCTCACAATCCAGTACTGCTGGCTCCCAACTGCTTGCCTGCCTGCCTTTCTGATTGCCCCTAACCGCTTCTGCCTGCCAGCCTGATCACCCCCTAACCACTCCCCTGCCAGCCTGATCGATACCTAACTGCTCCCCTGCTGGCCCGATTGCCCCTAACTGCCCTCCCCTCCTGGCCCAGCAACCTCTAACTGCCCTCTACTGCCAGCCTGGTCACCCCCAACTGCCCTCCCCTGCAGGCTTGGTTGCCCCCAACTGCCCTCCCCTGCAAGCCTAGTCCTTCCCAACTGCCTTCCCCTGCCAGCCCAGTCACCCCTAACTGCCCTCCCCTGCAGGCCTGGTTGCCCCCAACTTCCCTCCCCTGCTGGCCTGGTCCCCCCCAACTGCCCTCCCCTGCTGGCCTGGTCCCCCGCAACTTCCCTCCCCTGCTGGCCTGGTCCCCCCCAACTGCCCTCTCCTGCAGGCCTGGGTCCCCCTCAACTGCCCTTCCCTGCAGGCATGGGTCCCTCCCAACTTCCCTCCCCTGCTGGCCTGGTCCCCCCCAACTGCCCTCTCCTGCAGGCCTGGGTCCCCCTCAACTGCCCTTCCCTGCAGGCATGGGTCCCTCCCAACTTCCCTCCCCTGCAGGCCTGGTCCCCTCCCCCAATTGCCCTCCCCTGCAGGCCTGGGTTCCCCTCAACTGTCCTCCCCTGCAGGCCTGGTCCCTCCCAACTGCCCTCCCCTTCTTGCCTGATCGTCCACAACTGCCCTCCCCTGCCTGCCATCTTGTGGCAGCCATCTTGTGTCCACATGGGAGCAGCCATCTTTAACCACATGGGGCAGCCATCTTGTGTGTTGGAGGGAGTGATGGTCAATTTGCATATTACTCTTATTAGATAGGATAAGTAATAATGTAAGTGTAGTTTGACTTCAGTAAAGTTGTATGACATAAATGTCCTCTATGTAAAGTAATTAGCCAATCCAGATGTTGTATGTAAAATAGTATGTGGTAAATCTATAGGTCACTTTGACTAGGGAGAGGGAAGAGTCGGTATAAAGAAGATAATGCTTTGAATTTAGAATGTTTTTCTGCCAAAAAAGAATATCTTTGTGTTTTTTAAACTATTAAAGTAATAAAATCTCACTCGACAAAATTTCAAATACAGAAATGTATAATGAAGAAGGTTTAAGTTCTGTATAATACAAACTTTAAGAGATAAGCCATCTTTTAACAGTGTGCAATATATTCTTCCAATTTTTTCTATACATACACAAACATGAGTACATACTACATATTAAAAAAAGAAATCAACTAATGACAAGTGCTGGTGAGGATGTGGAGAAAAGGGAACACTAGTACACTGCTGGTGGGAGTGCAGACTGGTGCAGCCACTATGGAAACCATTATGGAGTTTTCTCAAAAAATTAAATATGGAACTGCCATTTGACCTTGTGATTCCACTTCTAGGAATATATCCTAAGAAACCTGAAACACCAATCAGAAAGAATGTATGTACCCCTATGTTCATAGCAGCACAATATACAATAGTATACAATATACAATATACAATTAATAGCTAAGATCTGGAAACAGCCAAAGTGTTCATCAGTAGATGAGTGGATAAAAAAGCTGTGGCACATTTATACTGTGGAATACTATGCAGCAGTAAAAAAGAAGGATCTCTTACTCTTTGAGACAGCATGGAGGGACCAGGAGAGTATCATGCTGGTCCCTCCAGCATGATAAGTATCATATTATCTCACTCATATGTGGAATCTAATTAACAAAATAAACATGAACGAAGTGGATCCAGAGACATAGAAGCATGGAACAGAGTGTGGAATCTCAGAGGGAAGGTTGGGGAGGGTGGGTGGGTGGGAGGTAATCAACCAAAGACCTTGTATGCATATATGCATAACCCCTGGATACAGATAGTGGGGTGGTGAAGGCCAGGGGCAGGGGGTGGGGATGGGCTAGAGGGAGTCAATGGGGGAAAAAGAGGGGCATTTGTAATACTTTCAACAATAAAGATTTATTTTTTTTAAAAAAAAACACACCTTAGTTTATCTATTTACACCCTTCTCCTCTGCTTAATAGTAATTATATGCTATAAAACTGATTTTGTTTCCACAGTGGAGAACATGTACTCCAGATTAAATTGCAAGAGGAATATTTTTTTACTTAAGGGTTGTTGTTTTTTAAAATTTTTATTTATTGTTGAAAGTATTACAGATTTCCTATTTTTTCCCCATTAACCCATTCTAGCCAGCACCCTCTGCTGGCCCAAGGCATTCACCACCCTATTTTCTGTGTCCATGGGTTATTCATACAAGTTCTTGGTTGATCTCTTCCCATTCACCCACCCTCCCCCACCTTCTCTTTGAGGTTCAGCAGTGTGTTCCATGCTTTTATGTCTCTGGGTCTATTTTGTTCATCAGTTTCATTTGTTCCTTAGATTCCACATATGAGTGAGATCCTGCAATACTTGTCTTCACTGATGGGCTTATTTCACTTAGCATAATATTCTCCAGGTCCCTGCATACTGTCTCAAAGAATAAGAGATCCTTCTTTTTTACTGCTGCAAAATATTCCATTATGTACCATAGATTTTTTTATCGACTCTACTGATGGGCAATTGGGCTATTTCCAGATCTTAGCTATTGTGAATTGCAGTACTATGAACACAGGGGTGCATATATTCTTTCTGATTGGTTGTTTCGGGTTTCATAGGCTATATTCCTAGAAGTGGGATCACTGGGTCAAATGGCAGTTCCACTTTTAATTTTTTGAGGAAACTCAATACTGGTTTTCATAGTGGCTGCACCAGTTTGCATTCCCACCAGCAGTGTACTAGGGTTCCCCCTTTTCCACATCTTCACCAGCACATGCCATTTGTTGATTTGTTGATGTTAGACATTCTGACAGATGTGAGGAGATACCTCTTTGTCATTTTAATTTACATCTCTCTGATTGTTAATGACTTTGAGAATTTTCTCATGTCTCTTGACCATCTGTATGTCCACTTTATAGAAGTGTCAATTTATGCCCTTTGATGATTTTTAAATTGGATTGTTTGGCTTTCTTTTGTTGAGGAGTATGAGTTCCTTATATAGTTTGGATATTAACCCCTTATCAGATGTATCATCTGCAAATATGTTCTCCCATACAGTGGGCTCCCTTTTAATTTTGTTGATGGTTTCTTTTGCTGTTGAGAAGCTTTTTATTTTGGTGTTCCTATTTATTTATTTTGTCATTTGTTTCACTTAAACTAGGAGATGTATTGAGAAACATATTGCTAAGAGATATGTCTGAGATTTTGCTGCCTAAGTCTTTTATCCATTTCGAGTTTATCATTGTATATGGTGTAAGTTGATTTCTAGTTTCATTTTTTGCATGTATCTGTCCAATTTTCCCAACACCGTTTATTGAAGAGACTGTCATTACTCCATTATTTGCTCTTGCCTCCTTTGTCAAATATTAGTTGAGCGTAATGGCTTAGGTTGATATCTGGGGTCTCTGTGCTGTTCCATTGATCTATATGCCTGTTCTTGCGATAGAACAGGCTATTTTGTAATATAACTTGATATCTGGTATTGTGATTCCTCCAACATTGTACTTCTTTCTAAAGATGGCTGTGGCTATTTAGGGTCTTTTTTGGTTCCTTATGAATTTTTGGAGTATTTGTTCCAGATCTATGAAATATGTTGTTGATATTTTAATAGGGATTGCATTGAATGTGTAGGTTGCTTTGGGTAGTATGGACATTTTAATTATGTTAATTCTACCAATCCATGAACATGGTGTATTCTTCCACTTGTTTATATCTTCCTCTATCTCTTTCTTCAATGTCCTGTAGTTTTCCAAGTACAAGTAATTTTACCTCCTTGGTTAAGTTTATTCCTAAGTATCAGGTTTTTTTGTTTTGTTATTGTTGCAATGGTAAATGGATTTAGATTTTTAATTTCTCTTTCTGAGAATTCATTATCAGTGTATAAAAATGCCATAGATTTCTGCTTGTTAATTTTATAACATGCTGTGTCGCCAAATTAATTTATTAAATTGAGTAGTTTTTTTGGTCGAGACTTTTTGGTTTTCTATGTACAATATCATGTCATCTGTGAATAATGAGAGTTTTACTTCCTCCTTTCAAATTTGGATGCCTTTTATTTCTTCTTGTCTGATCATTGTGGCTAGCATTTCCAGCATTATGTGGAAAAAGAGTGGTGAAAGTGGACATCCCTGTCTTTTTCCTGTTCTTAGGGGAAATTGTTTTAGTTTTTGCCCATTGAGTATGATGTTGGCTGTAGGTTTGTTATATAAGGCTTTTATTAGGTTGAAGTATGATCCCTCTATTCCCACTTTGCTGAGAGTTTTTATCAAAAATGGATGTTGGATTTTGTGGATTACTTTTTCTGTGTCTATTGATATGATCATGTGATTTTTGTCCTGCAATTTATTTATATGATGTATCACATTTATTGATTTACAAATATTGTACCAGCCTTGCATCCCTGGAATAAATCCTACTTGGTCATGGTGTATGATTTTTCTAATATATTGCTGGATCTGATTTGCTAATATTTTGTTGAGGATTTTAGCATGTAAGTTCATCAGGGATAGTGGCCTGTAATTCTCTTTCTTTGCAGTGACTTTATCTGTTTTTGGAGTTATGGTAATGCTGGCCTCATAGAGCTTGGAAGTGTTCCTTCCTCTTGGACTTTTTGAAACATTTTGATGAAGATAGATGATAGTTCTTCTTTGAGTATTTGGTAAAACTCACCTGTAAAGCCACCTGGACAAGGAATTTTGTTTGCTGAGAGTTTTTTGGTTACCATTTCAATTTTATCAGTTGTTATTGGCTTATTCAGGCTTTCTAATTCTTCCTGATTCAGGTTTAGAATAGTGTCTTTTTCTAGGAGTTGGTCCATTTCATTCACATTGTCCAGCTTACTGGAATATGGTTGTTCATAGTATTTTCTTACAATCCGTTGTATTTCTGTGGTGTCTGTTGTTACTTCACTGCTTTCTTTTCTGATTTTATTTATTTGATTCCTCTCTCTTTGTTTCTTGATGAGTCTGGCTAAAGGTTCATCAATCTTGTTTGTCCTTTCAAAGAACCAGCTCTTGAGTTCATTGATCTTTTGCATTTTTTTTTTAGTCTCTATGATATTTATTTCTGCTCTGATCTTTGTTATTTCCTTTTACTTAC
The DNA here is from genome assembly GCA_025583905.1 of Ia io. NCBI lineage: Eukaryota > Metazoa > Chordata > Mammalia > Chiroptera > Vespertilionidae > Ia > Ia io. The sequence continues at coordinate 34,169,491 of JAJQQW010000001.1, read as the reverse complement.
TCTAGGCTTTTCTTGTTCTTTTTCTAATTCTTTAAGTTGTAGTATTATATTGTTTATTAATAATTTTTTCGTGGGTTTTTTGTTTTGTTTTGTTTTTGAGGTAGTCCCATAATGCTATGAACTTCCCTCGCAAGACTGCTCTCCCTGTGTCCCATAGATTTTGGGTTGTTTTCTGTTCATTTTCATTTGTTTCCAGTAAGTTTTTTTATTTCTTTCTTGATCTCATTGGTTACTTATTCATTATTTAAAACATGCTGTTTAGCTTCCATGTGTTTGAATGTTTTTGAATATTGAGTGTTTTTACTGTATTTGGTCTCTAATTTCATGCCCTTATGGTCAAAGAAGATACTTAATATGATTTCAATGTTCTTGAACTTGCAGAGACTTGTTTTGTGTCCTAACATGTGGTCTATCTTTGAGAATGTCCCTGTGCACTTGAGAAGAATATCTATTCTGCTGTTTTGGGGTGAAATTTTCTGTAACCCTCAATTAACTCCATCTGATCCAGTGTGTCTTTTATAGTCACTGTTTCCTTGTTGATTTTTTGGTCTGGAAAATATATCCAGTGAAGTCAGTGGGGCCCCCAGCTTATGGCAGAGGATGGGAAACAGAAATTCTAGGCCTGGGAAATACATTCTCCCAAAATAGTCCATTGGGGAGAATGCTGAGATTCTGGGGAGGGGCAGATCCTAAACCAAGGACAGAAGACATTGCTCTGTGGTGTAAACTTTTAGTGTGTTGTGCATGCCTGTATAAGAGTGTTTGTTGATGTTTTCTATCTCTTTGTTGTTTGTTTAATTTGTTTAAAGATAAGGCAAGTCCCGCTTTGGGGAAACCCAGTTATGTGTGGTGGGGCTGAACATGTGACAGAGACTACAGAAAAAGTCCCAGCAGCTGCCAAGAATTTTTTATCTTGGGGACCCTTCCTCTCTCCCTCTCAGAATGTTGGCCACCAGAAACTCTTAGCTAGTGAGATTTCTGTCTGTATATTTATAATGTAGTTTTGGCTTTCTATCTTTTGGGGACTTTAGTTTGCTCTTCCCTGGTTTATGAATATGGGAAAGTAAGCTAAAGAGGCTGGTTTGAGCAACAAGGTTAATGCTTCCATGATAATGGGCAGTTCTTGAATGAGGATGGACCCCATTACAAGGGTGACTCCCAGGTCCCGGGGGCATATGACTCCCAGCCAGATTAGCATGTCCTTTCTTTGAACAGAAAGGGCAGTCATGGTTAACAGCATAATTAATATTTCCCATAACTATAACTAGCCCCCAATGTTCTGTTTTTCCGCATAACACTGGGAGGAACCGATCTGTAGAAATACCCTCTAGCTGTGAAGCAGGGGCACTCCCGTTTTTATAAAGAAAAATAAAATAAAATAGTACTTTCACATTGAGTTATCCCTGTTACAAAATTGGTCAAGAAAATTCTTTAGGTAATAATTGGCTTTAAAAATCTCAAAGTTGTTAAGATATAATAAATAAGATGTAACTAAAATGAAGGATTTATGATAAAGCTTTTCTGTAATAATTATAAATATGTTAATAATAAAAGTCCAATCACTCAAGAGGAGATTGACTATGCTCTCTGTTGGAGGAAAGGGCCAGTCGTCCTTCTCCCTGTAAAAGTAGAGAAACCTAAAAGAGAACAAGGGCAGACAGAGAAATTAGATCCTTTGTCCTACCTTTCCTTCCCTTTGCGACCAGGAGACAATCTGAGAGAACAGCCAAGATGGTGATTTAAAATCCCAGCCTCCCCCTCATCCAATAGCCCTGAAGCCTCTTCACCACCAGAAACCAGCTTTTCTAGGTTGTGAAAGGAGTTGGAGCAAAAACAAACAAAAAAAAACAACGCCCCCCCCCCCAAAAAAAAAAAAAGTTAAAACCTCTGTTGGAAGACCCATGTGGCTTAGCTGACCAGCTAGACCCATTTTGGGGCCCATAAATGTATACATAGACCTGAGTTAATGTCTATCATGGGAATACTATTCTCAGGAAAAGAAGGGGGAATGATTTGAAGGTTGGTTATGGCTATCTGGGAAGGGAGGACCTGGCTGGCCCTGGTGTGCTTCCAGCAGATGTAGAATTTCCAAACCCAGGAGCCGCAGTGGGACCTTAGCAACAAGGCCCATAGGGGACACATGAGAGACCTTAGGGAAATTAAAGGGATTAGGAAAGCAGTTCCCTGGTCTCAGAACCTAAATAAAGCCTTCAAGGCAAAGAAGAAGGGCCTTCCGAATTTTACCAAGACTAAAAGGTCAAATGAGAAAGTACTCTGGGCCAGACCCCAAGGACATGTTGGGCCAATAAATATTAAAAATTTCATTTTGTCACCAATAGTTGGCCTGACATCTCAAGAAAACTGCAAAGTTAGAGAACTGGAAGGATAGAAGTGCAGAAGAGCTGTTAAAAAGGCTCAGAAGGTCTTTGTACATAAAGATAAGAAAGGCAGAAACAGAAAGCTAACATAATGTTCACAACTCTAGAACAAGTGACCCAAGGAAGGGCTGGCCATAGGGCCAGAAACAGAAGCCACAGCAGTATAACCCAAACCTTAGCATGTTATCTCTAAGAAAAAATGTGGCAGTTTTGAATCCAAGCAGATAGAGGTCTGGGAACAGGCTGCAGGGCCTGCTCCCTTCTCCCCCCACCTTTATCTCCAGCCTTCTAGGCCTATACATAATTTTCCAAAGACTTTGATAACTTAAAGGCTTTAGAGCATTGCTGGGTTAAATGATAAACATCTAAATATTTTGAAATAACTGAAACATTAATTAATCTGAGTTTGCCTCCTCTAGAGAATCTAGAGGATGAAGTTGAATCTGTAATGAATAAGTCTTGTATTTTATTTGAAATCTCTCTTAAAATATGAATGTATTGCTAATCTGAAGAATGTTAATTACTTAAATGTCACCTAAAAATTAAGGTTAAGAATTGAAAGTATGGCTTTGGTTCAATAGAGAAAGCATAAGGCATGGAAATGCATTTTGAAGGAGAAAGAAAGTGGTTTCTAAAGCTGGTTATTTCTGAAAGTTGTAAGAATGTTTCTGAAAGTTGTAAGAATGTCTGTGAAAGTTATAGAAAGTTTGTAGAAAGAAATGTTAAAAAGAAATTGATTAAATGATACAGGCCAGTAAGCCAGGACAAGCAGAACAGGGAATAGTTTTGCAACCATCTAGAAAATCCAGATGCCAAGCAGTTTACAGCCATCTAGAAAATCCTACCTTCCCTAAACCAAGGACACTTAAGAGTAAATGATTTGCATTTTGCCTCCCTAAACAGAGGGTAAATTGCTTATGTCAATGTACTCAAGGGTACTGATAGCAGAAATCCAATTAGTGTCATTTGCTGTCCACACCCAAGGACAAATGAGGTTAGAAAATAAGCCTTATTTTGGTTAGTTCTTTTCTAGTAAAATGATTATGTTATATTAATCAGGTATTTAATAAAAAAGACTATCTGCCCTAGCTGACTTGGCTCAGTGGATAGAGTGTCAGTCTGCTGACTGAAGGGTCCCAGGTTCGATTCCAGCCAAGGGCACATGCCTGGGTTGCGGGCTCGATCCCCAGTGGGGGGCGTGCAGGAGGCAGCCGATCAATGATTCTCTCTCATCATTGATGTTTCTCTCTCTCCTCCCTTCCTCTCTTAAATCAATAAAGAAATAGATTATTTAAAAAAATAAAAAATACTCTTTTAATCATGGGAACTAAGTTTGCTAGCCTATGTTTGTGTCTAACACACTTTGATATATAATCTTTTGGTAAAATCAAGTTTGACAATCTTTTATGGGTTTGAATTTCAGAAACTTTCTCTTGATCTAGAATTGGCTTTAGATCATCCCAATAGGCTCTGAAATGCCTCAAATGTTTGTTTTCTCTCTCATGAAGGAAAATTTTATACTGAAGGTACATAAGAAACTTTGTCAAATACAGTTATAACTAATAGTCATTAGTTATAATATTATAGAATATTGGGTTTTACAGAAAGGACAACATTCCATGTCATCTACATTATAATGAAATCCATTACCATGTCATTTTAAATTTCTTCTTGTCATTTGGAGACAGTTACTGTTTTGTTATAATGCATTTGGAAAAATATTACATCTTCTGAAGAGTCCATGGAAAGGACTGGCAAGGAAAATCAGAATATCTTAAAGCAAGTTATTTTTCTCCCTATATTATCCCTCCAAAATTTGGCAATTCTTAATGAATGAATCATGGCAATGCATTTCTTTGCATAAATTCAATAAGACTGGTTCCAACGGTGGTTTTATTGACTGAAAACTTTGACTGGAGTGTCATGTTTTAAAGCGTCATGTCTGGACTCTGAAGACTTGGAGCCAATAAGAGTGCCAAGTAGGAGGGCTGCTGAGATGGGCCTTGAAGCCTAGGGTGCAGGCCTGGATGGAGCCGCTGCAGGTACAGATCTTGGTGAGGAATTCACCTAACCCAGCAGATATTGCACACAGGCCTGACAGCAGCTGGATAGCTTGGCTTCTCTGCCCTATGGGGCACATTGAGACTCAATCATGAAATTCCAGCAAAGGCATTCAGTTACCATTCTTGTTGTGTTTATGCAAACAATCAGGCCAAATTGAAACTAGACTAATGCAATAGATAAATTGGTCTTAATTTGGCTCTTTAATAAAAATAAGGGTGATTTTAAGGAGAAAAATTCTATTTCAATAGGAAATTATTAGAACTGAAATGTTTCTTTTCCTTTCCACCAGACCATTTGTTGTAATTCTTGCTGTTCTAATTGTTCAATAATACTAAGTTTTATAATACAGTTTGTCTCCGCCAGGTCACAAGCCCACCTCCTTCTGTGCCCAGGCCTCATCATCCCTCTGACAGAGAGCAAGGATCTCTTGGCTCTGAAAGAAAACTTCATCCCTCTTCAGCATTGAAGCAGTTAGAGGAGCCCACTGATACCCATTTTCCCTGAAAGAATTCAGAGCCAAGATCCTTGAGGGGATGTGTTAGACAGTTAGACAGACATGAGCAGAGCAAGGACGATGGGCCAACTGGAGGAGAAATAGATGGGACCCTGAGACGTGCTCCTCACCACCCCAACTGCTCTGAAGCCAGAAATGAAGAAACCTGTGTAGACTCCCTCTCCCTTCTCTAAGAAAGCCAACAGGTTTTATAACAGCTAATAGATAAAGAATCAGTAAGCCCTGAAGCCTCAGATGTTATTCCAGACCAGATCTCTGGACTGCTATTACAATCACTTGGGTGATGAAAATGTAAATTAAAAACATTCACCAGCTCCTAGGTTCACTGTCATAATAACTGCTAACTATGAGGTTCATGACAGTCTTTTTAATGGAAATTGTAGGTGATTTTTCAGGAACCAATAAAGCATGTTCACAACACAGCAAATTGATAAATCTGGTTACTGCCTGAGAAGGGTATTGCAAGGGAGGGTAAAAGATTTTCCTTTTTACTTTATATAATTTGGTATTTTTTCCCAAAAAAATTAGGAGTATATGTTACTTTTGAATTAAAAAAAAATTCCTCCAAATTAAATACGTAATTGTTTTTAAAAGTCAAGGGTTGTGCTATTGATTTTTAATATGCTACACTACAAAAATGCATTTGGTTAGTTGTTTATAATACAACTTTCTGTCTGAAATTCAGATTTTTGGGATTGAAGTGGATATATTTAGCTTCAAATATTTGCCTTATTCTTTTATTCTGAACCTTTTAAATATGGCCCAGGTACATCCCTTGCATTATTGATTTACTGGAGAAGTCATACTAATCAGATATTGAAGCAATGTGGAAAGGGGGTGAGATGGGGGAATTGGGAAGATATTGTTTAATAGTAAAAACTTACAGCTAGTAGATAATTTCTGGAGATCTAATGCACAGCATAGTGATTATAGTTTAAAATATTGTATTACAAATTTCAAAGTTGCTAAGAGACTAGATCTTAACTGTTCTCAACACAAAAAATAAATGATTATTATGTGATGGAGATGTTAGCTAACTATAGTGATCATATTGCAATATATAACTTACACAATGCTATACATTAATTATATCTCAATTGAAAAAAAAAAGCAATGAAGTAGAGTGAAGAGCACTGGCTTTGAAGTAAAACAGTCCAGTCTGAATCTGTGCACTGCCATTTAATAATTTTGTGACATAACAAGAGTTAGTCTCTCTGAACTTCAGTTTACTCACCTTTAAAGTGTGCTACTTAATACCTTCCTCACAAAACTGTGGTAAAGAACAAATGTGAGTTTATGTTTACAGTGTCTAGCATTGGGATAGGTATGCAGTAAATGCCAGCTTTCTTCTCCATTTTGTTCATAAAACAAATGTACAGAGCAACCATGTGCCAGACATCACTTTATACACTGGGAATACACCGGTACACAGCCAGCATGGTCCTTTCCCTTATGGAGGTAGAGTGTAGTGGGCAAGACAGACATTATATGATCTGTCTAGAGAAAAAGGTGTGAAAAGTACCATGAAGAAGAACCACAGGGAGCTATGAGAAAGTATCATAAGGGTATCTAATTTGTTGGTGTTGCTTTTAATGTGGAGAGGTGTGTACTTTCCTTGGGAAGTGACAATTAAATTGAGTAGGGCCCGGCCAGTGTTGCTCAGTGGTTGAGCATCAACCTATGAACCAGGAGGTCACAGTTCGATTCCCCATCAGGGCACATGCCCGGGTTGTGGGCTCGATCCCTATTGTGGGGGTATGCAGGAGGTGGCCGATTGATGATTCTCTCTAATCGTTGATGTTTCTATCTCTCACTCCCTCTCCCTTCCTCTCTGAAATCAATAAAAATCTTTTTTAAAAAACTGAGTAGGTTTAGGCCAGGCAAAAAGTAAAGGCAAAAGCAAAAAGAGCCCTGTATTTTTTTTTTTTTAACCTGAAGCATGTTTGTTTTTCTTCCACTTGAAGGTAGAAAAGTATAAGGAAGTGTGTGTGTGTTTGTGTTTGTGTGTGTGTGTGTGTGTGTGTGTATGTGTGTGTGTGTAGGGAGATAAAAAAGAAAGGAGAACTGTCCACTGGCTTATGTAAATAGCAGATATCACTTTTGAACTCTGCACAAATGAGAACTTATCTCTAAGATTAAGAACTTAATCTATAATGGACCCATAGGAATTTGCTTACTCAAAATTCTGTAGTATCACAATACATACTATCAAGATTTCAAATAAAAATACATAAAATTAAAATATTTATATTATAAATATATAAATATAAAATATGTAACATTTTATAGACAAAAGCTTTCTAATACTTTCAAAGTCTTTCTATTAGCAAACTTTAACTTTACTTTTTTCTTAACTTTTCAATGCCATAAAACTTGCAGTAATAAAACTGTCCTTATACAATCAAGTCATTCATTCTTGAATCATTCCATTGAAGACCTCACCCAATATGTGATTCATTGCTACACAATGCTTTAAATTTCAATGTCTATTTTTTGTTATTGTGAACTGCCTGCTCAAGGTATTTAGTGAACTCCAAAGGAAAAGATTAGCCTGACCAGTGATGTAACTCACTAATAATCAACATTACTGCTGGTCCAGAAGATCTCTCCAAGGCCAAAAAAAGTTTTGTGCCTGTTTCAGTACAGACCCAGTAAACCCTAAATGATCTCAAAGGTCCCTGAATTGACCTAGCTTCTCAAGAGTTATTTTGAGGATTGATCCATATGTACAATAGATTTCAGGTTCTCTCTTCCCTTCAATATTAACCAGTCCATCACTAAAGGAGCCCATAATTTCTTTGAATTTTATATCTATCCCACCCACCCCATCTGGATTAATGCACCAGCTTCTCATTTGGTCTCTCTAGCTTCAGGCCTTACCCATATACTCTACCTGTCCCATGTATCCAAAATATACATTATTTTATCTTTTATTCACATATACAGTATTAGGTAGCTAGAACTTTCCTGAACATTATCAACATGTAAATTCATTTAATATTCCCAATAATCCTATGATATGGGTAATATTATAATCCTCATTTCACAGGTGAGGACCCTGAGGCTCAGGAGATATTAAGTAACTTGTCCAAAGTCACACAGTAAGTGGTAGAACTGGGATTTAAATTCAGGCATCCTAGCTCCAGAGTCTAGGCTTTTAACCACTATTCTATACTGCTGTTTTCAGTATAATGAGTCACAATCCTGCTACTCTGGCCTTACTGATTTTCTTTTTTGTGAATTCCTTCAGCACATATAAGCTATACCACGTTTGTGATTGCTTTTATGTAATTGTTTTATTCTTATTGATTTGAAAAATCCAACCTGGATGTAAAATACTCAAGGAACAATGACCAGGTTTATCCGAGTTCTATAGCCCTCAAAATGCTTACCACAGGGCTAAGTAAATAATAAATCACTGAGATTTGAACAACCCTCCAGGGATTGAAATACCCAATGATGACCTTTATCACTTTCATTACAAACATCACCCTACTGTTTTGGTTAAGCCAGTATATGCTATTATAGGAAACGTATTCACCATAGTTAAATGACTCATAGTTAATGGGTCATTAATCAAAGTCCAGTTATTTTGAAGCATTGGAAAACTGACTCAAGGAATATTTTATTTTATTTTATTTTATTTTATTTTTATAGGTAAAAAAATAAAACTTTATTTTTAAAATATTTTTATTGTTTAAAGTATTACATATATTAGTACATATATCTCCTTTTTTCCCCATTGACCTTCCCCCAGCTTCCCCTACCCCCTGTCCCATGCCCTCATCCCACCCCCCCAGTGTCTTGTGTCCATTGGTGCGCTTATATGCATGCATACAAGTCCTTTGGTTGATCTATTTCACCCCCTCCCCAAGACTCAGGGAATATTTTAATTTATCAACTCAACTTCCTCAAAGTCTGCCATTTTATAATTCCTTAGTTAGGTATTTTACAAAAAAGGAGAAGATAAAAGGAAAATAAAAAACCAATTTATTTTTGTTACTAACTTGCTGATCCCTATTCCAATATAGTTTATTGTGATTTAATATGTGATTTAGAGCCAAAAAACTTGAATCCTAGTCCTAGCTCTAAATCTTTACAAGTTATAACATTTCAGGTTATTTAACTTCTCTGATCCCTGTCCCCCTCACCTCATCTCACCTCACCCCTGCTTTCTCACCTGTAAATTGGGGATAAAATTTGCCTTACCTCAAAGATGGTTTTGCAGATCAAAGAAGTTAGTGTCTGAAAGTACTTTTTAAACTCGAAAGCACTGTGGAAATGTAGGTTTTATTATTATTCATAGTATCACACCTGAGAACAAAGAAATGATAGTTTAGATTAGCCCCTAAATTGTATGATCTGGGGGAAGGTATTTATTTCTCTAAAATTCATTCTCTCCTTTTGTAAAAAAGTTTTAACATTTTGTGATTTAATTATCTTAATTTCCACCATATCCTGTTGGCAAATAACTGAAATCTGATACTAGGAAAAAAATATAAAGTGCTACTGGATTTTTTTTCAACCCAAATGATTACCATGCCATGAAGTTATTTTATATCATTGCCTTGTGTTGCTACTTAGTAGCTTACAACTCTTTTGCATGAATAAATGATTTTAATTACCCATGTGTTCTGTACTTATAAATGATGATAGATCAAATGCTATACTTATGTTACCTTATATAGGAAAAAAGAAATTACTTGCTTTGCATTATCCAAAAATAAAATGAAAGAAACATGTTTTTAAGGAACTCTTGAAGTAAATAAAATAAAATAATTTTGCACCAGGAGCAGAATATTTCTTCTGCGCTCAGAACTAAATCTCCCAAAGTATATAAACTCCAATTAATGAGTGCTCTATTCCATTAATAATAACATAACACTTCTTACAAATTATATGTGTTTATATGTGTGTATGTGTACATGCACACATTCTTTTAAGTTTTCTGCCAATGGAAAGCTTCAAGACAGAAGTCTTTAAGGCACATTAAACCAAAAAAGAGAAATATTTGACTCATAAAAAAGGGAAGGAATAAATGGAGGAGAATTTAGAAATTTGGAGATTAGATTGAAGAAGGAGAAAAAGCATTCAGTCAGTTAAGCATCCATTCATAAAACATTTCTTGATCCTCTACTATGTGCCAGGCAGCTATGTCAGGCTCTGAGGAGACAAAGATGAATAAAATAAATCTCTGCTCTCAAAGATTTCAGTAATGTTGGAGAGACAAACGTAAATAATTAGACATATACATACATACATGATAGATAGATGATAGATAGATAGATGATAGATAGATAGATAGATAGATAGATGATAGATAAGTCAATATAAGTGCTATGCTAGAGATATGCAGAGGGGTGCCATAGGAGCAGGGCAAAATATTATCTGTTTTAAACTGAAGAGTCAAGTAAAGCACAGGAGAAGGTGACAGTCTGACCTGAGCTATAGGTGAGAATTGTGAGTTATTATATTAAAGGAGAGTGGGATATATTCCAGGTAGTGGAAGAAGCTTTTATGAAAGTCTGGAGATAACAAAAAGCAAGGAAAATTCCAGAGATATGCATCTTGTTTAATGCTTAGAGTATGAAGGAAGGCTTAGCAATCGATGAAAGTGAAGAGATAGGCGGGTGCCAGGTTTTGAAAGAACTTAGTACAGCTTTGCTAAGGAGTTTGGCTTTATCCTAAGTGATTGAGAGCCATCAAAGGAATTTAATCAGAACATATTAAATTTATGTTTTTTGTGTGAAAAAGATTTATAGTGTTTATTTTTTTCTTAATTATCAGTTCATGTTTTTAAAGTTGTTGTATTATTCTTGTATACTACAAGGGCAATTTTGGGAAATGAAAACAGATGAAACCCCATTAAAACATTTTTGGGGACTGCCCCCATTCTTTGCTAACAGTAACAATGTCTTTGCCTCTACATGCTTCATGTAGGTTCAAGGTGCATGAGTCAGTGAATTTCTTGACATTGTGTGCAAGATGGAATGTGCACATGTGTAGTGTTTGGGGGAAAATGTTCATAGTTTTAGGTTTTATAGATAATTATAATAAAAAGGGGGAAGAGACAAAACCAGTTGAGAGGTTGTTACTTTAATCTAGATTTTTAAGGTGAGGCTCTGAAATCTCGCTGTGGAGATAGGGAAGAAAAAAGGAACACATTCAAAAATTACTTAGGAGGTAGAAGTGAGTTGGTGACTGACTATATGTGAGGATGGGTGAGATAGCATGAATGAATGGATGAGAGTGCAGCTTAATGAGACATTATATATAGGGAGGGGAAGGAACAGATAGGGAGGAAAACTTGAGTTCACTCATGTCAAATTTGAAGTATATTTGAAATTTCCATGCAGAGATATTTAGTTAGCATTTGGACATCTGGGCTGGACATTGATTTAGGCTTACTTAAAGAGAGGTGGTAATTGATGATAAAAATCACAGTGAGGTTACTAAATGTAGAACAAAATGTGAGAGTATCAGAACCCAAATGACAGAATTCTAAAAAGTACCAATGTATATAAACTAAATTTAAGAAGAAAAACACCTGAAACAGACTGAAAAAAGCTGACTATAGAGCTATGGGAAAAGTCAAGAAGATAGTTATGTCACATAAGCCAAGGGAGCAGAGTTTCTAGAAGGGAGTGGCCACCAGTCAAAGGCTCCAAAGGTTCACAGTAGATAAAGATTGGAAAGTACCCACTGGATTTAGCAACAAATAGGTTATATATAACCTTATTGAGTATAGTTTCAATTTCAGTGGAATGAAGGGAATGGAATTATGCTGACTGCAGTAGACTGAGGAGTGGATAAGAAGTGGACTAAAAGCCGTGATTAAATATTACTCTTCCAACTAGCTGTACTATGAAGAAGAGGAGAGGAGTAGTGATGACTGAGGGACAATGAGCTGATGGAGGTCTCTCTCCCTCCCTGCCTACCTCCTTCTGTCCCTCTCTGTCTCTTTCTCTCCTTCCCTCTCTGAAAAGGCTTGACTATGTTTAAATGCTGATAAGGAAGGAAGCAACAGAAGAGTTTGCAGACTCAGGAGATAGAGAACAGTCAAGGAAGAGGGATCATAAAGAAGTAGAAGAGGATGGGATCTGTAACATAAATGGAATAATGGGATTTGTTAAGATATGGGAAATACCTCATCCACTGAGATAGGAATGAAGGAGTTAAGGATGGAAGTCAATGCAGAGAAGTTTATATATGAAGGCTCAATGGCAAGGGCCAAGAAGTTGAAGATGTATTACATAACTAGAGGCCCGGTAAAAGGATTCATGCACTGGTGTGGTCCCTTGGCCTGGCTTGTGCCCTCTCGCAATCCAGGACCCTGTGGGGGATGTCGGAGGCCCAGTGCATGGATTCAGCCTGATGCCCGTAGGCCAGGCCTAGGGACCCCACCAGAGCACGAATCCATGCACCGGCCTCTAGTATGCATATAAGATCTTTGTTTAATCTCTTTCCACCCTCCACCCTCCCCCTTTTCCTCTGAGATTCATCAGTCTGTTCCATGTTTCCATGCCTGTGCATTGAGCGGCTGTCCCTTGGTGGTCAGTGTACATCATAGCTACTGGTCAAACGGTCACACATATATATATATATATATATATATATATATATATATATATATATATATATATATAACTTCATTTTCACCTTGTGAAAATTATTATTGTGTTAAAGGTCTGTAATAATACGTGAAAGTAATTGAGATGACTAAATTTAAGAAGAACTCCTGGTTTGTCCCATGCTAGATGCCATAAATATGTCTTGCTCCTCACCTCTACTATTCTTGCATCTTATTTCCAATCCATCAGGAAATTATGTCAGCTTTATCTTCAAACTATAACCCAAATCCAACCACTTTTCTCTAACTCCACTGACACCACTGTAGTCTGAGTCATCAAAATCTCCGTTTGATTACTGTAATACATTTCCCCTCCCACCCCACAAGCTTCTTTCAATGGGTTCTCTTTATCTTTGGTTTTCTGCAATTTGAATATGATATACCTAGAGGTAGAGCTTTTGATATTTATCCTGCTTAGTGTTCTCTGAAGTTCCTGACTAATGGTTTGGTGTTGTTACAAAACAAAAAGAGTTTGTCCACCCAGTTCTAGTAGAGCCAAATACTAGACACCAAAAATTGCAGTGGAGAAATATAAGCTATTTTATTGATGAATTGTATCATCCAGGAGAATATGAAGCTAATGTTCAAAAGCAGAACTCCCCCAATGGCATGTAAATTATAGATTGTATAGGCCAAAGTCACAAGACACCATGGCTTAGGGGTTCAGGGTTGTGCTGGGAGCTATTTGATAGGAGGTGAGGTAAAGGCAGTAAATTATTCCTTCAGGTCTTAAGCACATTCCTAGGTCAATTCCGGTGTCCCACTGTCTGGTTTCCTGGGAAGGTAGTTAGGTGTGTTCTTTAACCTTGGGGCTCAGAAAGTGGAACATAAACTAGGTCAAAATGTTATCCTTAGCTTGCCTGAGGTCTGGACCATGTGACCATTAGTCAGGTCCAGACCACTGTCTTCTGCTGCATCAGAGGTTGATGATTATGGGAGTTAAAGCTAGGTCTCTGAGGGATAAAAGGAGAGAGAGACATACCTTCTAGAGCTAGAATGTGAAGCTAAATTTAACAAAAATCACAAGGGCCCCTAGTTTCAGTGTCTGATATTAATTTTAGAAAATATTCAGCCATTATTAATTCAAATATTTCTTCTTTTCTAGTATTCCCATTACACATAAGGTATGTCACACCTCTTGTAATTGTCTCATAGTTCTTTGGTATTATGTTCTGGGTTTTTTATTCTTTTTTCTCTTTGCATTTAAATTTGTGAAGTTTCTATTGACATATTTTGCAGTTCTGATTCTTTCCTCAGCCATGTCCAGTCAGATAATAAGCCCATTAAAGGTGTTCTTCATTTCTGTTACAGTGTTTTGGTTTCTAGAGTTTTATTTTGACACTGTCTTAGAGTGTCCATCTCTCTGGTTACATTACCCATCTCATTTATTCTTGCATGTTATCTACTTTTTCCTTTTGAAGCTTTAATATATTAATAATGAATTTTAAAAATTTTCATCTAATAATTCCAAAATCTGTCCTTTATCTTAGTCTGGTTCAGATACATTGTTTGTCTTTCAGAATTGTTTTCTTTCTTGCTTCCTAGTATGCCTTATAACTTTTTCTTAAAAATGGATATGGTATTATATTTATCTGGAGTTAGGTTATATTTACTCTTCGCTGTGGTTTTGGTCTCAGCAGCTAAAATGTACTCATATGTCCTTGTTTTAACCTCTCCTATCATCTTTGGATTTTCTTGGAGGCTCCTAAAATAGAGTTTGTAAGATTGAATCCACTGTTATTATACCACAAGCTTGTTGCTGTGGCAGGAAGATATTGAAGAAGGGTAGTGTCCTATAATCTTGTTATTAGATATCATTTTGTTAGTGATCATGAATCCTTAGGCTGTGACATTCAGAAGCATTTCTTAGCCTGTTTTCACTACTTATATCTGAAAAAAGGAAGACTAGAGGGACCTGGAATTGTCTAATTGCCTTTTCCCAAGTCAGATAAGACTGTGGTAAAGTAAATAGTTTCCCTTGAGGGCACGTCTTTGTTACTGAGAACAGAACACTCTGGGCATTTCAAACTGATTATTTTCCTCTGGTCACATTTCAATATGGTTACTTTTCCTATCCCCTGTTCAAAGCATGAGGGATTTTCCACTAGTCTTCACCAAGAAAACCTAGTGGGACACCTGTGGGTAAAATTAAAGTGTACCCCTCCCCCGCAATACTGCAACCCAGGGTTTATAAAATTCTCAATCTGGTCCATGTTCAGCCTCCAGTAATTATCCAATCACCATTTAAGTGTTCCTACCAATTGCTAACTCCAGCAGCTTCTGTCCAGGTAAACTGATCTGGAATGTTATTCTCCAAGTTCAATTGTCTCTCCAGTTTGGGGGAGGGGGGCGGTGGCTTGCCCTGTGACCTCAGTTCTCTGATTGGTCTAAGAATAATCACTTATCTCCAGTTTTTTCAGCTCCATTCCTTGCTCTAAGGATGGCAGTGACAACGACTAAGCTCTTCACATGTTGGAATTGAAATCAAAAGGCTGTAATAGCTTTCTATTGTCCCCCTGCTTCTACCCTTTCCCATTGCAATATTTTCTCCACATTGTGGCTAATGTGACCCTTTTAAAACATGTCACATAGTGTCACCCTGCTCCCCTTGCCCAGAATGCCCTCCAGATAGAAACTCTCATGACTCCCTTCCTCATGTCCTTCAATTCTCTATTCATTTAGTATCTGGCCTTCATGAAGCTTACTATCTAATTGAGGGAGACAGAAATAATCAACAAATAAAAATTTTTAAAGTGCATACAATGTCAGATGTGTTAAACAGAAAAATAAAGCAGGGAAGGAGATTAGGGAAAGTTGGGGTTGTGGAAGTGATGTAAATTGAAATAAAATAAGGTGGCTAGGGAAAGCCTCACTTAAAAGTTGACATTTGAGCAGAAATCAGAAACAGTGAGAGAATGATACATTTGGATATCTGGAGTTGGAGCATTCCACACTGAGAAAACATGACCATAGCCCTTGAGAATAAAAATACTTAACATTTTGGGCTGGCTCACATGGCTCAGTGGTTGAGTGTCAACCTATGAATAAGGAAGTCATGGTTCAATTCCAGGTCAGGCCATATACCTGGGTTGCAGGCTCGATTAACCCAACAAAGATGGTGGGTTAATTTGCATACATAGGCGCCGAGCAACTGGGGGCAGGGTGGGACACTGGGCAGCGTGAGAAGGCGGAAAGGCAGCTCCAGCCAAAGCGAAGGTGGTGCCGGCAGGCAGGGGAAGGAAGACCCGTTCTTGCACGAACCTTCGTACATCAGGCCTCTAGTATTTAAAAATAAATACTTAATATTTTGGATTAACAATAAGGAGGCAAGTGTAATGGTTTTAAACCCAGTGAGCAAAGAGACAATTGTAAGGAGATATAGTTAGATTATGTAGGACCTTAGGTTGTAGTAAGACTGAGATGAGTTGATTAAGGGGAAAGATCATAAAGTGGCTTTGGGGAGAGTCAAGATGGTGGCCAGCAGGACGACAGTGAGGGAGAGAGTGTGAGTGAGTGGGTGAAAAGGGAGTGTGTGGACTTGTGTGGTATGTGTGTGAGTGAAGGATAGTTAGATACTGCAGAATTTTGGGGGGCTAGCGGACTGGACTCTCTTAGACGGGGAGCACCGGCTACCACTGTAAGCACTTGTGGGTTGCTGGTGCTGACACAGAAACCATGCCGTCTTGAAGGGGAAAGCTGCTGTGACTAGGAGCCCAGCCTCACCACCATCCAGACTGGCCACAGACACCACCCAGTACCTGAAAGCCACTTCAGCCAAAGACCTGCTACCACAATTGCAGACCCACGTACACTGGGACTTCAGCCTTCCCAGCCACAGGCTCCTGTGAGTCCTGGAGTGCATGACCCTCCCCCTGATTTGCTGCCATGGCAACAGGCCCCACGCATCTTGGCACCTGGGCTCTACAGTAATTCTCCAGGAATGCGACCCTCCTGCAGACCCGCTTCTTCAGCCACAGGCACTGCACATCCCAGTGCCTGGGCCCTCCAGTGACTCTCAGGGTGCATGACCCTCCTGCCAAGCCCTCTGCTTCAGCCACAGTCCCCATGCAACTTGGTGCCTGGAACCTTCAGTGATAGCAAAATAGGGAGACAAAGAAACAACCCACAACAGAAAGAAAAGGAGGAATAGCCTGAAAAGAAACTAAAGGAAATGGAGAAATGCAATATGTCAGAAAAAGAATTCAGAGTAAGGGTCATACAGTTCATAAACTATGGATGAGAAAATCAACAACTTATGTAAGAATCAAGAGGAAATAAAAAATAATATAGCTACAGTAAAAAACACAATGGAATGTTTCAACAGTAGACTAGAACAAGCAGAGGGCTGAATTAGTGAGTTAAAAGACAGGGCAGAGAAACAAACCCAATCTGAAGAGCAATTGAAGAAAAAAATTACAAAGCAGGAGGAGAGCCTAAGGGGAACTTTGGGACAACATGAAACAAAGTAAAATGGGACAACATGAAATGAAGTAACATATGTGTAATAGGGGTTACAGAAGGATAAGAAGAGGAACAAGGATTAGAAAACCTATTTGAAGAAATAATGACAGAAAACTTCCCTTATTTGGGGAAGAAAAAAGTCACACAAGTACAAAGAGTCCCAAACAAGATGAACCCAAAAGACCTACACCAAGACACATCATAAATACAATGGCAAATGTTAACAACAAAAAGAGAATCTTAAAGGCTGAAATAGAGACACAGAGTTACCTACAAGGGATCTCCCATTAGATTATCAAATGATTTCTCAACACAAACACATCAAGCTAGAAGGGAATGGAATGAAGTATACAAAGTGATGCAAAGCAAGGGACTGAATCCAAGAATACTCTATCCAGCAAGGTTAACATTCCAAATTGAAGGGGAAATCAGGAGCTTCACAGACTAAAAAGGGCTTTGAGAGTTTACCACTACCAAGCCAGCAATGCAAGAATTGCTAAAGGGACTGTTGTAAAAAGAATAAATAGAAAGGGAAGAAGAAACACAGGCACAAATAATAAAAATGGCTGCAAACAAGTACCTATCAATAATAACCTTAAATGTAAGTGGATACAATGCTCCTATCAAAAGACATTGGGTGGCTGGATAGATAAGAAAACATGATATATATATAGTGTAAGAGACCCACCTCAAAACAAATGGCTCACACTGACTGAAAGTGAAAGGATAGAAAAAATATCTTTCAGGCAAATGAAAAAAAAAAAAAAGCTGGTGTAGCAATACTTATATCTTCCAAAATAGACCTCATAGTGAAGACCATAACAAGAGACAAGAAAGTCCACTTCATAATATTAAAGAGATCGATACAGCAAGAAGCTATAACTCTGGTAAACATATAGGAAGCCAATGCAGAAGCACCCAAATACATAAAAAAAAACTTCTGAAAAAATATCAGTGGAGAGGTAAACAGCAATGCAATCATAGTAGGGAACTTTAATACCCCACTGACATTACTGGATAAATCCTCTAGACAAAAAAATCAACAAAGAAACAGCAATCCTAAATAACTCACTAGATCAGATAGACTTAATTGACATCTTCAGAACATTTCACCCCAAAGCTACGGAATATACATTCTTCTCAAGTGTACATGGGACATTTTCAAAGATAAACCACATATTGGGTCACAGGAAAAGTCTCTTAAAATTCAAGAAGATTGAAATAATATCAAGCATCTTCTCAGATCACAATGGCATAATATTAGAAACCAACTACAATAAAACGAATAAAAAATTCAAACACATGGAGGATAAATAGCATGCTATTGAACAATTATTGGGTTACCAAAGAGATCAAAGAAGAAATAAAAAACGTCCTGGAAACAAATGACAATGAAAACACAACAATCCAAAATTTATGGGACACAGTGAAAACAGTCCTGAGAGTGAAGTTCATAGTATTACAGGCCTACCTCAAAAATCAAGAAAAACTGGTAATAAATTATCTAACTCTACAATTTAAAGAATTAGAAAGAGAGCAATAAGAGAAGCCCAGAGTGAGCAGTAAGAAGGAAATAATAAAGATCAAAGCAGAAATAAATGACATAGAGACAAAAAAAAAAAATAACAACAACAACAACAAAAAACCCCAATACAAAAAATCAGTGAAATCAAGAGCTGGTTCTTTGAAAGGATAAACAACTCTATTCCAACAAACTAGACAACCTAGAAGAAATGGACATATTCCTAGAAAAATATGACTTTCCAAAACTCAATCAGGAAGAATAAAAAAATCTGAATAGGATGATAACTATGGAAGAAATTGAAGCGGTCATCAAAAAACTTCCTGCAAAAAAACCCTGGACCAAATGGCTTTACAGGGGTCTTTTCCCAAACGTTCAAAGAACAACTAAAAGCTATACTCCTCAGACTATTCCAAAACATTCAGGAGGAAGGCACACTTCCAAACTCTTTGTATGAAGCCAGCATTACCCTAATCACAAAATCAGATAAAGACACTACAAAGAAAGAGAATTACAGGTAAATATCCCTAATGAACATAGATACTAAAATCCTAAATAATATTCTAGCAAATCAGATCCAGCATTACATTAGAACAGTGGTTCTCAACCTTCCTAATGCTGCGACCCTTTAATACAGTTCCTCATGTTGTGGTGACCCCCAACCATAAAATTATTTTCGTTGCTACTTCATAACTGTAATTTTGCTACTTTTATGAATTGTAATGTAAATATCTGTGTTTTCTGATGGTCTTAGGTGACCCATGACAATGGTTCTCAACCTGTGGGTCACGACCCCTTTCACAGGGGTCTCCTAAGACCATCGGAAAACACAGATATTTACATTACGATTCATAAGAGTAGCAAAATTACAGTTATGAAGTAGCAACAAAAATAGTTTTATGGTTGGGGGTCACTACAACATGAAGAACTGTATTAAAGGGTCGTGGCATTAGGAAGGTTGAGAACCACTGCATTAGAAGGATCATACACCATGACTAAGTTAGATTTGTTTTAGGAATGCAAGGATGGTACAATATCCACAAATCACATAAACAAACTGAGAGATAAAACTCACATAATCATATCAATTGATGCAGAAAAAGCATTGGACAAAATCCAACACCCATTCTTGATAAAAACCCTCAACAGCAAGGGAATAGAGGGAACATACCTCAACATAATAAAAACTTTATATGACAAAGCTACAGCCAACATCATACTCAATGGGCAAAAACTAAAACCATTTCCACTAAGAACAGGAACAAGACAGGGATGCTCACTCTCACCACTCCTGTTCAACACAGTACTGGAAGTGCTAGCCATAGCAATTAGACAAGAAGAAGAAATAAAAGGCATCCAACTCGGAAAAGAAGTAAAAGAGTCATTACTCACAGATGACATGATATTGTACATAGGAAACCCTGAAGACTCCATCAAAAAACTATTAGACTTAATAAGTGAATTTGGCAATGTAGCAGGACACAAAATTAAGACGCAAAAATCTGTTTTTTTTATACACCAATAATGAACTCACGGAAAGAGAAATTAAAAAACAATCCCATTTACCATTGCAACAAAAAAATTAAGATACCTAGGAATAAATTTACTAAGGATGTAAAAGACCTGTACTCAGAAAACTATAGGACGTTGAAAAAAGAGTTAGAGGAAGACATAAACAAATGAAAATATATACTGTGTTCATGGATTGGTAGAATCAACATCATTAAAATGTCCATACTACCCAAAACAATCTATAGATTCAATGCAATCCCAATTAAAATATCAACAGCATATTTCATAGTCCTAGAACAAACTCTCCAAAAATTCATCTGGAATTTAAAAAAAAAAAAAGACCTCAAATAGCTGCAGCAATCTTGAGAAAGAAGAACAACGTAGGAGGGATTTCAATACTAGATATCAAGCTATAGTACAAAGCCACTGTTCTCAAAACTGCCTGGTACTGGCACAAGAACAGACATATAGACCAATGGAACAGAACAGAGAACCCAGAAATTGACTGAAGCCACTATGCTCAATTAATATTTGACAAAGGAGGCAAGAACATACAGTGGAGTCAAGACAGTCTCTTCAATAAATGGTGCTGGGAAATTTGGTCAGATACATGCAAAAAAAAAAAAAAGAAAGAAAGAAAGAAACTAGACTAACAACTCACACCATACACAAAAAGAAACCAAAATGAATAAAGGACTTAAAGGTAAGATGTGAGACCATATAAATCTTAGAATCCACAGGCAGCAAAATATCAGACATATGTTGTAGCAACATCTTTATTGATACAGCTCCTAAGACCATGGTCGGCAAACTGCGGCTCACGAGCCACATGTGGCTCTTTGGCCCCTTGAGTGTGGCTCTTCCACAAAATACCATGGCCTGGGTGAGTCTATTTTGAAGCAGTGGCGTTAGAAGAAGTTTAAGTTTAAAAAATTTGGCTCTCAAAAGAAATTTTAATCGTTGTACTGTTGATATTTGGCTCTGTTGACTCATGAGTTTGCCGACCACTGTCCTAAGACAATGGAAACTAAGGAGAAAATAAACAAATGGGACTACATCAAAACAAAAAGCTTCTGCACAGCAAAAGAAACCATCCACAAAACAACAAGAAAGCCCACTGCATGGGAGAACATATTTGCCCATGTTGTCTCCGATAAGGGTTTAATCTCCAACGTTTACAAGGAATGCATACAACTTAACAAAAGGAAGATAAACAATCCAATCAAAAATGGGCAAAGGACCTAAATGGAAACTTTTTGAAAGGGGAAATACAGAAGGCCAAGAGACATATGAAAGCATGCTCAAAGTCACATGTCATCCGAGAGATGCAAATGAAAATGACCGTGAGATACTATCTCACACCTGTCAGAATGGCTGTCATCAACAAATCAACAAGTGACAAGTGCTGGAGAGGATGTGGACAAAAAGGAACCCTCGTGCACTACTGGTGGGAATGCAGACTAGTGAAACCACTGTGAAAAACAGTATGAAGTTTCCTCAAAAAATTAAAAATGGAACTCATATTTGACCCAGTAATCCCACTTCTAGGAGTATATCCCAAGAAATCAGCAATCAGAAAAGATATATCCACCCCTATGTTCATAGCATCACAATTTACAATAGCTAAGATTTGGAAACAGCCTAAGTGCCCATCAGCAGATGAGTGAATAAAAAAACTGTGGTACATCTACACAATGAAATACTACACTGCTGTAAGAAAGAAAGAACTCTTACCATTTGCAACAGCATGGATGGACCTGTTGAGCATTATGCTAAGTGAAATAAGCCAGGCAGAGAAAGATAAATATCACATTATTTCACTCATTAGTGGAATATAATGAACAACATAAATTGATGAACAAAAATAGATCTGGATAGAGAAGCATCGAACAGACCGTCAAATCTCAGAGGGAAGGCAGGGGAGGGTGTATGTGTGTGTGTGGGGAGGGCGGTAAGAGATCAACCAAAGAACTTGTATGCATGCATATAAGCATATCCAATGGACATGGACACTGGGGCAGTGGGGGCATATCCTGGGGTGTGGGAGTGGCTGGAGAGGGGTCAATGGGGGAAAAGGGAGACATGTAATACTTTAAAGAATAATATATATATTTTAAGACTTCTGGTTTCTTGGGATATATTCCTAGAAGTGGGATTACTGGATCAAATAGGAGATCCATTTTTTATTTTTTGAGGAAATTCCATACTGTTTTCCACAGTGACTGCACCAGTCTGCATTCCCACCAGCAGTGCACTAGAGTTTCTTTGCTCCACATCCTCGCCAGCACTTGTTGATTTGTTGATGATAGCCATTCTCACAGGTGTGAGATGGTACCTCATTATCATTTTGATTTGAATCTCTCAGATGATTAGTGACTTTGAGCATGTTTTCATATGTCTCTTGGCCTTCCGTATGTCCTCTTTCAAAAAGTATCTATTTAGGTCCGTTGCCCATTTTTTGATTGGGTTATTTATCTTCCCTTTGTTAAGTTGTATGAGTTCCCTGTAAATGTTGGAGATTAAACCCTTATCGGAGATAACATTGACTAATATATTCTCCCATGCAGTGGGCTTTCTTGTTGTTTTGTTGATGGTTTCTTTTGCTATGCAGAAGCTTTTTATTTTGATGTAGTCCATTGGTTTATTTTCTCCTTAGTTTCTTTTGTCCTAGACGCTGTATCAGTAAATATTGCTATGATGTATGTCTGATATTTTGCTGCCTATGGATTATTCTAAGATTTTTATGGACACATTTAGTAGGGGGGGTGAGGGCATGTGCTGAGGGGTGGGAAGGCGTGGGGCGAGGTCAATGGAGGAAAAAGGATTCATATGTAATATTTTAAACAATAAAGAATTTTTAAAAATACTTTAATCAGACCTAGAAT
The DNA here is from genome assembly GCA_025583905.1 of Ia io. NCBI lineage: Eukaryota > Metazoa > Chordata > Mammalia > Chiroptera > Vespertilionidae > Ia > Ia io. Next base: position 34,146,525 of record JAJQQW010000001.1, on the reverse strand, counting down.
ATCAGAGTAAAACCATAGAAAGTTTTTTTACTTAACCGTTGAAATAAATTTTAAACATTAAAAATTTAATAAATTGTCAATTTTATAGTTTCTTTTTAAAAAACAACAAAAACATGTATATATATTCTCATACTATTGCACTAATAAAATTAAGTACATATTTTTACTGTTATAAGTATTGTGAAGCAAGGATATTGTTTTTTTTTTTTTTTTAAATTTAGTTACTGCATAGAGGGCATTTATAAATTCTTTTTTTTTAAATATATTTTATTGATTTTTTACAGAGAGGAAGAGAGAGGGATAGAGAGTTAGAAACATCGATGAGAGAGAAACATCGATCAGCTGCCTCTTGCACACCCCCTACTGGGGATGTGCCCGCAACCAAGGTACATGCCCTTGACCGGAATCGAACCTGGGACCCTTGAGTCCGCAGGCCGACGCTCTATCCACTGAGCCAAACCGGTTTCGGCGCAAGGATATTGTTTTTAAAGGAGAAAACAACATTTGGAAACATAAATCATACTGGGTCAAGATAGGCCATGTAGATTAAAATTATCTATATTGACAGGAGGCATGAAAGTTCAACCTGGAGCTCTCATGATACTGCCATTTTATTGGATGTCAGAAATAAGGAGTGGAGTACAAAGTACAATGATGGATAAATTACAAGCAGGAAACCGTACATAAAATAGAGTTGTCGGTAGGTAGAAGAAATAGTAGATTCTGAGTTACATAGCGGGTACAAAGTTAACCATTTATAAAAATGACCTGATGGAAATATATATGGTAGGTAATACTAGCAATATATGAACTGACATCCTGACAAATGTGGACTTAAGAAGAGAAGGGTGATCCTTCTTTTTTTAATGCTGCATAATATTCCATGGTGTAAATGTATGGAGGGACCTGGAGAAGCCAGAGAAATACAAATATCACATGATCCCATTCATATGTGGAATCTAAAGACCAAAATAAACTGATGAACAAAATAAATTCATAGATGTAGAAGCATGGAACAGTCTAATGAATCATAGAGAAAAGGATTGGCTGGGTGTGTGGGTGGGAAGAGATTAACCAAAGAATTTGTATGCATGTAAGCATAACCCATGGCCACAGATAATAGTGTGGTGAATGTCTGGGGCAGGGGCTGGAGGTGGGCTAGAAGGGGTCAAGGGGGAAAAAAGGAACATCTGTGATAATTTCAACTATAAAGATAAATTTTTAAAAATGAAGAGAAGAAGGTGAGGGGTAAATATGAATTAATATAAGGAAGAATCCTAATGAAAGCCTGGTGTCCCAGCTGGATTACATCTGTGTCTATTGCATTGCCTAATTATCAGTGATGGGCAACCTTTTGAGCTTGGTGTGTCAAACTTTGCCAAAAAACTGAGCATAACTCGGGTAGTGTGTCACTTTGAGGAAAAAACTAACTCCAAGACTAGTCGCAAATGTTTCATCCTCAGGAGCAGCAAATGTTTCATCCTCGGCATGCAGCCACGTGTCATCAGAAATGGCTATGCGTGTCAGTGCTGACACTCGTGTCATAGGTTCGCCATCACTGGCCTAATACTTCCTTCCCCATCTACTCTTTTTTAAACATATATTTTTATTGATTTTAGAGAGAGCAGAAGGGAAAGGGTTAGAGAGATAGAAGCATTGATGAGAGAGAAACATCTATCATCTGCCTCTTGCACACCCCCCATGGGCATTGAGCCCGCAACCCAGGCATAGAACTGGCGACCTCTTGGTTCATGGGTCACCACTGAGCCACACTGGCCAGGCCCCATCTACTCTTTATTTTTCTTCCTGGCAGCTCTCCTTACTTCTGTTTCTATTTCTGCCTTCTTCCACTTCCTTTTTCTCTCACTATTTCTTCATCTCTTCTCTTTACCGGTGATACCCAATGATGTCTTCAGATTATTGCTTAGCAGTCTTGATGGCTATAAGGTCAGAGATCTCTGATTATTTTTTTGGATACACTTATGGAAGTAATTTATTTTTTGTGTGTGTCAGCAAATTAGATTTGAGTCACTTTGTTTTTTGTTGTTTTTTTTTTTTTTACAATCAGTGTTGATTATTATTATTATTTTTTTTACAGTTTTGAATGTTTCTTTTATTTATTTATTTATTTATTTTTAATTTCTTTATTGATTAAGGTGTCACATATTTGTCCTCATCCCTTCATTCCCATCCCACACCCCTCCCCACGGATGCCCCCACCCCCCTGTTGTCCTTAACCATTGGTTAGGCTCGTATGCATGCACACAAGTCCTTTGGTTGATCTCTCCCCCCTACCCCCACCTTCCCCTACCCTCCCTCTGAGGCCCAACAGTCCGATCAATGCCTCCTTGTTTCTGGGTCTGTTCTTGTTCATCAGTCTATGTTGTTCATCATTTCCCCTAGATGAGTGAGATCATGTGTTACTAGAAATATACTTATAAGAACCGAATGTGAGATGAGCAATAATAGTTATGCTGACAGGCAAATGAATCAGTCTGTAGTAAGTTTCTTTCTGGACCAACAGTTCTTTTGAGACCCAATTTCAATGTCCACCAGTTCCTTATGTGTACATGTCAGCACTGACTTTTCAGCTCTGGATGTTGGACAAATGGTGGTAATGTAGGTCCGACTCCCTCTGGTTTGGTCTCGCCCGGGCCCAGGGGCATGGCTTCACCTGGACTCAGGGGCGCACAGCCTCACCCGGACCCTGGGGCGCATGGCCTCTCCCGGACCCAGGGGCACACGGCCTCACTCGGACCTGGGACCCAGCCTCGCCTGGATCCAGGGGTGCACGGCCTCACCCAGACCCAGGATCCAGTTTCACCTGGACCCAGGGGCACGTGGCCTCTCCCGGACCCAGGGGCATGGCCTCACCCGGACCTGGGACCCAGCCTCACCCAGACCCAGGATCCAGCTTCACCCGGACCCAGGGGCGCGCAGCCTTGCCCAGACCCAGAGGCACGTGGCCTCACCCGGACCCAGGGGTGCATGGCCTCACCCGGTCCCGGGATCCAGCTTCACCCGGACCCAAGGGTGCGCAGCCTTGCCCGGACCTGGGGGAGCACGGCCTCACCCACACCCGGGACCCAGCCTCACCCGGGCCCAGGGGCACACGGCCTCACCTGGACCCGGGATCCAGCTTCACCCAGACCCAGGGGTGCGTGGCCTCACCTGGACCCAGGTGCGCGTGGCCTTTCCTGGACCCAGGGGCGCACGGCCTCACCCAGGCCAGGGACCCAGCGGGGCTTCATCTTCTTGATCCCAATTCCTGTTGGTCAATTCCCTCTCAGCAATTCCTTCAGCCATTTTCTCAAAGCTCCGGGGTGGCTGCTGCGGAATTCATTGGGCGGTGGGCTCGGAGAAGCTCCGGTGCACCCGGTGCGCGGCGACGGGCTGGTCCAAGGTCGTTGTGGCGGCACTCGGGTCTGCAGCGGCGGCCGGTCGCCGGGCGAGTGCTCCTGGATCCAGGACCCAGTGGGGCCTCGTCTTCCTGATCCCAACTCTCATCGGTCAATTCCTTCTCAGCAATTCCTCCGGCCATTTTCCCAAAGCTCCGGGGCGGCTGCCACAGAACTCATTGGGCAGCGGGCTCGGCGAAGCTCCGGTGCGCCCGGTGCGTGGCGACGGGCTGGTCCGAGGTTGCTGCATCGGCGCTCAGGTCTGCAGCGGCGGCCGCTCGCTGGGTGTGCGCACCTGGCCGCTTCCAGTGCGCTGAGATTCTCGAAGGACTCCGACTTCAGCAAGCGCGGGGTCTCCCACCCCATGTCTCCCAGGGGCTCGTCTGTTTGTGCTTGGCAGCGAGTGGAGCTGTCCCCTCAGCCGGAGACCGCCGGGGGAACTGTGCTGAGCACGTTCCAGGCCGCCATCGTGTCGCCAGCGCCGTAGTTCTCAAAGTGTGATCTTATATGCAAAAGTTGCTGTTTGGAGCCTGGGCGGGTTTGTGGAATGTGCGGGGCGGGTCTCAGGGTGTCACTAGGCTAGGGCGTGGCAAACAGCAATGGCTGCAAGTCTGCCTTTTCTGCCTATCCTCGTTTCCAAGTCCCCGCGTCGCGTGCTCCAGCGCAGTAAACACTGATTGCTGGGCGCACCTCTGCAAAAAAGTCGCTCTCACTTTCCAACACGATGGCCAAGAGTCCAGCTTCTCCACGTAGGTATCTGGGTCTCCCGCGCGTCCCCAGAAACTGGATTTCAGAGTGATGGGGAGCTTATCTCCCTTAGGGTTGGAAAAAAAGCCTCGCGTCCCTTCCCCCGCCACCAGTCCGACCCACGAGCCTCCGCACCTCAGCCCCTCGGCGTTTGCTTTTTCTTCTTCCCTCTTAGTTGTAAATCCACCATTCAGCCAGCTCTCCTGTGGTTCTGGGTGGCAGACGCTCTGTCCTCTAGTTGTATTTTTGAAATTGCTGTGCGCGGTGCAATTCATTTGTTTAACTTTGCCACCATCTTGGTTCGATCTCCCAGAGCCATAGTTCTTAAAGTGTGATCTATGGCTCACTGGCATCAGCATCATCCCACATCCCCCTCTCTTTTATTCTAGTTGTGGAGCATCCACTCAGCCAGCCCTCCGGTGGTTCTGGATGGTGTCCGCTCTGTTTTCTAGTTGTAGTTTCAAAATTGTAGTAGGCAACAATCAGGCATCCGCCCTATGCCGCCATCTTGGTCCTCCTGTTTTTTGTGTGTTTTTTTAATTGCATTTATTGGGGTGACACTGGTTAACAAAATTATACAGGTTTCAGGTGCACAACTCTACAACACATCATCTGTACACTGTATTGTGTGTTCACCTTCCCAAGTTAAGTCTCCTTTCATCACCGTGTTTCTCTCCTATATCCTCTTCCACCTCCACCCCCCAGCCCCCAGCAATTACCACACTGTTGTCTGTGTGGAGTTTTTTTCTCTCTCTTTTTTCTTTTATGCTCAATCCCTCTATTCATTGACAATAGTGGGTGAGTGCTCTCTACCTATGAGTATGCCTCTATTTTGTTTGTTAGTTCTTTTTGTTCGTTAGATTTAACATATAAGTGAAATCATATGGTACTTGTCTTTCTCTGACTGACTTATTTTATTTAGAAAAAATGCTCTCCTGGTCCAGAAAAGGAAACCATTGTGTACTATTGGTGGGAATGCAGATTGCTACAGCCACTGTGGAAAACAGTATAAAGTTTCCTCAAAAAATAAAAAATGGAACTAATTTATGACCTAGCAATTCTACTTCTGGGAATATATCTAAGAAACCCAAAAAAACAATTCCAAAGAATATAAGCATCCTTATGTTCATTGCAGCATTATTTACAACTAGGGGCCCAGTGCACGAATTCATGCACCTTGAAAGGAACTGTGGGCCATGAGGCTGCAGTGGGCACAGGGGCAGGTCTCGGCCCATCCTCCACACCCCAGCCCGGCCCCTCCTGCCACAGCTCCTGGTCCCCTGTCTGCCGACAGCCCCAATCCCATAGCCACTGCTCCCATGTGCTGATGGTGCTGGCCCCACTCGCACCTACTTATGGCATGGAGCAATTAAGGATGGCGCCAGCAGTGGGTGTGAGTGGGGCCGGTGCTGTCAGCGGGTGTGAGCAGTGGCTGCTGCCCCAATCGCCCCTCAGGAGCAGAGGGAGGTGGAGAAGCCCTCAGGGACAATTGGGGCTGGCAGCTGCCGCTCACACCCGCTGATGGTACCGAGCATTCGGGACAGCGCTGGGCGCCAGCAGCAGGTGTAGCAAGACAGCGGTGTGCAGGTGCAAAGAATTTTCAGTAACCACCAGAGGCTTGTCCTGATGACAATGACCAGCGCCCCACCTTGGTCTGGTGGCCCCACTCACCTGTTCCACCATTCCACCACAGCCAATGCCCGCCATGTTCCATACTCTGCCACCTGTTGCCAATGCCCCCTGGTGGTCAGAGCATGTGATAGCTACCAGGTGTTCGGTTGTTCCACCGTTCAGTCTATTTGCACATTGGGGTTTTATATATATATAGATAGCCAAGATTTAGAAGCAGCTCAAGGTTCTAGCAGAAGATGAGAGGATAAAAATCTGGTACATTTACACAATGGATACTACCTGGCCAAAAAAAGAAGGAAATCTTACCCTTTGAGACAGCATGGAGCTCTCTGATTTTTAACTGGATTGAAAACTGCACTTATAGCATAAGGTGTGTGTTTTTGGCAAATTATGAAGCCTAATACAATGACTAATAAATCCTATCTAATAAAAGAGTAGTATGCAAATTGACCATCACTCCAACACACATGATGGCCACCCCCATGTGGTCAAAGATGGCTGCCCCCATGTGGACACAAGATGTCCGTCACAAGATGGCCTGCAGAGGAAGGCAGTTGTGGGCAATCAGACCAGCAGGGGAGGGCAGTTGGGAGGGACCAGGCCTGCAGGGGAAGGCATTTAGGGGTGACCAGGCCTACAGGGGAGGGCAGTTGGGGGTGACCAGGCCTGCAGGGGAGGGCAGTTGGGGGTGACCAGGCCTGCAGGGGAGGGCAGTTGGGGGTGACCAGGCCTGTAGGGGAGGACAGTTGGGGGGACCCAGGCCTGCAGGGGAGGGCAGTTGGGGGGGGACCAGGCCTACAGGGGAGGGCAGTTGGGGGGACCAGGCCTGCAGGAGAGAGCAGTTAGGGGCAACCAGGTAAGCAGGGGAGGGCAGTTAGGGGTGACCAGGCCAGCAGGGAAGGGCAGTTGGGGGGAACCAGGCCTTCAAGGGAGGGTAGTTGGGGGGGACCAGGCCTGCAGGGGAGAAAAGTTGGGTGGGTCCAGGCCTGCAGGGGAGGGAAGTTGGAGGGGACCAGACGAGCAGGGGAGGCCAGTTAGGGGTGACCAGGCCTGCAGGGGAGGGCAGTTGGGGGTGACCAAGCCTGCAGTGGAAGACAGTTAAGGGTGACCAGGCCTTCAGGGGAGGGCAGTTAGGGGTGACCAGGCTGGCAGGGGAGCAGTTAGGCATTGATCAGGCTTGCAGGGGAGTGGTTAGGGGGTGATCAGGCTGGCAGGAAGAAGTGATTAGGGGCAATCAGGCAGGCATGCAAGCAAGCAGTTGGAAGCCAGCAGTCCTGGATTGTGAGAGAGATGTCCAACTGCCCGTTTAGGCCCGGTGGGATCGGGCCTAAATGGGCGGTCAGACATCCCTCGAGAGGTCCCAGATTGGAGAGGGTGCAGGCTGGGCTGAGGGACACACACACCCCACCCCATGCACGAATTTCGTGCACCGGGCCTCTAGTAGTTCTTATAAAAAACAAATAGCTGGGACTAAACTTAAGCAGTATACAAGTTATATATGGTCTATATATAGGAACTATAGATTTGAGGAACCAAATCTACAATCAAGTGTACAATCAAAAAGTTAACCAGTAATTTATATAGGCTGGAAAGAAAAAGTTCAAAATCCATGGTCACTTATCTCTGATATAAACCACCTACAATCTCTGTTGGATGATTACTTCTTGTAATTGCACTTGTTAGGACTGCCTGTGTTTCTGTCTTGCTTCCACTACGATGGATTACATGTTTATATGGACTCAAATTCTGTTCATCTACTGCTGTTTTCTGACCGTACATTGTGCACAACGTAAGAAAATTTTAATTTGTTTTATTTCTATAGGGTGAATATGTAAATAATTAGATTTTAATTAGAGAGGGAATCAAGGCCATGGGAGGTAGCCTAAGGGACAAGACAGTAGTCCAAGCGAAGGCTTTTGGTTTTTTTTGGCTAAACATTCATAAACCTGAAAGTATCTTATTTTTTAAAGGTGTTTATTTTTATGTGAGAAATAATTGTTTTCTCTTGAAGCTATCATGTCTGTCTCTGATCTCTGAGATAAATATAAATAATTCTGTGAACTACCAACTAAAAGTTTTATTTGTGTCAATAATAGTGATTGTTAGAGCACTTTGTTTTTATAACATATGCAGGTTATATTTAATTTATCAGAAAATTTTCACTTTGCAATATGTTCAAATCACATGTCTATAAAACATAGCCTAAAATATTTGCCAAGCCAAGAAGAACAATTCTTTTTCTAAACACTGCCTGTTGAAAACAGATGTGATTAAAATTTCTCCAAGCAGCACTATTAGATCCAATAATTATGGTGAGGGCTTTTTGCGAGGTTGGATAGTTAGATGGTCAGTGGACCATTATGGTCAACTAAAGTTCTTTCCATATTCAAAGGATAGAGTTATTGAAATTGTTTTAAAGTACTGTATTGTGTTTTCACCTAAAAATGCTATTATGTTTTCTAATATGACCCTTCCATTTTTTTCCTCAAATATGTGTTATGTAGCAAAATCAGTGTGTCATGTTTTACGTTAGGAAATACATGTTCTCCAAAGTGCAGTTTTGCTTTGGATTCTATAGACCTTTTCCCTTCTTGCCAGCCACCTCTAACTCCAAACATATACTCAGAGGCCTGGGATTCAGGCAATGTTAAATCTCACTCTATAGAATCTTTTCTCTGTGTTTAAGCTGACAGAGGGTCAAAATATTTCTCCCTTACTTGAACTTACAGTTTCTGTGAATGTTAATAGGTCCTGTAACTCTTAATAAATTTTTCTATACTCACTAATTTTCCAACTCTAGAAAACCTTTGCTTAGTCCACAATGCTGGGAGGGATACTTCAGCCATATCATTAGCAGAATGACTCTCCAGGATAGCCTTATAAATATCAAAATGTCATTAATGGTTGAGGCTGAGGTCCCTACTACCCCCAGTCGCCTACTAGTAGGGTGACTAATTTGTGTCAACCAGGGCATTTTGAGAGTAGAGAAGTATTAATAATTAATCCAGGAAAACATGCATAAACTAGAACTGTCCTAGCAAACTAGGGTTATGTTGACTCTGTCTTTGGATAGATAATTTTATCTTCCCTTAGCACATTTTGTCCAAAAGAACTTTATTTCAAGTGTTAGATGTCCTTTTGGCTATAATACTGTATATTGACTTTTTTAAAAAAGCCATGCTGTGAAATCTATCAGTTCAAGTAATAAGTGAGATCATATCTGTTGTTCATCTTGATTTTTTGAGACTGGTACTTGAAACTGTATTTAAACATTCTCAAAGTACCACATAGCTATTTTCTTTTTCATAGTTTAAAACTCTTTAACAAAAAATAGTTTTCTAATATGCAAAACTTTTCACATGTGTATTAGCCAACTTTGAAATATTTGTTCTATATTTGTTGAGAGATGTTTGAATGTTATTTGCAGCCAATTGTACATCTGTGACTGACTTTGATGATTGTCCAGGGAATATAAGAGATTTCTGTCCGAAGAATATTGTTTGTGCATGCAAAGATGGAGAGCCTTTTTGCAAGTAAGTGGTTATACATACTGTAAAAGCAGAGTGAGCACAATATATTGTGAGTAATAATTCACTTTGTATTTGTTTTCTATACCACAGATGCAATATTTGTTTTAAAATAATATTTTAATCAGAAATGGCTCCTACACATATAACACAGTTGTTGGTGAGTCCCTAAAATATTTTAATCTACTGTTTTATAAACAATATATATAATTTAAGAGATTAGCTGAGAGAATATATATTAACTTTAAGGGATTGGCACTATTTAAAACTGCTTTTGTCAGACAGACTTTTTACAGATAAAGTATACATTCATAACTAAACTGTTTTACTGTTCTGAAGAAGAAAAATCAAGATGTGTCTCATGTTATGCAATGACAATAATCCTAACTTGTTATGTATCAATAAAATTTTGTAATTCAAGAAATAATTAAAATGCACTACGACTGACCTCTTCACTTCCAGGTTTACTTTTTTAACAAGAGTATATTTTTGAGTCATAGGTAATTTTTTTTAAAGATAGGCAGATTTTCTACCTTGTTCTAACCATAAAAATTAGAGTAGTTAGGTCAAAAATTGGAAGAGTGACTAAGAAAAAAAGATAATATAAGAATAAGAAAGAGTATGTATATGAAAGAAAGGTTTTCCAGGGTCCATGCCTCTTGAACTGAATTTTGGAAACTGATAGTAAGAAAATCACATTTAGGCAAAGGGACCAATGTAGGCAGACAATGAGGTTTGAGATAATTTTGTGTTTGTAAAAATGCAAATAGTTTTCATATCATGCTCTTGACATACTGAACGACAGCATTTTCAGTTCCTCAAGTGCATTATTTCCTCTCTCACCTTTGGCCGTTCATATGCTATAACCTCTCTGTTACTCTTCCTTCCCCTTTCCTCCTTTTACCATAGCTCAAATTCTCTTGATACATTCCTACTTAACCTTCAAGACTAAGCTCCATCATACTGCTAAGATAGCACTTAACCCATTCTAATGCAACTTCTTTGAGTGTAGGGTATATGTTTTATTTTTTAGAGTACTACAAAAACCAGAATTTAGTCTTCTTTATCTTCAGTACCTAGCACAATGCCTGTCATATAGAAGGTATTCTGCAATGATTTGTTGAATGAATCTTTCAATGGGAGTGGTTGCTCAATAGTGCAAAATATTGAAAGAATATTGAAGAAGATGAAAGTGATAAAAAGCCATTAGATTTAGCATTTAGGGGTTGTTGGTGATAACCTTAGAGAATATTATTCCAATATTGGAAGCAACTAATCAACATTATGTTTTATCTTTCTAACCCTTATTATAATTATTTGTCTCATTTGTTTTACAAATCTTTACAAGTGTTAATTGTCCTGTCACATTAACATTATGCATGTTTTGAAAATTTTCTCTATCAAGTTGATTCAAACAAGTTACTTCAAGTTATTTCACTGATGAATTTCAGTATGGAACATAATTGACCTGTACAATATATATATAACATTCTTTGAATGCCTATCTGATGGCAAGGGATCATTTTATTACTAAATATATTTAGCACCACCACACAGTTTGGGCCAGGTATTTTGACATTGTGAATTATGTACTACAAATCAGAACTAAACACATGAAACTATATAACAATAATTATAAAATTATTTAATAAATTTAATGGCATTGCTGAAACTCTCTAAGGACACACATACCACCACCACCCACATCCCTACAGGCAAATATCTCTCTCTCACACACATGTTCCAAATGTTTAATTCATATAAAAAATGAAAAATTCAAAAGCCAAATTTAAAATGTTTAAAGAGAGACAACTTAATAAAATTGGCCAAATTAAGAGCACATGCCTGATATATAATTTTTAAAATTTATTTTTTTATTTTTTCTTAAAATATTTCTATAGCTTTTAAGAACTATATTACACTGTTACAAATAGAATACAAATTAAAGATTTAACAAAGTTCAACTCTGATCTGCTACCTCCATTACTGTCTTCAAATTGAGAAACAGTACTGCAATAGATCTAAACAGGATTCACTTATTTTTCTTTATTGAGGTACTAGAGGCCTGGTGCACAAAATTCATGCACGGGGGGGCAGGGGGTGACCCTCAGCCCAGCCGGCACCCTCTCCAATCTGGGACCCCTCAAGGGATGTCTGACTGCCTGTTTAGACCTGATCCCAGTCTAAACGGGCAGTCGGACATCCCTCTCACAATCCAGTACTGCTGGCTCCCAACTGCTCACCTGCCTGCCTTTCTGATTGCCCCTAACAGCTTCTGCCTGCCAGCCTGATCACCCCCTAACCACTCCCATGCCAGCCTGATTGATGTCTAACTGCTCCCCTGCCAGCCTGTTTGCCCCCAACTTCCCTCCTCTGCCAGCCTGGTCACCCTTAACTGCCCTCCCCTGCAGGGTTGATTGCCCCCAACTGCCCTCCCTTGCAGGCCTGGTCCCTCTCAACTGCCCTCCCTTGCAGGCCTGGTGCCTCCCAACTGCCCTCCCCTGCTTGCTCGATCACCCACAACTGCCCTCCCTTGCAGGCCTGGTCCCTCCTAACTGCCCTCCCCTGCTGGCCATCTTGTGGTGGCCATCTTGTGTCCACATGGGGGCAGGATCTTTGACCACATGGGGGGAGCCATCTTGTGTGTTGGAGTGATGGTCAATCTGCATATTACTCTTTTATTAGACAGGATAGAGGCCTGGTGCATGGGTGGGGACCAGCTGGTTTGCCCTGAAGGGTGTCCCGGATCAGGGTGGGGGTTCCCTTGGGGCATGGGGTGGCCTGGGCGAGGGGCCTGTGGTGGTTTGCAGGCCAGCCACGCCCCCTGGCAACCCAAGCGGAGGCCCTGGTATCTGAAATTTATTTATCTTCTACAATTGAAACTTTGTAGCCTGGAGCGGAGCCAAGCCTCCTGCTCACTCCGTGGCGGCAGCCATTTCTGTTGGAATTTATGTATCTTCTATAATTGAAACTTTGTAGCCTGGAGTGAAGGCCTGAGCCGGCCAGGACTGCAGAAGCTTGGCTTCCTCCATTGCCTGGGGCAACCCTAGCCTCCTGCTCTTCCAGCTCAGTGGCTGCCGCCATTTCTGTTGGAATTTATTTACCTTCTATAATTGAAACTTTGCACCTTTGAGTGGAGGCCTGGGCCCGCCAGGGTGTGTGGAAAGCTTGGCTTCCTCCATTGCCAGGGAAACACAAGCCTCCCTCCTGCTCTCTGTGGCTGTAGCCATCTTGGTTGGGGTTAATTTGCATACTCACTCTGATTGGCTGGTGGGCGTGGCTGGTGGGTGTAGTGGAGTGATGGTTAATTTCCATATTACTCTTTTATTAGATAGGATAATTATTATACAAAAATTGCACACAATGTATACATTTTTTAAAATATATTTTATTGATTTTTTACAGAGAGGAAGAGAGAGGGATAGAGAGTTAGAAACATCGATGAGAGAGAAACATCAATCAGCTGCCTCTTGCACACCCCCTACTGGGGATGTGCCCACAACCAAGGTACATGCCCTTGACCGGAATCAAACCTGGGACCCTTGAGTCTGCAGGACGACGCTCTACCCACTGAGCCAAACCGGTTTCGGCTAATGTATACATCTTGATGAGTTTGGACATATGCATTCACCAGTGACAGAATCACCACAGCCAAGGCACTAAACATACTCATTACGTGTGTTTGTTTGTGGTAACCTTTCTTTTCTTCTTTTTTCTTTCTTTCTTCCCCCTTTTTAAAGATAAGAACACTTAACATGAGGTCTATTTCCCTAACATATTTTAAAATACACAATTCTGTATTGTTAACTGTAGGTACTATGTTGTACAACTGATCTCTAGAACTTATTCATCATGCTTAACAGAAATGTTATAGTATTGAAAAACAATTCCCTATTTCCTCCTCCCCCCAGCCTCTGACAACCTCCATTCTTTGTTTCTTTCAGAAATCTATTTTTATTTGGAAATAATCAATGTTCACATTTCTCACATACTTACTAGTTATTGAGAAAAATATATAGATTACATTTCAAATGTATTCATATTTAAAGGTTTTATTTCCTACTAGAGGCCCTATGCATGAAATTCGTGCATAGGGGGGTGTCCCTCAGCCCAGCCTGCACCCTCTCCAATCTGGGACCCCTTGAGGGATGTCCGACTGCCCTCTAACAATCCAGGACTGCTGGCTCCCAACTGCTTGCCTGCCTGCCTGCCTGATTTCCCCTAACTGCTTCTGCCTGCCAGCCTGATTACCCCCTAACCACTCCCCTGCCAGCACGATCGATGCCTAACTCCTCCCCTGCTGGCCCGATTGCCCCTAACTGCCCTCCCCTGCCAGCCTGGTCTTCCCCAACTACCCTCCTCTGCCAGCCCGGTCACCCCTAACTGCACTCCCCTGCTGGCCTGATCACCCACAAATGCCCTCCCCTGCAGGCCTGGTCCCCCCCAACTGCCCTCCCCTGCAGGCCTGGGTCCCCCCCCAACTGTCCTCCCCCGCAGGCCTGATCACCCACAACTGCCCTCCCCTGCAGGTCTGCCCCCCCCAACTTCCCTCCCCTGCCTGCCATCTTGTGGTGGCCATCTTGTGTCCACATGGGGGCAGCCATCTTGTGTGTTGGAGTGACAGTCAATTTGCATATTACTCTTTTATTAAATAGGATTGATGATAGGAAGAAAAACATTTATATACCCCCCAGGAATGCTAGGAGAATTAAATAAGATAAAATATTTAAAATTCCTCACATAGTAACTGACTGAAAGGTACTCTAAAAAGTTAATTCTTTTCTTCTCCCTAGCCTCTATGATGTTAAGCCCAATAGTCGGTTCTCAACCTTCATCTTAGTTTACACATCAGCAGCATTTAACAGAGTTGATCAGTTACCCCTCTTTGAGTTTTCACTTGACTTCCAGGATATCCCTCTCTCCTGTTTTTACTTCTTCCTTCTGCCTCACTGTCCACTTTTCAATTACCTTTGCTAGTCTCTTCTCTGGTCCCCCACTTACTTAATTTTGGACTTAACGTTGGAGTGTCACAGGGCTTAGTTCCTCATCTTCGTTATCTCTACACCCTCCATTGGTGATTTCATCCAGTCTCATGTCTTTAAATACCATTCAAACTGGGAAAATTTCTAACTCCTGACTCAGAGATATAACTGCTTACTCAACATCTCCACTTCAATATCTAATACCTATTTCAAAATCAGCAAGTACAAAACTGAACTGTTCAACTCCCATCACCACCACTCCAAACATGTTCTTTCTATAGTCTTTCCCATCTCAGTTGATGACAACTCCATCCTTTCATTTCTTTAGGCCAAAAATTTGAAAGTCATCATCAGTCCTCTTTTTTCTTGCACACTCTAATTCTTGTCCATCAGGAAATACTGTTGGTTTTGCCTTAAAAATAGAAAAATAGAAATCGGCCTTTTTTTTTCTTACCTCACCAACATTGTTATCATTCTGGTTTAAGCTATTCTATTTACCTCTTGCCTATATTACTGAACAGCTTTGTGACCTTTCTCCCTGCTTCTACCTTTGTCCCCGTACAATCTGTTTTCGATACAGTAGAAAAGAGTGTGATCTTTTCAAAGCAACCTAAATCATATCACTCTTCTCCAAAACCTGTAATTGTTTCTCATTTTATTAATTGTAAAAATCAAAGTCATTATAATGACCTGTAAGGTATTTTGTGATCTGTTTCCTTCCTTCTCAGCCTTATCTTCTATCATATTCACTTAACTCACTGTGCTCCAGCAGCACTGATTTCTTTGGGTTCGTCAACATGCAGGCACACACCCTCTTGTTTTAGTCTCAGAGTTCCTTCAAATGTTACTTCTCAATGAGACCTGCTCTTTGCTACCCTATTATACCAATGCAACCTGTCCTACTATCTGCCCCCCTGCCCACATTGCCAATCCCCTTATCCTGCTCCTTTTCTTCTTTCCTTAGCACTTGTCACCTTTAAACATCTTAGATAATTTAGTAATGATGCTTATTTTTGTTATCTGTCTTTCTCTGCTACAATTTAAGCTATTTTAGGACATGGATCTTTGTTCACTGGTCTATCTCAAATGCCTGGAACAGTGATTGGCACATAGTAGGTACCCACTAAATGTTGTTGAATAAATGAATGAGTGTTATTACTTAATAGACAATTCATTTGTGATTCATTTCTAATCTAAACAAGAAATACATTCTTGTGAAAGGTTTTCCCCCTAAGAACAAATCCATGAGGATTGATAAAATATTTTAAAAATATTTTTGACCTCCTTAAATGAATGACATTGTGTTACATATTAGATGCCATTTCTTACTGAGTAGATTACTATCTATTTGAAGCTGGTATATTTATTTTCTTATAGAATCCTAGACTATCAGAGCTATAAAATATTATGATAATTGTCTAATCAATCCCTTCATGCCATCCATGTCAGTACTCCTCAATATATTGCAATGATACAAACCAAGAGAAGCTTATTTAGGATCTGACATTTGCTGTTCAATTGGATAATCCATTATCAATTCCATAAAAAACAATGAAGCAATCTCTAAAGATACTACAAGAACTAACTTCACCATTAGCCACTCCCGTGGAGAGTGATGAGAAGTCATATTATTCCTCTCCACAAACCCATACACATATCTATGTGGGTGTATGCCATGCCAGTTCAGTCTTTGCACTAGAGAACTACATTCAGGTTATTTGGCAGAGTATCAGGGCTTTATAAAAACACTAGACATTTCTATATGAGTCATGTATTTTTATAAAATAGAGGAGGAAAATATGGAGTCATGGGAATGATGGGGGTAGATATTGCTGGCAGACAATCTAGTCTCACCTTCTCATGTTACTTCTTGTATTTGCTGTAGAGTGGTAGAGGCAGTTTGCTAACCATCATTCATTGCTATAAGAGTGGGTGGGGGAAAATCAGAACCTGCAGTTACATAACTGGTAGATTAGGCTGTTTCAAACTTTTTTCATAACACTCACAGAACTAAAGTAGCTAAAGTAAAGTGAGGTATGAGCAGTAGGCAAAATGTGGATAGTTTTAAAAGCAGTCTTGAGACAGCCATTCTTGGTGAGGCTTTTTTTTTTTTCCATTTCTAGCTACATGCCACATCTACATTAGCTAATGGCTGGGAAATCCTGACAGCTTTCTGCATGTTTACTAAATGAGTCCAAACTTGTAGGTTTTAGAGTGTTTGCTCAAGTGGAAAATGGGACAACATAAATTTCTTAAGGTCCTTAAAGGAAAACTTCATGGTTTAGTAACAATGAAAGGTTTGCTTCATTCAGGGGAGACATTATTTTTCTGATTTGTGAGCTTTTTCTCTTTCTGTTATCTCTATCTAGATGTCCAAATTTCAGAGGTCGGTGGGGAAATTATTGGTATATGGGGGCCAAATGTGACCAACTCTGGAGTACTCTGGACCTGATTTTAGTAGCAACATTGCCTGGAATAGGACTGGCTTTAATAGTTGGTGTAACAATCCAGACTGTCCACTACTGTAAAAAGAAGTCAAAGAAGAATATAAATGATGACCGGTAAGAAATTTCTAAATACCTCCTAGAATGATGGGAAATCTCTGTGAGATCAGCAAACGAATCAAGAAATAATGGATATTATTTATCATGCATGCTCCTGGTATATTCTCTTTCATATTCATCAACATTTAATTATGTTCAAACAAAAAGGTCCAGATAACCAAATTCATTTTGGTCAGAATATGGATACATAAAAAAACTGATAAAACCCAAGTGTAATTAACTAAAGAATTGTCCTGCTACAGTGTCTTCCTCCTATTTGTGTGTACCACACATACTGTCCTAGCGGGGGGTGGGGTTGCTGTACCTCCTATTCATCGCACCCTCCAGCAACAATGTCAGAGAAATGCAAAGAATAATCCAATGGACTTGACTGTAATATGACTCAGCTCCCATTTTCTCATCTATAGAATAGAGATTGTTATAATCTGGCCTACCCACCTTACAGAGATGATGAGAATGATACTGACAGCAACAATCATTTACTGAGGGTTTATTATATATGCTAGGTTGAATTATAAATCTTTTATACTTATTAATTCATTTAATCCTCACCAGCATCCTATAAAGTACAGATTATATTACCAAAGCACAGATCAAATAACTTGGCTGAAGTTATAGGGCTAAGTATGTACCCAGACAATCTGGCTCCAAGCCTAAACCCTTAACCCCCGTGCTATAGGAATGGAATCTCATAAGACAAAACATTGCTTTGAAAGCTGCAGAGCCCTGTTGCATACCCTTTGTCTCTTTACTTAAAAGCAAGCAATACCCTTTATATTTTGTGCTGCCTGAGAACCATAGAGATATGAGGGGTAAATACCAGTAGGGTAAAATCTCATAAATTTTAGATCAGTTAATTCAAATTAGCATCTACTTTGAAGTATCATTCTCCAGTGACAAGATAATGTTAAACTGTATGCAGTATGAGGAGAGTTTGAAATATTATTTTAAAATTGGAAGTAGCTGGTAATGTAAGCCTCACACTTCTAAGAATAGGCTTACAAAGTATAATAAAATCAACAGTTTTAACAGTCTTAGATATTTGCTAGCCAACATTGCTGCCATTTCAAAATCCTAACTTTTGTTTGTATCATCATTCCATACTCTTTAAAATGCAATGTGGTACATAAGTATATATGCATAAAATCAATGCTAATCAGCATGGTGATGGAAGACTTGACTTGGGGTGGTGAATAGGACAGTTGATATATTGTAGAATTGTACGTCTGAAACCTATATAATTTTATTAACCAATGTCACCCCAATAAATTTAATGAAAAATAAAGAAATTAATGTGGAGAATTTCATATTATCCCTTGACTTAAGTTAGAAACCTCCTGAGATTTTAAAGAATTATTATAATTAGAAATCATACCTGTAAACAATTCACCTTTTAAGGATTCTCCACAGCTTTTCTGCTAAAAATCTTTCTAGAACATTAGATTTGTTTCCCAATCATCTATCTTCTACTAAATGGCTATGACTTTGAATGAATTGCTTAGCCCTGATTCCTCCTTTATACATTCCTACTTCTTCATAGTCATGAGAATCAAATAAAACAATTAATGGAAAACTGTGTTGAGAAGCAAAGGCAAAATAAAAGCCTTGATTATAAATCAGAATAATAGTGGTATTCACAAGATTTTGGGCTTATTTATAGGCTTTTGGGATGAAAATTAAACTGCCTTATTTCTAATATTTCCCTCCAGTTAAAATATAATTTAGTTTAAACTCCTTTTTCCCCTCTGTCAATTGTGAATTGACAAAGTGATTCTGTATATACTCTGGGAGATTCCTTAATATAGTGGAAAACATATAATAATGGAGCTAGGCAGACTGGGGCTCAAGTCTCTGCCCTATAAGTCAATGACTGTGTCACTTTAAGGAATTTCCTTAAAATCTTTCAGCCTCAGGTTTTTTCATCTACAAAAAATGGAGTCAACAATACCTATTTTGCAGGGTTTTTCCTAAATATTCAAATAAGATAATATAATTTTTACAAAATAAACTGATATTTAAAATTTACTTTCAATTGCATCAAAAAACTAAGATGGATTAATGGAAGGATACAGGGATGGATGGACACATGTATGTTAAAGCAAGTATAGTAAAATATTAGTGATAAAATTGAGGTGGTAGATTCATGGGTATTCACTGTAAAACTTAATTTTGCTATATATTTGAAAATTTTCATAATAAATTGTTTGGGATACATTAGGGAAAACACTTTGAGCATGGAAATCATTAAAAAATGGTAGCCTTTATTATTGCTTTGTCTCAGGTACATATAATAACAGAGTCTAAGATGGGAGAACTCATTCTGTATGGTCAAAAATTAGTTTATAAAAAAATGCGGTGAAGGCCTGGGGGGTGGGCATTGTGAGAACAGGGTAGAGGGAGTCGATGGTGGACAAAGGGAGGACATCTGTAATACTTTCAACAATAAAGATGTACATTTAAAAAAGTGATTTATGATTAATTAAACAAGTGTTTTATACTAACTATGTGTTTTTATTTAACTTGCCAGAGAACAAAGGAATTCATCAGGATTCCAACCTCAGCATAATTATGCCTATGCTTTTGATACGGCTATGAAATGTTCTCAACCTAATCAAGGCCAGGTAAACACCAAAACTCACTTGTCAGGTAAACTAAGTTTGCAAAAGACACCAAAAAGAGAATTGCATTGCAGAAACAAAAAGAAGCTTGGGAGATTGAAGAAGTATTCAGAAACAATAAAATGAAGTGTTATCAGAAGACTGAATTGCACAAATAAGGGATGGTTGATGACAGGTTATTTATCAGTAGAGTACAGGCAAGGCCTGGAGCAAATTATAATGGGAGTGCTCTCTATTTTTTCTCTCCATCATTTGTTTCCAAGTAAAATCAAGTTAAAACACATATCAATGGTGGTCTTAGAGAAATTTAAAACATATAACAAAGGGGAAAGGAAATAACTAAAAAAGGGCAGCAAACCAGAAAGATATGGATAAAAGGACAAGAATTTGAGCCATGTGGCTTCTTTTTATACTAGGAGAATATCTCTTTTTTATCTAATATGTTATTAGTAGCACAGATTCTCTAAAACAGATTTGTGGGGACTTTTTTAAAGTTATTGTACTTCAGGAACAGCTCTGCATACAAAGAAAGGTCTGGATGACATAATAGACCACAAGTATCAGAAGCAGCAGTAAAGCTTTTATTGTTTTAAATCAAACAAATAACTAATGAAATACCACAAAATCATTGTTTGTTATGGTATATTACCCTAGAATATACCCAATTATAATCTTTATATTTTAAAGAAGATATACATTGAATTTAAACAATTTGAGTCTCAGTATAATTCTACATATGTTCCTGTATGGTACCTTCTCAATAATATTAAGGCCAATTAAAACTGAAACTTGTGAAAAGGTTAAGAAAAAAAGTTGATAAAGTGTTGATGAATTAAGGCTAGTGATGAGATATTTTCTACTCAATGTCAGAACAGTTAAATATTGGGACTTAAATTACACTATGAAAGGAAAATCGATATGTGTGTGTATTATATATAACATTTTTTAAACAGATGATTAAGATCCTGTGGATGAATATACTATTGTAAATAATACTAGTTGTGTGGTACACGAATTCTTGCACATTGAAAGGAAATTAATTAGAAGAAATATTTTAATATCACTATTCACCTTTTCTCTATAATAGAAGTGTCAACCAAATTCACAATGGACGATGACAGATGGAAACACACGTGTGTGATTGGGGCCAGCGAGAGCTTTATATTGATTGTGCATGCGAGAGTCAACTTAGCCTTTTATAGATCTAATCTAATAATAGAGGAATTGCAAATTTGTCCATTACAGCGTCATGTCATGACCAGATCAGCAGGCTGCATCCTCGCCCTCTGCTCAGGAAGCTGGAAGGCCTGGGGTAGGATAGGATACAATAGGAGGGGATAAGAAAGGAGAGGGAGAGGAAGGCAGGCCTGCATTCACACAGGCCGAGAGGAGAAACAGAAATTCAGAAAGGGAACAAGAAAAAGACACAGAAATGGAAAAGGGAAGGAAACTGCAGGCAGAAGGGGGTGGCGACTGCAGCGGGGCAGAGCAGGTGCACCAGGTGAGAGGCCTGCGCAGGCAGCTCTGAGCGGGAGCCCCGCCCAGACATGGGAGGAGGGTGGTGGTGGCCATTGGCAGGGAGGCGCCCACGGGTCCAGGACAAAGTGGAGGATGGTCTGAGGCCTTCTGGGCAGAGGTGTTCCTGATTCACAGCAGCAGTGCCCAGGCCACACGGGCCTCGGCCACCCTCACTGGGCCGGGCGTCCCAGGCAGGAAATGGGAGCAGGACAGTGGCGGGGAGGCCAGGGAAGGGGGGGCAGTGAACACCTGGCCAGGGCTGAGCCCTGGGCTGGGGTTAACGCCCCTCCCCCAATTGAAGTTGTAAGAAGGGAGGGAGGGAGGGATAAACTTTATAAAGGAGTTAGTAGAGAGCAAAGTTAAAGAAGGAAAGGGGATGTGTGAGTGAACTGTAGGAGCTATAATGAAAATCAAGTATAGTTGTGTGCTGGGGACACATTTTAAAAGCAGGAGTCAGAAAAGAAAAAAGATAAATGATAGTGAATAATTAGGCAGGTAGCTAGATATTAAAACAGTGGAAGTAAGTAGAGAAGGATGTGGATGAGAGAGAAAGAGGGAGAGAAGAAAAGTTTTAAAGGGGAGCCTGTAGAGCTTAACAGTCGAATGGGAAGAAGAAAGAAATGGGGGAGGGAGCAAAGCAGGCCCCAGGGAGGAAGTGAAGAAAAAAAAATCAAGGTGGGGAGGAAGGAAAAGGGGAGGTAGGGCAGGGGTAAAGGTAAAGGAATGAAGCAATGTGGGGAAGGAGGGAAGGTAGGAAAAAGATGGGAAGAAGGATGATGGAACAGAAGTAAGAAATAAGAAGGAAAGAAAAGTTTATAAATGAGTCAGTAGGAAAAAGTGTTACATAAGGGAGAGAGAAAAATTGTGTGAGAGGGAGAAGCCAATAAGGAAGTCAAATACAATTATGTGGGAAGAGGATAAGATTTAAAAAAAAAAAAAGTTAATAGGGGCGACCAGGCTCTCAGGGGAGGGCAGGTAGGGGTGACCAGGCTGGCAGGGGAGGGCAGTTAGGGGGATCAGGCAGGCAGGGCAGGGCAGTGAGGGGGATCAGGCCAGAAGGTAGAGTGGTTAGGGCAGGCAGGCAGGTGAGTGGTTAAGAGCCAGAGGTCCCGGATTGCGAGAGCTCCGGGTCCCCAAGAGCTCCCAGACTGTAGAGGGTGCAGGTCAGGCTGAGGGACCCTGCCCCCCGTGCACAAATTTCGTGCACCAGGCCTCTAGTATAGAATAAACTTGCTTAATTAGACTTGCTTTCTGATTTAGCTAAACTTTTTGCAGCTCAGTGAAGCACCCCAACTTCTCTTTCAGGTAATTGTCAGCAACACAGCCGTAAATATCAACACAAAGCACATTATTACTGTAGATCACACAGGGAGAACAAAGGGTAAAATATTTAACTGCAGCAGTGTTTGACTATATTATGTGCAGTGAGAAAACCTGAAATCATTTTCAAGGAACCATTTCTTACTTCTTTTCAGTTGGGTCAAGTTTCTAAATCTCTGTTTTCTGGCTAATGAAAAGAAAATAAGATTCCAGCAAGTCTCCTATCTACCTACTCCAGGACTTCTGTGAGGATCAAATGAGATGGGGCACAGGAAAATGCTTCACAGACATTTGGTTACAGTGTAAAGTGTTTCCACCTGTGTTCCTGGGCTGCAGGAACTCAAAGGAGGCTAGTCACTAGGAAAGGAAGTAGGCATTGCTATATGACGTCATTACCTAAATGGACACTTAGCATATTAGCCTTTTATAGATAGATAGATAGATAGATAGATAGATAGATAGATAGATAGATAGATAGATAGATATAGATAGATATAGATAGATAGATAGATAGATAGATAGATAGATAGATAGATAGATTACACTGTCATCTCTGAGTCTTAATGCAATATCCATTCCCTAGCCTTTTTCACCATGTGGAAAAATAATAGGATACATCATTGCATCTAATGTAGGAAACAGCATACTGATTTGTTTCACTTTAGTGGCATTCGTATTATTGGGATCTGGTTTACAATGAATGAGCAGGTCCCTTTCAAAAGCAGGTTCTCTATCTTTGTTTATGAATATGATGGCAACTTCAGTTACACGGAGATAATTATATCTACCCAGATCACTATTATGATCATATTTAATTACCATCATCACTTCTGTGGGAGCAATAACTTTTGCTGCTGCTTCGGATTGGGCTTCCTTTTCTTTTCTTTTTTATTTTATTTTATTTATTAATTAAGGTATTATATATGTGTCCTTATCCCCCCATTTCCCCCACCCACCTCCATTCATGCCATCACCCCCCTGGTATCTGTGTACATTGGTTAGGTATATATGCATGCACACAAGTCCTTTGGTTGATCTCTCCCCCTTACCCCCAGCCTCCCCTACCTTCCCTGAGAGGTTTAACGGTCTGATCAATGCTTCTCTGTCTTTGGATCTGTTTTTGTTCATCAGTTTATGTTGTTCATTATATTCCACAAATGAGTGAGATCATGTGGTATTTATCTTTCTCTGAGTGGCTTATTTCGCTTAGGATAATGCTCTCCAGTTCCATCCATGCTGTCACAAATGATAAGATTTCCTTCTTTTTTACTGCCATGTAGTATTCCATTGTGAAGCTATACCAAAGTTATTTATTTATTTGTTTGTTTGTTTGTTTATATATTTCTTAATATATTTTTATTTATTTCAGAGAGGAGAGGGAAAGAGAGAGAGAAACATCAATGATGAGAGAGAATCATTGACCTCCTGCATGCGTCACATTGGGATTGAGCCCACCCGGGCATGTGACCTGACTGGGAATAGAACAATGACGTCCTGGTTCATGGGTCAATGCTCAACCACCGAGCCACACCGGCTGGGTGCGAGATATTCTTTTTTCCTTTATTGATTAAGGTGTTACATATGTGTCCTTATCCCCCATTGCCCCCCCAACTCCCCATTCATGCCATCACCCCCCTGGTGTCTCTATCCATTGGTTAGGCTTATACACATGCATACAAGTGTTCTGGTTGATCTCTCCCCCATGCTCCCCTACCTTCCCTCTGAGATTTGAAGGTCTGATCAATGCTTATCTGTCTCTGGATCTGTTTTTGTTCATCAGTTTATGTTGTTCATTATATTCCACAAATGAGTGAGATCATGTGATATTTATCTTTCTCTGACTGGCTTATTTCACTTAGCATAATGCTCTCCAGTTCCATCCATGCTATTGCAAATGCTAAGAATTCTTGCATTTTTACAGCAGCGTAGTATTCCATTGTGTAGATGTACCACAGTTTTTTAATCCACTCATCTGCTGATGGGCTCTTAGGCTGTTTCCAAATCTTAGCTATGCTGAATTGTGCTGCTATGAACATAGGGGTGCATATATCCTTTCTGATTGGTGTTACTAGTTTCTTGGGATATATTCCTAGAAGTGGGATCACTGGGTCAAATGGGAGCTCCATTTTTAGTTTTTTGAGTAAACTCCATTCTGTTCTCCACAGTGGCTGCACCAGTCTGCATTCCCACCAGCAGTGCATGAGAGTACCTTTTTTTTTTCCTCTGTCTTTTTTTTTTAAATTTCTTTATTGATTGAGGTATCACATATTTGTCCTCATCCCCCCATTCCCATCCCTCACCCCTCCCCACACATGCCCCCCCCCCTGTTGTCCTTAACCGCTGGTTAGGCTCATATGCTTGCACACAAGTCCTTTGGTTGATCTCTCCCCTTTGCCCCCACCCTTCCCTACCCTCCCCCTGAGGCCCGACAGTCTGATCCATGCCTCCTTGTTTCTGGGTCTGTTCTTGTTCATCAGTCTATGTTGTTCATTATTTCCCCTAGATGAGTGAGATCATGTGCTATTAGAAATACACTTATAAGAACCGAAAATGAGACAAGCAATAATGGTTATGGTGACAGGCAAATGAATCAGTGTGTAGTGAGTTTCTTTCTGGGTCAACAGTTCTTTTGAGACCCAATTTCAATGTCCAACAGTTCCTTATGTGTACATGTCAGCAATGACATTTCAGTTCTGGATGGTGGACAAATGGTGGTAATGCAGGTCCGACTCTGTCTGGTTTGGTCCTGGGCAACCTGCAGTGATGCACAGCTGTTCACTGCTAGTATGGGAAGGCCACATCAGCGTCTTCCGTCTCTGGACTGCTTCTCTTCTGTCTTCATGGCTGGAGTAGTCCTGTCGATTCCTCTCTGTTGCTGGAATCCACATGGTCTCGGAGTTGTTTTCTGAAAATATACAAACATATTCTCGACCAAAAGTTAATAAAGGAATATTTTCTATAAATTTGACTGGGGATCCTTTTTCATTTTTTGCCCAAATGATTTTCCTCTGGCTTGTTTTGTCACCTTGTGTGTTTTTCATGGGTGTCTTGCTTTTAGCCTTACAGTTAATTTTCTAAAGTATTAATTTTCTACATGTAATTTACTTACAGGATATTTTTCCTTACATGATATTCCTCTACTATCCCCTCCTTTTTTGATTTAAATGTTAGGAGGCTTTTGAAAATTTTATAATGTAGTCTTAATGGCTTTTAAATTTTAATTTTTTACTCTATAATATTACTGTTTTAGGTTCATTACATGGTGCACAATTTTATCATGAGATGAAGTACCAATAAAGATTTTAGTTAACACTTTAGGAACACCTTTTTGTCCAGTACAATTAATTTTTCTAGAATATTCGCTTGTTTCAACTAGCCAATTTAAATTTGCCTGAAAACTTGACTACTGTTTTACTATCAAATTTATTACTCTAACAACAATCTTATTTTACCCTGTAAATATTGGTGGAAGGGATTATTTGCCTTCTTGAGTAGGTCCTGAGCATACCTGGTGGTAGGCTGGATTTAGATATCGTAAGCCCACTTCCCCGCACCATGGGTACAAGACAACTCAAACAATTCTTGTTGGAGTGAGAGGGCAGCTGCTGTCGGCCAAGTCTCTGTCGGTCACCTGGGTCCTGATCTGAGCTGGGCATGGGAAGCACGAAGCAGCCATGGGGGCAGGAGACCTCCCTCAGAAGGGGCTATGATTCAGGCCCCTGAAATGTTGGGGGGGTGAGGGTCTGTGCCCCACCTCTGTTGATCCCCAAATTCTCTCCTGATGGCCCCTCTGCGACTGTGTCTTAGGTTGTTCCTTCCTTGAGGAATCTTACCCGTCTCTGGCTAACCAGCCATCCTCCGGGGCCAAGCAGGGTGACGTGAGGTTCAGTTTTGTCTCCTTGGTAGCCTATGCCCCCGTGGCCTCCATGCCCAGCACCTGCCATGGGATCCCCTCGCCTGCTGGCGGGGCCCCATCACTGATCACATATCTTTTGGAACCCGGGTTTCTTCTCCAGGGAGGGCTCAGTTTGCCCCACTGGGTGAGAGACAGATCCATGGCACCAGTCATCACGAGACTTCAACCTCGACATGAACAGAGAGCTCATGCAACAGCTGTGAGCAATTGAATTGTGAGAAGTGGGTCTCTCTTGGCCTAAAGGGTAAGAGGGACCAATATAGAATGCTCAGGTGCCTTCCCAGGAGGCCCTCTACACAATGAAAAGGATTAAATCCTTACATGTCCTTTTTAAATTGCTGCCAGACATTCAAAGAATTAGTTTGTACATTTGCTTGGGATAATTGTATATTATCCTGTAGTAATTCTAAAGTATCAAGAGATGTGTTATGTTTGTCTCCAAGCACCAAACAGATGACTTTTTTTTTTTTTTTTGATGTAGTCCCGTTTGTTTATTTTCTCTTTAGCTTCCATTGCCCTAGGAGCAGTATCATCGAAGAAGTTCTTTTCGCATATGTCAGAGATTTTTCTGCCTGTAGATTCCTCTAGTATTTTTATGGTTTCCTGTCTTATGTTTAAGTCCTTGATCCATTTTGAGTTTATTTTTGTGTATGGTGTAAGTTAGTCGTCTAGTTTCATTTTTTTGCATGTATCTGTCCAATTTTCCCAACACCATTTGTTGAACAGACTGTCTTGACTCCATTGTATGTTCATGCCACCTTTGTCAAATATTAATTGAGCATAGTGATTTGGATCGATTTCTGGGTTCTCTATTGTATTCCATTGATCTATATGTCTGTTCTTGTGCCAATACCAGGCTGTTTTGAGAACAGTGGCTTTGTAATACAGCTTGAAATCTGGTATGGAGATCCCACCTACTTTGTTCTTCTTTCTCAGGATTGCTGCAGCTATTCGGGATCTTTTTTTATTCCAGATGAATTTTTGTAAAGTTCGTTCTAGGTCTGTGAAGTATGCCATTGGTATTTTAATGGGAAGTGCATTGAAATTATAGATTGCTTTGGGTAGTATGGACATTTTGATGATGTTGATTCTACCAATCCATGAACATGGTATGTTCTTCCATCTGTTTATGTCTTCCTCTATCTCTTTTTTCAGTGTTGTGTAGTTTTCCGCGTATAGGTCTTTTACCTCCTTAGTTAAGTTTATTCCTAGGTATCTTAATTTTTTTGGTGTGATGGTAAATGGGATTGCTTTTTTAGAGTCTCTTTCTGTAAGTTCACTATTGGTGTATAGAAATGCCATAGATTTCTTGGTCTTAATTTTGTATCCTGCTACATTGCCAAATTCATTTATTAAGTCTAATAATTTTTTGATGGAGTCTTTAGGGTTTTCTAAGTACAGTATCATGTCATCTGCAAATAAGGACAGTTTTACTTCTTCTTTTCCAATTTGGATGCCTTTAATTTCTTCTTCTTGTCTGATTGCAATGGCTAGTATTTCCAACACTATGTTGAACAGGAGTGGTGAGAATGGGCATCCCTGTCTTGTTCCTGTTCTTAGGGGAAATGGTTTTAGTTTTTGCCCATTGAGTATGATGTTGGCTGTGGGTTTGTCATATATGGCTTTTATTATGTTGAGGTATGATCCTTCTATTCCCAGCTTGCTGAGAGTTTTTATCAAGAAAGGGTGTTGGATTTTGTCAAATGCTTTTTCTGCATCAATTGATATGACTATATGGTTTTTATGTCTCAATTTGTTTATGTGATGTATCACGTTTATTGATTTGCGAATATTATACCATCCTTGCATCCCAGGGATAAATCCTACTTGGTCGTGGTGTATGATCTTTCTGATGTATTGCTTGATTCGATTTGCTAGAATTTTGTTGAGGATTTTGGCATCTATGTTCATGAGGGATATTGGCCTGTAATTCTCTTTCATTGTGTTATCTTTATCTGGTTTTGGTTTTTAGGGTGGTGCTGGCTTCATAGAAGGAGCTTGGAAGTGTTCCTTCTTCTTGAATTTTCTGTAATAGTCTGAGGAGGATAGGTTTTAGCTCTTCCTTGAATGTTTTATAAAACTCCCCTGTGAAGCCGTCTGGCCCCGGGCTTTTGTTTGCTGGAAGCTTTTTGATAACTGCTTCAATTTCTTCCATAGTTATCAGCCTACTGAGATTTTTAGTCTCTTCCTGAGTAAGTTTTGGAAGGTTGTGTTTTTCTAGGAGTGTATCCATTTCCTCCAGGTTGTCTAGTTTGTTGGAATAGAGTTGTTCATAGTATTTTTTGACAATCCTTTATATTTCTGTAGAGGTCTGTTGTTATTTCATCTCTTTCATTTCTGATTTTGTTTATTTGGGTCCTCTCTCTTTGCTTCTTGGTGAGCCTGGCTAGAGGTTCATCAATCTTGTTTATCCTTTCAAAGAACCAGCTCTTGGTTTTGTTGATCTTGTGTATTGTTTTTTTGGTCTCTACGTCATTCATTTCTGCTCTGATCTTTATTATTTCCTTTCTTCTGCTCACTGTGGGCTTTTCTTGATGCTCCCTTTCTAATTTTTTGAGTTGTTGAGTTAGATGATTTATTACCATTTTTTCTTGTTTTTTTGAGGTAGGCCTGTAGAGCTATACATTTCCCTCTCAGGACTGCTTTCATTGTGTCCCATAGGATTTGCAATGTTGTGTTTTTATTGTCATTAGTCTCCAGGATGTTTTTAATTTCTTCTTTGATCTCATTGATAACCCAATCATTGTTTAGTAGCATGCTATTCAGTTTCCAAGTATTTGAATTGTTTGGAATGTTTTTATTGTAGTTGATTTCTAATATTAAGCCATTGTGGTCTGAGAAAATGCTTGATATGATTTCAATCTTTTTGAATTTGGGGAGACTTTGCTTGTTACCCAATATATGGTCTATTTTTGAGAACGTCCCATGTGCACTTAAGAAGAACGTATATTCCATGGCTTTGGGGTGAAATACTCTGAAGATGTCAATTAGGTCCATCTGATCTAATGTGTCATTTAGAATTGCTCTTTCTTTGCTGATTTTTTGTCCAGAGGATTTATCCAATGGTGTCAGTGGTGTATTGAAGTCTCCTACTATGATTGTATTGATGTCGATCTCTCCCTTGATATCTTCCAGCAGATTTTTTATGTATTTGGGTTCTCCTGCGTTGGGTGCATATACGTTTACCAGAGTTATATCTTCTTGTTGGATTGCTCCCTTTAGTATTATGTAGTGGCCTTCCTTATCTCTTATTAAAGCCTTTACTTTGAGGTCTATTTTATCTGATATAAGTATCGCAACCCCAGCTTTTTTCTCATTTCCATTTGCCTGAAAAATGTTTTTCCATCCCTTCACTCTCAGTCTGTGTGAGTCTTTTGCTCTAAGGTGGGTCTCTTGTAGACAGCAAATATATGGGTCATGTTTTCTTATCCATTCAGCTACCCTATGTCTTTTGATTGGTGCATTTAATCCATTTACGTTTACTGTTCTTATTGATAAGTACCTGTTTGTTGACATATTTTTCCTTAGTGTTTGTGTTTCTTATTGCCTTTCTCTTTCTTCTTTTTACAGCAGCCCCTTTAGCATTTCTTGCATTGCTGGCTTGGTAGTGATGAACTCTCTTAGCCCTTTTTTGTCTGTGAAGCTTCTGATTCCACCTTCAATTTTGAATGATAGCCTTGCTGGGTATAGTATTCTTGGATTCAGCCCCTTGTTTTGCATCACTTTGTATATTTCATTCCATTCCCTTCTGGCCTGGTGGTTCTTGGACTTGGATAGTTTTTTTCTTGCCAATATCTGGGAAGTTTTCTGTCATTATTTCTTCTAACAGGTTTTCTATTCCTTGCTTCTCTTCCTCTCCTTCTTTTATCCCTATTATTCGAAGGTTGTTTCGTTTTGTGTTGTCCCAAAGCTCCCTTAGGCTCTCCTCTTGCTTTTTAAGTCTTCTTTCCAGTTGCTGCTGTGTTTGTGTGTTTTTTCCTACCTTGTCTTCTAATTTGCTGATGCGGTCCTCAGCCTCTTCTACTCTACTCTTTAAGCCTTCCATTGTGTTCTTTATTGCAGCTATGTCGTTCTTCATCTCCTCTTGGTTTCTTTTCATGTTGGTGACATTTTCATTCAGCTCCTTATAGTTCTCATTGAGTTGTATTTGTCATCCATCCGTTTAAACATCCTTATAATGAATACTCTGAATTCTTTCTCTGTTACGCTGCTAGCCTCAAGTTCATTTAACTCCCTTTCTGGTGATTCCTCTTTTTCCTCCCTTTGGGAAATTCCTTTTTTTCTCCCCATGTTTTCCTGTAATGTTTTAATTGTAGACCCGCTTGCTTTGCTACCCAGGTTCTTTTGGGGATGGTGCTACTGGTGTAATCTTTCAGTTCTCCTGGGCTTGGTAATCTAGTGTAGCTCCCTACTTGAGCTACTTGGGTTCTCTTGATGTAGGCCTGCAAGCTTGAGAGGCACAACTGTGGTGTCTAAAAGTCAGCAGCTATGGAGTGTCGCAGTTTTTGCTGTCTTGCACCCTTAGTTGAAATCGCGCGTGTCCACTGGGAACTCACAGTGGCACCCAGGAACCGTCTGTTGGGAGAGCTCCCAGTGGCTCCCACTAGCACCCTGTGTGTAGATAGGCTCAGGGTGCCTGCCTGTTGTAAATTCGCTTCTGTGGAGGTGTGTTTGCAGGGGCACAGCTCTGACGCACTTTGAGAGACTCTGGCACTGAAGTTAAACAGCTAGGGTGTATGTGGGAAGTTATTCAGGAGAAAGGAGTTCAGAGTTTCTGCTGTGGGGCAGCGCGTCCTTGGCTGTACAGAATCACACCCAGCAGGGGCTCAAAGCAGCTCCCCAGAGGACCCTGTGGATATATGGGCTCAGGGCACCTTCCCTTGCTGTGGCTGTGAGTTTGCCTCTCTGGAGTGTGCGCGAACTGGTGGCGCACCTGCCAGCGCACAGCTCTGACGCAATTTGAGAGACTCTGGCACTGAAGTTAAACAGCTAGGGCGTATGTGGGAAGTTATTCAGGAAAAAGGAATTCAGAGTTTCTGCTGTGGGGCAGCGCGTCTTTGGCTGTACAGAATCACACCCAGCAGGGGCTCAAAGCAGCTCCCCAGAGGACCCTGTGGATATATGGGCTCAGGGTGCCTTCCCTTGCTGTGGCTGTAAGTTTGCCTGCCCTTGATTGTGCGCGAACCGGTGGCGCGCCCACAGGCGCAAAGCTCTGATGCACCCTGGCCCTGAAGTTGCACCGCAGGGTGTCCGTGGGCAGTTATTTAGGAAGAGGCAGTTCAGAGATTCTACTGCAGGGCCTCGCACCGTTGACTGTGCAGAATCACCCCCTCGGGGTCTCTCAGTGGTTCCCTAGCACTGCCTGGGTAGTGGAGTGCCTGGGTGCCTATGGGCTGGGGACGCGGCGAATCTTGAGTTCCGGCGCTGGGGAGGGGGAGGTTGTACTTACTGCTTTCAGCGGCGCACTTTTGGAGGTGGAGGTCTCAGGGTTCACACATCTGCAGCTGGGGTGGCAGGTCTTCTACCAGAGTGGCTGTAGTGACCAGGTTTGCTTCCGAGACCAGACTGGGTGGTGGTAAGGTTAGTATTCTAGGCTCTAGCAGTTCCGTTCTTAAAGATGGTGGGGTCTCTGTGCCACTGGTGTCCTCCCTGGAGTGTTTGCAGTGGACGCGGGGTTTTGCCAACCAAGACTGCCTGGATTGGAAGCCCCCTGGAAGAACTGCAGGATCTAACTGTCCCTATTTCACTCACACACACACACACACACACACACACACACGTCCACACACGCCTCTATCACTCCTTCACTGGATCACACACTCAACCTCCCTACCTTCCTGCCGGTCGCCATCTTCCTCTCTCCACTGAGAGTTCCTTTTCCTCCACATCTTTGCCAGCACTTCCCTTTTGTTGATATGTTGATGATAGCCATTCTGACAGGTATGAGATGGTACCGCATTTTCGTTTTGATTTTCATCTCTCTGATGAATAGGGAATTTGAGCATGTTTTCATATGTCTCTTGGCCTTCTGTATATTCTATTTCAAAAAGTATCTATTTAGGTCTGTTGCCCATATTTTGATTGGATTGTTTATCTCCCTTTA
Organism: Ia io; assembly: GCA_025583905.1. Lineage (NCBI taxonomy): Eukaryota > Metazoa > Chordata > Mammalia > Chiroptera > Vespertilionidae > Ia > Ia io. The sequence goes on along the minus strand of JAJQQW010000001.1, from coordinate 34,114,200 downwards.
TTAAGTTGTATGAGTTCCCTATAAATATTGGAGATTAAACAATTATTGGTGATAACATTGGAAAATATGTTCTCCCATGCAGTGGGTGTTCTTATTGTTTTGTTGATGGTTTCTTTTGCTGTACAGAATCTTTTTACTTTGATGTGGTCCCATTTGTTTATTTTCTCTTTAATTTCCATTGCTCTAGAAGCTGTATCAATGAAGTTATTGTTTCGGCATATGTCTGAGATTTTGCTGCCTGTGGATTTCTCTAATATATTTATGGTTTCCCGTCCTACATTTAAGTCCTTTATCCATTTTGAGTTTATTTTATTGTATGGTGTAAATTGGTGATCTAGTTTCATGTTTTTGCTTGTATCTGTCCAATTTTCCCAACACCATTTAGTGAAGAGACTGTCTTGACTCCATTGTATGTTCTTGCCTCATTTGCCAAATATTAACTGAGCATAGTGGTTTGGGTCGATTTCTGGGTTCTCTATTCTGTTCCATTGGTCTATATGTCTGTTCTTGTGCCAGTACCAGGCTGTTTTGAGAACAGTGGCTTTGTAATACAGCTTGATATCTGGTAATGAGAACCCTCCTACTTTATTCTTCTTTCTCAGGATTTCTGCAGCTATTCAGGGTCTTTGTAATTCCAGATGAATTTTTGGAGAGTTTGTTCTAGGTCTGTGAAATATGCCATTGGTATTTTAGTGGGGAATGCATTGAATCTATAGATTGCTTTGGGTAGTATGGACATTTTAATGATGTTGATCCTACCAATCAATGAACACGGTATGTTTTTCCATCTGTTTATGTCTTCCTCTATCTCTTTTTTCAGTGTCCTTTAGTTTTCTGAGTACAGGTCTTTCACCTCTTTAGTTAAGTTTATTCCTAGGTATCTTAATATTTTTGGTGTGATGGTAAATGGGATTGCTTTTTCAATCTCTCCTTCTGTAAGTTCACTATTGGTGTATAAAAGTGCCATAGATTTCTAGGCCTTAATTTTGTAACCTGCTACATTGCTGAATTCATTTATTAAGTCCAATAATATTTTGATGGAGTCTTCAGGATTTTCTATGCATAGTATCATGTCATCTGCGAATAATGACAGTTTTATGACTTCTTTTCCAATTTGGACAACTTTTATTTCTTCTTCTTGTCTAATTGCTATGGCTAACACTTCCAGAACTATGTTTAACAGGAGTGGTGAGAGTGGGAATCCCTGACTTGTTCGTGTTCTTAGGGGAAATGGTTTAAGTTTTTTTCATTGAGCATGGTGTTGGCTGTAGGTTTGACATATAAGGCTTATATTATGTTGAGGTATGTTCCCTCTATTCCCATTTTGCTGAGGGTTTTTAATCAAGAAAAGTTGTTGGATTTTGTCAAATGCTTTTTCTGCACGAATTGACATTACTATGTGATTTTTATCTCTCCATTTGTTTATGTGATATATCATGTTTATTGACTTGTGGATATTGTACCATCCTTGCAACCCTGGAATAAATCCTACTTGGTCATGGTGAAGTAATGCTGTATCTGATTTGCTAGAATTTTGTTGAGGATTTTGGCATTTATGTTTATGAGGGATACTGGCCTCTAATTCTCTTTCATTGTGTTGTCTTTATCTGGTTTTGCTATTAAGGTAATTCTGGCTTCATAGAATGAGCTTAGAAGTGTTCCTTCCTCTTGAATTTTTTGGAATAGTCTGAGGAGGCTAGGTTTTAGTTCTTCTTTGAAGGTTTGATAAAACTCCCCTGTGAAGCCGTCTGGACCAGGCTTTTCTTTGCTGGGAACTTTTTGATGACTGCTTTGATGTCCTCCATAGTTATTGGCCTATTGAGATTTTTAGGTTCTTCCTGATTGAGTTTTGGAAGGTTGTATTTTTCTAGGAATATGTCAATTTCCTCTAGGTTGTCTAGTTTGTTGGAATACAGTTGTTCATAGTATTTTTTTAACATTCCTTTGTATTTCTGTGGGGTCTGCTGTTATTTGGCTTTTTTCATTTCTGATTTTGTTTATTTGGGTCCTCTCTCTTTGCTTCTTGGTGAGCCTGGATAGAGGTTCATCAATCTTGTTTATCCTTTCAAGGAGCCAGCTCTTGGTTTCATTGATCTTTTGTAATTTGTATTTGGTCTCTATGTCATTTATTTCTGCTCTGATCTTTATTATCTCCTTCCTTCTGCTCATTCTGGGCTTTTCTTGTTGCTCTCTTTCTAATTCTTCAAGTTGTAGAGTTAGATGATTTAGTACAATTTTTTCTTGTTTTTTGTTGTTTGTTTGTTTATTTGTTTGTTTGTTTTGAGATAGGCCTGTGGAGCTATAAACTTCCCTCTCAGAACTGTTTTCACTGTGTCCCATAGATTTTGGATTGTTCTGTTTTCATTGTCATTCATTTCCAGGATGTTTTTAATTTCTTCTTTGATCTTCTTGGTAACCCACTCATTGTTTAATAGCATTCTATTCAGCTTCCAAGTGTTTTAATTTTTTTGATTGCTTTTATTGTAGTTTATTCCTAGTATTATGCCAATATTGTTGTCTGAGAATATGCTGGATATGATTTCTATCTTCTTGAATTTGGAGCGACTTTAACTGTGACCCAATAGGTGGTCTCTCTTTGAAAATGTCACATTTGCACTTCAGAAGAATGTATATTCCATGGCTTTGGGGTGAAATATTCTGAAGATGTCTATTAAGTACATCTGATCTTGTGAGTCATTTAAGATTGCTATTTCTTTGCCTATTTTTTGTCTAGAGGATTTATCCAGTGATGTCAGTTGTTTTTAAGTCCCCTATATTGGTTGTATTGTTGTTGATATCTCCCTTGATATCTTCTACGAGTTTTTTTATGTATTTGGGTACTCCTGCATTGGGTGCATAATATGTTTACCAGGGTTATATCCTCTTGTTTTATTGATATCTTTAGTATTATGAAGTGGTTTTCTGTATCTTTTGTTATGGCCTTCACTTTGAGGTCAATTTTGTCAGAACTAAGTATTACTACTCCAGCTTTTTTTCATTTCCATTTGCCTAAAAGATATCTTTTCCATCCATCACTTTCAGTCTCTGTGAGTCCCTTCTTCTGAAGTGGGTCTCTTGTAGACAGCATATATATGGGTCATGTTTTTTTATCCATTCAGCCACTCAAAGTCTTTTGATTGCAGCATTTAGTCCATTTACATTTCAAGTTAAAGGGAACAATCCAACAAGAAGAAATAACTCTTGTAAACATACACACCCAATACAGGAGCACCCAAATACATAAAAAAAATGCCTGGCGGATATCAAGGGAGAGATTGACAGCAATACAATCATAGTAGGGGACTTTAATATCCTACTATCACCAATGGGCAAATATTATAAACAAAAAATCAGCAAAGAAACATCAATCCTAAATGACTCACTAGACCAGATGAAGTTAATTGACATATTCAGAACATTTCACCCCAAGCCACAGAATATACATTCTTCTCAAGTGCACATGGGTAATTTTCAAAGATAGATCACATATTGGGTCACAGGCAAAGTCTCTTCAAAATCAAGAAGATAGAAATCATATCAAGCTTCTTCTCAGATCACAATGGCATAAAACTGGAAATCAACTACAATAAAAACAATCCAAAAAAATCAAACACATGGAGAATAAATAGTATGCTATTAAACAATGACTGACTTACCAGAGAGATCAAAGAAGAAATAAAAAACATCATAGCAACAAATGACAATTAAAACACAACAATCCAAAATCTATGGGACACAGCGAAAGCAGTCTTGAGAGCGAAGTTCATCGCTCTACAAGCCTACTGCAAAAAAAAAGAAACAATGGTAACAAATTACCTAACCCTACAACTCAAAGAGTTAGAAAGAGAGCAACAAGAAAAGCCCACTGTAAGCAGAAGGAAGGAAATAATAAAGATCAGAGTGGAAATAAATGAAATAGAGACAAAAAAAAATACAAAAGATCAATAAAACCAAGAGCTGGTTCTTTGAAAGGTAAACAAGATTGATGAACCTCTAGCCAGGCTCACCAAGAAGCAAAGAGAATGGACCCAAATAAACAAAATCAGAAGTGAAAGAGGAGAAATAACAACAAACCCCACAGAAATATAAAGGATTGTTAAAAAAAATACTATGAACAACTGTTTTCCAACAAACTGGACAACCTGGAGGAAATGGACATATTCCTAGAAAAATACAACCTTCCAAAACTCAATCAGGAAGAATCTAAACATCTCAAAAGGCCAATAACTATGGAAGAAATTGAAGCAGTCATCAAAAAGCTTCCAGCAAACAAAAGCCCGGGGCCTGACTGCTTCACAGGAGAGTTCTATCAAACATTCAAGGAAGAACTAAAACCTATCCTCCTCAGACTATTCCAAAAAATTCAAGAGGAAAGAACATTTCCAAGCTCCTTCTATGAAGCCAACATCACCCTTATACCAAAACCAGATAAAGACAACACAATGAAAGAGAATTACAGGCCAATATCCCTCATGAACATAGATGCCAAAATCCTCAACAAAATTCTAGCAAATTGGATTCAGCAGTACATCAAAAAGATCATACACCATGACCAAGTAGGATTTATACAGGGGATGCAAGGATGATCCAATATCCGCAAATCATTAAATGTGATACATCACATAAACAAATTGAGTGATAAAAATCACATACTCATATCAATTGATGCAGAAAAAGCATTTGACAAAATCCAACACCCTTTCTTGATAAAAACTCTCAGCAAGCTGGGAATAGAAGGATCATACCTCAACATAATAAAAGCCATATAAGATAAACCCACAGCCAACCTCATACTCAATGGACAAAACTAAAACCATTCCCTCTAAGAACATGAACAAGACAGGGATTCCCACTCTCACCACTGCTGTTCGACCTAGTACTGAAAGTATTAGCCATTGTGATTAGACAAGAAGAAAAAATGAAAGGTATCGAAATTGGAAAAGAAGAAGTAAAACTGTCCTTATTTGCAGATGACTTGATATTGTACATAAAAAACCCTAAAGACTCCATCAAAAAACTATTAGACTTAATAAATGAATTTGGCAATGTAGCAGGATACAAAATTAAGGCCAAGAAATCTATGGCATTTCTATACACCAATAGTGAACTTACAGAAAGAGACTCTAAAAAAGCAATCTCATTTACCATCACACCAAAAAAATTAAGATACCTAGAAATAAACTTAACTAAGGAGGTAAAAGACCTATATGCAAAAAACTACAGGACACTGAAAAAAGAGATAGTGGAAGACATAAACAGATGGAAGAACATACTATGTTCATGGATTGGTAGAATCAACATCATTAAAATGTCCATACTACCCAAAGCAATCTATAGATTCAATGCACTCCCCATTAAAATACCAACGGCATATTTCACAGACGTAGAAAGAACTCTCCCAAAATTCATATGGCATAAAAAGACCCCAAATAGCCACAGCAATCCTGAGAAAGAAGAACAAAGTAGGTGGGATTTCAATACCAGATTTCAATCTGTATTACAAAGCCACTGTTCTCAAAACAGCCTGGTACTGGCACAAGAACAGACATATAGACCAATGGAACAGAATAGAAAATCCAGATATCGACCCAAAACACTATGCTCAATTAATATTTGACAAAGGAGGCATGAACATGCAATGGAGTCAAGAAAGTCTCTTCAATAAATGGTGTTGGGAAAATTGGACAGATACATGCAAAAGAATGAAACTAGACCACCAACTTACACCATACACAAAAATAAACTCAAAATGGATAAAGGACTTAAACATAAGATGGGAAACCATAAAAATACTAGTGGAATCCTCAGGCAGCAAAATCTCAGACATATGCCGAAGCAATTTCTTCACAGATACTGCTCCTAGGGCAATGGAAACTAAAGAGAAAATAAACAAATGGGACTACATAAAAATAAAAAACTTTTGCCCAGCAAAATAAACCATCAAGAAAACAAAAAGAAAGAGTAGGAACCAAGATGGCGGCAAAGTTAAACAACTAAACTGCCGCCTCGTACAACAATTTCAAAAATACAACTAAAAAAAAAACGTTTACCACCCAGAACCACGGGAAAGCTGGCTGAGTGGTAGATTTTCAACTAAGAAGAGAAGGGAGTGCAAAAGCTGGAGAGCTGAGGTATGGAGGCGCACGAATTGCACTGGTGGCGGGCGACTGGGTACGCGGCTTTTCTTCATACCAAAGGGAGACAAACTCCCGATCACTCTGAACTCCAGTTTCTGGGGACACGTGGGGGACCCAGACGCCTACGGGGAGAAGCTGGACTCTCGGCCATCGGTCAGAGAGTGAGAGTGACTTTTCTGCAGAGGTGCGCCCAGCAATCAGGGTTTGCTGCGCTGGAGCGTGGGACACAGGGACTTGGAAACGCGGAAAGGCAGAAAAGGCTGAAGGCAGCCATGGCCGTTGGCCTCGCCCCAGCCTAGTGAAGACCTGAGACCCCGTCCCGCCCTGAGACCCTGGCCCGCACATTCTACAAACCCGCCCAGGCTCCACACAGCGGCTTTTACATATAAATGGCCTGTTCTGTGGCAGCTCAACCAAATTAACTGCAGCTCCAGTCAGACTGCTCCAAAACCGCCTAAGCAAAGAGAAGAAAACTGTAGCTCTTGCTGTAGCTCCTGCTGGGAGGCCTCAGACCTGCACCCCATTGGAGATCCAGACACTAGGGTATCTAGTGGTCAGTGTGGATGACACCAGATTTCAACCACTCTCATAAGGGACACATTCAAGAGGCAGACTCAGTGAGCACCAAAGCCCTACTGTGTCTCCAGCACAGCAATTCTTCCGTTATAGACACAGCAGGTCCTCACAGCCAATTGGCCTGGAGGTCAATTCCTCCCAGTGTACCAACAGCAATCAAGGCTTTTAACTACACCAAGACTTTCTACTCAGCCCACAAAGGGGTGTACCAAGAGCGATCACCTAGGGTGATTAGGGAAGCTGAGCTACCAGCCCCTGTAGGTCACTGACCACACAAAGCCACTCCATCAACACAGGGAGGCAGCCAAAATGCGGAGACACCAAAGTATGTCAAGAGTAGGAGAGATGGAGGAAAGCAAACTAATGGACGACACAGTGTTCAGAACCACATTTTTAAGGTTACTCAAGAATCTTCTAAAAACCGCTGAGAAACTTGAAGAGACCTTCAAGGACCTTAATGAGAATACCAAAAAAGTGGAAAAGGACCAGTCAGAAATTATGCATACACTGTCTGAAATAAAGAATATACAGACACTCAACTGTAGACCACCGTACCCAAAGAGTCAAACCAAAGATCTGGAATATGAGGAAGAAAAAAACACCCAACCAGAGAGGCGGAAAGAAAGAAGAATCCAAAAGTGTGAGGATAGCGTAAGGAGCCTCTGGGATGGCTTTAAGCGTACTAATATCCGAATTTTTGAGGTGCCAGAAGAAGAGAGAGAGCAAGATACTGAAAACCTATTTGAAGAAATAATGACAGAAAACTTCCCCCACCTGGTGAAAGAAATAGACTTACAAGTTCAGGAAGCACACAGAACCCCAAACCAAAGGAATCCAAAGAGGACCACACCAAGACACATCATAATTAAAATGCCAAGGGCAAACGACAAAGAGAGAATCTTGAAAGCAGCAAGAGAAAAACAGTTAGTTACCTACAAGGGAGCACCCAAACGACTGTCAGCTGATTTCTCAACAGAAACTATGCAGGCCAGACGGGAATGGCAAGAAATATTCAAAGTGATGAATAGCAAGAACCTACAACCAAGATTACTCTACCCAGCAAAGCTATCATTCAGAATTGAAGGGCAAATAAAGAGCTTCACAGATAAGAAAACGCTAAAGGAGTTCATCACCACCAAACCAGTATTATATGAAATGCTGAAAGGTATTCTTTAAAAAGAGGAAAAAGAAGAAAAAAGTAGATAAACATTATGAACAACAAATACATATCTATCAGCAAGTGATCCTAAAAATCAAGTGAATTAAAAATCTGAGGAACAGAATAAACTGGTGATCATAATAGAATCAGAGGCATAGAATGGGAGTGGATTGATAATTCTCAGGGGGGAAGGGGTGTCTGTGTGGGGGGTACGGGAAGAGACTGGACAAAAATCATACACCTATAGATAAGGACAACAGGGGGGAGGTAAGGGCAGAGGGGGGGGTCAGAACTGGGTGGTGGGGAGATATGGGGGGGAAAAGGAGAAACAATTGTAATAATCTGAACAATAAAGATTTATTAAAAAAGAAAAAAAAACATATTTTAAACAACCAGGAAAAATAAAAAGAATAAAATTTAAATTAAAAAAAAAAAGCCTGCCGTATGGGAGTACATATTTTCAAATGTTATCACTGATAAAGGTTTACTCTCCAACATTCACAGGGAACTCATATGACTTAATAAAAGAAGATAAAAGATCCAATAAAAAATGGGCAACAGACCTAAATAGAAACTTTTCAAAAGAAGACAGAAGGAAGGCCAAGAGAGATATGAAAACATGCTCAAAATCACTAATTATCTGAGAAATGCAAATCAAAATGACAGTGTGGTACGATCTCATATGTGTCAGAATGGCTATCATCAACATATCAACAAAAGACAAGTGCTGATTAGGATGTGTAGAAAGAGAAACCCTCGTGCACTGCTGGTGGGAATGCAGACTGGTGCAGCCACTGTGGAGAACAGTATGGAGTTTCCTCAAAAAACTAAAAATGGAACTCCCCTTTGACCTAGTAATCCCACTTCTAGGAATCTATCCCAAGAAGCTAAAAACACCAATCAGAAAGGATATATGCACCCCTATGTTCATAGCAGCACAATTCACCATAGCTAAGATTTGGAAACAGTCGAAGAGCCCATCAGCAGATGAGTGGATTAGAATACTGTGGTACATCTACACAATGGAATACTACGCTGCTATAAAAAAGATGGAACTCTTACCATTTGTAGCAGCATGGATGGACCTGGAGAGCATTATGTTAAGTGAAATAAGCCAGGCAATGAAAGAAAAATACCACATGATCTCACTCCTTTATGGAGAATAAAGAACATTATAACCTGATGAATAAAAAGATAGATACAGAGGCAGTAAAGCACCGAACAGAGTGTCAAATTACAGCGGGAAGGCTGGGGTGTATTGGGGAGGGTGGGGAAAGAGATCAACCAAAGAACTTGTATGCATACAGATAAGCACAACCAATGGACACAAGACACTGGGGGGGGTGGGATGAGGGCATGCAACAGGGGGTAGGGGAGGCTGGGGGAAGGTCAATGGGGGAAAAAGGATATATGTGTAATACTTTAAACATTAAAAAAATGAAATATCTTTGCAAATAATAAAATAAAGTTATTATTAATAATTATTTGTTTGAGGCCATTTTCCTTTTTTGTGCCTGTATTCCTTTTTTAACTTTTTTTAAATCTTTATTGTTCAGATTATTACAGTTGTTCCCCTTTTTCCCCCCATAGCTCTCCTCCACCTGCTTCCTACCCCACCCCATGCCCTTACCCCCCACACTGTCCTCATCCATAGGTGTATGATTTGGTCCAGTCTTTCCCGCACCCCCCACAGCCCTTTCACCCCGAGGATTGTCAGTCCACTCCTTTTCTATGCCCCTGATTCTATTATATTCACCAGATTATTCTGTTCATCAGATTTTTTATTCACTTGATTTTTATATTCACTTGTTGATAGGTATTTGTTGTTCATAATTTTTAGCTTTACCTTTTTCTTCCTCTTCATCTTCTTAAAGAATACCTTTCAGCATTTCATATAATACTGGTTTGGTGGTGATGAACTCCTTTAGCATTTTCTTATCTGTGAAGCTCTTTATTTGCCCTTCAATTCTGAATGATAGCTTTGCTGGATAGAGTAATCTTGGTTGTAGGTTCTTGCTATTCATCACTTTGAATATTTCTTGCCACTGCCGTCTGGCCTGCATAGTTTCTGTTGAGAAATCAGCTGACAATCGTATGGGTGCTCCCTTGTAGGTAACTAACTGTTTTTCTCTTGTTGCTTTTAATATTCTCTCTTTGTCTTTTTCTCTTGGCATTTTAATTATGCTGTGTCTTGTTGTGATCCTCTTTGGATTCCTTTTGTTTGGGATTCTGTGTGCTTCCTGGACTTGTAAGTCTATTTCTTTCACCAGGTGGGGGAAGTTTTCTGTCATTATTTCTTCAAATAGGTTTTCAGTATCTTGCTCTCTCTCTTCTTCTGGCACCCCCATAATTTGGATGTTGGTACGCTTGAAGTTGTCCCAGAGGCTCCTTACACTATATTCATATTTTTGGATTCTTTTTTCTTTTTGCTTTTCTGGTTGGGTTTTTTTTGCTTTTTTGTATTTCAAATCTTTGACTTGATTCTTGTGATCCTCTAGTCTGCTTTTGGATCTCTGTATATTATTCTTTATTTCAGTCAGTGTATGCTTAATTTCTAGTTGGTCCTTTTTCATATCCTTGAGGGTCTCACAATTTATTGGCATTTTCTAGAAAATTCTTGAAAAACTTTATAACCGTGGTTTTGAACTCTATATCCAGTTGTTTGCTTTCCTCCATTTCTTTCATTTCTGACCTGTCTTTGTCTCCGCATTTTGCCTGTTTCCCTGAGTTGATAGAGTGGCTTTGTGTGCTAGGTGTCCTATAGGGCCCAGTGGCTCAGCCTCCCCAGTTACCTGAGGTGGACACTCTTGGTGCACCCTTTGTGGACTGTGTGCACAGACTTGTTGTAGTTAAGCCTTGATTGTTGTTGGTATCACTGGGAGGAATTGACCTCCAGGCCAATTGGCTGTGAGGATCAGCTGTGTCTATGATGGGAGAACTTCTGTGCTGGAGACACCCTTATGAGGCAAGACTTGCTTCAGTGGGGCTTTGGTGCTCACTGAGTCTGCCCCCTGAGTGTGTCCCTTATCGATCTGAGGAGTTGTAATCTGGATGGTCCTACTCTGACCCCTGGATACACTGACTCTTGGATCTCCAAGAGTTGCTAATTTAGCCTCTGCCTGAGGCCACCCAGCAGGAGCTATGGAGAGATCTGCAGATTGCTCTTCTTTGTTTGGGTTTTGGAGGTGCCCAGATGAGGCCCAGCCGTGAAGCAATGCAAGCTGCTGTGGGACCTTGGGCCTTCCTTTAGATTTTCTGGGTCTCTCTGACTCAGCTGCAGTTTGTTAGGTAAGTTTAGATTTCAAAGGATCAAGCCATTCATATGCAAAAGCCTCTGTGCACAGCTGGAATGGGGAGGAGTCTCAGGGTGGATCAAATAGCAATGGCTTCCCGTTGGCCCTGCCCTAAAAGGCCCCCAGGTCTCAGTTTTCCTCGGTAATTGCTGCAAGTACCTCTGGGAGAAAGCCGCCCTCGAGGTCCGCCCACTGCCTGACAGTCCAGTTTCTCCCTGTATGAGTCTGGGTCCCCAAAGTCTCACCCAGAACTGGAGTTCAGAGCAGTTGGGAGCTTGTGTCTCCCTGCGGATTGAAAAAGCCAGCCACGTACTCAGTTGCTAGCCCTCTCTGTGCGTGCCTCTGTACCTCTGCACTTTACTTCCACAGCTCCTCTGAGTCTCAGCGTGCTTTTCTCTTCCCTTCTAGTTGTACAATTTCCACTCAGCCAGCCTTCCTGTGGTTCTGGATGATGTCTGTTTTGTCTTTTAGTAATAGTTTTGAAGTGGTTGTGCGAGGCAGCAAGTTCAGGTGTTTACCTATGCCACCATCTTGGTTTCCTCCTTTTTTTAACTTTTTATTTCTTCTTTTTACACCAGTCTCTTTAGCATTTCTTGCATTCCTGGCTTGGTAGTGATAAGCTCCTTTAGTCTTTTTTTGTCCGTGAAACTCCTTATTTCCCCTTCAATTATGAATGATGGCCTTGCTCAATAGAGTGTTCTTGGATTCAGTCCCTTGCTTTGCATCACTTTGTAAATTTCCTTCCATTCCTTTCTGGCCTGATGTGTTTCTGTTGATAAATCAGTTGATAATATAATGGGAGATCCCTTGTACATAACTTTCTGTCTCTCTCTTGAAGCCTTTTAGATTCTCTTTCTGTCCTGAATGTTTGCCATCATAATTATGTCGTGTCTTGGTGTCGGTCTTTTCGGGTTCATCTTGTTTTGGGCTCTCTGCTTGTGTGACTTTATTCTTCCCCACATCAGGGAAGTTTTCTGAAATTATTTCTTCAAATAGGTTTTCTAACGATTGTTCCTCTCCTGTCATTCTTGAACCTCTATTATTCATATGTTGCTTTGTTTCATGTTGTCCAAAACCTCCCTTAGGTTCTCCTGTCTTTTAATTTTTTTTTCTCCAATTGCAGTTCAATTTGGGTGTGTTTTGCTTCCCTGTCTTCTAATTTGCTAATTCAGTCCTCCACTTCTCCTTGTCTACTGTTGAAACTTTCCATGATGTTTTTTTTTATTGCAGCTATATCACTGTCTATTTCTTCTTGATTCTTACATAAGTTGTTGATTTTTTCATCCATCCAGTTTATGAACTGTATGACCTTTATTCTGAATTCTTTTTCTGACATAATGCATACCTCTATTTCACTTAGCTGTTTTTCTAATTATTCCTCCTTTTCTTTCCTTTGGGGGTTTCTTTGCCTCCCTGTTTTTGCTCTTACCAAAGGAACAAGGTGTTTAGTCGTGCAGCCGCTGCTCCTTAGTTGGTGGCATCTCCTCTGGTGGGCGATGTTCACAGCAGTGGTGGCTCCTCTGGCTGGAAAGGGACGGGCTGCTCATGCAGTTGCTGCTCCTTAGATGGGAGTGGGCTGCTCCTGAGGCTCTGCTCCTTAGACATGGAGGGCTGCTCACGTGGCTGCTGCTCCTCAAATGGGGGCAGTCTGCTCATGGGCTGCTGCTCTTGTACAGGGGTGGGCTGCTTGCAAGGCAGCTGCTCCTCACACAGGTTCGGGCTGCTCATGTGGCTGCTGCTCCTCTGATGGGGGCGGGCTCCGCGCTGCTGCTGCTCCTTGGATGGGGGTGGGCTGGTCACATGGCTGCCACCCTCAGATGGGGGTGGGCTGCACATGGCTGTTGTTCATGAGGTCACAGTTCCCTGGGCTAAAGCATTGTGCTGGCCAGAGGGGAGTGCGCTTTGGAGCTCACTGGAACCCACACCTGGGGTGGCTGGAGTCTTGGTGAATGTAGGACCTTAGACAAGGCAGCATGTCCCTGGCAGGGGTGGCTGTAGAATCCTGGGTGTTTTCTGAGGGCACCCTTTATGGAGGTGAGTCTGGGCTCCCAGTCACAGCAGCTCTCCCCTTCAAAAAGGCATGGTCTCTGTGTAAGAGCCGGCCACTCTGGGACTATTTGCATTGGTAGCAGAGGCTGCCTGGTTAGGCAAGCCCAATCAGTCTGCCCCCAAACATCCTGCGGGATCTAACTGTGCCTCACTCACCCATACATACACACACCCACACACTCCTCTTTTGCTCCCTCACTCACTCATGTTCTCTCCCTCACTGCCTCCTCTTTCTGCCTCTGTAATTGGGTCTGGAGTGTCATTAACCTGTTTGTGGACGGAGTCTCCTCCCTGGGTGTCTGGTTATGTTGCTTGCTCTCTACCACATTGGCTAAACAGGACAAAATGCAGCTCAACAAGGCACGACACAAAGGGAATAAAACACAAATGTACTCATGACACCGATAACCCTAATATAAGTGACCACCAGAGAAAAGAGAATTAGGGGAGAGGAAAGAGAGAACAAATGATATCGAGAGAGAGAAAAAATGGTATAAGAGGAAAGAAAAAGAAGAAAAAGGAAGATAAAGGAAATTATATATATATATATGATGGGGAGAAAACACCAGAGAAAAAACAGATTAACCAAAACATACAAACACCAAATACCCAGTAAAGAGGGTGGGGGCAGAATCTGTAGAGGCCGAGCTTATATACAGAAAGTAAGGTTAAAGAATTGGATGAATATGGAGAGGACCTCAGTTCAGTATAGAGGAAGTAGAAAGAGGATGAGTGGATAAGAACAACAAGAAAGAGAAGAAAAAAATAATAATAAATAATTTAAAAATAATTTAAAAATAGGACAAATAAAAAATTAGAATGATGGAAAAATAATGCAAAAAGAAATAGAAAATAAAGAAACAAAGGAAAATAAGAAAAAGACAAAAAGAGATGAAATTAAATTAAATTAAATTAAAATGAAAAAGGGAAGTGTCGTTCCTTTCTGCTGAGTTTTAATTCCCCATGTGGCTAGTTTAAGATCCCATTCTTCTGTACTGTCTACCACTTCTCAGTTTCCTGTTGCTGGGACTGAACAACCTCTCTTTTTTTAAAATATATTTTATTGATTTTTTTAGAGAGAGGAAAGGAGAGGGATAGAGAGTCAGAAACATAGATGAAAGAGAAACATCAATCAGCTGCTTCCTGCACACTCCACACTGGGGATGTGCCCGCAACCAAGGTACATGCCCTTGACAGGAATCAAACCTGGGACCCTTCAGTCTGCAGGCCGACATTCTATACCCTGAGCCAAACTGGTTAGGGCTGAACAGCCTCTCTTTAGGCTTGTCCCTGAGGACTCTCAGGGACTATTCAGACTTTTTTTTGTATCCTTTGTACCACTCAGGTTGTAGTCTGGGTGTGGCTGCCTGGTGACTGCAGGGAGGAGCTATCACTTCAGGAGAAAATGGTTGCCTAGGTCTGGCATGTCTGGTGCACTCAGTGGCAGACTTGCGGCCACATCTCCCTGACCCTTTCCTCTCCCCAGTCTCTCCCCAGACTCCACAAGTCTGCACCTCCACCTGCACCTCAGCCACGGGTGAGTGTTTGTATTTGAAAGGTCCAATGAACGAGGTTTAGTGAATAAAAGCAAAGACCAAAAAGAGGGGAAAGAGCTGTACCACTGTGAGCCCCTCTCTGCCCCACATGGCGTGGCTTGGGCAGCCATCCAGGCTGCCCCCTCTGGGCTCAGTCTCTCATGGATATGGACTTAGATCTAGAATCCCCTGCTGCCCGCAGTCCTGCAGACCTCCTTCCACAATCAGACGCTATGCCTCTCCCAAGGGACGTGGCCTCAGTGCCATGCAGCTTCCTTCTGACCCTCTGGGCTTAGAGGTCTTGCAGTTGTCTCTACCCCAGATCCCTTATTTTATCATTCTCCAGGCTTCCTCTGCCCTTCCTGGCAGTGAATTGTCTCATCAGCTGTGTCTATTTCACCAATTCAGGGTGGATGTTATTTGATTTAGTTGCTCATTCTATCTGCTCCGGGACAAGGCTCAGGACACATCCGCCTATTCTGCCACCATTTTGTATCCTCTCTCCATTTGTATCTGCACTTCCTTTTCTACATCATGTAGCATCTTGTATGATTTTGTTAATTTGTTTATTTCATGAATCAGGTTGTTGATGTTCATCATGAGTCTTTCTTAGCAGCCTTGGTTTTCTGGCACTGCTAACCTTTTACTTGTTGCTTTGGCCATATCTAAAATGTAGAGTTGAGCAAACTTGTGAGAAACACTATCTGAAGGATGGAAAGTTCCAGTACATGATAAACTTGACCATGTATTCTAAAACAATATGGCCCATATCCTGATGGTGATGCAACATTTGCACCCATTGAAGCCAAAGCAAAAGATCTATTTGTGGAACGAATATTTTCCATAAATTTTTGCTGTCAGAATCTTCGTTTATTGTTAATTTTTTAAAATATGCCAGGTATTCTGGAAAATTTATGTCATTTGGACAAACTTTACCTTTGCTGCAACATTGAGTAAATTTTCCATCAGATGGTTTTTCATTGGAGAAATTTAGTGATAGGCAAAATTGACATGTAACAGTCATTCCACCACAACTATGTTCGATAATTGCATCCTCATTTACTTCATTTCCTCTGTGAAGGCAGTTCCTACCAGTACTGATAGTACTTGTCAATGACAGTTTTTCAGACATATTCTGTCAATGATACCGCTTTCTTTCAGGCACAGAGATACATTGTGCCAATAGTTGGTCCTCAGACATATTCTGTCAATGATGTTGGCTTCTTTCAGCTGCAGAGGTAAAATTGTGGTTGGCTGGACAGGGAGGGACCATGGGAGTTTGGCTTGCCTGGAAGAGACCACAGGAGGGCTTCAGGGTGTGTCCAGTCCCATCTCGCCCCGGCAACCCTAGCTTGCGTTCCCAGTCTTGCAGCTTCAGCTTGCACCCCCAGACTCCCAGTCCCGCAGCCCCACCTGGCACCCTGCCTTGGCCTGGCACCACCTGCTCACCTGCTCCACCATCACACCACAGTCTCACTCTCATCAGGGCCCATCGGGGCCGGCAGCGCCTCCACTGCTGCCCACTGCCAGCGCCCACCATGTCCCATGCCTCCCCCTGGTGGTCAGCACATCTCCTAGTGAGCTATCGAACTCCTGGTCTCCCAGTCACACTCCCGAGGGGACAATTTGCATATTAGGCTTTTATATAGTATACTAGTATCCCATTTGCAGGAAGAATCCTGCAAGCGGCTGCTGCGGCCTCGTTGTGGCCGCTGTGCCTACACCCTCAGGCCACTGCCA
Organism: Ia io; assembly: GCA_025583905.1. Classification (NCBI taxonomy): domain Eukaryota; kingdom Metazoa; phylum Chordata; class Mammalia; order Chiroptera; family Vespertilionidae; genus Ia; species Ia io. The sequence goes on along the minus strand of JAJQQW010000001.1, from coordinate 34,097,711 downwards.
CCCGCCCCACTCTGCCCTGATCCGCCCCACCCTGATCCGCCCCGCCCAGGCTTTCCCTCTGGCAGCCACCTTGCTTTCCACTTTTCCTCCCTCTTCCTTCTAAGTTGTCTTCAGTCTTCACTCCTCCCTCCCTCAGTGTATGCAAATTAACCGCCATCTTTGTTGGGTAATTTGCATACTCATCCTGATTGGCTGGTGGGCGTGGCTTTGACTGGTGGGTGTGGCTTGGGGTAGCGAAGGTGCGGTCAATTTGCATATTACTATTTTATTAGGTAGGATAGATCAATGTCTACAGGAGGCTTACTCTAAGGTTGTCAAATGGCTTTAGTTGTCAAACTTTCTTTTGAAGTGACAAATTACTTTGTAAATGGATTCTAAGATTTAGAGAACTGAAGAGGTAGAAGGTGCCTTTACTTTTCCAATAATTCGCTTATTCTTTGCCTCCATAGTTACTTCTGCTACCCACCTATATTTCAAATCTAGTTGGCCATCTTATCTTCTCTCATCATCCCTTTTTTGCTTAATGCTATGCAACCTCTAATTGTGAATAAAATTCAGAAGGAAAGCCAAGTATAATTAAAGCCTCCTATTTAGGGTATGTTCAATAAATGTTACTCTCTCTTTCCCTAGACCCAATTGTTATATGGCTGAATGCCTGCTTTAGTTCTGTTACATCTATCTGAATACTTCCACTGTAGACATTTTCTCTTCAGTGCTGTGACCATTTTCTAAACTTCCCTTACCTGCAGATACCACAAGTGAACTACCATGTATGTCTCGTCTCAATCTACCATATTCTTCTCTTCCTGATCATTTCCCAAAGTCTGAGGAATTGGAAAGCAGAAATGTGCTACAGTTTTAACAATTTAATAGAGCTTTGGGAAACTTTTCAATTGAGTTAAACTGTTTACAAGGTGTCCAGATGCACTGTGCTCTCAACGTACATTTAAAATACTGACTTTAGCATGTGATGACTTTTCAGAAGCTAAGGCCCAATTCAAGTTTCCAAAGAATTGAATGCTTTTTCATGCAAATTGATCACCATTTTCTTTATTCAGCTAGCTCACACACAGAGAACTAGGAATTAATAGGCAGAGCCTGACTTCATTCTTGAATTGTCAACGCTAATCTTTTCTAATTGACTTAGCAATTAGATTTCACTGGTGGAGATAAGACTACATATATGCTACCTTTTCTTTACTCCATGCCACCCCTACTTTTACATTTAGCACAAAGTAGCTTGTGACTTTCAAAGTTGTTATAATCCTAAGCATATAATTATAAATCCAAATATACTCTGTGAATCTCTGATAGGAAGGTATACTGAACAGTTTAGTCCTGTGATAAGAATGCACCATTGCTTTTGTTATTTTTGGTTGTTGTTTTGATCATAAATGTGTTTTTTTCTAAGGTTTCTTTTTTTAAAGTATCTTTATTGTTGAAAGTATTACATAGGTTCCCCTTTTTTCAATTGACCTCTCCCAGACTGCCCCTGCCTCTCACCCCAGACCTTCAACCCCTATTGTTTGTGTCCATGGGTTATGTATATATGCATGCAAGTTCACCTGCCCACTCTCCCCTGTATTTTCTCTGAGGTTTGACAGTTTGTCCCATGCTTCTATGTCTGAATCTATGTTTGTTCATCAGTTTATGTTATTCATTAGATTCCACATGTGAGTGAGATCATGTGATACTTACCTTTCTCTGACTGGCTTATTTCACTTAGCATAATTCTCTCCAGGTCCATCCATGCTGTTGCAAACGGTAAGAGTTCATTCATTTTTATAGCTGCATAGTATTCCATTGTGTAGATGTACCACAGTGTTTTAATCCACTCATCTGTTGAGGGACACTTAGGTTGTTTCCAAATCTTAGCTTTTGTAAATTGTGCTGCTATGAACATAGGGGTGCATATACTCTTTCTGATTGGTGTTTTTGATTTCTTGGGATATATTCCTAGAAGTGAGATTTGTGGTTTTGTTTTTTTTAAGTTTATATGCCTTTAAACCAGGCTTACGTGGCATGGTTCAGTCATTTACACAGGATATATCATGTTTTCATTACTTTCACCTGGTGAAAATATACCGCAACTACATTTGTTACATAGAGACCCAGGAATGGGCATAGTCTGAAGAGCATAGAAGTAAATACTGTTATGTCATGAAGACCATATAGTAAACTATCTAATAGAGGTAACAAACACTGAGAAATGCTCATTGAAAATGAAGGGTACTTCGAAGAACAATAAGATTTTCTAAATTTAACAGTGATAATCACAGACTTATCAAATTGCTGAATTTGTGTGTTTTCAAATAAAATAAATTGAAAGTGGAAGATAAGATATACTTTAAAATTTCCATTTACAAAATCCAAAATATTATTCTTCCTAGATAATACATAAAAATAATATCCAGTAATTACATGCCTGACAATATTATCATAATTTAAATAATATCTCTTTGAATTTGTTTGTATAATCTTCAAATAATTAAACAGTATCAAGCATTCCACTTCAGATGGCATTGTGCAAACTGTGATAATCTCCAGACCACTGCTATGTTTTCAGTATGCATTATCACTTGAGATGTACATTATTAACTCTACCTTATCAGTAGATTATAAGTCACAGTTTTATTAATATTTGTATAGTTGAAATCTTATGTTTCACCACTTATCCAATTAATGAAATTAATTTGTTCAAGACAACTAGTTATCTAAAGTGAACTGGAAATCAGCAAAATAGAAATGACATATTTTACTGAGATTATTTATTTTCAAAAGCCCATATTTTGCTTAGGACAAAAAATATTAAGTAGACTAGATATAGTAAAGGAATCGAAGTAATTGAAAACTAAATATTATTCTGCAGCATTTTTATCTTTGTTTTTTTAAATCAATGGTGGAAATATTAGTTTCCACTAAATATTAGTTTAATTGGTTTAAAAGATGATTGACAGTAATCTTATACACTGATGAAAAGCAAATATTATATCTTACTGGTAGCCCTGTGCATGAGTCCGTGCGCCAGTAGCTCTCTGCAGGGCCTGGCTGCTCCACACCTGCTGCCCAGAGGCTCTCTGCGGCCCAGAGGCCCATCTGTGGCTGGGCATGGAAGGCTTGCCTCATCGCCGCAGCGATGAAGCAAGCATTCTGCCAGGCAGCACACACTGCCCACTCTCAGTGACCACCCCCTCCCCGAAACTGGGGAACTCTGGTGGGGCTGAGAGGACTGGACGCCGCCATCTTGTGGCTATGGGCGCCACCATCTTTGTGATGGAGTGATGGCTAGTTTGCATATTACCCTTTTATTAGATAGGATTATCTTAGGCTAATGTCCATAGCAGGAAAGTACAATTAGCAAAGTCATAAATTATCCTTCTTTTCTCCCATTCATTATAAAGATTTTATTTTGGTTTGTGTAAAGCCAGGTGTCATACCTTAAGAAAATCAGGAATTTCCATATAAAAGTCTTTGTATTCTACTCTAAAATGCAAAACCCGTGAATGTCAAACATTTGTGAATGCAAATTTAATTAAAAGTAGTAGTCTTTAATCAACAAACAATGTATAAAGGAAAGAATGTTTCTCTTTTGTTAGAGGTATAGGCAGAGGATCATTTATGAATTTGTTATTTTTCATCCTACTGTCAACATTACCTATTGCAACCACTGGACATATGATAGAAACTGAATGCTTGAATAAATGGATGAAAGCATGAACGAATGGTATAGAGGGGATAAATGGTGATAGAAAAGATAAAATTAAATAAAAAAGAAACAGTGTTTGAATACATGAATAAAAGCATGAACAAATGGCAGACACAATACAATATACAGATGATGTATATTAGAACTGTATATACATGCCTGAAACCAATATAATTTTATTAATGAACTAGAGGCTCAGTGCATGAAATTCGTGCACAGGGGATGTGTGTCCCTCAGCCCAGCCTGCACCCTCTCCAATCTGAGACCCCTCAGGGGATGTCCAACTGCCCATGGATCAGGCCTAAATGGGCAGTCGGGCATCCCTCTCACAATCCCAGACTTCTGGTTCCCAACCATTCGCCTGCCTGCCTTCCTGATTGCCCCTAACCGCTTCTGCCTGCCAGCCTGATCACCCCCTAACCACACCTCTGCCAGCCTGATCGACCCCTAACTGCTCCCCTGCCAGCCTGATTGCCCCTAACTGCCCTCCCCTGCTGGCCTGGTCACCCCTAACTGCCCTCCCCTGCCAGCCTGGTTGCCCCTAACTATCCTCCCCTGCAGGCCTGGTCGCCCCCAACTGCCCTCCTCTGCAGGCCTGGTTGCCCCCAACTGTCCTCCCCTGCAGGCTTGGTCACCCCTAACTGCCCTCCCCTGCTGGCCTGGTCCCCCCAACTGCCCTCCCCTATAGGCCTGGTCCCCCCAACTGCCTTCCCCTGCAGGCCTGATCACCTCCAACTGCCCTCCTCTGCTGACCCGGTCAACCCTAACTGCCCTCCCCTGCTGGCCTCATCTCCCACAACTGCCCTCCCCTGCAGGCCATCTGTGGGGGCCATCTTGTGTCCACATGGGGGCAGCATCTTTGACCACATGGGGGCAGCCATCTTGTGTGTTGTAGTGATGGTCAATTTGCATATTATTCTTTTATTAGATAGGATGTCATCTCAATAAATTCAATAATTTTTTTTTATTTAAAAGCATGAATAAGTGAATGAATACTCCCCTATGCGTTTTAGTTTACTCAATGTATGAAGTGTCATATGTTGATGATCTGGTCACTAAAAAGGGACCTCTGGAGTCATGAACATATAGTATGGTGATCTGAAACTATAAAATACTGACAGAATAATAGCTTCTCATGGTTACAAACTCTAAATTTAAGCCACTGGTTAAAAGGAGACCAAACATGAGATTTAGCATAAAACAGGGTAATCCTATTCCCAGTCCTGTTTTGTGAATACAAGACAAAAGGCAGTGCAATATTGAAAGATAAACTAATAATCTGATTAGAACTAAAGATTTCTTTTATTAATTGTTGTTTACTGTTTAATCTGAGAAAAATAAAATCCACAGACAACATTAAAACATAATTATGACTATTTATTTATATAATAGAATCAACACATTATTTAACTCCTGTACTTTCTTGGTATCTTTATTAAAAGATGTTATTGAAATGCAGTTAATGAATATATAACTGTCATTAACATTGTTAAAATGTTTTTTTCTGCCTGACCAATTTTTATCTGTTTTAATTTATTGAATTAAATATTTAAATTGGTAATCCTATATAATAATCCTATATAATAAAGAGGTAATATGCAAATTGACCATCACTCCAACACACAAGATGGCCACCCCCATGTGGACACAAGATGGCCACCACAAGATGGACAGCAGGGAAGGGCAGTTGTGGGCAATCAGGCCATCAGGGGAGGGCAGTTGGGGTGTACCAGGTGAGCAGAGGAGGGCAATTGATGGGGACCCAGGCCAGCAAGGGAGGGTAGTTGGGGGGACCAGGCCTGCAGGGGAGGGCAGTTGGGGGGGGACCAGGCCTGCAGGGTAGAGCAGTTGGGGGAAACCAGGCCAGCAGTGGAGGGCAGTTGGGGGGGACTAGGCCTGCAAGGGAGGGCAGTTAGGGGCAACCAATCCAGCAGGGGAGGGCAGTTGGGGGTGGACCAGGCTTGCAGGGGATGGCAGTTGGGGGGTTCCAGGATGGCAGGGAGGGCAGTTGGGGGCGACCAGGCCTGTAGGGGAGGGCAGTTGGGGGGTACGAGGCCAGCAGGGGTGGGCAGTTAAGGGCGACCAGGCCGGCAGGGGAAGGAAGTTAGGGGTGACCAGGCTGGCAGGGGAGGGTAGTTAGGGGCAATCGAGCCAGCAGGGGAGCAGTTAGGCATTGATCAAGGTGGCAGGGGAGTGGTTAGGGAGTGATCAGGCTGGCAGGCAGAAGTGGTTAGGGGCAATCAGGCAGGCAGAAAAGCAGGTAGGCAGGCAGGCAGGCGAGCGGTTGGGAGCCAGTAGTCCTGGATTGTGAGAGCGATGTCCAACTGCCCGTTTAGGCCCGATTCCACCGGGATCAGGCCTAAACAGGCAGTTGGATATCCCTCGAGGGGTCCCAGATTGGAGAAGGTGCAGGCTGAGCTGAGGGACACCCCCACCCCATGCACGAATTTCATGCCCCGGCCTCTAGTATTATATAATTTTCAAGTGTACAATTCTACAATACATCATATGTATATGTCATTTTGTGCTCACCATCTAAAGTCAAGTCTCCTTCCATCACAATATATTGACCTCCTTTACCATTTTCATCCACTCTCCACCTGCCCTTCCCCTTTGGTAACCACCACTCTATTGTGTGTCTATGAGTTTATCTTGTTTGTTCATTTGCTGTTTTCTGTTTTATATCCCACATATGAGTAAAATCATATGGTTTTTATCTTTTTCTATCTTACTTATTTCACTTAACATGATACTCTTTAAGATCCATCCATGCTATCACAAATGACAATATTTCATCATTTTTTGGTGTTTGAATAGTATTCCATTGTATATATGTACCACTTCTTTATTCAATCATCTGTTGAAGGATATTTAGGTTATTTCCATATCTCAGCTACTGTGAATAATGCTACAATGAACATAGGTGAAAATATAGCTTTATGAATAATGTTTTCATTTTTTTCAGGTAGATACCAAGAATAGAGATTAATGAGTCATAAGATAACTCTGTTCTTACTTTTTTAAGAAACCTCCATACTGTTTTCCATAGTGGCTGTACCAGTTTGCAATTCCACCAGCAGTGAGTGAGGGGTCCTTTATGTCCACATCCTCTTCAACACTTGCTATTTCTTCTCTTATTGTTAATAGCCATTCTAACAGGTGTGAGGTCACCATTTATCCCCATACTTACTTTTACCTCCCCCAATCCCTTTCCTTCTGGCTATCACCATACTACAACTCCCCTCCCCTATGACAGCTGTCACTGTGGTTTTGAACAAGTGTTTTCATGTTTAGAAAATCTTGTCCTTCCAACTCTTGTGTTTAATCTGAAATAAGAAAGTCTGTGTTTTCTTGCCTATATGTTTAAGAGTGTAAATTCCCCAAGCCTGAAAAAAAGAAGAGACAAAATGTCTCTCATACTCAGAAACTTTATCATTAAAGATTCCTTAATCAAGAGGGCTATTAAAAATAAATTATCCTTTGTCTAGGCTCACCATAAGAATTGTTAGACATGAATTGATGACAAGAGAAGTTTAAAAAGAAAATAATAACATGCTATTATGTGCCATTTGGATATTTTCTCCATTTTAAATCTGTCCTCAAAATGTATCTACTTATTTCTCTATTGCTATTTAAACACTTAAGTTTGGCATTGAGAGTTTTTCTAAGATGGTTCTTTGAAAATATTCAACCAAAACAGTGAGGGAAAAAAATTTGTTGATCGTCTGTTTCCTAAGTATTTTGGTAGATCATTTTGTTTGTCCTGAGTTAATAAGGAAAAACTTAGTCTACTTTATGGCACACAAATTTATTGGATAAATTTAAATTTTATATTCTAGTCACAACTTTGATAGATTCTCTTCTCTCCACTACCCAACAATATCATTCTTTCCCCACTTTATTCATCTACATTGACTCTATTTAGAATTATCTCCTGCATTTGTATCATTGCTGGCAAACGTCTCCTCTCTCCCTAGTCCTTTATGCAGCTGGCCCATGTCCAATATCTGAATCTCAATATACTGGTAACACTATTGTGCTGCAACATGAGCTTGCCTCACTGAGAGTGCTCACTATGCAACTGTATAGGACAGTGATGGTGAACCTATGACACGCATGTCAGCACTGACACGCGTAGCCATTTCTGATGACACGCGGCCACTGAGGCGGTCACATGCTGAGAATGAAACATTTGCTGCTCCTGAGGATGAAACATTTGCGAAATAATGTTTTTTCCTCAAAGTGACACACTACCCAAGTTATGCTCAGTTTTTTTGGCGAAGTTTGACACACCAAGCTCAAAAGGTTGCCCATCACCGGTATAGGAGAAGCTTGAACCACTGGCACTGCACTTGCAAACTGTCCACTGCCTGATTTTCTCCCTATGCTTCTGCTACTCCCAGCACCTGGAAAATTTCCAAAGAATTGCTCCAGACCTCCTACCTCCAAATTATGTGGTTGAAGCCAGAGTTTGAATTTCATGGAGCAACATGAAAATCTTATAAGAATATAAGATGTTGAACCAGAGGCCTAGAAATTACTGGCTATTGGATGGTTACATAAGCATCCTGGGTCTCAGATTTTAATTAATCTATCTTATAATGTTCTTAAAAGGATTGATGAGATATAATATACCAGCAGCTTGATTTAGCATCAATCAGGATAAGCCTATTCCTAATCCTGTGTTAACACTCTTAAAGTGATATCTGTTACTGATATTTACTGTAAATAAGAGAGTGTAGAATATTCTATGTCAACTGTCTATTGGGAGGAAACAAGCAGGATGCTATACTACTTTGGCATTCCAGAAGTCTATGAATGTAGATAGAATAACACTAGTATCCTGAAAAGCAAACTATTACAGTACTTTCCACCAACATGTAATCAAAGAATCAATGTCACTGGTGGGTAAAGGGACAGTGGAGAGGGTATGGCAAAGTAGCCTGAATTATTACTAAATTGCAACCTCATCTTCAGCAACTATCATAGAATGAACCTGAACTGTTGCTCTAATTCCAGAAGGGCCTATGATGGGGCAAGAGGCACCATCTAGGCTTCTCAGAGCTCAGGTCTTTGTGCAAGGATAGAATTTGTTTGTATTCTGCTCACATTTCCTTGCTATTACAACAGATTTCCTCACCCCTCTGGGATGATCATGAACCCATAAAGCTAACTCTATACCTGTCCTTATTGGTTCCCTTAGTAAGGGTATAAAACAAAGAAACTCTCTGCATGCTGGCAAGGTGGCTCACTGAGTGCTGGTATCTGGCCTATAAAATTTCATGCTGGCTGCTGGCAAAACAAATAACTTTCTGATGCTGGAGGGATAGGTTTGAGAACTAACTGGACTCCATCCAATATAGTCTCCCTCAGCTGCAAAGACAGGGATTAATACCCTACATCCTCACTTGATGAAAAAGAAAGTGGCAGATAATGGCTTTCAGGTCCAATCCATGACAGACCTGGGAACAAAAGGCAGCTTGTAGACAGATAACTGGCTTGGCATACCCCATAGTTTATCCCACCAAACCTGAGTTATTTAGGGGTCACATGGAGCGGCTAATAATATCCATTATCTGCTTGGTCTTCAACCCTCTTGATTGGCAATCTATGACCCTATCAATTTCCATCTATGGAGCAAAATTATTAATAAAGCTGGGACTTTAGGATACCTACAATGACAGAACAGTGGCATATGTAAAAGAACCTTTCAAATATATCTCAATTTGAGTACACATCAATTTTTTAATAATCTATGATAGAAGCCTGCTGTCTCTCATTGATTACTGAATGAGAGTAAAGTGACTTGGTAAAGTGACCTTCTAGATCAAAGGGTGTTTCACCTATCTACTTATATCTTGATCTAATCATACCAGACCTCTGGAAACTTTGAATATGTTATTCCTAGATTGTCCACTTTTGGGACAATCCTGAGAAATGTATTTGAATGTCTGGAAGTGGAATTCTAGTATCATGATCTATTCAACCAAGGAATTCCCATAATGCCAGACAAGTGACTGGTGTTCCTGGAGATAATGCCTCTAAGATCATGGAGCAGGCAGGCTATTTTGTTATAGGAGAACTCAGGAAAACATCTTCATGTTTATTTCTTTATGATTTACTAGAGTCCCAGTGCACAAAGTTCATGCACAGGTGCAGGGGTGGGAGGAATCCCTCAGTCCGGCCTGCACCCTCTCATAGTCTGGGACTCCTTGGGGGATGTCTGCATACCATGAGCTGCTGCGCTTGCCAGCCATGAGCCCAGCTTCTGGCTGAGTGGCACTCCCCCTGTGGGAGCACACTGACCACGAGGAGGCAGCTTCTGCATTGAGCGTCTGCCCCTGGTGGTCAGTGTGCATCATAGCTACCGGTCGTTCTGGTCGTTCCACCGTAACTGTCGCTTAGGATTTTATTATATAGATTTTTTTCTATACTGGGTTAAAGCTCTTGGCTATAAATATTTCAGTGAAGTTTTGAGGGCTGTTTTGAAGGGTTTTGGTACCATGTAGTGGTGCTTCCAAACCCATAACCTAGAACAGCCTGTGTAAAACAAGTGGAACCATCATCTTGAATTGGCTAGTATTCTTCATTATATTCATACTGGGCCAGGATAGAATTATGGGTCTGAATCCTAGCTAAAACCACTAGGCAGGCTCTCTACTTTGTGAGAGAGAAATATAAAAGGCAATAGAGGCTGTCCTACCCTGTAAAATTTTCTAGCCTGAAAAATTTATAGGGAAAAATTTTATAAAACTTAGCATCCCGTGGTCCTAATCTTCAAGAATAGCAGGATATAGAATGGCCTGCATCCTATGACTTTTCCAGTATATTTTTTTCTAGCAGGCCACTGTTAGAGCTTTGGTCTATAGATAATGGGGATGAAAGGCATATAATTGAGAGTTAATGAGATTGCCTCAGGATATAACATAGAGTATGAAGAAAAAAGAATCAAGAATGAGGAAATACAACATTTACTAGCTCTGTGATCTTGGCACCTCACCAAATGCCAATTTTATCATCTAAAAAATGAGGACAAAACTCACACACCTTGGGGTAACTGTGTACAGCAATAAATCATTCAATAAATAAGAGCTATAATTAGCATTATCTTGCATGTTCTGTTCAAAAAAAAGATTGTGTTAGGTAAACAAATCCTCTCTCATATGTTTGTGAACATTAATGTCTAGAATGCAAGAATGACCTAAAAGACAATGCAAAAAAATATTTCTAATGGTGAAAACTCCTGGATGGCATTATGATATGGTGAAACTACATATCACTTGATATGTAATTATTTTCCCCTAAAATCATACCACTCATATTCCTTTTGAAAAGGTCAGTCTCGCGGTAGTGCACCAAATTCTCACCTTATACATTAAAAAAGCAAGGAAGGGATATTATCAACCCATTATCTTATATTCCCTTCCCTGCAAACCCTCTGGAAATGATGCTTGGATAAAAAGTCTGTAAGTGGACATTAAATATATTCATGAATACGCAGGATATATAAAGTGTTTAATTATTACATAAACATGCATTGAGAAATACTTATTGAGTATCTACTACTTGTCAGACACTCTGCTAGATACTGGGGATGTAATGTCAAAACAAAGAATTCAGTCTCATGGAGTTTCTAGTCTAGTAAAAAACTCCACAGATATCTATGAAATAATAATAAAAATAAACATGAAATTCTAATTGCAATAATTGTTTAGAAGGAAGGCAATGCTAATTCAATTCAAATGGTACATGTAATAGAACAGAAGGAAAGTTCTTTCATTTATTCTATGCCTCAAATTATTTGACATTCTTTCATCTATCCTTCTTTCCCCGTGCCTCTTGGACTGTCTTTTTTTTTTTTAATAAATCTTTATTGTTCAGATTATTACAGGTGTTCCTCTCCCCCCCATAGCTCCCCTCCACCTGATTCCCCACCCCACCCCATGCCGTTACCCCCCGCCACTGTCTTCATCCATAGGTGTAAGATTTTTGTCCAATCTCTTCCAGCACCCCTCAGGCCCCCTTCCCCCTGGTAATTGTCCATCCCCTCCCTTTCTATGTCCCTGATTCTATTATATTCACCAGTCCATTCTGTTCTTCAGATTTTTTATTCATTTGATTTTTAGATTCACTTGTTGGTAGGTATGTATTTGATGTCTTTTTGTTGTTCATAATTTTTACCTTTACCTTTTTTTCTTCTTCTTCCTCTTCTTAAAGAATACCCTTCAGCATTTCATGTAATCCTGGTTTGGTGGTGATGAACTCCTTTAGCTTTTTCTTGTCTGTGAAGCGCTTTGTCTGACCTTCAATTCTGAATGATAGCTTTGCTGGGCAGAGTAATCTTGGTTGTAGGTTCTTGCTGTTCATCACTTTAAATATTTCTTGCCATTCCCTTCTGGCCTGCATAGTTTCTGTTGAGAAATCAGCTGACAGTCGTATGGGTACTCCCTTGTAGGTAACTAACTGTTTTTCTCTTGCTGCTTTCAAGATTCTCTCTTTGTCTTTTGCCCTTGGCATTTTAATTATGATGTGTCTTGGTGTGGTCCTCTTTGGATTCCTCTTGTTTGGGGTTCTGTGCGCTTCCTGAACTTGTAAGTATATTTCTTTCACCAGGTAGGGAAAGTTTTCTGACATTATTTCTTCCAATAGGCATTCAATATCCTGCTCTCTCTCTTCTTCTGACACCCCAAAAATTTGGATGTTGGTACACTTAAAGCTGTCCCAGAGGCTCCTTACACTATCCGCACACTTTTGGATTCTTCTTTCTTTCTGCCTCTCTGGTTGGGTGTTTTTTGATTCGTCATATTCCAGATCTTTGGTTTGACTCTTAGGGTATGTTGATCTACAGTTGAGTTTCTGTATATTCTTTATTTCAGACAGTGTATGCATAATTTCTGACTGGTCCTTTTTCATTTTTTTGGTATTTTCATTAAGGTCCTTGAAGGTCTCAAGTTTCTCAGCGGTTTTTAGAAGATTCTTGAGTAACCTTATAAATGTGGTTCTGAACACTGTGTCATCCATTAGTTTACTTTCCTCCAACTCTTCTATTCGTGACATACTTTGGTGTCTCCACATTTTGGCTGCCTCCCTGTGTTGATGGAGTGGCTTTGTGTGGTCAGTGACCTATAGGGTCCGGTAGCTCAGCTTCCCCAATCACCCTAGGTGGTCGCTCTTGGTACACCCCTTTGTGGGCTGAGTAGAAAGTCTTGGTGTAGTTAAAAGCCTTGATTGCTGTTGGTACACTGGGAGGAATTGACCTCCAGGCCAATTGGCTGTGAGGACCTGCTGTGTCTATAATGCTGCGCTGGAGACATGCTTGTGGTACAGGGCTTATTTGAGTGGGGCTTTGGTACTCACTGAGTCCGCCTCCCGAGTGTGTCCCTTATGGATGTGAGGAGTTGAAATCTGGTGCCTCACACTGACCACTAGGTGCATTGGCTTCTGAATCTCCAATGGGGTGCAGTTCAGCTGCTGTCTGAGGCCACCCTGCAGGAGCTACAGCGAGAACTGCCGTCCTCTCCTCCCTGCTTGGAGCTTGGAGGCCTTGGAGCTGTCTGTACCGGGTTGCAAGTTTACTAGTTTAAACTGCAATAGAGAAGGCCATTCATATGCAAAAGCCGCTGCTAGGAGCTTGGGTGTGTTTGTAGATTGTGCGGGGCGGAGTCTCAGGGCGTCACTAGGCTAGGGTGTGGCAAACAGCAATGACTGGCAATGAGCCGCCTCTGACCATGTCCCTGCTGTCTCGCGCCCCTGCGCAGCCAACAATTCTACCTCCACGCAGCTCTGCTAGTAAGCCACCCTCACTCCAACCCAATGGCAGACAGCCCAGTCTCTCCCCTGAAACTGGATTTCAGAGAGATTGGGGAGCTTGTCTCTCTTCAGATTGAAGAAAGCAACGCCCGCCTCCAGCTGGGCTCAGCGGCCAGCTCTTATCACGCATGCGCTCCCCTGTACCTCAGTTTTTCAGCGTTTGTGCCCTGATTGCACCCGTCTCTTTTGGTCTAGTTGTTGAGGTTCCGCTCAGCCAGCTTTCCCGTGGTTCTGGGTGATAGACGTTCTGTCTTTTAGTTGTAGTTTTGGAAATTGTTGTGGATGGCAGCAGCCCAGATGTTTATCTATGTCGCCATCTTGGATCTCCTCCTCATTTATTGTACTGGCTGTCTTATTTAAAGCTTCTACAGGCATGTATTAAGCAAAATAAATATGTGAATCAATAATAAAAAACTAAGTAATTACAATTATAACTTCAATCTCTGCCTTATGTTAAACCACTATTATTATATTGCTCACACCATATAGTACGTTAAAAATGGTAAACATAAAAACCTGGTTTTACAGAATTATTAGCTGGTTTGGGGACAATAAGATTAGATTAGTTTTGTATATCTATAAGATGAACATTTATATTGAAAATAAAAGCCCAGAGAAAGAACACTATGTTTTGACTAAACTTCTAAGCTTCCTTAATTTTTTACTCTTATTTTATTGCAATTTTATTAAATATTATCATGTCTCCAAATTTGAAAGATTTGTTTTATTGTTGACAGTATTACATATGTCCCCCATTTACTCCCACTTTGGCCCCCTGCCCCCAATCCCCACCCAACCTCAAGTCTTCACCACACTATTGTCTGTGTCCATGGACTATGTATATACGCATTTAAGTTATTAAGTTCTCCCAAATTTCTGGAATTATTTAAAAAATGTTTTCCTATACAATAAAATATCCGTGCCTTAAGAAGTCACTGGATGACATATTTCATTTTTACCAATAGATGGCAGTGATTAGCCTTTACATTGTTCATGATCCAGATATGGAGTGGGAGAGCCTCCTCTGTATAAATTCAAACACAGAGAAACAAATTATAGCAACATACTGTAATAAAAGTTATATAAATGTGAAAAAACCCAGAAACCTTGTGGTTAAGGACTCAGTCAATTTTCCGAAGACTGTACCACCAGTATAAAATTTTGATGATTCTGATAAAATTTTAACTGGTTTGTGTCACTGTAATGGCACTTAAAAGAAGAACCAATCACATAAATAATAGGAAAATAGAAAACTAGAGATGCTGAAGGATCAAACTATCTTTTTCTAAAATATACATGTTATTGAAATGCATTTTCCAAAATATTAATTACACTTTTCATCAGTTTGGAGACTACAGGTGCTTTTTTCTTTATTCCTTCAATTTTTCCATGTTTTTCAAAATTCCAGATTAAAAATTATTTGCTCTTTTCAAATATACAAAATAAATGATAAAGTGGGAAATAACTTCAAAACCAGAAGAAATTAAAAGAATCACAAGGGACAACTTTGCTCAACTCTGTGCAGATGTATTTTAAAAGATGAATTAAATCATTTTCAGGGAATATATAACTATTTACAGAAAATATAGTGAATTTAAACAGACTGATTTCCATGAAACTCATAGAAAAAGCCCCCCAGCCACAAAAACGCACACACAAAGCCCTAGGCCCACCAGTTTCACTGAGTAATTCCAATGATATTTAACTATTTCAGAACATTAAAAAAAAAACTGCCAACATTTTAATGGATATCAAAATCTGAAAAAGATAGCCTTTAAAAAGAAAATAACAAGAGAGTGGTGTAAAAATGCTGAAGGAGAGTAAGAGGTACAAACTTTCAGCTATAAAATAAATAAGTCACGAAATGTAATGTACAGCATAGGGCATATAGTCAATAATATCATAATAATTTTGTACAGTGACAAATGGTTACTAGACTTATCACTATAATTGCTTCCTAATGAATATAACTGTTAAATAACTATGCTGTACACTTAAAACTCATATACTATTGTATGTCAAGTATGATCTAAATAAAAAACATCAATTCTTTATGAAAAAGAAAAATATAAAGCCATCAACAAATTACTTTTATGAATATATATACTAAAATCCTGAAAAAATTACTAACAAACAGTATCTAGTGACACATTAAAATATAACCCATCATGATAAAAATTATTCCAGGAGTGCAAGGGTATCTTACCTAATAAAAGAGAAACATGCAAATTAACCATCACTCTGCTATGCCCACAGCCAATCAGAGTGAACATGCAAATTAACCCAACAAAAATGGAAGTTAATTTGCATATGCAGGTGTGAAGCAGCCAGGAGGGGCGTGATGCCTGCTATGAGGGGAAGAGGGGGCAGAGGGAACTACTGGAGTGGAGCTCCGCACAGAAGCGAGGACTTGCTGGCTCCAGGTGGGCCAGCAGCTGGGAGTGAAGCCAGGGGAAGAAAGGCCTATTTCTGCACGAATATCGTGCAAAGGGCCTCTAGTCTATATATATAAAAGGCTAAGTGACTGTCCAACTGTCCGACCGGTAGCTATGATGTGCAATGACCGCCAGGGGGCAGATGCTCAATGCAGGAGCTGCTGATCTGTGGTGACTTGGCAGCTTCGGTTCTTAGGTGATACACCCTGGAACCAGAGAGGAGGGAGCCCGATTTCAGGGTGCATCACCCAAGAACCACCCTCTCACAATCCAGGAGCCCTTAGGGGATGTAGGAGAGCCAGTTTTGGCCCAATCCCCGCAGGCAAGTCCAAGGGGCCCCGCCTGCCAGAGGGACCCCACTCGCTCCACACATGCCCTTTGAGCCACAGTGTCACCCCAGGTGTGGCAGGCCGGGGAGGAACCACTGTCCATTCCCCTTCTGGCTCTCTGCCCAAAGTTCTTCCAGAGAATAAAGGGCTCCTCGGATTCACTGCTAGGTGTACCAATCAGACACCTCTGCTGGCCCCAATCTATGGTGCATGATCCCTCCCATAGGTACAGACCTTCCCAGGCTGGTGTTTTAACAAGGATGTTGCCCTTTGCCTAGACTGGTTCTGTCTGAGACTCCCAGTTGGACCGAATCCACACTGATTCCCACTGGCTGTTGTTATGCAGGCTCCCCTTCCCTTCTCTGTTGCTCTGGATTGGGGATCCCTGTATGAGGCCCAGACCCCATAGTTCCAGGGGGTGGGCATTCCACTGCCACATTTTACATCCACCTCCCCATGCCCACCTTGGAGGTACAGAAGCTCACTCACTCTCCCTGCATCTCCTCCTGTCTTTTCACCCTTTTTCCTGCCCTACAATACTTCAGATCAGCTACACTTAAACTGTTTTTTCCAAATGAATGATCCACAGTTTAGCTGAAAATCTGGCCTGGTTTTGGGAGTAAGCAGACACAGCCTCCAGGCACTCTGCAGCCATTTTTTTTCCTATTTATTTATTGTTTAAAGTATTACATATATTAGTACATATATCTCCTTTTTTTCCCCCATTGACCTTCCCCCAGCCTCCCCTACCCCCTGTCGCTTGCCTTCATCCCACCCACCCCCAGTGTCTTGTGTCCATTGGTGTGCATATATGTATGCATACAAGTCCTTTGGTTGATCTATTTCACTCCCTCCCCAACATGCCCCAGACTTCCCGCTGTAATTTGACAGTCTGTTCGGTGCTTTACTGCCTCTGTATCTATCTTTTTATTCATCAGTTTATAATGTTCTTTATTCTCCATAAAGGAGTGAGATCATGTGGTATTTTCTTTCATTGCCTGGCTTATTTCACTTAACATAATGCTCTCCAGGTCCATCCATGCTGCTGAAAATGGTAAGAATTCCTTCTTTTTTATAGCAGCGTAGTATTCCATTGTGTAGATGTACCATAGTATTCTAATCCATTCCTCTGCTGATGGGCATTTAGGTTGTTTCCAAATCTTAGCTATGGTGAATTGTGCTTCTATGAACATAGGGTTGCATATATCCTTTCTGATTCATGTTTCTAGTTTCTTGGGATATATTCCTAGAAGTGAAATTACTGTCAAATGGGAGCTCCATTTTTAGTTTTTTGAGGAAACTCCATACTGTACTCCACAGTGGCTGCACTAGTCTGCATTCCCACCAACAGTGCACAAGGATTCCTTTTTCTCCACATCCTCACCAGCACTTGTCCTTTGTTGATTTGTTGAAGATTGCCATTCTGACAGGTGTGAGATGGTACCGCATTGTCGTTTTGATTTGCATCTCTCAGATAATTAGTGACTTTGAGCATGTTTTCATGTGTCTCTTGGCCTTCCTTCTGTCTTCTTCCGAAAAGATTCTTTTTAGGTCTGTTGCCCATTTATTTATTGGATCATTTCTCTTCCTTTTATTAAGTTGTAAAAGTTGCCTGTAGATGTTAGAGATTAAACCTTTATCAGTGATAACATTTGCAAATATGTTCTCCCATACAGTGGGCTTTCTTATTGTTTTGTTGATGATTTCTTTTGCTGTGAAAAAGCTTTTTATTTTGATGTAGTCCCATTTGTTTATTTTCTCTTTAGCTTCCATTGCCCTAGGAGCAGTATCTGTGAAGAAATTCCTTCGGCATATGTCTGATATTTCCTTGCCTGTGGATTCCTCTAGTATTTTTATGGTTTCCCGTCTTATGTTTAAGTCCTGTATCCATTTTGAGTTGATTTTTGTGTATGGTGTAGGTTGGTGGTCTAGTTTCATTTTTTTGCATGTACCTGTCCAATTTACCCAACACCATTTATTGAAGACACTGTCTTGACTCCATTGTATGCTCATGCCTCCTTTGTCAAATATTAATTGAGCATAGTGGTTTGGGTTGATTTCTGTGTTCTCTATTCTATTCCATTGATCTATATGTCTGTTCTTGTGCCAGTACCAGGCTGTTTTGAGAACAGTGGCTTTGTAATACAGCTTGAAATCTGGTATGGAGATCCCACCTACTTTGTTCTTCTTTCTCAGGATTTCTGTAGCTATTTGGGGTCTTTTTTTATTCCAGATAAATTTTTGGAGAGTTCGTTCTAGGTCAGTGAAATATGCCATTGGTATTTTAATAGGGAGTGCATTGAATCTATAGATTGTTTCGGGTAGTATGGACATTTTAATGATGTTGATTCTACCAATCCATGAACACGGTATGTTCTTCCATCTGTTTATGTCTTCCTCTATCACTTTTTTCAATGTCGTGTAGTTTTCCGGGTATAGGTCTTTTACCTCCTTAGTTAAGTTTATTCTTAGGTATCTTTATTTTTTTGGTGCAATGGTAAATGGGATTGCTTTTTTAGAGTCTCTTTCTGTAAGTTCACTATTGGTGTACAGAAATGCCATAGATTTCTTGGCCTTAATTTTGTATCCTGCTACATTGCCAAATTCATTTCTTAAGTCTATTAGCTTCTTGATGGAGTCTTTCGGTTTTTTTATGTACAATATCATGTCATCTGCAAATAAGGACACCTTTAATTCATCTTTTCCAATTTGGATGCCTTTTATTTCTTCTTGTCTAATTGCAATGGCTAATACTTCCAGTACTATGTCGAACAGGAGGGGTGAGAGTGGGCATCCCTGTCTTGTTCCTGTTCTTAAGGGAAATGGTTTTAGTTTTTTGCCCATTGTGTATGATGTTTGCTGTGGGTTTATCATATATAGCTTTTATTATGTTCACATATGATCCTTTTATTCCCACCTTGTTGAGAGTTTTTATCAAGAAAGGGTGTTGGATTTTGTCAAATGCTTTTTCTGCATCAATTGATATGATTATGTGATTTTTATCTCTCAATTTGTTTATGTGATGTATCACGTTTATTGATTTGTGGATATTGTACCATCCTTGCATTCCTGGGATAAATCCTACTTGGTCATGGTGTACGATCTTTCTGATGTACTGTTGGATCTGATTTGCTATAATTTTATTGAGGATTTTGGCATCTATGTTCATGAGGGATATTGGCTTGTAATTCTCTTTCATTGTGTTGTCTTTATCTGGTTTTGGTATTAGGGTGATGCTGGCTTCATAGAAGGAGCTTGGAAGTGCTCCTTCCTCTTGAATTATTTGGTGTAGTCTGAGGAGGATAGCTTTTATTCTTCCTTGAATGTTTGGTAAAACTCCCCTGTGAAGCTGTCTGGCCCTTGTATTTTGTTTGCTGGAAGCTTTTTGATGACTGCTTTAATTTCTTCCAAAGTTATTGGCTTATTGAGATGTTTAGATTCTTCCTGATTGAGTTTTGGAAGGTTATATTTTTCTAGGAATATGTCCATTTCCTCCAGGTTGTCCAGTTTGTTGGAATAGAGTTGTTCATAGTATTTTTTAACAATCCTTTGTGTTTTGGTGGGTTATCCTGTTATAACTGAGTCTTCATTGTTGTTGTCCCATTCATGGGTGGGATCTGCCCTCAGGCTAGGAGGCTCAACCCCTATCACAGCATGTTGTACATCTGAGCTGTTGTACAGATGTTGACAGAACAAAAGAAAACAAAACAAAAAACATACAAAAGAACCCAACAACAGCATCTAAAACAACCACAAAAAGAAATGAGAATTAGGAAAGAGAAAAGAGAACAGGAATAATAAAAGAAAATAAAAAGAAGAATATGAGAAGAAAAATAGGGGAAAGAAAAAAGAATATAAAAGAAAAACAGGAAGAGGAAAAAAGAATAAAGAATAGGAAAAGGAAAATGATATAAAAGAAAAGAAAGAAAAATTATTAAAAGGAAAAAATAAGAGAAAGAAGAAAATATAATGGAAAAGAAGAGAGAGACATTTAAAATAGAGTAAGAAAAGGAAAAAGAAAAATCAGAAACATGAAAAAAGAGAAAAATAATAAAGTGATAAGAAATAAAAAATGATGGAGAAGAAAAAAAACACAAAAATCAAAGTGAAGAAACAAAACACAAAATTGAGGTCTCTTGGTAGTTTAGTGCCTGCTGAGATCTCCCTTTGGATCCTGATCTTACATTGACTGATGCTGACTGTTTTGTATGCCAGTTCCAGGCCTCCTGGGAGGTACTTGAGTGTTAGCTAATGTCAGAATCTGTCTATGTTTGGCTCGTGGCAACCTTTTTGAACCTTCAAGTGATCTACAGTTTGTGGCTGCCTCAACTGGGCTTGGTTTGGCTGGGCATGAGAGGGGCCAAGCTGTGCTCCAAGACTGGCTTATTAGCAGCATGAGGCCCAGGGGCAGATCAGTAAATGTTCCAAAGCACCTTGGGGTCAGCTTCCATCTGCCTCCACTTGCCAACCAGCTGTCAGACAGTCACTGAAAAGGTTGTTTGTTAAAAGGCTTTTGGTGGAATAGAGAGGATGGAACCTGTGAGTCTCCCATGAAGAGGTGGTACTGTTCAGACTTCAGGGAAGATGGTGGTTGTTCCACTGTTCCAGAGCCATCTATCAAGGTCTATCCCAGAATATTTTACTGTCCTCTGCATGGTGGAGCCCTTCACAGGCAGTCCAGTGGGGTATGCGGGAAGCCAGGAGTTTCTATCATCTGTCCTGTTAGGGGAAAGCACCACTCAGGTTCCTAGTAAAGTAGGCGGAATGGTCCCATCCCATAGCCAGTTACTGAGGCCTCCTGAGACTGCCCAGATGTGTAGGCTAAGCGTCTGGGGCTGGCTGTCTACTCAGCAGGGGTCAAGATGCTGTGGTATTAGGTAAGGGGATGATTGAATATAAGTATCCTAGCAGCCACTCCCCCAAGTCTTTCTCCAATGCCTCCCATCCCAGACCCTCCTCAGGCTATCCTAGCCTGCACTGCCTTATCTTCACTGAAGCCCAGGGTGAGTGGCTGCAAACGAAAATCCTATGATCTGGTCCTTTAAAAAAATTGCTTTGTCTCTCTCTGGCAGATAGAAACCCCACTGCCTTTCATCACTACATACCATATAGCAGTTCTTCCTGGCTCTGGCATTCTGGTGTGGGGAGCTCAGCCTGGGTTCCAGGGCTCACTTCTATCAGGGAGAATACCCTCTCCTCCAACTGAGAAATCTGTCTGCACCCTCAACCTGTCTGCTGTGGGAGCAGGACCAGTCCCTCTTGGGACTGAATTCTTTCTACCAGTCTCATGGTGATTTCTGCCTTTCCTTGTTTAAAAGGCTCCTTTTCAGCTAGTCTTCAGTTAGCAGTTCAGGGTGAATGTTTCCCAATTTAGTTTTATTTCCAGGTTAGTTCTGGGAGGACTTACGAGAAAAGCCCACCTACTCCGCCACCATCTTAAAAAAACCTTGGTAGTTATTTTTTTTAATGTCTGCTTCCCCACTAGATTCTACATTTAACAGGAGCAGGGAAATGTATGCATATATTGTATATGATAGGTGACTTAAAGCATGTGTAGGGAATTTAAGTAGAAGAAGGGTTATGTTTATTTTGCATGGTTAAAAAAGGAAGAACCAAAAAAATGTTGGTGATTATCAGAGGCAAATTTCAGCTCAATGTAATACATTTATTTTCTAACAGTAGGAGCAAATAATGAAATAGATTGTTCTAGTGAGGGGATACACTCAAAACTGGAGGTATTCCACAAGTGGCTAGGATGAGACAGGAGTGACATTTTTTAGGTGGGAGAGCAGACTAAATAGCAGCTAAAATTCTATGATAATCAACTTTAAGATTCTGTATGCTTTTTTGCATATTATACTTTATATTTGCTTCATCTTCCTTCATATTTGAAGAATCAAAGGTGCTCTTGTTTTTTGCTATCTTTCCACTCTGTGTCCTATATAAAATGCCAAGGTTATTCTTTGAAGCTTGTTTTCTAACAAATAGCATCTCACTGAAACTTATCTGCTGAGTTCTACCCACTCATCCAGCCTTGGGAGATCTCCGTGCAGATTGTCCTTGTAAGATTGGCAGTTCATTTTCAGGAAGGTCAACATCAAATGTTGGTTTGGAAGAAATTTTAGAGATATCTGTTCAATAACGGACACTTTCTCTAACTGCACGGTGATCTAAATTATAAAAGCCTTTAATGTGGAAACTTGTCAAAGTTTTTTGAAACTCTAAATAAGTTATAACCATTCAACTCCCTTACTCAAAATGGCCAAAACCCCCACTTTATTTCATCAGTCATAATTGTCCTTCCCACAAAGTATGATAGCTTTTGCCTAGTAGGTTACATTTTTTTCTTAAGCATTTGTTGATACTGCTCTTTGTTAATAGCCACTGCAGTCACAATGGAGGAATGAGAATTATCGCCCTATAGTTCTCAGGATTCTATCCTTATGGCTTGGAGTTAGCATTGTGGTCATGGATAACAAAATGTAACATGGTCATCTATTCCACAATTTCAACTTCAAACAGTTCAGGGGATGCTCTCCAGTACTTACGATTCTTCTACAAGGTACTCTGGGATATGAGTAAGGAAATGGAGTAGAAAAGAACTAACACATATTAAATACTTACTATATGCCAAGCATTTTCTTAATCATAGGAAGATATCTATCCCTGGCTGGTGTGGCTCAGTTGGTTGAGCATCATCCCACAGGCCAAGAGGTTGCAGATTCAATTCCCAGTCATGGCACATGCCCAGGTTGCAGGCTCAATCCCCAGTGGGAGGTGGGGGGCGTCTGGGAACCAATCAATGTTCTGCTCTCACATTGATGTTTCTCCCTCTTCCTTTCTCTCTCCCTTTAAAAAAATCAATAAAATATTTTTTAAAACTTTAAAAATAATATCTGTAACATAGGATATCTATTTTAATTTTCATGACTTCCCTGCATATCTTATTACCCTTTTTTAAAATGAGAAAATCAAGGATAAGATAGGTTTAGTGACTCACATGTGGCCACAGAACTAAGCAAGAGAACCAGGATTCAAAACCAGGTCTATGAAGTCTAAGTTCAATCTTCTTTTCACTAAACCACAGTTGCCTCCTGACTAATTTTTAAAAACAGTAATTATAACTAACATAGGTTAGCATTTATGTTCCAGGAAGTATACTAAATGTTTACATACAGTACTATTTAATCTTCACAACAACCCTATGAATTTTACAGAAAAGAAACTATAAAACACAGGTTCAATAACTTTAAGTTATCATGGTCAAATGTTTTAGGGGAGGGGAGTCAAGGATGATTTGACAAGTCAGCACTTCTACCACCCTCGTTTTTCTTGAAGCATGATAATAGCCTGGCTTGAGGCTTCTTTACATTTAAACTTCAAAATATATCTTGAGTGTTCATAAAACACTATACTAGGCTTGGGGAAAGTTGTCACATTGCAAAGATTCATAAAACCAGATATTTTCTGTCTTAATGAACAGAAAATTATTGCCTCAAAATTTTGGAGGCTACAAGTCCAAGAGTAAAGTGTTGACAGGGTTGGTTTCTTCTGAGGCCTCTCTCCTTGGCTTATAGATGGTGTTTTTCCAGTATCTTCACATGGTATTTCCTGTGTGTGTGTATCTGTGTAAAAATTTCCTTTTCTTTTAAAAATGTGTTTTGTATTTTTCAATTACAGTTTACATTCAGTATTATTTTGTATTAGTTTCAGGTATACAGCATAGTAAAATCAGATTTTTGTCTTCAAACATTTTTTGCTAAACTAGAAACACCAATCAGAAAGGATATATGCACCCTTATGTTCATAGCAGCACAATTCACCATAGCTAAGATTTGGAAACAGCCTAAGTGCCCATTAGCAGATGAGTGGATTAAAAACTGTGGTACATCTACACAATGGAATACTATGCTGCTGTAAAAAGGAAGAAACTTCTACCATTTGCAACAGCATGGATGGATCTGGAGAGCATTATGCTAAGTGAAATAAGTCAGTTGGAGAAAGATAAAAATCACATGATCTCACTCATTTGTGGATTATAATGAACAACATAAACTGATGAACAAAAACAGATCCAAAGACAGAGAAGCATGGATCAGATACTCAAACCTCAGAGGGAAGGTAGGGGATAAGGACACATATGTAATACCTTAATCAATAAAGAAAAAAATCATGAACTACAACGTGACCTAATGACTGATTACTATAATCTTGTTGCATTCATTTCACTTACACGCCTTATGCGTAGGCACACCATTCCATTCCACTAATATTAGCAGCGAATATTTTAGCAGCCGATTACTAAGTCATTAGTCTTGGACTGACTTGTTTGGTGTGTGCAAGAGGAAATATTTTGCTTTTGGAGAACAAGAAAAATAGGTTTATTTGTGTTATGATTATTAATTTGTGCAGTTATTCAGTGTCTGGTAAGTTAATGCTTAAGAAAAAATATTAATTTTTATTAAAATGTTCTATTATTTTATGTTAATGATTACTCATTTATTTCAGCCCTTTGTATTCAGCATGTCTCTATCTCACACACATACGTTTTCCTTCTGGATCTAAATATTTTTTTAAAAGTCTATGGAATAGTTGCTTTCCTCTTTATCGTTTTTAGTAGTCCATTTCTGGTTCAGTTTGGGGAAGATCCAGAGGATAATCTGAAATCTAGAGTGATTCAAGATGCCAACTCTTGGAAACTTAAGATTGTTTCCAATTTAAACTAGCATTTCAATTTCACTTTATAGGGAATTGGAGGATGCAATATAGATCAAGATCTCTGGGATCATTCTAGCCTACCTCAGAGCAGACTCAAATCTGACTTGATTGGAGAAAGGGTCAGATTTTTATGAGTCTTAGTCACCAGTCTCTTTCCTTCAACTCTGAAAGCAAAACCCAAATATAATTTATTTTTTTAAATGCCCTTAAATCATTTCAAAGATCCTGATCTCACAGAAAGAACACAGAGCTATGGGTTTGGTTGTGTGAATACAGTCAAATCATAGCTCTCTATATTAGTTTAATCATCTATAAAAAAGGAGATGGGAATATGTGGCATCCCCTGCCTATTTCGAAAGGGTATTGTGAATACTTGAAGTAATAAAGGTAAAGTGTTTCAAATACCCAAAATTGTTGCACAAAATAATATATTATTATAGGGAAAGAAGCAAAAAAAATTTTAGTATTGAACACTAAAATAATGTGTACATTTTACTGTGTTTTTCACATATAAAATATACCTCACAACATAAAGCAAGATATTGTTTTTACTTATACTTATTTATTTATTAATACCCCATAAAGGGGGTTTATTCTTCCATTAAAATATTACTTCATGGTCAGTTTTGAGTCTAACATTTAAGTCT
Source organism: Ia io (assembly GCA_025583905.1). Classification (NCBI taxonomy): domain Eukaryota; kingdom Metazoa; phylum Chordata; class Mammalia; order Chiroptera; family Vespertilionidae; genus Ia; species Ia io. The sequence goes on along the minus strand of JAJQQW010000001.1, from coordinate 34,072,066 downwards.
TTAATCCATTTTAAGTTTATTCTTGTGTATTTTGTAGAAACTACAATAATTTCCTTTTTGTGCATATATATGTCCAATTCTCCCAACAACATTTACTAAATAGACTATCTTTACCCCCATTGTATGTTTTTGCCTCTTTTGTCAAATATTAACTAAAAATGCATGGTTCTATTTATGGACTCTCTATTCTGTTCCATTAGTCTATATTTCTGTTTTTATGCCAGTAAAAACAAGAATGCTGTTTTTTGTTTTGTTTTATTTGTTTGGCAGAACAATATTAGAAACTTTATTGTGTCTTGTGTTTAGGATTCTAATTACCAATAATACTAGCTGCTACTCTGAACATTCATTTATTTTAAACAGCTTAATTTATTTATGCAAAATACTATAGGATATTATATTAAAATATCAACATTAATATCTTTTTTGGAAGTTGTGTAGGCATATATTTTAATTAGGAAAACTTTCCCTCTAGGAATAATTAGTGTAGAAAGAAAAAACTGGATAAGAAATGCAATACAACAGCTGAGAGATTTTGACAAGGACGGATTACTGAGGTATCAGTGCACTTTTTGTCTTAAGTGCATTTGTTTGCCTGGATAACAGAGGAAACTTACAGTCATACAATATTTGGGGTTCTGTGTATTGCAACTTGGAGTTTATATAATAAGGAAATGTGATAAACACTTTTTCTCCTTCTATTCTTGTTCTTTGGGAAACTAGAGTAAATTTCTCAGACTATATATCATGAGACCACTAGCAAAGGAGAGAAGGTTTGAAATATTTTGAGATATCATCTGGTTTTATTTTACCAGTTGGCTTACTTTCTTTGGGTTTTACAATAAGCTTTGGTGGTTTGCAATACTGGTGGAGAGCACCTCATATCTCTACTTACCCTGTTTTTTAATATTAATCTGAATATTTTCCGAGGATGGCATCAAGTCATATTCAGTGTAGTGATTAATAGTGAATGAATGGTATTGTCCACATTCATGTGAGGGTTTAAAGTAATATTAAAGTAGAAATAAGTTTCTGGTCTTGAATAATGAAAACAAACATACTAGTATGAATTATATCATATAAATCTATGGATTATGCATCTTTATTTTCTCCAATCACAAGGATATATTTGAAATTACTTTTGCTCTTGAAATTCTGTTATTTGGAAGCAGTAGAACATGATTTTAAAATCTCTTTTGCTGTTACATTTTAGGACAATGATTTTGAGATACTTCCTAAGGGCAGGTTATACAGTCACTAAAGTCCTTCCAGCACCATGCTCTGTGCTGTGGTGCATGCAATTCTAGAAACAAGAGGCGATTTTCTGCTTTGGTCAGAGGCCTGCCATGTTTTGGTTGTGACTGTTAGTTTTCAGCTCATTCCCAAACTGAGCTTGGAGTAGATGCATTTTTTTGAGGTTTTAAGTTAACAACTTAAGTTTTAAAAAGTATATCCCAACACCATTTCTGATTATTTAATAGGAACATACAGTTTTCCTATGAGTTTTAATCAACCTGACATGTAAATAGTCATAATGTCAGCATTATTTAGGACTCATTGATAGAATATATGGATTTCTGCCTCTAAGAGCACATATCTGGTTGTAATTACTAGTGGGCAATATTTATTAATCACTGATATGTCTCCAGTAGATGTCTTTGGTACAAATTATCCTTTAGTAATGCCATCTGAGAATTCCCTGTTTCAATTCAATCTAGCTAAGTTTAGAGCTGTAGGATAGTGAACCAGATTTCTCTTTCCTTTTTAAAAATATATTTAATGTTGAGAGTATTGCAGATGTCATACCCCTTTCCCTCCCCCTTTGCCCTCCTCTGCCAGGACTGACCAACAAACACTGAAAGATGGATGAATGGATTACTCCAACACAATGTTTGCTGTGAAAGAGAAGGCTAAAGGACTGCCTGGCTAAAGAAACCAGACAGCCTCGATCACCTGCCTTGTTAGGCTTTTATTGTAATAGCAGTTTGAGATAAAGTTTATCTTTAGATACAATCAGTAGGGTAAGTAATATTGGGAGGACACATGTTCTTGTAGTGTCCTTTAAGCAAGGACACCCAAAGATTAAGTATAAGGATTCCAGTGAACACCTGGGGGTCTGCATGTGTACAGACTTGTTTGGAAAGGTCAAGGAATAATTAGGGGCACTGCCTTTGGAACTCCCCTAAGTTGGAATTTCAATAAACAAGGCAGGCGGCCTTCCACACACTTCCCTTTTCTCAGAATGTCCTCCTTACAAACTTTCCAACCAAATTTCTTGTGCTCCCCAACATCTTCCCTTTGTTGTTTTGCTGAATGTAGAAGACAGAGGGAGGTGGTGAACTTTCTGCTTTAGAATGTCAGGGTCCATGAAACACATTTACTGCTCCAGTTCTGATTTTACATACTGTAAGAAAAACAAGAGCAAGGTTAGTTATCGGGAATGTGTGGAGTGTGAGTACACGCCAATAATTGCTCAGGCTCTGCCGTCAGCTTCTTCATTCCCCAGGTTATTCCAGGGGCCATCTGGGTCTGGGGAAGGTGCCTCATTCAGTGCTGCAGAGTCCCCAGGCTCAGATTCTTCATTTATGGAAGAGGATTGGTCCGTGCCATGTCATGGTAGGGTTTAATCCAGCGAGCTGGAATCTACAGTGGCCCTATGGGGGTAGAAACACAGGCATATCCTCTCCCCCATGTTAATAATTATCAGGTCCCATCCAGTTATTAGTGTCCACATTTTGCCACAAGTCTTGTGGTTTCTGAGATGGAGTAACTGAGGTTACATGCTGTTCTACAGAGGATTGAAAATGTTCATTCAGATTCAAAAAAATTAAGGGTAAAGAGTGCTTTAGCTAGTAGTATAGCAGGATCCTTGAGTCCCATATTCCCCCTTTTTTGTTTTACTAGCATACCCTTCAGGGTAGCATGGGCACATTCAATGATGGCCTGCCCTTGTGGACTGTAAGAGATTCCCATGGAATGCTGGATGGATCAAGTTCTACAAAAGGCAGTGAAGCCATGGCTGCTATAAGCAGGTCCATTATCAGTTTTTATATCGGTTAATATAGCTACAATTGGAAACAGGTCTTATTGAATTCATGCAAAGAAACATATTATGAATCGCCAAATTCTGGAGGGACATGTGGGGAGAATATATAATTTACCAATTTTGCTTTAAAAAGCTTCCTTGTGTCTGAAAAACAAAAAGTTTAAGAATCAGCAATACTTTCAACAAAGGTTACAAAAACTATATAATTATTTTCCATTCATTCAGCCCCATAATAAGATTTTTGTTTCTTCTGATTTTTCCTGCCAGTACTTCTATAAATCCAGATATTTTATCGAGTAATGCAAATGACATGGAATCTTGTCCTTTCTGCAAAACACAATATTCCAGAATAACAATTAGAGCTATAAATGAAAGCATAATATAGTTACTTATTTGACAAAGCTTCCCATGTACCTTAAGCAGAAAATTTTCCTTCATGAGAGAGAAAACAAATACTGTACTTGAGGCATTCCAGAGGCTATTGGAGTGATCTACTAGTAAAGCCAATTCTAGGTCAAGAAAATGTTTCTTAAAATTCAAACCCTGGAAGGATTGTCAAATTTATTTTACCAAAAGAACATATATCAAAGTGTATTAGGCACAAACATAGGCCCATGATTAAAAGGTGGTTTTTAAAAAATACCTGATTAATATAACTTATAACCATTTTAATAATTTATAGAACTAGGGAAGGACTAAATAAAATTAGGTTTATTCTCTAACTTCATTTGTCCTTGGATGTGGTCAGCAAATTACACTAATTGGATTTCTGCTATCAGTCTCCCTGAGTACATTGATATAAACTATTTAACATCTGGTTATACCCTCTGGTTAGGGAGGCAAAATGCACATCATTTACTCTTAAGTGTCCTTGGTTTAGGGAAGATAGGATTTACTAGATGGCTCCAAATTGCTATTTAGCCATCTCAGTTTCCCTATTCTACTTGTCTTAGCTTACTAGCCTATGTTATTTACATAACTTCCTTTCGACATTTCTCTTCACAAAATTCTACAACGTTCTCAACTCTCTACAACTTTCACAAATCTTTCTTCTGAACCCTTATAAAGTTCAGAAATAAGCAGCTTTACAATCCACTTTTTTTCCTTCAAAATGCATCTCTATGCCTTAGAAACCTTAACCCTTAGAAACCTTAATTTTTAGGTGACATGTAATTAACATCACTCAGATTAACAATACATTCACATTTATGAGCTACTTCAAATAAAATACAAGACTTATTCATTAACAGATTCAAATTCATCCTCTAGAATCTCCATATGAGGCAAACTCCAATGAATAATATTTCAGTATCCTATTATTTCAAAATACCTAGATATTTAATAATTTTTATTATTTAATCCAGCAAACTCCAAAATTTTAAGTTACCAAAAAATTTGGAAAATTATGTGTAGGCACATATAATTACCACTGAAAAAGCTTTATAATATACCCTTCATTTTAGTTATATTTATTTTGCCTTAACAACTTTGAGATTTTAAAGCCAATTATTACTACCCAAGGCATTTTCTTGGCAAATTTTGTAACAAGGATAACTCACTGGCTTTCAGTGGCTTTAATGTGAAAGTACTATTTTTTCTTTTACAAAATGGGAGTGACCCCCCACTGCTATTTCTTCAGCCTGCTGGAGGGCACTTCTACAAGTCTGATCCTTCTAGGAAAAAGACTTGGGGGGTTTCAAAGATTTTATTTCCCATAATTTTTCCTTCTGAGTAGACTAACAACATGAAATCTTGCATATAAGAAGAGATCTTAAAAACAGAAACAGAAAAACTGCACAGTAAATGAAAGACTAATCATAAAAGGGTGGACTGGGACATTAGCCTTAGAATCTTATCTCACACTGACCCATCACAGCAAATGGGTTCTGAGTGTCACAAAGCCCAAACAGCAGAGACAGAGGATTCCCTATGTTCATAAAATGGTGAAGAACAAACAAAGTCCCCCAGAGATAAGAAAGTAAGCAAAAATCATCAATAACCAAGTTACATTACAGACAGACAAGAACTTTCACTAGCTAAGAGTTTCCAGTAGTTGATAACTTGAGAGGGAGAGCAGGAAGGATCCTCAAGATTAAAAATTCTTGGCAGCTTCTGAGAAGTTCCTAGCAAAGTGAAATATGCCCCATCCTTAAACAAGTTAAACCAAACAACAAAGACACATAAAACAACTATCGACACTCATATATGATATTTACAGGCACACATAACACACAGACAAGACTTAATAAATCAGAATTTTTTTCATGGATCTTTCAGATGTTTTACATTGCCCAGGATTTACAGCTAGAATGTGGCCTAGAGGGCTCCCAGGTGGGTTCACCAGTGAACACCTGCAAACAGCCTGTTGTTTACAGATCTTATCATATTCTACTCTCCATAGCAAATATTGACTGGTGTCCAGAGTTGTTTTGGCCAAAATATGCCAGTCCCAAGATGTCATATGGTAATTTTCAGACAAGGCATTAAAGAGTCCTTTTGTAAATGGACTTGTCAGCCCCATTTTCTCTAACACTTTTCCTTATTTCTTTAAGGGTATTAAAGGAGAGCAATTCATGCATCCAATTACCTTGCCGATCTTCCATAACTTGGCAAGCCAAAAGCTCTTCTTCTAACATAGTTTGTCTTATACATGATCCCATAACTGAGGATCTAGTTGATGAGCCTTCCCACATCGATGGTGGAGGATTGGGAGATATTTCCTCTTGCGGTGGGGCCTTAGGCATTACAGACTTCACAGGCTCTACTTCAGGAGGAGGGGGCAGTGGTAAATTCTCCTGGTGTTCTATAGGCTTTTGATCCTCAATATGAAGTGGGCATAGTGCAACTCGAACAAGAGTCCACATAGTTAAAGATGACAAAGGCACTCATTTTCCCTGGGCCTGATTTCTCTTTAAATTCCTACCTACTTGTTCCCAGAGATCAAGGTCTAATGTTCCAGCATCAGGAAACCAAGGGTAATAAGTTATAATAGCCTGAAAAAGGCCCTTTAAATGTTTCTTTGTAACCGAGGCACCACTCACTTTTAACCACTGTTTAAGCACTGTTATATATTGTTGTTTTATGGACAACTTTGGTCCCATTGTGAAACCTTAGTTGAAAAACAATTCCCTTGAACTTGGAAATCCCAAGGGAACGAAGGATTATAAATTATAACAGTCTGCAAAAAGCCCTTTGTTTCTCTATAACTGAAGCACCATTTGCTTTTAATAACTTCTTAAGTAACAAAGAGATCCGTTACTTGGTGGACAGCTGCTGTCGTATTGTGAAACCTTAGCTGAAAAACATACCCTTGAACTTGAAAATCCTTGGTCCTCACATGGGGAACCACCTTGCCCAGGTTGACCAGCAGTCCCTGAGCAACAGATGAATGGATTACTATGACACAATGTTTCCTTCAAAAGAGAGGGCTAAGGGACTGTCTGGCTAAAGGAACCAGACAGCCTCGATTGCCTGCCTTGTTAGGCTTTTATTGTAACAGCAGTTTGAGATAAAGTTTATCTTTTAGACACAATCAGTAGGGTAAGTAATATTGGGAGGACACATGTGTTTGTAATGTCCTTTAAGCAAGGACACCCAAAGATTAAGTATAAGGATTCCAGTAAACACCTGGGGGTCTGCATGTGTACAGACTTGTTTGGAAAGGTCAAGGAATAATTAGGGGCACTGCCTTTGGAACTCCCCTAAGTCGGAATTCCAATAAAGAGGGCAGGTGGCCTTCCGCACACTTCCTTTTTCTCACAATGTCCTCCTTACAAACTTTCTAACCAAGTCTTGTGTGCTCCCCAAAACTCCTCTATCCAAATCCCGCCCCACCCCTGGCCTTCACCACTTTATTTTCTGTGGGCTAATGCATATAAGTTTTTTGGTTAATCTCTTCCCACCTCCCCCTCCCCTGTTCCCTCTGAGATTCATTAGTCTGTTACATGTTTCCATGACTCTGGTTCTATTTTATTCATTAGTTTATTTTGTTCAATAGATTCCTTGTTTGTTTATTTTGATTTTTAGATTCAATTGTTGATAGACATGCATTTATTGACATTTTATTGTTCATGTTTTCCCCTTCTTCTTCTTCTTCTTCTTCTCCAAGAAGACCCTTCAAGATTTCATGTAATATTGGTTTGGTGGTGATGAACTCCTTTAGCTTTTTCTTGTCTGTGAAGCTCTATCTGACCATCAATTCTAAATGATAGCTTTGCTGGGTAGAGTAATCTTGGTTGCAGGTCATTGCCATTCATCATTTTGAATATTTCTTGCCACTCCCTTTTTGCCTACAAAGTTCCTGTTGATAAATCAGCTGACAGTCATATGGGCACTCCTTCATAGGTAACTAACTGCTTTTCTCTGTTTTTAAGATTCTCTCTTTGTCTTTAAACTTTGGCATTTTAATTATGATGTGTCTTGGTGTGGGCCTGGACTTGTAAGTCTTTCTTCCACCAAGTAGAGGAAGTTTTATGTCATTATTTCTTCAAATAGGTTTTCAATATCTTGCTTTCTCTTTTCTCCTTCTGGCACCCCCATAATGTGAATGTTGATATGGTTGAAGTTGTCCCAGAGGCTCCATACACTATCTTCATATTTTTTAATCCTTTTTTCTTTTTTTTTGTTTTAATATATTTCATTGATTCTTTACAGAGAGGAAGGAAGAGGGATAGAAAGCCAGAAACATCGATGAGAGAGAAACATCGACCAGCTGCCTCCTGCACACCCCCACCGGGGATGTGCCTGCAACCAAGGCACATGCCCTTGACCGGAATCGAACCTGGCACCTTTCAGTCCGCAGGCCGACGCTCTATCCACCGAGCCAAACCGGTTTTGGCAATGCTTTTTTCTTTTTGCTCTTCTGATTAGGTGTTTTTTGCTTCCTCATATTCCAAACCACTGATTTGATTCTTGGCATCCTCTACTGTTTATTCTGTGTAAATTATTCTAAATTTCAGTTAGTGTAGCCATCATTTCTGACTGATCCTTTTTCACGTCTTTGGTGTTTTCACTAAGATCTTTGAAATTATCACTAAGTCCCATGAAGCTCTTATTAAACTCCTTGAACATCCTTATAGCCATTGTTTTGAATTCTGTATCTAGTAATTTGTTTTCTTCTATTTCATTTACTTCTTTTTCTAGAGATTTCTTTTGTTCTTTCATTTGTGACATGTTTCTCTGTCTCTACATTTTGGCTGCTTCCCTGTGTGTTTTTTTTCTATGTATTAGGTAGAGCTGCTATGTATCCTGGAATTGGTAGAGTGGCCTTATGTAGTAGGTGTACTGTAGGGCCCAGTGGCTCAGCCTCCCCAGTCACCTGAACCAGGCATTCTATGTGTGCCCCTGTGTGGGATGTGTGCACTATCCAGTTATAGTTGAGCCTTGATTGCTGTTGGTGTCACTGGGAAGAATTGACCCCCAGGCCAATTGGCTGTGAGGACCTGCTGTGACTACAGCAGAAGAGCTACTGTGCAGGGGACACCCCTGTGGAGCAGGACTTGCTTCAGTGTGGCTTTGGTGCTCACTGAGTCTGCCTCTTGAATATGTCTCTCATGGATGAGTAGGGTTGTAATCTGGCATGGTCTGAAGCTGTCCACCGGGTGCACTGGCTCTGTGGTCTCCTGGAAGGTGTAAAGTCAGCCACTGCCTGTGCCCTACCTGGGCCATCCGGCAGAAGCTACAGAGTGATATGCAGATGGCTCTTATTTGTATTGGACTCAGAGGTTCCCAGGAGAGGCCAAGCTGTGAACCTTGGCAAGCTTCAGCTAGGGGTGGGCCTGGTGCCACTTATCAAGAGGTATGGGGCACACTAAGTCCGGCTGCTGTTTGCTTGAATGATTTTAGGAAAGTCTGAATCTTGAGCCAGAACAGGCCATTCATATGAAAAAGCCTCTGCAAATAGCTTGGGTGGGGCTGTAAATTGCGGGGGGGGCAGTCACAGGGAATCACAGGTTGGGAGGAACAGTGTGAACCAGGTTGATGGGAGACTCAGACATGGTGCCTGCCAGTCAGCTCTGTGGTAGGGGAGGTCTTAGCATAGGAACAATGACCCCTGTGAGCAGCCCTGTCTGGGATAAAGCTGCCCCAGGGTTCTTACCCCAATGCCAGGCAATCCAGTTCCTTCCCATATGTCACTGTTTCCTCCTCCCCCACACCCCACTAAGCCTTTTTCCCAGTGCTGGCGCTCAGAAGGAGTGAATCCTAGTAAGTCCATTTGCCAATTGTTTGAGAGGAACTATCTGGGTCTCTAGCAGCCTCCGTGTCTCTCAGCCACTAACCCCACAGGCTTTTATAGCCCGGAGTTATGGGGCTTCTCTTCCCAGCACTAGAATCCTGTACTGAGGGGTCCAGTCTGGGGCTTGAACCCTTTGCTCCTCATGGGGAGCCTCCTCAGCCAAGATATCCCTCCCAATTAAAAATACGCCACACTTGAGTGTCAGAACAGACCATTCCGTGCCTCCACCCCTCCTACCAGTCTCAATGTGCTTTCATCTTTAAATATATGGGTTGTAGGACTTCCATTCAGCCAGATTTCAGGCAGTTCTGAATGATGGTTTTTCTGTATTTTAGTTGTAGTTTTGATGTGGTTGTTGGAGGATGCGAATACTTGCGTTTACCTATGCCACCATCTTGGTTTCTCCTTCCAAATAGTCTTTTTTTTTTTTTTTTGGTCCACTTGCACCCACAAATCTCTTACACATTGTTTCTATAGTGTACACTACATTGAATCATTAGGATATACACCTATATTCTTTATACCTACTGCTAAGCAAAATGCCTAGGACCTAGTAAGCCTTCGACAATTACATGTTAGATGATTTGTGTATGTTTGCAGATGCTATTTGGTAAATGAATTATAAAACAAATACCACAAACAAAACACATATGCATGTGTTTTTAAGTCATGGGCAACAGTTTTAATATTAATTATTTGATCTCCACTCTACTCTTAATGCTTTTACTCTTTAAAAAGTGGGAAAATAAAACTAAAGATAATAAAAACAGTTTTAGTTAAAGGCAAGCAATGGTGTAGCTTTAGTGGGACTTGTGTATTTTTGAAAGATATGCAAGCATCAGGAGACTTATAGTACTCAAACTCATAGTCGGGTGGGGAGAAAAACAGAGACAAAAAATGTTATCACTTCTGTAATCAAAAAGTACTCACAGGATGCTATATGATCTCATATGTGCCTAACCCTGACATTGTTAAGGAAGACTTCCCAGAAATGAGTAGGATTTATTGAGGCAAAGAAACAGAATAGATAATGCAGGTGCAAGAGTCCATGAAAAGGCATAGAAATGAGTGAAAATGTGGCTTATTTGAATAACTACATATGATATATGCAAGTTTCAATATATTTAGAACACAGAGGACAATGGGGTAGAAAAGCATGGTCCAGTTCAAAGATTATCTAACTCATGGTAAGGAATTTCATCCTGAAGATTTTGACAATGGATGAGGAATTGGGAAGAATAACCGAAGAATTTTAAATAGAAGAGTGTCATGATCAGATTTGCATTTTAGAAATATCACTGGCTATTGTGTGCACAATGGATGTGAGTGGAAGAAATAGTTGAAAAGATTGCAGACAGAGACAACAATTATAATCAAGGCAAAAGCTGATCATGGTCTGAAATGATTTAGTACTAATGGAACTGAAAAGTGTTTTGTAAACATAAAATCAATAGGTCTGATAAGATGTGAGTTAAGGGAGAGTCCAGAATATAGTCTTAGATTTCTGATTTGGGTAACTGGGTGTTTTGGCTAATGATTTGGGTACTGGGTATATCATTCACTAAGACTAGGAATAAAAGAACATATTTGGAGACAAAAGTTTTGCCCCTGTTAACTATCACAAACTTGTGGGTCGTGAGGGTGGAGACATATGGTATAGAGTTAAATATATAGGTCTGCAGCTTAGGAGAAAGGCCTTGGGTGTAAATATTTATTTGGGACACATCACCATGGAGATGCTAGTTAAAACCATGGGAATAAATGACTTCCAAATCTTTGATTTTAACTGAAGCTATTCTTCTGAGCTCTAGACATTTTAAGTAGACTAGTGGAAGACAGAGGCAGATAGTAGGATATTGAGAAGAGAGTGAGTAGTAAAGGAGTGGAGGTAGTGTGGTCCATACTTCTAAGAAGATCGAGTGTGAAGAACTCAAGAAATAATGTTATTCCTGAGAAAATTTAGGGTCAAAGAACTGAAGATAGGATGCAGGACTTAGAAGGAAGGACATATTTCTCATTCAAACTGGAGGAAAGTAGGTAAGATTGAGTCCATGTAAAAATAATTTTGTTATTCCTCAGAAAATTAAGGGCATCTTCAGAATCACATTTTACAAAGATCACTATGACCACATATGACTATTGGATTAGAAGTAGTTAAATTATTTTATAAATATGTGCATTCCTCAATACTGGAGAAAAAACAGAGGGGTTTAGCTCTTAAAGGGGGAAGCATAGCATACCCAACACATTCCTACAAGTCCACACTAGCCAAGAGATTGGCTATAACCTCAGGTTACATTGAGCCTATGGTTGAAATTGAGTGGGATACAAGAATAATATACACAAATCAATTGTATATCTATACATAGCAATAAAAAATCCTAGTTTTAAATTATGAAAATAATTACAATTATAATATCATCAAAATGAATATAATACTTAAAAATAAGTTTAATAAAAGAAGTGTACAAAATTACAAAACATTGTTGAATCAAAGTAAAGAAGACCTTAATAAATAGAAAGACATCCCATGTTAATGAATTCAAAGACTAATATTGTTAAGATAGCAGTACTCCTCAAATTGATATACAAATTCAATGTAAGCTCTATCAAATGTCCAACTGCCTTTCTGGAAGAAAGGGACATTGTGACTCTAAAATATGACATAAAATATGAAAATGCAAAGGAACAAGAATAGCCAAAACAATCTTGATAAAGCACAAAGAATACTCACATTGCTCAATAATCCTACTATAATCACAATGATGAGGTACTGACATAAGGATAGACATATACATCAATGGAATAGAATTAATTATTTTGAAATAAACCATCACATTACAGTCAATTGATTTTCAATAGGGAACCAATACAATTCAATGAGAGAAATAATAGTCTTCTTAAAAAACTGTGCTGGGACAATGGTATGTTCACATGCAAAAGAATGAAATTGGACACCTATCTGACACCATCTATAATAATAAAAGCCTAATATGCTAATTAGACTGGATGTCCTTTCTGGGCGTCATTCTGGAAGACCTTCTGGATGAAGCCCCAGCGGTGGGGCCATGGCAGAGGCAGCTGCTGGGGTGGGCCGCATGGATTTTGTGCATTTGGTCTCTAGTATACAATAATTAACTCAGAATAGATCAAAAGCTTAAATGTAAGAGCTAAAACCATACAACTCTTCAAAGAAGGAAACAGGTATAGATCTGCATGACTTTGGTTTAAGCAATAGTTTATTAGATATGACACCAAAAGCACAAATGATGAAAAAAAAACAGTTAAATTGGAAATCACCAAAATATACACTTTGTGCTTCAAAGGACACCATTAGGAAAGTACAAAGACAGCCATAAATTTTTTGGTAAGTCATATCGACACTAATAAAAGAGAAATATGCAAATTGACCATCACTTTGTGATGTCCACCAGCCAATCAGGAGTGAGTATGCAAATTAACCTGACAAAGGTGACAGCGGCCCCGCCCTCCAGCTGCTCCAGGCCTCTGGGCAGCACACATGCAGGCGCGGAGCAGCAGGGTGGGGTGGGATACCTGCTATGAGGGGGAGGGGGAGGGGCAGAGGGAGCTACAGGAGCAGTGCTCCAGCTGGAGTGAAGACTGAAGGCTCAGACCAGAGCAAAGATGGACGGCGGCAGCCAGAGCGAAGGCCTGGTCCCGGGTGCCGGAGGAAAACCAGTGCCAGCAGCCAGGTGAAGGAAGGCCTATTGCACGAATCTTCGTGCAACGGGCCTCTAGTGTCTAATAAAGGACTTGTGTCTAGAATAAATAAAGAGCTCCTACAACTCAAAAATAAAACATAAATAACCTAACTACAATTTTGTCAAATAGATTTCTCTAAAGAAAATATATAAATGGGAGCATTGGGTAGAGTCTGAAAGACGCCCAAGGGCGAGCAATCCCAGCGCCCCGCCCGTGGCCTCGTTTGAATGGCCCTGAATGAGGCTCAGCCTGGGGCCCAGGGACTCTCTAGGCTTCCAGGCACAGTTGGTCAGCGCCAGGCCTGGACTGAGGCACCGCGGAACCATAAGGTGCGATTATGGCATCTGAAACCCAATGTTAAAAAACCCTGAACTTTTATAATAATATTGAGAATCATTCCATTGATTGTCCTAGGAAAAGGATCTCTAATTTCACTAATAAGAACATGAAGGAGGTTAAGAAATTTCCAAAACAATTGGCGGCTTACATAAGTAGAACAGTTGGACACATTGTGAAAAGCCCAGATAAACTACGTAAGGTGATCTACCACAGAAAAAAAGTTCATTACCCTTTTCCAAATTCTTGTTTTAAAAAGAAACAGTCCCCTGGAAGTGGGGGCTGTGACATGCCAAATAAAGAAAATTAACTGGCTTGTGCAGGCCACCAACCTGAAAAATTACACCACGATAGTCGAACATATTTGCTTAACTCCAGTGACTCTGGTTCTTCACAGACAGAAAGTGAATCATCAAAATACAGTGATTTTTTTTTCTGAGGTTTCTTAGGATCATGAAACAACAGCACAAGTTTTGTTCAGCAGGAATTTTAGCTTGAATGTAGCTTTAACTTTCTGGAAAAAGAGAAGTATAAGTGATCTTCTAACTTATTTGGTGAAGATAGAAGACCTTGGAGTGATAGTGGATTGCCTTCCTGTGCTTACCAATAGTTTGTAGGAAGAAAAACAATACATCTCACTCAGCTGCTGTGTAGACTTGTTGCCTCTTGTAAAGTCACTACTTAAAAGCAAATTTGAAGAATATATAATAGTTGATTTAAACTAGCTTCAAGCAGTCACAAAAAGGTGGAAGTCAGAACTATCATCTAAAAACAGAAATTATAAATTATGGAAATATTCAGATTTTAAAACAACAATTCAGCGGATTGTGGGAACAAGGAAACCATCTTACTTTGGTTCCAGGATATATTGATAATATAGCTAAGCAAGTAGATGCTTATTTACTACAGTTGCATTGAAAGACTTCATCTACTAAAGAGCATTTGGTTATTCAAAACATCCCTGGACTATATGATTTCCAAACAAGTCTCATTGGAGAACTGTGAACTGTGGAAGAAATCAAAACCTTTTTCTTTTAAAGCCACATATGAAACCACTAACGAAATCCTAACAATCTACTTCACATTGAAGTGGAAAATATACAAAAGGAGCAGCTTCAACTTTAATAAGGTGAAAGTACACTATGAAGATTGTTCCCTTTTGCTGCATTTGGGATTTATATGGTCACTTGGCAACATTGTTGAAGAACTACTGGATCTTCATCCAACTCTTCATAAGGATATACTTTATACTATGTGAAAAATAAGACAAAACTTATTACTAGGAAAAGCAAAGACCAATTATCATTACTTTTTTAAGATTGTGTTTTATAAGAAAACACTCAAATGTGTGCAGCTATTTTCTTATGTTGAAAGACTTTGAAAGTTTAAAACATCATAGCAAATAATCAATACTAAAAGTTTTTTTTGTCCACATTGAGATACAGTGTAAACAAAATGTCTTAATTATTAATAAGCCAATGTATATGATACTAAGATTTGTTCTTAGAAAAAAGTAAAACCAACCATGCTTCTGGCATGAAAATTATAGAATTAAATCAGGGGTTTTCATTCATGTAGAATGTTGTTAAAACTTATTCCACACCATCTTTAAAACTTGAGAATATTTTTAATATCTCTGAATTTTTTTTTTGCCAGAATCATCATGTCATGTATGTATGTGTTATTTCTATATAAAAGAAAGAGGTGAATATGTATTTGTATGCGTGCTTAGCTGGAAATGTTCATATAGTTGGCTAATTTACATTTATTTTCTATTGTATATACACTGAGTGGCCAGATTATTATGATCTCTAAATACATAATAAACTGGCCACTCAGTGTATACCCTATATAATAAAAGGTTAATATGCAAATTGTTCCCTCAACCAGGAGTTCGACCAACAGGCAGGCCGGCCAACCGTCCATGTCCCCTCCCCCTGGCCAGGCTGGCTGGACCACACCCATGCACGAATTCATGCACCGGGCCTCTAATATAAATATATATATATATATATATATATATATATATATATATATATATATATACATACACACACACACATACATACACACACACATACACACTGAGTGGCCAGATTATTATGCATTCAGAGATAATAATAATCTGGCCACTCAGTGTATATTAGAGGCCCGGTGCTGTGGAGGGCCTCTGGGCAGCGGGCACGGCGGCGGGGGGGGGGGGGTAGGGGAGAGGTGCTTGTGTTGTTGCCCCAGCGACGAGACAAGCATTCCACACCCAGCCACAGAAGGGCCTCTGGGCCATGGAGAGCCTCTGGGCAGTGAGCACAGAGCGACCAGGCCCCGCAGAGAGCTACTGGCGCACGGATTCGTGCACAGGGCTACTAGTTAGTTAATAAAATTATATAGGTTTCAGGGGTACAATAATATAATACATCACCTGTATATTGTATTGTGTATTCACCACCCCAAGTCAAATCTCCTATCATCACCATTTCCCCTCCCCCCCCATACCCTCTACTACCTCCTCCACCCCCCTTTCCCTCTGGTAGTCACCATACTATTGTCTGTGTCTATGAGGTTGGTTTTTTTTTGCATAATCCCTTCACCTTTTTGGGGGTTACATTTATTTTATTTTATTTCAGTTATTTATTTATCATTGACAGAATTGCAGATGTCCCCATTTCCCCCTCTCTTTGCCCCCTCCATCCAGCTGCTGTCCCACCCAAAGCTCTCCCTACCATATTGCCTGTGTCCATGGGTTATACATATATGCATATATGTTCTTTGGTTAATCTCTTCCCATCCCCCACCCCTTCTTCCTTCTGAGATCTGTCAGTCTATCCCATGCATCCATGCCTCTGGATCTATTTTGTTCATCAGTTTATTTTGTTCATTAGATTCCACATATAAGTGAGATCATGTGATATTTGTCTTTCTCTAACTGGCTTATTTTGCTTAGCATAATAACCTCCAGGTCCGTTCATGCTGTTACAAAGGGTAATATCTCCTTCATTTTTATAGCCACATAGTATTCCATTGTGTAGATGTACCACAGCTTTTTTTACACTCATCTACTGATGGGTACTTGGGCTTTTTCCAGATCTTCGCTGTTGTAAATGATGCTGCTATGAACATAGGGGTGCCTATATTCTTTCTGATTGGTGTTTCGGGGTTCTTGGGATATATTCTCAGAAGTGGGATCACTGGGTCAAATGGCAGTTCTATTTTAATTTTTGAGGAAACTCCATACTGTTTTCCACAGTGGCTGCACCCCACTAGCAGTGTACTAGGGTTCTCTTTTCTCCACATCCTTGCCAACACTTGTCACTTGTTGGTTTATTGATGGTAGTCAATTTGGAACCCCTACAAATTTTTTACCCACAACACCCCTCTCCTCTGGCAGCTGTCAGTCTGTTCTCTATCTGTGAGTTTCTTTCTAGTTTGTTTTTTAGTTTATTTTGTTCATTAGATTCCACATATGAGTGAAAAGAAGTCAGTGTTTTCCCTAGAAAAGTTTAAAACATATGGTTTCTCTATTAGGTGTAGTGCCAATGGAGGAAATTGTGATTAACATGAGTCAGATTCTCCCAGGATTTAAATTACTCAACAGTTGTAAAGTGTGTATTTTTGGCAGAATCATTCACTCTCTCTGGTTTATAGTGCCTCAGGGTACTGTTTCATGGCATTATGGTACTTACTAGAACCCCAGGGAGGTGACTGCATTTTAATATTTCAATGCAGCTTCCAACACACTCGCATAAATGCATGTGTATGTGTGTATTTTATATAAAGAAAAATATTCCTCAAAACTTTAAAGTACTTACTTTCATTAGACTTCTGTGCTTTTGGCTAGAGGTAATTTAAACATAACCTAGAAAGTATTAATTAACATGAACTTTTAAAGGGAATTAAGGCTCTATTATGCTACTTTTAAAAGCAGATTTTAAATATTGTAGTGTGTATTAATAAATACTTGGTTGTCTTAAAGTTGTGCTCTTAATGAGTTGTTTTAATCCTGTTTGTATATATTTATGGATAAGGGGTTTTTCAGTTATGAGTGTTAAACTTTTCTCTGAATTTTGCAGGCCAGTCTAGCATAAATTAAATAACACTGACAAAGTTAAAATTCTCTTCACAACTGATCCAAAAGAACTCAAAGCGGGCCTAGAGTAACTATTTTTGGTGAAAAAAGCTATTATTTAGGATGTAGGGGGAGAAAACAGTCCCTTAATGATCATTGGACAGGGGGTTGAAGACTATTGATCTCTTTCCCTTCCATTTCTTTGACTCACTTATTCCTTGGATAGGTGACTACTATTTGCCAGATCTTAAATACCCAATGCTTAATTATCTTTAGTCTTGATTAAAAAGTGACACAGGGGTAAATGTGGATATATTAAATCTCTAAACAAAAAAAATCAGATTTCCTTTCAGAATATACTTCCTCCAAGCAACTTTTGATTAAATCTGCTAATGGAAACATAATCAATGAGTTTGAGTATCAATTTTTATTTCTCATTCTTATCCTCCTTATGGGGGCACAAAGGTACCAAAAGATAGGCAGTCAAAAGGATATAGAAGTAAAGCATTTGGATAATCAGTAGACTGGTTCTGATTGAGAATCCATTATGCCTTATTTATTGTTCACATTATTCCTCTGCTGGTCTTGGATTTCTTTCAAGATAGATATATCAAGAGGCCATTAAAGAATAGGGTCACAGTAAATGGATTTCAGACTCCATATGAAAAGGAACCAGTGTTATTCCCTTTGGTCCTTAGCATAAAAGTACACCCAGTAGTGTTCATTAGATATCGTTTTTCATTTATTCACCACAGAACTATTGAATGCCTACTGTGTGATTAGAACTCTTCTATATTCTGGGGATACACTGGTACCTGAGATTAGGTCTTGTCCTCATGGAGCTTATATTAGAGAAGGGAGAGGAGACACAAACAAACAAGAAAAGATCATTTCAGATTGTCATAAATTCTCTAACTACAATAAGCAGGGTGGTGTAATATTGACTTGGGGTGAACAACACTAGATGGGAATGTTAGTAAAGATTCTTTAAAGAGGTGATATTAGAAATGAGACTAAAAGCTGAGAAAAACACTTTTGATACAGAAATTGGAAGCCGCATTAACTTTGTTTCTGAAAAACATGGGGAGGCTCAGCTTTGGGTCCAACAATGGTGATATCAAGGTAGGGTGACCAGGATAGTCCCACTTTCTGTTGGTTTTTCCAATGCAAACATTAATAGTTTCCCCTGTCACATTCATAAATGTTCTTGTTTGCACAATAAATTATATGGTCACTATATTTCAAGGGTCTAAAATGCCCACTAATTTTGGAAAAAACTGTCTTCAGTAGCTAGCTGCTATTTTTTTCTGGACCGCCATGTGCTCATAACAGAGTGCCACACTACTATCACCACTACTGCTAGGGCCTGATGTTAAAAAACATCTCACAATATTACTCTGGCCCCACCTTCTTCTCTATAATTTTCTATTCTTAAGTTCTGCCTGAAACACTTTTCTACATCTACCTAATGGAAATCAAGGGCTAAGTCTAGATTAACGACTTTAAATTAGGTTAAAACTGGACAAATGAAAGGTAAAAAACAGCCTAAGTGCCCATCAGCAGATGAGTGGATAAAAAAAAACTGTGGTACATCTACACAATGGAATACTACGCTGCTATAAAAAGGCAGGAACTCCTACCATTTGCAGCAGCATTGATGGACCTGGAGAGCATTATGCTAAGAAAAATAAGTCAGTTGGAGAAAGATAAATATCACATGATCTCACTCATTTGTGGGATATAATGAACAACATAAACTGATGAACAAAAACAGATCTAGAGACAGAGAAGCATTGATCAGACCATCAAACCTCAGAGGGAAGGCAGGGGAGGGTGGGGGTAAGGGGGAGAGATCAAACAAAGGGCTTGTATGCATGCATATAAGCATAACCAATGACACAGACACTAGGGGTGTGAGGGCATGAGGGGGGATTGGGGGTAATGGAGGGATAAGGACACATATGTAATACCTTAATCAATAAAGAAAATAAACTTTTTTTAAAAAAAGGTAAAAAACATATCTCCCTATCTTCTTCATGCTGAGACCCTCCTCCCAACTTCTTATAAGACCCTTCTCCTCAATATAGCAATAGTGCTGAAGCTAGAGAATCTGGTTTATGGCCCCCAAATCCAAATTATAGGTAGGCCTCTTTTCATCATATCAGGTATATTACTCTCCTGCATGCTAGTAAAAATGGTTCGGGCCCTTTAAGACTTGATGTACAGAATGGTCAGGGACCCTTGATTTTGTCCACTATGACATCAGGGAGCAAAGGTCAGAGGTACTGGCCATAGATACAAGGGAAGGTGTCAGAAAAAGCTTACTGAAATCACATTTTCAAGAGCAATGGTTTTCTTCCTATGCTTCCTTTTGATTTTCATTTTTATTCTCAAGAAGATTAAAAAAAGAAAGCAGAAAAAGAAAGCCCAAAGACAAAGGAGAGATAACTAAATGAGGACTAAGGTCTGTGTCATTCGTTCTGTCCATATTAGTTTGTCTTTTTAGATGCTACATAATCTTTATCTGATCTTTAACATTATTACCAATCCAAAATTAACCACCCCCAGGGGTAGCTGTAGACATGAGCTAAAACTTTAGGATGTAATGATGTATATTTTACAGGCTGCTTAAGTTTTAAAATAAAAGTACAAAGATTATTTTACATTCTTTGCAAATTTCCCCATGTCAAAATATCTCTAGCAAAGTAGCTATGTAAAATGTCCCTCATTTCAATATGATTCCATCAAAATGGCCATGTCACAATGTTATATACCCACCTATAACCAGTGTGGCTATAAGAATAGGCTCTGAGTAAATCTGGTCTGGATCCACTGTTATATGCCTCATGTCTGTGTCAACATGCGAATTTCTTGCTTCAATACCCATTTACTACAATTTACTCTTTGCATAAACACTTACTCAAGGCATGGACTTTAAGTACCAAGTCTTTATTAATTTATTCATATGTATTAGCTTCACTCAAGAGTCTATGCAATATGCCATGGCTGTTGGATGATGCCGGTCTCTATATTCACCCTGTGTATTTTGTGTCTGAGTTACTTTTGTGGACCATATTTTCTCTGGGGATAAATGTTTTACACACAGTGACAATAGGAAGTAGCATTTATATTTAATCCTTTTGGCTGGAAGGGTCACTTCATGCTTAGAACGGCAGCTGAAATGTATCTTCCATTTGCATTTCCTCTTCAGTAAGCCATTACCCATTGCAGGGAGGTAGATAGATAGATGATAGATAGCTTAGATAAATAGATGATAGATAGATAGATAGATAGATAGATAGATAGATAGATAGATAGATGATAGATAGATAAATGATAGATAGAAATAGAGAAACTTGCTCAGGTGTAATTATAATACAAAAACATTTGCCTTTTAGCAATACCTTTGTTATTTTTTGGGGGATTAGGCCTGGAGCTATCTTGACATTTAGATTTTTAATATACAGAATCAATGTGGGCTATGATATTTCTAATTTTCCTTAAAATCATGGCTAACCATTTCATTTTTTCCTTAAAAACATCTGTGTGCAGAATCTGAGGACCCTATCCCTTCAGAATGTCCATCTTGCTAGTCCTGCATCTCCACCACGACAATTCTCTGAAAGAAATTACAAGTAAGCTATCTCTTTAAAAGGAAAGTGAGACAAGGGGGTAGAGGAGGCTGGGGGAAGGTCAATGGGGGGAAAAAGGAGATATATATACTACTATGTGTAATACTCTAAACAATAAAATAAAATTTAAAAAAAGAAATAAATACAGTGTTTATCTCAAAAAAAGAAAAGTGAAAGCTTGTAAATAATAGTACTTAAAGAGAAAGAAAATAGGATCTTACTTAGAAAGAATTTTAGTAGAGAATATTATGTATTTATTTTTCAGTAGGAATTTGGATTGCAGAGAGGAAGGAGCACAGTAAGAAATAACAATGTTTTGAACTATTAATATATACTTGTGTTCATGCCAGAGTAGAAGATAACTCTTTAACACATTTCCTGAGAAAAAAATCAGCACTAACCAAAATTAATCTGTAAGATTTTTAAATTGTGTTTCTTTCATTTAAGTATCATAGTAATTTCTCAGATATTCTGCAAAGGAAGATAGCAAATATTCCATAACAAACCCCCTAATTTTAGTGAGAAATAGAATAATAAGAGACTGGTTTTCTTTGTATTATGAGGATTTCATTATTTTCTTATATCTACTATATCAATCTGATGTGACTTCTGGATGTTTATATGCCATCCATTTGCTACCTATAGAATATAGTGATAACAATTTATTTCATCACAACTCGACACTGTGTGAGTTTTTTTTTTTAAGTATTATTGGGCAAGGGAAACAAAAGAAAAACTAGACAAATGGTACTACATCAAACTAAAAAGTTTTTGCAAAATAAAGGAAACCATCAACAAAATGAAAAACTAACCCACTGAATGAGAGAACATATATTCCGGTGCATCTGATTATGGGTTAATATCCAAAATTTGTAAGTATGCTAAAATATTTCATGTTTATTTTTTTAAATAGCTTTATGTTTCGTAAACCCGAAGAGGATAATCCTTATATCCATCCATCTTATAATTGGAATGGCTCTCTGGAAACAGCTAAACCTGAAGCTAATTATGGGAACAAGTATTCTTCAACCATGCACATGAAGCCACTCTTTGTATGTATTATGCATTTCAATTTCTATATACATATGGTTGTCATTTCCATAATTTAAGTAAAGATAACGCAATGATGAAACCTTGTAAAGAAAAATTATATGAAAGAATCAATTGTGATACATATGTGGAAATTTAAGTTTATAAGACTCACTATCAATATTTCTTTATATATATTATTAATTTCAGAGAGGAAGGGAGGAAACAGAGATAGAAACATCAATGATGGGAGAGAATTAATGATCTACTGCCTCCTGCATACCCCCCACTGGGGATCGAGCCCACAACCCGGGCATGTGCCCTTGATTGGAATCAATCCTGGGACCCTTCAGTCCACAGGCCAATGCTCTATTTACTGAGCCAAACTGGCTAGGGCACTATCAATACTTCATTGTGTAAAGAGACTAAGAAATATGAGTCAATGGTATAGTATATATAATATTTAATGGGTATTACTATACTTTATGTATAAAATGTTACTATATATAAAATGTTATATGCAATGTTCATGGATTGGGAGAATCAACATCATTAAAATGGCCAAGAGCTCCAGTGGCGCAATTGGTTACCCTGCGGTACTTATAAAATGTCCATACTACCCAAAGCAATCTATAGATTCAATGCAATCCCCATTAAAATACCAACGACATATTTCACAGACCTAGAACAAACTCTCCGAAAATTCATCTGGAATAAAAAAAGACCCGGAATAGCCACAGCAATCCTGAAAAGAACAAAGTAGGAGGGATCACAATACCAGATATCAAGCTATATTACAAAGCCATGGTTCTCAAAACAGCCTGGTACTGGCACAACAACAGACATATAGACCAATGAAACAGAACAGAGAACCCAGAAATTGGCCCAAGCCATTATGCTCAATTAATATTTGACAAAGGAGGCAAGAGCATACAATGGAGTCAAAACAGTCTCTGCAATAAATGGTGCTGGGAAATTTGGTCAGATACATGCCAAAAAAATGAAACTAGATCACCAACTTACACCATTCACAAAAACAAACTCAAAATGGTTAAAGGACTTACTAGTAAATGTAAGATGGAAAACCATAAAAATCTTATAAGACTCCATAGGCAGCAAATATCAGACATATGTCATAGCAATATCTTTACTGGTACAGCTCCTAGGGCAATAGAAACTAAAGAAAAAATAAACAAATGGGACTACATCAAAATAAAAAGCTTCTGCACACAAAAGAAACCATCAAAAAAACAATAAGAAAGCCTACCGCATGGGAGAACATATTTGCCAATGCTATTTCAGAAAAGGGTTTAATCTCCAAAATGTATAGAGAACTCATACAACTTAACAAAAGGAAGATAAACAATCAAAAAATGGGCAAAGGACCTAAATAGACACTTTTCAAAGGTGGACATACAGAAGGCCTAGAGACATATGAAAACATGCTCAAAGTCACTAATCATCTGAGATGCAAATCAAAACGGCAATGAGGTATCATCTCACACCTGTCAGAATGGCTACCATCAAACAAATCAACAAATGACAAGTGCTGGCGAGGATGTGAAGAAAAAGGAACCCTCGTTCACTGCTAGTGGGAATGCAGACTGGAGCAGCCACTTTGGAAAATAGTATGGAGTTTCCTCAAACAGTTAAAAATGGAACACCCATTTGACCCAGTAATTCCACTAGGACTATCTCCCAAGAAACCAGAAACACCAATCAGAAAGGATATATGCACCCCTATGTTCATAGCAGTACAATTTACAATACCTAAGATTTGGAAACAGCCTAAGTGCCCATCAGCAGATGAGTGGTTTATAGAACTGTGGTACATCTACACAGTGGAATACTATGCTGCTATGAAAAAGAAGGAACTTTTGTGATTTGCAACAGCATGGATGGAACTGGAGAGCATTACGCTACGTGAAATAAGCCAGTTGGAGAAAGTTAAATATCACATGATCTCACTCATATGTGAGATATAAGGATCAACATAAACTGATGAACAAAAATAGATCCAGAGACAAGGGGCAGGGGATGGGGGAAGTTAGAGATCGACCAAAGGACTTGTATGCATGCATATTAGAATAACCAATGGACAGTGACACTGGGGCAGTGAGGGCTTCCCTCGGGGTGGGAGTGACGGGGGGGGGGGTGTCAATGGGGAAAATGGAGATATATGTAATACTTGAAACAATAAAAAAATTAAAAAATGTTATATGCAAAGTATATATGACTCATATAAGAATATTAGTCAATGGACTAATATATGTAATATTCCATTACTATATATATTTATATCTTACTTAAATTTGCAATCTTTAGAAAGGAGATTAGAGATCAAAGTAACACGGATTAAATGCCATGAGACTAACTCAGAGGTCCAACTGGTCTTGTTAATATAATCATTACATTGTCATAATTTAACAAGGCAAATGCTATTTTGTGTTTTAGCATACTTAAATAATACATTAAATAGTACATTGCTCAAACTAATGCCAAACACTATCTAATGGCTGATCTCTAGGTACAAGACGTATTAACTATTAACATAATGTGCAAACTGTTTCTTTATACAAGAATTTAAAAATAGCAACCAGAAAAACAGGGAAGTGAATTATTATTTAAAAGTTATCTTTACAAATTTTGTTAATAAATGCAATAAATTACAGAAAAATAGAAAAAGTACCTGGTGTTTGTTGATATTTTGAGGTGTTTTTTTTTTGTTTTTTTTTGTTTTTTTTAGCATGAGGGCCTTTTTTAATTGAGTTGACCACATGAAAAAATATCTTTCCCCAAAACGGCCACTATGGGGAGATTGATATCACCAAGAAGGCAACACAGGACATTCCTGACTTCACCTCACCTCACTAGAAGAAGAACTAACAACTATTCATGAACAAGACAGCAACTGACAAAATCCCAGGACACAGGAGGGAGGCTGAAACACCCCCTTGCACTACAGAAACCAAGAGAGACTGCATTAGATGGTTAAGAGAAGTGGCTACACAGTGACTGCATTGGTCTACCACAGGTTCTTCCAGTGAGAAAAGAGATCCTAGCACTCTGACCAGGGAATTTACTGGAATGCATATTTTCTTGTTTTGGGTCCTCAAAGGGGGAGTTTTGCTGGCCTTAGAGCCTTGTTTGCCCACACATGGTCAAGGGGCTGAGTCATAGATCCCCCCACTAAAGGGAGTGTCTCCTGGCCTCATCTGGTCAGATGAGCTGGAGAGAGCATTTGGAAGTCATGTAGCAAATAGTACTCAAGCTGAGAGATAGGCAGAGCTGATTGCCCCCAGAGAAAAGCCAATACCTGTCATGGAGGGCTTTCCTGCTATACCCAAGTAGGGGGATTAATTCATAGCCAAAGCTGAAGGTAGCTCCAAGTACCTTCCAACTAGAAAGTTTGTTTGGAAAAAAGTAAGAGAGGCCTGGAGTGGCCCCTCTAAGTCCTGTCCAGGTAAGGGAACTGAAACAGAGCCATACCCATCTGACAAGAATAAAAGACTCAAGGGGAAATAAAAGTTTCTTGACACAAATGGAAATGAAAACACAACAAACCAGAACTTATGGGATGCAGCAAAAGCAGTTCTAAGAGAGAAGTTCATAGCAATAAATGCCAACATTGAGAAGTGAAAAAGACCCTTGCCGGTGGCTCAGTGGATAGAGCATTGGCCTGTGGAACAAAGGGTCCCGGGTTTGATTCCTGTCAAGGGCACGTACCTTGGTTGCAGGCTCCTCTCCCCGGCCCAGGTCCTGGGCAGGGCTTGTGCAGGAGGCAACCAATCAATGTGTTTCTTTCACATTGATGTTTATCTCTGTCTTTCCCACTCTGTTCCACTGTCCCTAAAAATCAATGGAAAAATATCCTTGGCTGAGGATTAACAACAACAAAAAGTGAAAAAGGTCCCAAATAGATAATATAACTTTATACTTTAAGTTACTAGAATAAAAAGAGAAAAACTGGTCTCAAAGTTAACAGAAGAAAGGAAATACTAAAGTCTAGAGCAGAAATAAAAATATCTAAGAGTTGGCTTGTTGAAAAGGTAAACAAAATTAACAAACCCTTTGCTAGACTAATAAAAAATAAAAACAGAGAAGACCCAAATCAACAAAATTATAAATGAAAAAGACAATATAATGGATAGCACAGAAATACAAAGGATCGTAAGAGGCTACTGTGAACAACTATAAACTGGACAGTGGGGTGGTGAGAGCCTGGGGTGGGGAGCGGGGGTGAGCTAGAGGGGGTTGATGGGGGTAAAAGGGGACATATATAATACTTTTCAACAATAAAGTTTAAAAAAATAAAAAATATAAATTAAAAAATCATTGAATATAAAATAGCCAAATGTATTAATTATATCTCAATAAAGCTGCTTAAAGTTTAAAAAAATTAACATGCAAAATTCAGTAGCATTTCTATACACTTACAATGAATTTTCTAAAAAAGAAATAAAGAAATTGATCCCATTTATAATAGCATCAAAAACAAAAAAAATACTTAGGAATAAATTTAACAAAGGAGGTGAAAGATGTGTATTCTGAAAACTATAAGACAGTGATGAAAGAAATTGAAAAAGTTACAAACAAATGGAAAGGTATCCCATGTTCATGAATTGGGAGAACCAATATTGTTAAAATATCCATGCTACCAAAAGCCATAGATTCAATACAATTCCTATTAAAATTCCAATGGCATATTTTACATAAATAGAAAAAACATTCCTAAAATTAAAAGAAATCACAAAAGACCTCTAATAGCTGAAGAAATCCTGAGAAAGAATGAGAGAGGCATCACATTTCCTAGTTTCAAGCTGTACTATAAATCTCTAGCAATTAAAACATTACTGGCAGAAAGATCACACAAATAGACCAATAAAACTGGATTAAAAGCCAAGAAACAAACCAGAGCATATCTGGTCAACTAATGTTTGCAAAGGGAGCCAAGAACACTCAATGGAGAAAAAAGACAGTCACTTCATTAAATGTTGCTTTTGCTGTGCAGAAGCTTTTTTATTTTGATGTCTCATTTGTTAATTTTCTCCATTATTTCTCTTGCCCTAGCCATTGTTTCAAAGAAAAGTCTGCTACCTGAGATGTCTGATATTTTAGTGCCTACACTTTCTTCTAGGATTTTCATAATTTTACAACTTACATTTAATCATTTAATCCATTTTGAGTTTATTATTGTATATGGTGAAGTTGGTGGTCTGGTTTCATTTAATTGCATGTACCTGTCCAATTATCCCAACAACATTTATTGAAGAGACTATCTTGACTTTATTGTGTACTCTTGGAGTAAAGAGAGTTTAAATCAGCATCAAATTAAAAGGGGACCCACTGTATAGGAGAACACATTTGCCAATGATGCATTTGATAAGGGATTAATTTTTCGAAAATATATAAAGTACTCATACAACTCAACAAATGGAAGACAAACTATCTAATTAAAAAATGGGCAGAAGGCTGCTGCTGATGATCTGGAGACCATAGTTTGAGAGACACCACTATAGAAGAAAGTAAACTTAGTTATTTAATATATAAGCTATCTTTTATTTGGAAGACTGGCAACTTGGAAGAATATGGGATATTATAAATATAACACGAACACATCATGGGAGTACCTGATGTACTACTTCTCATCAAGGTTCTCATGATAGTCCCAAATGACAGAAGAGGAAGTGGAAGCTATACTGAAACTCTCCCAGGACCAAACTGGAATTACAAATAAAATACAGAAAAAATCATCCTGAATAATCAACTGAAGACTAGCTGAAGAGAACCCTGATAACCAAGGACAGAAAGTGGATACCATATAGATACTGGTAGGAAGTGCCGAGGTGTGAAAGGACTGGCCAAGCTCCCCCAGAAAGTAGCTGAAGTTCTCAGTGGTGGGAAGATTCCCACTGAGAACTCTGGGGTATAAACCCCAAGCTGGGACACCCTGCCCAGAGCATCAGAATTGAGAAAGGTGCCCACAGAATATCTGGATGTGAAAAGCAGCAGGGGTGCTGTGTGCCAGGAAAAGATGGCTAGAAATTCCATCTCTTAAAGGGCCAACCCACAAAATTTTGTGTGTAGTCAGACATCTGGCAGAGGGAGAGCAGAATGGACTGAGGCAGTATGAGCAGAATCCAGGGTTGGGGGTTCTGAAGTTAGAGCTCAGAAGGCAGACACCCAAGTTTCCTGTGCTGAGTCATTCCCTCACACTGCAGAGGACATATTTCTCCAGGAGACCTTTAATCCAGGCAGCTTTTGCATGAGGGAAAAGCAATTCCCCCACCCTATTGGAAAACCTCTTCCTCACACTGTGGTTGATAGCCTGAAGTGAATCAAGACTGAATAACAATCAGACTGCAGGTAGAGGCAGGTCTCTGGAGGCTCTGAGTCTTTGTCTGATCTAATTTGGGGCTAGGGCTAAGAAAATCAGACCCAGGTACACATCATGGTCCTCCAAAGGTACCCAGCCCCAGCAGAGGGAGCCACAAGCTGTGGATTGCTGATAGCTCCAAACAGGTTACTCAGGGCCAGTCACAAACATAACCTGACGTCCTGCACTAGAAATTGGGAGTTATAGCACATTTACCTAACACATAGAAACAAACCCAAACAGGCCCCAAATGAAAGAACAAGAGAATTCTCCAGAAGAAGAGCTAAGTGAAATGGAGATAAGAAATTAGATATAGAGTTCAGAATAATGATGGCAAGGATGCTCAAGAGCAGGAGAAAAGATACAGTAACTATGAAAAAAAAACCAGCACACCCAGTTGGAAATAAAGAATGACATAGCACCAATAAAGAACACATTGTAAGTAATACATAGCAGATTAGGTGAAGTTGAGGATTGGGTCACTGAATTAGAGAAAAGGGTAGAAAAAAAATCACTCCATTAGAGAACCAAAAAGAAAAAAAAAAGCAATTGAAAAACAGGAGGAGAGACACCCTATTTGGGAGCTGTGGTACAATAAGAAACATTAACAATATTCACATCATAGGAGTGCAAGAAGGTGAAGAAAGTGAGCAAGGGATAGAGAACATGTTTGAAGAAATAATGGCAGAAAACTTCCCTAACCTGGTGAAGGAAAAAGTCACACAGGTTCAAGAAGCTCAGAGAGTCCCAAGCAAAGAACCCAAATAGGCTCATGTCCAGACACATCATAATTAAAATGCCAAAAATTAAAGACAGAGAGAATCTTAAACACAGGAAGAAAAAAGCAGTTTGTTACCTAAAAGGAAGCTCCCATAACACTGTCAGTTGATTTTTCATCAGTAACTCTATAGGCCAGAAGGGACTGCATGAAATATTCATAGTAATGAAAAGCAAGGCTAAAATCAAGATTACTATATCCAGCAAGGCTATCATTCAAAATACATAGTTAAATAAAGAGCTTCCAAGGCAATAAAAGGCTAAAGAGGATTATCACCACCAAACCACCACTGCAAGAAATGCTAAAGGGACTGCTGTAATGAGAAGGAGAGAGAGAGAGAGAGAGAGAGAGAGAGAGAGAGAGAGAGAGAGAGAGATGCATAGAGAATTAAAATGGCAATAAATAAGTACCTATCAATAATAACCTTAAATGTAAATGGATTAAATGCTCTTATCAAAAGACATAGGGTAGATGAATGGATATGAAAACATGACCCAATCTGCAAGAGACCCACCTCAGAACAAAATACTTACACAGGATGAGAGTGAAGGAATGGGAAAAAATTTTCCATGCAAATAAAAACCCAAAAAAAGCTGGTGTAGTAATATTCATATCTGACAAAATAGACTTCAAAATGAACACCATCACAGGAGAATAAAGGTCACTACATTATACTAAAGGGATCAATCCAACAAGAGGATATAACCTAGGTAAATATATATGCACCCAATATAGGAGCACCTAAATATATGTTTAAAAAATTTCTGGAGGACTTTAAGGGAGAGATCTACAGCAAGACAGTCATAGTAGGGCATTTGAATACTCTGCTGAATTCACTAGGTAGGTCTTCCAGACAAAATATTAACAAGAAAACAGTGACTCTAAAGGACACACTGGATCAGATGGAATTAATTGACATTTATAGAAAATTTCACCCCAAAGCTGCAGAATATACATTCTTCACAACTGCACATGGGTCATTCTCAAAGACAGAACAAATGTTAGAACAAAAAACAAGTCTCTTCAAGTTCAAGAATATTGAAATCATATCAAGCATCTTCTCAGATAACAATGGAATGAAATTAGAAATCAACTACAGTAAAAACACTCAAAATTTCAAACACATGGAAGTTAAATAGCATGTTATCAAACAATGAATGATTTACCAATGAGATCAATAAAGAAATAAAAAACTTCCTGGACACAAATGAAAATGAACACATAACAACCCTAAATTTATGGGGCATAGCAAAAGCAGTCCTGAGAGGGAAGTTCATAGTACTACAGGCCTACTTCAAAAAACAAGAAAAACCAATAAATTATTTAAACTTACTACTTAAAGAATTAGAAAGAGAAAAAACAAGAAAATCCCAGAGTAAGCAAAAGAAAAGCAGTAATAAAGATTAGAGCAGAAATTAATGACATAGAGACTGAAAAAAACAACACAAAAGGTGAATGAAAACAAGCTGGTTTCTTGAAAGGATAAATAAGATAGATGAACCTTTATCCAGACTCATTAAGAAACAAAGTAAGAGGACCCAAATAAACAAAATCAGAAATGAGAGAGATGATGTAACAACTGACCCCAAAGAAATATAAAGGATTGTAAAAAAAAAAAATACTATGAACAACTATATACCACCAAGATGGACAACCTGGACAAAATATATATATTCCTAGAAAAAGACACTCTTCCAAATCTGAATCAGGAAGAATTGAAAATTTGAATAGGCCAATAACAAGTAATGAAATAGAAGCAGTAATTAAAAAAAAAACAACTCCCAACAAACAAAAGCACTGGTTTAGACAGCTTCACAGGGGAGTTTTGCCAAGCATTCAATGAAGAATAGACACCTATCTTCCTCAACCTATTTCAAAAAATCCAAGAGGAAGGACTACTTCCAACATCTTTTTATGAGGTCAGCATTGGCCTAATTCCAAAACCAGATGAAGACACTACAAAGAAAGAAAATTCAGGCAAATATCCTTGATGAACATAAATGCTAAAATCCTCAACAAAATATTAGCATATTGGATCTAGCAATATATTTAAAAGATCACACACCATGACCAAGTGGAATTTACTCCAGGGATGCAAGGCTGGTACAACATTCACAAATCAATAAATGTGAATTAAATATTAAAAGACAAAAATCACGTGATCATATCAATAGATGCAGAAAAAGCATTTGACATAATCCAACATGTATTTTTTTATAAAACTCCCAGAAAAAATGGAAATAGAGGGATTATGCCTCAACATAATAAAAAGCAATATATGACAAGCCTATAGCCAACATCATACTCAATGGGCAAATCTAAAAGCATTTCCACTAAGAATAGGGAAAAGACAGAGATGTCCTCTTTCACCACTCTTATTCAACATAGTCTGGAAGTCCTAGCCACAGAGATCTGACAAGAAGAAAACATGAAAAGCCTCCAAATTGGAAAGGAGGAAGTAAAACTCTCATTTGCAAATGACATGATATTATACATAGTTATACTACAAGTTATACTATAAACCACTCTAATCAAAACAGGCTGGTATTCACACAAGAACAAGTATATAGATCAATGGAACAGAACAGAGACCGCAGAAATCTGCCCAAGGCTTTGTTCTTAATTAACATTTGACAAAGGAGGCAAGAGCATACAATGGAGTCAAGATAATCTCTTCAATAAATGGCGTTGGGAAAATTGGACAGATACATGCAAAAAATGAAACTGGACCACCAACTTACACTATACAAGAATAAACTCAAAAAAAAACTTAAATGTAAGTTGTGAAACCATAAAAACCAAAAAATATAGGTAGTAAAATCTCATTCATCTCTCATAGCAATATATTTGTGGATAAATATAAACTTAAACTTCTTCTAACACCACTTCTTCAAAATAGACTTGCCCAGGCCGTGGTATTTTGTGGAAGAGCCACACTCAAGGGGCCAAAGAGCCGCACTAGGCTCGCGAGCCGCAGTGCCGACCACGGCCCTAGGGCAAGGGAAACTAAGGAGGAAATAAACAGATGGGACTACAGCAAAATAAATATGTCTTCACATCAAAAGAAACCATCAACAAAATGAAAAGGGAGCCCACTGTATGGGAGAATATATTTGCCAATAATATTACTGATAAAATGTTAATATCTGAAATATATTAGTAACATACAACTTAACGAAAGGAAGACAATCCAACTAAAAAATTGGCAAAGGTTCTAAATAGACACCAATCCATTATGCAAATCAAAACAACAATGCTGTACCATCTCACACCTGTCAGAATGGCTATCATCAAAAAGTCAATAAACAACAAGTGCTGGAGAGGATGCAGAGAAAAAGGAACCCTAGTATAACTGCTGGTGGGAATGCAGACTGGTGCAGCCACTGTAGAAAACAGTATGGCATTTCCTCAAAAAATTAAATATGGAACTGCCATTTGACCCAGTGATCCCACTTCTTGGAATATATCCTATGATACACCAAATCAGAAAGAATGTATGAATCCCTCTGTTCATAGCAGCATAATTTACAATAGCTAAGATCTGAAAACAGTCCAAATACCCATAAGCTGATTTGCTGAAAGAAAATATTTTATTTTAAATCATTAACATTTATAATGGTGATTAAACAGATATTATATGCTCATTTTTCTAATACATAAGCATATCTAAACAAGAACATAAACTGTATTAACCAATGTCATCCCAATATAATTAATGTTTTAAATGCCATTTAATAACATTTGATATTTTTAACTTCTTGCAGAATTTTTCCACACCAGGAGTTCCAAAGTCAAACTATATTCAAATAGAGAGACCAATTGGATACTCAAGTTCTGAAGAGCAAGAAATGCCTTATAGGATAGATCGTGTGCGGATGAAACCCAACTATTAAGTTTCCTGCATTCAATTATCATCTCCTTTATACCTTTAGCTTTTCTTTTCTCATCCCTCTGTGACCACAGAGCAAAACTTTCATTTCCAGTATCCAACTTCATTAACTCAGCAGGGAATGAAAATACTTGTTATCTTCAAAATTCAGCATAACACTTGGTTCCTGATATATTACATGTGTATTTTATAAAGTGCTCAGTGAAATGCACAGAAGGTTGGTTGCAAATTTCTTATAGAATATATTGAATATTTTTGATTTACTGTATAAATCTAATGTATTGCACCAAAGCATCAGCATATAAATAATTATACTTGAAAAGTGCAATTTGATTATAAACTAATTCCTTAAAATAAACTAAGAATTGCTCAATTATTTCTGTACACTGAGTGGGGCAGTGGAATTATCCCAAAATCTAGGTTGCTCCTTCCCTTCTTTCTTTTCTTCCCTTATTTCTTCTTCTCTCCCTTTATTCCTTAGGGTGGTGAAGGACTAGGGTAGGGCAGCAACCTGGTGGAGCATGGGCGATGGGTTCAAAAAGGGGGGACATCTGAAATTCTTTTAACAATAAAGATTTTTAAAAGTACTCATTTCACACCAACTATGTGACAAGCACTAGTTAGTTACTAAGGTACACAGATGAATCTGAGATAGTCTCTGGAGCTCAGACTGGTAGAAAAGACAGATAATTTTCCATTGTGATCAATACAATGGAAAAAATTTTTGTTGTGATAAAAAATGTATACAAGTAAGTAGGAAATTTCAAAGAACAATTAACCAAGCCTAGGGAGAAGTGTGATGATAATAGTGGAGAAAGAGCCATAAAAATGAGGTGATGCCTAAGCTATCATAAAAGGTAAGTGGGAGTTAGCTTTATGAAGGGAGGTTGGGGGAGAATTTGTGCGACAAAGCAAAAGGCACAGTACTGAAAACAACATGGAGTATGCAGATCTTCAATGAGTGTTAAAGTGAGGCTGAGGAGGCAGTCAGACTATGTCATAAAAGATCTCCAATGCCTTATTTAAACTAAATTTTAGTGGTTATGTGAATATATTGAAGGGTTATAATTAATACTCTCAACAATAATAAATTAAAATAAAATCAATAAAATAAAATTGTTTTTAAAAAGTAAAAAATAAAACCCCTCTATGGAGGCCATGAGAATGTGCTTCAGAGCCCTCTAACCAAAGATCCAAGCTATTGTGCTCTGAAATTAATCCCTGCATTTACCTGGAAGATATACCTTCCCCCAGGCTGCTTTTAGCATATGCCAGAGAGAAATAAACTAATGTAAGTTCATTTCTGAGAGTTATGGAACTCCCCTAATGGCTGACTTTGTCTTGAAGACTCCCTAATGGCTTTGCAGAACCTTCCTTAGATTGCGCAGCAGTCCAGGACACTTCCAAATTTCCTTCCCTTTCTCCTTCACTCAGGGTCAGACTTTCCCAGATTTTGAAGATCCTTCCCCATTTTCTCTCACCAGTTGTTTCCCCTAAAAAAAATCCATGCATATTCTGATACCATTTTGATGTTTGCTGCTGAAAGGACCCAGTTAAACATAACCTTTAATACCATATACCCCTACAACTTTCCTTTCCTTCACAGTCAAGCTTCTGGAATGAGTTGTCTACTCCCTATCTTAATTTCTTTCTCTTTCCTTCATCCCTCAATTCACACAAATTTAGCTTAAATATCTACTACACATATTACCTTATCCAAACTGTTCTTATTAGGGTCATTGATTACCTCTGTGTCACAAAATCCTATCTAATAAAAGAGTAATATGCAAATTGACCGTGCCTCCACTACACCCATAAGCCACGCCCACCAGCCAATCAGGAGCAAATATGCAAATAAACCCAACCAAGATGGCTGCAGCCACAGAGAGAGCAAGAGGGAGGCTTGGGTTTCCCTGGCAATGAGGAAGCCAAGCTTTCAGCCTGCCCTTGCCAGCCCAGGCCTCCACTCAATGCTACAAAGTTTCAATGATAGAAGATAAATCCCAACAAAAACTGGAGAGAGCAGGAGGCTAGGGTTGCCTCCGGCGATGGAGGAAGCTAAGCTAAGCTTTCTGCAGCCCTGGCCTGCCTTGGCCTCCACTTAAGGCTACAAAGTTTCAAATGTAGAAGATAAATAAATTCCAGACACCAGGGCCTCTGCTTGGGACACCAGGGGGCATAGCCAGCCTACAAACCACCACAGCCTCCTTGCTTAGGCCACCCCATGCCCCAAGGGAACCCCCAACCTGATCTGGGACACCCTTCAGGGCAAACCAGCTGGCCCCCACCCATGCACAGGGCCTCTATCCTATCTAATCCCATGTGGACAAAGATGACTGCCCCCATGTGAACACAAGATGGCCACCACAAGATGGCCAGCAGGGGAGGGCAGCTGTGGGTGATCAGGCCAGCAGGGGAGAGCAGTTGGGAGGGACCAGGCCTGCAAGGGAGGGCAGTTGGGCGTGATCAAGCTTGCAGAGGAGGGCAGTTAGGGGTGACCAGGCCGGCAGAGGAGGGAAGTTGGGGGCAACCAGGCCTACAGGGAAGGGCAGCTGGGGGAGACCCAGGCCTGCAGGGGAGAGCAGTTGCGGGGGACAAGGCCTGCAGGAGAGGGCAGTTAAGGGTGACTAGGCCTGCATGGGAGTGCAGTTAGGGGCAATCAGGCTGGCAGGGGAGCAGTTAGGCATCAATCAGGCAGGCAGGGGAGTGGTTAGGGGGTGATCAGGCTGGCAGGCAGAAGTGGTTAGGGGCAATCAGGAAGGAAGGCAGGTGAGCAGTTGGGAGCCAGCAGTCCTGGATTGTGAGAGGGATGTCCGATCCTACCGGGCCTAAACGGGCAGTTGGACATCCCTCGAGGGGTCCCAGATTGGAGAGGGTGCAGGCTAGGCTGATGGATGCCCCCCATGCACGAATTTCATGCACTGGGCCTCTAGGATAATATATAATTTCTAGTCTTCTTTTTACTTCTCATCAACATTCATCACCAATGACCCTCCTTGAAACATTCTCTTCCTTTGGTATTGTGAGAATATGCTCTCTTTGTGTGTGTGTTTTTGTTTTTTTTATTGTCTAAAGTTTTACATGTGTCTTCTTTTTTCCCAATTGATGCCCCTACACCCATTCCCACCCTGGGCGAGCCCTCACTGCCCCAGTGTCACTGTCCATTGGTTATGCTAATATGGATGCATACAAGTCCTTTGGTTGCTCTCTAACACCCTTTCCCCTACCATTTGTCTCTGGATCTATTTTTGTTCATCAAATTATCTTGATCATTATATCTCACATATGAGTGAGATCATGTGATATTTATCTTTCTCCGACTGGCTTATTTCGCTAAGCATAATGCTCTCCAGTTCCATCCATGCAGTTGCAAATGGTAAAAGTTCCTTATTTTTTATAGCAGCATAGTATTCTATTGTGTAGATGTACCACAGTTTTTAAACCACTTATCTGCTGATGGGCATTTAAGTAGTTTCCAAATGTTAGCTATTGTAAATTGTGCTGCTATGAACATAGGGGTGCATATATCCTTTCTGATTAGTGTTTCTGGTTTCTTCGGATATAGTCCTAGAAATGGGATTACTGGGTCAAATGGGAGTTCCATTTTTGACTTTTTGTGGAAACTCCATACTGTCGTCCACAGTGGCTGCACCAGTCTGCATTCCCACTAGCAGTTCAAGGGGGTTCCATTTTCTCCACATCCTCGCCAGCACTTGTCATTTATTGATTTGTTGATGGTAGCAATTCTGACAGGTGTGAGATGGAATCTCATTGTTGTTTTCATTTGCATCTCTCAGATGATTAGTGACTTTGAGCATGTTTTCATATGTCTCCGGACCTTCTGTATGTTCACTTTCGAAAAGTGTTTATTTAGATGCTTTGCCCATTTTTTGATTGGATCATTTATTTTCCTTTTGTTAAATTGTATGAGTTTTCTGTAAATTTTGGAGATTAAACCCTTAACAGAAATATCGTTACCAAATATGTTCTCCCATGCAGTAGGCTTTCTTGTTGTTTTGTTGATGGTTTCTTTTGCTGTGCAGAAGCTTTTTATGTAGATGTAGTCCCATTGGTTGATTTTCTCCTTAGTCTCCATTGCCCTAGGAGATGTGTCTGTAAAGATATTGCTATGATATATGTCTATTTTGCTGCCTATGGAGTCTTATAGGATTTTTATGGTTTCCCATCTTACACTTAAGTCCTTTAGCCATTTTGAGTTTGTTTTTGTGTATGTTGTAAGTTGGTGATCTAGTTTCATTTTTTGCATGTATCTGACCAATTTTCCCAGTACCATTTATTGAAGAGATTGTCTTGACTCCATTGTATGCTCTTGCCTCCTTTGTCAAATATTAATTGATCATAATGGCTTGTTACCTACAAAGGATCTCCCATCAAACTATCAACTGAAATCTCAACAGAAACACATCAGGCCAGAAGGGAATGGAATGAAATATACAAAGTCATGCAAAAGAAGGGTCTGAATCTAACAATACTGTACCTAGAAAGGCTATCAATCAAAGTGGAGGGTGAAATCAGGAGCTTCACAGACAAAAAAGGACTAAGGGAGTTCATTACCACCAAATCAGAAAAGCAAGAAATGCTAAAGGGTCTGCTGTAAAAAGAAGAAATAGGAAGGGAAGAAGGAGCACAGGCATAAAGAATAAAAAGGGCAACAAACAAGTACCTATCAATAATAACTTTAAATACAAATGGATTAAATGCGCCAATCAAAAGACATACGGTAGCTGAGTGGATAAAAAAAAATGAGCCATATGTCTGTTCTCTACAGGAAATCCACCTCAGAACAAAGGACTCAAACAGACTGATGGTTAAGGAATGGAAAAAGGTTTTTCAGGCGAATGGAAATGAAAAAAAAGCTGGGGTAGCAATACTTATACCTGACAAATTAGATCTCAAAGTGAAGGCCATAACAAGAGATAAGGAAGGCCACTTCATAATACTAAAGGGAGCAATTCAACAAGAAGATATAACTCTGGTAAACATATATGCACCCAATACAGGAGCACCCAAATACATAAAAAAAACTTCTGGAGGATATCAAGGGATATACTGACAGCAATACAGTCATAGTAGTGGACTTTAACCCCTTGTACTCGTTTGTTTTTTTCTCAATTCCTTTATTCTAATGTTAACCGTGTCAAGTCACACTCGAAATCTGAGTGCAAAAGTTTAATACCCCACTAACACCACTGGACAGTTCCTCTAAACCAGTGGTTCTCAA
Organism: Ia io; assembly: GCA_025583905.1. Taxonomy (NCBI): domain Eukaryota; kingdom Metazoa; phylum Chordata; class Mammalia; order Chiroptera; family Vespertilionidae; genus Ia; species Ia io. The sequence continues at coordinate 34,033,717 of JAJQQW010000001.1, read as the reverse complement.
CCTTTCTAATGCCCCGACCCTTAAATATAGTTTCTCATGTTGTGGTGACCCCCAACCATAAAATTATTTTTGTTCCTACTTCATAACTGTAATTTTGCTACTGTTATGAATCATAATGTAAATATCTGTGTTTTCCGATGGGCTTAGGTGACCCTGCTAGCGGTTCTCAACCTGTGGGTCGCAACCCACAGGTTGAGAAACGCTACTGTAGAGCCCAAGACCATCGGAAAACACAGATATTTACATTACGATTCATTAATAGAAGAAAAATTACAGTTATGAAGTAGCAGAAACATCAATCCTAAATGACTCACTAGATTAGATGGAATTAATTGACATCTTCAGAACATTCCACCCCAAACCACATAATATACATTCTTCTCAAGTGCACATGGGTCATTTTCAAAGATAGACCACATATTGGGTCACAAGAAAAGTCTCCCAAATTCAAGAAGATTGAAATCATACCAAGCATTTTCTTAGACCACAATGGCATAATATTAGAAATAAACTACAATAAAAACATTCCAAAAAATTCAAACACTTGGAAGCTGAATAGCATGCTATTAAGCAGTGATTGGGTTATCAATGAGCTCAAAGAAGAAATTAAAAACATCCTGGAGACTAATGACAATAAAAACACAACAATGCAAATGCTATGGGACACAATGAAAGCAGTCCTGAGAGGGAAATGTATAGCTCTACAGGCCTACCTCAAAAAACAAGAAAAAATGGTAATAAATCACCTAACTATACAACTCAAAGAATTAGAAAGAGAGCAACAACAAAAGCCCACAGTGAGCAGAAGGAAGAAAATAATAATGATCAGAGCAGAAATGAATGATATAGAGACAAAAAAAACAGCACAAAAGATCAATGAAACCAAGAGCTGGTTCTTTGAAAGGTAAACAAGATTGATGAACATCTAGCCAGGCTCACCAAGAAGCAAAGAGAGAGGACCCAAATAAACAAAATCAGAATTGAAAGAAGCTAAATAATAACAGACCCAAGAGAAATACAAAGGATTGTTAAAAAATACAAGGAACAACTCTATTCTAACAAACTAGACAACCTGGAGGAAATGGACAAATTCCTAGAAATATACAACCTTCCAAAACTCACTCAGGAAGATTCTAAAAATCTCAGTAGGCTGATAACTATGGAAGAAATTGAAACAGTCATCAAAAAGCTTCCAGCAAACAAAAGGCCATGGCCCAACGGCTTCATAGGGGAGTTTTACCAAACATTCAAGGAAGAACTAAAACCTATCCTCCTCAGACTATTCCAAAAAATTCAAGAGGAAGGAACACTTCCAAACTCCTTCTATGAAGCCAGCATCACCCTAATACCAAAACCAGATAAAGATAATACAAGGAAGTGAATTACAGGCCAATATCCCTCATGAACACAGATGTCAAAATCCTAAACAAAATTCTAGCAAATTAGATCCAGCAGTACATCAGAAGATCATACACCATGACCAAGTAGGATTTATCCAGGGGATGCAAGGATGGTGCAATATTTGCAAATCAATAAATGAGATACATCACATAAAGAAATTGAGAGATAAAAATCACAGTCATATCAATTGATGCAGAAAAAGCATTTGACAAAATCCAACACCGTTTCTTGATGAAAACTCTCAACAAGGTGGGAATAGAAGGATCATACCTCACCATAATAAAAGCCATATATGACAAACCCACAGCCAACATCATCCTCAATGGGCAAAAACTAAAACAATTTCCCCTAAGAACAGGAACAACACAGGGATGTCCACTCTCACCACTCCTGTTCGTCATAGTGCTGGAAGTACTAGCCATTGTGATCAGACAAGAAGAAGAAATAAAAGGCATCCAAACTGGAAAAGAAGAAGTAAAACTGTCCTTATTTGCAGATGTCATGATATTGTACATAGAAAACCCCAAAGACTCCATCAAAAAATTATTAGACTTAATAAATGAATTCAACAATGTAGCAGGATACAAAATTAACGCCAAGAAATCTATGGCATTTCTATACACCAATAATGAACTTACAGAAAGAGAGACTAAAAAAGCAATCCCATTTACCATCGCACCAAAATAATTAAGATGCCTAGGAATAAATCTAACTAAGGAGGTAAAAGACCTATATGCGGAAAACTACAGGACACTGGAAAAAGAGATAGAGGAAGACATAAAGAGATGGAAGAACATACCGTGTTCATGGATTGGTAGAATCAACATCACTAAAATGTCCATACTACACAGAGCAAACTATAGATTCCATGCACTCCCCATTAAAATACCAATGGCATACTTCACAGACTTAGAATGAACGTTCCAAAAATTCATCTGAAATAAAAAAAGACCCCAAATAGCTGCAGCAATCATGAGAAAGAAGAACAAAGTAGGTGGGATATCAATATCAGATATCAAGCTGCATTACAAAGCCACTATTCTCAAAACTGCCTGGTACTGGCACAAGAACAGACATATAGACCAATGGAATAGAATAGAGAACACAGAAATCGACCCAAACCACTATGCTCAATTAATATTTGACAAAGGAGGCATGAACATACAATGGAGTCAAGACAGTCTCTTCAATAAATGGTGTTGTGACAATTGGACAGATACATGCAAAAAAATGAAACTTAGACCACCAACTTACACCATACACAAAAATAAACTCAAAATGGAAAAAGGACTTAAACATAAGACGGGAAACCATAAAAATACTAGAGGAATCCAAAGGCAGCAAAATCTCAGACATATGCCAAAGCAATTTCTTCACTGATACTGCTCCTAGGGCAATGGAAACTAAAGAGAAAATAAACAAATGGGACTACATCAAAATAAAAAACTTTTGCACAGCAAGGGAAACCATCAACAAAATAACAAGAAAGCCCACTCTATCTGAGAATATATTTGCCAATGATATCAACGATAAGGGTTTAATCTCCAACATTTATAGGGAACACATACAACTTAATAAAAGGAAGATAAACAACCCAAACCAAAAATGGGCAACTAACCTAAATAGATACTTTTCAAAAGAAGACAGAAGGAAGGCCAAGAGACATATGAAAACATGCTCAAAGTCACTAATCATCTGAGAAATGCAAATCAAAACAACAATGCGGTGCCATCTCACACCTGTCAGAATGGCTATCATCAACAAATCAACAAATGACAAGTGCTGGCGATGATGCTGAGAAAAAGGAACCCTCGTTCACTGCTGGTGGGAATGCAGACTGGTACAGCCGCTGTGGAGAACAGTATGGAGTTTCCTCAAAAAACTAAAAATGGAACTCCCATTTGACCCAGTGATCCCACTTTTAGGAATATATTCCAAGAAACTAGAAACACGAATCAGGAAGGATTTATGCACCCCTATGTTCATAGCAGCACAATTCACCATAGCTAAGATTTGGAAACAGCCTAAGTGCCCATCAGCAGATGAGTGGATTAAAAACCTGTGCTACATCTACACAATGGAATACTACACTGCAGTAAAAAAAGGAATTCTTACCATTTGCAACAACATGGGTGGAGCTGGAGAGCATTATGCTAAGTGAAATAAGCCAGTCAGAAAAAGACAAATATCACATGATCTCACTCATTTATGGAATATAATGAACAACATAAACTGATGAACAAAAACAGATCCAGAGACAGAGAAACATCGATCAGAACGTAAAACCTCAGGGAAGTTAGGGGATGGTGGGGGTAAGGAGGAGAGATCAACCAAAGGACTTATATGTATGCATATAAGCCTAATCATTGGACACAGACAACAAGGGGGTAATGGCATGAATGGGGGGTTGGAGGGTAATAGGTGAATAAGGACACATATGTAATACCTTATACAATAAAGAAATAAAAAAAGATGACATATTGAGACACAGGAAAAGTCTCTTCAAATTCAAGAAGATAAAAATCATATCAAGCATCTTCTCAGATCATAATGGCATAAAACTAGAAATCAACTACAATAATAACAATGAAAAAATCAAACACCTGGAGGCTAATAGCATGCTATTAAACAATTATTGGGTTACCAAAGAGATCAAAGAAGAAATAAAAAGCATCATGGCAACAAATGACAATGAAAAAAACACACAACAATCCAAAATCCATGGGACAAAGCGAAAGCAGTCTTGAAAGGAAGTTCATAGTTCTACAGGCCTATCTCAAAAAATAAGAAACAATGGTAATAAATTATCTAACCCTACAACTCAAAGAGTTAGAAAGGGAGCAACAAGAAAAGCCCAGCATAAGCAGAAGGAAGGAAACAGTATGTTCTTCCATCTATTTATGTCTTCCTCTATCTCTTTTTTCAGTGTCCTGTAGTTTTCTAAGTACAGGTCTTTTACCTCCTTAGTTAAGTTTATTCCTAGGTATCTTAATTTTTTTGGTGTGATGGTAAATGGGATTGCTTTTTTAGTCTCTCTTTCTGTAAGTTCACTATTGGTGTATAGAAATGCCATAGATTTCTTGGCATTAATTTTGTATCCTGCTACATTGCCAAATTCATTTATTAAGTCTATTAGTTTTTTGATGGAGTCTTTGGGGTTTTCTATGTACAATATCATGACATCTGCAAATAAGGACAGCTTTACTTCTTCTTTTCCAATTTGGATGCCTTTTTATTTCTTCTTCTTGTCTAATTGCAATGGCTAATTCTTCCAGTACTATGTCAAACAGGAGTGGTGAGAGTGGGCATCCCTCTCTTTTTTTTTATTATTTTTTTATTTTTTTTTTAATTGATTTTTTACAGACAGGAAGGGAGAAGGATAGAAAGCTAGAAACATCGATGAGAGAGACACATCGACCAGCTGCCTCCTGCACGCCCCCTACTGGGGATGTGCCCGCAACCAATGTACATGCCCTTGACCGGAATCGAACCTGGGACCCTTCAGTCCGCAGACCGATGCTCTACCCACAGAGCCAAACCGGCTTCGGCGGCATCCCTCTCTTGTCCCTGTTCTTAAGGGAAATGGTTTTAGTTTCCCATTGAGTATGATGTTAGCTGTGGGTTTATCATGTATAGCTTTTATTATGTTGAGGTATGATCCTTCTATTCCCACCTTGTTGAGAGTTTTTATCAAGAAAGGGTGTTGGATTTTGTCAAATGCTTTCTCTGCTTCAATTGATATGACTATGTGATGTTTATGTCTCAATTTGTTTATGTGATGTATCACTTTTTTGGATTTGCGGATATTGTACCATCCTTGCATCCCTGGGATAAATCCTACTTGGTCATGGTGTATGATCTTTCTGATGTATTGCTGGATGTGATTTGCTAGAATTTTGTTGAGGATTTTGGCATCTATGTTCATAAGGGATATTGGCCTGTAATTCTCTTTCATTGTGTTGTCTTTATCTGGTTTTGGTATTAGGATGATGCTAGCTTCATAGAAGGAGATTGGAAGTGTTCTTTCCTCTTGAATTTTTTGGAGTAGTCTGAGGAGGATAGCTTTTAGTTCTTCCTTGAATGTTTGGTAAAGCTCCCCTGTGAAGCCATCTGGCCCCGGTATTTTGTTTGCCAGAAGCTCTTTGATGACTGCTTCAATTTCTTCCATAGTTATTGGCCTATTGAGATATTTAGATTCTTCCTGATTGAGTTTTTGAAGGTTATATTTTTCTAGGAATATGTTCATTTCCTCCAGGTTGTCCAGTTTGTTGGAATAGAGTTGTTCATAGTATTTTTTAACGATCTTTTGTATTTCAGAGGGATCTGTTGTTATTTCACCTCTTTCATTTCTGATTTTGTTTATTTGGGTCCTCTCTCTTTGCTTCTTGGTGAGCATGGCTAGAGGTTCATCAATCTTGTTTATCATTTCAAAGAACCAGCTCTTGGTTTTGTCGATTTTTTGTATTGTTTCTTAGGTCTCTATATTGTTTATCTCCCCTCTGATCTTTATTATTTCCTTCCTTCTGCTTACACTGGGCTTTTCTTGTTGCTCTCTTTCTAACTCTTTTGAGTTGTAGGGTTAGGTAATTTATTACCATTGTTTCTTGATTTTTGCAATAGGCTTGCAGAGCTATGAATTTCCCTATTAAGACTGCTTTCGTTGTGTCCCATAGATTTTGGTTTGCTGTCGTGATGTTTTTTATTTCTTCTTTGATCTCTCTGGTAACCCAGTCATTGTTTAATAGCATGCTGTTTATTCTCTATGTGTTTGATTTTTTTGGATTGTTTTTATTGTAGGTGATTTCCAGTTTTATGCCACTGTGATCTGAGAAGATGCTTGATATGATTTCCATCGTCTTGAATTTGAAGAGACTTTGCCTATGACACAACATATGGTCTATCTTTGAAAATGACCCATGTGCACTTGAGAAGAATGTATATTCTGTGGCTTTGGGGTGAAATGTTCTGAAGATGTCAATTAATTCCATCTGGTCTAGTGAGTCATTTAGGATTGCTGTTTCTTTGCTGATTTTTTGTTTAGAGGATTTGTCCAATGGTGATAGTGGGGTATTAAAGTCCCCTACTATGATTGTATTGCTGTCAATCTCTCCCTTGATATCCTCCAGGAGTTTTTTTTTATGTATTTAGGTGCTCCTGTATTGGGTGTGTATATGTTTACCAGAGTTATTTCTTCTTCTTTTTTTTAAATTTCTGTATTAATTAAGGTATGACATATTTGTCCTCATCCCCCCATTCCCATCCCACACCCCTAACCACGCATGCCCCCACCCCCCTGTTGTCCTTAACCACTGGTTAGGCTCATATGCATGCACACAAGTCCTTTGGTTGATCTCTCCCCTTTACCCTCACCCTCCCTTACCCTCCCTCTGAGGCCCAACAGTCTGATCCATGCCTCCTTGTTTCTGGATCTGTTCTTGTTCATCAGTCTATTTTGTTCATTATTTCCCCTAGATGAGTGAGATCATGTGCTATTAGAAATACACTTATAAGAACCAAAAATGAGAAAAGCAATGGTTATGCTGACAGGCAAATGAATCAGTCTGTACTGAGTTTCTTTCTGGGCCAACAGTTCTTTTGAGACCCAATTTCAGTGTCCAACAGTTCCTTATGTGTACATGTCAGTAATGACATTTCAGTTCTGCATGGTGGACAAATGGTGGTAATGCAGGTGCGACTCTCTCTGGTTTGGTCCTGGGCAACCTGCAGTGATGCACAGCTGCTAACTGCTAGTATGGCAAGGTGACGTCGGCATCTTCCATCTCTGGAGTGCTTCTCTTCCGTCTTCATGGCTGGAGTAGTCCTGTCGATTCCTCTCTGTTGCTGGAATCCACATGGTCTCAGAGTTGTTTTCTGAAAATATACAGTCATATTCTCGACCAAAAGTTAATAAAGGAATATTTTCTATAAATTTGACTTGGGATCCTATTTCATTTTTTGCCCAAATGATTTTCCTCTGGCTTGTTTTGACACCTTGTGTATTTTTCATGGGTGTCTTGCTTTTAGCCTTACAATTAATTTTCTAAAGTATTAATTTTCTAGATGTAATTTACTTACAGGATATTTTTCCTTACACGATATTCTTTTACTATCCCCTCCTTTCTTGATTAAAATATTAGGAGGCTTTTGAAAATTTTATAATGTGGTCTTGATGGCTTTTAAATTTTCATTTTTTGCACTATAATATTACTGTTTTAGGTTCATTACATGGTGCACAATTTTATCATGAGATGAACTACCAATAAAAATTTTAGTTAACACTTTAGGAACACCTTTTTGTCCAGTACAATTAATTTTTCTAGCATATTGGCTTCTTTCAACTAGCCAACATAAATTTGCCTGAAAACTTGACTACTAATTTACTGTCAAATTTATTACTCTAACAACAATCTTATTTTACCCTGTAAATATTAGTGGAAGGGATTATTTGCCTTCCTGAGTAGGTCCTGATCATTCCTGGTGGTAGGCTGGATTGAGATATCGTAAACCCACTTCCCGACACCATGGGTACAAGACAACTCAAACAATCCTTGTTGGAGTGAGAGGCAGCAGCTGTTGGCCAAGTCTCTGTTGGTCACCTGGGTCCTGATCTGAGCTAGGCATGGGAAGCACGAAGCAGCCATGGGGGCAGGAGACCCCCCTCAGAAGGGGCTAGGGTTCAGGCCCCTGCAGTGTTTGGGGGGTGAGGGTCTGTGCCCCACCTCTGTTGATCCCCAAATTCTCTCCTGATGGCCCCTGTGCAACGGTGCCTGTCTTAGCTTGTTCTTCCTTGAGGAATCTTACCCGTCTCTGGCTAACCAGCCATCCTCTGGGGCCAAGCAGGGTGACGTGAGATTCAGTTTTGTCTCCTTGGTAGCCTATGCCCCCGTGGCCTCCACGCCCAGCACCTGCCTTGGGATCCCTTCGCCTGCTGGCGGGGCCCCAGCCACTAATCACATATCTTGGGGAACCCGGGTTTCTTCTCCAGGGAGGGCTCAGTTCGCCCCACTGGGCGAGAGACAGATCCATGGCACCAGTCATCACAAGACGTCAATTTTGACATGAACAGAGAGCTCATGCAACAGCTGTGAGCAATTGAATTGTGAGAAGAGGGTCCCTCTTGGCCTAAAGGGTAAGAGGGACCAATGTAGAATGCTCAGGTGCCTTCCCAGGAGGCCCTCTACACAATGAAAGGGATTAAATCCTTACATGTCCTTTTAAAATTGCTGCCAGACATTCAAAGTATCAGTTTGTAAGTTTGTTTGGGATAATTGTATATTATGCTGTTGTAATTCTAAAATAACAAGAGATGTGTTAGGTTTGTCTCTAAGCACCAAACAGATAATTTTTTTTTTCCCCCAAGGGTGTGAGGAACTATTATAAGTACTGGGGGTGATCCAAATCTGGGAAAAATTTTAATGACAGTGTAGAATAATATCATGTAAGAATATTCTTTGTTCTAGTCCATGGCAATTCCCTTTCAAACTGGCTGTTCATTTCTTTTTATATAGACAAGGTCTCAGTTACATTTTCTGCACCTCTACCAGGGGCAAGTAGTGATAGTAGTGACACCCTTTCTTTGGTGTCCTCACAAGCCAGAAACCTCTCTTTAATTGTACACACAAAGGGGCACTGTTTTGATTTTGTGTCATACAAAAGGGAAGCTGGGTGGAGACCCCTGTGTATTTATACTTTCTTGCCCCACCCATGGACCTCCTGGATGACTGAGGTGTTTGGTATTATTGGTAACTACATTAGTCAGGGGATCAGCCCACGTAAGGGGTCTTACCCATGAAGGGTCAGGAGCATAAGTCCAAAATACTTACCCTCTTGTCCCAGGTAAAATAACAATACATCTGATGATTGATAGCATGGCTGGAAATGCGTTCTCAGGCATTCTTGGGTTTCTGGTTACCTCACAATTTCTTCCCTGAGGTTTGATGTTCTGATTGATGTTTCTCTGTTTCTGGGTCTATTTTTCCCCCCATCAGTTTATGTTGTTCATTATATTCCACAAATGAGTGAGATCATGTGATATTTATCTTTCTCTCCCTGGCTTATTTCCCCAAGCATAATGTTCTCCATCTCCATCCATATTGTTGCAAATGGTAAGAGCTCCTTCTTTTTTACCGCAGCGTAGTATTCCATTGGGTAGATGTAACACAGTTTTTTAATCCACTCATCTGCTGATGGGCACTTAAGCTGTTTCCAAATCTTAGTTATGGTGAATTGTGCTGCTATGAACATAGGGGTGCATATATCCTTTCTGATTGATGTTTCCAGTTTCTTGGGATATATTCCTAGAAGTGGGATCACTGGGTCAAATGGGAGTTCTATTTTTAGTTTTTTGAGGAAACTCCATACTGTTCTCCACAGTGGCTGCACCAGTCTGCATTCCCACCAGCAGTGCACGAGGGTTCCTTTTTCTCCACATCCTCGCCAGCACTTGTCATTTGTTGACTTGTTGCTAATGGCCATTCTGACAGGTGTGAGATGGTACCGCATTGTTGTTTTGATTTGCATCTCTCTAATGATTAGTGATTTAGAGCAGGTTTTCATATGTCTCTTGGCATTCCTTCTGTCCTCTTTCGAAAAGTGTCTATTTAGATCAGTTGCCCATTTTTTGATTGGGTTGTTTATCTTCTTTTTGTTAAGCTGCATGAGTTTCCTGTAAATGATGGAGATTAAACCCTTATTGTTGACATCATTGGCAAATATGTTCTCCCATGCAGTGGGCTTTCTTGCTGTTTTATTGATGGTTTCCATTTATGTGCAAAAGCTTTTTATTTTGATGTAGTCCCATATGTTTATTTTCTTTTTAGCTTCCATTGCCCTAGGAGCAGTATCAGCGAAGAAGTTCTTTTAGCATATGTCAGAGATTTTTCTGCCTATAGATACCTCTAGCATTTTTATGGTTTCCTGTCTTATGTTTAAGTCCTTGATCTATTTTGAGTTTATTTTTGTGTATGGTGTAAGTTGGTGGTCTAGTTTCATTATTTTGCATATATCTTTCCAATTTTCCCAACACCATTTATTGAAGAGACTGTCTTGACTCCATTGTATGTTCATGCCTCCTTTGTCAAATATTAATTGAGCATAGTGATTTGGATCGATTTCTGGGTTCTCTATTCTATTCCATTGATCTATATGTCTGTTCTTGTGCCAATACCAGGCTGTTTTGAGAACAGTGGCTTTGTAATATAGCTTGAAATCTGGTACTGAGTTCCCTCTTACTTTGTTTTTCTTTCTCAAGATTGATGTAGCTATTCGGGGTCTTTTTTTATTCCAGATGAATTTTTGGAAAGTTCATTCTAGGTCTGTGAAGTATGCCATTGGTATTTTAATGGGAAGTGCACTGAAATTATAGATTGCTTTGGGTTGTATGGACATTTTGATGATGTTGATTCTACCAATCCATGAACATGGTATGTTCTTCCATCTGTTTATGTCTTCCTCTATCTCTTTTTTCAGTGTTGTGTAGTTTTCCGCGTATAGGTCTTTTACCTCCTTAGTTAAGTTTATTCCTAGGTATCTTAATTTTTTGGTGTGATGGTAAATGGGATTGCTTTTTTAGTCTCTCTTTCTGTAAGTTCATTATTGGTGTATAAAAATGCCATAGATTTCTTAGCATTTATTTTGTATCCTACTACTCTGCCAAATTCATTTATTACGTCTAATAATTTTTTGATGGAGTCTTTAGGGTTTTCTATGTACAGTATCATGTCATCTGCAAAGAAGGAGAGTTTTACTTCTTCTTTTCCAATTTGAATGCCTTTTATTTCTTCTTCTTGTCGATTGCAATGGCTACTATTTCCAACACTATGTTGAACAGGAGTGGTGAGAGTGGGCATCCCTGTCTTGTTCCTGTTCTTAGGGGAAATGGTTTTAGTTTTTGCCCATTGAGTATGATGTTGGATGTGGGTTTGTCATATATGGCTTTTATTATGTTGAGGTATGATCCTTCTATTCCCATCTTGCTGAGATTTTTTATCAAGAAAGGGTGTTGGATTTTGTCAAATGCTTTTTCTGCATCGATTGATATAACTATATGGTTTTTATCTCTCAATTTGTTTATGTGATGTATCACGTTTATTGATTTGCGAATATTGTACCTTCCTTGCATCCCAGGGATAAATCCTACTTGGTCGTGGTGTGTGATCTTTCTGATGTGCTGCTGGATTCGATTTGCTAGAATTTTGTTGAGGATTTTGGCATCTAAGTTCTTGAGGGACATTGGCCTGTAATTCTCTTTCATTGTGTTTTCTTTATCTGGTTTTGGTATTAGGGTGATGCTGGCTTCATAGAAGGAGCTTGGAAGTGTTCCTTCTTCTTGAATTTTCTGTAATAGTCTGAGGAGGATAGGTTTTAGCTCTTCCTTGAATGTTTTATAAAACTCCCCTGTGAAGCTGTCTGGCCCTGGGCTTTTGTTTGCTGGAAGCTTTTTGATGACTGCTTCAATTTCTTCCATAGTTATGAGATTTTTAGTCTCTTCGTGAGTAAGTTTTGGAAGGTTATGTTTTTCTAGGAAGTGTCCATTTCCTCCAGGTTGTCTAGTTTGTTGGAATAGAGTTGTTCATAGTATTTTTTTGACAATCCTTTGTATTTCTGTGGGGTCTGTTGTTACTTCACCTCTTCCATTTCTGATTTTGTTTATTTGGGTCCTCTCTCTTTGCTTCTTGGTGAGACTGGCTAGAGGTTCATCAATCTTGTTTATCGTTTCAAAGAACCAGCTCTTGGTTTTGTTGATCTTGTGTATTGTTTTTTTGGTCTCTCTGTCATTCATTTGTGCTCTGATCTTTATTATTTCCTTTCTTCTGCTCACTGTCGGCTTTTCTTGTTGCTCCCTTTCTAATTCATGAGTTGTTGAGTTAGATGATCTATTACCATTTTTTCTTGTTTTTTTGAGGTAGGCCTGTAGAGCTATACACTTCCCTCTCAGGACTGCTTTCATTGTGTCCCATAGGATTTGCAATGTTCTGTTTTTATTGTCATTAGTCTCCAGGATGTTTCTAATTTCTTATTTGATCTCATTGATAACCCAGTCACTGTTTAGTAGCATGCTATTCAGTTTCCAAGTGTTTGAATTTTTTGGAATGTTTTTATTGTAGTTTATTTCTAATATTATGCCCTTGTGGTCTGAGAAAATGCTGGATATGATTTCTTTCTTTTTTTTTTTAAATTTATTTATTTATTTTTTTAAATTTCTTTATTGATTAAAGTGTCACATATTTGTCCTCATCCCCCCATTTCCATCCCACACCCCTTCCCACGGATGCCCCAACCCCCTGTTGAACTTAACCATTGGTTAGGCTCATATGCATGCACACAAGTCCTTTGGTTGATCTCTCCCCCCTCCTCCCACCCTCTCCTATCTTCCCTCTGAGGCCCGATATTCCGATCGATGCCTCCTGGTTTCTGGTTCTGTTCTTGTTCATCAGTCTATGTTGTTCATCATTTCCCCTAGATGAGCAAGATCATGTGTCACTAGAGATATACTTATTAGAACTGAATGTGAGACGAGCAATAATAGTTATGCTGACAGGCAAATGAATCAGTCTGTAGTGAGTTTCTTTCTGGACCAACAGTTCTTTTGAGACCCAATATCAATGTCCACCAGTTCCTTATGTGTACATGTCAGTACTGACCCCTCAGCTCTGGATGGTGGACAAATGGTGGTAATGCAGGTCCGACATCCTCTCTTTTGGTCTTGGCCGGACCCAGGGGCATGGCTTCACCCGGACTCAGGGGCACGTGGCCTCACCCGGGCCCAGGGGGCGCATGGCCTCACCTGGACCCGGGTGCCTGTGGCCTCACCCGGACCCAGGACCCAGCCTCATCCAGATCCAGGGGCACACGGCCTCACCCGGACCCGGGATGATCCAGCTTCACCCGGACCCAGGGTCACGTGGCCTCACCCAGACCCAGGGGGCATGTGGCCTCACCTGGACCCAGGTGCGTGCGGCCTCACCCGGACCCGGGACCAGCCTCGCCTGGATCCAGGGGCACACGGCCTCACCCGGACCTGGGATGCTCCAGCTTCACACGGACCCAGGGGCGCATGGCCTCACCCGGACCCAGGGGCGCACGGCCTCACCCAGACCCAGCTTCCAGCTTCACCCGGACCCAGGGGCGCATGGCCTCACCCGGACCCAGGGGCGCGCGGCCTCACCTGGACCCAGGGGCACACGGCCTCACCTGGACCTGGGATCCAGCTTCACCCAGACCCAGGGGCACATGGCCTCACCCGGACCCAGGGGCGCGTGGCCTCACCTGGACCCAGGGGCGCATGGCCTCACTCGGACCCGGGATCCAGCTTCACCCGGACCCAGGGGTGCATGGCCTCACCCGGACCCAGGGGTGCACGCCTCACCCAGACCCGGGATCCAGCTTCACCCGGACCCAGGGGCGCACGGCCTCACACTGACCCAGGGGCGCACGGCCTCACCCGGACCCAGGGGCGCACGGCCTCACCCGGAGCCAGGATCCAGCTTCACCCGGACCCAGGGGCGCGTGGCTTCACCCGGACCCAGGGGCGCGTGGCCCCACCCAGACCCAGGGGCACGTGGCCTCTCCCAGACCCAGGGGCGCACAGCCTCACCCGGACTTGGGATCCAGCTTCACCCGTACCCAGGGGCACACGGCCTCACCCAGACCCGGGATCCAGCTTCACCCGGACCCAGGGGCGCATGGCCTCACCCGGACCAAGGGGCTCATGGCCTCACCCAGACCCGGGATCCAGCTTCACCCGGACCCAGGGGCGCATGGCCTCACCCGGACCCAGGGGCGCATGGCCTCACCCAGACCTGGGATCCAGCTTCACCCGGACCCAGGGGCACATGGCCTCACCCGGACCCAGGGGTGCGCGGCCTCACCCGGACCCAGGGGCGTGTGTCCTCTCCCAGACCCAGGGGCGCGTGGCCTCACCCGGACCCAGGGGCGCATGGCCTCACCCGGACCCAGGGGCGTGTGTCCTCTCCCGGACCCAGGGGCGCATGGCCTCACCCGGACCCAGGGGCGTGAGGCCTCACCTAGACCCAGGGGTGTGTGACCACACCCAAGCCCAGGGGCACGCAGCCTCGCCCAGACCCGGGACCCAGCCTCTCCCGGACCCAGGGGCGTATGGCCTCACCCGGACCTGGGATCCAGCTTCACCCGGACCCAGGGGCGCGTGGCCTCACCCGGACCCAGGGGCGTGTGGCCTCACCCGGACCCAGGGGTGTGTGGCCTCTCCCAGACCCAGGGGCGCGTGGCCTCACCAGGACCCAGGTGCGCGCAGCCTCACCCGGACCCAGGACCCAGCCTCTCCCGGATCCAGGGGCACACGGCCTCACCCGGGCCCGGGATACAGCTTCACCCAGACCCAGGGGCGCGTGGTCTTACCCGGACCCAGGGACGCGTGGCCTCTCCCAGACCCAGGGTCGCGTGACCTCACCCGGACCCAGGGGCGCGCGGCCTCACCCGGACCCAGGGGCGCGCGGCCTCACCCGGACCCGGGACCCAGCAGGGTTTCGACTTCTTGATCCCAATTCCTGTTGGTCAATTCCCTCTCAGCAATCCCGTCGGCCATTTTCTCAGAGCTCCAGGGCGGCTGCCGCAGAACTCGTTGGGCTGAGGGCTCGGCAAAGCTCCGGTGTGCCCGGTGCACGGTGGCGGGCTGGTCCGGGGTCGCTGCGTCGGCCCTTGGGTCTGCAGCAGTGGCCAGTCGCTGAGCGTGCGCACCTGGCCGCTTCCAGGGCATTGAGATTCTTGAAGGACTCGGAGGTCAGCAAGCGCGGAGTCTCCCACCCCATGTCTCTCAGGGGCTCGTCTGTCCGTGCTTGGCAGCGAGTGGAGCCGTCCCCTCAGCCAGAGACCGCCGGAGGAACTGCGCTGAGCACGTTCCAGGCTGCCATTGTGTCGCCTGAGCCGTAGTTCTTAAAGTGTGATCTTTGGGTCACCAGCATTAGCATCATCCCACGTACCCCTCTCTTTTATTCTAGTTGTAGAGCATCTGCTCAGCCAGCCCTCCTGTGGTTCTGGATGGTGTCTGCTCTGCTCTCCTCTCATAGTCTCAAAAATGTTGTGGTAGGCAACAATCAGGCTTCTGCCCTATGCCTCCATCTTGGTCCTCCTTTGTATAGTTAAGTCTTGATTGTTG
Source organism: Ia io (assembly GCA_025583905.1). Lineage (NCBI taxonomy): Eukaryota > Metazoa > Chordata > Mammalia > Chiroptera > Vespertilionidae > Ia > Ia io. Next base: position 34,018,182 of record JAJQQW010000001.1, on the reverse strand, counting down.
TTGGTGTCACTGGGAGGAATTGTCCTCCTGGCCAATTGTCCGTGAGGACTCTCTGTTTCTATAAAGGAAGAGTTGCTGTGCAGGAGACACGTTTATGGGCCGGATCTTGTTGCAGCAAGGCTTTGGCGCTCACTGAGTTTGCCTCTTGAATGTGTCCCTTATGCGAGTGATTGAAATCTGGTGTCATCTCACACCGACCACTAGATGCCCTCGTTTCTGGGTCTCCAGTGGGGTGCAGGTCAGCTATTGTCTGAGGCCATTCAGCAGGAGTTACAGTAAAAACTTCAGTTTCCTCCTCCTGTCTAAGCGGCCCTAGAGCAGTCCGTCTAGAACCGCAGTTCATCTGGTCAAGCTGCCACAGGGCAGGCCACCCACACGCAAAAGCTGCTGCTTGGAGCCCAGGTGGGCCTGCAAAACGTGCGGGGCGGGTCTGCAAAACGTGCGGGGCGGGTCCCAGGGCGGGGCGGGTCCCAGGGCGGGGTGGGTCTCAGGGCGGGGTGGGGTCTCAGGGCACCACCAGGCCATGGCGTGGCGAACCGCAATGGCTGCAATTCTGCTTTTTCTGCTCTCCACATTTCTAAGCCTCCTCGTTCCGCACTCCAGCGCAGCAAACACTGATTGTTGGGTGCATCTCCGCAAGGAAGTTACTCCCACTCTCCGACACGAAGGCCGAGAGTCCAGCCTCTCCCCGCAGGCGTCTGGGTCTCCCGCGAGTCCCCAGAAGCTGGATTTCAGGGTGATGGGGAGCTAATCTCCCCTAGGGTTGGACAAAAAGCCGCACGACCCTTCCCCCGCCACCAGTTCGACCCATGCGCCTCCGCACCTTATCCCTTCTAAGTTCGCTCTGTCCTCTTCCCTCTTAGCTGTAAATCCACCCTTCAGCCAGCTCTCCTGTGGTTCTGGGTGGCAGACACTCTGTCCTCCAGTTGTATTTTTGAAATTGCTGTGCGCGGCGCAGTTCATTTGTTTTACTTTGCCGCCTTCTTGGTTCTCCTCTCTCAAAATGGCTAAAGGACTTGAAATCCTAAAAATCCTCCATGTCGGTGTCGGCGGCCCCCAGGGCCCCGAGGATCTCACTGGGCAGCTCGGCCAGGTCGGTAACGCGGATGGGCCCGTCCTGCAGAAAGATGGTCTCTTCTTTCACCGAGAGCCACTGCGCTGAGTCCGCGGCCGCCGCCGCCGCCGCCATAGCAGCTGCCGCGGCCGCCAACGAGCTCATGGCCCCGGCTGAGGTGCTGACAGAGAGGAGCAGCCACCCGGCCTGGGGAGACGCGAGCAGGAGTCGCCGCGCTCACCAGTCCATCTTTTAGTTGTATTTCCGAAACTGCCATGCGAGGCAACAGATCAGCCGTTCAACTCCGCCGCCATCTTCCAGAGCCGTAGATTTTAAAGTGAGATCTTTGGCTCACCGGCATCAGCATCATCCCGTGTCCCCCTCTCTTTTACTCTAGTTGTAGAGCATCTGCTCAGCCAGCCCTCTGGTAGTTCTGGATGGTGTCTGTTCTGTTTTCTAGTTGTAGTTTCAAAATTGTTGTGGTAGGCAACAATCAGGCGTCCGCCCTATGCCGCCATCTTGGTCTTCCCTGGATATGATTTCAATCTTTTTGAATTTGGGGAGTCTTTGCTTGTTACCCAATATGTGGTCTATTTTTGAGACTGTCCCATGTGCACTTGAGAAGAACATATATTCCATGGCTTTGGGGTGAAATACTCTGAAGATGTCAGTTAGATCCATCTGATCTAGTGTGTCATTTAGAATTGCTGTTTCTTTGCTGATTTTTTGTTCAGAGGATTTATCCATTGATGTCAGTGGTGTATTAAAGTCCCCTACTATGATTGTATTGATGTCGATCTCTCCCTTGATATCTTCCAGGAGATTTTTTATGTATTTGGGTGCTCCTGCATTGGGTGAATATACGTTTACCAGAGTTATATGTTCTTGCTGGATTGCTCCCTTTAGTATTATGCAGTGGCCTTCCTTATCCTTATTATGGCCTTTACTTTGAGGTCTATTTTATCTAATATAAGTATCGCAACCCCAGCTTTTTTCTCATTTCCATTTGCCTGAAAAATGTTTTTCCATCCCTTCACTCTCAGTCTTTGTGAATCTTTTGCTCTAAGGTGGGTCTCTTGTAGACAGCAAATATATGGGTCATGTTTTCTTATCCATTCAGCTACACTATATCTTTTGATTGGTGCATTTAATCCATTTACGTTTACTGTTATTATTGATAAGTACCTGTTTGTTGACATATTTTTCCTTAGTGTTTGTGTTTCTTCTTGCCTTTCTCTTTCTTCTTTTTACAGCAGCCCCTTTAGCATTCCTTGCATTGCTGGCTTGGTAGTGATGAACTCTCTTAGCCCTTTTTTGTCTTTGAAGCTTCTGATTCCACACTCAATTTTGAATGATAGCCTTGCTGGGTATAGTATTCTTAGATTCAGTCCCTTGTTTTGCATCACTTTGTATATTTCATTCCATTCCGTTTTGGCCTGGTGTGTTTCTGTTGAGAAATCAGTTGATATTCCGATAGGAGATCCCTTGTAGGTAACTTTCTGTTTCTCTCTGGCAGCCTTTAAGATTCTTGCTTTGTCGTTGGTGTTCATCAATTTAATTATGATGTGTCTTGGTGTCAGTCTTTTTGGGTTTAACTTGTTTGGGACTCTGTGTACTTCTTGGACTTGGAGAGTTTTTTTCTTGCCAATATCTGGGAAGTTTTCTGTCATTATTTCTACTAACAGGTTTTCTATTCCTTGCTTCTCTTCCTCTCCTTCTTTTATCCCTATTATTCGAAGGTTGTTTCGTTTTGTGTTGTCCCAAAGCTCCATTAGGCTCTCCTCTTGCTTTTTAAGTCTTCTTTCCAGTTGCTGCTGTGTTTGTGTGTTTTTTCCTACCTTGTCTTCTAATTCGCTGATGCGGTCCTCAGCCTCTTCTACTCTTCTCTTTAAGCCTTCCATTGTGTTCTTTATTGCAGCTATGTCGTTCTTCATCTCCTCTTGGTTTTTTTTCATGTTGGTGACATTTTCATTCAGCTCATTATAGTTCTCATTGAGTTGTGTGTATTTGTCATCCATCCATTTAAACATCCTTATAACGAATACTCTGAATTCTTTCTCTTTTAAGCTGCTAACCTTAAGTTCATTTAACTCCCTTTCTGGTGATTCCTCTTTTTCTTTCCTTTGGAAATTTCCTTTTTGTCTCCCCATGCTTTCCTGTAATGTTTTAATTGTAGATCCAATTGCTTTGCTACCCAGGTTCTTTTGGTGATGGTGCTACTGGTGTAATCTCTCAGTTCTCCTGGGCTTGGTAATCTAGTGAAGTTCCCTACTTGAACTATTTGGGTTCTCCTGATGTAGGCCTGCGAGTTTGAGAGGCACAGCTGCGGTGTCTAGAGGTCAGCAGTCGTGGAGGGTAGTATCACAATTTTTTTCTGTCTTGCCCCCTAAATTGAAATTACGCTTGCCCAGTGGGGACTCACAGTGGCTCCAAGGATCCGTCTGTTGGGGTGATGTGGCTCAGGGGGCCTGTACCCTGGAAAGGCGTGACTGTGTTGCCCAGAATTCCGTAGTTGTGGGGTAGGCAGACTCAGCTTTTGCTGCTGTACCTGTGGTGGATAGGCGCTTACTCCCAGTGGCGGCTCACAGGAGCACCCACAGTAAGTTTGCCAGTGAGGCACACTGAAGCACTCTGGAGAGCACTGGCAGTGTAACTGAGTAATTGAGGTGCCTAGCTGCTAAAGGTTTTTCTTTTGGGCAGTTCCTCTGGCCTCAGGGAGTATTCAGATTCTATGGTGATAATCAGGGTGGAATCAGGGTGTGGCTATATTGGTTGCCTGGAGACTGGAGGGAAGGGCTATTTCTTAGGAGAAAATGGCAACCAGGGATCCGATGTGAGTCAGCACCAGACACTCTTCCACTTCTCCTGGACCTGTTCGCTGCCTACTCTCCCTAGATTCCACAACTCCACCCCTTCTCTTGCACCTCAGCCATGGGTAAGTGAAAGGTCCTACGAACTAGGTTCAGTGAAGAAGGACGCAGGCCCCGGCACGAGGAGGGACCGTGTCTTTACCAGTTCCTCTCTTGCCAGCACTGCACAGTTGGGCAGTTAGCTCTTCAGGGCTGCCTTTGAGCTCAGATCCCAAATCAGACTCCAAGGTCTAAAATCTACTACCTCCCGCAGTCCCGTGGACCCTTTTTCTCACAGTCAGATGCTTTGCCTATCCTCTGGGATGCGGCTTGGCACCATGTAGTTTTCCCCTGACTTTCTGGGCTTAGAGATCCGGCAGATTCTATTGCCCAGATCCTTGTTTTACCTTTTTCCAGGAGATCTCTGCCCTTCCCAGCTGCAAACTGTCTCACCAGCCGCGTCTCCTTCACCAATTCGGGCTGGATTCCTCTCGTTTCAGCTGCTCCCTCTATTTCCTCCTGGACAAGGATCAGGACACATCTGCCTATTCCACCGATATTTTGTCCCCCCTCCCCCAGAGTTATTTCTTCTTGTTGGATTGCTCCCTTTAGTATTATGAAGTGGCCTTCCTTATCTCTTGCTAAGTGAAATAAGGCAGGCAATGAAAGAAAAAGACCACATGATCTCACTCATTTATGGAAAATAAAGAGCATTATAACCTGATGAACAGAAAGATAGATACAGAGGCAGTAAAGCATCGAACAGACCGTCAAATTACAGTGGGAAGGCTGGGGAGTGTTGGGGAGAGGGGGAAAGAGATCAACTGAAGGACTTGTATGCATGCATATGAGCACAATCAATGGACACAAGACACTGGGGGGGTGGGATGTGGACATGCAACAGGGGGCAGAGGAGGCTGGGGGAAAGTCAATGGGGAAAAAAGGAGATATATGTACTACTATATGTAATACTTTAAACAATAAAATAAATAAAAAATAACCAACATGTTTCATAGAATATATACATAAAGAGCCAGGGTTGTAACATCCAAAACAACTGAAGCTTTGTCTGAACGTCAGGCTGCACGCACAGCAGGCGAAGGGCTGAACTGCTGACCTCTCGGAGGGAGAGAGAGGTGGGGCTGATCAGCAGCGGAAGTGGCTGCTGGCGAGTCCCAGAGAGAGGAGCAGGGTGATCAGACCCTACTTCTCTTTCCAGGCCTCACCATCAGCCAAGCTTCTCTCTCTCCCAGAGGTCAGCAGTTCAGCCCACTTGCCAGCAGCCTGGACTGAATGCCAGGCTGCACATGCAGCAGGCAAACGGGCTGAAATGCTGACCTCTCAGAGAGAGAGAGAGAGGCAGGGCTGATCAGCAGTGGCAGTGGCTGTTGGTGAGGCCTGGAGAGAGAAGCAGGGTGATCAGACCCTGCTTCTCTCTCCGGGCCTTGCCAGCACCCAATCCTCTTTATCTCTCCCAGAGGTCAGCAGCTCAGTCTGCTCGCCAGAAGCCTGGGGCAGCTGCTGAGCAGCACTGCTTCTATGATCAGGCCCAGAGATAGGCCCAGAGATGCTGACTGGCATAGAACCCGAACAATCAGAACCAAATCTGGGTGAACTGTGAGGAGCCAATGACTGCCTAGGAGGCAGAGCTTTTGATGTTGACTGGCATAGAAACCAGCCAATCAGAACCAAATCTGGGTGAACTGCGAGGAGCCCATGGCTGCCTAGGAGGCGGGGCTTTTGACGCTGACTGGCATAGAAACTGACCAATCAAAACCTACTCTGGTTGTACTACAAAGGCAGAACCTAAGGTGGGGGCTGAGGAGGCGTTTTAAAGGCAACAGCTGTTTGGTGTAAGGTGTAAGAAAGCGGTTTAATTTTTTATTAGCACCACACTCTAACCAACTGAGCTAACTGGCCAGCCGATTTTTTAATAACCAGTTTAGCAGTATAGTGCATATGGCTGGCTATCAGTCCAGATATAGGGATTATGTATTTTTGTCTGCCAAGAGCATCTCCTCCTGATGAAAAAGGCTTTTCCCCCCATTTAAGCAATCCTATCCTATATAATCTATCTATACTACTAAAAGGGTAATATGCTAATTATACCAGGTCGACCAGCCATCTTCTGGATGTCCGACTTCCTTCCAGACAAAGCCATGTTGGTGGGGGCTGAGGTACAGGCAGTTAGGAGTGATCAGGCTGGCAGGGGAGGGCTGTTGGGGGCAATATCAGGCCGGCAGGGGAGGGCAGTTGGGGGCGACCAGGCCAGCAGGGAAGGGCAGTTGGGGGCGAGATCAGGCCAGCAGGTGTGGGCAGTTGGGGGTGAGATCATGCCGGAAGGGGAGGGCAGTTAGGGGCAATCAGACAGGCAGAGGCTGATAGGGGCAATCAGGCCGGCAGGGGAGAGCAGTTAGGGACGAGATCAGGTTGGCAGGGGAGGGCAGTTAAGGGTGATCAAGTAGGCTGGTAGAAGCAGTTAGGGGTGATTAGGCAGGCAGGCAGAGGGGTTAGGGGCAATCAGGCAGGCAGGGGGGCAGTGTAGGGGTGATCAGGCCCACAGGGGGGGCAAGGTAAGGGCGATCTGGCCAGCAGGGGGGCAAGGCAGGTGCATTCAGGCTGGCAGGGGGGCAAGGTAGGGGTGATCAGACTGGCAGGGGGGCAAGGTAGGGGCAATCAGGCCGGCAGGGGGGCAAGGTAGGGGCGATCAGGCTGGAAGGCAGAGGGGTTAGGGGCAATCAGCCAGGTAGGCAGAGGGGTTAGGGGTGATCAAGCAGGCAGGCACTGGTGAGTGGTTAGGAGCCAGTTTTCCCAGACTGCAAGAGGGATATCTGACTGCCAGTTTAGGCCCAACCCCACACTGGCAGTCGGACATCCCCTGAGGGGTCCCAGATTGGAGAGGCTGTAGGCCTGGCTGAGGAACCCCCCCTCCATGCACAAATTTCATGCACCAGGCCTCTAGTATATATATAAGACCCAGAGTCTCAATGTACTACTCAAAATATATAGGACAAAATCCAAATTATTTAGCATGAGAAGATTCATGAAAATTTCAATTTATATGGGAAAAGACAATCAACAGATGCTAATGATGGGATGACAAAGATGTTGGAGTTATCTAACAAGGATTTTAAAGCAGCTATGAGAAAAATGCTCAAATAAGCAATTAAGAACACTCCTGAATCAAACATTAAAATAAAGTATCAGTGGAATTAATGCTCCATTTTATAAAACAATACATCTTTGTGCCCTTGAATGTCAATTGTTAAAGGTAAAATTGCTGAGTCAAACAGTACGAATATTTAGATTTTAACAAATATTGCCAAATAGTCCCTTCAAAAGGCTGAACCACTATATAAAAACACTGTATCAGGGTAAGGCAGTGATTTTCAGACTTTTGTTACATGGGAACTCTTTCTTTGAAAGAAATCCTTTTCAGAATCCAGAATAGAAAGCAGAAAAGGAACTTTATTTTGGTGAAAGCTGATATAGGGGTGGGAGGCCTGCAGCTCTGGCCATGGCCCTGACCTTAGCCTCTGTGGCACTTCCAAATGTGGCCTCCTGGAGCACAATACAATACAGGCAGTTTCTCTTTTTCTAACATAACATGTTTTCAAATATGTTTGACTGGCTGAAAGTAGAATTTACATGATACAATACTTAAGAATTATTATAAATCCCTAATCACACCTCAATTTCAGGCACAATTTTCGGTAATTTAGCCCTAGCACTTTATATGTGTTTTTTCATTGGTTTATTTCCCTTTACAATGAGCATCTGATTATGAGTAAGTTCTGTTCCTTTTAGAAGTCAATGTGGTTTTGTTGAAAGGATAGATATACACAGACCTATGTGTAATATATAGCACATAAATATGGGCATTTGATTGTTTACAAAGGTGCAAAATCTCATTGGAGAAAGGATACTGTTTTAAACCACAACTTAAATCTCACACTTCATAAATATTAACTCAAAAGAGTTCATAGATATAAATACAAAGCACAAAGCAATAAAACATTTTAAAAAAATATATAACATCTTTGTGACCTGAAAATAGGCAAATAATTCTTAGAATACACACCAAAGCACAATCCATATAAGAAAAAAATTGATAAATTGGATTTAACTAAAATGGAAAACTTTGGCTCTGCCAAAGCCACCATAAAAAAAAAGACCAGGTGATGATGGGAAGAAAATATCTATAAATCACATATCTGATAAAGGACTTGTATCTATAATATATATATTTTTTAAGACTGAAACTCAACAATAAGAAAACAATCATATTAAAAGATGGGCAGACACTGTGGAGAACAGTATGGAGTTTCCTCAAAAAATTAAAAATGGAACTCCCACTTGACCCAGTGATCCCACTTCTAGGAATATATCCCAAGGAACTAGAAACACCAATCAGAAAGGATATATGCACCCCTATGTTCATAGCAGCACAATTGACAATAGCTAAGATTTGGAAACAGCCTAAGTGCCTATCAGAAGATGAGTGGATTAGAAAACTGTGGTACATCTACACAATGGAATACTATGCTGCTGTAAAAAGGAAGGAACTCCTACCATTTGCAACAGCATGGATGGAGCTGGAGAGCATTATGCTAAGTGAAATAAGTCAGTCAGAAAAAGAAAAATATCACATGATCTCACTCATTTGCGGATTATAATGAACAACATAAACTGATAAACAAAAACAGATCTAGAGACAGAGAAGCATCGATCAGATGCTCAAACCTTGGAGGGAAGGTAGGGGAGGGTGGGGGTAAGGGGTAGAGATCAACCAAAAGACTTGTATGCATGCATATAAGCAAAACCAATGGACAGAGACAGCAGGGGGGTGAGGGCATGTATGGGAGTGGGGTGGGGAGGGGCAATGGGGGATATGGACATATATGTAATACCTTAATCAAAAGAAAGAAAACATGAAAGGACTATTAAAAAAAAAGATGGGCAAAGAACTTGAACAGACACTTCACCAAAGAGATTATGGCAAATACATGAAAATTTTTTTAATCAAAATTAGCTATCAGACAAATGCAAATTAACACCACAATGAGAAATCACTACATATTTATTAGACCAGCTGAAATAAAAAATAGTGATAATACCAAATACTGGTGAAGATGCTGAGAAACTGATTAGAGAGGTCAGGTGATGACAGTGTGAGCTCCTTTATCAAGCTTCCATCAGTTTTACATCTAATATTTCACCCACTCATGATCACTGCTTGGTCTTTTACTACATTAGCAGTTTATAAAATTGTTATTTTTTATGTTAATTTCTATATTTTGACAGTTAATATTTGCATTTCTTGTGAAAGTAACTTGCTGTCATCAAACAGGGGCTATTTGGCTGACTTGAAGTAGTCTGTACATGAAAAACCAGAAAATACTGAGTTCTTTTCTTTTAATTGCTAATTGTCAGAATAAGGTGTTAGTCTTACTTCAAATAATATCCACTATTCTCTTTGCGATTGGGGGATTGTTCTCTATTTCCCTCTTTCAGTATTCTTAATGAACTCAGGATTTTTTCTATATTCAATGTGTTTCAATCAATTGCTTGTAGTTATTATTATTTTTCAATGCTCTATGTACTTTGGATATTATCCCATTAGTCTGACCATTTTCTTGCTCACAGACCCAACAATATAACACAATTTCATCTTATTTATTTCCTCTCTCAACTCAGGAATTAACTATTCTCCCCTAATAGTCTCAATACTTTTTATGTAGGATAGTATTTAGAGCCCTTTTGTGCATCATTTTGTATTGTTTATTACAGACTAATTTAAAGGGGAAAAATTTGTACTCTCAATGTTGACTAAAATTGTTTTATTATAGTGGTATTTAAACATAAACAAGAGTAGAGCTATCCTACCTAATAAAAGAGTAATATGCAAATTGACCACACCTTCGCTATGCCCAAGCCATGCCCACCAGCCAATCAGGGCGAGTATGCAAATTAACCCAACCAAGATGGTGGTTAATTTGCATACATAGGCTCCCTGAGCGGACCTCCTGCGATGGATCACAGGGAGCTGGGTGTCCGCTCCGGCACCAGGACGAAAGCCTCCGGCGGAAGCTTTCGGCCTGGTGCCAGAGCAGACCCCTGCAATCGATCGCAGGAAGCTGGGGGTTGCTTCGGCCTGGTGCACCAGCGGACCCCTTGTGATTGATCGCAGGCAGCTGGGTGTCCGCTCCGGCACCAGGCCAAAAGCCTCCACTGGAAGCTTTCGGCCTGGTGCACGAGCGGACCCCCTGCCATCAATCGCAGGGAGCTGGGTCTCTGCTCCAACACCAGGCCAAAAGCCTCCACCGGAAGCTTTCGGCCTGGTGCCAGAGCAGACCCCCTGCAATTGATCGCTCAGAGCTGGGGGTTGCTTCAGCCTGGGCAGGAGCAGACCCCCTGCGATTGATCACTGGGAGCTGGGTGTCCGCTCCTGCCTAAGAGGCTTTCGGCCTGGGCAGGCCTGGGCAGGGGCTGAGCCAGTGATCAGAGGGAGCTGGAGGGGCCTGCCCAGGCCTAAAGCTTCAGTCAGAGGCTTTAGGCCTGGGCAGGGCCCAGCCCTCGATTGGTGTGAACTATAGAGGAAACACCTTTTCTGACTGCACATTGGCTAAGCTTCCTTTATGCCACTGGTAATATTCTTAGTAACTTGGGTAATAAGAATCCAAAAAGGTGATCTAGGATTTTTCCACCACACTTCTGGAGAAAAAAATGAAGGTCTGCTGCTGGAGGGCTAAGAAATGTCATATCCTGCCCTAGCCGGTTTGACTCAGTGGATAATGCCTCAGCCTGCAGACAGCAGGGTCTGGGTTCAATTCTGATCAAGGGCATGTACCTAGGTTGCAGGCTCCTCCCTGGCCTGGGCCCAGATCAGGGCTCATGCAGGAGGCAACCAATCAAAGTGTTCCTCTCACTTTGATGTTTCTCTCTGTCTTTCCCTTTCTCTTTCACATTCTCTAAAAGTCAATGGAAACATATCCTTAGGTGAGGATAAAAAATAAATAAAGAAATCCATATCCTATGAAAGACACATCTTGAAAATGCCTAAAGAAAGTTGTCATTTTTTCTTGGTGAAGGGACTGGAGTCCGTGTTGATGAAAACACCTTGGTGGCTGTGGTGACTGGCAGTGGCTGCAGCAGCGGGGTGATGGGGCTGGTGCCTTCCCCTGATCAGACCGGTTGCCTCCCACAAAGGGAGGCCAGACTGAGGCTTAGGCCTGCTCCCCATGGGGCGTGGGCCTAAGCCGTCAGTAGGACATCCCCTGAGGGCTCCCAGTATGTGAGAGGGGGCAGGTTGGGCTGAGGGACCCCCAACCCCCAGTGCACGAATTTTGTGCACCGGGTCCCTAGTGTATAAATAAGTGCCTTAGGCTTACAGTACTTATCTATAATAGTAAAAGGGTAATATGCTAATTAGACTGGATGTCCTGGAGGAAGCTGGCCCGGAGGGAAGCCCAGGTCCCGGGTGCTAGAGGGAAGCTGGTGCTGGCAGCTGGGGGAAGGAAGGCCTACTCTTGCACAAATTTTGTGCATTGGGCCTCTAGTCAATTATAAAACCCAAACAATAAACAACAAAACTAATAAATTAACAGGATTAATTTAATATTATGCATTATATTGTTTTGCTGAAACTAAATTACAGTTCACAACATGAATGTGACTCCACAATGGCACATTGAGTGCAGCTTGTCTTATCATACACTGTGGGATGACTCACTTCCCGGACCAGTTTATTCTAACTACCAAGTAGTTGTATTATATACAGTACACCTGGTAGAGGATAATATAACTTACATACAAAGTCTGACTCCTCAATTTCAATTTAATCCAAAACAATTAAAGTTGTACTATCTGGTGTCAGGGTGCTTGTAAAGACAAATGTAAGTGTTGATAATGTATGGTAGTGTTCAGTTATAGGGTGGTCTGATGACCCAGAAGGTGCTTATGTCAATTTATTTTAGTTTATTTCATTGGGAGATGGTCAGGTTACTAATAAAGTAAGAAGGTTAAGAGTTTTCATAGAAAAGTTTGAAGTAAAAGGGAATATATATCATAATAAACTTTGACTCCAGAAACATATAACAAGAGAGCAATATGTGGTTTCTAAATGTACATAACAAAATACTATTAGTTAGCCAAGATGACCAAAGTGAGTAGAGGGAAATGAAGTGAGCAAGCTACAAAACAAAGCAAGATACAAATTACAAAGAGCTTATGGCATCTAATTAATATTATTGGTTTTGGGGCTAATATTAAACTACAGAAACGCTGAAGGGGATGTAAAAAAGTGGATGTAAAAAAAACAACTATTTAAAATAATAGCACAAACAATCATCCTTAACTTAGCATTCAATGCACTCCTTTGAATCAATATATCCAAATATCTAAAAGACATATGTTGGATGATCTTCCACATTGTTGCCCAGCTGGGATTCCCATAAGCCTCCTTCTGTCCTTGCCTGGGCATCAACCTAGACTTCTAATGGCAATTGACAGCAATGTTTAAGCAGAGGAGTGAGATAATAAATTTTGTTTGTTTTGTTATGTAAATGATTTCTGTGGTAGTGTAGACTTTACACTAGAAAAGATACCAACTGGAGTAAAGGGAGACTTGAAGCAGAGAAATGAATCAGGAAGTTTTTACATAGTCCCATTTGTTGAGGGCCTCAGCTAAAATGAAATTGTAGTGGGGAGGCTTGATTTGAGATATTTTTATGATTTGGTGATTTCTGAATTCAGGATCTGATGAACAAGTGGACACAGAGAAACTAATTAGCATTATGCTAAGTGAAATAAGCCAGTCAGAGAAAGATAAATATCACATGATCTCACTCATTTATGGAATATAATGAACAACATAAATTGATGAACAAAAACAGATCCAGAGACAGAGAAGCATTGACCAGACCGTCAAACCTCAGAGGGAAGGTAGGGGAGGGTGGGGGTAAGGGGGAGAGATCAACTAAAGGTTTGTATGCATGCATATAAGCCTAACCAATGGACACAGACAACAGGGGGATGAGGGCATGAGTGGAGGGGTGGTTATGGGGGGATAAGGACACATATGTAATACCTTAATCAATAAAGAAATTAAAAAAGAAACTAATTAGGAAGGTGTTGCAACAATCCAAGCAAGAAGGGATGTGAACCTGAACAAGGTAATGACATTAGGAATGGGGAAAAAAGGATGACTTTCACAGATATTAAGGAAGTAGAATTCTAAAGACATTTGGATGGACCAGATGTTTGAAGAGAAGCAAAGATGATCTTCAGGTTTTAAAAAACTACCTACTACAATGTACCATTCACAAACGTTATAAATGTAAAAACTCCCCATCCTTCTTAGCTTTCTTCCATCAATGTCCTATTGGAATTGTCACTGGTAGGAAAACTTTCAATAGGACTTGCCAGAGTATCCAACATAGAAACACATCATGTATAGAAATATACTCATAGAAATACCTTTCTTCATCTAGGAGGAAAAGTAAAAGTGTAAATAGATAACACTTATAGGAGCTGGCAAAGTACAGCCCACAGGCCAAATCTGGATAGCTGTCTGTTTTTCAAACTCTTGTTTATACTTTATTTTATTTTTGCCCTTTTTAATGGCCTGCGATTAAGAATGGTTTTTATATTTTTAAATAGTTGAAAAATCTTCCAAGAAGAATTTTTCATGACATTCTAAAATGACATAAAATTCAAATGTCAGTGTCCCTAAATAACGTTCTACTGGAACACAGCCATATTCATTTGTGTACATAATGTTTACGGCTGCTTTTGTGCTATAATTGGGGATTTGAATAGTTGTGACATAGACACTATGGCCCTCAAAGCCTAAAATATTTACTACCTGACCCTGCATAGAGAAAGCTTGAGGATACCTCGTCTACTATGAGCCAGGTACTGGGCTAGAGCTTTCACATGTCTCCATTTTTCTCAAAACTTTTAGTGGTGTATTAGGTTCAGAGACCTGGAGAAATTGTCTAGCTAACTGAGAACAATAACATGTTTTATTTGTAAAATACTCACATTATTTAGGCAAAGATAGTGAGGTACCTTCTTTATTTTTAGTGTCCTATCTTCTCCCTGCTTAAACAAGGCTATTTATTTCAAATGCTCATAGTACTAAAGCTAAATTTTCAGAATACAGTATAAGGCTCTTCAAATCCAAACTTTTACTCACATCTTATCACTTTTTTCCTCACCAGTCACTACTGAATTTCTCAGTTCTCCCATTTTGTGCAGACACAAGTTCAAAGTGAGAGATTTAGGAGCATTTAGGTCCCTTGTCCACCTTTCCCTTGTATGTCTTTCTTCACTCTACTTTCTTCAACCCATTGTCTACCATTGCGGAATATAAAAGGAAGGGAGGGAGGGAGGAATGAAAACTGCAAAACACACATTGGTGTATTGGGGAGAGGCATACCTCATCACTCTGGTCAGCCTAATTGGCCAAATCCTCCGCGAGGGTAGGGGCGATTTTTTTTTTTTAAACGTAGTCCAACAGCTATAGGAGGTTCACCGATCCACAGTCCCCCCACCCCCTTACCCTTTTCATTCCCCTGGGAAACCTGGAAAACAGAAAATCTTCCCAAGGAAACTCCCCAGGGGCTCGCCAAGATCAAGGCTTTGCCGACTTGTACTCGCCGGGCCCAGCAGCCCCCACAGCCAGTCGGCGGGGTCTCTAAGCCCAAACCCAGCGAGAGCTTCCCGGTCTCCCGCGCCTGCGCAGGCTCCCCCTCCGGCCCCTCACCCTGCAGCAGCGGTAGCGTGACGTAATGCAACCTCAGCAGTCGGCCGCAATATAAAGGAGGACAAGGCCGCGCGCCTCCCAGACGCAGAGTAGCTTGTGATTGGCTCTGGCTGCAGAGCCTCGGAAACCCGAATGTGAAGACCTTACTGATCCACAGCTGCCACCCCCCGCCCCCCCCCCCCCCCAGAAATTCGGAGCGCGGTCAGAATTTTACTGGCGGCGGCAGCATCTGCAGGTAAGGAGACTCCTAAGGAGAAAATAGAGGGATTTAGGGCCCCTGCGCCCAGGGTCGCTCCTGTGAGGGGAGGAGAGCTTGTACTGTAGGGCGAAGGGAACAATGGAAGTGGCGTCTAGTCCCTAAATTGCCCTCCCCCTCGGGCGCACAGTTCTTATCCTCAGCCTCAGCGGTGGCTGGAGGAATTGAGGGAAGTGTCTCCTCCTCAGCTGACCTTTTCTTTCCGTAGGCCAGAGCCCCTGGGGGCAAGAGCCCTCGTGAAGGCCGTCGGTGGTTTTGGGTGACGGGAAAATGGCGGAAAACAAAACGGTGAAGTGAAGAATGCGACGTCCCCCAGGCATTTTTTCCTGCTACATTCTCCCCCCCCCCCCCCGCCCCAATATTCCTTTCACTCGCGCCCCCGCCCGCCGCGAATGGTAACCTTGGAATTCGCGAGGGATGGCGGCATTTGTGAGGAGGTGGGACCGAATTGGGCATTTTAGGGCCACAGGGAGCCGTCAGAGCAGGGAAGGGGGGGAGGGACGTGTGCTGCAAGTGTCGCCTCAGCTAACACACCACCATTTTGGTTCTCAGCCTTCTCCCACGTAGTGGGCAGAGGGAGCGGGAGGAAGATGAGGGGTTGGGTTGCACAGCGTGGGTAGCGTAGGCAGTGGAGACCACTGCACCAACTGAAAGAAGGGAGGAGGAGAAAGGGTATTCTTGGCTCTTCGCTCTCCAGCTTTCCTTGGCGGAGGTGCTCTGGTTCGGTTAAGGATCCAGTCAGATGGGTAATTTATGAGGGCACGTGTGTGCGTTCTGCTCGAAACGATTGAAACTTGGCATGGTCTCGGGAAAGGCAGACTTATGCGGGAAGAGGGTTGTGTCCAAAGCTGCAATACTGCTACTTGCCAGGGCTCCTTTGTCTCATATCTCTGCAAATACTACTTTCACATTCTCTTGTTTTGCCGTCTTAGGATTTCTCTTCCATCCCTTTGCCGAATTTACATCACCGAGAAGCTAGGTCCTGAATGAGCTATGTTTAGAGGAGATTGCTGAGAGTAACATTTGTGTGTGTATGTGATTTCTGCTTCCCCTGCGTTGCTGGAAAGATGTTTACTTAAGGCGTACTTGGTGGTTCCCTCCATTCAGTATGGATGTGAGTGAGATAGATTCTTGGGAAGACTCAGAAGCCTGGGGACCTACTGGCTGTTCTCCTACCTTATTTATTACTGATCTTATTGAAACTTCCTATATGGGAATAAATGTGCTCCAATTTCTTTGGTATTCATACAGCATGGCACTTCCCATAATAGTTGCATTAGGTGTTCAGATTTTTACATTTCACTGAGCACTAGTGCATCTTTTTCTCTGTGGATCTGGCAAGGATAAAGCTTGCCCTTGGTTGGTTCTCTTTCACTTTCCAAAATACGGAGTTGGTAGTGATTTTTAAAATGTGCTTTAGAGAAGATTTTGTTTTAATCAGGTGGTCGAATTCTAATAATGTTGCTGATATCATAGTGGATAGTCGTTTCTGTTGAAATCCCTATGGTTGCTTTTTATGTTAATAGATTTGAGCATATCAGCCCAAATTGAAAGTGTAAAGAAAAATTCTTAGTTGTGTAAGAGTTTTGGTTTAAAATGTTTTAAAATATCTAATTCTAAATGTATTTTTACAATAGGTAAAGAAAACTTTTTCCCCCAAAGAAAATAATATAGCTCAGAAGGAAAAATAAAAAGAAATTGCTGCAGATTTTATTTTACAATGTAAGAAAAATCTACAGTTTCTTCAAGACTCTATATTAAGGTGATTAACAAATTATAGTGTTTTATCTTATTTAATACCTAAACAAAATTGTTTAAAACATTTTAAAGACATTTATAATTGTTAGTAATAAAGAAAACAATTGCTCTAATTAAAGTTGAAATAGTACAATGTTTTTAATTTTAAGAAGTCCACATGGTATTTTAACTTACCTCTGAACACACAGTTTATTGTGAATACTCTTGACTTCATTTTGAAGGCAGAAAATATTGTGGTATTTTTAAAAAGATAAAATACAGCCAAGAATTTCTAAAACTTTGTAATTTTGCTCACACATAACCAAATAATTTTATCTAAATATTTGATATGCTGTAGATTTTTATATACATGACTCAAATGTTGATAGAGGTTACTCTGTGAGACTCTCCTACATTTATAGAACTTTAAGGCAAGGAAAAAATCTTAGTGATCTCCCATACTTAAGGATAAAGTTAGTTTACATGGCAGCTTTCTAAAATGTTTATTAATGATATAGTCTCATCTTTTGTGCAGTATAGTCCTATTTATTAAACACTCCTATCTAAAAAGGAGATCATTGTTATAAAATTTACAGATTTTTTGTTAGATTTACTTAGAATCTTAAGTTTAATGAGGAAATACACATAAGTAGTTATAAAAAATATGTTGAGTGACAGCACATGACTTTAGGTTTCATACCATCTGGTGATCTTAGATAAGTCATTTGAAATGAAATATGTTGATCCCTTGCTTTCAAAATTAGTATGAGGTCAACATGACTTTAGTAATCATTAATGGAAAAAAATCCATCATACAATTGCAAGTAAACTATATTCTGTAAGAAACAATTTGCTAAAATGTTTGTATGTGATTGATCTTATCTTTACCATATTTAGGAAGCAGTCATGTTTCATGAGTCCTCAAAACTGTGAGACAAGAGAATGTAGTAGAGTGAGCTCAGAAGTCCTTACTGACTCAAAGAACTCCCGGGAAACTGGGATAGAACATTTTACATTATAAGTAAAACCCCTGGAGCCAGAGGTGAAACACGTTTATCTGCAGAGCTCCGCTGCAGGGCTGATCTGGGTCTGGAAGAAATGGATGAGAGCCACTGGATGAAATTCACTAATACTAGACACCTGAGTCCTCTAGTAATGTATAAATATCCCAACTATTGTCATCTTGTTCTTTTTCTTCTGCTTTTATAACCTATATTTTAACTGGAACTTCAACACTACAGTTTTGTTCTTTTGCTTGCTTCTTTCACTTCTCTATGGCTCACCACACTTACTCTGTCTCATTCTCCATTATCTTTGGTTTACTTCCACTTGGCCCTTCTATAATTTATAGTTGTCACATAAAGCATCTAATCAAGGTTTTTGTTTTGTTTTGTTTTGTAATGAAATTTGCACACCTGGTTGAAAGGCATGTTTTCAATTGCATTTTTTTTTCTCAAAACAACTGACTGACCTATATGCTTTTAAAATATTTTAAAAACCATTTCTTTTACAGAGATTTGTGAATGAACTTTGCTAAGTATGGATTCAGGTGGAGGAGGCAGTCTTGGATTGTACACATCAGACTCTAGAATGGCCCATACCATGATTATGCAAGATTTTGGTAAAGCATTTTCTTTGTTGTACTTTTTCTTTTTTAAAAGTCAGAACAAATGAAATATCAAAACTACACTGCGGAAGGGGAGAGTTACAATGAAATATTGTTGTCTTGCTAGGAAAACACATTTGTAGGACTTATTAAAGTATAGCTATATGTCTATTGTCTACTTAAAACCATTCTTAAAATTTTGTGGGAAAGTTGAGGTAAGGAAACTTGGAATATAGTGGTAATATGCCATTGGAAATGTAAAACTCAATTTGCATAAGTAACTATCAGTTCTTCCATGTAGGAAATATTAAGTTAGATTTCTAAAATATATTTTAATTTGAATTGTTAATAAAGCTGGACAAGGAAATACTTAAGTCATTTTAAAGGAGTTAGATGCTTATAAAGTGATACAGGAAAATTGTGCACTAGATGATCAATTGTATTCTGATACTGTATTCTCAGAAAGTTGTTATTAATAGCATTACATTTTTTAAAATAAAAACATACTCCTTATTTTTATAAACATTTTTCAGTAGTCTCTTAATTTTGATGAAAATGTGAAGACTCCATTGAGAGTCAGTCCACAAAGAAACTGAATTTGGGTAAGGTCAGTATGAATGATAGAAGATAGAGGTATCTGAAGTATAAGATGTAGGGATAGAGTAGTAGCAGTTGAAGAAAAGATCACAGTGAGTATGAGTGTAAAAAAGACAAATGGTAAATTGGGATAAAAAGTAAACAAAACGAGGTATTATGGAATTGTCAAAGATGAAATTAAAGATAGAGACTCTTTGCTTAATTAAGAAAATACTACTACTGTTTTCAGATAATATGGTTGAATTAATTATTTTGTTCCATTGTAAAGCCCAGAAAAAAATGAATTCCACTCTTGCCAGTCCTATTAACTATCTGTGTAAACTTGGACAAATTACTTAATTCACTTTTATGAAGTGGTTGCACAAGATAACATTTAAGGTATTCTCCAATTCTTGGACTCCTTGATATTTCTGCCTGATGACTAAAGGTACAGTGTGGGCCTGATGACTAAAGGTACAGTGCGTAGTTCAAGAGCAAATGTGTTGGAGATCAAGATGATTGTGTAGTTAATTGATGAAATAGAAATAAATCATGGATTTATTCTAAGAGTCAGAAGTGAATTGTGTTGATAATGAACAAATTAGAAGTGATTTGGGGTGGAAAAAGTACAGGAATAAATTTTTTTAAAATACTGGAACACGTGAACTTCAATATGTTAAATACATTTTGGTTGAAATGCCAACTTTAATTTGTTACCTTTTAATAATAGATATTTTAAAAATGGAAGAAATATAGTATTTTCTCCACTTAATACAAAATGTTACCTACAATGTAGCATTTCCCTTCAAAAATTGAAAAAAATATCTGATCAGTGCTGGTAAATATTTGGTGTTCCTCTTCCTTTTCATTGTTCCTTCTTCCTCCTGTTATTTTTTTATGGTAAATTAATCCTTTATTACATCGAATACTTTATTTCCTTTTAATTGCTAGGAAAGTAGAATATGTGTATTGACATATTTTTATGTACATTCTTTTATTTATTTTTATTGAGATATAATTAATATACTATACAATTCACCCATGTTAAAAAATACAATTCAATAGTTTTTAGTATAGTTACAAAGTACAGCTGTCACCATTACCTAATTTCAGAACATTTTGTCATGGTAAAAATATACCTCATACCCATTAACAGTTACTTCCTACTCCCCCCCCCACCTTTCTGCCTATGAATTTACCTGTTCTGGGCATTTCATATAAGTAGAATCATACCATATGTGACCTTCTGTGTCTGGCTTCTTTCACCTAGCATAATGTTTTCAAGTTTTATCCATATTGTAGCATGTATTAATACTTAATTTCTTTTTACTGCTAAATAATACTCTACTACATGGGTAAGCTAAATTTGTTTATCTGTTCATCAGTTGGCAGACATTTGACTTGTTAAAATATTTTTTGATGCATTAGAATGCTTTTGTATTTAACCTAAAGCTTTGCATCTCAGACTGGAGTATGAGTGCCCTTGAGGAATGTGCCAATGTGTACATGAAACCACAGGATAAACAGCCCATCAAAACAGTACCTTTATTTGAATTGGGGAAAAGACACATAGACAGTTATACTCATGTAAACATGTTATGGGATAGAAAGCAAAATTTCATTCATTATACCCTTACTTTTTATGAGTAATAAAATGGGCAAATTTGAGAACTACTTCCAGATCTTTAATTTAGAGTCCCTTCTAAAATGAATTTAATAGAGTAAATCAACTTACTTATACCATAAAAAAATTAAAGCCACAGTTTTTTGTTGTACAGTTCATGATTCAGTTTTCTAGTAGAATTTTATAATTATTGGTTTTTGAAATGATGCATTCTTTTAAAATTCATTTTTAATTTAATTTTATGTTCTTTTAAATCTAGACAAAAATTGATGGCAACTAAATGCTTTTACATTTTTTTGTTAAATTATTTTGTTGGCTATCCAGTTAGATCAGAAATGGCTAATATGGGTAATGTTCACTCATTTGTGTTTAGGGATGATGTTGACCTAAAGTATAAGTTAGGTTTCCATTTGTCCTTAGTAAATTCTGAAATCTTAGAAGATAGAAAGGAACTATTTTTTGATCTGCAGTTCTGAACTCAATTTCATATATGGGTCTTTTCATTTTTTATATGTTATTTTAAGAAATGCAAACCAGTCTAAACCTAAAGGGACCTTTATTGGTAGGATTTTTGACAATGGAAATTTTAGCTCTGATAATTTAGATTTCTTTCTGAAAACAGCCTTCCTGTATTTAATCTTTCCTCCATCCATTAAACTTTCCTAATTCTAAAATTTAATTAGAAATTAGATACATTCTCTTTAAATTCCTGCAAACATAAAAACTTAGATATTTGCAATCAGATAAATTGTTGATATTGGTGAAACAGAGTTTAGCATACACAGGCAGAGCTAGCCAAGTAAATACACTATGTGGCACAAGATCTCTAAATTCCATAAGATTCTTGGTTGGGATGGAATGGCTACTATAAATACATAAGTGGTGCCCTAATTGGTTTGGCTCAGTGGATAGAGCATTGGCCTGCAGACTGAGGGGTCCCAGGTTCGATTCTGGTCAAGGGCATGTACCTTGGTTGTGGGCACATCCCCAGTAGGCAGTGTGCAGGAGGCAGCTGATCAATGTTTCTCTCTTATCGATGTTTCTAACTCTCTATCCCTCTCTCTTCCACTCTGTAAAAAATGCAATAAAAATTAAAAAAATAAATAAATGAATACATAAGTGCTTTTTAACATAAGGTCAATATTGTTTTGTGCTGCAAATCATCATTATAATAAAACCCTAATATGCAAATTGACCGGAGTGCCGCTCAGCCAGAAGCTGGGCTCACGCTGGCGAGCACAGTGGCAGTGGTAGGAGCCTCTCCTGCCTCTGAGGCAGCACTAAGGAACAGCTAGCTGAGCGGTAAGGAGCAGTGATGAGGTGGGTGGTAAGGAGCGAGGGGTCCCAGACTGCGAGAGGAATCCTGGACTGCGAGAGGGTACAGGCTGGGCCACTAGTTTTAAATAAGTTCCCCAGTTTGCAGTTGTTTTTTTTATTTTTATATAGAAGAGTTTAACATTTTTTATTTGGGAAAAAAGAATCTGAAACATGAATTTAATTCAGAAATTAAATTAGTCTTTTAATTACACTAGTTTTTAAAAAATATTGGAGATTTTAAAATTTACAACAAATTATGTAATAACTTTGTCATGTTTCAGTAGAATGGTTGCCCTTGGAATCTGTGCTACTGAATTTAATAGTTGTTTTAAGATTTTATTGCTGCAAAAAGTCTATGTTGCTTTGGGCCTTAAATAGGAAAACAGCCTTAGATAATGGCCCAAGATATACCCTAACAAATACCAAATTTTATGCTACCCCATAGTGAAATTCCAGGTATTCACATTTAAATGAGATAACTTTGGTAAATGGAAAATGCTTAGAGTGATTATTTGTTACTGTTACCTGGTTATCTAATTTATGTCATACTTTTTAAATGATTTTTTCTTTTTTAAATGATTTTTTCTTACTGTATATAATTTTGTTACCTAGTGAGACAAATTATTAATGCCCTTTAATGCTGCTTACTGAATGCTTTGAAATTTAAATGATCAATATTTTTACTCTTTCTCAAACTATTCCTTTAGTAGTTACTCACTTGGTTAATCCTATAAAATCTCTTAAAAAGTCTCTAGGGTAAATAAATTTTCTTCTCTTTTTAGACAAGTATAAAAATAAACTCCAGCCCGGCCAGTGTAGCTAAGTGGTTGAGTGTCAACCTATGAACCAGGAAGTCAAGGTTTGATTGCTGGTCAGGGCACATGTCCAGGTTGTGGGCTCAATCCCTGGTAGGGGGAGTTCAGGAGGCAACCGATCAATGTTTCTCTCTCATCATTGATGTTTCTGTCTCCTTCTCTTCCTTTCTCTCTGAAATCAATAAAAATATATTTACAAAAATAAAGTCCAGTCTGGAGTCAAACAGGTTAATTCCCAGCTTGAGCTTAGGGCAAGCTTATTTAACCCCTCTTAACCATAGTTCATATTTAAAATGGGGATAATAGTAACTCACCGTATTATACAGTTGTTCTGAGGCTTAAGTGAGATAATATATGTAAAAGCATTAGCAAGTTGCTTGGTGCATAGTCAGTGCTCAATAAATATAGCTATTGTATAGCTAAATGTGTGACTGTTTAGAAATTCAGTGGAATCTAACAGATGGGTTGTAAGAAGAAAGAGCAAAATCTCATAGGAGTCTTGGAACTTGGTGTGAGTAATCTGCCAGTACCCTGTGGAAAGCTCATTGATTCTTAGTCTAAGCTCTTTGAGATTATCTAGTTCAGGGTAAGAAAGGATATTTGGATTTCTTTTGGTTTAGATATTATTTATTTTGACCTGTAAGTTCCTGTTAGAGTAGAGGCTAGGTGAACAGAAAAACACTCCATCTGTTTTAGAATCTTCCCAACCAGGTTAATATGAACTCAGGCCAGCACTTGCATTATACCATCCTTTCCTAGTGTCTACTCTCAAGAACCAAACTAACCTCCAGCAGTGTTCTAAAGTAAATGGAATTTCCTATAATTTAAGTTTGAATTGTGAAGAAGTTTTATAAAATATTAATTTGTTGTTTATATACATAGAATTTTCATACTGTTAATTTTATAGACTTAACATTTAAATTTTCCTTGCAAAAAACGATATTGCCAGTCTGCTTGAATGCTAAATTTGAAACCTGCCCTCCCTGTCTCCAAAATGGCCCTGGAGTAATGAGAGAAAGAACTACTTGTATACACACTCCTTTTGTCTACTAGATTTCAAGATTGAGGCTCTGTTCTTCTAGGGCAGTGGTCGGCAAACCGCAGCTCGTGAGCCACTTGCGGCTCTTTGGCCCCTTGAGTGTTCTAACGCCACTTCTTCAAAATAGACTCGCCCAGGCCAAAAACCGACTTCTGTGCATGGGCCATGGAGTTTAAATCGCACTGTACATGCGCGCCCATACATGGTATTTTGTGGAAGAGCCACACTCAAGGGGCCAAAGAGCCGCATGTGGCTCACGAGCCGCGGTTTGCCGACCACTGTTCTAGGGTGATGTGGTCATTTAGGTGACAGTTTGAGAATAGTGAGATGGGTACAGAAGGGTTGAAAGGAAGAATATCCTGCCCTAGCCATTTCTGCTCGGTGGATAGAGCGTCGGCCTTTGGACTGAAGAGTCCCTGGTTCGATTCTGGGCAAGGGCACATGCCCAGGTTTCAGGCTCGGTCCCCAGTGTGGGGCGTGCAGGAGGCAGCCCATCAATGATTTCTCTCATCATTGATGTTTCTATCTCTCTTTCCTTCTCCCTTCCTCTCTGAAATCAATAAAAATATATTTAAAAAAAAAAAGGAAAGGAAGATTATCCTCAAAGGCAGCTTTCCCTTCTCACTTTTTTTAATGGATTAAGGTATTAACAGTGTCCATTGATCTCCAACCAAACTTGTTAACTGCCATAATTAATTGGTTTATAAGAGTGAATAATCTATAGCAGATAGCACTCTTTCAGGTATCTATATATATAAAAGCCTAAGCAACTGAACGACTAGTTGACTAGTCGCTATGAAGCACACTGACCACCAGGGAGCAGACGCTCAATGCAGGAGCTGCCCCCTGGTGGTCAGTGCGCTGCCCCCTGGTGGTCCCTGCATGAGCCTCCCGCCTCCACAGCAATGCTACTGCACAGCCGGGTCAGGATGAGCGGGAGCAGCGCCAGGCCTGGGCCTGGGCTCCTCCCTGGCCACCTGCTACTTCACGCACTACTACATCCCTGGGGGGGTCCCAGATTATGAGAGGGTGCAGGCCAGGCTGAGGGACCCCACCGGTGCATGAATCCGTGCACCGGGCCTCTAGTTACTTTATAGAAAGTGATCATTATATGGAAAAAGGTTTGTACTGGATTCTTACAGATAATTTGTTATAATCTGGTCCACAGATTTTATTAAATTGTTTACTGAGGGAGGCATAATTTAACAGAACTTCTCATGAAGGAGAATTTTACACTCTCACAAGGGAAGGAGGAGTTGATGTTTACCATGGTGCCCAAGTTATTTAAACATTTTTCCCTACAGATTAATTTAGAATTTAATACAATTTGGAGTCCATATGTAGAATTCTTTTTGTGTTAATTCTCACCTGAGGATATTTTTTCCATTGATTTTTAGACAGAGTGGTAAGGAGGGGGACAGACAGAGAGAGAGAAACATTGATGTGAGAGAGGCATATCAATTGGTTGCCTCCTGCACACACCCTGATGGGCCAGGGATCAAGCATGTAACTGAGGTACATGCCCTTGACCAGAATCGAACCTAGGACCCTTCAGTCTGTGGGCCGACACTCGCCACTGAGCCAAACTGGCTAGGGCCATATGTATAATATTTTATCAAAACAAAACTTTGTGTGGAATCAGTTTGTTTTATCCCCCAAAATCAGGTGTCAAAAGAGGCTTTATTTCTTACTAGAGGGCCAATGAACAAGATTCGTGCACTGGCGGGGTAGGGGGTTCCTCAGCCTGGCCTGCGCCCTCTTGCAATCCGGGACCCCTCGTTCCTTACCACCCGCCAGCAGCAGAGGCAGGAGAGGCTCCCATCACCGCTGCTGCACTCGCCAGCCATGAGCCTGGTTTCTGGCTGAGCAGTGCTTCCCCTGTGGGAGCGCACTGACCACCAGGGGACAGCTCCTGCGTTGAGCATCTGCCCCCTGGTGGTTAGTGCACATCATAGCAACTGGTCGTTCTGCAGTTCGGTTGATTTGTATATTACACTTTTATTATATAGGATAAGATAAAGAAGTTTAGGAACTTTTATTGGATTATATACTTTATAATATATTAAGCTTGTCATTTTAAACTCACCAATTTAACATATGAGCTAGCACTTTTTATGTTTGTGTCTTTTTTGCATTAATTTTAATTTTTGAAAATACTGGACTCACCAGAAGTAGAAAAATAATACATAGGGTCCCATTTACCCTTTACTCATCTTCTTCCAATGGTGATATCTTTATAACTAGGTTACTATGAGCTGTTATCCTATATAATAAAAGGGTAATATGCAAATTGACTGAACGGCGGAATGACCGGTCGCTATGACATGCACTGGTCACCAGGGGGCAGATGCTCAATGCAGGAGCTGTCCCCTGGAAGTCAGTGCGCTGCTCAGCCACAAGCCAGGCTGACGGCTAGCAAGCGCAGCGGCGGTGGCAGGAGACTCTCCCGCCTCCGCAGCAGCGCTAAGGATGTCCGACTGCGGCTTAGGCCTGCTCCCCATGGGGCCTAAGACATCTGTCAGACATCCCCCAAGGGCTCCCAGACTGCTAAAGGGCACAGGCTGGGCTGAGGGACCCCCCCACCAGTGCACAAATGTTGTGCACCAGGCCTCTAGTAATATCATAACCAAGAAATTAATATTGGTGCATTACTGTTAAATAGAGTACAGACTTCATTCAGTTGTTACCATTTTTTCTACGTACATTTGTGTGTGCGTGTGTATAATTCTATGTAGTTTTAACCCACATCAAATTTGTGTAACCAACACCCCAATGAAGATACAAACTGTCCCATTACCATATCCTATATAATAAAGAACTAATATGCTAATTAGACCAAACAGCCGAACCACCTTCCAGACCACCTTCTGGACAAAGCTAGGGCTGCGAGGGAAGCCCGGATCCCGGGTGCCAGAGGGAAGCCGGTGCCAGTAGCTGGGGGAAGGAAGGCCTACTTTTGCACGAATTTCGTGCATTGGGCCTCTAATATATGCTATGCCAATATATTCACACACATACCCAACCTTGGCAACTGCTAATATATTCTCCTTCTGTGTAGTTTTTATTTTGTGAATGCTATAGAAGTTATTCCATTTATACATTATACAGTATTATAAACTTTGGTAATTGGCTTTTTGCACTCAGCATAATTTTTTGGAGATTCATTCAGGTTGTTGAATGTAGCAATGGTTTGTCCCTTTTTTATTGCTGAGTAGTATTCCATAGTAAGGATGTGCCAGAGTTGGTTTAGCAAACCATTCATTGCTGAAGGACATTTGGATTATTTTCAATGTTTTGCTACTATGAGTAATAGTTACTATGAGCTGTTATGAGTATTTATGTGTAGTTTTTTTGTATAAACATATGTTTTAATAATTCTGTGGAAAATTCCCTAGAGTGCAGTTGTTGGGTTGTATGGTAAGTACATGTTTAGCTTTATAAAAACCGCTAAACTGTTTTCCAGAGTGTCTGCTACATTTTACATTCCCACCAGCAAAATATGAGATATCAATTTTCTCTACATCCTCACCACCTGTGCTGTTATTTGTTTTTTATTTCAGTTGTTCTAATTGGTGTGTAGTGATATATCACTGTGACTTTATGTTTTACTTAAAAATAAAATACATCATTTTAAGGTTCTAATTTGGATTTTGTGAACATTGTTTTCACCCCCTTCCTGATTGGTGATGGTTTTTATTACACTCCAATTATCAGTTAATTTTTTAAGTGATAGTTTGGCCAGGACTATTTCTTAAAATATTTTGTACAGTTCTTTTAATTAATAATGTAACTACTTTTTGGATAATTGTTTATATTATAGTGGCTGGAATGGCTGGTACTGCGCATATCGATGGAGACCATATTGTTGTTTCAGTTCCTGAGGCTGTATTAGTTTCTGATGTTGTCACAGATGATGGGATAACTCTTGATCATGGCCTTGCAGCTGAAGTTGTTCATGGGCCTGATATCATCACTGAGACCGATGTAGTAACAGAAGGTGTAATTGTTCCTGAAGCTGTACTTGAAGCTGATGTCGCTATTGAAGAGGATATCGAGGAAGATGATGGTGATCACATCTTGACTTCTGAGCTAATTACAGAAACTGTTAGAGTACCTGACCAGGTTTTTGTGGCTGACATTGTTACTGGTCCTGATGGACACTTAGAACATGTGGTCCAAGATTGTGTTTCAGGAGTTGACTCTCCCACAATGGTATCTGAGGAGGTTCTTGTAACTAATTCAGATACAGAAACTGTGATTCAAACAGCTGGTGGTGTTCCTGGATCTACAGTTACTATTAAAACTGAAGATGATGATGATGAGGAAGAGGAGGATGTCAAGAGCACTTCTGAAGACTACTTAATGATATCATGTAAGTGGAACATAAAGTTCATTAAGTACTTGAGAAATTGATTTATATATAACCTGGAAAGTTTTTGTGGGATGAGGATTTATTCAATAAAAATCATGGGGGTAGTTTTTTTAAAAAGAAAATTTTCAAAACTATTGTTGACATGCTTTTTTGAATTTGCTCATATTTTTAATTTACTCAATGAATATTCATACCCAAAATAAAATAACATAATTTAGTAATATCTTAGAACAGAAATATAGATTTGGAAGGTACAGCAAGAACAGTAACTGATACAAAATTTTAATGGTAGATATATATATTTTAAAATGGGAAATTTATTTTAGGTAGCCATTGCTTTATTTTTAATATGGCACAGGTATTGGAGTTGTTAGTTCAGTTTTGCTTAGGAATTTAAGCATAATATGTTCAGAAATGTATAATTAGTTTTTCATGCAATACTTGAAAAGTAAATTATAAACTCAGATTGTGTTCTACAATTTTCCCTGTGTGTTTTTTTCTGTTTGTGTAAATATGTGTGTTTATTTCAGACTGCTTTACGATGTCCTTAAGACACTATCTGGAGGAGGAAGATAGAAATATCTTGTTCTCATTCTAAGTGGTGCGTTTGCCTGAATAGCAACAATAATAAAAATCTAATGATAAGTTATAGATGGAGCTAGAGATAGAAGTGGGTCTCTACATTATAAATTTGAAGGGATAATGCTGGAAGTAGTAAAGCTTAGGTAAAGACTTCACTTTTCCATAGAGGATTTTTGTTCTTTTCTTTATAAAATTACAAAATGGTTGATTGGGAGCTAGAGTATATATATATGTATGTATGTATACAGTGATTGTTATATGTGTGTATCAGTGAATTTAAAATGAAAAAAATTAGATTAATTTTAAATATGATTATGAAGTCTAGTGTGTTAACTTTTTCCTCTATATGCAATTTTGAGTATTTACATTGTTTTTAAGGGAATGATTCAAGCTACTAAAAGACTGTGCAAATGTTACTATCTTTTTTTAAATTTGGATTACTAAAGCAGCTCCATATTTACATTTAACCTTACATAAAAAAAAAACTATGGTTATGTTTGTATAACATGGTATGGCAAAGTCGGTAGTCTTTCTGTACCAACATAAATTCAATATGCTCTTAAATGGGTACTTGTCAAATTAAACTTTTTAGTATTAACATGGCCTAAAATTTAAACATCATAACATATCATCTATAATTTGATTCTATAAAAGGGATTTTTAAGTTTCTAGAATATTTTTAGTTTCTATTTTTATCTTGATATTACTATATTGACAAATGCAGAGAATTTCTGTCCTACTCTAAATAGACTGAAAATTATTTTAAAAAACTATATTGCTTGAATAATATTGGAACTGCAGCAGGGTCATTCTAAGAGGAATTTAAACTAGGGATTAATGAATTCCTTATTCATTAGTAGAGAAACAGCAACATTAAAAAAAACCCCTTTAAAACTTTTTAAAAAAATATTTTATTAACTTTTTACAGAGAGGAAGGGAGAGAGATAGAGAGTTAGAGACATCTATCAGCTGCCTCCTACACGCCCCCTACTGGGGATGTGACCGCAACCAAGGTATATGCCCTTGACCGAAATCGAACCTGGGACCCTTCAGTCCGCAGGCCGAAGCTCTATCCACTGAGCTAAACCGGTTTCGGCTTCCCTTTAAAACTTAAAGTAATTTTTAATTTTGGAAAGCAGGATATACAAATATACAAAAATTAAGTATTGTATTATATAAAACTGAATTATAAATTAGCAAAATAAGTTTGAGTCTTTTTTATATCTTCCATTTTCCCACAACCCAGGTCCTAGACTATATTTTATAAAAGATACAAATAAGACTAAGTACTCTTTCTTACCATTTTCATATATTTTATTTTATTCTATTTTTATATAGCTTTTCTTTTTATCCATCTCAATATTTACTTCATTTTGTTTACCTCTTGGTTTCTGTTGGCCATTGAATCTTTTAGGAATTCGAGAATAAATTGTGTTGAAAGGATTCAATGTTAAATTCTTTGTTTATTTTTCCAAGATAGAGATTTTCAAAATATCTAAGAGATAAAGTTGAGAACTTAAAACAGACCTTTGTCTTATTCCTGAATCCCTGAATAATCCTATAAGGAAATCTTGTCAGTAGCTGAGTTTTATAGGTAAAGAGTTTGTCTTCTCTCAATATCTGAGGTGCATCTGAACTTTTTCTGCTTTCAGGCCACACTTCAGAAATTCTTTATCTTAGATGGTTAGTTTCTTCCACTTGTGCTCAGTAACTTGGATATCATCATCATCATCATCATTATTATTTTAGGCTGGCAAATATATGGAGAAAAAGGAACCCTAGTACACTGCTGGTAGGAAGGCAGACAGGTACAACCATTATGGAAAACAGTGTGGACTTTACTCAAAAAATTAAAAATGGAACTGCCATTTGATCCAGTGAACCCACTGCTAGGAATATAGCCTAAGAAACCTGAAACACCAATCAGAAAGAATATATGTACTCCTATGTTTATAGCAGCATTATTTGCGATAGCTAAGGTCTGGAAATAGTCCAAGTGCCCAACAGTAGATGAATTAAAGAACTACGGTATATTTACACAATGGTATACTATGCAGCTGTAAAAAGGAAGGATCTCTTACCATTTGAGACAGCATGGAGGGACCTGGAGAGTATTATGCTAAGTGACATAAGCCAGTCAGTGAAAGATAAGTATCACATAATCTCACTTATATGTAGACTCTAATGAACAAAATAAACTGATGAGCAAAATAGAACCAGAGACACTGAAGCATGCAACAGACTGATGTATACCAGAGGGAAGGGGGGGGGAAGAGATTAACCAAAGAACTATATGCATATATGCATAACCCATGGACATAGACAATAGTGTGGTGAAGGCCTGGGGTGGGGGTGGGAGTGGTTGGAGGGGGTCAATGGGGATAAAAGGGGACCATCCTATATAACAAAAGCCTAATATGCTAAGTGTCCGACCGTTCAACCTTTTGACCATTCGCTATGACGCGCACTGACCACCAGGGGGCAGATGCTCCCACCAGTAGGTTAGCTTGCTGCTGGGGTCTGGCCGATCAGGACTGGGCAAGATGGGCCGGACACACCCTGGAGCCCTCCCGCGGTCCCTCCCTGGCCCTGATCGTGCACTGGTAGGGTCCCTCGGCCTGGCCTGTGCCCTCTCTCACAATCCGGGACCCCTCAGGGGATGTTGGAGCCAGTTTCAGCCTGATCCCCACAGGGCAGG
This sequence comes from Ia io, assembly GCA_025583905.1. NCBI lineage: Eukaryota > Metazoa > Chordata > Mammalia > Chiroptera > Vespertilionidae > Ia > Ia io. The sequence continues at coordinate 33,986,889 of JAJQQW010000001.1, read as the reverse complement.
CCAAGGGACCCCATTGGTGCACGAATCCATGCACTGGGCCAGTTTTGGCTCGATCTCTGCAGACCAAGCTGAGGGACCCCACCAGTGCATGAATCCGTACACTGGGCCTCTAGTCTATAATACTTTCAACAATAAAGATAAAATAAAAGTAACTTGGATATTACTAGCATAACTTGATCTGTCTAAGACAAAGTTACTCTAGGTTTGTTTTTCTTTAAAATAACCAACTCCCAGTAAGACATTTATAGGTGATGATTTCCTTTATAAAAAGCATCACTGAAGGAGAAAAATTCCTTTAAATGATGAACTAATATGCTGCATTTAAATTAGTTTTGACCTATAAAATCAGTTTATATTTCTTTCAAGAGCATATTTTTATATGAAGCACAATATCTTGATAGGGCCATTAGGGGAGATCTCATCAACCTCATCAGTTTTATGGGTAAAAAAGTAAATACCAATTATAATTTTTTTAATATAATAGTTTTGTTGAGGTGTAATTTATATGCCATGCAATTTACCTTTTAAGATGTGCAGTTCAATGGTTTTTAATATATTCAAGGAATTGCACAACCGTCACCATAATCAATTGTGGAATATTTCTTCACCCCACCAGGAAACCCCATACCTTTTATCAGTCACCTCCCCCACGCCAAACACCCGCCCCCCCAGGTAACCACTGCTTCAATTTCTGTCACTATAAGTTTGCCTGTTCTAAAATTTTTATATAAATGGAAGTATATACTATGTGGCCTCTTGTGTCTGGCTTCCTTCACTTAGCATAATGCTTTCAAGGGTTATCTATGTAGCATATGTCAGTTACTTCAGTTTTATTACCAAGTAATATTCATTATATGGATATACATTTTATTTATCCATTTGATAAATCATGGTCATTTGGGTTGTTTCTACTTTTTGGCTATTATGAATAATGCCAACATGAATATTCATGTACACATTTTTGTGCAACTATATTTTCCGATCTCTTGGGTATATACCTAGGTATAGAATACTTTTGTAATAAAATGTTACTAATTTTTTTGTTTGTTTCAGCATTGTGAGATACAAATGTTTTACACATATCCTGACCCCATCCCTGTGGTACATCAATATGCTGTATACTGATAATATGATATCCACCATATAATTTTGGAATGTAACATAAAAGGGGTACAGTAAAAAGCCTACTTAGCTTTAAAAAGGAATATTATATTGTATTGCTAAAATGAAATTTTAATCTTACTGTGTCAATGGTTTATAAAAGAATATCGAATGTTAACACTTTACAGTGTTGGTTAACAGTGGACCTTACTCATTTAGGTTATATTTAGTGCCAACAGAATTCTGTTGTGTATGTAATTTCACCTGCTTATTGCTGAGTGGAATGGCTTATGAGTTGATAAACAGCACTGTGAGACTTGAATATTGTAAATCTTATAACAAGCAAAAAGGTTAAGTTTGAATTTGGGGTATTTTGAATACTAAATGCATTAAGAGGAGTCTTTGAGGATCTGTTTATAAAGTTGTTGATTGCCAAGAACAGCACCCTATGTGTATTGGGTAATAGAGCAGGAAGCGGTGCCTTAGCTGTTGCCACCACTACCTTCTCAACCTTGCCCTTTCCCCCCACTGCTAGCAGCATCCCCTTCCACCACACTACCTCCATCATGCTGCCATTCTCTCTCCTCTCTCTCTCTTTCTCTCTCTCTCTCTCTCTCTCTCTCTCTCTCTCTCTCTCTCACACACACACACACACACACACACAAAGAATTGCTGCACCTGTCTTATTCCCCTTTCCTCAAACAGCAGAGCCCCTTCCCCAAACCCCCTCCACCATCTCCCCCATACGTACACCACTGAGTTGCTGTCCCCTCACCTCCTTTGCCAGAGCAGAGGACCCCCTTCCCCAACCCTTACCACTCACAATCTCCCTTTCCCTGCATCCCTGCCAGAGCAACAGAGCACCCCTTGGCATGAAAGGGCAGCTGTGACCCCCACATCAAGGGAGATCCACTAGCTCAACAATAGGAGAACCACTATCTCTACCCTCCCAACTCCCAGTGACCCTGCAGTATTGTCAGTGAGCTTGGCCAGCCTGGTCCCCAGGTGCAGAACATATTCAAGGAAGTCTGGGCATACTCTGAGAAAAAATGAATTGTGTGGTTCTTGGGTGGGGTCCATTTTTCCCTCTCACTTCCAACTGTTGCCACCATTCCTATTCAGAGTCCTCCCTACTCATGGCCAAATCTTGATCTCCTTGGGCCTGATGATCTTTGCTGGCCTCACCCTAGACTCCTTGAGACACTACTCTACCACAAAGGTCTGAGAGCACCCAGTGGGTGGCAGTTGACCTTGAATGTACCTCACGAAGCAAGAAAAATCTCAAACTAACTTTACACTTAAAGGAACTAGAAAAAGAACAACAAACAAAGGCAAAGTTAGTAGAAGGATGGAAATAAAGATCAGAGTGGAAATAAATGAAAGGGAGTCTAAAAAACAATACAAAAAATCAATGAAACCAAGAGCAGGCTCTTTGACAAGATTGATCAACCTTTAATCATTCATTAAGAAAAAAAGCGGACCCAAATAAAATCTGAAGTGAAAGAGAAGTAACATCTGATATCACAGAAATACAAAGTATTATAAGAAAATATGAACAACTATATGCCAAGAAATTGGATAATCTGGAAGAAATGGATAAATTCCTAGAAACATACAATCCTCCAAAAATGATTCAAGAAGAAACAGCCCTAGCCGGTTTGCCTTAGTGGAGAGAGCTTCGACCTGTGGTCTGAAGGGTCCTGCGTTGATTCCTGTCAAGAGTACGTACCTAGGTTGCAGGCTTGATCTCTGGCCCTGATCAAAGCATATGCAAGAGGCAACAAATCAATGTTTCTCTCATATTGGTTTCTCTTTCTCTGTCTCATCACCTTCTTACCACTCTGTCCAAAAACCAATGGAAAAATATCCTCTGGTGAGGATTAACAAAGAAGAAGAAGAAACAGGTTATCTCACTAATATGTGGAATGATGAACAAAATGGAACCAGAAGCATGAATACATAGAACGCACTGGCCGGTGCTCAAGGGGTGCAGGGTGGGTGATGACTGGATAAAAAAAAAGGTGAAGGAAGTAGCTAAAGAACATATACTAGTATGCATACCCCATGGACATGGACAATAATTTGGTAAAGGCCAAGTAAGGGAGTTGCTGGAGAGGGTAGAGATGGGCAAAGATGGGGTTGAAGGGGGACACCTGCAATAATGTCAACATTAAAAAAATTTTAAAGAAAAAAATGTTGAGTCAGAGAATAAAATTATCAGTTTTTTAAAACAAAAGAAATAGAAAAATCTGGACAGATTTATTAAAACTAATGAAATTGAAGCAGTAATAAAAACATTCCCAGCAAACAAAAGTCCTGGACTAGGTGGCTTCACAGGTGAATATTACCAAACATTCAAAGAACTAACACCTATTTTTTTCAAAGTATTCCAGAAAATTCAAGAGGAGGGAAGACTTCCAAGCTTATTTTATAAGGCCAGCATATAAAATAGGGGCTTTATCTAATTCCAAAACTAGTTAAAGACACTAAAAAGAAATAAAAGTATAGGTCAATATCCCTGATGAACATAGATGTAAAACTCTCAACAAAATATTAGCAAATCATATCTAGTAATACATTTGAAAACTACACCATGATCAAGTGGGATTTATTCCTGGGATGCAAGGTTGGAACAATATCTGCAAATCAATAAACATGATGAAGGATAAAAATCATATATCAATAGATGTGGGAAAAGTATATGGTAAAATCTAGCACCCATTTATGATAACAATTTTCAGCAAAGTGGGAATACAGGGAACATACCTCAACATAATAAAAGACATTTATGACAAACCCACAGCCAAGATCACAGTGAAGAAAAACTTAACATATGTTGTTTTCCTTAAGATCAGTAACAAGACAGGGATATCTGCTTTCACCACTCTTATTCAACACTAGAGCCCGATGCACAAAATTTGTGCAAGAGTAGGCCTTCCTTCCCCCAAGCGGCTTTCTTCTGGCACCTGCGACCCAGCCTTCCCTGGCTTTGTCCGGAAGGGAAGTCTAGTTAGCATATTACACTTTTATTATTATAGATCGTACTGGAAGTCCTAGCCACAAGCAGCCAGACAAGAAGAACAAATACAAGGCATCTGAATTGGAAAGGAAGAAGTAATACTGTCATCTTTTGCAGATGACATGATACTGTATATAGAAAACCCTAAAGATTCCACCAAAAACTAGAACTGGTTTATGAATTCATTAAACTCTCAGGGTACAAAGTTAATATTCAGAAATGGGTTCCATTTTTATACAACAATAATGAATTGTGAAAAAGTGAAGGTAATGTCATCCCATTCACAACTGCATCAAAAAGAAAAATTATGTAGGAATAAATTTAGCCAAGGAGGTAAAAGACCTGTACTGGGAAAATTGTAAGATACTGAAGAAAAAAACAGAAGAAAATACAAATGAAGCATAAACTGTGATCATAGATAGGAAGAATTAACATCATTAAAATATCAATGCTAACCAAATCAACCTATAGACTCAGTACCATTCCTATCACCATCAGTGTATTTCACAGAACTAGAACAAATAATCAAAAAAATCGTACATGTATCCACAAGAGAACCCGAATAGCCTCAGCAATTTTGAGAAAGAGGAACAAAGTTGGAGTTATCAAAATACTTGATATCAAGCTATACTACAAGGACATAACAGGTTGGTTCTGGCATAAAAACATAAAGATCAATGGAATAGAAAAGAGTGCCCGGAAATAAACTGGCACCATAGTTATTGCAATATTGACTATATTCTTTATGCTGTACTTTGCATCTCCTGTGACTATTTTGTAACTATCAGTTTGTACTTCTTAATCCCTTCACCTCTTTCTCCCAGTTTCCCAAGCCCCATCCCCTGTGAGAAAGCCCAGTCCATTCTCTGTGTCTATAATTCTATTTCAATTTTATTTGTTTATTCTTTTAATTCCAAATATAAGTGAAATCCTATAGTATTTGTCTCTCTGACAGACTTACTGAGCATAATACACTCTATTTTAAAAGAGAAGCTATTAAACCAATAATATCATATACTTCATCTTTTTTTATTGATTTCAGAGAGGAAGGGAGAGGGAGAGAGATGGAAACATCAATGATGAAAGAGAATCATTGATCAGCTGCCTTCTGCATGCCTCACACTGGGGCTTGAATCCAAAATCTGTGCATGTGCCCTGACCGGGAATTGAACCATGACTTCCTGGTTCATAGCTCAATGCTCAGCCACTGAGCCATGCGAGCTAGGTTTCATCATCTTTTTTTATTTTATTTGAATCTGTTTCATTGCTTCCGAAAAATATTTGCCAAAAATGAAGTAACAGAATTATAAGCTAGGAAGGAATGAAAATATTTAGCTTGTTTATATTGATCATTTTGGTGCTTTCTGTCATAGACAGTAAACAGTTTGAACACTTAAATAGTATTAAGTTTATATTTAATCACAAAGTTAAACTTTGCATTGTAAAAGAATTTCTGAAATTTATCGTTTTCACCATTTTGAAAGGCAAAAGGACTATTTTTGAAAATGTATGTATAAAATTTCAAAGTGAGGTAGGGAAAATCTAGACTTTGACCCATTTAGATCTTCCCAAACTTCATTTTTAAAAATTAAATTTATTGAGGTGACATTAGTCAACATGAATATATAGTTTTTAGGTGTAGGTTTCTATGTTACAAAATCTGTAAATTGCACCGTGTGCCCACCACCCAGAGTCAAATCTTCTCCAGTCAACATATATTAGGACCCCCTCACCCTACCCAATTCCCTCTGGCAACCACCACATTGCTGTTTGTGTTCACGAATTTCAGTTTTGTGTTCACGAGTGGAATCATATGGTTCTTAGATTTTTCTGACTGACTTACTTCACTTAACATAATATTCTCAAGGTCCATCCATCCATTAATGTTGTAAGTGGTGAGTAGTATTCCTTTGTATATATGTACCACATCTTTATCTAGTCCTCTATCATATAGGACACTGGTTGTTTGCATGTCTGGGCCACAGTGAATAATGCTGCAGTGAGCATAGGGTGTATATATTTTTGTGAATACATGATTTTGAGTTTTTCAGGTATACACTCAGGAGAGGAATTGCTAAGTTGTATGGTGGCTCTATTGTTAATTTTTGAGGAATCACCAGACTGCTTTCCATAGTGGTTGTATTAGTCTATATTCCCACCAGCAGTGAAAGAGGGTTCCCTTTTTTCCATAATTTCTCCAACACTTGTTATTGCTTGTCTTATTGATAATGACCACTCTTAACAGGTGTGAGGCAGTATCTCACTGTAGTTTTGATTTGCAATTCCCTAAATTTCTTGCCCTTGGTTTGCCTCCACCAGAGGCATAAAATGTTCTTAAAAATGTTCTCTTTCACCAAGGTCCATAAGTTTGGTACCTATATATTCTTCTATGTAACTTATTGTTTCTGGTCTTATATTTAGGTCTTTGATCCATTTTGAATTAATTTTTACAAATGGGGACAGAATGTAATCCAGTTTCATTCATTTTCATGTGGCTTTCCAATTTTCCCAGCATCATTTATTGAAGAGACTATCTTTACTCCATTGTGTGTTTCTGGCTCCTTTGTCGAAAATTACCTGTCCATATACATGTGTTTTTATAGCTGGGCTCTCTATTCTGTTCCATTGATTGGTGTGTTTGTTTCTCTGCCAATACCATGCTTTTTTGATTATCTTAGCTCTGTAGTATAATTTGACATCAGTTAGCATGATACCTCCAGCTTCATTCTTTTTCCTCAGGATTGTTTTGGTTATTTGGGGTCTTTTGTGGTTCCATAAAAATCTGATGATTTCTCATTATATTTCTTAAAAAATGATATTGGGATTTTGATGGGGATTGCATTAAATCTGTATATTGCTTTCAGTAATATGGCCATTTTAACTATGTTGATTCTTCCAATCCATGAACGTGATTTTTTAAAAAAATTTTTAGTGTCTTTTTCAATATCTTTTAATAATGCTTTTTTAATTTTCAGTATATAGGTCTTTCACATTCTTTGTTAAGTTTATTCCTAGGTATTTTATTATTTTGGTTGCAATGGCAAAAGTTTTTTTTTTCATTTCTTTTTCTGAAGTTTGTTGTTAGTATATAGGAAGGCAATGGATTTTGCACATTGATTTTGTATCCTGCAACTTGACTGTACTTGTTTATTGTTTCTAATAGCTTTTTGGTAGAATTTTTAGGGTTTTCTATACACAGAATCATGTCATCTGCAAAAAGTGACAGTTTTACTTCTTCCCTATTTGGATGCCTTTTATTTCTTTCTCTTTCCTTATTCCTCTGGATAGGACTTTTAGCACTATGTTGAATAAGAGTAGTGAGAGTGGACATCCTTGTCTTGTTCCATCCTTAGAGGAAAAGCTTTCAGTTTTTCACCATTGAATATGTTATTGGCTGAGGGTTTATCATATGTGGTCTTTATTATCTTGAGGTACACTTTCCTTCTATTCTTACTTTATTGAGTGTTTTAATAATAAACAAGAGGTATCTTATCAAATTCTTTTTCTGCATCTATTGATAAGATCATATTATTTTATACTTTCTTTTTAATGTGGTGTATTACATTAATCGATTGTGTTGTTGAACCATCTTTGTGTCCCTGGAATGAACCCCACTTGATTGTGGTGTATTATTGTATTTTTTTTGACGCAGTGTTGTATTTGATTTGCTAGTACAGTGGTTGGCAAACTCATTAGTCAACAGAGCCAAATATCAACAGTACAATGATTGAAATTTCTTTTGAGAGCCAAATTTTTTAAACTTAAACTTCTTCTAACGCCACTTCTTCAAAATAGACTCGCCCAGGCCATGATATTTTGTGGAAGAGCCACACTCAAGGGGCCAAAGAGCCGCATGTGGCTCGGGAGCCGCTGTTTGCCGACCACAGCGCTAGTATTTTGTTTAGGGTTTTTGTATCTGTATTCATCAGAGATATTGGTCTGTAGTTTTCTTTTTTTGTGTGTTATCTTTGCCAGATTTTGGTATCAGAGTTATATTGGCCTAAAATGTGTTAAGAAGTATTGCTTCTTCTTCAATTTTTTGGAGTCGTTTGAGAAGGGCAGGTTTTAAATCTTTGTAGGCATGGTAGAATTCACTGGTGAAGCCATCTGTTCCTGGACTTTTCTTTTTTTGGGAGGTTTTTGATGGTTGTTTCAATTTCCTTACTACTGATTGGTCTATTTAGATTTTCCAATTCTTCCTGATTTAGACTAGGAAGGTTATATAATTCTAGGGACTTACCCATTTCTTCTAGGTTATTGAATTTGATGGCATGTAGTCTTTTATAATATTCTAGTATGATCCTTTGTACATCTATGATGTCCCTAGTAACTTCTCTCTCATTTCTGTTTTTTGTTTCTATGGGTCTTTTCTCTTTTTTACTTAGTGAGTCTAGCCAGGGGTTTGTCAATTTTATTAATCTTTTCAAAGAACCAGTTCTTTGTTTTCTTAATTTTTTGTATAGTCTTTTTGTTCTCTGTTTCATTAATTTCTGCTCTAATTTTTATTATTTCCTTTCTTCTGACTTTGGGTTGCTCTTGTTCCTTCTTTTTCTAGTTCTTTAAGATCTGATGTTAGGTTGTTTACTTGGGATTTCTCTTGTTTCTTGAGATAGGCCGGTAGTGATATAAACTTTCCTCTTATTACTGCTTTTGCTGCATCCCGGAAGTTTTGACATATTGTATTGTCATTCTCATCTGTCTCTATATAATTTTTGATCTCATCTTTTATTTTTTCTTTGAACCAGTCTTTTTTGAATAGTATGTTGTTTAATCTTCACATATTTGTGGATTTCTTTACTTCCTTTTTGCAGTTGATTTCTAATTTCAAGGCATCATGGTCAGAGACTATGCTTGGTATAATTTCAATCTTTTTGAATTTGTTGATGCTAGTTTAAGAACCCAACATATGGTCTGTCCTTGAGAATGTTCTATGTGCACTGGAGAAGAATGTATAAACTGATGTTCTGGGATGAAAGGTTCTGCAAATGTCAATTATGGCCATTTGGTCTAGTGTTTCATTTAAGGCCGATATTTCTCTATTAATTTTATGTTTGATTGATCTGTCTAGAGCTGTCAATGGAGTATTAAGGTCCCCAACTATGATTGTGTTTCTCCTTTAGTTCTGTAAGTAATTGTTTTATATATTTTGGTTGGGTGCATATATATTAAAGAAGTGTTGTTTTCTTGATGTAGTGTCCCTTTTATCATTATAAAGTGTCCATCTTTGTCTCTTGTTATCCTTGTCATCTTGAAATCTATTCTGTCAGACATATGTATGGCTGCACCTGCTTTTCTCTGGATGTTATTTGCTTGGAGAATCATTTTCCACCCTTTTACTTTGAATCTACTTTGTCATTGCAGCTTTGATGTGTCTCTTGTAGGCAGCATATGGTTGGGTTTTGTATATTAATCCACTCTGCTACTGTGTGCCTCTTTATTGGGGAATTCAGACCACTTATGTTTAGGGTAATTATTGATCTATGAGGATTATGTTTAGCCATTTTATTTTTTGTTTTCTGGTAGTTCTGTGCCTTCATTGGTTCTTTTCCTTTGTTCCTGTCTGTTATTTTTATTTGGTAGTATTCTATACTTCTTTCCTTTGTTCCCTCTTTTATTAAGCTATGTATCCTGGTTTGGGGATTTGTGTGTGTGGTTAGCATTAGGTTTATAAACAATAAACTTGTATATATACCGTAGTTTTTTTTCTTTTGAGTACATCTGATCTTCATCCTCCTTTGCCAGTTCAGACTTTTTCCCCCCTCCTCTTTTATGTTTTTGTCACAAATTAGAAATGTCAACAAGTTAACCAACTATAATTCAACAAAGAAATCCCTGCTCAACACAGATGCATGCCTGAGAGACCAACACATTGAAACATCTAAAGGTGGGAAACCAGGAATAAATGGGGAGATGATAATGGAGGAAAGTCAAGATGGCCCACAGATGCAGCCCTGCAGCCAGGAGCTCACTGCCCATCCAGGAGAGGCAGGATGCTGGTGGTAGCAGGAGCTTTCTTTGGCTTGAAAGAACAGAGAACTGCAGTGGGAGGGCAGTTAAGCGGGGCAAGCAACCATTGGAATGAACAGTGACTGGTCAACAGACTCCCGACAGAGCACAGGGCTCTGCTATGTGGAAATCCACTGTTGGGCCAGGGGGTGGTGTTTCAGATAAAGAAGTGCAAGACAGCCCTCCCACCACTCCCCAAAGCTCTCCTCCTGTTGCCCTGGGAGTTGGGTTGAGGAGCATATTATCGTTAACCAAGAGCTGTTGCAGTAGAACCATTGTATCCCTCTATTATTGATCCCCAGGTGCAGTGCTTGGGGCAGGACCCCACACAGGTCAGGTGTTGAGATTACAGTGAGGGCAAAAGAAAACCCCACCTCTAAGCAGCATATCGTTATTATCTTAGGGAAGCCTTGGGGGTCAAGACTGGGAGACCACAGAGATTAAAAAATCTTGCAATTCAGTGCCACTAGAAAATAGAAAAACCTCTTCACTAATATGGACAAATATAAATGCCTAGGCAAAGAAGAACTTCAAATACCATGAATAATCATGGTAATGAGGATGATCAAAAAGAAAATGAAAAAACTCCAGAAAGCAAATTGGAACATGTGGCTATATGTGATATCAATGACAGAGATTTCAAGATTGCAGTTCTGAAAATACTCAATAAAATGTGAGAAAATACACACAGGCAATTCAGTGTACTCAGAAAACAAATCAATGAACAAAATGAGTACTTCACCAAAGAGATTGAAACTTTAAAGAAGAAATCAGAAATCCTGGAAATGAAGCATGCAATTAAGGAAATTAAGAGTAAATTACTCTGGGGGGCAGGGGAGAGGACAGCATCAGGCTGGAAAACGTTAATGGAAAAAGGAGGATCTATGTAATACTTTCAATGATAATGTTTTTTAAGAGTAAACTACTGAGTCCAGCCAGCATGGCTCAGTTGAGCATCGAGCTATGAACCATGAGGTTGTAGTTCCAATCCTGGTCAGGGCACATGTCCAGGTTGAAGGCTCAATCCCTAGTAATGGGGTGTTCAGGAGGCAGCTGATCAGAGATGCCCTCTCATCATTGATGTTTCTATCTTTCTGTCCCACTCCCTTCTTAAAAAAAAATAAAAAAATATATATATGTATGTATGTCTGTGTGTGTGTGTGTGTGTGTATATATATATATATCCTGATGCACAAAATTCGTGCATGGGGTGTGTGTCCCTCAGCCCAGCCTGCACCCTCTCCAATCTGGGACCCCTCGAGGGCAGTCAGACATCCCTCTCACAATCCAGGACTGCTGGCTCCCAACTGCTTACCTGCCTGCCTTCCTGATTGCCCCTAACCGCTTCTGCCTGCCAGCCTGATCACCCCCTAACCACTCCCCTGCCAGCCTGATTGATGCCTAACTGCCCTCCCCTGCAGGCCTGGTCACCCCTAACTGCCCTCCCCTGCAGGCCTGGTCCCCCACTAACTGCTCTCTCCTGCAGGCCTGGATTCCCCCCAAACTGCTCTCCCCTGCAGGCCTGGGTCCCCCGCCCCAACTGCCCTTCCCTGCAGGCCCAGTCACCCCCAACTTCCCTCCTCTGCCAGCCTGGTCACCCCTAACTGCCCTCCCCTGCAGGCTTGATCGCCACAACTGCCAGGCCTGGTCTCTCAACTGCCCTCCCCTGCTGGCCATCTTGTGGCGGCCATCTTGTGTCCACATGGGGGAAGCCTTCTTGGACCACATGGGGCAGCCATCTTGTGTGTTAGAGTGATGGTCAATTTGCATATTACTCTTTGATTATATAGGATAGAGGCCTGGTGCACGGGTGGGGGCCGGCTGGTTTGCCCTGAAGGGTGTCCCAGATCAGGTTGGGGGTTCCCTTGGGGCATGAGGCGGCCTGGGCGAGGTGCCTGTGGTGGTTTGCAGGCTGGCCATGCCCCCTGGCGACCCAAGCAGAGGCCCTGGTGTCTGGGATTTATTTATCTTCTATAATTGAAACTTTGTAGCTTGAGTGGGGGCCAGGGCTGGCCAGGAAGCTTGGCCTCCTCCATCGCCAGGGAAGCCCAAGCCTCCTGCTCTCTCTGTGGCCACAGCCATCTTGGTTGGGTTAATTTGCATACTCCTGATTGGCTTGTGGGCGTAGCGGAGGTATGGTCAATTTGCATGTTTCTCTTTTATTAGTGTAGATATATCTTCACTAGTAAAACAAACATGCAAATTGACTGTCCCTCCGCTACGCCCACCAGCCAATCAGGAGCAAGTATGCAAATTAACCCAACAAAGATGGCAGTTAATTTGCATACGCAGGCACACAGCGAGGATTGAAGACAGCATAGAAGGAAGCCAAGCGCTGCAGAAGGGAGCGAAGCAGCGGAGAAGGGAGCGAGGCAGTGGAGACGGGAGGGAATGAGGCAGCGGAGACGGGAGGAAGTGAGGCAGCAGACACGGGAGGGTGTGAGGCAGCGGAGACGGGAGGGAGCGAGGCAGCGGAGATGGGAGGGAGCGAGGCAGCGGAGACAGGAGCGAAGCCCTTCTCTCCTTCACTCCGGCCATAGGAAGGCCTGTTCTTGCAGGAATAGGCCTGAGGAAGCCCTATTCTTGCACGAGTTTTCCTGCAATGGGCCTCTGGTATATATATTAAAAAGAGTAAACTAATGAGCATAGAAAACAGCCAACCAGATGGAGGAAAGAAATAGTGATATCAAAGATAAGAATCTAGAATTTAACAAGAGAGAGCCTGGAGCATGAACAAAAATGCAAGAGCCCTACAAGAACTATCTGACTCCATCCGAAAAAGCAATCCTATCTAATAAAAGAGTAATATGCAAAGAGTGGTTAGGGGGTGATCAGGCTTCGCGGCAGAAGCAGTTAGGGGCAATCAGGAAGGCAGGCAGGCGAGCAGTTGGGAGCCAGCAGTCCTGGGTTGTGAGAGGGATGTCCAACTGCCCGTTTAGGCCCAATCCCCCAGTCGGACATCCCTCGAGGGGTCCCAGATTGGAGAGGGTGCAGGCTGGGCTGAGGGACACACACCCCCGTGCACGAATTTCGTGCACCGCGCCTCTAGTATTAGAATAATAGACATTCTGGAGGAGGAGGAGAGGGAGCATGGAATAGAGAGTCTATTCAAACAAATAGTGGAAGAGAACTTTCCAAACCTATGGAAAGAACTGGATCTTTGAATCCAAGAAGCAAACTGAATACCTATTGTCCTCAATCCAAAGAGGTCCCCTCCACGACATTTGTTATTGAATCTGTCAAAAATTATTGACAAAGAAAAAATTCCCAAAGCAGCCAGGGAAAAGAAAGAAGTGACCTACAAAGGAAAACCTATCAGAATTTCATCCTACTTCTCAGCAGAAACTCTACAGAAGAGAGTGGAACCAAATATTCAAATGTGTCTGAAAGAGAGAATTTTCCAGCCACTAATAATATGTCCAACAAAATTATTCTTTAAATATGAAGGAGAAATAAATATACTACATGAAACAAGGAACAAAAGGTTGATCTTCATTTATTAAGAGTAATGGGTTGAAAACTTTATAGTGTCACTTTTTATTCTGTTTTTAGTACTATGTTCATTGCACAATTTGTGCATAGTATTCATGTGAAACTAAATAATATTCTTAAAGGCTGTATAGCAAAGAATCAAATTTTTAAAGTATACTTAAAATGTAAGTAACATTCTCAAATAATACTGCTTTACCTATGTATAAGATTTTGAAGTATAGCATATGTTGGTAAATCTAGAAATGTACCAAATTTCTGGTTTGAAATTGCCTTCCATTGAATCAGCAAAAATTAAGATATGTACTAATATTTTATTTTGTAATGACTTCTGAAAAACCCTTTTTATAAAATCATTCAGGTATTTTCTGTGTTCCCTCTTTTTTTCCAATCCTAAATTTCATATGTTAGTTGGTTTTAGAAATTCAGCTTTTTAGATTTGGGAATTTTTATGTGAGCATATTTTATGACCACTACTTTTTTAAAAATTTATCTTTATTGTTGAGAGTATTCCAGATGTCCCCTCCTCTTTTTTCCCCCCATTGACCTGATACACCCTATACTCGACCCTCCCAGTCCTTCACCACACTATTGTTTCTGTCCATGGGCTATGCATATATGCATATAAGTTTCCCAGTTAATCTCACCCCATTACCCACCCCTGCCTTCCTTCTGAGATTCGTCAATCTGTTCCATGCTTCTATGTCTCTGGATCTATTTTGTTCATCAGTTTAATTTGTTCATTAGTTTTCACATGTGATGAGGTCATATGATACTTTTATTTCTCTGTCTGGCTCATTTTGCTTAAAATAATACTCTCCAGGTCCTTCCATGCTGCCTCAAATGGTAAGAAATCCTTCTTTTTCACAGCTACATAGTATTCCATGGTATAAATGTACCACAGCTTTTTTATCTACTCATCTATTGATGGGCATTTGGGCTGTTTCCAGATATTAGCTATTATAAATTGTGCTGTATATAGGGGTGCATATATTCTTTCTGGTTGGTGTTTCATGTTTTTTCAGGATATATTCCCAGAAGTGGGATCACTGGGTCAAATGACAGTTCCATTTTTACATTTTTGACCAAATTCCTTACTGTTTTCCATAGTGGCTATACCAGTCTGTCTGCATTCCAACCAGCAGCGCAATAGAGTTCCCTTTTCTTCACATCCTCACCAGTACTTGTCATTTGTTGATGATAGCCATTCTGACAGAGTACATCTCTTAGGGCAAGGGAAACTAAGGAGAAAATAAACAAATGAGACTATGTCAAAATAAAAAGCTTCTGCACAGGAAAAAAAAATCAACAAAATGAAAAAGGAGCCCACTGCATAGGAGAACATATTTGACAATGATGCATCTGATACGCAGTTAATTCCCAAAATATATAATGAATTCATACAGCTTAACAAAAGGAAGACAAACAATCCAATTAAAAAATGGGCAAAGGACCTAAATTGACAGTTCTCCAAAGTGGACATACAGATGGCCAAGAGGCATATGAAAAAAGCTCAATCTCTAATCATCTGAGAGATGCAAATTAAAACGACAATGAGGTATCACCTCACACTTATCAGAATGTTCTAATTTTTATGTTATTAAATTTAACTTAAAATGTTGAATGTGAAGGGAGATTATTTTATCTTTCCAAAACCATTTTAATTAAAGCTATATAGTTATTAAGTGTTATATATATACATATATACATATACATATATATATATATATAAATTGAAATCTGTGAATAGTTTTTTATATAATTGTGATCATCATGCAGTGTATCTGTTGTACACCTTTTTTTTTCATGAAACATGCCACTTTTAATGGTTGTATAATAGGTCATTAAGTGAATAAAGTGGGTAGGTGGTTAACACGCTATTACTTGTTGCACTTAAGCTTAACACCCACTAAATGTCAGTGTTACTTTTTGACTGAGATATATACCTTTTTATATTTTACAGTGGATGATGTTGGGGGAAAATTGGAGCATATGGGGAACACACCATTAAAAATCGGCAGTGATGGTTCACAAGATGTTAAAGAAGATGGATTTGGTTCAGAAGTAATAAAAGTGTATATATTTAAAGCTGAGGCTGAAGATGATGTTGAAATAGGTACAAAGACAGTTTGTTGCTCTAATATTCAATAATTAGAACTTATTCTTATCTTTTCTAGATACTATACTAAAATTGACTTAAGTACAGATTTTTTATAGGTTTCTTTGGGGATGGAATATAAAATGTGTATGAAATATAAAACAAATTCAGAATATATCATACTTAGACTGACTCTCAAACAGTAGAATATTACAGTTGAAATATTAAAACAAATGAGTGGAGAGGATTTAGTTTATTGGTGAAAATTATAATGAGTATTTAAGGGCAGGCTAGAATAGCCTGCTTGGATTTCAGTGCTAGTTCTGCCATTTAGTTGAGTGGCCTTTTGTGATTTACTTAACCTCCTTCTGCCTTAGTGTTCTCATCCATAACGTAAGCCATAATGATAATAACTACCTCATAGGGCTTTTGTGAAGATTAAATGGGTAAATGCATGTAAATATCTTATAGAATGCTTGGCATATAGGTGTGATGTGTTATATTTGTTACTTGTCAGTGATGTATAAAAAGTTAAACTGTAAATTATAAGAAAATTTTCTTGACATTTAGAAACTTATATTGGAATATTTTGGAAGAATATTTTTCTAAAGAAAAATATTTATTATATTCTCCTTATTAATTTAAGAAATTATTCCATGATACTTCTCTATTTTGATATGTGTTTTAATTTTTTAAGGTGGAACAGAAATTGTCACAGAGAGTGAGTACACCAATGGACATTCTGTAGCTGGAGTGCTTGACCAGAGCCGAATGCAACGGGAGAAGATGGTTTACATGGCGGTTAAAGATTCTTCTCAAGAAGAAGATGATATCAGTAAGAGCAAAAGAGCACTAGAGTAACTTATTAGTAGCCATCATGCATTCTTTTAAAAAATAAAGTATTCCCAGGAATACAAGCTCTATATAGGAAAAAAAGTCACTAAAATAAGCTAGACCCTTTGCTAAAATAATTTAAAAGGGAAGGGTCCTTTTGACCATTCATGCATACATGTATTGTTCAAATTAGCAAATATGAAATACTATGTCCAGTTACCAGGGATACAGAGATCAGCAATATACTGTTGCTGGCTTCAGTAGAACCCACAAAGATACAGGGAATTATGGAGAATCTACTTTCTCTGTGTTAATGGATATGTCATGTGTATATTATCTCATTTAATTCTCACACCTCATCTATGAAGTAGGTGGTATTATCCCTGTTTTATATAGGAAAAAAATGCTCAGGGAAGTTAAGTAATTACCCAAGGTCATTCCAATATTAAGTGAGGAAGGTATGATTTGAATTCCTATCTATCACTCTACTGCCAGTGTTCTTGGCCTTTATCTGGATTTAGCAGTGGAAGGGGAAACTGATTGTTTGCCTACTATCCCTGAGGGACTAGTTGAGTAAGTATTTTTCCAAGTCAAGCTGCCAGGATCTTCACTTATGATGCCTTTGATAGTCTCCAAGTAGTTGCTACTTAAGGCTTATTAGGGCTGAGTACCACAGAGTGATAAAAGAGCCTCAGATTTCCTTATAAAGACATTTTATTCTTTGCCTACTTTCTCCTCACCTCTTTGTATGAATGCAGCCCTTCCCGGAGGCTTCTTCTGTCTTCTTGTCATACTGAGACAAAAACTACTTTGTTTTGCCCTTGAAGGGCAAGAGCCTCCACTTAAGTGCATTACCTTGACAGTACCCATCTTTACCTATACTGCATTTTGATCCCCACTCCTCAAATTTCCTTCCCTTAAAAGGCATGGGGAACTGAATTCCAATCCAAAAAATGAATAATATACTACATCTAAAAATATTAAAACAAATCCATCTAAAGTATTTGATTGGAGAGGTAGAGAGTTAAATGAAATAATTTCTATTTGGTCTCTAAATTCTTTATTTTTTCATCATTGGTAAGTAAAGAGGCACAGTAGAAGGTGGGAGATGGAGACTTAGGTTACCTGATTCCAGAATTCCATGGGAATGTGGGTAACTTACACCAGTGACTCTTTCTGGTTAATTGAAAGAACAGAAACTGAGAAGAAGAGGAGCACTTTTCCCCCACATGTATCCCTTGTTTCTTCTATAGTGAATAGAATATCTCATTATGGGAATGAAAGGAAAAGCATAAATCCAAGGCAATTTTCTATTTAACAGCTTAAATATAAATGGATTCTTTCACATAAAATATACTAATTGACCTTCTTAGTTTAAATTTTTTACATCAATACTATATTTTTAAAAATGAATCTCATTTATTGCTTTTTTCCTTTAATAAAGTCTCAGAAAATCCTGTCTTTTGACTGAAAGGGCATCCACATATTCTTGAGCACCAACAGTATATATATGACATGTAATATGTTTTATATATATGACTTTAAAATGTTTTCATTATTAATATTTTTGACCATTTTTCATTGAATATACAGTACCGTATGTGAGTTGCAATATGTGAGATATCATGGGCCACTTTTCTAGTATTGATGCTATGGGAAATGCTTTCTGAGTTCCAAAGAACTATCAGGCAGAATTATGGAATACAATCTTTTTAACATAGTTATGCCAATGGACTATAAAATCAGTCAGTATATTTCAAGCACACATATTTTATATAATCCAAAAGCCATTTTTATAGGACTAGGTTCTAAGAGGAGAAAAATAATTTTGATAAATTATTTTCTCCCAGTGGCACTAGTTTCTAAATTGCCTATTGTAATTTTTAAATTAACCAAATTGAAATAATGAAATTTAAAGGATTTAAATTGTTTGGAATTTTTACCCATTTATTAAATATTTAGGGTTATAAATAAGCAGTTATTTCTAAATTTAGCTTGTGCTGAAATAGCAGATGAAGTTTATATGGAAGTCATTGTAGGGGAAGAGGAAGGAACTTATTTCCCTGAAACTGAGCTTGAGGACTCTGATGTTAATAAAACAATTGCCCCTTTGCCTGGGCTGTGGCATATGGTAGGACACTGGCATTTTTTCACGTGATAAGTACATAACATATCTATTTGATCAGCCTTTAAGTCATTAAATATGCTGTGCTAATACCCTTTATGAATTGGCTAATACTATAAAACTAGAGGCCCGATGCACGAAATTCATGCAAGGGGCTCGGCCCTTGCAGCCCCAGTTTCATCTGAATGGTCGTTCCACTGTTGGGCCATTTGGTCGATATGCATATTATGCTTTTATTATTATAGATGTTTTGCTCTAGATTGATTCATCTCTAGTTACCTACATAATTTTCCTACCAAATATATTGTGCTATTTAAAATGAACCTTGCTTAATGCATTGTGCTTTTCAAATAGGATTTACTTTAAATCCTACCTATATAAGTAAGTGCCATAAAATTTTTTAATTTTTCTAAAATAAGGATAGCCTTTGAAAATTGATCCTTCCCATTTGGAAATCATATTTTCATGTTTTAACACCACAAATAATAAGATTTTGAGGTTTTGAAAAGGAACAGAAGTCCAGGTTATAAAAAGTAAATTTATCAAGTTATTTTTTTCTTTCTATTTTATTTTGTTCCTACTTAATTTACAAGATGGTCCATGTATATTCTGAAAAATTTTGTTCAAATGTATTAATTTATCTTAACTTGGTCTTTCTAAAGGTTTATTCATTCAAGAGTCTTTCATTGAAAATCTTCAATTTTAAGGGTACTCTGCAGAATTATCTACCCAGTTTTTATTTAGAAAGTAAAATTTTTCTGGACATGAACAGTTCCAAGAATGCTGACAGCAGGCCTTATTTTCAGTGTATGAAATTATCTAATCTATGGGAGTGGAATAAGTCAACAACAAAATTTAATTCAAGGAATGGTGGTCAAACTAAGATTTTGTAGATTAAGATGTGATCTGCTAGTAATCATTATACTCAACATATCAGTTTTTAATTAGTCTTTTTTTTTTTAGTAGATGAAAGAAGAGTTTCAAGAAGGTATGAAGATTGTCAAGCATCAGGTGAGAGAGCTTTATATGTGAGTTGTAAGTCAAATAGCCAATTTTGTATACTATTTGACAGATGAAGAGTTATTAGTTTACTACTGGCCTGGTGCACAAAATTCGTGCACATTAAAAAGGAATTAATTAGAGGAAATATTTTAATATTGCTATTTGCCCTTTCTCTATAATAGAAGTGTCAGAGATGAAGGAAAATTAGTAAAATGTATATGAAAATCTCCCTCCTGCCAGAGTCTGGGGTGTGCCGTGGGACCTAGAGTCAAGTCCCCACCTGCCACCCGCACAGGCTTCGAAAACACAGGAGTCCCAGACCTGACCGGCCCCAACCCCATTGGGTGAGACTCAGACATGGCTGGCCCCACCCCTGTCAAACCCCTCCAAGCGGGGAGTGCAGCCTCAGGTCCCCCAGCCCGGCGCTGGGTGTGGGGTGCAGCCTCAGGTGCCCCCGTCAAGCCCCGCTGGTGGAGGGTGTAGCCTCAGATCCCTTGGTGCAGCCTGAGGTTCCCCGGCCTGAGGTCCCTCAGCCTGGCACTGGGGCAGGGGGCGCGACCTGAGGACTTGGCAAGCCCCGCTGGGTGGTGTTCATGGCCTGAGGTCTCTCGGCCCGGCACTGGGGCGGGGGCCGTGGCCTGGGGTACCCAGTCAAGCCCAGCCGGGCGGGGGGTTGGGGGCCGCAGCCTGAGGTCCCCTGTCAAGTCCTGCTGGGCGGGGGGCACGGCCTGAGGTCCCCCGCCAGGTGCCATGCAGCCTCAGGTCCCTGCTGTTCGATTGTTACGTTACAGCATCCTGGCCAATTTGCATATTCTTCTATTATTAGTATAGATGGTACAGACACATTTTTTTGGACTTTTACTTGCCTGACCACATAGGAATTTGCCTATTTATTAGATACATAAATAATTTGTATTATTCTGTGAGTGCAGTTAATTTACATTTACCTTAAAATACAAATACCAGGCAACTTACCACATGCTTTATAAAAGGCTGCTATGGAAAAAAATATATAAAATATAAATTATTTTGTCAGAAATATAAAAATTGCCCATGATATCAACTATTTGTTAATATCTTCTTTGGGGCAGAACTATTTTCAATATTTTTTATCACAGCCAGTAGATTTATGTAATCCTATCTAATAAAAGAGTAATATGCAAATTAACCATCACTCTGCTACACCCACAAGCCACGCCCACCAGCCAATCAGGAGCAAATATGCAAATAAACCCAACCAAGATGGCTACAGCCACAGAGAGCAGGAAGGAGGCTTGGGTTTCCCCGGCAATAGAGAAAGCCAAGCTTTCCGCCTGCCCTTGCTGGCCTAGGCCTCCACTCAAGGCTACAAAGTTTCAATTATAGAAGGTAAACAAATCCAAACAAATGGTGGCAGCAACAGAACTGGAAAGAGCGAGAGGCTAGGGTTGCCCCCGGCAATGGAGGAAGCCAAGCTTTCCGCACACCTTGGCCTGCCCAGGCCTCTGCTTAAGGCTACAAAATTTCAATTATAGAAGATACATTAACCCCAGAACCAGGGCCTCCGCTTGGGTCGCCAGGGGGCGTAGCTGGCCTGCAAACCACCACAGGCCCCTCACCCAGGCCACCCCACGCCCCAAGGGAACCCTCACCCTGATCTGGGACATCCTTCAGGGCAAACCAGCCGGCCCCCACCCGTGCACCAGGCCTCTATCCTATCTAATAAAAGAGTAATATGCAGATTGACCATCACTCCCACACACAAGATTGCTGCCCCCATGTGGTCAAAGATCCTGCCCCCATGTGGAAACAAGATGGCATCCCTCGAGGGGTCCCAGATTGGAGAGGGTGCAGGCTGGGCTGAGGGACATTCCCCCCACCCCCGTGCACGAATTTCGTGCACCGGGCCTCTAGTTGTTACATAAAACCCATGTGTCAACTTAATTTTTTGTTATTTTAACACACTCTGTATAGTGTTATAGCATGGTTAATAGTTCATTTTCTTTTCTTAAGCAAAGAGACTTTTTCTTATGATAAAGTGTATGTCTATTCCATTTTTACCCTTAGGAGGTATGAGGTATTTGACTATATTGAAATGTAGATTTCAGAGGCATTGATAAGAGACAAAAATTACAGCATATAATCTAAAGAGTTTTGTAGGTCTAAATTTTTAAATTAAATTGCATAACACAACAGATTTGTGAGAACTGAGATTTTATTAAGTGCTTTATTCTATATACACTGATCACACTGACATTGTGGTAAATTGCCTGCCACATCTATCTTAAAATGCATCTTAATACTTTTCACATCAAGTAAACTATTCTAAAGCTTATAATAAGAGATGTTTGTTATGTGTTACACATAGTCACCATGACTATATAGGTTCACTGACACATGTATTTCTTTTCTAAATCTCTTTAATTTCATCAGCCTTCATTGGTGATAAATTGATCTGATGCCAAGATTTTGTTTAGGGTCATAACAACTTTTTATATTACATTCACCTTATCAGTTTATTCCTTTAGGATAATAAATTGGGATGTTTTAAAATTAATTTCATGTAATATCTTATTTAAAGTGTTTGCATAAGCATGTGTGTTTATGTAAGAGTGTAAAAGAGGATAGCATAGGTATACTTTGTGAAATGTAATAACACAACGTTAAATTCAGTACCATAAGGGCAACTTGATGCCATGTCATCTCTTGTAATTCATCTAACAAAATCCAAAAATGTATAAATATATGTAGTTTAATTGTGTATCAATTTTTCAGGAAATACTTTGGACTCAACATTAGAAAACAGAAGTAGTACAGCAGCACAGTACCTTCAAATTTGTGATAGCATTAATACAAATAAAGTACTTAAACAGAAAGCCAAGAAGAGGAGAAGAGGAGAAATGAGGCAGTGGCAAACAGGTAAAATACTAATACTTTGCTTTGTTAATATTATAATAATTTGAAAAGTGGAGTTATTTTTTTTGTAACTGAAGAAAATACCAGTTGTTTATAGTATAGCTCTACTCCCACATACCTGTTTGTGTTTGATCTAAATAGTTGTGTTTCTTTAAATGTGTTTGACTTGTACTTAATAAAACTATAATTGTTTGTTCTTTACCCAAATGGTGTTTGAAAGGGAATTGTCAGGTTGGTTTAACAATAAAGGGTGCCTGTTTCTAGTTTACAAATGCATGTGATATAGTATTTTGGCAGATGAATAATATATAACAGAGTGCTGCTCATTAATTTTTAGTGGGCTACTTTATAATAAATTGCTTTTAATGTGCATTTTGTCTTAGAAGATTTTATTCCACTAGTATAGTTCTTACAGTGTGATTATTGGCTAATTTTGGTGCTTTTGTTGTAAAATATTTTTAAACAGTCTGGCTAAATGTCACAACTTCCCTATTTTTTTTTTAATCTAGCTGTTATAATAGGCCCTGATGGACAGCCCTTGACAGTATACCCTTGCCATATTTGCACAAAAAAATTTAAATCAAGGGGATTCTTAAAAAGACACATGAAGAATCATCCTGATCATTTGATGAGAAAAAAATATCAGTGTACAGATTGTGACTTTACAACTAACAAGAAAGTGAGTTTCCATAACCACTTAGAAAGCCATAAGCTTATAAACAAAGTTGACAAAACCCATGAATTTACAGAATATACACGAAGATACAGAGAGGCTAGTCCACTGAGTTCAAATAAACTTATACTAAGAGATAAGGAGCCGAAGATGCACAAATGCAAATACTGTGACTATGAAACTGCAGAACAAGGACTATTAAACAGACATTTACTGGCTGTTCACAGCAAGAATTTTCCACATGTTTGTGTTGAGTGTGGGAAGGGCTTTCGACATCCTTCTGAACTCAAAAAACACATGAGAACCCATACTGGTGAGAAGCCATATCAATGTCAGTATTGTGTTTTCAGGTGTGCAGATCAATCAAATCTGAAAACTCACATTAAGTCTAAGCATGGTAACAATTTGCCATATAAATGTGAGCATTGTCCCCAAGCATTTGGTGATGAAAGGGAGCTTCAACGCCATCTGGATTTGTTTCAAGGACATAAGACACACCAGTGTCCTCATTGTGACCATAAGAGCACCAACTCAAGTGACCTAAAGCGGCACATCATATCTGTCCACACTAAGGATTTTCCTCACAAATGTGAGGTCTGTGATAAAGGTTTCCATCGTCCTTCTGAGCTCAAAAAGCATAGTGATATCCATAAGGGTAGGAAGATTCATCAGTGTAGGCACTGTGACTTTAAAACATCAGATCCATTTATTCTTAGTGGTCATATCCTTTCAGTTCATACTAAGGATCAGTCATTGAAGTGTAAAAGGTGCAAGAGAGGGTTCAGACAACAAAATGAACTCAAAAAGCATATGAAGACCCACACTGGAAGGAAGATTTACCAATGTGAGTATTGTGAGTACAGTACAACAGATGCATCTGGCTTTAAACGACATGTGATATCAATACATACAAAAGACTATCCACACAGGTGTGAATTCTGCAAAAAGGGATTCCGAAGACCATCAGAAAAAAATCAGCATATTATGAGGCACCACAAGGAAGCTCTTATGTAATAAGACCAATATAAAGAAACTCTGGAAAATATGATATGCTACATGGCAGTAAAACTTCATAAACTTTTTCATCTGGTTATGAACTTGATATTAAATCATAACTTTACATTCTTTGTACTAAAAACATTTGAATTGACAGGGTATCTCATAACCCTTTGAAAATTACTTAAAGAATTTAAGAAGTACCATAGAATGATTGTAGAAAAACCTATTAAGTGTCAATTTAATAGGATTATATGCATAAACTACAGAAGGGAAGAGCAAAGACGGTGACTTTATTTGGCTGATCATACTAGAGACATGAAAAAAAATCTTACATAATTTAGGAGTTTAGCAATGCTTTGCTATGACAAGCAAGCCTCACTTTTATGCAATTTTAGAAATGGGGTGGGAAATAAAATGCAGTCATCCATCAGGCATTTTGTCATTGAGCCTTTTATATGGTACCTGGAAATTGAATTTCAGAAATCTAAAAGTTTATTCATTAAAATAACTTTCATTGAAAATCAGATTAGATTAATTCAATAATATTAAAAAGAATTTCAGAGCTGCTAAAATTTTATCACAGGACAGGATGTTTAAAATATAACATTCTGTGCTGAAGTCTAAGGATTAAAGTTCCCTTTTTTATGCTGTTTGAGTTGATTATTGTTCAGTATGGCAGATATGACAAGCATATATTTGAGTCAAATATGGCTTTCTAAAACGAATGCAACCAGTAGTGTTGCAAAGTTAGCACTATATTTCTTAATGATCTAAAGATTAAATTGAGAGAACACAGTTTTCTTAAAGATTATGTTTAGTGTGGTATTTTTTTTTTTTAGGACAGCAAGTGTGATGGTTCTAGCCTTACTTGCTCTAATGTTTAAAGGTGCAATTTTATGCCATTCTTGAAAATTTTGATTTTTAAAATCTATATATATATATATACCATATATTAACATGCATTTTCAATACCAGGCAGTGTTTATGCAGTATTTAACAAAACACTCTGCTGCCAATAGAATTCAGAAGTGGATATTCAGTTTACAGTGTATAAATTTAAAATATGCATCCCTTTAACAACGCTTTGTGTTAGCATGCTGGAAATCAAAATGGCGCTTAATATAAAAAGCTGGTTTAAGGAAATTTAATGAAATTCTGTTCATAAATGTATTGCATATGATGTGTACTTTTAAGTTTTAGTTGCTTCATGTTTACACTCAGCTGTTCAACATCATTGAAATGTAATTTTACTTCATGCTATATTGTGGCTTTGTATTTCAACTAATGTTCACCTTTCTGTTTTTGCACCAGATAAGAATCAGTTTCTTGAGAATAAATTTTTTATCTTTCTTAACTTCAGAATATTAAATTTGGAAAATCTAAAATTGTGTGTTATGTGACTGTAAATGATGTACACGCTGTAAAATAAGATTGTCTCTGTTACGTGGGATTATTTCTAAATGTTACTCATTGAAATGAGCATACAATAAAAAGCATTTATTGCACTTCAAGGTTGTAAAATTTATTTAAAGTTTTGCTATAATGTTCATTATTAAGAGACTTTTCACTTAAATTGCTCTTAGGCCATTTAGTCTGCAGATTAACATGTAGAATTTTGTGCATTAGCAACAATACGAGTTAAGAATGAAAAGAATTGTAATGCTTATGACATGATTATTCCTCAAAAACATAAATTTTTGCTAAAACTGACAGAATGCTATAAAAGTGCCCATCTTAAGACTTGATATTTAATATTATAGAGACAATGAAATATTCTTAACCTGCTTAAGTAACACAATCCTGAGAAATGAATCTAAAATTATGTTCCTAATAGAGCAATATACATTTTATTTATTTATTTATTTATTTATTTATTTAATTGTTTAAGGTATTACATATATTAGTACATATATCTCCTTTTTCCCCCCCATTGACCTTACCCCAGCCTCCCCTAACCCCTGTTACATGCCCTCATCCCACACCCCCAGTGTCTTGTGTCATTGGTTGTGCTTATATGAATGCATACAAGTGTCCTTTGGTTGATCTCTTTCCCCCTCTCAACACTCCCCAGCCTTCCCTCTGTAATTTGACACTCTGTTCAGTGCTTTACTGCCTCTGTATCTATCTTTTTGTTCATCAGGTTATGATGTTTTTTATTTTCCATAAATGAGTGAGATCATGCGGTATTTTTCTTTCATTGCCTGGCTTATTTCACTTAACATAATGCTCTCCAGATCCATCCATGCTGCTGCAAATGCTAAGAATTCCTTCTTTTTTATAGCAGCATAGTATTCCATTGTGTAGATGTACCATGGTTTTCTAATCCACTCATCTGCTGATGGGCATTTAGGCTGTTTCCAAATCTTAGCTATGGTGAATTGTGCTGCTATGAACATAGGGGTGCTTATATCCTTTCTGATTGGTGTTTCTAGTTTCTTGGGATATATTCCTAGAAGTGGGATTACTGGGACAAATGGGAGTTCTATTTTTAGTTTTTTGAGGAAACTCCATACTGTTCTCCACAGTGGCTGCACTAGTCTGCATTCCCACCAGCAGTGCACGAGGGTTCCTTTTTCTCCGCATCCTCTCCAGCACTTGTCGTTTGTTGATTTGTTGATGATAGCCATTCTGACAGGTGTGAGATGGTACTGCATTGTCGTTTTGATATGCATCTCTCATAATTAGTCACTTTGAGGATGTTTTCATGTGTCTCTTGGCATCCCTTCTGTCTTCTTTCAAAAAGATCCTATTTAGGTCCATTGCCCATTTTTTTATTGGATCATTTATCTTCCTTTTATTAAGTTGTATAAGTTCCCTGTAAATGTTGGAGATTAAACCTTTATCAGTGATAACAAACATTGGCAAATATGTTCTCCCATACAGTGGGCTTTCTTGTTGTTTTGTTGATGGTTTCTTTTGCTTTGCAAAAGCTTTTTATTTTGAGGTAGTCCCATTTGTTTATTTTCTTAATTTCCATTGCCCTAGGAGCGGTATCTTGAAGAAATTGCCTCGGCATATGTCTGAGATTTTGCTGCCTGTGGATTCCTCTAGTATTTTTATGGTTTCCTGTCTTATGTTTAAGTCCTTGATCAATTTTGAGTTTATTTTTTGTGTATGGTGTAAGTTGGTGGTCTAGTTTCATTTTTTTGCATGTACCTGTCTAATTTTCCCAACACCATTTATAGAAGAGACTGTCTTGACTCCATTGTATGTTCATGCCTCCTTTGTCAAATATTAATTGAGCATAGTTGTTTGGGTCGATTTCTGTGTTCTCTATTCTATTCCATTGGTCTATATGTCTGTTCTTGTGCCAGTACCAGGCTGTTTTGAGAACAGTGGCTTTGTAATACAGCTTGAAATCTGATATTGAGATCCCACCTACTTTGTTCTTCTTTCTCAGGATTTCTGTGGCTATTTGGAGTCTTTTTTTATTCCAGATGAATTTTTGGAGAGTTCTTTCTATGTCTGTGAAATATGCCATTGGTATTTTAATGGGGAGTGCATTGAATATATAGATTCCTTTGGGTAGTATGGACATTTTAATAATGTTGATTCTACCAGTCCATGAACATGGTATGCTCTTCCATCTGTTTACGTCTTCCTCTATCTCTTTTTTCAGTGTCCTGTAGTTTTCCGTGGATAGGTCTTTTACCTCCTTAGTTAAGTTTATTCCTAGGTATCTTAATTTTTTTGGTGTGATGTTAAATGGGATTGCTTTTTTAGTCTCATTCTGTAAGTTCATTATTGGTGTATAGAAATGCCATAGATTTCTTGGCGTTAATTTTGTATCCTGCTACATTGCCCAATTCATTTATTAAGTCTAATAGTATTTTTATGGAGTATTTTTTTGTTTTTGTTTTTGTTTTTTGTGGTATAGCAAAGATGGAGATTTATTGAAGAACGAGTACAGACTCCCACATGGGGAGAGGGAAGAGTGCCACAGAACTGACTCCCATGTGTGGAGGGGGAAAAGAGTCCCCTGTATTTTGGGGTTGTTTTTTTATGTACAATATGTCATCTGCAAATAAGGACAGCTTTACTTCTTCTTTTCCAATTTGGATGGCTTTTATTTCTTCTTCTTGTCTAATCGCATTGCCTAATACTTCCAGTACCATGTCAAACAGGAG
Source organism: Ia io (assembly GCA_025583905.1). Taxonomy (NCBI): domain Eukaryota; kingdom Metazoa; phylum Chordata; class Mammalia; order Chiroptera; family Vespertilionidae; genus Ia; species Ia io. The sequence goes on along the minus strand of JAJQQW010000001.1, from coordinate 33,958,521 downwards.
TGGTGAGAGTGGGCATCCCTGTCTTGTTCCTGTTCTTAGGGGAAATGGTTTTAGTTTTTGCCCATTGAGTATGATGTTCTTGTAGGTTTATCATATATGGCTTTTATTATGTCGAGGTATGATCCTTCTATTCCCACCTTGCTGAGAGCTTTTATCACGAAAGGGTGTTGGATTTTGTCAAATGCTTTTTCTGCATCAATTGATATGACTGTGATTTTTATCTCTCAATTTGTTTATGTGATGTATCACGTTTATTGATTTTCGGATATTGTACCATCCTTGCATCCCTGGGGTAAATCCTACTTGGTCATGGTGTATGATCTTTCTGATGTACTGTTGGATCCAATTTGCTAGAATTTTGTTGAGGATTTTTGCATCTATGTTCATGAGGGATATTGGTCTGTAATTCTCTTTCATTGTGTTGTCTTTATTGGTTTTGGTATTAGGGTGATGCTGGCTTCATAGACGGAGCTTGGAAGTGTTCCTTGTTGAATTTTTTTGGAATAGTCTGAGGAGGCTAGGTTTTATTTCTTCTTTAAATGTTTGATAAAACTCCCTTGTGAAGCCGTCTGGCCCCGGGCTTTTGTTTGTTGGAAGATTTTTGATGACTGCTTCAATTTCTTCCCTAGTTATTGGCCTATTGAGATGTTTAGATTCTTCCTGATTGTGTTTTGGAAGGTTGTATTTTTCTAGGAATATGTCCATTTCATCCAGGTTGTCCAGTTTATTGGAATACAGTTGTTCATAGTATTTTTAAACAATCCTTTGTATTTCTGTGGGGTCTGTTGTTATTTCCCTCTTTCATTTCTGATTTTGTTTATTTGGGTCCTCACTCTTTGCTTCTTGGTGAGCCTGGCTAGAGGTTCATCAATCTTCTTTATCCTTTCAAAGAACCAGCTCCTGGTTTTTTTGATCTTTTGTATTGTTTTCTTGGTCTCTATGTCATTTATCTCTGCTCTGATGTTTAGTATTTCCTTCCTTCTGCTTACACTGGGCTTTTCTTGCTCTGTTTCTAACTCTTTGAGTTGTAGGGTTAGGTAATTTATTACCATTGTTTCTTGTTTTTTTTGCAGTAGGCTTGTACAGCTATGAACTTCCCTCTCAAGACTGCTTTCGCTGTGTCCCATAGATTTTGGATTGTTGTGTTTTCATTGTCATTTGTTGCCAGTATGTTTTTTATTTCTTCTTTGATCTCTCTGGTAACCCAGTCATTGTTTAATAGCATGCTGTTTATTCTCCATGTGTTTGATTTTTTTTGGATTGTTTTTATTGTAGTTCATTTCCAGTTTTATGCCATTGTGATCTGAGAAGATTCTTGATATGATTTCTATCTTCTTGAATTTGAAGAGACTTTGCTTGTGACCCAATATATGGTCTATCTTTGAAGATGACCCATGTGCACTTGAGAAGAATGTATATTCTGTGGCTTTGGGGTGAAATGTTCTGAAGATGTCAAATAATTCCATCTGATCTAGTGAGTCATTTACGATTGATGTTTCTTTGCTGATTTTTTGTTTAGAGGATTTGTCCAATGGTGATAGTGGGGTATTAAAGTCTCCTACTATGATTGTATTGCTGTCAATCTCTCCCTTGATGTCCTCCAGGAGTTTTTTCATGTATTTAGGTGCTCCTGTGTCAGTGCGTGTATGTTTACCAGAATTATTTCTTCTTGTTGGATTGCTCTCTTTAGTATTATGAAGTGGCCTTCCTTATCTCGTTTTATGTCCTTCATTTTGAGATCTAATTTGTCAGATATAAGTATTGCTACCCCAGCTTTTTTTTCATTTCCATTCACCTGAAAAACCTTTTTCCTTCCCTTCACCCTCAGTCTGTGTGCATGTGTTTTTCTGAAGTGGGTTTCCTGTATACAGCAGATACATGGGTCATGTTTTCTTTTCCAGTCCGTTACCCTATGTCTTTTGATTGTGGCATTTAATCCATTTACATTTAAAGTTATTTTTGATAGGTACTTGTTTGTCGCCATTTTTATTCTTTACCCCTGTGTTCCTTCTTTGCTTCCTATTTCTTCTTTTTACAGCAGACCCTTTAGCATTTCTTGCATTGGTCGTTTGGTGGTAATAAATTCCCTTAGTCCTTTTTTGTCTGTGAAGCTCCTGATATCACCTTCAGTTTTGATTGATAGCCTTGCTGGGTACAGTATTCTTGGATTCAGACCCTTCCCTTGTATGACTTTTTATATTTCATTCCATTCCCTTCTTGCCTGATGTATTTCTGTTGGGAAATCAGTCACTAGTCTATTGGGGAATCCTTTGTAGGTAACTTTCTGCCTCTCTCTGGCCACTTTTAAGATTCTTACTTTGGCATTGGTGTTTGCCAATTTAATTAGAATGTGCTTTGGTGTCGGTCTTTTGGAGTTCATTTTCTTTGGGACTCTGTGAGCTTCTTGGATTTGTGTGGGTTTTTTCTTCCCTATACCAGGCAAGTTTTCTGTCATTTTTTTCTTCAAACAGGTTTTCTATTCCTTGCTCAGTTTCTTCTTCTTGCACCCCTCTTATGCAGATGTTGTTTTGTTTCTTGTTGTCCCAAAGTTCCCTTAGGCTCTCCTCCTGCTTTTTAATTTTTTTTTCTAGAAGCTGCTCTACTTGGGTGTTTTTTCCTACAGCGTCTTTTAGCTCACTGATGCAGTCCTCTGCTTCTTCTAGTCTACTGTTGATGCTTTCTATTGAGTTCTTTATAGCAGCGATGTCATTTTTCATTTCTTCTTGGTTCTTCATTTCCTCTTGGTTCTTACACATATTGTTGAATTTGTCTTCCATTCTTTTCATCCACCTTATGACCATTTATCTGAATTATTTCTCTGCCAGGTTGCTTGCCTCCATTTCGTTTACTTCCTTTCTGGGATGGGTTGCCCCAGAGATGGTTCTCTGATCGTTATTCCCTGCTCTGATCCCCAGGTTCCACAAAAACAACTTTCCCCTGCAGTCTCTTAGAGTGTCCCCAATTGGGTGATCCTATGTATTGGGCTTAGTAATCAAAAGCAAGGATTTAAAGAGAAAAAAAAAAAAAGAGCCAGAGTAAGTTTGCAAACTCCGGCACTGCATGCAAGTCTGTGCAGTCTTTTTTCCCTTGGGTCTGAGCAGCTGGCACACTGTTAAAGTTTTTAGGCTGTCCTTTTGCACCCAGTTCAGCTATGGGTTGCTTTTTAGAGTTCCCTTCTGTTAGCAGCCCTTCCACATTCACGGATCACGCCAGCCCCAACGGCCCCAGATTTTTCTAGACACAGACTTCCCCATATCCTCCAGCTCCCGTGGTGCGAGTTTCTCCTGCCGGTACCACAGACCTCACCTTATCCCAGGCGAAATCTGACCTTTTCATGAGGGGGTGCAGAGCTCCTCTGAATCTGTATGCTTGAGCCACTTGGGGACCTGTGTTCTCGGTTTCACAGCTGTTCGCTGGGTGCCATAGTTGTAGATTCTTGGACTTTTCAGGCTTCTGATAACATCCACTTTCCCCTTCAAGATGGCGTGGTCTCCACGTCTGAGCCGGTCGATCCGAGAGGGAACCCAGTAGCAGTGGGGGCTGCCTGGTCAGGGAAAGCCTGTCCAGCAGTCCCCCACAGTCTCCTGGAGTATTGCTGTCCCTCAACTCACCAACAAACACTCCCCATGCGACTACACACTCTCCCTTTGTTCTCTCACACTCTCTCTTGCAGTCTGTCTTCCCGTTGGCAGCCATCTTCCTGTCTGTCCCGCAATATACATTTTAAAGGAAAACTATTAAATCAAATATTTGGGAAAGATTTCTGCAAATGAGTATAAACAATCTGCTATATTCAAACTAGTTATTCAGTAAAATTCATGTACCTAAATATACTGTATAGCACTGTTGCTTAAGACTGTCAGTTTGGTTAAATGTATTTTAATGATCACTAACATGAAAGAATATGTTAGTCATTACATGTTAGACCACTTTTTTAAGCTTTAATATTTATATAGTTTATCTAGGGATCTTATTAAAATATATAGTCTGATTCAGTAGGTGTGGGATGGGGTCTTCAATTCTGCATTTCTAGTGAGCTCCATAAGAGTAATAAGGTGTTAAGATAAAAATCCCCAGTGTGATTCTTGTACACTTTGGCAACTTGGTTTAAACAGATAGTGATGGACATGGCATTTGAGCTGAGACTTGAGTGGTAAGAAGAGCCAGGTCATATGAATATCCTGTGGAATAGCATTCAAGGTAGAGAAATATACAAATGCAAATAACCTGAGGCGGTCCAGCTTTGGCTGGATCATGATAAGGGGGATTGATGAGAGATGAAACCTGTGAGAATTTGAAATGGGAAGCCATTGGACGGTTTTAAGGAAGGGAATATGTAACATGATTTACATTTTGAAGATCACTGTGGAAGTTGTGTAAGGACTGTTTGTAGAGGAGCCGAAGGAAGTAGAGAGCCATATAAAGAGATTATTCCAGTTATTTGTGGTTACAGTGGAGCTGGAGAAAAATAGACGGATTTTCTTTCACTTATAAATTGGGTCTAGAAAACCTCATTCAAGATGGAATAAAAATTTAGCTTATGTTGCAAACAGAAAATGGTCTTAAAAATACAAATGTTACTGGCACAGGCCTGTCTTAGGACAAAACAGATTTCACCCTAACAATAAAGGTCAAAGTACCATCATAAGAAAAAGAAATAAGCATTTTCCCAGAACAGTTCAGGGCCATTTTGCAGAAATTGATTTTACTGATTTCCACTTCTAAATGGCCTATACCATGATGGAGAGGAAAAGATTGTTAACTGTCAATTGGTATTGTCACTCAGGTACAGCTCTTAAATTCAACTCATGCTTATATAGGACAACCACCAGTTTGAAACTTGAACTTCCCTTAAAAATATATATGATAGAGCCCAGCTGGGATGGCTGTCAGTTGGGCATCATCCTGTGCACTGAAAGGTTGCTAGTTTGATGGTTCGATTCCTGGCCAGGGCACATACCTCATTTTCGGTTTTGATCCTCGGTTTTCTCTCTCCGCCACCCCCTTCTTTTTCCTAAGCATGTCCTTGGGTGAGGTTTGAGGGAAAATATATGTATGATAGCGGGTGAGGATTGAGAAAAAATATATAGTATGATAGATACATGTTATATAACTTTTATAGCAGAAAATTTTCAACCATATATAAAAATAGAAGAAGAAAATGAACCCCTACGGTATGTACCCACCACCCAACTTCAACAGTCATCATTTTGTGGCCAGCTTTGTTTCGTTTATATTCTTCCTCACTCCTCCCTGTACCCATCTACCTGACTGATTTATTATGAAGCCCCCTAATCTCACTGGTTTAATTTGAAGTAAATCCTAGACATTTTTGAAAGAATATATAGTAAAATTCTTAATCTTAAATATGCCTATTTACAGAAAAAAAAACCGACTCATCTCACATAAAGTCAGAGGAACAAAATAATCCTCTTGTTCAGATATTTTGTTCAGATATCTTGTTCAGATATGTTGGTGAGAATAAAAAAAAATCTGACCTAATTCTATCCAATAAGGTCTTTTGGCTCTTAATAGGGATTCTTTTGGAGAAAATACAGAACTAAATCAGTGCTCTAGAATATCATTGGATTAGAGAATATTTCCAACTTTGTTCAGCTCTATTCTGTTCTTTCAAAATAATTAGCTTGTAAATTTGATACTGGTTTAAGAAGGTCTCTTAGAACCTTGGATCCTAGATAAGAACTGGCTAGTGTTATTGGCAGTTTAGAGGCTCTGGAAAAGAAATTGTGACACTTTTAGGGTCAAGACTGTAGCACTAGATAATCCCAAATGAAAAATATTTTCACCTGCTTTGTTCCAGTTGCTTAGTCTTTCTCTTTGAACATTACCCAGATAACTATTTCAAAGAGAGTTCTGCTTCATTTTAAATTTTGGACCAATTGGCAATATTTAAACTATCGCATTTTACCCATATGTAAGTCCCAATCACCACCTCTCTGACTCCAAAACCCTGTCATCCTAGGTCCAATAACAACTACTCATAACATGACTGGCTCATCAGACTCCTTTAGGGAACTACCTCATAAAGCCTATATATTCTCCTATTTTAAGAAATTGGTCTGACTTATTATATCTTGGCACACATGAGCTAGGAGCATCCAACACTGATTGTGTTAGCAAACCAGATATTGAATCACAGCATTATATTGCAAAAGCTATTCCTTAACATAGAGGATCTCTACAACATAAAATTTAATAACAAAAAATCCTATCTAATAAAAGTAATATGCAAATTGTCTGTACCTCCGCTACACCCAAAAGCCATGCCCACCAGCCAATCAGGAGTGAGCATGCAAATTAACCCAACCAAGCTCTAGCTGGTTTGGCTCAGTGGATAGAGCATCGGCCTGTGGACTAAAGGGTCCCAGGTTCGATTCCAGTCAAGGGCATTAACCTTGGTTGTGGGCACATCCCCAGTAGGGGGTGTGCAGGAGGCAGCTGATCAATGTTTCTAACGTTCTATCCCTCTCCCTTTCTGTCTGTAAAAATCAATAAAATATATTAAAAAAAAAAAATTAACCCAACCAAGATGGCTGTGGCCACGGAGCAAGCAGGTGGCTTGGGTTTCCCTGGCAATGGAGGAAGCCAAGTTTCCCCGCATACTCTGGTGGGCCCTGGACTCCACTCAAGGCTACAAAGTTTCAATTATAGACAATAAATAAATCCCAACAAAAATGGCTGCAGCCACGGAGCGAGCAGGAGGATTGGGTTTCCCCATTGAGGGAGGAAGCAAGCTTTCCACCTGCCCTGGCCTTTGCTCAAGGCTACAAAATTTCAATTATAGAAGATAAATAAATCCCAACAACAATGGCTGTGGCCACGGAGCGAGCAGGAGGCTTGGGTTTTCCCGGCGATGGAGGAAGCCAAGTTCCTGGCCTGCCCTGGCCTCCACTGAAGGCTACAAAGTTTCAATTATAGAAGATAAATAAATCCCAGATACCAGGGCCTCCACTTGGGATTTCCGGGAGGCATGGCCGGCCTGCAAACCACCACCAGCCCCTCACCCAAGCCACCCCACGCCCCAAGGGAACCCCCACCCTGATCCAGGACACCCTTCAGGGCAAACCAGCTGGCCCCCACCTGTGCACCAGGCCTCTATCCTATCTAATAAAAGAGTAATATGCAAATTGACTGTCACTCCAATACCCAAGATGGCTGCCCCCATGTGGTCAGAGATGGCTGCCCCCATGTGGACACAAGATGGCTGCCACAAGATGGCCAGCAGGGGAGGGCAGTTGGGAGGGATCAGGCCAGCAGGGGAGGGCAGTTGTGAACGATCAGGCCAGCAGGGGAGGGCAGTTGGGAGGGACCAGGCCTGCAAGGGAGGGAAGTTGGGGGCAATCAAGCCTGCAGGAGAGGGCAGTTAGGGGTGACCAGGCCAGCAGAGGAGGGAATTTGGGGGCGACTGGGTCTGCAGGGAAGGGCAGTTGGGGGGGACCCAGGCCTGCAGGGGAAAGTAATTGGGGGGGGGACCAGGCCTGCAGGGGAGGGTAGTTAGGGGTGACCAGGCCTGCCGGGGAGGGCAGTTAGGGGCAAACAGGCTGGCAGGGGAGCAGTTAGGCATCAATCAGGCTGGCAGGGGAGTGGTTAGGTGGTGATCAGGCTGGCAGGCAGAAGTGGTTAGGGGCAATCAGGAAGGCAGGCAGGCGAGCAGTTGGGAGCCAACAGTCCTGGATTGTGAGAGGGATGTCTGACTGTCTGTTTAGGCCTGATCCTCCTGGGACATCCCTCGAGGGGTCCCAGATTGGAGAGGGTGCAGGCTGGGCTGAGGGACACACACCCCCATGCATGAATTTTGTGCACTGGGCCTCTAGTTATTTTAATGTAATGGGTTGGGAAACCAAACCAAAGACCCTGGACTTAACATCTCATCTACAAGAGACCAATCCAAGAAAGTTACCAAGACTGCCTGGCTATCATATAATTATTTCATTTAGCAATTCTAGTGTTCCTTTGTAGACTAAAAAGATGAATGTCTTATTTTGACACTAAATATTAAAGATTTTATTAAAATATGGAATTATTTATTATATTATTTAATTTAAAACTTATATTTACTATTTTATCCTAGTATCAGTATGAAATACTTTATATTTTTATTAAACAGAAAGTACTATAAAAATCCAATAAATTTAATAATGGTGGTGATGGTAGAAAGATACCTTGTAGAGAAGTTTTCTTACTTGCAAAAGAATTATGTCTACACATCTTTGTAGATTACAATAATGAGAAAGAAGTGAGAATGGCTTTTTGTTTAGGTAATCCAAATTGGGGGGTAAGATGAAAATTTTTAAACTTTATTTTGATCCTTTTGTATTGTTTGTGTTAAGAAAGGTATTAGAGTAAAGAATACTATTACAGGGATGGGAAGAATGCTTTATGGAATCATATTTGCAATAAGTGAGTTATGAAAATTAGAAGACTAGGTTTGTAAGACTAGGCTTTTAAATCAGAAACCTGCAACAATCAGAGGTCCAACTATGTTGAATTGTTGTCACTAATAGTTCACATCAGGCCTTCTTTTTTTTAAGTTAGAGGGGTACTTTTAGTTCTAAATAAATATTCACACGATAGCAACTTCCTGACAAAAATGTATAGCTAAGCTAAAAACCTATCCTGCATGTTTCTTACTAGAACTTCCACAAAGACCATACAGATATTTCAAATATTTTATTTAGACACTTAAATAACTTGTCTTACATTTCTTGCAGTCTCCATTTTATTTGACATCTAAAGTGAAACATACTCAAATAGAAATTAGATAATTGGCATTTCTCATCTGGCATTTTTTTTTGGCAAGTTTCAGAGAGAAGCTGTGCGAAACTTGTGAGGGAAAAGAAATCACTACTATTTTTATTGATTTTAGTCACAAATTGGAAAAGAAATACATACATTTAAATTTATTAAGTGCAATAAGTACCTTGTTATGACAACTCCATTCAATCACTATGCTTAGATCAAGTAAGCCAATGACATACTGACTTCTTAACTGCCTGGAGTTATGATTGTTATTTGGGAAAAATTACAGTTCTAATTTTCAAACAGTTATGGTGGCAGTTTTCTATTAGGCTACTAAAAACTTCCATTTATATCATATGTAATAGCTAGATAACATGGCATAATTTTCTTACAGTTACATATATGAGTAGTTAACAGAAGGGAAACTGCCCTGTTGTTCCCAAACCAAGGGGGAAAATGTAAGGACTATATAGCTCATGAAAAATATTAACATTTTCTATCACAAAATATTGATAAAGTTGGAATTGTGACAATCTATTTTATAGAGCTTGACCTTTTAGTCAAAGGATTAAGATAACAAAATAAGGCTTTTAGCTTGGTATCAAAACCTATTTGAAAGTTATGAGTATTAAAAGCATCTTTCTTATTATGGTTTGATTTAGTGTAGTGCCTCATCTGTTCCTATCTTAACATAGTATAATGAATAATTATTAAAGTATAATTATAAAGCATGACAAGTTCTATACAGATATTTGCAGAGATATTTCAGTGCAAAACCTTATTCAAATGTAACTCAAATATATTTGTTGTCTTAATCTATATTTTGTTAAAGGCAAAAATTTTAATTTTTGCTAATTCTTAACTTTAAGCAGAGGGCTTGAAATTAAGAAATTTCATTCGTATCTACTAATATACTTAGAAAATACTTTTGTTCACTTTGTAAGGTCATTAGAACCTAATTAATCAACCAACTTCTAAGTTCAGTAATTACTATAAAAGCTCTTTATCCCAATTTAGATGCAGATATCGATAATTTGTTGTTTCATTTTTTTATTTCTTAAGCCTTTATGCAATATTTCAATGTCACATTATATATTCTCCTATAAAAATGTCTACCTTCTTTCTACCCACTACTACAATATATTGTTATATGTTTTCAAGGAAGTGGGTGAGCTCATTTGGGGGATGATATGCTTTGAAAGAACAGATTTGCCAAGCCATTGATATGTACTTAGAACCATAATAGTACAATGTGCAAATTAGTGGATTTATTTATTTAAAAAATATTATCCCACTTCCCTACTTAATGAAGCTAACCATCACCCTTGATTTAGTTATGTCTCTAAGAGGTATAAATAGCATGTAATGAAGCAGCTGTTTTAGTCATAAGATTCAATGTGAGAAAAACAAATATATACTGTATAGACCATGCACTAAACTTTTTTTTAAAAATTCAATAGTCTTTTGCCTATTTTTTGGTAATAAACAGTATCAATCCTTGTAGCTGAATTGAATATCTAATATCAGAGAAAATCTTCTAGTCGAATAACTTGTAAAATCTCTATCCCAACAAATTAATTCAGTACCTAGGAAGCATTCTATTGAAAAATAGTGAATTATGTTCTATATCGACAGCTATGGAAGTTTAAATAAGTGATATATTGCTATATTAATACAAGAATGTGGATTCAGGCCTCATAAATGGTTGGAGAAACTCATCTTCAGGACTAATTCATTCCATTCGATTCACTGGGTTGTGCCATGGTTCAAAATTTTGATTGGCCTTTTGTTATGGAAAAATTAAAGTACTGATGCAAACCCCCAAAAAACTTCTTCTGAGTTGGAGAGTCATTCATGGCTAGAAAGTAAAAAAAAAAAGTTAATTTACAACTGGCTAATAATTAATTTTAGACATTGTCATGGTATGAACACAGTTTTGAAAAATGATTTAAATTGATAGATATAAAACCAAAGGAAATGCACTATGTTTTTGTGGTGCTCTTTTATATGTATATTTAATGATACAGTGGTTTGTCTGACTTTAGTATAGGTATATATTTCAAATTACTTTCAGCATTAGAGAGGGAGGATTCAGTAGAGTTCTTCCTTGGTGTCATATTTAGAGGTTAAATATATCCAAATGTATCTAACTGTTAAATAAAAATTTTCAACTAACTATCAATATCTAGTCCTTTAAGATATCAAGTTTGGTATTTATTGCTACACATTTTTAATGGTGACAGTAGTAATGACTACCATTCTGTATACCCTTTATTTGACAGATCTTCACATTGATGTAACCCCTGGGTCACATATAGTTAGTAGCAGCAATTGCTTTTCAGTCTTAAGTTTCAACATCAAATAATCCTCAGTGACAAATTTTAAATCCTATACTGACTTTCCCTTGCTGCTCATGTGGTTCTTGGGCTATCCGGTACCCTTTATTAATTAACAAGTAGTAATTAGTAACTCTCAACTAATTAATGACCTAAGAAACAAGCTCAAATTATTTTTATTTTTGGGTTACTAAATGTTGATTGCTTTTATTGATGATAGACAACCATTTATACAAGATTGATGGCTTAATTGTAGTTAGAAAAGGGCTTCAAAGCTAAACAATTTTGAAATTCTTTTTTAAATCAAATAGTTGAGTTTGTTCAATCAAAAGGTAATTTTTAAAAGGAGTTGTTTAATAGATGCTTAATTTTATTAACTCTACACCTGCAGTTATTTATTAACTATACAAATATAGTATTTTATGAACTATAAATCTGCCTCTAAACTGCCAATAACTGTAAAATTTTAAATTTTCTTCAAAACGTTCTGCAAATGACTGACATTTATATATTTATATATTCATCTATTGTACTTTGTGGCATATTTAAGCATTTTAAGACTTTTATTGAAGTATCATAAACATGTAGAAAAAAGTGCTCATATAAGTGTACAACTAAATGAATTTTCCCAAACTGAGCACATGCAGCCATCACCCAGATAAAAAAAACAGCATGTTATTAGTACCCTAGTAGTCTTCCTTATGCTCACTTTCAATAAGTACCCATCCTCAAGGATAAACACTGCCTGAGTTTAATAACCAGAGGTTAGTGCTATCTGCTTTTAGTACCTAAGCAATTTTTAACAAAGCAAAGGCTGTCATTTTCAGTGTTAAAGTCAGATACTGTATTGTTTCCAAGCTAGGATTCTCAGCTTTTTTTCTGTCCATTGCACTTGAGGAATATCATACATTCCCATTACTATCAGTGAATTATTGTTACAACCTCTTGGCAGTACTATAGGAGTATGTAATTAGAGAGAAAATAACCTCAAGGTCATTCTGTTGTGTTAGTAGGGTGTCTCAAACTCGGCACTATTAATGCGTTAGGCTAGATAATTCTTTGTGGTGGGGGACTGTCCTGTACCTTACCCACCAGATGCCAATAGTACTCAATCCCCAGTTGTGAAAGCAAAAAAAACGTCTCCAGCCCTAGACAGTGTTGCTAAGTGGTTAGAGCGTTGGTCTGTGTACTGAAGAGTTCGATTCCCCGTCAAAAGCATGTACCTGGGTTGCGGGTTTGCTCCCGTCCCTGGTCTGGGTTCTCACACACACCCGTTTAAAAATTATTTTAAATTTTTATTCTCCCCCTTCCTCCCTTCTTCCCTCCCTCCCTCCCTTCCACTCTCTCTGAAAAGCAATGGAAAAAATATCCTCTGATAAGGATTAACAACAATAACGAAAATGTCTCCAAACAGTGCTAAACGTCCCCCAAAGGGAAAAATTTCCGCTGGTAGAGAACCACTATGCTAGAAAAAAATATATCCTTTGTTTGATGTTCATTACTTTAAAGGTTAATAGGTTAAAAAGTAGAAGTTTTAGGAGAGTAGCTTTCAGTCCTTCAGGAAAAGAGGGTTTTAGACTGTCAAATTACAGCGGGAAGGCTGGGGAGGGGTGTGGGAGGTAAGAGATCAACCGAAGGACTTGTATGCATGCATATAAGCATAACCAATGGACACAAGACACGGGGGGGTGAGGGCATGTATGGGAGTGGGGTGGGGGGCAATGGGGAGATATGGACACATGTAATACCTTAATCAATAAAAAAATGAAAAAAAAAAGAGAAAAAGAGGTTTTTAGTAATTGTCCCCCTTACTAATGTATTGGACTATATAGAAAGAGGCTAAGGTCTGTATCATCTTGTCATCCTGGAGAATGTTGTAGAAGGTAGATATTAGAGTACATGACATTTAAAGTACGCTTCTTCAGTTTAACTATAACTATAGGATTTAAAGGCAGATAATCTTATAATCTAGTTAGAAAGACAGGCATAGCTTTTCTCTTTCAAAATCTTAAAAATTTAGAATCTACGGGACATAGATGATTGCAAGAATTATTAAAACATGCTTCTCCATCTTCCATTCCCCTTCATAATCATCTATAATATTTTCTACCTGCTTCAGAAACAATAAGGTTTTTGGAAAATTTTAATAGAATCATTTCAATCACTCCTAAGGTGTGCAAGGAAATAAAACCCAATGTTAATTGTGTTCCTATTTGGGATTAAATTATATCTAATTTATTACAGTTTAGATAATTAATTATAATGACCCATGTATGAATCATTTCAAAGTTTCTTATCACTTTCTATATATCAGTAAGGGGAATGTGGAAAAGTCTTAAGAGGAAAAAAACACACAAATGCTGTAAAATTTTAGTTCATTCTGATATTTTACCAGAATTTTTAAAGGCTGTTATATATAAAGAATATACATGAATTTTGGTACTAATAGGACTAGATACACTAAAGTGAACTTACACAGGTCCATTTGTCTTCTGTTTTCTCAATCACAATTGTCTGTGTGTCACTACCTGGTGGTATATATTCATAGTCATCATACAGGAGTCCTAGGATTGGATATTGTGTCCTGTACCTACACAGAAAAAAAAGTTAGTTTACAAGTTGCACATGAAAATAACTTTCATTCCTACTTATTCACTCCTAATTTGATTCCCTTTATTAAATTAATTTTTCTCTGCAAGACTTTTAATGTTTTCTTTTTAAAAATCCCCTGTTAGTGTACAAAGGTTTACAACTATTTTAAAAAGAGTAAGGGAAGGTACTTCTATTTCTGGAAATAATGGACCACAGACAGCATGAGATAAAAAAGAAGGGAAGCAAATGACATAAGCCCTAAAAGTGCCTGGCGATTTCCTTGATCACAGCATAGGGAAAGGGAAGCCAAACAGATTTTAGCAGTCTCACCAAGTTGAGGTAACAAAATTTCAAGTAAAACATGCCAAAGCAGCCAGAATTTGTGGAGTAGAATAATAGACAAGAGAGAGCTACATAGATAGAGAGAGGTCAAGAGACCTGTGGAGGGTTGGCTACAAGTCTTTGAGTGAGTATGGATCATTGTAAGCATGTGAAAACGTTACCCAGACTTAGGAAAGAACCTCTGGAAAGGAGTAGTACGGCAATTCCTAGAACTCACATAGTAATGGGAATAGTTTGTTCCACTAATCAGAGCGGAAAAAACTAGTATAGGGAAAAACAAGCAGAGACTACATGAGATTAGCCTTAGTAGTGGGATGACATTAGTCCTAGACTATAGTTTGTTCTAACAGAGTTTAAAGGCAAGACTTGAAACTATTAAACTATTTCCAAGTAACTTAACTTTATCTCAGAATAAAACCACAAAATACTTAAAGTGATATAAAAATATTCAGAAATCCAGTGTGTAAAATCACAATATATGGCATTCAATGAAAAATTAGTAAGCATGCAATGAAGCAGGACTATATGACTAATAATAAACAGAAAAATAAATTTGTAGAAACAGACCAAGAAATGGTAGAAAGGGAATAAAAAGAAACAAGATAGAAAGGGAATATAAAATTTATAGTAAAAAAATAGAGGAAGGCATGAACAATATGAGGAGAACAATGAAGGATATAAAGATATACATTGAACTTCTTTACATGAAAGTTACACTGTATGGGGTTAACACCATTTAGGCACTGCAGAAGAAAATACTGTTAATTTGAAGATATCAAGAAAAATTATCCAAAATAAAACATGAGAGTAAAAACACTGAAAAATATAGAATATGAGTTAGCTATGGAAGATAGCAGGTTCCCTCAATGTGTGTAATTGAAGTCCTGAAGGATTGGCAGTAGACAAAAACAATTGAAGAAATAGTGAACAAATTGTTTCTAAAGTTTTTGAATACTACAAACACACAGATCCAAGAAGCTCAATGGACATCAAGGAAAAGACCAATGAAGACCAAAACAGAGAGGCACATTATTATCAAATTGTTGAAAACCAGTGATTAAGTTTCTTGCAGCCAGAGAAAAAAAAGAACATTACTCAAAGAGGAAAATAATCATACAATAAACAGCTAACTTCTTATCAAACAGTGAAAGTCAGAAGACAGTGGAATGACATCTTTAAAGTACTGACAGAAAAAATAATTATTGACTTACTATTCTATACATAGTAAAAATAACTGAATAATAAAGACAAAATAAAGATGGTTTTCAGATATTAAAAAAAAAAACCAACAAGAGAAATCTTTACCAGCATGAAAAGAAATGTTTAAGGAAGTCCTTCAGGCAGAAGGAAGATGATATCAGATAGAAATTTGGAGCTAAGCAAAAGAATGACTAGTAACAGAAAAAAAAGTGGGTAAATTTAAAACAAGATTGAATATTTTTCTTATTAATATTTCTTTAGAAATAATTGGCAATTGAAAGGAAAATTGTGTTGGGGGGTTATAATATAGGTAAAGGTAAATATGTGTGTCAAAAAGACCCTAGCCGGTTTGGCTCAGTGGCTGGAACGTCAGCCTGTGGACTGAGGGGTCCTGGGTTTGATTCAGGTCAAGGGCATGTACCTCGGTTGCAGGCTTCTCCCCACCCCGGCCCTGGTCAGGGCTCCTGCAGGAGGCAACAAATCGATGTTTCTCTCACATCGATATTTCTCTCTCTCTAAAAATCAATGGAAAAATATCATCAGGTGAGGATTAAAAAAAAAAAGATCATGAAGGGAAATGGAAGTATACTATCATAAAGTTTGTATGCTATATGTGATGAGGTATAATAATATTATTTGAAGGTAGACTGTGATGAAATAAAAATACTTTAATCCTTTGCAATTATAAAAAAGAAGTATACCTAATAGGCTAATAAAATAGATAAGATGCAATAATGAAAAAAAGATTAATTAATCTAAAAGGAAAAAAGAATAGAGGAAAAGTGGAACAAAGGCAATATGGGATAAATAGAAAAAAATTTTCCAGATGGTAAATTTAAACTCAAACATAGTAATCACATTAAGTATAAATGGTCTAAACACTCCAACCAAAAGGCAAATATTGCTATTAGGATAAAAACACAAGATCCAACTATGTGTATCTATATATATAAAAATCTAAGTGACCAAATGACTGGTCGCTATGATGTACACTGACCACCAGGGGGCAGATGCTCAACACAGGAGCTGCCCCCTGGTGGTCAGTGTGCTCCCACAGTGGGGGTGCTGCTCAGCTGACCTATGGGTGCCAGACACAGGGCTCACGGCTGGCTGGTGAGTGCCACTGCGGAGGCGTGAGCCTCTTTTAATTGGGACTGACTGGACCAGGATGAGCGGGAGCGGCAGGCAGCGTTGGACTGCCGGTTTTGGCCTGATTCCCCACAGGCCACGCCGAGGGACCTCACCGGTGCATGAATTTGTGCACTGGGCCTCTAGTTATTTATATATATATATAAAAAAACTTTAAATGTAAACAAATTAATAGAATAAACTAAAAATAATAAAAACATATTTATCATGCAATCTGTAATCAAAAGGAAGCTAGAGTAGTTATAATATCAGATGAAGTAGCCCTCAGACCAGGAAGCATAGAGGTTCACTTAATAATGATACAGGTGTCAATTCATCCACAAAATACTACAGTCCTTAATTTTTATTCAATAGGACATAACAATCCTAAATGTTTATGCACCACCTACTAGAAAGTCAAAATACATGCAACAAAAACTGATAGAAATTAATGGAGAAATAAACAAGTTCACATTATGAGTCGGACATTTTGGCATGCCTTCTAAGATAATTGATATTAGAAGGAGATGGAAAGTCAGTTAAGATATATTGAACAACATAAACTGATGGAAAAAAAAATAGACCCTGAGACAGAGAAGCATCAAATAGACTGTCAAACCTCAGAGGGAAGGCAGGGGATGGGGGGTGGTAAGAGATCAACCAAAGGACTTGTATGCATGCATATAAGCATAACCAATGGACACAGACACTAGAGGGGTGAGGGTATGTGCTGGGGGGATGGGAGTGGCTGGGAAGAGGTCAATGGGGGGAAAAGGAGACATATATAATACTTTAAACAATAATTTAAAAAAAGATATAGAAGCTATGAACAACAGAATTAACCAAATTGAGGTAAGTAAAATTTATAAAATGCTCCATTTATCATCAATAGATTATACATTCTTTTCAAGAACATGGAACATTTACCAAGAGTCTATTCTGAGCCACAAAACAAGTTTCAATAAATTTAAAATGATTATAATGAATACAAGGTATGTTCTCTGTCCATAATGAAAATAAATTTGGAATCAACAACATAAATATATCTAGAAAAGTCCCATAGATTTGGAAACTAAAGAATACAGTTCTGAATAACCCAAAAACAAATCAAAAGGGAAATTTAAAAATATTTTGAACTGAATGCAAATAAAACTACAACTTAAAATTGGAGGATACAGCTAAAGCACTGGTTAAGTAGAAACTTGTAGCATTAAAAGCTTATATTAGAAATGGTCTAAAATCAATGCCCTATGTTTCCAGGTTAGAAACTAGAAAAGAGAAGATTAAGTGGAAAATAAACATAAGAAAGAAAATAAAGATAAAAAATCAATGAAATTTAATATGGTAAAGCAGTAGAGGAAAAGCAATTAAAACCTGGTTCTTCAAGAACATCAATAAAATTGATATAGCTCCAACCAAACCAATTATCAAAGACAGAAATAAACAATTTTCAACAAACAAGAAAGAGAAGTTATCACCTCACATCTATTAAAATGGCTATTATCAAAAAGACAAGAAATCGCAAGTGTTGGCAAGAAAAGGGAACTCTTGTGCACTATTTATGGGAATGTAAACTGGTATAGCCAATGTGGAAAACAGTATGGAGGTGCCTCAAAAAATTAAAAATAGATCTACCATATGACATAGCAATTAATGTATATACACACACAAACACACAATGAAGTATTATAGAGCCATAAACATGAAGGAAATATTACCATTTATGACAGCATGGATGGACCTTGAGGACATTATGCATGGTGAAATAGGTCAGAGAAAGACAAATACCATATGATCTCCCGTATACGTGGAATTTAAAAAACACACAAATAAATGAACTCACAGAAACAGAGAACAGATTGGTAGTTGCCAGAGGAGGGGGCTGAGGGGTGGACTCTGAAATGGGTGAAGATGGTATAAACTTCCAGTTATAAAATAAATAAGTCCTAGGGATATGATGTATAGCATGGTGACTATAGTTAACACTGTATTGTATATTTGAAAGTTGCTAAAAAAAAGTAGATCTTAAAATTTCTTATCTCGCCCAGCCATTGTGGCTCAGTGGTTGCAAGTTGACCCAGGAACCAGAGTTCAGTGGTTTGATTCCCAGTCAGGGCACATGCCCAGGTTGCAGGCTTGATCCCCAGTAGGGGTATGCAGGAGGCAGCAGATTGATGATGTTTCTCTTTCATCGATGTTTTTCTCTCTCTATCCCTCTCCTTTCCTCTCTCTCTAAAAATGAATATAAACATATTTAAAAATTTTCTTATCTCAAGAAAAAAATTTATAACTGTGTGATGAACGATGTTAACTAGACTTAGATTTATACATTTTGTAGTATATACAGATAATGAATCATGTTGTACACCTGAAACTAATATAATGTTTTATGTCAATCATATTTAAATGAATTTTTTAAAAAAGACATCCTTTGTCTTGAAAGCATAATAAAGGAAATTGTGACAATTTTATGCCCCCAAAGTGTGATAACTTAGATAAAATGCACAAATTCCTTGAGAGGCACAAACTGCAAGACAAGAATATTCAGTCTTGCCACTTCTTTTTCACATTACTGGAGGTACTAGGGCAATTAGGTAAGAAATTGAAACATAATGCATCAAGATCGAAAATGAAAAAGTAAAATTATTTCTATTTGCAAATGGTATCATCTTGTATATAGACATTTTAAAGAAATCTAATAAAATTATTATAATTAATAAATGAGTTCAACAAGGTTAAAGAATACAAAGTCAATACACAAAAATAAATTTTAATTCTATACACTTGCAATGTACAATCTGAAAATGAAATTAAGAAAACAGTTGTATTTGCATAACATCAAAAAGAATATGGTACTTAGAAATAAATTTAACAAAATTAGTGCAAGACTTGTGCAATGAAAATTACACAATACTTTTTAAAGAAATTAAAGAGCACCTAAATGGAAAAGAATCTCATGCTCATGGGTCAGAAGACTTAATATTGTTATCATGGCAATAATTCCCAAAGTTTTCTATATATTCAATTAAATTCCTATAGGAATCTCAATGGAATTTTTTACAGATATTCCAAACTTATCTTAAAATTCATATGGAAAAATCTAAAGATCAAATATAGTTGGAGCAATCTTGAAAGAACAGCTTGAAGGCTATCATTCTTAATTTCAAAACTTAACAAAAAAGCTATAGTAATCAAGACAGTTTGGTATAGGCATACAGACCGACAAATAGATCAATGGAGTAAAATTGATAATCTACTTGAGAGTCTACAAATTTGCCCTTACATTTATGATCATTTGATTTGCGACAAGGGTACCAAGGCAATTCAATAGGGGAAATAATAGTATATTCTACAAATGATGCTGGGACAACTAGATATCCCCATGCACAAGAATGAACTTGGACCCCTACTTTACACGGTATAAAAAATTAACTCAAAATAGATCATAGAACTAAATGTAGTAGATAAAACTAGAAAACTTTTAGAAGAAAACGTGGGTTTAAATCTTCATGACCTTAGATTAGGCAATGATTTCTTACATATGAAAACAAAAGCACAAGTAAGAAATGAAAAATAATAGATAAATTGGACTTCATTAAAATAAAAACTTGTGATGCAAATAATATCAAGATTGTGAAAAGACAACTCATGGAATGAGAAATTATTGCAAATTATATCTCTGATAAGGTTTTTTTTTAATCTAGAGTATATAAATATCTCTTGCAATTCAACAATAAGAAGCAAATAATCTAATTTAAAAATGGAGAAAGAATTTAAGTAGTCATTCTCCAAAGAAGATATACAAATGACCAGTAAGCACATGAAAAATATTAAACAACATTAATTATTAGAGAAATAAAGCTCAAAATCACAATGAAATACCACTTCTCACTCCTTAGGATGGCTATAATTTAAGAGACAGACAATAAGAGTTTGGGAAGATAGAGAGAAATTGGAGTCCTCATATCCTCCTGGTGGGAATGTAAAATGGCACAGCTACTTTGTAAAACAGTTTAGCAGTTCTTCAGAAAGTAAACATAGTAACCAGGTGACCCAGCATTTCCACTCCTAGGTATATACTAAAAAAGAAAAAATGAGCATATATGTCCACACAAATTTGTAATAGCCCCCAATTTTCAACAGCCCAAATGTCCATAAATTGATAAGTGGATAAATAAAATGTATATTCATTAGATGGGATATTATTTAGTAACAAAAAGCAACGAAGTACAGACACATGATAAAATATGGTTGAATCTAGAAACATTATGCAAAGTGAAAGAATCCATTCACAAAATACCAGATTTTGTATCATTCCCTTTATATGAAATATCCAAAATAGACTTTTGCTGAAACTATCTATATATATAAAACTCTAATATGCAAATAGACTGAATGGCAGAACAACCGAACAACCAGTCACTATGGTGTGCGCTGACCACCAGGGGGCATTGCAGAACATGGTGGGCTTCGGCAGCAGGCAGCACAGCGTGAAACATGGTGGGCATTGGCCACGGCAGGATGGTGGAGCAGGTGAATGGGGGCACCAGACCAAGGCGGGGCACCGGTCGCTGTCATCAGGGTGAGTCTCTGGTGATTACTGAAAATTCTTTGCTCCCGTGTGCCACGGTCCTGCCCGGCACTTGCACCTGTTGCTGGCGCCAGTCCTGCTTGTACCTGCTGCTGGCGCCCAGCGCTGGCCCTGATTACTTGGCACCGTCAGCGGGTGCAAGTGACAGCTGCTGGCCCCAATCACCCCTCAGGGCTTCTCCACCTCCCGTTGCTCCTGAGGGGTGATTGGGCCAGCAGCTGCCTCTTGCACCCACTGCTGGTGCCAGCCCCACTCGCACTCACTGCCGGTGCCTGGCGCTGGTTTCAATTGCTTGGCGGCTGCCAGCCCCGATCTCCCCTGAGGGCTTCTCCACCTCCCCCTGCTCCTGAGGGGCAATTGGGGCACGAGCCGCCGCTCACATCCACTGCAGGCACTGGTCCCAATCGCTCTGTGCCATCAGCAGGTGCGAGCAGGGCCAGTGCCATCAGCACATAGGAGCGGCGGCCGTGGGAGCAGGGCTGCCGGCAGAGAGGGGACCAGGGGCCATGGCAGGAGGGGGCATGGAGGATGGGCCGAGGCCTGCCCCTGTGCCCACTGCAGTCTTGCGGCTCACAGTTCCTTTCAAGGTGCATGAATTCGTGCACTGGGCCCCTAGTTTATTCATAAAAGATCAGTTTCTATTTGGTAATGCTAAATTGTTGGGATGTATGCTATGGTCATATTGCTACTATGAGGGAAGATACTGCCTAAGAATGACATCTACACAGGAAAGAGCACAGCCAGGAGACAGAGAAAGTTTTCTAAAAATGTATTTTCAACACAAAAATCTATGTAAACACCAAGCAATACCAATTAAATGAATTAACTAACTCCCAGTTTAAGTTGGGTTTCTGGCATGTGCAACTGAAAGAGTCTTGACTCATATAGTTTGTTAAACAACCAGTTATTTTCTTTTTACTCCCATTGTACTTAATATATTGTAAATATAGGAAAGGTGTTCTACAGAATTTTATTGACTATAATAGTGATATCGTTTTGTGAATATTTACTCTTTAGTAGAATTACTGGCCTGCAGAAGACACCAAACTCTGTCTAGGGATATAGAGATAGGTAGATTAGATAGATAGGTAAATTATAGATAGATAGATGATAGATAGATAGATAGATAGATAGATAGATAGATAGATAGATAGATAATAGAGATAGGGATATGCATATATAATTTATACATAAATTATAATGCTATAACTTGGATTATAAATAACCAAAGTCATATTAAATTTCATTAAAATACATTACTTTTTAGTAGTAATTGTAGTCCTTCCACCACTGGAGGATTGGTTATGTGATGAATATATCTCTTGTCTCAACTTCGAGAGTTCCTTACAAATGAAAGGTAGTATAATCATTTGAAAACAGTAGAAACATGAGGTAAGAAGTATGTTCGATCTTTTAACAAGGTTGCTAAGAATAATTACTTGTTTTTCTTCCTGGTTAACTTTTAGGTGAAATGTTTTAATCCCATTTGTTGAATACTACAGATTCTTGCTTCATGGTACCCAATAAGGTACATTATATGTCCATGTAGCAATCCACTAACTGGTAGAGGATTTCTATATTTGAGGGATAATATGAGATTGAATGGACATAGTTCTCAAGATGATGTGAAAGTTTTTGTCCTAAAATGCTTGACAAGTATAGCCACAAGAGAAAGTACTGAAACTTTGATATGGAAGCAAGTATTGTTTTCTAACAGAAAGTAAATCACTGAACGTTACTGCAAGTACCATTTGTTCAATAACAACAGTACAACATTAGCCACCATTTTTGGTAGTTCCTTCCTTTGGTACTGATTTTATAACAGATCCTGGCTATATGCTACCGATACAGGTAAAAAATATAACCCAGTCCCTTGCTGAAGCAACTAATAATCTAGTAAGGAGCTCACAGTCTTATTGGGAGTTTTACTGCTAACAAGATAATAAAATCAATGTCTTAATATTAAATGCACAATGGCACTTATTTGTGCTTCAATTCTAGCTTTCATTTGAATTATTTCTCCTGAAATATGAATTTTCTACCTCTTTGCACTCACATTCTACTTCATTAATAAAGTGAGTCTTAGAAATGTGTCCTTCTCTAATGCATGGGAAGTATTTATCCTACAGGACTGAGTTGCATTGTTCCTCTGTACCCTATCCCTTCCTTTCTTACCTCTGACTGACGCTTTATAAGGGAATCCTTCTCTTCCAGCAAGCTTGTCAGTTCATGAATCTTGAATTGGAAATCACTGCAACTTCCTTCTCTTTTTGAAACATCTTTTTGATACTGATTTAATTGAGTCTAATAATTTAAAAAGAAATAAGAATGATTATAATTCTCATTTACAAAATAGGTAACTGAGTTCTAGAGAGATTAAGTGACATAAAATCATATAACTAGCTATGAAATGAGGAGCTTTATGAATATAAAATATGAATTAAAATGCAAATTAGAAATTTCTCATCTTTTTAAAAGTGCCTTTAATATTTAGGGCTAGGCATTATGTAAGTAGCATTCTTAGGCTGCAATTATTACAATAAAGCTTTAGATTCCTTCAAATTTCAATTAAGGAAAACTCAAAAATAATAATGAATATTACATCATGATCTGCAATTCACAAAATATTCCTCCTGCATGACTTATCTCAATTCTCACAGTAGCCCTGTGAAATAAGTATTATTATAATAAGTATTATTATAATATTTATTTACAAAACAGAGATATGAGATCCAGAGAGGTTAAATGACACAGTTATACAGCTAATAAGAAACATAGCTGCAACTAACTCTAATACAGATCTTCTGACTCCAAATCCTGCCTATTTTCCTCTTTAGTATATTATGTCTGCATAGATAGCTATTAGGTTGAAGTGTTATTAGTAATGCTGAGATGAAAAAGAAACTAGTGGAGGAAATTTGCTAGAGAAATCATTAGACTTTAGAACAAATTATATTTTGTTTCATTTTGATTTTTGGTCAGGATTGTACAGTGATATTTGAAGAGAAAGACCTGTGGTCAGTTTTTTATTAAAATATCCTATATAATAATAACCTAATATGCAAATTGTCCCCTTGACTAGGGATTCGACCAATCACTATGATGTTTGCTGACCACCAGGGAACATGGTGGGTATTGGCTACACAGCGCTGGCAGCGGGCATCAGTGGAGGCGCTGCCAGCCTTAATGGACCCCGATGAGAGTGGGACCACAGTGGGATGGTGGAACAGATGAGTGGGTGGCGCCAAGCCAAGGTGGGTGCATGTGAGTGGGGGCCCATCGCCCCTTTGATGGCCCCACAGATGGTGACCAGTGGCAGTGGTAGGGGGCAGGGCCATCACCTGGCTCGGAGGCACTGAGGAAGCTGGGCAGGGGGCCTGATCTGATGACTCAGGTGGAGGGGGGCGCGTGGGGGCCCAGGTGCTGCCCAGGGCCCAGAGGTCAACTGGGACCTGCCCTTCCACGCAAGATGCTCTCTCTTAGATCACTGGCCAGGCCTAGGGACTGCACCCATGCATGAATTTCGTGCACTGGGCCTCTAGTTTAAGTATATTTAGCTACATTTAGGAATCACTAAATTAAGAGTTAGTCAACTTGACCTAAAATTACAAGATAAGGTCATGTGTACTTATTCTCATAAATATCATAATAATTTTTATGCCAGTTACACATACATAATTCAACACTGCTTTTATGCTTGTGCTTAACAAAGGTCTTGCTATGTATTGTTACTCAAAGTGAAGTGAGGATTTTTATGAATCCCACTGTGGCTTTGCTAGATAATCTCAGATTTGTTCTTGCCTGCATAAGCATGCTGTAGGCAAGCTCACAAAGTGTCCTGTCTTCCTGCTATCAAATAAAAAATAGATAAAAATTAAAAACAAAAAGCCTAAACTTAATATATTTTTTTATTTCCTAGAGAAGATTAAGCTGAATTAGAGAACAATTTAGCAATGTTCCATACACAGTGATATGTATTTAAACAAAAGATTCTATGGCATATTCTTAAAACTCTACCTTCACTTGATTTTTCCTTGTAGCTTTCAATGTGAAACCATCATTATCTTAGAAATGTTGTGCTGACCTGTGAATTTATGCAATGTAGCATCAACTTACCCTTAGCTTACAGATCTCTTTATCTTTCTCCATTCTTAAGTTTTTTACCATTTCCATGTAATGGTTGCCAATCTCATCCATTTTAGCCTGTAGCATAGGGCCTGTGCATGTCTCAGAAACCTACCCAAACAACATAATTTTCTGTAATTGGATTGTTATGAAGGAAATAGATATTATATTACAAGGTTTATTACATGAAAGTCACATGATTAAGTGAAAAATTGAAATGAGAGCATTTTTTAGGAATTGCATTATACAGCCCAAATGGCAGTGAGATAAGACCTAATTGCACACGAGAACATCAGAAAGCAGTCCATGTATTTTCTCAAAATTAATAGGATTTTATATATACATATATATATTAGTATATAATATACACAATATAATTACAAATATACATAATATATATGTTTGTCAATGTTAAGATCACAATAGTATAACTAAGGTAATAACATATATTTAGAACAAAGTTTTAATACCTGAATTCTAAGATTTTTATTCTCTTGTTCTAAATTATGTTTACAGTATTCCAGTTCTTTTAATCTATATTCTATGTCTGATAGTGTATGTCGAAGAGAGAGATTGCTTTCTTCCAATGCTTGACATTTTGAAGTTGAGTCTTGAAGTCCTTGCTGTAAAGAAGATACAAGTAAATAAGACAAATGGTTTCTACTTTGGGGGAAAGAGTGCTCTTTTAGTTGATTAATTCTATTAAATAAAGCAAATATTTTTCCATGCCTAGTTTTCTTAAATATTGGTCCTTAAATTGTAAGTTAAATCAGCCATGTAAAATACTAGATTATTGCCCTTATTCTGACTTACCTGTCTTGAGTGAGAAGGAATCAAGACTAGATGAAATTTCATTGTACCAATTTAGCAATCTGACACTTGCTACTCTTTGACAGTACTATACCTGCCAACTAGTAGACACCAAAAATAACCATATGCCTAATTATTTATGTGACAAATGGAAGCTGAACAAAAATTTGGGACTGTCATGGGAGTAAAGATTAGGAAGGGATTAGCCTTAGAGACTCATTACAATTTCCTAAGAATCAACTCTGCTCAGACATCTGGAAAACACTTCTAGAGTTGACTCTTTCATTTATTCATTGAACAAACACATGTTAAGATCTAAAAAAAACCAAAAAAAAAACACACCCACGTGTTTTTAATGACACGTTTGTAGATTAAATCAATGAGTGAACTTGGATTTTCAATATTTATGCAGTTCTTGTCACCCACCAGCATAGGTAAATGTGGACTGTATAAACTTTATATCTAAAATACATACGGTTATCTTTTTCTGAGAGGCTTTTAGTCATTAGAATTAGCCAAGTCTATTCAATTCTTATAGGAACAAATTATTCCATCATATTTTAATTGTGTCTGGATTGACCTCATAACTCCAATGTGCCAGTAATTATGCATAGGAAAAGGCTTCAATCTAGTTTATCATCAATAAAAATGTCAATTTACCAGCTGCTGACGGTTATTTGCTCTCACTGATGTCAAGAGATCTTCATATTCTTTTATTTGAGTTTCTTTGAAAACCAAGTCTTTTTCAAGTCTTAACTTGTCATTTTCCAGCGACTAAAACAAAATTATGTGTTATGATTCAGAATTACAAAAACTTTTCCAAGTTACATAATACAAAGACTTATTTACATTGCAGATTTAAATAAATACTTTTCATTTGTAGTTGCTTAATAAACAGAATTCTTAAAAGATAAGCAAAATATAGATACAAAATTATTGAAACTTTAAAAACCTGCATATTGAAAGAGACAACTTGATGGATTGGATAATTCAAAGTGCAAGGAAACAGAAACTTCTGAATGATTTTAATGTTTTGCCTTAATCTAAAAAGAATTCTTGTTAATCCTAGCAGGTGGTGAATTTTCAAAGTAAAGTTTCAATATTTTCCTCAGAACCCAGAAACAAAAAATTCCATTCCAAAGTCCTCAAACAGTTATTCATTGTATGAAAAGCTTTGTGAATGTATCTAGCTGATGGCACCAAGAACACAAATTAAAATAGAAAAGGCTAAATGCTTGGAAAAAGAAGTTTTCAAGTATTCAAAGAAATTCATAGTATGCTTTATTATTACAGAAAATGGGGAAATTCCCATTCAATGAGTCAGTTTATTCTAATTTTACAAGCTACTCCCTGGCTTTAAGCAGTAAATTACTTTAGTGGTAAACTAATTAATAAGTGCATTCCCAACTTTCTTCCTTTTTAGTGGGGCAATTCTTTTCTCCTCTCAGGCTCAGTTAAGTGTTTCCAGAAAATAACTACTTTTGGATAAGTATAATGTTGTGTTCTACTAAATTTTTAAAAGGTAGACTGAGTGCCTTGATTTCTAAGTTAGGAAGGTAGAAACTAGAAAAACTTCGGAAAGAAAAATCAAAATATATGTACTGTCAAGTCATTTTGAAGATGTCCAAGCTCCTCCCGTATGTTGCTGAATGTGGACAGCACTAGCCGGAGTGATTTATCAGACATACCCCTCATCTGGAGGAAGAAAACAATAATTTATTTTTACTAGCATTTAAAAATAAGCAATATCAGTGATAGTGATCCTAATTTTCTTTTCTTATAAGCAAACTTATTAGCAGTTTTATTTTTGATATGGCAATATTGTTAATAACATGCATAAATAATTCAAGCAAGTCTCCTGAAGCAATCATAGCTATGTAATTAGAACAGGGTCTATTATTTTTTCTATGATGAAGTATCACCCTTTTCACAAGACAGAAATTTATCAGAAAATTCTCAAATTTACTTTTATTCTTTATTTAAAGATTAGAAAAGATTAGGCAAGTCAACCTTCAAATAATAGAATACACCTTCCTAAGTGTGCTGCCAAATGCATGGATTTTGTCTAAGATGAGAAGAAAATAATGCTAGTTAAGTTTAACCTTAAAGTATAGAAACATCTCAAATTTTAAAGAAGTTGGAGAAAAGCCCTTTTACTAGGAGAAATTACTTTCTTCAAAGGAAAATAAAATGTTTAATGAAGTTGTCATTTCTGGAAAGATGACATAGAAATACTTTTCCCTATTTTTTCCTGCTAAGTATAACTAAAGCCCTGGCCATTATGTACATAAAGACCCTAAAAAAAGAAAAGAAAGAAGTCTGGTTAGGAACACTGGGACCTGAAGAATGATACAGAAATGAGTTCCTGGGTTTTCTTCTTGCTTCATATATCACAGATTGGTTTTGTGGAAATCAATAACCCAGAAACACAAATGGGTACAAATAACAAAAGTCTCTAGAAAAGTCTGTTCTCTGTAGCCAACGGACCATGAAAAGGGCAGCCTAGTGAGGTGAAGAACTTTTAAATAATAATAACTCTACTCCAGCTAAATGCCATAGAAAAAAAAACTACAACTCTACTCCTACCCAAACCATCAAAAGCCAGGAAGGAAACCTACACTTTCCCCCTCACCAGGCCTTAAAAAGGTGCAACACCAGATTGGTGTGAGAAAAGGGTGGAAAGATGGAACTTTCATCCCCCCTGGGCAAAAATGAGATCATAAGCACTGTGGTACCAATTAAGACTATTCAAGGAACCTAAGCTCTCACCTTATTCAGCAGTAATGAGATACTGCTCCACTTCCTTGCTAGGGTGATGTGTGAGGATGCTTAGTGGAGAGTAAGGAAATGATACCACTCAACTTGCAGTGTCAGTGGAAGCCAAGTGGGAACAGTGATGAGGTACTCCTTCCTACCTATACCAGATCCTAAAAAGGTGGGTGCCTAGTAGAAGGTCACAATTCTTACCCCTGCTCTGGAGGAACAAGAAGCAATTTTCCTGATCAGTGTCAACAAAGACTAAGTGGGAAACTTGGACTTCCACCCCCAAGTGGCAGTAACAGACAGTACCCTCACTTCCCCTGTTATTTCCATATCAGAGGAAGCCTGCTACTACAGAAGATTTGAATAAGATCCAAAAATATAACATAATACCAAAATGTCCAAGTTTAAATTTTAAACAATCACTCATCATGCCAAGAATCAGGAAAATCTCAAGTTGATAAGAAAAAATGTAATAGATGTCAACATCAAGATAATAGAAATGTTAGAATTGTCTAAAACGAATTTGAAAACAAACATCATAATAATGCTTCAACAAGAAATTACAAGCTTAACACAAATTAAAAAATAGAAAGTCTCAGCAATAAAATTAAAAAATTAGAAAAGAAATAGAAAATATAAATAATAAATGAATGGAAATTTTAGAATTGAAAAGCTCAGTAACTAAAAAATAAAAACCTCAGTGGATGGACTGAAAATAAAGGGAAGTACAGAGCAAAGAATCAGCAAACTTGAAGGTAGAAAGTACTGAATCTGAACATCAGAGAGAAAATAGATTTTAAAAAATTTGAATAAAGCCTCAGAGACCTGTGGGAGTATAAAACATATCTGACATTCATGTCATCAAAGTCCTAGAAAGAAAGAAGAAAGGGTGGAGCTGAAAATATATTTGAAGAAATAATGACTGAAAACCTCCCCAAATTAGCAAAAGCCAGAAACATACATATTAAAGAAGCTGAGAAAAGTCCAAATACAATAAATCCAAAGAAACCCATGCCCAGATAAATCGGTCAGATTTCTTAAAACTAAAGATAAACTTAAAATCTTGAAAGCTATATAATTTTATTAATCAATGTCACCCCAATAAAATATATTGAAAGAAAATAAAAGTATATATCATAATTTGTGGGACACAGCTAAAGCCTTAATGACAGGATATTTATAGCACTAAATGCTTGCAGGAGGGAAATGAGTGAGGGGTAAAGGGGGTCAAATATATGGTGATGGAAGATGATTTGACTTTGGGTGGTGGGCACACAGTACAATATATATATTTGTGTCATAGAGATCTACACCTGAAACCTATATGATCCTATTAACCAATGTCATCCCAATATTTTTTTAAAAAAAAGAACATAAGAAAGGTCTCAAATCAATAATTTAACTTCCTATATCAAGATATTGGATATAAAAGAGCAAAATAAAGCAAAAGCAAGCAAAGAAAGTAAATAATACAGACAAGAGCAAAAATCGATTGATGCATAAATAAGAAAATAGTAGAAGAGATTAAAAAAAAACGTAAAACCTAGTTATTTGGGGGGAAAAATCAATAAGCGTGATAAACCTCCAGCAAGACTAACAATGAAAAAAGGGAAAAGACACAAATTACTAGTATCAGAAATTAAATAAGGGATAGTAATACAGACCCTGCAGACATCAAGAGGATAATAAAGGAATACTGTGAACAACTATAATAATATAAATTTGACAATTTAGATGAAATAGACTATTTCCTTGACAATCATAAGTTACCACAACTCAACCAATATAAAATAGATCATTTGAATAGACCTATAATTATTAAGGCATTGAATTTAGAGTTTTAAAAACTCCTGCCAAACAAATATTCAGGTCCAGATATTTTCACTGAAGGATTCTACCAAATGTTTGAAAAAAGAGAGAACCCAGAAATCAATCCAAACCATTATGTTCAATTAATATTTGACAAAGGAGGCAAGAGCATACAATTGGGTCAAGAGAGTCTCTTCAATAAATGGTGTTGGGAAAATTGGACAGATACATGCATAAAAAATGAAACCAGACCACCAACTTACACCATACACAAGAATAACCTCAAAATGGATAAAATACTTAAATGTAAGTCATGAAACAATAAAAATCTTAGAAGCAGCCATGGGCAGCAAAATCTCAGACATCTCTCATAGCAATATGTTTACTGATACATCTCGTAGGACATAGGGCAAAGGAAACTAAGGAGAAAATAAACAAATGGGACTACATCAAAATAAAAAAGAGAGCCACTGCATGGGAAAATATATTTGCCAATGACATATCTGATATAAGGAGCTAATTTCCAAAATATATAAGGAACTCATACAACTTTAAAAAAGGAAGACAAACAGTCCAATAAAAAATCGGCAAAGGATCTAAATAGACTCTTCTCCAAAGTGGACATACAGAAGTCCAAGAGACATATGAAAAAATAATGCTCAAAGTCACTAATCACCCAGGAGATGCAAATTAAAACAACAATGAGGTATCACCCCACACCTATCAGAATGGCTATCATCAACAAATCAACAAATGACAAGTGTTGGCAAGGATGTGGAGAAAAGAAAACCCTAATACACTGCTGGTGGGAATGCTGACTGGTGCAGGCACTGTGGAAAACAGTATGGAGCTTCCTCAAAAAATTAAAAATGGAACTGCCATCTGACCCAGTGATCCCTATATTCTAAGAAACTCAAAACACCAATCAGAAAGAATATATGCACCCCTATATTGATAGCAACACAATTTACCATAGCTAAGATTTGGAAACAGCCTAAGTGCCCATCAGCAGATGAGTGGATTAGAAAACTGTGGTACATGTACACAATGGAATACTGTGCTGCTATAAAAAAGAAGGAACTCTTACCATTCACAACAACATGGATGGATGTGGAGAGCATTATGCTAAGTGAAATAAGCCAGTCAGAGGAAGATAAATATCACATGACCTCAGTCATTTGTGGAATATAATGAACAACATAAACTGATGAACAAAAATAGATTCAGAGACAGAGAGCATGGAACAGACCCTCAAACCTCAGAGGGAAGGCAGGGGAGGGGGAGGAGTAAGAGATCAACCAAAGGACTTGTATGCATGCATATAAGCTTAACTAATCGATACAGACTGTAGGGGGGTGAGGGCATGTTCTGGGGGGTGGGAGTGGCTGGGGAGAAGTCAATGGGGGACAAAGGAGACATGTAACACTTTAATCAATAAAGAATAAAAAAAGAAAGAATATATACAACCCTATGCTCATAGTAGCACAATTTACAATAGCTAAGATTTGGAAACAGCCTAAGTGCCCATCAGCAGATGAGTGGATAAAAAAGCTGTGGCACATTTGGAATACTATGCAGCTGCAAAAAAGAAAGAACTCTTACCATTTGCAACAGCATGGATGGACCTGGAAGGTATTATGCTTAGTGATATAAGCCAGTCAAAGAAAGATAAGTGTTACATGATCTCACTCATATATGGAATCTAATAAACCAAATAAACTGATGATCAAAAATAGACCCAGAGTCATAGAAGCATGGAACAGACTAATGAATTTCAGAGGGAAGGTGGAGTTGGGGGGTGGGGAGTGATTTACTGGGGAACTTATATGCATAAATGGACACAGACAATAGAGTAGTTAAGGCCTGAGAGGGGCAGGTGTGGGGTGGAGGGGGTCAGTGGGAAAAACAAACAAATGGAACATCTGTAATTCTTTCAACAATAAATAAAAAATAAATAAATAGAATAAAACCTGATACCAAGTCTATAACTATCTTCTAGGAAATAGAAAAGGAAGAAACCCTCCTCGTTTCATTTTATGAAGCTAGTTTTATTATTATCCTGACGACAAAACTAAAGATAATACAGGAAAGGAAAACTACAGACCAATGTCTCTCATAATCTTAGATGTAAAAATTCACAGAAGGGGTTTAGTTTTTTTTTTTTTTTCAGAAATAGATCATGAATGCACTTTAGATGGGCATCCCACCTCCAGAGATAATATTAAGAATGTCTCCAAGATTCAGGTTCTGCAGAGCATATGTGTTCCCCATACCACTGTCTATTATACAGAATGTGTACCACTAAAAATAATATTTTGTTTAACTTTTACAAATATAACACCAGGTCCAAAATTTGGATAAACCAAAGTTAGAGACCAACTATCAAATTTAGATATTGTCTTCAGAACCCATTTTTGTAAACACATGTATTCTTTTTAGTCATAGTCCCACAGCAACTATCTTGGTCTATCTCTCCCTTCATTGTATTGGAATTTACTACTCCAGTGGTCTCCAGCCTTTCACAATTTAAGAAAAACATGGCACTTGCTTTTCCATCTCTCACTGGCAGGAGTATGGTGGGGAGGAGTAGAAAGCAGAAT
Organism: Ia io; assembly: GCA_025583905.1. Classification (NCBI taxonomy): domain Eukaryota; kingdom Metazoa; phylum Chordata; class Mammalia; order Chiroptera; family Vespertilionidae; genus Ia; species Ia io. The sequence goes on along the minus strand of JAJQQW010000001.1, from coordinate 33,925,465 downwards.
GGAGAAGAGGAGAACAACAGATGTAAGTCAGGTTTTGCTACAGCTGTGAGGAGAAACTAAAGGCATTCCACATTGAGGAGTAATACAGGATGGGGCAAAAGTAAGTTTACAGTTGTTCGTATGGAAAATAATACAGTAATAAATAAATAATAATATAAAAATAAACTGTTTCACATACTCACAACTGTAAACCTACTTTTACCCCACCCTGTATTTCTTGAATGCTTTCCTATATGTTAGTCATATTCTACTCGAGTTTGTGATCTGATCAAACTATAATATAATCCTTTTAAAATCAAAATACAGTATAATCAATTCTTGTGAAAAAGGATTTTTATTTGAAAATTTGTTATTAATTAAGAGAACCATTCTAACCTAAAGGTTTGTTAGTGTTGTTCTCACACCCACTCTTGACACCATCTCACCTGCAAAATATAGCGAATTTGCTGTTTTGTAAACTCTGACAATCCTTTAGGAATCAAGGATTCAATGTCTTCTGACTGTAAGAAAAGAGAATCTTATCCATTGAACAGTTACACGTTATTATTTTAATCTTAGGGTCAGCAGTCCACAGACTTGTGCATTGGGCTTATTTTTAGGGACATCAAAAACTTACCTCACTTTTCATGTAGTAGTTGCTACAAATTTCATTTCTAGCCTTACCAGTTCTTACTTTTAAAAATAGCCCTAGCCAGTTTGTCTCAGTGGATAAAGCATCGGCCTGCAGACTGATGGGTCCCAGGTTCAATTTCGGTCAATGGCACATGCCCGGGTTGTGGGCTCCATCCCCAGTGTGGGGGCGGGGGGTGCAGGAGGCAGCCGATCAATGATTCTCTCTCATCATTGATGTATCTATCTCTCCCTCTCCCTTCCTCTCTGATATCAATAAAAATATTTAAAAAAATAGATTATACTAGACACACCATGGGAAGGACCCTCAATTTCAGGCACTTTAGGGAAAAGCTTTGGGCAACCAAATGGTCCATTTTTATTTTTTCCAAAGAGCAATTTAAAAACAAGATGATGGCCTGGTCTCAGTTGGTTGGAGCATTGTCCTGTACACCAAAAGTTTGTGGGTTCGATCCTTGGTTGGGGCACATATGGGACGCAACCAATCTATGTTTCTCTTTTCTCTCTCTCTCCCGCTCTTGCTCTCGCTCTCTCACACGCTCGCTCTCTCTCTTGCTCTCCCCCTTCCTCTCTCTCTCTCAAATCAGTAGAAACATGTCTTAGGGTGAGGGTTTAAAAAATAAAAAAATTTTAAAAATCAGAATAAGAGGATGGCTTCTTAAATCCCATTAAACACTTTACTTCAGTGTACCTCTCTAAAACCTTCTGGAAGTTTTGTTGTGTGTTAGATATGACATTTTAGAGGGTAATTTTAAACAATGAAAATTTGGAGAAATAAAATAATATTAAGGGTTTATGAAAATTTACACAGAGCTGTGGTAATTTTTGAAAGATGACGTTGCCACAGCAACAATGAGAATCTTCAACTAATTTTAAGTGAGAGGCTGTATTAAAGTCAGTATTTTTAAAGGCAATTTAAAGCTAACTGAAAAAAATGAAATAAATACAGTATATCAATAAATTGGAAACAAAGATAAAAATTAGCACAAATGAGGCCATTGTGATTTGTTACATTGAAATCTATTCTTCCTCTATTTTATGATTTATTCCATTAAAAGTAATTATTAACAAAATGTGCATATATAATAGAAGTAATATTTGAAAAAATGCTTTAAGCTGCTATTTGTCATAGAATATACAAGGTTTCAAAGTACATTAAAATGAATTTGCTATTTATTTAGTTAATGTAGATTTTAGTTTTATAAAGCAAAGAATATGTGGTCAGTTAAATTTTAAATATCCTGATAAGCAAAGACAAATTAAATCATAAAATGACAGCTGATAAAACATTTTTGTGTAAATTATTTAAGATTATTGCTTTGACAGCCATTACAAAGATATAAATGGCTATATCATGTTAAAAGCAAAATGATCATTATTTCTTGTTCCATGTTTGATGTTTAACTCTTTTTACACTTACCTCATCTGTGGACTCAAAGTCTTGTTTGCTGCAAGAATGAAAAAAAAAGATGGACAACCTTAGGGAAATATATACACTGATCATACATAAATGCTAATGTTTTAATTACTTTATCTCACTTTTCAATATATCATAATAGTACCAATTCAATTTATAGTCCAAATAAATTTTTTTAAATAACTGAAATGTCACTTCACAAATGTAAAGATAATTTTCTTGTAACTAGCTAATCTGTTAAAAATAAACAATACCCAAATAACAAACTGATAGAATATGCAGAATTGGTTACTACCATCATTAACACCAGTCTGTTTGAGTCTGGATGTCGAAGTCCTTGGTGCTTGGCAATAAATACTGCCTGAATGAATAAATAATGATAATAGTTGTTCTCTATTTATACCTCCCCTTTCTCTTTGTATTGCTCCTTTTCAATGCTGATTCCAGTGCTTTCAAGTTTTATCAAAATACAGACTTGCAAAACAAGATTGAGAAATTTATTCAATATACACTACAGTATAAATGGCAGAGACAAAGTTTAAAGGGTATTTGAATATTTTCATAGGGACAGACCTTAAGTAACATGACCAAAATTTTATAATTAAAATTATTATATTTTAATATATTAAAGTTAATATATTAAAATTAAAATTTTATATTACAATTATTCACATTAGCTTATGAGTAATATATTGCTAATTGAAATAAATGGGTCACTCACTGGGCAAAACCTCTTACATGCGTTTAGAAAAATATGCAAGCTAATGTGGAGAAGAACTGAAGTTTCCATTTCCCAAGACATGACTGCATATGTGCAATCATATGCATGTATGTATACATGTATGCATGTGGTATTTCCTTTGTTGCCCTCCAAAATAGAAATTGTGGGGAGGCCATAGCCAAACAAAATGAAGTATCTTCTACTTATTTAATGTTTTACTAAAATAATCACATGCATATATTGAAAGGTAAAACAAGTTAAAATATGAATCACAATACAGTTTTAGTAGTCTTGCACTACTGATAACTGGAATCACCACTTTATTAAAGTTGCAATTCCAATGCCGAACTAGTACACAGGTCTCTAGTCCCTTACTTTTTTTCTACAAATAAGAAAATAATACAAAGAAAAAAAAGCAAGATGCACTGGAATATTAAACAGTAACCAGAATGGTTTCATGAGACAGCTTTCCTTAATTTTGACCCTGGAGCCCACTCCTTGCTGAATTGTAATTTGGAAAGAAAAGTGGAGACAAAAGGGGAGGGAGGGAGAAAGGAAAAAGAGCAGAGCAGGGAGGTGGAAAGGTCACTGTGGATTACATCTCTATTCAGCACTGGGAGTTGGTGCCTAGAATTACACTGGGGGGGAAATAGAGTGGCACTCACTTTATACCATCTCATCTCCTAGGTAGAAAGAAATGTAACATGGAAAAATAAACAAAACAAAAAAAAGAGAAAGAAAGGAAGAAAAGAGGGAAAGAACGAAGAGAAAGAAACTGACAACCTTATGACAAACAGAAACATATAAACACCTCTCCATCCTGTATGCTAGCTTTCAATTTTGTTTTTGTTATTTTTAGCTACTCTAGGAATTAAATTCAAAGTTTTGCAGTCTTTAATTACACATTTAGGTCATCCACGTATATTTATCAAAATCCCTGCATGAAAGTTCTTTAAAGACCTCAGATTAAAATTTACCTGGATGATTATTATGAAATAATTGAGCTTTCCTTGTCTAGCTACTTCTTCTACTTCTATTTAGTATAAGACTAATAAATTTAGAATATATTGAACTCTAATTCTGTAAATCTTTATTTAGTAGAGACTTTGTCAAGGCCACATGCTCTGAACTCTTTTGGGGCAATACAAAACACAAGTATTATCTTGTACTTTATACAAACATAATTGTTTCAAGGCAAAATTTGCACAACATAAAATTGGTCTAAATTCTGTGACATTTGAAATTTGATGATTCACATTTTTGATAATTTCTTAAAATTGTCAGCAATATTTTAAACATTTTGAAATACATATCTAGTATTGAAAAGTTAAGTGATTTGCCCACAGAGAAAGGCTCTCAGAGTATAGGTACTAGTCCCAGATTTTGCCACTTTTGTAGCCCTAGGTCAGCGATTTTCAATCTTTTTAATCTCATTGCACACATAAACTAATTACTAAAATTCTGTGGCACTCCAAAAATATATATTCCATTTTCTGCCATTCTGCTAAAAATATAGGTATAATTTTGATTCATTCACACTGGATGGCTACTGTTGTGTTGGTTGTTGTCATTTTTAAATTATTTTATTCTTTATTGATTAATGTATTACATATGTGTTTATTTGACAATATAAGGGAAAGGGGTCAGTGCTCCTGACTAAACAGTCAGGTATTGCATGTTTTGAAAATTCTTGCAGCATACTGGTTGAAAATGCTGCCCCAGGTCAAATGCTTCTCAAACTTGAGAATGTATCAGAATCCTCTGGGGTGCTTGTTGCTGGGCACTACCCTCAGAGTTTCTCAATCTGTAGGTCTGTTTCCAAGCTCTCACATGATGCTGATGCTGCTTGTAAGTATATGTCTTGCATCATTTATTGCTTATAAGAAATCTATGCTATAAGAATTATTTATTATAACTCCTATTTCACCAATGAAGAAACCAAGAAACAGAGAGGTTAAACATATTACCTGTTATTACACATCTAATATGTAACAAAAGCTGGGATGTGAATTCAACCTATGAACTCTGGATCTAGAATCAGGGTACTTAAGATTATGTCTCTATATGCTCTTGATTTGATAATGTGATGCTTTGATACAAACATTCACAGGACATTATTAATGTACTGAAGAGGAGCACCAAAACCAAAATGAATGTCTAAGGAAGACTTTGTAGAAAAGCTAAGTCATAATTTATAGCTAAAGAGTACTCAAAATGTTTTAATTCATCTCAAGCACTTAGAAGGTATGTGACCTTAAGTCAATAACTTTCTCTCTTTGAGTCTTCATTTGAAACTTTCTAGGGTAACTGTGTCAATTAGATAATATTTAAAAAACACAGAGTGTAGTACATAGTAGACAATAAATAATTAACTACACAGAGTGAGGGGGAAGGTTTTAAGGTATGTGACTTATACAAATGGATGAATCTGTGAAACAGTAGTTTGGGTAATCAGAGAATGTGCTGATTAGTATAAACAGTAATGAACGCATAGCTTTGAAGATGGGAATCATGTGCTAGCAGTAGGATTGGATCTTGTACCATCAATGTAATATCTTAAAATAAGTTATAGTTTATCATGTATTTTTTTAGCTGCTTGCCCAAGATGCTGCAATTGCCATCAAAATACATTACAAAAGAACATATATATAATTTTTTACTGATCCTAGAAGGGCTTATGTGATCTCTTTGATGATTTTCATAAAGTAAATTAACTCTTAAAATGAAACATTTGCTATATCTGCATATATAATTGTGCTGTTTCTCCATTAAAAGTACTAGAGTTTTGCTGTGGACCTAAAAAGGCTCTAAAAATAGTCTGTTTAAAATGCTAGAGTATTATAAATGTTTGATTAGGTACACTATCAAGGCAAATAATATATTAACCATACCTTCCTCCAATTCTCTGCAAATGTTCTAACAGGCAGTGATATAGATCTGCATTTTTGCGGTTTAGATCAGCCAGTAACTCTCCAAAATATTTGGGATCCAATTTTTCAGGGCCATCGTCCTGAATTATCACCTTAAGAGAACATCAACCTCAATTATAAACAATATTAAGTATTTCTAAATTCACAGATGTTTTGATATGAAATGAAAAATGTGAAATAACTATTAATACAAGTAACTAATTACGAAGTCATCTCATGAATCAAGCCACCATTTTTTTTTTGCACTGGGGTATACATTTTTCAAAATAGGATGAATTTAAAGTAAAGCAACATTGTGATAACATTTTAAATTTCATTTCATATAAGTCTAAGTGACCTAATAAATGCAAAACTTGGATAATTTATATAAAAATTCTGGAACATATATGCTTAAGTAAAGAAGTAAAACAAGTAAATAAAAATCTCTGAATTGCACATTATCACCACATGGCTTACCCATCTGTCCCATTTTGGAAAAGAAAATGTGAATTATTTGAATTATACTGACTATAGAAGAATTAATTTCATTTGGAATTGCATCTTCTCAGTGAAAGTTTGATTTATTAGTATATCTTAAAGTTAGATTAAATAAGCCTTCTCAATGTAATGTGTTTTTATGTATTTCTTATTGGAGTCCCTCCATTTATTATTTGGATTGAATAGCCAATCAATTTGACATTGGAAAGAGTAACATAGGGCCAAATGTAGAAAATTCTTGGGCCCAGGACACTTTTGAAATCCTAAACACAAAATACTCTGAGTAATATCCTAAATAAGATCTATTTTAATAACTTTATGTTGTTTGGTCCCAATCTTTTCTACATTTTTATCTACCTTGCCTCTGATCTCCAAAACAACACTACTTGGATGTTAATAACTTAGGCTGCATTTCAGACTATCTTTGATATTGCATGTGGGACCAAAGGTGCCCTATAAACACACATATTCCTAAGTATATGTATGATAAATATACTTCAAATTTGACCAATGATATTTACTTTTCAACCCATCCTCTGGATGCAGACCTTAAAAAACCATGCATGCTGAGGCAAATGGAAAGATTGCAAAATAAACAAAGATGGGCATTCATAATTATGTCTGTGATATTATAATCCATTTATAAAATAAAGATAAATGGGAAAAAGCCATACTCAATATACAGTATAGTATGATCATGTTTGTATTAAGATATACATTTTTCACATTTTTAAAGGTCTGAATGAATACATTACAATGTTATCTTGTCCATGTACCCTTTCAAGTTACTTTCTTAGAGAAGTAATGATTGTTTCCTAAACAGAGTAGTCTTCATTACACAGTATATTAAAATGTCATAGAATTAATAAGTTGTATGTATTCAATATAAAACCTTTAAAAGTTTACATGACCATAATAATACATTCTATTTCCAAACATGTTCTCTGTTCCAGAAATAGTAGATTACACTTTCCAGGGCATACATCACATTATTCTGGCCTCTAGACTTTACTCACATTTTTGCTGCTTCGAATACTCTTCAACAATTGCTGTGTATCCAAATCTTACCCATCCTTTGAAATACATCTCAAGATCCACTACCACCATGAAAACTGAAACTATTCTAGCCAACAAGGTAATTCAATTTAGCTCTTTGTGCTCAAATATCTTGAATTTTTTAAAATTTCTTTATTGATTAAGTTATTACATATGTGTCCTCATCCCTCCATTAGCCTCCCCACCCCCCACCCCCACTTATGCCCTCACCCCCCTGTTGTCTGTGTCCATTGGTTAGGCTTATATGCATGCATACAAGTCCTTTGGTTGATCTCTCCCTCTTACTCCCATCCTCCCCTACCTTCCCTCTGAGGTTTGACTGTCTGATAGATGTTTCTCTGTCTCTGGATCTGTTTTTGTTATGAATTTTTTCATATTATTTTACACATGTAAATCTTATTCTCCCAACACCCTCTCCATACCTAAAAGAAATAAGCAAACTTAAGAGTAAAAGAATGAATCATATTTTTGGTATATCCCATAGTATCTAGCACAATACTTATTGAACACTCTATCATTGCTCATTAAGTACTTGTTAAATTGAAAGTCATCTACCTGGTTAGAAGTGACCCCAGATACTAGCTGATTCTGGAAAAAGTTCTTTTTTTTTTTTTTGCAGGTTTCACTCTTATAGCAGCTAACTAAGAATGATTAAGAATAAAATAAAAGATAAAGAAAAAAGGCATAAAAGAGCATAGGCAACACTTCCTCAACAATATCATAGTAATCCCTTTTACCCATTTCCCTAAGTTCAGACCAGTAATTATAGCAACTAACCTGAACTCCTTGTAGAGTTGGAAACTGATATTTGAGTTCTACCTAGATTTCTAGATCTTGGCAGACAGATTCTTAACAACAGGCCCCCACGGGACACAAAGGTCTAATTAAGCAAATCTGTATTCAGAGTAATCATGAATACTTCTGATTTTATATTTCATTCATCTATTTCTCCCTTATGGACCATCTATATAGTCACCAAACTGAGTCTGTTCTCTATGTTTGTTTCTGTTGCAATTTTGTTTGGTGGTTGCCAAAGGGGCTTGGGGAACTGGGTGAAAAAAATGAAGATATAAAGAAGTACTAATTGGTAGTTACAAAAATAGTCACAGGATGTAAAGTACAGCATAGGGAATATAGTCAATAATATTGTGATAACTATGTATGGGGCCAGGTGGGTACTGGAAATATCAGGAGAAACATTTTGTAAAGTATATGATTGTCTAACCAACCAGTATGCTATACACAGGAAACCAATACAAAATAATATTGAAAGTAAACTGTAATTGAAAAAAAAAACAAAAAACAGTCAAGCCCGGCCAGTGTGGTTCAGTGGTTGAGCATGGACCCATGAACCAGGAAGTCGAGGTTCAATTCCCAGTCAGGGCACAAGCCCAGGTCGCAGGCTTCATCCCCAGTTGAGGGCCTACAGGGGGCAGCCGATCAGTGATTCTCATCATTGATTTTTCTATCTCTTCCTCTCCCTCCCTCTCTCTGAAATCAATAAAAAAGCATTTTTTAAAACAAGAAAAAAAATCAAGCTTAACTGGATAAGAGGAAAATCTAGCTGTCATGTTAATGTCATTCCATTGATCCTTGCTGTAGCTGGCCAAATAGATACTATTTTCCTTCCCCTTCTAAAACTAAGTTTTCCAAGTAGAAGGATTTTATTTAGCCAAGGATATTGAAGTACTGAGCTCCCCTGTTAGACTCTCCAAACAACTAATTTGATATGTTTAGTGTTTTGCACATTTTTTTCTAATAGGGGATTATAATCCCTTTATCGTAATGTGAAAATTCTTCCTTTTTTCCTTTAAGTTTGATTCATTTGACATAGTACTTCCATCATTTCAAATTGTCTTGAAATATTTATTTCTTTTTGCACAAATATTTTCCTAGCATTGCACTTCATACTAGTAGACCTTTTATGTACATAAGTCTTCACCCACATGAATCTTAATGCCATTACTAAAACTTTTACTCAATGTGACTTCAATGTGGTGGAAAATGTAGGTACCTAAATAGAGAATCACAGAGCTCAGGACAAGAAATGATTTATATTAACATTGTGTCTGTTCCATGTTTAGAAAGCAGTGTTAAAAATTACTAAATGTAAGTGATTTTATTTTGAGAAATTATATTAATAACTACTGTTGATTAATCTCTTACCATGTGCCAGGCATTGTGCTGTAAACTTTGTGTAAATATTAAATGAAGTAATGCTGTCTTGTAACCACTAAACAATATTGCCTCCCCAGATGACCTCTTCTGTTTACTTTCATTGTAATTCCAATCTTCCTGTGTTATTTTGGAGGTTAGTTGTTTGATTTTATTAGTTTGAAACTATGCTAAGTATGCCTGAAATTCAAATAATAAATTTTAATCAGCTGGAGAAAAGGTAAGAACATTAGAATTAAATAATTAGTTCTTTTGGCAAAAGACATGTCAAGGTGGAAAAGAAGGGAACACAATTTCACTCCTTTGTGTATATATTCATTCTCAGTTTTGTACAACTTACACTTTACAATAACATTTGAGTAACACTCAGTAAAATCCAAAAAACAGTTGAGTTCAAAAGTTTGGAGGAGAGAGGACAGGCAGAAGTCAGCTTCTCATCTACTGTTAAATCTTTGATAGGACTATGCTCAACAATAAGATGACATTTTCTAACCATGAACTGTTATGTGCCAGTTCACAATATTTTCCATTTACTAAATCACAGGTCTTTAGAGCTTCTTAGTTTTATTTTAACTGTTTGTAGGTGTGTTTTGAGATGTCTTTTTAGAATTTGCTCAAAGTCATGCTCATATATATATTAACACATTTTTTTAATTCTCAAAGAGGAATAATGAAAAATTTATAATAAAATAACATGACACCATGAAAATATAATCTGCAAACTGAGAGTAATAAGAGCCATCTTCTGGTTACCTTTAAAAAGCCAATATAGGGAGCCTCCCAAGCCAACTTGAGTTTGGGGTCAGAATAATGGTAGAAAAATGGGTAGAGGTTTTTTTGTGACAATAGTGAGTTGATAAGGTATTTGAGATATGTGCATACCACATATCTACTCTTCTGCCTAAGGAATGAGAGCTATTTTGAATGTCAATTTTGGATAATAGATTTAACTTTTTAAATATAAACAGGAAAGAGATATAAACTGTATTGAAGAATAGTTGTTTCCAGATATGCAAAATGTGATATTTCTCAAAACATTACAGAAAATTAAAGATTATTTAATTAGATAATTATTTGACTATAATAATGGCCACGCAATCCAACATCTTGTCTATGATTATAGGTAAAAAAAAAAAAAGCCTCAAAAAACTTTGATTAGAATTGCTGCCACAAACCTAAGGCAAGGCAACAATGTTTAGGTATGAAAGCAGAGATAAATTAGTGATCATTTCTCAGATAATTTGTAGAAAGGAAGTACTTTGTAAAGAGAAAACTTGGACCTCACCTCACTATTGCCTTGGAAGTTCTTGTCCTGGTTCCAGTTTGGGGTTTTGTTTCTTATTTGTGGTCTATGATATTCCAGGAGTGGAATTTCTTGCTACCATCTACTTTATATTAACTTTGATATTTAAAGATGATACTTTTGACTAACCATATTTACAAAGTTTAATGGTAGTGATAATAGAGACCTGCAGATAGTAGGTACAGAATAGTTACAGATTTTGGCTGAGCTATCTAAATATTCTTGCCTGCTCCTTCCTCTCAAACTTAATGGCACACATTTGTGAGAAATGTTGCTCAAGACTAGGGATAGTTTGTAAGCAAGATACAGTCACAACCCAGTAGTAGAGGGTGTTGGCTTAATTAAATTTATTACCACTAGGTAACTGGCTTAAGTGTGTGCATTTTTCACCTATTTAGAAGGGTTGCTCAGCAGATTATAAAGTGCTTAAAATGCCATGTTATAGAAAAGGTATCATACATAAATGCCTACTCCTCTTAAAGGTCATGGACATGTTAAGTAATAAAGTTTGTTCTGCTTAGACCTTAGTTGGTAGTAACTTTTTGTTACATAAAAACAAAAAACATCAGTATTAATAAAAGATTTACAATGTATAGATTTATTATCCCCCCCAAAGCTCATAATGATATGGTAACATTTTATTTTATTTATTTATTTTTAAATTTATCTTTATTGTTGAAAGTGTTATAGATGTCCCCCTTTTCCCTCACTGAACCTCTCCACCCTGTACCCGCCCCTCCCAGGCTTTCACCACACTATGATATGATAAAATTTTAGATAAATAAGGTTACTGCTTCATTTATTTTGCTTAGATTTGGGACAGTTAATAACTGTTAGAGTGACTGAGATCACGGTTAATCGAGTAGACATTAATCCCTGTGAAATTAAATACATTTTAGGTACAATGTCATTTGGCTAATAGGGTAAAAAAAATAGTGTCCTATTTTGTACCACAAGAAGAAATCTTGGCTAGAGAAAATGTCAGAATTTTAGGTTCTGAAAATTTTCACTGCTATTTTAATATCTATAGACATTTCAGTAAAACTATGTTGCATTATACAGTACATGGTACACAGATTTTCAACAAATGTTGTCACTGAATTGAATGTACTGTATAACAATCACAATTCTAAAATGAAGACTTTACTCCTAACAACAGCTCTGTACTTGAAATAAAACCCTAATTTAATTTTCTATATGAATAAACCTAGGCAGCAAAGCGTTTAAGTGAAAAAAGAATGGAAATTGGAGCCGAAAGTGGAGTTCCCACTTCCTAGTTTTAGATTAAGTATATTGCTTAAACTTTCTGAACTTCAGTTTTCTCAACTAGAAAATGTAGGTAACTTAATACCTACTATTTTTTTCTTTAGGTAAAATGTTAAACCATCATATAAATAATAGTCTTATTTAACTTAAGGCATATGGACAATTTGTTATTGGAATAATAATGATAGAAGAATATTTAAAAGATCGGTATCAGGCTATGAGGGCTGAAGATATAGTAGAAATAAAAAAAAAAAAAATGAAGGTAATGAAGAACCATGAGGACAAAGTGTGGGAAATACCACTGATATGATGGTGAAGTTCTCATAGATAATTCCAGGTCAGGGGTCACTGGGAAATGGAGAAAATTGTAAGCCTGCCAATGAAACTATGAAAAGATGGGGAGAGTGGCTAGAAGGTCAGTAGATAGTGGTAATACAAGTCAAGAGGGCTCATGTATATGGATTGCAGGGTTTTAAACAGAGGAGATAATTGATCAACAAAAACCAGAACACTTAACTGTATAAAATTGCATTGAGAAAAGAATTAGCAGAAGATACATAGAAAACCAAACAAATAAAAAATAGGAAAATATTAATACCAGCAAAAATAGTTATATAATCAAAGAACCACAAATTGGTTCAGCAACAAACAATACTTTCATGTCAATAATAACAAACACGGAATATTGATTTAGATAAAAATTGGGATTTATAGAATTAAATTCTATGTATCAGAGTTATTAAGAGATAACATACAACATCAACAAATCAAGAAATAGCAGCATAAGTATATGCATACTATTTAGGTGTATGGAGGTAAAAACCAGAAGAAAAAGCTAAGAGTTGAAAATGATTGCCTCTGGGGGATCAGGTGTGCATGAAGAAGGTTGGAACAGGAAATTGCTGTTTCTTATATATCTTTTACTATTTGACCTTTTAAGCATTACAGGCATTACTCTAATTAAAAAAATAAAAGCTATTTTAGAGAGCTAGTAAATAGCAATTCTTGTTTGCCATAAAACAAGAGTTCAAAGGAGCACCAGAGCAGGAAGTAGGGGGAGATAGATAAGGGTAGTGTTTGGAAAAGATGGGCTCAACACAGATAGGAATTAAATTTTTGGAAACAATAGGAGGGGACACAGGTCTGGACAAAAGACATTTATTTTCAATAATGGGGGTGAAGAAGGCAATTAATATGGAGAGGGATATGAATCATATGTTAATAAGTAAGGGAGCTGCTGAGTTTATAGAGCTAAACAGTCCAGAGATTCCATCATTAGTGAAGGACTTATGTTAAATAAGCACTGTGGAAAGCTGCCTGGATACTTTCCGGAAAACAAAACAAAACACACCTGACACTAAGATCTATGCTGTCTTGATATTGACAAAAACTGAATTTTCAGATGAAAAGCATCCAAGTTGGAGTATTTTCCTTTGGCAATAGCACTATCCAAGTAATCAGGACTGTTCTTTTTGTATCCTCCCATGACTCTTAAAGGTTTCTTGGAAGCCTTGAGCCAAGTGGAAAAGAGTTGCACATATGATATACATAATTATTTGAGTCTTCCTAATAACCACCACCTGTATGACAACTTGTAAAATGAGTTCAGCTGAGTTTTCCCCTCTCACTAACATATGTGAAATTATCTATTTCTTGCAAATGGCAGGGAAATTATCACAGTGTGTTATTCTTAATGTCCCCAGGAAAGAAATGTGATCAGTGATGTTTTGAATTTGAAACCAAAATGATGATGTTTCTAGGGAAAACCATGGAAAACATACATAGATTAGTTTTCTAAAAAATATTTTGAAACCAGGTTTTTGCACATCTTATTTTCAAAAATATTTTAATATATTTTACTTTGTGGAAAGCACTTTAGTTTTATTTAAAAATATCATTACAATGAGAAAATATCAATATAATTTCTTATATTTATGCTTGGAAATATTTGTGGCATAGGGTTTGGGGAGGGAGAAGATAGAAAATTGGACATTCATTTGAGTACCTACTTTGTGCTTGACACTAAGCCAGGTATTTTAGATATTTTATCTCATTGAACTGTATTGTATATATACTACACATTAAGTATGATTCTCCCTCTTTTATAGATGGGGAAACTGAGGTTCAGTTTAGTTAAGTCAGTTACTTCAGTCCAGTTAAATCAAACACCTAAGATCATACAGCGCAGGCTTTTATAACCCCAAATAATTGAATTTAAAGTCCATAATTTATTATGCTACCTCCAATTACAATTGAACTCTAAACACAAACTACAAATGGGCCAACCTTTAGTTTTAAAAGAGCCTAACTTGCTTCTGTTCTATTAATCCTTAAAGAGACTCTTCTGCCATGTGGAAGAGACATAAACACCAAGGAACGTAGGTGAGACAACTTACTCCCTGTCATCCCTTGTCCATGGGATCTGCACAGCTAGGTTACTCTTCACTCGGACCAAGAATGGATCCAATCCTATGTAACCCCATACAAGTAGAATTACCACATCTAAGATTTCTAGGGCACTGTTCTATTTTCAGCAGCACTTCAACTTTATCATCAGAAGCTATTGAAAAACTAGAAAAATGCTATCTATACAAAAAAGCCACCAGCATTTGACAAATCTCAAACTGAAGTATGAATAATAAAATAGAAAGTAATATATTAATTACCCAACTCTACCCATTTTTTAAATAGACAATATTTGGTCTGGTCAAATATATTATTAGTTGTACTGAGCTAATGAAAGAATATAGCATCACCATTGCCACTAGGCAAGATTCTTAATCCTAGCATATTATTCCCGTCTCTGATAATTGCCCCTCACTCCCTTCCTACTGTCATGACACCTTCTTCATCTGATCACTGTGAGAATAAAATTAATCAGTATGCCAATCTGTCTTGTACAAAGCTGCTAGGATTAACCTCCTAAAGCACACCTATCAGTGTTTTCCTACGTAATAACCTTCACTCACTCTGCACTGCCTACCAAATAAAGTTCAACATTTTAAACTTAACATTTGAGCCTCATGATCTAGTACTCCTCATTCTGTCTTCCTTTCCATTCAAACAAAACCATTAAATGAAAACCAATTCTTGAAGCCCAAAATGTAAATTCCCAAACTTATAACCTTTTTCATGTAATTCCCTCTTACGATGTCAACTCTATGCCACACCATAATACCACATATAAAAATTGGCTCACTCTTCAAAGCCCAGTTCAATTCCTGCCTCCGCAACAAAGCTTTCCTTAACCTTCTAGCTGAAATTAATTTTTTCTCTCTTCTGTTCTCAAAGCACATTGCTTGTTCCTTTTTTATGATGGAAGACACTTAGTTTTGTGTTTTGTTTTAAGTTTGCCATTTCCCTATTAGATAGTAAACACCTATAAGAAATGTGATAATGCTTTACCCACTTTAGTATTTTTCATAGTACCTGGCATGAAGATTTAATGTTTATAAATAATAATTGCTACTAAAAACTAAGAACTACTGTTTTGTTAAGTACTTACCAATGGCACTCAACTATGGTAAGTGCTTAACATACAAAATATAATTTATTCTTAGAATAGCCTGTAAGAAATGGATGATGTAAAATCTTTATTTTAAAATGAAGAAACTGAAGCAAATTATAAGATTTAACTATATTTCAAGTGACTTAATCTAATAAGATGGTTCAGAGAAAATATAATTCTAGGCCTTTATAGATTGAAAAAAGGTGGATTTTTAAATTAATTGTGGTTCTTTTTGACAAATACAGATAAAGTGCATATTTCAAATTTATAGCCCATAGAAATAATATCATGTATATTTAATATAAAACAATCAAATTCTTATGTGGACAGCTTCCTTTATTTTTTCTTATTCATTTCCTTTTGTCTTTTACTAGGAATTGCCTATGAAAGGGTCAATTTGAGCAAGTTATTCTTTACTAGAAAAAACTTCTGAAAACATACAAATGATGTTGATTCTTTATTGTTCAAGTTATTATTGTTAACTTTATGAAGATACAAGAAAATCTTTTTTCCTTTGGGGGAAATTTTATTGAATTCTATTTTTATTTGATCAGGTGGCTGTGACCATCCAAATACTTTTTCCTTTAATACTTGCATAACAGATGTTTACAAGATTCCAAAGTTTTCAGAACATAAATTAGTCACTGACAATTATATTCCAAGAGATTAATGCTTAGCAAGTAAATTTTAGTTTCTATTTTGTTTATGTAATATACAATAAAATGTATATATTCTAACTTGACTTAATATACCATATTTTCTTTTTTTAATTTCTTTATTGATTAAGGTGTTACATATGTGTCCTTATTCCCCTATTACCCCCAATCCCCCCACTCATGCCTTCACCCTCCTGTTGTCTGTGTCCATTAATATACCATATTTTCAAAGAAGACATATGTAACAGGAAGTAATTACCAGCCTGTGAAATGAAACCATTATAATAATCTTCAATAATACCATTTGCAAATTACTGTTCATTTAAGTACCATAACTCATGAAAGTATTTCATGTTTAAAAATATTTAATGTTTTACAACCATTAGACCCAATTTAGACCTGAGGATCAGCTATAAATCAGGAGTTTATTAATCAATTCATGACTTCATAGATTTAATTCATTAAAGGCCTGAAATATTTTGTCTTCTGAGAGGAAAAGGAAATTTAGTTTTAAAAATACTGTAACAAAATACAAATACTAGTTACATAATTCTTCAATATTTTGATGAAAATTTAATATGGGTACTTGTACAGAGTGAGAAGTGTTTAAGGGTATTATTTCAATTTTGTAAGATATCAGTTAATTAAACTTACCTGTTCATGTATATGGCTTGATTCACCATGGCAAAGGTCATTTCCAATGCTTGTAGATATTGAGTCACCACCTGTGATAGTTTGGATTTGCTGGCTAGAATGGGATTGTTGACAGTGCGGAGAGTGGATGATCTGGGGCTGTTGGACAATGTGATGATGGCACTGAACCTGAGGATAGAATTCCTAAAACACATACATATGCCAAAAAGAGTAATTGAGAATAAAAATTACTGATCAAGAAAAACACAACTGAAACTATTTTAAAATTTTAATGTGTTCTTTCACAATATATTTGAAGCCCTAGGATTTGTAGCTTTACTAAGTGATTTTTTTTTCTGTTTCTTTTCTTTTCTTTTATGTTTTAAATTTTATTGAATTTATTGAGGTAACATTGGTTAATACAATTATATAGGGTTTAGGTGTACAATTCTATAATACATCATCTGTATATTGTATTGTGTGTTCACCATCCCAAGTCAAGTCTCTTCTGTCGCCACTTATCCCTCCATTACCCCCTTCAACCTCCCCCACCCCTTTCTCTCTGGCAATCACCATACTGCTGTCTGTGTCTATGAGGTTGTTTGTTGTGGTTTTTTTTTTTTTTTTTTACATAATCCCTTCACCCTTTTCACTCAGTTCCCCAACACTCCTCCCCTCTGTGCCTATGGGTCTGTTTCTATTTTATTTATTTTGATCAATTTCAAAGTATTCCATTGGGGGAAATTTTATTGAATTCTATTTTTATTTGATCAGGTGGCTGTGACTATCCAAATACTTACCTAAATGGGTCAGGGACTTGCATGTTCTGATTAAATTAATATTCCACTAATAGTTATCACTAAAACTATAATGAATATTAATATTAAATCCTCTTTTTTAAATTTCTTTATTGATTGTGGTATTACATATGTGTCCTTATTCCCCCATTACCCACCAAGCCCCCATTCATGCCCTTACCCCCCCTGTTGTCTGTGTCCATTGATTAGGCTTATATGCATGCATATAAGTCCTTTGGTTGATCTCTCCCCCTTACCCCCACCCTCCCCTACCTTCCCTGAGGTTTGAGGTTCTGGTCGATGTTTCTCTGCCTGTTAAATTCACTTTTTTGATGATTCAACAGATACTTCAGCACCTAATTACCTAATAATACTCTAGTTCTGAAACTGTAGATGGATTATAAAATTAGAAAGTAATATAATGTAGTGATTTTCAATGTTAGAAATTACAGTGGGGGTAGAGAAAGTTCTTACGCTTCTGAAAATTGAGTATGAATTAAGAAAAATATTCAAAAACAGTGACTGAAAATTCAGATCCAGAAAATATGGATTCTAAGTCTGACTTTATCACTTACTGTGTGATCTTGAAAAACTGTATATACAGTCTTTATTAGCCTCAGTTTCCTCCTTTGTAAAAGTGGAAACAATATGTGTCACATTGGGTTGCTACGAAGAATAAAGGAACTAATGGATGATTATCTTAAAATTACACAACTAATCAGTGGCAAAATTAGGACTGGAACTCATGATTTCTATATCAGAGTTCTTTCAGAACATTAAGTTAAATATTTACTGCCCTTAAAATATTCTGGAACTTGTTTTTTAATTAAATCTTTGCTATCTGCTTGTTCATTTGTCATGGAGTTTTTTCCCCCTCATAAGTATAGAGCACAGAATAAAAAAAGTTATCTGGTTATTTCAGTTTGAGGGCTTTCAGGTTTATTTGAATTTCCTTCATTTTTTGTGAATGTTCTACTTTGATAACAGGCAATTTTCAAATAAAAAAATAATACTTTTTGACTTATAGTGATATATTCATGCACATACAATGAACTGTAAAAGTATAAATTCAGTGCTCTGTTTCCTTTGACTGTGAAAAGCTCACCTGTATTAATAAAAGAAAACATTTCAGAACTTCATTTTTTGTATGGAACAATTTTAAACTATGTTAAATGGAAAAAGCAAGATGTGTAAGAATGAATATAGTATGCTCCCTTTGTATAACATTTTTTTAAGTGTACATATATGTATATTTACAAATATATATGATGGCTTTGAAATGCACAGAGCAGAACACTTTTAAGAGTGGCTGCCTGGGAAAATGAACAGAGGGACAAGAGGATCAGAATAGATAGGCTATTTATTCACCGTATGCATTTTTATTCTCTTTTTATACTTTTTTTGTGCCTCTTAATACATTTTATGCCTTGATGTTTTTAACTATGTGTATAAATTATCTCATTTTGGAAAAAGTATTTTGAAAGAAAGAAAATATTTAAAGAAACACATTTTACAAATAGAAACTGCCTTGGTAGACATATAGATAATAAAGATCTAGAATCAGTTCATAGAATCATTTTCTATAGGCTCTTTTCCAATATGACTTACTTTACAAATATACCAGCACTAAGATGTCTACAGTTTAGAAGTCTGGCTGTATACTTATCAGGAACTCTTATACAAATTCAGGGGGTAAATATATTATCTGTTCTTTTATGTTACAAAATACCTTCATACATTGGATTAAGATAAAGTCAGGGTGAAAGTCTGAACTCTGGGAAAACTTTCACTCAGTGGGAAGCTTGTACACTACTGAAATAGAATTTCTCCTGAAAAAAAAAAATGTGTTTCTTCAAAAAACAAGTTAGGAAACACTGAAAGGACTTATCAATAAAGAATAATAAAACAAAACCCATTTCTCACTCATCTTCCTTTATTAAAGTATCCATTGCCTCTTGAATAGAATGGGAATAGCCTCCCCATCTGGGGTGCCTTGTAGCTTCCCTGAACCTATCTGTCCTCTTGCCCACTCATTGGAACCACTGAAGTCTTAGCAGGTACTCGGTTTTCAATTCTCACACATGACTACTAAAATTGTTGTTCTAAGGCAAGATATTCATATATCACTCATACTTTTGAAGCATACTATAAGCTGAGTTTTTAACCTACAAGTGATCAAACACTTTTGATTTATCCTATTTTTTTCCTTCTTCGATAGAGGGAAAAACATAGAATACAATTCATATGAATTGGATAACATCTTGCAACTGATAACATTTTAACAACCTTCTAATGCAAAGACTTCTTTCTTGGACAGGTCCCATCTCCTAAAAGCTAGTCTTATTTGAATTAGTCTCATGTCATATTAAACAGGTTTGTACAGATTCTGGCTTTATCCAGTTCATCTCACTGTATTTCTATCACTGAGGAAACTCAACTACGACAAAGCAGTTGTAGTTTATCCTATATGAATGGCTCCTTTTACCTTGGGCAATCTCCATGGTAGTTCCAAAACTCCCAAATCATTTAAGTCATTCATAAGAAAAGTTGAAATATAAATATAAATATATAAGTTAATAGTAAGTAGCAGCAGTGTTCTCTTAAAGGGGTTCTTCTTTAATTAATCCAGATGCAAAGCAATAATAATGTACAGGGTGTTCAATACTTTCCTCTAGGGACAAAAATTTAGAAAACGTTTATTTATTCTCTTTGAAACAAGAAGTTGGAAGCAGCATGAAATGATGTTCCTTAACCATTCCTTGCTGTTGAAAATGTGCCAAACTTATTGTTTTGGCAGTTCAGTTGGATAAAAGAAAAATGATATAATTTGATAGCTTGAGGAAAGTGCCCCTTGAAGAACTGACATAGTTGATGAAATTTTTCTATTTGGAATCATAATGTTCAGAAATATCTTGCTTGTTCCTTTGGAAGATATGTGTACTGTACCCTTTGGACTACACCCAGTTTTACAAGCAGCCCAGAATTTTAAAGATTTAAATGTTTATAAATCTGAGCTTACTCTATTTCATTTTTATTGGACAACATCTAAGTAATATGCATTAGTTCCTATAAATATGGTAACAACTGCCCATAAATGCTCAGAAAAATAATATGTGTTCTCATACCAAGAAAATTAAAAAGAAAAATTTGGTATATTTTAATGTTTCATTCATATATGAAAAATATATTTTGTGATTGAAATTCATTCAGTATTATTTAACTGTCTGTTTTTTGGCTGAACTGTGCTCCTTGCTCCCCCTAAAAGATATGCTAAAGTCTAATCCACAGTACCTCAGAATGTGACATTATTAAGAAACAGAGGTATAATCAAGTTAAAGTGAAGTCATTAGGATGGATCTTAATCCAACATGACTAGTGCCTCATATAAAGGGACAGACATGCACAAAGGGAAAAGGATTTGAAGACACACAGAGAAGATGCCGCTTAAGGATCGAGGATTAAAGTTATGCATCTATAAGTGTAGAAACATTTACCTCCAGAATCTAGAAGATAGGTATGGAAGTTTCTTTCCTAAAGTTTTCAAAGGGAGCATGGCCTTGCTGACACTGAGATATCCTAACTCTAACCTTCAGAACTGTGATAAAATAAATTTCTGTTTTAAGCCATCCAGAGTTTGGTAGTTTGTTACAGCAACCCTAAGAAATTAACACACTGTTTAGTTCAAGAATGTCCAGGAGATAACTCTCAGGTTTTGTGTGGGCTAGGCATACTTGAATCCACCAAGCAGGTCATGTGGAAACCTCTGTAGGTTGCAGTAACAACTCTGCTTTCAAGGACTGGATCTTCAAAGCTGCAGTTTTGTACCCTGTACTTCAAGCATGTCAAACTCAAAGGCTAACGCAGGCCAAATAAACAAGGTTTAAGTTTACGGTACGTGGGCTGCAAAAAAACCAAAAGCTTCAATTTTCATAGAAACGTAGGTTTATTTCGATAAGAGACATGCTGAATACAAAGGGCTGAAATAAATGAGTAATCATTAACATAAAATATTAGAACATTTTAATAAAAATTAATATTTTTTTCTTGAACATTAACTTACCAGACACTGAATAACTGCACAAAATAATAAGCGTAACGCAAAAAAACCCTATTTTTCTTGTTCTCTGAAAGCGAAATATTTCCTGTTGCACACACCAAAGAAGTCAGTCCAAGACTGTAGATGTGGCAATCGGCTGCTAAAATATTCGCTGCTAGTATTAGTGGAGAGAAATGGTGCGCCTGCGCGTAAGGTGCGTAAGGGAAATGAATGCAACATGATTATAGTAATCAATCATTAGCGAACCTTGTAGCTCGTTATTAATAATTATGTATAACAGCATATTGTAAAAATTAAGTTACAAAATTTTTATTAAAGCGTTTCTTACATACCATTATATTGACTGGGCCGCAAAAATATTTGTTGTGGGCTGCCTGCGGCCGGGCCCGCAGGCTGTGAGTTTGACATGCTTGCTGTACTTCATCTCTCAATTAAGTTTAAGAGAATTTTAAAAGTGTGACTTGAAGCTTTCGTTTTCTAGAACCTTTACAGTATACAATATTTTCCATATACAGTAATTTAACATTTTATTTTATGTTAAATGAATTAAGATAAAATTATAATGTTTTAAATTATGATTTTTGTGAGACCAGTTTAAAAGAAACATACAAAGCACAGGATATCTATATTATGTTCAGATTCTACCATTAATTGTCTATGTAAGTTGACATCTTTATTTCAGTTTCCCATTCAGTGTAACAGGGATAATAATATTTCACATGAGGAAATGGATATGAAAGTGTTAAGGATGATATGAAGTGCTGCAGAGGTAATAAGATATTATGACTCATAGAGGTCTTGTCTAGCACTTGACATTTGAATGTCATTTAAGCGCTACTAAAATATTCATAATTCAATACTTACAAAATAAGCCTTAAAACAAATTTTACATACCTGATCCATATTTAGCTTCTCCACTTTTCTTATTGTTTTTTCATAAATAACATTGTTTCCTGGGAAGAAATGGCCTCCTCTTAGGAACGGAGACAGTGGTTCCTATAAAGACAGTAAAAACTGTGTTGTGCTTTGAAAGGTACCTTTTCAGGGAAATATTAACTTAAGTAAATATCCAGTCTTTAATAAACTCTGAGGTAGTGGCAAACTATATAAGTGGAGTGATATTTCAATAAGGTCTGAGATATGTAAAGAAGTAGTAATAAAGATAGCCTATTTTCTCAAACAGAAAAATCTGAATCTCTCCTACTACATTTAACTAGGCCTAACACAGTGTTTTGGGGAAATTATAAAAGGGTGGAAAAGAGAATTTGTTTCTGTTCCTAAGGCAAGGTATAATTTTCTCAGAGTTTTCTCTGAAGTAGACAGGCATGAGGTCAACCTCATTTAAATTTGGTTCTCTGGCAGGTTTTGCTCCATGTAAAAGTATTATTGGAGAAATGCAAAATAAACATAATTCATCACCACTGAGCCATAAAGTATGTAGAACTATATTACATAATTTTTGTTTCTGGAACTCAATCTGGGTACCCTTGAAGTGTACAGTTCTTATTTGTGATCATAATCAAAGCTAAGGCTCTCAGTACAATATGTTTTGAATACTGAGAACAGAGTAAAGGTTTTAAGGGCCACTGTATCTCCATATAATCAACTAAATTGATGTAGTATTATCTTAGAAGATGTCAGTCAGTGAAATAAAGGCTGGTGACATGTTCAAGATCTAAAAGAAACCAGGAAAGAGCTAATAAGAATCGTATCTGGAGTCTAAAATAAATGTAATGTGCACTATATATATTTCTTTCCCTTCTTTTGGTTTTCATGAGTCTTTAACTTGTAGATGGGGAGTTGGAGTTGTTTTGTTACAAACCAAAAATTGCATTAATCTGTTCTGAGACACAGGGAAACAGTTTAGAAAGGGTTTGGCCAAGCCTGTTACCAGTTAACATGTTTAGGACCATTTCAAAACCAACAAAAGGTTCTAGCATTTTTGTAGTCTGCTATTGTAATATATTTTAGAATAATAGAACTAAAACACTGGTTGTTGAGAACACATGACACTTTTGAACCCAAAGCTCTATACTTCTTATATTCATGTTTAAATAAAGAGTGCTTTAACTAAATGTTCCTGGGATACTTTGGTAGAAAAGCATATAAGTAATTAAATTTGACTAGCTGATGAGTTACTAAATGTAAAGATGGATATATTTAGATAAATTCCTCTAAAAGCTATTTTATACTTGTTTGTTTTTGAAAAAAAAGCATTTTGGGTAGTTATTTGCAATCATTGTAGCATGCTTAAGAGGTTACTATGCAGAATATTCTTTGCTCAGTGTTATAAAGCATGAATCATACTTAGATTATTACCAGGAGCATTAAATGTTGATCAGAATTTATCAGACTATAGCCAGCAGCCTATGTTTGTGATGTCTTCAAGCTAAGAATGGTATTTAGATTTTTAAAGGACTGTAAATAAAAGGAAGGACTGAGACCCTACGTGGCCAGAAAAACCTAAAATATTTACTATATGGCCCTTTACAGAAAAGTTTTGCTAATATCTGGTTTGGATGATATATGAAAATAAATATCTATAATACAAGGTAGAAAGTCATAAGGGTAAGAGATACAGAGAAATAACTTATGGAATGGAATTCAGAAGAGACAAAATGGAATTTCACTTAGCAATGGTCAGGTACATTACTTGGATCAGATGGCATTTGAGAGAAGGTTAAGGTATGCTTTGGATATGAGGAAATGGAAAAAATAGTATTCCAAGTGAAGAAAAGGAAATAAGTCAAGGCACCAACATTGGAAAAGTGTAAGTTGTATGTAGGGAACATACTTGGCAGATGGGGCTTGGTTCTGCAAGTAGTGAGAAGTGAGAAGCTTGGGTGTGAGGTGAACTTTGGGAAGAGTAATTGGAGAAAGGAAAGGGTACATGTGAGGAGAACAGTTAGCAGATTATCCTAAATTATTAAGGACAGTACTTTTCAAAGATGACTTTGAGATCTTGAAAATGAAGAATATATTATATGATCAGTGATGAAAAAAACAGAAAAAAGTTGAGACATTTTGAGTTTCATATGCTCCTAAGAATCCAGGTCTGATTCATGGTTTTGTTTCTCATAGCACTTAATAAGGTATAAAGTACATAGTAATCAATTAAGCATGTGTTAAATTATTGCAAAGAACTAGAAAAGAGACTCTTTTACAAAAATGTGCAAGTGGGCATTCATATATAGATGTCCAGCACACAGTTGAAAACATGTCTGGAACTGAATAAGGATCTCATGGCTACAGTTTTAGATTTCAGAATCATATGCTTATAAGTTATAGTAAAAGCATGCCATTGTTGAAAAAGTA
The DNA here is from genome assembly GCA_025583905.1 of Ia io. Classification (NCBI taxonomy): domain Eukaryota; kingdom Metazoa; phylum Chordata; class Mammalia; order Chiroptera; family Vespertilionidae; genus Ia; species Ia io. The sequence continues at coordinate 33,900,524 of JAJQQW010000001.1, read as the reverse complement.
AGTGAAGATCAAACACATAACTAGACAAGTCTTAAGGAGTATGAGAATCAGAAAAGAAAAATGTCATAAAACCAAGAGAAAAGAATGTACTATACAGACCATGTATCATAGAAATGTACACCTGAAACCTATATAATCTTATTAACTAATGTCACCCCAATAAATTTAATATACAACAAAAAAGGAAACAGTGGGAAGATGAATGAAGGTATAAAAAATTCAGAAACTCAACAGGTGAGAATTTGGACTAAAATTATTGGCAGCAAGTGTAATGGGAAAAATTATGGCGTCATAAAACCTGTATTCATTCCTGTATATACTACATACTTGCTGTGGAAACTTAGGCAAGTAATTTTCCTTCTCTGAGGCTCATAGGGATAATAATGCAGGGTATTTTATGTCAAGCAAAATAATATATTTTAAAGAACCTTTCATCCATAATTTTAATATACAAATGACATCGTTTTTAAAAATATCCTATATAATAAAAGCCTAATATGCTAAGTGTCTGGTCATCCAGTCGGCCGTTCAACCAAAGCATAATATGCTAATAATATGTTAAGGCAGCTCAACTGCTTGCTATAACGTGCACTGACCACCAGGAGGCAGTTGCTCCAACCGGTAGGTTAGCTTGCTACTGGGGTCCTGCCAATCGGGACTGAGCAAGACCGGGCTGGACATGCCCTGGAGCCCTCCCGCAGTCCCTCCCCTGTTGGCCAACCTCATTCGTCCCTCCCTGGCCCCGATCGATGGTGCACTGGTGGGGTCCCTCGGCCTGGTCTGCGCCCTCTCACAATCTGGGACCCCTTGGGAGATGTCAGAGAGCTGGTTTTGGCCCGATCCCACAGGCCAGGCTGAGGGACTCCACTGGTGCACAAATTTGTGTACTGGGCCTCTAGCAGTAATATAATACTTAAAATCCATACTGATTTAAAATAATTTATGAGAATCTTGTTAAAACTTTTCTAGGATACCAAGTTAAAAAATATACTAAAGTAGACCTATTGAGTACAGGGACTTTATCCATCTTGAATACCACATAGCGAATGAAACAGATGATTGGATGAGAAGGGATGAGCTGAACCTTTATCTTAAGGATATATGCATTTTCCTAAGAGGCAAAAAACAAATATAGCAAAAATAATGAAATGTTCTATGTGAACTAAATTTCACTGTACTAGTAAATGTTGAACCATTATTATTTTAAGAAGAAAAATGGTTTAGGTGGTGACAGTGTTGATTCTCTCTGAAATAAGTGTTGGTGTTATTATTTTAAATCAGTTACTGGAAAAAAAAAACTTTCAAATTTAGAGGATTATTATCTTCCCCAAATGGAAAAGAAGGTAAAACCAAATGGTACTATGAACACATAATTCTGAGTAAAACAGGTTAGCAAAATAAATTTATAGTCATAGATTTCTCACAAATGTGCTACTGGACAATTTTACTGTTTTGTCAGCTTATTTTTTTCTATCTGTACATTTGAATTGGTGCCAGATCCACCCTAAAAATTAATAGGTGTTTTCAAAGATGGCTGATCTTATCATTATAATTGTTACTTTTAGGACCTCTGGCAATAGTTCTCACATCTAACAAAGTCCATAATCCCAAACATCTACTTTACTGTTCCAAGGTCATGAAAACTTGCTGGAGAAAAAAAAAAAGATTGGCTGATTAAGCTCAATACAAATTCAATTTATCCAAATTTAAGAGACCCTCCTAACCTTTATGGTCATACTTGCATTTCTCAAATGATCTATAATTATGGTTAAAATATTTTAATTTTCCTCAATCCTTTATGCTCATGATCCCGCATTTTCCTCATACTTATTGAGAAAACCTAGATAATCTATCCAATGAGATTCACTCATTTTCCTCTCATTATAGAGAAAGACATACTCCTCTTCTCCCCGCCCCCGAACTCACTTCTCTGTCTGTACCTGGAATCCTATCTTCTCATGTTTCTTCCAGAATCTTATCCCAATCGTCCCCATTCTCTGATACATCTTTAGTCTTCCTTATTAACTGGTTCTTTCCCTCTGCCTACAAATATCTCATATCTCCAAAATTCTGTTTTCTTCTTTAGCTACTATCTCCTCTCTTCTTCCTCTGACCAATACCTTTTTCAGAATAATAATCCTCACCTGCTTCTTGATCTATTCACCCATTAACTTATTACATCTGGATTTTGCCTCCATAGGTATACCAAAAATGTTCTCTCAAATATCACCACTGCTTTCTTAATGGTCAAACTCTCTTCTTAAACATCCTCCTTGGCCTTTTTGTCATTTGAGACAGATGATCACCTCCTTTCTGAACTTGCTTCAGTTATTCTGTGTTCACACTCCCTCTGTTCATAGATCCTCTGCCTGTGTAAATGGTTCCTTCTTTCTATTCCTTCAAAGTAGGAATTTCTCAAGGTTAAAACCTCAACCCTCTCCATTACCCCTTAGTTATCTCACCCATTCCCACAGCCACAATAATAATAATTTTAAGAGGAATAACTACCATAGTCTCTATCTCAAATGGGACCTTTCTCCAAGTCATTTTAACTGTCTGTTGGGCATCTTCTATTACATGCACCTCAAATGCCACTGGTTCAAACAAATATCAAATCTCCCCCTTTCCCAAACCAGCTTCTTCTCCCCTAACTTCTCATCTTTTTAATTGGCTACCATACTCCCAGTATCTAAAATTGAAAAGCTTACGATCATGTTTGACTGTTCTTCTTTTAACCCCATATCCAATATAAATTATCAAATTTTGTCAAAACTACTCTCAGAATAACTGTGAAAAATATAACGAGTGATAGATTTGGAGTAAAAAAAAACCTGAGCAAGTCACACTTATTTAAGCTTTAGTTCCCTCATTAGTAAAATAATACTAATAACAATGTTAATTGTAAAAATGCCTTAAATACCACAATAAATCCTTCTCTGATCCCCCTCGCCAAACAAATACGTTATCTCCAACCTTTAAGCTTCAGTAAGACTTCATCTGCATTTCTTTCATGGCATCTATCATGCACTTCACCATGTATTTTACATAGCTGTTTGTGGTTATATCTTATTTCCCTTCCTGAGAACAATTGTAAGCTACATTGGTTTGGGAACCATGTCTTATTTCCCTTTTTTTATTTGAAGGCTGTACAGTGCCCTCTCCACAGGAGGATCTACACACTGGAAAATTAATGAAACTGAGTAATATCAACAGGACTCTACTTAAAGCAACAAAAATACTTCTCTGATTTCTGGGTCAAGTTATATACCATAATGCATAAATCCTTTGACTAAAATGACAATAAATGAAGAGTAAAGAAAATCAGGAACAACCAAACATAAAACAGCTGACCAGAATTTGAAGGAAATCATATTGAGAAAAGTGGAATGTTATCAGTTTAATTACAGGGAGGATAAGTAAAGATTAGAGAAACTGGGAGGTGAAAGAGGATAAAGTTGCCACTTAGGAGGCTCAGCTTATTATAAATATTGTAATTAGACAGAATTTATTCCTGGGGAAATTTAAAAGAACAAACAGAAAAGCACACATTTAGATAAATAAAATGCAGAATATATCTAGACAGGATTTTCAAGCTGCTCTGTAAAACCGGTTAGATTATTTTTGTTTACAAAGCATCAGATTGAAATTTGTTTTATTCCTCAATAATGGAAATAGTTAAAAGCATTAAATTATTTTTTTCTTTAACCCTCTATTGTGTCTTCTCACAAAGAAATTATTTGCTTCTTTGTAGTTGAACATAGCCATAGTAATAAGCAGGTGCTGTATTACAAATATGTTACACACTTGCGTACATACTTCTAATTTATCTGTGCTTCTGTTTTCTCACCTTTTTAGGATTAAATGGGATAAAATATGTAAATTGCCTAGCAGGGAGTGTACTTCAAATAAATACTAATTCTTCCCTTTCCCCATTAACTAAATAATTTATCCAAAGTCACATAAGAGCCAGTCAGAGAAAAATAAGTATCATATGATCTCACTCATATGTTGGAATATAATGAACAAAATAAACTGATGAACAAAATAGATCCAGATACATTGAAGCATGGAACAGACTGATGAATCTCAGAGGGAAGGCAGGGATGAGTGGGTGGGGGGAGAGATTAACCAGGGAACTTATATGCCTATATGGGTAGCCCATGGACACAGACAACAGTGTGGTGAAGGGGCGGTGCAGGGTGGAAGGGGCCAATGGGGAAAAAAACAAAGGGGACATCTTTAATACTTTCAACAATAAAGATAATTTTTTTAAAGTCACATAAGAATTGCTGGCAAAGTGGGTGGAATTCAAATGATTTCATTTTTTAAATCTCTCTGCGGATATATCCTAGGCAAACACAACAATTCTCACATTATGAAAAAAGCACTATCTGGAATTAATAATTTGAAAGTCAGAGTTATCAAATAAAATATGCATCCTAATATGCAAATTCTCCAGTTTGTGTGCAAAAGAGGCACACTCTCATCTTCCACGCTATCCTTATGGCCTCCTCCCTGACACAATTTTCAGATTTGTTGTTTAAACATTTGATTCTGCTAAAGAAGGAACAAGCAGTTCTCTTTTGATATTTACACAAATATATGGAAACTCAAGCAAATACCTGACAATCACCCCCAACGCAGAGACTGCATGCTCACAGGTTCACACACACACACACACACACACACACACACACACACACACACACACAATAACAGCCTCCCCTGCTAAAGAAACATGAGAAAATGATTTAAAAATAAGAAAGAAAGAAGAGGAGAAATTGATACAAACAGAAGAATAGTACATCCTCCTCATCTATCTAGAATAGTACCAAGTGTGTTGACCTAATTTAACCCTTTGCTCATCTCAGCTGAAGGAAGTGATCAAATTTATTTTGTGAAAAAGAGAAGGGTTGTTTCCTGCAATAATGGAGATACACAATAAAGAGCAAAGCAAAGAACAGCTGTGTTATATACTTTTGTATTTATAACCCAATAGGAGACCCTCCTATTACAGCTAAATAAGGGCCATGTCTGGCTGTACGCGTGCGCACGTGTGTGTGTGTGTGTGTGTGTGTGTGTGTGTGTGTGTGTGTGGTGTGTTTGAGGAAGGCTTATTACTGAGGTGGGAAAGGTTTCTTAATTTTATCCTCAAAATAGACAGATAACAATATCCTAGTTTGTAAAATATAAGGTCATAAGTTTTAGTAGATTATATAATTATGTAGTTTTCAAGAGCCTATCAATGGGAACAAAAGTTCATACACCATATGCAACAAAGGCATGGGGACACTTTTGAACTTTTGACTTTTTATTTCCTTCTTCCTAACCCATATCTCAATGGCATATTTAAATATACTAACTACTCCAACCCCTGAATTAACAACTGATAGGTATATATATATTTCTTTATTGATTTCAGAGAGGAAGGAAGAGGGAGATAGAAACATCAATGATGAGAGATAATCATTGATTGGCTGCCTCCTGCACGCCCCTCACTGGGGATGGAGCCTGCAACCCGAGCATGTGCCCTTGGCCAGAATCGAACCTGGGGTCCTTAATTCCCAGGCCAATGTTCTATCCACTGAGCCAAACTGGCTAGGGAACAACTGATAGCTTTTAGATGAAGCTTATGAAACAACTTTGTCCCTTTTTTCTTTGGTTCAAAGTGCACAAAAATCCTTTGTGTCACAGGGGTGGGGCTGAAGTAGAAAGACTTAATAACCCAATGATTTACTGTGTGTACTTCTTGGAACTGTTGCAGGTCTGAGTCAGAATGTATGGGCACATGATTGTCTAGAATTATGGTGATTAGGAATTAAATTTATAACCAGAAGGAAGTCCAACAATCTGATTTTAGAAATATGGTAACTGACTCACACTTCTAAGGAATTATAGTTTGGGACAAGATTTTTGTGTGACATGGATTACCTGTTCAGGATTTTGTACTATATATCTCCTAATAGTGGTCTGTGGATATGTAGTGACTTTTACTATTGGAGAATGAAGTTCCTGTGAAGAAAAGATAAAAAATGCATATAATTATAGTTATTTAGTGACCTGGGAACCATCAATAATAATAGGGAGCAATTTTCAGAGTAAAAGTTTTAGTCACTTGCATAAATGATGACATCTGACTTAGTGTTGTAGTTAATTTCAGTCTCAAAAACATGTGTGAAAGCATATGTGTATGTGCTGAGCACTGTGCTAGGTATTTCTATTATACTAATTTCATGGTAAATTCATCACACCTTCTAAATTATATTTTATGAGAGTTTCAAACTATTTCTTTCATTGTAAATGCTTCCACATGATTTGAAAAATATAGCATAATATTTATTAATTATATCTGTTTGAAAAGGACATCCTATATTTTTTTAAAATGGAAGGAGATGCAAAGAGAAAACTGTGTGTGTGTGTGTGTGTGTGTGTGTACTTAAACACTTAAATCTTTAGTGTAGTGGTGGGGAGGGCCATAAATAACATTAAAAGGGAGACAAAACACTAAAACAAAATAATTTGCAAACTTTTGAAGGAAAAGAGTCAATATTATTAATACAATGAGAGTTATTATACCTCAGTAACAAGAAAATCTTCACACTAATAGAAAAATGAGCAAATGGCATATAATAGAAGAAAAACAAATGGTTATTAAATAACAAAAAGTATTCAACCAAACTAAGAATCAATAAACATAACAAAAGAACACCATATTTTAACTGGAGAAATTTTTTAAATAATAATGTTGATAGGGTGCAGTAGCAGAAGCACTTTCCTATGGCGAGGGGAAAGATTAAATAATCACATATAGGCAAAAATATGTAGCCATCAAAATAACCACCTTGAGTAATAAAAATTTACATGAAAAAAGCTCACAATATTATATAAGATTACGTGAAAATGAAGTTATAAGACTGCATATTTGGCATGATCACAATTTTTTATTTGAATGGAAGGAAACAAAATGCTCAGAGTAATATCTCTGGGTAGGGGAGGAGATCATGAATGAGCTTAATTTTTTTCTTCTTCATATTCTTTTATAGTGCCACAACTCTACAATAAACATATTTTTATTGTCAGAAATAAAACATACAGTAAACTCAATTTTAAAGCCCTTTTATTATGAGAATATCAGTGAATGCAATTTTCCTACAGGATTTGAATATAGTGAACAGCACTGTGATTTAAGTGGACTTACTTTTCTGAGGTAATTATATCTTGGTGGTCCCATAGGATTCCATTTTAAATTCAATTGTAGCCTTTATCCCAGTGTCTTGTGTTTTGTCATGTATGTGACCCATGTTAGTCTGTGAGCTCTTTGAGAATAACGACGGGGTCTAATTCATCTTTGTGCTATATTTGGTACATACTTGGCACTAAGCAAATGTTTACTGAATAAATGCATGACTCTAAATGACCTAGCTCCAGGTTAGGCCAAATTGGGATGAGGTATGCAAACTTTTCTTTGATAATCTTTTCAGTTCTACATAATATCACCTTTTCCTTACTTTACCCAAGTTCTAGGGACCAGTTTTTGTCCATCTGTGCCTATACTGTCCAAGTTCACACCCTGAAACCTCGTCTTTCTCTCTTATCCTCAAAATCCCATACACTTTATACTCCCCTACTATGTAGTAACACAATTTGGATGCTTTATATTTTATGCTCTTGGAATCTACTTTTTGAGATATGGTGACTAGCTCATTAAACACATATTTGTTAATATGGCATTTCTTTATTATTACAGTGTTTTTTAAATATCTAATGCTTAGGCTCAAGAACAATCTTAAAAATGGGTATTAGGTCATAAATACTAAGGAATCTAGATCCTTGTGTGTCTTTTAAAGCACAAACTTTTGAGAAGGGCTAGTTCTGAACCTATAAGTTATTCTCTCTGAATGTACACTCATAGTACTAACATTTACACAGTTAGGTCCTCAATCAATCCAAGATCTGTGTACTTCTTTTGTGCTCAAATCAAGGACCCTTAAAATATACATAATCACAAGGAGATCCTTGGCTAAAAATAAACTGCACTCAAACTAAAAGCAATCAGATTGAGTAACAATGAAAATGAAAAAAATCCCAATTCACAGCGATTATTTAAACACTTGCTTCACATTCCTTGATGGGCTGAACTGATGCTCATATGTGAGAATTCCCTTTCTAGTTTTATGTTCCCGACATTTTTGAATGTGTAAAACCCTATGAGGGTCTAAAGATTGTTTAAACATATGAGCAAGGCTTACATTAAAAGAAAGTAATAAAATCTAATCTATAAAATCTTTTACCTGCTCAGTAGTTGGGGTCATGTGTAGAGTGCTTGGGGTACAAGTAGATATTTTCAGAGTTGGAGAATGGAGCTCCTGTTGAGAGAAAAAAAAAAGGGGTTCAGAAATTGTTACTGATCCATGTCATTTGAATGCATTATTTTCTTTATTTTTATGATAACCCAATTTATCACAAATAAGAATGTTATACTTTCCTAAATGATGTCTAGGTATCCAAAGAGCGCATTACTGAATTCATTTGTCAACTTTGCATGTAACCTAATAAGAAAATTTCAACAGTGCTTTCATGATAATGTATTCTTCTTATACTTTTAGGTTGCATTCTTTTTTTTTAGAACTCAGTTAATATACATCCCAATGTATACTATGTCTTCAATTAACAATATGCAAAATTTATCAATAAAAAATGTTAAATGTAAAAATTCTCAAACCAATATAGGAAACTCCCTTTGCAAACTCAACTAAGACTACTCCCCTTAGATTCCTTCTAGCTGACCCTTAATTATGCTTTATTTGGTCTGCTTCTGGTTTAATTTCAAAGAGTAGGTTCTGATGTTTAAAAAGGATCCATGGAAGTGGAGAATATGATTTTAATAATGAGTAGATAAAAGTCATTTTATTGATTATATCAACATTCTTGATATTTCTCAAATCAGCAAGGATGCATAGCTTTCTTAATATGCAAAGAGTTGATAGTATTACTTAATCTCTTCATATATTACTATAATTTACAACCAATTGACACAACTCCAGGATACATTCCTATAATGATAAAAGTATCTTTTAGAACAAGGCGGCTATTGAATATCAGAATATGGACTTACAGAGGAAATACTGACAGAATCATATGGAAGTACAATAGTAATAGGTGTGACATGCTGTTCTTAAAACAGATCTATGCGTTTACTCAGTCTGCCAAATGTTCTGCACACCATGGTTTTTCTTTTTATTTTCCTTTGGTTCAACTTGTAACATTTTCATTCTCCCTCTCCCTGCTATATCAAGACCAATAATGCAAGCTTAATGTTACAAGGAAGCCTTTGAATGTGTTCCCAGATTTCCTGTTGGTTGCTGAGGAAACTGCTTTAAAAGGCAGAAAATTTAAGATAGCAGACCAAGCAGGTATATGTTCTTCAGTTTGAGAAAATGGTTACAAATACAACTAAGTTCAGGTGCGTTTGGCTCTCAGATCTAATAGAAGCAGCTTCTGAGAGATAGGGGGTAAAGGGGGTACTTTTTAGTTATGCAATAGTACATGGACACATTCTAACATAAAATTGTATACAGATCTTCCTCCATGAAGTCAAAGACCTTCCCTTAACCATGCTCCCTGAGTCCAAATCCCTTACCCAAAAGTAACCATCATTGTCAGGTGTATGTTTACATATGTTGCATTTATTAATTTATTATTCTGCAACATTAACCAAACAATATCTCTTGTGTTATAGATTAAATATATGTCTCAATTCATTATTTTAAATTAATATGTAATGTTCTATAATGTTTGTTTGTTACCTTACCAAAATTTAAATTATTTCTGGGTTTTCTCTATACTGCAATGAGCATTCTTGTGCAGTGTGATTATTTCTCTTAAATCCCACAAAGAAGTGGTATTGCTGGGGCACAGAGTATATGTACTATTTGTTTTAACAGATACTGCCCAATTCAATTCCCAAATGGCTATACTCATACACATCCATTAGCAATGCATAAAACTATTCATGTCTGGAGGATGCTTTTCCGCAACCCTTAGGTTTTTTTGGCTAGGGTTACTAATACTAGGATCACTTCAAGAAGATAGTTTGTGGACACTGCCTGACACCTGGTACGAGGTCTATAAATGGTAGTTATTTCCCCCTCTTTTTAACCAATTCAAATCTGATGACATCAGCACATTAAACAGAACAAAGCTTACTGGCCAAGTGGTTAAGATAAAAGAGTGTGCTGTGAAGTTTTATAAATTTTCAGAAATTAACACAAGTAGGCCTACACACAACAAACCCCACATACACATCTCTATCAATATCCATATCTATATCTATCTACTAGTGTATATCATAGCTTTAGGACATTTATTTATCATAGTATAGGCAAGGTTACTTTATTCAGATGATAAGTTAGTAAATATTTGAAAGGGGAATTAGTACATTTGCACAAAGACTAGTCTGATCCTAAAATAAAATATCCTAATTTATTATATTTAGAAAGCTGACACATTAATTCTATAGATTGTAACTTAATTATTTTGAGTCTGTTATTAGAATTGATCTAGGCAAATATGGCTTGCAATCCTCATAAAAACAGGACAAATGGGATAGCTACAAAAAGTAAAATATTAAGGTGGTAGATTTATATGCATCAAAGAACATTAAGACGTATGATGCTGACCAGTGTGAAAAACTATAGCAGTATTAAGCTGATTATAAGGTGGAAAAGCAATCTGAATATAAAGTTTATTAATTCCAGAAAGACCTGCTAAAGAAAATTCTTTTCCCTGGAAATCTACAGAATTAGGTATGATGGTCTGAGTAAATGTCCAAAATGAACATTATCTTGATAATGGAAGGCACTTCAGTGGTATCTAGCTCTAGGCAGAATTGCAGCAAGTCATCCCTCAAATAACTATTGCCCATTCTATAGGAATTGATAAAAATGTGAATGAAGAGGATGCCTTAGTTTTAAAGGCACCACAGGAATAGGAGTTTAACTCTCCCTCTTGATAACGTGTATCAGTGTGTTTAATTTTAAGTGTCCCTGATCTGTATATAGCTTACCTAAATCCTTCATGTTGAAAGTATTAAATTAAAAAAAGAGTTCATCTTTTGTTCTTATGCTTTCTGTGACACAGCTTCTGGGGTGCCTTTTATTTAATTAACAAAATAATTAAAATTTGGGGAAGGGGTGAGTGGTGATTACTATCATAATATAGTAGAAAGAGACCTATACATGGAGTCAGGAGCCCTGGGTTCTACTTCTAGTTATACTACTAGCTAATTGTGTGATATCAAACAACTCACATTATCTCCCTGAGCTTCAGTTTCCTCGTGTGAGAAATGGTATGTAGGTGTGTGCTATTGTGGATAAGAGGATCTTAAACTCTCCTTTATATTTCTAATATTCTGTGAAGATAGATAATTCCCAATGTATTTTTCCATAGAGACAAAACAATTTCAAATCCTTTAAACTAGTCTTTTCTTTTGATGATGATGATAACTTAACACCTATTAAAAGCTTTCTGTGACAAATATGTTACACAGATTATCTTTTTTTTAAATATATTTTTATTGATTTCAGAGAGGAAGGGAAAGGGAGAGATAGAAACAATGATGAGAGAGAATCATTGACCAGCTGCCTCCTGTACGACCCTCACTAGGGTTCGAGCCTGCAACCTGGGCATGTGACCTTGACCAGAATCAAACCTGGGACCCTTCAGTCCGCAGGCCGACACTCTATCCACTAAGCCAAACCAGCTAGGGCTACACAGATTATCTTAATATTCAAAACAACCCCATGAAGAGGATACTACTATACCCTTATTATACATATGAATAAAGTTAGACAGAGATTGTTTAAGTAACCAGATGAAGATCACACTGTTAATACTAAGGTGCTGGAGCTGAAACTCAAGTACCATGACTCCAGAACTCACACCCTTAATTACTATACTTTGCCACATATATAGCATATGTCATTATATTTTCTGCTTTTCAAGTTATAGAACATAATTCTACTGTTAAATTTGACTAGTGCTTATAATAGGGGGGTAGATATTTGTCCTTTTTATTATTTACTGTCAAAGGCAACTTTTGGGTGCCTGAAAATAAGAGAGCCATCCAAAAGTGACTGTGTGAGAGAATGGCTCTGATTAAATATTTTAACTTCTACTACAAATCCAATAGATTCTATAAACTGTGCCATATATTTATAGCATGTACTCTGAAGCCTCTAAACTAAAAAAAATTTACTTAGTACTCATATTACTTAAATCATTCAATTTTTCAGTAAGGCCATACTTTTTTAAAATCAAATATTCAGCATAGCATTCAGTTATTTTATTCCTGTGTCTCAGATTTGCTAAACACATAAATATTGTCTTGTTGGCCACTTTCTTTTGGTAGAGGTATAGTGAAAAATAATTTTGTTTGTAATTGGGTGGGCTCAGCTTTAGTATAAAATTCAGGTCTTATTTTCCCATACTGCCTAAAGTAACGATTTTTAGCTTTGGAAAGTTGTAGCATCCCTCTTCCTCCTTTTGCTCCTCTTCCTCTTACTTCTCCTCCTTGTATAAACTACATATGGAATTACTAATTCTAAGATCAAAGTGGATTGAAAACAGTCTGCTTTTGGGGATAATTTCATTATGTCACTCGAGATAATTGTCCATACCTAAACCACAACTAGTCACAATACTATCTCTATTCTGTTTGCTAAAACAGCTATTTTTTTCAGAGTTAGAAAATCATATGAAACGGAAATGGAGCAAGTTTCCCTGTTATTTACCTCAGTGAGAAAGCTTTTGAGTAGCTCAGTGCAGTGGAGAAATAAAGGAAAACAGAAGCTGGAGAGGTGTTATTTTCCTTCACACCTTAAAAACTTAGCACATGCTCCTTTAAAATATTAAAAACAGCACATACTCTAAATGCCATGATTATTTCAGGGTAAGACCATAAAAATCAGATCAGAAACTATTTTTGTCCTCTAATATATTTTTTATACTTTCTACCCTAATAATGGAACATTGGTGTGGAAAAAAATATACAGTAAGGGTAATCATCAAATGATTTGCTGAAATGAATAAACATAAACTTGTTTAAACTGAAAATACTTTAGTAAGGTTAAGTGAGATAGCTGATACAGTAGAAATATCAAGAGCTAGTTTCTAAACTCAGGGCATTCATTAACTAGCTGGTATAACTTGGAAAATTTATTTTGAGCTATTTGAGCCTTGATTCCTTTACTTGTCCAAGGCAAATAACATACAATGCGTGTTTTTATTTGTATACTGTACAATTTGTACAGTGGCTGTAATAATGCTTTTTTTCTACTTAATATTTGGAGTTATAGTGAGTAAAAATGTATGTAAAAGAATTTTGAAAAATAAAACATACCATCTATTTATATAAGGCATTATTTTTACTGGATTGGTTACATGTGCAACGAAGTTATTTGTTCAATATTTCTTATGTAATGGTATTGAAAGAGATATAAAAGAACTATACAGAACTTACTATGGAAGTTCTGAGAGCTAAGAGATAGTTTTCTAGAGAACTATTCTTAGATGTAACTACGTTTGTGAAGATTTTAAAATAATTGTATTCAGGAACCTATGCAACAAGCTGAAGCCTGTGTTAGAAGAGAAATGGGTAGATAATATGTTTGAGGACAAAAATATTTCCTTGGAAAGTTCTAAATGTATTTTGGTGTGTGAACAAGTACTGAACAGTATTAGTAGTTTTTATGAGGGAATTTTGGAGCACATAACTAAACCAATTACAGGATAACTGAGTTAAGATTCAATAAATAAAAACACTTCACTTAGAATGTCAATAGCAGGGGAAGTAGAGGGACTGTCTTTATAAGCAAATTAATTAACACTTTCAAGCTAATTTGTTTACAGGAAGTATCACAGCAAATTCCAGGGGAGATCAGAATCACTAACCCTTTAAAGCATTGATAAAATAAGTAATCATAAATATTTGTCTATAAAGAACATACAAATAAAAAATAAACAAGTCAAATCCAGATGCTTAAAGGAACACAAGAACCAGAATAGAATACTAATTGACTTTTAAATAGCTCCTTATGTTTAATGTGTTGTTTACTTTTATAAAGAGACAATTTGTGTCCTACTATCCATTTTCAGTTCAAAAATAGGGAATTGAAGAGTGAAACCCACAAATAATCCTTGTCATATATCTTTATGAAAGCCAGTGCTGATAGCCACATTCATACATTTTTGCAAGCCTTAATCACAAAGAGAGGGGGCGAGCGGGGAAGGGAGGGGTACAAGCAGAGAGGGAGAATTTCCATTCTATTCTTCCAAACATTCATTTTGATTTGTGTTTGTGTTTTGATTTTAAAAAAATAACAACAGAAATGATAATACTTGATGTAAGTACATATAGTTAAATGATTAAAAGTGATACTCGCTTTAAAATGGAGAACACACCTGGAATAAATTTGGAAGTGGAGTATTGAATTGAGGAGAGGGTGAGAAGATTCAGGGTTGGAGAAGATAACTTAAAGTAGACAGCTTTCCAGATGGATTTTGAGGGATAGGTAGAATTCCAGCAGAAATATAAGGGAAGGGTGAATGTTGCCAGAGTGAGGGATTGAATGAACAAAGTGGGGTGGGTAGGAAGGAAACAAAATCATCAGTTTATTTATGAAACTGAGAGTAGTATAGTGTATCTGGAACATCAGGTAGGAGGAGTTGGGTACTGGGAGAGAGGAGTGTAAAAATAGGATGGGACTATCCTAAGGAGGTCCTTTAACATCAAGGTAAGGAGTTTGAACCTAACTTTGGAACTTGGTCATCAAAGATTTTTTTTGGGGGGGGACCAGGTGGATCACTGTGCCTGGATAAGGAAACAGTGACACAGCCTGTAAGCCAAAGCTTTATTTTATAGTCAGATCACACAAAGCAAAACAAGAGCAAGATGTTTACAATGTTCTTGCGAGTTTCAAATCTGCTTCTTTCCTGTTGTTGCCATTCTCTGAACTCTATCAAGCTTTGTTTAGGCAGCACTTGCTGCACCACCACCACCCCTCTTCTGCACCCCCTCCTCCCCTCAGCCCACATCCCTTAGCTACCTAGGACTGCAGGTTTGGACTATAAGGTCAAGCTTACAACCATAGCCTTTTGGCTATAATTGTGCTGGGAGGGCTTTGCCCTCCAAGCTGGGACTTGTATGTGGCTTTGCCACAAGTCATTCTGAGGCTTGATCCTGTCCGAACGCTGTAGCCGCTCTCCACAGTCCATATTATCTTTCTTATGTCATGGTCTGGTCATAAAGGAGAGAGGAATCAAGTTTCATTTTCATTGAAGACAAAATTTTTAAATTTTATCAAATATTTTTAAAAGATTCTGAATTACAAACCAAATGCCATTACTTAGATCATATTTTTACAATAAGGTACAAGCCAATTTTATTTCTTCATATTATTTCTATTAAAGTGCTGACAAAGAATTTATGAGATTTAAGTAACTAAATTCAATCACGTTATTATCCAGTGATAGAGCTTTGTATATTTTTATACAAAATAATCAATAAAATGTATGATAATAATATAAAAATTCTGAACAGCAAAAATAATATCTGCCTTTTTGGTAAATAACATAATATTTTAAAATAATTGAAATGTTTTTTTACATTATTTATTTATGCCCAAGCTTATGTTCCAAAAGATTTTAAGTGATTTATAATGGGAGCACCTATAAGAAAATGATCCTGAAGAATAAATAGGAATCGGATATTGGAGACTGTATAACACAGATAAAAGTAAAATGTGTAGACGAGGAATACACAGTATACTGCTGTGATTACAAATACATATCTGCAGCTAGACTGCTAGATTTAAATCCTAGTTCTACTATACAGTAGTTGTATGAACTTGAGCAAGTCACATAACTTCTCTGTGCCTTGATTACCTGATCTTTTAAAAATGGTTATGATATTTGAACTTTTACTGAAGTTTAAAAATTCAATAGGTTAAGGGAGATAGGCAATTTCAGAAAGACTATGAAACACAGTTCACAGTCCCAAAAGAAAGGAAGATTAATTTTTAGGAGGGGATATTTTTAATCTTATACCTCTTTTTAACCATCTGCTCTGTCAAAAAGTGAGGTTCTGGGAAAAATTCACAGACAGACGAAAGTATAGATATATGCATACATACATAAAAATCTTTCATTCAAGTTCTTTTTATTGAAGGTTTATTAAGTTAATTCTTCCTCTACTGAAATAGTCACTCTAAACTTATACTTTAAGAATTTGTGCCTTCATTTTTTGTTTCAGTCCTATGCGCCCACTATAGCTGATTATATAAATTGGCAGCACTTTGATCACACATTTGTACCACCATGAATTTCTTTGAATGTGATGATCTTAGAGGCATTTTTCTATTTAAATGAGCATCTTGAATATATAGATCTGCCATGTCCAGTAGACTTCTCTGTAATTTTCTTTAACTGTACTGTCCAACTAGCCATATGTGGTTGTTGAGCACTCAAAATGTAGCTAGTGCCACTGAGGAACTGAATACTATTTAAATTTATTTGATGCTAATTAATTTAAATATAAATAGCCACATTCTACCCTATTGGAAGTCCAATTCTACAGAAAACATTAGGTAAGAGGCAGAGTGCAAGCAAGCTTTCATGCTCAGTGTCACTACGATTTAAAAAGGAAAAAAGAAAAAAAAAACATGAAAAAACTCTATTTCAAATATAGAGGTTCAAGTTCTAATACTCTTAAGAGTATGAGAACTTCCAAATTATTCTTTCTAAAGGATATTTATGCCAGTAGATATTATAAATACATTCCTACTGTTACAATCTTTTTATTATATACCATGAATTTCAGAAAATTGCTTTAATGCTTTTCCTTATTAGTCTTTCTTAGCTAGTAGAGCCTTAATAAGCTTTTCAAGCATATATGTTTGCCTCATCTTTCCAGTGTGAAAGGAACTCTTACTTTATAGTCTAGTCATTAAGTTTATTAACTTACTTTGTCTATGCAGGTAGGGGCTCTTTTGGATATATTTTATAAGATAATACCAATGGAAAAATTATTGAGTGCCAACTCTGTGCCAGTCATTGTGTTGGACATCTTCACATGTTATCTTTTTCAATATTTACTACATCTCTGAAGGAAGGTATTATTGTCTTCACCTTACAAATGAGGACACTGAGGCCCTGAGAAGTCAAGTAATTTATTCTAGGTAATGCAGCATTAACACTTACTATGTGTCAGGGCACTGTGCTGTGTGTTATTCACCATACATTATTGCATTTGCCTCTAACAACAAAACTATGAATTAGATATTAATTCCCCATATTATAGATGGGGCAACTGAGACATATAGCTAGCAAGCCCCCGAACCAGGAATTAAACCCAAAAAGTTTAAAACCTAAGCCTACACTCTTAGCCATTACACTAGAGAGTGTCATAGCTTGCTTCTGCCAAAGTCACCACTGAACATTTATTATTTCAGCTCTCCAGAGACACATGTGGAGACATATTTCACATAGATTCACTTGTATGGGCATTTTCTACACACAATGTTATCTGTGACTGATCTGTAGTCTCTGCAAAATATGAACCTCTTCAGTAAATAACTTTTGGTTTTCATTTTCCTATTGATAGCTTTGATCTAAGAGTTCAAGACCTTGGTGCAATAGATGCAGGAGAGATGGTGAGACCGCTGGGAATGAGAATGAGGTAAGAAACAGAGGAAATTACATACATAGTGCAGGACTTTGTTCTCTAAATATTTGGAAGCTTATTGAAATGAACATGGAACTTTTTCATGTTGTCTAATTAAAATTTTAAAACTTTACTTGAAAACTAGTAAAGAATATAATGTTCCAAGAAGAAAGTCATGGGAGCCTTGTGGATGCTACCATCAGTCCTAATGACTGAGAATCACTAAAAGTAATAATGGGAACATCCTATGCTGAACAGTTTCCAAATAGGCAATATGTTTAAAAACCACCTGACATTTATGCTGACAAAATTTGCCAAGGTAAACTTCCATTTGAATAAATTCCCTGAATAGTATGGGAGATGTTTTGTTAGAACCTTTCAAAGCCAGTGATGTGGTTAAACACCTGCCTGAGGTTATTGTTGAGATGTTATTCTGAACTTTGTACAGGAAGAAACTTGTAAATTACAATGATCTGTCTGTAGATGAAACAAACACTTCCTTAATTAAAGTCTGTGATTCTGTTCTCATGTAAAGAAAGCAAAAGAAATTACTAGAATGTACTAGTAATAGAACTACTTCCCTTTATTCCTTTCCTCCAACAGTAATTCTCATTTAAAAGACTCATTCCAGGATAATTTCTCTTCTTTTCCTACAGGAAACTAGGAGAGAAAATACAGTATACAGTCTCTTTGCAGTACATGCTTTTTGTCTTTAAAAAAATGAGAAGTATATATGCTCCACTGGAAGTCAAAAAAGTATCGCTATTGAATTAGCTTCTGGTATGAAGAAAAAGTTAGCTCAAATAGACTAGTTTAGAAAGGTTTTTACTTTTAAATGGGGTTTAAAAGCATGACAAATCTCCCAGTTGTTTTATCATGAATTATCAAGAAAATAAATTTGGATCAAGACAGTTAAAGGACAAGTTCACCCCCCTTCCCCTTGTCTCAAGTCCCCCACCTTCACACACACACACACACACACACACACACACACACACACACACACACTAACAGCTTATGTGTGAGTGCCAGTGACTAAAAACACACACACACACACACACACACACACACACACACACACACTAACAGCTTAT
The DNA here is from genome assembly GCA_025583905.1 of Ia io. Classification (NCBI taxonomy): domain Eukaryota; kingdom Metazoa; phylum Chordata; class Mammalia; order Chiroptera; family Vespertilionidae; genus Ia; species Ia io. The sequence goes on along the minus strand of JAJQQW010000001.1, from coordinate 33,881,711 downwards.
GTGTGAGTGCCATTGACTAAAAACAGGCCCAGAAATTTATCAGACCTCCCTTAAACAAAAGGCAAAAACAACTGGCATGGACAATTTCACCCAACAATTAGGTACACTCACGATTTCTATAGCTTAATTTAATTGTAAACACAAAGGGGATGACCAAGGCTGAAAAATGTGTGCCTCTTTATCCTATGACCTCATTCCTTTTTCAGGCAACCTACTTCCCTGAACAATCATTCACTTTAGTGACCACACCTTTGAACAAACCACGCCCTTGAACAACAATTTATCAAAGCACCATGTCCCTCCCCACAGAACAGGAAAAATTTCTGATAAAGCATAGAAATCCCAGCACAATAAGGGAGCTATCCACAATCTTTGTAACAAAAGAAAAGGGAAAAAATAATATAACAAAAATAAGCCCAGCTGAATAATTACTGAGAGCAGAGACCATTTATAAACACCCGTTCTCCCCTGGGCCACTCTCCAGAGTTGAATTTGCAAGTTTCAAATTCAAAAGAATGGTAACCCATATAACATATACATTAAGAAGTTATTTCTTTCACCCAAACTTGGTGTATTCAGTAAGATGATTGATGGCCAAAACACAAAATAATATTTAAAAATGAAATATAGATATATGGGATACCTAAAGTCTAGGTCCTATATATCTGTTTGTAATATGGCCTCTCCCTAGATGAACAAATGGTATTTATCCCGATAATGACAGTGCTTTCTACATAATAGACACATAATAAATATCTGTTCAATGAATAACTAGTATTAAAAATATATTTTCATCTATTTCTCTCTCACACCACAGAGCTCCTCTGAATACCTGGAAAATACCTTGAACTTCATGAAAAATTAAATTAATGGAATGGAAAAATACATGTCTAGTGAGTAATTAACATCAATGCTACTCATTTGAGACAGTATGTAATTTTGAGTAGTGATGGTAGATTAATATTTAAGCTTTTAAAAAGGTTGAGCCGTGAAGTTTTTTTTTTAATTTTGTTTTATGTAATTTTTTAGAAATAGTTATTCATAGTATCATATTCAGTTTTAAATGCATCTATGACCTTTATTGCACCCGTGTTTGATTTTACTTGTTCATATAAATAAACCTGATAATTTAATTCTACCATCAATTTTGAATATTTCACCAGTAACTGGTTTCTATAATAAAATTTCTCTGAGGAACACTCTATCTATCAGACAAAATAATAACCAAGAGAATCATAAAACATAGCTGATTGATTATTGGCAAGAAAGAAAGCAACATTATATTTGGAGAAACTGAAAATACATTTACATCTATAAACATCATTTTAGTGCACAAAAAGGTGATAGAGGAAAAACATATACTAAAAAGCCAGATATAGAAAATACTAAAGTCCTGCAAAAAAACATTTGGTTAAAACTAAAATTAAAAATATAAGCTAAAATTAAAATTCAGGAAGCAAAGCAGAGTAGCATCAATTTTGGTTTCTCAAAAAGAACATACTTTACTACTGGCAATTATATATTTTAAAAAATCATATGAATTCTCTGAATGTCACCTAAACAGCAAAATGCTAAAAATAAAGTAAAAGTTTAATTGAATTTATGATGACCAACCATTTCCCTAGGTGACATGGTCACAAATTCTAGCATCAGAATACTTGCCACATACCAACTCAAAATGTCTCTGAAACATAGCATATTAAGAAGAGACTTTATTAAAACATAAAACAAACAAAAAAGAATTTTGAATAATATGTACTGCTTGGGCGTGCTTGGCATAATTCATAACAAAGCTGTCACCACATCTTACCCGCCATATCTTAACCATTTTGTTAGCATGAAGGTAATTTCAGATCAAATTGAGGTTCTACTTTACACAACGCTACCCTTCCAATAAATAGGGAGAAAAAAATAAAATAGAAAAGCTTCCTAGTCACATTCTTTGTGGCAACTATCTAAAAGTTTTTTAACAAATTACATTTTAGTGGAGTTGTTAATCCCCTTTGATATCTAACTCAATTTTAAATATTTTGGTCAAATTTTCTCTTTTCTTGTTTCACTAAGGGAATGAAGCTACTTTTTTTTTTTTTTTTTTTTTTACTTTACCACATATCTAGAATTTCACCTCAACCATTTTCATCCAGCCCTTACTTTTCTTTCCTTTCAATTGCAAATAATTTCAGACTTTACAACAATTTCCATTCCAATCTCTTATCCTAGTTTCTGTGGTCATATTTTTGGTCCCTAAGATTTATAGAGCCCCCTATGGAGAACTACATTTCTGGATGAAGATAGTCTCCTAAAGATCACCTAAACAAATATCAGAAAAAAAGAAGGAAAATCTTGAAAAAAACTAGACCAGCTAGGCCCCAGGATTATTACAAAGGTAAGTTGAACTAAAAAGCATACAATAAAATGTATTCCTAAAGTTCTGTAGTCAATATTTATGATTTGCCAAATTTCAGCTTTTCACTTTTTATCTATTTATCTTGCTTTTTCTAGCAATTTGACAAGAAAAGAGGTTAATTGTGTAAATAACTATGACAGGTAGGGTGGTTTTAGCATTCTTATGATAATGGTAACTGTTGTCTTTGACCTCATTGTTTTGGGCTACTTAAAAACACAGGTGACACCCACTTAGTTGTTAATCAGCATCTAATATAGATTACCGGAATGGACATTTGCATTATTATCACTTATACACACTAGTATTTTTAACCTTTATATTTTTCTGCCCTTTGAATTCAACATAGGTGGAGTTATTTTCAATTAAGAAATTACTAACAGTAGATCATGGGTTTTTCTTCATATTTTCCCCTCAAATTAAACTAGGGGTAAAAGAAAACAGTAAGACTGTAGCCCCTGTAGTTGTTGAGTTATCTATATTTTCTCTAAAATTATTTAAAAATAGTTTTATTATATACTTGAGAAATATTGCTTTATATCTGACTTTAAATTGGTCCCAGGATTATTACAAAGGTAAGTTGAACTAAAGAACATACCATAAAGTGTATTCCCAAAATTCTGTAGTCAACATTTATGATTTGCCAAATTTCAGCTTTTTAATTTTTATCTATTCATCTTGCTTTTTCTATCAATTTGACAAGAAATTGAGGTTTTAGGGAAATAATTCATATAATTCCAGATTGGTATGATAATGCAATATAGGATAATATCCCAGTGGTTGTATTCTTTTATCTCTCTTTCTTTTTGAGCTCTTTACAGTACAAATTGTATCTTGAAAACATAATTTCAGTTTGGACAGAAGTTTCTAGAAAGTTTAAAAACATGAAAATCCAATGTAAAGAAGATCAAAGAATGAAAACATAGAGTTGTTAATTTTATATAGTCTTGCAATGTTCCTGTACATTCATTGGTATGATTATTAGTACAGATCTTGATGCTGAAATAACTCCTTTACAAACACATTTATTTAATTTTAAAGGGTGTCTTAGAGTTCCACTCTTTTTAGCTTTCAGATAAACAATTGCTTACATCTTGCCTTCCTTAATCTTATATCCACTCTTTTAATACTCTTACCAATATTCATAAATTATTCACCTTAGCTGTGCAAGAGCCATGTGTCATTTCCAGAATATGAAACACATATGGCAATTCAAATAAGGATTTGTGCCTGTCATTTATCCTAGAACAGCATACTATTTGCTGAACACAAATATTTGTTTGTCACACCATACATGCCATTGACCCTGAGCCATCATATTTGATACAAAAGATCTATTTCTGATATGAAGTGAATCAACAAAAACATATTCTATAAAAATTATCATATTCAAGTTGAGGATTGTTTTGTGGTAGGAGCAAAAAGACTACCTCAGATCAGATATTCCAATCAAATGCAACACAAAATGAGCCAACCTATGCTCTAGTTAAATTATGAAAATTACCAGAACTGGTTACAAACAACAATAGGCATGAGTAAATGAAAGAACAACCAAGAGATGAAATTTTGACTTACTGTACATTGAATATATAGCTGTATTCTATTGAGAGGTAACATTATTTATAACAGATGCAAAGAAACAGAAAGAAAAGAAGTGACAAAGGACTGGTATGCATGCATATGAGCATACCCAATGGGCACAGATGGGGTGGGGGTGAGGGAATGTGCTGGGGGTTGGGAGCAGCCGGGGAGAGATCAATAGTGGGAAAAGGAGACTTATGTAATACATTAAACAATAAAGAACTTAAATTAAAAAAAAAAATGAGGTTCAAGATTTCCCCTCTCTATTAGCCTGACATAGCTCTCTTTGTGGTACCTGGGAATGGTCGCTCCAAACCAAATTTTGGTAGGAGGAGGAAGATTTGAGAGGGGAGAGCACTTCCCGGGAGCCGATGGGATCCAAGGCTTGAACAACCTTATTCATGGGTCCACTGTAGGTCCTCACTCGCTCATACACTACATTTTTTTCTGGAGGCTGCTGGGCTTGACTTGACTGATGGTAGCAGTGGTAATGCTGGGGCTGGCACTGCAGCACCTCTGGGAGCTGCTGAATCCCACAGCTGCTGCTGTTCATCTCATTCCAATAGCTTGAACTCATCATCTTCTCGGTGGTCAGTAAGGTACACACCAGATTTTCTCCCTAAGGAACAAACAGAGAAAAAGAGAGAGACAGAGAGATCATGAAAGGAAAAGATAGGAAGGCAGACAGGCAGGTACATGTACAAGCCTTTTACCAACCACCTCTGTCTATAGTGGTGCCAGGGGGAAATGAGAGTTACCTGAGCAGCAGCAGGAGCAGGTCTGGCAGCTGTAGAGGAGGCAGCAAAGTATTTGAACACTAATGGAAAGTGGAGCCACCCTGTGAGATTGCTCCAGGAAATGGTACTGACACGCCTCTGATGGGCGTATTCACCAGACAGGTTAACCTGCCAGGAGAGGCCCTGCATTGCCATGGAGATAGCTACAAAGCTGCCCAGTAGATAAGGGAATCTGGAAAGAGCAGAAATGTGGAATTTTAGGGCTGAAGCCAGAGTTTCCAAGTCCACGGGCTTGGAAATTCACTTTAACTGTAAATAGGCAGACAAAGACATGACCATGCCAAAAGTTTAGAGAACAAAAAGTCACAAACATGACACTGAAGTGGCTTTGACCTGGTTCTTTTGAAGCTTAGCAAAGGTGTGATTATTGTCATTAGAGTCCCAGACCAAAATATGATGTTAGCCTAGGGACATGCTAATTCACAGATAAATTTGGATTCTTTGTAAAATACAACTGATAATTGCAGTTAAGGGAGATTACTATGGGGTCTCCATCTGGCAACTCTTTGTAATTTATGGACCTGTTTATCTTGCTCCGAGCCTAGTATGACTTTCTAACTTACATTAAAGTAGATTTGTCTAAATGATTGTATGCCTGTTTATACATGGGGAGTGGTAAAAAAAAAATCTAACAATTCCACAAATGCTTTGCATTTTAACATTTAGATTTCTTTTGCCTTTTTGTTTTTGTTTTCGTTTTTTGTTTTTTACAAAATAATGTACCTCAATTGTATTTGTTCCCTAGGAAACACTGAGTTTGATTACTTTCAAAATATCTATTTAAGGGTTTGGCAAGTCCTGAGGGTTGACTTACCTGATATGCTTAGCACTGACAACCCAGACCCTGCCCACGCCAGCTGCAGACACAGGCAGAACCTCTGCAGGCCTGGCATGCACCCAGCCTGAACCCATGTGCCCAACAGGGACCTATCCTGGACTCTGTGCCACTGTTGTGTGACTTCTATTGACCCGGCAGGACTCTCGCCCCTGCCATGTACTCACCCACTGCCACTGCCACTGTGCTGCCCCCGCTGCCCTAGAGCTGCTCGGCTCCACCACCAAGGCTCAGAGGCAGGAACTGTGCTGAAGGCCAGGAGGTGGATGTAGCCTCCCCTGACCTGGACCTACTAGAATCGAGGACCTGAGGAAACTGAAGAGGCTGAGAGAGGAGGCCTCAAGGGCACTGGCTGTGGAAATTGCAGAGTCGGTGCAGCAGTGGAAGCCTGAGGCTGGAGACCCTGGATAGAGTAGCACTAGCACCCCACCATCATGCAGCCTGGGAAGTTCCTCTGACCAGTGGGAAGGGCCACGTAACTGAGCTCAGGGCCAGCCTACACTGGAGCCTACACTGAGCTCAGGATACACCCAACATTGAACCTAGGGTGCCCTTTATTTCTTGGAGGAAGTCATGATGGTGAGCAGAAAGGGGACTGGGAAATAGGTCCAAGAAAGAGGATCAACCCTGCCCACCTGGAATGCAGGGGAGGTCTCCTTTCTCCCCCTGGCAAAACAGCTGCTTCTGACCCAACTTGCAGTCACCTGAGGCAAGAAAGAACAGCCTGGGGCAGGAAATCTGTGCCTCTGCTGGTGAGAGAGAGGAGGTTCCAGTAAACGAGGCATAGCTGAGGCTTTAGAAGAAGAGGAAGGGCCTGCCTCCCCTCCCCCCTCCTATCAGCTACTGGCACCAGCCCCAACACAAGCCTGATCAAACCATCCCAGCCAAGACCAGGATACCCCCCACAGAGCCCAGCTCCATGGGACAAGGGAATAGAGCTCCGAACAAGGACAATCAAGGCATGAGACTTGAGGCAGGCCCAACCTCTGGGTTAAGGAGTACCTGCCAGCTGGACTACTAGGGGCTTCAAACTCTCACATCTCAATAAGGTGGCCCAGGGCCAGAAAGGGACAGTGACTCCAATTGACCTGCACCACAGAAGCTCTGAGGAGGCCGAGGATAGACACACCAAGGGACCAGATTCAATAACATCAGAGAAAATCCAGCGAGCTCCACAAATAGCAGACCCAAAGATTTTTTACTATGTGTGTGTGGGTTTTTTTGTGTTTTTTTTTTTGTGTGTGTGTGTGTGTGTGAGTGGATTTATTTTGTTTTTGTTGTGTGTTTTTTTCTTATTTCTTTTTTTTGCTTGCATATCTCTAATTTCTTTCCTTTGATTCTATTGTACTTTTGTGTATTCTTATTATTAATTTTTCTTATTTTATTTTGTTTTTCTCTTTTTTCTATTTTTTCCATTTTACTTTTCCTATCTACATCTTAATATATCCATTATTACTGCATTTTAAATTAATTATTATTATTTCATTTATGTTATGTTTCCTTTTCTTTTTTCTTCTTATACTATTTCTTTTGGCTTCCTCCTTGCTTTCATATAGTCATTTCTTCTTCTTTCTCCCTTTTTCTTTATATCCCCTCTTAGTCTTTGATTACATGTCTTTTAGTATTTTTTTATTTTATCTTTGCTTTGCTTTGTCTTCTTTTTCCTTTTTAGTCTTTCCTATTGTTGTTGCATTGCATAGTTTAATTTTCATGGTGTTTTTTTTGTTTGTTTTTGTTTGGTTCTGTTGTGTCTTCTGTTCTGTCAGCTGGAACATGACATTGGGGTTGAGCCTCACTGGCATCAACTTGGAGGGGAAATTCCTCCCATGAATGGGACATCAACAGTCAAGCCCCAATTACAACAGGACAGCCCGAATAACACACACAATGGGACATTCCTAGAGTATCAAGTTCAGGAGATCAAAGAGATTGCACCACTGGATCCCTCAAGACACTTTCTGCATAAGACCATCCCACAAAGACTGAGAGGCATAACAGTGCTATCTAATACATGGAAGAAAATACAAAGAGGTAGCTAAAATGGGGGAGACAAAGAAACAACCCCCACATGAAAGGAAAAGGAATCTCCAAGAAAAGAACAAAATGAAATGTAAGCAAGCAAACTATCAGTATAGAGTTCAAAGTAATGGTTCCAAAGGTGTTTAAGGAGCTTAGTACAAATTACACGGAACCCAGTGGGAAGTATAGCAGCATGAGAAAGGAAATAGAAACCATGTACCAGAACCAGACATAATGAAGAATAACATATCTGACATTGAGAACACACTGGAAGGAATTAAAAGTAGATTGGATGAAGCAGAAGATCAGATCAGCAATTTGGAAGACAAGGTAGAAATAAATACCCAATTAGAGCAGTGAATAGAAAAAAGAATAAAAAGGCAGGAAGATAGCTTAAGGGAGCTCTGGGATAACATGAAACTTAACAATATCTGCATTATAGGAATATCAGAATGGGAAGCAAGTGAGCAAGGAACAGAGAACCTGTTTAAAGAAATAATGACAGAAAACTTCTGCCAACCTGGTGAAGGAAAATGTCACACAAGTTCAGGAGGCACAGAGATATATCCAATCAAGATATATCCAAACAGACCCACATGTAGACACATCAGAATTAAAATGGCAAACATTAAAGGCAAAGAGAGAACCTTAAAGACAGCAAGGCCGAAACCGGTTTGGCTCAGTGGATAGAGCGTCGGCCTGCAGACTCAAGGGTCCCGGGTTCGATTCCGGTCAAGGGCATGTACCTTGGTTGCGGGCACATCCCCAGTAGGGGGTGTACAAGAGACAGCTGATCGATGTTTCTCGAAAGACAGCAAGGGAGGGAGAAAGAACATTACCTACAAAGGAATTCCCATTAGAATGTCAGCTGACTTCTCTATAGAAATACTTCAGATCGGAAGGGTGTGACATGAAGTATACAAAGCAATAAAAAGCAAGGGATAGAATCCAAGACAACTCTATCCAGCAAAGCTATGATTAAAAATTAAAGGAGAAATAAAGAGCTTTGAAGACAAAAAAAAAAAAAAAAGGCTAAAAGAGTTTATTACCACCAAACCAGCACTGCAAGAAATGCTAAAGGGACTGTGGTAAGACAAACAGAGAGAAAGGATCACAGGTATAAAGAAAATAAAAATGCTGCCCTAACTGGTTTGGCTCAGTGGATAGAGCGTCGGCCTGCAGACTCAAGGGTCCCAGGTTCGATTCCGGTCAAGGTCATGTGCCTTGGTTGCGGGCACATCCCCAGTAGGAGGTGGGCAGGAGGCAGCTGATGGATGTTTTTCTCGCTCTCATTGATGTTTCTAACTCTCTATCCCTCTCCCTTCCTCTCTGTAAAAAATAAAATAAAATATAAAAAAAAGAAAATAAAAATGCCAGTAAATACCTATCAATAATAACCTTAAAAGTAAATGGATTGAATGCTCCACTCGAAAGAGATAGGATGACTGAGTGGATAAGAAAACATGACCCATGTATATGCTGTCTACAAGAGACCCACCTCAGAACAAAAGCTACACACAGACTGAGAGTGAGGGGAAGGAAAAAATACTCCATGCAAATGGAAAAGAAAAAAAAATCTGTGGTATCAATACTCATACCTGACAAAATAGACTTTAAAACAAAGGCCATAATAAGACACAAAGAAGGCCACTACATAATACTAAAGGGAATGCTTTAACAAGAAAATTTAACCCTTGTAAACATACACTGAGTGGCCAGATTATTATGATCTCTGAACGCATAATAATCTGGCCACTCAGTGTGTGTGTATATATATATATATTAGAGGCCTGGTGTATGAATTCGTGCATGGATGGGGTTCAGCCAGCCTGGCCAAGGGGAGGGGACATGGGCGGTTGGCTGGCCTGCCTGCTGGTCGAACTCCTGGTCGAGGGGACAATTTGCATATTAACCTTTTATTATATAGGATATACATTGAGTGGTCAGATTATTATGCGTTCAGTGATCATAATAATCTGGCCACTCAGTGTATATATCCAATATAAGAACACTCAAGTACATAAAAAATTTCTTGATGAACTTTAAGGAAAAGACTGACAGCAATACAGTCATAGTAGGGGACTTTAATGCCCCACTGACACCGTTGGATAGATCTTCCAGAGAAAAAATCAACAAGGAAATGGAGTCCTTAAAAGACACACTAAATAAGATGGATCTAACCTATATTTACAGAACAGTTCACCCCAAAGCAACAGAATATACATTCTTCTCAAGTGCACATGGGACATTCTCAAAGATAAACCACATGTTGGGACACAAAACAAGTCTATGCAAATTCAAGAAGATTGATATAATACTAAGCATTTTATCAGATCACAATGGCATGAAGTTATAAATCAACTACAATAAAAAAAACCTCAAAAACACTCAAATACATGGAAGTTAAATAGCATGTTATTAAGCAATGAATGGGCTACCAATGAGATCAAGCAATAAATTAAAAATTCCTGGAAACAAATGAAAATGAACAAACAACCACCCAAAATCCATGGGACATGGTGAAAGCAGTCCTATGAAGGAAGTTCATAGCATTACGGGCCTAACTCAAGAAGCAAGAAAAAGCACTGATAAACTATCTAACCCTACAACTAAATTAAATAAAAAGAGAACAGCAAAAAAACAACAACAACAACAAAAAAAACCCAGAGGAAGTAGAAGGAAAGAAATAGTAAAGATCAGAGCAGAAATAAATGACATAGAGACAAAAATAAAACAGTACAAAAGATCAATAAACCCAAGAGTTGGTTCTTTGAAAATATAAACAAGGTTGATGGTATTTTTATACACCAAAAATGATCTCTGAGAAAGAGAAACTAAAAATAAAATCTCATTTACCATTGCAACAAGAACAAAAAATAAGATACTTAGGAATAAGCTTAATGAAGAAGGTAAAAGACCTGTACTTGGAAAATTATAGGACTTTGAAAAAAGAAATGAAGATACAAACAAATGGACATGTATACCATGTTCATGTATTGGTAGAATTAACATCGTTAAAATGTCCATACTACCTAAAGCAATCTATAGATTCAACACAATCCTTGTTAAAATACCAACAGCATAACTCACAGAACGAGAACAAATACTCCAAAAATGTATATGGAACCATAAAGTACCCCAAACAGCTGCAGCAATCTTGAGAAAGAAGAACAAAGTTGGAAGGATCACTATAGCGAATATGAAACTATACTACAAAGCCATTATAATCAAAACAGCCTGGTACTGGCACAAGAATGAGCATATATGGGCATATAGACCAATGAATCAGAACAGAGACCCCAGAAATTGACCCACACCATTATGATCAATTAATATTTGACAAAGGAGGCAAGAACACACAATGGAGTAAAGACAGTCTCTTCAACAAATGGTGTTGGGAAAACTGGACTAACACATGCAAAAAGATACAACTAGACCACCAACTTACACCATACACAAGAATAAATTCAAAATGAATAAAATACTTAAATGTAAACCATGAAACCATACAAATCTTAGAAGAAAACATAGGCAGTAAAATTTCTGATATCTCACATAGCAGAATTTTTGCTAATACATCTCCTAGAGCAAAGGAAACTAAGGAGAAAATAAACAAATGGTACTGCATCAAAATAAAAAGCTTCTGCATAGCAAAAGAAACCACCATCAAAATGAAAATGGAACCCACTTTATGGGAGAATATATTTTCCAATGATACATCTGATAAGGATTAATATCCAAAATGTATAAAGTAGTCATACAACTCACCAAAGGGAGCATAACAATCCAATTAAAAAATAGGCAGAAGACCTCAATAGAAGTTTCTTCAAAGAGAACATATAAATGGCCAAGAAACATGAAAAAATGCTGAAAGTCACTAAACATCAGAGAAATGAAAATTAAAGCCACAATGAAATATCACCTCACAACTGTCAGAATGGCTATCATAAAAAAAATCAACAAACAACAAGTGCTGGTGAGGATGTGGAGAAAAGGGAACACTAGTGCACTGCTGGTGGGAATGGAGATTGGTGCAGCCACTATGGAAAACAGTATGGAGTTTCCTCAAAAAATTAAAAATGGAATTTCCATTTGACCCAGTGATCCTACTTCTGGGAATATATACTAAAGCCCTCAAAGCAACAACTAGAAAGAATGCATGCACCCCTATGTTCACAGCAGTGTTATTTATAATAACTAAGATTTGAAAACAGCCCAAGTGCCCATCAATAGATGAATGGATACAAAACTATAGGACATTTACACAGCTGAATACTGTGCAGCTGTAAAAAAGAGCTTTCTCTTACTCTTTGGGACAGCCTGGATAGACCTGGAGAATATTGTGCTAAGTGAAATAAGCCAATCTGAGAAAGACAAATATCACATGATCTCACTTATTTGTGGAATATAATGAAAAAAATGAATTGACCAACAAAATAAGACATGAAACATGGAGGCTTAGAACAGACTGACATACCTCTATGTGGGAATGTGGGAACAAGAAGATATAAACCAAAGAACTTACATACTTTATGCATAGCACATGGACAATGCAATAGGGGGGTGAAGACTGGAGCAAAATAAACCTTGAGGAGGAGGTAAGGGGGGGAAATGGGAAACATCTGTAATACTATCAACAATAAAAAATAGTTTAAATAAAAAAATAAATGTGCCCAGCACTTATATTCATTAGTACTTGAAATTACAATCATAATGCCTACTTACCCACCATATATTGAGTCACAAGATACTTCAGCATCACTAAACACTAAAGTACCCACTGAGTATGTGTGCAGAAAGAGGTAGCTTTCTTGTGTGTATATACACTATTGAATCTAGCTTACCACCACCATTTTGGAGAGGAAGTGAATATCATGAAACTGGCTCACCAGCTTTTATCTGCTGGGTGAACAAAAGATAGTGATTTACTGCTGGTCACTTACTATCCCTAGGTACTGTGAAAGAAGCTTTACATGGATTTTCTGTCATCCTACCAACTTTATGAGGTTCTATAGGTGAATAACTGTTAGGGACAGAAATAGAATATTGGGGACTAGCTACAATTATAAGAAATATTAATCATGCTCTTAACCGTGATGGTTTTGTTTTGATTATAGATAGCACATTCTAATCTTGCTGAGAGTTGTATGCCCTTGGACATGGGAGCTAACATGGGAGCTAACATCCTCCTTTCCCGAGAACTGCCTACCCTTATGGAAAGATTTACAACCTCAGTGGCTAAAACAATCTAGTCCTGGAGGCATCTGCCCTCTGCAACTCCCCCCGCCCCCCGCCCCACCCCTAGCCCTGCGCATGGCCTGTAACCTGTAACCATTCCAGTGGTCCCCAAACTTTTTAAACAGGGGGCCAGTTCACTGTCCCTCAGACCATTGGAGGGCCGGACTATAGTTTTAAAAAAACTATGAACAAATTCCTATGCACACTGCACATATCTTATTTTGAAGTAAAAAAACAAAACGGCAAAAACACCCGCATGTGGCCCGTGGGCCGTAGTTTGAGGATGCCTGCATTATACCTTGCCTACTTTCTCATGCCGGTAATTCTTACTCTCCCATGTAATCTTTACCTTCTACCCAATATAAACACCTGGTTTATGGGGAGAGGCAGATCAGGTTTTAGTGGATAACCTGCTACTCTTCCATACTGCCAGCATTATTTGAGTAAATGCTCATATATGATTCAATCCTGTCTCTGCTTAATTTGCTCAAGTAATGACAGGCAGCCCAGACCCCTTGTTTGTCTGGTTATAGAACTGAGGCACAGACACAGAAAGGCTGAAAAACTTCCCAAAATTAGACAATGATAGGTCTGGGATTTGAACATAGGGCAACACATTTTAGAGTCTAAGCTCTTGTCTATATTATACTGCTAGATAATTTGATTTTTTTATTCTTTTTTTTTCCAATTCTTTTTTTAAATTTCTTTATTGATTAAGGTATCACATATTTGTCCTCATCCCCCCATTCCCATCCCAAACCCCTCCCCACACATGCCCCCACCCCCCTGTTGTCTGTGACCACTGGTTAGGCTTATATGCATGCATACAAGTCCTTTGGTTGATCTCTCCCCCTTACCCCCACCCTTCCCTATCTTCCCTCTGAGGTTTGACAGCCTGATCGATGCTTCCCTGTCTCCGGGTCTGTTTTTGTTAATCAGTTTATGTTGTTCATTATTTCCCCTAGATGAGTGAGATCATGTGATACTAGAAATACACTTATAAGAACCAAAAATGAGACAAGCAATAATGGTTATGCTGAGAGGCAAATGAATCAGTCTGTAGTGAGTTTCTTTCTGGGCCAACAGTTATTTTGAGTCCCAATTTCAATGTCAAACAGTTACTTATGTGTACATGTCAACAATGATATTTCAGTTCTGGATAGTGGACAAATGGTGGTAATGCAAGTCCGACCCTCTCTGATTTGGTCCTGGGCAACCTGCAGCGATGCACAGTTGCTGACTGCTAGTATGGCAAGGCGTCGTCAGCGTCTTCCATCTCTGGACTGTTTCTCTTCTGTCTTCATGGCTAGAGCAGTCCTGTCCATTCCTCTCTGTTGCAGGAATCCACATGGTCTTGGAGTTGTTTTCTGAAAATATACAAACATATTCTCAACCAAAAGTTAATAAAGGAATCTTTTCTATAAATTTGACTTGGGATCCTCTTTCATTTTTTGCCCAAACGATTTTGCTTTGGCTTGTTTTGACACCATGTGTGTTTTTCATGGGTGTCTTGCTGTTAGCATTACAAATGAAAGTTAATTTTCTAAAGTAAAAATTTTCTAGAAGTAATTTACTTACAGGTTATTTTTCCTTACATGATATTCTTCTACTATCCCCCCTTTTTATTTAAATATTAGGAAGCTTTTGGAAATTTTATAATGTAGTCTTTTTTTTTTAAATATATATTTTATTGATTTTTTTACAGAGAGGAAGGGAGAAGGATAGAGAGTTAGAAACATTGATGGGAGAGAAACATCAATCAGCTGCCTCTTGCACACCCCCCACTGGGGATGTGCCCGCAACCAGGGTACATGCCCTTGACTGGAACCGAACCTGGGACCCTTCAGTCCGCAGGCCGATGCTCTATCCACTGAGCCAAACCAGTTAGGGCTATAATGTAGTCTTGATAGCTTTCAAATTTTAATTTTTTGCACTAAAATATGACTGCTTTAGGTTCATTACATGTTACGCAATTTTACCATGAGATGAACTACCAATAAAAATTTTAGTTAACACTTTAGGAACAGCTTTTTGCATCCTTGGGAATCAATACTTTTTTAGTCTTTATTAAGGTATTACATAGGTATATCTCCTTATCCCCCTAATACCCCCCACCCCCAGTTCATACCCTCACCCCCCCCATGTCTGTGTCCATCGGTAATGTTTATATGCATGCATACAAGTCCTTTGGTTGATCTGTCCCCCATCCCCCCACCCTCCCCTGCCTTCCTTCTGAGGTTTGATAGACTGATCAATACTTCTCTGTCTCTGAATCTATTTTTGTTCATCAGTTTATGTTCTTCATTATATTCCACAAATGAGTGAGATCATGTGATATTTATCGTTCTCTGACTGACTTATTTTGCTTAACATAATGCTCTCCAGGTCCATCCATGCTGTTGCAAATGGTAAGAATTCATTCTTTTTTACTGCAGCATAGTATTCCATTGTGTAGATGTACCACAGTTTGATAATCCACTCATCTGTTGATGGGCACTTAGGCTGTTTCCAAATCTTAGCTATTGTAAATTGTGCTGCTATGAACATAGGGGCACATATATTCTTTCTCATTGGTGTTTTGAGTTTCTTAGAATATATTCCTAGACTAGGGATCACTGGGTCAAATGGGAGTTCCATTTTTAATTTTTGAGGAAATGCCATACTGTTTTCCACAGTGGCTGCACCAGTCAACATTCCCACCAGTAGTGTACTAGGGTTTCCTTTTCTCCACATCCTCGCCAACACTTGTCATTTGTTGATTTGTTGATAGCCATTCCGACAGATGTGAGATGGTACCACATTGTCATTTTGATTTGTATCTCTCGGATAATTAGTGACTTTGAGCATGTTTTCATATGTCTCTTGGCCTTTTGTATACCCTCTTTCGAAAAGTATCTATTTAGGTCTGCTGCCCATTTTTTGATTGAATTGTTTATCATCCTTTTGTTAAGATGTATGAGTTCCCTGTAAATGTTGGAAATTAAACTGTTACCAAAGATAACATTGGCAAATATGTTCTCCCATGCAGTGGGTTTCTTGTTGTTTTGTGGGTGGTTTTTTTGCTGTGAAAAAGCTTTTTATTTTGAAGTAGTCCCATTTGTTTATTTTCTCTTTAGTTTCCATTGCCCTAGGAGCTGTATCAGTGAAGATATTGCTTCGGCTTATGTCTCAGATTTTGCTGCCTGTGGATTCCTCTAAGATTTTATGGTTTCCCATCTTATGTTTAAGTCCTTTATCCATTTTGAGTGTTTTTTGTTGCTGTTTTTTGAATGTTTATTTGTTTGTTTGTTTTGTGTGTGTATGGTATAAGTTGGTGGTCTATTTTCTTTTTTTTTTTGGCATGTATCTGTCCAGTTTTCCCAACACCATTTGTTGAAGAGACTGTCTTGACTCCATTGTATGCTCTTGCCTCCTTTGTCAAATATTAATTGAGCATCGTGGTTTGGGTCGATTTTTGGGTTCTCTATTCTATTCCATTGGTCGATATGTCTGTTCTTGTGCCAGTACCAGGCAGTTTTGAGGACAGTGGCTTTGTAATATAGCTTGAAATCTGGTATTGAGATCCCACCTACTTTGTTCTTCTTTCTCAGGATTGCTGTAGCTATTTGGGGTCTTTTCTTATTCCAGATGAATTTTTTGGAGAGTTCAGTCTAGGTCTGTGAAATATGCCATTGGTATTTTAATGGGGGGTGCACTGAATCTATAGATAGCTTTGGGTAGTATGGACATTTTAATGATATTGATTCTACCAATCCATAAACACAGTATGTTCTTCCATCAATTTATGTCTTCCCCTATATCTTTTTTCAATGTCCTGTAGTTTTCTGAGTACAGGTCTTTTACCCCTTAGTTAAGTTTATTCCTAGGTATCTTAATTTTTTTGGTGCAATGGTAAATGGGATTTTTTAAAAATCTCTCTTTCTGTCAGTTCACTATTGGTATATAAAAAGGCCATAGATTGCTTGGCATTAATTTTGTATCCTGCTACATTTCTGAATTCATTTATTAATTCTATTAATTTCTTGATGGAGTCTTTAAGGTTTTCTATGTACAGTGTTATGTAATCTGCAAAAATGCACAGTTTTACTTCTTCTTTTCCAATTTGGATACCTTTTATTTCTTCTTCTTGTCTAATCTCTATGGCTAGCACTTCCAGTACTATGTCGAATATGAGTGGTGAGAGTGCACATCCCTGTCTTGTTCCTGTTCTTAGGTGAAATGGTTTTAGTTTTTGCCCATTGAGTATGATGTTGACTATAGGTTTGTCATATAAGGCTTTTATTATGTTGAGGTATGATCCCTCTATTCCCACTTTGCTGAGGGTTTTTATGAAGAAAGGGTGTTGGATTTTGTCAAATGCTTTTTCTGCATCAATTGATATGACTATGTGATTTTTATCTCTCAATTTGTTTATGTGATTATCACGTTTATTGATTTGTGGATATTGAACCACCCTTGCATCCCTGGGACAAATCCTACTTGGTCATTGTGTATGATCTTTCTATTGTAATGCTAGATCTGATTTGCTAGAATTTTGTTGAGGATTTTGGCATGTACGATCATGAGGGATATTGGCCTGTAATTCTCTTTCTTTGTTTTGTCTTTATCTGGTTTGGGGATTAGGGTAATGCTGGCTTCATAGAAGGAGATTGGAAGTGTACCTTCCTCTCAAATTTTTCGGAATAGTCTGAGGAGGATAGAATTTAGTTGTTCTTTGAATCTTTGGTAAAACTCCCCTGTGAAGTCATCTGGCCCCGTGCTTTTGTTTGCTGGATGGTTTCTGATGACTGCTTCAATTTCCTCCATAGTTATCAGCCTATTGAGAATTTTAGATTTTTCCTGATTGAGTTTTGGAAGGTCATATTTTTTCTAGAAATATGTCCATTACCTCCAGGTTGTCTAATTTGTTGGAATAAAGTTGTTCATAGTATTTTTTTTTTTTTTACAATCCTTTGTATTTCTTTAGGGTCTTTTTAAATATTTTAATAAATTTTTATTGTTCAAATTATTACAATTGTTCCTCTTTTTCCCCCCATAGCTCCCCCTCAACCCAGTTCCCACCCCACCCTCTGCCCTTACACCCCCTCCACTGTCCTCATCCATAGGTGCACGATTTTTGTCCAGTCTCTTCCCACACCCCCCAACACCCCTTTCCCCGAGTATTGTCAGTCCACCCCCTTTCTATGCCCTTGATTCTATTATATTCAACAGCTAATTCTGTTCATCAGATTTTTTATTCACTTGATTTTTAGATTCACTTGTTGATAGATATGTATTTGTTGTTCATAATTTTTATCTTTACCTTTTTCTTCTTCTTCCTCTTCTTAAAGAATACCTTTCAGCATTTCATATAATACTGGTTTGGCGGTGATGAACTCCTTTAGCTTTTTCTTATCTGTGAAGCTCTTTATCTGACCTTCAATTCTGAATGATAGCTTTGCTGGGTAGAGTAATCTTGGTTGTAGGTTCTTGCTATTCATCACTTTGAATATTTCTTGCCACTGCCATCTGGCCTGCATAGTTTCTGTTGAGAAATCAGCTGGCAATCGTATGGGTTCTCCCTTGTAGGTAACTAACTCTTTTTCTCTTGTTGCTTTTAATATTCTCTCTTTGTCTTTTGCTCTTGGCATTTTAATTATGATGTGTCTTGGTGTGGTCCTCTTTGGATTCCTTTTGTTTGGGGTTCTCTGTGCTTCCTGGACTTGTAAGTCTATTTCTTTCACCAGGTGGGGGAAGTTTTCTGTCATTGTTTCTTCAAATAGGTTTTCAGTATCTTGCTCTCTCTCTTCTTCTGGCACCCCCATAATTCGGATGTTGGTATGCTTGAAGTTGTCGCAGAGGATCCTTACACTATCTTCATATTTTTGGATTCTTTTTCTTTTTGCTTTTCTGGTTGGGTGTTTTTTGCTTCTTTGTATTTCAAATCTTTGACTTGATTCTTGCGATCCTCTAGTCTGCTGTTGGATCTCTGTATATTATTTTTAATTTCAGTCAGTGTATGCTTAATTTCTAGTTGGTCCTTTTTCATATCCTCGAGGGTCCCACTAAATTTACCGGCCCTTTCTAGAAAATTCTTGAAAAATCTTATAACCATGGTTTTGAACTCTATATCCAGTTGTTTGCTTTCCTCCATTTCTTTCATTTGTGACCTGTTTCTTTGTCTCCACATTTTGGCTGCTTCCCTGAGTTGATAGAGTGGCTTTGTGTGGTAGGTGTCCTATAGGGCCCAGTGGCTCAGCCTCCCCAGTTACCTGAGGTGGACACTCTTGGTGCACCCCTTTGTGGACTGTGTGCACAGTCTTGTTGTAGTTAAGCCTTGATTGTTGTTGGTATCACTGGGAGGAATTTACCTCCAGGCCAATTGGCTGTGAGGATCAGCTATGTCTATAATGGGAGAACTTCTGTGCTGGAGACACCCTTATGAGACAAGACTTGCTTCAGTGGGGCTTTGGTGCTCACTGAGTCTTCCCCCTGAGTGTGTCCCTTATGGATCTGAGGAGTTGTAATCTGGATGGTCCCACTCTGACCCCTGGGTACACTGGCTCTTGGATCTCCAACGAGGTGCTAATTTAGCCTCTGCCTGAGGCCACCCAGCAGGAGTTACAGAGAGATCTGCAGATTCCTCTTCTTTGTTTGGGTTTTGGAGGTTCCCAGATGAGGCCCAGCTGTAAAGCAATGAAAGCTGCTGTGGGACCTTGGGCCTTCTTTTGGATGTTCTGGGTCTCACTGATTCAGCTGCAGTTTGTTAGGTAAGTTTAGAATTCAAAGGACCAGGCCATTCATATGCAAAAGCCTCTGCACTCAGCTTGGATGGGGTGGAGTCTCAGGGCAGAGCAAAGAGCAATGGCTTACCATCAGCCCTGCCCTAAGTGGCCCCCGGGTCTCGGTGTCCCTTGGTAATTGCTGCAAGCACCTCTGAGAGAAATCCGCCCTCGAGTTTCACCCACTGCCAGCCAGTCCAGTTTCTCCCCGTATGAGTATGGGTCCCCAGAGTCTCGGCTGGAACTGGAGTTCAGAGCAGTCTGGAGCTTTTGTCTCCCTCCCATTTGAAAAAGACATCCGCGTACTCAGTTGCCAGCCTTCTCCGCGTGCACGCCTCCTTACCTCTGCGCTTCCGCAGCTCCTGTGAGTCTCAGTGTGCTTTTCTCTTTCCTTCAAGTTGTAGAATTTCCACTCAGCCAGCCTTCCTGTAGTTCTGGATGATGTCCGTTTTGTCTTTTAGTTGTAGTTTTGAAATTGTTGTGCAAGGCAGCAGTTCAGGTGTTTACCTATGCTGCCATCTTGGTTTCTTTCTAGGGTCTTGTTATTTCGCCTCTTTCATTTCTAATTTTGTTTATTTGGGTCCTCTCTCTTTGCTTCTTGGTGTGCCTGGCTAGAGGTTCATCTATCTTGTTTATCCTTTCAAAGAACCAGCTCTTGGTTTCATTGATCTTTTGTATTGTTTTTGGGGTTTTTTTGGTCTCTATGTCATTTATTTCTGTTCTGATCTTTATTATCTCCTTCCTTCTGCTCACTCTAGGCTTTTCTTGTTGCTCTCTTCCTAATTCTTTAAGTTGTAGAATTAAGTAGTTTATTACCATTTTTTATTGTTTTTGAGGTATGCTGTAGAGCTATGAACTTCCCTCTCAGCACTGCTTTCACTGTGTCCCAGAGATTTTGGATTCTTGTGTTTTCATTGTCATTTATTTCCAGGATGTTTTTAATTTCTTCTTCGATCTCTTTGGTAACCCAATCAATAATTGTTTATGAGCATGCTATTCAGCTTCCAAGTGTTTGACTTTTTTATTGTTTTTATTGTAGCTTATTTCTCATCATCTAATAAGTCTTCTAGATGGAAAAATTAAGAAAAAACACTTTTGAACTGCTAGCTCATAAGTGACTTTAAAAGGAATCTTTGGATATTTTATGTGCAGAAGTGTCAGAAATGCTGAAAATCAACCTTAAAAACTCTTTTAAATAATTTATTATATATTTCCATTTAAATTTGTGTGTCATGTGCTGAGATTCCAAATGTAATCTTTATTTTATTATTTTTTTTTATTTTTTTTTTAAATATATTTTATTGATTTTTCACAGAGAGAAAGGGAGAGGGATAGAGAGCTAGAAACATCGATGAGAGAGATACATCGACCAGCTGCCTCCTGCACACCCCCCACCGGGGATGTGCCCGCAACCAATGTACATGCCCTTGACCGGAATCGAACCTGGGACCTTTCAGTCTGCAGACCGACGCTCTATCCACTGAGCCAAACCGGTTTCGGCAGTAATCTTTATTTTAATGTTGTTCCTCAGTAATCAATGAAAACGTAATTAGAAACACATTTGATGCCAAACAGCCTGGTAAAATATTAGATCAATAAATTGTGAATATCATTAGCAGCAGCATTTTGAATAAGTTTTATGTGTGACCAGGGTATAAGTGTTAAATTACGTCATCCAGTTAGCTCTGATTGTTGAAATCTGAATTTAAAACACACACCAACATATGAACACATACACATTTTGCAACCAAGAGGTGACCTAGTAAATAAAGAGACTAAATGAAGATTAAAAATTTCTTCACCCATTAAAAAGTGACCACACCTTCCCTCCATATTTCATTGCTATATGGTATTTTGAAGGCAGCCACCTAGATGCAGTTGGGCCAAAACTGTGAGAAACTGACATCCTCATCTAATCCTTGAACTTGATCCATCACTATTCCCAATTGCTGGGGTTGGAGGGGATTTGGAGAGAGAGCGAGAGAGAGCTTAGAGCTCATCCTATCTAATAAAAGTGTAATATGAAAATTAACCATCACTCCGCTACACCCACAAGGCACGCCCACCAGCCCATCAAGAGCGAGTATGCAAATTAACCCAACCAAGGTGGCTGTGGCCACGGAGTGAGCAGGAAGCCAACCTTTCCACACACCCTGGCAGGCCCAGGTCTCCACTCAAGGCTACAAAGTTTCAATTATAGAAGATAAATAAATCCCAACAAAAATGGCAGCAGCCATGGAGCTGGAGAGAGCAGGAGGCTTGGGTTGCCCAGGCGATGGAGGAAGCCAAGCTCCTGCAGCCCTGGCCTGCCTTGGCCTCCACTACAAAGTTCCAATTATAGAAGATAAATAAATCTCCCCCAAAATGACTGTGGCCATGGAGTAAGCAGGAGGCTTGGCTCCGCTCAAGGCTACAAAGTTTCAATTATAGAAGATAAATAAATCCCAGATACCAGGGCCTCCGCTTGGGTCGCCCGGGGGCATGGCCAGCCTGCAAACCACCACAAGCCCCTCGCCCAGGCCACTCCATGCCCCAAGTGAACCCTCACCCTGGTCCAGGATACCCTTCAGGGCAAACCAGCTGGCCCCCACCCATGTACCAGGCCTTTATCCTATCTAATAAAAGAGTAATATGCAAATTGACCATCACTCCAACACCCAAGACGGCTGCCCCCATGTAGCCAAAGATGGCTGCCCCCATGTGGACACAAGATGGCCTCCACAAGATGGCCAGCAGGGGAGGGCAGTTGGGAGGGATCAGGCCTGCAAGGGAAGGCAGTTGTGGGTGATCAGGCCAGCAGGGGAGGTCAGTTGGGAGGGACCAGGCCTGCAAGGGAGGGCAATTGGGGGGGACCCAGGTCTGCAGGGGAGAGCAGTTGCGGGGGGGATGAGGCCTGCAGGGGAGGACAGTTAGGGGAAACAGGCTGGCAGGGGAGCAGTTAGGCATCAATCAGGCTGGCAGGGGAGTAGTTAGGGGGTGATCAGGCTGACAGGCAGAAGCAGTTAGGGGCAATCAGGAAGGCAAGCAGGCGAGCAGTTGGGAGCCAGCAGTCCTACCAGGATCGGGCCTAAACGGGCAATCGGACATCCCTCGAGGGGTCTCAGATTGGAGAGGATGCAGGCTGGGCTGAGGGACACAACCCCTGTGCATGAATTTCGTGCACTGGGCCTTTAGTAAAGTATATAAGAAATGAGATTAGGCATTAACTGCAAGTCAAACCACATGTAACTGTGAAGCATGTGTTGACAACCTTACTTACTTCAGAGAGTTTTATCAATCATTCTCACCAAAGTTTCTGCTTCTTCTCTGAGAATACATGTGTGCCTTCAATGATCTTCATCTCCAATTGTTTTATTTCTCCTTTATACAGATTATGCTAATGCTCTCCTATTTTTATAAATAAATAAATTTGACTATTTTATAATGGTACTTCTTTGTTTTCTACTTTAAACAAACAACAATGGATTGACAGTGTGCATTCTGCCAACTTCACAAAGTTACCCCTCCAATATTGGTGAATGGGATAGTAAGAGTTGAATCCTTATTCTTAGCTCCAGATTTGTTCAGAGAATCCTTAATTACATTTCTGGCACTTAGTTTGTTTCACTCAGTAATATAGATATTTTGTGTTCAGTACTGAAAAAACTTACTAATGATGATGAATTTTATTTTCCCTTAGAAGTGATATCCCTTGAGAAGCTAATTCAGTTCTAATAGATTTTTAAAATCTTTATTGTTTCTGATTGTAACATAATTCATTTGTTAAAAATTCAAATAACCATTTCCACAGTGGCCACACCAATCTGCACTCCCATCAATAGTGCATGAGGGTTCTCCACATCCTCACCACAGCTGTTTGTCGATTTATTGATGATAGCCATTCTGACAGGTGTAAGGTGATATCTCATTGTGGTTTTAAATTTGCATTTTTTTCATATGTCTATTAGCCATTTGTAAGTCCTTTTTGGAGAAATATCTATTCAGGTCCTCTGCCCATATTTTTACTAGAATGCTTTTTTGGTGTTGAGTTGTATGAGTTCTTTATAAATTTTGGATATTAACCCCTTTTCAAATGTATCATTGACAAACATGTTGCCCATTTATTGAGTTGTCTTTTTGTTTTGTTGATGGATTTCTTTGCTGTGCAAAAATATTTTGTTGATGTAGTCCCATTTGTTTATTTTTTCTTTTGTTTCCCTTGCCCAAGGAGATACATCAGTAAAAATATGACTAAGAGAAATATTCAAGATTTTACTATCTATGTTTTCTTTTAGGAGTTTTATTGTTTCTAGTCTAATATTTGTCTTTAATCCATTTTAAGTTTTTCTTGTGTATGGTATAAGAATGTGGTCTAGTTTCATTTTTTGCTTGTATCTGTCCAATTTTCCCATCACCATTTATTGATTAGACTGAGTTGACTCCATTGTATGCTCTTGCCTCTTTTGTCAAATATTAATTTACTATAAAGGTGTGGGTTTATTTCTGGACTCTCTACTCTGTCCCCTTTTATGCAAGTGCCATGGTGTTTTGCTTACTACAGCCTTTTTTAACCACTATGTTGTAAATGAAACTAATCCAAAATAATATTGAATGTAAACTGTAATTGAAAAAATAATAAAACAGTCAAATAACTAAAGACATAAATAAAGCAGAATATGAAACTTCTCATGTTGATGGTTGGATTAAAGGATGCAATAAGGATCAGGAATGTCTGCTGTATATATATTGGTAATAAAAATATACACAGTGATTTACATTTTGACTAAATTCTTTATGGCCATCTGAAAAAGTCTTGATTTTACCAACCTCATAAAATTGTTTATGGGATCAAATGTGAAAACGCTTGCTAACTGTAATGCACAATCCAGATATAATATCTTTAAATATATTATTCACAGATGGTGTGACATGATTTTTGTGAAACAGTAGGCTTTAAAAAGCAAATATGAATGTCCCTTGATGCTATAGGCCTGGTTTTTGAAAAGCTTACTTACCTAAAACCATTAAGGTACCATTAAGGTAAACAGATCAGTAATTAATTTATCAAAGATGATGTACAGAATTGTTTTAGAATATTAAACAATATAAGTAATTATAAGTTTAAGAACAAATGAATTTAATCAGCATCAGCAGCAGAGTTTTTTTTTTTTTATTTGTTTGTTTGCTTGTGTGTTTTTTTGTGAGCAGTGGAGTTTTTATGAGTATATCGAATCCTATACTCCACCTCTTGTTTTATGGGATGATGCTCAAATATATCTTTAGTCCTATTCCACTCCTTGAGGCTAATGGTATAATGGCAAAGGATAAACTGATTACTCAAGTCTTTCTACTTCCGCCTTCTCTATGATAAACGAGGAGCATGTTCATACAGAAAGGTTCAACAAGCGTTGGTCAGAGGGAATGGAGCCTAAGTTGGTGAGATGATTGTATAAAAGCACCTATGTTTTACTAAACAGGTCCAAGTTACTTGATCCAGCAGAACTCCATTCCAGTCTTCTGACAGAATTTAAAGTTGAGCTTGCTTAACTGCTGTTGGGAAACTTTAGATTGGGCAATGTTTCAGAATATCAGATATGAAAAAAATATTGCCTTGATTTTTAAAAATAAATAAATGGCAAAGTTTAAAACAGTTTAGTCTGACATCAATTCAAGTCAAAACTTTATATCAGGCCCTAGCTGGTTTTGCTCAGTGGATAGAGCATTGACCTGTGGACTGAAGTGTCCCAGGTTCGACTTAGGTCAATAAGCATGTACCTCAGTTGCAGGTTCCATCCCCAGTCTGAGTGTGTGCAGGAGGCAACCAATCAATGTGTCCCTCTCACATCAATGTTTATCTCTTTGTAACTCCCTCTCCCTTCCATTCCTTCTCTAAATCACTGGAAAAATATCCTCTGGCAATGATTAACAAAAAACAACAACTTTATATCAGATTATCAGGTGTCTGATGCTACACATACTTAGAATAGAGTTAGGTGATCCCTAGAAAGACCTTTGGTATCCCCTATCTTGGTTTTTGTGTTTGTCATTATGTAAATTTTACCTGTGGCATAATTTTGCTCAGAAATAAATCCAATGTTCCAAGAGCCATACTAGAGGAAACCAGACCTAGAGTGTGGGAAGAGTAAATAACTCCTCGGTATTATTTTAATGTAATTGAACAGGCACCTAGTCTCTATGATTCTGGCAGATCCCCAGGGATGCCTGACCTTTCCTGTAAAAAATATTATTTTGAATAGCTTTTCTCAAAGTGTGTCCTGAATAACACTAGTTCATAGTGTATTCTACATAGAAAGAAATGAGTTGTGACCAAATGAGTTTGATAAATTCTTGGTTAAATATAATTTGAGAAGTAGTTTTGTTAACAAAATTGTTTATATCTTTTCACAAACTGATGTACACTTTAACCTCCTGAATGGGTCAATAATGTGTAGTAGTTTTTAAAGTTTTGTTGGCTATGGAATATTTTGTGTGGAATGTGGAATAACTTCAGTGACTTATGTTCTTCAGATTTTATTTTCATCTTTATACTTTTTTCCTTCATATGCTTTAGATTAAACTCATAAAGTAAGTGGGAATTCATATCTAGTTTATTATTCTACCAATATCATATGAACATACCAAAGACCATCCTGGCCAGTGTGCCTCAGTTGGAGGATTGTCTCACACACCAAAAGGTAGAAGATTTGATTCCAGGTCAGGGCACATACCCAGGTTGTAGGTTCCATCCTTGGTCAGGGTGTGTGCGGGAGGCAACCGATCGGTGTTTATCTCTCACGTTAATATTTCTCTCCTTCTCTCTTAAAAAATAAATAAATAAAAATAAAATATTGTTCAATTATAACACATATTTTTAAAAAACATACCAAAGACCATTTAATCAGCCACATCACATACCAGTGATACTCAAAGTGAGGTCCCTGAACCAGAAGCATCAGATTCACCTGGGAAGTTTTAAAAAATGCAAATTCGTGGGCCCCAACCCAGATTTACTGAGTTAGAAATGCTGGGGGATGAGGCCCAACAACCTGTTTAACAAGCCCTCCTGGTGATTCTTATGTACACTAAGGTTTGAAAGTCCTGAATTATACCAGCATGTTGGAGGCAGACTTGGACAAAAGAAGAAGATGGTAGTAACAGAGAGACAAGACTTCCAATGTATTGGGTAAAAAATTGTAAGCATCTCAGGAGTATGTCTTTAAAAGTATATGAGTAAGTAGAGTTCAGCTACAACCCTGGGTAAAAGTCAAACATTTCTACATATATGGAGAAGTTAGTATAAGAACCAACTATGTTGTGGTACATTAGTAATAGGTACCAAAGTTATTCTAATATTAAAAACAAAATAATTTAATTTTAATTTAATTTAATTTTAATAAAAGGAGAATAATAGAGTATGTCAGAAGGCTAAATAGTATGGTGTTGAATGTAGCTTTGCAATCAGGCAGGCTTAAATTTAAATTTTGGCTCTACCACATATTACCGTAGCTCTATGGGCTGGTAAATCATGTTCTTCTCTGAGCTCCTGTTATTTTTAATGAAATTGATAACCACTAACAAGGGACTTATGTAGAATAGGTTAAATGCATGTAAATTGTTTAGCATAATGCCTGGTACCTAGTAGCTACAAAATAAATAGCAATTCTTAACATTATGCTCTAGATTTTATTAGGGATAAAGGAAGAATGGGCCTGGTACCTAGTAGCTACAAAATAAATAGCAATTCTTAACATTGTGCTCTAGATTTTATTAGGGATAAAGGAAGAACATAGAAATCAGATTATAGTATAAAGTATTATACAAGGCAACAGAAGTGGGAAAATTCCAGATGACATAGTCACAGAGAAGGCTCATGCAACTTAACAAAAAGGAGAAGGTAGAATGAAGCTTGATTGTAAAGCAGTCATCTATACTAATAAAAGGGTAATATGCTAATTAGACTGGGAGACCTTCTGGACGTCTTTCCGGACAAAGCCATGGTAGTGGGTCCGAGGCAGAGGTGGTTAGGGGTGATCAGGCCAGGAGGGGAGGGCAGTTGGGGGTGATCAGGCCGGCGGGGGGGGGGGGCAGTTGGGGGCGAGCAGGCCAGTAGAGGGGGGTAGTTGGGGCAATCAGGCTGGCAGGGGGGCAGTTGGGGGCGAGTAGGCTGGCAGGGGGGGCAGTTGGGGGAGATCAGGCTGGCAAGGGAGGGCAGTTAGGGGCAAGCAGTCCAGCAGGCAGAGTGGTTAGGGGCGTTCAAGCAGGCAGGCAGGTGAGCGGTTAGGAGCCAGCGGTCCCAGATTGTGAGACGGATGTCCGACTGCAGGTTTAGGCCTGATTGGGCCTAAATCAAACCGGCAGTCAGACATCCCCCGAGGGGTCCCAGATTGGAGAAGGTGCAGGCCAGGCTGAGGGATACCCCTCCCCCCATTCACGAATTTCATGCACTGGACCACTAGTTTATAATTTAAAAAGCTTGGCTATGGTGTAAAAGCTTAGTTTAAAGGTAAAATCCTGTTATTATGTTCTAGATATCTGTGTTCTAATGTAGAAAAATTATAGGGAATAATTTTAATTATATATATATATATATATATATATATATATATATATATGTGTATATATATATATATATATACATATATATATATATATATATATATATTTGCCCAAAGCAAACAGAAGAAAGGGAATCATAAATAATAAGTGAAATCAATAAGATTAAGAACAAAAAAATAGATAAAATCAATAACACCAGATGATTCTTTGAAAAAAAATCAATAAAATAGGTAATTTTCTAACAAGACAGAAAAAGAAAAAAGTAAGTACAAATAACCAAAATCATGAATGAAAGAGGATATATCACTACTGACTCCACAGACATTAGTAAGATAATGAAGTATCCTATGAACAACTCTATGCGCATACGTATCACATGATCTCACTCATTTATGGAATATAATGAACAACATAAACTGATGAACAAAAACAGATCCAAAGACAGAGAAGCATCGATCAGACTGTCAAACCTCAGAAGGAAGGCAAGGGAGGATGGGGGGAAGGGGGAGACATCAACCAAAGGACTTGTATGCATGCATATAAGCTAAGGTGACCAGATTTTAACATTGGTAAAGTGGGACACCATTGACTGGGGGTGGGGGGGTGGGGGAGGGTTCTTTTTTTTTTTTTTAAATATATTTTATTGATTTTTTTACAGAGAGGAAGAGAGAAGGATAGAGAGTTAGAAACATCGATGAGAGAGAAACATCGATCAGCTGCCTCTTGCACACCCCCTACTGGGGATATGCCCACAACCAAGGTACATGCCCTTGACTGGAATCGAACCTGGGACCCTGGAGTCTGCAGGCCGACGCTCTATCCACTGAGCCAAACTGGTTTCAGCCCGGGGGGGAGGAGGTTTCTTGATTAAAAATTTGGTCTATATTGTAATCGCTTTTGTTTTTTTTAATAAAAGGAAATTCACTTCTCAGATCATTGTTAAATTTGCATCCTGTTTTCTTACTCATTATGTTAAAAATCTAAAAAAATAATTTAAAATTATATTATAAATTATTATATACATATTGCTTAAAAACACAGTAAGTAGGTACATAATTACATGAACATATTTTATTTAGTTTATAAATTAAATTAATTTGATTGTTATAAAGTAACTATATTTTAAAAATTATTTTAATCTTATATTTCTTTCTAAATAATAACAATACTAACTTGTATTATTTTTCCTCTGAATTTGCCATAACGTAAGTCGTGTCACTTTCAAGGCCGGCGCTAGACTTTTTGCCACCACTATAAAATATAAATAATACGAGTATTGTCTGCTAAATTCAAGAAAATTTATGTATTTATGAAATAAATAAATAAATTACTTACCTAAATTATCTGAATAGCTGATTTGTAATGACATCACTTGTTTAACTAGCTTACTAGCACGCAGTACGATGTGTATCGTCTGAGAGACAGTTACAAAATGTTTTCGTCGTTGCCAATCCCCAAAATGCCATTGTTCATTAAGTCCAAACAATGGTGGTCGAATTCTAACAACTGATCAACAATGCGAACTTTGATAAGCAGTTCTCGATAATCAGCTCTCAACAATTATTTGTTATTATTAAAGTTTAACATTATAAAATTAACAAAAATAATATAAAACTCATATTCTGGCTAAATAGCCACATGGGCGCTGAAAACCGTATATTCCCTTCCCGTTCTCCCGCCGTTCCCTAGCTTGTCGTGCATTCTTTCCAAAAATCGGGACTTTTTTAAAATGCCGCGGGATGCGCGACAAATTGTTAAAAATAGGGACTGTCCCGCCAAAGGCGGGACGTCTGGTCACCTTAATATAAGCCTAACCAACAGACAGACACCAGGGTGGTGAGGGTATGAGTGGGGGGGGGGGTGAGGGGGGCAATGGGGTGATAAGGACACATATGTAATACCTTAATCAATAAAGAAAAAACATTCTCCAAATTGGATGAAATGTATCAATTCCTTAAAAACCACAAAATACTACAACTCATCCACCTTTAAATAGACAAACCAACTAACCCTGTATCTATAAAAGAACTAGAATCCATAATAATAAACCTTCCAAAAGAAAAATGCTTAAGTCTACCAAGAATTTATGGAAAAATTAATATATTTTCTATACAATCTCTTCCAGAAAATAGAAGAATTAAATGCACACTTACTATGAGACCTATTAATTACACTTCTAGGTATTTATCCTAGAAAAACTGAAGCTTGTGCTAACACAAAAGCATGCATGCAAATATATTTATTACAATTTTATTCATAAATGCCCAAAACTGGAAACAGCCAAGATGGCCTTCAGCTGTTGTACATCTGTATAATGCAATACTATTCAGCAGTAAAAAGGAATGAATTTTAAATATGTAACAACATGAATGAACCTAAATTTTACTAGTAAAAGAATTTGGACCCAAAATGACACATATTATATTACTCCATTTATGAATTTTTTGAAAAGACAAAAATTTACAGGGATAATAAATGCAATGGATTAGTACTGGGGAGAGGATCTGAATATAAAGGGGACAGCATGAGGGAATTCTTTGAGATATTGGAATTGTTCTTTGTCCCATCAGTGGTGATGATTACAAGAATTCCTGCATGCATTAACTCATAGAACATTAAACCAATAGAGAAGTTAATTTACTGTATTACAACTAAAAATAATAATAATTAACTTTTTAAAAATCCAGATAATCATTAGCACTGGAACTCTGACTTCTTGATGGTACATTTGGGAATAAATCAGTCTCTTTGGAGAATATTTTCATGAGACTTTCTTGAAAGGGAGGATTATCATTAACTGTCAGGCCATGAATTATTAAAAAGTTATATCCAAAGAAATTGGTATCTATTATCAGGTAGTTATCACTTACTCTGAGAATAAGGTGAAGTCATTGGGAGACCATTTTCCTTGTTTCTCTGTCCTCTCAAGACCTTTTTTCAAGTCCTACTAAATGTGCATTTGTGTCACTATATAAATAGATTGATGTTTGTCAATGCCTTTCTTTAGAGGAAATAAATTACTTATAAGTAGAGCAACCATGACTATATTTCAACTTCGTTCTTATTTCTCCCCTTTAAAAACAAACACAAACATATTGCTACATAAGATGTCTGAAGTTTTGCTGCCTATAGTTTCTTCTAGGATTTTTATGGTTTCACTACTTACATTTAAGTTTTTTATCCATTTTTAATTTGTTTTTGTGTATGGTATAAGTTGGTGGTCTAGTTTCACCTTTTTGCATATACCTGTCCAATTTTCCCAACACCATTTATTGAAGAGACTGTCTTTACTCCATTGTACACTCTTGCCTGCTTTGTCAAATATTGTGTGCAAAGCTTGAGTCAGTTTCTAGGTTCTCTGTTCTGTTCCATTAATCTAAAAAAGATTGGATAAAAATATGTGGTATATTTATGAAATGGAATACTATGCAGCTGTAAAGAAGAAGGGTCTCTTACCCTTTGAGACAGTGTGGAAGGACCTGGAGAGTATTATGCTAAGTGTAATAAGCCAGTCAGAGAACACAAGTATTGCATGATCTTACTTATATGTAGAATCTAATGAACAAAAATAAACTGATAAACAAAATAGATACAGAGATATAGAAGCATGGAACAGACTGGTGAATCTCAGAGGGAAGGTGGGGGCTGGGAAGAGATTAACCAAAGAATTTATATTCATCTATATATATAAAACGCAAGCGGACCTGTAGTTCACTGACCACCAGTGGGTAGACGCTCAATGCAGGAGCTTCCCCCTGGTGGTCAGTGCGCTCCCACAGCGGGAGAGCCACTCAGCCAGAAGCCGGCTGCACAAGCCTCTCCCGCCTCTGGAAGGCGCAATCTCCAGCAAACAGACTGCAGTCCCAATGCCTGGGTAGCCGGAATGACCACGGATCAGCTGTCGCCCGCCCCTGGAACTCTCCCTTCAGACCCTGCAGCTGCACCGCAACCCTTTACCTATTGCCTTCTGGGTCTCCAGATGCAGGCTCGGGAAAAACCCACAGAGGCGCTTCACAAACTTACAGCCTGGGCCAGCCTCCATCTCAAGAGCAAGTGCTGGTGAAGTTCAGCCCAATGACCAACACCCACGCATGTCAGTGGGTGCGCTCTTCGCAACTTCCACTTACCACCCAGCCCCGGCCCCACCTCCCAGAAAGGTCCACAACCTGGCACCAAATATCCGCTCTTGGATTCCTGTTTGGTTCAGGCAGCCCCACACTTGGGCCCGGAGTTGTATGGAAAAATCACCCCCTATACTCTGCTGGCACAATCTACTGCAAACAAATGCAGCATGGAACATTTGTGCGTGACTGGGACGACCTTGATACTGACGCTGGCCCCCTGGAACTCCCCCTCAAGCATCAGGGCCATGTTTCACCCTTACCTATTGCTGTGTTCCTTCTGATGTGGAACTGAAATATTAAGAATGCGCTTTACCCAGGACCGCGATCCGCCTCTCCCTCCTTACTTCCTAATGCCTTCAACTGCCACTTCCAAGCTGGACTGGTCCCCACCTCTGGAGAGAGTCTTGGAAAAAGTGAGAAAATCCCAATCTGATGAGTGGGTCTCCCATGGGTGTCCGAAGCGGAGTCCATCACACCCTTCCCAGGCTTGGCCTGCATCTAGGCACCCTCTGGGTTCCCACATTCCTCACAGATCCCCGGTGGCTCCTGTGGGCAGGCCCAGAGATGGCAGCTCCTGTGGATGGATACCTTCCTCCATTGGTACTGATACTTGAGCCCACAGCTCAGCCAGAACTTGCCCCGAGGCACATACCCCATAATCCTACAGGTACAATCTTCAGGAAACAGTTGAAGGGCGGACACTCAGAGTAACCAGGACAAGCCTAATATCACTGCCAGGCTCCTGGAACTCTGCCTTGGGCATAGAGATAAAATCTCATCCCTTACAGATTGCCCCAGAGCAACTTTGCATTGTTCACCTCTGAGCATCTCTTATCTGGCTCTGAGCAGTGGAAAGCATTCAGCATGGCCCAAGGTGTTCACTGGGGACCTCCTGGACGGCAAGGCGCCACCCTGGCCTCAGAAGGGACATTTGGAAATACTTTTTCAAGAAGCTGCGGGGAGAACAGACTCCCCACGTGACTTCCCAGCAGCTCAGGGAACGTGGAAACTCCCAGGGCACTCCGGAGCGGGCTCCCGATTTCCTTTCAATGTGCACGAATCTGTGCACTGGGCCACTAGTATGTACATAATACACGCACATAGACAATAGTGTGGCGAAGACCTGGGGGATGTGGGTGTGGGGGGGAGGGTCAATGGGGGAATAAGAGGAAGCAGCTGTGATACTTTCAACAATAAAGATAAATTAAAAATAAAATAAAAATAAAAACAAACACAAAACATTAAAATTCTCATGTTTCAGTATAAGTAATCTTGCAACAGATTAGAAATAACTAGGGGATTTCAATATGGCAGCAGAGTACACAGAAGCTATACTTATCTCCTCTCAGGACCAAACCGGAATTACAACTAAATTGAAGAACAGTCATCCTGAATAAACAACTGAAGACTAGCTGAAGAGGAGTCTTATAATGAGGATTTACAGAAGAAGCCACATTGAGACTGATAGGAAGGGCAGACATGGGGAAAAAAAGGCTGGCTCTACTCCAATGGGCAGCATCTGAGGTTCTGGAGGGATATCTCAGCTGCAAAGGTTCTCCCTGAGAAGTGTGGGGCCTAAACCCCAAGCCTGGCTCTCCAACCCAGAGGACCAGAGCCAGGAAGAGGTGCCCACATAACATTCTGCTGTGAAAAGCAGTGGGGTTTCTGTCTGCCACTGAGAGACAGAGTCTGCTGGAGACACAGACACTCTCTTAAAAGGCCAATGCACAAAATTGTGTTTGAAGCCACTCGCCCTGGGTTCCAGTGAGGGGAGAGCAGAGTGGACTAGAGTTGCCTGAGGAGGATCTGGGGTTGTGGCTCTGGGGAGGGATCTGGGGGACAGCCACCGTGATCCCTGTACTGAATTATTCTCCTATACTGTAGACACCATCTTTCTTGGATGGAACACTTCTCTTTATGTGGCATCACCCTAGGGGGAAACCAATGCCCTACTCTCTTGCCTTCCCTGTGGAAAGCATAAAAAGTAGGTTGCATGAAGCAAAGGATCAAATCAGCAATTTGGAAGACAAGGTAGAAAAAATATAATCAGAGCAGTAAAAATAAAATTAAATGAGGATAGTTTAAGGGACCTATGGGACAACATGAAGTTTAACAACATCTACATCATAGGGGTACTAGGATAACCTACTTGAAGAAACAATGACTAAAAACTTTCTTAACCCAGTGAAGAAAAACAACACACAAGTCCAGGAAGTACTGAGAATGCCAAACAACAGGAACCCAAAGAGGTGACACTAAGACACATCATAAATAGGACAAAATTTAAAAACAAAGAGAATCTCAAAAACTGCAGGATAAATACAATTAATTACCTACAAGGGAGCTCCCATAAGACTATCAGCTGGTTTCTTAACAGGAAGATTTCGGGCCAGCAGATATTAGCATGAAATACTCAAAGTGATGAAAAGCAAGGACCTACAACCAAGACTATTTTACCCAGCAATGTTATCATTTAAAATAGAAGGAAAAACAAAGAGCTTCCTAGATGGGGGAGGGGGGAACAACATGGCAGCAGGCAAAACTGGAGTGGGGGTGAGAGTGTGGGGGGTGAGTATGCGGGAGGCAGAGTGTTCATGGGTGTGAGTGTGGGTGGGTATCTGTGTTGGTGTGGGAACTATAGGCAGGCTGTTTGGGTGCCACTGGTGGAGGAACAGCTGGCTACTGTCACACACTGCTGGGCTGGATGCTTCTCACTGCTTGAGATTGGTGAGTGCTCCATTTTGGAGGATCTACATAGTCCTCCTCAGGAGAAGGCTGTGGGGATTGGCCATGACCCAGCACCTCCAGGCCACAGATAAGTGTGCACTGCTCCACTGCTGTAACCTGACGCCTCTGGAAACACAGGCATGACACCATGACCTGGCAGGGCTGAACCAGTGCCTTCAGATAAATGGCCCTGCCACCTTAACATGGCACAATTGGGCTTGACATGGCATGCCCAGCCCTGCCACTTTGATATGGTGTGCCTGACCTTGACAAGGTGCACTTGGTCCCACTGCCTTGACTCAGCAGCCCAGATGCACAGATTTATGGTTGCAACTTGGCTTGCCTGACCAGGCACCCTGTAGGACTGGCCCTGATGCTTTGTGCTCAACTGCACAGATGTGACCTAAAGTCCCTGGGGTGCATGGACTTTCTGCAGCCACTCAGCATTCCTGACCCATTGGTGCCAGATGACCAGCCTTTCTACTACAACCAGTAGGGTCTGCCACTGCCGCTACAAGCAGGAATGCCTGGTACCACCTCCAGGGCCCAATGCTCCCAGAGGGGAGGACCAGCCACCACAAACTTGCATGCCTGACCCAGCACCCCAGAAGAAAAGATCTTTAAATATGGGGAGACAAAGAAACAGCAGCAAAATGAAAGAAAAGGAGGAATGACAAGAAAAGGAAATAAATGAAGTAGTGGTACGTAACTTATCAGATATAGAATTCAAACTAATGGTTATATGGATGCTCAAACAACTTAGTGAGAACTACAAGGAAGTTAATAATAATGATAACGAATTTAGTGGGAACTTCATAAGCATGAAAAAAGATGTAGAAACCATGAAAAAGAAGCAATCAGAAATGAAAAATGACATAGTTAAAATATAAAATACCCAGTAAGGAATCAATAGTAGATTAGAAGGAGCTGAATTAGAAGGCATAGTAGAAAAAGACACCCAATTAGAGCAACAATTAGACAAAAAATTAAAAAGCAAGAAGACAGTATAAGGGAACTATGTGACAACATGAAATGTAACAACATCTGCATCATAAGGGAACCCAAAGGGGAAGAATACAAGCAAGGAATAGAGAACCTATTTGAATAAATAATGACAGAAAACTTCACAAACATGGTGAAGGGAAAAAGTCACTGAAGTTCAGGAAACATAGAGACTCCCAATCAACATGAACTCAAAGCGACCCACAACTAGACACATAATAATTAAAATGGCAAACCTTAAAGACAAAGGAAGAATCTTAATGGCAAAAAGAGAGACAGAATGTTACTTACAAGGGAAATTCCATTATACTGTCAGCTTTGTTCTCATAGAAATTCTTTAGGCCATAAAGGAGTAGCATGAAGTATACAAAGTAATAAAAAGCAAGGCACTGCATCCAAGACTAGTCTATCCAGCAAGGTTATCATTCAACATTGAAGTGAAATAAATAGCTTCACAGGGGGAAAAAAAGGCTAAAAGAGTTCATTACCACCAAATAAGCACTGAAAGAAATGCCATAGAGGCTGGTGTAAGAAGAATATGAAATAAAGACAAGAGAAGAACACACATAAAAAGATTAAAATTGGAAATAAGTACCTATCAATAATAACCCTAAATGTAAATGGATTAAATGCTCCAATCAAAAGACAAAGGGTAGCTAAATGGATACAAAAACATGACCGAACTATATGCTGTCTACAAGAGACCCACCTAAGAACAAAAGATTCACACAGAATGAGTGAAAAGGGATGAGGAATTTTTTTTCATGCAAATGGAAACAAAAAAAGAAAAATCTGGGGTAGCTATACTCATATCTGACAAAATAGACTTCAAAATGAAGGCTAACATAGAAGACAATAAAGTTAACTACATAATACTAAAGGGCTCGGTCTAACAAGAGGATATAACCCTGGTAAACTTGTATGCACCCAATATAGGAGCACTTAAATATATTAAAAAATTGTGGAGCACTTTAAGGGAGAGAGCAACAGCAATACAGTCATAGTAGAAAACGTTAACATCCTGCTGACTTCACTGGATAAATCTTCCAGACCAAAAATTAATAAGGAAACAGACTCCAAATGATATACTGGATCAGATGTATTTAATTTCTATTTATAGAACATTTCACTCTAAAGTTGCAGAATATAAATTATTCTCAAGTATACATGGGTCATTCTCAAAGATAGAACACATGTTAGGATGCAAAACAAGGCTCTACAAGTTCAAAAATATTGAAATAACATCAAGCATCTTCTCAGATCACAATGGCATGAAATTAGAAATCA
The DNA here is from genome assembly GCA_025583905.1 of Ia io. Classification (NCBI taxonomy): domain Eukaryota; kingdom Metazoa; phylum Chordata; class Mammalia; order Chiroptera; family Vespertilionidae; genus Ia; species Ia io. Next base: position 33,844,401 of record JAJQQW010000001.1, on the reverse strand, counting down.
AATACAATAAAAACACACAAAAATTTTAAACACATGGAGGCTAAATAATGTGGTATTAAACAATCATTGAGAACAAGAAGGAAATAAAAAACTTCCTGGAAACAAATGAAAAGAAATTCAAAGCAACCCCAAATCTCTGGGACACAGCAAAAGCAAGTTCATAGCACTACAGGCTTACTTCAAAAACAAACAAACAAACAAAAAAAACTTGTAATAAATTATTAAATCTTAAAACTTAAAGAACTAGAGAGTAAAAAAAGAAAAGCCCAGAGTAAGTAGAAGGAAGGAAATAATAAAGATCAGAGAAGAAAATAATGATACGGAGCCAAAAAAAAGGATGAATGAAACCAAGAGCTACTTCCCTGAAAAGATAAACAAGATTTATGAACACTTAGCCAGACTCATCAAGAAACAAAGAGAGAGGACCCTAAAAAATAAAATCAGAAATGAAAGTGGTGAAGTAACAGCTGACACCACAGAAATACAAAGAAGTGTAAGAAAAAAACATAAACTACTATATGCCAACAACATGGACAATGCTGATGAAATGAACAAATTTTTAGAAAGATACTCTCTTCCAAAACTGAATCAGGAAGAATCAGATAACATGAATAGGCCAATAACAACTGATGAAATTGAATAAGTAATAAAATAAAATAAAAACCAGCACACACAAAAAAAAGCAAAAAAAAAAAAAAGCTCTGGTCCAGATGGCTTCAAAGGGGAGTTTTACCAAGCACTCAAAGAAGAGCTAACACCTATCCTCCTCAAAGTATTCCAAAAAATCCAAGAGGAAGGAACACTGTTAACCTCTTTTTCAAAGAAAGAGAATTACAGGCCAATAACCCTGATGAACATAGACCCCAATATACTGAGAAAAATTAGCAAATCTGATCCAGCAATATATTTAAAAGATCATACAGCATGAACAAGTGAGATTTGTCCCAGGGATGCAAGGCTGGTACAATATTTGCAAATCAATAAATGTGATACATCACATAAACAAATTGAAATCCAAAAATCACATGATCATATCACTAAATGCAGACAAAGCATTCAATAAAATCCAACACCCATTTTTGATAAAAACTCTCAGCAAAGTGGTAATAAGGGGTTTTTAACTCATCACAATAAAGGCCATATATGACAAAACAACAGCCAACATAATATTCAATGCACAAATCTAAAATCATTTCCTCTAAGAACAGGAATAAGATGGTAATGTCTGCTTTCACTACTCTTATTTAGCATAGCACTGGAAGTCATAGCCACAGGCATCAGACAAGAAAAAGACATAAAAGGCAACCAAATTGGAAAGTATAAAGTAAAACTTTCACTATTTGCATATGACATGATATTGTACATAGAAAACCCAAAAAACTTCAGCAAAAAACTACTAAATGCATTTGGCAATATAGCAGGTTGCAAAATTAACACCCAGAAATCTATGGAATTTTTGTACACCAATAATGAATTCTCAGAAAGAGAAACTAAACAAATAATCCCCATTTAACATTGCAACAAAAACATTAAAATACTCAGGAATAAACTTAGGTAAAAGACTTGTACTCAAAAAACAACAAGACATTGATAAAAGAAACAGAGAAAGAAATAAACAAGTGGAAGAATATACCGTGTTCATGGATTACTAGAATTAACATCATTAAAATGTCCCTACTACCCAAAGCATTCTATAAATTCAATGCAATCCTTATTAAAATACCAATGGCATATTTCACAGATCTAGACCAAACATTCCAAAAATTTATATGGAACCAAAAAAGACCCCGAATAGCCACAGCAATCTTGAGAAAGAAGAATAAAGTGGGAGGGATCAAAATACCAGATATCAAGTTATATTACAAAGCCACTGTAATCAAAACAGCCTGGTACTGACACAAGAATAGGCATATAGATTGATGGAACAGAACAAAGAACCCAGAAATTGACCCAAGCCATTATGCTCAGTTAATATTTGACAAAGGAGACAAGAACATACAATAGAACCCAGACAGTCTCTTCAATAAATGGTGCTGGGAAAATTGGACAGATACATGCAAAACAATGAAACTAGACCACCAACTTACACCATACACAAGAATAAATTCAAAATGGTAAAAAGTCTTAAATGTAAAAAAAAAGTCTTAAATGTAAGTTGTGAAACCATAAAAAATCCTAGAAGAAGCCATAGGCAGCAAAATCTCAGACATCTCTCATGGCAATATGTTTACAGATATATCTCCTTGGGCAAAGGAAACTATGGATAAAATAAACAAATGGGACTATATCAAAATAAAAAGCCTCTGCACAGCAAATGAAGCCATCAATAAAATGAAATGGAATCCCACTGTATGTAAGAATGTATTTGGCAATGTACATCTGATAAATGGTTAATATCAAAAATATATAAGGAACTCATACAATTTAACAAAAGGAAGACAAAAAAAAAAACAAAACAATATAAAATGGGCTAAGGCCCTAAATAAGTTCTCCAAAGTGGACATACAGAGGACAAAGAGATATATGAAAAAATGTTCAAAGAAACTGGTCATAGGAGAGAAGCAAATTAAAATGGCAATGAGGCATCATCTCACACATGTCAGAATGGTTACCATCAACACATCAACAAATGACAAGTGTTGGCGAGGATGTGGAGAAAAGGGAACCTTAGTACACTGCTGGTGTGAATGCAAACTAGTGCAGCAACTGTGGAAAACAGTATGAAGTTTCCTCAAAAAATTAAATATGGAAGTGTCATTTGACTCGGTGATCACATTTCTAGGAATATATCCTAAAAAACCTGAAACACTGATCAGAAAGAATGTATGCACCCTTATAGCAGCAGAATTTATAACAGATAGATCTGTAAACAGCCCAAGCACCCATCAGTAGATGAGTGGAATAAAAACCTGTGGTACATTTATCCCATGGAATACTATGCAGCAGTGAAAAGAGTGATCTTTTCCCACAGGCAGCAACTGAAGTTCCGGAGAGATATCTTAGCTCTGGAGGGTTTCCCTGAGAACTCTGGGGTCTAATCCCCAAGCTGGGTCCCCCCAAAAGAGAGCACCAGAATGGAGAAGGGTACCCACATAACATCTGGTTGTGCAGAGTATCAGAGTTGCTGTCTTCCAGGGAGAGATGGCTACAAATTCAGGCACCCTCTTAAAGGGCCATTGCATGATTCCCTGTGGATCACCAACCTTGTGCTCCGGCACAGGGAGGGCACAGTGGACTGGAGTTGTGTGAGCAGAAGCCAGGATCAGAAGCTCTAGGGTTAGAGCTCAGAAGGCAGACACCACCAGTTTCCTGTTCTGAGTCATTCCCTCACACTGAGGAGGTCATCTTTCTCATGCAGACATTGCTATTCAGGCAGCCTTGCCTGGGGGGATGACAGTTGACCTACCCTATTGGAAAACATGATGCTCAATGGTGCAGAGTTGCTGACACTTATTAGAGACTGAGTATAACAATTAGCCTTCAGGTAAAAGCAATTTCCCCAACCTGTTGAAAAAAACTCCTGCCATACCTATGGATGATTACCTCAGGGAAATTCAAGATGGAATCCTACCAGTCTGTAGACAGAGGTAGTCTGTGGAGGCTTTGAGTCTTTGCTTGATGTAATTAGTCAGAAACAGCATTTGACACTATTCAGCACTAGAGATTGAGAGGCATAGCAGATCTACCAAATAAATAGTCATGAATCCAAACAGGCAGCCAAAATGAGGAGACAAAGAAACAACCTCCAAATGAAAGAACAAGAGAATTCACCAGAAGAAGAGATAAATGAAATGAAGATAATATATTTATCTGATATAGAGTTCAGAATAATGATGGCAAATATGCCCAACAGCATGAGAAAAGATATAGTAACTATTAAACAGAAATAAAGATTGACATAGCACAAATAAAGAACTCATTGGAAGGAATACACAGCAGATTAAGGGAAGCTGAGGATTGAATCAGTGAATTAGAAGACAGGGTTGAAAAATTCAGTCAATCAGAGAACCAAAAAGAAAAAAAAAAATTAAAAATCGGAGGACAGCTTAAGGCAGCTGTGGGAAAATGTGAAACTTAAAAATATTCCAATAGCAGGTGTGCCAGAGGAGGCAGAAAGAGAGAAACTGATAGTGAACATCTTTGAAGAAATAATGGTAGAAAATTTCCCTAACCTGGTAAAGGAAAAAGGCATACAAGTCCAGGAAGCACAGAGAATCCCAAGAAAGAAGAATCCAAACAGGCCCAAGCCCAGACACATCATAATTAAAATGCCAAAAAGTAAAGACAAAGAGAGAATCTCAAAGGCAGTAAGATAAAAGTAAACTGTTACATACAAAGGAGCTCCCATAAGGCTGTCAACATGATTTCTCATCAGAAACTCTACAGGCCAGAAGGGAATGGAATGAAGTAATCAAGGGAAAGCAAGGATCTGAAACCAAGATTACTATATTCAACAAGGCTATCATTCAAAATAAATGGTCAAATTAAGAGCTTCCTGGACAAAAAAAGGCTAAAGGATTACATCACCACCAAGCCTATATTACAAGAAATGCTAAAGGGACTGCTGTAATTAGAAGAAGAAATTGAAAGGGAAACCTAGGCATACAAAATTAAAACGGCAATAAATAAGTGCCTATCAATGGGGGCAGGGAAGGGGAGTTCCTTGTTTTTTAAAACAGCATAGTATTCCATTGTGTATGTGTACCATAGTTTTCTAATCCACTCATCTGCTGATGGGCATTTAGGTTGTTTCCAAATCTTAGCTATTGTAAATTGTGCTGCTATGAACATAGGAGTGCATATATCCTTTCTGATTGGTGTTTCTAGTTTCTTGGGATATATTCCTAGAAGTGGGATTAGTGGGTCAAATGGGAGTTCAATTTTTTGTTTTTTGAGGAAACTCCATACTGTTCTCCACAGTGACTGCACCAGAATGCATTCCCACCATGAGTGCACGAGGGTTCCTTTTTCTCCGCATCCTCGCCAGCACTTGTCATTTGTTGATTTGTTGATGATAGCCATTCTGACAGGTGTGAGATGGTACCTCATTGTTGTTTTGATTTGCATCTCTCAGATGATTAGTAACTTTGAGCATGTTTTCATATGTCTCTTGGCCTTCCTTATATCCTCTTTTGAAAAGTATCTATTTAGGTCCATTGCCCATTTTTTTTTATTGGGTTGTTTATCTTCCTTTTGTTAAGTTGTATGAGTTCCCTGTAAATGTTGGCAATTAAACCCTTATCGGAGATAACATTGGCAAATATGTTCTCCCATGCAGTGGGCTTTCTTATCGTTTTGTTGATGGTTTCTTTTGCTGTGCAGAAGATTTTTATTTTGATATAGTCCCATTTGTTTATTTTCTCTTTACTTTCCATTGCCCTAGGAGCAGTATCGGTGAAGATATTGCTTCAGCATATGTCTGAGATTTTGCTGCCTGTGCATTCCTCTAATATTTTTATGGTTTCCTGTCTTACATTTAAGCCTTTTATCCATTTTGAGTTTATTTTTTTGTATGGTGTAAGTTGGTGGTCCAGTTTCATTTTTTGCATGTATCTGTCCAATTTTGCCAACACCATTTATTGAAGAGACTGTCTTGACTCCATTGTATGCTCTTGCCTCCTTTGTCAAATATTAATTGAGCATAGTGTTTTGGGTCGATTTCTGGGTTCTCTATTCTATTCCATTGGTCTATATGTCTGTTCTTATGCCAGTACCAGGCAGTTTTGAGAACAGTGGCTTTGTAATACAGCTTTATGTCTGGTATTGAGATCCCACCTACTTTATTCTTCTTTCTCAGGATTGCTGCAGCTATTTGGGGTCTTTTTTTATTCCAGATGAATTTTTGGAGAGTTTGTTCTAGGTCTGTGAAATATGCCGTTGGTATTTTAATGGGGAGTGCGTTGAATCTATAGATTGCTTTGGGTAGTATGGACATTTTAATGATGTTGATTCTACCAATACATGAACACGGTATCCTCTTCCATCTATTTATGTCTTTCTCTATCTTTTTTTTTTTCAATGTCCTGTAGTTTTCTGAGTAGATGTCTTTTACCTCCTTAGTTAAGTTTATTCCTAGGTATCTTAATTTTTTTGGTGCAATGGTAAATGGGATTGTTTTCTTAGTCTCTCTTTCTGTAAGTTCACTGTTGGTGTATAGAAATGCCATAGATTTCTTGGTGTTAATTTTGTATCCTGCTACATTGCCAAATTCAGTTATTAAGTCTAATAATGTTTTGATGGAGTCTTTAGGGTTTTCTATGTACAGTATGATGTCATCTGTGAATAAGGACAGCTTTACTTCTTCTTTTCCAATTTGGATGCCTTTTATTTCTTCTGCTTGTCTAATCGCAATGGCTAGTACTTCCAGTACTATGTGGAACAGGAGTGGTGAGAGAGGGAATCCCTGTCTTATTCCTGTTCTTAGGGGAAATGGTTTTAGTTTTTGCCCATTCAGTATGATGTTGGCTGTCGATTTTTCATATAAGGCTATATTATGTTGAGGCACAATCCCTCTATTCCCACTTTGCTGAGAGTTTTTATCAGAAAAGGGTGTTGGATTTTGTCAAATGCCTTTTCTGCATCAATTGATGTGATTATGTGATTTTTTTTGTCTCTCATTTTGTTTATGTGATGTATCACATTTATTGATTTGCAGATACTGTACCAGCCTTGCATTCCTGGAATAAATCCCACTTGGTCATGGTGTATGATCTTTCTAATGTAATGCTGGATCCGGTTTGCTAGAATTTTGTTGAGTATTTTAGCATCTATGTTCATCAGGGATGTTGGCCTGTAATTCTCTTTCTTTGTGGTGTCTTTTTCTGGTTTTGGGGAAATTTTGGCTTCATAGAAAGAGTTTGGAAGTGTGCCTTCCTCCTGAATTTTTGGGAATAGTCTGAGAAGGATTGGTTTTAGTTCTCCTTTGAATGTTCGGTAAAACTCCCCTGTGAAGCCATCTGGTCCAAGGCTTTTGTTTGCTGGAAGGTTTTTGATTACTGTTTCAATTTCATCAGTTGTTATCGGCCTATTCAGGTTTTTTAAGTCTTCCTGATTGAGTTTTGGAAGCTTGTATTTTTCAAAGAATGTGTCCATTTCATTGAGGTTGTCCAGTTTGTTAGAGTAGAGTTGTTCATAGTATTTTCTTACAATCCTTTGTATATCTGTGGGGTCAGTTGTTACATCACCTCTTTCATTTCTGATTTTGTTCATTGGGGCCCTCTCTCTTTGTTTCCTGGTGAGCCTGGCTAGAGGTTCATCAATTTAGTTTATCCTTTCAAAGAACCAGCTCTTGGTTTCATAGATCATATATATTGTTTTATTGGTCTCTATGTAATTTATTTCTGCTCTGATCTTTATTATCTCCTTCCTTCTGGTTACTGTGGGCTTTTCTTGTTGCTCTCTTTCTAGTTCTTTAATTTGCAAGGTTAGATAATTTATTAACATTTTTTCTTGTTTTTTGAGGTAAGCTTGTAGAGCTATGAACTTCCCTCTCAGGACTGCTTTCATTGTGTCCCATAGATTTTTGGATTGTTGTGTTTTCATTGTCATCTGTTTCCAGGATGCTTTTAATTTCTTCTTTGATCTCTTTGGTAACCCAATCATTATTTAATAACATGCTATTTAGCCTCCAAGTGTTTGATTTTTTTCCATTATTTTTATTGTAGTTGATTTCTAGTTTTATGCCTTTGTGGTCTGAGAAGATGCTTGTTATGATTTCTGTCTTCTTGAATTTGAAGAGACTTTGCTTGTGTCCGAATATGTGGTTTATCTGTGAAAATGTTCTGTGTGAAATGTTCTGTAGCTTTGGGATAAAATGTTCTGAAGATGTCAATTAAGTCCATCTGATCTAGTGAGTCATTTGGGATTGCTGTTTCTTTGCTGATTTTGTGTTTAGAGGATTTATCCAGTGGTGTCAGTGGGGTATTAAAGTCCCCTAGTATGATTATATTGCTATCGATTTCTCCCTTGATATCTTCCAGAAGTTGTTTTATGTATTTGGGTGCTCCTGTATTGGATGCATTTATGTTTACCAGAGTTATATCTTCTTGTTGAATTGCTCCTTTAGTATTATGTAGTGGCGTTCCTTATCTCTTGTTATGGCCTTTACTTTGAGATCTATTTTATCAGATATAAGTATCGCAACCCCAGCTTTTTTTTCATTTCCATTTGCCTGAAAAATGTTTTTCCATCCCTTCACTCTCATTCTGTGTGAATCCTTTCTTCTGAGGTGGGTCTCTTGCAGACAGCAAATATATGGGTCATGTTTTCTTATCCATTCAGCTACCCTATGTCTTTTGATTGGTGCATTTAATCCATTTATGTTTAATGTTATTATTGACAAGTACATGTTTGTTGTCATATTTTTCCTTGGTGTTTGTGTTTCTTTTTGCCTTTCTTTTTCTTCTTATTACAGCAGTCCTTTTAGCATTTCTTGCATTGCTGGCTTGGTAGTAATAAACTATCTTAGCCCCTTTTTTGTCTGTGAAGCTCCTGATTCCACCTTCAATTTTGAATGATAGCCTTGCTGGGTATTGTATTTTTGGATTCAGTCCCTTGCTTTGCATTACTTTGTATATTTCATTCCATTCCCTTCTGTCCTGTTGTGTATCTGTTGAGAAATCAGTTGATATTCTAATGGGAGATCTCTTGTAGGTAACTTTCTGTCTCTCTCTGGCAGCCTTTAAGATTCTGACGTTTTCACTGATGATTGCCAATTTAATTATGAGGTGTCTTGGTGTTGGTCTTTTTGGGTTCATCTGGTTTGGCACTCTATGTGCTTCTTGGACTTGTGTGGTTTTTTTCTTGCCAATATCAAGGAAGTTTTCTGTCATTATTTCTTCAAACAGGTTTTCTATTCCTTGTTCAGTTTCCTCTCCTTCTGCCACCCCTATTATGCAGATGTTGTTTCGTTTGTGTTGTCCCAAAGGTCCCTTAGGCTCTCCTCTTGCTTTTTAAGTCTTCTTTCCAGTTGCTACTGTGTTTGTGTGTTTTTTCCTACCTTGTCTTCTAATTCGCTGATGTGGTCCTCAGCCTCTTCTAGTCTACTGTTTAAGTCTTCCATTGTGTTCTTTATTGCAGCTATGTCATTCTTCATTTCCTCCTGGTTCCTTTTCATGTTGGTGACATTCTCATTCAGCTCCTTATAATTCTCATTGAGTTGTGTGTATTTGTCATCCAGCCGTTTGAGCATCCTTATAACCATTACTCTGAATTCTTTCTCAAACATGTTGCTTGCCTCCATTTCATTTAATTCCCTAGGTTGAAATCATGCATGCCCATCAGGGGCTCACAGAGGCACCCAGGAGCTGTCTGTAGGGGAGGTGGGGCTCAGGAGACCTGCACTCTGGAAAGGCGCAACTATGGTGTCCGGAGGTTGGCAGCTGTGGAGTGGGAAGACTCAGTTTTTGATGCTGGGGCCTTGCTCCCTTGGTTGGATTCGCGCGCACCCAGCAGTGGCTTACAGAGGCTCCCAGGAGTCATTTGCCAGGGTGGCAGACTCAGTGTGGCCCTCATGTTGAAGCCGCATGACTGAGGTGTCAGTGGGCAGGCAGCCAGAAAGGGGAGAATTTCGAATTTCTATTGCAGGGTCTGTGCACCTATGTTTGGATACGAGTGTGCCAAGTGAGGGTTCACAGAAGCACCCAAGAGCTTCCTTTGGGGCAGTGGGCTCAAGAGGCCTGTGCACTGGAAAAGCATGACTGTGGTGTCCTGAGGTAACCCGTGGCCTTTTGCCAGGGCGGTGCAAAAGAGAGCCCCTTGCTCTGAAGCCGCGTCACTGAGGTGTCTGTGGGCAGGCAGCTGGGGGTGGGGGAAGTCCGAATTTCTACTGCTGGGGGCCTTGTTCCCATGGTTGGGTTTGCATGCACCCAGTGGCAGCTCAAGAGGCACCTGGGGTCTGTTCACCAGGGCGGCACACTCATGCACTCAGAGGGACCCTGGTGCTGAAGCCTTGTGACCAAGGTGTCTGTGGGCAGGTATCCGGAAGGGGGACTTCAGAATTTCTATTGCTGGGACAGTGCTCCCTTGTTTAGATAACAGCGCACCCAGCAGGTGCTCACAGAGGCACCCAAGAGCCACCTTTGTGCCCTTGAGCTCAGGAGGCTTGCACACTGGAAAAGTGTAGCTGGGTTATCCAGAGGTCGGCAGCTATGATGTGGGGAAACTCAGTTTTTGCTGCTGAGCCCTTGGTTGAATTCGTGCGCACCCAGTGGTGGCTCACAGAGGTACCCCGGGGCTGATTGCCAGGGTCGTGCACTCAGATAAGCCCTTGCTTTGAAGCTGCATGACTGAGGTGTCTGTGTTCAGGCAGCTGGGAGTGGGGGAAGTCCGAGTTTCTACTGCTGGGGGCCTCGTGCCTTTGATTGGGTTTGCGTGCTCCCAGTGGCAGTGCGCTCACACACCCAGAGGTGCCCTGGCACTGAATCCATGCAACCCAGGTGTCTGTGGGCAGGTATCCAGGAAGGGGGAATTCAGAATTTCTACTGAAGGAGCAGTGAGCCCTTGTTTGGATAAGAGTGTGCCCAGTGGCGGTTCACAAAGGCACCCAAGAGCTGCCTTTGCAGCCTTGGGCTCAGGAGGCCTGCGTGCTGGAAAAGTGCAACTATGGTGTCCAGAGGTAGGCAGCTGTAAAGTGGGAAAACTCAGTTTTTGCTGCTGAGCCTTTGGTTGAATTTGTGTGTACCCAGTGGTGGCTCACAGAGGTACCCTGGGGATGATTGCCAGGGCGGTGCACTCAGATAGGCCCTTGTGCTGAAGCTGCGTGACTGAGGTGTCTGTAGGCAGGCAGCCAGGAGTGGAGGAAGTCAGAATTTCTACTTCCGGGGGCCTTGTACCCTTAGGTTGGGTTAGCACGTGCCCCGTGGAGGCACGCTCATGCACTCAGAGGGGCCCTGGAGCTGAATCAGCCTGACCCAGGAAGGGGGAATTCAGAATTTCTAAGGCAGGGATAGTGAGCCCTTGTTTGGATAGGAGCTTGCCCAGCAGCAGCACCCAAAAGCAGACTGTGGGGTGGTGAGCTCAGGAGGCCTGTGTGCTTGAAAAGCACAACTGAGGCACTGGAAAAGCGCTACTGTGGCATCCAGAGGTCGGCCTCTGGGGAGGAGGGAATTAACACTACTGCGGGAGCATGCACCTTTGGAGGTGGAGGTCCTAGCATCTGCAGGTCTGTGGGTAGAGCATCAGGATTTTGGCTGGAGTGGCTGCAGGGTCACAGGCAGTGTCCAAGGTCTGTCTGGGTGGTATAGAAAAGTTTCTAGAAGAGGCACTCTTCTTATGTCTTCTTTCAAAAAGTATCTGTTTAGGTCTGATGTCCATTTTTTAAATGGGTTGTTTTATCTTCCTTTTGTTAAGTTGTATGAGTCCCCTGTAAATGTTAGAGATTAAACTCTTATCAATGATAACATTGGCAAACATATTCTCCAATGCAGTGGGCTTTCTTGTTGTTTTGTTGATGGTTTCTTTTGCTGTGCAGAAGATTTTTATTTTGATATAGTCCCATTTGTTTATTTTCTCTTTACTTTCCATTGCCCTAGGAGCGGAATCGGTGAAGATATTGCTTCAGCATATGTCTGAGATTTTGCTGCCGGTGGATTCCTCTAATACTTTTATGGTTTCCCGTCTTACATTTAAGTCCTTTATCCATTTTAAGTTTATTTTTGTGGATGGTGTAAGTTGGTGGTCTAGTTTCATTTTTTTTGCATGTATCTGTCCAATTTTCCCAACACCATTTATTGAAGAGACTGTTTTGACTCCATTGTACGCTCTTGCCTCCTTTGTCAAATATTAATTGAGCATAGTGTTTTGGGTCGATTTCTGGGTTCTCTATTCTATTCCATTGATCCATATGTTTGTTTTTTTGCCAGTACCAGACAGTTTTGAGAACAGTGGCTTTGTAATACAGCTTGATGTCTGGTATTGAGACCCCACCTACTTAGTTCTTCTTTCTCAGGATTGCTGCAGCTATTCGGGGTCTTTTTTTATTCCAGATGAATTTTTGGAGAGTTCAGTCTAGGTCTGTGAAATATGCCGTTGGTATTTTAATGGGGAGTGCATTGAATCTATAGATAGCTTTGGGTAATATGGGCATTTTAATGATGTTGAGTCTACCAATCCATGAAAACGGTATGTTCTTCCATCTATTTATGTCTTTCTCTATCTCTTTTTTCAGTGTCCTGTAGTTTTCTAAGTACAGGTCTTTTACCTCCTTAGTTAAGTTTATTCCTAGGTATCTTAATTATTTTGGTGTGATGGTAAATGGGATTGCTTTTTTAGTCTCTCTTTCTGTAAGTTCACTATTGGTGTATAGAAATGCCATAGATTTTTTGGTGTTAATTTTGTATCCTGCTACATTGCCAAATTCATTTATTAAGTCTAATAATTTTTTTATGAAGTCTTTAGGGTTTTCTATGTACAGTACCATGTCATCTGTCAATAAGTACAGCTTTACTTGTTCTTTTCCAATTTGGATGTCTTTTATTTCTTCTTCTTGTCTAATCGCAATGGCCAGTACTTCCAGTACTATGTGGAACAGGAGTGGTGAGAGTAGGCATCCCTGTCTTGTTCCTGTTTTTAGGGGAAATGGTTTTAGTTTTTGCCCATTGAGTATGATGTTGGTTGTGGGTTTGTCATATATGGCTTTTATTATGTTGAGGTATGATTCTTCTATTCCCACTTTGCTGAGGGTTTTTATGAAGAAAAGGTGTTGGATTTTGTCAAATGATTTTTCTGTATCAATTGATATGACTATGTGACTTTTATCTCTCAATTTGTTTATGTGATGTATCATGTTTATTGATTTGCGGATATTGTACCATCCTTGCATCTGCTTCTATTTGTCCCTCCCTCTTTTTTCCCCTTCCTTCTTTCTTCCTCCCTCCCTCCCTCCCTCCCTCCCTCCTTCTATTCCTCCCTTCGTCTCCTCCTTCCTTTCTTCCTTCCTTCCTTTCTTCCTTCCTTCCTTCCTTCCTTCCTTCCTTCCTTCCTTCCTTCCTTCCTTCCTTCCTTCCTTCCTTCCTTCCTTCCTTCCTTCCTTCCTTCCTTCCTTCCTTCCTTCCTTCCTTCCTTCCTTCTTTTTCACCCCTTCCATTCTATCTTAATATTTACTTACTGAACTACCGGAACAATACACACTTATTTAGAAAGTGCATATGATACAGTAAGGTATAAAGTAAAACTGGAATCTTTGTGATCTTTCCAAAACTCACTTTCCATAGGTAAACAATGTTTGCAGTTTTGTGTGTATTATGTGTTCTATCTATCTATCATCTATCTTTATAGGTACAGGTATTTATACACATATACAAACATTTAATGTGCTTTCCTTCAAAGAATTTATCATAGGCAATGTTTTATATCAGTAGCATATTGAAAATTTTCACTCTTATAAAAATCTACATAATATTCCAATTTATAGAAGCATTATAAATCAATCTCCATATTGGTGAACGTTGAAGGTCTTTATGCTTTTTATCTATTTTTAGGAATGTTGCAACATAATCCCTAGTTATGGTTGCATTTTCAATATCTGTTATAATACTAATTGTATAATTTAAATGAAATTACATGCATCAAAATATTTGAAAACAGTGAATAAAGCAAATCCAATGGATGCTTATAAATAAAAACTATTAAGCCTAAAATATTAAGTACCATTGTTTCATAAATAAGATTTTGTTTAAAAATATTAGCCCTGGCCGGCTTGGCTCCGTGGATAGAGTGTCGACCTGCAGACTGAAGGGTCCTGGTTCAATTCCAGCCAAGGGCACATGCCCGGGTTGTGGGCTCAATCCCCAGTGGGGACTGTGCAGGAGGCAGCTGATCAATGATTCTCTCTCATCATTGATGTTTCTATCTCTCTCTCCCTCTCCCTTCCTCTCTGAAATCAATAAAGAAAAATATTTTAAAAAATAAAAATATTAAAGAATAAAAATAAACTATTAAATTGAGTAGGACTATTGAAACAGGTATTACTGAGCAGAAAATGACCCAATTACAAAGGCAAAACTGCACAATGAAAAATTTCAACTATACAAGTTGTTCAAATTTCATAGAAGCAATAAACATTGTGCAGTTGGCTGATAAAAGCTAGAAGAAATATTTACAACAATGGAAGGAGAACCAAGATGGTGGCATAAGTAAATGCCTGCACTCAACACCTCCCACAACCATGTCAAAATTACAACTAAAATACAGAACAACCATCATCCAGAACTGCCTGAAAGCTGGTGGAATGGAAGTTCTACAACTAGAGAAGTAAAGAAGAAAGCACATTGAAACTGGTAGGATGGGTGAAGGCACAGAATGGGCTGGTCCGACATGGAGGGGTACCATTTTTTTTAATCAGGAGGGAGATGATCCTTGTGGAGGCTGCCTGTGAGGAGCAAGGGGTCCCAGCCCCACACCAGAGCCCCAGACCAGGGTCCCAGAGCTAGGAAGTGAAGTCTCCATAACTATGGGCAGTGAAAACCAGCAGGGATTCTGGCAGAGTAACATGAAAGCTACTGGAGACTCAGATGTTCCTTTTAAAACTAGCAGGGATTCTTGCAGAGTGACATGAAAGCTACTGGAGACTCAGATGTTCCTTTTGAACTTACTAATACTCAATTCCTCTGAGCTCCCGCATTGGGTGGCTCTGGGTGACCCAGACACATATGAAGAGGAACTGGATTATCTGGCATCCACGCAAGAACCTGGGGGCAGCTTTCTCCCAGGTGGGGGTGCTTGCAGGGGTCATTGTTCCTGGGCTGGGGCCTTCCTTGTTGCAGGGCTGTCTGGCAGCCCTATCTGAATTTCCATCAGCATGCTCCACACTGTTTACTCTACTCTGGTAATTCCCTGAGACCCCTGCCCCACTGAACTTGATGCCCCACCCAAGCTGTTTGCAGCAGCTTTTCCATATGAATGGCCTACTCATGCTCAGGCTTCAGAGTTTGCTAAAATCTCTCAAACAAGCTTCAGCTGGTGTCAGTGAGCCCCAAACCTACCAATAAAAGGTCTAAGACCTGGCACTAGCATCAGCTTGCCTTGCTTCACAGCTGGGCCTCTCCTGGACACCTCCAAGCCCAATACAAATAGCATCCATCTGCAGATCCCTCTGTAGATCCTGCTGGGTGGCCCCAAGCAGTAGTTGACTTTGCACCTCCTTGGAGGCCCTAGAGCCAGTGAACCCAGTGTACAGCTTCAGACCATAACAGATTACAACTCTAAATCCATAAGCAACACACTCAAGGGGCAGACTCAATGAGCACCAAAGCCCCACTGAAGCAAGTCCTGCTAAATAGGGGTGTTTCCTGCACAGCAGCAATCCCACTGTAGTTGAAGTTGGTCTTCACAGCCAATTGGCTTGGAGGTCAATTCTTCACAGAGATGCCAATAGCAATCAAGACTTAACAACAAAATTGCTCACAGCCCACACAGGAGCACACCTAGAGTGCCAAGTTCAGGATATTGGGGAAGCTGAGCCACTGGGCCCTACAGGACACCTACTACATAAGGCCACTCTAGCAATCCCAGGAGACATAGCAGCTCTACCTAGTACATGGAAACAAACACAAGGAAGCAGCCAAAATGTGAAGACAAAGAAACATGACAAAAGTGAAAGAAATGGAAGCAAGCAAACTACTGAATACAGAGTTTAAAACCATGGTTATAAGGTTACTCAAGGATCTTTATGAGACTTTCAAGGTTCTTAGTGGGAATGTCAAAGACATGAAAAAGGACCAGTCAGAAATTAAACATACACTAACTGAATAAAGAATAATTTATAGGGATTTCACAGTAGAGTACAGGATTCTGAAAATCAAATCAATGATTTGGATTATGAGGAAGCAAAAAATACCTAATAAGAAGAGCAAAAAGAAAAAAAGAATCTGAAAATATGAACATAGTGTAAGGAGACCCTGGGATAACTTCAAGTGTACCAACATTTGCATTATGGGGATGTCAGAAGGAGAAGAGAAAGAGCAAGATATTGAAAATCTATTTGAAGAAATAATCATAGAAAATTTCCCCTACCTGGTGAAAGAAATAGACTTACAAGTCTAGGGAACACAGAGAGACCCAAACAAGAGGAACACAAAGAAGTCCACAGCAAGACACATCATAATTAAAATGCTAAGGGTTAAAGACAGAGAGAGTCTTAAAAGCAGCAAGAGAAAAGCAGTTAGTTACCTACAAGAGAGCCCCCATATGACTGTCAGCTATTTTCTCAACAGAAACTTTGCAGGCCAGAAGGGAATGGCAAGAAATATCCAAAGTGATGAATAGCAAGGCAAGAAAAAGCTAAAGGAGTTCATCACCACCAAACAAGTATTATATGAAATGTTGAAGGGTATTCTTTAAGAAGAGGAAGAAGAAAAAAAAAGATAAAAAATATGAACAATAAAATGGCAATAAATACATATCTACCAAATCAAAATAAACGAACAATAAATCTAATGAACAAAACAAATTGGTGAATAAAATTGAATCAGAGGCATGGAAACATGGAACAGACTGACAAATCTCAGAGGAAAGGGGAGAGAAAGGGTCGGAAGAGATTCACCAAAGATTTAACTATGAACACAGAAAGTAAGGTGGTGAAGGCCTGGTGCGGGGTCAGGAACAAAGAGGAGGGGGGCAATGGGGTAGTCCTCACTGCTCCAGGTAGGATTGGGAAAGAGTGGTGGAGATGGTCTGATAGCCTGAGAGTTTCTAAGGTAATTGAGAGCTTTGGTAAGTATTTGGGGGAGGAATGGAACCTCCACTAGGGATATAATAGTAGCCCAACTAGATTTATGATCTGTTGCTTCAGACTGACCTGGGCCCTTGACTTTACGGGGTCACCAGGTAAAGTTTTGACTCTGACTTTTAATGAGTGTGGACAGACACTAAGAGGCTTGGAAGCCTGAATAAAATTAGCCCACATACTTTTTTTTTTTTGTATCTTTAATATAGAAGCTAAAACAATTGTGTAATATATATGTATTTAAAATATTAATATAAGATGTGAGAGGAATTTTGGAGAAACAAATATGAAAATGTTAGCATTCTGATTACAAATTGTTAAAAAAATAAAAAAAGAATCCCAATCTGAGATCCCAGTAGATATGTAGATGAAGGAACGTACTATTTACCAAGAGAAGAAAAACAAATAATAAAGGACATGATTAATAACATCAATAAAGGTAACAATATAAAAATAGCAAAAATCATTAAAATAACCACTATCCTCTGAAATAAAAAATAAAAATATATATCCTAACTTTGCTATGCACATTAGTTATCAGCATTATGTTATATATATATGGACCTTTTATATTACATAGCCAATGGCAAACCATAAACTTATATTTCAAACTTAGTATCGGTACTTAAATTCAAATTTCTGTATTACAGTCAAGTTGCCTTAATGAGCTTTATATCTAAGGACTATAGCTTCAATTAATTTAAGGATGAGTCTGACAAACAGATAAAGAAAATGACATTATGAAGTAACATTTACTTCAGGAGGTACGGAGTCCACAAAGGAAATTGTCTTAGGGATACCTTACTAAGGCATATTTCAAGATTGTTAATTGCTTGTCTCATATCTAACCCTGGTTACAACACATACTGACATACTGGTAGAGATTCAATTTTTTTATCTTACTCCAATCTTAAAGAAAGTATTTAATTTGTATCTCACAGATCCAATTACTAGAGATGTGGCCAAAGATAGAGAGAAGAAATTTAATATTTTTCAAGAACCTACTCTGTTTTGGACTAAATACTTTTTTAACAAAGAAAAATATATCTCTTTTTTGACTCTCCATGAATCTTTGTTGTCTAATAATTCTGCATGAATTCCTATAATAGCCTTAAATTGGTCTCTCTACTTCTAAATTCATGTCTCCCACACTCCTACCTTCACTCTTCCCAACCATCCATTGTACTAGCACCAGATTCATCTTTTCAAAACACCATTTTCATTTGCAAGGAGTATGCTCAAAGCTTTCTAGTATCACCATTCTTCTGCATAATCAAGTTGAACTCCTTAGCCTTATTTTCAACTACCTGGTACTTTGACATCAATATTATCTTTATTTGATTGTACTCCCTCTAACCCCCTCCCCAACCACCCCCCTACTGAACTTTTCAGCCATTGGATTTCTTATTATGGCTATTGAATGTTATAAAGAAATCTGAAAACTTCTAACTTAGGATAATAATGAACTCTATCTTTTTAAATAGGTTACTTGCTGGATCAAACAAAATATAGTATTCATTTATTATTTGGTAATAACATTGACATTTCATGTTTTATGCTTTAAAGAAAAACCAGCTCCCTTCTCCTTTCTAGTCTCATGGCCTTAATACCATCTTAATGCCAAGAGACTTCAACTTTATATCTGTAGCCTTTCCTCTGAGTTCCATACTCATATTTTCACTGTCTACTTGTCATCCCCACCTGATCTAATAGGAATCTCAAACTGAAGATAACCAAAATAAAACCTTAATTTCTTTTTGAAGAATCCATTACCTGCTTCAGTCTCCTCCACCACAAATACTACCTTTCTTCCTTACAATTGCTCAGGAAAGCAACTTTTTAAATCTTTATTGCTGAGAGTATTACAGATATCCGCCCCCCTGTTTTTCTTTCATAGTCCACATATAATCTATCAGCAAGCCCTGTCAGTAATTTATTTAAAATTATCTTGAATTAATTTACTTCTCTCTCCAACTCTATTGTTCTTGTCCAAGTCACTGTTATTTCTCTTCTGGACTACCACAAAAATCTACTAACTAGTCTCCTCATGCGTTATAAAACTAAATTGTGTCATTACCCCTCAGTCCAAATGTTGCAATGTTAACACTTAGTACCTCACAATGAGACTATATCTGAAGTTAGAGTCTTTGAAGAGGTGACTAAGTTAAAATGACATGATTAGGGTGAGTTCTAATCCAATATGACCAGTATCCTTATAAAAAGAGATTAGGACACAGACATATACAGAGGGAAGATCATGTGAAAACAGTTAAAAAGAAACCATCTAAAAACCAAGGAGAAAGGCCTCATAAGAAATCATCCCAAACTAATACCATGATTTTAGACTTTGACCCTCTGGAATTGTGAAAAAAGTAAATATTTTGTTTAAACCATTCAGTCTGTGGTACTTTGTTATGACAGCCCTGGCAAACTAACACATTGTATATTGATTTTCTGTTACTGCATATGAAATTACCAAAATCTAGCATCTTAAAACAGTACTCATTTATTAGGTCACAATTTTGTAGGCCATAAATCTGGTATGGCATGACAGAGTTCTCTGCTCAGAGTATCACAAAATTTCAGTTGGACTGAGTCCTAGTCTGGAGCCTCTGAGGAAAAATCCACTTCCAAGTTTATTCTTGTTGGCAGGATTCAGATCTTTGTGGTTTAAGACTGAGGTCTCCATTTCCTTGCTGGCTACCGGCCAAGGACTGCTTTCAGGTCCCAGATGCAGTCTGCATTTATTGCCAAGTGGCTCTTCCATCTTCAGGTCAGCAATGGAACACAAACCCTCCTCCATCAAATGCTTAGGTTTTTGTTTGTTTGTTTTTGTTTCCTTTTTCACTTTGAGGGTACATTTATTAAGGCTAGAAATAGTAAAACAAGGAAGGACTTAGCATAGAAAAAGCAATAGGAAAACCTGGGCTGGGCTGCTTTGGTTTTCTAAAAATGTTATAGGAAAGAAATGAGTCAAGGTAGGCCTGCTTTAGTTTACTGTGAATTATGGAAAACGAGGCCTTAGAGATGTCCATTGATCTTCTGGTTTCAAGTCTAATAGGGTCCCATAGAGTTTAGGAGGTGCTTGCCTGTGGGGAACGAAGTGGAGGAAGGGAAAGGCATGCTCCCAGGAGGGAGAGCATTTGCTGGGATTTTTGTCTTGAGGGTTTTTATCTCTCTCTCAGGTGGGAATCTTAGGGGAGGGATCAGGGGAGGGTTTCAGCAGAATATTCATCAGTTTTCCAGGTGTGCTCTTTCACGGTTGTGGTATTTACTGATTGCTCAGTGTCAGAGCAGGGGGTCATTAGTCATTGAAACTGGTAATATCTCTGACTTTCAGACAAAACTCTGTTTTTTAAGGGCTCATCTGATTATATCAGATCTATGCAAATAATCTCTCTATCTTAAGGTGAGCTGATTTGGAACATTAGTACATCTGCAAAACATCACTTTGATTATATTTAGATTGGATAACTGATGGAAAGTATGTCTATCTCAGAGGCTAGCAATCTTGGAGAGCCTTATTAGAATTCTGCCTCTGTTCAGCACATGATTCCCCTAAGAGACTTTAAAAATATGTTTTATTGTTGCCTGTATAAGATAAAATGGTTGCTGTGTGTTTAGTCCATATTACCTAAAATTGGATTCCTAGCTTTTTTTTAAAAAAATAGACAGATGTGAAACACTGTGGTATAATGAAAATATCCAATGATTTAGAGTCATGATACCTGGACTTTGTCTTATGAATTGGGTGATCTTGGTAAAGTAGCAACCTCCCTGTTGAGAGACGTAGAATTGATAGATTAAGAGACAGACAGAAACAAATTAAAAAGAGACAAACAGAAAGAATTTTAAGAAACAAGGGGATACAAAAGCTATAGTTACAAACCATTCCTTTTATGACCCCCAAATATACACAATACACACACACACACGCGTGCGCACACACAAACACACACACACACACACACACACACACACACAGAGTGAAATACAGTGTATGTACAGAGACAAAGAGAATAAAAGAGTGATAGGAAATCAGGAATGAATATTTCTGTCTTGTGTTCTTTTGAAATATAACGCTTAAGATATCTTACTGAATTAGTTTTGTAACATGGCCATTTAAAAGGTTATTATCTTTGGGTTAAGTAAATGTTTCCCATCCTCACTTCATTTTTAATTTAGTTAAAATCTCATGAACCTTACTGGTACATGCTGGAATATAAGCTCCGCAAGGACATAAAGTTTTTGTTTGCTTTGTTCACTGATATAATTTAGACATTTTGGGGAAATTGCCTTTAAGTTTAGTTTCTTGATGTTTATGGAGGAAATATTTTTCTATGCAAAGTAATGTGAATACATTTTTGACAAGTTTAAGTTGCCCTCAAAGAACAAAGACATACTTAAAAGCACTAACTACCTTTCAAACGTTGACTATGATAATTTAAAACTCTCTTTTAAAAATCTAGTCACTAAATCAAATCGTATATAAAGTCCTTTATAATTTGCAGCTATATTTAATGGCTATAAAATTGCAAGTTATAAAACTAAGTTTCTTTTTAAATGCTTTATAATCTTTGTGATATCTTCATATTCACATTTCCAACTAGTCCAGAGAAGAGATGGTTCATTATCTGTTAAAAGAAAAATATTGACTGAGCTTCAGTTAAAGTGACAAAATGAATCTTGGTGTAATGTTTATGTGAATATGTAAATATATTTAATTCATTGATAATATGAATAATTTCATGTTCCATTTACTCAAAAACTACTTAAAGCTCTTAATAATACTTAGAACATTTAGCTTGTGAAATTTAACTTTACACCTATAGTAGTCTTCCCTTATCAGTGATTTTGTTTTCCATGGTTTCAGTTACCCAGGGACAATCACAGTCCAAAAATATTAAATGGGGACTGGGGGAAGATGGCGGCTGGCAGGACGGAGTGGAGAGAGAGGAAGTGAGTGAGTGAGGGTATAAAAAGAGAGTGTGTGGTTGTGCGTGGGGTGTGTGAGAGTGAGTGAGGGAAAGTTAAATCTCACAGGAGCAGCAGGGGCTGGCAGAAAGCCTCTCCTTGACAAAGAGAGACTATCACCGCTGCGGGCACTCCTGGGACGGCAGGATGCTAGCACAGAAGGATCCCATGCCATCTTGAGTGGAGAATGGCCTTACGTAGAAACTCATCAACACCACCAACAAGACAGGCCTTGGAACTGCTCCGCGACCCAGCACCCACTCCAGCCAATATCCTGCTACCCCAGCTGCAGACTCGCGGAACCTGGGACCTCCACCGCCCGCGCGCGCATGAACACGCACTCGTGTGGTCTCATCCCCTTTGATGTTTATGGAGGAAATATAAACATGAATTGGGTGATCTTGGTAAAGTAGCAACCTCCCTGTTGAGAGACGTAGAATTGATAGATTAAGAGACAGACAGAAAGGAAATATTTTTCACTCTGGGTTTGCACCCGAGGGTGAGATTCTGTGCAGACGGGCCCCCTGGCCCCACAGTGGAAATTCCTTCTTCCTTTTTCTTGGAGGGTTGTCGACATTAACCCCAGCTGCGCACGCACTTGCGCGTTCTCAGCCCCAGGTCACTTAACTTTGGGTTTGCACCCGAGGTTGTGATTCTGCGCAGACGGGGCGCGCTCAGTGGAAATTCCAAACTCCCCCAACCTGGAGGGTTGCCCACATTAACCCCAGCTGCCCCAGTTGTGTACGCACTCGCACACTCTCATCCCCAGGACACTCCACTCCAGGTTTGCACCCAAAGGTGAGATTCTGTGCAGAGAGGGGCCCGTGGCCCCGCAGTGGAAATTCCTTCTTCCTTCTTCCTGGAGGGTTGCCGACATTAACCCCAGCTGCGCATGCACTTGCTTGTTCTCAGCCCCGGGTCACTTTACTATGGGTTTGCACCCCAGGGAGTGAGTCTGCGCAGACAGGGACGCACAGCCCCTTAGTGGAAATTCTGAATTCCCTCTTCCTGGAGGGTTGCCCACATTAACCCCAGCTACTCAACCGTAGTGCCAGGACCCCTCGGAGTGCATCAGAGCTCTGCAATCAGAGAGCGTGCCTCCAGAGATACACACTGAGGCCAACCAACCACAGGGTGCTAGTGGGAGCCACTGTGAGCTTTCCTTGGGTGTGATCTTGAACAAGCAGGGGGTGCACGCCCTTCTAGCAGTAGAAGCTTTGAATTGACTTACCGTGGATACCGGCCCACAGGCACCCCAATTACCCAGCTACACTGCCAGGGCCCTACAGAGCCCTTCAGTGTGCCTCACTGGCAAAAGTACCGAGGGTGCTCCTGTAAAACACCGCTGGGAATAATATCCACCACAGGTGCAACAGAAAAAGCTGGGTTTGCTCACCCCATGACTGCAGATCTCAGGGC
Source organism: Ia io (assembly GCA_025583905.1). NCBI lineage: Eukaryota > Metazoa > Chordata > Mammalia > Chiroptera > Vespertilionidae > Ia > Ia io. The sequence continues at coordinate 33,821,285 of JAJQQW010000001.1, read as the reverse complement.
ACCACAGCCACGCCTTTCAAAGACCAGATCCCCTGAGCCCCAATACCCCAACAGATGGTACCTGGGGGCCACTGTGAGTCCCTGCTGGGCATGTATGATTACAATTAAGGGTGCAAGACAGCAAAAATTGAGACACTCCCACCCACAGCTGCTGACATCTAGATGCTGCAGTTGTGCCTCTCAAGCTCGCTGGCCTACATCAGGAGAACCCAAATAGCTTGAGTAGGAGCTACACTAGATTAACAAACCCAGGAAAACTGAGATTAATCCAGTAGCACCATCCCCAAAAGAACCGGGGCTGCAAAGGAACTGGATCTACAATTAACCCTTTGCATTCGCTTGCTTTTTTCTCGATTCCTTTACTCTAATGCTAACCTTGTCGAGTCACATTCGACATCCGAGTGCAAAAGGTTAAAACATTACAGGAAAACACTGGGAAACAAAAAGGAAATCACCAAAGGAAAGAAAAAGAAGGATCACCAGAAAGGGAGTTAAATGAACTTGAGGCTAGCAGCCTAACAGAGAAAGAATTCAGAGTATTCATTATATGGATGTTTAAGCGGATGGATGACAAATACACACAACTCAATGAGAACTATAAGGAGCTGAATGAAAATGTCACCAACATGAAAAGAAACCAAGAGGAGATGAAGAACGACATAGCTGCAATAAAGAACACAATGGAAGGCCTAAAGAGTAGAGTAGAAGAGGCTGAGGACCGCATCAGCGAATTAGAAGACAAGGTAGGAAAAAACACACAAACACAGCAGCAACTGGAAAGAAGACTTAAAAAACAAGAGGAGAGCCTAAGGGAGCTTCGGGACAACACAAAACGAAACAACATTCGAATAATAGGGATAAAAGAAGGAGAGGAAGAGAAGCAAGGAATAGAAAACCTGTTAGAAGAAATAATGACAGAAAACTTCCCTGATATGGGCAAGAAAAAAACTATCCAAGTCCAAGAAGTACACAGAGTCCCAAACAAGTTAAACCCAAAAAGACTGACACCAAGACACATCATAAGTAAAAAGAGGGAGGGACAAATAGAAGCAGATGCAAGGATGGTACAATATTCGCAAATCAATAAACGTGATACATCACATAAATTAAGAGATAAAAACCATATAGTCATATCAATTGATGCAGAAAAAGCATTTGACAAAATCCAACAACCTTTCTTCATAAAAACTCTCAACAAGCTAGGAATAGAAGGATCATACCTCAACATAATAAAAGCCATATATGACAAACCCACAGCCAACATCATACTCAATGAGCAAAAACTAAAACCATTTCTCCTAAGAACAGGAACAAGACAGGGATGCCACTCTCACCACTCCTCTTCAACATAGTGTTGGAAATACTAGCCATTGCAATCAGACAAGAAGAAGAAATAAAAGGCATCCAAATTGGAAAAGAAGTAAAACTGTCCTTATTTGCAGATGACATGATAATGTACATAGAAAACCCTAAAGACTCCATCAAAAAATTATTAGACTTAATAAATGAATTCGGCAGAGTAGCAGGATACAAAATAAATGCTAAGAAATCTGTGGCATTTCTATACACCAATAATGAATTTACATAAAGAGAGACTAAAAAAGCAATCCCATTTACCATCACACCAAAAAAATTAAGATATCTACGAATAAACTTAACTAAGGAGGTAAAAGACCTATAAGCGGAAAACTACACAACACTGAAAAAAGAGATAGAGGAAGACATAAACAAATGGAAGAACATACCATGTTAATGGATTGGTAGAATCAACATCATCAAAATGTCCATACTACCCAAATCAATCTATGATTTCAATGCACTTCTCATTAAAATATCAATGGCATACTTCACAGACCTAGAACGAACTTTCCAAAAATTCATCTGGAATAAGAAAAGACCCCGAATAGCTACAGCAATCCTGAGAAAGAAGAACAAAGTAGGAAGAATCTCAATACCAGATTTCAAGCTATATTACAAAGCCACTGTTCTCAAAACTGCCTGGTATTGGCACAAGAACAGACATTTAGATCAATGGAATAGAATAGAGAACCCAGAAATCGATCCAAATCACTATGCTCAATTAATATTTGACAAAGGAGGCATGAACAAACAATGGAGACAAGACAGTCTCTTCAATAAATGGTGTTGGGAAAATTGGACAGATACATGCAAAAAAATGAAACTAGACCACCAACTTACACCATACACAAAAATAAACTCAAAATGGATCAAGGACTTAAACATAAGACAGGAAACCATAAAAATACTAGAGTAATCTACAGGAAGAAAAATCTCTGACATATGCCAAAAGAACTTCTTCGCTGATACTGCTCCTAGGGCAATGGAAGCTAAAGAGAAAAGAAACAAGTGGGACTACATCAAAATAAAAAGCTTTTGCACAACAACGGAAACCAACAATAAAACAACAAGAAAGCCTACTGCATGGTAGAACATATTTGCCAATGATGTCAATGATAAGGGTTTAATCTCCAACATTTACAGGGAACTCATGCAGCTTAACAAAAAGAAGATAAACAACCCAATCAAAAAATGGGCAACTGATCTAAATAGACACTTTTCAAAAGAAGACAGAAGGAAGGCCAAGAGACATATGAAAACCTGCTCTAAATCACTAATCATTAGAGAGATGCAAATCAAAACAACAATGCGGTACCATCTCACACCTGTCAGAACGGCCATTATCAACAAGTCAACAAATGACAAGTGCTGGCAAGGATGTGGAGAAAAAGGAACCCTCGTGCACTGCTGGTGGGAATGCAGACTGGTACAGCCACTGTGGAGAACAGTATGGAGTTTCCTTAAAAAACTAAAAATAGAACTCCCATTTGACCCAGTGATCCCACTTCTAGGAATATATCCCAAGAAACTGGAAACATCAATCAGAAAGGATATGTGCACCCCTATGTTCATAGCAGCACAATTCACCATAGCTAAGATTTGGAAACAGCCTAAGTGCCCATCAGCAGATGAGTGGATTAAAAAACTGTGGTGCATCTACACAATGGAATACTACGCTGCGGTAAAAATGAAGGAGCTCTTACCATTTGCAACAATATGGATGGAGATGGAGAACATTATGGTTAGTGAAATAAGCCAGGCAGAGAAAGAGAAATATCACATGATCTCACTCATTTGTGGAATATAATGAACAACATAAACTGATGGGGAAAAAATAGATCCAGAAACAGAGAAACATCAATCAGAACGTCAAACCTCAGGGAAGAAATTGTGAGGTAACCAGAAACCCAAGAATGCCTGAGAACGCCTTTCTACCCACGCTAGCAATCATCAGATGTATGGTAATTTTACCTGGGACAAAAGGGTAAGTATTTTGGTCTTATGCTCCTGACCCTTCATGGGTAAGACCCCTTACGTGGGCTGAAAACCTGACTAATGTAGTAACCAATAATACCAAACACCTTGGTCATCCAGGAGGTCCATGGGTGGGGCAAGAAAGTATAAATACACAGGGGTCTCCACCCAGCTTCCCTTTTGTATGACACAAAATCAAAACAATGCCCCTTTGTGTGTACAATTAAAGAGAGGTTTCTGGCTTGTGTGGACACCAAAGAAAGGGTGTCACTACTATCACTACTTGCCCCCGGTAGAGGTACAGAAAATGTAACTAAGACCTTATCTATATAAAAAGAAATGAACAGCCAGTTTGAAAGGGAATTGCCATGGACTAGGACAAAGAATATCCTTACATGATATTATTCTACACTGTCATTAAAATTTTTCCCAGATTTGGATCACCCCCAGTACTTATAATAGTTCCTCACACCCTTGGGGATAAAAAAAAACAAACATCTGTTTGGTGCTTGGAGACAAACTTAACACATCTCTTGATACTTTAGAATTACAACATCATAATACATAATTATCCCAAGCAAACGTACAAACTAATTCTTTGAATGTCTGGCAGCAATTTAAAAAGGACATGTAAGGATTTAATCCTTTTCATTGTGTAGAGGGCCTCCTGGGAAGGCAACTGAGCATTCTATATTGGTCCCTCTTACCCTTTAGGCCAAGAGAGACCCTCTTCTCACAATTCAATTGCTCACAGCTGTTGCATGAGCTCTCTGTTCATGTCGAGGTTGAAGTCTCGTGATGACTGGTGCCATGGATCTGTCTCTCACCCAGTGGGGCAAACTGAGCCCTCCCTGGAGAAGAAACCCGGGTTCCACAAGATATGTGATCAGTGCTGGGGCCCCACCAGCAGGCGAGGGGATCCCAAGGCAGGTGCTGGGTGTGGAGGCCACGGGGGCATAGGCTACCAAGGAGACAAAACTGATCCTCATGTCACCCTGCTTGGCCCCGGAGGATAGCTGGTTAGCCATAGACGGGTAAGATTCCTCAAGAAGGAACAACCTAAGACAGGCACAGTCTCAGAGGGGCCATCAGGAGAGAATTTGGGGATCAACAGAGGTGGGGCACAGACCCTCACCCTCCCCCAACATTGCAGGGGCCTGAACCCTAGCCCCTTCTGAGGGAGGTCTCCTGCCCCCATGGCTGCTTCGTGCTTCCCATGCTCAGCTCAGATCAGGACCCAGGTGACCAACAGAGACTTGGCCGACAGCAGCTGCCCTCTCACTGCAACAAGAATTGCTTGAGTTGTCTTGTACCCATGGTGTGGGGAAGTGGGTTTACTATATCTAAATCTAGCCTACCACCAGGAATGCTCACGACCTACTCAAGAAGGCAAATAATCCCTTCCACTAATATTTACAGGGTAAAATAAGATTGTTGTTAGAGTAATAAATTTGACAGCAAAATAGTAGTCAAGTTTTCAGGCAAATTTAAATTGGCTAGTTGAAACAAGCGAATATTCTAGAAAAATTAATTGTACTGGACAAACAGGTGTTCCTAAAGTGTTAACTAAAATGTTTATTGGTACTTCATCTCATGATAAAATTGTGCACCATGTAATGAACCTAAAACAGTAATATTATAGTGCAAAAATTAAAATTTAAAAGCCATCAAGACCACATTATAAAATTTTCAAAAGCCTCCTAACATTTAAATCAAAAAAGGAGGGGATAGTAGAAGAATATCATGTAAGGAAAAATATCCTGTAAGTAAATTACATCTAGAAAATTAATACTTTAGAAAATTAATTGTAAGGCTAAAAGCAAGACACCCATGAAAAACACACAAAGTGTCAAAACAAGCCAGAGGAAAATCATTTGGGCAAAAAATGAAATAGGATCCCAAGTCAAATTTATAGAAAAGATTCCTTTATTAACTTTTGGTCAAGAATATGTTTGTATATTTTCAGAAAACAACTCTGGGACCATGTGGATTCCAGCAACAGAGAGGAATCGACAGGACTACTCCAGCCATGAAGACAGAAGAGAACCAGTCCAGAGATGGAAGACACTGACATGGCCTTCCCATACTAGCAGTTAGTAGCTGTGCATCACTGCAGGTTGCCCAGGACCAAACCAGAGAGAGTTGGACCTGCATTACCACAATTTGTCCACCATCCAGAACTGTAATGTCAGTGCTGACATGTACACATAAGGAACTGTTGGACATTGAAATTGGGTCTCAAAAGAACTGTTGGCCCAGAAAGAAACTCACTACAGACTGATTCATTTGCCTGTCACCATAACCATTATTGCTTGTCTCATTTTCGGTTCTTATAAGTGTATTTCTAATAGCACATGATCTCACTCATCTAGGGGAAATAATGAACAACATAGACTGATGAACAAGAACAGACCCAGAAACAAGGAGGCATGGATCAGACTGTCAGGCCTCAGAGGGAGGATGGGGAGGGTGGGGGTAAAGGGGAGAGATCAACCAAAGGACTTGTGTGCAAGCATATGAGCCTAACTAGTGGTTAAGGACAACAGGGGAGTGGGGGCATGTGTGGGGAGGGGTGTGGGATGGGAATGGGGGGATGAGGACAAATATGTGATACTTTAATCAATAAAGAAATTAAAAAATATATATATTAAATTAAAAAATCCAGAAATAAACAATTTATAAATTTTTAATTACTTGATACATGATGAAATCGCAAGCTGTTCCAGTCCATCCCTCATGGGGCATGAATCATGCCTTTATCCAGTGTATCTATACTATATATGATACCCATCTGTTATTCACTTAGTAGCGGTCTCAGATATCACATGTAATGGTATTCAAGTCACCCTTATTATAATTAATAATGGTTCCAAACACAAAAGTAGTGATTCTGGCAATTCAGATATGACAAAGACAAGCCATAAGGTGCTTCCTTTGAAGGAGTATAGTACAATAAGTTATTTTGAGAGAGAAAACCACATCTACATGAATTTTATTAAAATATATTGTTACAATAGTTATATTTTATTACCAGTTATTGTTAATCTCTTACTATATTTAATTTATAAGTTAACATTATTATAAATATGTGTGTACAGGAAAAAACGATATACAGAGGTGGGCAAAAGTAGGTTTATAGTTGTAATACAAATAAATAATATAAGAATTAAAAAATAATAATACAAGAATAATCTGTGTTTCACCTATTCATAACTGTAAACCTACTTTTGCCCACAACTGTATGTAGGATTTGGTACTATCCACAGTTTCAGGCATCCACTAGAGGTCTTGTAACATATACCCGGAGAATAACGCGTGGCTACTGTAATTGTATCCTGCTTTGGATAGTTATCAATAAATTATTTGAAATTGTATCTTTTTTTTCTTCACAAGCTAGTTTTAAATTCCTTTACAAAATGGATCCAGTCATTGTTTTGTCTTGACTCTTCCATAAGACTTCTTCCAAGGCTTAGCTCAAAGTAGTCTTTCAATTAAATATATATTCATTGATCAAGCCAAGCAGTAAATATATATTGAGGGTCTTCAAATTTGTGCCAGATATTTTTCTAGGTAATGGATGAAAATTAGAAATCAGAGTCCTGCAAAACTGTGAATAACTCACTAATGGATCTTTATACAGAATATATAGATTTACACTGTACTAGTAAAATAAAAGCAAACTATAATTTCACTTTTAGCCCAAAAGAAAAGATTCTAATTCCTCACATCTCAAGAAGGGTAGAACATATTCATAGAGCAGAAAAGGAGGATGGGCATCATTATAGGATTCTTTAGTTTGGCCTGGAATTAGGTCTGCCTTGTTAAGTTGGTCCAGTCAGGAGAAAAACAGCAATCCTTCCAGTGGGTCTCAGTAAGTATATCCACAAAAAACATAATCACGGGTCACCAAAGAGAGAGCAAGCCACAGTATTCATTTTTTCCCACTTCAGGCTGAGTGTAATCATAAATTTTATATGGACTGGGTATGCAGAATTCTTTTAACAGTCTTTTTATATTATGTTGCTAAGAATCAAAAATAGAATTTGCACCTAAGTTCAGATCACTGTTTCATAAAGTAGATTCAACCAATCTTTTCCCAAGCAATGTACTACTATATTTGACATATTTCTCCATAAAGTAAATATATGACAAGAGTAACTGAAATTTGTTTGCTTTTCATATAAAATGTCAATGAACTTTTAAGGCCTATGGTATTTTTTTGTCTTTTTTTAAAGGCCTATGTTCTTAAACTAATTTATGCAACAATATGATAACCAAAAGGGAAAAGTTCTAATCTATACTAATAAAAGGGTAATATGCTAATTAGACCATCTAGACCAGACATTTTCCTGATGTCCTTCTGACCGTCCTTCCGACAAAGCCATAGTGGTGGGGGCTGAGGCAGAGGTGGTTAGGGGTGATCAGGCCAGCAGGGGAGAGCAGTTAGGGGCAATCAGGCTGGCAGGGGAGAGCAGTTAGGGGTGATCAGGCTGGCAGGGGAGAGTGGTTAGGGGCAATCAGGCAGGCAGGCAGGCAGAGGCGGTTAGGGGCGATCAGGCAGGCAGGGGAGCAGTTAGGGGCGATCAGGCAGGCAGGCAGGCAGGTGAGTGGTTAGGAGCCAGTGGTCCCACATTGTGAGAGGGGTGTCCGACTGCTGGTTTAGGCCCAATCCCTGTGGGGACCCCCTGGTGAATCCCGGATTGGAGAGGGTGCAGGCCGGGCTGAGGGAACCCTCCCGTGCATGAATTTCGTGCACTGAGACTCTAGTAAAAGAATAATAAAGGAAAGTGGCCAGGTCCTAAAAGGTGATTATGCCAGGGACCAGTACCAATATTTGAATGAAATTTTTATTGATCTTTCCTGCTAAAGGTCTTGATGACTATTCTTTCTTCAACCATATGCTACAGGATATTTCTTACTCTCAACTTCTTAAATAGTCAAAGTATTCATTCTGCTAAGAGCTCACATAGAGATTAGTAACTCTACACTTGAAAAATTTTCAGCTTATATTGTTTAATATGTTTGGAGTCATAGGAATTACACAAATTATACAAAAGTAACTTTTTACCCGCTAATCTCTCTATATAAAAGCCTAATATGCAAATTGTCCCCACAGGAGTTCAACTGGGAGACTGATCACTTGCTATGCTGTGTGCTGACCACCAGGGGGTGACATGGAATGAAGGATGGCCCTGGCTGGAAGCAGGCAGCAGGGGCAGGGAGGCCTCGGCCAGCAGCCAGCAGCCAGCAGTGGGGAAGGGAGGCCCTGGCTGGCAGCCAGAAGGCCCGATTAGCTCTGATCGCCAGAATGAATGCACGAATTTCATGCACTGGGCCTCTAGTAAATTAATAGCTCAGCAGATCAACAACCTTCAGTTTGAGATGTGGTCACAAATTAAGAGGGCATTTTGGTGTTTGTTAAAGTTATTAATACTTTGGCTGCCTTTCCACTGTTGTCTTGATAGCTACCAGAATCACAGCCTCAAATCTCAAATCTAGAATCTAAAATCAGAGTACATGAGTTCAAAGTTTGGGCTTATAATCTTCTAATTGTGTAGTATTAGAAAGTTTCTAAAGCTAATAAGAACATATGTAAAAAGTTCAGAACAATAACTATTAATAGTAAACCCTCAGGTAATGCCAGTCATTCTCCTTTATTCCTTACTCTGTCTTACGTTTTTCAGGTTCAAACTGAAAATAACAAGAGTATGTATCTCAAAGCATTGTTGGGAGATTAAAGAAGATAAGTGATAGAAGCAGTGGCTACATTTAAAATGAGGCATAAGGAACAATGGAAAAGTATTGATAGTCAAGAAAGGTATATTATAGAAGCTTCAAGTGACCAAGAAACCAGGGTAGGAATGGCAGACAGAGTGGTGGGAACCACCTGTGAAAGTGGGTACTCGAGACTTATGAATGCATATAAAACACCTCAGAGGAAGGAGAAAAAATGTTACCTGAATAAGCAGACCTGCCATGCACCCCCACCCAGGGACAGATTGGAAATACAACCAAGTTGGAGAACATTCACCTGGAATTACCAACTGAGGTCCATCTGAGGAGGATACTTATATAAGGAAGGACAGAAAACACCTGGAGACTGGTAGGAAGGGTGAGATTGTGAAAGGAGCTGATCCAGGTTCTAGGGGTGGCAGGCCAGTAGGCAGAGTGAGGAGGGAGCTCCCGGCTATTCAGAAGATAGAGGCCTGAAACTCAGGTTGGGCTCCACAGCCCAGAGCACCAGAGCTGAGACCAGCTAGCTGCTCCCAGTAGCCACAGGGCAGTAAAAGAAAAAACAACAAACCTGCCCTAGGTGATACAGCCTGTCCCACCCTTAGGAGCCCTGATGCCACACCCTGCATTTTGACCTTTTCAGAGGAAACAAAAGCAGAGGCCAAGCTTACCAGTTAGAACAGTCTCAGGAGCCTCACTGACTGGATTGGAGGAGGGGCAGTTCACCTCCACTTTCATGGGAACCAGACTGGTACTTTCCACACATGGGAGAGCTGATAAAACCTCCAAGTTTCTAGCCCACACAACTGGTCTCCATACAAGGATCTCTGTCCAGCCCAGGGCAGAGTAATATTTTGGGACATTCACAGAGATTAGCTCTGGGACAGGGAAACACACCCACCCTAAAAGCTAAACAGCACCTCCCCCACCTAAAGACCTTGAGTGATTGAGATTGACAGCTGGCTAGCAGGCAAAGGTGGGCAAAGGCAGAGCCCAGAGAACAGGGGAAGTTTTCTGACATAGCCCTGGGATCCATGTTGCTAACAAAGCTACTTTAGATAGCAGATTATCCCCACCTACTTGCAGCCAAGTCCTGTGGAGACAGACACTTACAGTGGATCAATGGATCGCTTGGAGGTTCAAACAGGCTGCTAAAAGCCAAAGGACAGTTCCTGACAGTGGTTAGCACCTAAATACCTCACAGGAAGCCCAGAATTGGCAGACAGAAAAGTAGGGAGGCTTCATGGGGCACTAAACTGCTGAAACAAATGCCACTTCACTTTTTTAAAAATTGTCTCTTCTTTTCTCCCTTTTTGTGTTGCTTTATTTATTTATTTTTCTCTTTCCCCCTTTTTAAGTTATGTTTTTATCTATCTGCTTTATTGATTTATTATTCTAGTCTCTAGTGTTTCGTTCATATATCTAATTTTCCTCTTCCCTTATCCTCAATTAGTTTTTATAAATTGTATTTTATTGTTTAAAGTATTATAAATAGTAGTACATATGTCTCATTTTTTTCCCCCGTTGACCTTCCCCCAGCCTCCCCTAACCCTTGGCACATGCCTTCACCACCCCACCCAGTGCTTTGTGTCCATTGGTTATGCTTATATGCATGCATACAAGTCCTTCGGTTTATCTCTTACCTCTCCCCCCACACCTCTCCCTAGCCTTCCTGCTGTAATTTGACAGTATGTTCCATGCTTCTCTGCCTCTGTATCTATCTTTTTGTTCATCAGGTTATAATGTTCTTTATTATCCATACTAGAGGCCTGGTGCACGAAATTTGTGCACGGGGGTGCAGTGGGGGGTGTCCCTCAGCTCTGTCTTGGCCTGCAAAGATGCCAGCATCCCTCACCCCGGCCTCTAGCCAGAGGTTCCTCCCCTCCTTCTGCACAGCCTCTGGGAAGATGCTTGTCCTGGGGCCTCCTCAGGGCCCTGGCCCACGATGCCCTGCAGTTCGGGTACTCGGGGGCTTGGGCTTTCAGGTCTGGCTTCCTCATCTGGCATGGTGAGCATCAGCTGCCATAGGAGCCTTGCCTTAGGAGTCACCCCCTTGGACCATACTACTTGCGAGTATGTGTGGGGGGATGGCCTCGGTGGCAGTGATTTGATGTCTGTAGCATGCCCACTGACACCCACCACCACAGCGCCACGCTGGTCCCATCTGGACTGCTGGCAGGGGGCTTCCAGTCTGCGACTGGGGCTGATGGGCTGCGACTGGGGGCTGCAGGTGGAGGACCCCGGCACCCATAGGGCTGTCAGCATCAGGAACTGGAAAGATCCATTTTTCTGGTTCCTCCCCTGCCGCGCAGATGCTGAGCTCCGGGCCCCAAAGGCCGGTTCACTCCCGCCGCACGGCCAGCCGGGCGGGGGCGTGTGCGCACGGCGCCAGGGGGCCCTTTAAATCCTGCCGCATGGCTGGCCGGGGCAGGGGCGTGGGCACGCGGCCCCGGAGGCCCATTTACTCCCGCCGCACGGCCTGCTGAGCCGCAGCACAGCCACGGTGCAGATGCTGAGCTCACGCCGCCGCTAGCGATGCGAGCTCAGCATCCTGCCAGCCCCATTTGGTCCCTGCATAGCAGCGCGGCGGCCGATCGTGAGTCCCCGCCCCCCGCTCCTCTCACCGGCCCAATCGGCTACCCCGGCCACCCCAAGTCCCGCCCCCCTGTGCCGCCCGGCCCAATTGTGGGCATAGCGGAGGTACGGTCAATTTGCATATTACCATTTTATTATGTAGAAATGAGTGAGATCATGTGGTATTTTTCTTTCACTGATTGGCTGATTTAACTTAGCATAATGCTCTTGAGTTCCATCCATGCTGCTGCAAATGGTAAGAATTCCTTCTTTTTTATAGCAGCATAGTATTCCATTGTGTAGATGTACCATAGTTTTCTAATCCACTCATCTGCTGATGGCCATTTAGGCTGTTCCCAAATCGTAGCTATTGCAAATTTGGCTGTTATGAACATAGGAATGCATATATCCTTTCTGATTGGTGTTTCTGTATCCTTAGGATATATTCCTAGAAGTGGTATTATTGGGTCAAATGGCAGTTCCATTTTTAAATTTTTGAGGAAACACCATATTGTTTTCCACAATGGCTGCACCAGTCTGCATTCCCACCAAAAGTGAAGGAGGGTTCCTTTTTCTCTGCATCCTCTCCAGCACTTGTTGTTTGTTGATTTGTAAATGATTGCCATCATGACAGGTGTGAGGTGGTACCTCATTGTTGTTTTGATTTGCATCTCTCAGATGATTAGTGACTTTGAGCATGTTTTCATATGTCTCTTGGCTTTCTGAATGTCCTCTTTGGAAAAGTGTCTATTTAAATCCTTTGCCCATTTTTTTTATTGGATTGTTTTTCTTCCTTTTATTAAGTTGTATGAGTTCCCTGTAAATGTTAGCGATTAAACCCTTATCAGAGATAACATTGGCAAATTTGTTCTCCCATACAGTGGGCTTTCTTGTTGTTCTGTTGATGGTTTCTTTTGCTGTGCAGAAGTTTTTTTATTTTGATGTAGTCCCATTTGTTTATTTTCTCGTTAGTCTCTCTTGTTTATGTCTTCCTCTATCTCTTTTTTCAATGTCCTGTAGTTTTCTGAGTACAGGTTTTTATGTCCTTGGTTAAGTTTATTCCTAGGTATCTTAATTTTTTTGTTGCAATGGTAAATGGGATTGTTTTTTTCATTTCTCTTTCTATGAGTTCATTATTGGAGTATAAAAAGGCCATAGATTTCTTGGTGTTAATTTTGTATCCTGCTACATTGCCAAATTCATTTATTAGGTCTAGTAGTTTTTTGATGGAGTCTTTGGGGTTTTCTATGTATGGTATCATGTCATCTGAAAATAAGGACAGTTTTACTTCTTTTCCAATTTGGATGCTTTTTATTTATTCTTCTTGTGTGATCACTATGGCTAGTACTTCTAGTAATATGTCAAACGGGAGTGGTGAAAGTGGCCATCCTTGTCTTGTTCCTATTCTTAGGGGAAATGGTTTTAGTTTTTGCCTACTGAGTATGATGTTGGCTGTAGGATTGTCATATAATGCTTTTCTTATGTTGAGGTATGATACCTATATTCCCACCCTTGCTGAGAGTTTTTATCAAGAAAGGGTGTTAGATTTTGTCAAATGTTTTTTCTGCATCAACTGATACAACTTTGTGATTTTTGTATCTCAGTTTGTTTATGTGATGTATCACATTTATTGATTTGCAGATATTGTACCATCCTTGCATCCCTGGAATAAATCCCACTTGGTCATGGTGTATGATCTTTCTAATGTATTGCTGAATCCAATTTGCTGTAATTTTGTTGACGATTTTAACATCTTAGTTCATCAAAGATATTGGCCTGTAGTTCTCTTTTTTTGTGATGTCTTTATCTGGTTTTGGGATTAGGGTAATGCTGGCTTCATAGAAAGAGCTTGGAAGTGTTTCTTCCTCTTGAATTTTTTGGAATAGTCTGAGAAGGATAGGTTTTAGTTCTTCTTTGAATGCTTGGTAGAACTCTCCTGTAAAGCCATCTGGACCAGGGCTTTTGTTTGCAGGAAGATTTTTGATCACTGTTTCAATTTCTTCAGTAGTTATCGGCTTATTCAGGTTTTTTGATTCTTCTTGGTTGAGTTTTGGAAGCTTATATTTTTCTAAGAATATGTCCATTTCATCTAGGTTGTCCATTTTGTTGGAATATAGTTGTTCATAGTATTTTTTCATAATCATTATTCATTTCTGTGGGATCAATTGTTATTTCAGCTATTTCATTTCTGATTTTTTTTTAATTTGGGTCCTCACTCTTTGCTTCTTGGTGAGCCTGGCTAGAGGTTCATCAATCTTGTTTATCCTTTCAAAGAACCAGCCCTTGGATTTATTGATCTTTTGTATTGTATTTTTTTTTTTTTGTCTCTATGTTGTTTATCTCCACTCTGATCTTTATTATTTCATTCCTTCTGCTTATGCTGGGCTTTTCCTGTTGCTCTCTTTCTAACTCTTTGACTTGTAGGGTTAGATAATTTATTACCATCGTTTCTTGTTTTTTGAGGTAGGCTTGTAGAGCTATGAACTTCCCTCTCAAGACTGCTTTCACTATGTCCCATAGATTTTGGATTGTTGTGTTTTCATTTTCGTTTGTTGTCATGATGCTTTTTATTTTTTCTTTGATCTCTCTGGTAACCCAGTCATTGTTTAATATCATGCTATTTAGCCTCCAGGTGTTTTATTTTTTAATTGCTTTTATTGTAGTTGATTTCTAATTTTATGCCATTGTGATCCGAGAAGATGCTTGGTATGATTTCTATCTTCTTGAATTTGAAGAGACTTTGCCTATGACCCAACATATGGTCTGTCTTTGAAAATGACCCATGTGCACTTGAGAAGAATGTATATTTTGTGGCTTTGGGGTGAAATGTTCTGAAGATGTCAATTAATTCCATCTGATCTAGTGAGTCATTTATGATTGGTGTTTCTTTGCTGATTTTTTGTTTAGAGGATTTGTCCAATGGTGATAGTGGGATATTAAAATTCCCTACTATGACTGTATTGCTGTCAATCTCTCCCTTGATATCATCCAGAAATTTTTTTATGTATTTGGGTGCTCCTGTATTGGGTGCGTATATATTTACCAGAGTTATATCTTTTTGTTGGATTGCTCCCTTTAGTACTATGAAGTAGCTTTCTTAATCTCTTGTTATGTCCTTCACTTTGAGTTCTAATTTGTCAGATATAAGTATTGCTACCCCAGCTTTTTTTTTCACTTCCATTCCCCTGAAAAACCTTTTTCCATCCCTTCACCATGCGTCTGTGTGAGTCCTTCTTTCTGAGGTGGGTTTCCTGTAGACAGCAGATATATGGGTCATGTTTTCTTATCCACTCAACTACCCTATGTGTTTTGTTTGTCACCATTTTTATTTTTTAGGCCTGTGTTCCTTCTTCTCTTCCTATTTCTTCTTTTTACAGCAGACCCTTTTGCATTTCTTGCATTGCTAGTTTGCGGGTAATAAAAATCCCTTAGTCCTTTTTTGTCTGTGAAGCTCCTGATTTCACCCTCAATATTGATTGATAACCTTGCTGGGTACAGTATTCTTGGATTCAGACCCTTCCTTTGCATGATTTTGTATATTTCATTCCATTCCCTTATGGCCTGATGTATTTCTGTTGTGAAATCAGTCGATTGTCTGATGAGGGATCCTTTGTAGGTAACTTTCTGTCTCTGTCTGGCTGCTTTTAAGATTCTTACTTTGTCATTGGTGTTTGCCAATTTAATTATAATGTGCCTTGGCGTCAGTCTTTTGGGGTTCATTTTGTTTGGGACTCAGTGAGTTTCTTGGATTTGTGTGAGTTTTTCCTTCCCTATATCAGGGTAGTTTTCTGTCATTATTTCTTCAAACAGGATTTCTATTTCTTGCTCAGTTTCCTCTCTTTCTGGCACCCCTATTATCTGGATGTTGTTTTGTTTCTTATTGTCCCAAAGTTCCCTTAGGCTCTCCTCCCGTTTTTTAAGTTTTCTTTTTTTCTAGATGCTGCTCTGCTTGGGTATTTTTTCTTACCTTGTCTTCTAGCTCACTGATGCAGTCCTCTGCTTCTTCTAGTCTACTCTTGATGCTTTGTATTGAGTTCTTCATAGCAACAATGTCATTTTTCATTTCTTCTCGGTTCTTCTTCATTTCCTCTTGGTTCTTACACATATTGATGAATTTTTCCTCTATTCTTTTCAGCGACCTTATGACCCTTTCTCTGAATTCTTTCTCTGATATATTGCTTGCCTCTGTTTCGTTTACTTCCTTTTTCCGGTGATGCCTCCTTTTCTTTCATATGCGAGCTGTTTCTTTGTCTTCCCATGATCTCTTTTCTCCAGGTGTCTTATTATGTAGCTCTTTCTCTCCTGTGTTGATATAAAGGCACAAAATACAACACAACAAGGCACAACACACAAGGCACTGAACACAAATGTATTCACGATAATAACCCCAAATAAAGGTGACCACCAGAGAAAAGAGAATTAGGAAATAAGAAAAAAAAGAAAAAAAAGTGTGCACAAATGGTATTGACAAAAGGAAAAAAAAGTAAGAAAAAAGAAAGAGAATAAAAAAAGAAGGGTGGAAATACTATTTATATGGGGAGAAAACTTCTATAGAACCACAATAATCCAAAAAAATGCAAACAACAAACACCCAGAGATGAATGCAAACTACAGAAAACAACTAATAACAAGTGAGGAGAGAAAAAACAGCAGCAAAAAACAAACAAAAGCAAAATAAAAAAAAAAACCAAACAGACAAAAAAATAAAGAGAAACAATCTCACAAACAAGCAAAAAAAAACAACAAACAACCTAATCAACAATGAAGCAAATAACAATATTAGGACAGAGAAAAGGCAAGGCAGAACAAAAAAACATAGAACAAAACAAAACAAAACAAAAAGTCAATAACAACAACAACAAAACAAAAAAAAAATGGACCAGAAAAAAAATTTGGATAGTGAAGAAAGAGAAAAGAGAGGTGTGTATGGACTTGGAGCAGGGGATTGGAAAGTCCTGCTACCTTTCCCATATAAGTAGATATATAAGTAGAATAAATTTTTAACAGGGGGCAAAAAGAATAGGTAATATCTAAAGCTGTAATAGTGTAAGAGAAACAGGACAACAAAAGGGGAAAAGTGAAGAAAAGAGTGTTGTCATAAAGATAAAGTAGAGATAGACTAAAATGATGCTAAAGGAAAAATGAAAATAGAATGTAGATACACTAATCACAAAATAAAATAAAATAAAACAAAATAAAGAGAAAATAAAATGACACTTAAAAAAGTAAAATAGTAGTAGTAATAATACTACTTAAAAATAAAAACATAATATTAAAATGGTAAAATCAAGTGAGGAAAAAAGAAAAAAAATAGTTTCTTAATTAAAGATGAAAAAATAAAAATGTGCACTATTGAAGATCATTCACTTCCTCTGCTGTTCTGTTTGGCACTCCTGTTGTCTGTCAGGTAGTCAGGACAGTATTAAAGTTCCTGCTTTCCACCACTCCTCTGTGTTGTAAGCCACAGTCCTGATTTTCAAGCAGGCAGTATTTCTTTGTTTCTTAGACTGCCTTTATTTGTGTTTACACAAGAGTCAATTTGTGATTCAACCCCTGGCTGGCAGTGTTTCTGGATTGACCTCTGGGGCTATAAGTCCTCTCTAGCCAGTATTTCGATTTTGTTTTCCTTGTCGCACTTAATACTGGTTTGGGAGAATGGACTGCCCCAGAGCTGGTTCTCTGATCATTACTCCCTGCTCTGATCCCCAGGTTCCACAAATACAACTTTCCCCTGCAGTCTCTGAGAGTGTCCCCAATTGGGTGATTCTATGTAATGGGCTTAGTAATCAAAAGCAAAGATTTAAACAGAAAAAAAGAGCAAGAGTAAGTGTGCGAACTTGCGACTTTTACCCTCTGGCACTGTGCGCAACTCTGTGAATGTCTCTGTGCAAGTCTTTTTTCCCTTGGCACTAATCAGCCATCACACTGGTAAAACTTCAAGCTGCCTTTCTGTGCCCAGCCCAGCTATGGATTGATTTTTAGAGTTCCCCTCTGCTACCAGCCCTGTGGACCCCCTTCCACATTCATGGACTATGCTGGCCCCAATGGCTGTGGATTTTGTGGGGTGCAGACTTCCTCTGTACCTCTAGATCCCGCTGTGCGTATTTCACCTTCCAGCCTGGATCGCAGACTTCACCTTTCCCTGGGCAAAATCTTACCTTTCTGTGAGAAGGTTCAGAACTCATCCGAGTCCACGTATCCATGCTGCTTGAGATCTGGTGTTCCTGGGTTTGCAGCTGGTCCCTGGGGTTGTGGTTGTAGAGTCCCAGGATGTATAGGTTTCTGATCTCAGCCACTCTCCCCTTCAAGATGGTGCGGTCTCCCTGTGTCTGTTCATTCTTAGCTCCATGTTTTTCAATATAGGCATTAAGTTTTTCAGCTTTATAAAATGGTATTGCCATCACCACCCAAATTTGGCTAAATATTCCAGGTACAGGTGATGCAAGAATATAGTGGTGCAAAAACAGCAACTGTCTACACATCTTCATTTGTGTACTTCCAGTCTCGGTATCTGCCACCCCATTATGCAATATTATTTTGACAGCACAAAGTTTCTGTAAATCTCTGTTGTATCACTGCACACTGTTCGCCCGATGCTTCCCACCCTTCAGTGACCACCTTGCAGCACTC
This sequence comes from Ia io, assembly GCA_025583905.1. NCBI lineage: Eukaryota > Metazoa > Chordata > Mammalia > Chiroptera > Vespertilionidae > Ia > Ia io. The sequence goes on along the minus strand of JAJQQW010000001.1, from coordinate 33,803,015 downwards.
TTGGCTCCACTCCCAAGGGGCCCCTCACCACCATCCAGACCTCCCAAAAGTCTGTTTCTGAAAGTTCTTTAGGTGGGGTTGGTGCTGTTTCATTTTCAGGAAATATGATAGGTGTTTTTCCTGTCCCAGAGCTACTCCTCCATGAGTGGCCCAACATATTACTCTGCCTTCTTCCAATCCAGTTCCTGAGGGCTCCCTGAGGCTGCTCAGAGCAGTAAGCTTGGCCTCTGCCTTTGTTTCCTCAGTAAAGTGAGAATTCAGGGAGTTGCAGGCTGTATCACCTGAGGCAGGGTTTTTGTCCTTTATCTGCTCTCAAGGTGTTGTGAGTAGGTAGCTCCTCCCAGGAAGAAAGGGCCATTTCAGAAGCATATGAATGAACCAATGCAGGGCCCCTGGCTACTGCGTTTCCAAGTCTCCCTGCCCTGCTATCCACCACCACCTGTCTTCCAGCACCTCAAGTCCATGCCTCCCTCCCTGCGCCAATGCCTCCCACCAGTGCCTCCCGTGTGTAGTTGCAAATGAATACTCCTGTGCTCTGGGTTTAGAGATTTTTAAAAAAGCAATTGAAACTGTGGGTCTCTCTCCCACTGGCTCCGGTGTGCTGGGTCTAGACTCTGCTGCCACCAACAGTCCTGCTACCTTTCCCAGCTGCTTGGATGATATTGACACTGTGGACCATGCCACCGCTGGCCAGGTAGTGGTGCTGGTCAGGCTGTGTTGCCCTGCCTGTGCTCCCAGAACAATGCTGCCTCTAGCATAGCTCCCTCCTCTCTGGGCCCCCTGCCCTTGTGACCTCACCCTTCCTACCAATTTTTAGGTGTTTTCTGTTCTTTGTTATAAGTCACCTCCTCAGCTGGACCATAGTTGGTAATTCCAGGTTAATGTTCTCCAATTTAGTTGTAATTCTAGCCTGGCCCTGGGACAAGGTGCCCGGCAGGTCTGCCTATTCAGCTGCCATTTTCTCCTCTTCTTCCAGTTTTTAAATGACCTTTTCTGGACCCTTCCCCTAAAGTATTTTCTGTTACATTTTAGAATAATCTATTAATGATGTACTTCAACCATATTATGAGTTAAATTGGCTTCTGTGTGCTACTCCGGGAACTGGAAACTGGTGCAGTTTTAGGACTCTTTTTTTTTTTTTTTATTAGAGATTAAACATGTTGAACGAATTACTTTTTGGCCCCATATTCACTGTCCTTGATTGAATACCCTCAGGGGCCTTGGCATATGCAGCAAAGACTTACAGACTATGTTGCTTTAAAGAGCCACCACAGTAATGAAAAAAAAAAGTAACATGAGCTGGAAAAATGCCATTTGGAGGGTCAGAGAATAATGGTCTTTCCCTGATTTTCACACCCAACTTCCTTTCTACATTTGTACAACACATGATATATGAGTATGGATTTTTATGTTGTGACATATATGTGTTGTAGCTAAAATGATAAGATTTGTGATTATACAGATGTAACAGTGTTCAGCTTTTATCTTCTACCATAATGAAAATGTGATTTTCACACTCTCACAGAACAAAAGAAATGTGATTTACATTAACCTTTTGCACTCAGATGTCGAGTGTGACTCGACACGGTTAGCATTAGAATAAAGGAATCGAGAAAAAAGCAAGCAAGTGCAAAGGGTTAAGTGCCTGATTTCAGAAACTTTTGATATGTCCATCACATTTCCAACAGTTATAAAACTTTTGTTCCAGTAAATTTGCACGTGTATGCATATTGTTGTGTGTGCCCACCTCTCCTCCCTGTGCTAACAGTAATCTAATAAAAGGGTAATATGCAAATTAACTGTCACTCCGTCACAAAGATGGCGGCCCCCATAGCGTCCCGCATCCCGGTTCTGGAGGGAGGGAGGGCATCTAGGCAGGCAGCATGCCCCCAGTTCAGTGGACACAATGCAGAGGGGGCCTCTGAGTGTGAGCTGCAGAGGAAACATTTTTTCTGACCACTCATTGGCTAAGCTCCCTGTACGCCGCCACTCGCAGTGTTCTTAGTAACTTGGGTAATAAGACTCCAAGAAGGTGATCTAGGGTTTTTCCACCACACTCCTGGAGGAAAAAACTGAGGTCTGCTGCTGGAGGGGCTAAGAAATGTCATATCCTGCCCTAGCCAGTTTTGCTCAGTGGCTAGAGCCTTGGCCCTCCAACCGCAGGGTCTGGGTTCTATTCTAATCAAGGGCATGTACCTAGGTTGCAGGTTCTTCCCTGTCTGGGGCCCAGGTCATGGCTCATGCAGGAGGCAACCAATCGAAATGTCCCTCTCACATTGATGTTTCTCTCTGTCTCTCCCTCTCTCTTCCACACTCTCTAAAAATCAGTGGAAACATATCCTCAGGTGAGGATAAAAAAAAGAAAGAAATGTCATATCCTATGAAAGACACATCTTGAAAATGCCTAAAGAAAGTTATCATTTTTTTCATGGTGAAGGGACTAGAGCCTGTATTGATGAAAACACCTTGGTGACTGCGGCGGCTGGCAGTGGCAGCAGCAGCAGGGTGATGGGGCTGGTGCCTTCCCCTGATCAGCCCTGTCATCTCCCACAGAAGGAGGCTAGAATGCAGCTTAAGCCCGCTCCCCACGGACATCCCCTGAGGGCTCCCAGTCTGTGAGAGGGGGCAGGCTGGGCTGAGGGACCTCCCTCAGTGCACGAATTTTGTGCACCAGGCCTCTAGTAGCAGTAATAGATTTATAAAAAGCATTCTTCTTCTTTTACTGTCTTGATTAATTCGATGGTAATTCAGAGTAAGGCTTATTTTGTGGCCTGGAATTTATTCTATCCAGTAAGTGCCTTTTACTTTCCAGAATTGTAAGGGAGGATCTAAGAGGAAAGAAAGCAGGGCTTTCTTGCCAGAGCTGTCCTTAAGTTCTAGATGTTTAAGGAAGAGCAGTAAAGGAAATTTTATTAACCACACTAGAGCCCCAGTGCACGGATTCGTGCACATTGAAAGGAAATTAATTAGAAGGTGGCCAGCATGGTGGGACTGGGAGAGATGGGCCAGACATGCCCTGGAGCTGACCTCCTGCAGTCCCTCCTCAGCCAGTCACATCTGGGGTGGCATGGGGCTCCAAGGGCATCTGTGGAGTGAGTGGGGTGCCTCCAGCAGGTGGGGCCCCTCAGCCTGGCCAGCGGGGATCGGGCCCAAATCGGCTCTCTGACATCCCCCAAGGGGCCTCAGAATGTGAGAGGGCAGGTCTCGGGTGACACACCTGGAATTGGGCTCCCTCCTCTCTGGTTTTGGGGTGCATCACCCAAGAACCACCACTGCCAAGTCACTGCAGCTTGGCAGCTCCTGTTTTGCGCATCTGCCCCCTGGTGGTTATTGTGCATCATAGCATGTGTATGCATATGGTTGGACAGTCAGACGGTCACTTAGCCTTTCATATATATATATATATATATATATATATATATATATATATATATATATATATATATATATATATATATAGTAGTTAACCAGGGCAAGAAAAACAGCAAGGCTTGGGACCAGGATCACATTGACCAGGAATAGTTTGTTTGGAAGGGGGATAGCCAGTGAGTCATTTCTCAGGATCCTGGCTTGAATGAGGGAATCAGAAACTTAAGGTAGCAACCCGCCAGCAGACATATGCCTCTTCTAGGCATCTTCCATGGCAATGGTTTCATTGGTAAAAGATACAAATTTCTATATCCTCCCCTTTATTGATTTCTAAAATAATTCATGCTTATTGCAGAAAATTGGGAAAACATAGAAATGAAAAAATAACATAAATCATCCATAATTTCACTACCTAGAGACAAATATCATTCCAGTCTAATTTATGCATATGCATAGAAAATTAAAAACAAATAGTATCACCTGAACATACTATCTTATTACTTTTTAAACCAGCAATATTTCATAAATATTTCAATCCCAATACATATTACATTTTAAGATTTTAATAGCCATGTAATAAAATTATACTTTAAACAGCAGATCTTCTATTGTTAAACATTTACTTTAATATTATAAAAAGAGCTTTCATAAATATTTCTGTAATGAAGTCTTTGTGTTTTTTATAATTATGTCCCTAGAATAAATTAGCTGAACTGAGTAAAAGTGTATACGTTATTTTGTTTAAAATATGTTTTATTTCCACAACTACATCAAAATTACAACTAAACTGAAAAAAAACATCATTTGGAACTGCCTGAAATCTAGCTGAAAGGAAGTCCTACAACTAGGGATTTAAAGAAAAAGCCATATTGAAACTGGTAGGAGGGGCAGAAACAAGAAACAGGCTGGTCCCACATCAATGTGTGGTGGGTAAAAATTGGGAGGGATATCTCAGATTCCGAAATTCTCCTGGAGGAGTGAGGGGTTCTAGCCCAACACCAGCCCCCCACCCCCAGCTCATGGTTCCAGTGCCAGGAAGAGCATTGCTAGAGTTTCAGACATTCCTCTTAAGTGACCTGAGCATGAACTTACTCAGACTCACTCACTCTGAGCTCTAGCACTGGGGCAGCAGCTCGAAAGGCACCAAGGACAAATGAGAGGAACTGAATTATGTGGCATCAGGGTGAGAGATGGAGGTGCAGCTTTCTGCCAAACAAAAGTGCTGCTCCCTTTTCTGAGAACCCTGTTCCCCACAGACCCAGCAGGTGGGGCCATATTTGAATCTTCATCAACCTGGCTAACAAGTTTTGCCTTGCCCTGGTGATTCCCTGATACCCTGCCTCACCCAACCTAGGGGCCCACCCAAGCTGTTTTCAGTGGATTTTCCATAAAAATGGCCTATCTTGTTTCATGCTTCTGATTTTCCTAAAATGTTTCAAATAAGCAGCATCTGGCTTCAGTGTGCCCTGTACCTCACCATAAGTGGTTCCAGGCCCAGGAGTAGCAGCAACTGGTTCACGGCTTGGCCTCTCCTGGGTACCTCCAAGCCCAGAAAAAGAAGCAATCATCTGCAGATTGCTTCATAGTACATGCTGGAGGTGGCAGGATGGGAAGACCATACGTGGTGGTTGACCTTGGCCTGCACCTCCCAGAAGGCCACAGAGTTAGTGCACCTGGTAGACAGCTTCAGACCACATCTAAGTATGATCCAACCACCTACACAAGTGACATACTGAAGGGGTGGACTCAGTGGGCACCAGAGCCCTGCTGAAGTAAATTCTGCTCCATGAAGTGGGTCCCTGCACAGTTGATTCTCCATGGTGGTTGGTGGTCACAACCAGTCCTTGTCGGTGGACAATCAGCCTGGGAGAAAAATCCCTGCTATTGACATGCCAATAGCAATCAAGGCTTAAGTACAACAGGAGTGTGTACACAGCCCACACAGGGGAATATGCACATGGAGTGCCCAGTCCAGATGATTAGGGAAGCTGTGCCACTGGACCCTACAGAACACTGACTACATAAGGCCACTATACCAAGCCCAGGAGACCTGTCAGCTCTACCTAATACATAGAAACAAACACAAGGAGGCTGCCAAAGTGAGGAGACAAAGAAACACATCCCAAATGAAAGAACAGAATAAAACTCCAGAAAAATAACTAAACAAAAGGGAAACAAGCAATCTGCTAGATTCACAGTTCAAAATACTGGTTATAAGGCTGCTCAGTTAACTTAGTGACAACTTCAGCAGCATTAAAAAGGGACATGGAAGCTATTAAAAAAACAATCAGAAATGAAGTATAATTTACAGGGAATCAACAATAAAGAAGATGAAGCCGAGAATCAAACAATTTATCAAATAAGGAAGCTAAAAACAGCCAATCAGAACAGCAAATAGAAAAAAGAATTTTTAAAAATGAGGATAGTATAAGGAGCCTCTGGGACAACTACAAGAGTACCAACATGCACATGATAGGGATGCTGGAAGGAGAAGAGAGAGAGCAAGAAATTGAAAACCTATTTGAAAAAATAATGATGGAAAACTTTTCTAATCTGGTTAAGAAAATCCTATCTAATAAAGAGGGAATATGCAAACTGACCGTCACACCATCACAAAGATGGCAGTGCCCATAGCCACAAGATGGAGGTGCCCAGTCCCCTCAGCCCCTCCAGAGTCCCCAAGTCCTTTCAGCCCCGCCAGGGAGGGGGGGGATGGCAGGTGCGGGGTGTGGCTGGACCCACCCTTAGGGAGGTCCGGCCACTCCTTGTGCCTGCCACCTGAGTCCCATAGTCCATTCAGCCCAGCTGGTGGGGGCAGCAGGCACATGGTGCGGCCAGACCCACTCTCAGCCACCCAGGGCCAGCCCGAGGTGCAGGCAAGCCTTGGATGGTGACTTCCCAGCAAATGCCTGAGGCGCAGGCAAGCTTCAGATGGCAGCTGCCCAGGGCCACCCGAGGCTCAGGTAACCAGGGCCGGCTGAGGCTTGCATTGCCAGCAGTGGCAGTAGCAGAGGTGTGATGGGGGCATCGCCTTCCCCTGATCGCTGGGTCACCTCCCACCCCTGAGGGCTTCTGGACTGTGAGAGGGGGCAGGCCGAGCTGAGGGATGCCCCCTCCAGTGCATGAATTTTCATGCACTGGGACTCTAGTCTATATATATAAAAGCCTAAGCAACCATTCTACTGTTCAACCAGTAGCTATGACACACACTGACCACCAGGGGGCAGATGCTCAATGCATAGGCATGGAAACATGGAACAGACTGATGAATCTCAGAGGAAAGGGGAGAGGGGGGAGGGCAGGAAGAGATTAACCAAATATCTTATATGCATACTAGAGGCCTGGTGCATGGATTCTTGCACCGGTGGGGTCCCTCACCCTGGCTTGTGGGGACTGGGCCAAAACCTGCAGTCCAACATTTTCCGAGGGGTCCCAGATTGCGAGAGGGTGCAGGCCAGGCTGAGGGACCCCACCAGTGCAAAAATCCATGAACTAGGCCTCTAGTAGATATATAAGTCCAGAAAGCATAAAGAGTACCAAATAAGATGAACTTCTAGAGGCCCACACCAAGATACATTATGATTAAAATGCCGAAGGTTAAAGACAAAAAGAATCATAAAAGCATCTATAGAAAATAAGTTTCCAAATAAGTTACCTACAAGGGAACTCCCATAAGATTGTCAGCTGATTTCTCAACAGAAACTTTGCAGGCCATCAGGGATTGGCAAGAAATATTCAAAGGGATGAAAAACAAGGAATATACAACCAAGATTACTCTACCCATCAAAGCTATCATTTAGAATTAAAAGTCAGATAAAGAGCTGACCAGACAAGAAAGGTAAAGGAGTTCATCAGCACCAAACCAGCATTACATGAAATGTTTAAAAGTCTTTTTTTATGAAGAAGAAAAAAATAATAAAAAATATGAACAATAAAATGGCAATAAATACATATCTACCGACAACTGAATCTAGAAAAAAAAATAAGTAAACAAGAACAGAAAGACTCATAGATACAGAGAAAATTTTGATCATTGCTAGATGGGAGGAGGTTTGGGGGGTTGAGTGAAATGTTGAAGGGATTAAGATGTACAAATTGTTACAGAATAGTAATGGGGATGTAAAGTACTGCATAGTGAATATAGTCAATAATATTGTAGTAACTATGTATGGTTTCAGATGGGTATGAGATTTATTGGAATGATCACTTAATAAGTTATATATTGTCTAATTACTAGGGTGTAACGTGAAACTAATATATTGTATGTGAACTATAATTGAAAATTAAAAATATAATTCAAATTTAAAAAAAGGAATCCCATGTTCTTATCTGAGCTCTGTCTCTAGCCAGCTCAGTGACCAAAGGAAAGTTAGTCATTGTATCAGGACTTTAAGTCTCTATATATAATATAAGGCTGAGAGCTATATCTCTGAGGGTTTTAAAGGTGTAATTAATCTCAAACTACTGTATTTTTCATAAAAGAAATTGCATTTGGCTGAGAAAAAAAAATTTTGTTTGTTATTTGGAAGCACACAAAATTGTACATCTACCATCAGTATATGAGTGTGCCTGCCTCGTTCACCAAGGAAAATAAACATACGTTTCATTCTTTAAGGAGAACATACATATTGAATGATTGAACACTACTCCAGCAGGTGTAAATACTACTAATAATAGCTGCCATTTTTTTAATGTGTTTAATATAGCATATCTCTTTCCTTAATTTTTAAAAATAATCTAGGAGAATAGAAGACAAGTTAATGACATATTATGATGCACATATGTGTAGAGAAAAATATATATAGTAACTTATGCTAATTATGTGTTCACTAGGAGAAACGGCCCAAGATGAAAGTTGAGTTTGAATGTTATTACAAGGAAAGATTTTTGCATAAGTAATAGTCATTATCCTAGCTAATAAAAGAGAAACATGTAAATTAACCATCACTCCGCTATGCCCACCAGCCAATCAGAGTGAGTATGCAAATTAACCCAACAAAAATGGTAGTTAATTTGCATACGCAGGTGCCAAGTGGCCTGGGTTCTGGGAACATCCTCAGGACCCAGGCTACTCCTAGCCTGTAGGCCCCTGCTTAGGCCCTAAGTGGCAGGGGTCCCAGAACTCCACCTGGCCACTCCGGGCCTATGGGTGCAGGCCCCCAGCCACTTACACATGCTCCAGCGCCAAGCAGCGGTTCGGGTCCACGCCCCCAGCCCGGCGCCCATGACAGGGGGCTGGCTGCTGGCCTCTGGAGCATGCGGAGACCCTGGCAGCCACCACTGCGCATGGCCCAGGGGTCCCTGCATGCCCCCCAGCCCGGCCCCCATGAAGGTGCTGGCTGCTGGCCTCAGGGGCGTTCGGAGACAGGGATGTTCCCACCCCGCCCCCAGCCACTTGCACGTGCTCCGGCACCAAGTGGCAGTTTGGGTCCATGCCTCCAACCCAGCGCCCACGATGGGGGGCTGGCTGCTGGCCTCTGGGGTGTGCGGAGACCCTGGTGACCACCACCGGGTGGCAGGGACACGGCCCTAGCCCAGTGGACACAACGCAGGGGCCACATGAGCTGCAGAAGAAACACCTTTTTAAAAAATATTTATTTTATTGATTTTTTTTTACAGAGAAGAGGGGAGAGGGATAGACAGTTGGAAACATCAATGAGAGAGAAACATAGATTAGCTGCCTCCTGCACACTCCCCACTGGGGATGTGCCTCCAACCAAGGTGCATGCCCTTAACAGGAATCAAACCTGGGACCCTTCATTCTGCAGGCCCACGGTCTATCCACTGAGCCAAACCAGTTCAAGTGTAAATACCTTTTCTGACTGCTCATTGGCTAAGCTCCCTGTATGCTACCACTTGCAGTGTTCTTGGTAACTTGGGTTATAAGAATCCAGGAAGGTGATCTAGGGTTTTTCCACCACACTCCTGGAGAGAAAAACCAAGTTCTGCTGCTGGAGGGGCTAAGAAATGTCATATCCTGCCCTAGCTGGTTTGGCTCAGTGGATAGAGCCTCAGTCTGCTGACTGCAGGGTCCGGGTTTGATTCTGATCAAGGGCATGTACCTAGGTTACAGGTTCCTCCCTGGCCAGGGCCCAGGTCAGGGCTCATGCAGGAGGCAACCAATCAAAGTGGACCTCTCACATTGATGTTTCTCTCTGTCTCTCCCTCTCTCTTCCACACTCTCTAAAAAATCAATGGAAACATATCTTCAGGTGAGGATAAAAAAAAAAAAGAAATGTCATATCCTATGAAAGACACATCTTGAAAATGCCTAAAGAAAGTTGTCATTTTTTTCACAGTGAAGGGACTAGAGTCCGTGTTGATGAAAGCACCTTGGCAGCTGCAGTGGCTGGCAGTAGCTGCAGCAGCGGGGTAATTGGGCTGGTGCCTTCCCTTGATCAGCCAGGTCGCCTCCCACAGAGGGTGGCCAGACTGTGGCTGAGGCCCACTCCACATGGGGAGCGGGCCTAAGTCATCAGTAGGACATCCCCTGAGGGCTCCCAGTCTGTGAGAGGAGGCAGGCTGGGCTGAGGGAACCCCCCACCATACACAAATTTTGTGCACCAGGTCACTAGTTATAATTATATTTATCTATGCAGCCACCATGCTGTTGAATTAAGTGCCTCATGTGCTGTACTTAATGAGAAAGGAAATAAATGACTATTAATTTTTCCTCATCATGGCTATTGCTATTTTCAGTACTGCTGAAAGAATTCAATTCTAAAGATAGTATTTATCTAGCTCCTCCTTTTTCCTAGTGCCATATCTCTAGCTTAATTTTATTAGCTTCTAAAAATCACTGGAAAGATCATTATTTTGAAAGAGGTCAATAGCCTATTTTATTCATTTTAGCACTGACATACAGATTAAAGGCACAAATGTAATCAAATGTGGCTAGTTAGAACAAGCTTGAAAAAATCTATTCTAAAAAATAAAATGCAACCTCATAGATAGGTGAAAGATGTTTTATTTTAAATTAATGTTTCTGTTTGGTTTGAAATAGGAAGTTTACTGGAGGTTATTTTGTAATGCTTATCTGTTACAGTGACATGGATTTAATACAATAATTGTCCATAAGAATATCGAAAACTGCCGAAGCCGGTATGGCTCAGTGGATAGAGCGTCAGCCTGCGGACTCAAGGGTCCCAGGTTCGATTCCGGTCAAGGGCAGGTACCTTGGTTGCGGGCACATCCCCAGTGGGGGGTGTGCAGGAGGCAGCTGATTGATGTTCCTCTCTCATCGATGTTTCTAACTCTCTATCCCTCTCTCTTCCTCTCTGTAAAAAATCAATAAAATATATTTTAAAAAAAAAAGAATATCGAAAACTGAACCTTAAAAATTATATTTGAATCAGATAATATTGACCAATAGTCATTTGATTTCTTCCATATGTCTAAGCATTATCTCATTTTCCTAAATTTTGACCTAAGACATAATATTTCTTCAATATTCAGAATAGTTCCTGGAACAGCTCACCAAATTTTTAAAAATTTTATATTCTTAAAAAATTTATATTAATTTACTAGTCAAAAGATTAACACACAACTTCCATACAAACAAATAAATAGTTTAGTAAGGAACTAGTTAGGTCACTATTATATAGGGTGAGTTCTTAAATGTAAGAATTGTCTTTGTCCTACCAAACATTTTATTAGACATTTGTTTCCAGTTTGTATGTTCTACCACATTAAGAGCGATTTCCAGACAAACCTTTTAGTATTTACTAGTAGCTGATGGTGTGCAACACCCAAATATATTCTCAGCCAGTTTTCATTAGGTTCCTGCAAATAATAACACATCAGACATTTATCTCAGGTAGGCACAACCATAATCATGTATTTTACAAAAATTCATGCTAAGCTTCTCCTTTTATTTATTCATTTTTAAAATATATTTTATTGATTTTTCACAGAGAGAAAGGGAGAGGGATAGAGAGCTAGAAACATCAATGAGAGAGATGCATCGACAAGCTGCCTCCTGCACACCCCCCACCGGGGATGTGCCCGCAACCAATGTACATGCCCTTGACCAGAATCGAACCTGGGACCTTTCAGTCCGCAGACTGACGCTCTATCCACTGAGCCAAACCGGTTTCGGCAAGCTTCTCCTTTTAAACATTATCAGATCTCATGGCTTAGCAAAAAGGTCTTGTGAAAGTGCAGCCATATATGAAAGGATACAAGCTAGGATAGTAGTTAAATAGTGCTGTCATCTTTCAAATATTCATGTTCATGGAAAAAATAATGATGCAGCCCGACTGGCATGGCTCAGTGGTTGAGCATCGACCTATGAACCAGAAGGTCATGGTTCTATTAGTATTCCTGGTCAGGGCACCTGCCTGGGTTGCGGGCTCAATCCCCAGTGTGGGGCATGTAGGAAGCAGCCAATCAATGATTCTCTCTCATCATTGATGTTTCTGTCTCTCTCCCCCTCTCCCTTCTTCCTAAAATCAATTTAAAAAAGAAAAAGTAATAATGCAGATTTCCCAAAAGAGAAGATAATCAAAGCTTCTCTCCATTAATGTGAATAACTTAGGGCAGTGGTCGGCAAACTCATTAGTCAACAGAGCCAAATATCAACAGTACAACGATTGAAATTTCTTTTGAGAGCCAAATTTTTTAAACTTAAACTTCTTCTAATGCCACTTCTTCAAAATAGACTCGCCCAGGCCGTGGTCTTTTGTGGAAGAGCCACACACAAGGGGCCAAAGAGCCACATGTGGCTCGCAAGCCGCAGTTTGCTGACCACGGACTTAGGGTAAGATAATTTGAAGAAACAGGTGAGGAGGGTAAACTTCAGATAATTATATGTGGGGTTCTGCATCTGAGACCAAAAGATTAGGGGGTTCCTGGAAATCAGGAAAAAATTAATAGTATATGTATGTGTTTATGTGTGTGTTAGAAAGATTAAGACACCATAATTTAAGTTTTCACTGGTGGTCTGGGGCCAAATGGAATAGAACTGCTTGCCATCTTGCTTTGGGATTCACTTTCTCACTATATACTTCTTCATGCTCCTGTCATTAAGTCATATGACACACTCATTAATATTACCGCATTATTATTTCATTGTGACTCTTTTGCAGATGAATTAATTATAAGATAAATAAAATCATTTGCAGATATAGTACATTATTCATCACTTTAGAATTTAAAAAAGGAGATTATAGGGAGAAAAATGCTAGTGTTACTACTGTGGAAATTGCATGTCCAAGAATTAACTTCTGATTTCTTTTGATTCCTTTAAATTTTCATCTCCACTGTTCTTAAATCCATCATTGTGTTTGCTTGTTAATCCTCACCCAAGGATATTTGTCCACTGATTTTTAGAGTGAGAGTGGAAGAGAGAAGGAGAGACAGAGAGAGAGAATCATTGATATGAGAGAGACACATCAAATGGTTGCACGTGCCTCCACAGGGGCCAGAGCCTGCAACCAAAGTATGTGCCCTTGACTGGAATCCAACCTGGTACCATTTAGCCCGCAGACCGATGTTCTATCCACTGAGCCAAACCGGCTAGGGCTTAAATCCATTGTTTTGACTTTTGAAGTGTTTAATATTTCAATTAGTTTTCACTCTTAATTTTTTAGATAGTTGCTCCTTCTAGTGTCCATTTATCATCAACTATACGATCTTTATTGAGTCTCACAGTTTTTTCTTGCTTGCTTTTGAGACTCTTGTTATTTTAATAGATTTACTTCATATAGTTTTGGTGTCTGACTTTTCACTTTGGTGACTTTCCGGCACTCCAATATTTTCTTCCCTTGTAAGCATAGTAGATTTTGATTTACAGTGGTTTACAGAATCACATTTGTTTAATGTGTTTATGTGATTAGATGATATTAGCTTTATTTTATCTTAATTGCAAATAAAACTGAGAGATTATGCCACTAAGTACCAAAAAAAAACAAACAAAAAAAAAAAACTCTCATCTTGAGAGCATTCTAGTTTAGAATCTATTTTTGTTCTGATAATTGCCAAAGACAAATTATTTGTCTTGCCCAGTGAGAAATAAGACAGGACAAAATGGAAACTAGGGTGTTCATATAAAAAATCAGACTATATCTTTGAAGTAAAGACAACAATGAAGCCTAAGAGACAGGCAACAATAGCAAGATATCACTGAGCCTCCTTTTGTAGGTTTAATACTTAAGTTCAGATAAATTAAATAGAATTTACTGATTAGGTTGCTGAACCAGTGTCAATAATCTTGAGCAAATCATAAAAATCTGTAAAGATGCCAAAAGACTGAAGAGTTAGATTCTGGGAATTATCAACCAATAAATTGAATCTTGATCTATTAAAAATAGAATAAAATAATATTATAGATGATTTATTCATACTCATAAGAGATCTAGAAGACAGCAAAGGCTTATTGGTAAGAAGTCACACCAAATGAGTCTCATCCTTCCTTTATGAGGTAGAAAAGGGACTGTCCCAGACATAGTATATCACATTCTCAACAAGTCATTTTACAAATTTTCTCATAATGTCCTAGTCAATAAGATAATAAAATGGAAGGTGAATAGTAGTTACGTGTATTTTAAAAGTGAACCCATGCAGTGTTGATTTGTGTTATTCTGGAAAGATTTATTAAATGTGCTACAGAACTCTTGTTTATGATGTATTCTCTTTAGCTTTTTTATTATTATTTGGATAAAGATGCAGAGGCAAATTTATCATGTATAGAAAAAAAACAAAGCTGGGAAAGGTAGTTAACATTCTCAATGTTAAATTAATATTACAAAAGACATCAAATGTTTACATAGATCAAAATATAATTTTATAAAAATGCTAGAAAAAAATGCACAACCATCCAGAAAAAAATGAAGAGGAAAGGAAAACAGTATGAAACTGATAAGAAGAAATTTAATACTTACACATATAAAGTTCTATGTTTAGTTTAAAAAATCAGAGAATTTACAGCAATTAATCAGGAAAAGATTTATAATTTTATTTATTTATTTATTTATTTTTATTTTACTTTTTATTGTTTAAAGTATTAAATAGTGCATATATCTCCTTTTTTTCCCCATTGATCTTCCCCCAGCCTCCCCTCCCCCCTGTCGCATGCCCTCATCCCAACCCCCGCAATGTCTTGTGTCCATTAGTTGTGCTTATATGCATGCATACAAGTCCTTTGGTTGATCTCTTTCCACCCCTCCCCAATACGCCCCAGCATTCCTGCTGTAATTTGACAGTCTGTTCGGTGCTTTACTGCCTCTGTATCTATCTTTTGGTTCATAAGGTTATAATGTTCTTTATTTTCCATAAAGGGTGAGATCATGTGGTATTTTCTTTCATTGCCTGGCTTATTTCACTTAACATAATGCTCTCCAGGTCCATCCATGCTGCTGCAAATGGTAAGAATTCCTTCTTTTTTATAGTAGCATAGTATTCCATTGTGTAGATGTACCATAGTTTCTAATCCACTCCTCTGCTGATGGGCATTTAGGCTGTTTCCAAATCTTAGCTATGGTGAATTGTGCTGCTGTGAATATAGGGGTGCATATATCCTTTCTGATTGGTGTTTCTAATTTCTTGGGATATATTCCTAGAAGTGGGATTACTGGGTCAAATGGGAGTTCTAGTTTTAGTTTTTTGAGGAAACTCCATACTATTCTCCACAATGGCTGCACCAGTCTGCATTCCCACCAGCAGTGCACGAGGGTTCCTTTTTCTCCGCATCCTTGCCAGCACTTGTTTGTTGATTTGTTGATGATAGCCATTCTGACAGGTGTGAGATGGTACCGCATTGTCATTTTGATTTGCATCTCTAGGATAATTAGAGACTTTGAGCATGTTTTCATATGTCTCTTGGCCTTCCTTCTGTCTTCTTTCAAAAAGATTCTATTTAGGTCCGTTGTCCATTTTTTTATTGGATCA
Organism: Ia io; assembly: GCA_025583905.1. Classification (NCBI taxonomy): domain Eukaryota; kingdom Metazoa; phylum Chordata; class Mammalia; order Chiroptera; family Vespertilionidae; genus Ia; species Ia io. Next base: position 33,787,760 of record JAJQQW010000001.1, on the reverse strand, counting down.
TTTATCTTCCTTTGATTAAGTTGTAAAAGTTCCCTGTAGATGTGGGAGATTAAACCTTTATCAGTGATACCATTTGCAAATATGTTCTCCCATACAGTGAGCTTTCTTGTTGTTTTGTTGATGGTTTCTTTTGCTGTGCAAAAGCTTTTTATTTTGATGTAGTCCCATTTGTTTATTTTCTCTTTAGTTCCATTGCCCAAGGGGCACTATCGGTGAAGAAATTGCTTGGGCATATGTCTGAGATTTCTCTGCCTGTGGATTCCTCTAGTATTTTTATGGTTTCCCATCTTAGGTTTAAGTCCTTTATCCATTTTGAGTTTATTTTTGTGTATGGTGTAAGTTAGTGGTCTAGTTTCATTTTTTTGCATGTATCTGTCCAATTTCCCCAACACCATTTATTGAAGAGACTGTCTTGACTCCACTGTATGTTCATGCCTCCTTTGTCAAATATTAATTGAGCATAGTGGTTTGGGTTGCTATCTGGGTTCTCTCTTCTATTCCATTGGTCTATATGTCTGTTCTTGTGCCAATACCAGGCAGTTTTGAGAACAGTGCCCTTGTAATACAGCTAGAAATCTGATATTGAGATCACACCTACTTTGTTCTTCTTTCTCAGGATTGCTGTGGTTATTCGGGGTCTTTTTTTATTCCAGATGAATTTTTGTAGAGCTCTTTCTAGGTCTGTGAAATATGCCATTGGTATTTTAATGGGGAGTGCATTGAATCTATAGATTGCTTTAGGTAGTATGGACATTTTAATGATGTTAATTCTACCAACCCAAGAACATGGTATGTTCTTCTATCTGTTTACGTCTTCCTCTATCTCTTTTTTCAGTGTCCTGTACTTTTCCGCGTATAGGTCTTTTACCTCCTTAGTTAAGTTTATTCCTAGGTATGTTAATTTTTTTGGTGTGATGGTAAATGGGATTGCTTTTTTAGTCTCTCTTTCTGTAAGTTCATTATTGGTGTATAAAAATGCCCTAGATTTCTTGGCATTACTTTTGTATACTACTACATTGCTGAATTCATTTATTAAGTCTAATAGTTTTGGATGGAGTCTTTTGGTTTTTTTATGTACAATATCATGTCATCTGCAAATAAGGACAGCTTTACTTCTTCTTTTGCAATTTGGATGCCTTTTATTTCTTCTTCTTGTCTAATTGCAATGGCTAATACTTCCAGTACTATGTCAAAAAGGAGTGGTGAGAGTGGACAACACTGTCTTGTTCCTGTTTTTAAGGGAAATGGTTTTAGTTTTTGCCCATTGAGTATGATGTTGGCTGTGGCTTTATCATATATGGCTTTTATTATGTTGAGGTATGATCCTTATATTCCCACCTTGCTGAGAGTTTTTATCAATAAGGGTGTTGGATTTTGTCAAATGCTTTTTCTGCATCAATTGATATGACTATGTGATATTTAACTCTCAATTTGTTTATGCGATGTATCACATTTATTGATTTGTGGATATTGTACCATCCTTGCATTCCTGGGATAAATCCTACTTGGTCATGGTGTATGATCTTTCTGATGTACTGCTGGATCAGCTTTGCTAGAATTTTGCTGAGGATTTTGGCATTTATGTTCATGAGGGATATTGGCCTGTAATTCTCTTTCATTGTGTTGTCTTTATCTGGTTTTGGTATTAGGGTGATGCTGGCTTCATAGAATGAGCTTGGAAGTGTTCCTTCCTCTTGAATTTTGTGGAATAGTCTGAGGAGGATAGGTTTTAGTTCTTCTATGAATGATTGGTAAATCTCCCCTGTGAAGCCATCTGGTCCTGGGCTTTTGTTTGCTAGAAGCTTTTTGATGACTGCTTCAATTTCTTCCATAGTTATTGGCCTGTTGAGATGTTTAGATTCTTCCTGATTGAGTTTTGTTTCGAAGGTTGTATTTTTCTAGGAATATGTCCATTTCTGCCAGGTTGTCCAGTTTGTAGGAATGGAGTTGTTCATAGTATTTTTTAGCAATCCTTTGTGTTTCTGTGGGGTCTGTTGTTATTTCTCCTCTTTGCTTTCTGATTTTGTTTATTTGGGTCCCCTCTCTTTGCTTCTTGGTGAGCCTGGCTAGAGGTTCATCAATATTGTTTATCCTTTCAAAGAACCAACTCTTGGTTTTCTCAATCTTTTGTATTTTTTTTTGGTCTTCATGTCGTTTATCTCCACTCTGATCTTTATTATTTCCTTCCTTCTGCTTACACTGGGTTTTTCTTGTTGCTGTCTTTCTAACTCTTTGAGTTGTAGGATTAGGTAATTTATTACCATTGTTTCTTGTTTCCTGCAGTAGGCTTGTAGAGCTATGAACTTCCCTCTCAAGACTGCATTCGCTATGTCCCATAGATTTTGGATTGTTGTGTTTTCATTGTCATTTGTTGCCATGATGTTTTTTCATTTCTTCTTTGATCTGTCTGGTAACCCAGTCATTGTTTAATAGCATGCTGTTTATTCTCCATGTGTTTGATTTTTTTCGATTGTTTTTATTGTACTTGATTTCCAGTTTTATGCCACTGTGATCTGAGAAGATGCTTGGTATGATTTCTATCTTCTTGAATTTGAAGAGACTTTGCCTGTGACCCACTATATGGTCTATCTTTGAAAATGACCCATGTGCACTTGAGAAGAATGTATATTCTGTGGCTTTGGGGTGAAATGTTCTGAAGATGTCAATTAATTCCATCTGGTCTAGTGAGTCATTTAAGATTGGTGTTTCTTTGCTGATTTTTTGTTTAGAGAATTTGTCCAATGGTGATAGTGGGGAATTAAAGTCTCCTACCATGATTGTATTGCTGTCAATCTCTCCCATGATATCTTTAAGGAGTTTTTTTATGTATTTGGGTGCTCCTGTATTGGGTGTGTATATGTTTACCAGAGTTATTTCTTGTTGGATTGCTCCCTTTAGTTTTAGAAGTGGCCTTCCTTATCTCTTTTATGTCCTTCACCTTGAGATCTAATTAGTCAGATATAAGGATGGCTACCCTGCTTTTTTTTCATTTCCATTTGCCTGAAAAACCTTTGTCCATCCTTTCACCCTCAGTCTGTGTGCATCTTTTTTTCTGAAGTGGGTTTCTTGTAGACAGCAGGTATATGGGTCATGTTTTCTTATCCAATCCGTTACCCTATGTGTGTTGATTGGGGCATTTAATCCATTTGTATTTAAAGTTATTATTGATAAGTACTTGTTTGTTGCCATTTTTATTCTACCCCTGTGTTCCTTCTTCACTTCTTATTTCTGTTTTTTTACAGCAGACCCTTTAGCATTTCTTGCATTGATGGTTTTGTGGTAATAAACACCCTTAGTCCTTTTTTTGTCTGTGAATCTCCTGATATCACCTTCAATTTTAATTGATAGCCTTGCTGGGTACAGTATTCTTGGATTCATACCCTTCCTTTGCATGACTTTGTATATTTCATTCCATTCCCTTCTGGCCTGATGTGTTTCTGTTGAAAAATCAGTCAGTAGTCTGATGAGGGATCCTTTGTAGGTAACTTTCTGTCTCTCTCTGGCCGATTTTAAGATTCTTACTTTGTCATTGGTGTTTGCCTATTTAATTATAATGTGCCTTGGTGTCGGTCTTTTGGGGTTCATTTTGTTTGGGACTCTGTGAGCTTCTTGGATTTGTGTGGCTATTTTCTTCCCTATATCAGGGAAGTTTTCTGTCATTATTTCTTCAAACAGGCTTTCTATTCCTTGATCAGTTTCCTCTCCTTGGGGTACCCCTATTATGCGGATCTTGTTTTGTTTTGTGTTGTCCCAAAGTTCCCTTAGGCTCTCTTCCTGTTTTTAAATTTCTTTTTTCTAGAAACTGCTCTACTTGGGTATTTTTTCCTACCTTGTCTTCTAGCTTACTTGTGCAGTCCTCTACTTCTTCTGGTCTATGCTTGATGCTTTCTATTGAGTTCTTTACAACAGCAATTTCATTTTTCATTTCTTTTGATTCTTCTTCATTTCCTCTTGGTTCTTACACATATTGTCGAATTTGTCTTCCATTCTTTTCATCCACCTTATTACCATTTCTCTGAATTCTTTCTCTGACAGGTTGCTTGCCTCCCTTTCGTTTACCGTTTCTGGTGATGCCTGCTTTTCTTTCATATGCGGTCTGTTTCTTTTCTCCCCATGTTCTCTATTTTCCATGTGTCTGGTTATGTAGTTCTCTCTCTCCTGTGTTGATTTAAAGGCACAAAATACAACACAACAAGGCACAACACACAAGACACTAAACACAAATGTATTCACGATATTAATAACCCCAAATAAAGGTGGTCACCAGAGAAAGGTGAATTAGAGGATAAGAAGGACAGAAGAAGAGAAAAAAAAAGGAGTGCAAAAATGAAATTGGGAAAAGGAAAAAAAAATAAGAGAGAAAAGAGAGAAAATAAGAAAGAAGAGGGGAAAAACTATATAAATGGGGTGAAAACTCCAATAGAACAGCCACTAATCCCGACAAATTCCAACAACAAGTACCTGGAGATGAATGCAAACTACAAACAACAACTAATATCAAGTGAGGCGAGGGAAAACAGAAGCAAAAAACAAAAAAAAATCAAAAAACAAAAACAACAAAAAGAAAAAGTGAAACAATCTCACAAACAAGCATAAAAATTGATATAATCAACAATCAAGCAAACAACAAGAAAAGGACAGAGAGAAAAAAAATATTGGATAGTGAAGAAAGAGAAGAGAGAGGTGTGTATGGACTTGGAGCAGGGGATTGGAAATTAGATATATAAGTAGGGTGAAATTTTAACAGGGGGTAAAAAGAAGGAATAGGGAAGATCTAAAGCAGGAATAGGATAAGAGAAACAGGACAACAAAAGGGGAAAAGTGAGGAAGAGAGTTGGCATAAAGGTAAAGTTGAGATAGAGTAAAATGATGCTAAAGGAAAGATGAAAATAGAATGTAGAACACTAATCCCAAAGTAAAATAAAGAGAAAATAAAATGACACTTTTTAAAAAAAATGTAAAATAGTAGTAGTAATAATACTGATTGAAAATAAAAATGTAATAATTAAAAAGGTAAAATTAATGAGGAAAAAAGAAAAAATAGTTTCTTAAGTAGAAGATGAAAAAAATAAAAATGTGCAGTAGTGAAGGTCATTCACTTCTTCTACTGTTCTGTTTGGCACGCTTGTTCCCTATTCAAGCCAGTATTGAAGTTCCCTGCATTCCACTGCTCCTCAGTGTTGTAAGCCAGTCCTGATTTTTAAGCAAGCAGTTTATTTGTGTTTACACAAGAGTCAATTTGTGATTCAACCCCTGGGTGGCAGTGTTTTGGGCTGACCTCCAGGTCTATAGGACCTCTCTAGCTAGTGTTTAGATTTTGTTTTCCTTGTGGCACTTAATACTGGTTTTGGGGAGTGCATTATCCCAGAGCTGGTTCTCTGATGGTTATTCCTCACTCTGATCCCCAGGTTCCCAAAAAACAACTCTCCCTGGCAGTCTGTTAGAGTGTCCCCAATTGGGTGATCCTATGTATTGGGCTTAGTAATCAGAAGCAAGGATTTAAAGAGGAAAAAAAAAAGCCCGAGTAAGTGTGCGAACTCTGGGGCTGCGCATAAGTCTGTGCAGTCTTTTTTCCCCTTGGGTCTAAGCAGCAGGCACACTTTTAACATTTTTAGGCTGGCCTGTTGCGCCCAGATCAAAATGGGTTGCTTTTTAGAGTTCCCTTCTGTTAGCAGCTCTGAGGACCCCCTTCCACATTCACAGATCACACCAGCCCCAACAGCCATGAATTTTTCTAGGCGCAGAATTCCCCAAGTCTCCAGCTCCTGCAGTGCACGCGTTTCTCTCTCCTGCCGGGACCACAGACCTCACCTTATCCAAGGCGAAATCTGACCTTTCCGTGGTGGAGTGTAGAGCTCCTCTGAATCCTCATGCTTGTGCCACTTGGGAACCGGTGTTCTCAAGTTTGCAGCTGTTCGGTAGGTGCCATAGTTGTAGATTTCCTGGGCTTTCCAAGCTTCCAATAACATCCACTTTCCCCTTCAAGATGGCGCAGTCTCTGCCTCCGAGCTGGTACCTATGGGAGGGAACCCAGCAGCAGTGGGTTCTGCCTGGTCAGGGGGGCCCTGTCTGATAGTCCCCCACAGACTCCTGGAGTATAGCTGTCCCTCAACTCACCAACAAACATTCCCCATGTGACCACACACTCTCCCTTTGTTTTCTCACTCACACACTATCTTGCCATCTGCCTTCCTGTCGGCAGCCATCTTCGATCGACCTATAATTTTATTGACCACAAGAATCCTTTGAATTAACTAATGCAACAAAATAAAACACAACAACAGAGTGAATAGGTGGCACTAGTAAAAGCTTAGCATCTAGATCTGTAAAATTAGGGTAGTAATAATAATACTTTTCTCATAGGATTAATGCAAGTATTAAATGAGAAAAACCCTTGTAAAATGCTTAACACTAGTTAAATATAAACACTTGATACAGTAGTTATTATTGTTAACAAAAATATGCTATGCAAGTCCTACTTTACTTGTGTCAAATCATAAGTCTGGAAAAGTATGTCCATATGGAGTATACTGCAGAAGGTAGAAATATTGAAGCCAATATGACTGGAGAAAACTTGGAGAGGGGAAGCTGAGATAATGGTAGTATTCCAAAATATTAAGGGCTAGTAAAGAAGAATTAGATTTACTCTTCATGACTCCAAGCATTACCAAGAGGAGTCATAAAAAGGTGAAAGCCATAAGGATATTCATTTTAGTTCTCTTAGGCCAAACTTTCTAATAATCAGAGCTTTTCAAAGTTGGAATGGATTACTCAGGTGATGGTGAGTTTATTGTCACTTGAGGTATTCAGGCAGAGGCTGGAAGACCACCTGGCAGGAAACTTTGTAGAAGGGTTCTTGCACGAGGTGTATTTATGCATTCATTCATTTATTAAGTCCATCATGAAACAAGTAATTGAGGAATCCATACTATGGGTCAACACTCTGAAAAACTCTAATGAATGTCCAAGGTTTGTTCCAAATCAATGATTACATGATTTTGAAGAAACAAGTTGTTTTAGTTTAATTTAGTCCCATTTGTTTATTTTTCTTTTGTTTCCCTTGCCCAAGGAGATACATCAGAAAAAATATTGCTGCAAGAAATATCAGAGATTTTACTATCTACTGTGTTTTTCCATGTATAAGACACCATTTTTTAAAATAAAATCTTTACAATGAAAATTGAGGGACGTCTTTTACACGGAAGTCAGCTGAGGAAGGAGCCGCTCAGGTGCATAGCTGCCCATACCTTGTCAAACAGGCTTCCTCCAATCACAAGCCTTATGGTTAATGATGTCAGATGATGCCGTAATTGGAGATGAAGGTGGAGAGTGCACAGATGCAACAGGGACCAGAGCATTCTGAGCCCATAAAGACATCAAAAAATAAAAAAGACAAATACCCGTAAGCTATTGTCTTGCTCTGCAAAATTCAAACTGAATGTAATCAGCTATGCAAAAGAGCATGGAAATAGAGCTGCAGAGAGGCAATTTGGACCTCCTCCCACTGAGTGAGACAGTGGAGAAACAGGAAGAACAACTCCTTAAGATGCCAAAAATGAAGTAAGCCTTAAGAGGAAAACCAGCAAAATGGGCAAACTTGGAGCAGAGGCTTAAGACTTGGATTATGGAGCAGCATCAGAGTGACTTATGTGTGTCAGCCAAGTTTATTCAATGTCAGGCAAGAATGTTTGCAAGTGAAATGAACATTATTGATTTTACAGGACAGGCAAAATGGTGCTTCAGTTTCTTGAGGAGAGAAGAGTTTGCCATGAGAATACGAACAAAATGCCACCATTCAGCTCAGAAAATGCCACCAGTTTATGAGGATGATCTCACATATATAGACAGTGACTCAGAGGACAGCAGTGATACAATAGAAGTTGAAGAAATTGATATGTCTAGAACTAATAGTGATGAAGAAGAGAGCAGTGATGCAACAGAAGCTGAATAAAGTGATGTGCTGCATAATATCATAGTACTGGTATGTAAACATTACCTGTGGTAATTACTAAATAAAAATGTGTTCTGTTTTATGTTTAAAACATCGATTTCTTAATTTTGGATTGGAAAAATAGGGGGCGTCTTATACACGGAAAAATATGGTAATTTTTCTACCTCTAAATCTATCCTATACAATACTCTCACATCAATTTTCCTAAAACAATATTTTATATGGGAAACTCTATTGCTCAAAAGAGAATGTTCCATGAACTAGGGGATAAAATAAGAACCACTCTAATATTTAGAGATATCTAGAATCTGGCTTCAATCTATATTCCCTTATCTCTCTTTCCTCCCTAATAGTAATAATAACAACACAGGTACTTATATAGTGCTTATTATGGTTCAGAGACACACATGTACACACTCACCCCCCCACATACACTTATTTATTTACTTATTTGTTTTCCCAACAGCCTTATAAGGTAGGTAACATAATAATCCCCTTTACTGGTAGTTAAGAAGCTCAAGATGACACAGTGAGAAAGTAGTAGAACTATGCCTTGAACTTTCCTCTCTTATCGGATATTTCTATTCCCAGTTCCCTGAACATAGCACATGCATCCCTGCCTTGGCATCATCGTTTATTCCATATATTCTGTCAAAATAAGCTATTTCTTTACTCTATTGGAAAAAATTCTGTCAGTCTTTTGGGACCAAATTCAAGCTTTCTGAGACTATCAAGCCCAGACTACTTATTCCTTCTTCATAGTCCTTCATTTGTAGTCCTATAGCACTTGACTTTATCACCCATTTGGCACTTAATGTAGGATACCCTATTTTTTATATATTTATATATTTTTTATTAATTCTGTTACCTTCACTAGATTGGAAGCTGCTTGAGGGCCAAAACCATGTCATAACCTTTGTTTGACTTACACTTACCTAGCACAGTGCCTGAGAATTTTAGATCCTGATTAAATGTTTATTGATAAAAATTAACATTCATCAATATATACTAAACATCAAATATATGTTGTTCTAAGTTCTGAGGAAATAAAGATATAAAAAGAATTAGAATGTTGCCTCCTCCCTGCCCTCAGGATCTCACAATCTGAAGGGGGGAAAGACTTGTAAATGAAATATTACAGCGATGCAATTAGTGCTATATATGAATAGGAAGTGTTCATCTTTACATCTTTGCCAAGGGAGATCTGGTAAGGTTTCATCTGGTTATTACATTAGGTCTAGTCATATATATATATTTATTATTTCAGAGAAGAAGGGAGATGGAGAGAGAGAGAGAATCATCAATAATGAGAGAGAATCATCAATCAACTGCCTCCTGCATGCCCTCTACAGGGTATTGAGCCTGCAACCAGGGCATGTGCCCTGACCGGGAATTGAACCATGACCTCCTGGTTCATAGGTTGATGCTCAACCACTGAGCAACACTGGCCAGACAAGTCTAGTCTTGAATCAAAATTTTATCAGGTAAACAAGACAGTTCCAGTAAAGAAAAACATTGTATAAAAGTATTGGGCCCCTCAAAATTATTGTACACTCGAACTGCAACTCATTGAACATGGTTGGAGAAAAGTATGTATAGAGGGAGATAGGGAGATGATCCTAGAAATGTAAATAGGGGCCACATCACCAAAGGCCTTGTATGCTACACAAAGGAAGTATGGTCTTTATATTTCATTTAAACACTAAAATTTGTCCCTTCAGTTAGGTGATTGCAAGGCCTATTGTGACCCCAGCAAAATAAATTTCAGTTGAGTGATAAGTGGACACCAAATCAAAGGAGGTTAAAGGGTGAACAGACAACGAGAAACAGTGGTGAGTTACTTTTCCACACAATGGTTATATAGAAAGTAGGATATTATATGGTTGATAGAGAGAATAGAGGATTGAGGGAGAAACTCTTTGAGAAACCTCGAGGGAGGGAATATGTGATAGACTTTGAAATGGGAGAGGATAATATACAGAGCACAGGCAAAGGGGTTATTTGTACTGGAATAGGCAGAGGTAACAGGAAGATACAAAACAAAGAAAATAGATATGGGTGCAGGTAAGTTTATCAGTATAGAATGACATGTTTAGAGATTCTAGATTAATCCCTTGTGAAGGAGGTGAAATAGTTTGCTGAGACTGTAGGTATGGGAGTTTCTAGGAGAGGTAAATAGAAGGAACAGTCTTGTGTGTGGATATCAGATAGTAAATAAGATGGAGGATAATGCAGTCTGGGCTGATTGATGGAAGAAGCAAAGATCAAAGGGGTCTGGTAATCTGATAGGAAACTATGTAGTCAAAAGACCAGAAATATTCATAAGGTGAAATATGAGTGCAGCATAAGGAAGTGAAGGAGAGAATAGAAATGATTAGGGGTTATTGTATTCAGAAAGTGGGATAATAAAGTCTAACATTTCAGCAGTCAAGTATTCCCAGGCAAAGATAAGACCATAGTGTTATAAGCAGATTTGGGGGTAATAAGGAAAGTTGGGAAATAAAGAATAGTAAAATCTTGGTAGATGTTGATAACCTTCAAAATATATCTCACATCAGACCATTTCTCACCAATTCCACTGCAACTGTTACCATTATAATTAGCTAGTTATTAATACTAATAAGAAAGCAAAGGCCAGACATTGTAGGCATGTCATTTGGGCAGCTTCACCAGGAAGCTGCAATGTTGCATTCTTCAAGGGCCATGAGTTCATTCCCTGCAGATCATTGGGGGAAGAGGTCTAATAAAGGGGAGATAGCACATGTGCAGTAAAGTCAGGATGACGAGGGAAAAATCCTTGCCTGTCAGTCTAACCTGGAAATCATGGGTTGACAAGAGCAGGTGGAACCACTATAAGTGCATGGAATCTCAGGTTAAAATCCCCAAAGAATTCTCTCTCTTTTTCATCTGGCTTTGGTCCTGCTTCCTTGCACTCACCCATGTTCCCTCCATAGCTATGTGGTCCAAGAAGCTGCATCACTCATGTCCATACAGACCCCACATGTAGTAGACTACAGCTGGGAACACAAGCTATGCTAGCCAGATGCTGAACTGTGCTGTGCAAACATGGAACTGAAATTCTGGGCAATGGTTTTAATCCTAGCTGTGCTGAAGACACAGCTGGACTTTTTCTTTGGTGGGACAGAGAGATATGGGCCCTTGGAAACTCAGGGATTTAATTCCATGCAAATAAATATCATTGTCCCATGCAAGTCTCAGAAAATTACTTTTCTTGTGACATCTCAACAGCCCGCTTCCACCAGCAACAGGTGGAGACATGGAGAACACCCTACCAATAACACAACCACTTAGTCCAATCCACCATCCATTTATTCACTAAATTTCTACTTGATCTTCAGGATTCCCTTTATGCCTACTCCCCATCTTCCACCCCAGACTGTTATCCTATATAATAAAGAGGTAACTGAAGTATGGTAGCAACCATACTTAGGTAAAAACTGCTGTTTGAATTTTAACCCTGCTATTTTGGCTTCTGTACACACTTGCTTGCTTGGACAATAGGGTGGTTACCTCAGCTTCCAGACTGAGACCTGGAGACTCACAGAGGTAATTTTCCTGTGCCTGTGGACCAGGACTACAGGAGATTGATTCCCACTGACTCAGTAGCTCCAGGAGTAGAAACTGTGGATAACCTTTAGAGATTACTGACTCCGCTTGGGTCTGCTTCTGTAAAAACCTGCTTTCCCAAGATAGGGCCACATTCCAATAATGTCCAGCAGGGGCTGGGAACCCCCCTGCAGGCTGTTCCCAGACTTTAGAATTTAGAATTTAGAACAAAGGAACATTTTTGTGGTTTGGACCTTTAAAAGGTCTGCCTACACCTGGGACAGCGCGGTCGTGAGGGTGGCCACCTGCGTGTGGTGCCCTCGCGGTCATCCTGGCCAGGTCAATAAATCCTTGCCTGCTTTTTTTAATCAATTAGCAGCCTCCGGTGGTCTTATTCTTGATTCCAGGGTTCGACCCCACAACAGTAATATGCAAATTGACTGCCGGAAACCAATCATTGTCTCACTAATAGAAAGATGTAGAAGGCTGGTCAACCTTGAAGCTCTGAAAGGTCAGAGCCAAGCACTCCCTACCTAATTGAAACAATGGCAACTGAGGCAACTTCCCCACCAAATAATCATGTAAATCCTTACTGATATGATAATCTGCCTATTACCTGCCTAAGGGCTATGGGTGTATCCCAAACCTGCCTAAGGGCTATGGGTGTATCCCATAGTCTCAATAAAAGGTAAAGCAAGGCCAGAGCCTAGCGGTAGTCCTCCCAGTAGAGGTGGGCTTCCACCTTGCCCCCCATTATTCCCAAATTAATACTTTTCTAGTCTCTTTTCATTTGTGTGCAGCCTTCTCCAGAACCCAAACCCTGAACTGGAACCCTGAACCACGCGGGACGTGAAAGGGGCTCCCACATCTGGCACCTGACTGCAGGACATCTGGAGGAGAAGATATTTTTGGCCTCAGAGCGAAGGAAGTAAAAAATACACTGAGAAAAGGTGTGGAAAATTCACCGAAAAAAGATGAGGGAGGTTCACTGCACACAAAGCCCACGGACTGACTGCAGAGTCACGATCTGTAAGTAGGGTGGGAATGTCTTTTTCTACCAGGCTAATGGGGAAGAATTAGGTTACAAATATAAAGTAAACTTTATTATAGACTTTTGGTTTGCATACTTAAAGAATGTGGTTTCTTGTTCAAATTAAAATCTTATTTTGTATGTGGAATTTAAAATCTGTAATAAGAAATGAAACTCCACTGCTGAAACTGCCTCTGGTGTGGAGAAATTCAAAGGTGGCAGGAGAGGGCAGGGCTATCTGCTCTACTGCAATGAGATTACTTAAGGTTTTGTTTAAAAATTATAAAAGAACTCGCAGGGAAATGCAAATCTTGGTCAAATTGGGTATTAGTTATTACTTCGGAAAGCGAAAAAGAAAGAAAAAATTTGAGATCTGTCTTTATCTTTTAAGCATGAAAAGAAATTCGGCCAGATCTGTTGCTGAAACTTCCCCCAAGTAAGCAGGATGTGGGGGAAGGGAGAGACAGGTGGCGATCCAATATAGAAGCCCACTCTCCCAGTATGCTAATTTAAAGTTTCCTTTCTCGCCATGAAAAAGTCTTAAAAATTTAGAAATGTGTCTGGAATTTCTGTGCTGGTAGGGAGAGAACCGAGTTGTAAGACAGAATGTGCGCATGGTACGATTTCGGACATTTAGATTGTCTTCAGCTGGAATCTCTCTGCAAAAGCTATAGAAAATGAGAAACCCAGAACTGGTTCTTTTTCCTAAAAACAACAGCGAAAAAGTCTTCTTGAAAGAAATTCAAGCTAATTCCAGCAACAGGATTCGCATTTCCATAATAAAGAGTAGTTTTTAAAATGCTAATGAACCTCAGTCAAAGTTAACTTTTCAGGCCTTCAAGAAAATAAGTAAATTTGTCTCTGTTATAGAAGTTATCTAAAGTAAATGCCTTAAAATAATTGGAATTAAATTTGAATCTCAAAAATTCTTGTAATATAGATAAATAATGTATTAATTATAAAAATCTAAGTAGCCCAGGTAACTGGCTACACCCTTTGTTAATGGAGGAAGGGGTAGACGCCCTTCCCCCAGCAGACAGGTAATCTAGTTTCCTGCCAGGAGCCATCTTTGAAGAATGTGGTAATTTACATTTGAATAAACCAAACCTGGTTTTCCAGAGCTACTGGCAAATAAAAAGTAAAGTTTAAATTTGCCTCATAAAAAACCTAGAGGACAGAATTGAAGCTATTAATTGATTATATCTTGTATTTTGCTTAAAAATGTAGTGTTATTAATCTAGCAAATGCTAAATATATTTGACTTGCCAGCTTTAAAAGTTCAAAGTACAAATTAAATTAGGAGAAATTATATGGTTGTGGTAATTATATGCCTAAAGTATAAGAACTTATTTTTGAGAAAATAAAATGTTGTGTTTTCTCTAATAATTAGGAATTCAAAATAAGTTGCTTATTATTGGTCTAATTAAAAAAGAGGATTAATTCTGTGATCCCAACCAAAATTTTTCTATGCAAAAACTAGTTTAAAATCTAATTGATATCTTAAGATAATTATAAGACATACTAGAAGCCCGGTGCACGAAATTTGTGCACGGAGGGGGGTTGTGCCTCAGCCCAGCCTGTACCCTCTCCAGTCTGGGACTCCAGGATAGGGCCTAAACGGGCAGTTGGACATCCCTCTCACAATCCAGGACTGCTGGCTCCCAACTGCTCACCTGCCTGCCTTCCTGATTGCCCCTAACCGCTTCTGCCTGCCAGCCTGATCACCCCCTAACCACTCCACGGCCAGCCTGTTTGCCCCCAACATCCCTCCTCTGATGGCCTGGTCACCCCTAACTGCCCTCTCCTGCAGGGTTGATCACCTTCAACTGCCCTCCCTTGCAGGCCGGGTGCCTCCCAACTGCCCTCTCCTGTTGGCCATCTTGTAGTGGCCATCTTGTGTCCACATGGGGCAGGATCTTTGACCACATGGGGGCAGACATATTGTGTGTTGGAGTGATGGTCAATCTGAATATTACTCTTTTATTAGATAGGATAGAGGCCTGGGGCACAGGTGGGGGCCAGCTGGTTTGCCCTGAAGGGTGTCCCGGATCAGGGTGGGGTTCCCTTGGGGCATGTGGCAGCCTGAACGAGGGGCCTGTGGTGGTTTGCAGGCTGGCCACACCCCCGGGCAACCCAAGCGGAGGCCCTGGTATCTGGAATTTATTTTCCTTCTACAATTGAAATTTTGTAGCCTGGAGTGGAGCCAAGCCTGCTGCTCCCTCCGGGGTGGCAGCCATTTGTGTGGCAGTTAATTCACCTTCTACAACTGAAACTTTGTAGCCTTAAGCGGGTGGGCCCGGCCAGGGTGTGCAGAAAGCTTTGCTTCCCCTGTTGCCGCCGGCAACCCTGGCCTGCTCTCTCAAGCTCCAATCTGCTGCCATTTGTTTGAATTTGTTTACTTTCTATAATTGAAACTTTGTAGCTTGAGTGGAGGCTAAGGCCTGCTACGGCTATGGAAAGCTTGGCTTCCTCTGTTACCTAGGAAACCTTACTCTCTGTGGCTGTAGCCATCTTGGCTAGGGTTAATTTGCATACTCACCCTGATTGGCTGGTGGGCATGGCTTGGCTGGTGTGGCTTATGTAGCGGAGTGATGGTTAATTTGCATATTACCATTTTATTAGAGAGGATTGTAATCTTTAAATTATATATGGATATATATATATATATATATATATATATATATATATATATATATACATATATTTGATGGTTTTTTTTTTCCATGTTAAAATTTCAAGGCCTTTCCTTCTGGGAAAGCTCCAAGGGCCCAGAGTAATATACGAAATTTATTCTCTCTTATACTTGAAATTGCATGGAAAGCCTTATCAAATAAAAATTAATAAATATATTTTAAATGTTATGAAGATTTTGGCCTATAAGAAAGGCAAAAATGAAGTAACTAAATACTTCTTATAATCCAACAGAATTTAAAATGACAAAAAGCCCGTAGCCGCCTGCATTCTTAATTAAGCTAGAGGCAGGGCAACATTTGTGGCTTGTGAATCAGACATAAACAGTTACTAAATTTGATTTACTTTTTAAATGAAGATACCTACTTTAATTGCTTAAATAAATTAACTTTTTAAATTGTAATCAAGGTTTTCAGCTAAATGAAAAGCTAATATTTTTATAAACAATTCTAATAATAAAGACCAGAAACAGCTAGTGAGATTTTTGTTTGTCTGCAATATAAATTTGACTGTCTTTTTTTTTTTTTTTTTTTTTTTAATTTATTTTTTTTTTGTTTTGTTGTTTTTTTTTTTTTTTTGACTGTCTTTTAAAAGAATGGATTAGACAGCTGCCATGATGGCCACATGGCTAGCTGGTCCCCTGGGGGAATAAAATTCTAGCTTAATAAAAAGGAGAAATTTGAAAATTTTGAAATATCACTGGTATTTATAGGATAAGCTGAGGATTGTTATTAAAATATTAAATCTACTCTGTACTAGTGGTCGCCATAACCTTAAGAGAAATTGTTTCATGTGACAAAGATTTTTTAAATGAAACTCTCTGTAGCCTGAAAATTATTTTGTAAGGAAATAAAGAGAAGTTTCCTTCAAATATTGTAAGGATTGTAATTGATAACCAATGCATTAGGCCTCGGAAGGTAGAGATAAGAAAAGATTGTCTTAAAATTTTAAACAATTCTCAATCACTCGACAACAGGCAAAACAGATTATTAAGGAATGTCCCACTTGCATGTTACATCTACCTCAAGGGCCTAACATAGGAGTCAACCCTAGAGGTTTGCTAAGAGACCATATCTGGCAAATGGATGTAATGCATTATAATTCCTTTGGACGCCTTGTGGCTTACATGTCTCTGTAGATAACTTTTCAAAAGTCCTATGGGCTACTGCATCTACAGGAGAAATGGCAAAACAGGTTATTAATCATTGCCTAGCTGCTTTTGCTGTCATGGGAGTTCCAAAAATTATTAAAACTGATAATGGGCCTGTTTACACAAGCTGTAAATTCCAGGAATTTTGTAAAAGGTGGAAAATTCAGCACATTACAGGAATACCATATAATTCCCAAGGACAGGCCATTACTGAATGACAGCATCAGCAGCTAAAATCCCAACTTGAAAAACAAAAAGGGGGGATGATGGAGAAATCACCTGCGGGTAGGCTGCACCAAGCCTTAATTACTTTAAATTTTTCACTTGTGATGCTGATGGAAGACACCTATGGAGTTGCATTGGTGTCAGAACAAAACAAAAGAAAATGGTCTAGTTAAATGGAAGGACCCCAAATCTGGTTTATGGAAGGGACCTGATCCATTATTAACCTTTGGCAGAGTGTATGCTTGTATATTTCCAGAGAATTTTTCCAAACCTGTGTGGATTCTTGCTAGAAATATTAAACTGCAACAGGAATCCAAGAGAGAAGCTAGCCAGACTAATGAGGACCTTGTGCCTGGAGCCACACCATGCAGCTGCAGACAATCAACTACCTCAGCCACAGAGAGCAGTGACTCTAATCAACCCACTGAAGATGAAGAGCAGGAGGAGGGCGAGCCGGACAACAAACAGCCCAGAGACCACCTGGGGCATGGTAAAGAAGACGTCTTTCTTGCCATGCTAGCAGTAATCACCTGTACGGTAATATTACCTGGGGAAAATGGGGAAGTATTTTTGACTTATGTTCCTGACCCTTTATGGGTAAAAACTGTTATGTGGGCTAATCCCCGCCTAATGCAGTAATCAATAATTCCAAATACCTTGGTTCATCCAGGAGGAACATGAGTGGGGCAAGGAAGTATAATTACACAGGTGTCGCCACCCAGTTTTCCTTTTGTATGACATAAAATCAAATTACTGCTCCTTTGTGTGTAAAATTAAAAAGAGGTTTCTGGCTTGGGTGGATACCAAGGAAGTAGGGGATTATCACTACTTGCTTCTGGAAAAGGATTAAAAAATAACTAGATCTTGTATACACAAAAAGAAATTGACAGCCAGTTTGAAATTGAATTACCATGGCCTAGAGCAAAGAATATCCTTACATGATATTATTCTACAATGTCATTATAATTCTTAATATTTTATAACAGCATATTATACAATTATTCCAAACAAACTTACAAACTAATTTTTTGAATGATTGGCAATAATATAAAAAGGACATGAAAGAATTTAATCCCTTCCACTGTGAGGAAGGCCCCTTGGGAAGGCACTTGAGCGTTCTATATTGGCCCCTCTTGCCCTTTTTTCCAAGAGGATCCCTCTTCTCACAATCCAGTTGCCCACAGCTGTTGCCTGGGCTTTCTGTTCATGCCGAGGTTAAAGCCTTGTGGTGGCTGGTACCATGGATCTGTCTCTCGCCCAATGGCATGAGCTGGGCCCTCCCTGGAGAAGAAACCTGGGTTCCCCAAGATATGTGATCAGTGCCGGGTCCCCGCCACAGGCCAAGGTGGGATCCCAAGGCAGGTGCTGGGCGTGGAGGCCACAGGTGCATAGACTACCAAGGAGACATAAATGAACCTCACATCACCCTGTTTGGCCCCGGAGGATGGCTGGTTAGCCAGAGACGGGTAAGATTCCTCAAAGAAGGAACAACCTAAGAGAGGCACAGTCACAGAGGGGCCATCAGGAGAGAACTTGGGGGTCAATAGAGGTGGGGTATTGACCCTCTCCCCCCCAACCTTGCAAGGGCCTTAACCCTAGCCCCTTCTGAGGGAGGTCTCCTGCCCCATGGCTGCTTTGCTTCCCATGCCCAGCTCAGATTGGGACCCAGGTAACAGACAAAGGCTTGGCCCAGCTCAGATTGGGGCCTAGGCAATAGACAGAGACTTGACCGACAGCAGCTGCCCCATATCTAAATCCAGCCTAGCATCGGGAATGCTCAGAGCCTACTCAAGAATGAAAAAAATCTTTTCCACTAATATTTACAGGGTAGACTAAGATTGTTGCTAGAGTATTAAATTTGACAGTAAAATAGTAGTCAAGTTTTCAGATTAATTTAAATTGGCTAATTGAAATAAGTGAATATTCAAGAAAATTTAATTGTACTGGACAAAAAGTATTAACTAAAATTTCTATTGGTAGTTCATCTCATGGTAAAATTGCTTAACAAGCAATGAACCTAAAGCAGTCATACTATTGTGAAAAATATTAAAATTAAAGTTATCAAGACTGCATTATAAAAATTTTCCAAAAGCCTCCTAATAATTAAATCAAAAAAAGGGGAGATAGTGGAGTAATGTTATGTAAGAAAAAACATCCTGTAAGTAAATTACACCTAGAAAATTTTACTTTGAAAATTAATTTTCATTTGTAATGCTAATAGCAAGTCACCCATGAAAAACACACATGGTGTCTAAATAAGACAAAGGAAAATCGTTTGGGCAAAAAATAAAAAGGATCCCAAGTCAAATTTATAGAAAAGATTCCTTTATTAACTTTTGGTCGAAAATATGTTTGCATATTTTCAGAAAACAACTCCAAGACCCTGTGGATTCCTGCAACAGAGAGCAATTAACAGGAATGCTCCAGCCATGAAGACAAGAGGAGAAACAGTCCAGAGATGGAAGACGCTGACGACGCCTTGCCATGCTAGCAGTCAGCAGCTGTGCATCATTGCAGGTTGCCCAGGACCAAATCAGAGAGGGTTGGACCTGCATTATCACCATTTGTCCACCATCCAGAACTGAAATATCATTGCTGACATGTACACATAAGGAATTGTTTGGCATTGAAACTGGACTCAGAACTGTTGGACATTGAAATTGGGACTCAAACATTTTTTGTTCTTATATGTTTATTTCTGGGCTGCAGATGCAAGATTTTTTAAAAGAAAGAAACAGGGGAGATGCCGGAAACTGATTATTGTCTCACTAATAGAAAGATGTAGAAGGCTGGTCAACCTTGAAGCTCTGAAAGGTCAAAGCCAACCACTCCCTATCTAATTGAGACAATGGCAACTGAGGCAACTTCCCCACCAAATAATCATGTAAATCCTTACTGATATGATAATCTGCCTATTACCTGCCTAAGGGCTATGGGTGTATCCCATAGTCTCAATAAAAGGTATAGCAAGGCCAGACCTAGCGGTAGTCCTCCCACTAGAGGTGGGCTTCCACCTTGCCCCCCATTATTCCCAAATTAATATTTTCTAGTCTCTTTTCATTTGTGTGCAGCCTTCTCCAGAACCAGAACCCTGAACCACACAGGACGTGAAAGGGGCTCCCACAATTGACCATCACTCCAACACACAAGATGGCCGTCCCCATGTGGTCAAAGATGGTTGTCCCCATGTGGACACAAGATGGCTGCCACAAGATGGCCAGCAGGAGAGAGCAGTTGTGGGTGACCAGGCCAGCAGGGTAGGGCAGTTAGGGGCAATCAGGCTGGCAAGGGAGCAGTTAGGTGTCGATCAGGCTGGTAGGGGAGTGGTTAGGGGGTAATCAGGCTGGCAGGCAGAAGTGGTTAGGGGCAATCAGGAAGGCAGGCAGGTGAGCGGTTGGGAGCCAGCAGTCCTGTATTGTGAGAGGGATCCTGGATTGGAGAGGGTGCAGACTGGGCTGAAAGACACACCCTCCCTTGCACAAATTTCACTCACCAAACCTCTAGTAGAATAGTAAGAAGCTAGGAAAATTCCAGGACAAGTAGAATAGGGACACTAAGACAGACAGTTAAACAGCAGTTTGCAGCCACCTAGTAAATCCTATCTTCCCCAAAGTAAGGATACTTAAGAGTAAATGGTTTGCACTCTTCCTCCCCAACCAAAGGGTAAGTAGCTTAAATCACCCTATTCAGGGAGACAGGTAACAGAAATCCAATTAGTGCCACTTGCCAACCACACCCAAAGACAAATTAAGAGAATAGATCTCATTTTGGTATATCAGCATAAAGCTGGTAAATATTCTATTGATCCACTTCTAAGACATCCCTTAAAAGCCTTTAAAAGCCCTGAAAATGAAGGTCCCAGCACATTCTTTCTCCAGGGAGCATGCCTGTGTCATTCCCATGCCCCTCTCTTTCTCCCACAGTCATGTATCCCCTAACATCTAAAGCAGCAGTTGACAACCAGTGGTCGACCACTGGTGGTCTGTGAGGTCCAAAAGGTTGGCAACTGCTGATCTAAAGGATCCCAGGAGACTTGCAACCAGGGGAGCAATGGGTATCGGCAGCTAAGTCCCAGGGAGCTCTCCCTTAAGGGAGCATGCACTTGCCCTTCCTTTCCACTTCTCCTTCCCCCACAGGCATGTATCTCCCACTTCTAAGGTACCCCATCAGACTTGCAACCATGGGAGCAAGGGGCAGTGGCAGATCGTCCCAGGCTAACACCCTGGAACCTGTCTCCAAGGCCCCCTATTCACTAACATCCCAGTGAGCCAAAGCAGCCCAGCCTAGGCTCTCCTGTTGCTTCTATTCTCTTCCTTGATTCACTGACCTAAGTGTGTTTTTGCTGTGATCGGTAAATTCTTGTTTGCTTTCCTACTTTGTCTCTTGATTGAAATCTTTCCCTCATGAAAACAGGAACTGAGGTCTCATCATCTCCCCAGTAACAAGACTATAAATTAGATGAGATCATGTTCCCTTTCTCCTTTTCTCAAAATGAATATTCCATTGGCTTCCCATTACACTTACTTATGTAAAAGTCCTTACATGATCAGGCCTCAACCTTTTCAACCTTAGCACCTAACACTTCAATCTTCATTGTGTTTCAGCTACACTGGGCTTCTTGCTGTTCTAAGAGCACAGTAAATATGCTTTAGGGCCTTTGGACCTTTGGACTTGCTCCATCACCTGTAATGCAGCTTCACTACAATCTCTGCAGATCTCTTCATGACTCCTCCCCTTACGTCATTCAAGTCTTCGCCAAAATTTCTCCTCAGAGAGGACTTTCCCTTAACTATATACTTAAAATTACAAGGGTCTGTCTTACTCTACCCTAATTTCTTGCATTATTTTTCTTATAACACTTATCACTAACTGAGATACTTTATATTTGTTTGTTCATCTCTCCTGCTCCACCATCCACCTGGAATTTATGCTTTTGGGAAGCATGACTTTTTCTCATCCCCTGTTTTATCTCATAGCACCTAGAAAAATTTCTGGCATGAAGTAGGACTCAAGACAAGTAGTAGAACACTTGCTCAGGCAAAGCTCTGTTTTAAATGCTGGAGATACAAGATGAATAAGGTTGCTACTGTAAGCAGCAGCAACCTCTGCTGAGGAACCAACAGGAGCACAGAACCAAGGACACTGCCTGGAGAATGGCAGAAAATGAAGTAGATATTGGAAGTTTAACTGTTTAAATGTTCCTTTTGCACTTTTCTTGTGCTGCAACAACCTGCATAAAATCCAGGACCCTGGTTTCTCAAAAAACACCCTAAACAGATCTTTTCAAACATGTTAAATTCTGGGCCATGCACATGACTGTTACCTTGCCAGTTAATAATACCAACAGGCAATGAAAACAGAATGAGAAATTAGGTGATAAGATTATCTCAAAATATCAGAAAACAATAGCAAGAAGTGCCTATGAGTTTCTACTTTTTAAAAATTGTGCTTTTCCTCAAAGACTTAAAGCTGCAGAAAATGCTTTTCAAACTTATATGAATTAATCTTTTTTCAGGATTTTTTAATTCTTCCCATAGGATTAACCTTTCCAGGACCTTTCCCTAATGAATACATCCACATTCTTCATGTTGTTTTATCTGCACTCTTTTTCCAAGCCAAAAAGTGAAAAAAAATAAAATAAAAAGCATAGAGTTAATTGCAGTTGTTTGCAGTCACCCTAAACAGTTTTTCATTTTCATTGACTTTCCCTCCTGCACCCAGGTTCTGCGACTTCTGAACCTTGTTATTTAAAATAGGAACTAAAGACTAAGCCAGGCCCTGACTGTTTTGGCTCAGTGGATAGAGCGCGGCCTGCGGACTCAAGGGTCCCAGGTTCGATTCCGGTCAAGGGCATGTACCTTGGTTGCGGGCACATACCCAGTAGGGAGTGTGCAGGAGGCAGCTGATGGATGTTTCTCTCTCATCGATGTTTCTAACTATCCCTCTCCCTTTCTCTGTAAAAAATCAATAAAACATAAGACTAAGCCAGGACTACTGAGTCATGATGGTTATCAAAGAAAAAGGTTAGGGGTGCCTGGTGTTATGATAAGAATTCTCAAGCTTTTATGCCTACCCTTACCACCCTTCCCTCAAGAAAAAAAAAAGCCCCTGGTGCAGAGGTACTGCAACATTTTTCCCAGCCTTAATCTCTTAAAAACCATCTGTTACCCTCAGGCATCTGCAAATTCCAAGAAGTTGTATATTTTGATTTTAACACACCAGAGCACTTTCTTGTATATTTTATTATTATGTGTACTAGAGATATTTTTGTGTATGCCCATATTTATCTGCACCATGACATGAGTAAGAGAGAAAGAGGCAATGTTAAAGAAGCAAATTTGCTTCTCACAGGAAATGGTTAAGTTGCCGCTGAAGACACTTTTAAGAAAAACTGTGGAACAATGCTTATTGGAAAGCATGCTCCATCTAATTGGTGTAGTTTCCAACCAGTTCCCAATCTCTTGCTCAAGCTGTGCTTCTCTTTTTGTTCCATGATCTCATGTGCTTGACTGAATGGATGACAAGCTTTATTGTTCCAGTTTCCTGGGTTAGCTTATTGTGAATCTGGATAATTGCAATAGGACTGTGTGAGCTACCTGTTTTCTAAATTTCTAATTTTTTCCCCTAACAAAGGTAGTGAAATTAGAATGGCAAGCACATTAATAAATACTAAATGCACCAATCACTTCTTTTTTTGACTTGTCTTGGTGATAGATTGGACTAAGGGTGTGAAGAAAACATAAGGATAAAAAATGACTCCAATATTTTTAATAATCTTAAAATATTAAATGGAAAATATTTAAATTAAATATGCACAATACAGTCCTAGTTTTTAAATCTTTATAAAGAGGGAAAAAATCATGCCTTTCCTATTTTTGTTTCTATATATTTTATTTATTTGTTTATTTATATATTTATTTAATGCCTTTTCATTAATCCTACTTTCCCAGACCTTTCAGGAAATGCTGTATTACCCCCACCTTGTTCTCAAATAAAGGTTCATTTTTTAAATCCCCTTAAGTATTTTGGCAATATGTTAACTTTTAATAAATTATAATCACTTATACAAACATTTTTATTCATAAACATTCCTAAGTTTGCCCTGCAGACATATGTTGTACTATATTACAAATTCCATGATAGGCTTTTTGATTGGTCATGCCTTTTGTTATTATATTTTTAGTATGGTTCTTATCTCAATTTTATCACAGAGGAGTTGTTTAATTAATGTATCTCGGGCCCTGCCTCACTCCCTGGCCCCCAGACTCATATATTTAACTGCCTATGAAAGCTCTGCCAGGAGGCAACTTAAATTTGGTGTGGCCAAAATAGAACATTAAAGTCTCCCCATCATAAAAGGCTCCTCCCTTGGTATTTCCTCTGTCAATAAATGTGACTATTTACTCAACTGCTAGAGTAAAAAAAATTGGAGTCATTTTTGACCCTTATCTTTTCTTCACACCCTTAGTCTAATCCATCAACAAGACATGTTTTACCTTCAAAATTTATCCAAAATCAAAATATTTTTTACTCTCTCCACTGTTATATTCCCAGTCTAAACCACTATGAACTCTTGCCTACTTACCCTCCAGTAGCCTTTCATTGGTCTCCCTGCTTCTACTCTTGATCCCTACAGTCTATCCAGTTCACAGCAATTAGATTGATCTTTAAAAAGCACATATCAGAAAAAAAGATGGTGACTGGCAAGAAGGTAGGGAGAGAGAGTGTGTGAGAGAGTGAGGGAGCTATAGAGGAGTGTGTGGATGTGAGTGGATGTGTGTGAGTGAAATAGAGACAATTAGATCCTGTGGGTCTGCCAGGGGACTGCCAAACTGGGCAGTCTTGGACGGCGAAACCCCCCGCTGAGACTGTGAATACTCCTGGACGGCCAGCGCAGGCACAGAGATCACACAATCTTGAAAAATGAAACTGCTTGAGACTAGGATCTTAACCTCACTACCACCTGATCTGGTCTCAGATGCAAACCAGGATCCTACAGCCACTGGGGACAGGGACCTGCGACCACAGCTGCAGACCCACAGACACCAAGAGTCCAGACATCGGGCAGCAGATTTCTGTGAGTCACAGAGCCCATCTCCCTCCCTGCAGGCTCACAGCAGCGCCATAGGAACTGCTAGACCCACCCCTCACATAAGGCTGCAGCTCCCAGAATTTGAGCCTGGGAGCGGACATGCAGACACTGGGAATCTGTTCCTCACAGTGCGCGATTACAGGACCAAGCCCCATGCCCACACAGGGCAGCACTGCTGCCGGATTTTGAGACTGGGCATGCGTGTGCCCACTGGGAATCTGTCCCACACAGTGCGCAATTGCGAGAACAGACCCCACATCCACACAGAGCTGCTCTGTTAATACTGGGAGCATGCGCACGGACACTGGGAATCTGTTTCCCGCAGTGCGCAATTGTGCAACCAAACCTCATGCCCACACAGGGCAGCAGTGCCACCTGACACTGATTCTGGACAAGCACACAGGGAACTCTGTTCTCTGCAGCACAGGAGTGGACCCCCTGCTGACACTGTGTGGCAGTGCAACCCAGCCCCCCAAGTAGACCAAGGACCCTGATTCCCCACGAGAGAGGCAGCACTGAGCACCAGTGACTTGACTTTGTTTCTCATCACGCGTGCCTGGGCTCCCTGATTCACAAAGCATGCACACTAAGAGCAAATGACTACAATTCTCAGCACATGTGCACACAGTGACCCTAATTCTTGGCACGAGGCAGCACCAAACAACAGAGACTCTGACACCTGATTCACAGCAGAGATACAGGGGGACTCTAACTCCTGGTACATGCTAGGGGACCCTGATTTTCTGCACATGCCAGCGGGGTCTCTTTATCAGCACGGCGCAGGTGGGGTCCCTGACTCTTGGTGTGTGCACGAGGCTGCACTGAGAACTGGTGATTTGGATCCTGAGCTAACGTGGCTCCCACCAACCTACGGCAGCTACACGCCTTAGTGTCAAAGCTCTTCAGTGACACTCAAGTGGTGCAAAGCTCCAACTGCACACGTCCCAGGCCACAGTAACTCGGTGTTTGAATCTTCTGGTGATAGTTAGAACGGGGCGGCAATGTAACAATCCCCAGAGGAAAGAAAAAGAGGAATCACCAAGAAAGAAAATAAGTGAAATGGAAGCATGCAACATGACTGAAAAGGAATTCAGAGTAATGGTCATACAGTTCATACACCGCATGGACAAGAAAATCAACAACCTATGCAAAAATCAGGAAGAAATCAAAAGCAATATAGCTACAATGAAAAACACCATGGAAGATTTCAACAGTAGACTAGAAGAAGCAGAGGACCAAATTAGTGAGTTAGAAGATATGCTAGTGAAACAAGCCCAATCTGAACAGCAAATGGAGAAAAAAATTAGAAAGCAGGAGGAGAGCATAAAGGAGCTTTGGGACAACACAAAATGAAGCAACATACGTATAATAGGGGTGCCAGAAGGACAAGAAGTGCAGCAAGGGTCAGAGAATCTATTTGAAGAAATAATGACAGAAAACTTCCCTGACATAGGGAAGAAAAAAGCTACACAAGTACAGAGTCCCAAGCAAGATGAATCCCAAAAGACCCACACCAAGATATGTCATAATTACAATGTCAAATGTTAACAAAGAGAGAATCTTAAAGGATGCAAGAGAGAGACAGAGAGTTACTTAATAAGGATCCCCCATCAGATTATCAAATGATTTCTCAACAGAAACACATCAAGCTAGAAGGAAATGGAAGGAAGTATACAAAGTGATGCAAAGCAAAGGACTGAATCCAAGAATACTCTAACCAGCAAGACTATCAAGCAAACTTGAAGGGGATATCATGAGCTTTGCAGACAAAAAAAAAAAAAAGGCTTAGGGAATTTATCACTACCAAGCCAGCAATGCAAGAAATACTAAAGAGAATGCTGTAAAAAAGAAGAAATAGAAAGGGAGGAAGGAACACAGGCTTAAAGCACAGAAATGGCTACAAACAAGTACCTATCAATAATAACCTTAAACGTAAATGGATTAAATGCTCCAATAAAAAGAAATTGAGTGACTGAATGGATAAGAAAACATGATCCATATATATGCTGACTACAGGAGACTTACCTCAGAACAAGGGACTCACACAGACTGAAAGTGAGGGGGTGGGAAAATATCTATCAGGCAAATGGAAATGAAAAAAAAAGCTGGGGTAGCAAAACTCATATCTGACAAAATAGACCTCAAAGTGAATACCATAACAAGAGACAAGAAAGGGCACTTCATAATTCTAAATGGATTGATAAACAAGAGGATATAACTCTGGTAAAATTTATGCACCCAATGCAGGAGCACCCGAATACATAAAAAACTTCTGGAAGATATCAAGGGAGAGATCGACAACAATACAATCATAGTAGAGGACATTAATACACCACTGACATCACTGTATAAATCCTCTAGACAAAAAATTAGCAAAGAAACATCAATCCTAAATGACTCACTAGATCAGATGGACTTAATTGACATCTTCAGAACATTCCACCCCAAAACTACAGAATATACATTCTTCTCAAGCACACATGAGACATTTTCAAAGATAGACCACATATTGGAAAACAAGAAAAATCTTTCCAAATTCAAGAGGATTGAAATAATATCAAGCATTTTCTCTGATTACAATAGCATAAAATTAGAAATCAACTACAGTAAAAACAATCACAAAAATTCAAACACTTGGAGGTTGAGTAGCATACTATTGCACAATGAGTGGGTTACCAAAGAGATCAAAGAAGAAATAAAAAACATCCTGGAAACAAACAACAATGAAAACACAACAATCCAAAATCTTTAGGACACAGTGAAAACAATCCTGAGAGGGAAGTTTGTAGCATTACAAGCCTACCTCAAAAACCAAAAAAGCAAAAATGGTAATAAATCATCTAACAATGCAACTTGAAGAATTAGAAAAAGAGCAACAAGAAAAGCCCAGTGTGAGCAGAAGAAAAGAAATAATAAAAATCAGAGTGGAAATAAATGACACAGAGCCAAAAAAAAAAAAAAAAAAAACCCCAAAAAAACACAAAAAAAACACACACTAAAAAACAATACAAAAGATCAATGAAACCAAGGGCTGGTACTTTGAAAGGGTAAACAAGATTGATGAACCTCTAGCCAAGCTCACCAAGAAGCAAAGAGAGAGGACCCAAATAAACAAAATCAGAAATGGAAGAGGTGAAATAACAACAGATCCCACAGAAATACGAAGAATCCTAAAAAAATACTATGAGCAACTCTACTTTAACAAACTGGTCAACCTAGAAGAAATGGGCACATTCTTAAAAAATATGAATTTCCAAAACTCAACAAGGAGGAATAAAAAAATCTGAATAGGCTGATAACTATGGAGGAAATTGAAGCAGTAATAATAATAATAAAAAAAACCTCCAACAAACAAAAGCCCTGGACTAGATGGCTTCACAGGGGAGTTCTATCAAACATTCAAAGAAGAAATAAAACCTATCTTCCTCAGACTATTCCAAAAAATTCAAGAAATTGGAGCAATTCCAAGCTCTTTCTATGAAGCCAGCATTACCCTAATCCCAAAACCAGATAAAGACAATACAAAGAAAGAGAATTACAGGCCAATATATGTCATGAACATAGATGCCAAAATCCTCAACAAAATTCTAGCAAATCAAATCCAGCATTACATTAGAAAGATCATACACCATGACCAAGTGGGATTTATTCTGGGGATTCAAGAATAGTACAATATCTGCAAATCAATAAATATGATACACCACATAACAAACTGATAGATAAAAACCATATAATCATATCCATTGATGCAGAAAAATCATTTGACAAAACCCAACTCCCTTTCTTGATTAAAACTCTTAGCAAGGTGGGAATAGAAGGATCATACCTCAACATAATAAAAGCCATATATGATAAACCCACAGCCAACATCATACTCAATGGGCAAAAACTAAAATCATTTCCCCTAAGAACAGGAACAAGACAGAGATGTTCACTCTCACCACTCCTGTTTGACATAGTACTGGAAGTACTAGCCATTGCGATCAGACAAGAAGAAGAAATAAAAGGCATCCAAATTGGAAAAGAAGAAGTAAAACTGTCATTATTCACAAAAAACATGATATTGTATATAGAAAACCCCAAAGACTCCATAAAACACTACTAGACTTAATAAATGAATTCGGCAATGTAGTAGGATACAAAATTAACACCCAGAAGTCTATGGCTTTTCTAAACACCAATAATGAACTCACAGAAAGAGAAACTAAAACAGCAATCCCTTTTACAATTGCAACAAAATAATTAAGATACCTAGGAATAAACTTAACCAAGGAGACAAAGGACCTGTACTCAGAAAATTTCAGGATGTTAAAAAAAGAGATAGAGGAAGACATGAACAAATGGAAGAATATACCACGTTCATGGATTGGTAGAATCAACATCATTAACATGTCCATACTACCCAAAGCAATTTATAAATCCAATGCAATCCCCATAAAAATGCCAGTGGCATACTTCAAAGACCTAGAACAAATTCTCCAAAAATTCATCTGTAACAAAAAGACCCAGAATAGCTGCAGCAATCTTGAGAAAGAAGAACAAAGTTGGAAGGATCACAATACCAGATATCAAAGTATAATACAAAGCCACTATTCTCAGAACTGCCTGATACTGGCACAAGAACATACATATAGACCAGTGGAACAGAACAGAGGACCCAGAAATTCACACAAGCCAGTATGCTCATTTAATATTTGATAAAGGAGGCAAGAGCAGATAATGGGAGAGAAACTAAGATGGTGACATAGGTAAACACCTGAACTGCTGCCTCACACAACAATTTCAAAACTATGACTAAAAGACAAGACAGACATCATCCAGAACGACAGGAAGGCTGGCTGAGTGGAAATTCTACAACTAGAAGGAAAGAGAAAAACACACTGAGAAACACAGGAGCTGCGGAAGGCAGAGGTACAGAGGTGCGTGCGTGGAGAGGGCTGGCAACTGAGTACACAGCTGGCTTCCTCAATCGGGAGGGAGACAAAAGCTCCCAACTGCTCTGAACTCAAGTTCCAGGTGAGACTCTGGGGACCCAGATTCATACAGGGAGAAACTGAACTGTCTGGAAGCGGGTGAAACTCGAGGGCGGCTTTCTCTCAGAGGTGCTTGCAGCGATTACTGCTGGACACTGAGACCCAGGGGCCTTTTAAGGCAGGGCTGATGGGAAGCCATTGCTGTTTGCTCCACCCTGAGACTCAACCCCATCCAAGTTGAGCGCAGAGTCTTTTGCATATGAATGGCCAGGTCATTTGAATTCTAAACTTACCTATCAAACTGCAGCTGAGTCAGTGAGACCCAGAACATCCAAAAGAAGGCCCAAGGCCCCACAGCAGCTTGCATTGCTTCACAGCTGGGCCCCATCTGGGCACCTCCAAAACCCAAACAAAGAAGAGGAATCTGCAGATCTCTCCATAGCTCCTGCTGGCTGGCCTCAGGCAGAGGCTAAATTAGCACCTCATTGGAGATCCAAGAGCCAGTGTACCCAGGGGTCAGAGTGGGACCATCCAGATGATAACTCCTTAGATCCATAATGGACACATTCAGGGGGCAGACGCATTGAGCACCAAAGCCACACTGAAGCAAGTCTTGTCTCATAAGGGTGTCTCCAGCACAGAAGTTCTCCCATCATAGACACAGCTGATCCTCATAGCCAATTGGCCTGGAGGTCAATTCCTCCCAGTGATACCAACAACAATCAAGGCTTAACTACAACAAGACTGTGCACACAGCCCACAAAGGGGTGCACCAAGAGTGTCCACCTCAGGTAACTGGGGAGGCTGAGCCACTACGCCCTATAGGGCACCTACCACACAAAACCACACTATCAACTCAGGGAACCAGCCAAAATGGGGAGACAAAGAACAGGTCACAAACGAAAGAAATGGAGGAAAGCAAACAACTGGATATAGAGTTCAAAACCATGGTTATAAGGTTTTTCAAGAATTTTCTAGAAAAGGCTGATAAATTTAGTGAGACCCTCGAGGATATGAAAAAGGACCATCTAGAAATTAAGTATACACTGACTGAAATAAAAAAATAATATACAGAGATCCAACAGCAGACTAGAGGATCACAAGAATCAAGTCAAAGATTTGAAATACAAAGAAGCAAAAAACACCCAACCAGAAAAGCAAAAAGAAAAAAGAATCCAAAAATATGAAGATAGTGTAAGGAACCTCTGGGACAACTTTAAGCGTACCAACATCCGAATTAAAGGGGTGCCAGAAGAAGAGAGAGAGCAAGATACTGAAAACCTATTTGAAGAAACAATGACAGAAAACTTCCCCCACCTGGTGAAAGAAATAGACTTACAAATCCAGGAAGTGCAGAGAACCCCAAACAAAAGGAATCCAAAGAGGACCACACCAAGACACATCATAATTAAAATGCCAAGAGCAAAAGACAAAGAGAGAATATTAAAAGCAGCAATAGAAAAACAGTTACCTACAAGGGAGCATCCATACAATTGTCAGCTGATTTCTCAACAGAAACTATGCAGGCCAGATGGCAGTGGCAAGAAATATTCAAAGTGATGAATAGCAAGAACCTACAACCAAGATTACTCTACCCAGCAAAGCTATCATTCAGAATTGAAGGTCAGATAAAGAGCTTCACAGATAAGAAAAAGCTAAAGGAGTTCATCACCGCCAAACCAGTATTATATGAAATGCTGAAAGGTATTCTTTAAGAAGAGAAAGAAGAAGAAAAAGGTAAAGATAAAAATTATGAATAACAAATACATATCTATCAACAAGTGAATCTAAAAATCAAGTGAATAAAAAATCTGATGAACAGAATAAACTGGTGAATATAATAGAACCAGGGGCATAGAAAGGGAGTGGACGGACAATTCTCTGGGTGAAAGAGGTGTGAGGGGTACGGGAAGAGCCTGGACAAAAATTGTACACCTATAGATGAGGACAGTGGGAGGGAGTAAGGGCAGAGGGTGGGGTGGGAACTGAGTGGAGGGGAGCTATGGGGGGAAAAAAGAGGAACAATTGTAATAATCTGAACAATAAAGATTTATTTAAAATAAAGAGCAGAAAATGGAGACAAGACAGTCTCTTCAATAAATGGTATTGGGAAAACTGGACAGATACTTGCAAAAAAATGAAACTAAACCACCAACTTACAACATACACAAAAATAAACTCAAAATGGATAAAGGACTTAAACGTAAGATGGGAAATGATAAAAATCTTAGAAGAAGGCATAGGCAGCAAAATAGCAGACATTTGTAGTAGCAATATCTCTACCTATACAGCCCCTAGGGCAATGGGAACTAAAAAGAAAATAAACAAATGGGACTACACCAAAAGAAAAAGCTTCTGCACAGCAAAAGAAACCATCAACAAAATAACAAGAAAGCCCACTGCATGAGAGAACATATTTGCCAATGTTATCTCCGATAAGGGTTTAATCTCCAACATTTACAGGGAACTCATACAACTTAACAAAAGGAAGAAAAACAATCCAATAAAAAAAATGGGCAAAAGACCTAAATAGACACTTTTCCAAAGAGGACATTCAGAAAGCCAAGAGACATATGAAAACATCCTCAAAGTCACTAATCATCTGAGAGATGCAAATCAAAACAACAATGAGGTACCATCTCACACCTGTCAGAATGGCTATCAGAAACAAATCAATAAATGACAAGTGCTGGAGAGGATGCAGAGAAAAAGGAACCCTCGTGCACTGCTGGTGGGAATGCAGACTGGTGCAGCCCTTATGGAAAACAGTATGACATTTCCTCAAAAATTTAAAAATGGAACTGCCATTTGACCCCGTGATCCCACTTCTAGGACTATATCCCAAGACACTAGAAACACCAATCAGAAAGGATATATGCACCCCTATGTTCATAGCAGCACAATTTACAATAGCTAAAATTTGGAAACAGCCTAAATGCCCATCAGCAGACTAATGGATTAGAAAACTGTGGTAAATCTACACAATGGAATACTATGCTGCTATAAAAAAGATGGAATTCTTACCATTTGCAGCAGCATGGATGGACCTGGAGAGCATTATGCTAAGTGAAATAAGCCAGTCAGTGAAAGAAAAATACCATTTGACCTCACTCCTTTATGGACAATAAAGAACATACAAACTGTTCAACAAAAATAGATGGAAAGCAGCATCGAATAGACTGTCAAACTACAGGGGTAAGGTAGAGTAGGGTGGGGGTGGGGTAAGAGATCAACTGAAGGACTTGTATGCATGCATAATCACAACCAATAGACACAAGACACTGCGGGGCAGGGGTGAGGGCAAGTGCCGGGGAGGGGGGTAGGAGATGCCGGGGGGAGGTCAGTGGGGGAAAAAAAGGAGACATAGGTACTACTATTTATAATACCTTAAACCAGTGGTTCTCAACCTTTCTAATGCTGCGATCCTTTAATACAGTTCCTCATGTTGTGGTGACCCCCAACCATAAAATTATTTTTGTTGCTACTTCATAACTGTAATCTTGCTACTGTTATGAATTGTAATGTAAATATCTGTCTTTTCCTATGGTCTTAGGTGATGCTGGTAGCGGTTCTCAACCTTTGGGTCGTGACCTATACAGCCCCTAGGTTGAGAACCGCTAGCAGGGTCGCCTAAGACCATCGGAAAACACAGATATTTGCATTACTGATTTATGTTCCTGTGTATTTCCCACTCTGAGTCTCAGATACATGCAGGAAGCCACCGCTTGCTGATACTGTCACAAGAGTGCACCAAGGAACACGGAAGGCCAATGGATCTTGGGCATTAGCAGGGCTGATGCTAAGCACCTCATCTGTTGAGATAGTGGTGGCTCAAGGCAATTCCCTTTTCTGATAATCCTTTTACTGTTTACCAAACTTTACCTTTGATATGCCTGCATGCATTGCTAAAGGGAAAATGTGTATTCAAGTAAATAAATAGCGGACCAGGTCAGAAATCGGTGTGCCTCTTCAAGAAAGAGGTCTCTACCTGGCCCCCCATGCCTTCTAAATTCATATTTCTTGTATAGCATTTTCATTTGTGTGTTGGCCCCTCCTTCAGATCCTGAACCCCGCTGTGAAGGTCGTGGCAGATATAGACCAGAAATAGCATATTACTACTAGTATTTCCTAGAACTGCAGTAACTACTTACTAGTTTTATAACTTTTAGTAACTTAGTCTTCTTGATCTTTAGTTTCCTTATCTGTCAAATATGAATATTCCCATCTACCTGGTACACTAACACTTACCTGGTAAAAAATACTTGCTCAGTAAATGGTAGTTGCTATCACCATCATCAACAAGGTACCCGGAGTGTCCCCTATACCAGCCACTTATGACAGCTACCCTGTCTTTAAAACCTCAATTCTTTTCCAACATGAAATAAAAAGCATATTGAATAAAAATTGTCCTGTGACAGTCTTGTGTATCACAAGTGTAAATTATTTGTTCATTTGCTTTCTAAGAAATAGATTCTCACTACATTTGTTAGCTGTTGTAATTCATATTTGTGAGTCAGTGTGTGTGTGTGTGTGTGTGTGTGTGTGTGTGTGTGTTGGTTTTATGAGTTATTTAATCAAGAGTGTCTGAATTGAAGGTCATTAATACTGCATTTATTGAGATGATGGTATTATTTTACTCTGCAGAGCAATTGTCTGTTTTGCAGATGCATTTATTCAGAATATGAGTCCTGCTTACTTCATAATTAAGCACCTAAGTGGGCTTTCAATTCTTTATATCACATTGTTTAATGTAGCTTTATGAGGAGGAAAAAAAAGAGAAACCTGGAAATAAAACAACAGTAAGCAAATGAGACAAATAAGCACTGGTGAATCATGGAATGTTAGCCTAAAGAAAACATAGTAATTATCAAAACTAGCTACAGAGGAGAAAAAAATGAAATCTTTAAAAAAATGAAGAGTATTTTTTCCAATCAAAGCAGGCTTAAAACACAGGGTTTCTGATGTTGAATATAACGCTCTTCCCCCTACCTAGTCTCCTTGTTAAAAGTATGAAACAGAGCAGTATTGAGGTTTCTGCAATGGGATTATTCATGAGAGCACTTAAGCCCACTTCAAATTTCAGAAAAAATGAATAGAGGAGAGCACCATGGGAAAATGGACATGGGAAAATTGGAGTGGAGATAGGGTGCATTCATACTTTACATTGTGAGCAGCTGGCCTTGGCTTATTGATTTTGAAGATTGGGGGAGGAGTGGAAACCTCACTGTATGATCTCCCCCAGAATATAAATTATGGAGTTTAATTTAAAACATGAAAAAGTAAACTTTGAATGCACATTAAAACAATTCTAGCAACCTATGACTTTTATTTCATTTTTATCAAATTTTTAGTTATTTTGTGTGTGTCCCCTGAAGTTGGAAAAATATGCACTAAATACGGATTGCAAATAATCTTTCCCTTTCATTCTCACTGGACTACACAATAATACTATGATAGTTGTGGTGTATGTGGGTATAATAGAATTAGTAAACCAATTACAATCCCTGGTATAGTCTGAGGATAGATTTTTTATCTTAAATGGTCAGTATTGAAGATTTTACTTAGAGGTATCTACCTATCATCTATCTAAGCCTAAGCAATCATATATATATATATATATATATATATATATATATATATATATATATATATATATATACTGAATGGCCAGATTATTATGATCTCTGAACACATAATAATCTGGCCACTCAGTGTGTGTGTGTGTATATATATATATTAGAGGCCCGGTGCATAAATTTGTGCATGGGTGGGGTCTGGCCAGCCTGGCCAGGGGGAGGGGACATGGATGGTCGGCCGGCCTGCCTGCTGGTCGAACACCTGGTCGAGGGGGAAATTTGCATATTACCCTTTTATTATATAAGATATACATTGAGTGGCCAGATTATTATGTGTTCAGAGATAATAATCTGGCCACTCAGTGTATATGCCTAAGCAACCGAACAACCGGTTGACCTGTTGCTATAACATGCACTGACCACTAGGGAGCAGGCACTCAATGCAGGAGGTGCCCCCCAGTGGTCATTGCACTCCCACAGCAGGAGTGTCACTCAGCTGACCTACAGGTGCCAGACACAGGGCTCATGGCTGGCCAACACAGCCTGGAGACTGCAGCGGAATGGCAGTGAGCCTATTGAGCAGCGGCAGTGGCAGGTGAAGTGGGGCCAGGATGAGCAGGAGTGGCAGGCAAGAGCGGCAGGCAGGAGCGGCACCCAGCATTGCACTGCCAGTTTTGGCCAGATCCCCACAGGCCACGCCAAGAGACCCCACCGGGGCTCTAACTGAAAGCTTAAAATTTAAAGCAAGTTCAGTCTTTGCTTGCTTGTTATATCTTCCTTTCCCTGAGAATGAGCTCTAATGTTTACTAGATGACTGATCAATTGTGATGATATCTAAGTTATCACTGCAATGTAAGAAAAAAGTAGAAAATGGAAGAGAAATTTTGTGGATGAGCTGGGAGGGAAATGTCTTTCTAGTGTATTACAGTTTTGCTAGTCATGACATGACGGCATTGTAGACCATGGCATATAGAGGAATCTGTTTACTTACTCTAGGAAAAAATAGTTTTTTTTTAATTCTTTATTGTTTAAAATATTACATATAGTATTACATATGTCTCCTTTTTCCTCCTTTGACCTCTCCCTGGCAAACCCCCATCCGCCAGAACATGTCTGCATCCCCTTAGTGTCTGTGATTATTGGTTATACGTATACGCATGCATACAACGCCTTTGGTTGATCTTTTAACACCCCCCCTCCCCTATCTTCCCCCTGAAGTTTTACAGTCTATGTGATGCTTCTTGGTCTATGGATCTGTTTTTGTTCATCAGTTTATATTGTTCATTATATTCCACAAATGAGGGAGTACATGTGATATTTATCTTTCTCTGAGTGACTTATTTTGCTTAGCAAATGCTCTCCAGGTCAATCCATACTGTTGTGAATGCTAAGAGTTCCTTCTTTTTTACAGTAGCATAGTATTTCACTGTGTAGATGTACCACAATTTTTAATCCACTCATCTGCAGATGGGCATTTAGGCTATTTCCAAATCTTAGCTATTGCAAATTGTACTGCTATGAACATATGGGTGCATATATCCTTTCTGATTGGTGTTTCTGATTTCTTGAGATATATTCATAGAAGTGAGATTACTGGGTCAAATGGGAGTTCCATTTTTAATTTTTTGAGAAAATTCTACACTGTTTACCTCAGTGACTGCACCAGTCTGCATTCCCACCAGCAGTGCAGGAGAGTTCCTTTTTTCCACATCCTCGCCATCACTTGTCATTTGTTGATTTGTTGATGATAGCCATCCTGACAGGTGTGAGATGATATTTCTTTGTGGTTTTGATTTGCATCTTGCAGATGATTAATGACTTTGAGAATGATTTCATATTGGCCTTCTGTATGTCCACTTTAGAAAAGTTTCTATTTATGTCCTTTGTCCATTTTTTGATTGGATTCTTTATCTTCCATTTGTTAAGATGTATGAGTTCCCTTTAAATTTTGGAGATTAGGCAGAAATGAAAGAGGCGAAATAAAAATAGACCCCATGGAAATACAAAGGACTGTTAAAAAATACTATGAACAACTCTATTCCAACAACTAGACAACCTAGAGAAAATGGACATATTCCTAGAAAAATACAACCTTCTAAAACTCAATCAGGAAGAATCTAAAAATCTCAATAAGCCAATAACTATGGAGGAAATCAAAGCAGTGATCAAAAAGCATCTAGCTACAAAAGCCGAGGGCCAGACAGCCTCACAGGGGAGGGAGTTTTACCAAACATTTAAAGAAGAACTAAAACCTGTCCTACTCAGACTATTCCAAAAAATTCAAGAGGAAGGAACACTTCCAAGCTCATTCTATGAAGCCAGCATTACCCTAATACCAAAACCAGATGAAGACAACAAAATGAAATAGAATTACAGGCCAATATCCCTCATGAACATAGATGCCAAAATCTTCAACAAAATTCTAGCAAATTGGATCCAGCAGTACATCAGAAAAAGCGTACACCATGACCAAGTAGGATTTATCCCAGGGATGCAAGGATGGTACAATATCCACAAATCAATAAACGTGATACATCACATAAACAAATTGAGAGATAAAAATCACATAGTCATATCAATTGATGCAGAAAAGGCATTTGACAAAATCCAACACCCTTTGTTGATAAAAACCCTCAGCAAAATGGGAATAGAGAGATCATACCTCAACATAATAAAAGCCTTATATGACAAACCTACAGCCAACATCATACTCAATAGGGAAAAACGAAAACCATTTCACCTAAGAACAGGAATGAGACAGGGATGCCCACTTTCACCACTCTTGTTCCACATAGTACTGGAAGTGCCAGCCATAACAATTAGACAAGAAGAAGAAATAAAAGGCATCCAAATTAGAAAAGAAGACGTAAAACTGTCATTATTCACAGATGACATGATACTGTAAGTAGAAAACCCTAAAGAAAATTATTAGACTTAATAAATGAATTTGGCAACGTAACAGGATACAAAAGTAAAGCCAAGAAATCTAGGGCATTTTTATACACCAATAATGAACTTACAGAAAGAGAGACTAAAAAAACAATCTCATTTACCATTGCACCAAAAAAATTAAGATACCTAGGAATTAACCTAACTAAGGAGGTAAAAGACCTGTACTCAGAAAAGTACAGGACACTCAAAAAATAGTCTGAGTAGGACAGGTTTTATTTCTTCTATAAACAGATAGAAGAACATACTGTGTTCATGGATTGGTAGAATCAACATCATTAAAATGTCCATACTACCCAAAGCATCTATAGATTCAATGCACTCCCCATTAAAATACCGTGGCATATTTCACAGAACCAGAACAAACTCTCCAAAAATTCATATGGAATAAAAATAGACCCTGAATAGCTTCAGCAATTCTGAGAAAGAATAACAAAGTTGGAAGGATCACAATACCAGAAAGCAAGCTGTATTACAAAGCCATTGTCCTCAAAACTGTCTGGTACTGGCACAAGAACAGATATATAGACCAATGCAATAGAATTGAAAACCCAGAAATCAACCCAGACCACTATACTCAATTAATATTTGACAAAGAAGGCAAGAACATACAATGGAGTCAAAACAGTCTCTTCAATAAATGGTGTTGGGAAAATTAGACAGATACATGCAAAAAAATGAAACTAGACCATCAACTTACACCATACACAAAAATAAATGCAAAATGGATAAAAGACTTAAACATAAGATGGGAAACCATAAAAATACTAGTAGAATACAATGCTGTTATAAAAAAGGAAGGAATTCTTACCAATTTCTACAGCATGGATGGAACTGGAGAGCATTATGCTAAGTGAAATAAGCCAGTCAGAGAATGATAAATATCACATGATCTCACTCATTTATGGAACATAAACTGATGAACAAAAGCAGATCCAGAGACAGAGAAACATCGATCAGACCATCAAACCTCAGAGGGAAGGTAGGGGAGGGTGGAGGTAAGGAGGAGAGATCAACCAAAGGACTTGTATGAATGCATATAATTGTAACCAATGGACACAAACACCAGGGGGTGAGGGCATGAGTGGGGGGTAGGGGGCAATGGGGGGTTAAGGACACATATGTAATACCTTAGTCAATAAATATAAAAAATAAAATAAATTAAAAAATTGACAGATATGTTCTCCCATGCGGTGGGCTTTCTTGTCGTTTTGTTGATGGTTTCTTTTGCTGTGCAGAGCTTTTTATTTTGATGTAGCCCCATTTGTTTATTTTCTCCTTAGTTTCCATTGTTCAAAGAACTGTATCGGTAAAGATATTGCTAGGACATATGTCTGATATTTTTGCTGTCCATAGAGTCTTCTAATATTTTTATGGTTTCCTGTATTACATTTAAGTCCTTTATCCATTTTGAGTTATTTTTGTGTACGGTGTAAGTTGGTGGTCTAGTTTCATTTTTTTGCATGTATCTGTCCAATTTCCCCAACACCATTTATTGAAGAGACTGTCTTGACTCCATTGTATGTTCATGCCTCCTTTTTCAAATATTAATTGAGCATAGTAGTTTGGGTCAATATCTGGGTTCTCTAATCTATTCCATTGGTCTATATGTCTGTTCCTGTGCCAGTACCAGGCTGTTTTGAGAACAGTGGCTTTGTAATACAGCTAGAAATCTGGTATTGAGATCCCACCTACTTTGTTCTTCTTTCTCAGGATTGCTGGTGCTATTTGGGTTTTTTTTTTTATTCCAGATGAATTTTTGGAAAGTTCTTTCTAGGTCTGTGAAATATGCCGTTAGTATTTTAATGGGGAGTGCATTGAATCTATAGATTGCTTTGGGTAGTATGGACATTTTAATGATGTTGATTCTACCAATCAATGAACATGGTATGTTCTTCCATCTGTTTACGTCTTCCTCTATCTCTTTTTTTTTTAGCATCCTGACATTTTCTGAGTACAGGTCTTTGTCTCCTTGGTTAAGTTTATTCCTAGGTATCTTAGTTTTTTTTGGTGCGATGGTAAATGGGATTGCTTTTTTAGTCTCTCTTTCTGTAAGTTCACTATTGGTGTATAGAAATGCCATCAATTTCTTGACGTTAATTTTGTATCCTGCTACATTGCCGAATTCATTTATTAAGTCTAATAGTTTTTTGATGGAGTATTTCGGTTTTTTTATATACAATATCATGTCATCTGCAAATAAAGACAGCTTTACTTCTTTTCCAATTTGGATGCCTTTTATTTCGTCTTCTTGTCTAATTGCAATGGATAATACTTCCAGTACTATGTTGAACAGGAGTGGTGAGAGTGGGCATCCCTGTCTTGTTCCTGTTCTTAGGAGAAATGGTTTTAGTTTTTGCCCATTGAGTATGATGTTGGCTGTGGGTTTATAATATATGGCTTTTATTATGTTGAGGTATGATCCTTCTATTCCCACCTTTCTGAGAGTTTTTATCAAGAAAGGGTGTTGGGTTTTGCCAAATGCCTTTTCTGCATCAATTGATATGACTATGTGATTTTTATCTCTCAATTTGTTTATGTGATGTATCACATTTATTGATTTGTGGATATTGTACCATCCTTGCATTCCTGGGATAAATCCTACTTGGTCAGGGTGTATGATCTTTCTGATGTACTACTGGATCCGATTTGGTAGAATTTTGTTGAGGATTTTGGCATCAATGTTCATGGGGGATATTGGCCAGTAATTCTCTTTCATTGTGTTGTCTTTATATGATTTTGGTAATAGGGTGATGCTGGCTTTATAGAATGAGCTTGGAAGTGTTATTTCCTCTTGAATTTTTTGGAATAGTCTGAGGAGGATAGGTTTTAGTTCTTCTGTGAATGTTTGGTAAAACTCCCCTGTGAAGCCGTCTGGCCCCGGGCTTTTGTTTGCTGGAAGCTTTTTGATGACTGCTTCAATTTCTTCCATAGTTATTGGCCGGTTGAGATGTTTAGATTCTTCCTGATTGAGTTTGTTTGGAAGGTTGTATTTTTCTAGGAATATGTCCATTTCCTCCAGGTTGTCTTGTTTTTGGAATAGAGTTGTTCATAGTATTTTTTTTTATCAATCCTTTGTGTTTCTGTGGGGTCTGTTGTTATTTCTCCTCTTTCATTTCTGATTTTAATTATTTGGGTCCTCTCTCTTTGCTTCTTGCTGAGCCTGGCTAGAGGTTCATCAATCTTGTTTATCCTTTCAAAGAACCAGTTCTTGGTTTTGTTAATCTTTTGTATTGTTTTTTTTGGTCTCTCTGTCATTTATCTCCGCTCTGATCTTTATTATTTCCTTCCTTCTCCTTACACTGGGCTTTTCTTGTTGGTCTCTTTCTAACTCTATGAGTTGTAGGGTTAGGTAATTTATTACCATTGTTTCTTGTTTTTGCAGAAGGCTTGTAGAGCTATGAACTCCCCTCTCAAGACTGCTTTTGCTGTGTCCCATAGATTTTAGATTGTTGTGCTTTCATTGCCATTTGTTGCCATGATGTTTTTTATTTCTTCTTTGATCTCTCTGGTAACCCAGTCATTGTTTAATAGCATGCTGTTTAGTCTTCATGTGTTTGATTTTTTTGCATTGTTTTTATTGTACTTGATTTCCAGTTTTATGCCACTGTGATCTGAGAAGATGCTTGGTATGATTTCTATCTTCTTGAATTTGAAGAGACTTTGCCTGTGACCCACTATATGGTCTATCTTTGAAAATGACCCATGTGAATTTGAGAAGAATGTATATTCTGTGGCTTTGGGGTGAAATGTTCTGAAGATGTCAATTAATTCCATCTGGTCTAGTGAGTCATTTAGGATTGGTGTTTCTTTGCTGATTTTTTATTTAGAGGATTTGTCCAATGGTGATAGTGGGGTATTAAAGTCTCCTACTATGATTGTATTGCAGTTAATCTCTCCCTTGATATCCTCCAGAAGTTTTTTTTTATGTATTTGGTTGCTCCTGTATTGGGTGCATATATGTCTACCAGAGTTATTTCTTCCTTTTGGATTGCTCCCTTTAGTATTATGAATTGGCCTTCTTTATCTTTTTTTATGTCCTTCACTTTGAGATCTAATTTGTCAGATATAAGTATTGCTACCCCCACTTTTTTTTCATTTCCATGCTCCTGAAAAACCTTTTCCATCCCTTTACCCTAAGTCTGTGTGCATCTTTTTTTCTGATATGGGTTTCTTGTAGACAGCAGATATACATGTCATGTTTTCTTATCCAATCCATTACCCTATGTCTTTTGATTGGGGCATTTAATCCATTTACATTTAAAGTTATTGATAGGTACTTGTTTGTCATCATTTTTATTCTTTACCTCTGTGTTCCTTCTTCTCTTCCTTTTTTTTTTTTTTTTTTTTTTTTTTTTTTTTTACAGCAGACCCTTTAGCATTTCTTGCATTGCTGGTTTGGTGGTAATAAACTGCCTTAGTCTTTTTTTGTCTGTTAAGCTCATGATTTCACCTTCAATTTTGATTGATAGCCTTGCTGGGCACAGTATTCTTGGATTCAGACCCTTCCTGTGCATGACTTTGTATATTTCATTCCATTCCCTTCTGGCCTGGTGTGTTTCTGTTGAGAAATCAGTTGCTAGTCTGATGGGGGATCCTTTGTAGGTAACTTTTTGTCTCTCTCTAGCCACTTTTAAGATTCTTACTTTGTCGTTGGTGTTTGCCTATTTAATTATAATGTGCCTTGGCGTCAGTCTTTTGGGGTTCATTTTGCTTGGGACTCTGCGAGCTTCTTTGATTTGTGTGGCTATTTTCTTCCCTATATCAGGGAATTTTTCTGTCATTATTTCTTCAAACAGGATTTCTATTTCTTGCTCAGTTTCCTCTCCTTCTGGCACCCCTATTATGCAGATGCTGTTTTGTTTTGTGTTGTCCTAAAGTTCCCTTAGGATTTCCTCCTACTTTTTAATTTTTTTTTCTAGAAGCTGCTCTATTTGGATTTTTTTTCCTACCTTGTCTTCTAGCTCACTGATGCGTTCCTCTGCTTCTTATACTCTAGTCTTGATGCTTTCTATTGAGTTCTTTACAGCAGCGATGTCATTTTTCATTTCTTCTTGGTTCTTCTTAATTTCCTCTTCGTTCTTACACATACTCTCGAATTTATCTTCCATTCTTTTCATCCACCGTATGACCCTTTCTCTGAATTCTTTCTCTGACAGGTTGCTTACCTCCATTTCATTTACTTCCTTTACTGGTGATGCCTGTTTTTCTTTCATATGCGGGCTGTTTCTTTGTCTCCCCATGATCTCTCTTCTCTGGGTATCTGGCTATGTAGTTCTTTCTCTCCTGCATTGATTTAAAGTCACAAAATACAACACAACAAGATACAACACACAGGGCACTGAACACAAATGTATTCATGATATTAATAACCCCAAATAAAGGTGACCACCAGAGAAAGGCGAATTAGAGGATAGGAGAGAAAGGCGAAGAGGAAAAAATGAAGAGCAAAAATGAAATTGGGAAAAGGAAAAAATGTAAGAGAGAAAAGAAAGAGAATAAGAAAGAAGAGGGGAAAAAACTATATATATGGGGAGAAAACTTCAATAGAACAGCCACTAATTCCAACACATGTCACCAACAAGTACCTGGAGATGAATGCAAACTATACCCAACAACTAATATCAAGTGAGGCGAGGGAAAACAGAA
Source organism: Ia io (assembly GCA_025583905.1). NCBI lineage: Eukaryota > Metazoa > Chordata > Mammalia > Chiroptera > Vespertilionidae > Ia > Ia io. The sequence goes on along the minus strand of JAJQQW010000001.1, from coordinate 33,743,907 downwards.
GCAAAAAAACAAACAAACAAACAAAACAAAAAGCAAAAGCAAAACAATCTCACAAACAAGCATAAAAATATCGATATAATCAATTATCAAGCAAACAACAACAAAAGAACAGAGAGAAAAAAATATTGGATAGTGAAGAAAGAGAAGAGAGAGGTGTGTATGGACATGGAGCAGGGGATTGGAAATTAGATATATAATTAGGGTGAAATTTTATCAGGGTGTAAAAAGAAGGAATAGGGAAGATCTAAAGCAGGAATAGGGTAAGGGAAACAGGACAACAAAAGGGGAAAAGTGAGGAAGAGAGTTGGCATAAAGGTAAAGTTGAGGTAGAGTAAAATGATGCTAAAGGAAAGATGAAAATAGAATGTAGAACACTAATCCCAAATTAAAATAAAGAGAAAATAAAATGACACTTTAAAAAAAAATGTAAAATAGTAGTAGTAATAATACTGACTGAAAAAAAATGTAATAATTAAAAAGATATAATCAAGTGAGGAAAAAAGAAAAAGAATAGTTTAAATAAAAGATGAAAAAAATAAAAAGAAATGTGCAGTAGTGAAGGTCATTCACTTCCTCTACTGTTCTGTTTGGCATGCCTGTTTCCTAGTCAGGAAAGTATTGAAGTTCCCTGTGTTCCACTGCTCCTCAGGGCTGTAGGCCACAATCCTGATTTTCAAGAAGGCAGTAAGTCTTTATTTCTTATATTCCTTTATTTGTGTTTACACAAGAGTCAATTTGTGATTCAACCCCTGGGTGGCAGTGTTTCTGGATTGACCGCGGGGTTTATAGGTCCTCTCTAGCTAGTGTTTAGATTTGTTTTTCCTGTGGCACTTAATACCGGTTTGGGGGAGTGGGTTGCCTCTGAGCTTGTTCTCTGATGGTTATTCCCACTCTGATCCCCAGATTCCAGAAAAACAACTTTCCTCTGCAGTCTGTTAGAGTGCCCCCAATTGGGTGATCCTATGTATTGGCTTAGTAAACAGAAGCAAGGATTTAAAGAGGAAAAAAAAAAAGTCAGAGTAAGTGTGCGAACTCTGGGGCTGCGCATAAGTCTGTGCAGTCTTTTTTCCCTTTGGGTCTAAGCAGCAGGCACACTTTTAAAATTCTTAGGCTGTACTTTTGTGCCCAGATCAAAATGGGTTGCTTTTTAGAGTTCCCTTCTGTTAGCAGGTCTGTGGACCCCCTTCCACATTCATGGATCACGCTACCCCAACAGCCACAGATTTTTCTAGGTGAAGACTTCCCCAGTTCCTCCAGCTCCTGCTGTGTGCGTTTCTCTCTCCTGCCAGGACCACAGACCTCACCTTATCCCAGGCGAAATCTGACCTTTCCATGGGGGAGTGTAGAGCTCCTCTGAATCCTTGTGCTTGTGACATTTGGGAACCGGCGTTCTTGGGTTCGCAGCTGTTAGGTGGGTGCCATAGTTGTAGATTTCCTGGGCTTTTCAAGCTTCCAATAACATCCACTTTCCCCTTCAAGATGGCACAGCCTCCGCGTCCGAGCTGGTCACTCTGGGCAGGAACCCAGCAGCAGTGGGGGCTGCCTGGTCAGGGGAGCCCCGTCCAGCAGTCCCCCACCATCTCCTGGAGTAAAGCTTTCCCTCAACTCACCAACAAACACTCCCTGTGCGACCACACACTCTCCCTTTGTTTTCTCATTCACACACTATCTTGCAGTCTGCCTTCCCATAGGCAGCCATCTTCTTTCTCCCCAAAGCAAGTCACTTTATGTCCAAGGCAGATTCAAGGAGTAAGTGTGAATAGGGAGGTATAGTTCTTTAGGAATCTCAGTATAATTGACTTTCACAATCAATTAAATGGCTCCTTAATGACTACTCACAAGGGGCATGCAGGAAGCAGATGCAATGGCAGGCCCCACAGACAGTTTCCTAAAATGCAGTGAAGAAATGGGCCCAGGTCAGCTAGGGTTTTGCGGATGTGGCAGACCACCCACATCTACACAGCATCACCCTCCATCATGTGCAGGTGTCAGTCCTCCACCCTATAAGTCTCTTAGCAATTCTGGACGCCCGCTTGAGAGGTGAGGTAGAGGGTATCCAAGAAAGGTGTTGGATTTTGTCAAATGCTTTTTCTGCATCAATTGATATGATTATGTGATTCTTATCTCTCAGTTGGTTTATGTGATGTATCACATTTATTGATTTGTGAATTTTGTACCATCCTTGCAGCCCTGGAATAAATCCCATTTGGTCATGGTGTATTACCTTTCTAATGTATTGCTGAATCTGATTTTCTAGAATTTTCTTGAGGATTTTAGCATCTATGATCATTAGAGAAATTGGCCTGTAATTCTCTTTCTTTGTAGTGTCTTTATCTGGTTTTGGGATTAAGGTAATGCTGGTTTCATAAAACTAGCTTGGAAGTGTGCCTTACTCTTGAATTTTTTGGAATAATATGAGGAGGATCGGTGTTATTTCTTCTTTGAATATTCGGTAAAACTCCCATGTGAAGCCATCTGACCCAGGGCTTTTGTTTGCTAGAAGTTTTTTTTATATTTTATAGAGGCCTGGTGCACAAAATTCGTGCATGGGGATGGGGGGGGTTGTGTCCCTCAGCCCAGGCTGCACCCTCTCCAATCTGGGACCCCTCGAGGGATGTCCAACTGTCTGTTTAGGCCCGATCCCGTTAGGTTTGAGCCTAAACGGGCATTCAGACATCCCTCTCACAATCCAGGACTGCTGGCTCCCAACTGCTTGCTTGCCTGCCTTCCTGATTGTTCCTAACCGCTTCTGCCTGCCAGCCTGATCACCCCCTAACTACTCCCCAGCCAGCCTGATTGATGCCTAACTGCTCCCCTGCCAGCTTGGACACCCCTAACTGCCCTACCCTGCAGGCCTGGTCACCCCTAACTGCCCTCCCCTGCAGGCCTCGTCCCCTCCAACTGCCCTTCCCTGCAGGCCCAGTTGCTCCCAACTTCCCTTCTCTGCCAGCCTGGTCACCCCTAACTGCCCTCCCCTGCAAGCTTGAGTGCCCCCAACTGCCCTCCCTTGCTGGCCTGGTCCCTCCAACTTCCCTCCCCTGGTTGCCTACTTGTGGCCATCTTGTGTCCACATGGAGGCAGCCATCTTTGACCACATGGGGCAGCCATCTTGTGTGTTGGAGTGATTGTCAATTTGCATATTACTCTTTTATTAGATAGGATAGAGGCCTGGTGCACGGGTGGGGCCAGCTGGTTTGCCCTGAAGGGTATCCCGGATCAGGATGGGGGTTCCCTTGGGCATGGGGTGGCCTGGGTGAGGGGCCTGTGGTGGTTTGCAGGCTGGCCATGTCCCCCGGCAACCCAAGTGGAGGCCCTGGTATCTGGGATTTATTTATCTTCTATAATTGCAACTTTGTAGCCTTGAGTGGAGACCAAGGCAGGCCAGGGTGTGCGGAAAGCTTGGCTTCCTCCATCGCTGGGGGCAACTCAAGCCTCCTGTTCTCTCCAGCTCTGTGTCCACAGCCATTTTTGTTGGGATTTATTTATCTTCTATAATTGAAACTTTGTAGCCTTGAGTGGAGTCCTGGGCCAGCTAGGGTGTGCAGAAAGCTTGGCTTCCTCCATTGCCGGGAAACCCAAGCCTCCCTCCTGCTCTCTCTGTGGCTGCAGCCATCTTGGTTGGGTTAATTTGCATACTGTCTCCTGATTGGCTAGTGGGTGTGGCTTGTGGGTGTAGCAGAGTGATGTTTAATTTGCATATTACTCTTTTATTAGATAGGATTACTGCTTCAGTTTCCTCCATAGGTATTGGCCTATTCAGATTTTTTTATTCTCCCTGATTGAGTTTTGGAAGGTCGTATTATTTTTAGGAATATGTCCATTTCTTCTATGTTGACCAGTTGTTGGAATAGAGTTGTTCATAGAATTTTTTAACAATCCTTTGCATTTCTGTGGGGTCTGTTGTTACTTTGCCTCTTTCATTTCTGAATTTATTTAATTGGGCCCCCTCTGTTTGTTTCTTGGTGAGCCTAGCTAGTGGTTCATCAATCTTGTTTACCCTTTCAATGTACCACCTCTTGGTTTTATTGATGTTTTTTATTGTGGGTTTTTTTTTTTTGGTCTGTATGTCATTTATTTCCCCTCTGTTTTTTATTATGTCCTTCCTTCTGCTCACTGTGGTCTTTTCTTGTTGCCTTCTTTCTAATTCTTTAAGTTGTAGAGTTAGATAATTTACTACCATTTTTTCTTGTTTTTTTGTGGTAGGCCTGTAGAGCTATGAACTTCCCTCTCAGGACTGCTTTCATTCTGTTCCATAGATTTTGGATTGTTGTGCTTTCATTGTCATTTGTTTCCAGGATATTTTTAATTTCTTCTTTGATCTCTTTTATAACCCAGTCATTGAATAATAGCATGCTATTTAGTCTCCAAGTGTTTGAGTTTTTTTGATTGTGTTTATTGTAGTTGATTTCTAGTATTATGCCATTGTGATCTGAGAAGATGCTTGATATGATTTCAATCTTCTTGAATTTGAAGAGACTTTGCCTGTGTCCCAATATGTGGTCTATCTTTGAAAATGTCCTGAGTGCACATGAGAAGAATGCATATTCTGTAGCTTAGGGTTGAAAAGTTCTGAAGATGTCAATTAAGTCCATCTGATCTAGTGAGTCATTTAAGATTGCTATTTATTTGTTGATTTTTGTCTAGACGTTTAATCCAGTGATGTCAATGGGGTATTAAAGTCTCCTACTATGATTGTATTGCTGTTGACCTCTCCCTTGATATCTTCCAAAGTTATTTTTATGTATTTGGGTGCTCCTGCATTGGGTGCATATATGTTCATCAGGGTTATATACTCTTATTGATTGATCCCTTTAGTATTATGAAGTGGCCTTCCTTATCTCTTGTTATGGCCTTCACTTTGAGGTCTATTTGGTCAGATATAAGTATTGCTACCCTAATACTTTTTCATTTCCATTTGCTTGAAAAATATCTTCCCACCCCTTCACTTTCAGTCTGTGTGAGTCCCTTGTTCTGAGGTGGGTCGCTTGTAGACAGCATATATATGGGTCATGTTCTCTTACCCATTTAGCCACTCATTGTCTTTTGATTGGAGCATTTAGTCCATTTATGTTTAAGGTTATTATTGATAGGTAGTTGTTTCTTGTCATTTTTATTCTTTATGCCTGTGTTCCTTCTTCCCAATCTATTTCTGCTTTTTACAACAGTCCCTTTAGCATTTCTTCCATTGCTGTCTTGGTAGTGATAAATTCCCTGAGGCTTTTTTTGTCTGTGAAGCTCCTGATTTCCCCTTTAATTTTGAATGATAGCCTTGTTAGAGTATTCTTGGATTAGATTCCTTGCTTTGCATCACTTTGTATACTTCATTCCATTCCTTCTGGCCTGATGTTTTTCTGTTGAGAAATCATTTGATAATCTAATGAGAGATCCCTTGTAGGACTCTCTCTCTTTCTCTCTCTCTCTCTCTCTCTCTCTCTCTCTCTCTCTCTCTCTTTCTGTCTCTCTCTTTCTCTCTGTCTCTCTCTGCTTTTAAGTTTCTTTCTTTGTTGTTAACATTTGCCATTGTAATTATGATGTATTTGGTGTGGGTCTTTTTAGGTTCATCTTGTTTGGGACTCTCTGTGCTTTTGTGACTTTTTTTCTACTCCAATTCAGGGAAGTTTTCTGTCATTATTTCTTCAAATAGGTTTTCTAATCCTTGCTACTCTTCTTGTAGTTCTGGCTCCCCTATTATATGTATGTTACTCCATTTCATGTTGTCCCAAAGCCCCCCTGGCTCTCCTCATGCTTTCTAATATTTTTCTCCAATTTCTGTTCAGATTGGGTGTGTTTCTCTGCCCTGTCTTCTAACTCACTAATTCAGTCTCCACTTCTAGTCTAGAGTTGAAACCTTACATTGTGTTTTTTTATTGTAGCTATATGATTCTTGATTTCCTCTTGATTTTTACATAAGTTGTTGATTTTCTCATCCAGCTTGTTTAGGAACTGTATGTCCCTTACTCTGAATTCTTTTTCTGACATATTGCATACCTCTATTTAATTTAATTCATTTTCTGGCGATTCCTCCTTTTCTTTCCTTAGGGGGTTGTTTCTCTGTCTTCCCATTTTTTGCTCTCACCTAAGGGTAAAGGTGTGGAGTCACACGGGGCCTGTGGCTGAAGTGGTAGGCTTGGCAGGAGGATCACGCACCCTGAGACTCACCAGGGGGCCCATTCACTGGGATGCACAGGCCTAAGTGGCAGTTGAGCAGGAGAGTCATACACCCTGAGTGTCACTGGTGGGCCCAGGTGCCAGGACTTGAGGTGTCTGTGGCTGACAAGGCAGTTTGTTGGGAGAGGAGTGCACTCCAAGACTCAAGGAGGCTAGAGTCCCAGTGTCTGTGGGTCTGCAGATGAGGTAGTAATTTCTTCAGCCCGAGTGGCTGTAGGTTCCAATATGGAGTCTGAGGCCAGTCTGGGTGGTGGTGAGGCTAGGATCCCAGTCACAGCAGCTCTCCCCTTCAAGATGTCATGGTTGCTGTACCAGAGCCAGCAGCCCCAGGTGTGCTTCCAGTGTTATCAGGGGCTCCCCATCTATGAGAGTCTGGTCTGCTGGCTCCCAAGACTCCTGCAGGGTCCAACTGTCCCTCACTCACACACACAAATCACACACATCCACACACTGCCCTTTTGTTCCCTCCCTCCCTCACACTCTCCGCTTCACTGCTGCCCTGCTGACCACCATCTTGATTTTCCCAAAATAGGTTTTTTAAGGAAATTTACTTTTAAACAACATAAGCTCAGTTTTATCCTATCATTTCTGTGATTATAGTGAAGATTGGCTACTGAGAAATAATTAGACCTCTCAAATCCTTGATGGAGCTCTAATTTACTGTGAAATGCAGTTATTTTTCCAAGCCACATATTTTACATTAATAACTACATTCACTGCTATGGTAACATATTATTTTGGCCTACACAGAATTGCTTTATGTGATGGAATTTGTCCCAAGTCCTATATTCTTAAAAAAGTAATCACTTAAAAAGGAACCTCTAGCAGTTTGTTGCTATTGAATAATGAATACGTTCTCTCCAAAAGAAGCTAAGTCATTAAAAAGTTACTCGTATAATCATTCATAACTTGGACATTTATAACATTGTTATGATTATAATGTTATCTAGCTCTATTTACATTATTGGAACAATAGGAACAACAAAGTGTAAAAAAGTTGGATCTCTATGTGCTTGTTACATTCAATAAGCAATTTACAAATTAAGACATACTTTTGTCCCCATGATGCTCAATGCTATTTTTTACTTATTTATTTTTCTTTTTTAGATTTTATTATTGAAAGTACTACAAATTTACCTTTTTTTCTCCCATTGACACCCTACAATTGCTCCAGCGCCCTCCTCAGGCCTTCCCTAAAGTATTGTTTCTCTATGGGCTATGCATATATGCATACAAGAACTTTGGTCAATCTCTTACCACCCCCCACCTTTCCTCTGAGATTTATCAGTTTGTTTTATGCCTCCACCCCATCTGCTCTATCTTATTCTTCAGTTTATTTTGCTCATTAGATTCCACATATAAGTGAGATCATGTGATATTTTCTTTCTCTGATTGGCTTAATTCTCTTAGCATGAAACTCTTTAGGTCCCTCCATGCTGTCTCAAACGGTAAGAGATCCTTTTTTACAGCTGCATAGTATTCCATCATGTAAATGTACCACAACTTTTAAAAATATCTTTAATGTTGAAAATATTACATATATCCCATGCTCCCCCCCGCATTGACCTCTTGTAACCCACCTCCACCCCTTGACCCAGGCCTTCACCTCCCATTATCTGTGTCTATGGGTTATGCATATATGCATATAAGTTCTTTGATTGATCTCTTCCTACCTATCCACCTTCCCCCGCCTTCCCTCTGAAATTACACAATCTGTTCTATGCTTCTATGTTTGTGGATCTATTTTGTTCATTTATTTTGTCCATTAGGTTCCCCATATGAGTGAGATCATGTGATACTTGTCTTTCTCTGACTGGCTTATACCACAGCTTTTTTTTTTTTTTTATCTATTCATCTACTGATAGGCACTTGGGATGTTTTCAGATCTTAGCTATTGTAAATTTTGCTATGAACATAGGGGTGCATATATTCTTTCTGATTGGTGTTTCAGCTTTCTTAGGATATATTCCTATATGGGGGATCACTGCATCAAATGGCAGTTCTCGCACTGTTTTCTGTAGTAGCTGCACCAATCTGCATTCCCACCAGCAATGTATACAAGAATTTATTTTTCTCCACATCCTTGCTAGCATTTGTTGTTGATTTATTGATGATAGCCATTCCGGCAGGTGTGGGGTGGTACCTTATTGTCAATTTAATTTGCATCTCTCTGATATTTAGTGACGTTGAGCATTTTTTTCATATGTCTCTTGGCCATCTGCATGTCTTATTTGGAGAAGTATCTATTTAGGTCCTCTGCCCTTTTTAATTGGGTTGTTTATCTTACTTTTGTTGAGTTGTATGAGTACCTTGTAATTTTAGAGATTAATCCATTATCAGATATATAATTGGCAAAAATGTTCTCCCATGTAGTGGGTTCCCTTTTCAATTTGATCTTGGTTTCTTTTGCTGTGCAGAAGCTTTTTAGTTTGATGCAGTCATATATATATTTTTTTATTTTTCCTTAGTTTTCTTTGCCCTAGGAAATATATCTGTGAAAATTCTGCTAAGTTCTGATATTTTGCTGCCTACATGTTATTCTAGGATGTTTATAGTTTCATGACTTACATTGAACTCTTATATCCATTTTGAATTTATTCTTGTGTATGGGGTAAATTTGTGGTCTAGTGTCATTCTTTTGTATGTACCTGTCCAATTATTCCACCGCCATTTATTTAAGAGACTATTTTTACTTTATTATAGTCTCTTGCCTCCCTTGTCAAATATTAATTGAGCATAATTGCTTCAGTCAACTTATAGGTTCACTGTTCTGATCTATTGAACTCTATGCCCATTCTTGTGCCAGTACCAAGCTGTTTTGATTACAGTGGTTTTATAGTATAAGTTGATATCTAATATTGTGATCCTTCCAAATATGTTCTGCTGTAGCTATTCATGGTCTCTTTTGCTTCCATATGAATTTTTGGAGCATTTGTTCTAGATCTGTGAAATATACCATTGGTATTTTCGTAGTGATTTTATTGAATCTACAGATTTCTTCAGGTAGAATGGACATTTTAAAAATGTTAATTCTACCAATCCATGAACACGGTATATTTTTCCACTTGTTTATATCTTCCTCTATTTTTTCGATGTCCTGGAGTTTTCTGAGTACAGGTCTTTTACCTCCTTGATTAAGTTTACTCCTAAGTATTTTAATATTTTGTTGCAATGTCAAAGGCATTGTTTTCTTTTTATTTCTTTTTCTAAGAGGTCATTATTGGTGCATAAAAATGCCATCAATTTTTGGGAGCTAATTTTGTGTCCTGCTACACTGCCAAATTCATTTATCAAATCTAGTAGTTTTTTGGTGGAATCTTTAGGGTTTTCTATGTATACCATCATGTCATCTGCAAATAATGACAATTTTACCTCCTCCTTTCAAATTTGGGTGCATTTTATTTTTTTCTTCTTGTTTGATTGCTATGGTTAAGACTTCCAGTACTATTTGAATAAGAGTGGTGAAAATTGACATCCCTGTCTTGTTCCTGTTCTTAGGGGGAATGGTTATGAGAGTGACATTGGTTGTAGGTTTGTCATATATGGCCTTTATTATGTTGAGGTGTGACCCCTCTTTTCCCACTTTGCTGAGAGATTTTATCAAAAATTATATTGGAATTTTCTGAATGCTTTTTCTGTGTCTATTGATATGATCATGTGGTTTTTGTCTTTCAATGTTGTTTATGTGATGTATCACAGTTATTGATTTGTGAATATTGTACCAGCCTTGCATCCCTGGAATAAATCCCACTTGGTCATGATGCATGGTCTTTTTAATATATTGCTGGATCCAATTTGCTAATATTTTGTTGAGTATTTTAGTAGCTATGTTAATCAGGGAAATTGGCCCGTAATTTTCTATTTTTGTAGTGTCTTTATCTGTGTTTGGAATTAGGATAACACTGGCCTTATAAAAAGAGCTTGAAAATGTTCCTTGCTCTTGGATTTTATGGAATAGTTTGAGAAATATGGGTGTTAGTTCTTTGAATATTTGATAAAATTCCCTGGTGAAGCCATCCAGACCAAGGCTTTTGTTTACTGGGAATTTTTTTTTTTACTGCTGCTTAAATTTCTTCAGTTGTTATTGACCTATTCAGGTTTTCTGATTCTTCTTGATTCAGTTTTGGGAGATTGTATTTTTCTAGGAATTTGTCCATTTTGTCCAGTTTGTCCAGCTTGTTGGCATATAGTTGATCATAGTAGTTTCTTACAATCCTTTGTAAGTCTGTGGTGTCAATTGTTACCTCACCTCTTTTGCACCTGATTTTACTTATTTGGGTCCTCTCTTTTTGTCTCTTAATGAATCTGGCTATGTGTTCATCAAGCTTGTTTATCTTTTCAAAGAATCAGCTCTTGGATTCATTGATCTTTTGTATTTTTTAGTCTCTATATCATTTATTTCTGCTCTGATCTTTATTATTTCCTTCCTTCTACATACTCTTAGTTTTTCTTGTTGTTCTTTTACTTGTTATTTTATTTATAGTGTTAGGTAGTTTATTAGAGGTTTTTTTTTTCTTGATTCGTGAGGTAGTCCTATAATACTATAACTCCCTCAGAGCTTTTGCTCTGTCCCATGTTTTGGGTTGTTGGGTGTTCATTTTCATTTTTTCCAGAAAGTTTTTTTTAAATTTCATTGGTAACCCTTTTATTGTTTAATAACATACTGTTTAGCCTTCGTGTTTTTGAATGTTTTTGTTGTGGTTGATTTCTAGTTTCATGCCATTGTGATCTGCAAAGATGCTTGATATGATTTAAATCATTTTGAACTTGTACAGACTTACTTTGTGTGCTAACATGTGGTCTATCATTGAGAATGTCCCATGTTCACCTCAGAAAACTATGTATTCTGCAGCTTTGAGGTGGAATGTTCGATAAATGTCAGTTAATATCCATCTGATCTAGTGTGTTGTTTGTGGTCTCTGTTTTCTTATTGATTTTTTTGTCTGGAAGATCTACCCAGTGATGTCAGTGTGATGTTAAATTACCCTACTATGACTGTATTGCTGTTGATCTCTCCCTTAAATTCCTCCAAGAGCTTTTTTATATATTTAGGTGCTCTAATATTGTTTGCATAAGTATTTACCATGGTTATGTGGTTATGACCTCTTCTTGGATTGATCCCTTTAGTATTATGTAATGGCCTTTATTTTCTTGTTATGGCCTTTCTTTTAGTCTATTTTCTCAGATATAAGTATTGCTCCCCAAGATTTTTTTCATTTCCATTTTCATGGAAAACTTTTTCCATCCCTTTACTTTCATCCTGTGTGTGTCATTTATTCTGAGGTGGGTCTTTTGTAGACATCATATATATGGGTCATGTATTCTTATTCTTTGGCTACCCTATGTCTTTTGATTGGATCATTTAATCCATTTACATTTAAGGTTGTTATTGATTCGTACATATTCATTGCCACTTTTATTCTTTATGGTTATGTTTTTATACATATTTCTTATTATTATTACAGCAGTCTCTTTAACATTTCTTGCAATGCTTGTTTAGTGGTAATAAACTCATTTAGCCTTTTTTTGTCTGTTAAGTTTTTTATTTCACCATATATTTTGAAACCCTGCTGAATAGAGTATTCTTGGTTTCAATTCCTTGATTTCCATTACTTTGAATACTTCATGCCATTCCCTCCTGGCCTGCTGAGAAATCAGCTGATAGCCTTATGGGAACTCTCTTGTAGGTTACTGAGTCTGTCTCTCTCTCTCTCTCTCTCTTTCTCTCTTGCAGCCGTTAAAATTCTCTTTGTCCTTAATGTTTGCCATTTTAATTATGATGTGTCTTGGAGTGGGTCTCTTTGTGTTCTTCTTTATTGGTACCCTTTCTGCTTCCTGAACTTCTGTGTTTTTTTTTTCCTTCACCAGCTTAGGGAAGTTTTCTGTCATTATGTTTTCCAATAGGCTCTCTATCCCTTGTTCACTTTCTTTTTCCTCTGGGACCCCTATGATGCAAATGTTGTTTCATTTCATGTTGTCCCAAAATTTCCTTAAACTGTCCTCATGTTTTTTAAGTATTTTTTCTTTTTGCTGCTCTGATTGAGTGTTTTATTTTCTTATCTTCTAATTACTTATTTGATCCTCTGCTTCATCAAGCCTGCTTTAATTTCCTTCCAGCTTATTCTCAATGTCAAATATAGTTTTCTTCTTTTCTGCTTGGTTCTTATTCATAATATCTATATATTTTTTCATGCTGATGTAGCTTTCACTAAGTTCCTTTTAATTCCAACTAAGTTCCTGGAAGTTCCCATGAAATTTCTTGTAATTCTTACTAAGTTCCTTGAGCTTCTTTATAACCATTACTCTGAAATCTGTCTGATAACTTACTTGTCTCCATCTCATCTAAGTCTTTTTCTGGCAATTCCTACTTTTCTTTAATTTGGGGTTGTTTATTTGTCTCCCCATTTTAGTTGTCTCTCTGTGCTTGTATCTATGTATTATATATATTTGCTATGACTTCCAGTCTTGTGGGGTGGGCTTTTGTTGTGAATGTCTTATGGGACCTAGAGGTATATTTTCCTTGTACTTCTGAGCTCTGTGTTCTAGGCATGTCCTTTTGTGGGTTATTTGGACTTTTCTGTTGTGATTGGGTCTAGATTGCTGTTGTCTTGTTCATGGGAGGACTCTCTTTTCAGGCTGCCTAACTGTGAGGCTCAGCCACTACCACGTCATCTGAGCTGTTGTATAGGTGCTGACAGGTTAAAACAAAACAAAGCCTAACCAACAGGAAACAAACTGGAACAATCAACATATCCTGAAAATCACAATGAAAGAACAAAAGAGAAAAGAGAATTAGGAAAGAGAAGAGAGAACACAAATACTAAGGTAAAAAAGAAAGAGAAAAAAGGATATTATTGCTAATAGTAAAAATAATAATAAAAAATAAATGTAAAAGCAACTGCAAGATAAAAGGGACATGCAAAATATTCTGAAAGGAAAGAGGGAAGAGCAAAAAATAAGAGTAAGAGTAGGAATACAAAAATGGTTTAAAAAAAGTATAAGAAGTCAGAGAAAGAAAAAAATAGTTGTATCAAGAAGAGAGAAAAAGGTAAAGCAAAAGAAAGGATGAAAAAGAAAAAGGGGAAAAATTAAAAAAAAAAGAAAGATTAAGGAAGGCGGTTAATAAAAGATATGGAGGAAATAAGAGAAAAGCAATAAACTTAATAGTTTTAATAATAATAATATCAGAGCAACAATGCAGAGAACATCAAGAAAATATTGAAAATAGGACAAAACACAAGAATAATAAAAGCAAGCAAAGCAAAACAAAACCAAAAAAAGAAAAAAATAATTAAGAAATCAAGAAATAAAAACAAAACCACAACAAAAGCCAGCCAAGTGAAGTTCTGCTGGGCCTCACTATTTTGTATGCTGATTTCAGGCCTCCTGAGAGAAACTTTTGTGTAAGCCAATGTCAGGAGCTGTCCAAGTTTGGCTCTGGGTGTCCTTTTGTAGCTGGCCCATCTGAGGTTCTCTGCCTACAGCCTTCACCGGTTAGCTATTCCACCTCCTCCCTGTGGTTTCCTGGATTTTCTCCAGTACATTCTGAAGAGAGTCTTTAGTGCAAATGCACGATAGTGTAGTTTAGAGATTTTGCTGTCAGGCACTCATTGAAGGTCAATTAAACTCTGCTTCGAAGCCTACTTCTCAGTCTCTACCATATCCACCAATCTAGTTAACCCTAAAATGTCCTGATGCAGGTTCATATTGGATACAACCTACTGCTTTTTCTGTATGAGCCGTTTCAGTTGGCCTGGACTTAGTAGGATTGTTCAAAAGAGACTTCCAGGGCCTGTCGTCTGCTTCCCGGTCCCAAACAATCATTCTTGAGAGTCTTACTCTTGGAATGAGCTGTTCTCCCTCCTCCCCCCCACCCCCCCGCACTGAACTGTGTGTGTGTCGTGGGGGTTGGGGGTTGGGAGGGGTATCTGGGGCTTCAGGGAGCTAGTCCAACCCCTTTCTGTAGGAGGCGTGCTCCTAGCTTGCAGGAGTTACATATGCTCCACCTCTCCTTTCCCGGTTCTGGCTGGTTTAACTCAAAAGATTCTAGGTTCTGCCTCTCCACATTGCAGACACAAAGCCCAGCTTTAGCTGCTTTGTGTCCCCAATACAAACTTCCTGGTGGATGCCTTGGGGGACTGTCTAAAGATTAAAAATCATATAGAGAAAGGAACCAGCAGAAAAACTGCTTTATGAGGACCCAGAGTCCTTGTGTCTCCAAGTCCAAGCAGGGGGGATTACAAAGTCAGCCCTACACAGATCTGCACAGCTGATCTCAGTAAAGCTGGGGCCGAGATTCCCAGCTCCATTCTGGAAGCCAGCTCACTTCAGTGCAGGACATAAATCTCTGCTCTGCTTTGCTGGCAGCTCCAGTCTCTTTCTGGAGACAGGAGGGCTCTCTTTCTCCCCCGACTCCCCCCACCACAGAGTTTAGATGCTTCCTGGGGCTCTGTACAATGACAGGGAAGCAGAGGGTCTCTTTCTATTCTGGAGTCACATTCCGCTGTACAGCCTTTCTAGCAGTCAGTGCCCTGAGTGAACATCTGCTGCCTGGGCTTCTGCCATTAGGTGCATTCTTTCACTGGCAAGGTAAGGAAGGACTCCACCTCCCAGGCAAACTGTTCCCTTGGATCCCTCTGCCTGACACTGCGCGGCTTCTCCTTTCAGTCTCCACTGCTCAGGGTTTGAGATCTTTGTGTTTGGATGCCAGTCCACACTCCCAAGGGGAGGGAGCTTTGCAGCCAATATCCCACTGGTCTCCAATCGGAGCACTGGCTCTGGGGGGCTCCCTGTTTCCGTGACTCCCCCTCTCTTACCACTATCTATGTGTTTCTTCATTGCTCCTTAGTCAAAATATGTCCAATTAGCTATGCTTTTCTTGTTTTTCCAAGCTGACTGTGCTTTATTTTAACTGTAAATCCATTTCATGGCTGGGAGGGCATTCAGCCTACTGTGAGAGTACAGCCATCTTTGCTCCCCAAGGCTTATACTTTTGGTTCTGAGTCGTATTTCTCTAATTGAGATCAATTTTTTATTCTGGTTACTGAAATTATGTGGCTTTGAAAGAACTCTATAAATGAACAGATTCTGAATCAATGACACTGTAATATTTAAAACAAGCTTTTCAATCAGAAGTGGCCTTCTTTCTCTGTGTTAGTTTTATTGCTAATAAACAGTCTAAAAATGACAATATTTGAAGAAGTAGATGAACTGAAAGGAGGAATCACAATAACGTAAGCAATTTATGGAAACCACGGTAATTTGAACATTCTGCAAATTGAGATAAAAGCCAAATTATTATAAAACTACATTGAATTAGATACTTTCTCCAAGATATTTAGAATTTTAATTTAGGCTGGTAATTGAAATTAGTATTGCAGTGGGAAAAAGAAAATATGGTTAATTGTCTACTCTTCATCTATAATAAAAATTTTGGCAATTGTGAAATTGGGGCAATTTTAAATGTTATCAGAAACAAACATTTTTGCCCTACCAGTGTTTCAGTTTTTGGAACTGTGATGGAAATGGAAAGTAAAAATTAATGAGGACTTAAATTATGGACATATCCATGTAAATATTAAAATAGAACACTCAACACCCTCTTGATTAAAGCTGAGAAACTTTACTGAAGCTGAGAAACTATTTAACATGGGCTTCATACTAGAGAGAATTAAGAGACTCCCAAGTCTTTTCTGGGTTCTATCAGTGACTCACTGGTTTTTCAACTTGAATTTCTTTCACTGGAACAACTATGATAATGCTGCTACCTCACAGTAATTGTGGCATGAGGTGAAGACCTTGGGAAGCAAAAAGACCTCATCAGAATAGTAGCTATTTCTGTGGTACCTACACTATGAGTATAGAGGGCTCCCTAGGTTCATGTGGTGAGGTCTCTAACAGAACTAGAGAGCTACAGAGGGCAAATGTGGACTTTCTTGTTAGCTAGATCCTCAGGAAAATCATAGAGAGAGAGAGAGAGAATAATTGTGGTTGAAGCATCTCCTGAGTAGAACCAGGAGGATTGAGAAGAGACTGAATGCTATAATAGCTCAAAAAAAGGGGGGGAGGGGGGCGCTGAAAAGTGCCCAGGTAATATCTATAATAGGAAACATGAGTGACTCAGGGAATGTCATTTCAGTGACATATCTACCCAGAATACATTCTTTCTAGCCGTTTGCCACCATACACCAAATTATTACCACCTGAGAATTACTCCTTTGGCTCACACATTTTCTAGAAGTCTTCTGTAACAAGTAATTATTTCATGACTGTATTCACAGTGGTTCTCAAAGAGGGGTACCCATTAGAAACACCTGGGAAATATTTTTTTAAGACTCTATCCTAATATCTGCTGAATTAGTGTATCTTTCATGGCCCTGGAATCTGGCTGCCCAGGTGATTGGATGCTATGGGCTAGTATTTCTTTAGCATACATTAACAGTCAGTGATAAATGATTTTATTTTTCTCATCTGCTACAGTTCTGCATGAAGGAGAGCTCATAAAGGCTTTGATAAATGGTTTTGTTGGGAGGATGGAGAGGTTTAGAACTGAGAGACACTTTGAGAAAGACACAATTTGGGAGTATAAAAAGTCAAAAGGCTACAAAAATTCATGAGCTACCTGAGGGAAGAAGTTTTTCAAGAGGGAAAGAACAGGCTATGAATTCTAAAACAAAAGTTGTGTACATCATAATTTTTCCAAATAGACTTCAACTTTATTCAGAATACAATCAATGGACCTCCACATGCAGAGCTTCCTGCTTAGACCTTGTTAGGAAATGAGATGGAGTAGAGAAAACAAGAACATTAAGGGTGTGTCTGTACCAAGCATCGTGAAATAATTAATTACTGCTTCTTCTGTGATTATGAGAATTACAGGTGACATTTCTGCCAGCTCAGTGAAGCTCATACTGTGACATTTAAAATACCTGAGCTATTACCTCTACCCAAGGATCATTTTCCCCCTCATCTCTCCACCAAAACACCAAAAAGTGAATTACAAAAAGCCCTACCACATTTTCTTAGAGCTTTGGAGTCTCCACTAGATCCTCCTTTACTCACCATGGATTTTCTGATTAAAATATAAACATGGTCCAATTGTCAAGGGTATTTCATGATGAGAGTGCCTGAAAAAGATTGAGTAGAGGCAACAACTGGGAACATTGAGAATGTGTCATAATTTTAACACTTGAGTATAGAAGTTGCATCTTACTTCAGAAACTTTCTTTTTTCTTTTATAAGTATCCATATAAGATTTTCATAGAGAAGTTATTGTAAAACATTGTTTATTCCATTTGTTCCCCCTCCCTTTTAGGATAAAATTTGTCTATGAAATGATTAAGGAGCAAAACGAAAGAATACCAAAATTCTTACACTAAAGTGTCTAAATCAACAACAATGTGTACCTATTATTAAGACCCTATTTATACTATGTTGTAATAGAACAAGTTTTATAATTAAGGGTTAATGTAATATTTATGTTCTTATGTGGTAAATTATAGTAAATTGTGTATTTACTGGTTTACTATACATTTAATAAATATATAAAAATACTAAACCATGTATTGAATATTGCTGACAATCCTTTCAGTTATAATCTGGCCTTTTAGCTCTAACAGTATACATTGTAGCTAATTAAAAAAAAGACAAAATTTTTCTAAACAGTTTAGGTCAGCATGAAGTGGTTTTTAGATTTGATTAATATGATTCTCAATTGAAGACTAAATTATGATTATCATCATCATTGTGTAGGATGGTTCCAGAAAACTTCTTGAGGGATAGTGCTTAATCAGTGTGGATGAGTTCTTCAAATACCCTCTCAATGATGACCTGAAGGATGCAATGAGTGGAGCCATAAGTAATTTGATACAAGGCCAGAGCAGAGCTAAGTTTCATTTTTTCCACTTGTTCTGATATAAAACTTGTTTAAAATTTTGTCTTTTACAAAGGATTATGTCATGAAATTTCTGAAAGCAATGTGACAAACTAATTTTTTTCATTTTATTTACTAACTAGAGGCCCGGTGCACGAAATTCGTGCATGGAGGGGGGTTGTCCCTCAGCCCAGCCTGTACCCTCTCCAATCTGGGACCCCTTGAGGGATGTCCGACTGCCCGTAAACGGGCAGTCGGACATCCCTCTCACAATCCAGGACTGCTGGCTCCCAACTGCTTGCCTGCCTGCCTTCCTGATTGCCCCTAACTGCTTCTGCCTGCCAGCCTGCTCACCCCCTAACCACTCTGCTGCCAGCCTGTTTGCCCCCAACTTCCCTCCTCTGCCGGCCTGGTCACCCCTAACTGCCCTCTCCTGCAGGGTTGATCACCTCCAACTGCCCTCCCTTGCAGGCTTGGTCCTCCCAACTGCCCTCTCCTGCTGGCCATCTTATGGTGGCCATCTTGTGTCCACATGGGGACAGGATCTTTGACCACATAGGGGCAGCCATATTGTGTGTTGCAGTGATGATCAATCTGCATATTACTCTTTTATTAGAAAGGACAGAGGCCTGGTACAGGGGTGGGGGCCAGCTGGTTTGCCCTGAAGGGAGTCCTGGATCAGGTGGGGGTTCCCTTGGGGTGTGGGGCAGCCTGAGCAAGGGGCCTGTGGTGGTTTGCAGGCCGGCCACGCCCCCTGGCAACCCAAGCAGAGGCCCTGGTATCTGGAATTTATTTTCCTTCTACAATTGAAACTTTGTAGCCTGGAGCGGAGCCAAGCCTGCTGCTCCCTCCACCGGCAGCCATTTGTGTTGGGGTTATAATTGAAACTTTGTTGCCTTCAGCGGGTGGGCCTGGCCAGGGTGTGCGGAAAGCTTTGCTTCCCCTGTTGCCGGCGGCAACCCTGACCTGCTCTCTCAAGCTCCATTCTGCCGCCATTTGTTTGAATTTGTTTACCTTCTATAATTGAAACTTTGTAGCTTGAGTGGAGGCTTAGGCCTGGCCAGGGCAGGCAGAAAGCTTGGCTTCCTCTGTTACCTAGGAAACCTTACTATCTGTGGCTGTAGCCATCTTGGTTTGGGTTAATTTGCATACTCACTCTGATTGGATGGTGCGCGTGGCTTGTGGGTGTGTTGGAGGTATGGTCAATTTGCATATTTGTCTATTATTAGATAAGATTATGATAAAATAATTGGATTACAACATTTGATTTTCTTTTAAAAAAGGATTTTTTGCCATGGTCAGATATCTCAGTTGGTTGGAGCATCATCCTGTGCACTGAAAAATTGTGGGTTCGACTCCCAGTCAGGGCACATACTTAGGTTGAGGGTTCAATTCCCCATCAGGGCTGTACGAGGGGCAACTGACTGATGTTTCTTTCTCACATCAATATTTCTTTCTCTCTCTCTCCCTTCCTCTCTCTAAAAATCAATGAACATATCCTTGGGTGAGTATAAAAACATAATAAATAAATAAATAAATAAATAAATAAATAAAATGGTTATTTGTGGATATTTGTCAAGTACTTTTGTTGAAGGCAAATGGGCACCTTCATGACAGCTTTTGGTTTCACTTTCTCAGTACCCATGAGTTCTGTAATGATGACAGCAAGTGTATTTTCTATATTTGTTTATGTATGGCCCATAGTAGGTACTTGATAAATGCTCATTGAATGAATGGATAAATAACTTAATAAGCATTCAGAAAAAATATACATTATGGTTGATGTGCCATCTCTGTAAATTGGAAAGTCTGTGATTTGGGACCATGTTAGTATCCTGAGTCTTCTTTCCTTACTGTACACGTTGTTTCTAGATTATCTCATATACTCTCATGATTGAAAAGCTATCTGCATTGGTATCTCTCAAATCTCAGTTTTCCCAGATAGTTGTCCTAGATTCCAGACTAAATATCCAGTTGCTTACCAAACATTTCGCCGGATGTTTCTCAGCCATCTCAAATAAAATATTTGAAAATATTCAAATTTGAATTCATCTCCATTCTCACTCTCAAATCTTCTGTGTTCCCTGTCTCAGCAAATACAAACACCACCTATTTCATTGCCCAATTCACAATCTGGATGTCATCTTTGATTCGTCCTTCTCCCTCATATCCTACATTTAATCAACTGCTGAATAAGGTTGATTCTATCTTCTTAAAAGTCTTCAATTTATTAGTTTCTTTTTATACCAGTTGTTATTACCTTAAATCAAGTACCATTATTTCTGACATGGATTATTGCAACAATCTTTTAACATGTCCCCTTTCTTACAGTTTGCTCCTTCCCAAATCCATTTTCCATTCTGTAGCTAAACAGAGACATTCATTTAGTAAACTCAGAAAGAATTTTAGCATACAGTAAAATATAGATGAGGTCATATTTATCCATGGGGTTTCAACTTTATTTTATTCTTTTTCTCTGATTTTGGATAAGTATAATTTTCATGCTTATAGAACATTCCATATTTCACCTATATTGTTACTTATCACATTGTATCATAATTATAGATTTACTCTGGATACCCCGGTAATTGAGAGTTCCTGGAAGGCAGGGGCTTGGTCTGATTCACATACTGTCACCCACCCAGTATTTGATGCATAGTAAGTATTTAATAATTACTTGTCATATGCATAAAAGAAAGAAGAAAGGAATGGATGAGGAAGGAAGGACAAAAAAAATTGAAGGAAAGGAAGGAGGAAAGAAGGAACAATGAAAGAGGGAACCCATTTGATTATTCCAGTTTTACTGGAGCCTGAGAGACAAAGTAGTGGAGTCCTTAAAAGTCAGGGATTCTAGTAGATGTTTGTTCACAGTGTATGCTTTATTTGAACTAATCAATCAGAGAGAGAAAAATACCATTGGCAATGTCTTCAATGGTAATGTATGTGATTTCCATTATAAATTTGAGTGGGACTGAGGTGAGACATGGGTATTCAAAAGAAAAGGACACCTTTGGGGACACAGATTCTATTCGTTGTTGTTCTTGTGTTTTGTTTTTAATACAGTGTTCTTCCAAGTCCAGTAATAGCTACAAAGTCTTAGTATATTGCATCCTTCTTGTCTGGAGAGATGAGTGTGCCTGCTTTTTTTCTCCCTTCAGCAAAGTTAGCTGGGTTCCTAACTTTCCTAATCCAGGATGTCATTACGTGGTTGGTTTCAAGGTATATTGAATGATTCAATGTGGGCTACAATGGCCTATATTTGCATTTAGTTGTATCGTTTTACATGGCTATTATGTGATTGCCATTTCTTGTACTTTTACATTTATGCAAACTAATATTTAAAGTACATTTTGTGAGCTAAGAGCCCTGATGTTTTTTATTAAGCATGATTAAACGTCACAACTAAGATTCTGACAAACAAGCCTATATTTGTCATGATATCCTTTATGGGCAGGTCATAGATAAAGGGGGATGAGAGGGAAAGGGAATGAGAGTTTATATTTTTCATTTCTAGAAAGCAAGTAAAACAGAGTTGCTTGTTCAACTTATTTAGCAAAAGGGAAATTAGAATTGCACAGCTAGCTTTGCTACAATAAGGATGGTCTTGTTTATTTTCTGTTTTTTTTTTTTTTTTTCTTGGTCTTGGATACATCACTTCTTTGGAAAGAACATCTGAAAATAATCAACTTGGAGACTCAAGTTGGCTTTATGCCCTAACGCAACACAATATGTCTTGAAGTGAGGAGTTCTTACAAAACTACATGGAAATTATTCACTAAGTGCTAGAAAATGGCAATTTATACCTGTCTATGAAAATAGTTCAAGCAGAGAAAAACAATTACTATGAGTAAATATGTTTGAAAATGAAAATGATAGGAATTTGGCATCTTGATTACTCTGATAGCACAGATTCTCTGCCTTTTTTTCTTATTTTATTGTCAGGAAACAAAACTAGAAAGTTTCTTAAATTGTTACTTGAAAAATATTCTGATTCCTTTTCTGACTGCAAATCTTAATTTATTTAAACACCTCTTTTTCAAGCTCAAAAATAAACAGTAGGACAATAATCACTTAAACTTTTGGTCAATTAAAAACCACAGCTCTTTAACCAGCCAGCCATTTGTTTTGCAAAATCTGTCTTGATTCCATTTTCCCAAAGTATGGGTAATATGAGGGGAGGGACTGAAAAGAGGGAAGTGTGTTTAAAGAAGAAAGAGAGATATTTACATACTGGGTTTCTCTTCACGTTTTTGTTTTGTTTTGTTTTGTTTTTTAGCAATACCTATTAACTACTTCTTTTCATCAAAAACTGTCACCACTTAAAATAACAATCAGAAAGCTAAGAAGTTTCCTTTTATTTGAAATGATTGGTTTATTTTTCAAGGTTACACAAATAATGCATGAACACATTCTTATTATAAACAAATTAAACACTACAGAAGCATATGCAGTAAAAAGAGGCAGGTCTGTTAGGCATGCCCATCCCTATCCCAATCCACTCCCCAGTAGTAGCTATTGCTAAAAATTGGATGTTTATCTTTTCCATCCATGTTAGAAAACGTTTTAATCTTAAAAAATAATAACTTCCAAAGAGCAAGGAACATGTTTACATATTTTCTATTTTTACACAGAACTTCTTGCACTGCAACCTCATTATAAAACTTTTGTTTAATTTTGCAGAGGAATTCTGTATAAGAAATGTTTATTTTAGTTTCCCAGTCAATGAATTACCAAGAGAACCTCCATAGGAGGCTGCTTCAGTTATTCCATCATCTCATTTGGATCAAGAAGAATAGTTGGATATTAAAGGATTAAACATATACAAGATGTCCCCAAAAATGTATACACACTTTAAAAGCTGATAGCTCAATTTTGAAAATGAAATAGCTGTATACATTGAGTGGCCAGATTATTATGATCTCTGAACGCATAATAATCTGGCCACTCAGTGTATGTGTGTATATATATATTAGAGGCCCGGTGCATGAATTCATGCACGGGTGGGGTCCGGCCAGCCTGGCCAGGGGGAGGAGACATGGCCTGCTGGTTGAACTCCTGGTCGAGGGGACAATTTGCATATTAGCCTTTTATTATATAGGATATACACTGAGTGGCCAGATTATTATGCGTTCAGAGATCATAATAATCTGGCCACTCAGTGTATATAAGACCCTAAGCGACTGGTCAACTGTTAGACCAGTTGACCATTTGATCGGTCGCTATGATGTGCACTAACCACCAGGGGCAGATGCTCAACACAGGAGCTTCCCTCTGGTAGTCAGTGAGCTCCCACAGTGGGAGCACCACTCAACGAGCTTACCAAGGGAAGGTGGCGGCAGGCACAGTGGGGCCGGGATGAGCAGGAGCGTTGCAGCGCCGGGCCTGGGCTTGGGCTCCTCCCCGGCCGCCTGCCCCTTCGTGCACTACTACAGCCCCAGCCTGGCCTGCGAGGATTGGGCTGAAATTGGCTCTCCAACATCACCTTGAGTGGTTCCGGATTGTGAGAAGGTGCAGGCCAGGCTGAGGGACCCCACCATTGCACGAATCTGTGCACCAGGCCTCTAGTACTTTCATAAACACCACTTTTATAATTATTCAAAGTGTGTGTATATATTTTTGGGGACACCCTGTATATCCTTCATGAAGTGGGCACAATACATATGTTTTATTGATACCAGAATTATTTTTCTCAGTGGGTCAACTCAGACAAAGTATAAGAGAGCAATTATCTAATAAGTTTAATCAATGTCACTATTTTTAAAAAATCTTTATTATTGGAAGTATTACATATGTCCTCTTTCCCCCCCATTCATTGCCCTCTTCTAGCCTGCCCCCTTCCTTTGCCCCAGACCTTCACCATCTTATTCTCTGTGTCCATGGGTTATGCATATATGCATACAAGTTAATGTCACTATTAATATTGGTGCTCAAATTAAATGTTCTAATCCCTCAATTGCTGAACTTTTTGCATAAGGTATACACAAAATTGCCTCAAGTCTCTTCTTTACTGTTATTGTATAGATAGATTGTATATTCATAATAGTAAATTTTGCCGAAACCGGTTTGGCTCAGTGCATAGAGCGTCGGCCTGCGGACTCAAGGGTCCCGGGTTCGATTCCGGTCAAGGGCATGTACCTTGGTTGCGGGCACATCCCCAGTAGGGGGTGTGCAGGAGGCAGCTGATCGATGTTTCTCTCTCATCGATGTTTCTGACTCTCTATCCCTCTCTCTTCCTCTCTGTAAAAAATCAATAAAATATATTAAAAAAAAAATAGTAAATTTTTCTAAAGAGTCAATTAATAAGCATATATTTATTAGTCACATATTTGGCTGTAAGGTAAGCACCGTGGAGGATACAAAAGAATGACTTATACTCCCAATGAATTTACTAAAAAAGAAAAAAAGAATGACTTTTTTGTATTCTTTTTGTCTTCAATGAGTCTAGCTGGTTAAAATGACACATAAATATATGAAACAAGCTAAAAACAAAACTGTGATATTGAGTACTAATGCAAAAGGGGTCCCTGGAGATGGCTACACCAAAGCAGAGGCACAAAGGCTGGGTCCTAAAATTGTCTAGAATTTAATTTACATTAAAAATGTTAAGAGCAAGGTGCCTGAAATCAAACTACCTGGATTACATATTCTGGCTTCAAAACTTGCTGGTCATGTGATCTTGGGAAATATTTAATCCTTTTTCCTCAGTTGCCTCATGTGTAAAATGCAGATGTCACTAATACCACTTTCCTCATAAGATTGAGATGAGTATAAATTGAGATAATACCTGTGAAGCACTTAGAATATTACCAAGTACCGTATATAGTAGATAATTGATCTTAAGCATCTCAATTTAATTAATCTTAAATGTTACTTTTTATTTTTCACTCTTTAGTCTTGTATATTTTGGATTTCTTATGTTTAATCCATTTTAATACAGCTTTATTGAAATACAATTTACATACCACAATTTGCTTATTTTAAGTGTATGACTAAATAAGTTTTATTAAATTTACAGAGTAATGCAATCATCACCACAATCTAACTCTTGAACATTTCCATCATCCCTGAAAGAAACATTATATACATTTGCTATAGTTTGGATTTCCATGTGCATGTTTTATTTGTTTTCAGTTGTTAAAAGATCAATACAGAAAAAAATAATGAAAGAGAATCTGGCAGCAAATCCAGGAGGTAATCAATAAACTATGACTATTTTTTTCCAAAACAATGCTACCACCCAAAATTATAATTTTGAAGCTTGTCTCATTGTCAAATTATACTGTTTCAGTAGTACATGTGCACTCATTTCTTAAAAAAAAACACACAAAAAATACTTTCAGAGCTCAAAATGACCCCTTTATTTAGTTTTAAAATACACCTGGCTAGAGGGGAAGGCAATGAGGAGTTGTATGGTGAAAAGGGGAAGGGGAATATAGTCAATAATATTGTGATAAGTTGCACGGTGATAGAGGATTATTGAAATTAATGGGGTAATCACATTGTAAGGTATAAAAATGTCAAATCACTATATTGCATACATGAAACTAATATAACTGATATAATATTGTATATCAACTGTACTTAAAATTTAAAAAGACCAAAAATACACATGCGTAAGTTGTTCTAAAATATTTTCAGTTCATTGGCCCTTTTGATGGGGCAAAGGACTTTATGGACCACCTACTCCACTTGTTCTTGCTTTTCTAGAAAAAACTCAGCCAAATTTTCCCAGAATTGGGGAAAGCTCTACTTTTGATGAAATGCAATGAAGTTATGTCTGCATATTTATTAAAATTAGAAATTATGAATTCACAATAGGAACTAGAGAATAGGCATCGTCATATTATTTTAATTAATGATATAAGTTAGCCTGTGAACCACCTGTAGGACCTACGTGGACCATGGCTTGCAAACCAAATTTCTGTGTTAGTGTTATCAAAGAAGTGTGATACACTAGAGTGATCACATGGGTATGGAGTCAGACAAACTTCGGTTTGAATTCTGACTGAGCTATTTAAAATCTGCAAGACCTTATCCATTTACAACCTGAGTCTCCCCGTCTCAAAATAAAGGAATAATACTTACCTTTTTGGGTTATTGTGAGCACTTAAGTGAAAATGTGTGTGTAAAACACTTAGCATTAAACAGAAAATAAATATTACTTATTTTCCTCTGCCTCCTTCTTTCTTTCCTTCCCTCCCTCTTTCTCTTCTTTATTTCTCCCTCCTTCCCTCTTTCAGTTCCTTCTTTTTTTCCCCTTTTTTTTGTCCTAGCAACTGGCTCTGAGAAAGTTATATAAAATATCCCTCTTAAATGATTTACGCCCAATAAATCCATTCCTGAACACAGAGTCACAAGAATGTAATTATAATATTCAAGCTGGCTCACTCCCTACCAAGCCTTTTCTCATCATCTACTGCCACTACTTTTTTCCCCCTTAAGTATAGCTGAGCTTTGATGATTCAAATCAAGTCTCATGTAAAAACAGGTTTCTCAAAGTTGTATCGTTCCATATGTTCTTGTTTACCAGCCACTCCTTCTCAATTCTTTTTTATTTTATGTTAAATTACATTGTGTTGATTGGTTTATGGAAGGTACTCTGTACAATGCATGATTGGAGAGGTATAGCTGATTTGACATTTGAATGCCAGGTAATTCCTCTCTGAGATAAGATTCATGAACTTGGAGAATGACTGAAACCTCTATTTTAGTATGCACATGATGGTAACAAAAATGTTAATGAAAAAAAATTGTTTAGGAGTTTCTTTCTCACACTTCACTGTGTTGTAGTATGATTTAGCATGAACTCACGTTGCTACTGGAGCTGTGCCTACAGAAACCCTGGTAATGTGTTTGCATGGCAAATAATTAAGTGCATGTTGTAACCTGTTCCTAACTATTATACACACCAGTTTGAACAATGTGTAATATCCAAGCACAAAATTAAGACCTATGTTATTTATTATGTCTGTCAATTTTTCCTGATTTTAAGAGTAGTTGTGACCTTCAAATCATAAAACAATAAAATCAATATAAAACATAAAAGTCAAAGGTATCTGGGAAATACTAGATGAAACAAACAGGGGAGACTTGTTAGTTAATTTTACCACTACTTAGTTACCTGATAAGTTATATTCATTTATAATGAATCCATAACAAATACAACTTCCTTAACAAATACAACTTCCGTATTAATGCCCAGCCCTAAGATATGAGCTGCTGCACTTAGCAAGTGCCCTCACCTGTTCAGACCGCTATAACTTACTGCTGGGTAGCCATAGAAAACCATTAGCACAAAGTAACAAGTACCTCCTGGAAACTTTAATTCCAGAAATAGAGGCAGGCACAGCTGAAAGGTAAGAACCAACTAGAGGAAGAAAGTAATACAACAGAAATGTAGCAAGAAAAGGGAAATTATGTGGGGCATTTGACCGCTTGAAAGACTTTGATTTTACTTTGAATGGTATGAGACATTACTGGAGAGTTGTGAAGGAGAATGGCATGATCTGATTTGTTTTAAAGAGATCAATCTGGCTTTTGTGTTGAGAATAGATGCGTGAAACAGAATAACAGATCTCAGTGGACGGGGTGTCAGAAGGCAGGAGACAGGAAGCAATTAGCCAAAGAACATTTATGCATATATGCATAACCCATGGACACCTGCAATAGCATGGGGAAGGCCTGGAGTGGTGTGTGGGTTGGGTGGAGGGGGACAAAAAGGAGAAAGTGGAGGACATATATAATACTGTCAACAGTGAAATAAAATTAGAAAAAGAATATACTATAGTAGGAACATTGGCAAAAGAAAAGAAATCAATTTGGAAAGTGTTTTATTATCACAGGCAAGAGATTATGTTAGCATGGACCAGAGTAGGTTATAAGAATTGGTCATATTCTTGACATATTTTTAAAAGGATGAGGGCAGTAGAATAATAAAGATCTCCTACAAGCCCCTCAAAGGCTAGTACCAATATAGTTGACTGGCCTTATCCTACCCACAACTCAAAATCAAAAGATCATAAATGTATATGAGAATTATGAAGATAATGATATATTCCTTTTAGAAACCACTACTCTATCAAATCTCTCAACCTTCCTTGATTAGTTTCTTCAATAAAAATATACTCAAGCTGTTTTTATGTGATTAATAAGATCAATTGTACTAGGAGTCAATCATTGCACAGCTAAATGGATCACAATCAGTAAGTCCTATTCTGGCCCTAACTGGTTTGGCTCAGTGGGTAGAGCGTTGGCCTGTGCACTGAAGGGTCATGGGTTCTATTCTGGTTAGGGGCACATGCCCGTGTTGTGGGCTCATCCCCCTGGTGCGGGGCATGCAGGAGGCAGCCAATCAATGATTCTCTCTCATCATTGATGTTCCTCTCTCTCTCTCTCTCTCTCTCTCTCTCTCTCTCTCTCTCCGCTTTCCTCTCTGAAATCAATATATATATATATATATATACATATATATATATATATATTTTAAGTCCTATTTTGTCCTTATAACTGAATAAGACCTGGTTTGAACAACAATTTCATAAAATTTTCAAGCTCAAAGGTGTTATCTAAATAATCCCATATACAGACCATTTCAACATTGCAAAATATGGTGGCACTCTCAAGATAATAGTAGCACTTTTAGTAGCCATTTTGAGAAAATACATAATAACAAAACCTACAATGAATTCAATACCAGTTTTGACTGCATGTTATTTTATTAATCTCAGCAGAATTTATATACACATATGTACAATATATGTTATTTATGTACTGTAAAGACTTTGTTCAATTGACATGAATTTATGTACTCCTTGCAATATTTTTCACAGATTTGAACCACTGAGATTCAATTCTTGTTTTCCATACCCCATGACAAATTTTTTAGTTGGAAAACAATACATTCAAAGGGGCTAGGTGATTTAAGGAAGTTAACATCAATAATGGGATATGAAGGCAAAGCTTCTGGATAAAAACAAAGTCTTAGACTTGGTTTTAGGAAAACTAAGCTCCCAAACTAGTCCCCTATTCTCTTTGAACCTCAGTTTCTTTTTTTTTGTTTGTTTCTTTTATCCATAAAGGGAAGATAGAAAGACAAACTTTAGAGAATCATGCTGAGAATAAAAAAGATAATGCACATAAATGTTTTCTTTTTCATGAATTATTTCTGTCCTTCTTATGACAACACCTGGCCACGTTATTTCAATGATTCTGAAGCTGAAATAAAATGGAACACATGACATCAATTTGCTCAACACTAGATAAGAATACCCCAAAGCACTGTTCACAATGAAGGAGACTGAATGAGTGTTATGATGCAGACATTGTCTCAGTTAATGACAAATATTTATATTCTATTGTCTTTTTCTGTCTTGCTGTATCTGTTTCTGAATTCAAGAAGACTCAACGATGTTTCTGTCATAATCAGAATTGCTCTTCTTCTTGGGTGTTTTTGGTAGGTACTGTTTCTGTTACATTGTGGTCAATCAATTATACAGATGTTAAAATCAAACATAGTGGTTAAATGGAGTTATCTGAAGCCCAGTATTGTGATACTTTTACTGAAAAATAGTTGAAGGTAGAAGCAACTTCAAGAAGGTTTTTGTTTGTTATGATCACATGACAGTATGTTAGCAGCCATTGTTATTAGCATATATGAGTAAATCATCTAGTTAGACCTTTGAGTTTTCTTCTAAAGTGAATTTAAAACAATATTTTCATAATTAAGAGTAGATGGTTTGAAAACTAGACACTTTGTTTCAGTCATACTCTCAAAACAGGCACATCAAGTTTTCCAGGCTATTACACTTTATTGTGCAATCAGAGATTTTAAATATGTAGATATAAAGTCTAATGACTTCCTGGTGATTGCTTATATTAGAAGTACTTAAAATGGGAAATAATGGGCCAATCATTTTAAATGATTCCTTAATTATATTTACAGCATGTGAAACACAAACATATGAATGACTTTATACACAAACTGAGGGGTCCTAAAAAAGGGAAATTACAAGTTACCCTGACATTCCAAAAGTATGTTATTATAGATACAGAAAGACAATAGGCTCAGTTAAGATCAAAGTTCATCTTTTTCAGAGAACATACCAGCCTAGGACATGACTACCCACCATAGACTACTTTTTAATTTAAAAGTTTAATTTCAGACCATCCTTTGTGGTTACTCTAGGTCTCTGAGTTTGCAAGGCCATTATACAAGCCTTTCCTGAGCTAGTCAGGTTAGCATCTGGCCCCCTTTTGTCTACATTTTCTAGTAACCCTTATGTTACTTTTTTTCAAGAATTTTTATGCTTAAATGATTTGTAGATTAATTTAGTGGAGTGGTCTCAAAAACATGATTTTCTGTTTTTCCATCCATAACTTATTTTTACCATTAACTATTTGGACATCATACCAAATTACAGTCTCACTCTAGTGACGTCAGATGATCTCAGTATTGAAAGGCCATGAAGAGCAGCCACTATGTGGAGTTAGGGCTTTTCAGAGTTATTTGTTTTCTCATTTTTAGTGAGATAAATTTGCAACATTAGACTGGAAATTTTAGTAATGCTTTCTGAAGGTAAACTGTTTTTGAACAAAGCCTCTAATGTTCAAATATGACCTTGTGCAGACCAGTAGCTGTTATGGATTCAGGACTGTAATTGTAGCATCATATGAGATAGCTGATTAATGGCCCAAGACAACTGCTAAGTATTACTCCTGCAAAAAGCATACTTACTAAGCAAAGGCTCACTCCTTGCACTAATATCCTTCCTATGTATTGGCTCATATCTTTTACCATTTCTCCAAAGTACTTAGCTATTGAAATTCACTCTTAGGTAAGTGTTTACCAGCTGATACATTTTTCTTGTTTCCCAAACATATTCAAAGTTATAAAGTGTTACATTTTACAATGTTAATTTGTCATCATCATCTTTCTGTAAGGTGCCTTTTTATTGAGACAGGTCAATGATTCTAGTCAGAGTAAATAAAATGACTAAAGGATTCCTGTGTTTTATTTGTGGCTTACTCAGTGAATCAACCATATCACTTAAAAAAGAACATATATCTCAAAAGAGGAGGCACAATTAAACTTCTTTTGCAAAGCAAACACCAACCCCAGGTTTCAACTATTTTCAACTGGATGCTCTCCAGATATTTATATGAATAAAGTGTTTTGGAAAAGTGCTTAAAAGTTGAAATTTTGTTGAAGAGCTAGTTTACAGGGCAAAATACCCATACCTTTGAAGTGGTGATATTATTTTCCATAAACCTATTCATATTCAGATCACTTTGTCACTATTTCTTTCTGTTTTTAGGAAGAGCTTAAGGTAACACCATAGTAAAACAATGATATTACATCAAATTTCAGCTTTTAAGTATATATTATTTTATACTCTTCAAATTCAAAATATGCATTAATTTCTGTGGAGGTTGAATTAAAATTTATTTATTGAAGAAAGAATTTACCTGAGAATATAGATGAAGAAAATAGGAGTTCTCAGAGTCATTTTGACAATTTTCAAGAAATCATTTGCTTACTTATATTGGTCTCTCCCTCTCTTACTTCCCTAGTACCTTATAATTGCTTCAACTATCACTTTTGTTTTGTTACTTTATGAACACTGTTGTCATAAATGTCTCCGTAGTACATTATAAGCTCCTCATCAACAGGAATCTGTACCTTATTTTTAAAAATATTTTTGGGTAAAATTTATTGAGTGCATACAATGTGATAGACGCAGTCCTAAATGCTTTTGCACTTATCAACTTGTTTTTAAGCTTTGCAAAAAATATATACCCAGTAGATATTATCAAGAACACTATTTTGCAGATAAAGAAATTGAAGCATGAAAAGGTTAAATGAAGAACTGGTTTGAAGACTCAACAATCTGGTCCTAGTACCTTAACTTATAATCATGCCACCTCTCACAAACGTAGCCTTTCTTTTTTCATTACATAACTTTCAGGTGTACAACATTATGATTCTACATCTGTATACTAGTATACTACAAAGTGATCACCCCCAAAATTCTAGTTACTGTCCATCACCGTACAATTGACCTCCTTCAGCTCGTTTGCCCACTCCTCAACCCTTTTCCTCTCTGGTAACCACTGATCTGTTCTCTGTATCTATGAGTTGTTTTTGCTTGTTTGTTTGTTTGTTTTGTTTAGATACCACATATGAGTAAAATCATATGTATTTGTCTTATTCTGTGTTATTTCACTTAGCCTTATAGTCTTAAGTTTCATCCATGTTGTCACAAATGGCAAGAATTCATTATTTTTAATGGCTGAGTAGTATTCCATTATATACACACATATGTACATATACATATATATGATATATACATATATATATCATACATATATCTATACTAATAAAAGGGTAATATGCTAATTAGACTGGGAGACCGGACATCTTCTTATCATCTGACTTCCTTCTGGACAAAGCCACGGTGCTGGGGGCTGAGGCAGAGGCGGTTAGGGGCGATCAGGCCAGCAGGGGAGGGCAGTTGGGGGCCATGAGGCCTGCAGGGGAGGGCAATTGGGTGCCATGAGGCTGGCAGGGGAGCAGTTAGGCGGCAATCAAGCCTGTAGGCAGGCAAGTGGTTAGGAGCCAGTGGTCCTGGATTGCGAGAGGCATGTCCGACTGCCAGTTTAGGCTCCATCCCGCAGTCGGACATCCCCCGAGGGGTCCCAGATTGAAGAGGGTGCAGGCCAGGCTGAGAGACCCCCCTGCTGCATGAATTTCATGCACTGTGCCTCTAGTCCTATCTAATAAAAGAGTAATATACAAATTGACCATCACTCCAACACACAAGATGGCCGCTCCCATGTGGTCAAAGATGGCTGCCCCCATGTGGACACAAGACAGCCACCACAAGATGGCTGGCAGGGGAGGGCAGTTGTGGGCAATCAGGCCAGCAGGGGAGGGTAGTTGGGAGGGACCAGGCCTGCAAGGGAAGGCAGTTGGGGGTGAGCAGACTTGCAGGCAGGGCAGTTGGGGGACCCAGGCCTGCAGGGGAGGGCAGTTGGGGGGGACCAGGGTTGCAGGGGAGGGCAGTTGGGGGGAACTAAGCCTGCAGGGGAGGGCAGTTGGGGGCAACCAGGCTGGCAGGGGAGGGCAGTTAGGGGTTACCGGGAAAGCAAGGGAGGGCAGTTGGGGGTGATCAGGCCTGCAGGGGAGGGCAGTTGGGGGTGATCAGGCCTGCAGGGGAGGACAGTTGGAGGTGACCAGGCTTGCAGGGGAGGGCAGTTGGGGGCAACCAGGCCAGCAGGGGAGGGCAGTTAGGGGCGACCAGGCCTGCAGGGGATGGCAATTAAGGGTGACCAGGCCTGCAGGGGAGGGCAGTTAGGGGCAATCGGGCTGGCAGGGGAGCAGTTAGGCATCAATCAGGCTGGCAGGGGAGTGGTTAGGGGGTGATCAGGCTGGCAGGCAGGTGAGTGGTTGGGAGCCAGCAGTTCTGGATTGTGAGAGGGATCCCAGATTAGAGAGGGTGCAGGCTGGGCTGAGGGACATCCCTCCCAAAGCACGAATTTTGTGCACTGGGCCTCTAGTCTACATATATAAGAGCCTAAGTGACCATTACGACCAAATGACCAGAACGACTGGAACAACCAGTTGACCAGTCGCTATGACGCACACTCACCACTGGGGGGAAAATGCTCAAAGCAGGAGCTGCCCCTGGTGGTCAGTGCACTCCCACAGTCAACCTCCTGTGGCCCCTCCCTCTGCCTCGCTGGCCACCATTGACCCCTGCTGCTAAACCATTCGTAGAGACCTGCTTCTGGGTCAGGTTTTCATAAGTAGCAGAGAAGCTCCCTTGTGGTGATCTATTGAAAGTCAGCCCTTGACACAGGGTTTCTCTTACTCCCATCCTCTCCCTTCCCGGGGGGCTGCCCACCCACCTCGGTGGTGGTGTGGTGGTGAGGGAAGGAGGATGGGGAGAGGTGAGGAACCATGCGGCGTCAGTGTCTGTTCCTTCTGCACCCGGCGACCATCGCCTTCTCCTGACCCTGCCGGAGCCTTCGGGACCTGGGCTGGGATGAAGAACCAGGGGTGGGTGGTGGCAGATGTCGCCCTTTCCCCAGGAGTTCTGAGGGCTGGCTCTTGACCCAGGGCTGGTAGCCAACCTCCCACAGTCCCTCCCCCCCACCCGCAGCCAACCTCCTGCGGTCCCTCCCTGCCCTCTGTGCACAAATTCGTGCACTGGGCCTTTAACCCTTTTAGTGCCAGCGGGCTGATCTATAGGCCCATGGGGTATGTGTGAAGAATGCCACGGGCCGATCTATCGGCCAGGTGTTTTTATGCTCACGCCTTTTCTTTTCTGTGCGTCGCATAGGTTTTGTAGACATATTTTTAGTACCTGTCATGCTTCCTAATCATTATTGACTAATTTTCATTGTGAAAATGAAATATATGTTCTTTTTTTGGCTAGAAGAACATAAGGTATTTTCTGCTTTGTAGCGTACCTGCTTTTACTGTGTAGCAGATGCCATATCTACATAAGTTGACCTTGTATCATCCGTCTTTGTATTGCTATCAAGCTCGTTCTTCTTTTTGTAAACACTTCCGATGACCTCCCCTCTGAGAAAAGCCCTATGTCTCGTTTGGATTTTACTATTAGTATTGTTGAAGTTCTTTGGAATAAATGGCTCCTAGAGAAAAATAACAAATGTGGGAAATCGGAGGAACATGTGAGACAAAACAAGAAGCCGTTAAAAACATTACCTGGAAAAAAGGAGAAGGACTGTTGTGTGTGCAGCAAAAGGTGTGAAACAGGGAGAGGGAAGTGAAGAAGAAGCCGTACAGTGTGTGGTAAATGTAAAAAAGGTCTTCATGGTGCATGCTATCCTGAACATAAGTGTGTGTGTTAAATTGTGTGTGGGACATTTTAGTAAATTCAATGTTACTATTTAAAAAATAATGGCAAAAGCATAAAAGTTTGTTGTTGAGCTAATAAATAGTAGTAGAAACTAATGGTAATAAAATTAATACTGTCAAAAATATTAAAGAACAAATTTTCTAATCTGAATGTAAAAGTTTAAATTTTTTAATAATAAATTTTAAAATTTACTTTTTTTTCATAAATTTATAGAAGAGATAACAACATAAATGAACTTTTTAATCATACCTGAAAGTATTAAGAGTGTATGTAAAAGAAAACTAGCTTCAACAAATAAGTATTAAGCTTAATATAAATTTCTTAGTACAAACGTGCAAATTCGTCAAAAAAGCTGTGGCATTTTTCACGTATACCAGGCCTAAGAGGCTGGCACTAAAAGGGTTAATATATATATACGAATTCATGCATAGTGGGGGTCCCTCAGCCCGGCCTGCACCCTCTCTAATCCGGAACCCCTCAGGAGATGTCCCTGCGGGATCAGGCCTAAACCGGCAGTTGGACATCCTTCTCACAATCCGGGAATGCTGGCTCCTAATCAACCCTAACCACTGCCTGCTTGCTTGATCCCCCTAACTGTGCCCCTGCTGGCCTGATCACCCCTAACTGCCTCTCCCCTGCTGGCCTCATCATCCCTAACTGCTCTCCCCTGCCAGCCTCGTCACCTCTAACTGCCTCGGCCCCCACCACCGTGGCTTTGTCCAGAAGATGTCTGGTGTATCCAGTCTAATTAGCATCTTACCCTTTTATTGGTATAAACTAGAGGCCTGTTTCATGAAGATTCGTGCAATAGGCCTTCCTTCCCCTGGCTACCGGCACCGGTTTTCCTCTGGCACCCAGGACCCAGGCCTTCGCTCTGGCTACCGCCTTGCATCTTTGCTCCGGCCCTGTGGCCGGAGCCTTCAGTCTTCACTCTGGCCGGAACGCCACTCCT
Organism: Ia io; assembly: GCA_025583905.1. Lineage (NCBI taxonomy): Eukaryota > Metazoa > Chordata > Mammalia > Chiroptera > Vespertilionidae > Ia > Ia io. Next base: position 33,708,032 of record JAJQQW010000001.1, on the reverse strand, counting down.
GTAGCTCCTTCTGCCCCCTCCACTCTCCCCCTCATAGTAGGCGTCCCACCCCGGCAGCTCTGCACCTGCATGCATACTACCCAGAGGCCTGGAGTGGCTGGGGGGCGAGGCCACCTCCATCTTTGTCAGGTTAATTTGCATACTCACTCCTAATTGGCTGGTGGGTGTCACGAAGTGATGGTCATTTTGCATATTGCTCTTTTATTAGTGTAGATATCACATCTGTATCCATTCGCTAATCAATGGACACTTAGGTTCCATACCTTGGCTATTCTAAATAATACTGCAATGACCATAGGGGGTGTATATATTTCTTCCAGCTAGCGTTTTCTTATTTTTAGATAAACACCCAAAGTGGATATAGCTGGATCATATGGTAATTCTATTCTTATTTTTTTTGAGAAATCTTCATACTGTTTGCCATAGTGGTTATACCAATTTATAACCCCACCAATAGTGCATGAGGGTTTCCTTTTCTGCCTATCCCCTCCAACACTTATTTACTAGAGGCCCGATGCACAAAAATTCATGCAAGAGTAGGCCTTCCTTCCCCCGGTTGCCAGCACCGGCTTTCCTCTGGCACCTGGGACCCGGGCTGTCCCTTGGGCTGCCCACAGGCACCTGGGACCCAGGCTGGCCTCCCCCAGGCTGCCCACAGGCACCTGGGACCCAGGCTGGCTTCCCTCCGGCCTCAGCTTTGTCAGGAAGGACGTCCAGAAGACATCTGGTCTAATTAGCATATTATCCTTTTATTATTATAGATTGTCTTTTTGTTAATAGCCATTTTAACATGTGTGAGGTAGTATCTTATTGTGGTTTTGCTATGCATTTCCCTAACGATTAGTGATGTTGAACATCTTTTTATGTGCCTGTTTGCCATCTGTATGTCTTCTATGGAAAAACTGTCTATTCATATCCTCTCTCCACTTTTAAACTGGGTTTTTTGTTTTTTGGTTGTTGAGTTGCATGAGTTCTTTATATATTTTGGATATTAACCCCTTATCAAATGTATAATTTGCAAATATGTTCTCCCATTCAGTAGGTTGTCTTTTAATTTAGATGATGGTTTTAAAAAACATATTTCTATTGATTTCAGAGAGGAAGGGAGAAGGAGAGAGAGATAGAAACATCAATGATGAGAGAGAATCATTGATCGGCTGCCTCCTGCATGCCCGCTACTGGGAATTGAGCCCACAACCCAGGCATCTGCCCTTGACCGGAACTCAACCTGGGACCCTTCAGTCCACAGGCCGACGCTCTGGCCACTGATCCAAACCAGCTAGGGCTAAATGATGCTTTTTATCACTGTATAGAAGCTTTTAAGTGTGAAGCAGTCCAATTTGTTTACTTTTGCTTTTGTTTCACTTTTCTTTTGACTCAGATCTCCAAAAACATGGATAAGAGCAATGTCAAGGAACTTACTGTGTGTGTTTTCTTCTAGGAATTATGTGGTTTCAGGTCTTATATTCTAATATGTAATGTATTTAGAGTTAATTTTCTTATATAAGATAGCAGTCTAGTTTTATTAATTTGCACATGGCAACCCAGTTTTCCCACCACCATTTATTGAAGAGACTGTCTTTTCTCCATTACATATTTTTTGCTTCTTTATTGTAAATTGATTGTCTATATATGTGTGGGTTTATGTCTGGGCTCTCTCTACTGTTCCATGGATCTGTGTGTCTGTTTTTTAGCCAATACCATATTGTTTTAATTACTATAGCCTTGTAGCATAGTTTGAAATCAGGGAGTGTGACATCTCCAGCTTTGTTCTTCTTTCTCAAGATTGTTTTGGCTATTTGTGATCTTTTGTGAATATATACAATTTTAAATTTCTTCTAGTTTTGTGAAATATTATATTGGAATTTTGATAGGAATTGTGTTAAATCTGTAGATTGCTTTGGATAGTATGGACAGTTTAACAATATTAATTCTTCCAGTCCATGCGTGCAAAATATCTTTCCATTTATTTGTGTTTTCTTCAATTTTGTTCATCAGTGTCCTACAGTTTTCAGAATACAGGTTGTTCACCTCCATGGTTAAATTTATTCCTAAGTACTTTATCCTTTTTAAATTTGTAGCCTCTTTTAATTGTTTGGGTCCCACTTGGGAGGCAAGGATGAGTTGGAAGAGAGGACCACCTACTAGAGCAACATCCAAATAAGAGCCACCTTAAGGTACTATAGGGATCTTGTGTAGCCAGAAGTATCATGGACACTTAACAGGTATTTAATAATTTTAATTCACTTGCAAACACCTCATGTAGAGGAAACAAGAAGAATAAGTTATTTGGGTGTACAGACCAAAGCCTTAGGATTAAACTCATTCAGAATGCCAACAGAAATGTAGGGGCAGGGAAAATGATTCCCCTGTCCCTATCAAGTAGATAATAAGGACACCTTTACCATATTTTTAAATCTCAGACATGCAAATAGGTTGTTCAACAGAGTTACTAGAAGAGGTTCCCCAGTCTTCAGTTTTATTTTTAAAATCTAATATTTTATAATGTATTTGTATCATGCAAAGTGCTTTATCATGCATTAGTTCATTTAACTTAATTGAATGAATAAATGAGAATATTTTATAATTAGTACAAGTATTTTATATGTAAATGAGTGCTTTTAACATGCTTCAATATTTTGTGCCCTTAATTGGCATAATTAAAATTGCAAGGGGGAAAATGTCCTTTATTAATATTCTTAGTATGATTTTCTCCTATACTATAATTAAAGACCAATGTAAATGATCATAGATTCTATATCTGTGGGGCTTTATATTTTTCAAATATAAAGAATCTTTATATTTCTTATGCAATCTTATTAAGTGCCTGATGCTTTGATTTAACTTATTCCACTAAATAAGACCAAATATTCAATTATTCTGCTTTAATTTTCCCATCTCAATGAATAAATCATTTTAGAAATGAAAACATTATTCTGTTTAGAAACTTTGAGATTCATAGGAGATGAAAACATTAATGTCTTGCTTGTTAAAAAGCTACAATTCTACTGTTTTCATTATCAAATGTTATTTGGGGGGAAGATAATATTTCTTTTGGTCATGATTTTTATGCTTCACAGTTTATAATATAAATGAACATTTCTAGATAAATTTGTTTATTTTTAATTTACCATGAAAGCTCAACATATTAGGAAGTGAACAGAAAATAAAGGCTAGCTTCTATTTATCTCTACTTTATTCGCATAAATGATTAAACATGGAAATACTCAAGACAAGTTAGGTTTAATTTTGAGTGCCGCTAGTTATGAGTTATGTAACTTTGGATGAATTATATTCTTGGTACCTCAGTTTCCTCATATGTAATAACAAGCTGACAATAATAGTTCCTAATTTCATAAAACTGATGTGGAAATTAAACAACTTATACATGTAAAACATATGGAATAATGCCTGACACACAGAGTAAATATTTGATAAATGTTAGCTGTTATATTACTCAAGTGGACATATGCACATTGTGGTGGTAGATAGACATTGGGGAAAATTAATCTAATTAATAATAAGCATTAAGGACCTCAGAACCAAAGGTCAGATGACTGCTAAATATTTTATAGTCCTTTTCTCCCATCTTTTCTTGACGAGCAAAATTTTGGTTATTGATTTAAAATTAAATACTTAATAAAGTCAAAGTTTTTTATAGCATTTAATCGGAAAACATCTCCAATTATACAGCTTATTGTTTCCATTTCTAGTTTAAGAAAAAGATTTTGTTCTGAATAGGCATTACTGGCCACAAGATCATTCTCTCTCTCTCTCTCTCTCTCTCTCTCTCTCTCTCTCTCTCTCTCTGTCCCCCCGCCCCAAATTCTTACTGGAAAACCCTTTTCCCAGTCATTATGTAATTGCATTAGTGGGTTATTTTGTAGCAGGGCTCATCATAACTTAATTACATAACATAACATGTACTTAATCTATACTAATAATAACCTAGGGCAGTCATGATCGCACCGACGACCTAACACCTGGGTCCCGGTGGCGACAGCGACAGGAGTCAGGCCTGGGCCCCAGTGGCAGCGGTGGTGCCGGGAGTCAGGCCTGGGTCCATCACCAGTTAGAAGGCATCTCAGGGTGAGGACCATCACCTCAGCCACAACTCAAGATGGTCACCTGGCCTGGCCTGGCCCTCCTCAGAGGCAGCCCCTTTCCTCCATGTACACTGCAGAGGACAGAAAGGGGTGTCTAAGAGGCTGGGGCCATGGTGCCCCATCCCTACCCTACTCCCCTGGCCTCCTTCACCTGTGGCCCCCACAGAAGGGTATGTATGAGAGCCCTTCCCCTGCTACCTCTCACCACTGTCTCCAGCCATCCCTCAGCACACAGGCATATCGGCTTTCAAACTTGACCTACTCACTTTCTCTCACCCCCTTCCAGGGCCTCTGCTCTGGATGGGGCCTTTGGAATCCAGAGCTCTGAGGTTTTATAATAGAGCTGGGGTGGGAAAGGGTAAACAGCACCAAAGATGGCTGATATGGCTACCCACCTCTGCCTCAGCTTGACCAATTAGTTCAGCCTCAGAACATGGTAGCCAGAGGGGATCCCTACTTCCCCAGCAATGGCTCTAGGGCCTCGACCCCAATACCAACCTCCTCTTCCCCTGGCCCTACCCACAGCTGGTGCTTGCTGCAGCTCTGTGTGCCTTACTTAACTACCCCTTCCTTCCCTGTTCCTACAAAGGAGGCTGCATCTTTGTATATTATATTAATACTAGAGGCCCAGTGCATGAAATTCGTGCATGAAGGTGTGTGTCCCTCAGCCCAGCCTGCACCCTCTCCAATCTGGGACCCCTTGAGGGCAGTCAGACATTCCTCTCACAATCCAGGACTGCTGGCTCCCAACTGCTCACCTGCCTTCCAGCCTGATCACCCCCTAACCACTCCCCTACCAGCCTGATTGATGCTTAACTGCTCCCCTGCCAGCCTGTTTGCCCCTAACTGCCCTCCCCTGCAGGCCTGGTCACCCCTAACTGCCCTCCCCTGCAGGCCTGGTCCCCCCCAACTGCTCTCCCCTGCAGGCCTGGGTCCCCCCCAACCGCCCTTCCCTGCAGGCCCAGTCACCCCCAACTGCCCTCCCTACAGGCCTAGTCACCCCTATCTGCCCTCCCCTGCAGGCTTGATCACCCCCAACTGCCCTCCCTTGCAGGCCTGGTCCCTCCCAACTGCCCTCCCCTGCTGGCCATCTTGTGGCAGCCATCTTGTGTTCACATGGGGGCAGCCATCTTTGACCACATGAGGGCAGCCATCTTGTGTGCTGGAATGGTGGTCAATTTGCATATTACTCTTTTATTAGATAGGATGATAAACTTTGTAACATTTTGGAAAAAAACAAAACAATGACCAAAAGAATGCCACAGTCAATGTCCGGAGTCCAGCTCAGGAGAACAGGGAGAAGGGAGAATTCCATAAGTTGGCTGATGTGAAGATATTTCTGAGTGACTGCCTGGAGTGTGACAGTTGTGTGACCACAGAGGAAGGAGTCCAAGTTTCTCAGCAGAACACCAAGGACTTCTTCCATGTTCTGAACCTTTGCTTTGGTTTTCAGAATTCCCTGCTCCCCATTTGTTGGCTCCCTCCCTCTGAGGGGAACTGTCATCCTCACATGGGTGCAACTGGAATATTGTATCTCAAGAGGATTGCTCCAATGTATGTATCCTTTTATCCAATGATGAAAAAAATCCCAAAGAATAAGAATGGAGACAGACTACTGTCCTCTAGGCTTAAAAAACAACAACCCGGAAGTGTCCTGCAAAAAGCTGAGACTTGGTTCTGTGCACATGCCTTAGAGAGATTGGATGAGGAAATGGCCTCGTTTGGCCCTGACTTTACCCACTTATGTTACTCTTGAAGGTGTCTTTGCCACAATGTGAATAAGCTGCCACCCTTTGGAATAGGGGCTCATATGAAAGTCTCCATTCCCAACTTTTCTTGAAACAGATCTATGTTCTGCAGCTGTGGCCACTGTCCTGAGACCAGGTCCTGTCACTGGGAATCAGGGGGCACAGGAGTGGAGCCTCCCCCCCAACCCTGTGCCCTTTTACATTCAGGGATTGAGCTGAACTCACTTTGGGGGAAGCCTGGCAAGGGTGACAGGTGTCACAGATGGAAGGATGGAGAATGGAGAGGCAGTCACCATGCTTGGTCCTTCCCTGGGTGGGGTCAGGCAGATGAAGGCCAGCCAGCCCACTCCACAATTGGGTGAGATAGAGTCCTCTGTGTCCACCTCTCACCTAGTGGGCCTGACCACTCCCCTCAGCTCTGGGCAACCCTCTGTGTTCCACGACAGCATGCTCTGCCCTCACATGCTGCTTGCCCTAAATGAGAAGGAAGAGAAGAGAGTAATTGGCCCACAGACAACTACACAGAAAGATAGGGCTCATAGCTGGTGAGTGCAGTGGTGGTGGTGGGAGCCTCTCCTGACTCCATGGCAACGCTAAGGAGCAGCAAGCTGAGTGGTAAGGAGCAGCAAGCAGGGGGGGTGGTAAGGAGCAAGGAGTCCCAGACTGTGAGAGGGATTTCTAACTGTTGGCTTAGGCCCATTCCCCAAGCTGGCAGGCGGACATCTCCTGAGGGGTCCCAGACTGTGAGAGGATGCAGGCCAGGCTGAGGTACCCCCCCCGCCCCCAGTGCACAGATTCCGTGTACCTCTAGTTTTATAAAAATCTTTTAAAACCAATATAGATAGAATACTGCCTCTGATATCTGTCACATGAGAAATTTAGTACATGAACATATTCATACATACATGAACCTTGGTAAGGGTAAGTCACTCAACTTCTCTGGACCACAGTGTCTCTATTTGTAAAATGAGAAAATTTTAACTATAGTAGATACTTCAACTATTTTTTCAACTTGAAACTTTAAAAAATTTAATCAATCTATTGACTAATATATATTTGAGAGTCTACTGCATTCAAGTCATTGTTCTGGTTGCTCTAGATAATATTTTTTCAGGGTTTCATCCCAATATTTTACTTAACAACAACAATCAAGTTTCTTTAGCAAATCTCAGTTTAAAATCCATCATCAACATTTTAATAAAAATATTTTTTGAATTTAATAAAGAATTTTGGGAGAACCAAGATGGCAGCATAGGTAAACACCTGTACTTGCTGCCTCTCACAATCACATCAAAACTACAACTAAAAGACAAAACAACTATCATCCAGAACTGTGGGAAAGCTGGCTGAATGGAAGTTCTACAACTAGAAGGAAAGAAAAAAGCTCATTGAGACAGGTAGGAGGTGTGGAGGCACAGAGGCGTGCATGGAATGGGCTGGCAACCGGGTGCTCTGTTGTTGTATTTTTTCAATCAGGAGGGAGATACAAGCTCCTGATTGCTCTGAATTCCAGTTCTGGGCAAGACTTTGGGGACCCAGACTCATACAGGGAGAAACTTGACTGTCTGGCATCGGGCCAGAATGCGAGGGTGGCTTTCTCTCAGAGGTGCTTGCAGTGATCATTGTTCATGGGCGGGGGCGTCACACATAGAGATGCTGAGACCTCTCCAGTGCAGGGCAGACTGGCAGCCATTGCTGTTTGTTTCACCCTGGTGATTCCCTGAGACCCTGCCCCCCCAATTTACAACCCCACCCAAGCTGTGCCTATCAGCTTTTGCATATGAATGGCCTGTCCTTTCTCTGCTTAAAACCTGTCAAACTGCAGCTGGGTCAGAGAGCCCCAGAGCTTCCAAAAGAAGGCCCAAGGTCAGCAGCATCAGCCAGTCTTGCTTCACATCTGGGCCTCATCTGGGCACTTCCAAACCCCATACAAAGAGGAGGAATCTGAAGATGTCTCTGTAGCTCCTGCTGGGTGGCCCCAGACAGCTGCTGACTTTGCACCTCCTTGGAGATCCAAAAGGCAGTGTACCCAGTGGTCAGTGTGAGACCATACCAGATTACAACTCTTCACATCCATAAAAGACACAATCAAGGGGCAGACTTAGTGAGCACCAAAGCCCCACTGAAGCAAGCCCTGCCCCATAAGGGTATCTCCTGCACAGCAGTCCTCCAGTGTAGACACAGCTGGCCCTCACAGCCAATTGGCCTGGAGGTCAATTCCTTCCAGTGATACCAATAGCTATCAAGGCTTAATTACAACAAGACTGTGGACACAGCCCACAAAAGGCTGTACCAAGAGAGTCCATCTCATGTGATTGAGGAGGCTGAGTCACTGGACACTAGAGGACACTTACCACACAAGGCCACTCTATCAACACAGGAAGCAGTCAAAATGCAGAGACAAAGAAACATTTCATGAATGTAAGAATTGGAGGAAAGCAAACTACTGGATATAGAGTTCAAAGCCACAGTTATAAGGTTACTCAAGAATCTTCTAAAAACCTCTGAGGGATTTAATGGGACCTCCGAGGAACTTAGTGAGACCTTCAAGGATTTTAGTGAGAATGCCAAAAAAATGGAAAAGGACCAGTCAGAAATTAAGCATACACTGACTGAAATAAAGAATAATATACTGAGATTCAACAGCAGACTAGAGGATCCCAAGAATCAAATCAAAGATTTGAAATACGAGGAAGCAAAAAACACCCAACTGGAAGAGCAAAAAGAAAAAAGAATCCAAAAATATGAAGATAGTGTAAGGAGCCTCTGGGACAACTTCAAGCGTACCAACATCCGAATTATGGGGGTGCCAGAAGAAGAGAGAGAGCAAGATACTGAAAATCTATTTGAAGAAATAATGACAGAAAACTTCCGCCACCTGGTGAAAGAAATAGACTTACAAGTCCAGGAAGCGCAGAGAACCCCAAACAAGAGGAATCCAAAGAGGACCACACCAAGACACATAATAATTAAAATGCCAAAAGCAAAAGACAAAGAGAGAATCTTAAAAGCAGCAATAGAAAAACAGTTACCTACAAGGGAGTACCCATACGATTGTCAGCTGATTTCTCAACAGAAACTATGCAGGCCAGATGGGAGTGGCAAGAAATATTCAAAGTGATGAACAGCAAGAACCTACAACCAAGATTACTCTACCCAGCAAAGCTATCATTTAGAATTGAAGGTCAGATAGAGAGCTTCACAGACAAGAAAAAGCTAAAAGAATTCATCACCACCAAACCAGGATTCTATGAAATGCTGAAGAGTATTCTTTAAAAGAGGAAGAAGAAGAAAAAGGTAAAGCTAAAAATTATGAACAACAGTGACAACAAATACATATCTATCAACAAGTGAATCTAAAAATCAAATGAATAAAAAATCTGATGAATAGAATAAACTGATGAGTGTAATAGAATCAGGGGCATGGAAAGGGAGCGGACTGACAATTCTCGGGGGGAAGCGGGTGTGGGGGTGCAGGAAGAGATTGAACAAAGAGCTTACACCTATGGACGAAGACAGTGGGGTGGGGGTGAGGGCATGGGGTGGTGTGGGAACAGGGTGGAGGGGAGCTATGGGGGGAAAAAGGAATATCTGTAATAATCTGAACAATAAAGATTAAAATAAATTTAAAAAAGAATTTTATGCCCCCTCCCTGCCAGGAATTCAAAACAAGTTCAGACTTAAATAAAAAGAAAAATTTGCCACCTCCTAACAGACTAGATTGTTTTCTGAGATCATGCTATTATTCTTTTGATATATTCTAGTGAGGATAATTTGTCACTTTTAACTTGTGCTATTTTGCTCTTATTTTGAAGTTTCAAGTATTTTGTCCTTTTTTTCTATCACTTTCTAATTGTAGCCAAATACTACATTGTGTGTTTCTACAGACACTTCTGCCATTAATTTCTAATTGTGATTAATGGTGACCTCAAATTAGATAACTATTCTGAGGGCACTGCTCTTTTGTTATTTTTTCAGTTAACTGTTTATGTAGGGCCTACCCTTTCCCTACTTTCACCAAACTTAATGTGTGCTTGTGAGAAACATGTGGTGGAAGGAGAGAGAGGGAATAGAAGATAGAGGAGGGAGAAAGAGAAACATTTATCATTCAAATCTGGGTGCCAAAGTACATGTGAGGTGTGTGTGTGTGTGTGTGTGTGTGTGTGTGTGTGTGTGTAATAAAGCAAATATCTGGAGTGATACCAGCCTTTCCCTAGTGGTTGCTGGAAAAAGAGGCTAAAGATGGTATTTATTTAAACTAGGAAGAGGTTTTTAAAAATTTTTTATTTTATTGTTTAAAGTATTACAAATAGTAGTACTCCTTTTGTTCCCCATTGACCTCCCCCCAGCTTAGGAATAGGTTTACCTTCACTATTAACCCTCTCATACTCATATCTAGAATACCAAAGGATTTAAATAAGGTAAAATTATGAGAAAATTTTACTTACCTAGAATTATATTGCAATGTCATATTTTATAAATAAATTAAAAAAAAAACCCACAATGTTACCTAAACTATAATTTGCCTCACTACACATTCTCAGTACAGAAACATATTCTAAGGCTTTATAAAACACTAGAGGCCTGGTGCACAAAATTCATGCATGGAGGGGGTCCCTCACCCTGGCCTGCACCCTCTCGCAATCCAGGACCCCTCGGGGGATGTCTGACTGCCAGTTAAGGCATGATCCCAAAGGGATCCCTGCGGGATCGGGCCTAAACCAGCAGTCAGACATCCCTCTCACAATCCGGGACTGCTGGCTCCTAACTGCCCACCTGCCTACCTGCCTGATCACCCCTAACCACTCTGCCTGCCTGCCTCATTGCCCCTAACCACTCGCCTGCCTGCCTCATTGGCCCTAACTGCTCACTTGCCTGTCTGATAACCCTTAGCCACCTCTGCCTGCATGCCTGATTGCCCCTAACTGCTCGCCTGCTTACCTGATCACCCCTAACCGTCTCTGCCTCAGCCCCCACTGCGGTGACTTCATCAGGAAGGACGTCCGTAATGACATCCGGAAGGTTGTTCAGCTGTTGGGTCTAATTAGCATATTAAGCTTTCGTTATTATTGACTAGAGGCCCGGTGCACGAAATTTGTGCACAAGGGGTGTGTGTGACCCTCAGCCCAACCTGCACCCTCTCCAATCTGTGATGTCCAACTGCCCTCTCACAATCCAGGATGTGCTGGTTCCCAACTGCTCGCCTGCCTGCCTGCCTGATTGCCCCTAACCACTTCTGCCTGATTGCCCCTAACTGCCTCTGCCTGCCAGACTGATCTCCCCCTAACCATTCCCCTGCCAGCCTAATTGACACCTAACTGCTCCCCTGCTGGCCCGATTGCCCCTAACTGCCCTCCCCTGCTGGCTTGATCACCCCCAACTTCCCTCATCTGCAGGCCTGGTCATCCCTAACTGCCCTCCCCTGCAGGCCTGATCACCCCCAACTGCCCTCCCCTGCCAGCCTGGTCACTCCCAACTGCACTCCCCTGCAGGCCTGGTCAACCCTAACTGCTCTCCCCTGCAGGCCTGATCGTCCCCAACTGCCCTCCCCTTCCAGCCTGGTCCCCACAACTGCCCTCCTCTGCAGGCCTGGTCCTTCCCAACTGCCCTCCCCTGCAGGCTTGGGTCCCCTCCAACTGCCCTCCCCTGCTGGCCTGATTGCCCACAACTGCCCTCCCCTGCCAGCCATCTTGTGGTGGCCATCTTGTGTCCACATGGGGGTGGCCATTTTTGGCCACATGGGGGCGGCCATCTTGTGTGTTGGAGTGATGGTCAATTTGCATATTACCTCTTTATTAGATAGGATGGTAGTAAGTAAAGCCCTTATTCATTTGATGTTTAAAGAACAATTAGAACAATTCAAATATACAGAAGGGATGCTAGAGATAAGCTGTTTAATTCCTGTCATTTTATAGATGGACACAGAGTAACACAAGGTAAGTACCCAAATAGAAGTGAATTACCCAAATTCCCCCAGCTGATTAGTGGCAATACCAAGACTTGAACCCAGCATTCTTGGTTCCCATTTAGTGCTATTTATACCACAATTTGTTGTCTCATAGCTATTCAATTTTAAGTCATGAATTTTCTCCCAAAATTCAATTTTCCTGTATTTTTTCTCAACTCACCTTTCTGAGGCCATCTTTATGAAAACTGCACAAAAAGTTATTCGACTATTAATTCCTAAGTGCTCACTGCATCAAAGCACTTTTCAAATTTTAAGTTAGATAGTGTTGGTACAGTTTGAGTGTCTAGGGTAGGGATTTTCAACCATTGTTATCTGATGGCACACATAAGCTAATTACTAAAATTCTGCGTGCAAACCAAAAATATATATATTTCTTGCAAAAAAATCCTATCTAATAAAAGAGAAACTTGCAAATCGACCATACCTCTGCTACACCCACAAGCCACGCCCACCAGCCAATCAGGAGTGAGTATGCAAATTAGCCAACCAAGATGGTGGCAGCCATGGAGCTGGAGTGAGCAGGAGGCTTGGGTTGCCCCTGGCAATGGAGGAAGCCAAGCTTCCTGCCTGCCCTGGCTGGCCCTGGCCTCTGCTCAAGGCTACAAAGTTTCAATTATAGAAGATAAATAAATCCCAGATACCTGCTTCCAGCTGGCCCTGGCCTCCGCTCAAGGAGGCACTGAAAAAAAAAAAGCGAAAAAGGAGGGGCTGAGAGCTTGGGTCACCGTGTGCCGTGGCCAGCCTGCAAACAGCCATCAGCCCCTCACCCAGGCTAACCAGGCACCCCAGCAGGACCCCCACCCTGATCCGGGACACCCTTCAGGGCAAACCAGCCGGCCCCCACCCATGCACCAGACCTCTATCTGTACTAATAAAAGGGTAATATGGTAATTAGACTGGGAGACCTTCCAGGAGACCTTCTGGACATTCTTCTGGACAAAGCCATGGTGGCAGGGCCAAGGTAGAGGCAGTTAGAGGCCAAGAGGGGAGGGCAGTTGTGGGTGATCAGGCCAGGATGGGAGGGCAGTTGTGGGTGATCAGGCTGGTGGAGGGGCAGGGCCATTGGGGGTGAGCAGACCAGCAGGGGGGCCAGTTGAGGGTGAGCAGGCCATCAGTGGGGGTCAGCTGGAGGTGATCAGGACAGCGGGGGGGAAGTTTGGAGTGAGCAGGCCAGCAGGGGTCAGTTGGGGGCGAGCAGGCCAGTGGGGAGGGGAGGTAGGGTGAGCAGGCCAGCAGGGGTGGCAGTTGGGGGTGAGCAGGCTGGCAAGGGAGGCAGTTGGGGGTGAGCACACTGGCACAGGGGGCAGTTGGGGGTGATCAGGCTGGTGAGAGGGGCAGTTGGGGGTGAGCAGGCCAGCAGGGGAGGCAGTTGGGGGCAAGCAGGCTGGCAGGCAGAGTGGTTAGGGGCAATCAGGCAGGCAGATGAGCGGTTAGCAGCCAGCAGTCCCGGATTGTGAGAGGGATGTCCGACTGCCAGTTTAGGCCCAATCCCTGTAAACCGTCAGTAGGACATCCTTTGAGGGGTCCCAGATTGGAGAGGGTGCAGGCCGGGCTGAGGAACACCACCCCCCGTGCATGAATTTCATGCACCAGGCCACTAGTATAGGTATAATTTTGATTCATTCACACCAGATGGCTATTGTGTTGGCTGTTGTCATTTTTTATTTGACAATCTAAGAGAAAAGAGGTCAGTGCCCCTGACTAAATACAGTAGTCAGGTACTGCTTGTTTTAAAATTTCTTGTTGCACACTGGTTGAAAACCATTGGTCTATGGAAATGTCTCTGTATAACTATGGTAGAAGGTGTTATTATAATAATTTGTGGAGAAGCAGCAACTTGATTACTTGTTCATGTTATTAAACCCTTTACCCAAGTTCTCATAAAGAAAAAATACATTTGTCTGATTTATAGATAAGACTGATTCCAACTAAATGCATTCTATTCTAACAACACCTCCAAAATACAAACTGTATCATTTTTCTTTCAAACTTGCTTAAGCATAGAATTGTCTTAAAACTACTTGAAGAATGCGAAGAAAGCCAAATTAAATGCACACTCCCATAACATAAATATAAAATTAGGAACCAAAATGTAAAATAACTCCTACAAAACCTTGGATCTCTTAAAATGTTCTCATAATTACCACAGGCCCTTCCCAGATGGTCCCAGTTTATGGAAAAAGGAATTCCATTTATAGCATCTGCTTCCATCCCTAGAGATTTCAAACAGTTCAGAACAAGATTTTCTAACGGTAGATAAATGAAGTGTCTGGTGTTTTATTACTGAACAAGGAGGTGTTTGGTGAGAAGATGCTTTGAGGATCAAGGATTATCTTGTGGCGATAGAGCCACTGATGTGGCTTGTACTCCAGGGCACTCAAGAGTTACAGAAACTATGTGGCAGAAAGATTCAAGCTTTAGGGTTAAAATTCTTCAAGCTAAGGTTGGGCCTCAAGCTGATGGTGACATTTAATGAGTATCATTCATATAAAAATATACTACATGTTTTTTATCAGTGAAAGAGTGTATGGAACAATATTTTATCTTCCAGTAAAAACATCTTTATATACTACAATAGAAACACCATATAGTATGACTCAGATTTAAAGATTAAATACACCCAAATGCTTTCCCTGTCCTCTATCCTATCGGCCCCTTCTCTAAAGCTAATCTGAAGATAATTGAGAGCCAACATGGCTGAAAATGAAAATTAAACAAGTGACAGAGGCTGTCTTATCAGTCATTTGAAATTTGTTTAAAGGAGTCCTAGACAATAGAATCAAGGGCATTAAAAAAGACCTGGTCAACATCTGGTCTAACTAGTCAGCTTCTCTGATTTAACCAAGTTTTATCACACTCAGCCTCCTGTATATTCCTATATAATTAATTGGTTTGGGGGACCCTGAGAAGGAATACACATTCTATGAATGTTGGTTTCCTCTCTTAGAAAACTTTCTCTGTATTCTGTATTTATAGACGTTTTGTTTCAATTACATTTTCATTTTAAGGTTAAAAGCAACAAATACAATTACCCAACTGAGCTTTGCCAAAAGATGAAAAGAGGAGAGCTTTTGCACTATTACGGACTACAAATATGTAGAGAAACAACAGAGAATTCTGTTTCAAAATAATTTATTATAGTCCTTTGTATACACTGCTTGCTGCCTCCATTTGAACACACAATTCATTTTATTTTTTATAACTTCACATCTAAGCTTAGATGTCACTTCCTTTAAGATGCCTTTCCTGACCTCTCAAGACTAGGTTAAGTTCTGCATATTCAAAGCCATTGCAAAATTTATCTCACTGCATTATAACTGTGTGGAGTTTCACCTACCATGATGTTTTTAAAACCTAGAACAGGGAACAACACAGAGATGGAGCACATGATATGTTGGCTGCATAAATAAACAAATGATGGAGTGTGCCCAGACCTCTGGGAAGGAATACCCCATTATCCTGTGCTATCTTTTTTTCTCAGTAAAAATCAATAGATAACCATTTCAACAATATGCTCCAATCCATTTTCATGTGCAAAACAACTTATTGAACAAAAATGTGAGAAGTGTTAATTTTTCAAAATATTTTGCTTGCCTCTGTGTAGTCACCATGCCTTATAGAATGGACTCAAGCTCAGTGATATGGAGAATTTGAGCTTCAAAACTGGTTTACTTCATTTTTTAAATTATTTTTTAAATATTTTTTATTGTTTAAAGTATTACATATATTAGTACATATATATCCTTTTTCCCCCCATTGACCTTCCCCCAGCCTCCCCTCCCCCCTGTCGCATGCCCTCATCCCACCCCCCCCAGTGTCTTGTGTCCATTGGTGTGCTTATATGCATGCATACAAGTCCTTTGGTTGATCTATTTCCTCCCCTCCCCAACACTCCCCAGCCTTCCCGCTGTAATTTGACAGTCTGTTCCGTGCTTTACTGTCTCTGTATCTATCTTCTTATTCAACAGGTTATAATGTTCTTTATTTTCCATAAATGAGTGAGATCATGTGGTATTTTTCTTTCATTGCCTGGCATATTTCACTTAACATAATGCTCTCCAGGTCCATCCATGCTGCTGCAAATGGTAAGAATTCCTTCTTTTTTATAGCAGTGTAGTATTCCATTGTGTAGATGTACCATAGTTTTCTAATCCACTCATCTGCTGATGGGCATTTAGGCTGTTTCCAAGTCTTAGCTATGGTGAATTGTGCTGCTGTGAACACAGGGGTGCATATATCCTTTCTGATTGGTGTTTCTAGTTTCTTGGGATATATTCCTAGAAGTGGGATTACTGGGTCAAATGGGAGTTTTGGTTTTAGTTTTTTGAGGAAACTCCATACTGTTCTCCACAGTGGCTGCACCAGTCTGCATTCCCACCAGCAGTGCACGAGGGTTCCTTTTTACAGGGAACTTATACAACTTAATAAAAGGAAGATAAAAATATGGGCAACAGACCTAAATAGAATCTTTTCGAAAGAAGACAGAAGGAAGGCCAAGAGACATATGAAAACATGCTCAAAGTCACTAATTATCCGAGAGATGCAAATCAAAACGACAATGCAGTACCATCTCACACCTGTCAGAATGGCAATCATCAACAAATCAACAAACGAAAAGTGCTGGCGAGGATGTGGAGAAAAATTGTTGTTTACTTTAACTATGTAACATTTTTTTTTTTTTTGTGAAAGCTAAGGATGACATCTACATTTACTGTTGAAATAAAGTATTCCACTTAATTGTAAAACCATTTGGCATTGTGGAAGACAAAAAGCATTTTCTTTCTTACAGGCCAGCATACATGAATGTTGTGTAACTGATGATAAAAATTGAATGCAATTTTCAGTGATCCTACTTTTGAATAAATAAATTACATTTCTTTTATAATTATCATAAGTGTTGACAAGGTGGATTTCTAGAATTATTTTTCAAAAAATTTTAATGACTCACAAATGTACTAAGGACTAGCATGCTGTGACTTGTGAATTTGAGCAATTCAAGTGTGTACAAATTTAAAACTGGTTCAGTTGGGTGTGTCTAAAATTCATGAAAACTTAGTTTTACTCACATGCTGAGCAATGAAATTAAGATCATTAGTCCAAATATCTTGTGATAGGAACTTGAACTGAGAATTAGGTTTTAGTAAAGTGTCTTTATCACAAATAAAAAACTTTTTCTTTTACAATAATAACTTAAATTTCACTATAATATAATAATAAAACTATGTATGTGATTTATGAAATATCCAAGGATTTATAATAAATTAAATCTTTATCTCTTCATCTAATTCAAAAAAATAATATGCAAAATCCACTGTAATATTTTATAGAATTCATGATCTTCTACCTGTGACATTGTTAAATGGGAAGACTAGAGGGGAATTTGGCCAGAGCATTATAAATCAAATCATTAAGCTACAGTTTGTATTTTAACACCTGAACCCAATGGCACAAATTCAAAATCTTAATTTATAAATAATGTGTACTATATCACAGAAATAAAATAGCATAATGCACCTAAACAACTAACTTCTAATATATAAAAGTACTGGTCTACAATTCTTCTATAAAGTTTAATTACAAGAATTAAATTGCTACAAGGAAATATAAATCCTTTCAGAGAATTTAGATGTCTTCATCCAGGGGATTAAACCAAAGATTTCTGAAATCTTGTAATTTGTATTTAATTTTAGGCTTTATGTGCCTAAGAGAATAATATCTGGAGAAAATCTACGAAACAATGAATAGACTCACTAGAAAATTACATGAATCTATCTTGATCTATCTATCTACTCACATATCTATGGAGAGAGAATGAAATGGGGAGGGAATCCTTAAAGCAATGCAGTTCTTTTAAATTTGATTGTTTGTAACATAATAGGTATGCACATACACACTACAAAAACATCTTAATATTTCTAATAAACCAGGCACGGAAAATGTAATGTTGTGGTCTTTATTTAGTGTTCAATACTATGCTAGGCTGTCTTGACCAACAAAAATGGCAATCCTGTAATGAATCGTTCTAAAGTATTCTCATATGTGGTGTTTCCTTATATTTTTTAGTAAACTTCTTAGAGAGTTTTTGGTTTATGATAGGTGCTTTGTTTAGTGACTCAACATCTCTATTTGTAATATTTCTAGTTTGATCCTGAGTAGATGGGAATGCTTTGGAAGTCTTATGTAATTTATTTGTCTATGTAAATATCAGAAAAACCTTGTATATCATAAATGGTTTCATAGAAATGGTTACACTATTTTATATTTCTTTTAACTCCCTGTTTATACCAAACATCACCTTAAAGCAACAGACTAAAGCCCCCCATTAGTATAATTGAATATTGTTCAAAATCTGGTTGTCATTTGACAAAAAATTTTTCAATCTAGTAACTTTCAATATAGATCCTTCTTGTTTCCTGCTAAGACAAATGAAAAATTTTGAATAAAAAATAAAAGTAAATGAATGAAATAAAGAAAGAAAGACTGGTACTCTCAAGTAAGATATATGTCAGGGGCAGATGTTATATTTGTGTTGGAACTTCTTGTCATTTATTTCATTTTAAGTATTAAGAGTGTACAGTAAATATCTATGAAGTTTGAGAGAGCAATGAGATGTATATAAAATTAACATTAAATCCTACTTTTCAAAAGTCTATATGCCCCCCCCCCAAGAAATACTTCAAGGCTAGAAGAAAGAGAACTCCTTATGTGTGAAGCTATAAAATACCATGTATATATTGCAGAGACAATAAAAATAATTATCAGTAATAACAACAACAATGTAATTGCAGAGCCAGCTCCACCTCAGCCGAAACCATCCCTAACCAGTTGGGGAGGTTCAAGAGAATGACCTTTGTTACAAAAGGCTTATTTCAGTGTTGCTTCTGCTGCTAAAGAATTTCTGCTATGATTAAGGGAACCTCCCTGTTCCTCTCAATTCTCACTTGGTTAGAGCTAACTGCAATTCAGCTCCAAACTCCCTTATCTTTGTTAATCCTTTATAATAGGAAACTTTTTAGGCATCAACATAAAAGGATAGAAAGATTATTATTAATTAAAAGAAAAAATAAAGGCTGAAAAACTTTACATAAAATATCCAATTCAAGCATTTTAGAATATGTTTCTAAAGTAGGATATTTGCTCCACACAGATCTCAGAGAAACATGGAACCTTTATATGTAGTCATATGCACAGTAATTTTTTTTTAATTTCTTTATTGATTGAGGTATCACATATTTGTCCTCATCCCCCCATTCCCATCCCTCACCCCTCCCCACACATGCCCCCACCCCCCTGTTGTCCTTAACCGCTGGTTAGGCTCATATGCTTGCACACAAGTCCTTTGGTTGATCTCTCCCCTTTACCCCCACCCTTCCCTACCCTCCCCCTGAGGCCTGACAGTCTGATCCATGCCTCCTTGTTTCTGGGTCTGTTCTTGTTCATCAGTCTATGTTGTTCATTATTTCCCCTAGATGAGTGAGATCATGTGCCATTAGAAATACACTTATAAGAACCAAAAATGAGACAAGCAATAATGGTTATGGTGACAGGCAAATGAATCAGTATGTAGTGAGTTTCCTTCTGGGTCAACAGTTCTTTTGAGACCCAATTTCAATGTCCAACAGTTCCTTATGTGTACATGTCAGCAATGACATTTCAGTTCTGGATGGTGGACAAATGGTGGTAATGCAGGTCCGACTCTGTCTGGTTTGGTCCTGGGCAACCTGCAGTGATGCACAGCTGTTAACTGCACAGTAATTTAAACCACAACATGTATCCAGAAACAGAGATGTTGTAAAACTTTCAAAAGTCTGTATAATATGACAGAGTCCTAAAAATATTCCAGGATGCATAAAAAAATCTAGAAACTGGATTTTACAAAAAAAAAAAAAATTTGTAAAATCTTATTTAGAGACTTACTTTAGCCTTACTCATTTGTTTAGGTGATGAGAATTCATAGCTCTGGACTGAGTGATGTAGGTGGACATCAGTAGTTTTATTCAGAAGTCACCAATTCTTTCAGTGATATGTATTACTAAGTACTCATGTCACCATCACACCTTTCATTACAAAAAATATTTGTAATTGTTTTAGTGAAGTTATCTTCATGTTTTCTGTTAATTACTATTTGAAACACTACACCTTTGAGGTTCCAGATTCTTACTGAATCAAAGGATAGCTTTGAAGTTCTTGAGAATCATTCTTAGTTTTAGGAGATGACAATGAAATAACTGATGGATTTGGGGGGAAAGTTGATTCATTAAGAAAAAAATATAATCAATCAAATAGATATGTTCATGCTTATTAACAAAACACACTGATCTATTGGCCAAATTTTAAAATGCCTCTATATGCCGAAACCGGTTTGGCTCAGTGGATAGAGCGTCGGCCTGCGGACTGAAGGGTCCCAGGTTCGATTCCGGTCAAGGGCATGTACCTTGGTTGCGGGCACATCCCCAGTAGGGGGTGTGCAAGAGGCAGCTGATCGATGTTTCTCTCTCATCGATGTTTCTAACTCTCTATCCCTCTCTCTTCCTCTCTGTAAAAAATTAATAAAATATATTTAAAAAATAAAATAAAATAAAATGCCTCTATACTTGTGATAGAGGCACAATTTCATATTTCTAAATGCAATATACTTTTGCTGGTATGATTACAGAAATCCAAGTAGATTTACTTCCAAATTTTCATTCACTTATTCACTTATTATTTACAAAAGTATTTGTAGAACACCTACTATATCCAAATCATTGTGGTAAATGTGATTTTCTATTTTCACTGAGATTGTACTACAGGGGAGATAAAACTTGTTCAAACACAAGTATAATGTAGGCAGCATGCAATAACTGTCCTAAAATGATACTAACAAAGACAACTAAATGAGAGATGATTTTGGCGAAATTCAGAGAGGCTTTATAGATGTTTGATTTAGGTCTGAAAGGTTAAACAGAATTTCAACCGAAGGAGGGGAAAGATCAAGACTTTCTTGAAGGAGGAAATGATATGAACAAAGTTTCAAAGATAGAAAAGTACTAGGAATGACTCAAGAAAAGATAAGTGAAGCAGTTTGGCAGCAGCATTGAGCATGTATGAAATTAGAGAGACACAAGTCTATAAAGTACGTCTGAACTATATAAGAAAATAACCTTTGTAATGGACATTTATTGTGTAGGGCTGTCCAGCATACATTCCCTCGTTTAGACATCCCATGGCAGAATTAATTTTCTTCTAACATGAATAGTATTGATAGATATATACCAGTATATCAAAGCATCCTTCCTTCCCTTGCTAAGGAGTGGACATGTAAACCAAGCTAGATCTATTTGATGTTCTCCTGGACTTTGGGTTTGAGCAGAGTAAAATAATGAGAGAAATATAGTTGTTTGGTTCATCCATTTTCTTCTACTTGTAATCCTGGATCTTTCCTAGTTTATATTCCTTCTAAGCTTGGTCCTTTAGTTCTGTGAGTCAACCAATAAGTATTTCACTTTTTTTTTTCTTTAGGTAACATGTCAATTTTGTTGCTTACACCAAAGAACTTGATAAAACCCTGAAGGCAAACCAGTTTTACACTGAACAAAACCAAAGACAAAGTTATGAAGGGGAATTATCTAATCAAATGAGTACACTAGAAACAATATCCTGGAAACACTGTTGAATGGATTGGAAGAGAGAGAGAGAGAGAGAGAGAGAGAGAGAGAGAGAGAGAGAGACACTGAAATGAAAGATACCAGATACCAGTTAGGAGGATGTAGTAGCTTCAGCACCAGGCACTGAAGACCTGGGCAAAGGTGATGTCAGTGACAATGAGAAGAAAATATGTATTAGAGACATTGTTAATAAAAAAAATTAACAGGTCTCAGAAACTGATTTGACATTGGCTTTGAAGGAGATCGAAAAGCCACAGATTACTCTGCCGTTTTAAAATTGAAGGATAGGGTGATGAATGAGAACTCTATGTGAGAGACTGAGGAGGAAAAATGAGAAAAATATGATGAGAATCAAGGTGTTGTAAGCCAGTGGAGGAAACATTGACAAGTTGTGTGTGTGTGTGTGTGTGTGTGGGGGGGGGGCGGGTAATCAACAGTGTCAGATGCTGTGGAAGAAAATGTTTTAGAAATAAGAAACAAATGAATTCTCATCATTCTTCAATTTAGCTGAAACATCAGAAGGGCAAGAATAGTTTTTATTATTGAGTGAGAGAAAAAGCCATTGGGAGAAAAAATGTTAAGAAGGTAGCATTACTTGTGACCCTTTAGAGCAGTGATTCTTAACCTTTTTTTGTTTTGTTCCATGGGCCTATTGGAAGTGTGGTTAAGTCCTATAATACCCTTTCAGAATAATGTGTTTAATGTGTTTAAATGCATAAGGTCAAGCATGTGGGCTTTAAAAAAGAAACGAACTGCAAAAATGTTGTTATAAAATTTTTTTGAAAATTTGGTGATATAGGAACATATGTCTAATCTATCAATGTACTTAATAACACAACAATGCATTTAAAGTACAGGCAATTTTAAATTAGGTTTATTTGAAGACGTATCAGTATGAAAGTTGTTGTTGCTTAGATTGAATAAAAACATTAAAATCTGGAGTAGTCTTTGGCTCACCTTTTTCTGTGTACTGATTAAATATTGATTATAGATATGGAATATCGGAAGGTAACTTATAAGCCTAATCAACGATGTGTGAACATGTGACTTCATTGTTTGGTGGCTGAATGACCAATAGGTGCAGAATTTTCCAATAGTTGGCTGTATATGTGGACTAAAAATCTGTAGACAGGAAGACTGCAAACATATACAATCTCATAATTATCCTAATTCCAAAGTAGTGATGACTATAAATGATATTGTAAAAACATTCAATGACATTTATGTGATATTGAAACTGGATACAATGGATCCAAGGTTGCCTGTCACTATTTGAGCCAAATTAAGCAGAGACAGGGTTGAATCATATATGAACATTTATTCCAATAATGCCGGTAGTATGGGGAGAGCAGTCAGTCACCCTGGAAATTCTGCTCTGATCCCCCTTGCCAGTTGGCTGATTATATACACACAAGGGAGAAGATAGCTGCAAGCTGCAAGTATAGTATAGAAAGGGAAGGGGAGGGTCTGCAGTCTGGCCTTCAGGAGCTCAAAGTCCGATAACAAGGTGGCTAATCTTCTATGATGTTACAAACAACTCAGCACTTTCCTGGGACTGGACTGGTCAACGTTCCTGAGAAATACTCCCAGAGGGGGTCAGGGTCTGGGCACAGCAACTAAATCAAAGCATGTCCTGTCCTTGGTCTGTTCTGAAAATGTATTTCTTTTCTGAGTAATGGATCCATCGAGTCATCTTATCTTTTTACAGCCTTGTTTCATCCTCCAGTTACCCAGGGTCTGTAAGAAAACTTCTTATCTATAGTTAGTAAAGTGAAGACTCATTAACAACTGTGGCTCTATTCTTATTACATGCCCTTCCCCACTATCAATATGAAAATAACCATGATTTCTATTGGCAAGAGTCATAGGTACTGCTAATACTACTACTGCCTATATTCATAATAGAAAGAAATGCCAAATTTTAGTAGTTAGAGGTTAGTGAAAATAAAAATTTATTTTTTCTTGATGCAAGTTCTGAGAACCTTGCTTTCTTGTGGGTGAATACCAGGTTAGGAACCCTTGCTTAGAATGTAGTTTCAGTTGTCAAGACAGGAGTAGAAGCAAAATGAAGTTGGATGGTAGCCAAACTGCAAAATGACAAATTTACTGAGAAGTTTAACTCTGGGACAGAAAAAGAGATAAAACTCAAAGAAGTCATTGGATAAAAAAAGACTGTTTTTGTTTATTTGTTTTAATTTAAAGGTAAGAAACCAGAGCATGCATGTAAGTCAAGAGAAAAGAAGGAGTAAAGAAGATGAAATTGAGGATCACACACAGAGAGAAGGGGCAATTTATAGAGCAAGGTCCCAGAGATGTTGAGAAGAAATGGGATCAAGAGCACAAGTGGAAAAAGCCTGGAAAGAATAAACACTACTTTTTCAGATAAAGTGGAGAAAGAGTAGAAGGTGGTCTTCTATAAATTTAGAAGAATAAAACATTTATTCCCCTGAAGTTTCCTTTAAGAGAAGTTGTCTTTATTAATGAGTTTCTAAAATCAGTTTTGGAAAAATATGTGTAACTGATTATTTCATGGTATACTTGTACCTTAAAATATTTTTCTATGACATTGACTTTTTAAAATTTCTACTTTGTCAGTATAAACAAAGATTAGACCTTCCTTAATTATGTGATTGGAATTGCACAATACAACAAGACTTCTCTTCTACCCAGAATCTGCATACTATCCAAAAAAGTCATTCTCTCTTATAACTGTTCTTTCCTCATGATATCTATTTCCCATCTACATCAAGCTTTGCTCCGATGAGCTTTTTAAATCTCTAAATGTTATTTTTCTATTAATGCAGCCTCTTTGATTATTTTCTGAGATTAATTTTTGAACCATGATAAGATTAACAACATAATCTATTGACATCTTAAACAATTCTTAGGGTAAGTATTTTAAAAATGGAAATAGGCCAGCTTCAAAAAGGATTGAAGTCTTGTAAAAATTGGTTTCAATGTGGCTTTTTCCGTTGAGCCTTCTCAGGAAAATTACTACAGCTATTCTGCTCAATGATCAGACATGAACTGGATTAACATAACTGATGATTTGATGATTGAGAAAGAGCAATAAGTTCCAATGTCTTGTCATTTGTTCCACTTACATGTAATTGACCTTACATTGCAGCATGAATTATAGTTTCTGGAACATTGTTATTGCTGGGATATTCTCCACTTATTAAAAACAAATACAACATTGGAAGGATTTACAAAATCCTCCGTAGGAGGAGGCTGCAAGGAGCCACAGCAGCTAGGCACCCAGCCTTGCCACCACCCAGACTAGCCACAGCCCAGGCCTGAAATCACAGGCCCCTGGACCCTATGCTTGCGCCCAAAAGACACAACCAAGACCCTGTGCGCACCTGCCACAGACACTGCTGGGACCATGCACCTAAGTTAACACCAGTGAAACATTAAGGCCTGTAGCTGACACCTGCAGGACCAGCTCCGTGGGGCAAGGGAGTAGAGCTCAGAATAGGGACAATCAAGGCTTGAGATTCAATGAAGACACAGCCTCTGGGCTAAGGAGTCCCTGCCCGCTGGACTACTAGGGACTTCAACCTTTCAGACCTCAATAAGGTTGCCCAGGGCCAAAAAGGGACAGAGACTCACATTCACCTGCACCACAGAAGCTCCCAGGAGGCCCAGGATAGACACACCAAGGGATCAGATTCAACATCAGAGCAAAATCTAGCGAACTACACAAAGAGCGGACCCAAAAGTTTTTGTGTATGTGTAGTTTTGCTTTTTGGTGTGTGTGTGAGTGGATTTTGTTTTTATTGTTTATTTTTTATCCTCTTTTCTCTCTTCTCTTTTTTTCTTGCATATTACTAATTTCTCTCCTTACTTTGATTCTATTCTACTTTTGTGTATTCTTACTGTTATTATTAATTTTTCTTTTGTTTTTTACTCATTTTTCCCTTTTCTTTTTCCTATCTCTATCTTAATATATCCATTATTACTATGGTTTAAAATCATTATTATTTCCTTTTGTTTCCTTTTCTTTCTTCCTCCTATACTAGTTTTTAGCTTCCTACTTGCTTCCATATAGTCATTTTTTTCACCTTCTTTCTCCCTTTTTCTTTACATACCCTCTAAGTATTTGGGCACGTCTTTTAGTATTCTTTTTAATTTTTCTTTGTTTTGCTTTCTCTTCTTTTTCCTTCTTAGTTTTTTCCTGTTGTTGTTGCATTGCATAGTTTGGTTTTCATGATATTTTTGTTTGGTCCTGTGTCTTATTCTGTCCTGTAAGCACATGTATAACAGCTGGCACAATGATGTTGAGGTTGAGCTGAACTGTCAGCAAGTTGTAGGGGAGATCCCTCCCATAAATGGGAGACATCAACAATAAAATCCCAATTATAACAGGAGAGCCCAAATAATGCACACAAGGGGCATACCTACAGCATCCAGCTCAGGTGAACAAAGAGACTTCACCACTGGGCCACTCAAGACAATCTTCTATAATAATAAAAGCGTAATATGCTAATTAGACCTGACAGTGAACGACCTTCCAGACTTCATTCTGACATCCTTCTAGATAAAGCCACGGTGGCAGGGGCTAAGGCAGAGGTGGTTAGGGGTGATCAGGCAGACAGACAAGAAGTTAGGGGCAATGAGGCAGGCAGGCAGAGGCAGTTAGGGGTGATCAGGCAGGCAGGCGAGTGGTTAGGGGCAATCAGGTAGGCAGGCGAGCAGTTAAGGGCTATCATGCAGGCAGGCAGACTGGTTAGGGGCAATCAGGCAGGCAGGCGAGTGATGAGGGGCAATCAGGCAGGCAGGCAAGTGGTTAGGGGTGATCAGGCAGGCAAGTGAGTTGATTAGCGGTGATCAGGCAGGCAGAGTGGTTAGGGGTGATCAGACAGGCAGGCGAGAAGTTAGGGGTGATCAGGCAGGCATACAGAGTGGTTAGGGGCAATCAGGCAGGAAGGCAAGTGAGCAGTTAGGAGCCAGCAGTCCTAGATTGCGAGAGGGATGTCCAACTGCCAGTTTAGGCCAGATCCCACAGGGTCCCGGATTACTAGAGGGTGCAGGCTGGGCTGAGGCACCCCCCGACACACACACACACACACCTGTGCACAAATTTCATGCACTGGGCTTCTAGTTTCTACATAAGGCCATCTCACAAAGACTGAGAGGCATAACTGTTATAACTAATACATGGAAGTAAATACAAATAGCTAAAAAGTGGAGACAAAGAAACGACCCCCAAATGAAACAAAAGAAGGAATCTCCAGAAAAATAACTAAATGAAGTGGAAGCAAGCAACCTATCAGATATAGAGTTCAAATTAATGGTTATAAAGATCCTTAACACGTTAAGTGCCCAGCCTTTTTTGTCTTCCGGACGGAAAGTATAGTGTCAGTCACTGGTGACTGACTGGGCGCTTAACATGTTAAGGAGCTTAGTGCAAATTATAAAGAGCTTGGTGGGAACTATACTGGCATGAAAAAGGAAATAGAAACCATGAACCAGAACAAAACATAAATGAAGAATAACATATCTGATATCAAGAACAGGCTGGAAGGAATTAAAAATAGATTGGATGAAGCAGAGAATCGAATCAGTTACTTGGAAGACAAAGTCGAAATAAATACCAAATTAGAGCAGCAAATAAAAAAAACTTGTAAACTTGGAAGATAGCTTAAGATAACTCTGGGACAACATCAATAAAACTCAAAAACACTCAAATCATGGAGGTTAAATAGCATGTTATTAAACAATGAATGGGTTACCAATTAGATCAAGCAAAAAATTAAAAACTTTCTGGAAACAAATGAAAATGAACACATGAGTGCCAAAAACATATGGGACATGGTAAAAGCAGTCTTGAGAGGAAAGTACATAGCATTACAGGCCTACCTGAAGACACAAGAAAAAGCAGTAATGAACTATATAGCCCTACAACTAAATGAATTAGAAAGAGAACAGAAAGAAAAGCCAAGAGGAAGTAAAGAAAGGAAATAATAAAGATCAGAAGGGGAATAAATTACAGAGTCTAAAAATCAGTACAGAAAATCAATAAACCCTAAAGCTTATTCTTTGAAGAGATAAACAAAATCGATGAACCCCTGGCCACACTCATCAGGAAACAAAGAGAAAGGACCCAAATAAATAAAATCAGATATGAAAGAGGCAATATAACAATGGACACTACAGAAATAAAAAAGATTGTAAGCAAATACTATGAACAACTATATGCCAACAAACATGAAAACCAGGATGAAATGGACAAATTCCTAGAAGCGTGCAATCTTCCAGAACTCAATCAGAAAGAATCAGAAAACCTGAGTAGGCCAATAACAACTGTTGCAATTGAAGAAGTAATTTTAACTCTCAGGAAACAAAAGTCCTGGACTGGATAGATTTACAGGAGAATTTTACCAACCATTAAAAGAACTAAAACCTATCCTCCTCAAACTAGTCCAAAAAATTCAAGAGGAATGAACACTTCCAAACTCCTTTTACAAATTAGGAATTATCCTAATTCCAAAACCAGGTAAAGTCACTACAAAGAAAGAAAATTACAGGCCAATATCCCTAATGAACACGGATGCTAAAATCCTCAACAAAATATGAGGAAATCAGATCCAGCAATATATTAAAAAGATCATACACCATAATCAAGTGGGATTTATTCCAAGGATGCAAGGCAGGTACAGTATTCACAAATCAATAAATGTGATACATCACATAAACAAACTGAGGACAAAAATCACATGATCATATCAATAGATGCAGAAAAAGCATTCAACAAACTCGAGCACTTTTTTTTTTTGATAAAAACTTTCAGTAAAGTGGGAAGAGAGGGATCATACCTCAACATAATAAAGGCCATATACGACAGACCTACAGCCAATATAAGACTCAATGGAGAAAAACTGAAAGTGTTTCCCTTAAGAACAAAACAAGGCAAGGATGTATGCTTTCGTCACTCTTATTTAACATAGTAGTGGAAGTCCTAGCCACAGAGATCACACAAGAAGAAAATGTAAAAGGCATCCAAATGTGAAAGGAGGAAGTACAACTGTCATTATTCTCACATGAGATGATATTGTACATAGAAAACATTAAAGACTCCACCAGGAAACTGCTAGACTTAATAAATGAATTAGACAAAGTAGCAGGATACAAAATCAACATCCAGAAAAAGATGGCATTTTTATACACTAATAATGAAGTCCCAGAAAGAGAAACAAACAAACAAACAAAAAACACACCCAACTTACCATTGTAAAAAAAAATTAAAAAGAATAAGATACCTGAGAATAAACTTAACCATGGAGGCAAAAGACCTGTGCTTGGAAAACTAAAGAACATTGAAAAAAGAAACCGAAGAAGATACAAACAAATGAAAACGTGTACCATGTTCATGGATTGGAAGAATTAACATCATTAAAGTGTCTATACTATCCAAAGCAATCTATAGATTCAACACAATCCCTATTGAAATACCAACAGCATACCTCACAGAACTAGAACAAAGATTCTAAAAGGTTATATGGAACCATAAAAGACCCCCAAATAGCTGCAGCAATCTTGAGAAAGAAGAAGGAAATTAGAGGGATCACAATACCAGATAGCAAATTATACTACAAATCCATTATATTCAAAACTGCCTGGTACTGGCACAACAACAGGCATATAGACCAATGCATCAGAACAGAGACTCCAGAAATTGACCCACACCATTATGGTCAATTAATATTTTTCAAAGGATGCAAGAACATACAATGGAGTAAAGACAGTCTCTTTAACAAATGGAGTTGGGAAAACTGGAAAGACATATACAGAAAGATGGAACTTGACCACCAACTTACACCATACACAAGAATAAACTGAAAATGGATAAAAGATTTAAATGTAAGGCATGAAACCATAAAAATCTTAGAAGAAAACATAGGCATTAAAATCTCAGACATCTCACATAACAGAATTTCTCCTGATACATCTCTTAGGATGAAGGAAACTAAGGAGAAAAGAAACAAATGGAACTACATAAAAATAAAAAGCTTCTGCACAGCAAAGAAAACCACCATCAAAATGAAAAGGGAACTCACTGTATGGAAGAACATATTTGCTAATGACACATCTGATAAGGGGTTAATATCCAAAATATATAAAGTACTCATACAACTCACCAAAAGGAGCACAAACATTCCAATTAAAAATTGGGCAGAAGACCTGAATAAATATTTCTCCAAAAAGGACATACAAATGACCAAGAGACATTTGAAAAAAATGCTTAAACTCACTAATCATCAGAGAAATGCAAATTAAAACTACAATGAGATATCACCTTACACCTGTCAGAATGGCTATCATGAAAAATCAACAAAAAAGTGTTGGCAAGGATGTGGGGAAAAGGGAACAGTAGTTCACTGCTGGTGGGAATGCAGATTGGTGCAACCACTGTGGAAAACAGTATGGAGTTTCCTCAAAAAAATTAAAAATTGAACTTGTTTGACCCACTGATCCCTCTTCTATGGATATATCCTAAAAACCCCAAAACAACAATCAGAAAGAATATGTACACCCCTATGTTTATAGCAGCACAATTTACAATAGCTAAGATTTGGAAACAACCCAAGTGTTCATCAGTAGATGAATGGGTAAAAGAGCTGTGGGACATTTACACAATGGATTACTACACAGCTGTAAAAAAAAAAAAAAAAAAAAAAAAAAAAGGGGGTCTCTTACCTTTTGGAACAGCATGGATGGACCTGGAGAATATTATGGTAAGTAAAATAAGCCAATCTGATAAAAACACGTATTACATAATCTCAATTATTTGTGGAATCTAATGAATAAAATGAATTGTCCAACAAAATAAGACCCTAAGCATGGAGGCATGGAAAAGACTGACAATATCTATGTGGGGTTAGGGGGGCAAGAAGAGATAAACCAAAGAAGTTATATACTTATATGCATAGCCCAAGGACATGGGCAATAGTGAGTTGAAGACCTAGGATGGTGGATAGGATAGGGACTGGGAAGAAGGAGGTAAAGGCGGGGGTTGGGGGGGGCGCAGAATGGGAGACATCTGTAATACTATCAACAATTATATATATATATATATATATATATGTATATATATATATATATAATACATATATATATATACATACATATATAATTATAGTTGAGTAATGAGGATACAGAAAAAAATAGATATATGTGTTTAAGAATTTTGAGTTGATTTTAACAAATAAAATGTTAAATAAATAACTGAATACAATATTGACATTTCCCTTTCTAAGAGGGTAAAATATAGGTCTCTTTCCCTTAAATCTTTCTAAGAATTACCCTTACTGTAATAATCCACTTCAGATTTGTTAAGCTTAAAACACTGCCTAATAAGAGATAATAAGCTTAGAGAGCTGGAACAAATGTTTGGTTGGATCTGTGTGCTGTTACTTGAGCAGGCTGACTCCTAGAGGGCAACACCCTGGAATGGTATCTAGCACTTAAATATTTAAATAGTAGATCACTTGACTCAGTAAAAGGATTATTTTCCATTCTCTCAAAGTTTATGATTGCCCAACTGCTTCTCATTATGCTTCTGGTCATCTTAACCCTTCAGAGACAATATTATCATCAACATATGTTTACCAAATATATACTTGGTACAGATTACTGTGTTAGGCAATATGGGATTACAACCCACAAATTAAAAATGGCCCTTGCCCTTTAGGAGCATATAGCCAAAAGAATCCTGAAATAATGCCTGCCTTAGCCAGTTGATTTTGACCTCCCATTTCTCTCCCACGTTCTGGAACATTTCAGTGCTGCCCTTCCTACTACAGGGCAGAGCCAGATTCACACAAATAAGAGGGTGTTACAAATGTGGATTTTGCAATGAACAAAATTTTCTGTCAAAAGCACCTGCCATTACCCCTTTGTTAGGTGTACCTCTGACACATACTGGGCCAACGCTGGCTTTTCTAGTAAAACTTGTATCCTAGATACCAACCAGGTATTAGTCACAGTCATTACATTCTCCATTTGTTACTTAAACTTCGAATTGAGATGCCCTACAAAGCATCAGCTTCAGTTTAATAAAAATGCCCTTAGGAGTTAATTGACTTATGGTTAAGAAAGGATGAGACATACTTTCATAATTAAAGTGGCATCTAAATGGTGACTGCACTACATGAGAATGTTATTCTTTGTCATCTCCACCTATGTTTAACTATATGTTCAAGTATGCATGAGAACACCACAGCTAAAATAACATTTTTTATTTTGTTATTTTTGTAGTCTTTCACCAAACTCTCCTTATTTTCATCACACCCCAGCTCATTCTACTCTATGTTTCTGAGTTTAAATTTTTTTTTAGATGTCACATATATGTGATTACATAAAGTATTTGTCTGGCTTATTTCACTTAAAATAATGTCTCCCAGGTATACCCATGTTGCCACAAATGGGGAAAAAAATTCCTAGTTTTAAAGTCTGAGTAATATTCCTATATATATTTGTAATATTTGTCCATACCATGGTACTATGAATAATGCTGCAATGAACATGGGAACACAGATTTTGTTTTCTTTGGATATATACCCAGAAGTGGGATTGCTAGATCATATGGCAGTTCTATTTTTAATTTCTTGTGGAACCTCCATACTGTTTTCTATAGTAACTGCAGTTTACATTCCCACGCGCAGTAAATGAGGGTTCCTTTTGCTCCACATATTCATCAGCATTAGCTAGTTATCTTTTCTTTTTATAATATACATACTAACAAGTGTGAGGTGATATCTCATTGTGAATTTGATTTGCATTTCCTTTAGGATTAATGATTATGAGCACCTTTTTATGTGCCCACTGTTTGAATGTCTTCTTTGGGAAAATGTCTATTCAGGTCTTTTGCCCATTTTTAATTGGTTAATTTAATTGGTTTGTTTTGCTATTGAGTTATATGAGCTCCTTATATATATTTTTATTAAATTTTATTGGGGTGACATTGGTCAACGTGAACATATAGGTTTCGTGTATGGATTTCTAAGTTACGAAGTATATAGTACCATGTGTGCACCACCCAAAGTCAAGTCTTCTCCTGTCACCTCATATTAGGACCCCCTGCTCCCCCCACCCCCCAGCAACCACCACACTGCTGTTTGTGTTCATAAGTTTCAGTTTTATATCCCACATATGAGTGAAATCATATGGTTCTTAGCTTTTTCTGTCTGACTTATTTCACTTCGCATAATGTTATCAAGGTCCATCCATATTGTTGTAAATGACACTATTTCACCTTTCTTATGGCTGAGTAGTATTCCATTTATGTATATATATCAGATCTTCTTTATCCAGTCCTCTATCGCAGGGCACTTTGGCTGTTTCCATGTCTTATCCACTATGAATAATGCTGCAATGAACATAGGGGTGCATATACAGTATATCTTTGCATATAAATAATTTTGAGTTTTTTGGGTATATACCCAGGAGTGGGGCTGTTGGGTCATATGGTAGCTCTATTCTTAATTTTTTGAGGAATTTCCAAACTGCTTTCCATAGTGGTTGTATCAGTCTACATGCCCACCAGCAGTGAATGAAGGTTCCCTTTTTTCCACAACATTTGTTATTTCTCCAACATTTGTTATTGCTTGTCTTGTTGATAATGGCCACTCTAACAGGTATAAGGTGGTATCTCATTGTAGTTTTAATTTACATTTCCCTAATTGCCAGTGAGGTTGAATATCTTTTCATATATCTAATGGCTGTTTGTATGTCTTCTTGGGAGAGATGTATTTCAGGTCCTCTGTCCAATTTTTGATTGGATTGTTTATTTGTTTGGTGTTAAGTTTAATGAGTTCTTTATATATTTTGGAAATTAAACTTTGTCAGAGCTACTGTTTGCAAATATCATCTCCCATCTGGATGGCTGCCTGTTTGTTTTGTTGTCCGTTTCTTTTGCTGTGCAGAAGCTCTTCAGTTTGATTAGCCCCATTCATTTATTTTTGCCTTTACCTCCCTTACCTTTGGGGTCAAGTCCATAAAATGTTCTCTACCATCCAGGTCCATAAATTTGGTACCTATATTTTCTTCTATGTAACTTATAATTTTGGATCTTATGTTTAAATCTTTGAACCATTTTGAATTAATTTTTGTACCTGGCGTCAAACTGTAATCCAGTTTTATTTGTTTGCATGTGGCTTTCCAGTTTTCCCAGCACCACTTAACTGAAGAGACTATCTTTACTCCATTGTGTACTTCTGGCTCCTTTGTCAAAAAGTACCTGTCCATATACTTGTGGTTTTATAGTTGGGCTCTCTATTCTGTTCCGTTGATCTGTGTGTATGTTTTTCTGCCAGTGCCATTCTGTTTTGATTATCATAGCTCTGTAGTATAATTTGAAGTCAGGTAGCGTGATACCTCCAGCTTTGTTCTATCTTTTCAGGATTGCTTTGGCTATTCTGGGTCTTTTGTGGTTCTATACAAATCTGATGATTTCCCATACCATTTCTGTAAAAAATGACATTGGGATTTTAATGGGGATTGTGAATTGCTAATAATTTCTTCTTTTACATGCATTGCCTCTTCATTTTGATGCTTTTTATTTTTGCTGTAAAGAAGCTTTTTAGTGTAATGTAGTTCCACTTCTTCATTTCTTCATTTTTTTACTTTTGTTGCCTTTGCTTTTGGTTTCAAATTCAAAAAAATCATTTCCAAGGTCAATGAAAGGAGCTTAGACCCTATGTGTTGTTTTTTTTCTAGGAATTTTATGGCTTCAGGTCTTACCTTAAAGTATTTTATTCAATTTGAATTTGTTTTTGTTTATGGTGTAAGATATGGGTCGAGTTTCATTCTTTTTCATGGGGATATCCAATTGTCCCAACACCACTTATTGAAGAGATTGTCTTTTCTCCACTGAAAATTCTTGGCTCCTTAGTTGACTGTAAATGCATGGATTTATTTCTGGGATCTTTTCTATTCCATTGACCTGTGTGTATTTTATACTAATACCATACTGTTTAAAATACTGTAGCTTCCTAATGTAGTTTGAAATCAGGAAGTGTGTTGCCTCCAGATTTCTTATCTTTATCAAGAATATTTTGGCTATTTGGGGTTCTTCGAGATTCCATATAAATTTTAGAATTATTTTCTCTATTTATGGGAAAAAAGGCCATTGGAATTGCATAGGGACTGCATTGAACCTGTAGATTATTTGAGTAGTATGGGCATGTCAATGACATTTTGAAATTTGTGCATTCAGGCTTCACTTAAGCTCATTGAACTACCTTAAAAGGGATGACCTAAATAAAAAATGTCCCTTTTGAAAAAAGAACCAAGATGGCGGCATAGGTAATCACCTATACTTGCTGCCTCTCACAACCACATCAAAATTACAACTAAAAGGCAGAACAACTACCACCCAGAACCACTGGACAGCTGGCTGAATGGAAGTTCCACAACCAGAGAAGTGAAGAAAGCGCAGTGAGACTGGTAAGAGGTGTGGAGGCGTGGAAAGTGCTGGCACCTGGATGTGCTGCTTTTTTAATCAGGAGGGAGATACAAGCTCCCGCTTGCTTTGAACTCCAGTTCCGGGTGAGACTCTGGGGGACCCAGACACACACGGGGAGAAACTGGACTGTCTGGCATTGGGACAGGAACGCGAGGGCGGCTTTCTCTCAGAGGTGCTCGCAATGATCATTGTTCCTGCATGGGGGCACGGGACGCAGAGACCCAGGGACCTCTTTGGTGCAGGGCTAAACGGCAGCCATTGCTGTTTGCTTTGTCCTGGTGATTCCCAGAGACTCCACCCCACCCAATTTACAACCCCACCCAAGCTGTGCACATTGGCTTTTGCATATAAATGGCCTATCCTTTCTCCACCTAACACCTGTCAAACTGCAGCTGGGTCAGAGAGCCCCAGAGCTTCCAAAAGAAGGCCCAAGGCCTGGCAGCAGCAGCTGGCCTTGCTTTATAACTGGGCCTTGTCTGGGCATTGTCAAACTCCACACAAAGAGCAGGAATCCACAGATGTCTCTGTAGCTCCTGCTGGGCGGCCCCAGACAGTGGCTGACCTTGCACCTCCTTGGAGATCCAAGAGCCAGTGTACCCAATGGTCAGAGTGAGACCATACCAGATTACAACTCTTCACATCCATAAGAGACACACTCAAGGGGCAGACTCAGTGAGCACCAAAGCCCAACTGAAGCAAGTTCTGCCCCATAAGGGTGTCTCCTGCGCAACAGATCTTCCAGTGTAGACACAGCTGGTCATCACAGCCAATTGGCCTGGAGGTCAATTCCAGTGATACCAACAGCAATCAAGGGTTAACTGCAACAAGACTGTGCACACAGCCCACAAAGGGGTGCACCAAGAGCATCCACCTCAGGTGACTGGGGAGGCTGAGCCACTGGGCCCTATAAGACACCTACCACACAAGGCCATTATATCAACTCAAGGAGATTTAGCAGCTACCCAGTACATAGAAACAAACACAGGGAAGCAGCCAAAATATGGAGACAAAGAAACAAGTCACAAATGAAAGAAATGGATGAAAGCAAAATACTAGATATAGAGTTCAAAACCACGGTTATAAGGTTACTCAAGAATCTTCTAGAAATATCTGAGAAATTTAGTGAGACCTTCAAGGATATGGAAAAGGACCAATCAGAAATTAAGTGTACACTGACTGAAATAAAGAATAATATACAGATATTCAACAGCAGACTAGAGGATCCCAAGAATCAAGTCAAAGATTTGAAATACAAAGAAGCAAAAAACACCCAACCGGAAAAGCAAAAAGGAAAAAGAATCCAAAAATATGAAGATAGTGTAAGGAGCCTCTGGGACAACTTCAAGCTTACGAACATCTGAATTATGGGGGTGCCAGAAAAAGAGAGAGAGCAAGATATTGAAAACCTATTTGAAGAAATAATGACAGAAAACTTCCCCCACCTGGTGAAAGAAATAGACTTACAAGTCCAGGAAGCGCAGAGAACCCCAAACAAGAGGAATCCAAAGAGGACCACACCAAGACACATCATAATTAAAATGCCAAGGGCAAAAGACAAAGAGAGAATCTTGAAAGCAGCAAGAGAAAAACAGTTAGTTACCTACAAGGGAGTACCCATATGACTGTCAGCTGACTTCTCAACAGAAACTATGCAGGCCAGAAGGGAGTGGCAAGAAATATATTAAGTGATGAATAGCAAGAACCTATAACCAAGATTACTCTACCCAGCAAAGCTATCAATTAGAATTGAAGGTCAGATAAAGAGCTTCACAGACAAGAAAAAGCTAAAGGAGTTCATCACCACCAAACCAGGATTATATGAAATGCTGAAGGGTATTCTTTAAGAAGAGGAAGAAGAAAAGATAAAGATAAAAAAATTGTGAACAACAAAGTGACAACAAATACATACCTATCAACAAGTGAATCTAAAAATCAAATGAATAAAAAAATCTGATGAACAGAAAAAACTGGTGAATGTAATAGAATCAGGGGCATGGAAAGGGAGCGGACTGACAATTCTCGGGGGGAAGGGGTTGTGGGAGGTGCGGGAAGAGATTGGACAAAGAGCTTACACCTATGGATGAGGTCAGTGGAGGGCGGGGAAGGCCTGGAGTGGGGTGGAACCGGGTGGAAGGGAGCTATGGGGGGAAAAAGAGGAACATCTGTAATAATCTGAACAATAAAGATTTTTTAAAAAGTTAAAACGGCCCTTTTGCAAGTGTTCCCTTCAGAAATATGTATACACATATATAATTATATTGTAGATTATTATTGCACATAATAATAATTATTATTTCTCCCTTTCTTCCTTCACTTATTAAACCCAAATCAACAGCACCTGTACTAAGGGGAAAAAGGAATTGTGTTATGGTTCTATTACACCATTTGCTTTGGTTAAATTCAATTCTGTATTCCATTAACCAAAGTCAAGACTATATGCAGAAGTGCTGTCATAAGGTTTTATTACACTGGTTGGTCACAAATATTTATTTCCATAGAGGACAGTTACTGATGCATAAATAGTTAATATACAAGGAATGCATTCCATCTAAACTAAGTATTCCTACCTATTCAAAGTCCTGGGCCAGTAGAATATTTACCTTTCAAATTTGACACATATTAAACATATAATTCACCAAGGAGATTATTTTCTGACCTTAAACTACAACTATTTTTTCACTGATTTTAGAGAGAGAGGAAGGGAGAGACACAGAGAGAGAGAGAGAGAGAGAGAAAAAAAAAAAACACAAAAAACATTGATCAGTGGCCTCCCATATGCACTCTGACTGGGGAATGAAGTCCCAACCTGGACATGTGCCCTGATGGGAAATCCAACCAGTGACGTTTCGCTGCATGGAATGATGCTCAACTGAGCCACACTGGCCAAGGAACTATAGCTATTTAAACTCTAGATTAGCTATTTTGATACTCTATTTTTAATGTAGATTCCATTTATCCTACACCTATTAGTATCTGAGGTTCTTGTTTAAAACAGGAACATACAAATCATTTATCTCCAACACTTTCAGGAATTATTTTCCACTAATACCAACCATACATATTTATAAATAAGATAATAGATATAAAGCACCTAGTAAAGAAACTGGTACACAGTAGGTGCTAAAAAATATCTATTCTCTTTTGATCTTTAATAAGGACTATGGCCAATTATATAAACAATTATTATCTATAGCCACAAATGAAATTAACTAAATACATTCAAGGAGCTCTATTAAATGTAATGGATTATCAAAATTAATCCAATTAAAAGTTTTAAAATTTTCTTTATTGTTGAAAGTATTACAGATGTTCTCCTTTTCCCCCTATTAGCCCCCTCCTTCCACTCCCGTGCCCTCCCCCAACAGGCTTTCACTACACTATTGTCTGTGTCCATGAGTTATGCATATACACATATAAGTTCTTTGGTTAATCTCTTAATTCATTATCTCCCTCCTCTTTTCAAATATTTTTTGTATTAATAATATGATAATTATATAGAAGGGGGATGTACTTCCTGGGTGACATTTGGCTATTTTTTCCGGTTTAATATGCACAAGTCTAAGAATGTAAAATCTTACTTTATTGCTTTTCAATTTTAAGTAAATAATTATATATTGTGGTCTTAAAATCTTCATAGTCATACCACCTAGCAGTAATGCACTGAGCTCCATATGACAATTGGGCTAAATATTCCCCGTGAGTAACATTTTCAATGTTAAGAGAATCCTACCTAATAAAATGGTAATATGTAAATTACCATCACTCTGCTATGCCCACGATTGGACCAGAGAGAGGTGCAGCGGGTGGGACTCGGGGTGGCCGGGGTAGCCGATTGGGCTGGCAGGACGCTGATCTCGCGTCGCCAGTGGCGGCACGAGCTCAGCGTCTGCACCATGGCTGTGCTGCGAACAGAAGGGGCCTCTGGGGCAGCGAGCTCACGTCCCGCCGCGGACCATCAAAAGCGTGGGAGCTGGGTGCCTGTCTGAAAGGCCTGGTGCACCAGTGGACAGGCACCCAGCTCCACCGCGATCGAAAGCGAAAGCATGTAGGGGACCCTACACGTGCATGATTCAATCATGCACTGGGCCTCTAGTAAAGAGATAATAATCTGAAATAAATTAGTTTTTATTATTTTAAACACAATAGTCTGTTTTGCAAGTTGGAAAAAAATAGAACATTCAATTCTGATAGACTTTTCACATAAAACTTTATATGTTTTCTAGTAACAGGAGGAATTATACACTTAGTTTATTTAATTTCATATTACAATTCAGGGTATTTTAAGAATTAGTCTGGAACCAGGGGTTTCAGGTAAAGCAGTTAGAAAAACACAAGACAAAAATGGATTCTAATTAAATCATTATGTTGGTTTCTGTAATGGTAAATTAAAATAAATTATATGCAACACCTCCAAAATGCAAAATGCTTTCCATATGGGCTCAGTGGATTATTTGCAAAAGTGTTTGAGAGTAAAACTTTCATTTTGCAAATAGTCCAAAATGCTTAGGAAGAAAAGACGGCATTCTCCTGAGTTTCATAAATTTGAATGTTTCACTTTTCCAGGGCAAAAACATTTTTATGGTCCTGAGGGTACTGAAAACTATGTCCTATGGCTTTTCTTATGATGTGGGAAAAGATTCACTGATTCTTCACAAATCAAGAATAGCCTATAGGATCTGGACTTCTTTTACTCTTTAACTTGCTTGCTTAAAAAAAGTAAATTGAGTGAAGCAACTAGTTATTGGCAGAGGATTGATTTGTTAATTTTAGTAAACTTGTGTAAATTAGTCCCTTCATATTTTCCCTCTCAAAATAATTATAATATTTGTGGATAAGCAAAAATCAACCTATAATAGTTTCCATATGTGTACCTTACTGAGACATGGATGGGATTTTGATGAGCTACAGTCATTTAAAAAGTACATGTTTAAAACTTTGGTTTTTTTAAGCTTTACTAGATAGTTTTGACATAATTCACATCCTACTCCTTCCATGGAAACACATTATTTTAGTTCTCCCTTGGGGGGACAAAAACGGTTCAACTTTTAAATGCTGACAAACACTGGAACAAAATAATGAGCCATTTTGTGTCTCTCCATCCCCCTCATCCAATCTAAATTAGCTCGGACCCTCTAGGACCATATGTGTTTAATTTTAGAAATACATTGAGAAATCCAGGTTCCAAGAATGTAAATAAAACTTAAATGGAAAGAGTGAGAATACTTGTAACTTATGACCCTATTACAATACATTTAAGCCAATTTTCTTTTTCAGAAACACAATCACCAAATGATAACTTCACTGTCATTATCACACAAATTCAATGCATTACGAATTCCAGAGTTATTTTTTTCATGTGATGTATTCCCATAGAAATGTCACAATTTTTAAACAGGTTATCCCTGACAATAACAATAAATAAAAATTACATTTTTGTTAGCCATTTCACATGAAAAAAAAGTAGCTTGCTTATTTCTCAATGGCTATACTGAATTGAAAATGTTCATGACTCATATTATTGATTCTTCCATTCAGAGCAATGCTAATAATTTGAATATACCCTTTTCAACATTCCACAAAGGGTCTTTTGGGAAGTTATCTTATCAATAATCTAAGGGCTCTATTCTCTATAAAAATAGTCAAAAATTTATATTTAGAGCCATGTATTATCTCAAAAGTATTTTCATGGTATTTCCAGGTAGAAGAAAGCACTGAAATGAGAGATTTGATACGGTACTTTTTGTTGCACTCCAAGTAATAAATGTTGATGTTTTAACCTAGTGGTTGGCAAACTCATTAGTCAATAGAGCCAAATATCAACAGTACAACAATTGAAATTTCTTTTGAGAGCCAAATTTTTTAAACTTAAACTTCTTCTAACGCCACTTCTTCAAAATAGACTCACCCAGGTCGCGGTATTTTGTGGAAGAGCCACACTCAAGGGGCCAAAGAGCTGCATGTGGCTCTCGAGCTGCAGTTTGCCGACCACGGTTTTAACCAATTAAATTAGTATTTTAACCTTAATTTCTTTAAAAATCCTAAAACTTTGGACATTTGTCC
Source organism: Ia io (assembly GCA_025583905.1). NCBI lineage: Eukaryota > Metazoa > Chordata > Mammalia > Chiroptera > Vespertilionidae > Ia > Ia io. The sequence goes on along the minus strand of JAJQQW010000001.1, from coordinate 33,667,035 downwards.
TAGTTGTGACATCCATTCTCCATTTTGTGTCAACTATTTTGTTAGAAAGTCACTAGCACCATCTACTGTTGGTGTTTGGAACTATTTTGAAATATTTGAAATATTGCTCTAAAATATTTTAAAGAAAGAACACAATTGTACAATGATTGCAAGAAATTTAGAATTTACAAACATTAAAAGAGATTTGGAATTTTAACTAAAAATAATAGGATAAAGCTAAACAGTAAATGGAATATAAGTTTGAGAAAATAACTACAAGAAAACATTTGAACATTAGGGATGAATAAATCAATAATAAGAATGTAGTTTTCGAACCCGAGTGAAAGATGGCGACCGGCAAGAAGGTAGGGAGAGAGAGAGTGTGAGTGAGGAACCCATAGACGAGAGTGTAGACGTGTAGACGTGTGTGGTGTGTGTGTGTGTATGAGCTAGGGTCAGTTAGATTCTGCAGGTCTTCCAAGGGGCTGCCTAACCGGGCAGTCCTAGACGGCGGAGCCCCGTGCACAAAGCGGACACTTCTCGGCGGCTGGTGCGGACGCGGAGACCACACCATCTTGAGAAACAGAGCTGCCTGAGACTCGGATCCTGGCTTCTGACACAAACCAGGACCCTGCAGCCACTGGGGACAGAGAACTGCTATCACAGCTTCAGTGGAAGAAAGAACAAGAACCCAGACTTCCCGGCAGATTCCCGTGAGTCAAAGAGCCTATCCCCCTCCCCGCAGGCGCACGCTGATAGCGCCATAGTAACTAATAGACACGCCCCTCGCTCAAGCTGCAGAGCTTTGCGCAGGGACGCGCTCCGCCTTAGGGAATTTGGCGCGCAGGACAGAAGCAGCTCACCTTCAGGGAAATCTGTTAGTGCTCACAGAGGGCTCCCCTTTGGGGAATTGAGGGGAATTTGGCTTACGGGTCACAGCTCCCCTTCGGGGAATCTTAGAGCGTGCACAAAGGGGCTTCCCTTTGGGGAATTTGGCGCGCAGGACGGACTCCGCCCCTCTTCGGGGACTCTGGGAGAGTGCACAAAGGCAGCTCACCTTCAGGGATTTGAGAGTGTGCGCCCTAGCCGGTTTGCCTCAGTAGTGAGAGCACACACAGGACGCAGCTCCACTTCAGGGAATTTGGCACGCCGGACACAGCTGCCTGGGATCCCTGACTCACAGCGCATTCACACTAAGAGCCAACGACCCCAATTGTTGGTGCATGCACACACAGGGACCCTGATTCTCAACGAGAAACTGCACAAGGCAACAGAGACTCTGACACGATTCTCTGACTCCTGGCACATGCTAAGGATCTCATTTTCGGCACATACCAACAGTGTGGTGCTGACAGGGCCCCTGATTCTAAGTGTGCACACGAGACCACACAGAACACTGGGACACTGACCCTGGGCAAGTCTGGTTCCCACCAACCAAAGGCAGCCACACGTCCTAGTGTCAGAGCACTTCAGTGAAACTCGGGTGGAGCGAAGTCCCCACAGCGCACGGCCGAGGTGCACACAAACAGAAACTTGAGCTTTCTGGTAATAGCCAGAATGGGGAAACGAAATAACTCACAGAGGAAAGAAAATGTGGAGTCGCCAAGAAAGGAAATTAGTGAAACTGAAGCTTGCAACATGACCGAAAAGGAGTTCAGAGCAATGGTCGTGGAATTTATACATCGGATGGATGAGAAAATCAACAACTTATGCAAGAATCAGGAAGAAATGAAAAGTGATATAGCTACAATCAAAAACACCATGGAAAGTTTCAACAGTAGACTACAAGAAGCAGAGGACCGAATTAGTGAGTTAGAAGATCAGGTACAGAAACAAGCTCAATCTGAACAGCAATTGGAGAAAAAAATTAAAAAGCAGGAGGAAAGCCTAAGGGAGCTTCGGGACAACATGAAGCGAAGTAACATGCGTATAATAGGGCTGCCAGAAGGACAAGAAGAGCAGCAGGGATTAGAAAATCTATTCGAAGAAATAATGACAGAAAACTTCCTGGATATGGGAAAGATAAAACTTACGCAAGTACAGAGAGTCCCAAGCAGGATCAACCCCAAAAGACCCACACCAAGACATGTCATAATCTCAATGGCAAATATAAATGATAAAGAGAGAATCTTAAAGGCAGCAAGAGAGAGACAGAGAGTTACCTACAAAGGAACACCCATCAGATTGTCAAATGATTACTCAACAGAAACACAACAAGTTAGAAGTGAATGGAAGGAGGTATACAAAGTGTTGCAAAGCAAAGGACTGAATCCAAGAATACTATATCCAGCAAGACTATCAATCAAAATTGAAGGGGAAATCAGGAGCTTCGCAGACAAAAAAAGACTCAGGGAGTTTATCACCACCAAACCAGCAATGCAAGAATTGCTAAAGGGAATACTGTAAAAAAGAAGAAATAAACAGGTAAGAAGGAATACAGACACAAAAATAGATATGACTACAAACAAATACCTTTCAGTAATAACTTTAAATGTAAACGGACTAAATGCTCCAATCAAAAGACATCGAGTGGCTGAATGGATAAAAAAGCATGACCCATATATATGCTTTCTACAAGAGACCCACCTCAGAACAAGAGACTCACACAGATTGAAAGTGAAGGGATGGAAAAATATCTTCCAGGCAAATGGAAATGAAAAAAAAGCTGGGGTAGCAATACTTATATCTGACAAATTAGACCTCAAAGTAAATGCCATAACAAGAGATAAGGAAGACCACTTCATAATACTAAAGGGAGAAATCCAACAAGAAGAAATAATTCTGGTAAACATATACGCTCCCAATATAGGAGCACCCAAATACATAAAAAAACTCCTGGAGGATATCAAGGGAGAGATTAATAGCAATACAATCATAGTAGGAGACTTTAATACCCCACTATCACCATTGGACAAATCCTCTAAACAAAAAATCAGCAAAGAAACAGCAATCCTAAATGACTCACTAGACCAGATGGAATTAATTGACATCTTCAGAACATTTCACCCCAGAGCCACAGAATATACATTCTTCTCAAGTGCACATGGGTCATTTTCAAAGATAGACCATATGCTGGGTCACAGGCAAAGTCTCTTCAAATTCAAGAAGATAGAAATTATATCAAGCATCTTCTCAGATCACAGTGGCATAAAACTGGAAATCAAGAACAATAAATACAATCCAAAGAAATCAAACACATGGAGACTAAACAGCATGCTATTAAACAAGGACTGGGTCACCAGAGAGATCAAGGGAGAAATAAAAAACATCATGGCAACAAATGACAATGAAAACACAACAATCCAAAATCTATGGGACACAGCGAAAGCAGTCTTGAGAGGGAAGTTCATAGCTCTACAAGCCTATTGCAAAAAACAAGAAACAATGGTAATAAATTACCTAACCCTACAACTCCAAGAGCTAGAAAAAGAGCAGCAAGAAAAGCCCAGTGTAACCAGAAGGAAGGAAATAACAAAGATCAGAGCGGAGATAAATGACATAGAGACCAAAGAAACAATACAAAAGATCAACAAAACCAAGAGCTGGTTCTTTGAAAAGATAAACAAGATTGATGGACCTCTAACCAGGCTCACCAAGAAGCAAAGAGAGAGGACCCAAATAAACAAAATCAGAAATGAAAGAGGTGAAATAACAACAGACCCCCTCTGAGATACAAAGGATTGTTACAAAATACTATGATCAGCTCTATTCCAACAAACTGGAAAACCTGGAGAAAATGGACATATTCCTAGAAAAATACAACCTTCCAAAAATCAATCAAGAAGAATCTCAACAGCTCAATAGGCCAATAACTATGGACGAAATTGAAGAAGTCATCAAAAAGCTTCCGGCAAACAAAAGCCCGGGGCCTGACGGCTTCACAGGAGAGTTCTACCAAACATTCAAGGAAGAACTAAAACCTATACTCCTCAGACTATTCCAAAAAAAGTCAAGAGGAAGGAACACTTCCAAGCTCCTTCTATGAAGCCAGCATCACCCTAATACCAAAACCAGATAAGGACAACACAATGAAAGAGAATTACAGACCAATATCCCTCATGAACATAGATGCCAAAATCCTCAACAAAATTCTAGCAAATCGGCTCCAGCAGTACATCAGAAAGATCATACACCATGACCAAGTAGGATTTATCCCAGGAATGCAAGGATGGTACAATATCCGCAAATCAATAAACGTGATACATCACATAAACAAATTGAGAGAAAAAAATCACATAGTCATATCAATTGATGCAGAAAAAGCATTTGACAAAATCCAACACCCTTTCTTGATAAAAACTCTCAACAAGGTGGGAATAGAAGGCTCATACCTCAACATAATAAAAGCAATATATGATAAACCCACAGCAAACATCATACTCAATGGACAAAAGCTAAAAACATTTCCCCTAAGAACAGGAACAAGACAGGGATGCCCACTCTCACCACTCCTATTTGACATAGTACTGGAAGTATTAGCTAATGCAATTAGACAAGAAGAAGAAATAAAAGGCATCCAAATTGGAAAAGAACAAGTAAAGCTGTCTTTATTTGCAGACGACATGATATTGTACATAAAAAAAATCCGAAAGACTCCGTCAAAAAACTAATAGACTTAATAAATGAATTCGGCAATGTAGCAGGATACAAAATTAACGCCAAGAAATCTATGGCATTTCTATACACCAATAGTGAACTTACAGACAGAGAGACTAAAAAGGCAATCCCATTTACCATCGCACCAAAAAAATTAAGATACCTAGGAATAAACTTAACTAAGGAGGTAAAAGACCTATACACGGAAAACTACACAACACTGAAAAAAGAGATAGAGGAAGACGTAAACAGATGGAAGAACATACCATGTTCATGGATTGGTAGAATCAACATCATTAAAATGTCCATACTACCCAAAGCAATCTATAGATTCAATGCACTCCCCATTAAAATACCAACAGCATATTTCACAGACCTTGAAAGAACTCTCCAAAAATTCATCTGGAATAAAAAAAGACCCCGAATAGCCACAGCAATCCTGAGAAAGAAGAATAAAGTAGGAGGGATCTCAATACCAGATTTCAAGCTGTATTACAAAGCCACTATTCTCAAAACAGCCTGGTACTGGCACAAGAACAGACATATAGATCAATGGAACAGAATAGAGAATCCAGATATTGATCCAAACCACTATGCTCAATTAATATTTGACAAAGGAGGCATGAACATACAATGGAATAAAGACAGTCTCTTCAATAAATGGTGTTGGGAAAATTGGACAGACACATGCAAAAAAATGAAGCTAGATCACCAACTTACACCATACACAAAAATAAACTCAAAATGGATACAGGACTTAAACATAAGACGGGAAACCATAAAAATACTAGAGGAATCCACAGGCAGCAAAATCTCAGACATATGTCAAAAGAACTTCTTCACCGATACTGCCCCTAGGGCAATGGAAGCTAAAGAGAAAATAAACAAATGGGACTACATCAAAATAAAAAGCTTTTTTACAGCAAAGGAAACTATCAACAAAACAACAAGAAAGCCCACTGCATGGGAGAACATATTTGCAAATGGCATCACTGATAAAGGTTTAATCTCCAACATCTACAGGCAGCTTATACAACTTAATAAAAGGAAGATAAATGATCCAATAAAAAAATGGGCAACTGACCTAAATAGAATCCTTTCCAAAGAAGCCAGAAGGAAGGCCAAGAGACACATGAAAACATGCTCAAGGTCACTAATTATCCGAGAGATGCAAATCAAAACAACAATGCGGTACCATCTCACACCTATCAGAATGGTTATCATCAACAAATCAACAAACGACAAGTGTTGGCGAGGATGCGGAGAAAAAGGAACCCTCATGCACTGCTGGTGGGAATGCAGACTGGTGCAGCCACTGTGGAGAACAGTATGGAGTGTCCTCAAAAAACTGAAAATGGAACTCCCATTTGACCCAGTAATCCCACTCCTAGGAATATATCCTAAGAAACTGGGAACACCAATAAGAAAGGAAATATGCACCCCTATGTTCATAGCAGCACAATTTACAATAGCTAAGATCTGGAAACAGCCTAGGTGCCCATCAGCAGATGACTGGATCAGAAAACTATGGTACATCTACACAATGGAATATTATGCTGCCATAAAAAAGAAGGAATTCTTACCATTTGCAGCAACCTGGATGGAATTGGAGAACATTATGTTAAGTGAAATAAGCCAGTCAATGAAAGAAAAATACCACATGATCTCACTCATTTATGGATAATAAAGAACATTAAAAACTTGAACAAAAAGATAGATACAGAGGCAGTAAAGCATCAAACAGTCTGTCAAATTACAGCAAGAAGGTTAGGGAGAGGTGGGGAAGATACGAGATCAATCAAAGGACTTGTATGCATGCATATAAGCATAACCAATGGACGCAAAACTCTGGGGGGTGAGAGCATATATGGGAGTGGGGTGGGGGGGGGCAATGGTAAGATATGTACACATATAATACCTTAATAAAAAAATTGGAAAAAAAAAAGAATGTAGTTTTCTTCAGGGATACAAAGGAAAATAAATAAATAATGTTCTAAAATCTTGCAAATGTAGTTTTCAGAAATGGTCTTGAGATTCTGAGATTTCGAGGGCCAGTAAAATCCCCCTCACCCAAATTATAGTGACCAGTGAAGGGGTTCAGAGCAGACTTCTCCAAGATATGCTACTTTGGCATGTGAATTATGTTGAGCTGAAGGCAAGAGAACACCTGCAGGCACACAAGAAGCTGTTGTCTCTTCCCTAAAGAATTTAAATCTTGGGCCTTGTTCATAATAAGAGTTATTACCAGAATAGCTTTTATGCCTTACCTATAAGACAAGGAAAACTTTAATTACTGAACACCTGTTCTTATTGTGTTACAAATGACCTTCCTCCCCCACCAAAGTCCTATGAACCTTACCTCATCTTTAGCTCAGAATGTCATATATACCTCATTTTAATTTTCTGACTCTGAACTTCTCATGTATGTGGGGTTTCTGACTCCCTCATATATGTGCATTTCCCAAATTAAATTTGGTTCCTTTCTCTTGTTAATCTGTCTCATGTTTATTTAATTATTAGGTCAGCCAGAAGGGCCTAGAAGAGTAAAGTTTCTTCCTCCCCAAACCAACATAAGGTTGCCAACTTCTAATTTTAATAATTAAGATCATTATTCACTTTAATTTTCTCACACATAAAAATGACACAATTTCATAATAAAAGACAGCCCATTCAAAAATGTAATGTGGTTAATATTATGAAAAACTCAATACTGTATGTTGTTCATATTTTTCTCACTTTACTGAACTTGTATTTGTCAAATAATAAACTGTTAACTTGGGAACAACCATTCTACAGATATCAAATAATAAAATTGCTCAAAGAAAAGGGTTAGGCTCTCATATTTAGAACCATTGTAAAAGAGCTTTCATCCTGTCAGGTTCGGGGAAGTGATTATTCTCCTTTCAGGTTATTTTCCCCTGTCATGTAATAAGTTTGGCATCAAGTGAGATCTAGGGGTACGTAAGAAATAGTAAATCAACAAAATAAAAAAGCAACCTATTGACTATAAGAAAATATTTCAAATCATATATTTGATAAGGGGTTAATATTCAAAATATATAAAGAACTCACACAATTCAAAAACCAAACATTCCAATTAAAAAATAGTCAGAGGATCTGAATTGACATTTTCCCACAGAAGACATACAGATAGACAACAGGTATGCGAAATGATGCTCGACATTACTAGTCATCAGGGAAATGCCAATGAAACCACAATGAGATATCACCTCACACCTGGTAGAATGGCCAATAAAAAAAGACAAAAAATTACAAGTGTTGGCAGGGATGTGGAGAAAAAGAAGCCCTCATACATTGTTAGTGGGATTATAAATAGGTGCTATGGAGAACAGTATGGAGGTTCCTCAAAAAATTTAAAATAGAACTATCATATGATCCATCAATTCCACTTCTGGGTATTCATTCAAAGAAAAGGAAAACACTTTAGATTAAAAGATATACACACCCTTGTGTTTATTGCAGCATTATTTACAACTAGAGGCCCAGTGCATGAAAATTTGTGCACTGGCGGGGGGGTCCCTCAGCCTGGCCTGCCCCCTCTCATAATCCAGGAGCCCTCAGGGGATGTCCTACTGATGGCTTAGGCCCGCTCCCTGGAGGGAGCGGGCCTAAGCCGCAGTCTGGCCTTTCTCTGAGGGAGGCCACCAGCTGATCAGGGGAAGGCACCACCTCCATCACCCCCTCGCTGCTGCTGTCTCTGGCCTCCCTCTGCGGGAGGCGACCCGGCGATCAGGGGAAGGCGATGTCCCTATCATGCCTCTGCTGTTGCCACTGCCGGTCGCGAGGCTGCCTGAGCCTTGACCCTCACAGCCACTGTGTCTTGCCTGAGCCTCAGCCCAGTCATCTTTGCCTGAGCCTCGGGCCCTTGCAGTGACAGCCGCCAACTGCAGCTTGTCTGAGCCTCGGGCCTACCCTGGACAACAGCAGCCACCATCCACTCCCCTGATGCACCTCCTGGTCATGTCCCTACAAGGGACGCAGGATCAAGTCCCCACCCACCCATGTGCACCGCGCTTCTCACACAGACCCACTCAACCACGCGTACCCGTTGCACACGCAGCCTTCTGGTGATGGGTTGTAATGGCATGAGGGCTTCATAGCGTGAAAGCATGACGACCACATAGGTTTTTAGCCAAGATATGAAAGTAAGCTAAGTGCAGTCTGGTCTCGGAAGCAAACCTGGTCACTACAGCCACTCTGGTAGAAGACCTGCCACCCCAGCTGCAGATGCGCGAACCCTGAGACTTCCACCTCCAAAAGTGCGCCACTGAAAGCAGTAAGTACAACCTCCCCTTACCCAGCGCCAGAACTCAGGATTCGCCGCGTCCCCAGCCCATAGGCACCCAGGCACTCCACTACCCAGGAAGTGCTTGGGAACCACTGAGAGACCCCGAGGGGGTGATTCTGCACAGTCAACGGTGCGTGGCCCTGCAGTAGAATCTCTGAACTGCCTCTACCTAAATAACTGCCCACGGACACCCCTACGGTGCAACTTCAGGGCCAGGGTGCATCAGAGCTTTGCGCCTGTGGGCGCGCCACCGATTCGTGCACAATCAAGGGCAGGCAAACTCACGGCCACAGCAAGGGAAGGCACCCTGAGCCCATATATCCACAGGGTCCTCTGGGGAGCTGCTTTGAGCCCCTGCTGGGTGTGAGTCTGTACAGCTAAAGACGCTCTGCCCCACAGCAGAAACTCTGAACTCCTTTCTCCTGAATAACTTCCCACATACACCCTAGCTGTTTAACTTCAGTGCCAGAGTCTCTCAAAGTGCATCAGAGCTGTGCCCCTGCAAACACACCTCCACAGAAGCGAATTTACAACAGGCAGGCACCCTGAGCCTATCTACACACAGGGTGCTAGTGGGAGCCACTGGGAGCTCTCCCAACAGACGGTTCCTGGGTGCAACTGTGAGTTCCCACTGTACAAGCGTGATTTCAACTAAGGGTGCAAGACAGCAAAAACTGGGACACTCCATAGCTGCTGACTTTTAGACACCACAGTTGTGCCTCTCAAGCTTGCAGGCCTACATCAAGAGAACCCAAGTAGCTCAAGTAGGGAGCTACACTAGATTACCAAGCCCAGGAGAACTGAAAGATTACACCAGTAGCACCATCCCCAAAAGAACCTGGGTAGCAAAGCAAGCGGATCTACAATTAAAACATCACAGGAAAACATGGGGAGAAAAAAAGGAAATTCCCAAAGGGAGGAAAAAGAGGAATCACCAGAAAGGGAGTTAAATGAACTTGCGGCTAGCAGCTTAACAGAGAAAGAATTCAGAGTATTTGTTATAAGGATGTTTAAACGGATGGATGACAAATACACACAACTCAATGAGAAATATAAGGATCTGAATGAAAATGTCACCAACATGAAAAGAAACCAAGAGGAGATGAAGAACGACATAGCTGCAATAAAGAACACAATGGAAGGCTTAAAGAGTAGAGTAGAAGAGGCTGAGGACCGCATCAGCGAATTAGAAGACAAGGTAGGAAAAAACACACAAACACAGCAGCAACTGGAAAGAAGACTTAAAAAGCAAGAGGAGAGCCTAAGGGAGTTTTGGGACAACACAAAACGAAACAACCTTCGAATAATAGGGATAAAAGAAGGAGAGGAAGAGAAGCAAGGAATAGAAAACCTGTTAGAAGAAATAATGATAGAAAACTTCCCTGATATCGGCAAGAAAAAAACTATCCAATCCAAGAAGTACACAGAGTCCCAAACAAGTTGAACCCCAAAAGACCGACACCAAGACACATCATAATTAAATTGACGAACACCAACGACAAGGCAAGAATCCTAAAGGCTGCCAGAGAGAAACAGAAAGTTACCTACAAGGGATCTCCTGACAGAATATCAACTGATTTCTCAACAGAAACACACCAGGCCAGAAGGGAATGGAATGAAATATACAAAGTGATGCAAAACAAGGGACTGAATCCAAGAATACTATACCCAGCAAGGCTATCATTCAAAATTGAAGGTGGAATCAGAAGCTTCACAGACAAAAAAGGGCTAAGAGAGTTCATCACTACCAAACCAGCAATGCAAGAAATGCTAAAGGGGCTGCTGTAAAAAGAAGAGAAAGGCAAGAAGAAACACAAACACTAAGGAAAAATATGTCAACAAACAGGTACTTATCAATAATAACAGTAAACGTAAATGGATTAAATGCACCAATCAAAAGACATAGGGTAGCTGAATGGATAAGAAAACATGACCCATATATTTGCTGTCTACAAGAGACCCACCTTAGAGCAAAAGACTCAAACAGACTGAGAGTGAAGGGATGGGAAAACATTTTTCAGGCAAATGGAAATGAGAAAAAAGCTGGGGTTGCGATACTTATATCAGATAAAATAGACCTCAAAGTAAAGGCTTTAATAAGAGATAAGGAAGGCCACTACATAATACTAAAGGGAGCAATCCAGCAAGAAGATATAACTCTGGTAAACGTATATGCACCCAATGCAGGAGCGCCTAAATACAGAAAAAATCTGCTGGAAGATATCAAGGGAGAGATCGACATCAATACAATCATAGTAGGGGACTTCAATACACCACTGACACCAATGGATAAATCCTCTGGACAAAAAATCAGCAAAGAAACAGCAATTCTAAATGACACATTAGATCAGATGGACCTAATTGACATCTTCAGAGTATTTCACCCCAAAGCCATGGAATATATATTCTTCTCAAGTGCACATGGGACGTTCTCAAAAATAGACCATATATTGGGTAACAAGCAAAGTCTCCCCAAATTCAAAAAGATTGAAATCATATCAAGCATTTTCTCAGACCACAATGGCATAATATTAGAAATAAACTACAATAAAAACATTCCAAAAAATTCAAACACTTGGAAACTGAATAGCATGCTACTAAACAATGATTGGGTTATCAATGAGATCAAAGAAGAAATTAAAAACATCCTGGAGACTAATGACAATAAAAACACAACATTGCAAATCCTATGGGACACAATGAAAGCAGTCCTGAGAGGGAAATGTATAGCTCTACAGGCCTACCTCAAAAAACAAGAAAAAATGGTAATAGATCATCTAACTCAACAACTCAAAAAATTAGAAAGGGAGAAACATGAAAAGCCCACAGAGCAGAAGAAAGGAAATAATAAAGATCAGAGCAGAAATGAATGACATAGAGACCAAAAAATCAATACACAAGATCAACAAAACCAAGAGCTGGTTCTTTGAAAGGATAAACAAGATTGATGAACCTCTAGGCAGGCTCACCAAGAAGCAAAGAGAGAGGACCCAAATAAACAAAATCAGAAATGAAAGAGGTGAAATAACAACAGACCCCACAGAAATACAAAGGATTGTCAAAAAAATACTATGAACAACTCTACTCCAACAAACTAGACAACCTGGAGGAAATGGATACATTCCTAGAAAAACACAACCTTCCAAAACTTACTCAGGAAGAGACTAAAAATCTCAATAGGCTGATAACTATGGAAGAAATTGAAGCAGTTATCAAAAAGCTTCCAGCAAACAAAAGCCCGGGGCCAGACGGCTTCACATGGGAGTTTTATAAAACATTCAAGGAAGAGCTAAAACCTATCCTCCTCAGACTATTCCAGAAAATTCAAGAAGAAGGAACACTTCCAAGCTCCTTCTACGAAGCCAGCATCACCCTAATACCAAAACCAGATAAAGATAACACAATGAAAGAGAATTACAGGCCAATATCCCTCATGAACATAGATGCCAAAATCCTCAACAAAATTCTAGCAAATCGAATCCAGCAATACATCAGAAAGATCATACGCCACGACCAAGTAGGATTTATCCCTGGGATGCAAGTATGGTATAATATTCGCAAATCAATAAATGTGATACATCACATAAACAAATTGAGACATAAAAACCATATAGTCATATCAATTGATGCAGAAAAAGCATTTGACAAAATCGAACACCCTTTCTTGATAAAAACTCTCAGCAAGCTGGGAATAGAAGGATCATACCTCAACATAATAAAAGCCATTTATGACAAACCCACAGCCAACATCATACTCAATGGGCAAAAACTAAAACCATTTCCCCTAAGAACAGGAACAAGACAGGGATGCCCACTCTCACCACTCCTGTTCAACATAGTGCTGGAAATACTAGCCATTGCAATCAGACAAGAAGAAGAAATTAAAGGCATCCAAATTGGAAAAGAAGAAGTAAAGCTGTCCTTATTTGCAGATGACATGATACTGTACTTAGAAAACCCTAAAGACTCCATCAAAAAATTACTAGACTTAATAAATGAATTCGGCAGAGTAGCAGGATACAAAATAAATGCTAAGAAATCTATGGCATTTCTATACACCAATAATGAACTTACAGAAAGAGAGACTCAAAAAGCAATCCCATTTACCATCACACCAAAAAAATTAAGATACCTAGGAATAAACTTAACTAAGGAGGTAAAAGACCTATACGTGGAAAACTACACAACACTGAAAAAAGAGATAGAGGAAGACATAAACAGATGGAAGAACATACCATGTTCATGGATTGGTATAATCAACATCATCAAAATGTCCATACTACCCAAAGCAATCTATAATTTCAATGCACTTCCCATTAAAATACCGAGGGCATACTTCACAGACCTAGAACGAACTTTCCAAAAATTCATCTGGAATAAAAAAAGACCCCGAATAGCCACAGCAATCCTGAGAAAGAAGAACAAAGTAGGTGGGATCTCCATACCAGATTTCAAGCTGTATTACAAAGACACTGTTCTCAAAACAGCCTGGTATTGGCACAAGAACAGACATATAGATCAATGGAATAGAATAGAGAACCCAGAAATCGATCCAAATCACTATGCTCAATTAATATTTGAAAATGGTCGCAAGAACATACAATGGAGTTAAGACAGTCTCTTCAACAAATGGTGTTGGGAAAATTGGACAGATACATGCAAAAAAATGAAACTAGACCACCAACTTACACCATACACAAAAATAAACTCAAGATGGGTCAAGGACTTAAACATAAGACAGGAAACCATAAAAATACTAGAGGAATCTACAGGCAGAAAAATCTCTGACATATGCCAAAAGAACTTCTTTGCTGATACTGCTCCTAGGGCAATGGAAGCTAAAGAGAAAATAAACAAATGGGACTACATCAAAATAAAAGGCTTTTGCACAGCAAAGGAAACCATCAATAAAACAACAAGAAAGCCCACTACATGGGAGAACATATTTGCCAATGATGTCAACGATAAGGGTTTAATCTCCAACATTAACAGGGAACTCATGCAGCTTAACAAAAAGAAGATAAACAACCCAATCAAAAAATGGGCAACTGATCTAAATAGACACTTTTCGAAAGAAGACAGAAGGAAGGCCAAGAGACATATGAAAACCTGCTCTAAATCACTAATCATTAGAGAGATGCAAATCAAAACAACAATGCGGTACCATCTCACACCTGTCAGAATGGCCATTATCAACAAGTCAACAAATGACAAGTGCTGGAGAGGATGTGGAGAAAAAGGAACCCTCGTGCACTGCTGGTGGGAATGCAGACTGGTGCAGCCACTGTGGAGAACAGTATGGAGTTTCCTAAAAAAACTAAAAATAGAACTCCCATTTGACCCAGTGATCCCATTTCTAGGAATGTATCCCAAGAAACTGGAAACATCAATCAGAAAGGATTTATGCACCCCTATGTTCATAGCAGCACAATTCACCAGAGCTAAGATTTGGAAACAGCCTAAGTGCCCATCAGCAGATGAGTGGATTAAAAAACTGGGGTGCATCTACACAATGGAATACTACGTTGCGGTAAAAAAGGAGCTCTTACCATTTGCAACAATATGGATGGAGATGGAGAATATTATGCTTAGTGAAATAAGCCAGGCAGAGAAAGATAAATATCACATGATCTGACTCATTTGTGGAATATAATGAACAACATAAACTGATGGGGGGAAAAATAGATCCAGAAACAGAGAAACATCAATCAGAACACCAAACCTCAGGGAAGAAATTTTGAGGTAACCAGAAACCCAAGAATGCCTGAGAACGCCTTTCTAGCCATGCTAGCAATCATCAGATGTACGGTAATTTTACATGGGACAAGAAGGTAAGTATTTTGGTCTGATGTTCCTGACCCTGCATGGTAAGACCCCTTGCATGGGCTGATCCCCTGACTAATGTAGTTACCAATAATACCAAACACCCTGGACATCCAGGAGGTCCATGGGTGGGGCAAGAAAGTATAAATACACAGGGGTCTGCACCCATCTTCCCTTTTGTATGACACGAAATCAAAATAATGCCCCTTTGTGTGTACAATTAAAGAGAGGTTTCTGGCTTGTGTGGACACCAAAGAAAGGGTGTCACTATTATCACTACGTGCCCCGGTAGAGGTGCAGAAAATGTAACTATGACCTTGTCTATATAAAAAGAAATGGACAGCCAGTTTGAAATGGAATTGCCATGGACTAGAACAAAGAATATCCTTACATGATATTATTCTACACTATCATTAAAATTTTTCCCAGATTTGGATCACCCCCAGTACTTGTAATAGTTCCTCGCACACTTGGGGATTAAAAAAAAAAAAAGTCATCTGTTTGGTGCTTGGAGACAAACTAAACACATCTCTTGATACTTTAGAATTACTACAGCATAATATACAATTATCCCAAGCAAATGTACAAACTAATTCTTTGAATGTCTGGCAGCAATTTAAAAAGGACATGTAAGGATTTAATCCTTTTCATTGTGTAGAGGGCCTCCTGGGAAGGCACCTGAGCATTCTATATTGGTCCCTCTTACCCTTTAGGCTAAGAGAGACCCTCTTCTCACAATTCAATTGCTCACAGCTGTTGCATGAGCTCTCTGTTCATGTCGAGGTTGAAGTCTCGTGATGACTGGTGCAATGGATCTGTCTCTCACCCAGTGGGGCAAACTGAGCCCTCCCTGGAAAAGAAACCCGGGTTCCAAAAGATATGTGATCAGTGCTGGGGCCCCGCCAGCAGGCGAGGGGATCCCATGGCAGGTGCTGGGCATGGAGGCCACGGGGGCATAGGCTACCAAGGAGACAAAACTGAACCTCACGTCACCCTGCTTGGCCTCGGAGGATGGCTGGTTAGCCAGAGACGGGTAAGATTCCTCAAGGAAGGAACAACCTAAGACAGGCACAGTCGCAGAGGGGCCATCAGGAGAGAATTTGGGGATCAACAGAGGTGGGGCACAGACCCTCACCCCCCCAACATTGCAGGGGCCTGAATCATAGTCCCTTCTGAAGGATGTCTCCTGCCCCCATGGCTGCTTCATGCTTCCCGTTCCCAGCTCAGATCAGGACCCAGGTGACCGACAGAGACTTGGCCAACAGCAGCTGCCCTCTCACTGCAACAAGAATTGTTTGAGTTGTCTTGTACCCATGGTATGGGGAAGTGGGTTTACGATATCTAAATCCAGCCTACCACCAGGTATGCGCAGGACCTACTCAAGAAGGCAAATAATCCCTTCCACCAATATTTACAGGGTAAAATAAGATTGTAGTTAGAGTAATAAATTTGATAGTAAAACAGTAGTCAAGTTTTCAGGCAAATTTAAGTTGGCTCGTTGAAACAAGCGAATATTCTAGAAAAATTAATTGTACTGGACAAAAAGGTGTTCCTAAAGTGTTAACTAAAATCTTTACTGGTACTTCATCTCATGATAAAATTGTGCACCATGTAATGAACTTAAAACAGTAATATTATAGTGCAAAAAATTAAAATTTAAAAGCCATCAAGACTACATTATAAAATTTTCAAAAGCCTCCTAACATTTAAATCAAAAAAGGAGGGGATAGTAGAGGAATATCATGTAAGGAAAAATATCCTGTAAGTAAATTACATCTAGAAAATTAATACTTTAGAAAATTAATTGTAAGGCTAAAAGCAAGACACCCATGAAAAACACACAAGGTGACAAAGCAAGCCAGAGGAAAATCATTTGGGCAAAAAATGAAAAAGGGTCCCAAGTCAAATTTATAGAAAATATTCCTTTATTAACTTTTGGTCGAGAATATGTTTGTATATTTTCAGAAAACAACTGCGAGACCATGTGGATTCCAGCAACAGAGAGGAATCAACAGGACTACTCCAGCCATGAAGACAGAAGAGAAACAGTCCAGAGACGGAAAACGCTGATGTGGCCTTCCCATACTAGCAGTTAACAGCTGTGCATCACTGCAGGTTGCCCAGGACCAAACCAGACAGAGTCGGACCTGCATTACCACCATTTTTCCACCATCCAGAACTGAAATGTCATTGCTGACATGTACACATAAGGAACTGTTGGACATTGAAATTGGGTCTCAAAATAACTGTTGACCCAGAAAGAAACTCACTACACACTGATTCATTTGCCTGTCACCATAACCATTATTGCTTGTCTCATTTTCGGTTCTTATAAGTGTATTTCTAATAGCACATGATCTCACTCATCTAGGGGAAATAATGAACAACATAGACTGATGAACAAGAACAGACCCAGAAACAAGGAGGCATGGATCAGACTGTCAGGCCTCAGGGGGAAGGTAGGGAAGGGTGGGAGCAAAGGGGAGAGATCAACCAAAGGACTTGTGTGCAAGCACATGAGCCTAACCAGCGGTTAAGGACAACAGGGGGGTGGGGGCATGTGTGGGGAGGGGTGAGGGATGGGAATGGGGGGATGAGGACAAATATGTGATACCTCAATCAATAAAGAAACTAAAAATAAAAAATAAAAAATAAATAAAAAAAGAAAGTAAGCTAAGTGCCTGTTGATGGATGATTGAATAGAGTTGTGAATGGGATATTATTCAGCCATAAAAAAGAATGAAATCTTGCCATTTGGGACAACATGGATGGACACTGAGGGCATTATGCTAAGTGAAATAAATTGGACAAAGAAAGATAAAGACCGTATGATTCCACTTATATGTGGAAGTTAAAAATATACAGAGAACATATTTGTGGTTGCCAGAGGTGGGGGGTGGGATGTAGGTCAAATGGGTGAAGGTAGTAAAAAAAGCACACACTTACAGTTATAAAATATATGTTATGGGGATGTAAAATGCACATCAAGCATGACAATGATAGTTAATAATACCATAGTGTATATTTGAAAATTGCTAAGAAAGTATGTTAAAAGTTCTCATAACAAGAAAAAATATGTAACTATTTTTGCTAACAGATGTGAACTATATTTACAGTGGTGATCATTTCACAATAGGTACAAATATTGAATCATTATGTTGTACACTGAAACTAATATAATGTATGTTAATTATCTCTCCTTTGAAATTACATTAAAGAAGAACAAACTAACAACTGAGAACAATTTTAAAAAGAAAAAATGACATAAGGAGTCTCATTAGCTCTCTGAAATATTCATTATTAGTATAAAACACAAGTATATTAATACAGTGATTTATTGGAAAACATTGAGCAATCTAGCAGCAGTAGAATATTTTTAATGGTAGAAAAATATTCTGAACTAAATAAGTTCTTTGCCTTTTATTGTCACAACTAACATTTCTTTCAAAGGAAATGAACATTGGATATGTGGCTCAATTTCGTGCTCTAACTGGATTTTTACCAAATCTTCTGGTGTCATAGGCATTCTATTTTGATCAGATTCTATTATTCTATAAATTAATCTGTGGCTCTTTTTAGTATCCTAGAAAACATTGATATTATTCTAAGAGGAAAGATAATAAACTGAAAAACGCAGGAATGGTAGAATTTGATATTCAATTGATGTGGTTTTGATCTCCCAGACCATACACTGCAAAGGGTCATGCACTATTCTTTTCTTATTCCTCATTGTATCTCCTAGAAACTACCATGTGAAGGGCATTAGGTGCTTTAAATATTTGTTTAATAAATAAATACATAATTGGTCAGTTAAAAAAACAAAGAATAGTAGATACCCTATAGAAAAATGGTTATGAAGAGGCCATAAAATAAAAATATTTGCTAGCCAGTTTAATAGCCTAAGTGATCTCTAACAAATATTTTCAAAGGGGGCAACCTGCTTTCTATAATACACCAAAATAAGTTTTTATAGTAAGCAGTCTGAATTTTTGGTTTGGCACAAGTTAATTATTTCTCTCCTTATTGTGATTAATAATTAGAACATGAACAGTGGTTACAAATTTCCATTTTCCATGGACCAAAGATAACAACATTACAGGCAGTCCTTAAGTTACATTGGACTCGACGTATGTCGTTTCGTGGTTATGCCGCCATCTCCCATTTATCTATAAAAAAAAAGTTCCGTCATTTCTACGTATGTGCATATGTGCTTTATGTTTTTTATTATTTATTTACCACAAGTAAAGATCAGGAATTGTTATCTTTCTTTCAATTTTTTTTTATTGTTTTACTTCATTACTCCTGTGTATGTGCTCCATGTGAGTGACGTAGGTGCTTATGTAGGTGGGTTCCTACTTATGGCGAAAATCGTGTTACATCGCACTGTAGGAATGAATCTCTGATGTAACTGGAAGACCTACTGTATTTATTTATTTATAAATATATTTTTTATTGATTTCAAAGAGTAAGGAAGAGGGAAAGAGACAGAAACATCGATGATGAGGGAGATTAATTGACTGCCCCCCCCACTGGGGACCAAGCCCACAACCTGGGTATGTGCCCTGACCAGGAATCAAATCATAAACTCCTGGTTCATAGGAGTCACACCAGCCCAGCGAGAACAACATTTTAAATTATGAGAAGGAAAGAGTTTGTTAAAGCGAGAGAGAGCCAGTGGTTTGGGGGAAATTATATAGTTCCAATAAATAATGAATTATTTTATTTTTCGTAGTAAATCTTAGTGATAAAGTTGATAGATATAAAATTCATGCATCAATGGGGCATTGATAAAAGGAATGTCCACTTCATAAAAAATAATAATTTGTTAAATGCTGCCTGATTTTGGAAGAACACTTTAGAGCAAAGCATCAAAAACAGAAACAAGGTGCTCACTTTGGCAGCACATATACTAAAATTGGAATGATACAGAGAAGAGTAACATAAAGCATTCCATGTTTCAAATAGCAGGTTACTAAACAGTGAATGGGTTAACACTGAGGTCAAGGAAGAAATAAAAAAATTACCTAGAAACAAATTAAAATGAACACACAACAATCCTCAATTCTCTGCGACACAATGAAAGCAGTCCTGAGAGGGAAGTTCATAGAATTACAAGCCTACCTCAAGACGCAAGAAAAATCTCAGATAATCTAACCCAGCACCTGAAAAAAAAAAACAACACTAGACAAAGCACAACAAACAAAGCCAAGAGTAAGTAGAAGGAATGAAATAAAAGATCAGAGTGGAAATAATTGGCATAAAGGAAAAAAAAAACATACAAAAGATAAGTGAAACCAATAGCTGGTTCTTTAAAAAAAATGATAAACATTTAATGACTCACACCAAAAAAATAAGATACTTAGGAATAAACTTAACTAAGGAGGTAAAAGACCTATACGCTGAAAACTACAAGACACTGAAAAAAGAGATAGAGGAAGATGTAAACAGATGGAAGAGTATACCATGTTCATTGATTGGTAGAATCAACATCATTAAAATGTCCATACTACCCAAAGCAATCTATAGATTCAATGCACTCCCCATTAAAATACCAACGGCATATTTCACAGACCTAGAAAGAGCTCTACAAAAATTCATCTGGAATAAAAAAAGACCCCGAATAGCCACAGCAATCCTGAGAAAGAAGAATAAAGTAGGTGGGATCTCAACACCAGATTTCAAGCTGTATTACAAAGCCACTGTTCTCAAAACAGCCTGGTACTGGCACAAGAACAGACATATAGACCAATGGAATAGAATAGAGAACCCAGATATTGACCCAAACCACTATGCTCAATTCATATTTGACAAAGGAGGCATGAACATATAATGGAGTCAAGACAGTCTCTTCAATAAATGGTGTTGGGAAAATTGGACAGATACATGCAAAAAAAATGAAACTAGATCACCAACTCACACCATACACAAAAATAAACTCAAAATGGATACAGGATTTAAACATAAGATGGGAAACCATAAAGATACTAGAGGAATCCACAGGCAGAGAAATCTCAGACATATGCCGAAGCAATTTCTTCACCGATACCGCTCCTAGGGCAATGGAAACTAAAAAGAAAATAAACAAATGGGACTATATCAAAATAAAAAGCTTTTGTACAGCAAAAGAAACCATCAACAAAACAACAAGAAAGCTCACTGTATGGGAGAACATATTTGCAAATGTTATCACTGATAAAGGTTTAATCTCCAGCATCTACAGGGAACTTATACAACTTAATAAAAGGAAGATAAATGAACCAATAATAAATGGGCAACGGGCCTAAATAGAATCTTTTTGAAAGAAGACAGAAGGAAGGCCAAGAGACACATGAAAACATGCTCAAGGTCACTAATTATCCGAGAGATGCAAATCAAAACGACAATATGGTACCATCTCACACCTGTCAGAATGGCAATCATCAACAAATCAACAAACGACAAGTGCTGGCGAGGATGAGGAGAAAAAGGAACCCTCGTGCACTTCTGGTGGGAATGCAGACTGGTGCAGCCACTGTGGAGAACAGTATGGAGTTTTCTCAAAAAACTAAAAATGGAGCTCCTAACTTCCCTCTTCTGCTGGCCTGATCTTGCCCCTAACTGCCCTCCCCTGCCAGCCTGATCTTGCCCCCAACTGTCCTCCTCTACCCACCAATTTAGTTCTGATTGGTCAGTTTCTATGCCAGTCAGTGTCAAAAGCTCCACCTTCTAGGCAGCCATTGGCTCCTCACACTTCACCCAGAGTTGGTTCTGATTGGTTGGTTTCTATCCCAGTCAGCGTCAAAAGCTTTGCCTCCTAGGCAGCTATTGGCTCCTCACAGTTGACCCAGATTTGGTTCTGATTGATCAGTTTCTATGCCAGTCAGTGTCAAAAGCTCCACCTCCTAGGCAGCCATTGGCTCCTCACAGTTAACCCAGATTTGGTACTGATTGGTCAGTTTCTATGCCAGTCAACATCTCTGGGCCTATCAATGGGGCCTGATCAGAAAGGTGGGGTTGATCAGCAGCCCTGGTGGAGGCCGGGAGAGAAATGGAGGTGTGGCCGCTGGCCAGGCCTGGAAAGAAAGAAAGAGGCAAGTGCTGATCAACAGCTGCCACAGAGTCTATGGATCAGACACTGCTTCTCTCTTCAGGCCTCTCTCTTGGCCTGATTCACAGCCCCCTCAACAGTCAGTGCTGGGTCACTGTGCCTGCAGCTGAAGCAGTCAGTGCTGGGTCACCATGGCAACCCAGCGCTGACTGCAGGACTGACTTCTGGTTGGTCGAGCCTCTGGTTGTGACAGACCCAGGGTTTTTATATATTAGGATAAGTTCTCTGGTTCATCTCTTCTTGTCCTCCCAACCCCACATCGAAGTATATCAGTCTTTTCCATGCCTCCGTCCCTTAAGCAGTGATTCCTAAATGCCTGGCCATTTCAGAATCATCCAGAAAGTTTGTTTGTTTACCACTTGAAACCATTTTAAGTGTATAGTTTAGTGGCATTAAATAAATTCAAACTGTTGTACATCCATTACCACAGTCCATCTCCAGAACCTTTTTCATCTTCCTATACTAAAACTCTATACCCATTAAACAATAAATCTCTATTGCCCCCTCCCCCAGCCTCTGAAACTTCCCATTTTACTTTCTGTACCTATGAATTTGAATATTCCAAGTACCTCATTTAAGTGAAATCCTACTGTATTTATCCTGTAACTGGCTAATTTTATTTGTCATGGCTACAAGATTCATACATGATTTGACATGTGTCAGAATTCATTTTCTTCTCCAGTTTGAATAACATTCCATTATATGTATATAGCACACTTTGTGTATCCATTCATCCATCAGTTGGCATTTGAGTTATGCCTGTTGCTTCAGATGGCTTTTTCAATCCTGAGATTTGAGATTTGTTACATAGAGACTTATCTCTCAATCAGCTCACAGACAGGTTAGAACGTTTCAAATTTGGTCTGCCCTATACTCTCCAGTTTTGGGAAATGGATTGGGTACCAGTGTCAGGATGAGGATGGACAGATGCAAGCAATTCTGAAAAGAAAAACTTATATCTGGAAATTTAAAGCCAAAGAAAAACATTTTACGAATGCTGTGGCTCAACCATACTTAGGATTAGAATACAAAAAGAGCACTTGTGGTGGTGTTAATATTCTCAAAACACATCAGTCCAGAGAAACATGGCAGGTAGAGGAGGTAGCAGCTGCCCCAGAACTCTGGAGAGTAAGGGACTGGCAGCTCAAATACCAAACAGTGGATCATTAGTCATAGACTATAAGGCAAGCAGAAGCAGTGGCCTTGGCTATGCTGGCCCTTTTCTTCAGAGCTGTTAAAATATATCTTAATATTTGCAGATGCCATTAGAGGAGGATGGCTTCCGTGAAGCAATGGGTATTGGGATGAAACTCCCTTTATGATGAACTGGATTGATGGGAACAATGTCCTTCCAGTGAGTCCTGGATTTGGTTACAAGGGCAAGTAGGAATTCAACCCCATTTTAAAAGCAGAGGACATCTGAGATAGAGCTGCAATGTTAAACATTATAAAATATGAACAATTCCCACATATATTTTCATAATTAGCTTCTATATTACTGTGTTGTGTGTGTGTGTGCGTGTGTGTGTGTGTCTTCGTAGAAATTGTTCCATGCTTTAGAATCTTTTCAGTGCTAAATATGTATATAATCTGTTCTCTGGTTAGAATCTGTGTATGTCAGTGACTTTGTTTTCCTTGCTCACTGCACAAAGTGATGGAAATGGAAATTATTCCCTATGGTAATCCTGACTCTATTAGTGTTTAGTTATTTGCATGAGTAGCATAAGACTGAAACATATCACCAAGTGTTTTTGGAATATCTTTGTCTGGAGGCTTTTTAAATAAAGAAATAAAAAAAATTGTGTTAGCATTTTAAGATAATCCTATATAATAAAGAGGTAATATGCAAATTGACCACCACACCCTCGCACAAGATGGGCACCCCCATGTGGTCACAAGATGGCTCCCCCAATGTGGTCACAAGATGGCCTGCAGGGGAGGGCAGTTACGGGGGGACCAGGCCTGCAGGGGAGGGTGGTTGGGGGGACCAGGCCTGCAGGGGAGGGAAGTTAGGGACGACCAGGCCAGCAGGGGAGGACAGTTAGGGGTGACCGGGCTGGCAGGGGAGGGCAGTTGTGGGTGATCAGGCCAGCAGGGGAGGGCAGTTGGGGGCAATTGGGCCAGCAGGGGAGCAGTTAGGAGTCGATCAGGATGGCAGGGAGTGGTTAGGGGGTGATCAGGCTGACAGGCAGAAGCAGTTAGGTGCAATCAGGCAGGCAGGCAGGCGAGCGGTTCAGAGCCAGCAGTCCCGGATTGTGAGAGGGATGTCTGACTGCCAGTTTAGGCCCAATCCCACAGTCAGACATCCCCTGAGGGGTCTCAGATTAGAGAAGGTGCAGTCTGGGCTGAGGAATACCCCCCCCCCAGTGCACGAATTTTGTGCACCAGGCCTCTAGTTCTACTATAATTCTCCTGGAGATATAAAAGTGAACTAGATGTTCTCAAAGTCTAATCTAACCTTAAAAACATTTCATTTGATGTGCTTGGCACAATCAAGTCGTATGGTCACTTGCATGTATTTACATAAATTATAAGTGTATCTCTACTCCTCTGCAAGTGCTAACTCTTGTTGCTCACCACAGAGTGTGTCATAATACTGAGAGAGGCCTGAATTAACCTCTCAGAAACATGTTGTGTGCAGTTCAGGCTTTAGCCACACTAAATCAGTGAGAAGTGATTCTCTGCTATTTCCAATATTTGTAAATACTTTTATTGAAGGAATATTTCTTACAGAAAGTCAAAAGTCACTTTTTTGAATAATTAAATTTTATTTGTAGTATTTTCTATTTTTATTGTTTAAAGTATTACAAATAGTAGTACATATGTCTCCTTTTCTCCCCATTGACCTTCCCCTGGCCTCCCCTATTCCCAGGCACATGCCCTCACCCCACCCCCCAGTGTCTTGTGTCCATTGGATATGCTTATATGCATGCATACAAGTCCTTTGGTTGATCTATTACCTTCCCTGCCCCAACCTCCTCAGCATTCCCACTGTAATTTGACAGTCTGTTCCATGCTTCCCAGCCTCTGTATCTATCTTTTTGTTCAGGTTATAGTTCTTTATTATCCATAAATGAGTGAGATCATGTGGCATTTTTCTTTCACTGACTGGCTTATTTCACTTAGCATAATGCTCTCCAGTTCCATCCATGCTGCTGCAAATGGTAAGGATTCCTTCTTTTTTACAGCAGCATAGTATTCCATTGAGTAGATGTAACATAGTTTTCTAATCCACTCATCTGCTGATGGGCACTTAGGCTGTTTCCAAGTCTTAGCTATTGTCAATTGCGCTGCTATGAACATAGGGGTGCATATATCCTTTCTGATTGGTGTTTCTGTTTTCTTGGTATATATTCTTAGAAGTGGTATTACTGGGTCAAATGGCAGTTCCATTTTTAAATTTCTTAGGAAACACCATACTGTTTTCCCCAATGGCTGCACCAGTCTATATTTCCATCAGCAGTGAAGAAGGGTTCCTTTTTCTCCAAATCCTCACCAGCACTTGTCATTTGTTGATTTGTTGATGATAACCATTCTGACAGGTGTGAGGTGGTACCTCATTGTTGTTTTGATTTGCTTGCCTCAGATGATTAGTGACTTTGAACATGTTTTCATATGTCTCTTGGCTTTCTGAATGTCCTCTTTTGTAAAGTCTCTATTTAGATCCTTTGCCCATTTTTTTTTTAATTGGATTGTGGATCTTCCTTTTGTTAACTTGTATGAGTTCTCTGTAAATGTTTGATATTAAACCCTTATCCGAGATAACATTGGCAAATATGTTCTCCCATGCAGTGGGCTTTCTTGTTGTTTTGTTGATGGTTTCTTTTGCTGTGCAGAAGCTTTTATTTTAATGTAGTCCCATTTGTTTATTTTATCCTTAGTCTCTCTTGCCCTAGGATCTGTGTCAGTAAAGATATTGCTACGACATAAGTCTGCAATTTTGCTGCCTATGGAGTCTTGTAGGATTTTTATGGTTTCCCACGTTTCATTCAAGTCCTTTAGCCACTTTGAGTTTGTTTTTGGGTATGGTGTAAGTTGGTGATCTAGTTTCATTTTTTTGCATGTATCTGACCAAATTTTCCAGCACCATTTATTAAAAAGGCTGTTTTTACTCCATTGTATGCTCTTGCCTCCTGTGTAAAATATTAATTGAGTATTATGGCTTGGGTCAATTTCTGGGTTCTCTATTATGTTCCATTGGTCTATATGTCTGTTTTTGTACCAGTACCAGGCAGTTTTGAGAACCATGGATTGGTAATATAGCTTGATGTCTAGTATTGTGATCCCTCCAACTTTGTTCTTCTGTCTCAGGATACCTGTGGCTATTTGGGGTCTTTTTTTTATTCCAGATGAATTTTTTGAGAGTTTGTTCTAGATCTTTGAAATATGCCATTGGTATTTTAATAGGTATTGCATTGAATCTGTAGATTGCTTTAGGTAGTATGGACATTTTAATGATGTTGATTCAACCAATCCATGAACATGGTATATTCTTCATTTGTTTATGCCTTCCTTGATCTCTTTTTCAAGGTCGTGTAGTTTTCTGAGTACAGGTCTTTTATGTCTTTAGTTAAGTTTATTCCTAGATATCTTTATTTTTTTGCTGCAATGGTAAATGGGATTGTATTTTTCATTTCTCTTTCTGTGAGTTCATTATTGGTGTAAAAAAGACCATAGATTTCTGGGTGTTAATTTTGTATCCTGCTACATTGCTAAATTCATTTATCAGGTCAAGTAGTTTTTTGATGGAGTTTTTGCAGCTTTCTATGTATAGTATCATGTCATCTGAAATTAGGACAGTTTTACTTCTTCTTTTCCAAATTGGATGCCTTTTTTTTTCTTGTATGATCACTATGGCTAGTACTTCTAGTACTATGTCGAACAGGAGTGGTGAAAGTTTGCATCATTGTCTTGTTCCTGTTCTTAGGGGAAATGGGTTTAGTTTTTGCCCATTGAGTTTGATATTGGCTGTAGGTTTGTCATATAAGGCTTTTATTATGTTGAGGTATGATCCCTCAAGTCCCACTTTCTTGAGAGTTTTTATCAAGAAAAGGTGTTGGATTTTGTCAAATGCTTTTTCTGCATCAATTGATATGATTATGTGATTTTTGTATCCCAGTTTGTTTATGTGAGGTATCATATTTATTAATTTGCGGATATTGTCCCATCCTTGCATCCTCAGAATAAATCCCACTTGGTCATGGTGTATGATCATTGCAATGTATTGCTGAATCTGATTTGCTAGAATTTTGTTGAGGATTTTAGCATTTATGTTCATCAAGGATATTGACCTGTAGTTCACTTTTTTTTGGTGTCTTTATCTGGTTTTGGGACTAGGGTAATGCTGGCTTCTTAGTGTGAGCTTGGAAGTATGCCTTCCTCTTTCATTTCTTGGAATAATCTGAGGAGGATAGCTTTTAGGTCTTCTTTGAATGCTTGGTAGATAGAACCCCCCTGTAAAGCTGATGGACCAGGGCTTTTGTTTGCTGGAAGATTTTTGATAGCTGTTTCAATTTCTTCGGTAGTTATCGGCCTATTCAGGGTTTTTGATTCTTCTTGGTTGAGTTTTGGGAGCATGTAGTTTTCTAAGAATAATTCCATTTCTTCTAGGTTGTCCATTTTGTTGGAATAGAGTTGTTCATAGTATTTTTTCATAATCATTTGTATTTCCATGGGATTGGTTGTTACTTCACCTCCTTCATTTCTGATTTTGTTTATGTGGATCCTCTCTCTTTGCTTCTTGGTGAGCCTGGCTAGAGGTTCATCAATCTTGTTTATCCTTTCAAAGAACCAGCTCTAGGTTTTCTTGATCTTTTGTATTTTTTTGTTTTGTTTTGTTTTATTTTTTGGTCTCTATGTAGTTTATTTCTGCTCTGATCTTTATTATATCCTTCCTTCTGCTTATGCTGGGCTTTTTTGTTGCTCTCTTTCTAACTCTTTTAATTGTATGGTTAGATAATTTATTACAATTGTTTATTGTTTTTTTGAGATAGGCCTGTAGAGCTATGAACATCCCTCTCAGGTCTGCTCTTACTGTGTCCCATAGATTTTGGATTGTTTTGTATTCATTGTCGTTTGTTGCCATGATGCTTTGTATTTCTTTTTTGATCTCTTTAGTAATCCAGTCATTGTTTAATAGCATGCTATTTAGCCTCCAGGTGTTCGATTTTTTAAATTGTTTTTATTGTAGTTGATTTCCAGTTTTATGCCATTGTGATCTGAAAAGATTCTTGATATTATTTCTACCTTCTTGTGTTTGAAGAGACTTTGCCTGTGTCCCAATATATGATCTGTCTTGGAAAATGACCCATGTGCACTTGAGAAGAATGTATATTCTGTGGCTTTGGGGTGAAATGTTCTGAAGATGTCGATTAATTCCATCTGATAGAGTGTGTCATTTAGGATTGATGTTTCTTTGATGATTTTTTATTTAGAGGATTTGTCCAGTGGTGTTAGTAGGGTATGAAAGTCCCCTACTATGACTGTTGCTGTCAATCTCCCTTGTTATCCTCCAGAAGTTTTTTTTTTATGTTTTTGGGTGCTCCTGTATTGGGTGCATATATGTTTACCAGAGTTATATCTTCTTGTTGGATTGGTCCCTTCAGTATTATGAAGTGGCCTTCCTTATCTCTTGTTATGGCCTTCACTTTGAGATCTAATTTGTCAGATATAAGTATTGCTACTCCAGGTTTTTGGGTTTTTTTTCATTTCTATTCACCTGAAAAACCTTTTTCCATCCCTTCACCATCAGTCTGTGTGAGCCCTTTTTTCTGAGGTTGTTTTCCTGTAGACAAAAAGTATATGGGTCATGTTTTCTTATCCATTCAGCTACCCTATGTCTTTTGATTGGGGCATTTAATCCATTTACATTTAAAGTTATTATAGATAGGTACCTATTTGTTGCCATTTTTATTCTTTATGCCTGTGTTCCTTCTTCCCTTCCTATTTCTTATTTTTACAGCAGACCCTTTAGCGTTTCTTTCATTGCTGGTTTCATGGTAATAAACTCCCTTAGTCCTTTTTTTGTCTGTGAAGCTCCTTATTTCACTCTCAATTTTGGTTGATAGCCTTGTTGGGCAAAGCAGTCTTGGATCCACACCCTTCCTTTGCATGACTTTGTATATTTCATTCCATTCCCTTCTGGCCTGCTTTGTTTCTGTTGAGAAATCAGTCACTAGTCTGATGGGGGATCTTTTGTAGGTAACTTTCTGTCTCTCTCCGGCTGCTTTTAAGATTCTTACCTTGTTGTTGGTGTTTGCCAATTTCATTATAATGTGCCTTGGCATCGATCTTTTGGGGTTCATTTTGTTTGGGACTCCGTGAGTTTCTTGGACTTGTGTGAGTTTTTTCTTCTCTATATCAGGGAAGTTTTTTGTCATTATTTCTTCAAACAGGTTCTCTATTCCTTGCTCAGTTTTCTCTCCTTCTGGAACCCCTATTATATGGATTTTGTTTCATTTCGTGTTGTCCCAAAGTTCCCTTAGGCTCTCCTCCAGTTTATTATTTTTTTCTAGATGCTGCTCTGCTTGGGTATTTTTTCTTACCTTGTCTTCTAGATCACTGATGCGGTCCTCCACTTCTTCATGTCTACTGTTGATGCTTTCTATTGAGTTCTTTATTGCAGTGATGTTATTTTTCATTTTTTCTTGGTTCTTCTTCATTTCCTCTTGGTTCTTACATATATTGTTGAATTTGTCTTCCAACCTTTTCAGCAATCTTATGACCATTTTTCTGAATTCTTTCTCTGACATATTTTTTGCCTCTATTTTGTTTACTTCCTTTTCTGGTGATGACTTCTTTTCTTTCATATGCGGGCTGTTTCTTTGTCTCCCCATGATTTCTCCTCTCTGGGTGTCTGGTTATGTAGCTCTCTATGTCCTCCATTGACTTAAAGGCACAAAATACAACACCACAAGGCACAAAGCACAAGGCACTGAACACAAATGTATTCACCATACTAATAACCCCAAATAAAGGTGACCACCAAAGAAAAGAGAATTAGGGGATAAAAAAGAGAAAGAAAGAGAGAGTATGTGAAAAAAATTATATTGAGGAAAGGAAAAAAAGTAAGTGAGAAAAGAAAGAGAATAAAAAAGAAGGGGGAAAACTATTTATATGGAGAGAAAACTCAATAGAACAACTAATCCAAAAAAATGCAAACAACTAACACCCAGAGCTGAATGCAAACTGCAAACAATCACACAAACAAAAAAACCCACCAATCTAATCAACAATCAAACAAACAACAACTGTAGGACAGAGAGAAAGAAGGGCAAAACCAAACAAAATAAAACAAAAAACATAAAAACAAAACAAAAAAACAACAACAAACAAAGGAAAAAAAACAAAAAAAGGGAAGAGAGAAAAAAAATGGATAGTGAAGAGAGAAGTGTATATGGACTTGGAGCAGGGGATTGTAAATTAGATATATAAGTAGGATGAAATTTTAAAAGGGGGTAAAAAGAAGGAATAGGGAAAATCTAAAGCAGGAATAGGCTAAGAGAAACAGGACAACAAAAGGGGAAAAGTGAGGAAGAGAGTGTTGGCATAAAGGTAAAGTTGAGATAGAGTAAAATGATGCTAAAGGAAAAAAGTGAAAATAGAATGTAGAACATCAATCCCAAAATAAAATAAAATAAAATAAAGAGAAAATATAATGAAACTTGAAAAAAGGTAAAGTAGTAGTAGTAATAATGCTGATTAAAAATAAAAATATAATAATTAAAATGGTAAAATCAAGTGAGAAAAAAATAAAAAAATTATTTTCTTAAGTAAAAGATAAAAAATAAAAACTTGTAGTAGTGAAGGTCGTTCACTTCCTCTACAGTTCTGTTTGGCATGCCTGTTTCCTGTCAGGTAGTCAGGACAGTATTGAAGTTTCCTGCATTCCACCTCTCCGATGTGTCATAAACCACAATCCTGTTTTCAAGCAGGCAGTATTTCTTTGTTTCTCAGCCTGCCTTTAGTTGTATTTACACAAGAGTCAATTTGTGATTTCACCCCTGGGTGGCAGTGTTTCTGTATTGACATCTGGGGCTGTAAGTCCTCTCTGCCCAGTACTTAGATTTTGTTTTCCTAGCCACACTTAATACTGGTTTGGGGGAAAGGTCTGCCCCAGAGCTGGTTTTCTGATAGTTCCTCCCCACACTAATCCCCAGGTTCCACAAAAACAACTTTCTAGGTAAAAAAAAAAACAATGGTGGCAGAATAGAAAGACGTGTCCTGAGCCTTGTCCCGGAGCAGATAGAAAGAACAGCTGAGGGTCACACGGGGAATGTTTGTTGGTGAGTTGAAGGACACTATACTCCAGGAGAAGGTGGGACTGCTGGACGGGGCTCCCCTGAACAGGCAGCCCCCACTGCTCCTGGGTTCCCTCCCGGAGCGACCAGCTCAGACGCGGAGACCGCGCCATCTTGAAGGGGAAAGTGGATGTTATCGGAAGCCTGAAAATCTACAACTACAGCACCCACCGAACAGCTGCGAAACCCAGAACACTGGTCCCCAATTGGCGCAAACACGTGGATTTAGAAGAGTGCTAGACTCCACCATGGAAAGGACATATTTTGCCTGGGATAAGGTGAGGTCTCTGGTCCCAGCTGGAGAGAGAAACGTGCACACTGCAGGAGCTGGAGGACTGGGGGAAGTCCGTGCCTAGAAAAATCTGTGGCTGTTGGGGCTGGCATGATCTGTGAATGTGGAAGAGGGTCCTCAGAGCTGCTGACAGGAGGGATCTCTAAAAAGCAACCCATTTTGATCTGACGCAAAAGGACAGCCTAAAAATTTTTAAAGTGTGCCTGCTGTTTAGACCCAAGGGTGAAAAAAAGACTGCACAGACTTGTGCACAGCCCCAGAGTTCGCACACTTATGCTTTTTCCTCTTTAAATCCTTGCTTCTGATTACTAAGCCCAATACATAGGATCATCCAATTGGGGACACCCTAAAAGACTACAGGGGAAAGTTGTTTTTCTGAAACTTGGGGATCAGAGTGGGGAATAACCATCAGAGAACCAGCTCTGGGGCAACTCACTCCCACAAACCAGCATTGAGTGCCACAGGGAAAGCAGGATCTAAACACAGGCTAGACAGGACCTATAGACCCGGAGGTCAATCCAGAAACACTGCCACCCAGGGGTTGAATCACAAATTGACTCTTGTGTAATCACAAATAAAGGAATACAAGAAATTAAGACACAGTCCCTGCTTAAAAATCAGGACTGGCTTACAACATTGAGGAGCAGTGGAACGCAGGTAACTGCAACACTATCCTGGGAAACAGACATGCTAAACATAACAGTAGAGGAAGTGAATGACCTTCACTACTGCACATTTTCTTTAATTTTTTTAAATTTTTTTCATCTTTTACTTAAGAAATTATTTTTTTTATTTTCCTTACTTGATTTTACCTTTCTAATTATTACATTTTTATTTTCAATTAGTTATTATTACTACTATTTTACCTTTTTTTAAAAAAAGTGTCATTTAATTTTCTCTTTATTTTACTTTGGGATTAATGTTCTACATTCTATTTTCATCTTTCCTTTAGCATCATTTTACTCTATCTCAACTCTACCTTTATGCCATCACTCTCTTCCTAACTTTTACCATTTTGTTGTTCTGTTTCTCTTACCCTTTTCCTGCTTTAGATTTTCCCTATTATTTCTTTTTACCCCCTGTTAAAATTTCACCCTACTTATATATCTAATTTCCAATCCCCTGCTCCAATTCCATACACACCTCTCTCTTCTCTGTCTTTTTTTTTAATTTAATTTAATTTTTAAAAATTTTTTTAATTTTTAATTTCTTTATTGATTAAGGTGTCACATATTTGTCCTCATCCCCCCATTCCCATCCCACACCCCTTCCCACAGATGCCCCAACCCCCTGTTGAACTTAACCATTGGTTAGGCTCATATGCATGCACACTAGTCCTTTGGTTGATCTCTCCCCCCTCCCCCCATCCTCCCCTATCTTCCCTCTGAGGCCCGATAGTCCGATCGATGCCTCCTTGTTTCTGGTTCTGTTCTTGTTCATCAGTCTATGTTGTTCATCATTTCCCCTAGATGAGCAAGATCATGTGTCACTAGAGATATACTTATAAGAACTGAATATGAGATGAGCAATAATAGTTATGCTGACAGGCAAATGAATCAGTCTGTAGTGAGTTTCTTTCTGGACCAACAGTTCTTTTGAGACCCAATATCAATGTCCACCAGTTCCTTATGTGTACGTGTCAGTACTGACCCCTCAGCTCTGGATGGTGGACAAATGGTGGTAATGCATGTCTGACACCCTCTGTTTTGGTCTTGGCCAGACCCAGGGGCATGGCTTCACCCGGACTCAGGGGCACGTGGCCTCACCCGAGTCCAGGGGGTGCATGGCCTCACCTGGACCCGGGTGTGTGCGGCCTCACCCGGACCCAGGACCCAGCCTCACCCGGATCCAGGGGCACATGGCCTCACCCGGACCCGGGATGATCCAGCTTCACCCGGACCCAGGGACGTGTGGCCTCACCCAGACCCAGGGGCACGTGGCCTCACCCAGACCCAGGGGGCGCATGGCCTCACCTGGACCCAGGTGCGTGCGGCCTCACCCGGACCCGGGACCCAGCCTCACCCGGATCCAGGGGCACATGGCCTCACCCGGACCCGGGATGATCCAGCTTCACCCGGACCCAGGGACGCGTGGCCTCACCCAGACCCAGGGGCACGTGGCCTCACCCAGAACCAGGGGGCGCATGGCCTCACCTGGACCCAGGTGCGTGCGGCCTCACCCGGACCCGGGACCCAGCCTCACCCGGATCCAGGGGCACATGGCCTCACGTGGACCCGGGATGCTCCAGCTTCACCCGGACCCAGGGGCGCATGGCCTCACTCGGACCCAGGGGCACGTGGCCTCACCTGGACCCAGGGGTGCACGGCCTCACCCGGACCCAGGATCCAGCTTCACCCGGACCTAGGGGCACATGGCCTCACCCGGACCCAAGGGCGCACAGCCTCACCAAGACCCAGGATCCAGCTTCACCTGGACCCAGAGGCGCATGGCCTCACCCGGACCCAGGGGCGTATGGCCTCACCCAGACCCAGGATCCAGCTTCACCCGGACCCAGGGGCACGAGGCCTCACCCAGACCCAGGGGCGCGTGGCCTCACCCGGACCAGGGGCGCATGGCCTCACCTGGGCCCGGGACCCAGCCTCACCCGGATCCAGGGGTGTGAGGCCTCACCTAGACCCAGGGGTGTGTGACCACACCCGAGCCCAGGGGTACGCAGCCTCGCCCGGACCCAGGGGTGTATGGCCTCACCCGGACCTGGCATCCAGCTTCACCCAGACCCAGGGGCGTGTGGCCTCACCCGGACCCAGGGGCGTGTGGCCTCACCCGGATCCAGGGGTGTGTGGCCTCTCCCAGACCCAGGGGCGTGTGGCCTCACCCGGACCCAGGTGCGTGAGGCCTCACCCGGACCCGGGACCCAGCATCTCCCGGATCCAGGGGCACACGGCCTCACCCGGGCCAGGGATACAGCTTCACCCAGACCCAGGGACGCGTGGCCTCACCCGGACCCAGGGGCGCGTGGACTCTCCCAGACCCAGGGGCGTATGGCCTCACCCAGACCCAGGATCCAGCTTCACCCGGACCCAGGGGCACGTGGCCTCACCCAGACCCAGGGGCGCATGGCCTCTCCCAGACCCAGGGGCGCATGGCCTCACCCGGGCCCGGGACCCAGCCTCACCCGGATCCAGGGGTGTGAGGCCTCACCTAGACCCAGGGGTGTGTGACCACACCCGAGCCCAGGGGCACGCAGCCTCGCCCGGACCCGGGACCCAGCCTCTCCCGGACCCAGGGGTGTATGGCCTCACCCGGACCTGGGATCCAGCTTCACCCGGACCCAGGGGCGTGTGGCCTCACCCGGATCCAGGGGCGTGTGGCCTCACCCAGATCCAGGGGCGTGTGGCCTCTCCCAGACCCAGGGGCGCGTGGCCTCACCCGGACCCAGGTGCGTGAGGCCTCACCCGGACCCGGGACCCAGCCTCTCCCGGATCCAGGGGCACACGGCCTCACCCGGGTCCGGGATACAGCTTCACCCGGACCCAGGGGCGCGCGGCCTCACACGGACCCGGGACCCAGCGGGGTTTCATCTTCTTGATCCCAATTCCTGTTGGTCAATTCCCTCTCAGCAATTCCTTCGGCCATTTTCTCAGAGCTCCAGGGCGGCTGCCGCAGAACTCATTGGGCTGCGGGCTCGGCGAAGCGCCTGTGTGCCTTGTGCGCGGTGGCGGGCTGGTCCGGGGTTGCTGTGTCGTCCCTTGGGTCTGCAGCGGTGGCCGGTCGCTGAGTGTGCGCACCAGGCCACTTCCGGGGCATTGAGATTCTTGAAGGACTCGGAGGTCAGCAAGCGCGGAGTCTCCCACCCCATGTCTCTCAGGGGCTCGTCTGTCCGTGCTTGGCAGCGAGTGCAGCCATCCCCTCAGCCGGAGACCACCGGGGGAACTGCGCCGAGCATGTTCCAGGCTGTCATTGTGTCGCCTGAGCCATAGTTCTTAAAGTGTGATCTTTGGGTCACCAGCATCAGCATCATCCCGCGTACCCCTCTCTTTTATTCTAGTTGTAGAGCATCTGCTCAGCCAGCCCTCCAGTGGTTCTGGATGGTGTCTGCTTTGCTCTCCTCTCATAGTCTCAAAATTGTTGTGGTAGGCAACAATCAGGCTTCCGCCCTATGCCTCCATCTTGGTCCTCCTTTGTATAGTTAAGTCTTCATTGTTGTTGGTGTCACTGGGAGGAATTGTCCCCCTGGCCAATTGTCCGTGAGGACCCTCTGTGTCTATAAAGGAAGAGTTGCTGTGCAGGAGACATGTTATGGGCCGGATCTTGTTGCAGCACGGCTTTGGCGCTCACTGAGTCTGCCTCTTGAATGTGTCCCTTATGCGAGTGGTTGAAATCT
The DNA here is from genome assembly GCA_025583905.1 of Ia io. NCBI lineage: Eukaryota > Metazoa > Chordata > Mammalia > Chiroptera > Vespertilionidae > Ia > Ia io. The sequence goes on along the minus strand of JAJQQW010000001.1, from coordinate 33,631,305 downwards.
GGTGTCATCTCACACCGACCACTAGATGCCCTCGTTTCTGGGTCTCCAGTGGGGTGCAGGTCTGCTACTGCCTGAGGCCACTCAGCAGGAATTACAGCAAAAACTGCAGTTTCCTCCTCCTGTCTAAGTGGCCCTGGAGCAGTCAGACTAGAACCTCAGTTCATCTGGTCAAGCTGCCACAGGGCAGGCCACCCACATGCAAAAGCCGCTGCTTGGAGCCCAGGTGGGCCTGCAAAACGTGTGGGGCGGGTCTGCAAAACGTGCAGGGCGGGTCCCAGGGCGGGGCGGGTCTCAGGGCGGGGCGGGGTCTCAGGGCGCCACCAGGCCATGGCGTGGTGAACCGCAATGGCTGCAAGTCTGCTTTTTCTGCTTTCCACGTTTCTAAGCCCCCTTGTTCCGCACTCCAGCGCAGCAAACACTGATTGCTGGGCGCACCTCCACAAGGAAGTTACTCCCACTCTCCGACACGAAGGCCGAGAGTCCAGCCTCTCCCCGCAGGCGTCTGGGTCTCCCGCGAGTCCCCAGAAGCTGGATTTCAGGGTGATGGGGAGCTAATCTCCCCTAGGGTTGGAAAAAAAGCTGCACGACCCTTCCCCCGCCACCAGTCCGACCCACGCGCCTCTGCACCTCAGCGCCTCCGAGTTTGCTCTGTCCTCTTCCCTCTTAGCTGTAAATCCACCCTTCAGCCAGCTCTCCTGTGGTTCTGGGTGGCAGACGCTCTGTCCTCCAGTTGTATTTTTGAAATTGCTGTGCGCGGCGCAGTTCATTTGTTTACCTTTGCCGCCTTCTTGGTTCTCCTCTCTCAAAATGGCTAAAGGACTTGAAATCCTAAAAATCCTCCAAGTCGGTGTCGGCGGCCTCCGGGGCCCCGAGGATCTCACTGAGCAGCTCGGCCAGGTCAGTGACGCGGATGGGCCCGTCCTGCAGAAAGATGGTCTCTTCCTTCACCGAGAGCCACTGCGCCGAGTCCGCGGCCGCCGCCACAGCAGCTGCCGAGGCCGCCCATGAACTCATGGCCCCGGCTGAGGTGCTGACTGAGAGGAGCAGCCGCCCGGCCTGGGGAGACGCGAGCAGGAGTCGCCACGCTCACCAGTCCATCTTTTATTTTATTTTATTTTTTTTTCCAATTTTTTTATTAAGGTATTATATGTGTACATATCTTACCATTGCCCCCCCACCCCACTCCCATATATGCCCTCACCCCCCAGAGTTTTGCGTCCATTGGTTATGCTTATATGCATGCATACAAGTCCTTTGATTGATCTCTTATCTTCCCCACCTCTCCCTAACCTTCCTGCTGTAATTTGACAGACTGTTTGATGCTTTACTGCCTCTGTATCTATCTTTTTGTTCAAGTTTTTAATGTCCTTTATTATCCATAAATGAGTGAGATCATGTGGTATTTTTCTTTCATTGACTGGCTTATTTCACTTAACATAATGTTCTCCAATTCCATCCAGGTTGCTGCAAATGGTAAGAATTCCTTCTTTTTTATGGCAGCATAATATTCCATTGTGTAGATGTACCATAGTTTTCTGATCCAGTCATCTGCTGATGGGCACCTAGGCTGTTTCCAGATCTTAGCTATTGTAAATTGTGCTGCTATGAACATAGGGGTGCATATTTCCTTTCTTATTGGTGTTCCCAGTTTCTTAGGATATATTCCTAGGAGTGGGGATTACTGGGTCAAATGGGAGTTCCATTTTCAGTTTTTTGAGGACACTCCATACTGTTCTCCACAGTGGCTGCACCAGTCTGCATTCCCACCTGCAGTGCACGAGGGTTCCTTTTTCTCCGCGTCCTCACCAACACTTGCCGTTTCTTGATTTGTTGATGATACCCATTCTGACAGGTGTGAGATGATAGCGCATTGTTGTTTTGATTTGCATCTCTCGGATAATTAGTGACCTTGAGCATGTTTTCATGTGTCTCTTGGCCTTCCTTCTGTCTTCTTTTGAAAAGATTCTATTCAGGTCCGTTGCCCATTTTTTTATTGGATCATTTATCTTCCTTTTATTAAGTTGTATAAGCTGCCTATAGATGTTGGAGATTAAACCTTTATCAGTGATGCCATTTGCAAATATGTTCTCCCATGCAGTGGGCTCTCTTGTTGTTTTGTTGATAGTTTCTTTTGCTGTAAAAAAGCTTTTTATTTTGATGTAGTCCCATTTGTTTATTTTCTCTTTAGCTTCCATTGCCCTAGGGGCAGTATCGGTGAAGAAGTTCTTTTGACATATGTCTGAGATTTTGCTGCCTGTGGATTCCTCTAGTATTTTTATGGTTTCCCGTCTTATGTTTAAGTCCTGTATCCATTTTGAGTTTATTTTTGTGTATGGTGTAAGTTGGTGATCTAGCTTCATTTTTTTGCATGTGTCTGTCCAATTTTCCCAACACCATTTATTGAAGAGACTGTCTTTATTCCATTGTATGTTCATGCCTCCTTTGTCAAATATTAATTGAGCATAGTGGTTTGGATCAATATCTGGATTCTCTATTCTGTTCCATTGATCTATATGTCTGTTCTTGTGCCAGTACCAGGCTGTTTTGAGAATAGTGGCTTTGTAATACAGCTTGAAATCTGGTATTGAGATCCCTCCTACTTTGTTCTTCTTTCTCAGGATTGCTGTGGCTATTCGGGGTCTTTTTTTATTCCAGATGAATTTTTGGAGAGTTCTTTCAAGGTCTGTGAAATATGCCATTGGTATTATAATGGGGAGTGCATTGAATCTATAGATTGCTTTGGGTAGTATGGACATTTTAATGATGTTGATTCTACCAATCCATGAACATGGTATGTTCTTCCATCTGTTTACGTCTTCCTCTATCTCTTTTTTCAGTGTCCTGTAGTTTTCCGTGTATAGGTCTTTTACCTCCTTAGTTAAGTTTATTCCTAGGTATCTTAATTTTTTTGGTGCGATGGTAAATGGGATTGTCTTTTTAGTCTCTCTGTCTGTAAGTTCACTATTGGTGTATAGAAATGCCATAGATTTCTTGGCGTTAATTTTGTATCCTGCTACATTGCCGAATTCATTTATTAAGTCTATTAGTTTTTTGACGGAGTCTTTCGGATTTTTTATGTACAATATCATGTCGTCTGCAAATAAAGACAGCTTTACTTGTTCTTTTCCAATTTGGATGCCTTTTATTTCTTCTTCTTGTCTAATTGCATTAGCTAATACTTCCAGTACTATGTCAAACAGGGAGTGGTGAGAGTGGGCATCCCTGTCTTGTTCCTGTTCTTAGGGGAAATGTTTTTAGCTTTTGTCCATTGAGTATGATGTTTGCTGTGGGTTTATCATATATTGCTTTTATTATGTTGAGGTATGAGCCTTCCATTCCCACCTTGTTGAGAGTTTTTATCAAGAAAGGGTGGTGGATTTTGTCAAATGCTTTTTCTGCATCAATTGATATGACTATGTGATTTTTATCTCTCAATTTGTTTATGTGATGTATCACGTTTATTGATTTGCGGATATTGTACCATCCTTGCATTCCTGGGATAAATCCTACTTGGTCATGGTGTATGATCTTTCTGATGTACTGCTGGAGCCGATTTGCTAGAATTTTGTTGAGGATTTTGGCATCTATGTTCATGAGGGATATTGGTCTGTAATTCTCTTTCATTGTGTTGTCTTTATCTGGTTTTGGTATTAGGGTGATGCTGGCTTCACAGAAGGAGCTTGGAAGTGTTCCTTCCTCTTGAATTTTTTTGAATAGTCTGAGGAGTATAGGTTTTAGTTCTTCCTTGAATGTTTGGTAGAACTCTCCTGTGAAGCCTTCAGGCCCCGGGCTTTTGTTTGCCGGAAGCTTTTTGATGACTTCTTCAATTTCGTCCATAGTTATTGGCCTATTGAACTGTTGAGATTCTTCTTGATTGATTTTTGGAAGGTTGTATTTTTCTAGGAATATGTCCATTTTCTCCAGGTTTTCCAGTTTGTTGGAATAGAGTTGTTCGTAGTATTTTGTAACAATCCTTTGTATCTCAGCAAGGTCTGTTGTTATTTCACCTCTTTCATTTCTGATTTTTTTTATTTGGGTCCTCTCACTTTGCTTCTTGGTGAGCCTGGTTAGAGGTCCATGAATCTTGTTTATCTTTTCAAAGAACCAGCTCTTGGTTTTGTTGATCTTTTGTATTGTTTCTTTGGTCTCTATGTCATTTATCTCCGCTCTGATCTTTGTTATTTCCTTCCTTCTGGTTACACTGGGCTTTTCTTGCTGCTCTTTTTCTAGCTCTTGGAGTTGTAGGGTTAGGTAATTTATTACCATTGTTTCTTGTTTTTTGCAATAGGCTTGTAGAGCTATGAACTTCCCTCTCAAGACTGCTTTCGCTGTGTCCCATAGGTTTTGGATTGTTGTGTTTTCATTGTCATTTGTTGCCATGATGTTTTTTATTTCTTCCTTGATCTCTCTGGTGACTCAGTCCTTGTTTAATAGCATGTTGTTTAGTCTCCATGTGTTTGATTTTTTTTGGATTGTATTTATTGTACTTGATTTCCAGTTTTATGCCACTGTGATCTTAGAAGATGCTTGATATAATTTCTATCTTCTTGAATTTGAAGAGACTTTGCCTGTGACCCAGCATATGGTCTATCTTTGAAAATGACCCATGTGCACTTGAGAAGAATGTATATTCTGTGGCTCTGGGGTGAAATGTTCTGAAGATGTCAATTAATTCCATCTGGTCTAGTGAGTCATTTAGGATTGCTGTTTCTTTGCTGATTTTTTGTTTAGAGGATTTGTCCAATGGTGATAGTGGGGTATTAAAGTCTCCTACTATGATTGTATTGCTATTAATCTCTCCCTTGATATCCTCCAGGAGTTTTTTTATGTATTTGGGTGCTCCTATATTGGGAGCGTATATGTTTACCAGAATTATTTCTTCTTGTTGGATTTCTCCCTTTAGTATTATGAAGTGGTCTTCCTTATCTCTTGTTATGGCATTTACTTTGAGGTCTAATTTGTCAGATATAAGTATTGCTACCCCAGCTTTTTTTTCATTTCCATTTGCCTGGAAGATATTTTTCCATCCCTTCACTTTCAATCTGTGTGAGTCTCTTGTTCTGAGGTGGGTCTCTTGTAGAAAGCTTATATATGGGTCATGCTTTTTTATCCATTCAGCCACTCGATGTCTTTTGATTGGAGCATTTAGTCCGTTTACATTTAAAGTTATTACTGAAAGGTATTTGTTTGTAGTCATATCTATTTTTGTGTCTGTATTCCTTCTTACCTGTTTATTTCTTCTTTTTACAGTATTCCCTTTAGCAATTCTTGCATTGCTGGTTTGGTGGTGATAAACTCCCTGAGTCTTTTTTTGTCTGCGAAGCTCCTGATTTCCCCTTCAATTTTGATTGATAGTCTTGCTGGATATAGTATTCTTGGATTCAGTCCTTTGCTTTGCAACACTTTGTATACCTCCTTCCATTCACTTCTAACTTGTTGTGTTTCTGTTGAGTAATCATTTGACAATCTGATGGGTGTTCCTTTGTAGGTAACTCTCTGTCTCTCTCTTGCTGCCTTTAAGATTCTCTCTTTATCATTTATATTTGCCATTGAGATTATGACATGTCTTGGTGTGGGTCTTTTGGGGTTGATCCTGCTTGGGACTCTCTGTACTTGCGTAAGTTTTATCTTTCCCATATCCGGGAAGTTTTCTGTCATTATTTCTTCGAATAGATTTTCTAATCCCTGCTGCTCTTCTTGTCCTTCTGGCAGCCCTATTTATACGCATGTTACTTCGCTTCATGTTGTCCCGAAGCTCCCTTAGGCTTTCCTCCTGCTTTTTAATTTTTTTCTCCAATTGCTGTTCAGATTGAGCTTGTTTCTGTACCTGATCTTCTAACTCACTAATTCGGTCCTCTGCTTCTTGTAGTCTACTGTTGAAACTTTCCATGGTGTTTTTGATTGTAGCTATATCACTTTTCATTTCTTCCTGATTCTTGCATAAGTTGTTGATTTTCTCATCCATCCGATGTATAAATTCCACGACCATTGCTCTGAACTCCTTTTCGGTCATGTTGCAAGCTTCAGTTTCACTAATTTCCTTTCTTGGCGACTCCACATTTTCTTTCCTCTGTGAGTTATTTCGTTTCCCCATTCTGGCTATCACCAGAAAGCTCAAGCTTCCGTTTGTGTGGACCTCGGCCATGCGCTGTGGGGACTTCGCTCCACCCGAGTTTCACTGAAGTGCTCTGACACTAGGACGTGTGGCTGCCTTTGGTTGGTGGGAACCAGACTTGCCCAGGGTCAGTGTCCCCAGTGTTCCGTGTGGTCTCGTGTGCACACTTAGAATCAGGGGCCCTGTCAGCACCACACTGTTGGTATGTGCCGAAAATGAGATCCTTAGCATGTGTCAGGAGTCAGAGTTTCCCTGTATCTGCACCAAGAATCGAGTGTCAGAATCTCTGTTGCTTTGTGCAGTTTCTCGTTGAGAATCAGGGTCCCTGTGTGTGCATGAACCAACAATTGGGGTCGTTGGCTCTTAGTGTGAATGCGCTGTGAGTCAGGGATCCCAGGCAGCTGTGTCCGGCGTGCCAAATTCCCTGAAGTGGAGCTGTGTCCTGTGTGTGCTCTCTCTACTGAGCCAAACCGGCTAGGGCGCACACTCTCAAATCCCTGAAGGTGAGCTGCCTTTGTGCACTCTCCCAGAATCCCCGAAGAGGGGCGGAGTCCGTCCTGCACGCCAAATTCCCCAAAGGGAAGCCCCTTTGTGCACGCTCTAAGATTCCCCGAAGGGGAGCTGTGACCCGCAAGCCAAATTCCCCCCAATTCCCCGGAGGGGAGCCCTCTGTGCGTACTGACAGATTTCCCCGAAGGTGAGCTGCTTCTGTCCTGTGCGGCAAATTCCCTAAGGCGGAGCGCGCGTCCCTGCGCAAAGCTCTGCAGCTTGAGCGAGGGGCGTGTCTATTAGTTACTATGGCGCTATCAGCGTGCGCCTGCGGGGAGGGGGATAGGCTCTTTGACTCACGGGAATCTGCCGGGAAGTCTGGATTCTTGTTGTTTCTTCCACTGAAGCTGTGATAGCAGTTCTCTGTCCCCAGTGGCTGCAGGGTCCTGGTTTGTGTCAGAAGCCAGGATCCGAGTCTCAGGCAGCTCTGTTTCTCAAGATGGCGTGGTCTCCGCGTCCGCACCAGCCGCCGAGAAGTGTCTGCTTTCTGGTGGATGTTTCTAACTATCTCTCTCCCTTCCTCTCTCCGTGCCTCGCAGTCCTCACCTGGCCCGCCGCGGGCCCAGACACTGCGGCGGCTCCACCAGTCCATCTTTTAGTTGTATTTCCGAAACTGCCATGCGAGGCAACAGATCAGCCGTTCAACTCCGCCGCCATCTTCCAGAGCCGTAGATTTTAAAGTGAGATCCTTGGCTCACCGGCATCAGCATCATCCCGCGTCCCCCTCTCTTTTACTCTAGTTGTAGAGCATCTGCTCAGCCAGCCCTCCAGTATTTCTGGATGGTGTCCGTTCTGTTTTCTAATTGTAGTTTCAAAATTGTTGTGGTAGGCAACAATCAGGCGTCTGCCCTATGCCGCCATCTTGGTCCTCCTCCTTCTCTGTCTTCACTATCCAAAAAATTTTTTTTCTCTCTGTCCTTTTTGTTGTTGTTTGCTTGAATGTTGATTATATTGATTTTTTTATGCTTGTTAGTGAGATTGTTTTGCTTATTCTTTTTTTTGTTTTGTTTTTGTTTCTTTGTTTGTTTGTTTTTTGCCTCTGTTTTCCCATGCCTTGCTTCATATTAGTTGTTGTTTGTATCTTGTTTTCATATCCAGGTACTTGTTGCTGGAATTTGTTGGGATTAGTGGCTGTTCTATTAGAGTTTTCTCCCCATATATATAGTTTGTTCTCCTCTTCTTTCTTTTTCTCTTTTTTTTTATCTCTCACTTTTTTTTTCCTTATTCCAATTTCATTTCAGCATTCCTTTCTTTTTTTTCCTTGTTCTTTCTTTTCTATCCTCTAATTTGCCTTTCTCTGGTGGTCACCTTTATTTGGAGTTATTAATATTGTGAATACATTTGTATTCAGTGCCTTGTGCATTGTACCTAGTCATGTTGCATTTTGTGCCTTTAAATCAATGCAGGAGAGAGAGAACAACATAACCAGACACCCAGAGAAGAGAGACCATGGGGAGACAAAGAAACAGCCCGCATATGAAAGAAAAGCAGGAATCACCAGAAAAGGAAGTAAATGAAATGGAGGCAAGCAACCTGTCAGAGAAAGAATTCAGAGAAATGGTCATAAGGTGGCTGAAAAGAATGGAAGACAAATTCGACAATATGAGTAAGAACCAAGAGGAAATGAAGAAGAACCAAGAAGAAATGAAAAATGATATGGCTACTGTAAAGAACTCAATAGAAAACATCAAGAGTAGATTAGAAGAAGCAGAGGACCACAACAGTGAGCTAGAAGAAAAGGTAGGAAAAAATACCCAAGTAGAGCAGCTTCTAGAAAAAAAAATTAAAAAACAGGAGGAGAGCCTAAGGGAACTTTAGGACAACACGAAACAAAACAACATCTGCATAATAGGGGTTCCAGAAGGAGAGGAAACTGAGCAAGGAATACAAAATCTGTTTGAAGAAATAATGACAGAAAACTTCCCTGATATTGGCAAGTAAAAAAATATGCAAGTCCAAAAAGCACATACAGTCCCAAGCAAAATGAACCCCAAAAGACCGATGCCAAGGCACATTAAAATTAAATTGGCAAACAGCAACGACAAAGTAAGAATCTTAAAAGGGGCCAGAGAGAGATAGAAAGTTGCCTACAAAGGAACCCCCATCAGACTTGTGACTGATTTCTCAACAGAAACTCATCAGGCCAGAAGGGAATGGAATGAAATATACAAAGTCATTCAAAGGAAGGGTCTGAATCCAAGAATACTGTACCCAGCAAGGCTATCAATTAAAATTGAAGGTGAAATCAGGAGCTTCAAAGACAAAAAAAGACTAAGGGAATTTATTACCACCAAACGAGCAATGCAAGAAATACTAAAGGGTCTGCTGTAAAAAAAAGGAATAGGAAGGAAAGAAGGAACACAGGGTTAAAGAATAAAAATGGCGACAAATAAGTACCTATCAATAATAAATTTAAATGTAAATGGATTAAATGCCCCAATCAAAAGACATAGCATAACGGATTGGATAGAAAACATGACCCATATATCTGCTGTCTACAAGAAACCCACCCCAGAAAAAAAGATGCACACAGACTGAGGGTGAAGGGATGGAAAAGGGTTTTTCAGGCAAATGGAAATGAAAAAAAAGCTGGGATAGCAATACTTATATATGACAAATTAGACCTCAAGTGAAGGCCATAACAAGAGATAAGGAAGGCCACTTCATAATACTAATGGAAACAGTGCAACAACAAGAAATAACTCTGGTAAACATATACGCACTAATACAGGAGCACCCAAATACATAAAAATCTCCTGAAGGATATCAAGGGAGAGATTGACATCAATACAATCATAATAGGAGACTTTAATACCCCACTATCACCATTGGACAAATCTTCTAAACAAAAAATCAGCAAAGAAACATCAATCCTCAGTGACTCAATAGACCAGATGGAATTAATTAACATCTTCATAACATTTGATCCCAAAGCCACAGAATATATTTTCTCTCAAGTGCACATGGGTCATTTTCAAAGATAGACCATATGTTGGGTCATAGGCAAAGTTTCTTTAAATTCAAAAAGATAGAAATCATATCAAGCATCTTCTCAGATCACAGTGGCATAAAACTGGAAATCAACTATAATAAAAACAATACAAAAAATCAAACACATGGAGACTTAATAGCATGCTATTAAACAATGACTGGGTTAAAGAGATCACGGAAGAAATAAAAAAACATAATGGCAACAAATGACAATGAAAACACAACAATCCAAAATCTATGGGACACAGTGAAAGCAGTCTTGAGAGGGAAGTTCATAGCTCTAGAAGCCTACTGCAAAATACAAGAAACAATGGAAATAAATTACCTAACCCGAAAACTCAAAGAGTTAGAAAGAGAGCAACCAGAAAAGCCCAGTGTAAGGAGAAGGAAGGAAACAATAAAGGTCAGAGTGGAGAATAACAACATTGAGACAAAAAAAAAAATACAAAAGGTCAACAAATCCAAGGTCTGGTTCTTTGAAAGGATAAACAAGATTGATGAACCTCTAGACAGGCTCACTAACAGGCAGAGAGAGGACCCAAATAAACAAAATCAGAAATGAAAGAGAAGAAATAACAACAGACCACACCAAAACACAAAGGATTGTTAAAAATACTATGAACAACTCTATTCCAACAAATTGGACAACCTGGAGGAAATGGACATATTCCTAGAAAAATATAACCTTCCAAACTCAATCAGGAATAATCTAAACATCTCAATAGGCCAATAATTATGGAAGAAATTGAAGCAGTCATCAAAAAGCTTCCAGCAAACATAAGCTTGGGGCCAGACAGCTTTACAGGGGAGTTTTATCAAACATTCAAGGAAGAACTAAAACCTATCTTCCTCAGACTACTCCAAAAAATTCAAGAGGAAGGAGCACTTCCAAGCTCATTCTATGAAGCCAGCATTGCCCGAATACCAAAACCAGATAAAGACAACACAATGAAAGAGAATTACAGGCCAATATCCCTCATGAACATAGATGCCAAAATTCACAACAAAATTCTAGCAAATCGGATCCAGCAGTACATCAGAAAGATCATACACGATTACCAAATAGGATTTATCCCAGGAAAGCAAGGATGGTACAAAATCTGCAAATAAATAAACGTGATATATCACATAAACAAATTGAGAGATAAAAATCACATAGTCATATCAATTGATGAAGAAAAAACATTTGACAAAAATCCAAAACCCTTTCTTGATAAAAACTCTCAGAAAGGTGGGAATAGAAGGATCACACCTCAATATAATAAAAGCCATATATGATAAACCCACAGCTAACATCATACTCAATGGGCAAAAACTAAAACCATTTCCCCTAAGAACAGGAACAAGACAGGGATGCCCACTCTCTCCACTCCTGTTTGACATAGTACTGGAAGTATTAGCCAATGCAATTAGACAAGAAGACGAAATAAAAGGCATCCAAATTGCAAAAGAAGAAGTAAAGCTGTCCTTATTTGCAGATGACATGATATTGTATATAAAAATTTCGAAAGACTCCATCAAAAACTATTAGACTTAATAAATGAATTTGGCCATGTAGCAGGATACAAAATTAACGCCAAGAAATCTATGGCATTTCTATACACCAATAGTGAACTTACAGAAAGAGTGACTAGCAAAGCAATCCCATTTACCACCACACCAAAAAAATTAAGATACCTAGGAATAAACTTAACTAAGGACATAAAAGACCTATATGAGGAAAACTACAGGACACTGAAAAAAGAGATAGAGGAAGACGTAAACAGATGGAAGAACATACCATGTTCATGGATTGATAGAATCAACATCATTAGAATATCCATACTACCCAAAGCAATCTATAGATTCGATGCACTCCCCATTAAAATTCCAATGGCATATTTCACAGACCTAGAAAGAACTCTCCAAAAATTCATCTGGAATAAAAAAAAGACTCCGAATAGCCACAGCAATCCTGAGAAAGAACAACAAAGTAGGTGGGATCTCAATACCAGATTTCAAGCTGTATTACAAAGCCACTGTTCTCAAAACAGCCTGGTACTGGCACAAGAACAGTCATGTAGACCAATGGAATAGAATAGAGAACCCAGATGTTGACCCAAACCACTATGCTCAATTCATATTTGACAAAGGAGGCATGAACATTCAGTGGAGTCAAGACAGTCTCTTCAATAAATGGTGTTGGGAAAATTGGACAGATACATGCAAAAAAATGAAACTAGACCACCAACTTACATCATACACATAAAGAAACTCAAAATGGATACAGGACTTACACTTAAGACTGGAAACCATAAAAATACTAGAGGAATCCACAGGCAGAGAAATCTCAGACATATGCCGAAGGCATTTTTTCACGGATACTGGCCCTAGCGCAATGGAAGCTAAAGAGAAAATAAACAAATGGGACTACATCAAAATAAAAAGCTTTTGCACAGCAAAAGAAACCATCAACAAAACAACAAGAAAGCTCACTGTATGGGAGAACAAATTTTCAAATGTTATCACTGATAAAGGTTTAATCTCCAACATCTACAGGGAACTTATACAACTTAGTAAACGGAAGGTAAATGAACCAATAAATAAATGGGCAATGGGCCTAAATAGAATCTTTTCGAAAGAAGACAGAAGGAAGGCCAAGAGACACATGAAAACATGCTCAAGGTCACTAATTATCCGAGAGATGCAAATCAAAATGACTATATGGTACCATCTCACACTTGTCAGAATGGCAATCATCAACAAATCAACAAACGACAAGTGCTGGCAAGGATGCGGAGAAAAAGGAACTCTCATGCACTGCTGGTGGGAATGCAGACTGGTGCAGCCACTGTGGAGAACAGTATGGAGTGTCCTCAAAAAACTAAAAATGGAGCTCCCATTTGACCCAGTAATCCCACTTCTAGGAATATATCCTAAGAAACTAGAAAGACCAATCAGAAAGGATATATGCACCCCTATGTTCATAGCAGCACAATTCACCATAGCTAAGATTTGGAAACAGCCTAAATGCTCCTCAGCAGACGAGTGGATTAGAAAACTATGGTACATCTACACAATGGAATACTACGCTGCTATAAAAAAGAAGGAACTCTTACCATTTGCAGCAGCATGGATGGACCTGGAGAGCATTATATTAAGCGAAATAAGCCAAGCAATGAAAGAAAAATACCACATGATCTCACTCATTTATGGAAAATAAAGAACGTTATAACCTGATAAATAAAAAGATAGATACAGAGGCAGTAAAGCACCCAACAGACTCAAATTACAGCGGGAAGGCTGGGGAGTGTTGGGGAAGGAGGGAAATAGATCAACCAAAGGACTTGTATGCATGCATATAAGCACACTAATGGACACAAGACACTGGGGCGGGTGGGATGAGGGCATGCGACAAGGGGTAGGGGAGGCTGGGGGAAGGTCAATGGGGAAAAAAAGGAGATATATTTACTAATATATGTAATATTTTAAACAATAAATAAAATACTAAATAAAAAAATAAGAAAAAAAAAACCACCCACAACTTTCCCCTGCAGTCTCTGAGAGTGTTTTTAATTGGGTGATTCAGTGTACTGGGCTTAGTAATCAAAAGCAAGGATTTAAAGAGAAAAAAGGAGCCAGTGTAAGCGCAGGAACTCGCAAGTTTTTTGCCCCGGCACTGAGCACAGCTCTGCACACATCTCTGCACAAGTCTTTTTCTCATGGCACAGTGCAGCCAGTTTACTGGTAACACTTCAGGCTGCCTTTTTGTGCCCAGCCCTGCTATGGGTTGATTTCTAGAGTTCCCTTCTGTCAGCAGCCCTGTGGACCCCCTTCCACATTCGCGGACTATGCTGGCCCCAATGGCTGCAGATTTTGTGGGGCACAGACTTCCTCTGTACCTCTTGATCCTGCTGTGCACATTTCTCTTTCCAGCCTGGATCGCAGACCTCACCTTTCTCTGGTCGAAATCTGACCTTTCTGTGAGGCACATTATTTCTTTACCTAATTTCACAAGAGTTTTTTTTATCATGAAAATATGTTGAACTTTGTCAAATGGCTTTTCTGCATCTATTGAAATGATGTATATCACATTTAATGATTTCATGTGTTGTATCCTATGGGTAAATCCCACTTGATCATGATACATGATCTTTGAAATGTGCTTTTGAATTCAATTTACTAGTATTTTTTAAAAAATATATTTTATTGATTTTTCACAGAGAGGAATGGAGAGGGATAGAGAGTTAGAAACATTGATGAGAGAGAAACATCGATCAGCTGCCTCTTGCACACCCCCTACTGGGGATATGCCCGCAACCAAGGTACATGCCCTTGACCGGAATCGAACCTGGGACCCTTGAGTCCGCAGGCCGACTCTCTATCCACTGAGCCAAACCGGTTTCGGCAATTTACTAGTATTTTTAAGATTTTTTTCACCTATATTCAGTAGGGATATAGGCCTGTAATTTTCTCTTCTTTTAGTATCCTTGTCTGGCTTCAGTATCAGAGTGATGCTGGCCTCATTAAATGAGATTGGAGGGTTTCTTTCATCTTCAATATTTTAAAATAATTTGAGAAGCATTGGGATTAATTCTTATTTAAATTTAAATGTAGAATCCACCAATAAACCTATCTGGTTTTAAGCTTTAATTTGTATTGTTATGAGCCCAGCTATCTGAGCACAAAAGCAACTGGGGCCCACAGAAGCAAATGGGACCCCCAGAAGCACGTCTCACCACAGCGACATCTCTAGTCTCACCCCAAGGAGAAGACTCAGCAGCCTAGACTCCAGGCAGCTCCATCAGCTGGGTTCAGTGTTTGTGAAGCTGTTGAAAGTCCTTAGTAGCAAAGGATGAAAATATCCATGGTGGTAAGGTTTGTTGGGGTTCTCCTGCTCTTCTTTTCCCCATGGGAAGAAATCCTTCAAAGGGGATCTCTCCAAGTTCCAAGTTTGTCCGGACTTGTGTCTGGGGTGACACAGATAAAATGCTTCCTATGCTTTTCTTTGTGGCCATTTTTAGTTTTTGAGCTCTGCAGAGTTTCTGCTGTTGCTTTGCTGTAGTCCAGAGCTTTCTAGATCTATTATTGTCATTTTTAAGCTTATTTGTTTTTTTTGTAGTTTTTGAGGAGATGAGCATTGGGACCTCCTAGGTCTCCATTTTGCTGACATCATCTCTGTATATTAAATGAAATGCTATATTTTTATATTGTATCTTATTTTATTATTTCTAATTTTATTTCATTTATTGAGTCACTTAACATCTCTAAGCCACAATTCCTAACCTTAGAAACAGGAACAATTGTACTTAGTTCAAAAGCATTATTTTGAGGATAAAGCATGTAAAGTAATACCCATATTACAGATTTTCAAAATTTTCTTATTTATATTTGGATATGTCCAGAGACCTTACTATACACTTTGAAAACTGGTATTTGTTCTTGTTATACAGTTCTTCAAATATGTTTGCATCAATTATTTTCTTTTATTTGCATCTCTAATTATACAACAATGTTCTCTGTATATGTTTACTCAGCTGGAAAATGGGAATAATTTAATTAGACTACCTCACAAGGGGCAATGAGATAGGCAACCAAAATTTGTCCGTACAGTTTTTGGAAATGAAGTCCAGTGCTTTTTGCTCCCCATCTGGTGCTCACTTAGCATAGCAAGAAAGGCATAGAATAAGAGCTCAATTCCTAATGTTAAACATACGAACAATTTTATTTAATTCAAAAGCATTATTTTGAGGATTATATTAAATAAAGCATGTAAAGTGACTGGCACGTGCTTAATCAATGCTAATTATTATTCAAAGACACTACTCCATCCTAAAAAACCCTTTTCTTTCCTTGTGATCAATGCCTCTCCTTTACTTCAAAACTCTAGTCAAAATCTTTCTCATAGAGACTGGGACAATAGCTCTCAAAGTAATTGGTGCACAGGAGCATTCTATTGAGCAAAGGAAACATTCATATTTAAAAAAACAACCCATGTTTAAGGAAATGAGAGTAGGTACACTTCTTGGGCCAAGATGGTAGAGTAGGTTATTTTTTCAATTGGCCAACAAAATTTATTTTTTAAAGTGGGGAAAGAGCCAAGGGTTTGATGAATGTTGTCTTTTGTGGAAAAAAGTTATGCAAATCCCGCAGAAAGACATTTATAAATTTTGTAGTAAAACCTGGAACCTAAAATAGGAAGTGGATTTGAATAGCTGAACTTTCTTTAAAAATATTATTACCACTCTATTATTATATGAATCACTTTTTCTCATTGTTGAAAATATAGAAAATATAATTGAGCTAAACAAATTATAATAATTACTTAACCAAGAGGTTACCCTTGTCAATAATTTGGTATATGTACTTCCAGACATTTTGTGTGTGTGTGCATGTGTGTGCATGCTGAATAAATAAATATATTTTTTACAAAAATTGGCTTATATTATTCGTGGTTCTATGTTTTGTACACATATCTTTAATATCTTTCCATGATAAAAGTCATGATCATCTTTAAGGCTTATTTTTATAAAGTTACTTTCCAATGTAACTTTTTTAATGCGACATTTCAGTCTGGTGGAGTCCTTTCATAACTCCTACTAGAAACTTCATTCTTGTGTCAGTTGCAACATCTGCAATCAACCAATTATGCTATTTAACTAGGGGCCACTATAGAACTGATTTTGGTAAAATGAAAAATCTAAGTATTGAGGAGGTATGAACTTCCCAAGTTCAGTGGTCCTCTTTTTGCTTCCCTCAGCAGTCCTGAAACAATTTTCAGAAGTAAGCATAAAGAAATAGAATTTGCTTCACCCCTTCAGGGGAAAATGATTCAGTTAAGAAACATCTCTCTCATCAATAGTTTTGTTGGAGGTGCTCATCATAATTTTCTTCTCTGTAATAAAAGTTCACTTAGGAATAGCTGGAAGTATTTCCACTTCTGAGGGGATGGCGATGGGGAGAAGGTGAACCTTTGTGGTGGTAGAAGTATTGAGTGACATCCATGTAACTCCACAAAGAGGATGTAGGCTCTTATGGAGGACTTAATCACCTGTACTGACATTTCTCGGGGTTTGGAACATGCTGGCTGTAATTCCCCAAGGCTTTGCTAGAGAAACATCTCCCAAATCTTGGACTGTCATTCTTTGTGTGAGATATTACATGTTTTCCAATTCAAAAGAATTCTAGAAAGACCTGAGGCTTATGGAATCTGTTATTAGCTTCCAAAACCTATAAATTTGTATTGCTTCATGGCTGCTAAACTTAAAAGAGTCTAAGTGAATATGATTGATTTACAACTTTTCTTTTCAGAAAAATATATTATTTTATCTGTGATGGTGAGCAGAGGAAAGACATAGGGAAAAGGCCTTGGAATGAATTAACTCCTGAACTTTTCTAAAAGGGAGCACTTAAAATTCTCCTTGGATTTTTCAGTTAAGTATAAGACTATATTTGGTTCTCCCTATCAGCTCATCTTCTACCTCAATAGTTGGGAACCAAAAAGCCATCAGCAGTATGAACTCAGCCATGAAACCGAGGGTCCTCAATAATTGGAGGCTATATTGGGGTTCCAACAAAAATTTTGTTCCTGCATAGTCCTTTCTCACTAATTATATATACATAAATATTCACTGTGCAACTTTTTAATAGATGACAGATGACATCCTATGTCTTCCCTCTTTCGTCCTGAAACCCACAATGATTTCCCTAAGCACAATAACTCATAAACTGTCTCCTCTTGAACTCTAATATTTCTGTTCTACTTGAATCACCTATTTTTAAATTAGATTTATTGGGGAGACATTGGTTAATAAGATCATATAGGTTTTGAGTGTACAATTCTATGAAATATGATCTATATATTGCATTGTGTGCCCATCGCCGAAAGTCTAATAATATATTTGGCC
Source organism: Ia io (assembly GCA_025583905.1). Lineage (NCBI taxonomy): Eukaryota > Metazoa > Chordata > Mammalia > Chiroptera > Vespertilionidae > Ia > Ia io. The sequence continues at coordinate 33,613,764 of JAJQQW010000001.1, read as the reverse complement.
CCCTTTACCCTTTACTACACCTACCCGCTTCCCTCTGGTAACCTGTATCATTTTTAAAGATGTTTCATACTCAGCCAAATTAGGAAAAAAAACACATTCCTACTTCTTCCCTGTGGTTATGGAATTGTGCTATTGAAAACAAAGAAAGCCTGAAGAACGTTCCACTGTCAGGCCTTCATTTTATGATTTTGGGTGATTTATAAATTTGAAGTTCCTAATTACCATGCCAAAAAGAAGAGGTTTTTTTTCTGCTAGTTTTTACTTAAAATCCACAAAATGTTTACATTGCTCTTTGTGGCCTCTGCAACTCAACATTTTTACATATAGTATTTTTTTTTACTTTGTAACAGAGTATTAAAGACTCTACAAAGGATTAAGGTGAATATTAATCCACCCATAAATAACTTACTGAAAAGTTTATTTCAACTCTTAGATGCTCTCACCTATCCTTTCAGCAATAAGAAGAGATAGGGCAAAAATGAATCATTTTCTGCATGGTTATTAAATATCAGACACTACACTGGGAAATTTGCATGGGCTACACGGATGTCAGCTCATATTACCTTGTGCTTTGAGATGTCCATAATTTTGGCACAATCTTCTAGCACACGTTGTGGAGAAGTCAAATGCTCTTCTTGTGATTTCAGTGAATCCTCAAGGAATGATGGTCTTATAAATCACATCTGGTTTTGAGTTACTACTTGTATTAATCTCTCTAACTCACACAAACTTTTGTTTGACACCAAGCCAGTTGGGAAACTGTTACTTTCCCTTTTATTTTCTCCTAAACTGCTCATATACTCAATGTATAGCAAATATCACACACCAGTTGCAGTTTAAAAGTAAACAGAGATTTTACACTAATGCAAAATGAGTAACTTAGAAATGAATTTTAAATATGCCTCTTCTTGCAAGTTTTTTGGCTATATGGTTCTGAGGAATTTCTCACTGGTCACCTTTTTCCATAGGCTCCAGCATAATTCTGTGTTGCTCAGGCCTCTTCCTCAAGGGTTAGGGTTAGGCTAGGGTTAGGGCCATGCTACTCTATTTGCCAGGCTCCTCCAGAGTCACTCTCTCCTATGTTAATTCTTCTCATTTTTATTACATTAAGCAATTTATTTCTCTATCCCTATATTCCTGCTTCTGCTGCCATAACAAAATACCACAGCCTGGATGGCTGAAACAACAAAAACTTCTTTCCTTACAGTTCTGGAAGCTCAAAGACCAAGATCAAGTTGCCAGCAGGGTTGGTCTCTACTATGCTTGCAAATGGCTGCCTTCTTTTTTTGTTCTCACACGGTCTTTTCTCCGTGCTCATTTACTCTTGGTATCTCTTCCTCTTATATGGCCACTAGTCTTATTGTATTAGAACACCACCCTTATGACCTCATTTTATAAATTATCTCCTTAAAGGTCGTATCTCCAAATACAGTCACATTAGGAATCAGAGTTTCAATATATGAATTTTAGGGGAACACAGTTCAGTCCATAACACTCATCTAAATGCCTACCACTTTGTATCTAAAGGCGCATTAACATACTCTATCAAACATAGTTCCACACATGCTGAAGGTTCATCCTTTAGACACACCTACAGATTAACAGATGTTTTGAGATCTCATTTTCTCTCCCTTTCTCTCCTAGAAATGAATAATCCATAGACTGAATAATGGGCACCACAAAATACCAGGTCCTAATCCCTGGAACTTGCCTTACTTAGAAAAATATACTTTGCAAATGTGATTAAGTTTATTATTTTTAATTTTTTTGGCTCATGATTATATATATTTCTAAATTTATTGATTGATTAAGGTATTACATATGTGTCCTTATCCCCCCATTACCTAACCAACCCCCCCAATCATGCCCTCAGCCCCCTGTTGTCTGTGTCCATTTGTTAGGCTTACATGCATGCACACAAATCCTTTGGTTGATCTCTCCCCCTTACCCCCACCCTACACTACCTTCCCTCTGAGGTTTGATGTTCTGATCAATGTTTCTCTGTCTCTGGATCAGTTTTTCTTCATCAGTTTATGCTGTTCATTATATTCCATAAATGAGTGAGATAATGTGATATTTATCATTCTCTGACTTGCTTATTTCACTTAGCAAAATGCCCTCCAGTTCCATCCAAACTGTTGCAAATGGTAAGAACTCCTTCTTTTATACAGCAACAAAGTAATCCATTGTGTAGATGTACCACAGTTTTTTAATCCACTCATCTTCTGATGGGCACTTATGCTGTTTCCAAATTTTAGCAATTGTAAATTGTGCTGCTATGAACATAGGGGTGCATATATCCTTTCTGATTGGTGTTTCTGGTTTCTTGGGATATAGTCCTAAAAGTGGGATTACTGGGTCAAATGGGAGCTCCATTTTTAGTTTTTTGAGGACACTCCATAGTTTTCCACAGTGGCTGCACCAGTCTGCATTCCCAACAGCAGTGCACGAGGGTTCCTTTTTCTCCGCATCCTCACCAGCACTTGTTGTTTGTTGATTTGTTGATGGTAGCCATTCTGACAGGTGTGCAATCGTACCGCATAGACATTTTGATTTGCATCTCTTGGATGATTAGTGACTTTGAGCATGTTTTCATATATCTCTTGGCCTTTGTTCTGTCTTCTTTCGAAAAGTATCTATTTAAGTCCATTGCCCATTTTTTTTATTGCGTTATTTATCTTCCTTTTGTTAGGTTGTATGAGGTCCCTGTAAATGTTGGAGATTAAACCCTTATCAGAGATAACATTGGCAAATATGTTCTCCCATACAGTGGGCTTTCTTGTTGTTTTGTTGATGGTTTCTTTTGCTGTGCAAAAGCTTTTTATTTTAATGTAGTCCCATTTGTTTATTTTCTCTTTAGTTTCCATTGCCACAGGAGCAGTATCATTGAAGAAATTGCTTCAGCATATGTCTGAGATTTGGCTGCCTGTATATTCCTCTAGTATTTTTATGGTTTCCTGTCTTATGTTTAAGTCCTTTATCCATTTTGAATTTATTTTTGTGTATGGTGTAAGTTGGTGGTCTAGTTTCATTTTTTTGCATGTATCTGTCCAATTTTCCCAACACCATTTATTGAAGAGACAGTCTTGGCTCCATTGTATATTCATGCCTCCTTTGTCAAATATGAATTGAGCATAGTGGTTTGGGTCAATATCTGGGTTCTCTATTCTATTCCACTGGTCTATATGTCTGTTCTTGTGCCAGTACCAGGCTGTTTTGAGAACAGTGGCTTTGTAATACAGCTTGATATCAGGTATTGAGATCCCACCTATTTTGTTCTTCTTTATCAAGATTGCTACAGCTATTTGGGGTCTTTTTTATTCCATATGAATTTTTGGAGAGTTCTTTCTAGGTCTGTGAAATATGCCATTGGTATTTTAATGGGGAGTGCATTAAATCTATAGATTGCTTTGGGTAGTATGGACATTTTAATGATGTTGATTCTACCAATCCATGAACATGGTATGTTCTTCCATCTGTTTATGTCTTCCTCTATCTCTTTTTTCAGTGTGCTATAGTTTTCTGCGTATAGGTCTTTTATGTCCTTAGTTAAATTTATTCCTAGGTATCTTAATTTTTTTGGTACAATGGTAAATGGGATTGCTCATTTAGTCTCTTTTTCTGTAAGTTCACTATTGGTGTATAGAAATACCATTGATTTCTTCGCATTAATTTTGTATCCTGCTACATTGCCAAATTCATTTATTAAGTCTAATAATTTTTTTATGGAGTCTTTAGGGTTTTCTATGTACAGTATCATGTCATCTGAGAATAAGGACAGTGTTACTTCTTTTCCAATTTGGATGCCTTTATTTCTTCTTCTTGTCTAATCGCAATGGCTAATACTTCCAGTACTATGTCCAAGAAGACTGGTGAGAGTGGGCATCCATGTCTTGCTCCTGTTCTTAAGGGAAATGGTTTTAGTTTTTGCCCATTGGGTATGATGTTGGTTGTGGGTTTGTCATATATGGCTTTTATTATGTTGAGGTATTTTCCTTCTATTCCCACCTTGCTGAGAGTTTTTAACAAGAAAGGTGTTGGATTTTGTCAAATGCTTTTTTTGCATCAATTGATATAACTATGTGGTTTTTAATCTCTCAATTTGTTTATGTGATTTATCACATTTATTGATTTGCAGATATTGTAACATCCTTGCATCCCTGGGATAAATCCTACTTGGTCATGGTGTATGGTCTTTCTGATGTTCTGCTGTGTCTGATTTGCTAGAATTTTGTTGAGGATTTTTGCATCTATATTCATGAGGGATATTGGCCTATAATTCTCTTTCATTGTGTTGTCTTTATCTGGTTTTGGTATTAGGGTGATGCTGGCTTCATAGAACGAGCTTGGAAGTGTTCCTTCCTCTTGAATTTTTTGGAATAGTCTGAGGAGGATAGGTTTTAGTTCTTCCTTGAATGTTTGGTAAAACTCCCCTGTGAAGCCATCTGGCCCCAGGCTTTTGTTTGCTGGAAGCTTTTTGATGACTGCTTCAATTTCTTCCATAGTTATCGGCCTATTGATATTTTTAGAATCTTCCTCAGAGTTTTGGAAGGTTGTATTTTTCTAGGAATATGACCATTTCCTCTAGGTTGTCTAGTTTGTTAGACTAGAGTTGTTCATAGTATTTTTAACAATCCTTTGTATTTCTGTGGGGTCTGTTGTTATTTTGCTTTCATTTCTGATTTTGTTTAATTGAGTCCTCTCTCTTTGCTTCCTGGTAACACTGGCTAGAGGTTCATCAATCTTGTTTATGCTTTCAAAGAACCAGCTCTTGGTTTCATTTATCTTTTGTATTTTTTTTTTTTTAATCTCTGCTTCATTCATTTCTGCTCTGATTTTCATTATCTCCTTCCTTCTGCTCACTCTGGGATTTTCTTGTTGCTCTCTTTCTAATTCTTTGAGTTGTAGAGTTAGATGATTTATTACCATTTTTTCTTCTTTTATGAGGTAAGCCTGTAGAGCTATAAACTTCCCTCTCAGGACTGCTTTCATTGTGTCCCATCGATTTTGGATGGTTGTGTTTTTATTGTCATGAGTTTCCAGTATGATTTTAATTTCTTCTTTGATCTCTTTGGTAATGCAAACATTGTTTAATAGCATGCTATTCAGCTTTCAAGTGTTTGATTTTTTTGGATTGTTTTTATTGTAGTTTATTTCTAATATGCCATTGTGGTCTGATAAAATGCTTTCTATGATTTCAATCTTCTTGAATTTGGGGAGACTTTGCTTGTGACCCAATATGTGGTCTATTTTTGAAAATGTCCCATGTGCACTTGAGAAGAACGTATATTCCATGGTTTTGGAGTGGAATGTTCTGAAGATGTCAATTAAGTCCATCTGATCTAGTGAGTCATTTAGGATTGTTGTTTCTTTGCTGATTTTTTGTCTAGAGGATTTATCCAGTGATGTCAGTGGTTTATTAAAGTCCCCTATTATGATTGTAATGTTGCTGATCACTCCTGTGATATCTTCCAATAGTTTTTTTATGTATTTGGGTTCTCTGGCATTGGGTGCATGTATGTTTATCAGGGTTATATCCTCTTGTTGTATGGATCCCTTTAGTATTATGAAGTGGCCTTCCTTATCTCTTGTTATGGCCTTCACTTTGAAGTCTGTTTTGTCAGGTATAAGTATTGTCACCCCAGCTTTTTTTTTGCATTTCCATTTGCCTGAAAGATATTTTTCCATCCCTTCATTTTCATTCTGTGTGAGTCCCTTGTTCTGAGGTGGGTCTCTTGTAGACAGCATATATATGGGTCATGTTTTTTTTATCTATTCAGCTACTCGATGTCTTTTGATTGGAGCATTTAGTCAGTTTACGTTTAAAGTTACTATTGAAAGGTACTTTTTTGTAGCCATTTTTATTTTTTATGTCTGTGTTCCTTACCTTTTTATTTCTTCTTTTTGCACCAGTCTCTTTAGCATTCTTGCATTGCTGGCTTGATAATGATAAACTCCCTTCTTCTTTTTTTTTTTTTTTTGTCCTTTATTTAGTGGTTTGATTAGACATTGTCACTAATACAGACATCATAATAGTAGTGAATATTCCAAACTGAAAACTTGCATCAGATTTTTGTTCATATAAGCTTTAAGAATAACTTAAAAATTGAGCTCTCATCAAAATATTTTCAAGAGTGAAATAATTTAATTCTACAACAGTGGTTATGAAAGGCTTGGTACTTAAGTGGTACATATTCTAGAATATGCAGAGGGTAGAGTGTGAAATTAACATAAGGATAACTTACTACAATGCAAAGGAGCTTATAAGATATATGATATAATATAATTCATGTGATATGTTTCCATCATTTCTTTCTGTCCCACAGCATTCATCTGTAAATACCCTCTGTGGGCAGGGGTAGGAGTATAGGTAGGGTTACAAGTATATTCTTTCCTAATATATTTAACATAGATAATATCTGACATCTTAAAATAAATCTCCTTCCCCCCAAACCCCATATGACTTATATGACATATTTGAATATTTTAAACATACTTTTCATGACTATTAATTCTGACTTTATTACACTAAGAGGTCTTTTTCCTACTCCCAGCTAATTAATTGACTGTGAAGGACATCAGGATCAAATTGCTCCCCTTAAATATCTCATTTTCTTCCCAGAGTACAGAAAAATGACATGGACAATCCCATCTCACCTCATCATAAAAGGTGAAATCAGGAATGGGATTCTTTGAAAGATCTTGGAGGAAGTTGAATTTGAGTTGAATCTTGAATAATAATGTTTACAAGAGGAGAAGGAGGAAGATCATTTCAGACTGAGGGAGTAGTGTGAGAAAAAACATGTTTGTGAGAAACTGCTGAGAAAACATAATCTTCCCTGTATTTAGAAATAAAAGAGAAGGATGGGTTGGGTATAAAGTGTGGAGGAGAATGTAGGCTCTAGTTGGGGTTACCAGATGAGAGGTTAATTAAGCCTCATTTCCTTTTTCATAGGGGTCACTAGACAGACAAATAATAAGAATGCTATAGATAAAAAATAATGTGTATTTCAGAAAGATTTTGTGAGTTTTTGTTGTTGTTAATCCTCACTGGGGGTATTTTTCCATTGATTTTTAGTGAGAGTGGAAAGGAGGAGGAGAGACAGAGAGAGAGAAACATCAATGTGAGAGTGTCACATCGATTGGTTGCCTCCGCACATGCCCCCATGAACCAGGCCCAGGGATGGAGCCTGCAGCCAAGGTACTCGCCCTGGACCAGAATCTAACACATGACCCTTCAGTTTGAGGGCCAATGTTCTATCCATTGAATCAAACCAGCTAGGGCTAGACATATTTTGATAAGGTCATGGGATCACTTGAACTGGGTAACAGCATTGTCCAGGAGGTTGGTAACTGGAAGATCTTTACCGAAAAGTGGTGATTAATGGAGCGATGTTAAACTTAGAGGGAAGTTTCTAGTAGTGTCACATTACTAAAAATCATGTAGTTCATGTTTGCAGATTATACAAAACTTAGAAATAAAGTTAAAATGCAGAAGGAAAGACTCAAGTTTCATAAAACTCTCTACAGAATATAAGTTTAATGAGATTAAGCAAAGCATTAGTTCATGCATGCTTCCATTTATCAAATACCTACTATATATTAGGCACTAGGATAGGTAGTTATGATACAAAGATAAACAACACATAGTTACTCAAAGGACTCACAGTCTCACTGGGGAAGCAGATAAATCAATTTTATCAGTACAGTGTGATAAGTACTATGATAAAAGCATAAAGTGCTATAGGAAGAAGAGAAAGGACATTTAAATGATAAAGTTATTAATTAGGATATGACGTTTGAGAAGAATTTTAAAGGAATTAACCAAGAATGAAGAAAGAAGAACGATATTTTAGGTAGAGAAAAGCAAAAGGCTTTGAAGCAGTAAGACACATTCCAGGAAATCTATGTAGTAAGGTCTGACTATCTATAAGTAATGGTGGGTATTGAAGAGTGATACAGAAATGAAATTGTACTGTGAGCTCATGGAAATTGAGATCAGGATATATCCACTTTGATATTACCAACAATTAATATAGAGCCTGAAGCAGAATAGGACCCCAAGAAGTATTTTTTGAATGGATAAGTTAATGAACAGTATGAGTTATATCTTAGATGCCCTTAAGAATGGCATTAGATGCTAAACTTGAGAGTTTGAATTTTTTCTTATTGCGATGGGGGGCCATTGAAGTTTGTTAAACATAGAGTGATGTATTCCTTTTTTTAAAAAAATAAATATTTATTGTTCAGATTATTACAATTGTTCCTCTTTTTTCCCCCCATAGCTCCCCTCCACCCAGTTCCCACCCCACCCTCTGCCCTTAACCCCCCCCCCCCCCCCCCCACTGTCTTCATCCATAGGTGTACGATTTTTGTCCAGTCTATTCCCCCAGGCCCCACACCCCTTTCCCCCCCCGAGAATTGTCAGTCCACTCCTTTTCTATGCCCCTGATTCTATTATATTCACCAGTTTATTCTGTTCATCAGATTTTTTATTCACTTGATTTTTAGATTCACTTGTTGATAGATATGTATTTGTTGTTCATAATTTTTATCTTTACCTTTTTCTTCTTCTTCCTCTTCTTAAAGAATACCTTTCAGCATTTCATATAATACTGGTTTGGCAGTGATGAACTCCTTTAGCTTTTTCTTATCTGTGAAACTCTTTATCTGACCTTCAATTCTGAATGATAGCTTTGCTGGGTAGAGTAATCTTGGTTGTAGGTTCTTGCTATTCATCCCTTTGACTATTTCTTGCCACTCCCATCTGGCCTGCATAGTTTCTGTTGAGAAATCAGCTGACAATCGTATGGGTGCTCCCTTGTAGGTAACTAACTCTTTTTCTCTTGCTGCTTTTAATATTCTCTCTTTGTCTTTTGCTCTTGGCATTTTAATTATTATGTGTCTTGGTGTGGTACTCTTTGGATTCCTTTTGTTTGGGGTTTTCTGTGCTTCCTGGACTTGTAAGTCTATTTCTTTCACCAGGTGGGGGAAGTTTTCTGTCATTATTTCTTCAAAAAGTTTTTCAGTATCTTGCTCTCTCTCTTCTTCTGGCACCCTCATAATTTGGATGTTGGTACGCTTGAAGTTGTCTCAGAGGCTCCTTACACTATCTTCATATTTTTGGATTCTTTTTTCTTTTTGCTTTTCTGGTTGGGTGTTTTTTGCTTCTTTGTATTTCAAATCTTTGACTTGATTCTTGCGATCCTCTAGTCTGTTGTTGGATCTCTGTATATTATTTTTTATTTCAGTCAGTGTATGCTTAATTTCTAGTTGGTCCTTTTTCATATCCTTGAGGGTCTCATTAAATTTATCGGCCTTTTCTAGAAAATTCTTGAAAAGCCTTATAACCGTGGTTTTGAACTCTATATCCAGTCATTTGCTTTCCTCCATTTCTGTCATTTGTGACCTGTTTCTTTGTCTCTGCATTTTGGGTGCTTCCATGAATTGATAGAGTAGCTTTGTGTGCTAGGTGTCCTATAGGGCCCAGTGGCTCAGCCTCCCCAGTAACCTGAGGTGGACACTCTTGGTGCACCCTTTCGTGGGCTGTGTGCACAGTCTTGTTGTAGTTAAGCCTTGATTGTTGTTGGTATCACTGGGAGGAATTGACCTTCAGGCCAATTGGCTGTGAGGATCAGCTGTGTCTATGATGGGAGAACTTCTGTGCTGGAGACACCCTTATGAGACAAGACTTGCAAAAGCTTCTGTGCTCAGCTTGGATGGGGCGGAGTCTCAGGGCGGAGCAGACAGCAATGGCTTCCCATCAGCCCTACCCTAAGAGGCCCCTGGGTTTCAGTGTCCCACGGTAATCGCTGCAAGCCCCTCTGGGAAAAAGCCACCCTTGAGTTTTGCCTGCTGCCAGACAGTCTAGTTTCTCCCCAAATGAGTCTGGGTCCCCAGAGTCTCACCTGGAACTGGAGTTCAGAGCTGTCAGGAGCTTTTGTCTCCCTCCTGATTGAGAAAGCCAGCCGCGATTGAGAAAGCCAGCCATGTACTCAGTTGCCAGCCCTCTCCACACACACGCCTCTGTACCTCTGCCTTCCACAGTTCCTCTGAGTCTCAGTGTGCTTTTCTCTTTCCTGACAGTCCAGTTTCTCCCTGTATGAGTCTGGGTCCCCAGAGTCTCGCCTGGAACTGGAGTTGAGAGCAGTTGGGAGCTTTTGTCTCCCTCCCGGTTGAGAAAGCCAACCATGTACTCAGTTGCCAGCCCTCTCCGCGCGTCTCCATACTTCTGCCTTCTTCAGCTCCTCTTAGTCTCAGTGTGCTTTTCTCTTTCCTTCTAGTTGTAGAATTTCCACTCATCCAGCCTTCCTGCGGTTCTGGATGATGTCCGTTTTGTCTTTTAGTTGTAGTTTTGAAATTGTGCGAGGCAGCAGTTTAAGTGTTTACCTATGCCGCCATCTTGGTTTCTTTCTAGAGTGATATATTCCTATTTGTGTTTTAGAAAGCCAACTCTGACAGCAGTGAGACAAATGCATTATAGAGGAGGTAGTCTGAAGGCAGGTGGGCTGCTATTATAATCTAGATAATAAATTAGAGGGAACTAAATCATTAAGAAAGTGACAGCAGGGGTGCATTAATAGAACCAACAATATTTGGCAACTGATTACTTGTGGATATTAAGTAAAGAGTGAGGAATATAAACTGGGTGAGTTTAAGAAAAAAGGTAAAAAAAAAGTTTAACAGTTAGAGAACTTTGATATAATTATTTAAGAGCCTAATTGATTAAATTGTATTTCACAGAAACAGGGATAAGTTAAGATAGAGAGACAAAGTATATGTTCTGAGGCACTAGAGAACACTTGATCACCATAATAAAGATGACCAAAGGTTTTTGACCTAATTAAAAATAAGAAGTCATATAAGAAATGGCTTTACTAGAAAAAATGTAGCATGTGGCTAATTTCTATTATTGATACATCTCTTGGCTATTTTATAATCAAAATCAGATATAAGGTTTAAACTGGAAAAAGGTAAAATTTTATAACAGGAGTAAAAACTGTTAAGTATGTGTAGAAAGGATGCCTTGAAGTATTTGGGGTACAGCTAAAGTTTAAGACCATGATGTCTGGTAGTATCAATCAGCATGACTGTGGGTTTTTCTAAAAGTATCTAGCAGCACAAATATAGGATCAATGTTTGAATAGTTGGATTGTTCTATGATTTTAGTTTGTGGATAGATATCAATTGAAAAGAATTGTGATAAAAAGAAATTAGTCTTTGCCTGGCCATCGTGGCTCAATGGTTGAATGTGGACCTATGAACCAGGGCACATGCCCAGGTTGTGGGCTTAATACACTGTGTGGGGTGTGCAGGAGGCAGCCAATCAATGATTCTCTCTCATCATTGACATTTCTATCTGTCTCCCTCTCCCTTTCCATCTGAAACCAATAAAAATATATTTAGGAAAAAAAAAAGAAATTAGTCCTATTTCTCTGCTGCCTTTTACAGAAAAATTATTGAATAAAATTTCTATAGTATAATTTCCTCTCCTTCAATTCTCCTTTAAACCCTTTTCAATAAGGCTTTATCGCTACCTATCCATTGTAACTGTCACTGTCAAAGTCACCAGGTACTTAAACCCAATGATCAATTTTCCCTCCTCATTTTACCTGAAAATTAACAGTATTTGATACGTTTGTTTGTTCCCTCCTTCTTGGATTCCAGCATAGTACATTCTTCAGGTTTTCTTCTGACTTTTCTAGCCATGACCCATTTAAGTGTTACATGGTACCAGGAATCAATTCTTGGATGTCTTCTCTTTTCCATCTATATCTATTCTCTTGGAGAGCTGATCCAATTGCATGGCTTTAAATATCATCTAAATCCTTCTGATTCTCAAATTTGTATCTGTAGCCTAGACTTTTTCCTTGAACTCCAGACTTAAGTATCCAGCTTACTTCTAAATATCTCCATTTACTTGGGTATATTATAGGTATCTTATTTGAGAATGCTCTTTATTTTGACACTCACATGTGTAAAGCATGTTTACAATTAGTTGTTTGAAGTTATGTATAAAACACATTCTCTCACTTTCAGCTGATCTGCTTTTCCTTTGTACCTGGTGCTACAACTGTTCCCTTCATCTATAATAATAAAAGCCTAAGCGACCATTGCAACCGAACGGATGACTGAACAGGCTGCGTAGGGGTGACCAGGCCAGCCGGGGGGTGGTGGGGGGGCAGTGAGGAGCGACCAAATGACCGAGCAGCAGGCTTCGTGGGGCGACCAGGCTGGCAGAGGGGTTAGTGAGGGGCAATCAAACTACAGAGCAGCAGGCTGTGTGGGGTGGCCAAGCTTGCAGAGGGGGCAGTTTGGGATGACCAGGCTGGCAGGGGGGGCAGTTGGGGGTGACCAGGCCGGCAGTAGGGGCAGTAAGGGGTGACCAGGCCAGCAGGGGAGCAGTTAGGGTCAACCAGGCCGACAGTGGGGGGCAGTTGGGGACAACCAGGCCGGCAGAGGGGGCAGTTGGGGGCGACCAGGCCAGCAGGGGGGGACAGTAAGGGGTGACCAGGTCAGCGGGGGGGCAGTTAGGGGCAACCAGGCCAGCAGGGGGGGCAGTTGGGGGTTACTGGGCCAGCAGGGGGGCAGTTGGGAGCGACCAGGCCAGCAATGGGGGCAGTTAGGGGTGATCAGGCAGGCAGGCAGGTGAGCAGTTAGGAGCCAGTGGTCCCAGGATCTGGCCTAAACCAGCAGTTGGACATCCCCTGAGGGGTCCTGGATTGGAGAGGGTGCAGGCTGGGCTGAGGGGACCCCTTCCCCATGCACGAGTTTCATGCACCGGACCTCCAGTACCTTAATATTTACAATTCTCAATCATGAGACTATGCAGACAATATTTTAAGGACTTACATGGAGAATCTGCTTTAAAATAGGAAGTAAGCTTCTATGAATGAAATCACTAAGATATCAAAAGTCACGGGGAATAGGGCAGAGGAATGTGACAAAATCAGCTCGTGAATTATTATAGACTAGAGGCCTGATACATGACATTCATGCCCTGGCGTGGGGGGGCGGAGCCCAGCCCAACCTGTGCCCTCTTGCAGTATGGGACCCCTCAGGGGATGTCCACCTGCTGGCTGGGGGGATCGGGCCTAAGCCAGCAGTCAGACATCTCGCTCACAGGGACCCCTCGCTCCTTACCGCCTGCCTGCAGCAGAGGCAGGAGAGGCTTCTGCCGCTGCCTCTACACTCACCAGCCATGAGCCCAGCTTCTGGCTGAGCAGCACACTCCCCCCCACCCCGTGCGAGCACATTGACCACCAGGGGACAGCTCCTGCATTGAGCTTCTGCCCCCTGGTGGTCAGTGTGCATCTTAGCGACCGGTCTGCTGTTTGGTCAATTTGCATATTAAGGTTTTATTATATAGGATATCTTTAACATGTCCTAAAACATCCCCAGATCCCCTCAATATTTTCACCTTCCCTCAAATTCCTGCTGCTTCAGTAGTCTTTCTTATATTGGTTCATGGCAATTCTATTCTTCTTATTGCAGACAGAAATCTCAGTATAGGTTTTGACTACTTCCTCTCACACCCAAGTTCATATTCGCTCTTTCTCTGGAATCTAAAAAAGACATACTTAAAGAACCAGAGAGTAGTAGAATGGTTGTTGCCAGGAGCTAGGGAGTGAGGGAAATGGGGAGATGTTGTTCAAAGGGTACAAACTTTCAGTTATAAGATGAATAAGTTCTGAGGATCTTACAACATGATGACTCTAGTTAATAAAACTGTAGTGTATACTTGAAATATTCTGAGAGAGTAGATCTTAAGTATTCTTACCACACACACCAAAAAAGTAATTGATAAATGTATTAATTAACTTGATCATGCTAATTATTTCACAATTGCATACATATATTAAATATCAGATTGTACACCTTTAAAAATCATGCTGTACAACTTAAATATATGCAATTTTTTGGCAAATCATGTATCAATAAATCTGGAAAAATAATTCAACTTATTTAAATTTTATTTTAAGAAGGCTATATTTGAAATATTAATGTTTGTGGCATTATCTTTAAAATTTCGTGTTTTTAAAGATTTTTAAATTGATTTTTAGAGAGATAGGAAGGGAGAGGGAGAGAAACATTGATGTCAGAGCAAAACATCCCCTCCTGGGGATTGAGCCTGCAACCTGGGCATGTGCTCTGACCAGGGATCGAACTGGTAACCTTTTGGTGCATGGGACGATGCCCAAGCAACTGAGTCACAGCGGCCAGGACTCAAGTTTTTATATGATTTTTATTTGGTGTTTTGTGTTTTCTGTTACTTTTTAAATGTTTTCTATTATCAATTGTCTTTATCAGGTAGAGATAATTTTAATATCCATTTGAAATAAACACTGAGTGGCCAGATTATTATGACCACCTGACGTTTGTAGGCAAATTAGCTGTACACTGCATCATATGGGATATGGAAGCCGTAGGCCTGTTCGAACACCTTTGCTGTCTGCAGTTACCAAGATAAAACGTCTCCAATTCGCACAGGAACACAAGGATTGGACAGTCAAGCATTGGAAAAAAGTCATGTGGTCCGATGAATCACGTTTCCAGTTGCATCATGCAGATGGCAGAGTGAGAATTTCACGGAAACAGCATGAAAGCATGCACCCCACATGCATGAGTACAACCCTTCAAGCTGGTGGGGGGCAGTGTTATGGTTTGGAGCATTTTTCCCTGACATGATTTGGGCCCTTTAATTCATGTGGAACAATGTCTGAATATCACAACATACCTAAGTATCGTTGCTGATCAAGTTCATCCTATCATGTTGATGGCAGATCCCAGTGGAGATGGCTTCTCCCAACAAGACAATGCGCCATGCCATGGTGCTCGTATTGTGCAGGAGTGGTTTCAAGAACATGAGGGAGACTTTACCTTGCTTAGATGGCTCCCACAATCACCAGATCTCAATCCAATTGAGCATTTGTGGGACGAAGTTAAAAGAGCCATCAGGCAGCTGGTTCCACAACCATCTAATCTCACAGAACTGGACAGTGCTATTCATCAGGCATGGTGTCAGATTCCTCGCATCACCTTTCAACATCTCGTGGAGTCAATGCCAAGAAGAATCGCCGTAGTATTCAAGGCAAAAAGTGGCCCAACGAAGTACTGATGGGGTGGTCATAATAATCTGGCCACTCAATGTATAATCTTATCACAATATATTCATTCATAATAAACCATGCATGTATTTTATACTGGATTTTATTTTACAGAAACTTCCAGTATCAGAGAAAAATGATTTGCTGTTTACAATAGAAAATCATAATTAATTAGAAACATGCAAGTAAATGTTATGGAAAATGCTGAGTATATTATGATTTATAAATTTCTGAGACTTCCCTGGGTGTCAAATATTTTGAGCCTGGAATATAACAATTAATATCTATCACTACTTTCTTACTTCCTTTAAGACATCCTCAAATTCCACCTTACCACATTCCATATGTACCCATCTCTGCTTGCTTTTCCCTGTAGCACTTAATTCCTGATATATTGTCATTCGTTTACTTTTTAACCATTCCATTCTTCTCATTGAAATGCAAGTTCTATGAGACTGTGGATTTTTACTTTCACTGCTATATCCAATGTTCTTAGAATAGAGCTTACCATATAGTAGGCACTTTTTAAAATAGTTTTTAATGAATGAATAAATTATATATTATGGTATTTAGACTGGATAGAGACAGAAGTGAATCTGGATGTGAGCTGGTCAGTGGGGACCCAGGTCCAAGTAGACATTAAGATGAGGTAATAATAAAGGACTAAGATGACTGGAAGAATAAAAAATGTGATCAGGACATAGAGTACAGGAGTTTAAATTTTCAGAGATGAAGCAATACTGGTTTACAAGATTTAAGTTATAATCATAGAAATGGGTAAATGATGAAGACTGGTAATAAAGGTATTTGGTGTTGAAGTGATCAAGGCTAGAGATAAGACCTGGATTAATAGGAATAATATACAAAGACATTGAAGTTACCAAGCATGATATCAAGAAAATATACGGAGAGGAAGTTGATGGCTTCAATGAATGTTGGGATTGGCCTGGAAGTCCTAGGATGGCAGTAACAAGAACTCCCATGTTCATTGAAGCAATATATATATATACATATATATATATATATGTATATATATATATATACACACACACACACACACACACACACACACACACACACACACACACACACAAAGTCAAGATAGAGAAATAATCTAAATAATTATAAAGGCAGTGTTTATTAAAATAATTTATTTTCAAAATTGAGCTATCAGCTATTAAAGAAGGAAATCGTGCCATTTGCAACAACATGGTATAATTAGATAACGGTCATCAGAGGAAGTCTTTATATGAAGGAAGAGAAATACTAATAGCTTAAAATTATGATTTGATAAATTTCTACTATATGTTCCAGATTAGGTAATAGGTATTTTGCATCTGTTATCTCAGGAAATCCTTACAACTGTCTAGTGGTATTCAAGAGTTTTCCCTAAACTGCTGGACAGGTATTCAACAGACTTTTCTACATATTGATTAGCTGTTCAGTCATAAATGCTATCAGGAATATGGAGGAAGCAGAAGTGGTAGCCATAGGTGTTGTAATAGGGGGTGCTCTGGGTGGAGTTCTGTAGTTTTTATCAGGAGATGACATATAGGGAGTATTTATCAAGTATCAGCTTGTTACACTGTATTTGGGCATAGGTGTGTGGTGAGTGAGTGGATTTTATGTGGACTTGGACTTTAGAAATTTGAATAGGGCTCTCCAGAACTACAGCAAAGATTGGAGGTGTGCATCAGATATTAGGTAGTTGGCAGTTGTATTGACAAGTAGGACGGTGGTGGCTAATGTAGACTAAAAGTCAGTGTAGGGGATAAAGTCTGCTATTTGGATAAAGGCATCTACTACCCTAGGGAAGATTTTAAGAGGGGATATGCATGTATGTGTGTGTTGGGGGGAGGGAGTGATGATGAAAGGTAGTGGTCAAGTCAGATATGAAATGTAGACACAGAATATGTTCCTAAGAACACTGAGGGGCAGAGAGATGAAAAAGTAAACTTTCCGGTTTACCAAATCAAGTTGTATATTTTAAATATATACAAATTTTCATTGTCAATTATACCTCAATAAAGCTGGGAAAAAAGCCAGTTTTCTGTTGCAAATGTTCTTCTATTGGTGGGTATTTTATTTGATGTAGAGTGTTGTGGGTTCAATTTTGTCCCCCCAAAAGATATGATGATATCTTAACCCACAGTACTTCTCAGTGTGACCTTAAGTTCATTGCAGATGTAATTAGTTAAGATGAGGTCATACTGGAATATGGCTGGCCATAAATCTAATATAACTGGCATCCTTATAAGAAGAGAGAGACACAAAGGGAGAATGTCATGGAATAACAATGGTAGAGATTGCAGTAATGAAGTGCAAGGCAAGAAACATAAAAGATTGCTGCCATCATCAAATGCTAGTTAGAGGCAAGAAAGGATTATACCCAGAGTCTCAGAATTAAGAATGGCTCTACTGACATCTTGATTTTGGACTTCTGGCTCTAGAGCTGTAATTAAAGTAATTTTTATTGTTTTAAGCCACACAGTTTGTAGCAACTTGTCATGGAAGTTCTAGAAAGCTGGTACATCGGATCATTAAAAGTCCCTGTGATTTTGGTTCAATTCTTTGAGTGAAGTGGAATGTAAACTGCAGAGACTATACACTAGGGATGTACTCAGCTGCAAAGCTGGCTTGGAAACCAAGCAACCCATTAACATGGAGCACACGTCTTCTCAGTGCTGCCCTCTGGTGGCTCTGGATCTCAGCTAGATTATATTACACAGACTTATTGATTTTCTGCCCATATTACATCCTGGGGTTAAATGGTATAAAAGTTTTAGGGCCTGATGACTTTTATAAACAGTGCCTTCTCCATTTTTCCTGGTACTCTGGCTTCTCTCTTTCCCTTCACACTTAAGCTTAATGAAATGATAATTGTTTATACTCAAAATCTTGATTCCTCTAATTTCTGTAACTAGCTGATTGTGGGTCTTTTTTTGTTGTTGTTGTTGTTCCCTTGGCAGTGTACCTGGAACCACTCTTGTCTGCTGGCTCTGGCACCTCATAATCCAATGTTGCAACTCCATTAGAACACTGCTCTGTTAGGGAAATGATAAATGATCTCAAATTAAGACTTTAGTTGCCCTTAAAGGCTTCTTGTCCACGTTAGCAAGTGCTGGGGGTCTTTCCCAACATCTAGAAGGGTTCAGGAATCTGGAGAAGGTGTTGCGTGTAAATTAATAAAGAGACTAGAAATATAATATAAAATTGTAATCCACGGGGGAGCCAGAGTAGGGCTTAGCTTCAGTAACCAAGTTCTCTCTATCTCCAGACCCCTCGCTCTTTATAAACACAAATTTCCCTAAAGCAAAGCAGATATACATATCAAAGGTAAGGTTTAGTATACAGTAGGCGTTGTCAGTTTTGGAGGAACTGCCTACAGCTGTTCAGCTGTTTGGCCAGCAGGAGGCAATAACATGTAAACTGAAATGCTCTCAGCTGTCTGGCAGCAAGCAATAATATATGCAGATCTTCAGGTGTGGGGAAATGCCTTTGGCCATTCCAGGAGGCAATAATATGAATTCAGCCCTGCTGAATGTAGAAGCCTATCAACCTTTTAAGGACTTCTTGCATTTATTATGACATGCTGGAATTAGCCTCCAGCAAGCAAGCATGTTTTATCAGGGCCCAACAGTGTTTCATCCCACAGGTCTCTTAGAACTGTGACCCTTGAATCTTGCCTCCTAGTTGCTTTTAATGTATAAACTGAACTGTGTTCAGATAACTGAATTGGGACTCCTGATACTGGAATGCAACTAAAAAGGAGTAACATCTAAAGAGAACCAGAAAACCTGTATTTCATATGACAGTCAAATTTTGTACCTACACCCATTATTATCAATACTAGAAGCCCAGTGCATGAAATTCATGCACGGGGGGTGGTCCCCTCAGCCCAGCCTGCACCCTCTCCAATCCAGGACCCCTCAGGGGATGTCCGACTGCCGGTTTAGGCCCAATCCCGGGGATAGGGCCTAAACCAGCAGTCAGACATCCCTCTCACAATCCTGAACTGCTGGCTCCTAATCGCTCACCTGCTTGCCTGCCTGGTTGCCAAAACTTCCCCCCGTGCTGGCCTGATTGTCCCTCACTGACTCTGCGTGCCAGCCTGATTGCCCCTAACTGCCCCCCCACTGGCCTAGTTGACCCTCACTACCCCCCCTGCCAGCCTAATTGCCCCCAACTGCTCCCCCTGCTGGCCTGGTCACCCCCAACTGCACCCCCTCACCAGCCTGGTCACCCCTAAATGCCCCCCCACCAACCTGGTCGCCTCTTACTGCCACCCCTGCTGGCCTGGTGGCCCCCAACTGCCCCCCTCTGCCAGCCTGGTTGCCCCCAACTGCCCCTTCTGCTGGCCTGGTGGCCCCCAACTGCCCCCCTCTGCCAGCCTGGTTGCCCCCAACTGCCCCTTCTGCTGGCCTGGTCGCCCCCAACTGCCACCCCTGCTGGCCTGGTTGCCCCACACAGCCTGCTTGTTCAGTCATTTGGTCATCCCTCACTAACCCCCCTGCCGGCCTGGTTGTAGGCAGACATCTTGTGAGGGTGTGATGGTCAATTTGCATATTACCTCTTTATTATATAAGATATTTTCTTTCAATGGCAGTTATGGGTGAATCTATATGTACCACTTCCCCCATCACAGTAAGACTCAGCAACACCATTTTGACAACCAGTCTACTTTCACTGGATATGATTAATCACATTGTCATCTTGACCTTTCATAAAACGACAGAATGTGAGATCATGTAATGAACCTATAGATCACCTAATTCCATTCCTGTATTTTATTTTTTTCTTGTGGATATAATTCCCATTTCGTTGGTTTGGGTTTTTTTTACTTTTTTTTTTTCAATTACAGTTTACATTCAATATTAGTTTGTATTAGTTTCAGGTGTACAGGTTAGTTCACTCCTTTATTTTAAAACTAGTGGCCCGGTGCACAAAATTTGTGCACATTAAAAGGGGCTTAATTAGAGGAAATATTTTATTTTATTTAAATTTTTTTTTACATTTTTTTTTATTGAGGTATTATATGTGTACATATCTTACCATTGCCCCCCCAACCCCACACCCATACATGCTCTCACCCCCCAGAGATTTGCGTCCATTGGTTATGCTTATATGCATGCATACAAGTCCTTCGTTTGATTTCTTATCTCCCCCACCTCTCCCTAACCTTCCCCCTGTAATTTTACAGTCTGTTTGATGCTTTACTGTCTCTGTATCTATCTTTTTGTTCATCAGTTTATAATGTTCTTTATTATCCATAAATGAGTGAGATCATGTGGTATTTTTCTTTCATTGACTGGCTTATTTCACTTAGCATAATGTTCTCCAATTCCATCCAGGTTGCTGCAAATGATGAGAATTCCTTCTTTTTTATGGCAGCATAGTATTCCATTGTGTAGATGTACCACAGTTTTCTGATCCAGTCATCTGCTGACAGGCACCTCGGCTGTTTCCAAATCTTAGCTATTGTAAATTGTGCTGCTATGAACATAGGGGTGCATATATCCTTTCTGATTGGTGTTTCTAGTTTCTTCGGATATATTCCCAGGAGTGGGATTGCTGGGTCAAATGGGAGTTCCATTTTCAGTTTTTTGAGGAAACTCCATACTCTTCTCCACAGTGGCTGCACCAGTCTGCATTCCCACTAGCAGTGCACGAGAGTTCCTTTTTCTCCGCATACTTGCCAATACTTGTTGTTTGTTGATTTGTTGATGATAGCCATTCTGACAGGTGTGAGATGGTACCGCTTTGTTGTTTTGATTTGCATCTCTCAGATAATAAGTGACTTTGAGCATGTTTTCATGTGTCTCTTGGCCTTCCTTCTGTCTTCTTTTGAAAATATTCTGTTTAGGTCCGTTGCCCATTTTTTTATTGGATCATTTATCTTCCTTTTATTAAGTTGCATAAGCTGCCTGTAGATGTTGGAGATTAAACCTTTATCAGTGATAGCATTTGCAAATATGTTCTCCCATGCAGTGGGCTTTCTTGTTGTTTTGTTGATGGTTTCTTTTGCTGTAAAAAAGCTTTTTTATTTTGATGTAGTCCCATTTGTTAATTTTCTCTTTAGCTTCCATTGTCCTAGGGGCAGAGTCAGTGAAGAAGTTCTTTTGACATATGTCTGAGATTTTGTTGCCTGTGGATTCCTCTAATATTTTTATGGTTTCCCGTCTTATGTTTAAGTTTTGTATCCATTTTGAGTTTATTTTTGTGTATGGTGTAAGTTGGTGATCTAGTTTCATTTTTTTGCATGTATCTGTCCAATTTTCCCAACACCATTTATTGAAGAGACTGTCTTGACTCCATTGTATATTCATGCCTCCTTTGTCAAATATTAATTGAGCATAGTGGTTTGGGTCGATATCTGGATTCTCTATTCTGTTCCATTGATCTATGTGTCTGTTCTTGTGCCAGTACCAGGCTGTTTTGAGAACAGTGGCTTTGCAATACACCTTGAAATCTGGTATTGAGATCCATCCTACTTTATTCTTCTTTCTCAGGATTGCTGTGGCTATTCAGGGTCTTTTTTTATTCCAGATGAATTTTTGGAGAGTTCTTTCTAGGTCTGTGAAATATGCTGTTGGTATTTTGATGGGGAGTGCATTGAATCTGTAGATTGCTTTGGGTAGTATGGACATTTTAATGATGTTGATTCTACCAATCCATGAACATGGTATGTTCTTCCATCTGTTTACATCTTCCTCTATCTCTTTTTTCAGTGTCCTGTAGTTTTCCATGCATAGGTCTTTTACCTCCTTAGTTAAGTTTATTCCTAGGTATCTTAATTTTTTTGGTGTGATGGTAAATGGGATTGCTTTGCTAGTCTCTCTTTCTGTAAGTTCACTATTGGTGTATAGAAATGCCATAGATTTCTTGGCGTTAATTTTGTATCCTGCTACATTGCCGAATTCATTTATTAAGTCTATTAGTTTTTTGATGGATTCTTTTGGTTTTTTTATGTCCAATATCATGTCATTTGCAAATAAGGACAGCTTCACTTCTTCTTTTCCAATTTGGATGCCTCTTATTTCTTCTTCTTGCCTAATTGCGATAGCTAATACTTCCAGTACTATGTCAAACAGGAGTGGTGAGAGTGGGCATCCCTGTCTTGTTCCTGTTCTTAGGGGAAACGGTTTTAGTTTTTGCCCATTGAGTATGATGTTTGCTGTGGGTTTATCATATATAGCTTTTATTATGTTGAGGTATGAGCCTTCTATTCCCACCTTGTTGAGAGTTTTTATCAAGAAAGGGTGTTGGATTTTGTCAAATGCTTTTTCTGCATCTATTGATATGACTATGTGATTTTTATCTCTCAACTTGTTTATGTGATGTATCATGTTTATTGATTTGCGGATATTGTACCATCCTTGCATTCCTGGGATAAATCCTACTTGGTCATGGTGTATGATCTTTCTGATGTACTGCTGGAGCCGATTTGCTAGAATTTTGTTGAGGATTTTGGCATCTATGTTCATGAGGGATATTGGTCTGTAATTCTCTTTCATTGTGTTGTCTTTATCTGGTTTTGGTATTAGGGTGATGCTGGCTTCATAGAAGGAGCCTGGAAGTGTTCCTTCCTCTTGAATTTTTTGGAATAGTCTGAGGAGGATAGGTTTTAATTCTTCCTTGAAAGTTTGGTAGAACTCTCCTGTGAAGCCGTCTGGCCCCGGGCTTTTGTTTGCTGGAAGCTTTTTGATGACTGCTTCAATTTCTTCTATAGTTACTGGCCTGTTGAGCTTTTGAGATTCTTCCTGATTGAGTTTTGGAAGGTTGTATTTGTCTAGGAATATGTCCATTTCCTCCAGGTTGTCCAGTTTGTTGGAATAGAGTTGTTCGTAGTATTTTGTAACAATCCTTTGTATTTCGTCGGGGTCTGTTGTTATTTCACCTCTTGCATTTCTGATTTTGTTTATTTGGGTCCTCTCTCTTTGCTTCTTGGTGAGCCTGGCTAGAGGTTCATCAATCTTGTTTATCCTTTCAAAGAACCAGCTCTTGGTTTTGTTGATCTTTTGTATTGTTTCTTTGGTCTCCATGTCGTTTATCTCTGCTCTGATCTTTATTATTTCTTTCCTTCTGCTTACACTGTGCTTTTCTTGTTGCTTTCTCTCTAACTCTTTGAGTTGTTGGGTTAGGTAATTTATTACCATTGTTTCTTGTTTTTTGCAGTAGGCTTGTAGAGCTATGAACTTCCCTCTCAGGACTGCTTTCTCTGTGTCCCATAGATTTTGGATTGTTGTGTTTTCATTGTCATTTGTTGCCATGATGTTTTTTTATTTCTTCCTTGATGTCTTTGGTAACCCAGTCATTGTTTAATAGCATGCTGTTTAGTCTCCATGTGTTTGATTTCTTTGGGTTGTTTTTATTGTAGTTGATTTCCAGTTTTATGGCACTGTGATCTGAGAAGATACTTGATATGATTTCTATCTTCTTGAATTTGGAGAGACTTTGCCTATGTCCTAACATATGGTCTATCTTTGAAAATGGCCCATGTGCACTTGAGAAGAATGTATATTCTGTGGCTTTGGGGTGAAATGTTCTGAAGATGTCAATTAATTCCATCTGGTCTAGTGAGTCATTTAGGATTGATGTTTCTTTGCTGATTTTTCGTTTAGAGGATTTGTCCAATGGTGATAGTGGGGTATTGAAGTCTCCTACTATGATTGTATTGCTGTCAATCTCTCCTTTGATATCTTCCAGGAGTTTTTTAATGTATCTTGGTGCTCCTGTATTAGGTGCATATATGTTTACCAGAGTTATTTCTTCTTGTTGGATTGTTCCCTTTAGTATTATGAAGTGGCCTTCATTATTTCTTGTTATGTCCTTCACTTTGAGATCTAATTTGTCAGATATAAGT
Source organism: Ia io (assembly GCA_025583905.1). Classification (NCBI taxonomy): domain Eukaryota; kingdom Metazoa; phylum Chordata; class Mammalia; order Chiroptera; family Vespertilionidae; genus Ia; species Ia io. The sequence goes on along the minus strand of JAJQQW010000001.1, from coordinate 33,589,794 downwards.
ATTTCTACCCCAGCTTTTTTTTCATTTCCATTCGCCTGGAAAACCTTTTTCCATCCCTTTACTCTCAGTCTGTATGCGTCCTTTTTTTTGAGGTGGGTTTCCTGTAGTCAGCAGATATATGGGTTTTGTTTTCTTATCCAATCTGCTACCTTGTGTCTTTTGATTGGGGCATTCAATCCATTTACATTTAAAGTTTTTATTGATAGGTACTTATTTGTCGCCATTTTTATTCTATACCCCTGTGTTCCTTCTTTGCTTCCTATTTCTTTCTTTCTTTCTTTTTTTTTTTTTACAGCAGACCCTTTAGCATTTCTTTTATTGCTGGTTTGGTGGTGATAAACTCCCTTAGTCCTTTTTTGTCTGTGAAGCTCCTGATTTCACCTTCAATTTTGATTGATAGCCTTGCTGGGCACAGTATTCTTGGATTGAGACCCTTCCTTTGCATGACTTTGTATATTTCATTCCATTCCCTTCTGGCCTGATGAGTTTCTGTTGAGAAATCAGTTGCTAGTCTGATGGGGATTCCTTTGTATGTAACTGTCTGTCTCTCTCTGGCCGCTTTTAAGATTCTTACTTTGTTGTTGGTGTTTGCCACCTTAATTATAATGTGCCTTGGCATCAGTCTTTTGGGGTTCATTTTGCTTGGAACTCTGTGAGCTTCTTGGATTTGTGTGGGTTTTTTCTTCCCTATATCAGGGAAGTTTTCTATTATTATTTCTTCAAACAGGTTTTCTATTCCTTGCTTAGTTTCCTTTCCTTCTGGTACCCCTATTATCCTGATGTTGTTTTGTTTTGTGTTGTCCCGAAGTTCCCTTAGGCTCTCCTCATGCTTTCTAATTTTTTTTCTAGAAGCTGTTGTACTTGGGTATTTTTTTCTATCTTGTCTTCTAGCTCACTTATGCAGTCCTCTGCTTCTAGTCTACTCTTGATACTTTCTATTGAGTTCTTTACAGCAGCGATGTCATTTTTCATTTCTTTTTGGTTCTTCTCCATTTCCTCTTGGTTCTTACTCACATTGTCGAATTTGTCTTCCATCCTTTTCAGCCACCTTATGACCATTTCTCTGAATTCTTTCTCTGATAGGTTGTTTGCTTCTAATTCGTTTACTTCCTTTTCTGGTGATGCCTGCTTTTCTTTCCTATGGGGGCTATTTCTTTGTCTCCCCATGGTCTCTCTTCTCTGGATGTCTGGTTATGTAGTTCTCTCTCTCCGGCGTTGATTTAGAGGTACAAAATACAACACAACTAGGCACAACACACAAGGCACTGAACAGAATTGTATCACGATATTAATAAGCTCCAATAAAGGTGACCACCAGAGAAAGACAAATTAGGGACTAGGAGAGGAAGAGGAAGAGTAAAAAGGAAGAACAAAAAAACAAACAAACAAAAAAACACACAAAAAAAAGAGTGTGAATCTGAACTTGGGAAAAGAGAAGAAAAAAAAGAAAAGAAAAAAAAGTAAGAGAGACGAGAACGATACTAAGAGAGACAAGGGGAACAAACTATATATATGGGGAGTAAACTCCACTAGAACAACCACTAATCCCAGCAAATTCCACCAACACGAGCCTGGAGATTAATACAAACTGCAACACCAACTAATATCAAGTGAGGCAGGGGAAAACAAAAGTAAAAAACAAACAAAAACAGAGCAAACAAAAGAACCAACCAACCAAAGAAAAAGAATAATCAAAACAATCTCATAAGAAAGCATAAAAATTCAATCTAATCAACATTCAAGCAAACAGCAACAAAAGGCCAGAGAGAAAAACAATTTTAAGGTAGCGTAGAGAGAGGTATATATGGACTTGGAGCAGGGGGTTGGGAATTAGATATGTAAGTAGGGTGAAATTTTAGCAGAGGGTAGACTGAAAAAGTAGGGAAAATCTAAAGCCAGAAAGGGTTAAGATAAACAGGAGACCAAAAGGGGAAAGGTTAGGAGGAGAGTGATGGCAAAATGTTAGCTTTGAGATAGGGTAAAACGATTGTAAGGGAAAGATGCAAATAGAATGTAGGACACTAATCCCAAAATAAAAGAAAGAGAAAATCAAATGACATTAAAAAAAAAAAAGTAAAATAATAGTAATAATAATGCTGATTGAAAATAAAAATGTAATAATTAAAAAGGTGAAAATCGAGTGAGGAAAAAGAAAAAAAATTTAGTTTCTTAAGTAAAAGAGCAAAAAATGAAAATAAAAAATTAGAATAAAAAAAATAAAAAATAAATAAATAAAAAATTTAAATAAAAAATAGGAAGACTAATATGTGCAGTAGCGGCTGTCATTCACTTCCTCTATTATTCTGTTTGGTATGCCTGTTTCCCAGTTTGGGCGGTATTTCAGCTCCCTTCATTCCACTGCTCCTCAGTGTTGTAAGCCAGTCCTGATTTTTAAGCTGGCCGTGTCTTAATTTCTTGTATTTATTTTTGATTACACCAGAGGCAGTTAGCGTTTCGGCCCCTGGGTGGCAGTGTTTCTGAATTGATTTCCGGGCCCCTCTAGCTTTTTTTTTTTTTTTTCCCCTCTATGGCACTCACTACCGGTTTGTGGAGGTGTGCGCCTCAGAGCTGCCTCTCCGATGTTCACACCCAGCTCTGCTGTCCAGGTTCTGGAAAAACAACTTCCCCCAGCAGTCTTTCAGGTTATTCCCCACCTGGGTTTTCCTATGTATTGGGCTTAGTAATCAGAGTCGGAAAGAGCCCAAGTATGCTGACAGTGGGTTTGCGCGCAAGACTAAGGAGCCTGCACTCCTTCGAAAATTCTTAGTCTGACCCTCCTCGTCAGATTAAAATGAGTTGCTTTTAAGAGATCACTTCTGTTAGCAGCTCAGAGGACCCCCTTCCACATTCACGGGTCACGGCAGCTCCAACTGCCGCAGATTTTTCTAGGCACAGACCTCCCGGTTCCTGCCGGTCCTGCAGCTCACGCGCTTCCCTCTCCCACCGCGGGGACTAGAAACCACACCTTATTTCAGGCGAAATCTGATCTTTCCGTGGTGCAGTGAAGAGTTCCTTTGAATCCGAATGTTTGCGCCGATAGGGGACCGGTGTTCGCAGCTGTTCAGTGTTTGCAGTTGTCACGGAAAGTCAGGTTTCCAATAAAATCCTCCTTTCCTTGCAAGATGGTGTGGCCCCCGGTGAGCCCGCAGCTCCGGGAGGGGACCCAGCCCCTGTGGGTGCTGCACGGTCAGGGGAACCCTGCCCAGCACTCCCCCGCCTTCGCCTGGAGTTTAGCTGTCCCTTAGCTTGCCAACATACACTCCCCCTGTGAACCTCTGTCGCTCCTAGTCTCCGCCCCAGGACCAGACTCCAAACACGACTCTATTCAGCCGCCATTTTGAGCAGACTCTCCTAGAGGAAATATTTTAATATTGTTATTTGCCCTTTCTTTATAATGAAAGTGTCAGAGATTAAAGAAAATTAGTAAAATGTATATGAAAATCATCCTCCTGTCAGAGTCTGGGGCGCATTACGGGACCCAGAGTCAAGTCCCCGCCCACCGATGTGCACCTCAAAATCGTGCGAGACCCAGACCCGGCCAGCCCCCCCATACGGGCTAGATCCAGACCTGGCCGGTCCCACCCTTGTCAAGCCCTGCCAGGAGGGGGCACAGCCTCAGGTCTGCTGGCCCAGCACAGGGGCAGGGGGCATGGCCTGAGGTCCCCCAGCCCAGGCTGGGATGGGGAGCATGTCTTGAGGTCCCTTGTCAAACCTCGCTGGGTGGGAGACGCGGCTTGAGATCCCCTGTCAAGCCCCGCCAGGCCAGAGGCATGGCCTTAGGTCTCCCGGCCTGGCACCTGGGCAGGGGGTGAGGCCTCAGGTCCTGTGGCCCGGTGCCAGGGTGGGGGATGTGGCCTGAGGTCCCCCATCAAGCCCTGCTGGGTGGGAGGCATGGCCTAAGGTCCCTCGGCCTAGAGCTGGGGTAAGGGTCACGGCCTGAGGTCCCTCGGCCCAGGGCAGGAGGAGCAGCTTGAGGTCCCCCGGCCCAGCACTGGGATGGGGGGTGCACCTTGAGGTCCTCTGTCAAGCCCATCTGGGCAAGGGGTGCCGCCTGAGGTCCCCTGTCAAGCCCCATGAGGGTTTGGGGGGCTGCAGCCTCAGGTCCCTCCTGATTGCTCGTTAAGGCTCATTACAGGAACTTGGCCTCCACTGTGGGTGCAGCCATCTTGTGTTACGGAAACCCCGCCTCCGCTGTGGATGCTGCCATCTTTGTGACGGAATGATGGTCAGTTTGCACATTCCCTCTTTATTATATAGGATATGTGAAACATGAGGCCAAGAAATAGGAATTGGCTTCAACAGGATACACAGATATTAAGTTAAGACCTAGTATTTCAGTCTCTTGACTCCAAGTCTTGATATTCTTCTCCATTACCACACTGCTAGCAGTCTTCATCTAAAAACAAGTCCAAGTGGGATGAATAGTTTCCCATTTTCATTAAGATGTTCCCCCCTAATTATCCTCTATGGAAAATATTTAGCAGATTTTAGCTGCATTAGTTTTGATAACATATAAAATTACATTTATCTCAGCCAGCCTTATAGCAAGCTGATATTACTATAGAAAAAAATCTCAATCTTTATTGACTATTTTCATTCAAAATGTCTCTGTTGATCCCACTGCCCAAGGAAGGTCATTAAGTACTCTATAAAATCTGCATTCTTATTGTCCAGTGATTACTGAGAGTGCAATCTGAAAGAAGAGACACTGGGGAGATCAAAATCAACATGTAGACTGATCAGCAAAATATCTCTAAAGAAATTGAAAAGTTGTCCTATTCCAGACACTTCCAGGAGATGGCAGTATAAGGCAGGTCTGGATTCAAAGAGAACTGAACATTGAAAAAAGAAACTTTTCATTGTATAGTAGTTTTAAGATGGAATCATGCCACCAACTAAAACCTGTGTACAATATACAGATGATTCATCATAGAATTGTACACTTGAAACCTATATAATTGTATTATCCAAACAACTGATGACAAGGTCGCATAAGTCACTAGTGTGAGATTTACCAGGCAATGGTCATAGAGCATGTTAAAGGAAATATTGAGATTAAATACACCCGAAAACTTTGTTTTAAATATTTATAAGTCAACACTGTCTTGTGATCAACAGTGAGATGATTAGCATTTTCAAAGGAAGTTTCTAATAATATGTGAGAAAACTCACACAGAATTTATGATATTCACCTTTTTTTGATTGTCTGACATTTGTCAGACACTGTGTCCTGGGTACTTATATACATACATCATTTCATTTCATCTCTATCCAGTGATGTAACTACCATTATCCAAATTTTATAGATGAGAAAATTGAAGTTTAGAGAATTTAAGCAATTTGCCCAGCAAACACTATTTATGCATACAACATAAAATCCCATCCAACATTTCTTTATATATTTTTTATAATTTCTGACCTTCTCCCTTTATACTTTTGTCCTTGATTCTTGACAACTTGAAAGTATGTTTACTTAAGAAAGTGTAATACAGACAGCATAGAGTTTTGCAGCATTTCCAAGAAAAAGATATCCTCTTAATTCTCAGATGAAATAAAAAACCAATTCTGCACTACCCAACTCACCAATTAACAATGGATTTTTTTTTAATTTCAATCCATTTGTGGTTTACCTTTCTCTGACCTGGGCTCCTAGCCTTCCACTCTGATTGGGGGTCTGATTGACAGACATAAAAAAGCAAATGCAAACTACTCTATAGACAGACTGTGTTTGCTCTTTGTTAACACACGTGGGTGGCTCTAAACGCAGTATTTCTAGTACTAACCTGCGCCAAACAATTTGCTCTATTTACTGAAGCCTTGGGTTCCTCTTCACTCTGTGTAGATCCTGGTGAGCAGGATCACTAAATTCAATGTATTATATAGAAAGCTGCACCTATATCTCCTTCATTTAGTTTGCCCCCTTTTTTCCCTGCTTCTATAGTTTGAAATGCAAAAGAAAAAGATGTCAGGTCTTACCAGAAGTCCTTTGGCTGCCTAGAGACCTCAGTGGATAGCATTTGTAGTAATGATTATCACAGTTAAGGGTCTGGCAACCAGCCTTTCAAGGCCAAATGTTTAATTCTGTCTGTCCTAAAGCTGATTAGTCTCCAAAGAGCTGACAACACTTACTAACTTCAGCAAAGATTGGCATCTACACCAGAACATTGGCTCATTGTTTTATAACGACAGTTATAATTGTCAAAAGGATCATAATTACTTACCCTCTGATTAGGCATTCTCTCCCTCTAGCTTATATGGGAAGTCAAATTATATCAGGAGTTAGCTTGCTGGGCACAAGTATAAAACAAGTGGAAATGAGTTCCATGATTTGACTGGTTAATAACATAAACCTCTGGCTCTTTTGCTTCCTAGTTATGTAATTTGGGTGACCTACTTAAATTCACAGTACCTCAGTTGCCTACTCTATGAAATGGGGATAATAATAATGCTTACTGCTTTGTGGAATTGCTATTATGATTAACTTAATAAATGCAAAGTGCTCAGAATAATGTTTGGTACACATTAAATGCTCAAAATGCTAACTATTATTACTTTTATCATTTAATGTACTACTTCATTTGCACCCTGAATTCACTTCATTGGACCTCTCTGACCCGGCATATATAGACTTTCTTGTGGATCTGTTTACCTTATCAACTTCACTGGTTTTAACTAGCATCTGTATGTAGATAAGGTCTAATTCTATGTCTCTATATTCCTGATAGCTCTTCTAAGTTTCACACATATAATCAGAAGCCAACTGAGCATCACCAATTAGACTGGTGTTTCCCAAACTCTTTTTATGGAATGGCACACATAGAAAATAGAAATAATTTTTCCACACATTGAGGTTAATGCACAAAGTAGTGCACAGCCTGAGGTGTTCAGTCTGACCTGAGGTGTTCAGCTGAGGATTCTAGCTGCCTTAGTAAAAGTCCCGCCATGCTGAGGGCCAAGGGGATCAATTTCTCCATGTCTTGCAACACATTTGGGTTAGACAAAGCTCCAACCTAGATGTCTCACTAGGCATCTCACACTCAACATGTTCAACATAAAGTGATTATCTCTTTACTTTTGTTTGTTTATCCTCACCCAAGGACATTTTTCCATTGATTTTTAGAGAGAGTGGAAGGGAAGGGGAGAGACAGAGAGCAAAACATCAACCGGGGCTGAGGATCGAGACTGCAACCAAAGTACGTGCCCTTGACCTGGAATCGAACCTGAGACACTTCAGTCCACAGGCCAATGCTTTATCCACTAAGCCAAACTGGCTAGGGCAATTATCTCTTGCTTAAAACCAGATCCTCTATCTATATACACTATCTCCTAGATATTCAAGGCAGAAACTGGAGCATTTTCCAGATTTCTCCCTCTTCTTAACCTCCCTTATTTAGTCATTAAGTTCTGCCAGTTTTACCTATCAAATCCATCTGATCTCTGTGTCCTTCTCTCCATCTACCATGGCCCAAGTTTAACACCTGATCATCACTATTGTAATAGCTTCCCAAGCTATTATTCTGCTCTGCTCCATTGTACCCCCAAATCCATCCTTCACAAACCAGCTAAATCTAAAACACCAATTTTACCTTTTCATATTTCTGATTAAAATCTTTTATTGGATGACCACAGTTTAGAAATGTGGTTCTAAAACTTTTCTTCTAAAGTATCATGCAAGAAAGAAAACCCCTTACAAAACCCTGAAAGGGAGGATGGTGATAAGCACTACATCTTTGAGAATTACTTGAAATCTTGTATTTTATCTTAAAATTTCACTGGCAATTTTGAACTCTCAATGATACTATGATATTTTAATATAGAAATAATGTTTCAAATTATATATCATAAAGTTAAGATTGATGTCTCATAAAAATTCACTGTGTTCGTCCTGTGCCTTGTCATACTTGTTAACAGATCTTGAAAAACCCTAGTGTGAGAAATTGCCAAAGGATAAAGTCCAAGCTTCATAACCTGGACTTGAAGGCCCTTCAAAATATGGTCTCTGCTTATATTTCTAGCCTCTCTCTATTTTTGATCCAGTGATACTCACCAATGTGTACTTTTATGTCTCTAACAAGCCTTTTCTGAATTCAGCCAAAAAAACCCTCCATCTACCTCTATCACAATCCCTTGCATTCAATCACCTGGATAATTTTATTTCTTTTAAGATCCAGTGCACATGTCTCATCTGTCACATCCTTCAAGAATCCTCCCTGCCACATCACAGGCTGGGTTAAGTGCTCCCACAATGTTGTGGACTTATATATTGGTCATAACACTTAACCCACTGCATTGGCATTTTTTTTTCTTTTGCAGTCTCTAAAATATAAGCTCCTCAAAAAACAGATTCTGTGTATAAGTCAACTTCTAAGTGTTCAATAAATTTTTAAACATGCAACTGACTCCTGTTTATTTTAGGCTTCCATTGTGGACCAAGCCCCTCTTTGATTGATGAATCATTTCCTTAGATACAGTAATATCATCAATCACTTACAACCAGGACTAACTTTAAAACAATGTTGCATCTCTCTGATCCATTATATATTTATTTCATACTGTGTATCTTGGAGAGAAGCCCTGAATTATTTGGAGATACTTGATATAGTTCATAAATATCATCTCCTTTATATTTTATAATGAATTTTTTAAAAATCAAAGGCACTTACTTGATGGTCTGAGTAGAAAGAGAAAGAAAATAGAAATATCACAAACAACTAAAAGAAATCTATAATAATAAAAGGATAATATGCTAATTAGTCTGGATGTCCTTCCGGACAAGGCTGGGGCTGGAGGGAAGCCAGCCCAGGTTGTAGGTGCCTGCAGGCAGCTGGAGGGAAACCAACCCAGGTCCCCGGTGCCAGAGGGAAGCTGGTGCCAGCAGCCGGGGGAAGGAAGGCCTACTCTTGTATGAATTTCATGCATCGGGCCTCTAGTACTTAAATAAAGACATATCAGACAATGGCAGAGGATAAAAGTAAACCTAGAAATTTAAGACTGTCAGACTAAAACTATTTCTATCAGTGAATGCGCTCATTTCTCATACACTAGACATCTTCTATTGACGATCTCTCTTACTTGAATATATTTCAGAGAGAGATACTTCCATACACATGTCAAACTGTAAGGAGATTTCTATATAAACAATAGATTATTTAATGTATTTTGCCACCTATTAAACTATTAAGACTGGAATTGTCTAAGCTTCATATATAAATGAAGAATGATGATGGTGTTGATGTTTACTAGTATATGATAGAAAATATAGAGCTGTCAGTTTTTGTGTAATTTTAACTTTCTTTCCTATATTTCTGTTTTATCTCATCTTTTAGAAGCTTGATGTTTCAGGGCTATAGCATGAATTAAAAACATAGGATACTCTTTTATATTTTTCTTTTTTAATTTTATATTTATTGTTAAAAATATTACAGATAACCCCTTCATTCCCCCATTTTTTTAAAATTACTTTATTGATTAAGGTATCACATATTTGTCCTCATCCCCCCATTCCCATCCCACACCCCTCCCCACACATGCCCCCATCCCCCTGTTGTCCTTAATCGCTGGTTAGACTCATATGCTTGCACACAAGTCCTTTGGTTGATCTCTCTCTCCCCTTTACCCCCACCCTCCCTTACCCTCCCTCTGAGGCCCGACAGTCTGATCCATGCCTCCTTGTTTCTGGGTCTGTTCTTGTTCATCAGTCTATGTTGTTCATTATTTCCCCTAGATGAGTGAGATCATGTGCTATTAGAAATACACTTATAAGAACCGAAAATGAGACAAGCAATAATGGTTATGGTGACAGGCAAATGAATCAGTCTGTAATGAGCTTCTTTCTGGGCCAACAGTTCTTTTCAGACCCAATTTCAATGTCCAACAGTTCCTTATGTGTACATGTCAGCAATGACATTTCAGTTCTGGATGGTGGACAAATGGTGGTAATGCAGGTCCGACGCTCTCTGGTTTGGTCCTGGGCAACCTGCAGTGATGCACAGCTGCTAACTGATAGTATGGGAAGGCCACGTCAGCGTCTTCCATTTCTGGACTGCTTCTCTTCTGTCTTCATGGCTGGAGTAGTCCTGTCGATTCCTCTCTGTTGCTGGAATCCACATGGTCTCGGAGTTGTTTTCTGAAAATATACAAATATATTCTCGACCAAAAGTTATAAAGGGATATTTTCTATAAATTTGACTTGGGATCCTATTTCATTTTTTGCCCAAATGATTTTCCTCTGGCTTGTTTTGTCACCTTGTGTGCTTTTCATTGGTGTCTTGCTTTTAGCCTTACAATTAATTTTCTAAAGTATTAATTTTCTAGATGTAATTTACTTACAGGATATTTTTCCTTACATGATATTCTTCTACTATCCCCTCCTTTTTTGATTTAAATATTAGGAGGCTTTTGAAAATTTTATAATGTAGTCTTGATGGCTTTTAAATTTTAATTTTTTGCAGTATAATATTACTGTTTTAGGTTCATTACATGGTGCACAATTTTATCATGAGATGAAGTACCAATAAATACTTTAGTTAACACTTTAGGAACACCTGTTTGTCCAGTACAATTAATTTTTCTAGAATATTCGCTTGTTTCAACTAGCCAATTTAAATTTGCCTGAAAACTTGACTACTATTTTACTGTCAAATTTATTACTCTAACAATAATCTTATTTTACCCTGTAAATATTGGTGGAAGGGATTATTTGCCTTCTTGAGTAGGCCGTGAGCATTCCTGGTGGTAGGCTGGATTTAGATATCGTAAACCCACTTCCCCACACCATGGGTACAAGACAACTCAAACAATTCTTGTTGGAGTGAGAGGGCAGCCGCTGTCGGCCAAGTCTCTGTCGGTCACCTGGGTCCTGATCTGAGCTGGGCATGGGAAGCACGAAGCAGCCATGGGGGCAGGAGACATCCTTCAAAAGGGGCTAGGGTTCAGGCCCCTGCAGTGTTGGGGGGGTGAGGGTTTGTGCCCCACCTCTGTTAATCCCCAAATTCTCTCCTGATGGCCCCTCTGCGACTGTGCCTGTCTTAGGTTGTTCCTTCCTTGAGGAATCTTACCCGTCTCTGGCTAACCAGCCATCCTCCGAGGCCAAGCAGGGTGACGTGAGGTTCAGTTTTGTCTCCTTGGTAGCCTATGCCCCCGTGGCCTCCATGCCCAGCACCTGCCTTGGGATCCCCTTGCCTGCTGGCAGGGCCCCAGCACTGATCACATATCTTGTGGAACCCGGGTTTCTTCTCCAGGGAGGGATCAGTTCGCCCCACTGGGTGAGAGACAGATCCATTGCACCAGTCATCACGAGACTTCAACCTCGACATGAACAGAGAGCTCATGCAACAGCTGTGAGCAATTGAATTGTGAGAAGAAGGTCTCTCTTAGCCTAAAGGGTAAGAGGGACCAATATAGAATGCTCAGGTGCCTTCCCAGGAGGCTCTCTACACAATGAAAAGGATTAAATCCTTACATGTCCTTTTAAATTGCTGCCAGACATTCAAATAATTAGTTTGTAAGTTTCCTTGGGATAATTGCATATTATGCTGTTGTAATTCTAAAGTATCAAGAGATGTGTTAAGTTTGTCACCAAGCACCAAACAGATGATTTTTTTTTTTATCCCCAAGGGTGCGAGGAACTATTATAAGTACTGGGGGTGATCCAAATCTGGGAGAAATTTTAATGACAGTGTAGAATAATATAATGTAAGGATATTCTTTGTCCTAGTCCATGGAAATTACCTTTCAAACTGGCTGTTCATTTCTTTTTATATAGACAAAGTGTTAGTTACATTTTTTGCACCTCTACCGGGGGCAAGTAGTGATAGTAGTGACACCCTTTCTTTGGTGTCCATACAAGCCAGAAACCTCTCTTTAATTGTACACACAAAGGGGCATTGTTTTGATTTTGTGTCATACAAAAAGGAAGCTGGGTGGAGACCCCTGTGTATTTATACTTTCTTGCCCCAACCATGGACCTCCTGGATGACCAAGGTGTTTGGTATTATTGGTAACTACATTAATCAGGGGATCAGCCCACGTAAGGGGTCTTACCCATGAAGGGTCAGGAACATAAGACCAAAATACTTACCCTCTTGTCCCAGGTAAAATTACCATACATCTGATGATTGCTAGCGTGGCTAGAAAAGCATTCGCAGGCATTCTTGGGTTTCTGGTTACCTCACAATTTCTTCCCTGAGTTTTGACGTTCTGATTGATGTTTCTCTGTTTCTGGATCTATTTTTCCCCCATCAGTTTATGTTGTTCATTATATTCCACAAATGAGTGAGATCATGTGATACTTACCTTTCTCTGCCTGGCTTATTTCACTAAGCATAATGTTCTCCATCTCCATCCATATTGTTGCAAATGGTAAGAGCTCCTTCTTTTTTACCGCAGCATAGTATTCCATTGTGTAGATGTACCACAGGTTTTTAATCCACTCATCTGCTGATGGGCACTTAGGCTGTTTCCAAATGTTAGCTATGGTGAATTGTGCTGCTATGAACATAGGGGTGCATATATCCTTTCTGATTGATGTTTCCAGTTTCTTGGGATATATTCCTAGAAGTGGGATCACTGGGTCAAATGGGAGTTCTATTTATAGTTTTTTGAGGAAACTCCATACTGTTTTCCACAGTGGCTGCACCAGTCTGCATTCCCACCAGCAGTGCACGAGGGTTCCTTTTTCTCCACATCCTCACCAGCACTTGTCATTTGTTGACTTGTTGATAATGGCCATTCTGACAGGTGTGAGATGGTACCGCATTGTTGTTTTGATTTGCATCTCTCTGATGATTAGTGATTTAGAGCAGGTTTTCATATGTCTCTTGGCCTTCTTTCTGTCTTCTTTCGAAAAGTGTCTATTTAGATCAGTTGCACATTTTTTGATTGGGTTGTTTATCTTCTTTTTGTTAAGCTGCATGAGTTCCCTATAAATGTTGAAGATTAAACTCTTATCGTTGACATCATTGCCAGATATGTTCTCCCATGTAGTGGGCTTTCTTGTTTTATTGATGGTTCCCGTTGCTGTGCAAAAGCTTTTTATTTTGATGTAGTCCCACTTGTTTATTTTCTCTTTAGTTTCTATTGCCCTAGGAGCAGTATCAGCGAAGAAGTTCTTTTGGCATTTGTCAGAGATTTTTCTGCCTGTAGATTCCTCTAGTATTTTTATGGTTTCCTATCTTGTGTTTAAGTCCTGGATCCATTTTGAGTTTATTTTTGTGTATGGTGTAAGTTGGTGGTCTAGTTTCTTTTTTTTGCATATATCTGTCCAATTTTCCCAACACCATTTGTTGAAGAAACTGTCTTGACTCCAATGTATGTTCATGCCTCTTTTGTCAAATATTAATTGAGCATAGTGATTTGGATTGATTTCTGGTTTCTCTATTCTTTTCCATTGATCTGTATGTCTGTTCTTGTGCCAATACCAGGCAGTTTAGAGAACAGTGGCTTTATAATATAGCTTGAAATCTGGTATTGAGATCCCTCCTACTTTGTTCTTCTTTCTCAGGATTGCTGTAGCTATTCGGGGTCTTTTTTTATTCCAGATGAATTTTTGGAAAGTTCGTTCTAGGTCTGTGAAGTATGCTGTTGGCATTTTAATGGGAAGTGCATTGAAATTATAGATTGCTTTGGGTAGTATGGACATTTTGATGATGTTGATTCTACCAATCCATGAACATGGTATGTTCTTCCATCTGTTTATGTCTTCCTCTATCTCTTTGTTCAGTGTCGTGTAGTTTTCCACATATAGGTCTTTTACCTCCTTAATTAAGTTTATTCCTAGGTATCTTAATTCTTTTGGTGTGATGGTAAATGAGATTACTTTTTTAGTCTCTCTTTCTGTAAGTTCATTATTGATGTATAGAAATGCCATAGATTTCTTAGCATTTATTTTGTATCCTGCTACTCTGCCAAATTCATTTATTAAGTCTAATATTTTTTTTGATGGAGTCTTTAGGGTTTTCTATGTACATTATCATGTCATCTGCAAATAAGGACAGTTTTACTTCCTCTTTTACAATTTGGATGCCTTTTATTTCTTCTTCTTGTCTGATTGCAATGGCTAGTATTTCCAACACTATGTTGAACAGGAGTGGTGAGAGTGGGCATCCCTGTCTTGTTCCTGTTCTTAGGGGAAATGGTTTTAGTTTTTTCCCATTGAGTATGACGTTGGCTGTGGGTTTGTCATATATGGCTTTTATTATGTTGAGGTATGATCCTTCTATTCCCAGCTTGCTGAGAGTTTTTATCAAGAAAGGGTGTTGGATTTTGTCAAATGCTTTTTCTGCATCAATTGATATGACTATATGGTTTTTATCTCTCAGTTTGTTTATGTGATGTATCACGTTTATTGATTTGTGAATATTTTACCATCCTTGCATCCCTGGGATAAATCCTACTTGGTCGTGGTGTATGATCTTTCTGATGTACTGCTGGATTCGATTTGCTAGAATTTTGTTGAGGATTTTGGCATCTATGTTCATGAGGGATATTGGCCTGTAATTCTCTTTCATTGTGTTGTCTTTATCTGGTTTTGGTATTAGGGTGATTCTGGCTTCATAGAAGGAGCTTGGAAGTATTCCTTCTTGAATTTTCTGGAATAGTCTGAGGAGGATAGGTTTTAGCTCTTCCTTGAATGTTTCGTAATATTCCCCTCTGAAGTCATCTGGCCCCGGGCATTTGTTTGCTGGGAGCTTTTTGATGACTGCTTCAATTACTTCCATAGTTAGCAGCCTATTGAGATTTTTAGTCTCTACCTTAGTAAGTTTTGGAAGGTTGTTTTTTACCAGGAATGTGTCCATTACCTCCAGGTTGTCTAGTTTGTTGGAATAGAGTTGTTCATAGTATTTTTCGACAATCCTTTGTATTTCTGTGGGGTCTGTTGTTATTTCACCTCTTTCATTTCTGATTTTGTTTATTTGGGTCCTCTCTCTTTGCTCCTTGGTGAGCCTGGATAGAGGTTCATCAATCTCGTTTATCCTTTAAAAGAACCAGCTCTGGGTTTTCTTAATCTTGTGTATGGTTTTTTTGGTCTCTATGTCATTCATTTCTGCTCTGATCTTTATTATTTCCTTTCTTCTGCTCACTGTGGGCTTTTCTTGTTGCTCCCTTTCTAATTCTTTGAGTTGTTGAGTTAGATGATCTATTACCATTTTTTCTTGTTTTTTGGGTAGGCCTGTAGAGCCATACACTTCCCTCTCAGGACTGCTTTCATCGTGTCCCATAGGATTTGCAATGTTGTGTTTTTATTGTCATTAGTTTCCAGGATGTTTTTAATTTCTTCTTTGATCTCTTTGATAACCCAATCATTGTTTAGTAGCATGCTGTTCAGTTTCCAAGTATTTGAATTTATTGGAATGTTTTTATTGTGTTTATTTCTAATATTATGCCATTGTGTTCTGAGAAAATGCTGGATATGATTTCAATCTTCTTGAATTTGGAGAGACTTTGCTTGTTACCCAAAATGTGGTCTATTTTTGAGAACGTCCCATGTGCACTTGAGAAGAACGTATATTCCATGGCTTTGGGGTGAAATACTCTGAAGATGTCAATTAGGTCCATCTGATCTAGTGCGTCATTTAGAATTGCTGTTTCTTTGCTGATTTTTTGTCCAGAGGATTTATCCATTGATGTCAGTGGTGTATTAAAGTCCTCTACTGTGATTGTATTGATGTCTATCTCTCCCTTGATATCTTCCGGGAGATTTTTTATGTGTTTGGGCTCTCCTGCATTGGGTGCATATACATTTACCAGAGTTATATCTTCTTGCTGGATTTCTCCCTTTAGTATTATGTAGTGGCCTTCCTTATCTCTTATTATGGCCTTTACTTTGAGGTCTTTTTTATTTGATATAAGTATCGCAACCTCAGCTTTTTTCTCATTTTCATTTGCCTGGAAAATGTTATTCCATCCCTTCACTCTCAGTCTGTGTGAATCTTTTGCTCTAAGTTGTGTCTCTCGTAGACAGCAAATATATGGGTCATGTTTTCTTATCCATTCAGCTACCCTATGTCTTTTGATTGGTGCATTTAATCCATTTACATTTAATGTTATTATTGATAAGTACCTGTTTGTTGAGATATTTTTCCTTAGTGTTTGTGTTTCTTCTTGCCTTTCTCTTTCTTCTTTTTACAGCAGCCCCTTTAGCATTTCTTGCATTTCTGGCTTGGTAATGATGAACTCTCTTAGCCCTTTTTTGTCTGTGAAGCTTCTGATTCCACCTTCAATTTTGAATGATAGCCTTGCTGTGTATAGCATTCTTGGATTCTGTCCCTTGTTTTGCATCACTTTGTATATTTCATTCCATCCCCTTCTGGCCTGGTGTGTTTCTGTTGAGAAATCAGTTGATATTCTGATAGGAGATCCCTTGTAGGTAAATTTCTGTCTCTCTCTTGCAGCCTTTAAGATTCTTGCTTTGTTGTTGGTGTTCGTCAATTTAATTATGATGTGCCTTGGTGTCGGTCTTTTGGGGTTCAACTTGTTTGGGACTCTGTGTACTTCTTGGACTTGGATAGTTTTTTTCTTGTCACTATCAGGGAAGTTTTCTGTCATTATTTCTTCTAACAGGTTTTCTATTCCTTGCTTCTCTTCCTCTCCTTCTGGCATCCCTATTATTCGAAGGTTGTTTCATTTTGTGTTGTCCCTAAGCTCCCTTAGGCTCTCCTCTTGCTTTTTAAGTCTTCTTTCCAGTTGCTGCTGTGTTTGTGTGTTTTTTTCCTACCTTGTCTTCTAATTCGCTGATGTGGTCCTCAGCTTCTTCTACTCTACTCTTTAAGCCTTCCATTGTGTTCTTTATTGCAGCTATGTCGTTCTTCATCTCCTCTTGGTTTCTTTTCATGTTGGTGACATTTTCATTCAGATCCTTACAGTTCTCATTGAGTTGTGCGTATTTGTCATCCATCCGTTTAAACATCCTTATAACAAATACTCTGAATTCTTTCTCTGTTAAGCTGCTAGCCGCAAGTTCATTTAACTCCCTTTCTGGTGATTCCTCTTTTTCTTTCCTTTGGGGATTTCCTTTTTGTCTCCCCATGTTTTCTTGTAATGTTTTAATTGTAGATCTGCTTGCTTTGCTACCCAGGTTCTTTTGGGGATGATGCTACTGGTGTAATCTCTCAGTTCTCCTGGGCTTGGTAATCTAGTTTAGCTCCATACTTGAGCTACTTGGGTTCTCTTGATGTAGGCCTGCAAGCTTGAGAGGCACAACTGTGGTGTCTAGAAGTCAGCAGCTATGGAGGGGAGTGTCCCAGTTTTTGCTGTCTTGCACCCTTAGTTTAAATCGCGCGTGTCCAGTGGGAACTCACAGTGGCACCCAGGAACCGTCTGTTTGGAGAGCTCCCAGTGGCTCCCACTAGCACCCTGTGTGTAGATGGGCTCAGGGTGCCTGCCTATTTTAGATTCGCTTCTGTGGAGGTGTGTTTGCAGGCACAGAGCTCTGATGCACTCTGAGGGGTCCTGGCACTGAGGTTGAGTATCTAGGGTGGATGTGGGCCATTATTCAGGAAGAGGGGTTTCAGAATTTCTGCTGTTGGGCAGCGCGACCTTGTCTGTACATAATCCCACCCAGTAGGGGCTCGAAGCAGCTCCCCAGAGGACCCTGTAAATATGGGCTCAGGGTGCCTTCCCTTTTCTGTGGCCTTGAGTTTGCTGGCTCTGGAAGTGTGCGCGAACTGGTGGTGCGTTTGCCCGTGTAGAGTTATGACACACTCTGAGGGGCCCTGGCACTGAAGTTAAACAGCTAGGGTGTATGTGGGAAGTTATTCAGGAGAAAGGAGTTCAGAGTTTCTGCTGTGGGGCAGCGTGTCCTTGGCTGTACAGAATCACACCCAGCAGGGGCTCAAAGCAGCTCCTCAGAGCACCCCTTGGATATATGGGCTCACTGTGCCTTCCCTTGTCTGTGGCCTTGAGTTTGCCGGCTCTGGAAGTGTGCGAGAACTGGTGGTGCGCCCGCCCGCGCAGAGCTCTGACGCACTCTGAGGGGCCCTGGCACTGAAGTTAAACAGCTAGGGCAGTGATGGCGAACCTATGACACACGTGTCAGCACTGATACGCGTAGCCATTTCTGATGACAAGCGGCTGCATGCCGAGGATGAAACATTTGCTCCTCCTGAGGATGAAACATTTGCGACTAGAGTCTTGGAGTTAGTTTTATCCTCAAAGTGACACTCTACCCGAGTTATGCTCAGTTTTTTGGCAAAGTTTGACACACCAAGCTCAAAAGGTTGCCCATCACTGAGCTGGGGTGTATGTGGGACGTTATTCAGGAGAAAGAAGTTCAGAATTTCTGCTGTGGGGCAGCGCGTCCTTGGCTGCACAGAATCACACCCAGCAGGGGCTCAAAGCAGCTCCTCAGAGGACCCCTTGGATATATGGGCTCAGGGTGTCTTCCCTTGTCTGTGGCCTTGACTTTGCCGGCTCTGGAAGTGTGTGAGAACTGGTGACGCATCCGCCCATGCAGAGCTCTGACACACTTTGAGGGGCCCTGGCACTGAAGTTGCCCAGTGGGGGTGTCTGTGGGCAGTTATTTAGGAAGAGGCAGTTCAGAAATTCTACTGCAGGGCCACTCACCCTTGACTGTGCAGAATCACACCCTTGGGGGCTCTCAGTGGTTCCCAAGCACTGCCTGGGTAGTGGAGTGCCTGGGTGCCTACGGGCTGGGGATGCGGCGAATCCTGAGCTCCGGAAGTGGGGAGGGGGAGGTTGTACTTACTGCTTTCAGCGGCGCACTTTTGGAGGTGAAGGTCTCTGGGTTCGCGCGTCTGCAGCTGGGGTGGCAGGTCTTCTACCAGAGTGGCTGTAGTGTCCAGGTTTGCTTCCGAGACCAGACTGGGTGGTGGCAAGGCTAGGATTCTAGTCTCTAGCAGTTCTGTTCTTAAAGATGGCGGGTCTCTGTGCCACTGGTGTCCTCTCTGGAGTGTTTGCACCAGCCATGGGGTTTTGCCAACTAAGACTGCCTGGATTGGATGCCCCCTGGAAGAACTGCAGGGTCTAACTGTCCTTATTTCACTCACACACACATCCACACATGTCCACACACACCTCTATCACTCCTTCACTCAATCACACACTCTCCCTCTCTACCTTCCTGCCGGTCGCCATCATGCAAACCCCCTCATTCCCCCTATTGATTCTTCCCACCCTGCTCCCACACCCTCCCCAGGTCTTCCTGCACTATTGTCTATGCATGGGCTATGCATATATGCATATAAATTCATTGAATAATCTCTTCCCACTTTCTCCCTCTGAAATATGTTTGTCTGTTGCTTCAATGTCTCTGGATCTTTCATTCATTAGGTTCCACATATAAGTGAGATCATGTGATACTTGTCTTTCTCTGATTGGCTTAGATCTCTTAGCATAATACTCTCCAAGTCCCACTATGCTGTCTCAAAAGACAAGAGAGCTTTCATTTGTACAGCTGCATAATATCCCATTGTGTAAATGTACCACAGCTTTTTCCCCCTACTCATCTACTGATGGGCATTTGGGCTGTTTCTAGATCTTAGATATTGTAAATAATGCTGCTATGATCATAGGGGTGAATTTATTCTTTCTGAGTGGTGTTTCTGGCTTCTTAGGATATATTCCTAGAAGTGGGATCACTGGGTCAAATGGCACTTCCATTTTTAATTTTTTGAGGAAATTCCATACTGTTTTCCATAATGGCTGCACCAGTCTGCATTCCCACTAGCAGTGTTCTACGGTTCCATTTTTTGCACATCCTCCGCCAGCACTTGTTTGTTGACTTATTGATGATAACCATCCTGGCAGGTGTGAAGTGGTATCTCATTGTGATTTTAATTTGCATGTCTCTGATAATTAGTGATGTTGAGCATTTTTTCATGTCTCTTGGCCCCTTGTATGTCCTCTTTGGAGAAATGTCTATTCAGGTCCTCTGCCCATTTTTTAATTGGGTTATTTGTCCTCTTTTGGTTGAATTTTATGAGTTCTTTATATATTTTGGAGATTAACTCCTTATCAGATGTATCATTGACAAATATGTTCTCCTATACAGTGGGTTCCCTTTTCATTTTTAAATATATATTTTTATTTTTCAATTACAGTTGTTGTACAATATATTAGTTTAAGCTGTATAGGCCAGTGATTAGACATTTGTATAACTTCTGAAGTGACTACCCCAATAAATTTAGTACCCATTTGGCACCAGACATAGTTATCACAATATTATTGACTATATTTCTATGCTATACTATACTTCCCCATGATTATTCTATAACTACAAATTAGTGTTTCTTAATCCCTTTACCTCTTATACCCAGTCCCTAAACACCATACCCTCTGGAAACTATCAAAAGGTTGTCTGTATCTGTTTTGTTTGTTCATTGATTGTGTTCTTTAGATTCTGCATAAATGTGAAATCATATGGTATTTGTCTTTCTTTGTCTGACTTAATTTTTTAAACTTTTAATTCTATTATTATATACTAGAGGCCCAGTGAATGAAATTTGTGCATGGGGGGGTGTCACTCAGCCCAGCCAGCACCCTCTCCAAGCTGGGACCCCTCGAGGTCCAATAGCTATTACAATAGTGATGATCAGGTGTTAAGCTCGGGCCATGGTGGATGGAGAGAAGGACACAGATATCAGGGGTCCCACCAGGATCAGGCCTAAATGGTCAGTTGGACATCCCTCTCACAATCCAGGACTGCTGGCTCCCAACTGCTCACCTGCCTGCCTGCCTGATTGCCCCTAACCGCTTCTGCCTGCCAGCCTGATCACCCCCTAACCACTCCCCTGCCAGCCTGATCAAAGCCTAACTGCCCCCCTGCTGGCCTGGTCACCCCCTGCTGGCCTGGTCACCCCCAACTGCCCTCCCCTACTGGCCCAGTCACCCCTAACTGCCCTCCCTTGCCAGCCTGGTTGTCCCTAACTGTCCTCCCCTACAGGTCTGGTCCCCCCCAACTGCCCTCCCTTGCCGGCCTGGTCACCCCTAACTGCTCTCCCCTGCTGGCCATCTTGTGGTGGCCATCTTGTGTTCACATGGGAGCAGCCATCTTTGACCACATGGGGGTGGCCATCTTTTGTGTTGGAGTGATGGTCAATTTACCCCTTTATTACATAGGAGATATATATATATATATATATATATATATATATATATATATATATATACATATACATATATATATATATATATATATATATATATATATATATATATATATATATATATATACTGTTGACAGTATTACAGATGTCTCTCATTTTCTCCCCCTCTGCCCAGCCCCTATATGTCCACCCCAGGTCTTCACCACCCTATTGTCAATGTCCATGGGCTATGCATATTCTATATATATAAAAGCCTAAGTGACTGTTACAACTGAACAACCAGAATGACCAGAACGACTGGTCAACCAGTTGCTATGATGTGAACTGACCACCAGGGGACAGATGTTCAGCCCAGGAGCTGCCCCCTGGTGGTCAGTGCACTCCCACAGCCAACCTCCCACAACCACCCAACCTCCCGTGGTCCCTCCCCTCGTCACTCGCCCCATCCAGCAGGCCCCAGCCAGCCCAGCCCCAATCAGGACTGGGTGAGCAGCCCTGATAGGCCCTGATCACCGGCCAGGCCTAGGGACCCCACCTGTGCACGAATTTTGTGCACTGGGCCTCTAGTAAGTATATATGTTCTTTGGTTTCTCTCTTCTCATCCCCCCACCACCACATCAATGTATGTCAGTCTGTTCCATACCTCTATGCTTAGGATCTTATATTGTTGGTCAATTTATTTTGTTCATTAGATTCCACAAATAAGTGAAATCACGTAATATTTGTTTTTCTCTGACTGGCTTATTTCATGGCATAATAGTCTGAAGGTCCAATCATGCTGTCCCAAAGGGTAAGAGATCCCTCTTTTTACAGCTACATAGTATTCCATGTGTAAATGTGCCACATCTTTTTTATCCATTCATCTACTAATGGGTACTTTGATTGTTTCCAAAACTTAGCTATTGTAAATAATGTAGCTATGATAATAGGATAGGGGTGTATATATTCTTTCTGATTGGTGTTTCAGTGTTATTAGGATATATCCCTGGAAATGGGATCACTGGGTGAAATAGAAGTTCCATTTTTTATTTTGGGGGGAAACACCATACTGTTTTCCATAGTGGCTTCACCAATCTGCATTCCCGTCAGAAGTGAACTAGGGTTCATTTTTCTCCACATCCTTGCCAGCACTTGCTGTTTGTTGATTTATTGATGATAGCTATTGTGGAAGGTGTGAGATGGTACCTCATTGTCATTTTAATTTGTATTTCTCTGATAATTAGTGACTTTGAACATATTTTATCTCTCTTGGCCATTTGTATGTACTCTTTGGAGAAGTATATCCTCAGGTCCTCTGCCCATTTTTTAATTTGATAGTTTATCTTCCCTTTGTTGATTTGTATGCATACTTTATATGTTGTAAAGATTAACCCCTTATCAGATGTATCATTGGCAAATATGTTCTTCCATACAGTGGGTTCCCTTTTCATTTTGATGGTGGTTTATTTTGCTGTGAAGAAGCTTTTTATTTTGATGTAGTTCCATTTATTTACTATTTCCTTTGTTTTTCTTGCACTGGGAGATATATCTGCAAATATTCTGTTATGTGAGATCTCTGAGATTTTACTACCTCTGTTTTTTTCTTGGATTTTTATGGTTTCATGATTACATTTAAGTCTTTTATTCATTTTTAGTTTATTCTTGTGTATGATGTAAGTTGGTGGTCTAGTTGTATCTTTTTGCATGTATCTGTCCAGTTTCCCCAACACCATTTGTTGAATAGACTATCTTTACTCCACTGTATGTACCAGTACCAAGCTGTTTTGATTATAATGGCTTTGTAGTATAGTTTGATATCCAATAATGTGGTCCCTCCAATTGTGTTCTTTCTCAAGATTGCTGCAACTATTCAGGGTCTTTCATGGTTCCATATACATTTTTGGAGTATTTGTTATAGTTCTGTGAAGAATGACATTGGTATTTTAATAGGGATTTCATTAAATCTATAGTTTGCTTTGGGTAGTATGGATATTTTAATTATGTTAATTACTCCAATCCATGAACATGGTATAAGCTTCAATTTGTTTGTCTCTTCCTCTGTATCTTTTTTCAATGTCCTATAGTTTCTAAGTATAGGTATATTAATACCTTGATTAAGTTTATTCCTAGGTATCATTTTTTTTTACTGTTGCAATGGTAAATGAGATTTTTTAAATTTTTTCTTTCTGAGAGTTCATTATTGGTGTATAAAAATGCCATCAATTTTTGGATGTTGATTGTGTATCCTGCTACCTTGCTGAATTCATTTATTAAGTCTAGTAGATTTCTGGTGGATTCTTTAGGGCTTGTTTTCTATATACAATATCATGTCATCTGCAAATAATGACAGTTTTACTTCTTTCCAATTTGGATAACTTTTATCTCTTCTTCTAGTGTGACTGTGGTGGCTAGGACTTCCAGTACTATCTTGAATAAGAGTGGTGAATGCTGACATCCTTGTATTCTTCCTGTTCTTAAAGGAAACACTTAGTTTTTGCCCATTGAAATTTTTATTGGCTATAGGTTTATAATGTATGGCCTTTATTACATTGAGTTGTGATCCCTCTATTCCCACGTTGCTGAGAATTATTATCAAAAAAGGGTGATGGATATTGCCTACTGTTATTTCTACATCCATTGATATGATCAAGAGATATTTATCTTTCACTTTGTTATGTGATGTACCACATTTATTTGCAAATAGTGTTCCAGCCTTGCATCCCCAGAATAAATCCCACTTTATCATGGTGTATGATCTTTTCAATATAATGCTGGATCTGATTTGCTAATATTTTGTTGAGGATTTTAGCATCTGTATTCATCACGGATATAGGCTTGTGATTTTCTTTTGTTGTAGTATCTTTATCTGGTTTTGGAATTAGGATAATTCTGGCTTCATAAAAAGAGCTTAGGAGAACCAAGATGGCAGCATAGGCAAATGCCTATACTCGCTGCCTCCCACAACCACATCAAAACTACAACTAAAATACAGAACAACCATAATCCAGAACTGCCAGAATGCTGGCTGAATGGAAGTCCTACAACTAGAGGAGTAAAGAAGAAAGAACACTGAGACTGGTAGGAGGTGTGGAGGCGCAGAATGGGCTGATCTGGCACCCATGTGTGCCACTTTTTTAATCAGGAGGGAGATCATCTCTGTGGAGTCTGCCCAGAGGAGCAAGTGGTCCAAGCACCACACCAGATCCCCAGCCCAGGGTCCCAGAACTGAGAAAAGAAGTTCCTATGGGCAACAAGAACTACAGGTTGTGAAAACCAGTGGGTAATCAGGCTCAGTGACATAGAGGCTGCTAGAGATATAGGTGCTCCTCTTAAAAGGCTGGCACACAAACTGAACTTACAAGCTCCTGTTTCGTCTGAGCTCCAGTGCTGGGTGAGGCTCTGGGGGACCCAGACACATACAAGGAGAAACTGGACTGTCTGGCATTGGGTCAGGAACTCAGGGGTGGTTTTCTTCCAGATGAAGGTGTTCACACTGGTCATTGTTACCATGCTGGGATCTCCCTGGTCACAGGGCTGACTGGCAGCCATTGCTGTTTGTGCCACCCTGGTGATTCCCTGAGACCCCACTTCATCCAACTTACAACCCCACCCAAGTGTGTGCAGTGGCTTTTGCATGTGAATGGCCTGTCCTTGCTCAGGCTAAAACCTGTCAAACAAGCTGCAGCTGAGTAAGCGAGCCCCAAATATATCAATAAAAGGCCCAAGACCCGACACGAGCACCAGCCTACCTTCCTTCACAGCTGGGCCTCATTTGGGCACTTCCAAACCCAATACAAAGAGGATGAATCTGCAGATCTCTCTGTAGCTCCTGCTGGGTGAACTCAGGAACTCGCTGACTTTGCACCTTCTGGAAACCCAACAACCAGTATACCCAGTGGTCAGTGTGAGACCACACCAGATTACAACTCTACACATCCAAAAGGGACACACTCAAGAGGAAGACTCAGCGAACACCAAAGCCCCTCTGAAGCAAATCCTGCTCCATAAGGGTGTCTCCTGCACATCAACTCTCCCACTGTAGTTGCAGCTGGTCCCCACAGCCAATTGGCCTGAAGGTCAATTCCTATCAGTGACACCAACAGCAATCAAGACTCAACTACAACAAGACTGGGCACATAGTCTACAAAGGGGTGCACCTAGAATGCCCAGCTCAGGTGACTGTGGAGGCTGAGTGACTGAGCCCTATAAGATACCTACTACACAAGGCCACTCTATTAATTCAAGGAGACTTAGCAGCTCTACCCAATACACAGAAACAAACACAGGGAAGCAGCCAAAATGAGGAGACAAAGAAACATGTCACAAATGAAAGAAATGGAAGAAAGCAAACTACTGGATATAGAGTTCAAAACCACAGTTGTAAGGTTACTCAAGAATCTTCTAGAAACCTCCAAGGGGCTTAGTGAGACTTTCAAGTATCTTAGTGAGAATGCCAAAAAAAGGAAAAAGACCAGTCAGAAATTAAGAATACGCTGACTGAAATAAAGAATAATATAGAGGGATTAAACAGTAGAGTAGTGGATTCTGAGAATCAAATTAATGATTTGAAATATGAGGAAGCCAAAAACACCCAATCAGAAGAGCAAAAAGAAAAAAGAATTAAAATATATGAAGATAGTGTAAGGACCCTCTAGGATAACTTCAAGTATACCAATATCCAAATTATAGGGGTGCCAGAAGAAGAGAGAGAGCAAGATATTGAAAACCTATTTGAAGAAATAATGACAGAAAACTTCCCCTACCTGGTGAAAGAAATAGACTTACAAGTCCAGGAAGCGCAGAGAACCCCAAACAAGAGGAACCCAAAGATGACCACACCAGAACACATCATAATTAAAATGCCAAGGGCTACAGACAAAGAAAAAAAACTTAAAAGCAGCAAGTAAAAGCAGTGGTTACCTACAAGGGAGTACCCATAGGACTGTCTGCTGATTTCTCAACAGAAACTATGCAGGCCAGAAGGGAATGGCAAGAAATATTCAAAGTGATGAATAGCAAGAACCTACAACCAAGATTACTCTACCCAGCAAAGCTATCATTTAGAATTGAAGGCCAGATAAGGAGCTTCACAGATAAGAAAAACCAAAGGAGTTCATCACCACCATATCAGTATTATATGAAATGCTGAACGGTATTCTTTAAGAAGAGGAAGAAGAAAAAGATAAAGATAAAAATATGAACAACAAAGTAGCAACAAATACATATCTATCAACAATTTAATCTAAAAATCAAACAAATAAAAAATTTCATGAACAGAATAAACTGGTGAATGTAATAGAATCAGGGGCATGGAAATGGAACAGACTGATGATTCTCAGTGGGAAGGGGGTGTGGAAGGATGCGAAGAGACTAGACAAAGATCTTATATGCACTTATGCGTTGCCTATGGACACAGACAATAGGGTGGCAAGAGCCTCTGGTGGGGCAGGAACCTGGTAGAGGGAAGTTATGGGGGTTGAGGGGGAAAGAGGGACATCTGTAATAATCTCAATAATAAAGATTAAATAAATAAATAAATAAATAAATAAATAAATAAATAAATAAGATTTTTAAAAAAGAACTTGGAGGGGACACAGATGGCTGCCGACGGGAAGGCAGACTGCAAGATAGTGTGTGAGTGAGAGAATGAAAGGAGAGTGTGTGGACATATGGGGAGTGTATATTTGTGGGTGAGGGACAGCTCTACTCCAAGAGACTGTTGGGGACTGCGGGACTGGGCTCCCCTGACCTGGCAGCCTCCACTGCTCCTGAAATCTCTCCCAGTGCTACCAGCTCTGCTGCAGAGACCATGCCATCTTGAAGGGGAGAGTGGCTGTTATCAACACCCAGGAACTAGCTGCGAACCCAGGAACACTGGATCTCAAGCAGCGCAAATAGGAAGACTTGGATGAGCTCTGCACCTTTGCACAGAAAGGTCAGACAGATTTCACCTAGGAAAAGGTGAGGGCTGAGATCCAGGCAGGAGAGAGAAATGCGCGAACTGGAGCTAGAGGTTAAGGGGAAGTCTGTGCCCCACAAAATCCATGGCCATTGGGGCTAGCATGATCCATGAATGTGAAAGAGGATCTGCAGGGCTGCTGGCAGAAAGGAACTCTAAAAATAAACCCATAGCTGGACTGGGCACAAAAAGCCACCCTGAAATTTTACCAGTGTGCCTGCTGCTTAGTGCCAGGGGAAAAAAGACTGCACAGAGATTTAAGCGCAGTGGCAGAGGGTAAAAGTCGCGAGTTCGCACACTTACTCTAGCTCTTTTTATCTCTTTAAATAATTGCTTTTGATTACTAAGCTCAGTACATAGGATTACCCAATTGGGGACACTCTAAGAGACTGCAGGGGAAAGTTGTTTCTATGGAACCTGGGGATCAGAGTGGGGAGAAACGATCAGAAAACCACCTCTGGGGCAGTCCATTCTCCGAAACCAGTATTAAGTGCAACAGGGAAAACAAAATCTGAACACTGGCTAGAGAGGACTTATAGCCCCAGAGGTCAACCCAGAAACACTGCCACCCAGGGTTTGAATCACAAATTGCCTCTCGTGTAAACACTAAAAAAGGAGTCTAAGACACAAAGAAACACTGTCTGCTGGAAAATCAGGACTGTGGCTTACAACACAGAGGAGCAGTGGAACACGGGGAACTTTAATACTGTCCTGACTACCTACAGGAAACAGGCATGTCAAAAATGAAAAATGACATCACTGCTATAAAGAACTCAATAGAAAGCATCAACAGTAGACTAGAAGAAGCAGAAGACCGCATCAGTGAGCTAGAAGACAAGGTAGAAAAAAATACCCAAGAAGAGCAGCATCTAGAAAAAAAACTTTAAAAACAGGTGCAATGCCTAAGAGAACTTTGGGACAACTCAAAACGAAACAACATCCGCATAACAGGGGTGCCAAAAGGAGAGGAAACTGAGCAAGGAATAGAAACCTGTTTGAAAAAATAATGACAGAAAACTTCCCTGATATAGGGGAGAAAACTCACACAAGTCCAAGAAACTCACAGAGTCCCAAACAAAATGAAACCCAAAAGACCTATGCCAAGGCACATTATAATTAAATTGGCAAACACCAACGACAAAGTAAGAATCTTAAAATCGGCCAGAGAGAAACAGAAAGTGACCTACAAAGGATCCCCCATCAGAATAACGACTGATTTCTCAGCAGAAACACATCAGGCAATAAAGGAATGGAATGAAATATACAAAGTCATGCAAAGGAAGGGTCTGGATCCAAGAATGCTGTACCCAGCAAGGCTATCAATCAAAATTGAGAGTGAAATCAGGAGCTACACAGACAAAAAAGGACTAAGGGAGTTTATCACCACCAAACCAGCAATGCAAGAAATGCTAAAGGGTCTGCTGTAAAAAGAAGAAATAGGAAGCGAAGAAGGAACATATGCATAAAGAATAAAAATGGCGAAAAATAAGTACCTATCAATAATAACTTTAAATGTAAATGGATTAAATTCCCCAATCAAAAGATATAGGGTAGTTGAGTGGATAAGAAAACATAACCCATATATCAATTCTCTACAGGAAACCCACCTCAGAAAAAAGAACTCACACAGACTGATGGTGAAGGGATGGAAAAAGGTTTTTCAGGGGAATGGAAATGGAAAAAAAGCTGGGGTAGCAATACTTATATCCGACAAATTAGATCTCAAAGTGAAGGCCATAACAAGAGATAAGGAAGGCCACTTCATAATACTAAAGGGAGCAATCCAACAAGAAGAAATAACTCTGGTAAACATATACGCACCCAATACAGGAGCACCCAAATAAATAAATAAATAAAACTTCTGTAG
The DNA here is from genome assembly GCA_025583905.1 of Ia io. Taxonomy (NCBI): domain Eukaryota; kingdom Metazoa; phylum Chordata; class Mammalia; order Chiroptera; family Vespertilionidae; genus Ia; species Ia io. The sequence continues at coordinate 33,560,927 of JAJQQW010000001.1, read as the reverse complement.
GATATCAAGGGAGAGATTGACAGCAACACAGTCATAGTAGGGGACTATAATACCCCAGTATCACCATTGGACAAATCCTCTAAACAAAAAATCAGCAAGGAAACATCAATCCTAAGTGATTCACTAGATCAGTTGGAATTAATTGATATTTCAGAACATTTCACCCCAAAGCCACAAAATATACATTCTTCTCAAGTGTACATGGGTCATTTTCTAAGATAGACCATATATTGGGTCACAGGAAAAGTCTCTTCAAATTCTAGTAGATAGAAGTCATATCAAGCAACTTCTCAGATCACAATGGCGTAAAATTAGAAATCAACTAAAATAAAAACAATTAAAAAAATCAAACACCTGGAGGCAAAATAGCATGCTATTAAACAAGGATTGGGTTACCAAAGAGATCAAAGAAGAAATAAAAAGCATCATGGTAACAAACAACTATGAAAACACAACAATTCAAAATCTATGGGACACAGTGAAAGCAGTATTGAGAGGGAAGTTCATAGCTCTACATGCCTACCACAACAACAACAACAAAAAAAAACAAGAAACAATGGTAATAAATTACCTAACCCTAAAACTCAAAGAGTTAGAAAATGAGCAACAAGAAAAGCCCAGTGTAAGCAGAAGAAAGGAAATAATAATGATCGGAGAGGAGATAAATGAAAAAGAGACAAAAAAATAATAAAAAAATACAAAAGATCAACAAAACCAAGAGCTGGTTCTTTGAAAGGATAAACAAGATTGATAAACCTCTATCCAGGCTCACGAAGAAGCAAGCAGTGAGGACTCAAATAAATAAAATCAGAAATGAAAGTTGTGAAATAACAACCAATCACTCAGAAATACATACGATTGTGAAAAAATACTATGAACAACACTATTCCAACAAAAAGGACAATCTAGACAAAATAGATATATTATTAGAAAAATACAAGCTCCCAAAACTCAACCAAGAAGAATAAAAAAACCTGAATAGTCTGATAACTACCAAAGAAATTGAAACAGTGATCAAAAATCTTCTGGCAAACAAAAGTTCTGGTTTGGATGGCTTCACAAGGGAGTTCTACAAAACTTTCAAAGAAGAACTAAAACCTATCCTCCTCAGACTATTCCAAAAAATTCAAGAGGAAGGCACACTTCCAAGCTCTTTCTATAAAGCCAGCATTACCCAAATACCAAAACCAGATAAAGACACATCAAAAAAAGAGAACTATAGGCCAATATCCTTGATGAACATTGATGCTAAAATCCTCAATAAAATTCTAACAAATCCTATTCAGCAATACATTAGAAAGCTCATACACCATGACCAAGTGGGATTTATTACAGGAATGCAAGGATGGTACAATATCCACAAATCAATGAATGTGATATATCACATAAACAAACTGAAAGACAAAAATCATATAATCATATCAATTGATGCAGAAAACGCATTTGACAAAAACCAACACCCTATCTTTATAAAAACTCTCAGCAAAGTGGGAATAGAGGGATCATAACTCAACATAATAAAAGCCATATATGACAAAACCACAGCCAGCATCATACTCAATGGGCAAAAACTAAAAGCATTTCTCCTAAGAACAGGAAGAAGAGAGGGATGTCCAATCTCACCACTCCTGTTCAACATAGTACAGGAAGTACTAGCCATTGCGATTAGACAAGAAGAAGAAATAAAAGGAATCGAAATTGGAAAAGAAGAAGTAAAACTGTCCGTATTTGCAGATGACATGATACTGTACATAGAAAACCCTAAAGACTCCATCAAAAAATTATTAGACTTAATAAATGAATTCAGCAATGTAGCAGGATACAAAATTAATGCCAAAAAATCTATGGCATTTCTATACACCAATAATGAACTTACAGAAAGAGAGACTAAAAAGCAATCCCATTTATCATCACTCCAAAAAAATTAAGATACCTAGGAATAAACTTAACTAAGGAGGTAAAAGGCCTATATGTGGAAAACTATAGGACACTGAAAAAAGAGATAGAGGAAGACAAAAAACAGATGGAATAACATACCATGTTCATGGATTGGTAGAATCAACATCATCAAAATGTCCATACTACCTAAAGCAATCTATAGATTCAATGCACTCCCCATTAAAATACAAATGACAAATTGCGCAGACCTAGAATGAACTCTCCAAACATTCATCTGGAATAAAATAAGACCCCGAATAGCTGCAGCAATCCTGAGAAAGAAGAAAAAAGTAGGTAGGATCTCAATACCAGATATCAAGCTGTATTACAAAGCCACTGTTCTCCAAACAGCATGGTACTGGCACAAGAACAGACATATAGATCAATGGAACAGAATAGAGAACCCAGAAATCAACCCAAGCCATTATACTCAATTAATATTTGACAAAAGTGGCAAGATCATACAATGGAGTTAAAACAGTCTTTTTAATAAATGGTGTTGGAAAATTTGGTTAGAAACATGCAATAAAATAAAACTAGATCACCACCTTACACTATACACAAAAACAATCTCAAAATGGCTAAAGGACTGGAATGTAAGACAGGAAACCATAAAAGTCCTACAAGACTCCATTGGAAGCAAAATTGCAGACATATGTTGTAGCAATATCTTTACATACACAGATCCTACGGCTAGAGAGACTAAAGAGAAAATAAACAAATGGGACTACATGAAAATAAAAAGCTTCTGCAGAGCACGGAGGGGAAGATGGCGACCGGCAGGAAAGTAGGGAGGGTGAGTGTGTGATCGAGTGAAGGAGTGATAGAGGTGTGTGTGGACATGTGTGGGTGTGTGTGTGAGTGAAATAGGGACAGTTAGACCCTGCAGTTCTTCCAGGGGGCTTCCAATCCAGGCAGTCTTGGTTGGCAAAACCCCGCGGCCACTGCAAACACTCCGGGGAGGACACCAGTGGCACAGAGACTCCGCCATCTTTAAGAACGGAACTGATAGAGACTAGAATCCTAACCTTACCACCACCCAGTCTGGTCTCAGAAGCAAACCTGGTCACTACAGCCACTCTGGTAGAAGACCTGCCACCCCAGCTGCAGATGCACGAACCCTGAGACCTCCACCTCCAAAAGTGCGCCGCTGAAAGCAGTAAGTACAACCTCCCGCTCCCCAGTGCCGGAACTCAGGATTCGCCGCGTCCCCAGCCCATAGGCACCCAGGCACTCCACTACCCAGGCAGTGCTTGGGAATCACTGAGAGCCCCCGAGGGGGTGATTCTGTACAGTCAACGGTGCGCGGCCTTGCAGTAGAATCTCTGAACTGCCTCTTCCTAAATAACTGCCCACAGACACCCCTGCAGTGCAACTTCAGAGACAGGGTGCATCAGAGCTTTGCTCTGATGGGCGCGCCACCAGTTCATGCACAAACATGGGCAGGCAAACTCATGGCCACAGCAACGGTAGGCACCCTGAGCCCATATATGCACAGAGTCCTCTGGGGAGCTGCTTTGAGCCCCTGCTGGGTGTGATTTTGTACAGCCAAGGACGCGCTGCCCCACAGCAGAAACTCTGAACTCCTTTCTCCTGAATAACTTCCCACATACACCCTAGCTGTTTAACTTCAGTGCCAGAGTCTCTCAAAGTGCATCAGAGCTGTGCCCCTGCAAACACACCTCCACAGAAGCGAATTTACAACAGGCAGGCACCCTGAGCCCATCTACACACAGGGTGCTAGTGGGAGCCACTGGGAGCTCTCCAAACAGACGGTTCCTGGGTGCCACTGTGAGTTCCCACTGGACATGCACGATTTCAACTAAGGGTGCAAGACAGCAAAAACTGGGACACTCCATAGCTGCTGACATCTAGACACCACAGTTGTGCCTCTCAAGCTTGCAGGCCTACATCAAGAGAACCCAAGTAGCTCAAGTAGGGAGCTAAACTAGATTACCAAGCCCAGGAGAACTGAGAGATTACACCAGTAGCACCATCCCCAAAGAACCTGTGTAGCAAAGCAAGCGGATCTACAATTAAAACATTACCGGAAAACATGGGAAGACAAAAAGGCAATCCCCAAAGGAAAGAAAAAGAGGAATCACCAGAAAGGGAGTTAAATGAACTTGAGGCTAGCAGCTTAACAGAGAAAGAATTCAGAGTATTCGTTATAAGGATGTTTAAACGAATGGATGACAAATACACACAACTCAATGAGAACTATAAGGATCTGAATGAAAATGCCACCAACATGAAAAGAAACCAAGAGGAGATGAAGAACGACATAGCTGCAATAAGAACACAATGGAAGGCTTAAAGAGTAGAGTAGAAGAGGCTGAGGACCACATGAGCAAATTAGAAGACAAGGTAGGAAAAAACACACAAACACAGCAGCAACTGGAAAGAAGACTTAAAAAGCAAGAGGAGAGCCTAAGGGAGCTTAGGGACAACACAAAATGAAACAACCTTCGAATAATAGGGATGCCAGAAGGAGAGGAAGAGAAGCAAGGAATAGAAAACCTGTTAGAAGAAATAATGACAGAAAACTTCCCTGATAGTGACAAGAAAAAAACTATCCAAGTCCAAGAAGTACACAGAGTCCCAAACAAGTTGAACCCCAAAAGACCGACACCAAGACACATCATAATTAAATTGACGAACACCAACAACAAAGCAAGCATCTTAAAGGCTGCCAGAGAGAAACAGAAATTTACCTACAAGGGATCTCCTATCAGAATATCAACTGATTTCTCAACAGAAACACACCAGGCCAGAAGGGAATGGAATGAAATATACAAAGTGATACAAAACAAGGGACTGAATCCAAGAATACTATACCCAGCAAGGTTATAATTCAAAATTGAAGGTGGAATCAGAAGCTTCACAGACAAAAAAGGGCTAAGAGAGTTCATCACTACCAAACCAGCAATGCAAGAAATGCTAAAGGGGCTACTGTAAAAAGAAGAAAGAGAAAGGCAAGAAGACACACAAACACTAAGGAAAAATATGTCAACAAACAGGTATTTATCAATAATAACAGTAAACGTAAATGGATTAAATGCACCAATCAAAAGGCATAGGGTAGCTGAATGGATAAGAAAACTGACCCATATATTTGCTGTCTACAAGAGACCCACCTTAGAGCAAAAGACTCACACAGACTGAGAGTGAAGGGATGGAAAAACATTTTTCAGGCAAATGGAAATGAGAAAAAAGCTGGGTTTGCAATACTTATATCAGATAAAATAGACCTCAAAGTAAAGGCCATAATAAGAGATATGGAAGGCCACTACATAATACTAAAGGGAGCAATCCAGCAAGAAGATATAACTCTGGTAAACGTATATGCACCCAACACAGGAGCGTCCAAATACATAAAAAATCGGCTGGAAGATATCAAGGGAGAGATCAACATCAATACAATCATAGTAGGGGACTTCAATACACCACTGACACCAATGGATAAATCCTCTGGACAAAAAATAAGCAAAGAAACAGCAATTCTAAATGACACACTAGATCAGATGGACCTAATTGACATCTTCAGAGTATTTCACCCCAAAGCCATGGAATATATGTTCTTCTCAAGTGCACATGGGACATTCTCAAAAATAGACCATATATTGGGAAACAAGGAAAGTCTCCCCAAATTCAAAATGATTGAAATCATAATGTATAGCTCTACAGGCCTACCTCAAAAAACAAGAAAAAATGGTAATAGATCATCTAACTCAACAACTCAAACAATTAGAAAGGCAGCAACATGAAAAGCCCACAGTGAGCAGAAGAAAGGAAATAATAAAGATCAGAGCAGAAATGAATGACATAGAGAGCAAAAAAAAACAATACACAAGATCAACAAAACCAAGAGCTGGTTTTTTGAAAGGATAAACAAGATTGATGAACTTCTAGCCAGGCTCACCAAGAAGCAAGGAGAGAGGACCCAAATAAACAAAATCAGAAATGAAAGAGGTGAAATAACAACAGACCCCACAGAAATACAAAGGATTGTCAACAACTACTATGAACAACTCTACTCCAACAAACTAGACAACCTGGAGGAAATGGATACATTCCTAGAAAAACACAACCTTCCAAAACTTACTCAGGAAGAGACTAAAAATCTCAATAGGCTGATAACTATGGAAGAAATTGAAGCAGTTATCAAAAAGCTTCCAGCAAATAAAAGCCCGGGGCCAGACGGCTTCACAGGGGAGTTTTATAAAACATTCAAGGAAGAGCTAAAATCTATCCTCCTCAGACTATTCCAGAAAATTCAAGAAGGAACACTTCCAAGCTCCTTCTCTGAAGCCAGCATCACCCTAATACCAAAACCAGATAAAGATAACACAATGAAAGAGAATTACAGGCCAATATCCCTCATGAACATAGATGCCAAAATCCTCAACAAAATTCTAGCAAATGGAATCCAGCAATACATCAGAAAGATCATACACCACGACCAAGTAGGATTTATCCCTTGGATGCAAGTATGGTATAATATTCGCAAATCAATAAACGTGATACATCACATAAACAATTTGAGACATAAAAACCATATAGTCATACAATTGATGCAGAAAAAGCATTTGACAAAATCCAACACCCTTTCTTGATAAAAACTCTCAGCAAGCGGGAATAGAAGGATCATACCTCAACATAATAAAAGCCATATTGACAATCCAACTGCCAACATCATACTTAATGGGCAAACACTAAAACCATTTCCCCTAAGAACAGGAACAAGACAGGGATGCCCACTCTCACCACTCCTGTTCAACATAGTGTTGGAAATACTAGCCATTGCAATCAGACAAGAAGAAGAAATAAAAGGAATTAAAATTGGAAAAGAAGAAGTAAAACTGTCCTTATTTGCAGATGACATGATACTGTACTTAGAAAACCCTGAAGACTTCATTAAAAAATTACTAGACTTAATAAATGAATTCGGAAGAGTAGCAGGATACAAAATAAATGCTAAGAAATCTATGGCATTTCTATACACCAATAATGAACTTACAGAAAGAGAGACTAAAAATCAATCTCATTTACCATCACACCAAAAAAATTAAGATACCTAGGAATAAACTTAACTAAGGAGGTAAAAGACCTATACGCGGAAAACTACATAACACTGAAAAAAGAGAAAGAGGAAGACATAAACAGATGGAAGAACATACCATGTTGATGGATTGGTAGAATCAACAACATCAAAATGTCCATACTACACAAAGCAATCTATAATATCAACTGGAAACATCAATCATAATGGATTTATGCACCCCTATGTTCATAGCAACACAATTCACTCATAGCTAAGATTTGGAAACAGCCTAAGTGCCCATCAGCAGATGAGCCTAAGTGCCCATTCAGCAGATGAGTGGAAAAAAAACCTGTGGTACATCTACACAATGGAATACTACGCTGCGGTAAAAAAGAAGGAGCTCTTACCATTTGCAACAATATGGATGGAGATGGAGAATATTATGCTTAGTGAAATAAGCCAGGCAGAGAAAGATAAATATCACATGATCTCACTCATTTGTGGAATATAATGAACAACATAAACTGATGGGGGGGGGGGGGGAATAGATCCAGAAACAGAGAAACATCAATCAGAACGTCAAACCTCAGGGAAGAAATTGTGAGGTAACCAGAAACCCAAGAATGCCTGAGATCGTCTTTCTTGCCATGCTAGCAGTCATCAGCTGTACGGTAATATTACCTGGGACAAGAGGGTAAGTATTTTGGTCTTATATTCCTGACCCTTCATGAGTAAGACCCCTTACATGGGCTGATCCCCTGACTAATGTAGTTACCAATAATACCAAACAGCATGGACATCCAGGAGGTCCATGGGTGGGGCAAGAAAGTATAAATACACAGGGGTCTCCACCCATCTTCCCTTTTGTATGACACGAAATCAAAACAATGCCCCTTTGTGTGTACAATTAAAGAGAGGTTTCTGGCTTGTGTGGACACCAAAGAAAGGGTGTCACTATTATCACTACGTGCCCCCGGTAGAGGTGCAGAAAATGTAACTATGACCTTGTCTATATAAAAAGAAATGGACAGCCAGTTTGAAGGGGAACTCCCATGGACTAGAACAAAGAATATCCTTGCATGATATTATTCTACACTATCATTAAAATTTCTCCCAGATTTGGATCACCCCCAGTACTTGTAATAGTTCCTCGCACCCTTGGAGATAAAAAAAAAAAAAAGTCATCTGTTTGGTGCTTGGTGACAAACTTAACACATCTCTTGATACTTTAGAATTACTACAGCTTAATATACAATTATCCAAGCAAATGTACAAACTAATTCTTTGAATGTCTGGCAGCAATTTAAAAGGACATGTAAGGATTTAATCCTTTTCATTGTGTAGAGGGCCTCCTGGGAAGGCAACTGAGCATTCTATATTGGTCCCTCTTACCCTTTAGGCCAAGAGAGACCCTCTTCCCACAATTCAATTGCTCACAGCTGTTGCATGAGCTCTCTGTTCATGTCGAGGTTGAAGTCTCGTGATGACTGGTGCCATTGATCTGTCTCTCACCCAGTGAGGCAAACTGAGCCCTCCCTGGAGAAGAAACCCGGGTTCCAAAAGATACGTGATCAGTGATGGGGCTCCGCCAGCAGGAGAGGGGATCCCATGGCAGGTGCTGGGCATGGAGGCCACGGGGGCATAGGCTACCAAGGAGGCAAAACTGAACCTCACGTCACCCTGCTTGGCCCCTGAGGATGGCTGGTTAGCCAGAGACAGGTAAGATTCCTCAAGGAAGGAACAACCTAAGACAGGCACAGTCGCAGAGGGGCCATCAGGAGAGAATTTGGGGATCAACAGAGGTGGGGCACAGACCCTCACCTCCCCAACACTGCAGGGGCCTGGATCATAGTCCCTTCTGAGGGATGTCTCCTGCCCCCATGGCTGCTTTGTGCTTCCCATGCCCAGCTCAGATCAGGACCCAGGTGACCGACAGAGACTTGGCCGACAGCGGCTGCCCTCTCACTCCAACAAGAATTGTTTGAGTTGTCTTGTACCCATGGTGTGGGAAAGTGGGTTTACGATATCTAAATCCAGCCTACCACCAGGTATGCTCAGGACCTACTCAAGAAGGCAAATAATCCCTTCCACCAATATTTACAGGGTAAAATAAGATTGTAGTTAGAGTAATAAATTTTATAGTAAAACAGTAGTCAAGTTTTCAGGCAAATTTAAATTGGCTAGTTGAAACAAGCGAATATTCTAGAAAAATTAATTGTACTGGACAAACAGGTGTTCCTAAAGTGTTAACTAAAGTATTTTTTGGTACTTCATCTCATGATAAAATTGTGCACCATGTAATGAACCTAAAACAGTAATATTATACTGCAAAAAATTAAAATTTAAAAGCCATCAAGACTACATTATAAAATTTTCAAAAGCCTCCTAACATTTAAATCAAAAAAGGAGGGGATAGTAGAGGAATATCATGTAAGGAAAAATATCCTGTAAGTAAATTACATTTAGAAAATTAATACTTTAGATAATTAATTGTCAGGCTAAAAGCAAGACACCCATGAAAAACACACAAGGTGACAAAACATGTCAGAGGAAAATCATTTGGGCAAAATATGAAAAAGGATCCCCAGTCAAATTTATAGAAAATATTCCTTTATTAACTTTTGGTTGAGAATATATTTGTATATTTTCAGAAAACAACTGCGAGACCATGTGGATTCCAGCAACAGAGAGGAATCGACAGGACTACTCCAGCCATGAAGACAGAAGAGAAGCAGTCCAGAGACAGAAGACGCTGATGTGGCCTTCCCATACTAGCAGTTAACAGCTGTGCATCACTGCAGGTTGCCCAGGACCAAACCAGACAGAGTCGGACCTGCATTACCACCATTTGTCCACCATCCAGAACTGAAATGTCATTGCTGACATGTACACATAAGGAACTGGTAGACATTGAAATTGGGTCTCAAAAGAACTGTTGACCCAAAAAGAAACTCACTACACACTGATTCATTTGCCTGTCACCATAACCATTATTGCTTGTCTCATTTTTGGTTCTTATAAGTGTATTTCTAATAGCACATGATCTCACTCATCTAGGGGAAATAATGAACAACATAGACTGATGAACAAGAACAGACCCAGAAACAAGGAGGCATGGATCAGACTGTCGGGCCTCAGGGGGAGGGTAGGGAAGGGTGGGGGCAAAGGGGAGCGATCAACCAAAGGACTTGTGTGCAAGCATATGAGCCTAACTAGTGGTTAAGGACAACAGGGTGGTGCGGGCATGTGAGAGGAGGGGTGATGGATGGGAATGAGGACAAATATGTGATACCTCAATCAATAAAGCAATTAAAAAAAAAAGCTTCTGCACAGCAAAAGAGACCATCAACGAAACAACAAGAAAGCCCACTGCATGGGAGAACATGTTTGACAATGTTATCTCCGATAAGGGTTTAATCTCCAACATTTACAGGGAACTCATACAACTTAACAAAAGGAAGATAAACAATCCAATCAAAAAATGGGCAAAGGACCTAAATAGGCACTTTTCTAAATAGGACATTCAGAAATCTAAGAGACACATGAAAACATGCTCACAGTCACTAATTATCCAAGTGATGCAAATCAAAACAACAATGAGGTACCACCTCACAATTGTCAGATTGGCTATCATCAACAAATCAACAAATGACAAGTGCTGGAGGGGATGCAAAGTAAAAGGAACCCTCCTGCACTGCTGGTGGGAATGCAGACTGGTGCAGCCATTGTGGAAATCAGTATGCAGTTTCCTCAAAAATTTAAAAATGGAACTGCCATTTGACCGAGTAATACCCCTTCTAAGAATATATCCCAAGAAAAAAGAAACACCAATGAGAAAGGATATATGCATCACTATGTTCATAGCAGCACAATTTACAATAGCTAAGATTTGGAAACAACCTAAATGCCCATAAGCAGATGAGTGGATTAGAAAACTGTGGTACATCTATACAATGGATTACTACGCTGTGGTAAAAAAAAGAACGAATTCTTACCATTTGCAGCAGTATTGATGGAACTGGAGATCATTATGCTAAGTGAAATAAGCCAGGCAGTGAAAGAAAAATACCACATGATCTCACTCATTTATGGATAATAAAGAACACTATAACCTGATGAACAAAAAGATAGATACAGTGGCAGAGAAACATCGAACAGACTGTCAAATTACAGTGAGAAATCTTGAGAGGGTTGGCAGGGGGTAAGAGATCAACCGAAGGACTTGTATGCATGCATATAAGCATAGCAAATTGACACAAGACCCTGGGGGGTGGTTAAGGGCAATGCCGGGGGATAGGGGAGTCTGGGGGAAAGTCAATGTGGAAAAAAAAGGTGACATATGTACTACTATTTGTAATACTTTAAATAATAAAATAAAATTTAAAATGTTAAAAAAAATTAAAAAATAAGAAAGAGCTTGGAGAGAGATCAAATATGGTGGTGGAGTAAGTGGATGCTGCATGGAAACACTCCCAGGATGAAACTAGAATTGCAACTAAGATACAGAAAAACTTCCTGAATAACCAATGGAAGATCGCTGAAGAGAACCTTGATACCTGAGCACAGAAAGTGGAGACTGCATAGAAACTGGTAGGAGTGGCAGAGGTGTGAAAAGGCTGGCTAAGCTCACATAGACTGTGTATGAAATTCTGGAGAGATAGCTCATCTAAAGGGGATTTCACTGAGAACTCTGGGGTCTAATCTCCAAGATACACCCCCCAGGAGTGAGCACCAGAACTGAGATATGTACCCACATAAGATCTGGCTGTGAAAAGCAACTGGGTTTCTGTCGGACAGGGAGAGTTGGCTGGAAATTCAGGCTCTCTCTTAAAGGGTCAATGCACAAAATTCCCTTTGAAGCCACTCACCTTGTGCTCCAGCAAAGGGAGGGAATAGTGGAAAGGAGCTATCTGAGTAGAAGCCAGGATCCAGGGCTCTGGAGTTAGAGCTCAGAAAGCAGACAACCCAGTTTTTGTGATGAGTCATTCCCTCATATTGTAGAGGTCATATTTCTCATGCAAACATTTTCTATACATGTGGTTTTTGCATGGGGGGAAGACAGTTGACCCACCCTATTGGAAAATACCTTACCCTATGGTGCAGAGTTTCTGAGGCCCAATAAGAGACTGAGAATAACAATTAGCCTCCAGACGGGAGCAATTGCCCCACGTTGTTGAAAAAAAACTCAAGCCACAACTGCGGACAATTGCCTGAGGGCAATTCAAGACGAACTCCTATCATTCTGTAGGCAGAGGCAGTCTCTGGAGGCTTTGAGTCTTTGTCTGGTCTAATTAGACAGAAATACCACTTGACACTGTCCTGCTCTAGAGATTGAGAAGCATAGCAGATCTACCTAATAAATAATAAACAAACCTAAATAAGCGGCCAAAATGAGGAGACAAAGACTCAATCCCCAATGAACGAACAAGAAAATTCTCCAGAAGAAGAGATAAATGAAGTGGAGACAATAAATTCATTTGATGTAGAGTTCAGAATAATGATGGTAAAGATGCTCAACAGCATGGGAAAAAATATAGTAGCTATGAAAACAGAAATAAAGAATGGCATAGCACAAAAAGAACACATTGGAAGGAATATAGAGCAGATTAGGGAAAGCTGAGAATCAAATAAGTGAATTAGAAGACATAGTTGAAAAATTCACTCAATTAGATAACCAAAAAGAAAAAAAAAAACAATTAAAAAGCAGGAGGACAGCTTAAGGGAGCTGTGGGACAACATCAAATGTAACAATATTTGAATAGTAGGTGTTCCAGAAGAGGCAGAAAAGGAGAAAGGAATAGAGAATGTCTTGGAAGAAATAATGGCAGAAAACTTTCCTAATCTGGTAAAGGAAAAGGTTACACAACTTCAGGAAGTACATAGAACTCCAAGTAAGAAGAACCCAAACAGGTCCGCACCCAAACACATCATAATTAAATGGCAAAATGTAAAAACAAAGAGAGAATCTTAAAGGTAACAAAAAGCAAATTTTTACCTACAAAGAAGCCCCCATAAACCTAACACCTGATTACTTTTCAGAAACTCTACAGGTCAGAATGGAATGGCATGAAGTACTCAAGGTAATGAAAAGCAAGGATCTGAAATCAAGATTACTATATCCAGCAAGGCTATCATTCAAAATAAACAGTCAAATAAAGAGTTTCACAGAGAAAAGATGGCTACAGGCGTACATCACCACCAAGTAAGCATTATAAGAAATACTTAAGAGAATGTTGTAATGAGAAGAAGATATATAAAGAGAAACCTAGGCATACAGAATTAAAATGGCAACAAATAAGTACCTATCAATAATAACCTTAAATGTAAATGGATTAAATGCCCCAATCAAAAGGCATTGGGTAGCTGAATGGATAAAAAAACATGACTCAACTATACGCTGTCTACAAGAGACCCACCTCAGGACAAAAAACACACACAGGATAAGAGTGAAGGGATGGGAAAAATTTTTCCATGCAAATGAAAAAGAAAAAAAGCTGGAGTAGCTATACTCATATCCTACAAAACAGACTTTAAAATGAAGGCCATCACAAGAGACAACAAAGGTCATTACATAATCCTACAGGGATCGATCCAACAAAAGGATATAACCCTGGTAAACATATATGCACCCAATATAGGAGCACCTAAATATATATATATATATATATATATATATATATATATATATATATATATATATATATATATATATATATATATATATGTATGTATATATATATATGTATATATACATATATATATATATATTTCTAGAGGTCTTTAATGGAGAGATCAACAATAATACAGTCATATTAGGGGAGTTTAACCCCCCCACTGACAGACAAAAACTGAACAAGGAAACAGTGACTCTAACAGTGACACTGGATCAGATGGATTTAATTGACATTTATAGAACATTTCACCACAAAGTAGCAGAACATGCATTATTCTCATGTGTACATGGATCATTCACATAGATATACCACATGTTAACACACAAAACAAGTCTCTACAAGTTCAAAAAGATTTAAATCATATCAAGCATCTCCTCAGACCACTGTGGAATGAAATTAGAAATCAACTACAATAAAAACACCCCAAAACTTTCAAACACATAGAGACAAAATAGTATGTTATCAAACAATGAGTGGGTTACCATCAAGATCAAGAAAAAAACTTAAAAACTTCTTAGAAAAAAATGAGAATGAACACACAACAACCCCAAATCTCTGGGACACAGCAAAAGCAGTCCCGAGAGGGAAGTTCATAGCACTACAGGCCTACCTCAAAAAAAAAAAAAAAAAAAAAGAATGAAAGAAAGAAAAATTAATAAACTAACCCTAAAACTTAAAGAACTAGAAAGAGAACAACAAAAAAAGACAAGAGTAAGCAGAAGGAAGGATATAATAAAGATTAGGGCAGAAATAAATGACATTGAGAATAAAAAACAATACAAAACTATCAGTGAAACCAAGAGCTGTTTCTTTGTAAGAATAAGCAAGATTGATGAACCATTAGCCAGACTCATCAAAAAAATAGAGAGGACCCAAATAAATAAAATCAGAAATGAAAGCAGAAAAGTAACCACTGACACCACAGAAGTACAAAGGATTGTAAGAAAATACTATGCACTACTCTGTACCAATAAGCTGGACAACCTGGATTAAATGGACAAACTCTTAAAATAATACAATCTTCCAAAACTGAATTAGGAAGAAGCAGAAAACATGAATAGGCCAATATCAATTGATGAAATAGAAACAATATTCCAAGACACCCAGCAAACAAAAGCCCTGGTCCAGACAACTTCACAAAAGAGTTTACCAAACATTCAAAGAAACACTAATACCTATACTTCTCAAAATATTCCAAAAAAAAAAAAAAAAACGAAGAGGAAGGAATACTTTCAAACTTTTTATGATGCCAGCATTATCCTAATTCCAAAACCAGATAAGGACACTACAAAGAAAGAGAATTACAGACCAATATCCCTGATAAACATAGATGCTAAAATTCTCAACAAAATACTATCAAATTTTATACAGCAAGAAATTAAAAAGATCATACACTATGACCAAGTGGGATTTAGTCGAGGGATGCAAGGATGGTACTATATTCGCAAATCAATAAACGTGATACATCACATAAACAAATTGAGAGATAAAAATCACATAGTCATATCAATTAATCACATTATCATATCAATAGAGGTAGAAAAAGCATTTGACAAAATCCAACACCCTTTCTTGACAAAAACTCTCAGCAATGAGGAAATAGAAGGATCATAACTCAACATAATAAAAGCCATATATGACAAACTTATGGCCAAAATCATACTCAATGGGCAAAAACTAAAACCATTTCCCCTAAGAACAGGAACAAGACAGGGATGCCCACTCTCAGCACTCCTATTCAACAAAGTGCTGGAAGTACTAGCCATTGCAATCAGACAAGAAAAAGAAATAAAAGGCATCCAAAATAGAAAACAAGTAAAACTGTCCTTATTTGCAGAAGACACGATACTGCACATAGAAAACCGTAAAGACTCCATCAAAAAATTATTAGACTTAATAAATGAATTCAGCAATGTAGCAGGATACAAAATAATCGCCAAGAAATCTATGGCATTTCTGAACTTACAGAAAGAGAGACTGAAAAAGCAATCCCATTTACCATCGCACCAAAAAAATTAAGATACCTAGGAATAAACTTAACTAAGGAGGTGAAAGACCTATACGCCAAAAACTACAGGAGACTGAAAAAAGAGATAGAGGAAGACATAAACAGATGGAAGAACATACCATGTTCATGGATTGGTAGAATCAACATCATCAAAATTTCCATACTACCCAAAGCAATCTATAGATTCAATGCACTTCCCATTAAAATACCAACGGCATACTACACAGACCTAGAAAGAACTCTCCAAAAATTCATCTGGAATAAAAAAGACCCTGAATAGCCACGACAATCCTGAGAAAGAAGAATAAAGTAGGAGGGATCTCAATACCAGATTTCAAGCTGTATTACAAAGCCACTGTTCTCAAAACTGCCTGGTACTGGCACAAGAACAGACATATAGATCAATGGAATAGAATAGAAAACACAGAAATTGACCCAAATCACTATGCTCAATTAATATTTGACAAAGGAGGCATAAACATACAATGGAGTCAAGACAGTCTCTTCAATAAATGGTGTTGGGAAAATTGGACATATACATGCAAAAAAATGAAACTAGACCACCAACTTACACCATACACAAAAATAAACTCAAAATGAATCAAGGACTTAAACATACGACGGGAAACCATAAAAATACTAGAGGAATCCACAGGCAGAAAAATCTCAGACATATGCCGAAGCAATTTCTTCACTGATACTGCTCCTAGGGCAATGGAAACTAAAGAGAATAAACAAATGGGACTACATCAAAATAAAAAGCTTATGCACAGCAAAGGAGACCATCAATAAAACAACAAGAAAGCCCACTGCATGGGAGAACATATTTGCCAATGATATCAACGATAAGGGTTTAATCTCCAACATTTACAGGGAACTCATGCAGCTTAACAAAAAGAAGATAAACAACTCAATCAAAAAATGGGCAATTGACTTAAATAGATACTTTTCGAAGGAGGACAGAAGGAAGGCCAAGAGACATATGAAAACCTTCTCAAAGTCACTAATCATCAGAGAGATGAAAATCAAAACGACAATATGGTACCATCTCACACCTGTCAGAATGGCTATTATCAACATTTCAACAAATGACAAGTGCTGGCTAGGATGCAGAGAAAAAGGAACCCTTCTGCACTGCTGGTGGGAATGCAGACTGGTGCAGCCACTGTGGAGAAGAGTATGGAGTTTTCTCAAAAAACTAAAAATGGAACTCCCATTTGACCCAGTGATCCCACTTCTAGGAATATACCCCAAGAAACTAGAAACACAAATCAGAAAAGATATATGCACCCCTATGTTCATAGCAGCACTATTCACCATAGCTAAGATTTGGAAACAGCCTAAGTTCCCACCAGCAGATGAGTGGATTAAAAAACTGTGGTACATCTACGCAGTGGAATACTATGCTGTGGTAAAAAAGCAGGGGTTCTTACCATTTGCAGCAGGATGGATGGAACTGGAGATCATTATGCTAAATAAGCCAGTCATTGAAAGAAAAATACCACATGATCTCACTCATTTATGGATAATAAAGAATATTATAACCTGATGAACAAAAAGATAGATACAGAGGCATAGAAGCATCGAACAGACTGTCAAATTACAGCAGGAAGGCTGGGGAGGGGGAGGGAGGTAAGAGATCAACCGAAGGACTTGTATGCATGCATATATGCATAACCAATGGACGCAAGACACTGGGGGGGTGGGGGCATGTATGGGAGTGCGGTGGGGGGCAATGGTGAGATATGGACACATGTAATACCTTAATCAATAAAAAAAAAAGTTGAAAAAAAAGATGCAGGGTATGGCAGGCAGGGCTCCTGATTGTGTGGCAGGCTGTATTACCTAGGGTGTTTTTTGTTTGTTTGTTTGTTTTTCCTTTTCCTGAACTGCTAGCACCTCTCAGGAAAAATGGCTCTTTTGGTTTGGGGGTGAGGGGTAATGACCGAATGCAGGACTACTAGCTGTTGCTTTTCCATGTCTCCCCCCAATACTTCCCACCCCAGCCTCTCCTTAGACACCTCAAGTTCGCACCGTCCTTCCTACACCAAAGCCTCTGGTGAGTAGCTGCAAATGAAACTCCTGTGCTCTGGGTTAAAAACAAACAAAAATAACAACAAAAAAATTGAAGCATTTTCTCCAATTGGCTCCAGTAGTAGCTCCCATCTCCCAGGCAGCTAGAAGTCCTGCTGCTTGTCACAGCTCGATATTATGTGGGCCACTGATTTTGGCTCTGGAGCTCTGGGCTGTGGAGTCCAGCCTGGGTTCCTGGTCATGATCTTCTCAGGGAAATAACCTTCCCATAGTTGAGAGATCCTTCCTCACTCTCAGCCTGCTGCCCATGGAAGCTGGGCCACCTCCCACGACCTTGCCCTTCCTACTATTCCAGGTATTTTCCAGGTATTTTCTGTCCTTCCTTGATATAAGTCTCCTTCATTGTTGGATCTCAGTTGGTAATTCCAGGTGAATATTCCCCAATTTAGTTTTATTTCCAGTTTGGCCCTGAAAGGAGGTGCACAAAAGGTCTGCCTATTCGGCTACCATCTTCTCTTCCCCAGCCTTTTATATTTTTGAAACCTAATATTGCTCAAATGTAATTTATATGAAGGATATTTTGAAAATAAATCTGCATTGTGGTGTACAATGGAATATTAACCTGTTAATTTTAGGCTATTTCAAGCTAGAATTTTATGTAGAGAAGCAGGATATTTTTTCTCGTTGGTAGGGTCATGTTGCAGAATGCAAATATGTTCATTCTCCTGCAATGTAGGCAATAGTTGGGAGAAATGGTCCCAGCTCAGCAAGGCTCCTTAGTTTCTGAGGTATGTGACAAGTTCCATTTTCAAAGCTGGCTGGGTAATAAGATTGTGGCACACTTTTTGAAATTTAAGTGCAAATCTGTGCACCATGGAATTACATATTCCTGGAACAATAAATTATATATGTGAGTTTAAGATGGAAACATTAGGTAAGTCATAGGTATTTTTATTTTTGAAAGCATTTGGAATTTATTTGAGCACTTCATTTCAGAAAATATACCATTTAATTTCAAACACTTTTATTGTTTGCAAACAGTCCATACTCACTTCATTTCATTATATAGATTTGTTTGTGTTTTCAAATGACACAGACTAACATTAATAATGGTTTTCTATGTTTCCTTAGAGAATCCACAATGAATATCCATGGCCATTTTGCAGGAACTTTTGACCACGATTTTCTCTCAGATACTCTGAATTCCTGGTGGGGGAAGTGGATGTTACATCACATGCTCCACAAACTAGAACCTTTGGCTACTCAGTGGCAGCTGCCATTAGCCTGTATATTAATGACACATATGTTCAGATGAAAGTACCAAAACAACCAATTGGGGTTTAAGCAAATAATGGCCTTTTTTCCCCATATAAAAACAAGTCTACAGGTAGTTTGTTGCTGGTGTTGATTTAGTGTTTATGCCATCTGATCCAAGGAAGTTCGATTTTTTTTCTGACCTGCTATTGTTACTACAATCTTCATGTACATTGTCTCATTGTCATAAGATGCCTGCTGAAGCTCCAGACATTATATTAACATTCAAGGCAGAGAGAAAGAAGGAAAAAGGTCAGTGGCAGTAGATATTTGCTTAATGTCTCACTACTGTAACTGAGTCACGTTGTCACACAGATCTACAAGTGAGTATGGGAAACTGAGTTTTGGCTTTCTAGATTCTATAATGGGAATTTTCAAGGGAGAAGGGCATTGGAAATGGATTGGGGTTAGCTACTTAATAAGACATCTCTCCTTCTTAGGTCTGCTGTGGTAATGCCTCTTGTCACCGCAAATGACAGTGCTATTAGTCTCTTCAAATAGATTGTTGCTCACTAATGTTTGCATTGAGAGTAGTTCCCATCACCCTGGGATTCAGGAGGAATTCAAGGCTAATCATTCAGAGGATATTTGGAATGACAATCAGCATGGCATTCCAAGCCATCGCTTCCCTATGATTTTAATTCATTGCCTTGGTTCAACTTAGTAAGTGTTCATGGTCTCTCTTTTTAGCATCAATTCTCTCCTCTTAGGATCAATTTTCATGTAAATACCATATTCTATTAGTTCCTAGACACACTATTTGTCACACTTTTGCTGTGACAAATCTCTGACATTAGGGTTTACCTTCAACAAATGTGTCTTACAACCAATGTTGGCCAAGTAGCTATTGTGATATAGTTGTCATTGCATGTACATGTGTAAATAGGGTCATAACTGTTCATAATATCAACACTTGAATTATATGCATTGTTGTTAGTACATGTGTAGAGATAATTGCTATTTAAAAATATATATTTTATTGATTTTTTACAGAGAGGAAGGGAGAGGGATAGAGAGCTAGAAACATCAATGAGAGAGATACATCGACCAGCTGCCTCCTGCACACCCCCTACCGGGGATGTGCCCGCAACCAATGTACATGCCCTTGACCGGAATCGAACCTGGGACCTTTCAGTCCACAGACCGATGCTCTATCCACTGAGCCAAACCGGTTTCGGCGATAATTGCTATTTAAAACATCTTCAAAAAGATTACACTGCTACTAAGCATCAGAACAAATGTTATTTTGTACTCAGAAAGGTATGGAAATAAAACAGCAGGGTGTAAATTTGATATTTATAAACCAAATATGTATCACTGGAGGAGTAACTGCCAGCATCAAGACTTGCAGGAGTGTCAGTACTCTTGATGACATAGAGAATGATTTTGTGTTAAAATTACATGTACATTAATAATTCTGAGTCAAAATATGACTGAAATAAAGAGCTAGACTGTGAATATGAAGAAGTTTTAGGGATTCCTCACATGTGTTTTTCTTGTATTTTTATTCCAATGTATGCATAAGAGTGATATATAATGAAAATCTGTATGAATGACTCTAAAAGAATTCTTAAAATAAGTGAAAAATCTAACTTCTAAGTGATCAAGAAACATTGTATCATAGGCTAATTGATAGGATTTTTTTCTTTCTTAGTATACCTAAAATAATGGTGTACCTTATAGTTAGTGCCATATTACACTAATGAAGTATGAGGGGTCCCGGATTGTAAGAAGGTGCAGACCAGGCTGAGGGACCCCACCAGTGTACGATTGGGGCTAGGGAGGGACATGGGAGGTTGTCCAGTCAGGGAGGGACCATGGGAGGGCTCTAGGGCATGTCTGGCCTGTCTCACTTAGTCCCGATCAGCTGGGCCCCCGCAGCAAGTTAACCTACCAGTCGGAGCATCTGCCCCCTGGTGGTCAGTGCACATCATAGTGACTGGTCGACTGGTTGACTGTCAGCCCCCTGGTGGTCAGTGCACGTCATAGCAAGTGGTTGAGTGGCCTTAGCATATCATTAGCATATTACACTTTGATTGGTTGAACGGCCAACTGGCCGACCAGACGACTGGACACTTAGCATATTAAGATTTTATTAAATAGGATATTTCAACATTGTAAATGTGAGGTCAGCAGCAAAAAAAGTTTATTGGATAACAAGGTTCTCTTTGTGGCAATCTTCATTTCTAACCACCTGAGCTTGAATCACTTAAACTTTTGGGGGTATCAAAACAATTCCTCTCAAACTTTTGGTTTGGCTTCTGAGGAAAAGCTATAGACTGATGCCTAAGTCACTGACAAATGGACTAAGTATTCCTCTGATACCAAATGGGTCTCAGGTTATACTTGTCAGGAGTCTTGAACTTAGTTTAATGCAAAATACCTCTTTGCAATCCTATTTGACTGTTGATCCACATACAAATCCCTAGAGGCATTACTCTTCTACCTATCTCTTTTCTTATTCTTCTACCGACTCATCCTCCTACTGTTGCCCTTCCTCCCATGATTATATTGTGCTCTGAAATCCTCTTCTTAACATAACCAAACTCCCCTGTCTTCTTTTCCTCTTCTCCAAACTCATTCTCTGCCACCTGGTCTTGACTGAAACTTGGCTATTCCAAGGGGACATCACTTTCATTTCAACCCTCTTGTGCTAGATCTGTTTATTCTCTTATCATACACATATCATAGGGATGTGACACAGGGTTAGCATTCTTCTTGTTGTCACTTTTAGATGATTATCCTTCCACATTTCTGCAACAATCTTTCCACTTTTTTAAATGCTTGTTATCTAACTATAACATCCTCTCCTGCCTCCCTTCCCTTTCAATTCCTTTATTATCCCTCAATCACAGTCTCACAGTTATTGAAGACTGTGGTAGTTTGTTTACAGCCATTTTCTCTTCCCCACAAATATCATCATAGACACAGCTATGGCAATTTATCTAATGCTTTATCTCAGAATTCTTTTTAAGTTAAACTTCTTGTGGTGACATTGGTTAACAAAATTATATAGGTTTCAGGTGCACAGATATACAACACATCATCTGTATACTGTATTATGTGTTCACCAATCCTAGTGAAGTCTCCGTCCGTCACTATTTATCCCCCCTGTACCCTCCTCCTCCTCCCCGCCCCCCACAATCACCACATTGCTGTTTGTGTCCATGAGTTCTTTCTCTTTGTGTTCTTTTTTGCTCAATCCCTCCATCACCACCCCACCCAGCATCCCTCACCCCTGACAGCTGTCATCCTGATCTCTATCTTTGAGTTTGTCTCTATTTTGCTTATTAGTTTGCTTTGCTCATTAGATTCCATATATGAGTGAAATCATAAGTACTTGTCTTTCTCTGACAGGCTTAATTCACTTAGCATAATGTTCTCCAGGTCCATCCATGCTGTCGCAAAGGATAAGATTTCCTTCTTCTTTTTTTTATTTTTTTTTACAGCAGAGTAGTATTCCACTGTGTAAATGGAACACAGCTTTTTTATCCACTCCTCTATTGATGGACACTTGGGCTGCTTCTTTTTTTTAGCTGTGTGACTCCAAACATCTGCATCTTCACTTAATGTTAATAACATATTACCTTGGCCACACCCTAAAATTTATTTCCCAGAACTATGTTCATTTTACTCTTAAATTCCTAAATCCCACTCTTTGATCGTAGTGACCTCTTAAAATTCTGGACCTGAAAAACTATAGGGATCACTATTTCGTCTCCTGATCAGCAAATATACAAGGTATAGTTTTGTGGTAGATTTCATTAATTCATTAAAAAATGTTTATTAATCACCTACTATGTTCTAGGCACTGTGCATGGCACTATGGATACACTAATAAGCTAAATACACAGTATTTCTGGTCTCATGGAATTATAATCTACTGGGGGAAACAGCTAAGATAATCATGCAAATATAAAATTGCAAACTAGACATCTGGAAAAAAATGGCGACTGAATAGAGTCATGTTTGGAGTCTGGTCCTGGGGCGGAGACTAGGAGCAGCAGAGGATCCCAGGGGGAGTGTATGTTGGCAAGCCAAGGGACAGCTAAACTCCAGGAGAAGGCGGGGGAGTGCTGGGCAGGATTCCCCTGACAGTGCAGCACCCACAGGGGCTGGGTCTCCTCCCGGAGCTGCGGGCTTACCGGGCGGCTCGCCATCTTGCAAGGAAAGGAGGATTTTATTGGAAACCTGACTTTCCGCGACAACTGCAAACACTGAACAGCTGCGAGCACCAGAACACCAGTCCCCTATCGGCACAAACATTCGGATTCAAAGGAACTCTTCACTGCACCACGGAAAGGTCAGATTTTGCCTGAAATAAGGTGTGGTTTCTAATCCCCGTGGTGGGAGAGGGAAGCGCGTGAGCCACAGGACTGGCAGGAACCAGGAGGTCTGTGCCTAGAAAAATCTGCGGCAGTTGGAACTGCCGTGATCCGTGAATGTGGAAGGGGGTCCTCTGAGCTGCTAACAGAAGTGACCCCTTAAAAGGAACTCATTTTAATCTGACGAGGAGGGTCAGACTAAGAATTTTCAAAGGAGTGCAGGCTCCTTAGTCTGGCACACAGACCCACTGTCCGCACACTTGGGCTCTTTCCGACTCTGATTACTAAGCCCAATACATAGGAAAACCCAGGTGGGAAAAACCCTGAAAGACTGCAGGGGGAAGTTGTTTTTTTGGAACCTGGGGAGCAGAGCTGGGTGTGACCATCGGAGAGGCAGCTCTGAGGCGCACACCTCCACAAGCTCTGAGTCGCACACCTCCACAAACCGGTAGTGAGTGCCATAGAGGGGGAAAAAAAAAAAAGCTAGAGAGGCCCGGAAGTCAATTCAGAAACACTGCCACCCAGGGGCTGAAACGCTAATTGTCTCTGGTGTAATCAAAAATAAGTACAAGAAATTAAGACACGGCCAGCTTAAAAATCAGGACTGGTTTACAACACTGAGGAGCAGTAGAACGAAGCTGAACTGAAATACTGCCCAGACTGGGAAACAGACATACCAAACAGAATAATAGAGGAAGTGAATGACAGCTGCTACTGAACATTTTAGTATTCCTATTTTTTAATTTTAAATTCTTTTTTCAAATTTTTTTATTTTTTTATTCTAATTTTTTATTTTCATTTTTTGCATCTTTTACTTAAGAAACTAATTTTTTTCTTTTTCCTCACTCGATTTTCACCTTTTTAATTATTACATTTTTATTTTCAATCAGCATTATTATTACTATTATTTTACTTTTTTTTTTTAAATGTCATTTGATTTTCTCTTTCTTTTATTTTGGGATTAGTGTCCTACATTCTATTTGCATCTTTCCCTTACAATCGTTTTACCCTATCTCAACGCTAACATTATGCCATCACTCTCCTCCTAACCTTTCCCCTTTTGGTCTCCTGTTTATCTTAACCCTTTCTGGCTTTAGATTTTCCCTACTTTTTCAGTCTACCGTCTGCTAAAATTTCACCCTACTTATATATCTAATTCCCAACTCCCTGCTCCAAATCCATACATACCTCTCTCTACACTACCTTAAAAAAATTATTTTTCTCTCTGGCCCTTTGTTGTTGTTTGCTTGAATGTTGATTAGATTGAATTTTTATGCTTTTTTATGAGATTGTTTTGATTATGCTTTTTGTTTGATTGGTTGGTTCTTTTGTTTGCTTTGTTTTTGTTTGTTTTTTACTTTTGTTTTCCCTTGCCTCACTTGATATTAGTTGGTGTTGCAGTTTGTATTAATCTCCAGGCTCGTGTTGCTGGACTTTGCCAGGATTAGTGGTTGTTCTAGTGGAGTTTACTCCCCATATATATAGTTTGTTCCCCTTTTCTCTCTTAGTATCGTTCTTGTCTCTCTTACTTTTTTCTTTTTTTTTCTGCTCTTTTCCCAAGTTCAGATTCACACTCTTTTTTTTTGTGTTGTTCTTTCTTTTTACTCTCCCTCTTCCACTCCTATTCCCTAATTTGTCTTTCTCTGGTGGTTACCTTTATTGGAGCTTATTAATATCGTGAATACAGTTCTGTTCAGTGCCTTGTGTGTTTTGCCTGGTTGTGTTGTATTTTGTACCTTTAAATCAACGCCGGAGAGAGAGAACTTTATAACCAGACATCCGGAGAAGAGAGACCATGGGGAGACAAATAAATAGCCCTCATAGGAAAGAAAAGCAGGCATCACCAGAAAAGGAAGTAAACGAATTAGAGGCACACAACCTATCAGAGAAAGAATTCAGAGAAATGGTCATAATGTGGCTGAAAAGGATGGAAGACAAATTCGACAATATGAGTAAGAACCAAGAGGAAATGAAGAAGAACCAAGAAGAAATGTAAAATGACATCGCTGCTGTAAAGAACTCAATAGAAAGCATCAAGAGTAGACTAGAAGAAGCAGAGGACCGCATAAGTGAGCTAGGAGACAAGATGGAAAAAAATACCCAATTACAACAGCTTCTAGAAACAAAAATTAGAAAGCATGAGGAGAGCCTAAGGGAACTTCGGGACAACACAAAACAAAACAACATCAGGATAATAGGGGTACCAGAAGGAAAGGAAACTGAGCAAGGAATAGAAAACCTGTTTGAAGAAATAATAACAGAAAACTTCCCTGATATAGGGAAGAAAAAACCCACACATATCCAAGAAGCTCACAGAGTTCCAAGCAAAATGAACCCCAAAAGACTGATGCCAAGGCACATTATAATTAAGGTGGCAAACACCAACGACAAAGTAAGAATCTTAAAAGCGGCCAGAGAGAGACAGACAGTTACATACAAAGGAACCCCCATCAGACTAGCAACTGATTTCTCAACAGAAACTCATCAGGCCAGAAGGGAATGGAATGAAATATACAAAGTCATGCAAATGAAGGGTCTCAATCCAAGAATACTGTACCCAGCAAGGCTATCAATCAAAATTGAAGGTGAAATCAGGAGCTTCACAGACAAAAAAGGACTAAGGGAGCTTATCACCACCAAACCAGCAATAAAAGAAATGCTAAAGGGTCTGCTGTAAAAAAAAGAAAGAAAGAAAGAAAGAAAGAAATAGGAAGCAAAGAAGGAACACAGGGGTATAGAATAAAAATGGCGACAAATAAGTACCTATCAATAATAACTTTAAATGTAAATGGATTGAATGCCCCAATCAAAAGACACAGGGTAGCAGATTGGATAAGAAAACAAAACCCATATATCTGCTGTCTACAGGAAACCCACCTCAAAAAAAAGGACGCATACAGACTGAGAGTAAAGGGATGGAAAAAGGTTTTCCAGGCGAATGGAAATGAAAAAAAAGCTGGGGTAGAAATACTTATATCTGACAAATTAGATCTCAAAGTGAAGGACATAACAAGAAATAAGGAAGGCCACTTCATAATACTAAAGGGAGCAATCCAACAAGAAGAAATAACTCTGGGAAACATATACGCACCCAAATACATTAAAAAACTCCTGGAAGATATCAAAGGAGAGATTGACAGCAATACATTCATAGTAGGAGACTTCAATACCCCACTATCACCATTCGACAAATCCTCTAAACACAAAATCAGCAAAGAAACATCAATCCTAAATGACTCACTAGACCAGATGGAATTAATCGACATCTTCAGAACATTTCACCCCAAAGCCACAGAATATACATTCTTCTCAAGTGCACATGGGTCATTCTCAAAGATAGAACATATGTTAGGACAGAGGCAAAGTCTCTCCAAATTCAAGACGATAGAAATCATATCAAGTATCTTCTCAGATCACAGTGGCATAAAACTGGAAATCAACTACAATAAAAACAACCCAAAGAAGTCAAACACATGGAGACTAAACAACATGCTATTAAACAATGACTGGGTTACCAAAGACATCAAGGAAGAAATAAAAAGCATCATGGCAACAAATGACAATGAAAACACAACAATCCAAAATCTATGGGACACAGAGAAAGCAGTCCTAAGAAGGAAGTCCATAGCTCTACAAGTCTACTGCAAAAACAAGAAACAATGGTAATAAATTACCTAACCCAACAACTCAAAGAGTTAGAGAGAGAGCAACAAGAAAAGCCCAGTGTAACCAGAAGGAAGGAAATAATAAAGATCAGAGCAGAGATAAACGACATAGAGACCAAAGAAACAATACAAAAGATCAACAAAACCAAGAGCTTGTTCTTTGAAAGGATAAACAAGATTGATGAACCTCTAGCCAGGCTCACCAAGAAGTAAAGAGAGTGGACCCAAATAAACAAAATCAGAAATGAAAGAGTTGAAATAACAACAGACCCCGACGAAATACAAAGGATTGTTACAAAATACTACGAACAACTCTATTCCAACAAACTGGACAACCTGGAGGAAATGGACATATTCCTAGAAAAATACAACCTTCCAAAACTCAATCAGGAAGAATCTCAACAGCTCAACAGGCCAGTAACTATGGAAGAAATTGAAGCAGTCATCAACAAGCTTCCAGCAAACAAAAGCCCGGGGCCAGACGGCTTCACAGGAGAGTTCTACCAAACTTTCAAGGAAGAACTAAAACCTATCCTCCTCAGACTATTCCAAAAAATTCAAGAGGAAGGAACACTTCCCAGCTCCTTCTATGAAGCCAGCATCACGCTAATACCAAAACCAGATAAAGACAACACAATGAATGAGAATTACAGACCAATATTCCTCATGAACATAGATGCCAAAATCCTCAACAAAATCCTGGCAAATCGGCTCCACAATACATCAGAAAGATCATACATCATGACCAAGTAGGATTTATCCCAGGAATGCAAGGATGGTACAATATCCACAAATCAATAAACGTGATACAGCACATAAACAAATTGAGAGATAAAAATCACATAGTCATATCAATAGATGCAGAAAAAGCATTTGACAAAATCCAACACCCTTTCTTGATAAAAACTCTCAACAAGGTGGGAATAGAAGGATCATATCTCAACATAATAAAAGCTATATATGATAAACCCACAGCAAACATCATACTCAATGGGCAAAAACTAAAACCGTTTCCCCTAAGAACAGGAACAAGACAGGGATGCCCACTCTCACCACTCCTGTTTGACATAGTACTGGAAGTATTAGCTATAGCAATTAGGCAAGAATAAGAAATAAGAGGCATCCAAATTGGAAAAGAAGTGAAGCTGTCCTTATTTGCAAATGACATGATATTGGACATAAAAAACCCAAAAGATTCCATTAAAAAACTAATAGACTTAATAAATAAATTCGGCAATGTAGCGGGATACAAAATTAACGCCAAGAAATCTATGGCATTTCTATACACCAATAGTGAACTTACAGAAAGAGAGACTAAAAAAGCAATCCCATTTACCATCGCACCAAAAAAATTAAGATACCTAGGAATAAACTTAACTAAGGAGGTAAAAGACCTATATGCGGAAAACTACAGGACACTGAAAAAAGAGATAGAGGAAGACGTAAACAGATGGAAGAACACACCATGTTCATGGATTGGTAGAATCAACATCATTAAAATGTCCATACTACCCAAAGCAATCTACAGATTCAATGCACTCCCCATCAAAATACCAACAGCATATTTCACAGACCTAGAAAGAACTCTCCAAAAATTCATCTGGAATAAAAAAGACCCTGAATAGCCACGACAATCCTGTGAAAGAAGAATAAAGTAGGAGGGATCTCAATACCAGATTTCAAGGTGTATTACAAAGCCACTGTTCTCAAAACAGCCTGGTACTGGCACAAGAACAGACATATAGATGAATGGAACAGAATAGAGAATCCAGATATCGACCCAAACCACTATGCTCAATTAATATTTGACAAAGGAGGCATGAACATACAATGGAGTCAAGACAGTCTCTTCAATAAATGGTGTTGGGAAAATTGGACAGATGCATGCAAAAAATGAAACTAGACCACCAACTCACACCATAAACAAAAATAAACTCAAAATGGATACAGGATTTAAACATAAGACGGGAAACCATAAAAATACTAGAGGAATCCACAGGCAACAAAATATCAGACATATGCCAAAAGAACTTCTTCACTGACACTGCTCCTAGGGCAATGGAAGCTAAAGAGAAAATTAACAAATGGGACTACATCAAAATGAAAAGCTTTTTTACAGCAAAAGAAACCATCAACAAAACAACAAGAAAGCCCACTGCATGGGAGAACATATTTGCAAATGCTATCACTGATAAAGGTTTAATCTCCAACATCTACAGGCAGCTTATGCAACTTAATAAAAGGAAGATAAATGATCCAATAAAAAAATGGGCAACGGACCTAAACAGAATATTTTCAAAAGAAGACAGAAGGAAGGCCAAGAGACACATGAAAACATGCTCAAAGTCACTTATTATCTTAGAGATGCAAATCAAAACAACAATGAGGTACCATCTCACACCTGTCAGAATGGCTATCTTCAACAAATCAACAAACAACAAGTGTTGGCGAGGATGCGGAGAAAAAGCAACCCTCGTGCACTGCTGGTGGGAATGCAGACTGGTGCAGCCACTGTGGAGAAGAGTATGGAGTTTCCTCAAAAAACTGAAAATGGAACTCCCATTTGACCCAGCAATCCCACTCCTGGGAATATATCCGAAGAAACTAGAAACACCAATCAGAAAGGATATATGCACCACTTTGTTCATAGCAGCACAATTTACAATAGCTAAGATTTGGAAACATCCTAGATGCCCGTCAGCAGATGATTGGATCAGAAAACTGTGGTACATCTACACAATGGAATACTATGCTGCCATAAAAAAGAAGGAATTCTCATCATTTGCAGCAACCTGGATGGAATTGGAGAACATTATGCTAAGTGAAATAAGTCAGTCAATGAAAGAAAAATACCACATGATCTCACTCATTTATGGATAATAAAGAACATTATAAACTGATGAACAAAAAGATAGATACAGAGACAGTAAAGCATCAAACAGACTTTCAAATTACAGGTGGAAAGTTAGGGAGAGGTGGGGGAGATAAGAAATCAAACGAAGGACTTGTATGCATGCATATAAGCATAAACAATGGACGCAAAACTCTGGGGGGTGAGGGCATGTATGGGTGTGGGGTGGGGGGGCAATGGTAAGATATGTACACATATAATACCTCAATAAAAAAAATGTCAAAAAAAATTGCAAACTAAAATAAATGTTATGACATAAAACAAATACAAGTACTATGAAGCCATACAACATAGGAAATTTGGTCTCTTCTGGGAGGATAGTGAAGACTTTCTGAGAAAGTAACTCCAAGCTGAGATCCGAAAGGTAAGTTAGGGTTGGCTTGCGGTGGTAGCTGGAGGGAAGATCATCCAAAGCAGAGAGAGCATCATGGATAAATGTTGAGAGGTAAGAGAACCCATGGAGTAATTGGATAACTTAAAGACAGTGTGTTTTGAGTGCAGAAAGCAAGGTGAAAAGAGAAGCAGAAGAGTCTGGAAAGGAGACAGGACCAAAGCAATGCAGGATATTTGATACCATGGTGCAGAAGGCACTGAAGGGTGTAAGTGAATGAATGGATATAATATCTGTGTTTCAGAAAAATCTGTGGCTGTAAATTGAAGTGGACAAAAGTAAACCACCTCTCTGAAGAGAAGACACCTTGCAGCATCTTTAAAGCTCTGAGCAGTTATGTAACTAAATTCTGGCCAATGAGACAAAGAAAAATGGCCAGGTTTTACAGAAAGCATCTTGTCCCCCCGTCTTCTTGTTGTGAATAATGAAGATATAGGATAACTGCCATCTGAAGATGAGCAATGGAACTACCATGTTGGGAAAAATGGAGCTGGTGCAGTTATTTGGAACAATCCATGTAGCATATTGTAGCATGCCAGAGCAGAAGTTGCCTGGATCTCTTATGACTATTCAGCAATCACACCAGCACTAGAGGGTCTACCTTTGGATTTCTTCTATAAAATAAAGAAATAAACCATAAAGAGCCATTCCATAGTTTATTGTTTCCAGGTATGATAGTCGCAAACTTCTGTCTGATAGCTCATCAACTCAATTAGAAAATATAATGAAAGCTTTAATTTACAAAGCAACCAAAAAGATAAAATACTTAAGCAGTATATAAACAAGTAATGTGAATGAACCATATGAGAAAACCTTAAAACCATATTAACATATAAAATAAAATTTAAATAAATAAAAAGGGACACAGTGTTCTTGGCTAACACTGTGATGGTAATCATTTTGCAATATATAAGCACAGCAGGTCAAAATGTGGTACACCTTCAACTTATACAATGTCATGTCAAATATTAAACTGATCTTTCCCTCACTGTATCTCAAAAGGAAGCAGCAAACATTAACTGATTTTAGACAACTGTTTTGGATCCTCCCTGTTTGAGCTGGACTTGCCTGTACTTGTGCTCATTTCTCTAGTGTCAGACTTCTTGGTGCTATCTTTACTCTGCCTTCAAAACCTGTCTTTGACCCTTCCTGGCAATAGTATACTTCTTTATTATCTTCCTAGCAATTTGGGTGTCAGATACCCTGCATGGTTTTAGGCTTAGCTTGCCCTTCTGACCTTGGCATCATCTGTTTCGGTTATGTCCTTCCATCCCAGGGCCGCTTTCAACTCCAATTACTGCTTCCACTCCAGACTATATGCAAAGGTAAGAATAGATAGACCAGATTTTAAAATTAAGCTGCAATTCAGATTTTTCTGAGCACATTTAGTGAAATGGTGATATTGGCTGACAGATGTGTATTTTCAGAGGAATCCAATTATCTCTTGGCTAATTCTGTTGTCTACAGGCAAAGAGAACTGGGCAAAATTTCTTGACCGAGAATGAATCCTTAATTCTTGGCAGGAAAGAACAATTCTGAGTCTAATATCATGGTTCCAATTTTTACTTGTTTCTTAGGTTGGACACTAAAATACTCATGTTTGAGGCCTATGGGGAGCAGGAGGGATTTAAATAAAACTGAAAAGACTATTTCACTAAACATCCTGTAAGACAACTGGGGTAAAAGCAACACTGCCTCTTCTTTTGGAAAGTATAACACAGAATGTATTCCCATCATAGAGTGACACATGACTGTATTTTTCAACTCTAGGTTACTGTTGGTTTTTGTTTATTTGTTTGTTTGTTTGTTTTTTATGGTTTCTACTAGTGGCCCAGTGTACGGATTCGTGCACATTGAAAGGAAATCAGGAGCCTGTGCCCACATGCCCGGGGAGTTTCCACGTCCCTGTAAGCCGCTGGGAAGTCACATGGGGAGTCTGTCCTCCTCCCCACAGCTTTCTGAAAAAATATTTCCAAATGTCCCTTCTGCGGCCAGGGTCATGCCTTGCTGGTGGGAGGCCCCCAGTGGATGCCATGGGCCTTGCTGGATGCTTTCCACTGCTTGGAGCCAGATCAGAGACGCTCTGAGGTGAACAATACAAAGTTGGGGATCTTGGGGGGCGGGGGTGCCCCCCCACCCTTCAGATTCATCTCTCTTTGACTTTTACCTGGATTGTCAGTTACCACCTTGTGGTGACTGTTATATTGCTGCCTTCCTCTGTAGCTCCAGGGCAATCAGTAAGGGATGAGATTTGATCTCAACGCCCGAGGCCGAGTTCCAAGAGCCCAGTGGTGATATCAGGCTCATCCTGGTTACTCCGAGTGTCTGCGTTTCAACTGTTCTCCAGAGATTTTAACTGCAGACTTATGGGGTACGAGGGATGTAGTAGTGTGCTAAGCAGCAGGTGGCCAGGTGTTGTGCCGCTTCCTCTCATCCTAGCCCTGCTGCACCTGCCGCTGCAGCCACCGCTTGGTAGCACTGCTGCAGAGTCAGGAGAGGCTTGCCCTGCCACAGTGGCACTAGTCAGCCGTGAGCCCGGCTTCTGGCTGAGCAGCACTCCTGCTGTGGGAGTGCACTGACCACCAGGGGGCAGCTCCTGCATTGAGTGTCTGCCCCCTGGTGATCAGTGCTCGTCATAGTGATGGGTTGACTGGTCATTCCAGTTGTTCGGTCATAACGGTCACTTAGGCATATACCGTATTTTCTGGCGTATAAGATGACTTTTTAACCCAGGAAAATCTTCTATATGCCCAGTCATCTTATACGCCAGAAAATATGGTATATATATATATATATATATATATATATATATATATATATATATATACAGAGAGAGAGAGAGAGAGAGAGAGAGAGAGAGAAAGAGAGAGAGAGAGAGAGAGAGAGAGAGAGACAGAGAGAGAGAGGCCCAGTGCATGAAATTCGTGCATGGGGGGGGGTTCCCCTCAGCACAGCCTGCACCCTCTCCAATCCGGGACCCCTCAGGGGATGTCCGACTGGAGATCCGGCCTAAACCAGCAGTCAGACATCCCTCTCACAATCCAGGACTGCTGGCTCCTAATTGCTCACCTGTCTGCCTGCCTGATTGCCCCTAACTGCCCCCTTGCCAGCCTGATCACCCCTAACTGCCCCACCCCCCGCCTGCCTGGTTGCCCCTCACTGCCCCCCCTGCTGGCCTGGTAACCCCCAACTGCCCCCCTTCTGGCCTGGTCACCCCAACTGTCCCCCTGCTGGCCTGGTCGCCCCACACAGCCTGCTGTTCGGTCATCCATACAGTTGTTTCGGTCATGACAGCCTGTGGTTTTTTATATATTAGGATAGATTGCTTTGTCAAACTTGTCATTGTGTTCATGTCTTGATTTCTTAATTTCATTTAGTTGTGTGTTCTTTGTAGTTCACTAAACTAAGAGAATTGTTCTAAATTCTTTGCCTGACAGTTCATATATTTCTATTTCTTTTTAGACCAATTATTAGAGCTTTATTAGTTGTTTCTGGTGATGTCATATTTACCTGTTTTTTCTTGATCCTTGATTCTTTATATTGGTATCTGAGCATTTGAGTAATAGGGAACCTCTTCCAGACTTTACAGGTTTGCTTTGGCAGAGATAGATTTCACCAGTCATCTGAGTTTGTGTCCCTAGGATGTCTGCTGGTAATGCCCTTGGGCAGGTGGAGCCTGCTATTATGGTCTATTTTGGGGCACATCAACTGTTTGAGCTCTGAGGTTTGGGATCAGGGTTTGTTCCACTGGCTGAAAACAGTTGGATGATAGGATTGATGGCTTGGTTCCCTACCCAAGTGAGGCTGTAGCATGACTCGACAGTTTCCTGCATTCTCTGGTCAGTCTTACTAGATGGTCATGACTGAGTACTATATTTAAGTGTAATGGTACTATGAATTAGCTTCCCTGCTCTGTCATGGTATCAAGATGGTACACAGGGCTTGTATGAGTTTATTGTTTGAGGATCCAAATCCAGCAAGAGTTTGCACTGAATTCCATAGTCAGGTCAGGCCACCAGTTTTGCTCTGCAAATGGGGAAAACCACAGGAAGTGCTCTCTGTTCAAATTTCACTGCAAGTAGGACTGTTGGATGCAGCTTCCCATATGCTCTTGTTAGGTTCCTTGGTCAGACAGAAGGCTGTATTCAGTGATGAGCAGGGTTATGAATTAGATTCCCAGCCTGGGCACAACTACAGAAGTAGCTCTAAAGCCAGTAAAGCTCTTTGTTTATTGGTTTAATTCAAGCAAACATGCACTTGATGTTCCCTAAACAGGACTACTGGTTTTGTGCTGCAAACTATCAGTTCTGCCTGCCCATCCTTTGGCTTGAGTGCCACAGAGCTGCACTGCTTGTCAATCCTTCTGATTAGATGGGGCCAGGAGCCACATGGGTGAGGCTGTATCTCAGCTCTCTTGCCTGGGTGGGAAAAGGAAGGATAGCTCCAAGCAACTCTCAATTTCCCAAACAAGGTCTGCAGTTGGACAGGGCTAAGGGATACCCTCAGACTTCCCTATGAATCATTCCCCCTGTCTGCGTAGTGGGGAAACTTTCCTCTCCTCATAGTGGCTTTACTCTGAGGGTGGTCAGCTCTGCCCACCCACTTTTCATCTGGAGTCATGCTGGCCCACACAGTTTCCAGGTGTTCCTGCTAGCCCCTCTGGTCATGTATGGCTGGGAGACACTCTCCTCAGTGAATGGGGCTATGACTCAGCTCATTGCTTGGGTGTGGCTCTAGGGCTGGCAAAACTCCTCATTTGAGGATATGAATCAGGTAGATTTGCATCTCATCATGTTCCCTGGTCAGAGTGTGGTACTAACTTGGTTCAGCAGGTGATTCAAGCTGCTGGTTGGGATTACTACTTGGGGTCTGCAGGTATGAACTTGGTTGGTCAAGATCTGTTTACTGGTTGTTGCAAGTCCCTCCATCCCTCTATGTCATAGTAAGATTCCTAGTGATTGAACCCCACAGAGTCCCCTGTAATTCCCAGTGTGGTGAGGTCATAACAGGGCCTTCCACAATGCTAGGGAGTTCTGGTTGTCATATCTGGGTTCTCTTTTTCCACTGAAGGAACCAGTGGCTCATGGGAGAAAGAACCACATGATTCTGCACTGGCCTGGAGGAGAAAAAAAGTGGTCAACTTGTAGCAGTTTCTCTTACCCTTCTAATGCAGTTTGTTTTGTTTTCTGTGATGCAGGGGGTGCTTCAGCTTCACTTCCATGTTTCATGATTCTCTCAGTGGTGCTTCATTGGTGAATAGTTGTTAGTTATCCTTCTGAAGAAGGAGGAGCAAAGTCAGGAAATACCTACATGGTCACTTGGTGGCATCACTTCCCTTAAGTTAAATATGCCTTGCTCTGTGAAGTTATGTCGTGTCAAAATTATTTCTATCTTTATGGTGTATCATTTTTATAATGCTCTTCTCATCCACATAGTCCAATATGGCCCACCTTATATCTTCACTCCATTTGGTACCTGCTTGAAAGGAAAGGGAAGATATACCATTTTTTAAAAGACACAACCTGAAATTTGTGTACATCACTTCTGCTCCCATCTCAGTCAGATAAGAGTCATATGGCCATCCCTAATAGCAAAGAAAACTATGAAAGGTAGCTTTATTCTGGGTATCTATGTGAACAGCTAAAAATAATGGGTTCTATTACTATAGAGAAAGGGGAGACTAGTATTGCAGGACCACCAGCAGCAGTCCTTGCCACACTAATTCCCAGCTGTGGATGATGCTTGTCATCCACTCTTACTTTTTACCATGCTGACTATATGCTTTGATCTCAGCTAGGTTTTTGCTGCTGATTAACAGCCCCTTTAAGCATCTATCTATATATAAAAGGCTAATATGCAAAGTGTCCCCTCAGGAGTTCGACCAGGAGACCTGGTGATTGATCTCCCGCTATGACATGCACTGACCACCAGGGAGCGGCGTGGAACAAAGGAAGGCCCCGGCTGTCAGCCGGAAGGCCCCAATCAGCCCTGATCACTGGCCAGGCCTAGGGACCCTACCCATGCACTAATTTAGTGCACTGAGCCTCTAGTCCCTAATAACTCTCTATGGTCTTCTCCATTGCAATTTTTCCAAGATTACTTGATTTCCTTCCAAGTATCCAACCCCACCCTAGCCTTCTTATTTTCTTGCCTCTTCATTTTTGAAAAAAAGTATTTCTAATATGAACTATCTCTCATTCTTAAAATTACTTTGCATCCTGCTTTCTTTTTATTCTGTCTTTAATAAAGTCTACCAACTTTTGCCAGAGTTATATCTCTAATCATGCCCTGATTCCATCTCTACCTGCATTCTCCATAACTTGTTTCAACAATGAGTTATTGATTCTCAAATTTTATCTTCGATCTCTGTTTCTTTTCTACATCCAAACATTCTTAGGTTTCACCCTATCCTAAAACACATTTTCTGGACCCAGTAATTTTTTTCAAGTTACCATTGATCATCCCCTTTCCTTTTCTTTAATATCAATTTTTGAAAACACATTTCTTGCAATCAATTTCCCTAAACACATCCTATGTTTATCATCTCCTTGCCCATTACCACACATTCACTTGTGGAAATTTTACCCATTCTTCAAAGCCCATCTCAAATGCCACCTTCCTTATCTCTGCAACTAAATACAAATTATTTCTCTTCTGAACTATTACCCTTATGACCAAAGAAGCTATCATCATTAAGTGTCTGCCAACTATCACAGGCTTCATGTTTGTTATTCATTTAACCTTTACAACAACCCTGTGAGGCAGGTATTATTTCTTCAATAAAATAATTTTTATTCATACTGCAAAATTAAAAAGATGTGCAAAATACAAACAACCATGATTTACCACTTAGAGAAAATTACTATAATATTTTGATGTTCCTTTTAGTTTCTAAAAACACATTATGATTTATTCCTCTTTTATTATAAATATAACATATGATCATTCTAATATGTATAAAAAGGAAATATATAACCAATAAACAATAATCATCTCCCAACTCCTTTTTATGTGCACTCCCCTGAAATAACCAATGTCCTCAATCTTGTATGTGCTTTTCTACAACCTTCACTTAAAAACATGGAGTAATACTACACACATTACACTTTAAATTGCATTTGCACTTAATAAAATATCTTGGACATGCTTCTGGGTCAAGATATAGAGATACAATGCATTATATTTACTAAAATTACAAAATCTTTGGTTTGGATATACCAAAATATATCCCTCTATTGATGGTTATTCAGATCACTTCCAATTTTTGTACTATTAAAAACCAGGCTTCATATATACATCCTCACATAATGGTACTTTTTCTCTATACTAGGAATATACAAGTCAGTAATTTTGAAGTTAACTGAGTTCCAATCATAATCTGAATGTGACTTTTCTTGGGAGTGAATTAAATGAGTTTTAAAATTCACATAGAAAAGTGTCTGGAAAAAAAAAAACAGTTTCCTTATCTGTAAACTGAGGGTAATAAGGAGAAATGATATTCTGATCTCATCAGGCTATTGGGAAAATTAAATCTATATATATAAAACCCTAATATGCAAATAGACCGAACAGCAGAACAACTAAATAACCGAACAACCAGTTGCTATGACATGTGCTGACCACAAGGGGGTGCACATGGAACATGGTGGGCATTGGCAGCAGGCAGCAGAGTGAGGAACATGGCCATCATTGGCTGCGGCAGGGTGGTGGAGCAGCTGAGCGGGGCCACCAGACCAAGGGGGCGCTGGTGACTGTCATCAGGGTGAGCCTCTGGTGGTTACTGAAAATTCTTTGCTCCCACGCACTGCGGTCCCACCGGGCACTTGCACCTGCTGCGGGCAATGACCCCACTCGCACCTGCTGCTGGTGCCAGAGCCGCTTGCACCCACTGCCGGCGCCAATCGCTCAGTGTTGTCAGCAGGTATAAGTGGTGGCCGCTGGCCCCGATCGCCCCTCAGGGCTTCTCCACCTCCCCCTTCTCCTGAAGGGCAATTGAGGCAGCAGCCACCATTCACACCCACTGACGGCCCTAGCACTGCTCGCACCTGCTGCTGGCACTGGCTCCAATTGCTTCATGCCATCAGTCGGTGCGAGCAGGGCCGCAGCGGTGGCAGGAACAGGGTTGCTGGCAGACAGGGGACTGGGGGCCGTGGTGGCAGGGGCTGGGCAGGGGTGCAGAGGATGTGCCGAGTCCTGCCCCTGTGCCCAATGCAACCTCATGGCCCACAGTTCCTTTCAAGATGCATGAATTCGTGCACTGGGCCCCTAGTCCTATATAATAAAAGTTTAGTATGCAAATCAACTGAACGGCAGAATGACCGGTCGCTATGATGCACACTGACCACCAGGGGGCAGACGCTCAATGCAGGATCTGCCCCCTGGTGGTCAGTGCACTCCCACAGGGGAGTGCTGCTCAGCCAGAAGCTGAGCTCATGGCTGGTGAGTGCAGCGGCAGTGACGGGAGACTCTCCTGCCTCCACTACAGGTGGGCAGGTAAGGAGTGAGGGGTCCCAGACTACAAGAGCTCTGGACTATGAGAGGGATGTCTGACTGCCAGCTTAGGCACGATCCCCAGGGGTACTGGGCCTAAGCTGGCAGGCGGACATCCCCCAAGGGGTCCTGGACTGTGAGAGGAAACAGGCTGGGCTGAGTGACCCCCCCAGTGCACGAATCTCATACACCAGGCCTCTAGTATTACAATAATGCTGTAACATTTACTGATGATTTGCTTTCTGACTATAATAAAGTATATGAAATAGCCACTTCTTCCTAAGAGCTTTCAGCAAATTAATTTTATTTCTTTCCTCATCTTGGGTCTTTGCCTGCTTTGTCTGTATATCCTGATCCATGCTACTCTAAAGTAGAGCTATTTTAGGACAGTGATACTAGTATGAAAATAGAATTTTATAGAATACTAGAGGCCCAGTGTACAAAATTGGTGCACAGGAAGGGTCCCTAGGCCTGGCCTGTGATCAGGGCCAATCAGGTTCCCTGCCTCCCCACCTCCCCACCTCCTCCTTCCCTCATCACCCACCCACACACCGCCATCTCGCGGTCCCCCTTACCCCCCCCCCCCACCTCCTCACCTCCTCATTCCCTCCCTCCCTCAGTGCCCCACTGCTGCTGCTGGTTGCCCTCCATGTTCCACGCTGTCCCCTGGTCAGTGCATGTCATAGCGAGCGATCGAACTCCCAGTCCCCCAGTCAAACTCCCAAGGGGACACTTTGCATATTAGCCTTTTATATATATAGATTTTAACCTAAATACATGATAGGGTCCTGGAAGCAAGAAAAAAATAGGATCAAGTTTTTTAGAATTGAGAAAGAGATACAGAAAACATTCTACATATATATTCAATAAATTGCTGTTGGATTATATTAATCTGGAATAACAAATTTAGTCAAATCGCAAAGTTAGATATCTACATAATGCATAACTTATTTATTTTAAATGTTTTTATTTTAAACTTGTTGACATATTATCACTACATTAACAACTTTTTTGGTCTAATAGTCTCCTTAAAAATTTCTCCATATATCTGAATTTATTCAAACCCTGAAAAATTTCATTTCACAGTAATCTTGAAATGGTATGTTCATTCCAGTTTCCATTGAAATCATGTATTTTTATGTTAAAAATGTGTCTAAAATATCTGCAATTGATATATTTCTACAGAAAGCATGGTATAAAATAAAGCATATATGGTATAAAATAAAGCATTCTTGAATAACTTTTACTTCAAAAGTAATCAAATACATAAAAATTTTAATGCATACTACTTTGACATCAAAAGAAGTTCAAATCCACTAAAAATACCTACACTTTCATATATTTACATTGGAAGTTATTTGGGGCAGTCTTACTTAACAGCTATCCTGTAAAATATGAGAGAGTTATCTCCTGATTTCTTCAAACTGATACCTACATCTAATATCAATTACAGTGATGGTTCCTAAGGAGAGAGCTTTTCTAAAGCTGTCAAATAAAGAATGAACTATTTTATGCATTTTGGTATGGATTTAAATAGGCATATAGAGTATAGTTTCTTGTCTTTCAACACATGTCCCTGCCATTCTCAAGCTAATCAAGTAGTACCCTGACTTTTGAAAGGATACAGTATAGTAGTTAGACAAAAGTGAAAGAAAGTGAAATCCTAAACTCACCATTTTTTAGTTGAGTCCCATGATTCTAGCTGGGGGATCAGAAATAAGGATTCTTAATACTGAAAATAGAGATAATTCATCCTGAGAAACTAAAATCTAACTAGTGTAGTATTTGTGTGCTGTCCAAGGATTCATTGAGGAAGCTAGCAAGTTGCACTTTTTAGAATTACTCCAATTTCCAGGGTTAGAAAATGGAAGGGCCAAAGTTTTCTTGATTGGCATAGAATCTTATTATTTCATGATACAATGACATAGTTCTAAAAAAGCGAATTACTTTTGATGCCCTTGGGGTGTGTCAACATTGGAGTTTATAAATCCTTACCACCATATAGCATGAAGCTAATGAGTACCTTTGAAAACCTTGTGGTACGCATGCCAGTGTCTTGTTAGTTCACACTGAGAGATTCCAGAATGATTTATAAGACTCCAAAGCTACCCAAGATCATTAGGGCTCTAAACAATTTGGGAACTTTGAGACCTATTCTAAAAAAGTCCTTAAGTAACCAGTCAAAGATCCTGAAGAAATGCCAAGAATATCTGCTCAAATTTTTTCCAAATATTAGAAACCTCAGTGCTCTCATCTTAAAACAAACAACATGATATTTTATGATCCCTTTCTGTGCTAATATCATCATAACTATATGACCTTACATTCATAATTATTATATTATGCTGTAATAACTAATAACTCTATAACCCATCCATCATTTCAAGAAAAGGGAACATCAAAACCCAGGGCCTCTTTTGAGGCAATTATTAGCCTTGCCAAGAGACCTTCCTCCTCACACCATGCAGGCCACTGGTAGAATTCTTCACCAGTCATAAAGACAAGCAACCAAAATATATGTTTTTATTTTTGTCATCAAAGTATATTTTAAAAGACTACAAATTAATTGAATTTTAGCAGCTGGAAATAAAACAATGCTCTGAAGCATCATCTTTGAAAAGAGATAATAAAAAATGCATTTTAAAAGTTTTAATCTCTATTGCCATGGCCAGGTGTCTCAGCTGGTTGGAGCATCACCCTATATAGAAAAAGGTTGTGGGGGAAAAAAAGAAAAAAAAAAAGGTTGTGGGTTCAATCTCTGGTCAGGGCGCGTACAGGAGGCAACCAATCAATGTTTCTCTCTGATATTGATGTTTCTTTTTTTCTCTCTCTCCCTTCCTCTCTCTCTAAAAATCAATAAATGCATATCCTCAGGTAAGGATTAAAAAGTTTTTAAAGTTTTAATCTCTTTTGTCTACTTGACTAGATACAGAATTGATTTTTTGAGATCTACAACAAAATTTCTTATTTTATTTTATTTTATTTTTATTTTTTATTTTTTTCCAATTTTTTATTAAGGTATTATATGTGTACGTATCTTACCATTGCCCCCCCACCCCACTCCCATATATGCCCTCACCCCCCAGAGTTTTGCGTCCATTGGTTATGCTTATATGCATGCATACAAGTCCTTTGATTGATCTCTTATCTTCCCCACCTCTCCCTAACCTTCCTGCTATAATTTGACAGACTGTTTGATGCTTTACTGCCTCTGTATCTATCTTTTTGTTCATCAGTTTATAATGTTCTTTATTATCCATAAATGAGTGAGATCATGTGGTATTTTTCTTTCATTGACTGGCTTATTTCACTTAACATAATGTTCTCCAATTCCATCCAGGTTGCTGCAAATGGTAAGAATTCCTTCTTTTTTATGGCAGCATAGTATTCCATTGTGTAGATGTACCATAGTTTTCTGATCCAGTCATCTGCTGATGGGCACCTAGGCTGTTTCCAGATCTTAGCTATTGTAAATTGTGCTGCTATGAACATAGGGGTGCATATTTCCTTTCTGATTGGTGTTCCCAGTTTCTTAGGATATATTCCTAGGAGTGGGATTACTGGGTCAAATGGGAGTTCCATTTCCAGTTTTTTGAGGAAACTCCATACTGTTCTCCACAGTGGCTGCACCAGTCTGCATTCCCACCAGCAGTGCACGAGGGTTCCTTTTTCTTCGCATCCTCGCCAACACTTGTCGTTTGTTGATATGTTGATGATAGCCATTCTCACAGGTGTGAGATGATAGCGCATTGTTGTTTTGATTTGCATCTCTCGGATAATTAGTGACCTTGAGCATGTTTTCATGTGTCTCTTGGCCTTCCTTCTGTCTTCTTTGGAAAAGATTCTATTTAGGTCCGTTGCCCATTTTTTTATTGGATCATTTATCT
This sequence comes from Ia io, assembly GCA_025583905.1. Classification (NCBI taxonomy): domain Eukaryota; kingdom Metazoa; phylum Chordata; class Mammalia; order Chiroptera; family Vespertilionidae; genus Ia; species Ia io. The sequence continues at coordinate 33,518,246 of JAJQQW010000001.1, read as the reverse complement.
TCCTTTTATTAAGTTGTATAAGCTGCCTGTAGATGTTGGAGATTAAACGTTTATCAGTGATGCCATTTGCAAATATATTCTCCCATGCAGTGGGCTTTCTTGTTGTTTTGTTGATAGTTTCTTTTGCTGTAAAAAAGCTTTTATTTTGATGTACTCCCATTTGTTTATTTTCTCTTTAGCTTCCATTGCCCTAGGGGCAGTATCAGTGAAGAAGTTCTTTTGACATATGTCTGAGATTTTGCTGCCTGTGGATTCCTCTAGTATTTTTATGGTTTCCTGTCTTATGTTTAAGTCCTGTATCCATTTTGAGTTTATTTTTGTGTATGGTGTAAGTTGGTGATCTAGCTTCATTTTTTTGCATGTGTCTGTCCAATTTTCCCAATACCATTTATTGAAGAGACTGTCTTTATTCCATTGTATGTTCATGCCTCCTTTGTCAAATATTAATTGAGCATAGTGGTTTGGATCAATATCTGGATTCTCTATTCTGTTCCATTGATCTATATGTCTGTTCTTGTGCCAGTACCAGGCTGTTTTGAGAATAGTGGCTTTGTAATACAGCTTGAAATCTGGTATTGAGATCCCTCCTACTTTATTCTTCTTTCTCAGGATTGCTGTGGCTATTCGGGGTCTTTTTTTTTTCCAGATGAATTTTTGGAGAGTTCTTTCAAGGTCTGTGAAATATGCCGTTGGTATTTTAATGGGGAGTGCATTGAATCTATAGATTGCTTTGGGTAGTAAGGACATTTTAATGATGTTGATTCTACCAATCCATGAACATGGTATGTTCTTCCATCTGTTTACGTCTTCCTCTATCTCTTTTTTTCAGTGTCCTGTAGTTTTCCGTGTATAGGTCTTTTACCTCCTTAGTTAAGTTTATTCCTAGGTATCTTAATTTTTTTGGTGCGATGGTAAACGGGATTGCCTTTTTAGTCTCTCTGTCTGTAAGTTCACTATTGGTGTATAGAAATGCCATAGATTTCTTGGCGTTAATTTTGTATCCTGCTACATTGCCGAATTCATTTATTAAGTCTATTAGTTTTTTGACGGAGTCTTTCGGATTTTTTATGTACAATATCATGTCGTCTGCAAATAAAGACAGCTTTACTTGTCCTTTTCCAATTTGGATGCCTTTTATTTCTTCTTCTTGTCTAATTGCAATAGCTAATACTTCCAGTACTATGTCAAACAGGAGTGGTGAGAGTGGGCATCCCTGTCTTGTTCCTGTTCTTAGGGGAAATGTTTTTAGCTTTTGTCCATTGAGTATGATGTTTGCTGTGGGTTTATCATATATAGCTTTTATTATGTTGAGGTATGAGCCTTCTATTCCCACCTTGTTGAGAGTTTTTATCAAGAAAGGGTGTTGGATTTTGTCAAATGCTTTTTCTGCATCAATTGATATGACTATGTGATTTTTATCTCTCAATTTGTTTATGTGATGTATCACGTTTATTGATTTGCGGATATTGTACCATCCTTGCATTCCTGGGATAAGTCCTACTTGGTCATGGTGTATGATCTTTCTGATGTACTGCTGGAGCCGATTTGCTAGAATTTTGTTGAGGATTTTGGCATCTATGTTCATGAGGGATATTGGTCTGTAATTCTCTTTCATTGTGTTGTCTTTATCTGGTTTTGGTATTAGCGTGATGCTGGCTTCATAGAAGGAGCTGGGAAGTGTTCCTTCCTCTTGAATTTTTTGGAATAGTCTGAGGAGGATAGGTTTTAGTTCTTCCTTGAATGTTTGGTAAAACTCTCCTGTGAAGCAGTCAGGCCCCGGGCTTTTGTTTGCCGGAAGCTTTTTGATGACTGCTTCAATTTCATCCATAGTTACTGGCCTGTTGAGCTGTTGAGATTCTTCCTGATTGAGTTTTGGAAGGTTGTATTTTTCTAGGAATATGTCCATTTCCTCCAGGTTGTCCAGTTTGTTGGAATAGAGCTGTTCGTAGTATTTTGTAACAATCCTTTGTATTTCGTCGGGGTCTGTTGTTATTTCATCTCTTTCATTTCTGATTTTGTTTATTTGGGTCCTCTCTCTTTGCTTCTTCGTGAGCCTGGCTAGAGGTCCATCAATCTTGTTTATCTTTTCAAAGAACCAGCTCTTGGTTTTGTTGATCTTTTGTATTGTTTCTTTGGTCTCTATGTCATTTATCTCCGCTCTGATCTTTGTTATTTCATTCCTTCTGGTTACACTGGGCTTTTCTTGCTGCTCTTTTTTTAGCTCTTTGAGTTGTATGGTTAGGTAATTTATTACCATTGTTCCTTGTTTTTTGCAATAGGCTTGTAGAGCTATGAACTTCCCTCTCAAGACTGCTTTCTGTGACCCATAGATTTTGGATTGTTGTGTTATCATTGTCATTTGTTGCCATGATGTTTTTTATTTCTTCTTTGATCTCTCTGGTGACCCAGTCCTTGTTTAATAGCATGCTGTTTAGTCTCCATGTGTTTGATTTCTTTGGATTGTATTTATTGTAGTTGATTTCCAGTTTTATGGCACTGTGATCTGAGAAGATGCTTGATATAATTTCTATCTTCTTGAATTTGAAGAGACTTTGCCTGTGACCCAGCATATGGTCTATCTTTGAAAACGACCCATATGCACTTGAGAAGAATGTATATTCTGTGGCTCTGGGGTGAAATGTTCTAAAGATGTCAATTAATTCCATCTGGTCTAGTGAGTCATTTAGGATTGCTGTTTCTTTGCTGATTTTTTGTTTAGAGGATTTGTCCAATGGTGATAGTGGGGTATTAAAGTCGCCTACTATTATTGTATTGCTATTAATCTCTCCCTTGATATCCTCCAGGAGTTTTTTTTATGTATTTGGGTGCTCCTATATTGGGAGCGTATATGTTTACCAGAATTATTTCTTCTTGTTGGATTTCTCCCTTTAGTATTATGAAGTGGCCTTCCTTATCTCTTGTTATGGCATTTACTTTGAGGTCTAATTTGTCAGATATAAGTATTGCTACCCCAGCTTTTTTTTCATTTCCATTTGCCTGGAAGATATTTTTCCATCCCTTCACTTTCAATCTGTGTGAGTCTCTTGTTCTGAGGTGGTCTCTTGTAGAAAGCATATATATGGGTCATGTTTTTTTATCCATTCAGCCACTCGATGTCTTTTGATTGGAGCATTTAGTCCGTTTACATTTAAAGTTATTACTGAAAGGTATTTGTTTGTAGTCATATCTATTTTTGTGTCTGTATTCCTTCTTACCTGTTTATTTCTTCTTTTTACAGTATTCCCTTTAGCAATTCTTGCATTGCTGGTTTGGTGGTGATAAACTCCCTGAGTCTTTTTTTGTCTGCGCAGCTCCTGATTTCCCCTTCAATTTTGATTGATAGTCTTGCTGGATATAGTATTCTTGGATTCAGTCCTTTGCTTTGCAACACTTTGTATACCTCCTTCCATTCACTTCTAGCTTGTTGTGTTTCTGTTGAGTAATCATTTGACAATCTGATGGGTGTTCCTTTGTAGGTAACTCTCTGTCTCTCTCTTGCCGCCTTTAAGATTCTCTCTTTATCATTTATATTTGCCATTGAAATTATGACATGTCTTGGTGTGGGTCTTTTGGGGTTGATCCTGCTTGTGACTCTCTGTACTTGCGTAACTTTTATCTTTCCCATATCCGGGAAGTTTTCTGTCATTATTTCTTCAAATAGATTTTCTAATCCCTGCTGCTCTTCTTGTCCTTCTGGCAGCCCTATTATACGCATGTTACTTCATTTCATGTTGTCCCGAAGCTCCCTTAGGCTTTCCTCCTGCTTTTTAATTTTTTTCTCCAATTGCTGTTCAGATTGAGCTTGTTTCTGTACCTGATCTTCTAACTCACTAATTCGGTCCTCTGCTTCTTGTAGTCTACTGTTGAAACTTTCCATGGTGTTTTTGATTGTAGCTATATCACTTTTCATTTCTTCCTGATTCTTGCATAAGTTGTTGATTTTCTCATCCATTTGATGTATAAATTCCACGACCATTACTCTGAACTCCTTTTCGGTCATGTTGCAAGCTTCAGTTTCACTAATTTCCTTTCTTGGCGACTCCACATTTTCTTTCCTCTGTGAGTTATTTCGTTTCCCCATTCTGGCTATCACCAGAAAGCTCAAGCTTCCGTTTGTGTGGACCTCGGCCGTGCGCTGGGGGGACTTCGCTCCACCCGAGTTTCACTGCAGTGCTCTGACACTAGGACGTGTGGCTGCCTTTGGTTGGTGGGAAACAGACTTGCCCAGGGTTAGTGTCCCCAGTGTTCCGTGTGGTCTCGTGTGCACACTTAGAATCAGGGGCCCTGTCTGCACCACACTGTTGGTATGTGCCAAAAATGAGATCCTTAGCATGTGCCAGGAGTCAGAGTTTCCCTGTGTCTGCACCAAGAATCGAGTGTCGGAGTCTCTGTTGCCTTGTGCAGTTTCTCATTGAGAATCAGGGTCCCTGTGTGTGCATGCACCAACAATTGGGGTCGTTGGCTCTTAGTGTGAATGCGCTGTGAGACAGGGTTCCCAGGAAGCTGTGTCCGGCATGCCAAATTCCCTGAAGTGGAGCTGCGTCCTGTGTGGGCTCTCTCTACTGAGCCAAACCGGCTAGGGTGCACACTCTCAAATCCCTGAAGGTGAGCTGCCTCTGTGCACTCTCCCAGAATCCCCGAAGAGGGGCAGAGTCCATCCTGCACGCCAAATTCCCCAAAGGGAAGCCCCTTTGTGCACATTCTAAGATTCCCCGAAGGGGAGCTATGACCCGCAAGCCAAATTACCCCCAATTCCCCGAAGGGGAGCCCTCTGTGTGCACTGACAGATTTCCCGAAGGTGAGCTGCTTCTGTCCTGCGCGCCAGATTCCCTAAGGCGGAGCGCGTCCCTGCGCAAAGCTCTGCAGCTTGGGCGAGGGGCGTGTCTATTAGTTACTATGGTGCTATCCGCGTGCACCTGCGGGGAGGGGAATAGGCTCTTTGACTCACGGGAATCTGCTGGGAAGTCTGGATTCTTGTTGTTTCTTCCTCTGAAGCTGTGATAGCAGTTCTCTGTCCCCAGTGGCTGCAGGGTCCTGGTTTGTGTCAGAAGCCAGGATCCGAGTCTCAGGCAGCTCTGTTTCTCAAGATGGTGTGGTCTCTGCGTCCGCACCAGCCGCTGAGAAGTGTCTGCTTTGTGCGCGGGGCTCCGCCGTCTAGGACTGCCTGGTTAGGCAGCCCCTTGGAAGCCCTGCAGAATCTAACTGACCCTAGCTCATACACACACACACACCACACACGTCTACACGTCTACACTCTCCTCTATGGGTTCCTCACTCACTCTCTCTCCCTACCTTCTTGCTGGTAGCCATCTTTTTCCCTGGCATCTCAACAAAATTTCTTTTATGTAGATTAGGAATACAAGTAGTCAAGGCATTATACATTTTGCAAGGCATTAAAATCATTGACTATATTGAGGAAGACAAGGAATTGAGGTGTTGGAATAGAAGGAACTACATACATTCAAGTAAGCAAACAAGAAAGCAGCCACCATAGACCAATTGTAATCACAGCCATCAATTAAGATATAGCGAAAAATAAGTGAAATTAAGGGTACCTTTACCAGATTCACAGTGAGTTATTATTTTTAAGTGATATGGGTATTTATGTTTAGCATATAAACACATATCCATATCAATTAACTGTTTACTAAATTGTTTTTCCTTTTTATTGAATTAACTGGGGAGACACTGGTTAACAAAATTATACAGGTTTCAGGTGCACAACTCTACAATACATTATCTGTACATTGAATTTCTAGACAACCTCTTTCATATATTCCTCCAGCCTTTGCTATACAAAAGATTTGAAAAGGAAGTCCTTTAGATAGGAGAGATCATATGTAAGTACTAGAGGCCCGGTGCACGGACTCGTGCACCAGTGGGGTTCTTCAGCCTGGCCTATGGGGATTGGTCCAAAACTTGATCTCCAACATCCCCAGAGGAGTCCTGGATTGCGAGAGGGTGCAGGCCAGGCCAAGGAACCCCATTGGTGCGCAATTGAGTAGGGGAGGGACCATGGGAGGGCTCCAGAGCATGTCCGGCCCATCTTGCCCAGTCCCCATTGGCTGGACCCCAGCAGGAAGCTAACCTACCAGTGGGAGCATCTGCCCCCTGGTGGTCAGTGCACATGATAGCGACTGGTCGAACGGTCAAACGAATGGCCTGACACTTAGCATATAATAAAAGGCTAATATGCAAATTGACCGGACAGCAGAATGACCAGTTGCTATGATGAGCACTGACCACCAGGGGGTAGATGCTCAATGCAGGAGTTGACCCCTGGTGGTCAGTGCACTCCCACAGGGGCAGTGCCGCTCAGCCAGAAGCCGGGCTCATGGCTGGTGAGTGCAGTGGCAGTGGCGGGAGCCTCTCTTGCCTCCGTGGCAGCACTAAAGTGGCAGTTGGACATCCCCTGAAGGTTACCAGACTGTGAGAGAGTGCAGGCAGGGCTGAGGGACTACCCTGAATGCAAGAATTTCATGCACTGGGCCTCTAGTAGAGGATAATATGACTCCTTTAGTGTTTTTGACACTGATATCCAGAAAACTCTTACATTATCTTCTTTAATAATGTATCAGTGACACTGCACTGAACCTTGATGAAAAATCAGTTATCATAATAAATTTGTTTGGTAATCATGTAGAAATAACAACTTATTTCATAATACACCATTATAATAAATAAATCATTAGTGAATTATTATATTATTTAATAGGTATTAAATAAATTAAAACCATTGTGGAATAATCCTGTTTATGACTCTGAAATAATTTTATGACATAATTGATTATTTTTATGGAGTAGAATATCATTGTCATTACAAAACAGATGTATGACTGCCTTAATAGCTTTGGTAAGCATTGTTCTTCTTAATGGCATTTGTGTAATACAGTATACTGTTTGGAAGCTAATCTTAAACATATAAAAAAAGGCAAGATCAATTAATGTGTATAGGAAAACACACACATAAGTAAACTGATATTTATTCTACAGCTTTTGTTACCTTGTCACTATGTTAATTTTATTTTACTCCTGCAAAAAATGTCCCCAACTCAAAAATCAAGATATCTTGTGAAGGCTATAAGGCAACTATAAATAATTGTGATCAAAAGTATAAAACCCTTTTTCTATCTCTCCCAAAACCGAAAAAGAATAAAAAGTAATCTTTTTATTATAGAAATCTTTTCCATAAATGTCCTGATATATTTTTCTGAGTCTTCATATCTCTGAATAAATCAAACATGATGCTTTTATGTACCAAGTCAATTATGCATACAATATTTCTAGGTTTCTGTACTAACATAGTGACTTCATTTATAAAGAAGGCTATAGTGGTGCATATATTGTTTCTGATTGGTGTTTCAGATTTCTTAGAGTAGAGGGGGGTCAAAGGGGGGAAAAGGGATGTCTGTAATGATTTCAACAATAAAGATAAAATTATAAAAAGGCTATAAAATGTAACATTTGTGTATATGTTCATATGTTTCTGATTCTTCCACTCTTTTGAAAAGCATTTTTTTTATTATTTCAATATTTCTGGAAATTTTATGTCTAAATTGAGTCATTATCTCAGAAAGTATTAAACACCCTGTTTAGCAATTGTTAGTGTTTATAGTAAACAATGGGTTATTTATTTAGCACTTCTGATTTGTAGATGTTTCTAGCAGTTAATTAAAACAAGGAGATCTGAGGGAAGGGAATTGGATCAGTTAATGAAGAGGTCTCAGTCTTCTCTTCTATTAAAAATAGTCCTTGGAATGGCCAATAAAATTGCTTACTAGTGTTAGTTAGATAGTGATATTGGCAATTACCTACAGAGCTTTACATGTTTACCCTCAAATGGTTAGAATGTTTAGCTGAGTGAGTAGTAGTAATTGTAGAAGCAAAAGCACTGTGTTCCATTGGCAACCTCTTGAGACCATGATGCCACTCTCTAGTGGTAATGTTCTTGAAGAACTGTGCTTTTTTAAAAAAAAATAAAGAAATTGGTTATGGAATTTATTTTTAGATGAGAAATAAGAAACACGAGATAAATAAACCACAAATCACCCCTCCCTACTGAATATAAGAAAAGACTTGGTTATACTATATTTGGAAAGCATTTATACTTGAAACAAGGAAAAATTTATTTTGAACTCTGTCTAGATATATATGTGTGTATACACACACATACACACACACACACAAACATGCAAAGACTTTTGAATAAATGGAAATTAATCAAAATGTCAAATGTTAACAGTGGCTGTTTTGTGTAATATAATCACAGAAAACACTCATGTTAGCAAACTATTAAGATAAAAGATCTGAAAACCCTCCTTTTGTACAGTAACTCCTTTAGCTTATTTGCTGGATCTCTAGCTAGTTTCTAAGAGAATTTGAAAGACCTAAACTTCTCCATACATAGGCTTATGACCATCTACCAAAATCCTCCCAAAATGAAGTCAAGAAGGACTGTTCCCTTGGCCATGAGATTGGAGTTGGATCTGTAGGGGAGAAAGAGGGTTAAAAAATGAGGAGGGAGAGAAACCAAAGGGAAAGGGAATTCTAGGTACCCATATGAGGTGAATCTAAATGAATTGAAGGTAAAGCAAAAAATGATGTTTTGTACCTTTCTCTGGACTCTGAGTCTATTCATGATCTGCTCATGAACAGGACTATCCTCCAGATGTTGTAAGATATAGGGAAGGTTTGTACTTATTTCAGCTATGGACAGTACCCACATACTCTCTTCACTATGAGAGTTAAGCCTGAAACCTGGTAAATAGGTGATGTTTCTCTCTCACATTGATATTCTCTCTCTCTCTCTCTCTCTCTGTCTCTCTCTCTCTCTCTCTCTCTCTCTCCTCTCTCTCTCTCTCTCTCTGTCCCACAACCCCTTCGTCTCTCTTGGGTGCAGATTTAAAAACATAATTGCTGGCCACATATTAAGCCTTATTGTATGCTAATGATGATATATGGTCTTAAACCAGTGACCCTTTGGACCTAGTTGACCATTATGCCTTGAGTCATGTGGGCAGTGCCCTACCAACTTGGCACAGCCACAGAAGCTTCCTGGCTAGAATAAAAATGCCACTTTTATGATAAAGCCACACCTGGACCATCTGACATTTTTCTTTGTAGAAGGAAATGGTTTCTTCTTGTCTTTGGTGTCTTAACCAAAACTATGGTGTTGGTGGAGGTTATTCCTCTCCTGAAGCCATCAGCCTCTTGCGGGGATGGGGCATATTGACTTTTATTGACTGTGCTAATGGGTTGGTCACCTATAAACAGAGCATTACAAATATATCGCCTTATAACATCTTGATACACAGTGAAAAATGCTGCATATTTCAACCCACATTCTGACAAAATACAAAATTCTAGGATCTAGAACAAAAGACTCAATAACATTTCCATGTTTGAAATAGAGACCAGATCCAGAGCAAAGTTGAATACATTAAACAAGATCCTCTAATTATAAATACCAAAGAGGTTTGACCTTTATTATTGATATTCCAATAATGTTGACTACTGCAATATTTATCTGCAATATAAAATGCATAATTAGCTTGGCCAGTGTGGATCAATGATTGGGCGTCAACCCAAGAACCAAGAGGTTACTGGTTCAATTCCTAGTCAGGGCATATGCCCAGGTTGCAGGTTGGATACCCAGTAGGAGGCATGCAGAAGGCAGCTGATTCATGATATTTCTTTCTCATAGATGTTTCTATCACTATCCAATATTAATGGTCATTTCTAACAAAAGTTAAGAATTAAAATGGGCACATCACACAGTGCTTTCCAATAGAATATGTTCCAAAATACTCCTGAGTGTGTAAATATTAAATGGAATCCCCAAATAATATCTATGCCTATTTGTGGCCTTCTGTGTCCTCAGGTCTTCAAACCTATGCCATTGTACCAAATATACCACAATTTGACTATTCTTTGTTTGACTCTACTTACTTTGAGTTATCAATTGGATCTCAGACACTACACCCATGGTAGAGGAGGGGGAGGAAATCCCACCAAATTTTGCAGTATTCAATTGGCCATCTTTTTTGGACTATTGTTACTTAGCATTATTTGTTTTACTGAATATTTTGCAGGGGGGATTATAACTTCATAGAATCTAAAATAATGAATAAATTTTAACAATTTAACTGCTGTTTAAATTCTTCAATTAACAATTTTTTAAAATTTCAAATGATGTTGCACTTTAAAACAAACAAACAAACAAAAACAACCCTCAAAAGTTGAAAGACTTTTCCTATATAAATTCTGTTTATTTTTTATATATTAATATTATTAATAAAGTTGTTTTAAAATACTAAGAATGACCATAGGTCTTATATCTACAATGTGATAAAACTACCACTGTCAAAATAACGGCACATTGTGCATTCACACCATTATCATATGGCAGTCATATCTACTTGTGACATTCTAACTAATAAGGTTTTATATCTAAAATTTATAAATTTAGCTCAAAATTATTACTAGTATATTCCAAATTTGAGCAAGACTACTCTCACATCCCTCATGACCTCAGCCCAGCTTCCAGCTTCATCCCTGATTATGACTGAAATGCAACTTTCAGATCCACCTCAATAACTGGATTTAATTGCAAGAGCAACTCCCATGTCACCATCCCCTGAATTGGTCCCCCACAGGTATCACCCCTCTCTCCCTTCACCTGCTTACCGCTAATAATTTTGCCACTCCTTAAACCTCTCCAAAAGGAGATCTTAAAGGTTTTTTTGTATTAGACCATTAGGGCTGCTATAACAAAATATCATTAATTGGGTGGCATATAAACAACAAATATTTATTTATTTATTATGGTGCAGGAGGCTGGGAAGTCCAAGATCATGGTGCCTGCAGACTCAATCTCTGGTGAGAGCCTTGTTTTGCATTTACAGATATATTCTTATTGTAACCTCTCATGAATAAAGGGGTGAGGGATCTCCCTGGGACATAATCCTGTTCCTGTGGGCTCCTGCCTCATGACATAATCACCTCCCACAGGCACCAACTCCTACCACATTAGGTTTCATCATATGAATTTGGGGGGAGTACACATATATTCAGTCCATATCACCCCTTTTCCTCCTCCCTTTCCTCTTGCACTCCAAATTGTTGAGATTTCCATTGATCCCCCCATTGTCCCTCCCTTCTCTAATTACTGACTATCCTGTCAACAATTATAGAAACTTTTATTAAAGATATTTTTGTTCACTCAATTACCTTATAATGATCCCCAAATATTCAGTTATCACTAAATTATATGCCAAGTCCTCTTTAAAATACTATACCTCCAATAAAATATGGCCTCAGATTATAACCACATAAATATTTTGTAAATCCATTAATTATAATATTATCCATGAATCACAAAATTAAACTTAAAGCTCCAACAGGATTATAATTTTACTGTCCTTTTCTTCTTCAAAGGGTACCGCTCCCCAGTATAACTTACTGTATACAATATGCCAATAATATCTGGGCTCCTAGGGGTTGTCAAGACAACCGGACCTATATAGTGACTCATCATAAAATAACTAGAGGCCTGGTGCACGAAATTTGTGAATCGGCACAGGGGCAGGTCCCCTCAGCCCAGCCTGCACCCTCTCCAATCTGGGACACCTCGGGGGATGTCCAACTGCTCGTAGTCGGACATCCCTCTCACAATCTTGGACCACTGGCTCCTAATTGCTCACCTGCCTGCCTGCCTGGTCACCCCTAACTGCCTCTGTATGCTAGCCTGATCACCCCTAACTGCCCCCCCTGCCGGCCTGGTCACCCCTAACTGCCCCCCATGGCTGGCCAGGTTGTCCCCAACTGCCCCCTCCCTGCCGGCCTGGTCAACCCCAACTACACCCCCACCAGCCTAATCATCCCTCACTGCCCCCCTGACAGCCTAATCGCCCCCAACTGCCACCCCCTGCTGGACTGGTTGCCCCCAACTGCCCCCCTGCTGGCCTGGTCACTCCCAACTGCCCCCCTGCCAGCCTGGTCGCCCTCAACAGCCCCCCCACCAGCCTGGTCACCCCACGCATCCTGCTTGTTCAGTTGTTTGGTCATCCCTCACTAACACCCCTGCCAGCCTGGTTGCCCCATGCAGCCTGCTTGTTCAGTGGTTTGGTCGTCTCTCACTAACCCCCCTGTTGGCCTGGTCGCCCCACGCAGCCTGCTTGTTCAGTCATTTGGTCGTCCCTTGGGCTGGCCCTGGGTGGCTGGGCAGCCGACATCCGAGGCTTGCCTGTGCCTTGGGCTGGCTCTGGGCAGCTGCGGGGCTTAGGGGACTGGGAGCCACCATCTTGTGGCTGTGGGTGCCACCATCTTTGAAGATGTGACAGTCAATTAGCATATTCCCTCCTTATTGGCTGTGGGTGCCGCCACATTTGTGAGGGTGTGATGGTCAATTAGCATATTACCTCTTTATTAGATAGGATATAAGCTCCTTTAAAATTTTTACTTAAATTACTTTGAAAAATAGAACATCAAATTTGCCGTGTTAACCATTTTTAAGTGTACAGTTCAGTAGTTTTAAGTATATCATGTTGTTATGAAATAAATCATAACTTTTTCATCTTGCAAAACTGAAACTCTGTACCCATAAATAATTTTTCATTTCCCTTTCCCTACAGCTCACTAGTGGTTTTCTACTAATTTTCTATTTCTATGAATTTGACTACTTTAGATATCTCATATAAGTGGAGTCATACAAATTGGTCTCTTTGTGACTGGATTATTTCACTTAGCATAATGTCTTCAAGGTTCATCCATGCTGTACATGTGATGAGATTTCAGTATTTTTTACGGCTGAATAATATATATTACATTTCATGCTGCAATGAACATGGGTGTGCATATATATCTTTGAGATATTGATATTAATTATTTAAATAATTAAATATCCATACTTGGGATTGCTGAATTATATGGTAGTTCTATTTTTATTATTTTTTTTAAAAATCTCAATACTATTTTCATAGAAGCTGCACCATTTTACATTACCATCAACAGTTCACAAGGGTTCCAATTTCTCCACATTCTTGGTAACACTTGCTATTTACTGTTTGTTTGTTTTTGATAGTGGCCATTCTAGCAAGGTGATACATCATTGTGGTTTTGGTTGCATTTTTCTAATGATTAGTGATGCTGAACATTCTTTCAAATGTTTATAGATTATATCTTCTTTGGAGAAATGTGTATTTAGGTCTTTCCCCCATATTTTAATGGGGTTATTTATTTGTTTGTTTGTTTTTTCTTTCTTTATTAAGGTATTACATATGTGTCCTTATCCCCCCATTGACCCCCTCCCTCCCCCTACTCATGCCCTCACCGCCCCCCTTGGTGTCTGTGTCCATTGTTTATGCTTATATGCATGCATACAAGTCCTTTGGTTGTTATATGAGTTATTTATATATTCTAGATATTAACCCCTGTCAACATAAGAAACATTCAAACATGTGAAGGATTTTTGTGAGTTTGTTTGAGCCAAACTGTTGACAAATGCCAGGAACAGAATCTCAATGGATTGAGATAATGATCTGGAGAATGGCAGTTTTGTACCTTGTTTTTATACATTATAATCAAAAGTGTGTTACATGAAATCCATTGGTGATAGATTATGGAGGCGGGAGAAAGCAAAGTGGGGAAACCTCTGGGATTGGATAAAAAGTAAAATGATATACACATACTTCTTTTACCTACTTGGGTACAGGATAGTTAACAGTCAACAATTAACCCAATAACAATGAGGGAATTTGTGGTCTTGGCAGAACTGTGCCTGTGCTTTGTGGTGTCCGTAGAAAAGAAAATTACTTTGACATTCCAACAATCTGTTATTGTAGATGCAGACAATAGACAGGCTCAGTTAAAGTAAAGATTGACCTCTGTCAGGGAAGACACTGGCCGAAGACGTGACTACCCACCATAAACAGCTTTTTAGTTTAAAAAGTTTTAATTTCAGACCATCCTTTTTTTCCCATTATTGTTGAAAGTATTATATATGTCCCCTTTTTATGCCCCACTGACACCTTATAGCCCACCTCTGCCTCCTCCCCTCCACCACAGGCCTTTACCACACTATTGTCAGACCATCCTTTGTGGCTACTTTAGGTCTCTGAGTTTTCAAGGCCGCCACCCAGGCCTCCCCTGAGTTAGTCAGGTTAGCATGTGGTCCCTTTTTGTCCACGCCCCTTATCAGATATATGATTTGCAAATAGTTTGTCCCCTTCCATAGGTTGCCTTTTCACTCTGTTGTTTCCTTTGATAAGTAGTTTTTAAGTTTTTGATGTAGTACCATTAGTCTATTTTTTCTTTTATTGCCCATGCTTTTGATGTCATATCCAAGAAACCATCCCCAAATCCAATGTCATAATATTTTCCCTTATGTTTTAAGGAGTTGTATATGTTTAGCTCTTATGTTTAGGTTTTTAGACCATTTTGAGTTAATTTTTGTCTATCATGTAAGGGAAGTGTTCAAGTTCATTCATTTGCATGTAGCTATCCAGTTTTCCTAACAGCATGTGTTGAAGAGACTATAATTTCCCCATTCTGCCTTGGCACCATTGTCAAAGAACATTTGACCATATACATGGTAGTTTATTTTGGAGTTCTCTATTCTCTTTCATTGGTATATATGTCTGTGTTTGTGGTAATACAAGACTATTTTGATTACTGTAGCTTTGTGGTGAGTTTTGAAATAAAGAAATGTGAGACCTCCAACTTCTTTTTCAAAATTGTTTTCACTATGTTGGTTTCTTTGAAATTCCATATGAATTTTAGGATTTTTTCTATTTTTGCATAAAATGCCATTGGGATTGCATAGATTTATTTGTGTAATGTGATGGTTAATTTTATGTGTCAACTTGACTAAGCCACAAGTTGCCCAGATATTTGGTCTCTATTAAAATCATTCTAGAAATGAGATAAAAATTAAAGTGGTCAACAATATTAGTAGAACATTTAATCAAATTTCATTGGCTCCCAGTGACCTATTTTTTTTTGGTTGTCCCTTCAGCCTGAGGTGATTTGATTAGAAATTGATTTCAAAGTATATTCAGCCGAAACCGGTTTGGCTCAGTGGATAGAGCGTCGGCCTGCGGACTCAAGGGTCCCAGGTTCGATTCCGGTCAAGGGCATGTACCTTGGTTGCGGGCACATCCCCAGTAGGGGGTGTGCAAGAGGCAGCTGATCGATGTTTCTCTCTCATCGATGTTTCTTGCTCTCTATCCCTCTCTCTTCCTCTCTGTAAAAAATCAATAAAATATATTTTAAAAAAAGTATATTCATACTAATTATAATATGGTACTTAGTTATTGAGCTCTTATAACATACTTAAGTAAATTTAAATTTTATTAAATAAAATTTGGAACATTTTAGTCATCAGCTAACCATCAGGGGTAAATTGTGATCAATTATAAGACTGTGGTTTTGATGTTGACCAATGACAAATTTTAGGTCCCTATCCCTCTCCTTTCATTTTGTCCCACATCTGAGCAATCTGTTAAGAATGGCCACATTCCCTCTGGCCCTTGGCACTCCCAAAAATCTTAAACCTGGTCCCTCCACCCCAGCCCCACCCTCTAACCAAAATGAAAACCCAAAGCCACTCACTCTTGTTTCACTGAGCTTTGAACCTGAGCCCTTCTTTTGGGGGAATCTTTTTTCTGATTACTATATGAGTAATAACTTTATTTCATATCCATAGGTGTTTATGTATCATTTGTCCTGACACACATAATTTTTGGATGAGTGGCTATCCAGAATCTATCAGTGATTGCTAGGCACCCAAATATAACTGACAGAATCAGACTTCCTGTGTGTTAATAGGGCTCCTTATAGTTCTCTGAGAGAGTAGACTTACATCTTTTGTATTCTTCAGAGTGGACCATCCTTAAGACAATATATTCTTTCTTTAATATTGATCATGTAGCAACCTTAATTTCTTGTATTATTTGAATAGATTCATTCGTTACTTAGGGAAGAAAATAGTTAAATGAATGGAGGAAACAGAGAATCCTCATTTGACACACCAAGAACACCATCCTGTGGACCTCTTGGGAGACAGTCTTCTGGCCTTTCTTCCCAGAGGCAATAACAAAATATCACCGTGTACTATAGGAAGCATGATTTATATTTCCATGGGGACTTTCATAATATTTTAGTCTCCTGTGAGTTTGGTGGAGGATAAAAGGGGGGTATAAATTCAAGAGCTTTCCTCCTGGGGCACAGGAGTGGATGGATATGAAATCTGTATTTGGGAGTGACATTTATTTACAGATGAAGTAATATCTAAGCCAAGTTAATAGCAATGGAGCCTGAAAGCATGAGTTAAATGCTAGAGACACTACAAAGGAAGAATCCCCAGAATGTATATTCTGACTAAATGTGATATTAAAAGCAAAAATCAAAGATGAACTGAGATATTGAAGCTTACTAGCCCAGGAGGATGTCAGAAGGATAAGTAGGCTTCAGTGGGAAGACAAACTCATTTTTGGACTTACTAAGGTAAGGTGAGGTATCTGTGGAGTATTTAAATGGAGACACTCAGTGGGTAGTTGGAAATGCTGTAGGGCCCCAAAGCAATCTGCAGTTATGAAATGTCAATTCACATGATAGGTGTCCATAAACCTCGCCATGAAGGATTTGTTTTCTACTATGCCAATTCCTAAGCCAGACCCTAGCCAGGACATAGTTGTTTAAACAATGCTCCAAGGAAGAAAATGATGAGGGTGAAAATTTTTCATCCTGAACAAAAAAATGATTTATTCTGGAAATTAATGCAGAATACATGTCTCATGCAGAGCTGCAGAGAACCAGCTACTAGATTTCCATAATCATTCAGGGCCTCTTTGGTGGATGCAATGTCACAATTGAATATTCTAGCTAATGCTGATGTTATTTCTTAGATTTGGTTTGCAGAAGGTATAACTTCTTAGGTTTGAAGTTGCTTTTAGAGATATTGCTGTCTCTCATAGGTAAAAGGCAGATGCTGGTATCATGAGAAACAATACCTTCAAATGTTGCAGGGTTCCCCACCCCCCCGCCGCCCTATGAATTTCATCTTGCATTGTTTTAAACAAAAAGTCCTGAACCAAAAAATAGAAATTTATAATGAAAATATTCTCAACCAGATGGCAATAATCTTTTTTGATTGAAACACATTCTCTACCACATAGCTAAATTAATTCTTTGAAATTTTAATTTCCTGTGAATGACACTACACTCATCTCTAAGATGAAAAAGGCTGGCTGTTGCGAGAGCACACATCAGTGTGCATGCAACTTTCAAGCCTTCCCTTTTTCATTGCTTTCTGAATAGCCTAGCAATTCTCCTCCAAGACAGAGAAAAATTACTCCCTAGAAGTGGAACTTCCTCATCTCTATGTGGCAAAGAGCTCATATTCATTTTCTCAGCTTCTCATAGCTTCAGAAATGATAGTTATTGTTACCATGGACTATTCTTAGAGCCAGAAATGTTATGGTTAGGGCACTTCATCAACCAAATCACACTTGTTCTGCCTTCCTATAAGTGATGTGCTACAATCCTCACCTCCTATTAGATTGCTCCAGGAAAAAGGGTTTGCTATAACCAAGTGGTTTCATACAAAATCTTTACTTGACTAGGGTTTTGGCTTGTAACAAGTCTTTCTCCTCCAGTATGGTTATGTACAATACACCTGGAGCTTCAGGCAGTACCACAAAATAGTCAGGTTACTCATTTATTTTTTGTGTAAGGGTTGAACTGAAAAAGATATGTAAACATTAAAAAGTAAAATCTCTCATTTGCTTTTGTCTTCTTTCCTTCCAAGAATTTAAAACTTACCCTATGTACTTTGGACGAAACAGGAAATAGATTCATTCAGCTCCTGTATTCTTGCATTATGCACATTGGTGAATATATATGTTTAATTATATTCAATAGGCATGCAAAAAAACTATACAGGTAGTCAAACTGAAAGTAGAATAGATACTTTGTCTATTTTTTTATTTTTTTAATCCTCACCTGAGAGTATTTTTTTTTATTGATTTTTAGAGAGAGAGAAACATCGATGTGAGAGAGAAACATCAATTGGGTGCCTCCCATATGCACCCTGACCGGAGATCAAACCCACAACCTAGGTATGTGCCCTAACTGGGAATCATACCCACAATCTTTTGGTGTATGGATGACACTCCAACCAAACCGAGCAACCCAGCCAGGCTTACATTTGGTCTGTTTGACACAAACAATCTTGCACCCACAAATTAGATATGGTACTAACTCAGCTCTATGTAATGTAGTGAAAAAAAAGTTTTTAGTGGAAAATTTCAAAGTTAGTGTTTCTTCCCTCTTAGCAGGAGAGACTTATTCTTACTGGAATGTTATTAAAATGTGACAAGATAGAAGAAAATGTTTTGACAATACAATGACTAAATTCTGAGACCTTAACTCTCTCAAAACATGTAACAATTATAGCAACAAAACACTGTTTCTCAGAGATATTTGGAAAAATGGCTGATTTTAGGGCTGTGGTGGGGTAGAAACAAAATAGACATGGAACATCTTGCTATACCAAAATTATAATAACAATATTTTTATTTTATGATGAATGTGTCACAAGGATGTTTGAAAAGGCTCCCACTGGCCAAATCTGAGACAATTAAGTAATTAAGTAAAACATTGATAAAAATAAGAGTTAATGAGTTCAACTGAAAATAATAAATATATAAATAAAAATGGCATAAGGACTCTTTTTTTTACAATATATTTTTATTGATTTCAGAGAGGAAGGGAGAGGGAGGAAAAAGAGATAGAAATATCAATGATCAGAGAGACTCACCGATTGGCTGCCTCCAGCATGCCCCCTACTGGGGATTGAGCTCGCAACTTGTGCATATGCCCTTGACTGGAATCTAACCTAGGACCCTTCAGTCCACAGGCCGACACTCTATCCACTGAGCAAAACTGGCTAGAGCAGGACTCTTTCTTAAAGTAGAATGTTGAGGATTAACTGGTTAATGTAGATAGAGTATTGTAGCTGAAAAATAATTTTACAACAGTCATAGTAAAGTTTGGATTATGCAAGAATCATCAATGGATCCTTTTCACAAAGATAGCACTGAAAGTGAAGAAGGAAGCCCCAGCCCCTTCCAAAGCCAAAGCCAAGGCTTTGAAGGCAAAGAAATCAATGCTGAGAGGCATTCACAGCCCCCCAAAAAAGGTCTGCACATTACCCGCCTTTTGAAGGCCCAAGACACTGTGGCTTCAAAAGCAGCCCAAATATCCTGAGAAGAGTGGCCCTTACCAGGAGAAAGGAGCTGACCACTAAGCCATCATCAAGTTCCCTTTGACTACTAAGTCAGCAATGAAGAAGAGAGAAGATAGCAATACACATGTTCATTGTGGTCACCATGACCAACAAGCACCAGATCAAACATCTATGAAGAAGCTCTGTGACACTGACACAACCAAGGTCAACACCTTATTCAGGCCAGATGGAGAGAAAAGGGCATATGTTTGACTAGCTCCTGACTATGATGCTTTGGATGTTACCCACAAAATTGGGATAATCTATACTGAGTTCATTGGCCAATTCTAAATATAAAAATGTTTCACTGTAAAAAAAATCATCAATGGAAGTTAGATCTTGAGAGAAATTATGATAAGAGTAGGGTATGTGCATGGTCTTAAAGTGATTCCCCACAGACTGCTTAATAGTGACAGAGAAAAATAGTAATTATATCAGGGAGAAATCAGGCAACACTTTGATAACATGCTCAAAAGTAAAAAAAAAAAAAAAAAAAAAAAGGCTGTGTAACTGTTTTAGATTAAAGGAGCATAACAAGATATGACAACTGTATATGATACTACATATAAGACTGAATCTTCAATTAGAGAGAAGCAATGCTATAAAGGACAATTTGGGGTCAATTGGCAAAACTGGAATTTAAAAGATACATTATATAAAAGTATAGTACATATTTTTATTACTATTGTGCATATGGCTTACCCTTGAATGGATCAAAATATTAAACTACCTATATGTATATTAATATCTACCAATTTATCTATTGAGCGAGAGCATACAAACACGAAACAAAAGTGGTAAAATATTAACAATAGATAAAGCTGAGTAAAGGGTATCCAAGTATCGTACTATTTTTATTTTGTGATTTTGCTTATCCTTAAATATGAATTTATTTTCAAATAAAATTTTAAAAAAACTGGTTCATAATAAGAAAATCCAAATATAATTTCCTGTTCCATTTTGAGGGTTGTTTTGCCAATAATAAAGTATAAATGTGTAGAGGCCAATCAAGTCTTCAGTAGTTTGGACTATGGACTGAGATTAAGTCCAAAATGACTTCACACCCAAAATTGCAAAGGCTTGGTAAGCCTTAGAAGGCCTTTGAAGGAGATTGAACAAGACTAAAGAATGCTGATGGATTTTATGATATGGTTGAGAACTCAAACCTAATGCCTTAGAAGTCATTATACTATATGATATTCTTTCATTAAATTGCAAAAATTATTTTTATATATGACTAGAAAATCAAAAATGTGTTTGTTATATCAGGTATATGCATCTGATAGTGCCTGGTAACCTAAAAAAAAAATAAAGCAAAAGACTGACATTGCTGATCATGTCCCAGGTGAGAAGCAAAACTGAGAGGAAACTGTTGCAATTTTATGTTCAAATTCTGTTATTCTTTTAACAAAAACCACTGGTGATTTGTACTATATATTTGTGTGGCATCCATTTAAATTGTATGTGAAGCCCAGCATTTCTTTGCCTTTATATCTAGAAGAGTTCTGTTGCTGCTACTGCTGCTACTACTACTATTAATAGTAATAATATTTTAACGTTTGATCATTTCCAGCCATAAATTTAAGTGTGCAATTTTTTTTTTTTGCTATGACTCATTTTTATGACTCTGAGCTCTTCTGCCTACTAGCATAAAAAGTAATTTGGTTTTTACCAAGCTCTTTTGATTTACGATTTGAGCATAGCAAATTAAGTATTCATCCCGCTTCCTTCTTCACTTTTCCTCGAAAGATGTTATAAGGTCTAGGTGTGGTAGGACTTACATTATCATGCTGTGGGAGGGTAATTGGTTCTCTGTGTATGTCTCTGCAATGCCGGCTTCCACTGAGAAGTTTGAGGGACTAATCCTCAGGTATATTCGCACACACATCCCTTCTCACTACTATGATCTGGATGCTGGTGGTGCCACTTTATTTTGCTGTCAGGCCCTTTCATGGTGCATCCTTCTCTTCCCAACTATGAGGCCCCATCATGTTCAATGGCTTCCTTTTAGGCCTTATGTGTCCCCTGTGTATACTAGTATGTGTTGGATGGATAAAACATATGAACTCTCAGTCTCTTTCTCTCTACCTCCAGAAGCAAAAAAGCTTTGTCCTGATAAAGTTAATTTATAGTATATTGGGACCCACCAAATAGAGGCCACCTCAGTTATTAGGACCAAATCATAAATCTAAACTTAAGTCAGGCTGCATTTCTAGGAACTTTAACATACATAAATCACAATCCAACTTAGCTAGCTTACCTTACCCTGGAAAACAGGACTTGCTAGCCTTACAAGGAAATCCCCAACCTCCTTGCCAATTACGCCCTGTTTTTACGCTGCCTCTTCTAATGCTATATAAACATGTTCTTGCCCCAAATCCCACAAGAACTGTGTTCCACTGCTTGTGAGGCACTGAATTCCCCTCGTCTTTACATTATTTTCCCTTAAATAAAGGACATCAAACTCATTACTAAATTGTTTTAGTTTTGTCATTTGACAGTTGTTAGGCCAATCTGCTAGGATACTTCACAGTCATTATTACTCTAATGATCCTGTGTCATACTGTGCCTGAGGCCTCTCTACAAGACTTGCAGTCCTGCTGGGCTACATCTTGGGAAGCCATGATCTGATTCCTCCACTCTCCCAAATACATTTTTTTCTATCTTACTCCACTCCTTCCACCAACACTGCCAGCCAGGTTTTAAAAAAGAAGGGGGAGATAGGGCAGACAACCTCTTGTCCCAGACTAATGATTAATTTGTTAAACTCCTGATATAGACTGAATGTTTGTGTTCCCCCTAAAGTTCATATGTTGAAGCCCCAACTCTGAATGTGATTTTATTTGATGATAGGGACTTGATGGAGATCATTAAGGTTAAATGAGGTCATAAGATTGGTGCCCTGATCCAATAGAATTAGTGACCTTATAAGAAGAGATACCAGAGAGCTTGCAATTTGAGTCCATGGGAGAACAAAGCCACTGACTACAAACCAGCAAGACAGTCCTCACCAGAAAGTAGACCATGCTGGAACCTTGATCTTACACTTTCCAGCCTCTAGAACTGTGACAAAATAAATGTCTAGTGCTTAAACCACACAGTCTGTGGTATTTTATTATGGCAGCCTAATTCTCTCTTTGCTCCTCACCAATTGGCTTGGGGTCATTTTGGGTGGAAAATCTAGTTCTAACTTCATTATGTAGGCTTCCCAAATCTATACTAATACTATATGCCAGTATATCTCAAACTTGAGCCTGCATTAGAATTAATTGGAGGGCTTCTTAAAACACAGCTGTCAGTGTGTTCTTTGTATCTATGAGTCTGTTCCTATTTTCTTTAGTTTGTTTATTTTGTTCATTATACTCCACATGCAAGTGAAATTATATGGTATCATCTTTTCATATGTCTGTTGGCCATCTGCCATCTGTATATCTTTTTTAGAGAAATGTCTATTCAGGTTCTCTACTCTTTTTTTTAAATCAGATTGGTTTTTCTTTGTGTTGAATTGTATGTGTTCTTTATATATTTTGGATATTAACCCCTTAACAGATATGTTGTTTGCAAATATATTCTCCCATTCAGTAGGTTGTCTTTTTGTTTTGTTGATTGGTGCAGCCACTATTGAAAACAGTATGAAGATTCTTTTACAAATTATAACTAGAACTATCATACACTCCAGTTCCACTTCTGGGTTTTATCTGAAGAAAGTGAAAATGCTAACTATATATATATATATATATATATATATATATATATATATCTCCTTATGTTTATTGCAACATTATTTATAATAGTTAAGATATTAAAGCAACCTAGGAGTCCATTGATAGATAAATGGATAAAGAAGATATGATATATATATGTATATATCTATATATACAATGGAATATTTTTCAGCAATAAAAAGAAGAAATCTTGTCATTTGCAACAACTTAGATGAACTTAGAGGGTATTATGTCAAGTGAAATAAGTCATGCAGAGAAAGACAAATGCCATATGAGTTATTTTATATGTGGAATCTAAAACAAAACAAATGAATGAACCAAACAAAACAAAACAAAAAAAAGACTCACAGATACAGAGAATAGTAGAGGGGGTAGTTATTAGGGTTACTGAAGGAGAAATGCACAAGGCCAAAGTGGTAAAGAATTATGAATTTATTAGGTCATCTGGATCCCCGATGGGCTGAGCCCCAAAATGGCACCAGCACCCAAAGATGGGGAGTCAGAGGTTTTTAAAAGACTCTAAGCGGGCTTTTTCTGGGCAGAGAATTCTCTGTGCAGGTCTGGATTCTGGGAAAGTCCAGAGGGGAGAGAAAATGGTCTTAGCAAGTGGAATGTGGTCCTAGCAAGTGGAATATGATCTAAGTGAAAGGGAATGTCCATTGTGAAGTGGCCTAAATATCAGTTCCCAGGGGAGAGAGTATCCATTCAATTATTTGATCAGACCTAACAGTAGTGGGAAAAGGTGTAGGGATATAAGAGGTACAAACTCCAGGTGTAAAATTAGTAAAACACAGAGATATAATGCTGAGGAGGCTAAAAGGCTAATTCCAATGTAACCCTAATATTTGGGAGGGGACAAGCAATCTGAATCCATGCCAGAAAGCTCAGTGTACATTCTTGCTAACCTATAATTAAGTCACTACCTCTTTCCCAAAAACTGGTCTTGCAGAACCTGTTACAGAGGCCATAAAACTGTGAACAGTGCACTGTCCTGGAGGGAGGGTTATTAATGCTAGCTCCAGGCCAGACCATCAGATATGGCCTGGAGACCCCCAACACCTGGGGGCCTTCTTGCAAAGCCCGTGAAAAAGACTGGAAACATAATCCATATTTGCGGGACAAAGACCCCAGAAAGATATAAAAGAGAAGCCTCGGGGACTTGGAAATGGTGGCAGAATAGACGGACATGTCCTGAGCCTTGTCCCGGAGCAAATAGAGGGAGCAGTTGAAACGAGTGGAATCCAGCCCGAATTTGTGAAGGAGACGCAGCTGGTGAGACAGTTTCCAGCCTGGAAGGGCAGAGATCCCCCGGATAAAGGTAAAATCAAAGATCTAGGCAGTAGACTCTGCCAGACCTCTGTGCCCAGAAGGTCAGGGAGAAATTACACGGTGCCAAGCCGCATCCCTGAGGACAGGCAAAGCATCTGACTGGAAGAAAAAAAAAAGGGGGGTTCCACGGGACTGCGGGAGGTAGTGGATTTTAGACCTTGGAGTCTGGATTGGGATATGAGCTCAAAGGCAGCCCTGAAGAGCTGCCGGACCGCGCAGTGACGGCAAGAGAGGAGCTTGCAGAGTCGCGGTCCCTCCTCGCGCTGGGGCCTGCACCTTTCTCCACTGAACCTAGTTCGTAGGACTGTTCAGATACACACACATACGTGTGCCTGAGGTGCAGGAGAAGGGGTGGAGTTGTGGAATCTGGGGAAAGTAAGCAGCGGACGGCCCAGGAGAGGTGGTAGCGAGCCTGGTGCTGAGTCATATCTAAGCCCTGGTCGCCATTTTCTCCTGAGAGATAGTCCCTCACTCCAGTCTCCAGGCAACCAATATAGCCACACCCATATTCCACCCTGATTAACACCATGGAATCTGAATACTCCTGAGGTCATAGGAACTGCAAAATTGGGATACTCCCCTCCACTGCTGCTAACCTAGACACCAGAGTTGTGGCTCACAAGCTCGCAGGCCTACATCAAGAGAACCCCAATAGCTCAAGTAGGGAGCTACACTAGATTACCAAGCCCAGGAGAACTGAGAGATTACACCAGTAGCACCATCACCAAAAGAACCTGGGTAGCAAAGCAATTGGATCTACAATTAAAACATTACAGGAAAACATGGGGAGACAAAAAAGCAATCCCCAAAGGAAAGAAAAAGAGGAATCACTAGAAAGAGAGTTAAATGAAATTGAGGCTAGCAGCTTAACAGAGAAAGAATTCAGAGTAATGGTTATAAGGATGTTTAAATGGCTGGATGACAAATACACACAACTCAATGAGAACTATAAGGAGCTGAATGAAAACATAACTAACATGAAAAGAAACCAAGAGGAGATGAAGAACGACATAGCTGCAATAAAGAACACATTGGAAGGCTTAAACGGTAGACTAGAAGAGGCTGAGGACCGCATCAGTGAATTAGAAGACAAGGAAGGAAAAAACACACAAACACAGCAGCAACTGGAAAGAAGACTTAAAAAGAAAGAGGAGAGCCTAAGGGAGCTTTGGGACAACACAAAATGAAACAATATTTGAATAAAAGGGATACCAGAAGGAGAGGAAGAGAAGCAAGGAATAGAAAACCTGTTTGAAGAAATAATGACAGTCCTGGTTCCTAAACCTTCCCAATTCATTCCTTGTTGGCCAGACATACAATAAATTAGAAGAAAAAAAAAAAAAAGGAAGGAGGCCTTTTGCACTACAACTCGAAGCATAGAAAAGAAGCTTAGGAATCCAGCCCGAATTGGCGAAGGAGAAGCGGCTGGTGAGACAGTTTGCAGCTGGGAAGGGCAGAGATCTCCTGGAAAAAGGTAAAACAAGGATCTGTGCAATAGAATCTGCTGGATCTCTAAACCCAGAAGGTAAGGGGAAAACTACACAGCGCCAAGCCGCGTCCCTGAGGACATGCAAAGTGTCTGACTGTGAGAAAAAGGGTCCATGGGACTGCGGGAGGTAGTAGATTTTAGACCTTGGAGTCTGATTTGGAATCTGAGCTCAAAGGCAGCCCTGAAGAGCTAACTGCCCAACCGCGAAGTGCCGGCAAGAGAGGAGATTGCAAAGACATGGTCCCTCTTCGCACCAGGGCCTGCGTCTTTCTCCACTGAACCTAGTTCGTAGGACCTTTCGGATACAGACACTTACCCGTGGCTGAGGTGCAGGAGAAGGGGAGGAGTGGTGGAACCTGGGGAGAGTGGGCAGAGGTGGAAGCGTGTCTGGGGCTGAGTCACATCGGATCCCCGGTCGCCATTTTCTCCTAAGAGATAACCCCTCCCTCCAGTCTCCAGGCAACCAATATAGCCACACCCGGATACCACTCTGATTAACACTATAGGATTTGAATACTCCCTGAGGCCATAGGTACCTTCCAAAAGAAAAACCTTTAGCATCTATTACGAAGTTACACTACCAGAGCTCTTCAGAGTGCTTCACTGTGCCTCACTGGCAAACTTACCGCGGGTGCTCCTCTGAGCCGCCACTGGGAGTAAGCGCCTATCCACCACAGGTACAGCATTAAAAGCTGAGTCTGCCCACCCCACAACTAGCGAACTCTGGGCAACACAGTCACACCTTTCCAGAATGCAGGCCCCCCGAGCCACATCACCCTGACAGACGGTTCCTTGGAGCAACTGTGAGTCCACACTGGGCAAGCGTAATTTCAATTTAGGGTGCAAGACATAAAAATTGGGATACTACCCTCCACGACTACTGACCTCTGGACTGCAGTTGTGCCTCTCAAACTCACAGGCCTACATCAAGAGAACCCAAATAGTTCAAGTAGGGAACTACACTAGATGACCAAGCCCAGGAAAACTGAGAGATTATACCAGTAGCACCATCACCAAAAGATCCTGGGTAGCAAAGCAATTGGAACTACAATTAAAACATTACAGGAAAACATGGGGAGACAGAAAGGAAATTCTCAAAGGAAGGAACAAGAAGAATCACCAGAAAGGGAGTTAGATGAACTTGAGGCTAGCAGCTTAACAGAGAAAGAATTCAGAGTATTCGTTATAAGGATGTTTAAACGGATGGATGACAAATACACACAACTCAATGAGAACTATAAGGAGGTGAATGAAAACATCACCAACATGAAAAGAAACCAAGAGGAGATGAAGAATGACATAGCTGCAATAAAGAACACAATGGAAGGCTTAAAGAGTAGAGTAGAAGAGGCTGAGGACCGCATCAGCGAATTAGAAGACAAGGTAGGAAAAAACACACAAATACAGCAGCAACCGGAAAGAAGACTTAAAAAGCAAGAGGAGAGCCTAAGGGAGCTTTGGGACGACAAAAAACGAAACAATATTCAAATAATAGGGATAAAAGAAGGAGAGGAAGAGAAGCAAGGACTAGAAAACCTGTTGGAAGAAATAATGACAGAAAATTTTCCTGATATCGGCAAGAAAAAAACTATCCAAGTCCAAAAAACGTACAGAGTCCCAAACAAGTTGAACCCCAAAAGACCGATATCAAGACACATCATAATTAAATTGACGAACACCAATGACAAAGCAAGAATCTTAAAGGCTGCAAGAGAGAGACAGAAAGTTACCTACAAGGGATCTCCTATCAGAATATCAACTGATTTCTCAACAGAAACACACCAGGCCAGAAAGGAATGGAATGAAATATTCAAAGTAATGCAAAACAAGGGACTGAATCCAAGAATACTATACCCAGCACGCTATCATTCAAAATTGAAGGTGGAATCAGAAGCTTCACAGACAAAAAAGGGCTAAGAGAGTTCATCACTACCAAGCCAGCAATGAAAGAAATGCTAAAAGGGCTGCTGTAAAAAGGAGATAGAGAAAGGCAAGAAGAAACATAAACACTAAGGAAAAATATGTCAACAAACAGGTACTTATCAATAATAACATTAAACGTAAATGGATTAAATGCACCAATCAAAAGACACAGGGTAGCTGAATGGATAAGAAAACAAGACCCATATATTTGCTGTCTACAAGAGACCCACCTTAGAGGAAAAGATTCACACAGACTGAGAGTGAAGGGATGGAAAAACATTTTTCAGGCAAAAGGAAATGAGAAAAAAGCTGGGGTTGCGATACTTATATCAGATAAAATAGACCTCAAAGTAAAGGCCATAATAAGAGATAAGGAAGGCCACTACATAATACTAAAGGGAGCAATCCAGCAAGAAGATATAACTCTGGTAAACGTATATGCACCCAATGCAGGAGCGCCCAAATACATAAAAAATCTGCTGGAAGATATCCAAGGAGAGATCGACATCAATACAATCATAGTAGGGGACTTTAATACACCACTGACATCAATGCATAAATCCTCTGGACAAAAAATCAGCAAAGAAACAGCAATTCTAAATGACACACTAGATCAGATGGACCTAATTGACATCTTCAGAGTATTTCACCCCAAAGCCATGGAATATACATTCTTCTCAAGTGCACATGGGACATTCTCAAAAATAGACCACATTTTGGGTAACAAGCAAAGTCTCCCCAAATTCAAAAAGATTGAAATCATATCAAGCATTTTCTCAGACCACAATGGCATAATATTAAAAATAAAATACAATAAAAACATTCCAAAAAATTCAAACACTTGGAAACTGAATAGCATGCTACTAAACAATGATTGGGTTATCAATGAGATCAAAGAAGAAATTAAAAACATCCTGGAAATGAATGACAATGAAAAAACAACATTGCAAATCCTATGGGACACAATGTAAGCAGTCCTGAGAGGAAAGTGTATAGCTCTACAGGCCTATCTCAAAAAACAAGAAAAAATGGTAATAGATCATCTAACCCAACAAGTCAAAAAATTAGAAAGGGAGCAACAAGAAAAGCCCACAGTGAGCAGACGAAAGGAAATAATAAAGATCAGAGCAGAAATGAATGACATAGAGACCAAAAAAACAATACATAAGATAAACAAAACCAAGAGCTGGTTCTTTGAAAGGATAAACAAGATTGATGAACCTCTAGCCAGGCTCACCAAGAAGCAAAGAGAGAGGACCCAAATAAACAAAATCAGAAATGAAAGAGGTGAAATAACAACAGACCCAACAGAAACACAAAGGATTGTCAAAAAATACTATGAACAACTCTATTCCAACAAACTAGACAACTTGGAGGAAATGGACACATTCCTAGAAAAACACAACCTTCCAAAACTTATTCAGGAAGAGACTAAAAATCTCAATAGGTTGATAACTATGGAAGAAACTGAAGCAGTCATCAAAAAATTCCAGCAAACAAAAGTCCAGGGCCAGACGGGTTCACAGGGGAGTTTTATAAAACATTCAAGGAAGAGCTAAAACCTATCCTCCTTAGACTATTCCAGAAAATTCAAGAAGAAGGAACACTTCCAAGCTCCTTCTATGAAGCCAGCATCACCCTAATACCAAAACCAGATAAAGATAACACAATGACAGAGAATTACAGGCCAATATCCCTCATGAACATAGATGCCAAAATCCTCAACAAAATTCTAGCAAATCAGCTCCAGCAGTACATCAGAAAGCTCATACACGATGACCAAGTAGGATTTATCCCTGGGATGCAAGGATGGTACAATATTCGCAAATCAATAAACGTCATACATCACATAAACAAATTGAGAGATAAAAACCATATAGTCATATCAATTGATGCAGAAAAAGCATTTGACAAAATCCAACACCCTTTCTTGATAAAAACTCTCAGCAAGCTGGGAATAGAAGGATCATACCTCAATATAATAAAAGCCATATATGACAAACCCACAGCCAACATCATACTCAATGGGCAAAACTAAAACTATTTCCCCTAAGAACAGGAACAAGACAGGGATGCCCACTCTCACCACTCCTGTTCAACATAGTGTTGGAAATACTAGCCATTGCGATAAGACACGAAGAAGAAATAAAAGGCATCCAAATTGGAAAAGAAGAAGTAAAACTGTCCTTATTTGCAGATGACATGATACTGTACATAGAAAACCCTAAAGACTCCATCAAAAAATTATTAGACTTAATAAATGAATTCGGCAGAGTAGCAGGATACAAAATAAATGCTAAGAAATCTATGGCATTTCTATACACCAATAATGAACTTACAGAAAAAGAGACTAAAAAAGCAATCCCATTTACCATCACACCAAAAAAATTAAGATACCTAGGAATAAACTTAACTAAGGAGGTAAAAGACCTATACGCGGAAAACTATAAAACACTGAAAAAAGAGATAGAGGAAGACATAAACAGATGGAAGAAAATACCATGTTCATGGATTGGTAGAATCAACATCATCAAAATGTCCATACCACCCAAAGCAATCTATAATTTCAATGCACTTCCCATTAAAATACCAACGGCATACTTCACAGACCTAGAACGAACTTTCCAAAAATTCATCTGGAATAAAAAAAGACCCCAAATAGCTACAGCAATCCTTAGAAAAGAAGGATAAAGTAGGAGGGATCTCAATACCAGATTTCAAGCTATATTACAAAGCCACTGTTCTCAAAACTGCCTGGTATTGGCACAAGAACAGACATATAGATCAATGGAATAGAATAGAGAACCCAGAAATTGATCCAAATTACTATGCTCAATTAATATTTGACAAAGGAGGCATGAACATACAATGGAGTCAAGACAGTCTCTTCAATAAATGGTGTTGGGAAAATTGGACAGATACATGCAAAAGAATGAAACTAGACCACCAACTTACACCATGCACAAAAATAAACTCAAAATGCATTAAGGACTTAAACATAAGACAGGAAACCATAAAAATACTAGAGGAATCTACAGGCAGAAAAATCTCTGACATATGCCAAAAGAAATTCTTCACTGATACTGCTCCAAGGGCAATGGAAGCTAAAGAGAAAATAAACAAATGGGACTACATCAAAATAAAAGGCTTTGCACAGCAAAGGAAACCATCAATAAAACAACAAGAAAGCCCACTGCATGGGAGAACATATTTGCCAATGATGTCAACGATAAGGGTTTAATCTCCCACATTTACAGGGAACTCATGCAGCTTAACAAAAAGAAGATAAACAACCCAATCAAAAAATGGGCAACTGATCTAAATAGACACTTTTCGAAAGAAGACAGAAGGAAGGCCAAGAGACATATGAAAACCTGCTCTAAATCACTAATCATCAGAGAGATGCAAATCAAAACAACAATGCGGTACCATCTCACGCCTGTCAGAATGGCCATTATCAACAAGTCACCAAATGACAAGTGCTGGCGAGGATGTGGAGAAAAAGGAACCCTCGTGCACTGCTGGTGGGAATGCAGACTGGTGAAGCCACTGTGGAGAACAGTATGGAGTTTCCTTAAAAAACTAAAAATAGAACTCCCATTTGACCCAGTGATCATACTTCTAGGAATATATCCTAAGAAACTGGAAACAACAATCATAAAGGATTTATGCACCCCTATGTTCATAGCAGCACAGTTCACCATAGCTAAGATTTGGAAACAGCCTAAGTGCCCATCAGCAGATGAGTGGATTAAAAAACTGTGGTACATCTACACAATGGAATGCTACACTGCAGTAAAAAAGAAGGAGCTCTTCCATCTGCAACAATATGGATGGAGATGGAGAACATTATGCTTAGTGAAATAAGCCAGGCAGAGAAAGATAAATATCACATGATCTGACTCATTTGTGGAATATAATGAACAACATAAACTGATGGGGGGAAAAATAGATCCAGAAACAGAGAAACATCAATCAGAATGTCAAACCTCAGGGAAGAAATTGTGAGATAACCAGAAACCCAAGAATGCACGTGAATGCCTTTCCAGCCATGCTAGCAATCATCAGATGTACGGTAATATTACCTGGGACAAGAGGGTAAGTATTTTGGACTCATGCTCCTGACCCTTCATGGGTAAGACCACTCATGTGGGCTGATCCCCTGACTAATGTAGTTACCAATAATACCAAACACCTTGGTCATCCAGGAGGTCCATGGGTGGGGCAAGTAAGTATAAATACACAGGGGTCTCCACCCAGCTTCCCTTTTGTATGACACAAAATCAAAACAATGCCACTTTGTGTGTAAAATTAAAGAGATGCTTCTGGCTTGTGTGGACACCAAAGAAAGGGTGTCACTACTATCACTACTTGCCCGCGGTAGAAGTGCAGAAAATGTAACTAAGACCTTGTCTATACAAAAAGAAATAGACAGCCAGTTTGAAAGGGTATTGCCATGGACTAGAGCAAAGAATATCTTTACATGATATTATTCTACACTGTCATTAAAATTTTTCCCAGATTTGGATCACTCCCATTACTTATAATAGTTCCTCACGCCCGTGGGGGGAGGGGGGGATATCATCTGTTTGGTGCTTGGAGACAAACGTAACACATCTCTAGATATTTTAGAATTACAACAGCATATTATACAATTACCCCAAACAAACTTACAAACTAATTCTTTGAATGTCTGGCAGCAATTTAAAAAGGACATGAAATGATTTAATCCCTTCCACTTTGTAGAGGGCCCCCTGGGAAGGCATCTGAGCATTCTAAATTGGCCCCTCTTGCCCTTTTGGCCAAGAGGGACCCTCTTCTCACAATCCAATTGTCCACAGCTGTTGCCTGAGCTTCTGTTCATGCCAAGGTTGAAACCTCGTGATGGCTGGTACCATGGATCTGTCTCTCGCCCAGTGGGGTGAGCTGGGCCTCCTTGGAGAAGAAACCTGGGTTCCACAAGATATGTGATCAGTGCTGGGACCCTGCCTGCAGGCGAGGGGATCCCAAGGCAGGTGCTGGGCGTGGAGGCCATGGGGGCATAGGCGACCAATGAGACAGAACTAAACCTCACATCACCCTGCTTGGCCCCGGAGGAAGGCTGGTTAGCCAGAGATGGGTAAGATTCCTAAGGTAGGAACAACCTAAGACAGGCACAGTCGCATAGGGACCATCAGGAGAGAACTTGGGGGTCAACAGAGGTGGGGCACAGACCTTCACCCCCCCAAGTTTGAAGGGGCCTGAACCCTCACCCCTGCTGAAGGAGATCTCCTGCCCCCATGGCTGCTCAGTTTCACATGCCCAGCTCACATCGGGACCCAGGTAACAGAGACTTGGCCGACAGCAGATGCCCTCTCACTGCAACAAGACTTGATGGAGATGTCTTGCATACATGATCCGGGGAACTGGGGTCTATGATATCTAAATCCAGCCTAGCACCAAGAATGCTCAGGGCCTACTCAAGAAGGCAAATAATCCTCTCCACTAATAATTACAGGGTAAAACAAGATGGTTGTTAGAGTATTAAATTTGACAGTAAAATAGTAGTCAAGTTTTCAGACTAATTTAAATTGGCCAATCAAAATAAGCAAATACTCTAGAAAAATCAATTGTACTGGACAAAAAAGCTGTTACTGTGTTAACTATAATTTTTATTGGTAGTTCATCTCATGGTAAAAGTGTGTAACATGTAATGAACCTAAAGTAGTCACATTTTAGTGCAAAAAAATAAAATTTAAAAGCTATCAAGATTACAGCATAAAATTTCCAAAAGCCTCCCAATATTTAAACCAAAAAAGGGGGGATAGTAGAAGAATATCATGTAAGGAAAAATATCCTGCAAATAAATTACATATAGAAAATTTTTACTTTAGAAAATTAACTTTCATTTGTAATGCTAACAGCAAGTCACCCAGGTAAAACATACATGGTGTCAAAACAAGCCAAAGGAAAATCGTTTGGGCGAAAAAATGAAAAAGGATCACAAGTCAAATTTATAGAAAATATTCCTTTATTAACTTTTGGTCGAGAATATGTTTGTATATTTTCAGAAAACAACTCCGAGACATGTGGATTCCTGCGACAGAGAGGAATTGACAGGAGTGCTCCAGCCATGAAGTCAGAAGAGAAACAGTCCAGAGATGGAAGACACTGACGATGCCTTGCCATACTAGCAGTCAGCAGATATGCGTCACTGCAGATTGCCCAGGACCAAACCAGAGAGGGTCGGACCTGCATTACCACCATTTGTCCACCATCCAGAACTGAAATATCATTGCTGTTATGAACACATAAACAACTGTTGGACATAGAAACCTGGACTCAAAAGAACTGTTGGCCCAGAAAGAAACTCACTATAGACTGATTCATTTGCCTCTCAGCATAACTATTATTGCTTGTCTCATTTTCGGTTCCTATAAGAGTATTCCTAGTATCACATGAGCTCACTCATCTAGGGGAAAAGATGAACATCATAGACTGAAGAACAAGAACAGCATTGATCAGACTGTCAGACCTCAGAGGGAAGGTAGGGGAGGGTGGGGACAAGGAAGATAGATCAACCAAAGGACTTGTGTGCTTGCGTATGAGCCTAACCAGTGATCACAGACAACAGGGGGAGGGGGGCATGAATGTGGGGGGGTTTGGGAAGGGAACGGGGGGGTTGATGACAAATATGTGATACCTTAATCAATAAAGTAATTAAAAAAAAAGAAATAATGACAAAAGACTTCCCTGATATTGGCAAGAAAAAAACTATGCAAGTCCAAAAAGTACATAGAGTCCCAAACAAGTTGAACCCTTAAA
Organism: Ia io; assembly: GCA_025583905.1. Taxonomy (NCBI): domain Eukaryota; kingdom Metazoa; phylum Chordata; class Mammalia; order Chiroptera; family Vespertilionidae; genus Ia; species Ia io. The sequence goes on along the minus strand of JAJQQW010000001.1, from coordinate 33,483,691 downwards.
GACCAACACCAAGACACATCATAGTTAAATTGGCAAACACCAACAACAAAGTAAGAATCTTAAAGGCTGCCAGAGAGAGACAGAAAGTTACTTATAAGGGATCTCCTATTAGAATATCAACTGATTTCTCAACAGAAACACTCCAGGCCAGAAGGGAATGGAATGAAATATACAAAGTGATGCAAAGCAAGGGACTGAATCCAAGAATACTATACCCAGCAGGCTATCGTTCAAAATTGATGGTGGAATCAGAAGCTTCACAGACAAAAAAGGGCTAAGAGAGTTCATCACTACCAAGCCAGCAATGAAAGAAATGCTAAAGGGGCTGCTGTAAAAAGGAGATAGAGAAAGGCAAGGAGAAACATAAACACTAAGGAAAAATATGTCAACAAACAGGTACTTGTCAATAATAACATTAAACGTAAATGGATTAAATGCGCCAATCAAAAGACATAGGGTAGCTGAATGGATAAGAAAACATGACCCATACATTTGCTGTCTACCAGAGACCCACTTCAGAGCAAAGGATTCACACAGACTGAGAGTGAAGGGATGGAAAAACATTTTTTAAGCAAATGAAAATGAGAAAAAAGCTGTGGTTGTGATACTTATATCTGATAAATTAGACCTCAAAGTAAAGGCCATAACAAGAGATAAGGAAGGCCACTACATAATACTAAAGGGAGCAATTCAACAAGAAGATATAACTCTGGTAAACATATATACACCCAATGCAGGAGCACCCAAATACATAAAAAATGTCCTGGAAGATATCAAAAGAGAGATCGACAACAATACAATCATAGTAGGAGACTTTAATACACCACTGACATCACTGGATAAATCCTATAGACAAAAAATCAGCAAAGAAACAGCAATTCTAAATGACGCACTACATCAAATGGACCTAATTGACATCTTCAGAGCATTTCACCTGAAAGCAACAGAATATACGTTCTTCTCAAGTGCACATGGGACATTTTCAAAAACAGACCACATATTGGGTCACAAGCAAAGTCTCCCCAAATTCAAAAAGATTGAAATCATATCAAGCATTTTCTCAGACCACAATGGCATAATATTAGAAATGAACTATAATAAAAACATTCCAAAAAATTCAAACACTTGTAAGCTGAATAGCATGCTATTAAACAATGATTGGGTGCTCAACAAGATCAAAGAATAAATTAAAAACATCCTAGAGACTAATGACAATAAAAACACAACAGGACAAATTCTATGGGACACAATGAAAGCAGTCCTAAGAAGGAAGTTTATAGCTCTACAGGCCTACCTCAAAAAACAAGAAAATGAAATTGGGTCTCAAAAGAACTGTTGGCCCAGAGAGAAACTCACTACAGACCGATTCATTTGCCAGTCACCATAACCATTATTTCTTGTCTCATTTTCGGTTCTTATAAGTGTATTTCTAATAGCACATTATCTCACTCATCTAGGGGAAATAATGAACAACATAGACTGATAAACAAGAACAGACCCAGAAACAAGGAGGCATGGATCAGACTGTCGGGCCTCAGAGGGAGGGTAGGGGTAAAGGGGAGAGATCAACCAAAGGACTTGTGTGCAAGCATATGAGCCTAACCACTGGTTAAGGACAACAGTGGGTGGGTGCATGTGTGGGGAAGGGTGCGGGATGGGAATGGGGGGATGAGGACAAATATGTGATACCTTAATCAATAAAGAAATTTAAAAAAAAAAAACAAGAAAAAAATGATAATAAATCATCTAACTCAACAACTCAAAGAATAGAAAGAGAACGACAAGAAAAGCCCTCAGTTAGCAGAAGGAAGGAAATAATAAAGATCAGAGCAAAAAGCAATACAAAAGATCAACAAAACCAAGAGCTGGTTCTTTGAAAGGATAAACAAGATTGACGAACCTCTAGCCAGGCTCACCAAGAAGCAAAGAGAGAGGACCCAAATAAACAAAATCAGAAATGAAAGAGGTGAAATAACAACAGACCCCACAGAAATAAAAAGGATTGTTAAAAAGTACTATGAACAACTCTATTCTAACAAAGTAGACAACCTGGAGGAAATGGACACATTCCTAGAAAAATACAACATTCCAAAACTCACTCAGGAAGAGTCTAAAAATCTCAAAAGGCTGATAAGTAAGGAAGTAATTGAAGCAGTTATCAAAAAACTTCCAGCAAACAAAAGCCTGGGGCAAGACGGCTTCACAGGGGAGTTTTATAAAACATTCAAGGAAGAACTAAAACCTATCCTCCTCAGACTATTCCAGAAAATTCAAGAAGAAGGAACACTTCCAAGCTTCTTCTATGAAGCCAGCATCACCCTAATACCAAAACCAGAGAAAGATAACACAATGAAAGAGAATTACAGGCCAATATCCCTCATGAACATAGATGCCAATATCCTCAAAAAAATTCTAGCAAATCGAATACAGCAGTACATCAGAAAGATCATACACCATGACCAAGTAGGATTTATCCCAGGGATGCAAGGATGGTACAATATTCACAAATCAATAAACGTGATACATCACATAAACAAATTGAGAGATAAAAACCACATAGCCATATCAATTGATGCAGAAAAAGCATTTGACAAAATCCAACACCCTTTCTTGATAAAAACTCTCAGCATGGTAGTAATAGAAAGATCATACCTGAACATAATAAAAGCCATATATGACAAACCCACAGCCAACATCATACTCAATGGACAAAAACTAAAACCATTTCTCCTAAGAACAGGAACAACACAGGGATGCTCACTCTCACCATGCTTGTTCAACATAGTGCTGGAAGTACTAGCCATTGCGATCAGACAAGAAGAAATAAAAGGCATCCAAATTGGAAAAGAAGAAGTAAAACTGTCCTTATTTGCAGATGACATGATACTGTACATAGAAAACCCTAAAGACTCCATCAAAAAATTATTAGACTTAATAAATGAATTCAGCAATGTAGCAGGATACAAAATTAATGCCAAGCAATCTATGGCATTTCTATAACCAATAATGAACTTACAGAAAGAGAGACTAAAAAAGCAATCCCATTTACCAACGTACCAAAAAAATTAAGATATTTAGGAATAAACTTAACTAAGGAGGTAAAAGACCTATACGTGGAAAACTACATGACACTGAAAAAAGAGATAGAGGAAGACATAAACAGATGGAAGAACATACCATGTTCATAGATTGGTAGAATCAACATCATCAAAATATCCATACTACCCAAAGCAATCTATAAATTCAATGCACTGCAAATTAAAATACCAATGACATATTTCACAGACCTAGAACAAACTTTCCAAAAATTTATCTGGAATAAAAAAAGACCCCGAATAGCTGCAGCAATCCTGAGAAAGAAGAACAAAGTAGGTGGCATCTCAATACCAGTTATCAAGCTGTATTACAAAGCCACTGTTCTTAAAACAGCCTGGTACTGGCACAAGAACAGACATATTGATCAATGGAATAGAATAGAGAACCCAGAAATTGACCCATATCACTATGCTCAATTAATATTTGACAAAGAGGCACGAACATACAATGGAGTGACGGAAGACTCTTCAACAAATGGTGTTGGGAAAATTGGACAGATACATGCAAAAAAAAAGAAGATAGATCACTAACTTACACCATACACAAAAATAAACTCAAAATGGATATAGGACTTAAACATAAGATTGGAAACCATGAAAATACTAGAGGAATCCACAGGCAGCAAAATCTCAGACATATGCCGAAAGAACTTCTTCACTGATACTACTCCTAGGGCAATGGAAGCTAAAGATAAAATAAACAAATGGGACTACATCAAAATAAAACTTTTGCACAGCAAAGGAAACCATCAATAAAACAACAAGAAACCCCACTGCATGGGAGAACATATTTGCAAATGATATCAATGATAAGGGTTTAATCTCCAACATATACAGAGAACTCATACAACTTAACAAAAAGAAGATAAACAACCCAATCAAAAAATGGGCAACTGATCTAAATAGACACTTTTCGAAAGAAGACAGAAGGCAGACCAAGAGACATATGAAAACCTGCTCGAAGTCACTAATCATCAGAGAAATGCAAATCAAAACAACAATGCGGTACCACCTCACACCTGTCAGAATGGCTATCATCAACAAATCAACAAACGACAAGTGTTGGCGAGGATGCGGAGAAAAAGGAACTCTTGTGCACTGCTGGCGGGAATGCAGACTGGTGCAGCCACTGTGGAGAACAGTATGGAGTTTCCTCAAAAAACTAAAAATGGAACTCCCATTTGACCCAGTGATCCCACTTCTAGGGATATATCCCAAGAAACTAGAAACACCAATCAGAAAGGATATATGCACCCCTATGTTCATATCAGCACAATTCACCATAGCTAAGATTTGGAAACACCCTAAGTGCCCATCAGCAGATGAGTGGATTAAAAAACTGTGGTACATCTACACAATGGAATGCTACACTGCAGTAAAAAAGAAGGAGTTCCTACCATTTGCAACAACATGGATAGAGATAGAGAGCATTATGCTAAGTGAAATAAACCAGGCAGAGAAAGATAAATTTCATATGATCTCACTCATTTGTGTAATATAATGAACGGCATAGATTGATGAACAAGAACAGATCCAAAGACTGAGAAACGTCTATCAGAACGTCATACCTCAGGGAAGGTAGGGGAGGGTGGGGTTAGGTGGAGAGATCAACCATGGGACTTGTGTGCATGCATATGAGCCTAACCAATGGACACAGACAACAAGCGGGTGGGGCATAAGTGGGGAGTGGGGGGTTATGGGGGAATAAGGACACATATATAAAAAATAAAAATTTTAAAAATTGTTTAAAAATAATAATAAAATAAAAATAAAATATTAAATTGAATCCATACTAGTGGTCACCATAACCTTAAGAGAAATTGTTTCATGTGACTAAGATTTTTGAATGAACCTCTCTGCAGCCTGAAAATTATTTTGGAAGGAAACAAAGAGAAGTTTCCTTCAAAAGTCATAAGGGTTGTAATTGAAAGTCAATATATTTGTCCTCTCGAACTAAAGTAATTTGTGTTTTTGCCTCCCTGACAAAGTCTATATAAAGTTACAAAAAGAAATTGACAGCCAGTTTCAAATTGAATTGCCATGGCCTAGAGCAAAGAATATCATTACATGATATTATTCTACAATCCTATCTAATAAAAGAGTAATATGCAAATTAACCACCACCCTGCTACATCCATAAGCCATGCCCACAAGCCACGCCCACCAGCCAATCAGGATCAAATATGCAAATAAACCCAACCAAGATGGCTACAGCCACAGAGAGCAGGAGGGAGGCTTGGGTTTCCCAGGCAATGGAGGAAGCCAAGCTTTCTGCCTGCCCTTGCTGGCCTAGGCCTCCACTCAAGGCTACAAAGTTTCAATTATAGAAGGTAAACAAATCCAAACAGAAATGGTTGCAGCCATGGAGCTGGAAAGAATGGGAGGCTAGGGTTTCCCCCGACAATGGAGGAAGCCAAGCTTTCTGCACACCCTGGCCTGCCCAGGCCTCCGCTTAAGGCTAAAAAGTTTCAATTATAGAAGATACATAAACCCGAACTGAAATGGCTGCTGCCATGGAGCAAGCAGAAGGCTTGGCTCCGCTACAGGCTACAAAGTTTCAATTGTAGAAGATAAATAAACCCCAGATACCAGGGCCTCCACTTGGGTCACCAGGGGCCGTGGCCAGCCTGCAAACCACTATAGGCCCCTTGCCCAGGCCACCTCACGCCCCAAAGGAACCCCCACCCTGATCCGGGACACCATCCAGGGCAAACCAGCTGGCTCCCACCCATGCACCAGGCCTCTATCCTCTCTAATAAAAGAGTAGTATGCAGATTGACCATCACTCCAACACACAAGATGGCTGCCCCCATGTGGTCAAAGATCCTGCCCCCATGTGGACACAAGATGGTCACCACAAGATGGCCAGCAGGAGAGGGCAGCTGAGAGGGACCAGTCTGGCAGAGGGGGGAAGTTGGGGGGGACCGGGAATGCAGGGAAGGGCAGATGGGGGGGACCCAGGCCTTCAATGGAGAGCAGTTGGGGGGGACCAGGCTGGCAGAGGAGGGAAGTTAGGGGTGACAGTGCCTGCAAGGAAGGGCAGTTGGGGGGGACCAGGCCTGCAGTGGAGAGCAGTTGGGGGGGACCAGGCTGGCAGAGTAGGGAAGATGGGGGTGACCAAGCCTGCAGGGGAGGGCAGTTAGGGGTGACCAGGCCTGCAGGGGCAGCAGTTAGGGCAAACAGGCTGGCAGGGAGCAGTTAGGCATCAATCAGGCTGGCAGGGGAGTGGTTAGGGGGTGATCAGGCTGGCAGGCAGAAGTGGTTAGGGGCAATCAGGAAGGTAGGCAGGTGAGCAGTTGGGAGCCAGCAGTCCTGGATTGTGAGAGGGCAGTCGGACATCCCTTGAGGGGTCCCAGATTGGAGAGGGTACAGGCTGGGCTGAGGGACACCCCCGTGTACAAATTTCGTGCACCGGGCCTCTAGTGTCATTATAATTTTAGATATTTTACAACAGCATATTGTACAATTATCCCATACAAACTTACAAACTAATTCTTTGAATGTTTGGCAGCAATTTTAAAAAGGACTTGAAAAGATTTAATCCCTTTCAGAAGGAATTAAGGCACTGGGAAGGCACTTGAGCATTCTATATTGGCCCCTCTTGCCTTTTTTGCCAAGAGGGACCCTCTTCTCACAATCCAATTGCCCTCAGCTGTTGCCTGAGTTTTCTGTTCATGCTGAGCTTGAAGACTCGTGGTGGCTGGTACCATTGATCTGTCTCTCACTCAGTCGTGTGAGTGGGGCCCTCCCTGGAGAAGAAACCTGAGTTCCCTGATATATGTGATCAGTGCTGCAGCCCCGCCAGCAGGCGAGGGGATCCCAAGGCAGGTGCTGGGCATGGAGGCCACGGGGGCATAGGCTACCAAGGAGACAGAACCGAACCTCACATCACCCTGCTTGGCCCCGGAGGATGGCTGGTTAGCCAGAGATGGGTAAGATTCCTCAGGGAAGGAACAACCTAAGACAGGCACAGTTGCATAGGGGCCATCAGGAGAGAACTTGGGGGTCAACAGAGGTGGGGCATACACCCTCACACCCCAAACCTTGCAGGGGCCTGAACCCTCACCCCTTCTCAGGGAGGTCTCCTGCCCCCATGGCTACTTTGCTTCCCATGCCCAGCTCAGATTGGGACACAGGTGACAGACAGAGACTTGGACCAGCTCAGATCGGGACCCAGGTAACAGACAGAGACTTGGCTGACCACAGCTGTCCTATATCTAAATCCAGCCTAGCACCAGGAATGCTCAGGGCCTACTCAAGAATGCAAATAATCCTTTCCACTAATATTTACAGGGTAAACTAAGAGTGTTGGTAGAGTATTAAATTTGACAGTAAAATAGTAATCAACTTTTCAGATTAATTTAAATAGGCTAATTGAAATAAGAGAATATTCAAGAAAATTTAATTGTACTGGACAAAAAGCTGTTCCTAAAGTGGTAACTAAAATTTCTATTGGTAGTTCATCTCATGGTAAAATTCCTGAACATGCAATTAACCTAAAGCAGTCATACTTTTGTGCAAAAAATTAAAGTTTAAAGTTATCAAGACTGCATTATAAAATTTACAAAAGCCTCCATTAATCAAAAAAGGGGGGATAGTAGGGTAATATCATGTAAGGAAAAATATCCTATAAGTAAATTACATCTAGAAAATTTTTACTTTACAAAATTAATTTTCATTTGTAATGTTAACAGCTAGACACCCATGAAAAACACACATGGTGTCTAAATAAGACAAAGGAAAATCGTTTGGGCAAAAATAAAAAGGATCCTAAATAAATTATATAGAAAAGAATGCTTTATTAACTTTTGGTCGAAAATATGTTTGTATATTTTCAGAAAACAACTCCAAGACCATGTGGATTCCTGCAACAGAGAGGAATTGACAGGTCTGCTCCAACCATGAAGACAAGAGGAGAAACAGTCCAGAGATGGAAGACACTGACGATGCCTTGCCATGCTAGCAGTAAGCAACTGTGCATCGCTGCAGGTTGCCTAGGACCAAACCAGAGAGGGTCCGACCTGCATTGCCACCATGTGCCCACCATCCAGATATCATTGCTGACATGTACACATAAGGAACTGTTTGACATTGAAACGAGGACTCAGAACTGTTGGACATTGAAATAGGGACTCAAACATTTTTTGTTATTATATGTTTATTTCTAGTCTGCAGAGGCAAGATTTTTTAAAGGAAAGAAATGGGGGGGGGAAATAGATACAGAGGCAAAGAAGCATTGAACAGACTGTCAAACTACAGTGGGAAGGCAGGAGAGGTTGGGGGGAGGGCTGTAAAAGATCAACCGAAGGACTTGTACGAATGCATATAAGCATAACCAATGGATACCAGACACTGTGGGGGTGGGGGGGAGCAGGTGAGGGCATGTACTGGAGGGTAGGGGAGGCCGGGGGGAGGTCAATGGGGGAAAAAAAGGAGACATATGTACTACTATTTGTAATACTTCAAACAATAAAAAAAAAAAGAGAGAGAGAAGCCTCCCTGCATGTTACTTTACTCAGATTTGGGAAGTTATTCCACTGAGTCTCTTGGTGTATTAAACAGTGTAACTCCTTTTCTCTAAAAGTGTTGCTTGGTTTTTCTTTGGTCTTCTGCAACAACGCAAAGCATAGGGAATATAGTAAAAATATTGTAATAACTTTGTGCAGTGAGAGATAGTTATTAGACTTATCGTGGTGATCACATCATATGGTATGTAAATGTAGAATCATCACTATGTTATACACCTAAAGCTAATATACTATTGTATATGAGCTATACTTTAATTTTTAAAAAGTGCCTTGACTTTTAAAGCTATTATCTGTTTAAGAGTTTTTAAAAATCTATTTAGAAACTCAAATAACTTTGTTCCCTTGGGGTACCTTTGTGTCCTCATTCCCTTAGGCAAAATATGTCTCCAGATACTTTGAAAACCAATAATTCAGTAGGTGGAAGTTCTCACAGAAGCAGAAAAGTAAAGCCTTAGTTATCTCAGAATTTGATCCTGCCACTAAATTAACTACCATTTATTTAGTGTTTATACAAGGCACTCTACTAGTAATTATTTCTATTTTCTAATTTAATTCTCACAATGAACCTCTTCAAAAGAAGTGACATTTTTGTTTTTGTTGTGGTTGTTATTCCCACTTATAGTTGGGCCAAATGAGGCTAAGAAAAGTTAAAAGTCTTGCTCAAGGTTTCATAACTGGTAAGTGGCAGAGCTAAAATTCTAACCTAGGCCTTCCTGGATACAACTATTAACCACTGCTAAGCAGCCTTTCTTTTTTTAAGTCTTTAAAACTTTTTATTGAAATATGTATACTCAGAAAACATAAGTATGCAGTTCTATTAGTAGTCACAAAATGAACATGTTTTTGTAACCAGTAGCCAGATTAAGAAATAGAACATTAACAGCACTCAGAAAGTTGCCCTCATGTTCTTTGGAAGTAGTTTAAAGTATTTTAAAAGAAAGTTACATACAAAGGCAAACGGACACTTTGCACAAAAAATAAATATTGGTTAACTGTATTTTATGCATAGCAGTGCATACACAGGGTAATGTGGCAGTTTAGGGTTAAGACTTGGATTGGAAGGCAGGCTAATTTTGTTGAGTTGGATTACCTTGTCACATTTGCATTAGAGAATGAGAGGGTGTTACTGGCTAATGGGTAATGCCTAGAAGCCCTCTGAAATCCTCAGAGGGTGATAATCAATAAAAGCAGGTGGCCTTTACCATCTCTGGACTTAATCCTCCATTGGTCCAAGCCAGCTCATTTGCTAAGAACAAAGTGGGAAGCTGGGAGAGTAGTTTGTTTCTGGCTTCTGGCACTGTTGTTCCCAGGGCCAAAGCCTGCCATGGGGCACACCATCAGAAACAGGAGCCTGGATGGAAAGTACCCAGCACTCTGGCTGCTGCAGGACTCTGATCTGCTTGAAATAAAAATTGTTGCAATGCCTCTCTAAGAACTAAATGATTGGTGTCAGCATACATAGCTATTTATTAATATAATGAAGATAGCTAGTTATTAATATAAGGAACAAAGCAAAAGGGAACTAAATAAACTTAATAAAGTGGGAAGTCAAAGCAAGTAGTAGGACAGCATTCCATCTAAGCTTACTGGTAAACAGACTCATTCACACATTCCATAAAACTTGGAACAGACAGGAAAATCTCCTCAGGGGTGCTAAAGGCCCTGTACAGAGGGAGGGGAAGAAACTCCTCTGCTGGGTACATGAGCAATAGAAACTAGATAATGTAATGGAACTTTGGGACATGCACAATGCAAGTCAGGGTGACAAAATAGAGGGGCAGGACCTGGCCTGGGAACAATTGGAAAGCTAATCAGATTGGATAGAGGGCATGAAACCCTAACATAATTGGCTGGGAAAAGGGCCCCATCCAGGCATGGGAAATGTTAGAAATTTGGTTTGGATAGTTTAAATGATGCTTTATTCTTTACCTGGACGAAGAAGATATATGGAAGATCAACAGGACTCTAGGTTCTTAACTCACAAAAAAAAATATTGCCATCACCTTTAAACTTCTCCACACCTGAGCCTTTGAAATTCTTTTCTCACAACAACACAAAAGAACTCATTTTCATTGGCAACATTGGTATTTGCCTTACAGGAACTCACTTCATACAATTTATTTGATCTTGCCTTTAAGTAACATTTACTCCTTGCTCAATGCCCTACACTAACACAAAACAAAACAACCCCTAAAACACCTGAACAAGTATCCTCAAAATACACTAGATCCAAATAAAGATTTGAGAAAATAGAAATTGAGTGAAGTAAGGGACTGAGAAAGTACAATACCATTTAGTCTTGCTGAATTTGGACATTTCTTATTGTAACTTCACTTATTCACTGTTGAAAAAAATGGGTATTAGCTTTTACATTGTTAATAATATGACTGGGAGAGGATCCAAGATGGCGGCATAGGTAAACACCTAAACTGCTGCCTCACACAACAATTTAAAAACTACAATTAAAAGACAAAACGTCTATCACCCAGAACCACGGGAAAGCTGGCTGAGTGGAAGTTCTACAACTAGAAGGAAAGAGAAAAGAGCATTCAGTGCACATGCACTGAAAAGCTGAGGTACGGAAGCGCGTGCGAACCGGGCTGGCGGCGGGCGTTGCTTTCTTCAACCCAAAGGGAGACAAGCTCCTGATTTCTCTGAAATCCAGTTTCTGGGGAGACGCGGGGGACCCAAACTCCTATGGGGAGAAGCTGGACTGTCTGCCATCAGGTCAGAAAGTGAGGGTGGCTTGCTTGCAGAGCTGCGCACAGGAATAATTGTTTGCTGTGCTGGGGCACGGGACACAGGGATGCGGTCGGAGGCGTGGGGATGGCTGGCTGACAGCCATCACTGTTTCCCACGCCCTAGCCTTCTGACGCCCTGAGTCCCCACCCCGCACAACCTAAAAATCCACTCAAGCTCCAAGCAGCGGCTTTTGCATATGAATGGCCTTCCCTATTGCAGCTTAACCTAGCAAACTTGCACCCCAGGTCAGACAGCTCCAAAACCTCCAAACCCCAAGCAAAGAGGAGAAAACTGTAGTTCTCGCCGTAGCTCCTGCAGGGTGGCTTCAGACAGTAGCTTACCTGCACCCCATTGGAGACCCAGAAGCCAGTGTACCTAGTGGTCAGTGTGAGAAACCAGATTTCAACTCCTCACATCCATAAGTGACACATTCAAGAGGCAGACTCAGTGAGGACCAAAGCCCCACTGAAACAAGTCCTGCACCATAAGTGTGTCTCCACAGTGCAGCAGTGCTTCCATTATAAAAACAGCGGGTCCTCACAGCCAATTGGCCAGGAGGTCAATTCCTCCCAGTGTACCAACAGCAATCAAGGCTTAACTACACCAAGACTCTGCACTCAGCCCACAAAGGGGTGTACCAAGAGCGTCCACCTCAGGTGATTGGGGAGGCTGAGCTACTGGCCCCTAAGGGTCACCTACCACACAAAGCCACTCCATCAACAAAGGGAAGCGGCCAAAATGCGGAGACACAGAAATATATAACGAATGAAAGAAATGGAGGAAAGCAAACTACTGGACAACAAAGAGTTCAAAACCACATTTATAAGGTTACTCAAGAATCTTCTAAAAACCACTGAGAAACTTGATGAAACCTCCAAGGAGCTTAGTAAGACCTTCAAGGACCTTAATGAGAATGCCAAAAAAATGGAAAAGGACCAGTCAGAAATTAAGCATACACTGTCTGAAATAAAGAATATATAGAAACTCAACTGTAGATCAACATACCCCAAGAATCAAACCAAAGATCTGAAATATGAGGAAACAAAAAAACACCCAACTAGAAAAACAAAAAGAAAAAAGAATCCAGAGTGGATAGAGAGTCAGCCTGCAGACCAAAGGGTACAAGGTTCAATTCTGGTAAAGAGCAGAGACCCTGCCATCTTTAAGAACAGAACTGCTAGAGACTAGAATCCTAACCTTACCACCACCCAGTCTGGTCTCAGAAGCAAACCTGGTCACTACAGCCGCTCTGGTAGAAGACCTGCCACCCCAGCTGCAGATGCGCGAACCCTGAGACCTCCACCTCCAAAAGTGCGCCACTGAAAGCAGTAAGTACAACCTCCCCCTCCCCAGCGCCGGAACTCAGGATTCCCTGTGGCCACAGCCCATAGGCACCCAGGCACTCCACTACCCAGGCAGTGCTTGGGAACCACTGAGAGCCCCCGAGGGGGTGATTCTGCACAGTCAAGGGTGCGCGGCCCTGCAGTAGAATCTCTGAACTGCCCCTTCCTAAATAACTGCCCACGGACACCCCTGCGGTGCAACTTCAGGGCCAGGGTGTGTCAGAGCTTTGCGCTGGTGGGCGCGCCACCGGTTTGCACACAATCAAGGGCAGGCAAACTCACGGCCACAGCAAGGAAGGCGCCCTGAGCCCATATATCCACAGGGTCCTCTGGGGAGCTGCTTTGAGCCCCTGCTGGGTGTGATTCTGTACAGCCAAGGACGCTCTGCCCCACAGCAGAAACTCTGAATTCCTTTCTCCTGAATAACTTCCCACATACACCCTAGCTGTTTAACTTCAGTGCCAGAGTCTCTCAAATTGCATCAGAGCTGTGCGCGGGTGGGCACGCCACCAGTTCGCGCACACTCCAGAGCGGGCAAACTCACAGCCACAGTAAGGGAAGGTGCCCTGAGCCCATATATCCACAGGGTCCTCTGGGGAGCTGTTTTGAGCCCCTGCAGGGTGTGATTCTGTACAGCCAAGGATGCACTGCCCCACAGCCGAAACTCTGAACTCCTTTCTCCTGAATAACTTCCCACATACACCCTAGCTGTTTAACGTCAGTGCCATAGTCTCTCAAAGTGCGTCATAGCTGTGCCCCTGCAAACACACCTCCACAGAAGCGAATTTACAACAGGCAGGCACCCTGAGCCTATCTACACACAGGGTGCTAGTGGGAGCCACTGGGAGCTCTCCCAACAGACGGTTCCTGGGTGCCACTGGACACGCACGATTTCAACTAAGGGGGCAAGACAGCAAAAAATGGGACACTCCATAGCTGCTGACTTTTAGACACCACAGTTGTGCCTCTCAAACTCACAGGCCTACATCAAGAGAACCCAAGTAGCTCAAGTAGGGAGCTACACTAGATTACGAAGCCCAGGAGAACTGAGAGATTACACCAGTAGCACCATCCCCAAAAGAACCTGGGTAGAAAAGCAAGCGGATCTACAATTAAAAAATTACAGGAAAACGTGGGGAGACAGGAAATTCCCAAAGGGAGGAAAAAGAGGAATCACCAGAAAGGGAGTTAAATGAACTTGAAGCTAGCAGCTTAACAGAGAAAGAATTCAGAGTATTTGTTATAAGGATGTTTAAATGGATGGATGACAAATACACACAACTCAATGAGAATTATAAGGAGCTGAATGAAAATGTCACCAACATGAAAAGAAACCAAGAGGAGATGAAGAACGACATAGCTGCAATAAAGAACACAATGGAAGGCTTAAAGAGTAGAGTAGAAGAGGCTGAGGACCGCATCAGCGAATTAGAAGACAAGGTAGGAAAAAACACACAAACACAGCAGCAACTGGAAAGAAGACTTAAAAAGCAAGAGGAGAGCCTAAGGGAGCTTCGGGACAACACAAAACGAAACAACCTTCGAATAATAGGGATAAAAGACGGAGAAGAAGAGAAGCAAGGAATAGAAAACCTGTTAGAAGAAATAATGACAGGTAACTTCCCTGATATTGGCAAGAAAAAAACTATCCAAGTCCAAGAAGTACACAGAGTCCCAAACAAGTTGAACCCCAAAAGACCGACACCAAGACACATCATAATTAAATTGACGAACACCAATGACAAAGCAAGAATCTTAAAGGCTGCAAGAGAGAGACAGAAAGTTACCTACAAGGGACCTCCTATCAGAATATCAACTGATTTCTCAACAGAAACACACCAGGCCAGAAAGGAATGGAATGAAATATTCAAAGTGATGCAAAGCATGGGACTGAATCCAAGAATACTATACCCAGCAAGGCTATCATTCAAAATTGAAGGTGGAATCAGAAGCTTCACAGACAAAAAAGGGCTAAGAGAGTTCATCACTACCAAACCAGCAATGCAAGAAATGCTAAAGGGACTGCTGTAAAAAGAAGAAAGAGAAAGGCAAGAAGAAACACAAACACTAAGGAAAAATATGTCAAAAAACAGGCACTTATCAATAATAACAGTAAACGTAAATGGATTAAATGCACCAATCAAAAGGCATAGGGTAGCTGAATGGATAAGAAAACATGACCCATATATTTGCTGTCTACAAGAGACCCACCTTAGAGCAAAAGACACACACAGACTGAGAGTGAAGGGATGGAAAAACATTTTTCAGGCAAATGAAAATGAGAAAAAAGCTGGGGTTGCCATACTTATATCAGATAAAATAGACCTCAAAGTAAAGGCTTTAATTAGAGATAAGGAAGGCCACTACAAAATACTAAAGGGAGAAATCCAGCAAGAAGATATAACTTTGGTAAACGTATATGCACCCAATGCAGGAGCGCCCAAATACATAAAAAAACTGCTGGAAGATATCAAGGGAGAGATCGACATCAATACAATCATAGTAGGGGACTTCAATACACCACTGACACCAATGGATAAATCCTCTGGACAAAAAATCAGCAAAGAAACAGCAATTCTAAATGACACATTAGATCAGATGGACCTAATTGACATCTTCAGAGTATTTCACCCCAAAGCCATGGAATATACGTTCTTCTCAAGTTCACATGGGACATTCTCAAAAATAGACCACATTTTGGGTAACAAGCAAAGTCTCCCCAAATTCAAAAAGATTGAAATCATATCAAGCATTTTCTCAGACCACGATGGCATAATATTAGAAATAAACTACAATAAAAACATTCCAAAAAATTCAAACACTTGGAAACTGAATAGCATGCTACTAAACAATGATTGGGTTATCAATGAGATCAAAGAAAAAATTAAAAACATCCTGGAGACTAATGACAATAAAAACACAACATTGCAAATCTTATGGGACACAATGAAAGCAGTCCTGAGAGGGGAATGTATAGCTCAACAGGCGTACCTCAACAAACAAGAAAAAATGGTAATAGATCATCAAACTCAACAAGTCAAAAAATTAGAAAGGGAGCAACAAGAAAAGCCCACAGTGAGCAGAAGAAAGGAAATAATAAAGATCAGAGCAGAAATGAATGACATAGAGACCAAAAATACAATACACAAGATCAATGAAACCAAGAGCTGGTTCTTTGAAAGGATAAACAAGATTGATGAACTTCTAGCCAGGCTCACCAAGAAGCAAAGAGAGAGGACCCAAATAAACAAAATCAGAAATGAAAGAGGTGAAATAACAACAGACCCCACAGAAATACAAAGGATTGTCACAAAATACTATGAACAACTCTACTCCAACAAACTAGACAACCTGGAGGAAATGGATACATTCCTAGAAAAACACAACCTTCCAAAACTTACTCAGGAAGAGACTAAAAATCTCAATAGGCTGATAACTATGGAAGAAATTGAAGCAGTTATCAAAAAGCTTCCAGCAAACAAAAGCCCGGGGCCAGACGGCTACACAGGGGAGTTTTATAAAACATTCAAGGAAGAGCTAAAACCTATCCTCCTCAGAATATTCCAGAAAATTCAAGAAGAAGGAACACTTCCAAGCTCCTTCTATGAAGCCAGCATCACCCTAATACCAAAAACAGATAAAGATAACACAATAACAGAGAATTACAGGCCAATATCCCTCATGAACATAGATGCCAAAATCCTCAACAAAATTCTAGCAAATCGAATCCAGCAATACATCAGAAAGATCATACACCACGACCAAGTAGGATTTATCCCTGGGATCCAAGGATGGTATAATATTCGCAAATCAATAAACGTGATACATCACTTAAACAATTTGAGACATAAAAACCATATAGTCATATCAATTGATGCAGAAAGAGCATTTGACAAAATCCAACACCCTTTCTTGATAAAAACTCTCAGCAAGCTGGGAATAGAAGGATCATACCTCAATATAATAAAAGCCATATATGACAAACCCACAGCCAACATCATACTCAATGGTCAAAAACTAAAACCATTTCCCCTAAGAACAGGAACAAGACAGGGATGCCCACTCTCACCACTCCTGTTCAACATAGTGTTGGAAATACTAGCCATTGCGATAAGACACGAAGAAGAAATAAAAGGCATCCAAATTGGAAAAGAAGAAGTAAAACTGTCCTTATTTGCAGATGACATGATACTGTACTTAGAAAACCCTAAAGACTCCATCAAAAAATTACTAGACTTAATAAATGAATTCGGCAGAGTAGCAGGATACAAAATAAATGCTAAGAAATCTATGGCATTTCTATATACCTATAATGAACTTACAGAAAGAGATACTAAAAAAGCAATCCCATCTACCATCACACCAAAAAAATTAAGATAACTAGGAATAAACTTAACTAAGGAGGTAAAAGACCTATACGCAGAAAACTACAAAACACGGAAAAGAGATAGAGGAAGACATAAACAGATGGAAGAACATACCATGTTCATGGATTGGTAGAATCAACATCATCAAAATGTCCATACCACCCAAAGCAATCTATAATTTCAATGCACTTCCCATTAAAATACCAACGGCATACTTCACAAACCTAGAATGAACTTTCCAAAAATTCATCTGGAATAAAAAAAGACCCCGAATAGCCACAGCAATACTGAGAAAGAAGAACAAAGTAGGTGGGATCTACATACCAGATTTCAAGCTGTATTATAAAGCCACTGTTCTCAAAACAGCCTGGTATTGGCACAAGAACAGACATATAAATCAATGGAACAGAATAGAGAATCCAGATATTGACCCAAACCACTATGCTCTATTAATATTTGACAAAGGAGGCATGAACATACAATGGAATAAAGACAGTCTCTTCAATAAATGGTGTTGGGAAAATTGGACAGATACATGCAGAAAAATGAAACTAGACCACCAACTTACACCATACACAAAAATCAACTCAAAATGGATCAAGGACTTAAACATAAGACAGGAAACCATAAAAATACTAGAGGAATCTACAGGCAGAAAAATCTCTGACATATGCCAAAAGAACTTCTTCGCTGATACTGCTCCAAGGGCAATGGAAGCTAAAGAGAAAATAAACAAATGGGACTACATCAAAATAAAAAGCTTTTGCACAGCAACGGAAACCATCAATAAAACAAGAAAACCCACTACATGGGAGAACATATTTGCCAATGATGTCAACGATAAGCGTTTAATCTCCCACATTTACAGGGAACTCATGCAGCTTAACAAAAAGAAGATAAACAACCCAATCAAAAAATGGGCAACTGAACTAAATAGACACTTTTCGAAAGAAGACAGAAGGAAGGCCAAGAGACATATGAAAACCTGCTCTAAATCACTAATCATTAGAGAGATGCAAATCAAAACAACAATGCGGTACCATCTCACACCTGTCAGAATGGCCATTATCAACAAGTCAACAAATGACAAGTGCTGGCAAGGATGTGGAGAAAAAGGAACCCTCGTGCACTGCTGGTGGGAATGCAGACTCGTGCAGCCACTGTGGAGAACAGTATGGAGTTTCCTTAAAACACTAAAAATAGAACTCCCATTTGACCCAGTGATCCCACTTCTAGGAATATATCCCAAGAAACTGGAAACATCAATCAGAAAGGATTTATGCACCCCTATGTTCATAGCAGCACAGTTCACCATAGCTAAGATTTGGAAACAGCCTAAGTGCCCATCAGCAGATGAGTGGATTAAAAAACTGTGGTACATCTACACAATGGAATACTACGTGCAGTAAAATAGAAGGAGCGCTTACCATTTGCAACAATATGGATGGAGATGGAGAATATTATGTTTAGTGAAATAAGCCAGGCAGAGAAAGATAAATATCACATGATCTCACTCATTTGTGGAATATAATGAACAACATAAACTGATGGGGGGGAAAATAGATCCAGAAACAGAGAAACATCAATCAGAATGTCAAACCTCAGGGAAGAAATTGTGAAGTAACCAGAAACCCAAGAATGCACGAGAATGCCTTTCCAGCCATGCTAGCAATCATCAGATGTACGGTAATTTTACCTGGGACAAGAGGGTAAGTATTTTGGTCTTATGCGCCTGACCCTTCATGGGTAAGACCCCTTACATGGGCTGATCCCCTGACTAATGTAGATACCAATAATACCAAACACCCTGGACATCCAGGAGGTCCATGGGTGGGGCAAGAAAGTATAAAGGGGTCTCCACCCATCTTCCCTTTTGTATGACACGAAATCAAAACAATGCCCCTTTGTGTATACAATTAAAGAGAGGTTTCTGGCTTGTGTGGACACCAAAGAAAGGGTGTCACTACTATCACTACGTGCCCCCGGTAGAGGTGCAGAAAATGTAACTAAGACCTTGTCTATATAAAAAGAAATAGACAGCCAGTTTGAAAGGGAATTCCCATGGACTAGAACAAAGAATATCCTTGCATGATATTATTCTACACTATCATTAAAATTTTTCCCAGATTTGGATCACCCCCAGTACTTGTAATAGTTCCTCGCACCCTTGGGCATAAAAAAAAAAAAAGTCATCTGTTTGGTGCTTGGAGACAAACTTAACACATCTCTTGATACTTTAGAATTACTACAGCATAATATACAATTATCCCAAGCAAATGTACAAACTAATTCTTTGAATGTCTGGCAGCAATTTAAAAAGGACATGTAAGGATTTAATCCTTTTGATTGTGTAGAGGGCCTCCTGGGAAGGCACCTGAGCATTCTATATTGGTCCCTCTTACCCTTTAGGCCAAGAGAGACCCTCTTCTCACAATTCAATTGCTCACAGCTGTTGCATGAGCTCTCTGTTCACATCGAGGTTGAAGTCTCGTGATGAGTGGTGCCATGGATCTGTCTCTCACCCATGGATCTGTCTCTCACCCAGAAACTCGGGTTCCAAAAGATATGTGATCAGTGCTGGGGCCCCACCAGCAGGAGAGGGGATCTCATGGCAGGTGCTGGGCATGGAGGCCAAGGGGGCATAGACTACCAAGGAGACAAAACTGAACCTCACGTCACCCTGCTTGGCCCCGGAGGAAGGCTGGTTAGCCAGAGACGGGTAAGATTCCTCAAGGAAGGAACAACCTAAGACAGGCACAGTAGCAGAGGGGCCATCAGGAGAGAATTTGGGGATCAACAGAGGTGGGGCACAGACCCTCACCCCTCAACATTGAATTGGCCTGAATCATAGCCCCTTCTGAGGGAGGTCTCCTGCCCCCATGGCTGCTTCGTGCTTCCCATGCCCAGCTCAGATCAGGACCCAGGTGACTGACAGAGACTTGGCCGACAGAAGCTGCCCTCTCACTCCAACAAGAAGTGTTTGGAAACACAACAAGCTAGAAGTGAATGGAAGGAGGTATACAAAGTGTTGCAAAGCAAAGGACTGAATCCAAGAATACTATATCCAGCAAGACTATCAATCAAAATTGAAGGGGAAATCAGGAGCTGCGCAGACAAAAAAAGACTCAGGGAGTTTATCACCACCAAACCAGCAATGCAAGAATTGCTAAAGGGAATACTGTAAAAAGAAGAAATAAACAGGTAAGAAGGAATACAGACACAAAAATAGATATGACTACAAACAAATACCTTTCAGTAATAACTTTAAATGTAAACGGACTAAATGCTCCAATCAAAAGACATCGAGTGGCTGAATGGATAAAAAAACATGACCCATATATATGCTGTCTACAAGAGACCCACCTCAGAACAAGAGACTCACACAGATTGAAAGTGAAGGGATGGAAAAATATCTTCCAGGCAAATGGAAATGAAAAAAAAGCTGGGGTAGCAATACTTATATCTGACAAATTAGACCTCAAAGTAAATGCCATAACAAGAGATAAGGAAGGCCACTTCATAATACTAAAGGGAGAAATCCAACAAGAAGAAATAATTCTGGTAAACATATACGCTCCCAATATAGGAGCACCCAAATACATAAAAAAACTCCTGGATGATATCAAGGGAGAGATTAATAGCAATACAATCATAGTAGGAGACTTTAATACCTCACTATCACCATTGGACAAATCCTCTAAACAAAAAATCAGCAAAGAAACAGCAATCCTAAATGACTCACTAGACCAGATGGAATTAATTGACATCTTCAGAACATTTCACCCCAGAGCCACAGAATATACATTCTTCTCAAGTGCACATGGGTCATTTTCAAAGATAGACCATATGCTGGGTCACAGGCAAAGTCTCTTCAAATTCAAGAAGATAGAAATTATATTAAGCATCTTCTCAGATCACAGTGCCATAAAACTGGAAATCAACTACAATAAATACAATCCAAAGAAATCAAACACATGGAGACTAAACAGCATGCTATTAAACAAGGACTGGGTCACCAGAGAGATCAAGGAAGAAATAAAAAACATCATGGCAACAAATGACAATGAAAACACAACAATCCAAAATCTATGGGACACAGAGAAAGCAGTCTTGAGAGGGAAGTTCATAGCTCTACAAGCCTATTGCAAAAAACAAGAAACAATGGTAATAAATTACCTAACCCTACAACTCAAAGAGCTAGAAAAAGAGCAGCAAGAAAAGCCCAGTGTAACCAGAAGGAAGGAAATAACAAAGATGAGAGCGGAGATAAATGACATAGAGACCAAAGAAACAATACAAAAGATCAACAAAACCAAGAGCTGGTTCTTTGAAAAGATAAACAAGATTGATGGACCTCTAGCCAGGCTCACGAAGAAGCAAAGAGAGAGGACCCAAATAAACAAAATCAGAAATGAAAGAGGTGAAATAACAACAGACCCTGCTGAGATACAAAGGATTGTTACGAAATACTACGAACAGCTCTATTCCAACAAACTGGACAACCTGGAGGAAATGGACATATTCCTAGAAAAATACAACCTTCCAAAAATCAATCAAGAAGAATCTCAACAGCTCAATAGGCCAATAACTATGGACGAAATTGAAGAAATCATCAAAAAGCTTCCGGCAAACAAAAGCCCGGGGCCTGATGGCTTCACAGGAGAGTTTTACCAAACATTCAAGGAAGAACTAAAACCTATCCTCCTCAGACTATTCCAAAAAATTCAAGAGGAAGGAACACTTCCAAGCTCCTTCTATGAAGCCAGCATCACCCTAATACCAAAACCAGATAAAGACAACACAATGAAAGAGAATTACAGACCAATATCCCTCATGAACATAGATGCCAAAATCCTCAACAAAATTCTAGCAAATCGGCTCCAGCAGTACATCAGAAAGATCATACACCATGACCAAGTAGGATTTATCCCAGGAATGCAAGGATGGTACAATATCCGCAAATCAATAAACGTGATACATCACATAAACAAATTGAGAGATAAAAATCACATAGTCATATCAATTGATGCAGAAAAAGCATTTGACAAAATCCAACACCCTTTCTTGATAAAAACTCTCAACAAGGTGGGAATAGAAGGCTCATACCTCAACATAATAAAAGCTATATATGATAAACCCACAGCAAACATCATACTCAATGGACAAAAGCTAAAAACATTTCCCCTAAGAACAGGAACAAGACAGGGATGCCCACTCTCACCACTCCTGTTTGACATAGTACTGGAAGTATTAGCTATTGCAATTAGACAAGAAGAAGAAATAAAAGGCATCCAAATTGGAAAACAACAAGTAAAGCTGTCTTTATTTGCAGAAGAAATGATATTGTACATAAAAAATCCGAAAGACTCCGTCAAAAAACTAATAGACTTAATAAATGAATTCGGCAATGTAGCAGGATACAAAATTAACGCCAAGAAATCTATGGAATTTCTATACACCAATAGTGAACTTACAGACAGAGAGACTAAAAAGGCAATCCCATTTACCATCGCACCAAAAAAATTAAGATACCTAGGAATAAACTTAACTAAGGAGGTAAAAGACCTATACACGGAAAACTACAGGACACTGAAAAAAGAGATAGAGGAAGACGTAAACAGATGGAAGAACATACCATGTTCATGGATTGGTAGAATCAACATCATTAAAATGTCCATACTACCCAAAGCAATCTATAGATTCAATGCACTCCCCATTAAAATACCAATAGCATATTTCACAGACCTTGAAAGAACTCTCCAAAAATTCATCTGGAATAAAAAAAGACCCCGAATAGCCACAGCAATCCTGAGAAAGAAGAATAAAGTATGAGGGATCTCAATACCAGATTTCAAGCTGTATTACAAAGCCACTATTCTCAAAACAGCCTGGTACTGGCACAAGAACAGACATATAGATGAATGGAACAGAATAGAGAATCCAGATATTGACCCAAACCACTATGCTCAATTAATATTTGACAAAGGAGGCATGAACATACAATGGAATAAAGACAGTCTCTTCAATAAATGGTGTTGGGAAAATTGGACAGATACACACACAAAAATGAAACTAGACCACCAACTTACGCCATACACAAAAATAAACTCAAAATGGATACAGGACTTAAACATAAGACAGGAAACCATAAAAATACTAGAGGAATCCACAGGCAGCAAAATCTCAGACATATGCCAAAAGAACTTCTTCACCGATACTGCCCCTAGGGCAATGGAAGCTAAAGAGAAAATAAACAAATGGGACTACATCAAAATAAAAAGCTTTTTTACAGCAAAAGAAACTATCAACAAAACAACAAGAAAGCCCACTGCATGGGAGAACATATTTGCAAATGGCATCACTGATAAAGGTTTAATCTCCAACATCTACAGGCAGCTTATACAACTTAATAAAAGGAAGATAAATGATCCAATAAAAAAATGGGCAACGGACCTAAATAGAATCTTTTCCAAAGAAGACAGAAGGAAGGCCAAGAGACACATGAAAACATGCTCAAGGTCACTAATTATCCGAGGGATGCAAATCAAAACAACAATGCGCTATCATCTCACACCTGTGAGAATGGCTATCATCAACAAATCAACAAACGACAAGTGTTGGCGAGGATGCGGAGAAAAAGGAACCCTCTTGCACTGCTGGTGGGAATGCAGACTGGTGCAGCCACTGTGGAGAACAGTATGGAGTTTCCTCAAAAAACTGGAAATGGAACTCCCATTTGACCCAGTAATCCCACTCCTAGGAATATATCCTAAGAAACTGGGAACACCAATAAGAAAGGAAATATGCACCCCTATGTTCATAGCAGCACAATTTACAATAGCTAAGATCTGGAAACAGCCTAGGTGCCCATCAGCAGATGACTGGATCAGAAAACTATGGTACATCTACACAATGGAATACTATGCTGCCATAAAAAAGAAGGAATTCTTACCATTTGCAGCAACCTGGATGGAATTGGAGAACATTATGTTAAGTGAAATAAGCCAGTCAATGAAAGAAAAATACCACATGATCTCACTCATTTATGGATAATAAAGAACATTAAAACTTGAACAAAAAGATAGATACAGAGGCAGTAAAGCATCAAACAGTCTGTCAAATTACAGCAGGAAGGTTAGGGAGAGGTGGGGAAGATAAGAGATCAATCAAAGGACTTGTATGCATGCATATAAGCATAACCAATGGACACAAAACTCTGGGGGGTGAGGGCATATATGGGAGTGGAGGGGGGCAATGGTAAGATATGTACACATATAATACCTTAATAAAAAAATTGGAAAAGAAAAAAAAAAAAGCTTTCAGTAAAAAAAAAAAAAAAAAAAAAGAAGTGTTTGGAAGAACAAGAACAGCATTGATCAGACTGTCAGACCTCAGAGGGAAGGTAGGGGAGGGTGGGGACAAGAGAGATAGATTAACCAAAGGACTTGTGTGCTTGCATATGAGCCTAACCAGTGATCACGGACAACAGGGGGAGGGGGGCATGCATGTGGGAGGGTTTGTGAAGGGAACGGGGGGGGGGTTGATGACAAATATGTGATACCTTAATCAATAAAGTAATTAAAAAAAAAAAGAAGTGTTTGAATTGTCTTGTACCCATGGTGTGGGGAAGTGGGTTTACGATATCTAAATCCAGCCTACCACCAGGTATGCTCAGGACCTACTCAAGAAGGCAAATAATCCCTTCCACCAATATTTACAGGGTAAAATAAGATTGTTGTTAGAGTAATAAATTTGATAGTAAAACAGTAGTCAAGTTTTCAGGCAAATTTAAATTGGCTAGTTGAAACAAGCGAATATTCTAGAAAAATTAATTGTAGTGGACAAAAAGGTGTTCCTAAAGTGTTAACTAAAATTTTTATTGGTACTTCATCTCATGATAAAATTGTGCACCATGTAATGAACCTAAAACAGTAATATTATACTGCAAAAAATTAAAATTTAAAAGCCATCAAGACTACATTATAAAATTTTCAAAAGCCTCCTAACATTTAAATCAAAAAAGGAGGGGATAGTAGAGGAATATCATGTAAGGAAAAATATCCTGTAAGTAAATTACATCTAGAAAATTAATACTTTAGAAAATTAATTGTAAGGCTAAAAGCAAGACACCCATGAAAAACACACAAGGTGACAAAACAAGCCAGAGGAAAATCATTTGGGCAAAAAATGAAAAAGGATCCCCAGTCAAATTTATAGAAAATATTCCTTTATTAACATTTGGTCGAGAATATGTTTGTATATTTTCAGAAAACAACTCTGAGACCATGTGGATTCTAGCAACAGAGAGGAATCGACAGGACTACTCCAGCCATGAAGACAGAAGAGAAGCAGTCCAGAGACGGAAGACGCTGATGTGGCCTTCCCATACTAGCAGTTAACAGCTGTGCATCACTGCAGGTTGCCCAGGACCAAACCAGACAGAGTCGGACCTGCATTACCACCATTTGTCCACCATCCAGAACTGAAATGTCATTGCTGACATGTACACATAAGGAACTGTTGGACATTGAAATTGGGTCTCAAAAGAACTGTTGACCCAGAAAGAAACTCACTACACACTGATTCATTTGCCTGTCACCATAACCATTATTGCTTGTCTCATTTTCGGTTCTTATAAGTGTATTTCTAATAGCACATGATCTCACTCATCTAGGGGAAATAATGAACAACATAGACTGATGAACAAGAACAGACCCAGAAACAAGGAGGCATGGATCAGACTGTCGGGCCTCAGGGGGAGGGTAGGGAAGGGTGGGGGCAAAGGGGAGAGATCAACCAAAGGACTTGTGTTCAAGCATATGAGCCTAACCAGCGGTTAAGGCAACAGGGTGGTGGGGGCATGTGTGGGGAGGGGTGAGGGATGGGAATGGGGGGATGAGGACAAATATGTGATACCTCAATCAATAAAGAAATTTTAAAAAATAAAAAAAATAAAAAAAAGAAAGAAAAAAGAACCCAAAAATATGAAGATAGTGTAAGGAGCCTCTGGGACAACTTTAAGCGTACCAACATCCGAATTTTTGGGGTGCCAGAAGAAGAGAGAGAGCAAAATACTGAAAACCTATTAGAAGAAATAATGACAGAAAACTTTCCCTTCCTGGTGAAAGAAATAGACTTACAATTTTAGGAATTGCACAGAACCCCAAACAAGAGGAATCCAAAGAGGACCGCACCAAGACACATCATAATTAAAATGCCAAGGGCAAAAGACAAAGAGATAATCTTGAAAGCAGCAAGAGAAAAAGTTAGTTACCTACGAGCAAGTACCCATACGACTGCCAGCTGATTTCTCAACAGAAACTATGCAGGGCAGAAGGGAGTGGCAAGAAATATTCAAAGTGATGAATAGCAAGAACCTACAACCAAGATTACTCTACCCAGCAAAGCTATCATTCAGAATTGAAGGTCAGATAAGGAGCTTCACAGACAAGAAAAAGCTAAAGGAGTTCATCACCACCAAACCAGGATTACATGAAATGCTGAAGGGTATTCTTTAAGACGAGGAAGTAGAAGAAAAAGGCAAAGATAAAAATTATGAACAACAAATACATATCTATCAACAAGTGAATCTAAAAATCAAGTGAATAAAAAATCTGAAGAACAGAATGGACTGGTGAATATAATAGAATTAGGGACATAGAAAGGGAGTGGACTGACAATTCTCAGGGGGAAGGGGATCTGAGGGTTGGGGGAAGAGCTTGGACAAAAATCTTACACCTATGGATAAAGACAGTGGCGGGGGGTAAGGGCATGGAGTGGGGTGGGGAATCAGGTGGAGGGGAGCTATAGGGGAAAAAAGAGGAACACCTGCAATAATCTGAACAATAAAGATTTATTTAAAAATTTAAATTGATAATAAAAGAATAATATGACTGCTAGAAATGTATGAATCCATTTTCATAAAATTTATTTACCATGGAATAGTTCAGATGATAAAACTTGTCATAAAATAATTGTATTTATGCTTCACTAGATATTTACTTCCCACAGAAGCTTTTTATTCTCATAATTCTGGTTTCTCTGGTTATAAAATGAGCTGCTTCCTTCCTTGAGCTTAATCAGGTCTTTTGATTGGGTATGAATGCCCTTGTTGTCCTTTCTCCCTTGCCAGCCTTAACACTCTTGCTAACTTGTCTCCTCCCTGTCTAGTTTGGTCTGTCCTAAAGAGGATTCTTATAAAGAATGTCCCCTTACATGTAATACCTTAATCAATAAAGAAATTTTAAAAAAAGAATGTCCCCTTGAGCTTCTACTATGGAATCTCAAACATTTTACTTGGAGAAATACCAGACTATTTCTTCTTCTTTGGATACTGTGAACTCAGCTGATAGTTTTTTGCATCAGAGAGAACAAAAGATGAACTAGGAAAATTTTTAGATCTCCAGAGGAAGGATGATGGGCCAGGCACAGAAACTCACTAGGGCAGAAAGTCCCAGATGCTTAGCAAGGGGCAAAACTGGGAAAACAAGAATGTCACCCCCAGGGTAACCTATCTTCCCCTAGCATATCACTGGTCAGGCAGTTTAGACCCCCTGACCTTTTCTTCCTTAAAGATAATATCTAGGCCTCAGTTGTATTTCACATCCAGGCCCGCAAAATCAGAGAAGGGGCACCTTGGTTGCCTCAGAACCAGTTACATTGACTAATGACCCCCTGCCCTGGCACTGACCAATCAGTGGAGACCATGACCCTGAAAGAGAACACCTGGAAAGCTGATGAATATTCTATTGAGACCCTCACCTGAGAGGACAAAGGACTCAGTGTGTGCCTGTGCCATTCCCCCTCAGGCACACATCCCTTAACCTCTCTAAGGGATCCCATGAGACTTGAAACCAGGGGAGCAATGGGCAGTGGCAGCTCGTCCAGGGCTAACCCCCTGAACCTGTCTCCAAGGCCCCTTTTCTCTGACTTCTCAGTGAGCCAAAGCAGCCTAGCCTAAGCTTTCCTGTTGCTTCTTCTATGCTTTTCCTTGTTTTACTGTCCTAAGAATATTTTTGCTGCCATCATTGACCCAATACCCTTTGGTTCGGTGCTGTGTAGCCCTTCCTTTTGGATATCCCACCCCCCTCAACACCTTCCCTTAAGTAAATTCAATTTTTCTTTAATCACCATCAGAGATGGCTATTTAGCCTTCCCGTGTGCCACCAACATTATCCTTTCAAATGTGTTAGCTTTGGGTTTGATAGTGTCAGCTTTCCAAAGGTGTAATTGCTGTAAATACCATGCATTCTGTGACGTCTTCTGGGAATTCCTGGCACTGGATCTATTTTGTTTATTAGATTCCACATATGAGTGATACTTGTCATTCTCTAACTGGCTTATTTTGCTTAGCACAACACTCTCCAGGTCCCTCCATGCAGTATCAGCGGGTAAGAGATCCTTCTTTTTCACTGCTGCATAGTATTCCATGGTATAAATGTACCAAGGTTTCTTTTATCCACTATCTGCTGATTGGCACTTGGGTTGTTTCCATATTTTAGCTGTTGTAAATTGTGCCATTATGAGCATACATGTGCAAAAATTGGTATTTCAGGTTTCTTAGGATATATTCCTAGAAGTGGGATCACTGGGGCAAATGGCAGTTCCATATTTAATTTTTTTAGGAAACTCCATTCTGTTTTCCATAATGGCTGCACCAGTCTGCATTCCCACAAACAGTACACTAGGGTTCCCTTTTCTCGACCTCCTCACCAGCACTTGTCATTTGTTGAATTGTTGATGATAACCATTCTGATAGGTGTGAGGTGACACCTCATTGTCATTTTAATTTGCATATCTCTGATGATTAGTGACTGAGAATTTTTTCATATGTCTCTTGGCCAGAAGCTTCTATTTAGGTCCTTTGCCCAATTTTAATTGGATTGTTTGTCTTCTTTTATTAACCCTTTGCACTCGCTTGCTTTTTTCTCAATTCCTTTATTCTACTCGGGATTTAATTTTTTAAATACCCCAGATTTTACAAAGCGCGGCAGTAGAATAAAAAACTGGAGTTTCTTTTCATACAAACTTATTTATTTGGATTTTTTTATATTTCAAATTATTGATACATTCAATACAATTCGACATACGAACTGCTACCGATGCTAACCGTGTCGAGTCACACTCGACATCCGAGTGCAAAAGGTTAAGTTGTATGAATTCTTTATATATTTTGGATATTAAACTTTTATCATATGTATGTTCTCTCATGCAGTGGGATCCCTTTTCATTTTGTTGACGATTCTTTTGTTGTGCAGAAGCTTTTTATTTTGATATGGTCCAAGTTGTTTATTTTCTCCTTAGTTTCCATTGTCATAGGAGATGTATACAAATTGCTAAGAGACATGTTTGAAATTTTGATGTCTATGGTTTCTTCTTGGCTTTTTATGGTTTCACAACTTACATTTAAGTCTTTTATCCATTTTGAGTTTATTCTTGTGTATTGTGTAAGTTGGTGGTCTAGTTTCATTTTTTTGCATGTATCAATCCAATTTTCCCAACACTATTTACTGAAGTGACTGAGTTGACTCCATTGTATGCTCTTGTATACTTTGTTGAGTATTATTTGAGCATAATGGCTTGGGTCGATTTCTGGGATCTCTATTCTGTTCCATTGATCTATATGACTCTTCTTTTGCCAGTACCAGGATGTTTGGATTACAGTGGCTTTGTAGTATAAATTAATATCTGGTATTGTGATCGCTCCAACTTTGTTCTTTCTCAAGATTACTGCAGCTATTCAGGGTCTTTTTGGTTGATATAAATTTTTGGAGTATTTATTCTAGTTCTGTGAAAAATCCATTGGTATTTTAATAGGGATTGCATTGAATCTGTAGATTGCTTTGGGTAGCATAGATATTTTAATAATGTTAATTTCACCAAGCCATGAACACGATATATTCTTCCACTTGTTTATATCTCCCTCTATCTCTTTTTTCAACGTCCTGTAGTTTTCAGAGTTTGAGTCTTTTACCTCCTTGGATAATTTTATTCCTAAGCATCTTAAATTTTTGTTGCAATATTAAATGGGATTGTTTGATTAGTTTCTCTTTCTGAGAATTCATTATTGGTATATAAAAATACCATCCATTTCTGTGTACTAGTTTTGTATCCTGCTACATTTATTAAATCTAGTAATGTTTTGGTGGAGACTTTAGGGTTTTCTATGTACAATATCATATCTCTTGCAATAATGAGAGTTTTAATCCTCCTTTACAATTTGGATGCCTTTTATGTTTTCTTATTGTCTGATCGCTGTGGCTAGCACTTCCAGTACTATGTTGAATAAGAGTGATACAAGTGGACACATCCTTGTCTTTTTCCTGTTCTTAGGGGAAATGAGTTTAGTTTTTGCCCATTGAGCATGATGTTGGCTATAGGTTTGTCATATATGGACTTTATTATGTTGAGATATGATCTCTCTATTCCCACTTTGCTAAGAGTTTTTATCAAAAAATGGGAGTCAGATTTTTCTGAATGTTTTTTCAGCACCTATTGATATGATCATATGATTTTTGTCTTTCAATTTGTTTATGTGATGTATCATGGTTATTGATTTGCGATTATTGTACCAGGCTTGCATCCCTGGACTAAGTCCTACTTGGTCATAGTGCATGATCTTTTTAATGTATTGTTGGATCTGATTTGCTAATATTTTGTTGACGATTTAAACATCTGTGATATTCAGGGATATTGGCTTGTAATTCTCTTTCCTTGTAGTGTCTTTATCTGGTATTGGGATTGTGTAATGCTGGCTTCATAGAAAGAGCTTGGAAGTGTTCCTTCCTCTTGTAATTTTTGGAATTTTATGAGGAGGACAGGTGTTAGTTCTTCTTTGAATGTTTGGTAAAATTCCCCTGTGAAGCCATCTGGATGGACTTGGGTTTTTGTTTGCTGGCGTTTTTTAATTACTACTTTAATTTCATCCATTGTTATTAACCTATTCAGGTTTTCTACTTCTTCCTGATTCAGTTTTTTAATAGTGTCTTTTTTCTGGGAATTTGTCCGTTTCATCCACATTGTCAGCTTGCTGGCATATGGTTGCTCATAGTATTTTCTTACAATCCTTTCTATATCTGTTGTTACTTCACCACTTTCCATTTTGATTTTATTTATTTTGGTCCTCTCTCTTTGTTTCTTAATGAATCTGGCTAATGGTTCATCAATCTTGTTTTTCTTTTCAAAGAACCAGCTCTTGGGTTCATTGATGTTTTGTATTGTTGTTTTAGTCTCTATGTCATTTATCTTTGCTCTGATCTTTACTATTTCCTTTCTTCTACTTACTCTGGGCTTTTCTTGTTGTTCTTTTTCTAATTCGTTAAGTTGTAGGTTTAAATAATTTATTTTATTTTTTCTAGGTAGGCCTGTAGTGCTATCAATTTCTCTCTCAGGACTGCTTTGCTGTGTCCCAGAGATTTGGGGTTGTTGTGTGTTCATTTTCATTTGTTTCCAGGATGTTTTTTATTTCTTTCTTGATCTCATTGGTAAGCCATTTATTGTTTAATAACATGGTATTTAGCCTCCATGTGTTTAAATGTTTTTGCTCTAGTTGATTTCTAATTTCATTCCTTTGTGATCCAGGAAGATACCTGAGATGATTTCAATCTTCTTGAACTTGTAGATACTTGTTTTGTGTCCTAACATATGGTCTATCTTTGAGAATGACTCATGTGCACTTGAGAAGAGTGTATATTCTGTATCTTTGGGGTGAAATGTTCTAAAAATGTCAATTAAATCCAACTGGTCCAGTGTGTCATTTAGAGTCACTGTTTCCTTGTTATTTTTTTGTCTGGAAGATCTACCCAGTGAAGTCAATGGGATTCTCAGTTCCCCTACTATGACTGTATTGTTGTTGATCTCTCTTTTAAAGTCCTCTATAATTTTTTTGTTATACATTTAAGTGCTCCTATATTGGGTGCATGTGTGTTTACCAGAGTTATATCCTGATTTTGGGGTGATCCCTTTAGTATGAAGTAGTAACTTCTATTATTTCTTGTGATAGCCTTCATTTTGAAGTCTATTTTTTTTAGATATGATTATTCCTACCCTAGCTTTTTTTTTTCCATTTCCATTTGCATGGAAAATTTTTTCTATCTCTTGACTCTCATCCGGTGTGAGTCTTTTGTTCTGAGGTGGGTCTCTTGTAGACAGTATATAATCATGTCATGTTTATGTATCCATTCAGCTACCCTATGTCTTTTTATTGAAACATTTAATCCATTTACCTTTAAAGTTATTACTGATAGGTATTTATTTATTGCCATTTTAATTCTTTATGCCTATGTTTCTCTATATATATTTTTTCTTATTATTACAACAATCCCTTTAGCATTTCTTGCACTGCATATTTGGTGGTGATAAACTCCTTTAGCTTTTTGTTTGTTTGTTTTTTGTCTAGAAAGCTCTTTATTTCTTTCACCACCTATTTTGAATAATAGCATTTTGGATATAGTAATCTTGATTTCAGATCCTTGCTTTTCATTACCTTGAATACTTCATGGCATTCCCTTCTGGCCTGTAGAATTTCTGATGAAAAAATCAAATAACAGTCTTATGGGAGCCCCTTTATAGATACAATTGCTTTTCTCTTGCTTTCTTTAATATTCTCTCTTTGTCTTTAACCTTTTGCACTCGGATGTTGAGTGTGACTTGACACAGTTAGCATTAGAATAAAGGAATCGAGAAAAAAGCAAACGAGTGCAAAGGGTTAATTTCTGGAATTTTAATTATGATGTGCCTGTGCTTGGGCCCCTTTGGTTTCTTCTTGCTTGGGACACCCTGTGCCTCCTCAACTTGTGTGAGTTTTTCCTTCACCAGGTTGGGAAAGTTTTCAGTTATTATTTCTTCAAACACTTTCTCTATCTCTTGCTCAGTTTCTTCCCATTCTGGCCCACCTATTACGCCAATATGTTTACCTTTCATGTCCCACAGCTCCCTTAAGCTGTCCTCCTTTTTTTAAATTATGTTTTATTTTTGGTTCTCTGATTGAGTGATTTTTCTCTACCCTGTCTCCTAAATCATTGATCCAATCCTCGGCTTCCCTTCACCTGCTGTATGTGTCTTCCAATGTATTCTCTGAAAGTGTTATGTCATTTTTTATTTACAACTGGTCTTTTTCATAGTTTCTATATGTTTTCTCATGCTGTTGAGCATCCTTACTATCATTATTCTGAACTCAATATCTGATAAATTTATTATCTCCATTTCATTTATCTCTTCTTCTGGAGAATTCTCTTGTCCATTCATTTGGGGTTTGTATCTTTGTTTCCCCATTTTAGCTGCCCCTTTGGGTTTGTGTTCATATATTAGGTGGATCTGCTACAAATTCCATTCTCTGACACAGCACAATGTCAGAAGCTGTCTGTGACTGGCCATGAGTACCATTTTTGGAGGTATCAGCAATCCAGAGCTTGTGGTTCTCTCTTCTGGGGCTTGATGCCTTTTAAAAATATCAAGATGTGCACCAAGGTCTGCTTTTCCAAGCCCCAGACCCTGAATTAGATCAGGCAAAGACTCAAAAACCTAATGCTGGGTTTTGCTGATGCTAGCTACTGCTTGTTTGAGATATTTTATTTATTTTTTAAATTTTATTTTATTGTTTAAAGTATGACAAATAGTAGTACATATGTCTCATTTTTTCCCCATAGACCTCCCGCCAGGCTCCCCTACCCTACCCCCGGCACATGCCCTCACCACCCCCAGTGTCTTGTGTCCATTGGTTATGCTAATATGCATGCATACAAGTCCTTCAATTGATCCCTTACCGCGCCCCCCAACCTCCCCTGCCTTCCTGCTGTAGTTTGATAGTCTGTTTTATGCTTCTTTGCCTCTGTATCTATTTTTGTTCATCAGTTTATAATGTTCTTTTTATTCCACAAATAAGTGAGATAATGTGGTATTTATCTTACACTGACTGGCTTATTTGGCTTAGCGTAATGCTCTCCAGTTCCATCCATGTTGTTGCAAATGGTAAGAACTCCTTTTTTTTTTTTAATATATTTTTATTGATTTTTTTACAGAGAGGAAGGGAGAGGGATAGAAAGCCAGAAACATCGATGAGAGAGAAACATCGACCAGCTGCCTCCTGCACACCTCCCACCGGGGATGTGCCCGCAACCAAGGTACATGCCCTTGACCAGAATCGAACCCGGGACCTTTCAGTCCGCAGGCCGACGCTCTATCCACTGAGCCAAACCGGTTTTGGCAAGAACTCCTTTTTTAAAGCAGCATGGTATTCCATTGTGTAGATATACTACAGTTTTCTAATCCACTCATCTGAAAATGGGCATTTAGGCTGTTTCCAAATATTAGCTATTGTAAATTGTGCTGCTATGAACATAGGGGTACTTATATCCTTTCTGATAGGTGTTTCTGGTTTCTTGGGATATATTCATAGAAGTGGGATCACTGGGCCAAAAGGTAGTTCCATTTTTACTTTTTTGAGGAAACTCCATACTGTTCTCCACAGTGGCTAAACCAGTCTGCATTCCCACCAGCAGTGCAGGAGGGTTCCTTTTTCTCCGCATCCTCTCCAGCACTTGACGTTTGTTTATTTGTTGATGATAGCCATTCTGGCAAGGGTGAGATGTTACCTCAATGTCATTTTAATTTGCATTTCTCTGGTGATCAGTGACTTTGAGCATTTTTTCATATGTCTCTTGGCCATCTGCATGTCTGCTTTGGATAAGTGTCTATTTAGGTCCTTTGCCCATTTTTTTAAAAAAGTATTTTATTTTATTTATTTTTATTTTTATTTTTAAAATATATTTTATTGATTTTTTACAGAGAGGAAGGGAGAGGGATAGAGAGTTAGAAACATCTAAGAGAGAGAAACATCAATCAGCTATCTTCTGCATGCCCCCTACTGGGGATGTGCCTGCAACAAAGGTACATGACCTTGACCGGAATTGAACCTGGGACCCTTCAGTCCACAGACCGATGCTCTATCCACTGAGCAAAACCGGTTAGGGCCCTTTGCCCATTTTTATTGGATTGTTTGTCTTCCTTTTTTAAAGTTATATGAGTTCCCTATATATTTTGGAGATTAAACCCTTATCAGAGATAACATTGGCAAATATATTCTCTCATGCAGTGGGCTTTCTTGTTGTTTTGTTGATGGTTTCTTTTGCTGTGCAGAAGCTTTTTATTTTGATGTAGTCCCATTTGGTTATTTTCTCTTTAGTTTCCATTGCCCTAGGAGCTCTATCAGTGAAGATATTGCTATGACAAATGTCCACTATTTTGCTGCCTATGGCTTCTTCTAAGATTTTCATGGTTTCCCATCTTATGTTTAAGTCCTTTATCCATTTTGAGTTTATTTTTGTGTATGGTGTAAGTTGGTTGTCTAGTTTCATTTTTTTGCAAGTATCTGTCCAATGTTCCCAACACTATTTATTAAAGAGACTGTCTTGACTCCTTTGTGTGCTCTTGCCTCCTTTGTCAAATATTAATTGAGCATAATGGCTTGTGTAAATTTCTGGGTTCTCTGTTCCATTCCACTAGTCTATATATCTGTTCTTGTGGCAGTACCAGGCAGTTTTGAGAACAGTGGCTTTGTAGTATAGCTTGATATCTGGTATTGTGATCCCTCCATCATTGTTGTTCTTTCTTAAGATTGCTGTAGCTATTTGGGGTCTTTTTGTTTTATTCCAGATGAATTTTTGGAGAGTTTGTTCT
The DNA here is from genome assembly GCA_025583905.1 of Ia io. Lineage (NCBI taxonomy): Eukaryota > Metazoa > Chordata > Mammalia > Chiroptera > Vespertilionidae > Ia > Ia io. The sequence continues at coordinate 33,447,941 of JAJQQW010000001.1, read as the reverse complement.
ATGTCTTTGAACTATGCTGTTGGTATTTTAATGTGGATTGCCTTGAATTGATAGATTGCTTTGGGTAGTATGGACATTTTGATGATGTTGATTCTACAAATCCATGAACATGGTATACTCTTCCATTTGTATATGACTTCCTCTATCCCCTTTTTCAGCCTCCTGTACTTTTCTGAGTACTGGTCCTTTACCTACTTAGTTAAATTTATTCCTAGGTATCTTAATTTTTTTGGTGCAATGGTAAATGGGATTGCTTTTTTTTAGTTTCTCTTTCTGTGAGTTCATTATTGATGTATAGAAAAGCCATAGACTTCTGGGAGTTAATTATGTATACTACTACATTGCCAAATTCATTTATTAAGTCTAGTGGTTTTTTGATGGAGTCTTTGGGGTTTTTTATGTACAATATCATGTCATCTGTGAATAAGGACAGCTTTACTACTTCTTTTCCAATTTGGATGCTTTTTATTTCTTCTTCTTGTCTGATTGCAATGGCTAGTACTTCCAATACTATGTGAAACAGGAGTGGTGAGAGTGGGCATTTCTGTCTTGTTCCTGTTCTTAGGGGAAATGGTTTTAGTTTTTGACCACTGAGTATGATGTTGGTTGTGGGTTTGTCATATATGGCTTTCTTTATGTTGAGGTATGATCCTTCTATTACCACCTTGCTGAGAATTTTTATTGAGAAATGGTGTTGGATTTGTCAAATGCATTTTCTGCATTAATGAATATAATTATATAGTTTTTATCTCTCAGTTTGTTTATGTAGTGTATCACGTTGATTTGTGGATATTGTACCATCCTTGCATCCTCAGAATAAATCTCACTTGGACATGGTGCATAATCTTTCTAATGGAATGCTGGATTCAATTTTCTAGAATTTTGTTGAGAATTTTGGCATCTATGTTTATGAGGAATATTAGCCTGTAATTCCCTTTCTTTGTATTGTCTTTATCTGGTTTTGGGATTAGGGTAATGCTGGCTTCATAGAAAAAGCTTGGAAGTGTTCCTTCCTCTTGAATTTTTTGAAATAGTCTGAGGAAGATTGGTTTTATTTCTTCTGTGAATGTTTAATAAAACTCCCCTTTGAAGCCATCTGGTCCAGGGCTTTTATTTGTTGGAAGTTTTTTTTTTATTACTGCTTCAATTTCCTCCATAGTTACCAACTTATTCAGATTTTTTTATTCCTTCTGGTTGAGTTTTGGAAGGTTGTACTTTTCTAGGAATATGTCCAATTCTTCTAGGTTGACCAGTTTGTTGGAAAAGAGTTGCTAATAGTATTTTTTATATGTTTTTTTGTATTTCTGTGGGGTCTGTTGTTATTTCACCTCTTTCATTTCTGATTTTGTTTATTTGTGTTCTCTCTCTTTGCTTTTTGGTGAGCCTGGCGAGAGGTTCATCAATCTTGTTTTTCCTTTCAAAGAACCAGCTATTGGTTTCATTGATCTTTTGTGGGGTTTTTGTTTGTTTGTTTGTTTGTTTTGTTTTTGTTTTTTGGTCATTTATTTCCACTCTGATTTTTATTATTTCCTTCCTTCTGCTCACTCTGGGATTTTCTTGTTGCTCTCTTTCTAATTTTTTTAAGTTGTGGAGTTAGATAATTTATTACCATTTTTTCTTGTTTTTTTGAGGTAGTCCTATAATGCTATGAACTTCCCTCTCAGGGCTGCTTTCAGTGTGTCCCAAAGATTTTGGATTGTTGTATTTTCTTTGTTGTTTGTTTTCAGGATGTTTTTAATTTCTTTTGATCTCTTTGGTAACTCAATCATTGTTTAATAGCATGCTATTCAGCCTCCAAGTGTTTGAATTTTTGTGATTGTTTTTAATGTGGTTTATTTCTTGTTTTATGCCATTGTGATCTGAGAAGATTCTTGATATGATTTCAATCTTCTTGAATTTGGAGAGACTTTGCCTGTGTCCCAATATGTGGTCTATTTTTGAAAATGTCCCATGTGCACTTGAGAAGAATGTATATTCTGTGGTTTGGGGGTGGAATGTTCTAAAGATGTTGATTAAGTGCATCTGATCTAGTGAGTTATTTAAGATTGCTGTTTCTTTGCTAATTTTTTGTCTAGAGGATTTATCCAGTGATGTTAATGGGTTATTAAAGTCCCCTACTATGATTGTGTTGCTGCCATTCTCTCCCCTGATATCTTTCAGAAGTTTTTTATGTATTTGGGTGCTCCTGCATTGGGTGCATAAATGTTTACCAGAGTTACATCTTGTTGTTGTATCAATCCCATTATTATTATGAAATGGCCTTCCTTGTCTCTTGTTATGGTCTTCACTTTGAGGTCTATTTTGTCAGATATAAGTATTGCTACCCCAGATTTTTTTTTCATTTCCATTTGCCTGAAAGATATTTTTCCATCCCTTCATTTTCAACCTGTTCAAATCTCTCTTTCTGTGGTGGGTCTCCTGTAGACAGCATATATATGGGTCATGTTTTCTTATCCATTCAGTCACTTGATGTCTTTTGATTGCAGCATTTAATCCATTTACATTTAATGTTACTACTGATAGGTACTTATTTGTAACCATTTCTATATTTTATACCTGTGTTATTTCCTCCTTTTCTATTTCTTCTTTTACAGCATTTCCTTTAGCATTTCTTGCATTGCTGCCTTGGTAGTGATAAACTCCCTTAACTTTTTTTGTCTGTGAATCTCCTGATTTTGCCTTCAATTTTGATTAATAGTCTTGCTGGATAGAGTATTCTTGGATTCAGTCCTTTGTTTTGCATCACTTTGTATACTTCATTCCATTCCCTTCTAGCTTGATGTGTTTCTGTTGAGAAATCATTTGATAATCCTTTGTAGGTAACTCTCTGTCTCTCTCCTGCAGCCTTTAAGATTCTCTCTTTGTTGTTAACATTTACCATTGTAATTATGACGTGTCTTGGTGTGGGTATTTTGGGATTCATCTTGCTTGGGACTCTTTGTACTTGTGTTACTTTTTTCTTCCCCAAGTTTTCTGTCATTATTTCTTCAAATAGATTAGCTAATCCTTGCTGCTCTTCTTGTCCTTCTGGCACAACTATTATACGTATGTTACTTCGTTTCATGTTGTCCCAAAGCTCCCTTAGGTTCTCCTACTGCTTTTTAATTTTTTTCTCTAGTTGCTGTTCAGATTGGGCTTGTTTATCTACCTTATCTTCTCACTCACTAATTCGGTTTTCCACTTCTTCTAGTCTACTGTTGAAACATTCCATAGCATTTTTGATTGTTACTATATCACTTTTGATTTCTTCCTGATTTTTGCATAGGTTGTTGATTTTATCATACATCTGGTTTATGAACTGTTTGACCATTTCTCTGAATTCTTTTTCTGTCATATTGCATGCCTGAATTTCACTTATTTCCTTTGTTGGTGATTCCTCCTTTTTCCCCCCTCTGGGGATTGTTTTGTTGTCTCCCCATTCTATCTATCACCACAAGTCCAAACACCGAATTATAGGGCCCTGAGCCATGTGCAATGGAAGCATCACACCACCTGAGTGTCACTGAAGAGCTCCGACACAGAGATGTGTGGCTGCCGTGTGTCAATGGGAGCCACACATGCCGAGAATCAGAGTCGCTGGCGCTCAGTGCAGCCTCATGTGCACACCTAGAATTAGGGACCTCACATGTTCCGTGCTGAGAAAGAGTCCCCGTGGGCGTGTCCTGAAAATCAGAGTTCCATAGCATGCACTAGGAGTCAAAGTCCCCATGTGAACGTGCTGAGAATCAAGTATTGGAGTCTCTGTCACTCAGTGCGGCCTTGCACCGAGAATCAGGGTCCCTGTGTGCATGTGCGCCAAGAATTAGAGTCACTGGTGCTCAGTGTGCATGCAATGAGAAACAGTCCCCGCGTATGTGCACCGAAAGTCAAGTCACTGGTGCTCAGTGCGGCCTCTTGCGTGGAGAATCAGGGTCCCTGGTCTGCTTGGGGGGCCGGTTGCACAGCGCCCTGTGTCAGCGGGAGGCCTGGTCAGAGCATGCCATGGGTAACAGACTCCCAGGGTCTGTGCGCCCAAAGTCAAAGTGAGGTAGCACAGCCACCCTGTGTTAGCGGGAGTCCTGGTCACAGGAAAGAGATTCCCAGTGTGTGCGCACCCAGAGTCAAAGTCAGGTAGCACAGCTGCCCTGTTTCAACAGGAGGCCTGCTCGCACATTGCAGGAAACAGACTTCCTGTGTGCGCATACCCAGAGTCAAAGTTAAGTTGCACAGCCACCTTGTGTCTGCAGGAGGCATGCTTGGGTGGAGTAGGTCTAGCAGGTCCTGTGCTGCTGCAGCAGGCCGGTAGGGAGGGGGATGGGCTCTGTGACTCACAGAAATCTGTGGCTGGGGTGTCTGGAGTCTTGGTGTCCATGGGTCTGCAGCTGTGGTAGCAGGTCTTTGTAATGAGTGCCTTTTAGGGTCCTGGTTTGCATCTGAGACCAGATTGGGTGGTGGTGAGGCTAGGATCCTAGTCGCAAGCAGTTCTGCTCTTCAAGATGGCGTGGTTTCTGTGCCAGCCCTGCGCACCCCAGAGTGCTTGCAGTGGCAGTGGGGTTTTGCCGGCTAAGACTGCCTGGTTTGGCAGCCCCCCGAAAGCCCTGCATGATCTAACTGTCTCTAGCTCACACACACATACACCACACACCTCCACACACTCCTCTATCGCTCCCTCATTCTCTCACACACTCTCCCTCCCTGCCTTCTTGCAGGTCGCCATCTTATAAAAAAACAGAGATTTTAGGAAAATCTGATGCCTGAGCCAGGACAGGCCAAACATGTGGAAAAGCTGCTGCGAGCAGCTTGGATGGGGCTGCAAATTGGATGGAGCAGGGTCTCGGGGAATCAGCAGGAGGGAGCAAACTGTGGGAGCCAGGCTTACGGAAACTCAGATATGGCTGTCAGTCAGCTCTGTGTTGGGGGAGGTCTTAGCATAGGAACAATGACCCTTGTGAGTACCCCTGTCTGGGAGAAGGCCACCTCCCGAGTTTTTGCTCTGATGCCAGACAATCCAGTTCTTCCTCATATGTCCCTGGATTCTCCCAAGCCACTCCTCCAAAGCTGGAGCTTAGAGGGTTCAAGTCCGTGTATGGTTGTGGGCTGGCCCTTTAAGAGAAATTGTCTGGGTCTCCAGCAGCCTCTGTGTCACTCAGCCACAATCCCTGAAGGTTTTATAGCCTGAAGTTATAGGGGATTCTCTTCCCAGCTTTGAAACTCTGTGCTGAGGATCTGGTGTGGGGTTATGACCACTTGCTCCTCATGGGAGGCCTCCACAGCCAAGATATCCCTCCTATTTTAAAAAATGCCACACGTGGGTGTCATACTAGCCCGTTCCATGCCTCCCCCTCTTACCAGTCTCTACGTACTTTCTTCTTTACTTCTGTAGTTGTAGGTCCTCCATTCATCCAGATTTCAGGCAGTTCTGAATGATGGTTGTTCTGTATTTTAGCTGTAATTTTGATGTGGTTGTGGGAGGCAGTGAGTAATGGCATTTACCTATGCCACCATCTTAGTTCTCCTCTAGACTTTTTTATTTTTGCTGTTCTGATTAGGTGTTTTCTGCTTTATCATCTTCCAAATTGCTGATTTGATCATCTGGTTCATGGAAACTACTGCTGATTCCTTGCAATGTATTCTTCATTTCAGTTATTGTATTGTTTATTTCTGATTGGTGCCTTTTTAATATGTTCTATCTCCATTTTTATGTTTCTTATCTCTTTGTTGAAGTTCTCACTAAGATCACTGAGCATCATTATAACCAATATTTTGATCTCTGGATCTGGTAGATTGCTTGTCACCATTTTTTTTTTTTTTTACTTCTCAATTTGAAGTTTTGCCCTGTTATTTTATTTTGGACATATTTCTTTGTCTCCTCATTTCTGCTACTTCCCTGTGTTTGTTTCCATGTATTAGATAGAGCTCCTTTATCTCCAAATCTTTTTAGAGTGGCCTTATGTAGTAGGTGTCAAGAGGGCCCAGTGATGCAGCCTCTCTGGTCAACTTATTTGGGGGCTTCAGGTGCTCCCCTCATGTGGGCTGTGTGTACTCTCCTTTTGTAGTTGAACCTTGATTGCCATTGGTATATCAATGGGTGGGATTTACACCCAAGTCCATTGGCTGCAAGGACTGGAAGAGACTACCATGAAGGAGATTCTGTGTAGGGGCCTACCCCATAGAGCAAAACTCCCATCATCTATACTCTGGTGCCTCTTGAATTCACACTTTGAGTGCATCACTTGTGGTGGTGATTGGGTGGTGCTTTGGTGTGATCTTAAGTGGTCCACTGGGTATACTGGCTCTGGGGCCTCCCTGGAGGTGCAGTCACCACCTGTTCCCTGCCCGTTGCCACTGGCATGAGCTAGAAAGTGATATACAGATAGCTGGTTCTTGTAGCTAGGCTTGGAGGAGCCTAGGAGAGGTCAATCTGCAAACTAAGGCCTGTTGCCACCAGTGCCAGGTTTAGGGCCACTTAGAAAGAGGTAGGAAGCATGCTGAGGCAAGATGTTACTTGCTTGAGAGATTTTAGGGAAGTCTTTAACATAAGGCAAAATAGACCATTTGTATGGAAAAGTCACTGGAAACAGCTTGGGAGGGCCCGCAAGTTGTGGGGGGAAGGAGGGTCTCAAGGAATCACCACAGGGGTTGGGTGAACAGTGTTAGTAAGATTTATGGAGATGCATATAGCACCTGCCTATGGGCTCTGTGGGGGGAGGGCTCAGCAAAGGAACAATGGCCTGTACCAGCACTGCTATCTAGGAGAAAGCTGCTCTTTCAGCCCTTGCTAGACAATTCAGTTCTTCACATATGTCTCTGACACCCTATGAGCTCCTGTAAGTCTGAGTACATCTGTATATTGGCCCTCTAAGATCACCTGGGACCCCAGAAGCCCTATGTCTCACTCAGCTATCATACTGGCTGGTTTTCACAGCCAGAAGTTATGAGGACTTCTCTTCCTGAAATCCTAAGTTGGGAGTTCTGTTTGGAGCTTGGGACACTTTGCTCCTCAGTGGGGACCTCCGCAGCCAAGATGTCCTTCCCAATTTTTAGCCACCACACCATGGATGTGGGACCAGCCTGTACTGAATCTCTGCCCCTCCTACCAGTCTCTCCTTGGCTTTTTCAATATATATGTAATTATAGGACTTCTGTTCAGCTACATTTCAGGTAGTTCTGAATGATGGTTGTTTTGTAGTTTAATTGTAATTTTTGCTGTAGTTATGGGAGGAAGCTAGCACAGCATTTACCTACTTTGTCATCTTGACCGAAAGCCAGACAGCATTTCTTTTATTTTATTGTTTAAAGTATTACATATGTCTCCTTTTACCCCCATTGATGCGCCCCCCCCTCTACCACTCCAGCCCCCCAGGACAAACCCCCACTGCCCCAGAGTCCATGTCCATTGGTTATGCTAATATGCATGCATATAAGTCCTTTGGTTGATCTCTAAACCCTCCCCCCTGCCTTCTCTCTGAGGTTGGATGGTCTGTTCAGTGTTTCTTTGTCTCTGGATCTACTTTTGTTCATCAGTTTATGTTGTTCATTATATCCAACATATGAGTGATATCATGTGATATTTATCTTTCACCAACTGGCTTATTTCGCTTAGCATAATGCTCTCCAGGTCCATCCATGCTGTTGCAAAGGGTAAAAGTTCCTTCTTCTTTTATAGCACCATAGTATTCCATTGTGTAGATGTACCACAGTTTTTTAATCCACTCATCTGCTGATGGGCACTTAGGCTGTTTCCAAATCTTAGCTATTGTAAATTGTGCTGCTATGAACATAGGGATGCATATTTCCTTTCTGATTGGTGTTTCTGTTTTCTTGGGATATATTTCTAGAAGTGGGAATTACTGGGTCAAATGGGAGTTCCATTTTTAATTTTTTGAGGAATCTCCATACTGTTTTCCACAGTGACTGCACCAGTCTGCATTCCCACCAGCAGTGCACGAGAGTTCCTTTTTCTCCAAATCCTTGCCAGCACTTGTCGTTTGTTGATTTGTTGATGATAGTCATTCTAACAGGTGTGAGATGGTACCTCATTGTTGTTTTGATTTACATCTCTCAGATGATTAGTGACTTTGAGCATGTTTCATATGTCTCTGGGCCTTCTGTATGTCCTCTTTTGAAAAGTATCTATTTAGGTCCTTTGCCCATTTTTTTTAATCTTTATTGTTCAGATTATTATAGATGTCCCTTCCCCACATCCCATAGCTCCCCTCCACCCGGTTCCCACCCCACCCCAGGCCCTCGCCACCCCACTCTGCAAATCCATAGGTACTGCATACATGCATATAAGATCTTTGTCCAATCTCTTCCTGAACCCCCCATACCCCTTTCCCCTGAGAATTATCTGTCCACTCCATTTACATGTCCCTGATTCTATTACATTCACCAGCTTATTCTGTTCATCATATTTTTTTATTCATTTATTTTTAGATTCACTTGTTCATAGGTATGTATTTGTTGTCACTTTGTTGTTCATAATTATTTATCTTTACCTTTTTCTTCTTCCTCCTCTTCTTAAAGAATACCCTTCAGCATTTCATATAATACTGATTTGGTTGTGATGAACTCCTTTAGCTTTTTCTTGTCTGTGAAGCTCTCTATCTGACCTTCAATTCTAAATGATAGCTTTGCTGGGTAGAGTAATCTTGGTTGTAGGTTCTTGCTATTCATCACTTTGAATATTTCTTGCCACTCCCTTCTGGCCTGCATAGTTTCTGTTGAGAAATCAGCTGACAGTCGTATGGGTACTCCCTTGTAGGTAACTAACTGTATTTCTCTTGCTGCTTTTAAGATTCCTTCTTTGTCTTTTGCCCTTGGCATTTTAATTATGTTGTGTCTTGGTGTGATCCTCTTTGGATTCCTCTTGTTTGGGGTTCTCTGTGCTTCCTGGACTTGTACGTCTAATTCTTTTACCAGGTAGGGGTAGTTTTCTGTCATTATTTCTTCAAACAGGTTTTCAATATCTTGCTCTCTTCTTCTGGCACCCCCATAATTTGGATGTTGGTACATTTGAAGTTGTCCCAGAGGCTCCTTACACTATATTCATATTTTTTATTCTTTTTTCTTTTTGCTTTTCTGATGGGTGTTTTTTGCTTCCTCATATTTCAAATCTTTGATTTGATTCTTGGGATCCTCTAGTCTGCTGTTGAATCTCTGTATATTATTCCTTATTTCAGTCAGTGTATGCTTAATTTCTTACTGGTCCTTTTCCTTTTTTTTTTTTTTTTTTTTTTGCATTCTCACTAAGATCCTTGAAGGTCTCACTAAGTTCCTTGGAGGTTTCTAGAAGATTCTTGAGTAATCTTATAACTGTGGTTTTGAACTCCATATCTAGTAGTTTACTTTCTTGCATTTGTGATATGTTTCTTTGTCTCAACATTTTGGCTGCTTCCTTGTGTTTGTCTCTATGTATTGGGTAGCTGCTAAGACTCTTGAGTTGATAGAGTGGCCTTGTGTAATAGGTGTCCTATAGGGCCCAGTGGCTCAGCCTCCCCAATCACCTGAGGTGGACACTCTTGGTGCACCCCTTTGTGTGCTGGGTACACAGTCTTGTTGTAGTTGAGCCTTGATTGCTGTTGGTATCACTGAGAGGAATTGACCTCCAGGCCAATTGGCTATGAGGACTAGTTGTATTTACAATAGAAGAGCTGCTATGCACAAGATACCCTTATGGGGCAGGACTTGTTTCAATGGGGCTTTGGTGCTCACTGAGTCTGCCCCTTGAGTGTGTCACTTATAGATGTGAAGGGTTGTAATCTGTTATGGTCTTGCACTGACCACTGGGTTCACTGGCTCTTGGATCTCCAGGGAGGTGCAAAGTCAGCCACTGCCTGGGGCCACCCAGCAGGAGTTACAGAGAGATCTGCATATTCCTCCCCTTTGTATCAGGTTTGGAAGTGCCCAGACCAGGCCCAGCTTTGATGCAAGGCAGGCTGGTGGTGGTACAGCCTTGGGCTTTCTTTTAATAGCTTTGGGGCTCCCTGACCCAGCTGCAGCTTGTTTGACAGGTTTTAGGCTGAGAAAGCACAGGCCGTTCATATGCAAAAGCCACTGTGCATAGCTTGGGTGTGGTTGTAAATTGGGTAGGAAGGGGTCTCAAGGAATCTCCAGGGTGGAGCAAACAGCAATGGCTTCCAGTGAGCCCTGCACTGGGGAGGTCCCAGCACAGGAACAATGACCTTTGCGAGCACCTCTGTCTGGAAGAAAGCTGCCTCTGCATTCCTGCCCTGAAACCAGACAGTCCAGTTTCTCCCTGTATGTCTGGGTCCCAGGAGTCTTGCCCGGCATGGAGCTCAGAGCAAGCAGGAGCTTGAATCTCTCTCCCAATTAAAAAAGCAGCACACCCGGGTGCCAGCCCATTCTGCGCCTCCGCACCTCCTACCTGTCTCAATGTGCTTTCTTCTTTACCTCTTTAGTTGTAGTACTTCCACTCAGCCCGCTTTGCCACAGTTCTGGATGATTGTTGTTATGTATTTTAGTTGTAATTTTGATGTGGTTGTGGGAGGCAGCAAGTACAGGTGTTCACCTATGCCACTATCTTGGTTCTCCTCCCTTTGCCCATTTTTATTGGATTATTTACCTTCCTTTTGTTCAGTTGTATGAGTTCCCTATAAATTTTGGACATTAAACTCTTATCTGAGATAGCCTTGGCAAATATGTTCACCCATGCAGTGGGCTTTCTTAGACAGACTTTTTAATACAATTTTTAAAAGCATATTTAAAAAATATTTTATTGATTTTAGAGAGAGGGTGGGAGAAGGAGAGAGAGATATAAACATCAGTGATGAGAGAGAATCATCAATCAGCTGCCTCCTGCATGCCCCCTGCTGGGGATCGAGCTCACAGCCCGGGCATGTGCCCTGAATGGGAATTGAACCATGACCTCCTTTCTGGTTCATAGGTGGACATTCAACCACTGAGTGACACCAGCCAGGCTAAAAGCAAATTTATTGTAACTAACAAGGAAATAGGTACAATTTTTCAAACTTACTATGTCTTTTTCTTTTGAAAGACACATTTAAATTAGATATTAGGATGAATGCCCCAGCCAAGAGTACTATTAGACTCTCATTTAAAGTGATAGCAACTTTATGCTATTAGTCAATAAAGTGGACAATATAGAGCACTGGACTATGTATTACTTGCAAAAACTTCATGTGAGCAAAAAATTGAACTAATCAGTTTTTTAATATTTAAGTTTTTAACAGTATAGATTGAGAATCTGATCCTCAATTTTTTTAATCAAGTTGCTCATTTTTTGGTTAATTCCCAATGAGTATGATGTTGGTTGTAGGTTTGTCATATATGACCTTTATTACGTTAAGGTATGATCCATCTATTCCAACTTTGCTAAGAGTTTTTATCAAAAAAGGGTGCTGGACTTTGTCGAATGGCTACCATCAACAAACCAACAAATGATAAGTGCTGGTGAGGATGTGGAGAAAAGGGAACTCTTGTATACTGTTGTAGGAATGCAGACTGGTGCAGCCATTATGGAAAACAGAATGGAGTTTCCTCAAAAAATTAAATATGGCACTGCCATTTGACCCAGTGATACCACTTCTAGAAGTGTATCCTAAGAAGCCTGAAACACCAATCAGAAAGAACGTATACACCCCTATATTCATAGCAGCACAATTTCCAATAACTGAGATCTGGAAACAACGCCAGGGCCAATCAGCAGATGAATGGATAAAAAAGCTGTGGTACATTTACACAATGGAATAGTATGCAGCTGTAAGAAAAAAAAGAATGTTCTCTTACCCTTTGAGAAAGCAGGGAGGAACATGAAGAGTATTATGCAAAGTGAAATAAGCCAGTCAGAGAAAGACAAGTATCACATGATCTCACTCATATGTGGAATCTAATGAACCAAATAAACTGATGAACAAAATAGATCTGGAAACAAAGGAGCATCAAACAGACTGTTGAATCTCAGAGGGAAGGTGGGGGTAGTGTGTGAAGAGATCAACCAAAGAACTTGTATGCATATATGCATAACCCATGGACACAAACAATAGGGTGGTGAAGGCCTGTTGCAGGGGATGTGGTGGGCTAGAAGACATCAATGGGAAAAAAAAGGGTACATCTGTAAAAGTTCCAACAATAAAGATTTAAAATAAAATGCCAAATGTTAAATATTAAGAGAGAATATTAAAAGCATCAAGAGAAAAGCAGTTCATTACCTAAAAGGGAGTGCCCATGGGGCTGCCAGCTGATTTCTCAGCAGAAACTTTGAAGGCCAGAAGGGAGTGGCAAGAAATATTTAAAGTGATGAATAGCAAGAACCTACAACCAAGATTACTCTACCCAGCAAAGCTATCATTTAGAATTGAAGGTCAGATAAAGAGCTTCACAGACAAGGAAAAGCTGGGAGTTCATCCCCACCCAACCAGTATTGCATGAAATGTTGAAGGGCATTCTTTAAGAGGAAGAGGAAGAGGAAGAGGAAGAGGAAGGGAAGGGGAGGGGAAGGGGAAGGAGAAGGAGAAGGAGAAGGAGAAGGAGAAGAAGAAGAAGAAGAAGAAGAAGAAGAAGAAGAAGAAGAAGAAGAAGAAGTCAACATATGAACAATAAAATGGCAAAAAAATACATATCTAATCAACAATGGAACCTAAAAATCAAAATAAACAAATGGAAAAAAAAACAATAAGAAAAACAAGAGAGGAATCTAATGAACAAAACAAACAGATGAATAAAATAGAACCAGAGGCATGGGAACATGGAACAAACTGACAAATCTCAGAGGGAAGGGTGCAAGGGAGTGGGAAGAGAATAACCAAAGAACTTACATGCATATATTCATTATGAATGGACATAGACAATAGGGTGTTGTAGGCCTGGGTAATGAATGGGTGGTGGGGAAATGGGGGTAAAAGGGATACATCAACAATAAAGTTTTAAATAAAATTAAAAAAGATGATTTGGTATATATGTACAATGGAATATCATTCATCCATGAGAAAAAAAATGAAATTCTGCCCTTTGTAACAATATGGATGGTCTTTGAGGATATTATGCTAAATGAAATCAATTATAAGAAAAAAACAAATATATTTTTTTATCTCACTCATATATGGAATCTTCAAAATGTGAACTCAAAGAACAAAGTAAAATGGTGGTTGCCAGAGGCTGCATGGTCAAGAAAATAAATGTTGGTCAAATGGTTACAAACTTCAAGTTATAAGATCAATAAATTCCAGTGTTCTGAAGTAGAATATTGTGATTATAGTTAACAATACTGTATTATATATGAAAATTGCTAAAAGAATAGACATTAAATGTTCTTACCACCACCAAAAAAGTAAATCATATAAGGTGATGGAAGTGTTAACTAACCCTTCTGTGATAATTATTTCACAATATATAATAAACAGCTGCAAAATCATCACATTGTACACCTTAAACTTACACAGAGTTATATGTCAGTATATCTCAACAATGCTGAAAAAACACCATTAGCTTGCCCGCTGGTATATAGTAATGACTGGCACAGTTCATTAAAAAATTATCCCTGGCATGGATCTAGCCATCTTTAGTTGATTAAATACTTTTACAATATCCCCTCATTTAATTACACAAAAATCTTAGAATTGGTAAGGCAGGCAACTTTATTTCCCTTTACCACATAAAGAGACTGAATATCAGAAAAATTAAATAAATTTCTTAAATCTACACACGTTATTGAGTACCTAAATATGTCAGGCAATGTTCTAGAGATTCTAGGCACTAGAAATACAGCACTGAACAAAACCGTTTTATAAAAATCCTTGCCTGCATGAAGCTTGCTTGCAATTTAGTGATGAGAAATAGAAACACACACATAAAAAAATATATAGTAAGTAAAAAATAGTAAGTGGGGAGATCCAAGATGGCTGCCGACGGGACTGCAAGCTGCTAGATAGTGTGAGAGTGAGAGAATAAAAAGAGAGTGCATGGATGTGCAGCGTGTCAGTATTTGTGAGTGAGGGACAGCTATACTCCAAGGGACTGTTGGGGACTGGCAGACCGGCCCCCAGTGACCGGGCAGCCTCTACTATGGCTGAAATCTCTCCTGGAGTGGCCGGCTCTCTGCAGAGGCTGCATCATCTTGAAGGGGAGAGGGCTGTGATTAGAGACTGACTGTAATTGGAACCCCAGCCTTACCTTCAACCGGGGAGATCTCGGATGCCACCCAGGACCTTACAACCACAATGCCCAGGGACCAGTTACCTCTGCTGCGAATCCACAAATGCTGGAACTCCAACCTCCCGGACCATGGGCGCCTGGGAGGTCTGCTCAGGGGGAGACAAATGCGTGACTTTGCGGACAGGCCCTGCACCTTCTCACAGAGAAGAAGGAACAGCTGAATCAAAGAGCACCCACCTGGAACTGGCAAATTAAACACAGCTGGCATTGCCTAAAGCCGTGGTCTGCAAACTGCAGCTCGCGAGCCACATGCAGCTCTTTGGTCCCTTGAGTGTGGCTCTTCCACAAAATACCACGGCCTGGGAGAGTCTATTTTGAAGAAGTGGCGTTAGAAGAAGTTTAAGTTTAAAACATTTGGCTCTCAAAAAACATTTCAATCGTTGTACTGTTGATATTTGGCTCTGTTGACTAATGAGTTTGCCGACCACTGGCCTAAAGAAAGGTGAGATTTGGGATCCAGGCTAGAGGGAGAAACACGCTCAGTGGAAACTAGAGCCTCAGAGAAAGACTGCCTCCCACAAAATTCGCGGCTGTTGGGATCAGTGAAGCCCTTGAATGTGGAATGGGGTCCACAGGGCTGGTGGCAGAAGGGGGTTCTAGATATTAACCCACAGCTGGACTGGACCCTGAAGTACTGTACTGGCTGCTCAGAGTCGCACACAGAGTCCTGCACAGAGTCGCGCACAGAGTCATGCACATAGTTGCGCACAGAGTCACGCACAGAATTGCGTGCAGAGCCAGAGTAGAGAGACCTTTTATCCCAGAATATTAAGACAGAAACACTGCCACCCAGGGACTGTAGCAGAAATTGACTCCTGTGTGTAAATACAACTAAAAACAGACTGAGAACCAAAGAGAGCAGAGAGATCCAGCCTGCTTGAAAATAGGGTTGTGGCTTAGGACACCAGGGAACTTCAATACTGTACTAACTACCTGCAAGGAAAAAGACGTGCCAAGCAGAACAGTGGAGGAAGTGAACGACCTTCACCACTTCACATTTTTATTTTTTATCTTTTACTTAAGAAACTAATTTTTTTTCTCTCACTCGATTTTACCTTATTTTTTATTATATTTTTATTTTTAACTATTAGTATTAATACTATTATTTTACCCTTTTTAAAAAGTTTTATTTTATGTTATTTTTTCTTCATTTTATTTTATTTTGGGATTATTGTTATACATTCTATTTTGATTTTCCCTTTAGCATTATATTACTCTACTCAATTTTTCCTTTATGCCAACACTCTCTTCGATACTTTTCCCCTTTTTTTGTCCTATTTCTCTTACCCTGTTCCTGCTTTAGTTTTTCTTTACCCTTTCTTTTTACTCCCTGTTAAAAATTGATCTTACTCATACATCTAATTTCCTCTCCCCTGCTCCAAACACATACATACTTCTCTCTTTGCTTTCTTCACTATCCACATTCTTTTTCTTTTTCCTTTGCTTTTTTCATTCTGTCTGTCTTGTTGTTGATTGTTTGATTATTGGTTAGATTTTGTTTGTTTGTTTGTGTTTTTGTTTTTGCTTCTGTTTTCCTCTCCTCACTTGTTCTCTTCTTCTACTAAAAGCTTAACTAATTCTAATCACCAACTCAGGCCTATCTACTCTCTATCCTCCTTTTCCAATAGTAAACAAGTAAATAGATAGATAGATTAAAGGAGGAAAATATATATATATATATATATATATATATATATAGTTTTATATATATTTCAATATGTATATATTTTTTCTTTTTTGTATTTAATTTTTTACTTTTCTTTGTATACACTCATTCTATTTCCATCTCCTCTATACTGAATTGTGGCTATTCCCCATTCATTCAATTCCTTGACCTTATTTCCTGGAAATAAGCTCTACCTCCTCAGATTCATCCCAGTGTTTGTTGTGTGGAGGTTTGTTGTTTGCATTTTTTGGATTAGTTGTTGTTTTATTGGAGTTTTCTCCCCATATACATATTTTTCCTCTTCTTTTTTTCTTCTCTCTCTTTTCTCTCTTACATTTTTTCCTTTTCTCAATATCATTTTTGCACTCTTCTATATTCCCTAATTCTCTTTTCTCTGGTGGTCACCTTTATTTAGGGGTATTAGTATTGTGCATTTGTGTTTGCTGCCCTGTGCGTTGTGTCTTGTTATGTTGTATTTTGTGCCTTTAAGTCAACACAGGAGAGAGAGAGCTACATAACTAGAAACCCTGAGAGGAGCGATCATGGGGAAACAAAGACACAGCCCAGATACAAAAGAAAAGGAAGAATCACTAGAAAAGGAAGTAAATGAAATGGAGGTAAGCAATATGATAGAGAAGGAATTCAGAGCAATGGTCATAAGGTCACTGAAAAGGATAGAAGACAAATTCAACAATATGTGTAAGAACCAAGAGGAAATGAAGAAGAACCAAGAAGAAATGAAAAATGACATTGCTGCAATACAGAACTCAATACAAAGCATCAACAGTAGACAACAAGAAGCGGAGGACTGTATCAGTGAGCTAGAACACAAGGTAGGAAAAAATACCCAAGCAGAGCAAAATCTGGAAAAAAACTTAAAACACAGGAGGAGAGCCAAAGGAAACTTTGGGACAACATGAAATGAAACAAAATCCACATAATAGAGGTACCAGCAAAAGAAGAAACTGAGAAAGGAATAGAAAACCTGTTTGAAGAAATAATGACAGAAAACTTCCCTGATATCAGGAAGAAAAAACTCACACAAGTCCAAGAAGCTCACAGAGTCCCAAACAAGATGAACCCCAAAAGATTGGCACCAAGACACATTATAATTAAATTGGCAAACACCAACGACAAAGTAAGAATCTTAAAGGCTTCCAGAGAGAGACAGAAAGTTACCTACAAAGTATCTCCCATCAGACTATCTACTGATTTCTCAACAGAAATACATCAGGCCACTGGAGGATTGCTGGTTACCCAGAGACGGGTAAGATTCCTCAGGGAAGGAACAATCTAAGACAGGCACAGTGGCAGAAGGACCATCAGGAGAGAACTTGGGGATCAACAGAGGTGGGGCACAGATCCTTACCCCCCAACATTACAGGGGCTTGAACCCTCGCCCCTTCTGAGGAAGGTCTCCTTCCCCCCATGGCTGCTTCGTGCTTCCCATGCCCAGCTCAGATCGGGACCCAGGCAACAAACAGAGACTTGTCCAGCTCAAATCAGGACCCAGGCAACAGACAGAGACTTGGCCGACAGCAGCTGCCCTATATCTTAAATCCAGCCTAGCACCAGGAATGCTCAGAGCCTACTCAAGGATGCAAAAAATCCTTTCCACTAATATTTACAGGGTAAACTAAGATTGTTGTTAGAGTATTAAATTTGACAGTAAAATAGTAGTCAAGTTTTCAGATTAATTTAAATTGGCTAATTGAAATAAGTGAATATTCAAGAAAATTTAATTGTACCGGACAAAAAGCTGTTCCTAAAGTGGTAACTAAAATTTCTATTGGTAGTCCATCTCATGGTAAAATTACTTATCGTGCAATGAACCTAAAGCGGTCATATTTTTGTGCAAAAAATTAAAATTTAAAGTTATCAAGACTGCATTATAAAAATTTTCCAAAAGCCTCCTAACAATTAACTTTTTGCACTCGGATGTCGAGTGTGACTCGACACGGTTAGCATTAAAATAAAGGAATCGAGAAAAAAGCAAGCGAGTGCAAAGGGTTAAATCAAAAAAGGGGGATAGTGGAAAAATATTATGTAAGGAAAAATATCCTGAAAGTAAATTACATCTAGAAATTATTTACTTTGAACACAAATTTTCATTTGTAATGCTAACAGCAAGACACCCATGAAAATACACACATGGTGTCAAAATAAGCCAAAGGAAAATCATTTGGGGAAAATATAAAAAGGATCCCAAGTCAAATTTATAGAAAATATTCCTTTATTAACTTTTGGTCGAGAATATGTTTGAATATTTTCAGAAAACAACTCCAAGACCATGTGGATTCCTGCAACAGAGAGGAATTGACAGGAATGCTCCAGCCATGAAGACAAGAGGAGAAACAGTACAGAGATGGAAGATGCTGAGGACGCCTTGCCATACTAGTCAGCAGGTATGCGTCGCTGCAGGTTGCCCAGGACCAAACCAGAGAGGGTCGGACCTGCATTACCACCATTTGTCCACCATCCAGATACCATTGCTAACATGTACACATAAGGAACTGTTTGACATTGAAACTGGGACTCAAAACTGTTGGACATTGAAATTTGGACTCAAACGTTTTTTGTTCTTATATGTTTATTTCTGGTCTGCAGATGCAAAATTTTTTAAAGGAAAGAAACGGAGGAGATGCCAGGAACCGATCATTGTCACTAATAGAGAAATGTGAAAAGGGAATCTGGAATGTTGGTCAACCTTAATTGCTCTGAATGATCGGAGCTAATTACTCATTGTTTAGTTGAGACATTGGTGGCTAAAGCAGTCTCCAACTGTTTGTCATATGTAAATTCTTGCTCATTGTCTATTATTGGAATTTCCTGACTAAAGGATATGGTTGTATCTCATAACATTAATAAAAGGTATAGCAAGGCCAGAGCAGTGTGTAGTCCTCTCTTGGGCTCCCACCTGGCCCCCAATATCACCAAATTAAAAACAAAAAAAAGAAACACATCAGGCCAGAATGGAATGGAATGAAATATACAAAGTCATGCAAAGCAAGGGTCTGAATCCAAGAATACTGTACCCAGCAAGGCTATCAATCAAATTGAGGGTGAAATCAGGAGCTTCACAGGCAAAAAAGGACTAAGGGAGTTTATCACCACCAAACCAGATATGCAAGAAAAGCTACAGGGTCTGCTGTAAAAAGATGAAATAGGAAGTGAAGAAGGAACACAGGCGTAAAGAATAAAAATGGTGACAAACAAGTACGTATCAATAATAACTTTGAATGTAAATGGATTAAATGCCCCAATCAAAGGACATAGGGTAGCTGAGTGCATAAGAAAACATGACCCATATATCTGCTGTCTACAGGAAACCCACCTTAGAACAAAAGACTCACACAGACTGATGGTGAAGGGATGGAAAAAGTTTTTTCAGACGAATGGAAATGAAAAAAAAAAAGCTAGGGTAGCAATACTTATATATGACAAATTAGACCTCAAAGTGAAGGCCATAACAAGAGATAAGGAAGGCCACTTCATGATACTAAAGGGATAAATTCAACAAGAAGATATAACTCTGGTAAACATATATGCACCCAATACAGGAGCACCCAAATACACAAAAAAAAAAACTTCTGGAGGATATCAAGGGAGATATAGACAGCAATACAGTCATAGTAGGGAACTTTAATAACCCATTAACACTACTGGACAAATCCTCTAAACAAAAAATCAGCAAAGAAATAGCAATCCTAAATGACTCACTAGATCAGATGGACTTAATTGACATCTTCAGAACATTCAACCCCAAAGCCACAGAATATACAATCTTCTCAAGTGCACATGAGTCATTTTCAAAGATAGACCACATATTGGGGCATAGGCAAAGTCTCTTCAAATTCAAGAAGAATAAATCATATCAAGCATCTTCTCAGATCACAATGGCATTAAACTAGAAATCAACTACGGAGAGAAAAAATGGCGGCGGAATAGATGATGTGTCCTGAGCCTTGTCCCGGAGCAAATAGAGTGGCTGAAATGAGTGGAATTCAGCCTAAATTAGCAAAGGAGACTCAGATGGTGAGACAGTTTGCAGCCAGAAAGGGCAGAGGTCCCCTGGAGAAAGGTGAAATCAAGGATCTAGGCAAGAGAGTCTGCCAGACCTCTGTGCCCAGAGGGTTAGGGAGAAACCACATGGTGCCAAGCTGCATCCCTAAAGACAGGCAAAGTGTCTGACTGTGAAAAAAGGGTCAACGGGACTGCGGGATGTAGGGTGTTTTGGACCTTGGATTCTGGATTTTGGAACTGAGCTCATAGGTAGCCCTGAAGGGTTGGCCAGACCGCACAGTGCTGGCAAGAGAGGAGCTTGCAGGGACACAGTGCTTCCCTGCTATGGGGCCTGTGACTTTCTTCACTGAACCTAGTTCATAGGACCTTTTGGATAGAGACACTTACCCGTGCCTGAGGTGCGGAAGAAAGTGTGGACTTGTGGAATCTGGGGAGAGTGGGCAGTCCAGGAGAGATGGTAGCGATTCTGGTGCTGAGTCATAACTAAGCCCGGTAGCCATTTTCTCCTGAGAGATAGCCCCTCCCTCCAGTCTCCAGGCAACCAATACAGCCACACCCAGATCCCACCCTGAATAATACAAAGGAATCTGAATATGCCCTGAGAGGTCACAGGAACTGGCCTAAAGAGAAATCTTCAGCCCCAGCAACAGGAAACTGAGAAACAGTACAGTACAGACGACTGGGATCATTAGCCAGCCAGAGGAACGACACTTCACTTTTTTCACTTTTATTTTTATTGTTTTTATTATCCCTTTTTTTTCTTCTTTTCTTCCTTGTTTTCCTGTTTTTGTTTGTTGCTTTATTTTCTATTTCTTTTCCCATTATTTTTCCATCACTATTTTTTATTTGCTATTTTTAATTTTTTTTAAAATATATTTTATTGATTTTTTACAGAGAGGAAGAGAGAGGGATTGAGAGTTAGAAACATCGATGAGAGAGAAACATCGATCAGCTGCCTCCTGCACACCCCCTACTGGGGATGTGCCGGAAACCAAGGTACATGCCCTTGACCGGAACCGAACCCGGGACCCTTGAGTCTGCAGGCCGACGCTCTATCCACTGAGCCAAACTGGTTTCAGCTGCTATTTTTAATTTTTATACCATTTTTGAAATCAAATTTTTTGTAAATTTATTATTATTATTTTCTTTTCATTCTCTTTCTTCTTATCCACTAATTCCCTTTCTACTTCCTCAATACTAAATTGAGGTCCTCCCCATATTCATCCAATTCTTAATCTTATTTTCAGTATATAAGCTCAGCCTCTACAGATTCTGCCCCAGCCCTCTTTGCTGGGTGTTTGGCCTCTTTGCTGGGTGTTTTGTGTTTGTATTTTTTTTTTTTTGGTTCTGTGGTGTCTTATATATATATATTATCCTTTTTCTTCCTTTGCCTTTTATCTCTTATCTTTTTCTCTCTCTTCGATATCATTTGTGCTCTCTTTTCTCTCCCCTAACTCTCTTTTCTCAGGTGGTTACTTATAATGGGGTTATTGGTGTCATGAGTACATTTGTCCTTAGTTCCCTTTGTGTTGTGTCTTGTTGGAGTGAATTTTATCCTGTCTGGCCAAGGGGCATGAGAGCAAGCCACATAACCAGAAACTTGGAGAGGAAACTCCATCCACAATGGGTCAATAACACCCCATACCCAACCACAGAGGCAGGAAGAATGCGGCAGTGAGGGAAAAAGCATGAGTGAATGAGTGAGGGAGTAAAAGAGGACTGTGTGGTCAGGTGGGGTGTGTGTGTGTGTGTGTGAGTGAATGAGGCACATTTAGATCCCACAGGACCTTCAGGGGCAGGCTAATCAAGCTCTCCGAACTAGGCAGCTTCTGCTACCATTGCAAACAGTACTGAGAGGCCAGCTTGTCCTCAGAGGCCTAGCCTTTTTGAAGGGGAGAGCTGCTGTAACTGGATGCCCAGCCTCAACTCCACCCAGAGTGCCCTCAGATAACACATGGGACTCTACAGCCACTGCTGCCAGGATCCTGCTACCTAGGCTGTGATCCCATGGTCAACGAGGCTCCAGCCACTCTGGGCGCAGGCTTCTATGAGTTCTGAAGCATGCTCTCCTCTGACTGGC
Organism: Ia io; assembly: GCA_025583905.1. Taxonomy (NCBI): domain Eukaryota; kingdom Metazoa; phylum Chordata; class Mammalia; order Chiroptera; family Vespertilionidae; genus Ia; species Ia io. The sequence continues at coordinate 33,426,000 of JAJQQW010000001.1, read as the reverse complement.
CCAATGCTTTAGCTCAGGGCACTGAAACCACGTGAACAGCAGAAACGTGAGCAGCCTGTTCCTGTCCAAGGAGAAGCAGCCCCGCGAGCAACCGGCCCCAGGCTTAAGAGCAGCAATGTCACATGGCCGCCCCCTCTCCACGGAGCATCAGCTGTGTGAGTGGCCAGTTCCCCTATCTGAGGAGCAGCAACCACACAAGCAGCTAGCCCCATCCCAGGAGCAGCAGCCGCTCAAGCAGCCCACCCACAAGTGAGGAGCAGCAGCCCCACGTAGCCGGCCCCTGTCTGAGGAGAAACAGCTGCATGCAGCCCGCACCCTGCACCTGTCCAAAGAGCAGCAGCTGTGGAAGCAACCAGCCCCCATCCAAGGAGTAGCAGCTGCACGAGCAGCCGCATGAGCAGTGAGCCCCCTTCCAAGGAACAGCAGCTGTGCGAGCAGTCGCAAGAGCATCCAGCCCCCTTCCATGGAGCAGCAGCTGTGCAAGCAGCCCGCCCCTGTCCGAGGAGCAGCAGCTGTGTGAGTAGACCGCCCCCTTCTGAGGAGCAGCAACTGTGTGAGCTGCCTGCCCACATCCAAGAAGCAGCAGCTGTGTGAGCAGCCCACTCCCTGCTGAGGAGCAGCAGCCACATGAGCAGCATGCCCCCATCTGAGGAGCATCAACCACACAAGCAGACTGCCCACATCTGTGGAGCAGCAGCCCTGTGCAGTCTGCAGTGGTCCGAGGAACAGCACCCACATTCAGCCTGCATCTGTCTGACGAGAAGGAGCCGAGTGAGCGACCCACCCCTATCTGAGGAGCAGCAACAGCATAAACAGCTCCCTCCCACCAGAGGAGCAGCAGCCGCACAAGCAGACCACCCCCGTCAGAGGAGAAGCAGCTGCATGAGCTACCCGCACCCATACTAGGAGAAGCAGCCCTGCAAGCAACCTGCCCCTGTCCAAGGAGCATCAGAATCATGAGCAGCCCACCCCATCTGAGGAACAGCAGCAGCACACAGCCAGCCCCCATTTAAAGAGCAGCAGCCATGCAACCAATCCTCCCCTGTCTGAGGAGTGGCAACCACGAGAGCAGCCGGGCCCCATCCAAGGAGTAGCAGACACAAGCAAGCCATCCCCATCTGAGGAGCAGCAACCTCATAATCAGCCCACACCCATCCAAAGAACAGCAGGTATACGAGCAGCCTCTCCAACCAGCCAGAGGAGACACCACTGCTGCGAACAGCACCCACCAGAGGAGCCACTGCCAATTGAGAAGCAGCTGTTACCATGACCACCCGAGGAGCAACTGCAGCCCAAGAATCCACTGCCACCCAAGGAGCAGCCCCTGAATGACTCAAAATCTAGATCAGTCAGTGAGACCAAAAATGGGTAGACAAAGATACCCCCAAAGGAAAGAAAAAGAGGAATCGTGAGCAAAGAAGCTAAGTGAAACAGAGGCATGCAATATGTCAGAAAAAGAATTCAGAATAAGGGTTATACAATTCATAAACTGGATAGAAGAAAAAATCAAGACATTTTGTAAGAATCAAGAAGAACTGGATGAAAAAATCAACAACTTATGTAAAAATCAAGAAGAAATGAAGAGTGATATAGCTGCAATAAAAAACACCATGGAAAGTTTCAACAGTAGACTAAGAGAAGCAGAGGACCGAATTAGCGAATTAGAAGACAGGGAAGCAAAACACAGCCAAACTGAATTGCAATTTGAGAAAAAAATTAAAAGACAGGTGGAGAGCCTAACGGAGCTATGGGACAACATGAAACGAAGCAACTTAAGAATAATAGGGGTGCCAGAACAACAGGAAGAGGAACAAGGGTTGGAAGTCTGATTTGAAGAAAAAAATATCAGAAAACTTCCCTGATGTGGTGAAGAAAAAAGTCACACAAGCACAGAGAGTCCCAAACAGGATGAACCCAAAAAGACCCACACCAAGACACATCATAATTACAATGGCAAATATTCAGGATAAAGAGAGAATCTTAAAGGCTGCAAGAGAGAGACAGAAAGTTACATACAAGGAAGCTCCCATTAGATTATCAAATGATTTCTCAACAGAAACACATCAGGCCAGAAAAGAATGGAAGGAAATTTATGATGTGATGCAAAAAAGGGACTGAATCCAAGAATACTCTATCCAACAAGGCTATCATTCAAAATTGAAGGGAAAATAAGGAGCTTCACAGACAAAAAATGGCTAAGGGAGTTTATCACTACCAAGCCAGCAATGCAGAAAATGCTAAAGGGACTGGTGTAAAAAGAAGAAATAAAAAGGTAAGAAGGAACACAGGCACAAAAATTAAAATGGGTACAAACAAGTACCTTTCAATAATAACTTTAAAGGTAAACGGACTAAATGCCCAATCAAAAGACATCGAGTGGCTGAATGGATAAAAAACACACGACCCATTTATATGCTGTCTACAAGAGACCCACCTCAGAAAAAGGGACTCACACAGACTGAAAGTGAAGGGATGGAAAAACATTTTTCAGGCAAATGGAAATGAAAAAAAACCTGGGGTAGCAACACTTATATCTGACAAAATAGATTTCAAAGTGAAGGCAATAACAAGAGATAAGGAAGGCCACTTCATAATACTAAAGGGATTGATACAACAAGAGAATATAACCTTTGTAATCATATATGCACACAATGCAAGAGCACCCAAATACATAAAAAAAACTCCTGGTAGATGTCAAGGAAGAGATCAACAACAATACAATCAGTGTAGGGGACTTTAATACACCACTAACATCATTGGATAAATCCTCTAGACAAAAAATCAGCAAAGAAACAGCAATTCTAAATGACTCACTAGATCAGATGGACCTAACTGACATCTTCAGAGCATTTCACCGCAAAGCCACGGAATATACATTCTTCTCAAGTGCACATGGGACATTTTCAAAAATAGACCACATATTTGTTCACAAGCAAAGTCTCCCCAAATTAAAGAAGATTGAAATCATATCAAATATTTTCTCAGACCACAATGGCATAATATTGGAAATAAACTAAAATAAAAATATTCTAAAAAATGCAAACACTTAGAAGCTGAGTAGCATGTTATTAAACAATGACTGCGTTATCAATGAGATCAAAGAAGAAATTAAAAACATCCTGGAGACTAATAACAATAACAACACAACAATGGAAATGCTATGAAACACAATGAAAACAGTCCTGAGAGGGAAGTTTATAGCTCTACAGGCCTACCTCAAAAAACAAGAAAAATGATAATAAATTATTTAACCCTACAACTCAAAGAATTAGAAAGAGAGAAACAAGAAAAGCCCACAGTGAGCAGAAGGAAGGAGATAATAAAGATCAGAGCAGAAATGAATGACATAGAGAGAGAGAGAAAAAAAAACAATACAAAAGATCAATGAAACCAAGAGCTGGTTCTTTGAAAGGATAAACAAGATAGATGAACCTCTAGGCAGGCTCACCAAGAAGTAAAGAGAGAGGACTTAAATAAACAAAATCAGAAATAAAAGAGGTGAAATAACAACAGACCCCACTGAAATACAAAGGATTGTTAAAAAATACTATGAAAAATTCTATTCTAACAAACTAGACAACCTGGAAGAAATGGATTCATTCTTAGAAAAACACAACTTTCCAAAACTCACTCAGGAAGATTCTAAAAATCTCAATAGGCTGATAACTATGGAAGAAATTGAAGCAGTCATCAAAAAGCTTCCAGCAAACAAGCCCAGGGCCAGATGGCTTCACAGGGGAGTTTTACCAAACATTCAAGGAAGAACTAAAACCTATCCTTCTCAGATAATTCCAAAAAATTCAAGAGGAAGGAACACTTCCAAGCTCATTCTATGAAGCAAGCATCACCTTAATACCAAAACCAGATAAAGACAACACAATGAAAGAGAATTACAGGCCAACATCCCTCATGAACATAGATGCCAAAATCCTCAAAAAAATTCTAGCAAATCACATACAGTAGTACATCAGAAAGATCATAAACCATGACCAAGATGGATTTATCCCAGAGATTCAAGGATGGTACAATATTCGCAAATCAATAAACATGATACATCACATACACAAATTGAGAGATAAAAATCGCATAGTCATATCAATTGATGCAGAAAAAGCATTTGACATATCCAACACCCTTTCTTGATAAAAACTCTCAGCAAGGTGGGAATAGAAGGATCATACCTCAACATCATAAAAGCCACATATGACAAACCCATAGCCAACATCATACTCAATGGGCAAAACTAAAACCATTTCCCCTAAGAACAGGAACAAGACAGGGATGCTCACTCTCACCACTCCTGTTCGACATAGTGCTGGAAGTACTAGCCATTGTTATCAGTCAAGAAGAAGAAATAAAAGGCATCTAAATTGGAAAAGAAGAAGTAAAACTGTCCTTATTTTCAGATGACATGATACTGTACATAGAAAACCCTGAAGACTCCATCAAAAAATTATTAGACTTAATAAATGAATTAGGCAATGTAGCAGGATACAAAATTAACACCAAGAGAACTATGGCATTTCTATACACCAATAATGAACTTACAGAAAGAGAGACTAAAAAAGCAATCCCATTTACCATCGCACCAAAAAAATTAAGATACCTAGGAATAAACTTAACTAAGGACGTAAAAGACCTATACGTTGAAAACTACAGGACACTGAAAAAAGAGAGGAAGATATAAACAAATGGAAGAACATACCATGTTCAAGGATTGGTAGAATCAACATCATCAAAATGTCCGTACTACCCAAAGCAATCTATAAATTTAATGCACTTCCCATTAAAATACCAATATCATGTTTCACAGACCTAGAAGGAACTTTCCAAAAATTCATCTGGAATTAAAAAAAAGACCTCTAATAGCTTGCAGCAATCCTGAGAAAGAAGAAAAAAGTAGGTGGGATCTCAATACCAGATATCAAGCTGTATTGCAAAGCCACTGATCTCAAACTGCCTGATACTGGCACAAGAACAGACTCACAGATCAATGGAATAGGATAGAGAACCCAGAAATCAACCCAAACCACTATGCTCAATTAATATTCGACTAAGGTGGCATGAACATACAATTGAGTCAAGACAGTCTCTTCAATAAATGGTGTTGGGAAAATTGGACAGATACATTAAAAAAAATGAAAGTAAACCACCAACATACACCATACGCAAAAATAAACTCAAAATGGATCAAGGACTTAAACATACTATGGGAAAACATAAAAATACTAGAGGAATTCACAGGCAGAAAAATCTCAGACATATGCCGAAGCAATTTCTTCACTGATACTGCTCCTAGGGCAATGGAAACTAAAGAAAAATAACAAATGGGACTACATCAAAATAAAAAACTTTTGCACAGCAAAAGAAACCATCAACAAAACAACAAGAAAGCCCACTGCATGGGGGAACATATTTGCCAATGATATCAACGATAAGGTTTTAATCTCCAACATTTACAGGGAACTCATACAACTTAACAAAAGAAAGATAAACAACCCAATAAAAAAATGGGCAAATGACTTAAATAGATACTTTTCGAAAGAAGACAGAAGGAAGGCCAAGAAATATATGAAAATCTGCTCAAATTCACTATTTATCCCAGAGATGCAAATCAAAGCAACAATGAGGTACCATCTCACACCTGTCAGAATGGCTATCATCAACAAATCAACAAATGACAAGTGCTGGCAAGGATGAGGAGAAAAAGGAACCTTCATGCACTGCTGGTGGGAATGCAGACTGGTGCAGCCACTGTGGAGAACAGTATGGAGTTTCCTCAAAAAACTAAAAATGGAACTCCCATTTGACCCAGTGATCCCACTTCTAGGAATATATCCCAAGAAAGTAGAAACACCAATCAGAAAAGATATATGCACACCTATGTTCATCGCAGCACAATTCACCATAGCTAAGATTTGGAAACAGCCTAAGTGCCCATCAGCAGATGAGTGGATTAAAAAACTGTGTTACATCTACACAATGGAATACTATGCTACGGTAAAAAAGAATGAGTTCTTACCATTTGCAACAACATGGATGGAGATAGAGAGCATTATGCTAAGTGAAATAAACCAGGCAGAGATACAGAAATATCACATGATCTCACTCATTTATGGAATATAATGAACAACATAAACTGATGAACAAAAACAGATCCAGAGACAAAGAAACATCCATCAGAACATCAAACCTCAGGGAAGGTAGGGGATGGTGGGGGTAAGGTGCAGCGATGAACCAAAGGACTTATATGCATGCATATAAGCCTAATCAATGGACACAGACAACAGGGAGGTAAGGGCATGTATGGGGGGTTGGGGGTAATGGGGGAATAAAGACACATATGTAATACCTTAATCAATAAAGAAATTTTTAAAAAAGAAATCAACTATAATAAAAACAATAAAAATATCAAACACCTGAAGGCTAAGTAGCATGCTACTAAACAATGACTGGGTTACCAAAGAGATCAAAGAAGAAATAAAAAGCATCATGGCAACAAATGACAATGAAAACCCAACAATGCAAAATCTATAGGAAACAGCGAAAGCAGTCTTGAGAGGGAAGTTCATAGCTCTGCAGGCCTATCTAAAAAAATAAGAAAAGATGGTAATAAATTATCTAACCCTAAAACTCAAAGTGTTAGAAAGAGAGCAACAAGAAAAGTCCAGTGTAATCAGAAGGAAGGAAATAATAAAGATCAGAGTGGAGATAAATGACATAGAGTTGAAAAAAACAATACAAAAGATCAATGAAACCAAGAACTGGTTCTTTGAAGGGATAAACAAGATTGATGAACCTCTAGCCAGGCTCACCAAGAAGCAAAGAGAGAGGATCCAAATGAACAAAATCAGAAATGAAAGAGGCGAAGTAACAAATGATCCTACAGAAACACGAACAATTATGAAAAATACTATGAACAACTCTATTCCAAGAAAATGGACAACTTAGATGAATTGGACATCCAATATAATCAAGAGGTAATATGTAAATTGAACATCACTCCAACACACAAGATGGCTGCCCCCATGTGGTCAAAGATGGCCACCCCCATGTGGACACAAGATGGCCACCACAAGACGGCCAGCAGGGGAAGGCAGTTGTGGGTGATCAAGCCAGCAGGGGAGGGCATTTGGGAGGGACAAGGCCTGTAAGGGAGGGCAGTTGGGGGCAACCAGGCCGGCAGGAGAGGGCAGTTAGGGGTGACAAGGCTGGCAGGGGAGAGCAGTTCGGGGCAATTGGGCTGGCAGGGGAGCAGTTAGGCATTGATCAGGTTGGTAGGGGAGTGGTCATGGGGTGATCAGGTGGGCAGGGGACTGGTTAGGGGCAATGAGGCAGACAGGCAGGCTAGTGGTTGGGAGCCAGCAGTCCTAGATTGTAAGAGGGATGTCCGACTGCCCGTTTAGAACTGATTCTACTGGGATCGGGCCTAAACGGGCAGTCAGACATCCCTCAAGGGGTCCCAGATTGGAGAGGGTGCAGGCTGGGCTGAGGGACATAAACACACCCCTGTACATGAATTTCGTGCATCAGGCCTCTTGTATTCTTAGAAAAATACAAGCACCCAAAACTCAATCAAGAAGAATAAAAAAACCTGAATAGGCCAATAACTACTGAAGAAATTGAAGTAGTGATCAAACATCTTCCAGTAAACAAAAGCCCTGGTCTGGCAGCTTTACAGGGGAGTTCTACCAAGAATTCAAAGAAGAACTAAAACCTATCCTCCTCAGACTATTTCAAAAAATTCAAGAGGAAGGCATACTTCCAAGCACTTTCTATAAAGCCTGCATTACCCTAATTCCAAAACCAGATAAAGACACCACAAAGAAAAGAGAACTACAGGCCAATATCCATGATGAACATAGATGCTAAAATCCTCAACAAAATTTTAGCAAATCGAATTCAGCATTACATTATCATGATCATACACCATGACCAAGTGTGATTTATTCCAGTGATGCAAGGATGGTACAATATCCTCAAATCAATAAATGTGATACATCACATAAACAAACTGAGACAAAAATCATATAATCATATCAATCAATGCAGAAAAAGCATTTGACAAAATCCAACAGCCTTTCTTGATAAAAAATCTCACCAAAGTGGGAATAAAGGGATCATACTTCAATATAATAAAATCCTTATACGACAAACCTACGGCAAACATCATACTCAATGGGTAAAAACTAAACTGATTTCCCCTAAGAACGGGAATAAGACAGGGATGTTCACTTTCACCACTCCTGTTCGATATAGTACTGGAAGTGCTAGCCATAGCAATCAGACAAGAAGAAGAAATAAAAGGCATCCAAATTGGAAAAGAAGAAGTAATACAGTCCTTATTCACAGATGACATGATACTATACATAGAAAACCCCAAAGACTCCATTAAAAAAATACTGGACCTAATAAGTGAATTTGGTAAAGTAGCAGGATACAAAATTAACAACCAGAAATCTATGGCCTTTTTATACACTAATAATGAACTCACAGAAAGAGAAGTGAAAAAAAAATCCCATTTACCATAGCACCAAAAAAATTAAGATACCTAAGAATAAACTTAATTAATGAAGTAAAAGACTTGTACTTGGAAAACTACAGGACATTGAAAAAAGAGAGAGAGAAAACATGAACAAATGGAACAATATACCATGTTCATGGTTTGGTAGAATCAACATCATTAAAAGGTCATACTACCCAAAGCAATATATAAATTCAGGGCAATCTCCATTAAAATACCAACAGCATACTTCAAAGACCTAGAACAAACTCTCCAAAAATTCATCTGGAATAAAAAAAAGACCCCAAATAGCTGCAGCAATCTTAAGAAAGAACAACAATGATGGAGCAATCACAATACCAAATATCAAGCTATACTCCAAAGCCACTGTTCTCAAACCTGCCTGGTTCTGGCACCAGAACAGACATATTGACCAGTGGAACAGAATAGAGACACCAGAAATTAACACAATCCAGGATGCTCAATTAATATTTGATAAAGGAAGCAAGAGCATACAATGGAGACAAGACAGTCTTTTCAATAAATGGTGTTGGGAAAACTGGACAAATACTTGCAAAAAAAAAAGAAACTAGACCACCAACTTACACCATACACAAAAATAAACTCAAAATGGATAAAGGACTTAAATGTAAGATGGGAAACCATAAAAATCTTAGAAGAAGCTATAGACAACAAAATAGCAGACATTTGTTGTAGCAATATCTTTACCGATACAGCTCCTATGGCAATGGAAACTAAAGAGAAAATAAACAAATGGGACTACATCAAAATTAAAACTTCTGCACAGCAAAAGAAACCATCAACAAAACAACAAGAAAGCCCACTGCATGGGATAACATATTTGCCAATGTTATCTTCAATAAGGGTTTAATATCCAGCATTTATAGGGAACTCATACAACTTAACAAAAGGAAGATAAACAATCCAATCAAAACATGGGCAAAGGACCTAAATAGACACTTTTTGAAAGAGGACACTCAGAAAGGCAAGAAACATATGAAAACATGCTCAAAGTCACTAATCATCTGAGAGATGCAAATCAAAACAACAATGAGGTATTATCACCTGTCAGAATGGCTATCATCAGCAAATCAACAAATGACAAGTGTTGGAGAGAATGTGGAGAAAAAGGAACCCTCTTTCACTGCTGGTGGGAATGCAGACTGGTGCAGCCACTGTGGACAGTATGGAGTTTCCTCAAAAAGTTTAAAATGGAACTCCCATTAGACCCAGTAATCCCACTTCTAGGACTATATCCCAAGAAACCAGAAACACAAATCAGAAAGGATATATGCACCCCTATGTTCATAGCAGCACAATTTACCAAAGCTAAGATTTAGAAACAGCTAAATTCCCATCAGCAGATGAACGGGTTAGAAAACTGTGGTACATCTACACAATGGAATACTATGCTGCTATAAAAAAGAAGGAATTCTTACCATTTGCAACAGCATGGATAGAAGTGGAGAGCATTATGCTAAGTGAAATAATCCAGTCAAAGAAAGAAAAATACCATATGATCTACTCATTTGTGGATAATAAAGAACATTATAAACTGGTGAACAAAAATAGATACAGAGGCAAAGCAGCATTGAACAGACTGTCAAACTACAGTGGGAAGGTTGGGGAGTGTTGCGGGGGTCGGGGGGGGCAAGAGATCAACTGAAGGACTTGTATGCATGCATATAAGCATAACCAATGGATGCAAGATATTGGGGGTAAGGGAGACCAGGGGAAGGTCAATGGGGGAAAAAGGAGACATATGTACTACTCTTTGTAATACCTTAAGCAATAAAATAAAATTTTTAAAAATTTTAAAATAATAGTAAGTGGTATGAAGAAAAATAAAGCATAGAATGGATTTAGGGAATACTGAATGTTTTTATTTTAATAGGGTGGACAGTTAAACCTCATTTAAAAGGTGATGTTTGAACATAGATGTGAAAGAAGTAAAATATCAAACCATGAGCATATCTAAGAGAAGAGTGTTCCAGGAAGAGGGACAAACAGATACAAAAAAACCTCAAGGTGGAAGCATGGGTGGCATGTTCAAAGAACAGAAAGAAGGGGTGCTTGAAAGGTAGTCTAAGAACTGTTATGGTGTCATTTATACATCATTTTACTAGACAAGCAATTCACAAGATCATCCCAGATTCAAGGGGAGGTCCAATAGACTCCACTTTATGATGGGAAGAGTTAGGAAGAATTATTGGAGGCCATATTTGGAAACAGTCTACCATAGGTGGTAGTCTTTCGAGGTGGTAACAGGTCATCAGATATTGGATGTATTTGATGGTAAAGCCCCACACCAAACGCCCAGGCCAGGGTCCCAAAGCTGGGGAAAGAAGTCCCTATGGTCAGTAAAAACTACGGACTGTAAAAACCAGTGCGGATTGGGGGTGAGTGACACACAGGCTGCTGGAGACCCAGCTGCTCCTCTTAAAAGGCTGGCACCATGAAATGAATTTACAAGCTCCCACTTCCTCTGAGCTCCAGTGCTGGGTGAGGATCTCGGGGACCCAGACACATATGGGGAGAAACTGGACTGTCTGGCATTAGGACAGAAACTTGGGGGTGGCTTTCTTCCAGACAGAGGTGCTTGAAGTGATCATTGTTCCCATGCTGGGACCTACCTGGTGCAGGGCTGACTGGTAGCCATTTCTGTTTGTTCCACCCTGGTGATTCCCTGAGACCCTGCCCCACCCAATTTACAATCCCACCCAAGCTATGCACAGTGGCTTTTGCATATAAATGGCCTGTCCTTTATCACGCTAAAAATCTGTCAAACAAGCTGCAGCTGGGTCAGAGAGCCCCAAAACTATCAATAAAAGGCACAAGACCCAGCACCAGGACCAGCCTGCCTTGCAACACAGCTGGGCCTCATCTGGGCACTTCCAAACCCCATACAAAGAGGAGGAATCAGCAGATCTCTCTGTAACTCCTGCTGGATGGCCCAGGCAGTGGCTGACTTTGCACCTCCCTGGAGACCCAAGAGCCAGTGTACCCAGTGGTCAGTGTGAGACCATACCAGATTACAACTCTTCACATCCATAAGAGACACACTCAAGGAGCAGACTGAGTGAGCACCAAAGGCCCTCTGAAGCAAGTCCTGATCCATAAGGGTGTCTCCTTCACAGCAGCTCTCCCACAATAGTTGCATCTGGTTCCCACAGCCAATTGACCTGGAGGTTAATTCCTCCCAGTGATACCAACAACAATCAAGGCTCAACTACAACAAAACCGTGCACACATCCCACAAAAGGGTGCACCAAGAGTGTTCACCTCAGGTGATTGGAGAGGCTGAGCCACTGGGCCCTATAGGACACCTACTACACAAGGCCACTCTATCAACTCAAGGAGACTTTGCAGCTACCCAATACATAGAAACAAACATAAAGAAGCAGCCAAATTGTGTAGACAAAAAAACATGTCACAAATGAAATAAATGAAAGAAAGCAAACTACTGAATATAGAATTCAGAACCACAGTTATAAGGTTACTCAAGAATCTTCTAGAAACCTCCAAGGAACTTAGTGAGACTTTCAAGGATCTTAGTGAGAATGCAAAAAAAAAAAAAAATGGAAAAGGACCAGTCAGAAGTTAAGCATACACTGACTGAAATAAAAAATAATATCAAGGGATTCAACAGTAGACTAGCAGTTCCCGAGAATCAAATCAATGATTTTAAATATGAGGAAGCAAAAAACACCCATCAGAAGAGCAAAAAGAAAAAAGAATAAAAAATATGAATATAGTGTAAGGAGCCTCTGGGACAACTTCAAGCATACCAACATCCAAATTATGAGAGTGCCAGAAGAGAGAGAGCAAGATATTGAAAACCTGTTTGAAGAAATAATGACAGAAAACTTCCCCTACCTGGTAAAAGAATTAGACTTACAAGTCCAGGAAGCACAGAGAACCCCAAACAAGAGGAACCCAAAGAGGACCACACCAAGACACAACATAATTAAAATGCCAAGGGCAAAAGACAAAGAAGGAATCTTAAAAGCAGCAAGAGAAAAACAGTTGGTTACCACAAGGGTGTGTTCATATTACTAACAGCTGATTTCTCAACAGAAACTATGCAGGCCAGAAGGGAGTGGCAAGAAATACTCAAAGTGATGAATAGCAAGAACCTACAACCAAGATTACTCTACCCAGCAAAGCTATCATTCAGAATTGAAGGTCAGATAGAGAGCTTCACAGACAAGAAAAAGCTAAAGGAGATCATTACCACCAAACCAGTATTATATGAAATGCTGAAGGTTATTCTTTAAGAAGAGGAAGAAGAGAAAGGTAAAGATAAAAAATATGAACAACAAAGTAATAACAAATACATATCTATCAACAATTGATTCTAAAAATCAAATGAATAAAAAATCTGATGAACAGAATAAACTAGTGAATGAAATAGAATCAGGGGCATGGAAATGGAACAGGCTGACAATTCTCAGAGGGAAGGGTATATGGGGGGTGCAGGAAGAGACTAGACAAAGATATTATATGCATGTATGCATTACCTATTGACACAGACAATAGGGTGGTGAGGGCCTGGGCGGGGTGGGAACTGCGTGGAGGGAAGCTATGGGGGGAAAAAAAGGGACATATGCAATAATCTCAACAATAAAGATTAATTAAAAAATATTTGTGCAATCAAAACTAGAAAACATCATCAAAATAAATTAAGGAAGATAGAAATATATTTAAGGCATCCCATGTTCATGGATAAGTAGACTTAATAGTGTTAAGATGGTCATAATCTCCAATAAAAATCCCAGCTAGCTTCCTTGTAGAAATTGATAATGTGATCTTAAAATTTATGTGGATACTCAAGAATATGGCAGAATAGGCAAAATAATCTTAAAAACATAATAAAGTAGGGGTACTCATGCTTCCTGATTTCAAACTTCCTATAAAGAATCAATAATCAAGTGTGGTATTAGAATAAAGGTAGACATGTAGATCAATGGGATATAAATAAGAGTCCAGAAATAAACCCATATAGCTATGGTCAATTGATTTTTTACAAGGATGCCAGGACTATTAAATGGGGAGAATAATAGATTTTCCAAAGAATGGTAATGGAAAAAGTGGATATATGCATGCAAAATAATCAAGTTAGACACCAATATCACTCCATACACACATAAAAATAATTCAAAGTAGATTATAAACCTAAAGATAAGAGCAAAGACCAAAAACACCATTAGAAGAAAACATGGGAGTGTATCTTCATGACCTTGGGTTAGGCAAGGACTTATTTATAGCATAGCAAAAGCACAAGTGACAAAAAAATAGATAAGTTGCACTTCATAAAAATTATAGACATTTGTGCTGTAAATGTTAGCACCAAGAAAACAAAAACACTACCCACAGAATGGAAGAACATATTTGCAAATAATATCTCTAATATGGGACTTGTATCTAGAATACATAAATATTTTTTACATTTCAATAATAAAAAATAACCCAATTTAAAAATGGACAAAGGTCTAAAAACCTTTCTCTAAAGATATAAGGAAAGCCAATATGCACATGAAATGCTGTTCAGCATCATTAATCACTAGGGAAATACACATCACAATGAGATATAACTTCACATCAACTGGAATGACTATAATCAAAGACAGATAATAACATGTGTTAGAGAGGATGGGAAGAAACTGAAACCTCCATATAATGTTGAAGGGAACGTAAAATGGTGCAGCTGCTTTGGAAAACAGTTTAGCAGCTCCTTAAAAATGTTAAACACAAAGTTCCCATATGACCAAGAAATGTCACTCTTAGATATATACTCAAAGGAAACAAAAACAGAAATCACACAAATACTCATATATGGATGTTCACAAATACTCATATATGGATGTTCACTGCAGTAGTTTTCATAATAGGCAAAAGCTGAAATAAACCTAAATGCTCATCAACTAATGAATGGGTAAACAAAATGTATTATATCCACACAAAGGAATGCATTTTAGGAATGAAAATAAATGAAGCACTGATACATAATACAATGTGACCAAATTAAAATAGCTAGCCCTGGCCAGTGGGCTAAGTGGTTAGAGCACTGGCCTGCACACTGAAGGCTCTCAGGTTTGATTTTTGGTCAAGGGCATGTACCTGGGTTCACTCGCTACCCCTTGGTCCAGTATGTGCAGGAGGCAGCCAGTTGATGTGTCTCTCTCATCTCTCTCCCCCCCACCCCTTTCTCTCTGAAAAGTAATGGGAAAATATCCTCTTTTGAGGATTAACTAACTAAATAAATAAAATAAAATAAAATGGCCAGTCCCAGAGGTCAGATATTATATTATAACATTCATTAAATATCTAGAATAGACTAATCTACAGATAATGTAATGGTTGTCAAGAACTTGGGGAAGGGAGTGTGTGACTTCTGATGGCTATGGGGTTTTTTGGAGGGTGAATACAATTATAAAATTAGATTGTGGTGAGCCCTGGCTAGTGTGGCTCAGTTGCTTGCAGCATCATCCCATACACCAAAAGGTGGTAAATTCAGGGAACATGCCTGGATTACGGGTTCAGTCCCTGGTCAGCGCACATGAGGGAGGCAACTGATGGATGTTTGTCTCTCACCTGGATATATATATCTTGCTTTCCTTCCTCTCTATAAAAAAAAAAAAAAGATTGTGGTGATGGTTATTTTATGAATTATCTATATATATAAAAGCCTAAATGACGAGTCAACTGGACGACCAGATGACCAGCTGGTAGCTGTGACGTGTACTGACCACCAGGGGCAGATGCTCAATGCAGGAGCTGCCCCCTGGTGGTCAGTGCACTCCCACAACAGAAGCGCCGCTCAGCTGACCTACGGACCCCAGTTGCTGGGCTCATGGCTGGCAAGTGCAGCTGTGGAGGCGCAAGCCTCTCCTGCCTCGGGCAGCGCTACCAAGCAGCAGTACAGCAGGGCTGTGATGAGCGGGAGCAGTGCCTGCCCTGGGGCTTGCTGCTTCGCGCACTACTACATTCCTCGGGGGATGTTGGACTGCGGGGATCAGGCCAAAACCAGTAGTCCCACATCCCCCCGAGGGGTCCTGGATTGCAAGAGGGCACAGAGGCCAGGCTGAGTGACCCCACCAATGCACGAATCCATGCACCAGGCCTCTAGTATCTCAATAAATCTGTTAAGAAAAGAACAAAAAATGTACACTCACAGATATGTCCTGACCTACTTTTTTTCACACATGCCATGTGCAAAGAAACCAGCTAGTTTTTTAAAAAATAAATTATTTTTAGAATAGTTTAAGACATAAAAAATTTACAAAGGTAATTCTTAGAGGTCCCATATACCTCACACTCAAATTTTCCTATTATTAACAGTTGCCATTAATATAATATATTACAAATAATTATACAATAGTTATACATTATTATTAATTAAATTTCATATTTTATTCAGATTTCATTAATTTTTATCTAATGCCCATTTTTTTTTCTTGGATTTCACATTACATTTAGTCATCATGGTCATGTCTCCTTAGGCTCAGCTTGCCTGTGACAGTTTTTATTCTTTCTTGGTTTCTGATGACTTTAACAGTTTTAAGGAGTACAGGTCAGGTACTTGTCAAATGCTTTTCTCACATTTACACTGTGGTTATGTATTTGTAAGAATACAACAGAGATGAGTAACTTTCATTACATCAGATCAAGAGTACACACAATCATTATGACTTACCACTATTGATTTTGACCTTGATTACCTGGTTGAGATAGAGATTGTCTGGTTTCTCTACTGTAAATAAAGCCATTTATTTACCCTCCTTTACATAATGTACTGCTTGGTAGGAAGTTACTATGTGTAGTCCACATTCAAGGAGTGGGAAGTTATGTTCAACCTCTTTGAGAATAGGGTATCTACATAAACTATTTGGAATTCTTCTGCATGTTTTTTTTTCTTTTCTCCCCCATTTATTTATTTATTTAATCATTTATTTATATCACAATGAACTTGTATTATTTTATACTTTGGGTTATAATCAAACACCACTTTATTTATTTTACTGCTCAAATTGTTCCACCATTGGCTCAATTTTTAACAGATCTATTAAGTACTAATTTTTCATAAAAAAAGGACAGTGACATTCACATCTATGTTTCTTGACATCATCTATTATTCTTTGTCTTCAAGAAACTTCTTTGTTTTCTTTAAGAATAACACTATAACAAAGTCTATTCAATATTAGAGGCCCGGTACATGGATTTGTGCACTGGTGGGGTCCCTTGGCCTGATCTGCAGGGATAAGGCTGAAACCAGCTCTCCAACATCTCCCAAGGGGTCCTGGATTGTGAGAGAGCAGTCAGTTTTCAGGTGATGTACCCCAGAATCATGCTCCCTCCTCTCTGGTTCTGGGTGCATCAGCTGAGAACCATAGCTGCCAAGTCACTGCAGCTCGGCAGCTCCTGTGTTGAGCTTCTGCCTCCTGGTGGTCAGTGCACATCATAGCTACCAGTTGGAGCATCTGCCCCCTGGTGGTCATTGTGTGTCATAGCTACCAGTTGGATGGTGAAACAATAAGGATGGTCACTTAGGCTTTTATATATATAGATAAGTAAACTAATCAAACAAAAAACACAATTAGTGACATTTTGCAGTTCATTCTAACATTTCAGTATTTTGCAGCTTATTTTAACAGTTCAATAATTGTTGCATAAAATTTAGGCATCAAACATTTTACAGTTCAATAATTTATGGGTTCATTAAAACAGACCTTATCTGAATGAATTGGATGAAATATGTGCACACTAAATATACAGTGTCAGCTTATGTAAATGTTAGCCACTTTGTGAGAATGGTATTTACACATTTCTTGTTAATTTGAGAAATCAAAGTTGGATTTTCTAACAAAGCCAAAACTATAAAGCACAATAACCTATAAATGCATTGGACTGAGAGATATTTATGAACATTGCCACTTTTTATTAAAAAAAAATATATATATATAATAAATAGCCAGTCATTTGAAATAGTAAATATTAAGAACAGATGTTTCAGTGCAAGTTTAAAAATATCAACAAAGTCTAATATCTTTCATCTCTCCACCATAGCTGAATCTAATTGTGATATTATTTATAGTCTTATGCATTTTAAACTTAGAGAACATCTTAATGTAGATTAGATACATTTCAAGAGCTCATTAGCCACAAGTGGCAAACATACTGGACTCTGCAGATGTAGAACATTATGCTTATGTCCTACTCATAATCTTATTTGGTCCTTACAAATCTATTACAGCAGGTAGGGCAGATATTATCATTCACATTTTACTAATGGTGAAGCTGAGGACCAGAAAATTTTAATGGTTTTTCAAGGTCATATAGTTAGTAAGTGCTAGGTAATGAAAATCCATTGTTTAAAGCATCTGTCAACTAAGTTTTAGTACTAAGTATTATTAAGGTGTGGTAGCCATGTAAACATGCCATTCAGGTCTCTTGTTATAAGGAGTATAATTGACTGATGGCTCCAACTGTGACCCCACTGTTGCGTTCACGATGAGGCAATGCTTCCTATAAGCTGCTTCCAGCTAATGAATAAAAGTGTTATGAGCATACAAAAGCAAAACTATTCTTGAGAGGTACAGGACTCCTTCAATGGAGACTTAGGCTTGAAGACTACCCCCTAACCTGCCTGAACCATCCTTGGAACTGTGCTACAGCTGAAGACTCTTCTTATTCAATCTCCATTCCTCCTCTTCTTTCACAAGTGTCAGGCCTGTATTGTGATCTGAAGTCTCTCCTCCTCTCCTTCTCCTGTTCTCAATAAATCTACTTTACATCCAATCCCATCTTGGTATCAGTTTTTAAGTATATATGAATTAGAACATGAGGCAAATAAAGGTACCAGCATACTTAACAACACCTTGAAGTAACTAACAGATGAATTGTTTTTGGAAACAAGAGACATTTTAAACAAATAATTAAAAGAATGACTAAAAATAAAGGTAAAATAATATAGCCAAATAACTTAACTATAAACATATAAACATATGTACACATCTGATTTGATTTTGAAGAAAAATTATAACTGCATCAGATTTGAAGTGGTCTTTGAATGCTTAATTAAAGAATATTTTTCATTTTGGCTTTGTGCGATATTACTTTTAGACAATCTTATAATTGAAGGGTATGAATATTTACATAATTGATTGGTATTTGAAACACACTCTTTAAACACTCTCTATTAGTCTTAAAGTTCTGCCCTGGGCCCTTTTCCTCTAATGTGCTTACAGAGTTCTCATTCACATAGTTTAAATGACTGTCTACCATGCTGACAACTTAAATTCCAGCTCAGACTTTCTCCTGAACACCCAATCCAACAGTTTATTAGATACCTCCAGGTAAATGACCCAGGGTGCTTCAAATGTACTCAAAACTCATCTTGTCATTTTCCCCTAAGTTTCTTCTCCTCTATTGTTCCTTGTCTTAGAACAATGATGGCGAACCTATGACACACGTGTCAGCACTGACACGTGTAGCCATTTCTGATGACACACAGCCGCTGAGGTGGCTGCATGCCGAGGATGAAACATTTGCTGCTCCTGAGGATGAAACATTTGCGACTGGAGTCTTGGAGTTAGGCTCTAACTCCAAGACTCCAGTCGCAAATGTTTCATCCTCCCCTATTAGACACTCTGTGCCAGAGGTCTGTAGGCCAAAACAACAGAAGTCCGGCACAGAGCGTCTAGTTCTGGGACTTCCAGTTAAGCCGGGATCTTTGCCCTCACTTCCACCAGCAGAGCAGGGAGCAACGGAACGCAGCGGGGGACGCATCTCTGGGGGCCCTGCCATTACCAGTAACCAAATAACAGTTAACCACAGCAACCATTATCTACTGTTCTGGGGTGTCATGGATTTCTAATCCATCATTACTGAGATAAGTGAGGGGGAGGCTGGGAGAGGCGAGGGTTTGTGGCATGCTATGGGTGCCATTTCCCGCCATTAGAAATAGCGGCAGCCATTTTAATTCACATAAGGAACACCATCTTCCTCCTTAGTGCAGACTCCATTTCACCACTATTACTGTTGTGCATCCTTATTAACCCCTATTTCTGCTTATTAACCCTGCCCTTTCTTAAAAGACAGTTATATGCACCATTTTGTGGTTAGTTAGGCTAGTTAACCCCTAATTGCCTGCAGGCCTAACAAGCTATCTATAATTCTATCTTCCGTCACTGCTCCCCTGATGGAGAACCCAAAAAATAAAAAACTAACGTTAAGTAAAGGAAGTGGTAGTAGTAGTGGCCGACCCTTTCAAGAGACATGGGCCGAGATGTATGGCTTTATAGAAAAAAATGGCAGATCATTTTGTGTTCTATGTACTGAAATGGTAGTAAGCAGAACGTGGAATATAAATAGACATTTTGAAACTAATCATTCCCAGCTCTTGGAAAAAAGCAAGGATGAAAGGAAGGAATACATTTCCAGGCAGCTACACCTTTATAAGAGCCAATCTAATTCCATCCTTAAATTTATGAATGGCTCTACAAATTTAACATCTGCAAGTTTGAGCATTGCTCACTCTATAGCTCAGCATGGAAAAGTGCTCAGTGAGGGAGAATTTATTAAAGAAACTCTCCTAAGATGTGTACCAGTTCTATTTCATGATATGTAGAACAAAGATGCAATTATTAAGAGAATATCTGGGTTACCACTCAGTAGAAATATCATAAAAGACCGAATAATGAGACTGAACACAAACGTACAACATCAATTAAAGAGAGACATAAGGAAATGTAAACATTTTTCGATCTCTTGATGAAACTACTGATGTCACATCACATGCTCAGTTGGCCATTATTGGTCGATATTCTGATGGTCTCACAATGAGAGAAGAGTTGATAAAGTTAGTATCAATGTCAACAAGTAAATCAGGAAGCAAAATATGTAAGGTTATACAAACATTTCGTGACCTAAGCATTGATATCTCTAAAGTTGTCTCAGTGACGACAGATGGGGCACCAAATATGGTGGGGAAAAAAGCGGATTTGTCAAATTGTTTACAGAAGCTATTGGACATCCGATTGTGCCTTTTCATTGTATTATCCATCAGGAGGCTTTATGTGCCAAGGCAGGATTCACCTACTTAAACGACTTAATGTCAGTTGTTACAAAAATAGTTAATTTAATAGCTGCTCGCCCCCTTCACAAGCGAGAATTTTCGGCACTTTTACTGGAGGTTGATTCCACCTACAGTGGACTGCTGATGTACAATAATGTAAGATGGCTGAGCCGAGGCAAAGTTCTTGAGCGCTTTGTGGAGTGCTTTGAACAAATTAAGGTATTTCTTGACGATAAGGATCTGGGAAACTTTCCTCAGCTTAATGATGATAAGTGGGTCAACACCCTGATGTTTTTTACAGATCTCTCTGTTCATATTAATGAACTGAACTTAAAGTTACAAGGTTTTGGCAAAAGTATTGACGTTATGTTTGGATACATAAAAGCTTTTGAAAGTAAAGTTAAAATTTTTAAGCGAGATGTAGAAACTAAAATTTATAAGTATTTTCCTCAAGTAACAAAGTATTTTGAGAAGGCCAGTGCAGCTGTACAAAATGAAATGGAACTCTTGCATATGAAGTACCAGCATGTTTTAGATTCATTACTTGACCAGTTTAGTGATAGATTTAGTCAATTTAGAAGTCTAGAACAGACCGTGAAAATAATTAAGTATCCTGATGTAGTAGTCTACAGTAGTTTGGAATTAAATGGTTTCCAATGGATGCAAATTGATGATTTGGAGATGCAACTTGCAGAATTTCAAGACAGTATCTGGGCTCAAGTGTTTGTTGACTTGAGGTCAAAGCTTGAGAATCTGGAAAGGTGCCACTTGGAGAATCAAGAGGAGTGCCACTACGAACAGGAAATTTGGAGTGCCTGGAACCGACTACCAGACACTTTTAGCACCCTGAAAAATATAGCAATGGCTTTACTCACAATTTTCCCCTCTACATACTTTTGTGAGGCCTTATTCTCAGCTTTAAATAATATCAAAACCAACAAAAGAAACAGATTGACAGATGAAGTTAGTAGCATTTGCTTGGGCCTGAAGTGTACAAAATACCAACCTTCAATTGAAGATTTAGCCAATGAAATTCAGCAACAAAAAAGTCACTAATAGGCAGGTTAGTTAAAGAATTCCCCCTCCCCCTCACTTATCTTCGTTCACGGCACCCCACACAAGCTAAATAATATCAAGACCAACAAAAGAAACCGACTGACGGATGAACAAAGAAGTCACTAAGCAGGTAAGTTAAATATTTAGTTTTTGGTTTATTAAATACAATTATATATAACAATTATACATTTATGTTATTTAAACTATAAACGTCGCGAAATAATGTTTTTTCCTCAAAGTGACACACTACCCGAGTTATGCTCAGTTTTTTTGTGAAGTTTGACACACCAAGCTCAAAAGGTTGCCCATCACTCTCTTAGAACATGGTACCACCAACTAGTAGGTGTCATAGACTGGCACTTACTTCCCTTTTCCTCCCTGTATCCCATCCATCATACTTCCTAAATGTTTCTTGAAGGTGTCTCTCTTCCTCTACCCAACTCTCAGTTCTAGCTGACAGCATTTCTCATTGAACTACTTAAACAATCTTCCAAATGTTTTTTCTGATTTTCTTTTCTCAGAACTTTGCCTGGTTATATCTTTCTCATCTATCATTTGGGGCTCAGTTTAATGTTTAACTCTTTTAGCAAGTGTTTTGTTAATATAACTTGTCAATCACTTCCTATTTTATTTCATCACAACACTCTTCACCACTTGATATGTTGCTGTTCATTTGTATATGTGTTTATTTCAAAGTAATTTCCATAAAAGTAGGGACTTTGTCTATTTTTAACACTTTTATTCAACACATTAAAGTGTCTTGCACGCATAATATATTTAATTTTTTGTTGTTGTTGATAAAAGACTGACTACCTAGTAAATATATGAATGAATACTTCATATGGCAAAATTTGATTTGCTGGCAGAGTAATCTTACCCCTACCATTAGCAGAATTCCTCAGCTACATACTTTTGAGTGTATTTCCAAATTCTGGTAAAAAGCCATTCAGATATAGTGGAGACTTTCTGAAAAAATCCATATGTCTGCTATTGTGTTGATGTATGTTAGTCTTGGGGTAAGAGACAGCAAAAACAAAAAAACAAACACTTTTTTCCCAACAGGTGTTCTGAACCTACTGGGACATAAAGGTCAGAAGATAGGAGTATAAAGCATTGCCTGTACCACTGATAAATTCACTATTAACTTCCTAATACTCACCCTAGAAATAAAATTAACAACTCAGTCACCAACAGCAACAGACTGAGACAGACTTCCTTAACTGAGATATAGCCTGTACCTGTAAATTTTAGAGGATGAAGTTGCAGGGCAGTACACTTGGGTTTTGCTATTTGGACAGTAGTTCTCAAAGTGTGCCCCTCTACCCCTCCACATGAGCACAAGCATCATTGGTATCACTTGAAAATTTATTAGAGATGCTACTTCTCAGCCCCGACCCCAGAAGTACTCAATCAGAAACTAGGGGATTTGGGTCCAACAACCCCTCCAGTGATTCTCATGTACACACCAGTTAAGAATTGCTGGCTTAGGACTTAGGGGAAAGGAAGGTCTTTTATTTCTTAGAACTAAGCTGACCTCATGGCCAAGACTAGGGCCAGTACTAGAGGGAGGTAAGTGTGGCAGCTGGAGCACAAAATGTAGAGACGCAGTTATTTTCATAGTGTTCAAGTACTCCAGTACTTGTTAAATGAGTAGATGGCACTGTCTCATTTAGTAAAGCAATAGTCATTTACACGTTAATTAATTATTAATATATTGATAATCTAGAAGTTGATATATTTTAAAGGTGGTCTTATTAATTATAATTGAAAAAATAAGAAAAGTTTAAAGGTGGTCTTATTGAAGCTTGTTTTAAAAAGTCAAACAGCTAGGATTGTGACTGGATTCATCCTTTATGTTGAAATCTTGTGTACAAATGCAGTTTCTCTATACAGGAATTAGAAATCAGAGAAGGTTAGAACTAGGTGGTACCTTAGAGTTCATCTAATCAAGAACCAGACTTTGAAGGCAAAGAGTTGGCAATAAACATAAAAATAGTTTGTCTAATGACATTTAAGATATGGTGAGGTGACCCTTAACATATTTGTAACTATCCCACATTACATGATTTAGTCGTATTAACTTGCCATATAAATCCTTGAAGATTCATCTCTCATTTTTTTAGGTTTTTAAGATAACATTTATTTTTTAAAAGTTAACATGTGCATGTAATAGGAAACTGAAAAACGCAAGAAGCAAAGAACAAAGCCATCCACAATCACAAGCAGTTTAGTCTTTTGTGTCCTTTTAAGTTTCTTGTGTATCTATACAACTTAGCTTCCATTTTTATGTAATTATCATACAGTTATGTATCATGCTTTTTCACACATCATAAATATTTACCATTTCAAAGTCCCAAAGCTATGAGTGAAACCAAGCTTATTCTTTGATAACCAAGAATACCCTACACCCGTGGTCGGCAAACTGCGGCTCGCGAGCCACATGCGGCTCTTTGGCCCCTTGAGTGTGGCTCTTCCACAAAATACCACGGCCTGGGCGAGTCTATTTTGAAGAAGTGGCATTAGAAGAAGTTTAAGTTTAAAAAATTTGGCTCTCAAAAGAAATTTCAATCATTGTACTGTTGATATTTGGCTCTGTTGACTAATGAGTTTGCCGACCACTGCCTTACACCAACTCAATCTGGAAGAAAATGTAATCTTGCCTTTCTTGGTGACAAAAATAGCAATAGACCTCTAGATAAAAGATATTCACAAAGTTACAATTAAAATACTGCATTCCCTTAATGTTCCATTATAAATGAGACCCAAAGCAAGAGTACACAAAGTATAATGCTTCTAAGAGAATTCATTATAACTTATACTTATATATAAATATATTAATTTCAGATAGGAAGAGGGAGAGAGAGAGAGAGAGAAACATCAATGATGAGAGATAATCATTGATCGGCTGCCTCCTGCATGCCCCACTCTGGGAATCGAGCCTGCAACCCGGGCATGTGCTCTGGCTGGGAATGGAACCATGACCTCCTGGTCCATAGGTCGACGCTCAACCACTGAGCCACACCAGTCGGGCTATAATTTCTACTTTTAAAATATTAGCAAGAAGGCAAGTATTGACAGACGTACTTAACAATGTATTCCTATAGCACAGCCAAAAGAGATGCATGCACATTAGTGGTTATTATCACAATGTGAATATGAACACATCCATACACTGCCCTCCCTCCATCCTTCCTTTTGCCCCCTGCTGCCAGCCTAATGAAAAAGTCCTGACATTCATTTCTGAGATGGTTCAACAATCCTATGTCCAAGATGCCTCTTTCTTATCAATTATAACAAAAAGATATTTATAAATTGGCTAATTCACTAGCTCTACTTTTTATCATACATACAGATGTCACCTCAGGACATCTGAAAAGCTCCAATGTTGCAAAAATAAAGAACCTTGTCCACAATAAACACAGGAACTTTACAAAAATGCACATGTAGACCTAAGGTTATAACCTAAAACTTTCTTCTAGACATGGAGATAGTAGCAAAGAGCCCTTCCCTTCACCCTTCCTCTTCTCTCTCCTCCACCACTTCAATGACTAAATACTGGATACCTGACTCCAAGAGGTGGATTAACAAAGACACTCCCAGAAGACAGTCCTTCCTAAAAACTAACAAAAGGACTTTTATAAAGGGATTATTTTACTACCTCTACTTTTAATATACTTTAGGCATTAAGACTTGTTTATCCTTGAATATACAGCAATACTAACTAAAGCACATATGTAACAATGGTTAGATAATCTGAATTTGTCTAAAAACTCATGGGCACAGAACCCTTTTTTCTGTACTTCCTTTCCTCCCCCTCATCTCTGTTTTAAAATGCAACTCACCTAAAAGGATTACAAGATGTATTATTTATCATTTACATGTTAGCATGATTTGGTTAATTATATTATTTTAATTCTGGATCATAGCAACTACTATAAAATTCCAAGGAAATAAAAATTTATGGAGCACATTGTTAAGGATGCTATGCTGTAAATGGCAATTATAAAATCAGGAAAGGAGAAATGTTCCCATTGATGATGGGCCAATTTGGGGAAGAAAATACAGAATTTACAGCATGTAGAGAACAGCAAAAAGGCACTTAATGTTTTTGAGTCCAGGAATGGGGAAGCAGAAAAAGATGATGTCAATGATATAATATGGCTGCTTTGAATGAAGTTTAGATATCCATCATCAGATAAACTAGTTAAATGAATTGTGATATAGTGGAATATCACATAGCATCAAAAAATTGAGGAAGCTCTCCACTGATAGTCAACAATACCCATAGTAATTTTAAGTAAAGAAGCAAGACATTATATTATCTTTCAATTTATATTTAAAAACTTCAATATGTATAAAACATGTCAGGAAATATATTCAAGAAATTGCTAATACCAGTTACCTCTAAAGAGGGAAACTGGATGTCTAGGTAAAAGAGAGACTTAATTTTTACTGTATACTCATTTGTTTCTTTTGGTTTATGTACCATGTATGTATTACTTATTTCAAAAAATTAATGGGATTTAGTTTTTAAAAATGTACCCCACTGAATAATACTGTGTTAATTACTGTAAATTTGTTAAGAGTAAATCTAAAGCATTCTTACTAAAAAAAATAACTATATGTGAGAGGATGGATATGTTAATTAACTTGATTGTGGAAAACCTTTCACTATATACTGTATATGTATGTATCTGTATAAATATGTAGATATATATATATAAAATTATCACATTGTACACTTTTTTGGTGAAAATTTTTTTAATTTCTTTATTGATTAAGGTATCACATATTTGTCCTCATCCCCTCATTCCCATCCCAAACCCCTCCCCACACATGCCCCTACCCCCCTATTGTCTGTGACCACTGGTTAGGCTTATATGCATGCATACAAGTCGTTTGGTTGATCTCTCCCCCTTACCCCCACCCTCCCCTATCTTCCCTCTGAGGTTTTACAGTCTGATCGATGCTTCTCTGTCTCTGGGTCTGTTTTTGTACATTTACACTTTAAATACAATACGGATTTGTCACTTATACCTCAATAAAGCTCAAGAAATGTAGCCCTGTCATTTTGAGTAGGAAGAAGATAGTATTAACTCTCTGAGTGACTTTGTATCTCAGCTATTTTTTTTTCCATTAGTGAAGTTGTACTTGAATAGAAGGATGAGCTTGTTGTCACATTCGTCATCCCATTGATAAGTAGGATCAATTTAGCGAACACATCTTCTTTAGGCCCCTCTGCTTTCAAAGTTGCTTTCAGTCAAAGAGGATGACTTTTACAGAGACCTATCAAAGGTTTCAAGCAGTTTTGTTCTTATGCTAGAACTTTCAAACAAGTCTACATGGTCTATATGGAGAAGGTGGTATTTATCCTTCTTTAACTGAATAGAAAGGTAATTAGAGAATGTATAATCAATGACAGGTCAAAATGAAATATAAGGGAGGACAGAAAGTATGGGGCAAGGTGAATGAATTATCAGAATGTCATACAAAAGTCACCAAAGCCATCATTTACAGTATGAAAAACAGGAATGCTTTCAGTGATTTGGGGGAAATATTGGAGCTCAATGGACAGTATTTTCCTCTATTCCTGGCTGTGCTACACTTAGCTTCTCAGATGCTATGCAATACCATTTTCTAGGTAGGGCCTTTGTTTGGAAAGATTCTAGAATTATAGGCCTTACAAGAAAGTGTTCTTTCAACAGAGCCAGGGTGGGGGAGGGGAAGGGCAATCATTGGCTTTTATATTTTAACATAGACTTTATAAAAATATGTTTTTATTGTTGACAGTGTTACATATGTTTCCTATCTCCTCCCCTCAGCCCAGCACCTACCCACCCTCCCTTAGGCTTTCACCACCCTATCGCCCATGTCCATGGGCTATGCATATATATATACTAGAAGCCCAGTGCACGAAATTTGTACATGGAGGGGGGGTTGTCCCTCAGCCCAGCCTGTACCCTCTCCAATCTGGGACCCCTGGAGGCAGTCGGACATCCCTCTCACAATCCAGGGCTGCTGGCTCCCAACTGCTTGCCTGCCTGCCTTCCTGATTGCCCCTAACCACTTCTGCCTGCCAGCCTGATCAGCCCCTAACCACTCCGCTGCCAGCCTGATTGATGCCTAACTGCTCCCCTGCCAGCCTGTTTGCCCCCAACTTCCCTCCTCTGCCGTCCTGGTCACCCCTAACTGCCCTCTCCTGAAGGGTTGATCACCTCCAACTGCCCTCCCTTGCAAGTCTGGTCCCTCTCAACTGCCCTCCCTTGCAGGCCTGGTCCCTCACAACTGCCCTCCCTTGCAGGCCGGGTGCCTCACAACTGCCCTCTCCTGCTGGCCATCTTGTAGTTGCCATCTTGTGTCCACATGGGGGCAGGATTTTTGACCACATGGGGGCAGACATATTGTGTGTTGGAGTGATGATCAATCTGCATATTACTCTTTTATTAGATAGGATAGAGGCCTGGTGCACTGGTGGGGGCCAGCTGGTTTGCCCTGAAGGGTGTCCCAGATCAGGTGGGTTCCCTTGGGGCATGGGTCGGCCTGAGCGAGGGGCCTGTGGTGGTTTGCAGGCCAGCCACGCCCCCTGGCAACCCAAGCGGAGGCCTTGGTATCTGGAATTTATTTTCCTTCTACAACTGAAACTTTGTAGCCTGGAGCGGAGCCAAGCCTGCTGCTCCCTCCGGCTGGCAGCCATTTTGTGTTTCAGTTAATTCACTTTCTATAATTGAAACTTTGTAGCCTTAAGCGGAGACCTGGGCCTGGCCAGGGTGTGCGGAAAGCTTTGCTTCCCCTGTTGCCGCTGGCAACCCTAGCCTGCTCTCTCAAGCTCCGTTCTGCTGCCATTTCTGTTTGAATTTGTTTACCTTCTATAATTGAAACTTTGTAGCTTGAGTGGAGGCTTAGGCCTGCAATGGCTCGCGGAAATCTTGGCTTGCTCTGTTACCTGGGAAACCTTGCTCTCTGTGGCTGTAGCCATCTTGGTTGGGTTAATTTGCATACTTGCTCTGATTGGCTGGTGGGCATGGCTTGTGGGCGAGTCGATGGTATGGTCAATTTGCATATTACCTTTTTATTAGGTAGGATATGTGTGTGTGTGTGTGTGTGTGTGTGTGTGTATATATATATCCTTAATATGCAAATAGACTGAACAGTGGAACAACTGAACAACTGGTTGCTATGACGTGTGCTGACCACCAGGGTGCACGTGCGGAATGTGGTGGGATGGTGGAGCAGGTGAGTGGGGGTGGGGAGAAGGGGAGGGGGCCAGACCAAGGCAGGGCACTGGTTGCTGTCATTGGGGCGAGCCTCTGGTGGTTACTGAAAATTCTTTGCCCCTGCATGCCACAGTCCTGCCTGGCACTTGCACCTGCTGCCAGCACCGGCCCTGCTCATACCCGCTGCCAGAGCCACCATGTGTACCTGCTGCCAGCGCCAGGTGCTGGCCCTGTGGCTGCTGGCTCCGATCACTCCTCAGAGCTTCTCCACCTCCCCCTGCTCCTGAGGAGTGATCAGGGCTGACAGCCGCCTCTCACGCCTGCTGCTGGTGCCAGAGCCACTGCTCATACCCACCTGCTGCCAGTCCTGATCACTCAGCGCCATCAGCGGGTGTGAGTGGCAGCTGCTGGCTCCGATTGCCCCTGAGGGCTTCTCCACCTCCCCCTGCTCCTGAGGGGCAATTGGGGCAGGAGCCACCATCTGCACCTGCTGATGGTGCCAGCCCCACTTGCACCCGCTGCTGGTGCTGGCCCCAGTCACTCCACACTGTCAGCAGGTGCAAGCAGGGCTGGAGCCATCAGTACATGGGAGCAGCAGTGGCGGGAATGGGGTTGCCGGTAGAGAGGGAACAGGGGGTTGTGGTAGGGGGGAAGAGGTGGGGGCATGGAGGATGGGCCAAGACCTGCCCCTGTGCCCACCACAGCCTCATGGCCCACAGTTCCTTTCAAGGTGCACAGATTCATGCACTGGGCCCCTAGTAAGTATATAAGTTCTTTGGATTTTTTCTTCTCGTCCCCCCTACACCTGAGATATGTCAGGCTGCTGCATGCCTCCAGACTTATTTTGTTGGTCAATTTATTTTGTTCATTATGTTTCACAGATAAGTGAGATCATGTGATATTTGTCTTTCTCTGACTGGCTTATTTCACTTAGCATAAAAAATCTCCAGGTCCATCCGTTCTGTCTCAAAGGGTAAGAGATCCTTATTTTTTACGGCTGCATAGACTTTTAAATCTCAGGGCAGATACAAATAGTTTAAAAAAGGTTTCTGTGTTTTAGAAGCCTAGAACTCAGGCATAGTGTTTATGTCATATACAACAATTTCAGAAGATGATAAATTAGATATATTTTGTTTAATTATAATTTTTAGTGAAATTCAGGAGTCCCATGGCTTGGAGAAGACAAGATTCAGAGAAGGGAAGAAGGGAGTTAGAAACTGGTAAGTGTCTGCAAAGGAGCCCTGTGTCCTAAGACTAGGTCCAAGTCCCAAGGAATAAGGATAATAAAATGTTCACATAGGTTTGGATAATTTAATCCATTTTCAAAGGAGAATTCCCTCATGCTCTGGTATGACACAGGAGACATAGAGCATAACTGATTACCTAGAATACCTACCTTGACAGAGATAAGAGATTGGACTGGCAGAGTTATCCTGCACCTAGCATTACAGAAGCAGTAGAGTGGAAATGGCTTGTGATTTATTTTGGCAGAGAGATGCCTGGAGAGAATCTCATAGCATAGCCTGCACCCTATCATGACACAGTAACAGAAAAAAACTAAGGTGCATGCCAGAGGGCTGAAAATGTTTCCTGAGGAAAAACCAGACCTAACAGGGCATTGTCATAAGAAGTAAGGGGGGAAAATATCATGACCTGTGAGGATTGACAACCATGGATGAGAGAAAACAATACTAGTATATACCTCAATGGACAGAGCATAGATAGGTGATAATGACTTTGGGGAAAGGAGTTGGAAAAGGATGCCTGTATTAATTCATAACTTTATGAATTTATTCAGGCAAAAAACTCAATATTGATACTGCCAATGGGCAGATAACTAGAATCTTGGGAAATAGCTCACATTCTTCAAATACACACCCACACACACACACACACACACACACACACACATCTGAGATACAAAACAGAATACTAACTTACTAATTTACTCTTAAAATATAACTGTTGCATGTGCTGGAATACTTAGATTCAGTCAGTGCATTCTTTTCTCTATAGGAAAGTTTTCATGGTATTACAATCATATTATAATCAGAAGATGATTAAATAAGCCTGGAATAGAGCAAGGGGAATGAGCTGGATGGTATTCATATATATTGCCATCTACCTGGAATAGTTATGCACTTGTCTTTACTGGAGTGGTAGAGCTTCTTGAGTAAATATTTATGTCAGTTCACCCCTGCATTGTGCCTCTATAATACTCTTTCCCAATATTGCTATTTCAAAATTGACCACTCCCTTTCTGTCATTAGAATATTTAGCTTTGTCAATACCATTAATGAGGCTATAGTCTAGTGCTGTCTTCCACGTTATGGCCTAGAAGAGACACTCTTTTATAATATTTGCATATATCTGAGCTCATCCATTAAGTGTTGTCTTTATTAGTATAACTCAAAAATGTGAAAAGGCCTCACTGATACTTCTAAGACTATTTGCATTGTAGTATCTTTGGTGGCTTATACAGTAGGTCCTCATGTTACATCAGAGATTCGTTCCTAAGGTGCAATATAACGCGATTTTCGCCATAAGTCAAAACCCACCTCCATAAGCACCTACGTCACTGACATGGAGCACATACATAGCAGTAATGAAGTGAAACAGTAAAAAAAAAATTGAAAGAAATATAACAATTCCTGACCTTTACTTGTGGTAAATAAATAATAAAAAACATAAAGCGCATATGTACATACGTCAAAATGACAGAATTTTTTTTAAATAAATAAATGGAAATGGCGATGTAACCACTAAACGACATACGTCAAGTCCAACGTAACCCGAGGACTGCCTGTATTTCAAAATACATACATTTAAAATATTTCAATATATATTTCAACAAGGTCTTCCTATATGTCTGGCACTGTGTTCAGCACTTTATGTGTATTTTCTCAAACCAACTTATGTGACAGCATGTTATTACCTTTATTATAGATGAGGAAATGGAAGGATAGCAAGTTAAGAAACTTCCTCAAGGTGGCACAGCTAGTAAATTTAGGTGCTAGAATTCCCACTCATGCCTTTCTGACTCCAAGCACTGCTACATCAATCCTCTTTTCATATATATATCCAGATTATTATGATCTCTGAACACATAATAACATAATAATCTGGCCACTCAGTGTATATCCTATATAATAAAAGGCTAATATGCAAATTGTCCCCTCGACCAGGAGTTCGACCAGCAGGCTGGCCGGCCAACCGCCCATGTACCCTCCCCCTGGCCAGGCTGGCTCGAATTCATGCACTGGGCCTCTAATATATATGCATTCAGAGATCATAATAATCTGGCCACTCAGTGTATGTGTGTGTGTGTGTGTGTGTGTGTGTGTGTGTGTGTGTGTATACCGTAACACATTACATAGTTTTTAAAAATATTTATTCTTGAGAGCATTACAGATGTCCACCATTTCCCCCTCACTGCCCATATCCACCTGATTCTCACCCCACTGCAGGCCATGACCAACCTATTGTCTGTGTCCATAGGTAATTCATATATATATATGAACTTTTACTAATCTCTTCCCACCCCATGTACCTCAGTTTGTGTCATGTTTCCATGCCTCTGGTTCTATTTTATTCACCAGTTTATTTTGTTCATTGGATTCCTTGTTCTTTTATTTTGATTTTTAGATTCAGTTGCTGACAGATAGGTATTTATTGCAATTTTATGATTAATATTCTTTTTCTTCTTCTTCTTCTTCTTCTTCTTCTTCTTCTTCTTCTTCTTCTTCAAGAATACCCTTTAGCTCTTGAAAGTACCTATGGGAGACCAAGCTATGAAGCAAGGCAGGCTAGTGCTAGTGACTGTTCTTGGGCCTCTTATTGATAGGTATGGGGAATGCTGAAGCCAGCTGCTGCTTTTTTGAGAGATTTTAGGAAAGTCTGAAGCCTGAGCCAGGGCAAGCCATTCATATGGAAAAGCCACTGCAAACAGTTGGGTGGGACTTCAAATTGGATGGGCCGGAGTCTCAGGGAATCACCAGGGTAAAGCGATCAGTGCAAGCCAAGCTGATGGAAACTCAGCTGTAGCTGCCAGTCAGCTCTGCAACAGGGGAGGAACAATGACCAGCACAGGAACAATGACCCCTGCAAGGAGCCCTGCCAGGGAGAAAGCTGCCCCTGAGTTCCTGTCCTGATGGCAGACAATTCAGTTCCTCCCTCAATGCCCCAGGTTCCTTTTTAGCCACTGCCCCAGTGCTGGAGCCCAGAGTGATCAAGTGTAAGTCTATGTGCCGGCCCTTTAAGAGGAATGCCTAGGTTTCTAGAAGCCTCCATGCCACTCAGCCACAATCACCAATTGTTTTTACAGCCTGAAGTTACAGGGATTTCTCTTCCCAGCACTGGAACTCTGGGATGGGGGTCTGTTGTAGGGCTGGGACCCCTTGCTCCTTATGGGAAGCCTCTGCAGCTGGGGTATCCCTCCCAATTAAAAACACACCAAATGTCGGTCCAACCCGTTCAGCACCTCTGCCCCTCCTACCAGTCTCATTGTACTTTCTTTACTTCTCTAGTTATAGGACTTTCATTCAGCCAGATTTCAGGCAGTTCTGAATGATAGTTGTTCTGTATTTTAGGTGTAATTTTGATGTGGTTGTGGGAGGTGGTAAGTTCCGGTATTTACCTATGCTGCCATCTTGGTTCTATAGATTCAGCACAATTCCTATAAAATACCAATGGCGTGTTTCATAGATCTAGAACAAATATTCCAAAAATGTATGTGGAACCAAAAAAGACCCTGAATAGCCTCAGCAATTTTGAGAAAGAACAAAGTTGGAGGTATCATAATACCAGATACCAACTTATATGGCAAAGACGCTGTAATCAAAACAGCCTGGGACTGGCACAAGAATAGGCATATAGATCAATGTAACAGAACAGAGACCCCAGAAATCAACCCATTATTTTATGGTCAATTAATATTTGACAAAGTATGCAAGAGCATACAATGCAGTAAAGACAGTCTCTTCAATAAATGATCCTTGGAAAATTGGACAGTTATATGCAAAAAAATGAAACTAGACAACCTTCTTAAACCATACATACACACAAAAAAACTCAAAATGGATTAAACACTTAAATGTAAAACTTGAAACCATAAAAATCCTAGAAGAAAACATAGGCAGTAAAATCTCAGACATCTCTCGTAGTAATACTATTTCTGATGTATCTCCTCGGGCAAAGGAAACACAAGAAAAAAAATAAGCAATGGGACTACATCAAACTAAAAAGTTTTTGCACACCAAAGGAAACTACCAACAAGATGAAAAGACAACCCAATGAATAGGAGAACATATTCATCAATGATACATCTAATAAGGGGTTAATATCCAAAATTTATAAAGAACTTATACAGCTCAACACCCCCCCCAAAAAAAAACACACACACAAAGAATCCAATTTAAAAATGGGCAAATGATCTAAATAGACATCTCTAAAGACATACAGATGGCCAATAGACAAATGAAAAGATGCTCAACGTCACTAATCCACAATGAGATGTCACTTCATACCTATCAAAATAATTATCATCAATAAATCAACAAACAAGTGTTGGTGAGAATGTGGAGAGAAAAAAAGGAACCTATATACACTGTTGTGAGAATGCAGATTGGTGCAGACACTATGGAAAGTAGTATGGAGTTACCTCAAAAATTAAAAATGAAACTGCCATATAACCCAGCAATTCGATTCCACCTTTGGGAATATATCTGAAGAAAACCAAAACACTAATTAAAATAATACATGTATTCCTATGTTCATTACAGCATTATTTACAATAGCCAAGATTTGGAAGCAGCCCAAGTGCCCATCCATAGATGACTGGGTAAAAAATCAGTGGTACAGTTACACAATGGAATACTACTTGGTTATAAAAAAAGAAGGAAATCTTACCTTTAGGTATAGCATGGATGGACCAGGATAGTATTATACAAAGTGAAATTAGCCAGATAGATAAATACAAATACCATAGGATTTCAAGTCTATGTAGAATCAAATGAACAAAATAAACTAACAAACAAAAGAGAAACAGACACATAGACACAGAACAGACTGACAGTGGTCAGATGGGAGGCGGTTTGGGGGGCTGGGTGAAAACACCTAAAGGGATTAAGAAACAACAACAAAAAAACCTCATAGACACAGACAACAATATGGTGATTACCAGAAGGAAATGGGTGTGAGGGGACATAAAACAGGATAAAAGGGGATAAATGGTGATGGAAGTTAGATTTGATTTGGTTGGTGAACACACAATGCAATATACAGATGATGAATTATAGAACTGTACACTTGAAACCTACATAATTTTATTAACCAATGTCACCCCAATAAATTCAATTTTAAAATATTGTTGAACATCCAGAGAATGGAAATTATTCAATACTTAAAAAGAAATGAGCTACCAAGCTATGAAAAGACATGGAGAAAACTTAAATTAATATTATGAAGTGAAAGAAGCAAATCTGGAAAGCCTACATACTGTATAATATCATCTACATTCTGGAAAGACTATGGAGACAGTAAAAAGATTAGCAGTGTCCAGGGTTAGAGGGAGGGGTGGTTGAATAGACATAGCACAGAGGATTTAAAGGGCATTAAAACTATTCTATATAATACTAAAATGGTTGGTACAAGTCATCAAACATTTGTCAAAATCCAAAGAAAGTACAGCACCAAGAGTGAACTCTATTGTAAACTATAAACTTTGTGTAATAACAATGTGTCAATGTAGGTTCACTGATTTTTAACAAGTGTATCCCTCACTCTCTTATGAGATTTTGATGGTAGGGGAGGTTGTTTTAAGTGTGGGGTCACGGGTTACATAAAACTACAATTTTGATGCAAAAAAGTAAAATATAAAGTGAAAGAGTGAAAATAATTTTACTGAATTAAAATTATTCATTTCCAAAAAAATTAATATATCAGGTATATTGTTACATGAGGTGATGGATAGATATAGCATATAGATTGTTTTGTGGGAATTTAAAAAATGTCTATTCATATTTGAAATGCTTAAAATTATATATATGAGTACATATGAATAGTCTACACTAATAAAAGAGAAACATGCAAATTAACCATCACTCCGCTACACCCACCAGCCAATCAGGAGCAAGTATGCAAATTAACCCAACAAAGATGGCAGCAGCTATGGAGCTGGAGCGAGCAGGAGGCTTGGGTTGCCCCCAGCAATGGAGGAAGCCAAGCTTCCTACCCACCCTGGCCTTCCCTGGCCTCTGCTTAAGGCTACAAAGTTTCAATTATAGAAGATAAATAAATCCCAGATACTTGCTTCCAGCTGACCCTGGCCTCTGCTCAAGGAGGCACTGAAAAAAAAAAAAGAAAGAAAAAAAGCCGCTTACCCAGGCTGGCCACACCCCCATGGGGTGAGAGTCCCTACTGGGGGGCTTGACCAGCCTGCAAACAGCCATCAGCCCCTCACCCAGGCTGGCCAGGCACCCCAGTGGGGACCCCCACCCTGACGGGAGTGTGGCCAGCCTGCAAACAGCCATCAGCCCCTCACCCAGGCTAGCCAGGCACCCCAGTGGGGACCCCCACCCTGAAGGGGGTGTGGCCAGCCTGCAAACAGCCATCAGCCCCTCTCCCAGGCTGGCCAGGCACCCCAATGGGGACCCCTACCCTGAAGGGAGTGTAGCCAGACTGAAAACAGCCCTTAGCCCCTCACCCAGGTTGGTCATGCCCCCCAAGTGGAGACCCTCACCACATGGGGGCATGGCCGGCCTGAAAACCACCACAGGCCCCTCACCCAGGCTGCCCCACGCCCTAAGGGAACCCCCACACTGATCTGGGACACCCTTCAGGACAAGCTAGCTGGCCCCCACCTGTGCACCAGCCTCTATCTATACTAATAAAAGGGTAATACACTAATTAGACTGGGAGACCTTCCAGAAGACCTTCCAGACATTCTCCTACATGAAGCCATGGTGGCGGTGCCAAGGTAGAGGTGGTTAGAGGCCAAGAAAGGAGGGCAGTTGTGGGTGATCTGGCCAGGATGGGATGGCAGTTGTGGGTGATCAGGCTGGTGGGGGGGAGCACTGTTGGGAATGATCAGACCATCAGGGAGGCCACTTGGGGGTGAGCAGGCCATCAGTGAGGGTCAGTTGGGGGTGATCAGGACAGCAGGGGGAGGGGCAGTTTGGAGTGAGCAGGCCAGCAGTGGGCAGTTGGGGGCAAGCAGGCTGGCAGGGGAGGCAGTTGGGGGCGAGCACACTGGCACAGGGGGCAGTTTAGGGGTGATCAGGCTGGCAGGGGGGCATTT
The DNA here is from genome assembly GCA_025583905.1 of Ia io. Taxonomy (NCBI): domain Eukaryota; kingdom Metazoa; phylum Chordata; class Mammalia; order Chiroptera; family Vespertilionidae; genus Ia; species Ia io. The sequence continues at coordinate 33,388,834 of JAJQQW010000001.1, read as the reverse complement.
GGGAGTGAGCAGGCCGGTGGCGAGGGGGGCAGTTGGGGGTGAGCATGCCATCAGGCAGAGTGGTTAGGGGTTATCAGGCAGGCAGGCAGGCAGGTGAGCGGTTAGGAGCCAGCAGTCCCGGATTGCAAGAGGGATGTCCGACTGCCGGTTTAGGCCCGATCCCTGTAAACTGGCAGTAGGACATCCTTTGAGGGGTCCCATATTGGAGAGGGTGCAGGCCAGGCTGAGGAATCCCTGCCCCCATGCACAAATTTTGTGCACTGGGCCTCTAGTATGTAAATAATAACTAATGCATATCCATGCATCCTATATAATAAAAGAGTAATATGCAAATTGACCATACCAGCAAGTCACGCCCACCAGCCACTCCCACCAGCCAATCAGGAGCTAATATGCAAATAAACCAAACCAAGATGACTGCGGCCACGGAGAGAACAGGAGGGAGGCTTGGGTTTCCCTGGCAATAGAGGAAGCCAAGCTTTCCGCCGCCCCTTGCTGGCCTAGGCCTCCACTCAATGCTACAAAGTTTCAATGATAGAAGATAAATAAATCACAACAAAAATGGCGGCAGCCACGGAGCTAGAGAGAGCAGGAGCCTAGGGTTGCCCCCGGTGATGGAGGAAGCCAAGCTTCTGCAGCCCTGGCCGGCTTAGGCCTCCACTCCAGGCTACAAAGTTTCAATTATAGAAGATAAATAAATCCCAACAGAAATGGCTGCCACCACGGAACAAGCAGAAGGCTTGGCTCTGCTCCAGGCTACAAAGTTTCAATTATAGGAGATAAATAAATCCCAGATACCAGGGCCTCTGTTTGGGTCACCGGGGGGCGTGGCCAGCCTGCACACCACCACAGGCCCCTCGTGCAGGCTGCCCCATGCCCCAAGGGAACCCCCACCCTGATCTGGGACACCCTTCAGGGCAAACCAGCTGGCCCCCACCCACGCACCAGGCCTCTATCCTATCTAATAAAAGAGTAATATGCAGATTGACCATCACTCCAACACACAATATGTCTGCCCCCATGTGGTCAAAGATCCTGCACCCATGTGGACACAAGATGGCCAGCAGGAGAGGGCAGTTGGGAGGGACCAGGCCTGCAAGGGAGGGCAGTTGGGGCAATCAAGCCTGCAGGGGAGGGCAGTTAGGGGTGACCAGGCCAGCAGAGGACGGAAGTTGGGGGTGACTGGGCCTGCAGGGAAGGGCAGTTGGGGGGGACCAGGCCTGCAGGGGAGGGCAGTTAGGGGTGACCAGGCCTGAAGGGGAGGGCAGTTAGGGGCAAACAGGCTGGCAGGGGAGCAGTTAGGCATCAATCAGGCTGGCAGGGGAGCAGTTAGGCATCAATCAGGCTGGCAGGGGAGTGGTTAGGGGATGATCAGGCTGGCAGGCAGAAGCAGTTAAGGGCAATCAGGAAGGCAGGCAGGTGAGCAGTTGGGAGCCAGCAGTCCTGGACTGTGAGAGGGATGTCTGACTGCCCGTTTAGGCCTGATCCTGGGCAGTCGGACATCCCTTGAGGGGTCCCAGATTGGAGAGGGTGCAGGCTGGGCTGAGGGACACCCCTCCCCCATGCATGAATTTCATGCACTGGGCCTCTAGTATTTATATATTCACACATACTCTGTACATTGATGTAAACTGCTTTTGGCAGCTAGTGAAAGAAAATACCACTTAAACTTACCTGAATAATAAAGAATTTTAGCTTTAGCTGGTTTGGCTTAGTAGATAGAGCATTGGCCTGGGGACTGAAGGGTCCTGGGTTCGATTCCAGTCAAGGGCACATGTCTGGGTTGCAGGTTCGATTTCCAGTAGGGGCCATGCAGGAGGCAGCCGATCAATGATTCTCTCTCATCATTGATGTTTCTATTTCTCTCTCCCTCTCCCTTCCTCTCTGAAATCAATAAAAATATATTTTAAAAAGAATTTTAGCTGCCCATATAACTGGCAATAAAATTGTAAATCAGGCTTCAGATTTGGCTTATGCCAATAACTTTTGCTTCATTTTCTTGATATAATCTTGACATTAACCAACCCCCTTTTCTCTCTTTAGTCTGGCAACAAGATAACTGCAGCAGTTTTGGGCTCCACAACAGCATATAACAATTTTCAGAAGGTATGAAATAGCTCTTGTATTTTAGCACTCCAAGAGACATTTAATCCACCCCCCCACACACACATACAGATTACCCATTTAAATCACTTGCCCACTTCTGTCCAGTTTCCAAGATGTATAAATTCATTGGCTTAAGCCATTCAGGCTCTCACACCAATGAGATTTGTGGGGTCAGATTTCTCTGAGGCACATGGAATGAGAGTATTGAATGTTTGATCTAAATCAAGATTTCTTGTAGGCTCAGCCGGCATGGCTCAGTGGTTGAGCACTGACCTATGATACAGGAGATCACAGTTCGATTCCCATCAGGGCATATGCCTGGGTTGTGGGCTCCATCCCCAGTGTGGGGTGTGCAGGAGGCAGCCAATCAATGATTCTCTCTCTCTCTCTCTCTCTCTCTCTCTCTCTCTCTCTCTCTCTCTCTCTCTCTCTCTCCCTCTCCTCCCTCTCCCTCCCTCCCTTCCTCCCTTCCTTTCTGAAATCAATAAAAATATATTTTAAAAAAAGTCAAGATTCTGTTAGGGCTCAGGGAGAGGGGAATGGATACTGTGAGAACTCTAATTGTATACTGCTGTATATTTTACTATATCAATAATATTTAACACTTTGATGAGCAAGTACCTTTAATAACGTAAATGATAAAATTATATTTTACATGCTGTTCTGTCTTATGACTATGGTGAATTTCTGAATGCACCTCATTTTATTACTATTCCATATCTTCAAAAATGAAAATTCACTGAATCAAAAGAGGAAATATTTAATCAAAAGTAAAACAAATTCTAAATCTTTCATGAGTGTACTCTGCACAGGGAATTCTTGATGACTTCTTGTATTATGAGAATAATGACAAGCCCAATTGTTTTAAGTTAGGCTAAATCTTTCTACATTAAAAATGCTGAAATAGCCGAAACCGGTTTGGCTCAGTGGATAGAGCGTCAGCCTGCAGACTGAGGGGTCCCAGGTTCGATTCCGGTCAAGGGCATGTACATTGGTTGCGGGCACATCCCCAGTAGGGGGTGTGCAGGAGGCAGCTGGTCGTTGTTTCTCTCTCATCGATGTTTCTAGCTCTCTATCCCTCTCCCTTCCTCTCTGTAAGAAACCAACAAAATATATTTTAAAAAATAATAAAAAAAATGCTGAAATAATAGTTCTTCAATTTATGGGTATTTTACCTAGAACATAGGCCTCAGTCTTTGAAATATTTTAAGTGAAATTCATTTTGCATTATGAATATAGTTCTACGAACTTTCTCACAAGGAGCTTCTAATTTGGTTTGTTTTTACAAGGTTGACAAGTTGTTAAAAATTTGTGTCAGTTCTTTCCGCTATTTGTTCTCAAATACCTTCCTCTTTTTTTTCCATTTTGTATCACATTGACCCCAGGAAAAAATATTTCTCCCACATTCCTGGGTCAGCTGGCATCTACTGTATTCTGCCAATGGTTAGGCACTATCAGTGGGAGGAGGTGAAAGGGTATGTCTCACTCACTCTGTCTGCCAATGGGGCATTTTCAGCAGCAGTTGCTTCTCCGCAGTTTTTATAAGAATTGATTCCAATTTCCTCCAGGAGACCCTGGTTTCTGGATGTCAGTAACCCCCCCTCTTTCCTTCATCCCTTCAGCTAAAGCAGCTTTAGAGATTGTTAATCTGGGAGTTACCTCATCATCTCCTACCTGTTTTTTAAGCAATCCCATCACCAGTGTAATCATTCCCAATATTAAATTTACTATCTTAAATATTCTGAAGGGTTTCTGTTTCCAAAATAAAACATAACTGGTATAGAATTAAACACAATTTTATTTAATATCTGTACTTAACCTTTTGTTATGTTTTCTGCTTCTTGGCTTCCACACTTGAAATTGCACTGGCAACATCATTAGTAGCATAAATACTGCTAAATCCAATTAGTATATTTTATTTTATTTATTTTAAATATATTTTTATTGATTTCAGAGAAGGAGGGAGAGAGAGAAACATCAATGGTGAGAGAGAATCATTGATTGGCTGCTTCCTGCATGCCCCCTACTGGGGATTGAGCTTGCAACCTGGGCATGCGCCCTTGACTGGAATCGAACCTGGGACCCCTCAGTCCACAGGCCGACACTATCCACTGAGCCAAACTGGCTAGGGCTCCAATGAGTGTATTTTAGTTCCCTGGATACTTTTGCTTTATTTGACTGATGACTACTCACTTCCTTAAACTATTTATTTCCTTTATTTTTATAGTGCCAATCTTTATTATGTCTACCACTCTGATCACCTTGCTTAATATTTTCATGACCTACTACTTTGCTCATTTTTTCTTAAACAATGTTATTTTTGTTCACTTCATTTTTATGTTCTACTAGGATGAACTTTCTTAATCTTAAGATTTAAAATGCCATTTAAATGCTGGTGGTTCTTAAATCTATTTCTTCATCACTAAACATATTATTGCACTTCCAAAGCATATTACCTAGCACTCTCTGGATAATTTCCAAGACTGAACTCATTACCTTCTACTTTCTAAACACAGATTCACATAGACACAGACATAAACATGGACCCCAAACCAACAAACCACAATAACTTGCTCCTTTTTATTGTTTATTATATAGATGACACCATAATCTAACTAAACACCAAAGACAAGAATGTAGGCTCTGTTATTTACCACTGTATCTGTTATTAGTCTTGCTTCATGCTATGGATACCCTTGCATAGTCATTTCCCACCTATGTAACCAATAGGATATTGCATAAAGACTGTATTTGACTTCAAAGCCAGATTTTCAGCTTATATCTTTTCCTTTTCCCTGGATAGCTTGCTGTAGGGAAAGGCAGCTGCTGTTTCCTGAGGACACTCAAGTGACCCTACAGAGATGTTCATTGCCAAAGAGGTGAGTCCTCCTGCCAGAACCATCTAGAAACAGATCTCCTGCCAATAGCCAGGTGAGTGAGCTATATTGGAAGCAGATACTTTAACCACAGTCAAGCCAGTTGACACGCAACACTAGCTGACATCGTGACTGCAACCACAGAAGTGAATACCAGAGCCTGAACCACCTAGGTAAGCTGATCCAGAATCCTGACCTACAGAAACTATACAAGATAATGAATATTTGCTGTTGTTTCTAGCTGCTAAGTTTTGGGCCAATTTGCTATGTGATAATGGATAACCTAAACAACTACTTTGTCTCTTACTTCTTACTAATCACCAAGTTGTGTTAATATCATTGCCCAAATATTTCTGGCATTCACCCTTTCATAATCAAGAACTGTTGTTCTAGTCAGGTCCTCATCAACTCTGGCCTGGATTTAGCCCTCAAAATTATCTTTTCTTCTAATGTGGTGCTTTTCAAATTCATTCCCCATTCTACTTTCTAAATAAGTTATGTAGAATTCAAATTAACCATTCCACTTTTATACTTAAAAACTTCCAATGATTCTTATATATTAATACAAAAGTCTTTGTTATGATGTTAAAATTCTAAAGAATCAGCAAACTGACTAAGACAGTGTGTAAGAACAAATCTCGTTCGTTTTGAATAGAAATCTACAGTTATATGCTTTATTTGTAATTTGCAAGTCTGCTAATGGAGCAAATAGACTCATGAATGAGGTTTTCTGCACTGCAAAAAAAAAGTTATATATGAGAGAGAGAGAGAGAGAGAGATAGAGGGAGAGAGCTAGAGAAAGAGAAAGAGAGAGAGGACAGATTTAGATGGAAATAGTGGTGGATCAAATTACTACAAGGTCAATGGCTCATTTTATATGCTAAGTGACTAATTAACATTTCTAAAAGTAAACAAATAATATTTCATGTAACATACATGAATAACAATATTGCATGGATAAACAGATTTATAAATCTTACTTCTTTGCACTACTGTTAACGAAAAAAAACCATTGAAACCTGTAAAGAATTTTAGTGAGTTTATTTGAGCCAAACTGTCGACATATGCCGGGAAGCACAACCTCAATGAATTGAGATAATGCTCCCAAGAATGGCGGGTTACATCTGTATTTATACATTGCATCAAAGGAGGGACATAGGTGGGCTACATGAAATTCATTGGTGACGGATTAAGGAGGTGGGATAAAGTCAAACGGTGGGAAACCTCTGGTGATTGGATAAAAAGTAAAATGATGGACACATACTTAGGTGGGTACAGGAACAATTAACATGATAATGAAGGAATTTGAGGTATCTGTCCTGGCGCCCACCACATTTGTTTGTGCCCCAGGGGCTCCAGCAAAAGAGGAAGTTACAAGTTACCCAGACATCTCAGATATGTTATCTTAGAGGCAAAAAAGGCAAATGGGCTCAGGAAGGATCTAAGTTGATCTTTGTCAGGGAAAATATCAGCCTAGGAATGACTGCCCACTATAACCTGTTTGTAGTTAAATAGTTAATTTTCAGACCATCTTTTGTGGTTATTTTAGGTCTCTGAGTTTTCAAGACTGCCACACAGGCCTCTCCTGAGCTTGTCAGGTTAGCAGGTGGCTTCTTTCGTTCACACTACTTATTAAGCATAAGAGAGTCCTGTAACTAAGGCAATAGATTTTGTATAGTTCAATTTTAAATAGATTTTTCTTACATAGTACTTTCTTTACAGTGTTCTGAGTTAACCAATATTATTATCTAAAATTTATTTACTTATTTTTAATGAGATATATAGTAACAATTTTAGCATCTTAAGTCAAACAATAAACGTAATTGCAATTTCCTATTTTTAAATTATCAGTTTAAAATGATCAAATTTTATAATACTTAATGTCCAAAATGGTAAACATATGTATTGCAGGGATTATGTCAATCATTTCTGTACATTCAGTACCTAAAAAAATGCCTCACCTTTAGTAGACACTCCATAAATATGGTTTGAACTAGAGTGAATTGGATCAATAAGTACAATTATATCATTGATATATGAACATACTAGAAGCCCATTGCACGAAGTTTCATGCAATAGACCTTCCTTCACCTGGCTGCCGGAACCAGTTTTGTGCCAGCACCAGTTTTCCTCTGGCCACCTGCCGATCGGATCGCCTCTCGCCAGCACTCCGATCGGCGGGTGGCCAGAGGAAAACTGCTGCTAGTGGAAAACTGATGCCGGCAGCCACGCAATCAGCCACCCTGAGTTCCGCCACCTGCGCCTGCTGCCAGCCCCATGGGTCCTCCCACAGCACCGGCCGTTGGGGCCGGCGAGAGGAACAGGGGGAGGGGACTCGTGAGTCCCCGCCCCCCGTCAGCCCAATCAGCCACCCCGAGTCCCGCCCCCAGCCTCCCACCGGCCCAATCGTGGGCATAGCGGAGTGATGGTTATTTGCATACTTCCCTTTTATTAGGTAGGATTATATTTGGGTTAATATAAGTAGATTATCATTCCTGTAAGTTTTGAGTTCTGATCCAATTTTATGAAAAAACAAACTTTAAAAGACTAAAATATATTTTAATGAGTGGCACCCTATAACTTAGTTAAATTACAACAAATTTTTATAATATTAACCAGGATCGAAAACATGGTGGTTAGTGACATCAAGGTCTAAGAGGTGGAGAATCCTATGAAACACTTTTCTGGGGGATGGGGTGGTGGGGGTGGGGAGATATTTACTGGGACTGTGAGGCCATTAACTTTGAATGATGTCTAAGATATTAAATAGGATTGCTGATCTGTTTAGTTTTTTATCAACTTTAATATCTTGCTATACAAAGGAGAACATTATAGGTGTGGATGAAAGAGAAATGAGAGATGCCTCCAACTGAGAGTGACAGTTGACAAGATTGGAGAACCTGGAGGGGCAACAACTGTGTCAAAAAAACATCACAATTGAGGGAATTCAGAGAGTAATTTATATTCTTTAGAAAAATTTAATTATGCCAGGAAATATTAATGAATTCTAACACAAAAAGTAAAATAATTTCATAATATTTTCTTTTTTAAAAATATATATATTTTATTGATTTTTTACAGAGAGGAAGAGAGAGGGATAGAGAGTTAGAAACATCGATGAGAGAGAAACATCAATCAGCTGCCTCTTGCACACCCCCTACTGGGGATGTGCCCCCAACCAAGGTACATGCCCTTGACCGGAATCGAACCTGGGACCCTTGAGTCTGCAGGCCGACGCTCTATCCACTGAGCCAAACCGGTTTCAGCCATAATATTTTCTTTAGTCATTAATAAAAAGTAAAATTTTGTTTAGGGTACTCTGTTATAAAGTAATTGAAAATCAAGAGAATGCACTAAAAAGAGTTTTTTTCTGAAAAATGTTGAAGACATACTTAAGCAATGAGTTCATTAGAGAATGTGTTATTTCTAAATTACATGAAAATGTCCTTGTAAAACAAATATAAGAAAACTACAATTTCCTCCTAAAACAATAATAAAATAATTTACAATATATATGTAATATAAAATATATCAGACAAAGATAAAATATATTTACCTGCTTTTAATAATAAAATACAAATTTATAAATCATATAACCATATAACAAGATAAAGACACATTCCTTGATTTAAAATGGCTTTTGAGATTGAGGGGAACTTTATAAAGCATACGGGTATTTATTTAATAAAAAAAAAAAGGCTAAACCTAGACCACTTAAAGAGGTCTAACAATACAAATACACTGTCTATCTTAGATAGATATAAATAATTTTTTTAATTTTTAAATATTGTACTATTTATGGTGGTGGGGCTTTCTTACTAAAACACAAATAAATTTAATCATTTCAAAGTCAAAAAAAGAAAAGAATAATTAAAACCCAACTTTTTCTACTGAATACTTGCAATATTTGCTTCACTGCTATTTCTTAAAGATTTAAAATACGCACAGATGAAGTTTTACCTTTCATCTCATTCCCATTTCTAGCTCCTAAAATAGCCCTTATATTGCAGTTGATATATACCCATCCCATGCAAAGTTTACATTTTTCATAAGCATGAGCATACATACAACCATAATCATCATAGTAAATAAGGCTGACATTTATTGAGCATAAATCTGTGGAAAGCACTGTTTTATGTACTTTACAGAGATTAATTTATTTAAACTGTGTAATAACTTCTTATAAGGTAAATTCTATTATTATTCCTATTTTAAAGATGAAATTAAGGTACAGGGAGTATAAATAAATTTATATCAGATGAAAGGACATAGATTCAAGATTTGAACCCAGGCCTGGCAAGTGGTTAGAGCGTCAGCCCGTGCACCGAAGGGTTACTGGTTTGATTCCAGTCAAGGTCACGTACCTTGGTTATGGGTTTGTTCACCGGCAACCAATGTGTCTCTTGCATGGATGTTTTTCTCTCTCTCTCTTCCCTCCCTACTTCCCTTCCTTCCACTCTCTCTGAAAAAGCAATGAAAAAATATCCTCTGGTGAGGATTAACAAAAAAAAAAAAATTTAAAACCAGATAGTCTGCTCTACAGCCTGTAATTTTAACCATTAATTACACTATTTTCTTAAAAATAAAATGTTTATTTTTAGACGAGAGGCCCAGTGCATGAAATTCATGCATGGGAGTGTGTGTCCCTCAGCCCAGCCTGCACCCTCTTCAATCTGGGACCCCCTCGAGGGATGTTCGACTGCCTATTTAGGCCCGATCCTGGTGGGATCAGGCCTACACGGGCAGTTGGACATCCCTCTCACAATCCAGGACTGCTGGCTCCCAACCACTCACCTGCCTGCCTGCCTGATTGCCCCTAACCACTTCTACCTCCCAGCCTGTTCACCCCCTAATCACTCCCCTGCCAGCCTGATCAATGCCTAACTGCTCCCCTGCTGGCCCAATTGCCCCTAACTGCCTTCCCCTTCCGGCCTAGTCACCCCTAACTGCCCTCCCCTGCCTGCCTGGTGGCCCCTAACTGTCCTCCCCTGCTGGCCCGGTCACCCCTAACTGTCCTCCCTTGCCAGCCTGGTCATCACCAACTGCCCTCCCCTGCAGGCCTGGTCCCCCCCAACTGCCCTGCCCTGCCAGCCTGGTCAACCCTAACTGCCCTCCCCTGCAGGCCTGGTCGCCCCCAACTGCCCTCCAGTGCATGCCTGGTCCCCCCCAACTGCCCTCCCCTGCAGGCTTGGTCCCCCCAAATACCCTCCCCTGAAGGCCTGGCTGCCCCCAACTGCCCTAGGCCTGGCTGCCCCCAACTGCCCTCCCCTGAAGGCCTGGTTGCCCCCAACTGCCCTCCCCTGCAACCTGGTCATCCCTAACTGCCCTCCCCTGCAGGCCTGGTCACCCCTAACTGCCCTCCCCTGCAGGCCTGGTCCCTCCCAACTGCCACCCCTGCTTGCCTGATCACCCACAACTGCCCTCCCCTGCCGGCCATCTTGTGTCCACATGGGGGCAGCCATCTTTGACCACATGGGGGTGGCCATCTTGTGTGTTGGAGTGATGGTCAATTTGCGTATTACTCTTTTATTAGATAGGATAATTATGGGTTCATATGAAGCTATAAGAAACAATACAGAAAGATCCTATGTACTCTTTACTCAGTTTTCCCCAATGACAACACTTGTAAAACATTACTATTATGTATTAAATAGGATATTGAAATTAATACAGTCAAAATACAGACTAATTCCATCACCACAAGGATCCCTTGTATAGTGTAGTGTATCTGTCACCCCCCTGCCCCTGTGCCATGGAAAGCATTGGTCTCATGTCCATTTCTATAATCTTGTCATTTAAAGTATGCTATATAAATAGAATGAATAATACAGTTTGTAATCTTTTGGGAACTGGCTTTTGTCAATCAGCATAATTCCCTGGACACCATCCAGTACTTTGTGCATCAATATTTCATTCTTTTTTATTCCTAATAGTATTCCATGATATGGATGTACTACCATTTGGTTAGCCATTTACTCATTGAGGGACATCTGCATTGTTTCTAGTTTTTGGTTATTACAAATAAAGCTGCTATGCACAGTCAACTAGTGCACAGGTTTTATGTAAACATATTTTTTCATTTATCTGGGGTATATTCTCAAGAGTGCAATTGCTGAATTGTACAGTAATTGTGTGCTTAGTTTTCTAAGATGTTGTCAAAACATTTTCCAGAATGGCTGTACAATTTTACATCCTCATCAGCAATGGATGAGTGATCTAGTTTCTCCACATCATGAATAGCATTTGGCATTTTCATTATTTTTTTATTTTATCCATTATGATAGTTACTTAGTGATATCTCATTGTAGCTTTAATTTGCATTTGCCTAATGGCTAATGAGGTTGAACATGTTTTTATATGATTACTTGCTATCCATATGTCCTCTACAGTGAAATGTCACTTCACATCTTTTGCCCATTTTCTGACTGGATCAATTGTTTTTACTGTTGATTTTTGAAAGTTGTTTACATATTCTAGACACTAACTCCTTGCTGGATATCTTGTATTTCCACCCTCTTAACAGGCATTAACAAAGCAAATGTTTTTCATTTTAATAATACCTAATTTATCAATCTTCCCTTTTAGGGATCATGGGTTTAGCCACTGGAAACAGCTTGTTGGGCCTGAAAGTTGGATGCAGTGGGATCTCAGGGAATTACCAGTGTGAGGTGAACAGTCTGAACCAGGTTGATGGAGACTCAGATATGGGGCCAACCTGCAGGCATTGTTGAGGAAGGGTTCAGAAAAGGAACAATGGGCTCTGGCCGGTGTTGGTCAGTGGATAGAGTGTGGGCCTTCGCAATGAAGGGTCACAGAATCAACTCCTGGTCAATGTGCCTGGGTTACAGGTTCAATCAATGTGTCTCTCTCACATTGATGTTTCTCTGTCTCTCTCTGTCTATCTCCCTCTCTCCACAATCTAAAAATCAATGGGAAAAAAAATAAAAATCAATGGAAAAAATATTATCCAGTGAGGATTAACAAAAAAAAAAAAAAAAAAAAAAAAAAAGGAACAATGGCCTCTGCCAACACTTTTGTTTGGCAGAAAACTGTCCCCCTAGCTCTTCCCCTGATGCCAGACAATTCAGTTTCTCTCAATATTTTCCTGGTGCCTTTCAAGCTGCTGCCCCAGTGCTGGAGCTCAGAGGGAGTGAGTCTGAGTAAGTTCATGTGCAGGCCCTTTTAGAGGAAGGCTGGGGACTCCAACAGTCCTCTCTCTCACTCATCTTCAATCCTTGCTGGCTTTTACAGACAGAAGTTATGGGGACTGATCTTCCTGGCATTTGGAATCATGGGCTGGGGGAGGGGAGGCTGGTGAGGTTCTGGGACCCCTCACTCCTTACAGGGGACCTCTGCAACCAAATTATCCCTCCCGATTTTTATCCACCACACATGAGTGTGGGACCAGCCCATTCCTCAACACCACCCCTCTTACCAGTCTTGATGTGGCTTCTTCTTTAAATCTCTAGTTGTAGGACTTCCATTCAGCTAGATTTCAGGCATCTCTGAACAATGGTTGTTCTGTATTTTACTTGTAATTTTGATGTAGTTGTGGGAGGTGGTGAGTTCCAGCATTTACCTACACTTCCATCTTGGTTCTCTCTCCATTACATAGTTTTAATTCAGGAATCTTTCTCTAACAATATAGCTAAAGAAAATGATTCAGGATAGAAAAATTTATTTAGGAGGATATTCAGAATAGTGCAGTTTTTAGTAGTAAAAGATTAGAATAGATTAATGTACAACAATGAGAAGGTTAAATAAGTTATGATACTTTCATACAATGGAGTATATATACCTTAAAAGTAATAATATAACCCTATATTTATTGACATGAAAAAACGTTCTAAAGTTTGTATTAAGTGAAAAATTCAAGTGTAAATCAGAACTTGGACTTGGATTTTGTTTTCATTAAAAGGTTTATATATGAGCCCAGCCAGTGTGGCTCATCAATTGATTGTTGACCTATGAACCAGGAGGTCAAGGTTCAATTCCCAGTCAAGGCACAAATTCAGGTTGCAGGGTTGATCTCCCGTATGAGGTGTGCTGGAGGCAGCCGATCAATAATTCTCTATCATCATTGGTGTTTCTATCTCTCTCCCTCTCCCTTCATCTCTGAAATCAATAAAAATATATACACTGAGTGGCCAGATTATTATGATCTCTGAACGCATAGGTGGGGTCCAGCCAGCCTGGCCAGGGGGAGGGGACATGGGTGGTTGGTTGGCCTGCCTGCTGGTCGAACTCCTGGTCAAGGGGACAATTTGCATATTAGCCTTTTATTATATAGGATATACACTGAGTGGCCAGATTATTATGCGTTCAGAGATCACAATAATCTGGCCACTCAGTGTATATTTAAAGGTTTATATATGAATTGAATAAATACAGAAGGGTACACATCAAAAGGTAAATGGTGGCTACTTCTGGGATTTAGGTTCATGTGTCATTATTATTTATCTTTTGGCTTACCTAAATTTATAACTTTCAGTAGTGAAAATGCCATTCTATTGACAGAATAAACACTTGAGAATACTCAGATATATTACAATTCATATTAATAAACAAAAGCACATTTTTATTGTTTTGATACTATAGATTTTCAACTGTGGAGCCACAAGCTTTTAACTTTTATATTCTTCCATGAGTATTTCCAAACCTTCTGAGCATGCTTTCTCCCTCAATTACATGAATAGAGCCAGCTCAAATCAAAATGAAGAAATGGGTTTAGTTTAACCTCAAGCAACTTCTTTCCTATGCCCTCCTCTTTCCCTTCAAGATTCCCAGGACTTTCATACTATTGTGTTTCTTCTGAAAAAGGGAAGGATGATGATGTTGATGAATATCATAATTGCAATAACAAAGTAAAATTATCATTTTATTTAGTACATACAGTATATTATGCATTTTAGCTACATGATTTCTTTGGAACCATACAGTTCATTCAGGTAGGCCTTATCATGGCCATTTTACAGTTGAGAAAACTGAGTTTCAAAAGTTTATCCAAAATAGATGATGGCGGCTGGCAGGACGGAGGTGAGGGAGAGGAAGTGAGTGAGTGAGGGTATGAAAGGAGAGTGTGTGGATGTGTGTGGTGTGTATGTGAGTGAATGAGGGACAGTTAAATCCAGCATGAGCAGCAGGGGCTGGCAGATCAGGCTCTCTTGGACAGGGAGAGACTACCGCTGCAGGCACTCCCCGGACTGTGGGACTCGGGCACAGAGCCACACCATCTTGAAGGGGAGAGTGGCCTCTGCTAAGAACTCATCAACACCACCATTTAGACACCACCTGTGACCCAGCAGCCAATTCAGCCAAAATCCTGGTGTCCCACCCACAGACCCGCAGACCCTGGGACCTCCACCTCCAAAGGTGCACTGCTCCCACAGCAGTAAGTGAAACTTCTCCCTCCCCAGAGGCAGACCTCCAGACACCACAGTCACACATTTCCAGCGCACAGGCCTCCAAGGCACACCACTCCATAGGCAGCGCCTGGGAGCCACTGTAAGCCCCCAAGGATGTGATTTTATACAGACAAGGACGCGCTGCCCCACTGAAGAAATTCTGAATTTTCTCTTCCCGAATAACTGCTGACAGACACCTCAGCAGTACAACTTCAGTACCAGGGACCCTCAGAGTGTTTGAGAGCTCCGTACCTGCAAATGCACTACCACAGTCATGCATTTCCAGCACGCAGGCCTCCTGGGCACACTACTCCACAGGCATCTCTTGGATGCTGCTGTGAGCCCCGTTGGGTGCGATTTTGTACAAACGAGAGCACACTGTCCCGCAATAGAAATTCTGAATTCTCTCTTCCTGAACAACTGCCCACAGACACCTCAATGGCGCAACTTCAGCGCCAGGGCCCCTCAGAGTGTCTCAGAGCTCTATACTGGCAAATGCACTACCACACTCACGTGTTTCCAGCGCGCAAGCCTCCTGGGCACACCACTCCGCAGGCAGCTTTTGGATGCCACTGTGGACCCCCCTTGGGTGCGATTTTGTACAGACAAGGTCGTGCTTCCCCACAGTAGAAATTCTGAATTCTTTCTTCCTAATTAACTTCCTGCAGACACCGCAGCTGTGCAACTGCAGCTCCAGGGCTCCTCAGAGTGTGTCAGAGCTCCTTGCCAGCCAACGCACTGCCACAGTGGTGTGTTTCCAGCGTACAGGCCCCCTGAGCCCATTGATCGACAGGCCGCTCTTGGGAGCTGCTGTGAGCCCCTACTGAGTGCGATCTTGTACAAATAGGGACACACTGCCCCAGCAGTAGAAATTCTGAATTCACTCATCCTGGATACCTGCCCACAGACACCTTGATCACCTGGATTCAGTGCCAGGGCCCTTCAGAGTGTGTCAGTGCATCGCACTGGGAAACACACTGCGGGTGCTCTTGTGAGCCCACCATTGGGAGCGCGCATATCCAACCACAGCCGCAACAGCAAAAACTGAGTCTTCCCACCCCACAACTGCAGAACTCTGGACACTACAGTTATGCTTTTTCAGTGCACTGGCCTTGCAAGCCCACTGCTCCACAGGCAGCCCTTGGGTGTCACTGTGAGCCCCTGATAGGTGCTCACTTATACAAACAAGGATGCACTGCTGGGCAGTAGAAATTCTGAATTCCCACTGCTAGGATACCTGCCCACAGGCACCTCAACCATGTGGCTTCAGAGCCAGGGCCCTTCAGAGTGCGTCAGTACACCGTGCTGGCAAATGCACCACAGGTGCCCCTGTGAGCAGCCACTCGGTGCGCATGTACCCAACCACAGGAGCAGCAGCAAAAGCTGTGTCTGCCCACCCCACAGCTACAGAACTCTGGACACCACAGTCGTGCCTTTCCAGAGCGCAGGCCTCCTGAGACACACCACCCTGACAGATGGCTCCTGGGTGCCACTGTGAGTTCCCGCTGGGTATGCATAATTTCAACCAAGGGCATAAGACAGCAAAAATTGGGAAACCCACCTCCATGGCTGCTTACTTCAAGACACCACAGTTGTGCATTTCCAGCTCACAGGCCTACATCAAGAGAACCCAAATAGCTCAAGTATGGAGCTATGAGAGATTATCAAGCCTAAGAGACCTGAGAGATCACACCAGTAGCACCATCCCCAAAAGAACCTGGGTAGCAAAGCAATCAGATCTACAATTAAAATGTCACAGCAAAACATGGGAAGACAAAAAAGCAGTCCCCAAAGGAAAGAAAAAGAGGAATCGCCAGAAAGGGAGTTAAATGAAATTGAGGTAAGTAATTTGTCAGAGAAAGAATTCAGAGTAATGGTTATAAGGATGCTCAAATGGCTGGATGACAGATACACACTATTCAATAACAAATACACACAACTCAACAATAATTATAAGGAGCTGAATGAGAATGTCAACAACATGAAAAGGAACCAAGAAGAGATGAAGAACAACATAGCTACAATAAAGAACACAATGGGAGGCTTAAACAGTAGACTAGAAGAGGCTGAGGATCGCATCAGTGAATTATAAGATAAGGTAGGAAAAAACACACAAACACAACAGCAACTGGAAGGAAAATTTAAAAAGCAAGAGGAGAGCCTAAGGGAGCTTTTGGACAACACAAAACAAAACAACATTCACATAATAGGGATACCAGAAGGAGAAGAAGAGAAGCAAGAAATGGAAATAATGACAGAAAACTTCCCTGATACTGGCAAGAAAAAAACTACGCAAGTCAAAGAAGCACAGAGTCCCAAACAAGATGAACCCCAAAAGACCGACACCAAGAAACATCATAATTAAATTGGCAAACACTAACAGCAAAGTAAGACTCTTAAAGGCTGCCAGAGAGAGACAGAAAGTTACCTACAAGGGATCTCCTATTAGAGTATCAACTGATTTCTCAACAGAAACACACCATGCCAGAAGGGGAATGGAATGAAATATACAAAGTGATGCAAAGCAACTGACTGAATCCAAGAATACTATACCCAGCAAGGCTATCTTTCAAAATTTAAGGTGAAATCAGGAGCTTCACAGACAAAAAGGGGCTAAGAGAGCTTATTACCACCATGTCAGCAATGCAAAAAATGCTAAAGGGACAGCTGTTGAAAAGACGAAACAAAAAGGAAAGAAGAAACACAAACATTAAGAATAAATATGATGACAAACAAGTAATTATCAATAATAACATTAAACGTAAATGGATTAAATGTTCCAATCAAAAGATGTAGGGTAGCTGAATAGATAAGAAAACATGACCCATATATTTGCTGTCTGCAAGAAACCCACATCAGAACAAAGAATTCACAGACTGAGAGTCAAGGGATGTTAAAATTTTTTCAGGCAAATGGAAATGAGAAGAAAGCTGGGGTTGCAATACTTATATCTGACAAAATAGACCTCAAAGTAAAGGCCATAAAAAGAGATAATGAAGGCCACTACATAATACTAAAGGGAGCAATTCAACAAGAAGATATAACTCTAGTAAACATATAAGCACCCAATACAATAGCAACCAAATACATAAAACAATTTCTAGAAGATATCAAGGGAGAGATCTATAGCAATACTATGAACAACTCTACTCCAACAAACTGGACAACTTCGATGAAATGGACACATTCCTAGAAAAATACAAGTTTCCAAAACTAAATCAAGAAGAATCAAAGAACCTGAATAGGCCAGTAACTACTGATTAAATTGAAACAGTAATAAAAAAGCTACCAGCAAACAAAAGCCCAGGAGCAGATGGCTTCACAGGGGAGTTTTACTGAACATTCAAAGAACTAAAACCTATCCTTCTCAGAATATTCCAAAATATTAAAGAGAAAGGCACACTTCCAAGCTCTTTCTATGAAGCCAGCATTATCCTAATCCCAAAACCAGATAAAGACACCACAACGAAAGAGAATTACAGGGCAATATCCCTGATGAACATAGATGCTAAAATCCTCAACAAAATTCTAGCAAACCGGATCCAGCAATACATAAGAAAGATCATACACCATGACCATGTGGGATTTATTCCAGGGATGCAAGGCTGGTACGATATCCACAAATCAATAAACGTGATACATCACATAAACAAACTGAGAGATAAAAACCACATAATCATATCAATTAATTCAGAAAAGGCATTGGACAAAGTCCAACACCCTTTTCTGATAAAAACGCTCAGCAACGTGGGAATAGAAGGATCATAACTCAACATAATAAAAGCCATATATGACAAACCTACAGCCAACATCATACTCAATGGGCAAAAACTAAAACCATTTCCCCTAAAAACAGGAACAAGACTGGGATGCCCACTTTCACCACTCCTGTTCCACATAGTTCTGTAAGTGCTAGCCATAGCCATCAGACAAGAAAAGAAACAAAAGGCATCCAAATTGGAAAAGAAGAAGTAAAATTGTACTTATTCGCAAATGACATGATACTGTACGTAGAAAACCCTAAAGACTCCATCAAAAAATATTAGACTTAATAAATGAATTTGGCAATGTAGCAGGATACAAAATTAATGCCAAGAAATCATTGCATTTTCATACACCAATAGTGAACTTATAGAAAGAGATGAAAAAAAAAATCCCATTTACCATTGCACCAAAAAAAATTAAGATACCTAGGGATAAACTTAACTAAGAAGGTAAAAGAACTATACTCAGAAAGCTACAGGACATTGAAAAAAAGAGATAGAGGAAGACATAAACAGATGGAAGAACATACCGTGTTCATGGATTGGTAGAATCATCATCATTAAAATGTCCATACTACCCAAAGCAATCTATAGATTCAATGCACTCCCCATTAAAATACCAACGGCATATTTCACAGACCTAGAACAAACTCTCCAAAAATTCATCTGGAATAAAAAAAAGACTCCAAATAGCTGCAGTGATCCTGAGAAAGAAGAACAAAGTAGGAGGGATCTCAATACCAGATATCAAGATGTATTACAAAGACACTGTTCTCAAAACTGCCTGGTATTGGCACAAGAACAGACATGTATACCAGTGTAATAGAATAGAGAACTCAGAAATCAATCCAAACAACTATGCTCAATTAATATTTGACAAAGGAGGAAAGAACAGACAACCGAGTCAAGACAGTCTCTTCAATAAATGGTGCTGGGACATTTGATCAGACACCTTCCACAAAATGAAACTAGACCACCAACTTACACCATACACAAAAATAAACTCAAAATGGATAAAGGACTTAAACATAAGATGGGAAACCATAAAAAATATTAGAGGAATCCACCGGCAACAAAATCTCATACATATGCTGAAGCAATATCTTCACTGATATGGCTCCTAAGGCAATGGAAACTAAAGCAAAAATAAACACATGGGACTACATCAAAAGAAAAAGCTTCTGCACAGCAAAAGAAACCATCAATAAAACTCACTGCATGGGAGAACATATTTGCCAATGACATCTCCGATAAGGGTTTAATCTCCAATATTTACAGGGAACTCATACAACTTAACAAAAGGACGATAAACAACCCAATCAAAAAATGGGCAATAGACCTAAATAGACACTTTTCGAAAGAAGACAGAAGGAAGGCCAAGAGACATATGAAAACATGCTCAAAGTCACTAATCATCTGAGAGATGCAAATAAAAACGACAATGAGGTCCCATCTCACACCTGTCAGAATGGCTATCATCAACAAATCAACAAATGACAAGTGCTGGAGAAGATGCGGAGAAAAAGGAACCCTCCTTCACTGCTGGTGGGAATGCAGACTGGTGCAGCCACTGTGAAGAACAGTATGCAGTTTCCTCAAAAAACTAAAAATGGAACTCCCATTTGACCAGTGATCCCACTTCTAGGAATATATCCCAAGAAACTAGAAACACCAATCAGAAAGGATATATGCACCCCTATGTTCATAGCAGCACAATTTACCACAGCTAAGATTTGGAAACAGCCTAAGTGCCCACCAGCAGATGAGTGGATTAAAAAACTGTGTTACATCTACACAATGGAATACTATGCTCCTGTAAAAAGGAAGGAACTCCTACCATTTGCAACATCATAGATGGAGCTAGAGAACATTATGCTAAATGAAATAAATAAGGCAAAGAAAGATAAATATCACATGTTCTCACTCATTTGTGGATTATAATGAACAACATAAATCGAAGAACAAAAACAGATCCAGACACAGAGAAGCATTGATCAGATGCTCAAACCTCATAGGGAAGGTTGGGAAGGGTGGGGGTAAGGGGGGGATATTAACCAAAGGACTTGTATGCATGCATATAAGCATAAGCAATGGACGAAGAGCAACAGGGCTGAGGGTAAGGGCATGATTGGGGGCGTGGGGTGACAATGGGGAGATAAGGACACATTTGTAATACCTTAATAAAGGAAAAAAAAAGTTTACCAAAGTACTACATAAATGGTAAACAACAAAAAATGTTATTAAAATCTAGTTTTATTAGAAGCCAAAATCCATGTTGGTAATAATTTTTAATATTACCTGAATTGGAATATCATCGTATATAATAAAGAGGTAATATGCAAATTGACCCTCACACCATCGCACAAAGATGGCCGCCCCCATGTGGTCAAAGATGGCCACCACAAGGTGGCTGGCAGGGGAGGGCAATTGGGGGCAACCAGGCCTGCAGGGGAGGGTAGTTGGGGGCAACAAGACCTGCAGGGGAGGGCAACAGGAGGTGACCTGGCCAGCAGGGGAGGGCAGTTAGGGGTGTCTGGGCCTGAGAGGAGGGAGTGCAGTTGGGGGGAACCAGGCCTACAGGGGAGGGCAGTTGGGGGTGACCGGGCTGGCAGGGGAGGGCAGTTAGGGGTGACCAGACCTGCAGGGGAGGGCAGTTAGGGGTGACCGGGCTGGCAGGGGAGGGAAGTTGGGGGGAATCATGCTGGCAGGGGAGGGCAGTTGGTGGGGACCCGGCCTGAGGGGAGGGAGGGCAGTTGGGGGGAACCAGGCCTGCAGGGGAGGGCAGTTAGTGGCGACCAGACCTGCAGGGGAGGGCAGTTAAGGGTGACTGGGCTGG
Source organism: Ia io (assembly GCA_025583905.1). Lineage (NCBI taxonomy): Eukaryota > Metazoa > Chordata > Mammalia > Chiroptera > Vespertilionidae > Ia > Ia io. The sequence continues at coordinate 33,367,848 of JAJQQW010000001.1, read as the reverse complement.
CAGAGGAGGGCAGTTGGGGGGGCCCAGGCCTGTAGGGGAGGGCAGTTGGGGGCAACCAGACCTGCAGGGGAGGGCAGTTGGGGGTGACCAGGCCAGCAGGGGAGGGCAGTTGGGGGCAACTGGGCCTGAGAGGAGGGAGTGCAGTTGGCGGGAACTGGGCCTGCAGGTGAGAGCAGTTAGGGGCAACCAGGCTGGGAGGGAAGGGCAGTTAGGGGTGACAGGGCTGGCAGGGGAGGGCAGTTGGGGGGAATCATGCTGGCAGGGGAGGGAAGTTGGGTGGGACCAGGCCTGCAGGGGAAGGCTGTTAGGGGTGACCAGGCCAGCAGGGGAGGGCAGTTAGGGATGACTGGGCTGGCAGGGGAGGGCAGTTATGGGCAACCAGGTTGGCAGGTGAGGGCAGTTTGGGGGAACCAGGTCTGCAGAGGAGGGCAGTTGGGGGTGACCAGGCCAGCAGGAGAGGGCAGTTGGGAGTGACCAGGCCAGCAAGGGAGGGCAGTTAGGGGTGACTGGGCCTGGAGGGGAGGGCAGTTAGGGGCAATTGGGCCAGCAGGGGAGCAGTTAGGTGTCGATCAGGCTGGCAGGGGTGTGGTTAGGGCGTGATCAGACTGGCAGGCAGAAGCAGGCAGGCAAGCGAGCAGTTGGGAGCCAGCAGTCCTAAATTGTGAGAGGGATGTCTGATTGACAGTTTAGGACCCATCCTGGTGGGACCCCTGATCTCTGTGTCTTTCTCTCCATCCACCATGACCCGAGTTTAACACCTGATCATCACTATTGTAATAGCTATTGGACCTCGAAGGGTCCCAGCTTGGAGAGGGTGCAGGCTGGGCTGAGGGACAACCCCCCCTCCACTGCACAAATTTCATGCACCGGGCCACTAGTGCTTTAATAAAATGCATAAATCAAACCTTTCAGAGACATCATCCTTCTCCCACAGATCATCTCACTACATGCAAAGTTGCCTACATCTTATATTACTTAAATCACCACAGTGAGTCTAGATTACCAGAGGTCCTCTATCAGCCACTTTTATTTTGCCTGTTTCGTACTCTCTACATCTCTTAGTGTGTATGAATTTCACACCCCTTTTCCATAGTGAATCCATTCACTGTATAATCTGGCAACTCACAATCTATCATTTTAATTATTTTATTTTTTAAATTTTTAATTAAAAATAGCCCTCAAATTTTTATTTCTTATTTTTTATTGAGTTAGAATATCATACCTAATAAAATGGTAATGTGCAAATTACCATCACTCCGCTACGCCCACAATTGGGCCTGCTGGAGGCGCGGGGTGGGACTCAGGGTGGCCGATTGGCTGGCAGTAGGAGCAGGGGGCGGGGACTCGCAAGTCCCCACCCCCTGCTCCTTCCGCCGGCTTAAACAGCCGGCGCTGCGGAAGACGCTGGTGGCGGAACTCGGGGTGGCCGATTGCATGGCTGCTGGCACCAGTTTTCCGCCAGCAGCAGTTTTCCTCTGGCCACCTGCCCGATCTGAGGGCCTCCCGATCGGAGTTCCTCTCAGGGTGGCCGATCGTGCTGGCGGGAGGCGCTCTGATCGGCAGTGGCCAGAGGAAAACTGCTGCTGGCAGATAACTGGTGCCGGCAGCCAGGTGAAGGAAAAGTCTATTGCACGAAACTTCGTGCAACGGGCTCCTAGTATATAACATAAAAGTTACAATTTTAACCATTTTTAAGGATCAACTCAGTGGCATTAGGTACACTCACATTGTTGTACAACCATCACCGCTATCCATCTCCAGAACTTTTTCATCTTCCCAAACTGAAATTTTGTACCCATTAAACAGTAAGCCCCCTTTTCCCCTTCTCTAGTCCTGGTAACCTATAATCTACATTCTGTCAATGAATTTGACTATTCTAGGTACCCCGTATGAATAGAATCATAAAATATTTGACCTATTGTGTTTGGCTTACTTCACCTATAATTTTTTCAAGACTTATTCTTGTTATAACATGTATCATAATTTCCCTCAGTTTAAGGCTTAATATTATTCCATTTTATGTATATACTAGACTTTATTTATCCACTCATCTATGACATACATTTTGGTTATCTCCGCATTTTGGCTATGGTGATCTAATGCTACTATGAATATTGGTGTACAAATGTCTGCTCAAGTTCCTGCTTTCAAATCTTTTGAATATATACCAAGTAGTGCAATTGTTGGATCACATGCTAATTCTAAATTATATATATATATATACTAGAGGCCCGGTGCATGAAAATTCATGCACTGGAGGGGGGGTCCCTCAGCCCAGCTTGCCCCCCTCACAATCTAGGAGCCCTCATTTGCGGGAGGCAACCCAGCAATCAGAGGAAAGAGATGCCCCATCACACCTCTGCTGCTGCCACTGCCAACAGCACAAGCCTCAGCCTGCCCTGGTTACCTGAGCCTCAGGCTGGCCCTGGGCGGCTGGGCAGCTGACATCTGAGGCTTGCCTGCACCTTGGGCATTGGCTGGGCAGCAGCCATCCAAGGCTTGACTGCGCCTCAGGCCGACCCTAGGCGGCTGGGGGTCTGAGGGGATTGGGAGACTCCTGAGGCAGGTGCCACCATCTTGTGGCTGTGGGTACTACCATCTTTGAGGATGTGACAGTCAATTAGCATATTCCCTCCTTATTGGCTATGGGTGGCGCCATCCTTGAGGGCGGGGCAGTCAATTAGCATATTCCCTCCTTATTGGCTGTGGGCACTGCCATCTTTGAGGGCGGGGCAGTCAATTAGCATATTCCCTCCTTATTGGCTGTGGGCACTGCCATCTTTGAGGGCGGGGCAGTCAATTAGCATATTCCCCACTTATTGGCTGTGGGTGCCGCCATCTTTGCAACGGCATGAGGGTCAATTAGCATATTCCCTCCTTATTAGATAGGATAGTTATATACATAATAGTAGCCCAGCACGTGATATTGCGCAGGAGGCAGGAGGGAGCTGCCAATGCCCACGGGAGCTGGGAGCCAGCTGCGCCACTTCCATGGGAGCTGGGAGCATGCCGCCTGTGCCCACAGGAGCTTGGAGGGACCCGCACTGATTCCGGAGGCGGGAGATAGCCGCCGGCACTCGTAGGAGGCAGAGTGAGTTGCCGCCACCCGGGGGAACTGGGAGGAAGCCGCGCTGCTTCCACAGGAGGCGAGAGCAAGCCGCAGATGCCCACAGGAGCTGGGAGGGACCCACGCCACTTCCCCGGGAGCCGGGAGGCACCCACGCCTATTCTGGAGGCAAGAGTGAGCCACTGGCACCCACAGGACCTGGGTGGGAGCCGCGCTGCTTTGGGAGGCTGGAGGAAGCCACCACCGCCGCCACCACTTGCAGGGGGTGGACCTAGAGGTGCTCCATGCGTATGCAGCCTCAGTCATTACTATGACACTGTAATGGACAATTTGCATATTACCTCTTTATATAGATAGATACTAGAGGCCCAGTGCACGAATTAGTGCACCAGTGGGGTCTTTCGGTCTGGCCTGCAGGATTAGGCCAAAACTGGCTCTCCGACATCCCCCCGGGGGGTCCTGGATTGCAAAAGGGCACAGGCCAGGCTGAGGGACCCCGCCAGTGCACGACTGGGGCTGGGAAGGGATGTGGGAGGTTAGCCAGCCAGGGAGGAACCGTGGGAGGGCTCCAGGGCATGTGTGACCCATCTCTGTCAGTCCCGATCAGCCAGACCCCAGCATCAAGCTAACCTTTCGGTTGGAGTGTCTGCACCCTGGTGGTCAGTGCACGTCATAGAGAGCAGTTAAGTGACCTTAGCATATCATTAGCATATTACGCTTTGATTGGTTGAATGGATGACTGAACGCTTAGCATATTAGGCTTTTATTATACAGTATATATATATATTTAAACCCATACTGCTTTCCACAGTGGCTGTACTATTTTACATTCCTCTGGCAAAGCACTATGCTCCAATTTATCCACATCCTCAAAAAATTGTATTTTCTGTTTGTTTGTTTTTAGGAGGGAGGGGAGTGTAGTAGCCATACTAACGGGTATAAGGTGGTACCTCATTGTGGTTTTGATTTGCATTTCCGTAATTATTAGTGATGTTGAATATATTTTCATGTGCTTATTGGATATTTGTATATCTTATTTAGAAAAATGTCCATTCAAACCTTTCATCCATTTTTAAGTGGGTTATTTGTTTTTTGGTTGTTAAGTTGTAGGCATTATTAATATACTAGTGGCCCAGTGCACGGATTCATGCACATTGAAAGGAAATTAATTAGAAGGAATATTTTAATATCACTATTTGCCCTTTCTCTATAATAGAAATGTCTACCAAATTCATGATTGACAATGACAGATCAAAACACATGTGTGTGATTGGCAACAGTGAGAGCTTTATATGTATCGCACATGCGTGAGTTGACTTAGCCTTACATAGATATAAAATAAACCTCCTTAATTAGACCTGCTTTCTGATGTAGCTAAACTTTTTTCACCCCAGTGAAGCACCCCAATTTCAGCAACACAGCAGTAAATATCAACACGAATCAGATTATTATTGTAGATCATGCAGGGAAAACAAGGGTAAAATATTTAACTGCAGCAGTGTTTGACTATATTCTGTGCAGTGAGAAAACCTGAAATCATTTTCAAGTTCCACCATTTCTTACTTCTCTCCAGTCAGGTCAAGTTTCTAAGCTTTCTAAATCTCAGTTTTCTGGCTAATGAAAAGAAAATAGGATTCCACTGAGTCTTCTGTCTACCTACTCCAGGACTTCTGTGAGGATCAAATGAGATGAGGTACAGGAAAACACTTCACACACATCTGGTTAAAGTGTGAAATGTTTGCAACTGTCTATAAAGCAAGTTGTGTTCCTGGGATGAAGAAACTGCAAGGAGACTAGTTGTCTCTAGGGAGAGGAAGCCAGGCATTGCTGCGTGATGTCATTACCCAGTGCCCACAGTGACCATTTAAGGGCTCGGCTGGGCTGTGGGCCACATTTTGTGCCTTGGGGTCTTGGCAGTTTTGGCTGCGATTTGATGGGATGTTGCTTCAGAGTGGTGGCGGGGCCTGTGTCCCACTTGGGGGAAGTCCAGTGTTACTTTGTAGGCACCAGGTCCACAGTGCGTGTCATATTGACTGGTCGGATGGTTGGACACTTAGCATATTAGCCTTTTATATATATACTAGAGGCCCGGTGCACGAAATTCATGCCCTGGGGAGAGGGTGTCCCTCAACCCAGCCTGCACCCTCTCCAATCAGTGACCCCACAAGGGATGTCCAACTGCTGGCATCAGCTAAGGGATCAGGCCTAAACTGGCAGTCGGACATCCCTCTCACAATCCAGGACTGCTTGCTCCCAACTGCTCACCTGCTTGCCTGTCTGATTTCCCCTAACTGCTTCTGCCTGCCAGCCTGATCACCCCCTAATCACTCCCCTGCCAGCCTGATTGACGTCTAACTGCTCCCTTGCCAGCCTGATCACCCCCAACTACCCTCCCCTGCCAGCCCAGTCGCCCCCAACTGCCCTCCCCTGACAGCCCGGTTGCCCCCAACTGCACACCCTGCCGGCCTGGTCACCCCTCACTTCCCCCTTCTGCTGGCCTGGTTGCCCCTCACTGTCCCCCCTGCCTGCCTGGTCACCACACGAAGCCTGCTGTTCAGTTGTTTGGTCATCCCTCACTGTCCCCCCTGCCTGCCTGGTCACCACACGAAGCCTGCTGTTCAGTTGTTTGGTCATCCCTCACTGTCCCCCCTGCCTGCCTGGTCACCACACGAAGCCTGCTGTTCAGTTGTTTGGTCATCCCTCACTAACCCCCCTGCCGGCCTGGTCACCCCATGCAGCCTGTTCATTCATTCATTTGGCTGTTTCGGATGTGATGGCCCCTGGATCTTTATATATATATATATATATATATATATATATATATATATATATATATATATATATATATATATATATATATACACTGTATTTTCCGGCGTATAAGACAACTGGGCATATAGAAGATTTTCCTGGGTTAAAAAGTCATCTTATATGCCAGAAAATACGGTAGATAGATTCTGGATATTAATCCCTTATTAGATATAATACTTACAAGTATTTTCTCCCATGCTTTTGGTTGCCTTTTGACTCTCTTTATAGTGTGCTTTGGTACACAAAAGGTTTTAATTTTGACAAAGTCCAATTTGTTCATTTTTTATTACCTGTGCTTTTGATGTCGTATCCAAGAAATAATTGCCAAATCCAATGTCATGAAGATTTTTGCCTATGATTTTTTTTCCTGAGTTTTATAGTGTTAGCAATTATGTTTCATCAATTTTGAATTAATTTTTGTATATGATGTAAGTGTCCAGTTTCATTCTTTTGCATTCAGATATCCAGTTTTCCCAGAAGCATTTGTTGAAAACATTATTCTTTCCTTTATTGAATGATATTAACAACCTACTTGAAAATTATTCAAACATATATGGAAAAGCTTATTTTTTAGTTCTATATTTCATTCTTTTGGTCTGTATGCTTGTTTTTATTCCAGTACCACGTTTTTAAATTAATTTTATAGCATGTTTTTAAATGTGTGTCTTTAATTTATTTCTGTCTTTTTCAAGACTGTTAGGACTACTGGTATTCATATAAATTCTAGGATGAGTTTTTCTATTTCTGAAACAAAGCACTGTTAGGATTTTGATAGGGATTGCATTAAATCTGTGCATTGCTTTGGGTAGAACTATCATCTTAACAACACTATGTCTTTTTATCCATCAATATACACTGTTTTTCATTTATTCGTGTCTTCTTTATTTTTTCATTAACATTTTATAATTTCCAGTGTACCACTTTTTCACATTGTATTAATCAGGGTTTTCCAAAGAAACAGAACCAATCAAGTTTAGGTGATGATAGATGATAGCTAGATAGCTAGATAGCTAGACAGATAATAAGGAATTGACTCATGCAATTATGAAGGCTTGATAATTCAAAATCTGTAGTATGAGTTGGCAGGCTAGAGATCTAGGACAGTGGTCGGCAAACTCATTAGTCAACAGAGCCAAATATCAACAGTACAACGACTGAAATTTCTTTTGAGCCAAATTTTTTAAACTTAAACTTCTTCTAATGCCACTTCTTCAAAATAGACTCGCCCAGGCCATGGTATTTTGTGGAAGAGCCACACTCAAGGGGCCAAAGAGCTGCATGTGGCTCGCAAGCCACAGTTTGCCGACCATGGATCTAGGAGAACTAGTAGCACAGTTCCAGTCCCAATGCCAACAGATGAGACAATGGTGCAGATGAAGTCTGAAAGTCAGTCAAATGGAGAATTCACTCATGTTTGTGGAGGCTGCTTTTATATATATATATATACTAGAGGCCTGGTGCATGATATTTGTGCACAGGTAGGGTCCCTAGGCCTGGCCAGTGATCAGGGCCGATCTATGGGGCAATCGGGGGCCCCCTGGTGGTGAGTGCACATCATAGCGACCGATCATTCCTCCAGTCATTCCACTGTTTGGTCGATTTGCATATTAGGCTTTTATTATATAGGATATGTGTGTGTGTGTGTGTGTGTGTGTGTGTGTGTGTGTGTGTGTGTGAAACCTTCAATTATGGAGGCCAATCTACTTACTCACTGTTTACCAATTTAAATATTAATCTCATTCAAAAACATCCTCCAAGTTAACACATAAGATTTACCATCATACATCTCCTTGGTAAAGTTTAGTCCTAAGTATTATATTCTTTTTATTGCAATTGCAAATGTAATTATTTTCTAATTTTATTTTGTAGTTTTCATTGTTAGTGTATAGGAATGCAACTGATATGAAACTTTGCTGAATTCATTTATTAACAGCTGTGTGTACATCTGTAATCTTTAAATTTTGATACATATAAGGTCATGTCATCTATGAACAAAGATTATTTTATAGCTATCACTCAAGTTAGTATGCCCTTTATTTCTTTATTTGGCTAGAATTTTTAATATGTTGAATAGAAGTGATAAAAGTATGCATACTTTTCTTGTTCATGAACATAGGCGAAAGTATCCAGTATTTCACCATTGAGTAGGATGTTAGCTGTGAGTCTTTTTTTACATATGACTTTTATTATATTTAGATTTCCTTTTATTCCTAGTTTGTTGAGTATTTTTAACATAAAAAGGTGTTAAATTTCATCAAGTGCTTTTTTGCATCAATTGATCTTGTGTTTTCTTTCATCCTGTTAATGCACTACTGTATAACATTGATTTTTATATGATGAGCCATTTTTGAATTACAGGAATAAATCCAACTTGGCTTAATTTTATTTGCTAGTATTTTGTTGAGGGTTTTATATAAATATTCATCAGAGATATTGTTCTATAGGTTTTTTTTCTTGTAGTGTCTTGGTTTAGATTTAGTATCAGGGTAACACTGGCTTCATAGAACTATTTAGAAAGTGTTCCCTCCTCTATAATATTTTGGAAGAATTTGAGAAACAGAAGTGTTAATTCTTTAAATTTTTGGTAGGATTCAACTCTGAATCCATGAGACCCAGGGTTTTCCTTAGTTGGGAGGTGTGTTATTACTGATTTTAATCTCCTTTCTATTTATGTCTTCAGATATTATTTTACTTATTATTATTCAGTTTGTGTAGATTGTATGTTTTAGGATTTTGATCACTTAACCTATGTTATCCAATTCACTGGAACACCATTGTTTTATTACCTTCTTATAATCCTTTTTAACCTTTTGAAATTGGTAGTAATATCTTATCTTTTATTTCTGATTTTAGTAAATTGTATTCTATTTTAATTCTTTATTGTTGAAAGTATTACATATGTCTCCTTTTTCCCCCATTGATCTATCCCCAACTGCTCCCGCCCCCCAGCACATGCCCTCACCCTCCTACTGTCTGTGTTCTATGTATGTATACAAGTCTTTTGATTGATCTATAACACCCCCCGCCCCCCGCCACCCACCCCTAGCTTCCCTTTAAGGTTTGATGGTCTGTTCAGTGCTTTTATGTCTCTGGATCTAGTTTTGTTCATCACTTTATGTTGTTCAGTATATTCCACAAATGAGTGCGATCATGTGATCTTTATCTTTCTCTGACTGGCTAATTTCACTTAGCATAATACTTTCCAGGTCCATCTAAGCTGTTGCAATGGGTACGAATTCTTTCTTTTTTACAGCAGGGTAGTATTCCATTGTATAGCTGTACCACAGTTTTTTTTTAATCTGCTCATCTGCTGATGGGCACTTAGGCTGTTTCCAAATCTTAGCTATTGTAAATTGTGCTGCTATGAACATAGGGGTGCATATATCCTTTCTGGTTGGTGTTTCTGATTTGTTGGGATATATTCTGAGAAATGGGATTACTGGGTCAAATGGAAGTTCCATTTTTAATTTTTTGAGGAAACACCATACTGTTCTCCACAATGGCTTCATCAGTCTACATTCCCACCAGCAGTGTACTAGGGTTCCTTTTTCTCCACATCTTTGCCAGCACTTGTCATTTGTTGATTTGTTGATGATAGCCGTTCTGACAGGGGTTAGATACTACCTCATTGTCTTTATTATTTGTATTTCTCAGATGATTAGTGACTTTGAGTATGTTTTCATATGTCTCTTGGCCTTCAGTATGTCCACTTTTGAGAAGTGTCTATTTAGGTCCTTTGCCTATTTATTCATTGGATTGTTTATCTTCCTTTTGTTAAGTTGTATGAGTTCCCTATAAATTTTAGAGATTAAACCCTTATCAGATATAACATTGGAAAATATGTCCTCCATGCAGCAGACTCTTTTATTATTTTGTTGATGGCTTCTTTTGCTGTTCAGTAGCTTTTAATTTTGATGTAGTCCCATTTGTTTATTTTCCCTTAGTCTTCATTGTCTTAGAAAATGTAAACATATTGCTACGAGATATATCTGATATTTTGATGCCTATGGATTCTTTTAAGTTTTTTATGGTTTTACAACTTATATTTAAGTCTTTCATCAATTTTGATTTTATTTTTGTACATGGTGTGAGTTGGAGATCAAATTTTATTTTTTTGCAAGTATCTGTCCAATTTTCCCAACACCATTTATTGAAGAGACTGTCTTGACTCCATTGTATGCTCTTGCCTCCTTTGTCAAATATTAATTAAGCATAGTGGTTTGGGTTCATTTCTGGGTTCTCTATTCGGTTCCATTGGTCTATATGTCTGTTCTTGCGCCAGTACCAGGCTTTTTTGGGAACAGTGGCTTTGCAATATAACTTGATGTCTGGTATTGTGATCCCTCCAACTTTGTTTATTTCCCCCCCCCCGCCCCCAACTCAGGATTGCTGCAGCTATTAGGGTTCTTTTTATATTCCACATAAGTTTTTGGAGAGTTTGTTCTAGGTCTGTGAAATATGCCGTTGTTATTTTAGTGGGGATTGCATGGAATCTATAGATTGCTTTAGGTAGTATGGACATTTTAATGGTGTTGATTCTACCAATTCATGAACACGGTATATTCTTCCACTTGTTTATGTCTTCCTCTATCTCTTTTTTCAATGTCCTGTAGTTTTCTAAGTATAAGTATTTTACCTCCTTAGTTAAGTTTATTTCTAGGTATATTAATTTTTTTGTTGCAATGGTAAATGGGATTTTTTTTTTTTTAGTTTATCTTTCTGTGAATTCATTATTGGTGTATAAAAATGCCATAGATTTTTTTGGGTGTTAATTTTGTATATTGTTATGTTTCCAAATTCATTTATTAAATAGTATTTTTTGATAGAATCTTTAGGGTTTTCTATGTACAATATCATGACATCTGCGAGTAATAACAGATTTAGTACTTCTTTTCCAATTTGGATACCTTTTATTTCTTCTTCTTGTCTGATCTCTATGGCTAGCACTTCCAGTACTATGTTGAACAGGAGTGGTGAAAGTGGGCATCCCTGTCTTGTTCCTGTTCTTAAGGGAAATGGTTTTAGTTTTTGCCCAGTGAGTATTACGTTGGCTGTAGGTTTGCCATAAAAGGCTTTTGTTATGTTGAGTTATGATCCCTCAATTCCCACTTTGCTAAGTGTTTTTATCAATAAAGGGTGTTGGATTTTGTCAAATGCTTTTTCTACATCTATTAATATGATCATGTGATTTTTGTCTTTCAATTTTTTTATGTGATATGACACATTTATAGTTTTGTGGATATTGTACCAATTTTGCATCTATGGAATAAATCCCACTTGGTCATGGTGTGTGATCTTTGTAATGTACTGTTGGATGCAATTTGCTAATATTTTATTGAGAACTTTAGCATCGATATACATTACGGATATTAGTCTATAATTATCTTTCTTTTTAGTGTCTTTATCTGGTTTTGGGATTATTGTAATGCTGGATTCTTAGAAAGAGCTTGGAAATGTTCCTTCCTCTTCAATTTTTTTTGAATAGTCTGAGGAGGATAAGTGTTATTTCTTCTTTGAATATTTGGTAAAACTCCCCTGTGAAGACATCCAGATCAGAGCTTTTGTTTTCTGGAAGTTTTTTTATTATTGCTTCAATTTCCTCAGTAGTTATTATCCTATTCAGATTTTCTGATTCTTCCTGATTGAGTTTTGGAAGATTGTATTATTCTAGGAATATATCTGTTTCATCTATGTTGTCCAGTTTTTTGGAATAGAGTTTTTCATAGTATTTTTTTACAATCCTTTGTATTTCTGTGAAGTCAGTTGTTACTTCACCTCTTTCATTTCTGATTTTGTTTATTTCGGTGCTCTCTCTTGGCTTCTTTGTGAGCCTGGCTAGATGTTCATCAATCTTGTTTATCCTTTCAAAGAACTAGCTATTGGTTCTATTGATCTTTTGTGTTTTTTGTTTTTGTTTTTGTTTTGTTTTTGCTCTATGTCATTTATTTCTACAATGATCTTTGTTATTTTCTCCCTTATACTTACTCTGGGCTTTTCTTGTTGCTCTCTTTCTAATTCTTTAAGTTGTAGGGTTAGATAATTTATTACCAGTTTTTCGTTTTGTTTTGTTTTTGTTTTTGTTTTTGTTTTGTTTAGGTAGGCTTGTAGTGCTATGAATTTTTCACTCAGGACTGCTTTCACTGTATCGCATAGATTTTGGACTGTTGTGTTTTCACTGCCATTTGTTTCCAGGATGTTTTTTTATTTCTTTGATTTCTTTGGCAACCCTATCATTATTTAATACCATTATATTTAGCCTACAAGTGTTTGATTTTTTAATTGTTTTTATTGTAGTTTATTTCTAATTTTATGCTATTGTGATCTGAAAAGATGCTTGATATGATTTCTTTTTTTTTCTTTTTTTTTCTTTTTTTAATATATTTTATTGATTTTTTACAGACAGGAAGGGAGAGGGACAGAGAGCTAGAAACATCAATGAGAGAGGAACATCGACCAGCTGCCTCCTGCACACCCCCCACCGGGAATGTGCCCACAACCAATGTACATGCCCTTGACCGTAATCGGACCTGGGACCTTTCAGTCCGCAGACCGACGCTCTATCCACTGAGCCAAACCGGTCTTGGCTTGATATGATTTCTATCTTCTTGAATTTGCAGAGACTTAGCCTGTGTCCTAATATGTGGTCTATCTTTAAAAATGTCCCATGTGCACTCAAAGAATGTATATTCCATTGCTTTTAGGTGAAATGTTCTGAAGATGTCAATTAGTTCCATCTGATCTAGTGAGTCATTTAGGATTGTTGTTTTTCTTTGTTCATTTTTTGTCTAGAAGATTTATCCAGTGATGTCAATAGGTATTAAAGTACCCTACTATGACTATATTGCTGTTGATCTCTCCCTTGATATCTTCCAGAAGTTTTTTTGTTTGTTTTGTTTTGTTTTACTGTATGTGGTGCTCCTGTATTAGGTGCATATATGTTTACTAGAGTTATATCCTCTTGTTGAATTGAACCCTTTAGTATTATGAAGTGGCCTGCTTTATGTCTTGTTATGGCCTTCATTTTGAGGTCTATTTTGTCAGCTATCAGTACTGCTACCCCAGCTTTTTTTAATTTCCATTTGAGTCCCTTGTTCCAAGGTTGGTCTCTTGTATATAGCATATATTTGGGTCATGATTTCTTATCTATTAAGCCACCTTAAGTCTTTTGATTGGGGAATTTAATCCATTTACTTTTAAGGTTATTATTGATAGGTACTTCTTTGTTGCCATTTTTATTCTTTTTGCCTGTATTCCTTCTTCCCTTTCTATTTTTTCTTTTTACAACACCCCCTTTAGAATTTCTTGCATTAGTGGATTTGTGGTAATAAACCCCCTTAGCCTTTTTTTTTTTATCTATGAAGCTCCTGATTTCACCTTCAATTTTTATTGATAGCCTTGCTGGATACAGTATTATTGAACTCAGTTCCTTGTTTTGCCTCACTTTGTATACTTCTTTCTATTCCATTCTGGCCTGATGTGTTTCTGTTGAGAAATCATTTTATAGTCTAATGGGAGATCCCTAGTAGGTAACTTTTTGTCTCTCTCTTATAGCCCTTAAGATGCTTTCTTTGTTGTTAACGTTTGCCATTGTAATTACGAAGTGTCTTGGTCTGGGTCTTTTTGGGTTCATCTTGTTTGGGACTTGGTGCTCATCTGACTTTTTTCTTGCCCAAGTCAGGGAAGTTTTCAGTCATTATTTCTTCAAATATTTTCTTCAAAAATATTTCTTTTTTAAAAAATATTGATTTCAGAGAGGAAGGGAGAGGGAGAGAGATATATAGAAACATCAATGATGAGAGAGCATCATTGATTGGATGCCTCTTGCATGCCCCCCACTGCAACCTGGGCATGAGTCCTTGACCAGAATCAAACCCAGGACCCTTCAGTCTTCAGGCTGACACTATCCACTGAGCCAAACCAGTTAGGGTCAAATAGGTTTTCTGTTCCTTGTTCCTTTCCTAACCCCCTGGCACCCCTATTATGTGGATGTTACTTCCTTTCATGTCCCAAAACTCCCTTAAGCTTTCCTCCTGCTTTTTAATATTTTTTTCCAATTGTTGTTCAGAATGTGTGTGTTTTACTGCCCTGTCTTTAACTCACTGATTTGGTCCTCCTCTTCTTCTAGTCTACTGTTGAAACCTTCCATTGTGTTCTTTATTTCAGCTATGCATTCTTCATTACCTCTTGATTCTTACACATGGTGGTGAATTTCTCATCCAGATGGTTGAGTAACTTTATAACCATCACTCTGAATGCTTTTTCTGACATATTGCTTGCCTCCATTTCCTTTTCTGGTGATTCCTCCTTTTCTTCCCTTTGGGGATTGTTTCTTTGTCTCCCTATTTTTGCTCTCTCTTTCTCTCCCTGGGCACCCTGCTTGGGATCCGAGAGGTTGAAGGCTCATCAGTCCAATGGTCTGGAAATCATGAGCCCAGAGGCTGAGTCTGCCTTGAGTCTCATGCCTTTACTGTTTATGCTATGAGTTGTATCTCCTTCTCTCACTTATCTGGTCCCTCAGTTGTCTGCTTCAGATGCTCAGGGTGGCAGGGGTGCATGCACAGTCCCTCTGGTGTTTGATTCCCTGTGAGGACCCAGAGCCCTCTCGCATGCAATTCTCTGTGTGGCCCAGCACCCATGATAAGGTGGTGCCCTAGATCCCTCTCTCAGTGCACTTGTAGTGTGGTCCTGTGTCCTGTAGCTGGGTGCACTGGGTTGTTCTGGGTTTCCCCAGCAGCACTGTCCCAGGCCCTAGGGTGGAATAGCACCAGGTTGCTCTGGGTCACAAATTCAGTGGTCTCCTGTTGCCTGGAGTTGGGTGTGCACCAAGTTACTCCAGGTTGTCCTGGCAGCACTGTACTGGGTCCAGGGTGGAGCGGGCACCAGGTTGCTCTGGATCACAAAGTCAGTGCTCTCCAGTGGCCCAGAGTTTGGTGTGTGCTAGGTTGCTCCAGGTTGCTCCAGAAGTACTGTCCCAGGCCCAGGGTGGAGTGGGTGCTGGGTGGCTCCAGGTCAGACTGAAAGAATGGTTCTGGGTTTCAGGGGGTGTGTGGTGCCGGGGTCCCCCTGGTTTGGGCTCACTGTGGGGTCCTGGAGTGCAGGATCCTGGGACACTGGGTCCTGGTGGGCAAGTGAGGAGGCGAAGTGTGGGAGTTCTCTCTGGTGAGTGCTCACTGCAGGCATCTGGGAGCCCATGGTGAGGTACTGTGCCACTCTCTGATGGGGCACAGTGGTGGTCCCATTTGGGTTATGGTTGGCAAACAGCTCCCTGCATGGGTCTGGGGTCATGTCCAAGGCCAGTCTGGGTGTTGGTGTGGCTGCACTCCTGGCCTTCACTGCTCCCCTCTACAAGATGGTGTGGGCTCCTCGCCAAAGCCACTCCCAGCCTGGGAGTGTCCACAGCAGTAGCAGGGGCTCCCCATATAGAAGAGCCTTATCTGCCATTCCCCGAGTCTTCTGCGATATCTAACTGTCTCTCACTCACCCACACACACCACACACATCCACAGACTCCTCTCTCACTTCTTTACTCACTTACACTTCCTCCCTGCTGTCCTGCCAGCCACCATGTTACTTCTAGCACATTTTTATCTATATTCTGAGTTCCTTAGATAACTCCATAGTATCCTACTCACAGTACCCTAACACTATTAGAGGGAAAAAATCAACCATGTTATGTTTTCTTTCTTCTTGGATTACTTCCTTTTGACAAAGCATGATACTTCCCTAGTCCCAGTGAAGTGGAAAGGCTTACCCCAAGCATTCATAAAAGCCACTCTTTATGGCAACTTACTTATTACAATCCCAGTGTTTCTAATCTAGCAATCCTATACTTTTGTATATATATATATATATATATATATATATATATATATATATATATATATCCCTGCATTTCACTTAGTTCTCCCTTCTTTCTTACTGACACAGAGACACAGAGGTCTGTAAATAAGGACCCTTATGTCATGAGCTTAGATCTTTTGCATGTACTTCTTATATAATGGAAGACTATATGAGACTTAATGGTATTCATTCTCATAAGAATGTCAGTTCATTTTAAATATTCATAAAATGAATATTTTTGGAAAATAAAATATGTATCTCATAGGCTGAACTATTTTAATATGAAAATAATATGACCTTTTTCATTACTTGGTCATAAATAGGAAAGCTCAAGACCTTATAAAGCAAGAATATAATGACATTAACATTTGAACCTAATTAAAGAATGAACAGTTTTCCTTCTGCTAGCAAGTCAAGTACAGAAGTAAAACATACTTCAATGAAATCTCACTTTATGTTATTCTTTAATTACCTCCATTTTTATTAAACCTCAAACAAAGCAATATTTCTATGGGTCAATGAAAGTGGTTTTAAAAAATAAGGAAAGCTTTAGTGATGGAAGTGGTACTTGTTCTGGGAAACATCTGCTATTCTATCACATATCATTACAGCTATATTTGATTTTTCCACACAGAAAATTGTTAACACCTGTCCTCAGCATTTTTTTCCAGCACATACTTACAGTATATCATTAACATTCACTATTTCCTCTGCTAAACAACACTTCACACTGTTGAATCACTGCTGCTATTCATGTCAGAAGAAAGTTATTTAGCCATTTATCACTGTGCTGGCAGCATTTAGGTACCTGGACTCAGGTATTCCCTTCAGACAGCATTAAAATGAACTGTTTGTCCTGAATGTTGCAACCAGGCTGCATCATTATTTCAGGCAGAATAAGTAGTTAGAGTTACATACTGAGATTATACCTTTAAAGGATACTGGTTGCATTCTATAGCCAAATTATTTCAGATTAAAGTTTAGAGCCTTTAAAAAATATGACCTTCATACTCTTGTTTTAACACCACCAATTAAGCTCAAGTTGTGCTACTTAGCTCAAATTTTATTCTTTTGCTCATTCCCCAGTATCTTTTAAGAATTGAACAGGACCATATCTCTTGCATGAGGTAAAGAAAGATGTGATCAGTCTCTTTCCTGGATATAATCTAGCCTCCTTAGCAAGCAACCTGGGCCTGATTGATCCAGTTTTCCTGTTAGGGCCCAGTTTTCATGGGCAAGATGGCACATTTCAAATGGGACTCATTTAATTTTGTTGAAATATTAGAGTAGGCATTCATTTATATGATGGTGTTAGTATACTCTTACTACTCTGTGCTAGTGAAAACTAAACTTATAAAACTCTTTCTCAGCAACCTACATTATTAGGCTAGAAGATTATAAACATAAAATGTGTTATTTTCACTTAATGGAGGTCAAGTAAGAAAACTCTGCTACAGTGAGGTTATAGATCACTTATCATGGCATTTCTACTCTAAAGTTGTTGGGTAAAAAATTCTACAGAAATGAAGCCACTAAAATTGTGTGGTGTGCTGTGCTTTAAATAAGTGAGAGATATTTGCATGAAAATCAACCATTTAACTTCTCTCTCTCTTTATTTTATCCCCATGAACTACCACCAAATTAAGGAGACAATGTATGTGTGGTAAGAGAAAAGGAGCAGTCAGTGTGTACTAGGAATTTAGATTTATTTATTGCTGTTGTTAAATTCAATAACCACCCTTCCCCCAGATTGCTTAGGTTTAAACCTTCTTTGGTTTTGTCACTTAGCTGTGTGATATGGGGCAAGTTATTTAACCTCTCTATGCCTCAGTCTCCTCATCTGTAATAATGGAAATTATAATAGTGCCTACTTCCCTGATTTGAATGAATGTATAAGAAGCACCTAAAAATGCCCACCACAGAGTATGTGCTATGGAAGTGTTAGCTACTAGGTAATTATTAGTTGTAATAAATAATAAAATTGAATTAATAAAAATTAAAACTGGCTTTCAGAACTTCACATTCTGAAGAGAAGATTGCTTTACTTGTGTTTTTCTTATTGACCTCAGTTATTTCATTGTTATATATTTCCTCTGATCTCTCTCCCATGCTCTCAGATTGAGATTCTCCAGAAATCAAAACTCCCATTTCAGTAAGTATAATATAACTACTTCTCAGTATGTTCAAGTAGAGTGAAAGCACTATTTGTAATATAATGATGCTCTTCAACTTATGATGGGGTTAAATCCTGATAAATTCATCATAAATTGAAAATATATTTAAGTCAAAAATGCATTTAATACACTTAACCTGCCAAACATTATAGGTTAGCTTAGCCTACATTAAACATGCTCAGAATCCTTAAATTACACTATAGTTGAGCAATTATCTGGGACATAATCTCAAGGGTAATTGCCTTCCTTATCTTCTTTTCACCTTAAGCAGAAGACACACATGGGCATTTTGAAGACATGATGGGATGCAAAAACACAAAACATAATATCCAAAAAATCCTCGTAACACAGTACAGAGTATCAGTTGATTACCCTCATGATTGTATGGCTGACTTGGAGCTGTTGCTCTCTGCTGCTGCCTGGCATTATGAGAGAGTATCTACCATTTAGTGGTAACCCAGGAAAAGATCAAAATTCAAAATACAAGTTCCACTGAATGCTTATCAATTTTTTACCATCATAAAGTCAAACAATCATTAAGTTGAACCATCATAAGTTGGGGACCATGTGTACTGCCCTCAGCTCATTGACTCAACTTAATGTGGGTGCATGCTGCAAGCTTCAATTTGAATTTGGAAGTATTTTGTTGATGATCAATTTTTAGAGGCTATCTTCTCCTGAAGGCCAACTAATCTAAATTATATGGCAGGTATAGAAAGCAGAATAAGTAGACATTTCCTTTCTGGAAAAATGAGTAGGAGTTAGAATCCTGTATTTTTACAAATTACACGTGTACACAATACTTTTTTGAGATCATTCCAATGCTGAGATGTTTCCTTATTTGAAAAGGGGATGATCTTTTTAGCTTTAAAATCCTATGATTTCCTACTCAAAAATTATGTTAGAATCAGCCCCCCCCACATGGTATAAACAAACTTTATTTCTTTATTTCATTATAATTACTCACTGAATTTTGAACTGAATTTAGAATGCACAATTTATTTCAATTACTACCAAGTGTATTTTGTACTTTAGAGAAAGCAATGGAAAAATTTGAGCTGCTTTAGGCAAAGGAAACAGAAAAAACTAGAAGCTCTCAAGACTTTTTTTCTAGTAGTGGAACTTTATTGTCCTTAAAATAGCATCTTTACTCTGTTACAGGATCATTTATTGAGATACTAATTTGGATTTGTTCTCACAGCTTGAAGGTATTTTCTCTTCCTCACTTCAAGAAAGGAGGAAGGGTTATAGGAGGGATGAATGGCGATGAAAGGAGACTTGACTTGGTGTGGTGAAGACACAACACAGTGTATAGATGATGTGTTATGGAATTGTGCACCTGAAACCTGTATAATTTTGTTAACTATTGTCACTCTAATAAGTTCAATTAAAAAGAAAGAAAGGAGACACACTGTGTATTCTGAGTTTTGGGCAACTTGTTTCAGAGGATGGCAGTTTTTAAGTGACTTTGTGTTGCCATGGAAGAATTGTAGAATGCCAGGTTTACAGAAAATCTAGAACTGAAGCTTTGCTGAGAAGAGCAGATATATTATCCTAAAACACAAAAAAGAGTTGAGAAATTATAATTCAGAAGCTCTAAGATTACTCAGACACAGTCTCTGCCCTCAAAGAGCTCACCAATCTATTGTACAGACAAACCTGGAAAAATAGGCAATGACAATGCTAGCCAATATAATACTGCTATAGATAATATATTTTAACCTGGCACTTAATCTGGACTGGGCATGACAAAGAAGGCTTTTGGAAGAGGTGATGACTAAGAAGAGTCTTAATGTAAGATATATCCAGACAGAGGAAAGCAATCAAGAAATTAGGAATGGCATGTGTAAATACACAGGCAAGAGAGAACATGACATCTTCAGTGAACTGCAAATAATTTTGAATGGTTGGGGCATAAACTGCACTGGAGTAAGAGTGGTTATTATAAAGACATTTAAAGATTTTCAGCAGAGAAATGATGTGATCATTTTTCATTTTAGAAGAGTTGTTCTGGTAGCACTCTACTGAAAAAAATTGCAAGGTACCTAAAATGGAAGAAAGCAGACAAGTCCACTTAGAAGGCTAATGCATAGATCCAGATGAGTAATGATGATGTTTTGGCCAAGAGCAGTGACAGTTGAGAAGAAAAGATGAGGTATAGTAAAGAGAAATTTAAGAAGTATAATGAGAGTTTGAGATCCAAGATGGCAGAGAAGTAGATGAAGGCTACACTCACCTCCTCCCAAGACCAAACTGGAATTACAACTAAAATATAGAATAGTTAACCTGAATAATCAACCAAAGAGTAGCTGAAGATAAGTCTTATTACCAAGGATTTACAGAAGCCATGAGACTGGTAGGTGTGGTGAAGATGCAAAAAGAGCTGGCCCCACACCCACAAGTGGAAGCTGAGAATCCTGAGGAATATCTCAGCTGTGGGAGGTTCCCCCTGAAAAGTGTGGGATCTCAACTCTATGCCAGGCTCCCCACCTCAGAGCACCAGAGCTGGGAAGAGGTGCCCATAAAACGTCTGCATGTGAAAATCAGTGAAGACTCTGCCTGCCAGAGAAAGGCAGCAGTCTGCTAGAGATACAAACATACTCTTAAAGGGCTAATGCACAAAAACTAATTTGCCATCACTCACCTTGGGCTCCAACAGAGGGAGGACAGAGCAGACTAGAGTCGCATTGAGGAGAGACCCGAGTTTGACTCTGGGAAAAGAGCTGAAGGTACAGCTATTAGGATCTCTGTGTTGAGTCCCTCTCCCACACTGCAGATGACATATTTCTTGGTGAAGTACTCACCTCCTTGTAGTGTCATCCTGGGGTAATGCAATAGCCCCACCCTCTGGAATCCCTGTAAATCCACCCTGCAGAGTTTGAGCCGTGATGAGGTGTCAGCTTCCTGGGCCGGGCTGTAGAGGTCCAGGCAGACTCAGGGTGTGTCAGTGATTGAGTTGTGTGGCTATGGGGTGGGGGCAACTTCTTCCTCTTTCCCCCAAGCCTAACTGGTGCTCCCCATCATTGGAGATCCACTAGCCCACCCTCCCAATTTCCCACAGCCCTGCCCTGGTGAACTCAGGCTTTTGGCATAATCTGGGAAAGACTGAGTTGTGTGGCTCTAGGACAAGGCCATTTTTCCCTTGTACACCCAACCAGTGCAGAGCACCCCCCTTCACATGGCCAAATCTTCATCGGTTTGGGCCTCATAAACTCACTGGCCTTACCCTAAGACCCCACTCCAACACATAAGGCTGTGGGAACCTTGTGGGGGGAAGCATATACCCTGGAACTTTTGCCGAGTGGTCTCAGACCCAGCACTGGCACTAAGTTTGAACCTGTATCAGTTTAGTGAACACCACTTGTCTCTACTAGGTGACTCACTGAGAACCTTCTTCATGCAACTTGAATACCACCAGAGGCCCTTTCAGTGACTGATCCTAACAGGCAGCTAACAATAAATGTCCAAGGGAGTCATCAGTGGGAGGTAGGTGAAGGCATATCTCAGTGTGCCTTGGGATTATTTGCTGACCTGCCCTCAGGTTCAGTGCTGGTAGAAACCAGCCTTGGTGCACAGCTTGGCCTTTCCAGGCATACACAGGCCCAGAAGACGTATCCACAAACTGTGGATCATTGTGTAGCTCCAAATAGGTTGCTCATGGCCACTCACAGGCAGCTTCTGACATTGACTTGCACCAGAGTCCCTCCAAAGATGCCCCAGAACCAACACCTCAGTAGTGAGCTTTAGACAACATCATAGCAGGATCCAATTATTTCTACAAACAGTACATCCAAAGGGAGATCTTTGCAGGCACCAAAACCTACTGAGGTGAATTCCACTCTGTGTGATCAGCACCTGCACAGCAGCCCATACATTGTGATCAGGGTCAAACTTTATAGTCAGCCAGCCTGATGATTGACCCCACATATGCACAAACCAACAGCAATCAAGATTCAACTACAATAGGATGGATCACACAAACCACACAAAAGACATTCCTGGAGCACCAAGCTCAGGCGATCAAAGAGACTGCACCACTGGGTCCCACAATAACTCTATTACATAAGGCCACCCTACCAAGACTGGGAGACATAGAAGATCTACAAACAAATGCAGAGAGGAAGCCAAATGAAGAGACTAATAAATATTCCCTAAATGAAAGAACAGGAAAAATCACCAGAAAAATAACAACAACTAAATGTATTAAAGGCAAGCAATGTACCAGATACAGGGTTCAAAACAATGGTAATAAGGATGTTTAAGAAATGTAGGGAAAGAAGAGATGAACTCATCAAGAACTTAAAAGATAGCAAGCATAAAAGAGGACGTATAAACCATTAAAAAGAACGAGTCAGAAATGAAGAATCCATTACCTGAAATGAAGAATATACACTAGAAGGAATAAGCAGTAGGTTAGATGAAGCAGAGGATCAAATCAGTAATTTGGAAGACAATGTAATAGAAAAAACCTAATCAGAGTAGCAAAAAGAAAAAGTAACTTAAAAAAAATGAGGGTAGATGAAGAGACCTTTTGGATAACATAAATCATAACAACATATGCATCATAGAGGTACCAGAAAAATAAGAGAGAGCAAAGGATTGAGAATCTATTTGAAGAAACGATGTCTGATAATCAAAAAAGACACACAGATCCAGGAAGTCCCATGGACACAGAGAGTCCCAAACAAGATGAACCCAAAGAAGTCCTCATCAAGAAACACCATAAATAAAATAGCAAGGTTAAAGATAAAGATAAAATCTTAAAAGTACAAAAAAATAAAATAAAATCCTAAAAGTACCAGGAAAAGGATGTATTAGGGAGCTCCCATGAGATTGTCACTGATTTCTCAACAGAAATATTCCAGGGCAGAAGAGATTGGAATGAAATATTCAAAGTAATGAAAAGCAAGGACCAGACTTAGCAAGATAGCTCATTTGGTTAGAGCACCATCCCAATATGCCAATATTGCAAGTTTGACCCTGGGTCAGGGCACACACAAGAAATAACCAGTGAAACTACAATAAAAACAATAAAAAAATCAAACACCTGGAGACTAAATAGCATGCTATTGAACAATGACTGGGTTACCAGAGAGATCAAAGAAGAAATAAAAAGCATCATGGCAACAAATGACAATGAAAACCAAATAATCCAAAATCTATGGGACACAATGAAATCAGTCTTGAGAGGGAAGTTCATAGCTCTACAACCCTACAGGAAAAAAAAAAAAAAAAAAAAGAAGAAACAATGGTAATAAATTATCTAACCCTACAACTCAAAGAGTTGGAAAGAGAGCAAAAAGAAAAGGCGAGCATAAGCAGAAGGAAGGAAATAATAAAGATTAGAGACGAGATAAATGAGAGACCCAAAAAAAAATACATAAAATCAACAAAACCAAGAGCTGGTTTTTTGAAAGTATAAACAAGATTGATGAACCTCTAGCCAGGCTCACCAAGAATCAAAAAGAGAGGACCCAAGTAAACAAAATCAGGAATGAAAGAGGTGAAATAACAACCGATCCCACAGGAATACAAATGATAAAGAAAAAATACTATGAACAACACTATTCCAACAAAATGGACAACCTAGATGAAATGGACATATTCCTAGAAAATTACAAGCTCCCAAAACTCAAACCCAGAAGAATCAAAAAACCTGAATAGGCCGATAACTACCGAAGAAATTGAAACAGCGATCAAAAATCTTCCAGCAAACAAAAGCCCTGGTCTGGACGGCTTTACAGGGGAGTTCTACCAAGCATTCAAAGAAGAACTAAAACCTATCCTCCTCAGACTATTCTAAAATATTCAAGAGGAAGGCACACTTCTAAGCTCTTTCTATGAAGCCAGCATTACCCTAACCCCAAAACCAGATAAAGACACCACAAAAAAAGAGAACTACAGGCCAATGTCCTTGATGAACATAGATGTTAAAATCCTCAACAAAATTCTAGCAAATCAGATTCAGTATTACATTAGAAAGATCATACACCATGACCAAATGGGATTTATATTGGGGATTCAAGGATGGTACAATATCCACAAATCAATAAATGTGATAAGTCACATAAACTGAGAGACAAAAATCACATAATAATATCAATCGATGCAGAAAAAGCATTTGACAAAATCCAACACCCTTTCTTGATAAAAACTCTCAGCAAGATGGGAATAGAGGGATCATACCTCAACATAATAAAAGCCCTATAAGACAAACTTACAGCCAACATCATACTCAATGGGCAACAACTAAACTCATTTCCCCTGAGAACAGGAACAAGACAAGGATTCCCACTTTCACCACTCCTATTTGACATAGTATTAGAAGTACTAGCCATAGTGATCAGACAAGAAGAAATAAGAAGCATCCAAATTGGAAAAGAAGAAGTAAAACAGTCCTTATTCACAGATGATATGATACTATACATAGAAAACCCCAAAGACTCCATCAAAAAACTACTAGACCTAATAAATGAATTTGGCAATGTAGCAGGATACAAAATTAATGCCCAGAAATCTATGGCTTTTTTATACACCAATAATGAACTCACAGAAAGAGGAAAAATAAATCCCATTTACCATTGCTCCAAAAAAATTAAGATACCTAGAAATAAACTTAACCAAGGATGTAAAAGACCTGTACTTGAAAAATTACAGGACATTGAAAAAAGATATAGAGGAAGACATAAACAAATGGAAGAACATACCATGTTAATGGGTTGGTAGAATCAACATCATTAAAATGTCCATACTACCTAAAGCAATCTATAGATTCAATGCAATACCTATTAAAATACCAATGGCATATTTCAAAGATCTAGAACAAACTCTCCAAAAATTCATCTGTAATAAAAAAAGACCCCAAATAGCCACAGCTATCCTGAGAAAGAAGAACAAAGTTAGAGGAATCACAATAGCAGACATCAAACTATTACCAAGCCACAGGAACAAAACTGCCTGGTACTGGCACAAGAACAAACATATAGACCAATAGAACAGAATAGAGGGCCCAGAAATGGACCCAAGCCATTATACTCAATTAATATTTGACAAAAGAGGCAAGAGCATACAATGGAGTCAAAACAGCCTCTTCGATAAATGGTGCTGGGAAATTTGGTCAGATACATGCAAAAAAATGAAACTAGGAGAAACCAAGATGGCGGCATAAGTAAACTCCTAAACTGCTGCCTCACACAACAACTTCAAAACTACAACTAAAAGACAAAACGGACATCATCCAGAACCACAGGAAGGCTGGCTGAGTGGAAATTCTACAACTAGAAAGAAAGAGAAAAGCACACTGAGACTCAGAGGAGCTGTAGGAAGCAGAGGTACTGAGATGCGCGCACAGAGAGGACTGGCAACTGAGTGCACAGCTGGCTTTCTCAAGCAGGAGGGAGAAAAAAGCTCCTGACTGTGCTGAACTCCAGTTCCAGGTGAGACTCTGGGGACCCAGACTCATACGGGGTGAAACTGGACTGTCAGGAAAGAAAAGCACACTGAGACTCAGAGGAACTGTGAAAGGCAGAGATACTGAGACACACACGGAGAAGGTGGGCAACTGAGTACGCGGCTGGCTTTCTCAAGTGGGAGGGAGACAAAAGCTCCCAACTGCTCTGAACTCCAGTTCTGGGTGAGACTCTGGGGACCCAGACTTATTCAGGGAGAAACTGGACTGTCTGGCAGCGTGCCTCTAGTAAAGAATAAAATGACAATAAATAAGTACCTAACATTAATCACTTTAAATGTAAAAGGCTTAACTGTTCAATCAAAAGACATATGATAGTTGAATGGATAAGAACACTGTACCTATATATATGTTGTCTACAAGAGACCCACCTCAGAATAACAAACACACAGAGACTAAGAGTAAAGTGGTGAAAAAGGTAGTTCATGCAAATAGAAATAAAAAAAAAGTTACGGTAGCAAAACTTGTATCAGACAACATATACTTTAAAACAAAGGCTATAATAAGAGATTAAGAAGGACATTTCATAATGATAAAGAGATCAATCCAACAAGAAGATATAACCCTATAATCATTTATGCACCAAACATAGGAATACTTAAATATATAAAGCAAATTTTCATGTACATGAAGAGAGAAATCAACAGAAATACAGTCATAGCAGGGGACTTCACAACCCCATTGAGATCAATGGATAGATCTTTCAGACAGAAAATCAACAAGGAAACAGCAGCCTTAAATGAAACACTAGATCAGATGGTTTCATTGATATTGTCAGAGAATTTCATTACAAAGCAATAGAATATATATTCTTCTCAAGTGCACATAGAACAATTTCTAGGATAGAGCACATGTTAGGACAGAAAAAAAAAGCCTCAATAAATTTAAGAATATTGAAATAATATCAAATATCTTCTCTGACCACAATGGTATGAAACTTGAAATCAATTACAAAAAAAGAAAAACACACAAACACATGGAGGCTAAATAACATGTTAGTAAACAATGAATACATTAGCAATGAAATCAAGGAAGGAAGAAAAAGATACCTTGAGACAAATGAAAATGAAAACACAACAACAAAAAATCTATGAGACAGAGCCAAAGCAACCCTGAAAAGAAAATGTATAGCATTAGAGGCCTACCTCAGCAAACAAGAAATATCTCATATAAACAATCTAACCTTTCACTTAAAGGAACTAAAAGAAAAAAAGAAGAAGAACACAAAAAGCACAAAGTGAGTAAAAGGAAGAAAATAATAAAGATCAGAGCAAAAATAAACAAACTAAAGTCTAAAAAAATACAAAATACCAATGAGATCAAGAGCTGGTTCTTTGAAAAGATAAACAAGATTGGCAAACTTTTAACCAGACTCACCAAGAAAAGAAGAGAGAGGACTCAAATAAATAAAATCAGAAATGAAAGAGGAGAAGTAAAAACTGACTCCACAGAAATAAAAAGGACCATAAAAATACTAGGAACAACTATATACAAACAAATTGGACAACTTGGGTGAAATGGATAAATTCCTATGAACATACAATCTTCCAAAACTGAATCAGGAAGAATAAAAAAATCTGAACAGACCAATTTTAACTAATGAAATAGAAGCAGTAATAAAAATTTAAAAAAACTTACTCCCAGAAAATAAAAGTCCTAGACAGGATGGCTTCACAGGTGAGTTTTATCAAACATTCAAAGAAACTATTCAAAAAATTTTAAGAGAAGGGAAGTCTCCCAAGCTTATTTTATGGGGTCAGCATTAGGCTAATTCAAAATCAAATAAGGATACTACGAACAAAGAAAATGATAGGCTAATATTCCTGATGATCATGGATGCTAAAATCCTCAACAACTATTAGCAAACTGGATCCAGCAATACATTAAAAAGATTATACAGCATGATCAAGTGGGGTTTATTCTGGGAATGCAAGGTTGGTACAACATTTGCAGATCAATAAATGCAATACATTACATAAATAAAATGAATGATGGAAACCACAAGATCATATCAATAGATGCAGAAAAAGCATTTGATAAAACCCAGCACCTATTTATGATAAAAACTCTCAGCAAGGTGAGAATAGAGGGATCATACATCAACATAATAAAGGCCATATATGACAAAGCCACAGACAACATTATACTCAATGGGCAAAAATTAAAAATGTTTCTCCTAAGATGAGGAACAAGACCAGGATTTCCACTTTCACCACTCTTATTCAACATAGTACTGGAAGTCCTAACCAGTGATCATACAAGAAGAAGAAATAAAAGGCATCCAAATTGAAAAGGAAGTAGTAAAACTGTCATCTTTTGCAGATGACATGCTACTGTACATAAGAAATCCCTGAAGACTCCACCAAAAACTGCTACAGCTGATAAACGAATTTGGTAAAGTAGCAGGATACAAAATTAATATTCAGAAATCAGTGGTATTTTTATTCACCGATAATAAACTATATCAGAAAGAGAAATTAAGAAAATCCCACTTACTATTACAGCAAAAGTAAAAAATAAGTTACATTGAAAAAAATTTAACCAAGATGATAAAACACCTGTACTTAGAAAATTATAGGATACTGAAGAAAGAAATTGTGGAAGATACAAATAAGTGGAAGCATATACATCTTCATGGATTAGAAGAATTAAGATAATTAAAATGTCCATACTACCCAAAGCAATCTATATATTCAATGCAATTCCTATTAAAATACCAATGGCACAGTTCACAGATCTTGAACAAACTATTCCAAAAATTTATGTGGAACCACAAAAGACCCAGAGTAGCCTCAAATCTTGAGAAAGAAAAAGTTGGAAGTATCACACTATCTGATATCAAACTATACTACAAGGCCTTGTAATCAAAGCAGCCTGGTACTGGCATAAGAACAGGCATTTGGCTCAATGGAAAAGAACAGAGAGACCAGAAATAAATCTAGGCCTTTATGGTCAATTAATATTTGACAAGGGAGTTAAGAATATATAATGGATTAATAATAGACTCTTCAATAAGTGGTTTTGGGAAAATTGAACAGACACATGCAAAAATGAAACTAGTCCACCAACTTACACCAGACATAAGAATAAACTCAAAATGGATTAAAGACAAATGTAATTCATGAAACCGTAAAAATCTTAGAAGAAAACATAGGCAGTAAAATCTCAGACATCTCTCATAGCAATATTTTTGCCTATATATCTCCTTGGGCAAGGGAAAGAAAGGAAAAAATAAACAAATAGGACTACATGAAACTAAAAAGCTTCTGTACAGCAAAAGAAACTATCAACAAACTGAATAAGTAACCCAATGTATGGAAGAACATATTCATCAATGATACATCTGATAAGGGGTTAATTTACAAAATATATAAAGAACTTATACAACTCAACAGCAAGAAGACAAACAGCTTAATTTAAAAACGGACAAAGAATTTGAATAGACACTTCTCCAAAGAGGCCAGACTGATGGCCAGTAGATATATGAAAAAAAGCTCAAAGGAACTAACCATCAGAAAAATACAAATAAAAACCGCAATGAGCTATCTCCTCACACCTGCCAGAATGGCTATCATCAATAAATCAACAAACAACAAGCATTGGTAAGGATTTGGAGAAAAGGGAACCCTGGTGCACTGCTGGTGGGAATGCAGACTGATGCAGCCACTGTGGAAAACAGTATGACATTTCCTCAAAAAATTAAAATTGAACTACTATTTTACCCAGTAATCCCACTTCTGGGAATATATCTGAAGAAACCCGAAACACTAATTCAAAAGAATATATGCACCGCTATCTTCATTACAGTATTATTTACAATAGCCAAAATCTGGAAATAGCCCAAGTGCCCATCAGTAGATGAGTGGATAAAAAAGCTGTGGTGCATTTACACAATGAAATACTACTTGGCCATAAGAAAATAAAAAATCTTATCTTTTGTGACAGCATGGATGGACCTGGAAATTATTGTGCTGAGTAAAATAAGCCAGTCAGAGAAAGACAAATACCATATGATATCACCTATATGTAGAATCCAATCAACAAAATGATTTAACAAACAAAATAGAAACAGAAGCATAGATACACAGAACAGACTTACAACTTTCAGAGGGGCGGAGGATGGGGAGAATGCATGAAAAAAGTGAAGAGATTAAGCAATATATAGAGAGAGACAAGGACAACAGTGTGGTGATAGCCAGAGGGAAAGGGGGTTGGTGGAGGTAGATAAAGGTAAAGGGGGATAAATGGGGATGGAATGAGACTTGGCTTTGGGTGATGAGTGCACAGTGCAGTGTGTAGATGGTATTTTATTGAGTTGTAAACTTGAAAACTGTATGGTTTTATTAACCAATATCACACCAATGAATTTAATTAAATGAAAAGAAAATGGCCCAACAATAAAGTTTTTCAGATGTAAACCACTGAAGTTTAGCAAATCTCTCTAAACTCAATGACAGACTCAGCAGGAGACAGAAAACTGAGAGGAGTAAATGCGGGGGCCTGATGCGGCGGGGGCCAGACATGGCGGGGATCTCCCTTTTCCGCGTCCCACGCGGAAAAAGAGAGATGAACGAACCGGTTCTAAATGGAGGCGGACAGGGATTGAGAAATAATAGAAATAAAGAAAACAAGACTCAGAAATAGATCCATGAAGCTGGGGCTGGGTGGGACGCCATCTTTCCTCTCTCATGGAGAGGCAGCAGGACGACGACCCTGAGCCACCCAGCAGGTTTATCTTATATCCCAAAAATCCAGGAAGTAACACCAAAACTTAGGATCAAAGGAGCTTATTTGCATTCTTAACTAGGCCCCAGCATTACTGGATTTACATATCTAGACCTGCCCCTGCTGACACCTGGGCTGCTATGAAGTCAGAACTGATTAACATGTCCAGCCTCATTGGGGAAGCATGTTCCCAGGGCGTGACTCGGCCTAAGCCCTGAGTTCAGCTGATGAATAATTGAGGAAATGCCCAGATGATTTCACTGAAAC
Source organism: Ia io (assembly GCA_025583905.1). Classification (NCBI taxonomy): domain Eukaryota; kingdom Metazoa; phylum Chordata; class Mammalia; order Chiroptera; family Vespertilionidae; genus Ia; species Ia io. The sequence goes on along the minus strand of JAJQQW010000001.1, from coordinate 33,337,496 downwards.
CTTGATTTTTCTCCTTACCCCTTCTTTTCTACTTCTCCTCAACATGCTCTTCTTTATGCTTTACCTTTTTATAGAGACCTTGTTTCTATTGCTTTATTCTTATGGAAAGCTTGGGAAGCTCAAATTGATTTATTGGAAATTTTATCATTCAAAACAAATGTGGGATCATCCAGTTTTCCCAAAAAATATGATAATTCTGTTCATTCAAAGGTAAACACTATAGGGAGAGAATTGAGGAGAGAGAGAGAGAGAGAGAGAGAGAGAGAGAGAGAGAGAGAGAGAGAGAGAGAGTTGAATTAGAATACACCTGAATACACAGTGGATTAAAGTAACTGTAGGGTAATGTAATTGAACATTGAACAATATCTATTGATAGTTTAGTTTTATAAATATTTGCAGATAGAGAGGAGGCAACTGAGATTAACAATAGCTCTCAAGGTGAGAACATATACTGCATATAACATAAATTTAACAAAGTGCTGCTTTGGGTGACATTAAATTATATTTCTAAATGTGAACAACCCATCATCCACTGATGACAATCATCAGCAAAGAAACCAAGTCTCTTCAGAGCTGTTTAAAGCTGGGAGCCCTTCATCCAGAGATTTCCTATTTATAGAATTCTTGACATTTTACATTTTTCTGAGGAAGAAATGCATATTCATTTATTCACATGTGTTTTTTGAACTAACACTTATTTAGGAACTACAAAGACCAGACATTTATATTAATTACATCTCATTATTTAATGTAATCATAGCAACATTGTGAAGCAAGTCTTATTATTCCTGTTTTACAAGATAAGAAAATTGAAACTCAGAAACATGAATTTGCCCAAAGTCACATCAACTAAGAGGTCAGAGAGACAGCAGTTTATTCTAATTCTATCTGACTAAAATCTTTACTCTTCCCACTGTATATTGCTCACCTTGAGCTTATATTAATGGTATCTAAATTCTCACTTAAAATGGTGTAAGGAGGCAAAGAACAACCACATGGGATATTGATATTATTTTACTAATAATTTCCTTAGCTCTTATGTGGAAAGTTATATGGTTCGGGGTTGGTTAAGCATACTTGCTTAATACCATAAACATTGAACTTAATGTATATCTTTTTAAAATATATTTTTATTGATTTCAGAGGGGAAGGGAGAGGAAGAGAGAAAAACAATGATGAGCGAGAATCATCGATCCACTGCCTCTTGCACAACCCACACTGGATACCGAGCCCATAAGCCAAACATGTGCCCTGACTGGGAATCGAACTGTGACCTCCTGGTTCATAGGTCGATGTTCAACCACTGAGCCATGCCAGCCGGGCAATGTGTATCATTTTAATCATTCCTTTCTTAGAGCTGGGAAAAATAGAAGTATGCCTGCTATCACCACTTCTTTTCAGCATTGTATTGGAGGCCCTAGGCAGTGCAGTAAGGCAAGAAAAAAACATTATAAGGATTAAAAGAAAGAAATAGGACTGTCATTAGTCACCGATTATTTAATTACGTACATAGAAAACAAAAATAATATACGGATAGATTATTAATAAGAGAGTTTAGCAAGGATGTTAGATATATGATCAATATATAAAATTAATTTGTATCTTATATACCAGCATTATAAAATAAAATTTAAAAAACACTATAAGATATCCTAGAATAAATTAAAGATTGGCAAGACCTTTGAATTAGTCAGGGTAATACTAGGGTATAACGTGGTTGTGACACAACATATTTATTTCTTGTTCCAATTACAGTTCATGTGAGTTAGGTGGCCCTCTCACACAGTTTTCCTTCATTAGATGACTCAGAATCTTTGGAAGATCCTGATTGTAGCAATGCTATCTGAAATATCTGTCCTATTAGTTATGGAAAGTGAAGAAAGGAATGGAAGAGGCGAACTGGCTCTTAACTGTAGAGATGAACATAGATATTTAGTGATCATTATCAGTCTCTACCCAAAAGCATAAGGTTGTTGAAAAGCATGTGTAAACTATAAATAAATGAAGTGATTTATGATGTTCATGGGTGGGAAAGAGGAAGAGAATTGGATTCAGTTCCAATCAGAATCATAAGAAAGATTTATATTTGTGTTCATATATGGAACTTGAGGAGTTGATTGTAAAATGTATATGAAGAAACAAAGGGCCTAGCATAGCCAAGACAAGTTGGGGGGGGGGGCAAATTAAGGTGAAAGAATTGACTCTAATAAGTATCAAAATATGTTATATAAGTTATAGTGATTAAAATAATGTGGTATTATTATAGGAATAAACACACATATCAATTAAATTGAAGAGTCCAGAAAAGAAATTTAATATTTGATAACGATAGTATTTCAAATTAGTATAAAAGGGATGAAGTAATCAATAAATGGTATCAGGACAATCGGACATTCATATGTAAAAGTTATAGATTTCTGTCTCACATAATCTCCTCAAATAAATTTTAGGTGGATTAAAGAGCTAAAGGTTAAAAATACTATAAGAATATTTGAACAACACATAGGAATTATTTTCATAATAATGAATTGGGGAAGACTTTCCTAAACAAGATGTAAAGTCCAGAAGACATAAAGGAAAACATTGAGTGATTTGACAACCTCAAAAGTTAAAATTTTTAGGTAATAAATCACCCCATAAACTGTTAAAATCTAGAGTGGGAAAATATTTATAACATACTATATAACAAAGAATAGATATGCAGAATATAAAAAGAACTCTTATAAATCATAATACTGGCAAAGGCATAGATTGGGAAACTATCCAGGAGGTCATTCAAAATTACCAATAACTATATGCTCAGATCAAAAGCAAAAGTAATCAAGGAAATGCAAAGCATAACAATATGATACCATTTTTTGGCGCATCAGACTGACACACAGTAAGATAATAATAATATCTAGTATTAATGATAATGCAAATTGATCAAGTCCTTTTCAATACCAGTGTCTCAAAATTAAAAACATGCATGTTCTTTAACCAGGAATTGAATTTCTAAGAAAGTATTCATCAGACAGGAAAAATGGTGGCTGGCAGGACAGAGGTGAGGGAGAGGGTGTGAGTGAGTGAGTGAGGTGAAAAGAGAGAGTGTGGATGTGTATGGTGTGTGTGTGAGTGAGTGAGGGACACTTAAATCCGGCAGGAGCAGCAGGGGCTGGCAGACCAGGCTCTCCTGGACAGGGAGAGACTACCACCACTGCAGGCACTCCATGGACTGCGGGACTCAGGCACAGAGCCCACGCCATCTTGAAGGGGAGAGCGGCCTCTTCTAGGAACTCATCAGCACCACCACCAGACAGGCCTTGGACACTGCCTGTGACCCGGCAGCCACTCCAGCCAAAATCCTGCTGCCCCACACACAGACCCATGGACCCTGGGACCTCCACCTCCAAAGGTGCACTGCTCCCACATGCAGGTCTCCAGGGCACACCACTCCACAGGCCACTCTTGGGAGCCACTGGGAGCCCCTGGTGGGTCTGATTTTGAACAGACAAGGACACGCTGCCCTGCAGTAGAAATTCTGAATTCCCTCTTCCTGAATAACTGCCCACAGACACCCCAGCTGCGCAACTTCAGTGCCAGGGCCCCTCAGAGTGCATCAGAGCCCTGCACTGGCAAACACACTGCCACAGTTGCGCATTTCCAATAAGCAGGTCCCCTGAGCCCATCAATCCACAGGGCGCTCTTGAGAGCCACTGTGAGCCCCCGCTGGGTGTGATCTTGGACAAATAGGGACACACTTCCCTGGCAGTAGAAATTCTGAATTAACTCATCCTGGATACCTGCCCATAGACACCTTGATTGCGCGGCTTCAGTGCCAGGGCCCTTCAGAGTGCTTCAGTGCACTGTGCTGGCAAACATACCATGGGTGCCCCTGTGCGTCGCCACTGGGAATGTGCTTATCCAACCACAGGCGCAACAGCAAAAAGTGAGTCTTCCCACCCTACAGCTGCAGAACTCTGGACATTGCAGTCATGCTTTTCCAGGGTGCAGGCCTCCCAAGCCCACTGCTCCACAGGCAGTCCTTGGGTGCCACGGTGAGCCCCCGCTAATCGGGCACTTATACAAACAGTGGTGAACTGCTGGACAGTAGAAACTCTGAATTCCCTCCTCTGGGATACCGGCCCACAGACACCAGGATTATGTGGTTTCAGCACCAGGGCCCTTCAGAGTGTGTCAGTAGACCCTAAAGAAAAATGCACCACGGGTGCCCCTGTGAGCTGCCACTGGGGATGCGTGTATCCAACCACAGGAGCAGCAGCAAAAGCTGAGTCTGCACACCCCACAGCTACAGAACTCTGGACACCACAGTCACGCCTTTCCAGAGTACAGGCCTCCTGAGCCCCATCACCCCAAACGATGGTTCCTGGGTGCCACTGTGAGTCCCTGCTGGGCATGCACGATTTCAACCAAGGGCACAAGACAACAAAAACTGGGAAATCCCCCTCCACAGCTGCTGACTTCTAGATAACACAGTTGTGCCTTTCCAGCTGGCAGGACTACATCAAAAAAATACAAAAAGTTCAAGTAGGGAGCTACAATAGATTACCAAGCCCAGGAGACCTGAGAGATCACACCAGTAGCACCATCCCCAAAAGCACCTGGGTAGCAAAGCAATCAGATCTACAATTAAAACATCACAGCAAAACATGGGAAGACAAAAAAGCAATCCCCAAAGGAAAGAAAAAGAGGAATCACCAGAAAGGGAGTTAAATGAAATTGAGGTAAGTAACTTGTCAGAGAAGGAATTCAGAGTAATGGTTATAAGGATGCTTAAATGGCTGGATGACAGATACACACTACTCAATGACAAATACACACAACTCAACAATAATTACAAAGAGCTGAATGAGAATGTCACCAACATGAAAAGGAACCAAGAGAAGATGAAGAACGACATAGCTGCAATAAAGAACACAATGGAAGGCTTAAACAGTAGACTAGAAGAGGCTGAGGACCGCATCAGCGAATTAGAAGACAAAGTAGGAAAAAACACACAAACACAGCAGCAACTGGAAAGAAAATTTAAAAAGCAAGAGGAGAGCCTGAAGGAGCTTTTGGACAACACAAAACGAAACAACATTCTCAAAATAGTGGTACCAGAAGGAGAAGAAGAGAAGCAAGGAATGGAAAACCTGTTTCAAGAAATAATGACAGAAAACTTCCCTGATATTGGCAAGAAAAAACTACGCAAGTCCAAGAAGCACACAGAGTCACAAATAAGATGAACCCCAAAAGACTGACACCAACACACATCGTAATTAAATTGGCAAACACCAATGACAAAGTAAGAATCTTAGAGGCTGCCAGAGAGAGAGAGAAAGTTACCTACAAGGGATCTCCTATTAGAATATCAACTGATTTCTCTACAGAAACACACCATGCCAGAAGGGAATGGAATGAAATATGCAAAGTGATGCAAAGCAACAGACTGAATCCAGCAAGGCTATCATTAAAAATTGAAGGTGGAATCAGGAGCTTCACCGACAAAAATGGGCTAAGAGAGTTTATTACCACCAATCCAGCAATACAAGAAATGCTAAAGGGACTGCTGTAAAAAGACAAAACAGAAAGGCAAGAAGAAACACAAACATAAACAAAAAAATGAGGACAAACAAGTACTTATCAATAATAACATTAAATGTAAATGGATTAAATGCTCCCATCAAAAGTCATGGGGTAGCTGAATGGATAATAAAACATGACTCATATATTTGCTGTCTGCAAGAGACCCACCTCAGAACAAAGGATTCACACAGACTGAGAGTGAAGGGATGGAAAAAAATTTTCAGGCAAATGGAAATGAGCAAAAAGCTGGGGTTGCAATACCTATATCTGACAAAATAGACCTCAAGGTAAAGGCCATAACAAGAGATAAGGAAGGCCACTACATAATACTAAAGGGAGAAATTTAACAAGAAGATATAACTCTGGTAAACATACATGCACCCAATACAGGAGCACTGGAATACATAAAACAACTTCTGGAAGATATCAAGGGAGAGATCTATAGCAATACAGTCATAGTAGGGGAATTTAATACCCCAATGACACCACTGGATAAATCCTCTAAACAAAAAATCAGCAAAGAAACAGCAATCCTAAATGACTCACTAGGTCAGATGGACTTAATTGACATCTTCAGAATATTTAACTCCAAAGTCACAGAATATATGTTATTCTCAAGTGCACATGGGACATTTTCAAAAATAGACCACATATTGGGTCACAGGCAAAGTCTCATCAAATTCAAGACGATTGAAATTATATCAAGCATCTTCTCCGACCAAAAAGGCGTAATATTAGAAATAAAGTATAATAAAAACAATCCAAAAAATGCAAACACTTGGAAGCTGAATAGCATGCTATTAAACAATGATTGGGTTACCAAAGAGATCAAAGAAGAAATTAAAAGCATCCTGGAAACTAATGACAATAAAAACACAACAACCCAATATCTATGGGACACAATGAAAGCAGTCCTGAGAGGGAAGTTTATAGCTATACAGGCCTACCTCAAAAAACAAGAAAAAATGGTAGTAAATCACCTAACTCTACAACTTGAAGAATTATAGAGAGCAACAAGAAAAGTCCAAAGTGAGCAGCAGGAAGGAGATAATAAAAATCAGAGCAGAAATAAATGACATAGAGATAAAAAAAAAACAACAAAAGATCAATGAAACCAAGAGCTGGTTCTTTGAAAGGATAAACAAGATTGATGAACCTCTAGCCAGGCTCACCAAGAAGCAAAGAGAGAGGACCCAAATAAACAAAATCAGAAATGAAAGAGGCAAAATAACAACAGACCCCACAGAAATACAAAGGATTGTTAAAAAATACTATGAACAACTCTATTCCAACGAACTAGACAAGATGGAGAAAATGGACATATTCCTAGAAAAATACAACCTTCCAAAACTCAATCAGGAAGAGTCTAAAAATCTCAATAGGCTGATAACTATGGAAGAAATCGAAGCAGTCATCAAAAAGCTCCCAGCAAACAAAAGCCCGGTGCCAGACGGTTTCACAAGGGAGTTTTACCAAACATTCAAGTAAGAACTAAAACCTATCCTCTTCAGAAAAACACCAGAGAGGCAAGATGGCGACTGGCAAGAAGGTAGGGAGGGAGAATGTGTGAGAGAGTGAGGGAGCGATAGAAGTGTGTGTGGACATGTGTGTGTGTGTGTGAGTGAAATAGGGACAGTTAGACCCTGCAGTTCTTCCAAGGGGCTGCCAATCCATGCAGTCTTAGACGGCAAAACCCCGCTGCCACCGCAAACACTCCGTGGAGGACACCAGCGGCACAGAGACCATGCCATCTTGAAGAACAGAACTGCTTGAGACTAGGATCCTAGCCTTGCCAACACCCAGTCTGGTCTCAGTAGCAAACCAGGACCCTACAGCCACTCTAGTAAAAGACCTGCGACCACAGCTGCAGATCCAGCGACACCAAGACTCCAGGCACCCCAGCCGCAGATTTCTGAGTCACAAAGCCAAGCCTCCTCCCCCGCTGCCCCCGAGGCAGTGGCATAGGAACTGCCAGACCCCAGCCGCACAATAAGGCTTTCTCCACACACAAAGCAGTGGCAGATCTACCTGACTTTGAGCCTTGGTGTCGGACATGGGAAGTTTGTTTCCCGCAACTAGTCTCTGCGCCCAGGCAGGGAGACAGAGCTGAATTTGAGCTAGCTGCATGTCCTTGGGAGGTTGTTTTCTGCGACCAGGTTCCGTGCCCACACAGAGCAGGGAGACAGAGCTGAATTTGAGCCTAGACTTGTGAACTCTAGGAATTTGTTTCCAGCGACTAGGCTCTAAGTCCAGGCAGGGAGACTGAGCTGAATTTGAGCCTAGCTGCACATCCTTAGGGAGGTTGTTTTTTGTGACCAGATTCTGTGCCTATGCAGGGTAGGGAGACAGCACTAAATTTGAGCCTGGACCTGAGATCTTGGGGAATTTGTTTCCTGCAACTAGACTCCGTGCCCAGGCAGGGAGGCTGAACTGAATTTGAGCATAGGTGCACGACCTCAGGGAGATTGTTTTCTGCAACCAGATCCTGCACCCATGCAAGGAGACAGTGCTGAGTTTGAGCCTGGGAGTGCAAACCCGGGGAGTTTGTTTCCCAGGACGAGACCCTGCATCCTAGCAGAGAGGCTGCACTGAATTTGAACATGGACGTGCGAACTCAGGGAGTTTGTTTCCCTCCCCCAGGCTCCACACCCAGGCAGGGAGGCTGTGCTAAATTTGAGCCTAGGTACACACCCTTGGGGAGATTGTTTTCCATGACCAAATCCCATGCCCACCCAGGGAGACAACGCTGAATTTGAGACTGGGGGCGTGAACCTGGGGAGTTTGTTTCCCATGACCAGACCCTGCACCCAAGCAGGGAGACTGCGCTGAATATGAACCTGAATGTGCGAACCCGGAGAGTTTGTTTCCCACAACCAGACCCCATGCCCACACAGGGGGGCAGCGCTGAATTTGAGCCTGGGTGCATGGACACAGGGAGTTTGTTTTCCACAGTGCACACCCATGTGACCGGACCCCACACCCACACTAAGCGGCAATGCCACTTGACGTTGATTCAGGGCAAGCGCACACAGAAGGCTGTTTACTGCAGGGCAGAAGTGAACTTCCTGCCAACACAGTACGACTGTGCAACCCGGTCTCCCAAGCAGATCGGGGACCCTGAATCGCCATGCAAGAGGCAGCAATGAGCACCAGTGACTAGACTCTGTTCCTCATTGCGTGCGCTTGGGATCCCTGATCCCCAGTATATTCACACTAAGAGCCAGCGAATCCAATTCTTGGCACATGCACACACAGGGACCCTGATTCTCAGTGTGAGGTAGTACCAAGCAACAGAAACTCTGATACTCAATTCTCGGCATGGACACAGGGAGCCTCTGACTCCTGACATGCAATAGGGGACTTTGATTTTTGGCACACGACAGCGGGTTCTCTGTTTCAACGTGGCGCAGGCAGGGTCCCTGATTCTAGGTATGCACACAGGGCCACACTAAGCACCTGTAACTCTGACCCAGGGTGAGCGTGGCTCCCACCAACCCACAGCAGCTGCAAGTTTTGGTGTCAGAACTCTTCAGTGACACTTGGGGGGTGCAAAACTCCCACTCACATGGCCCAGGCCCCCACAACTCAACATTTGAACCTTCTGGTGATAGTCTGAATGGGGAGACAACAAAACAATCCCCAGAGGAAAGAAAATGAGGAATTGCCAAGAAAGGAAATAAGTGAAACGGAAACATGCAACATGACAGAAAAAGAATTCAGAGTAATGGTCATACAGTTCATACACCGGATGGACGAGAAAATCAAAAACCTATGCAAAAATCAGGAAGAAATGAAAAATGATATAGCTACAATCAAAAACACCATGGAAGGCTTCAACAGTAGACTAGAAGAAGCAGAGGACCGAATTAGTGCGTTAGAAGATAAAGTACAGAAACAAGCCCAATCTGAACAGCAACTAGAGAAAAAAAATTAAAAAGCAGGAGGAGAGCCTAAGGGAGGTTTGGGACAATGCGAAGTGAAATAGCATATGTATAATAGGGCTGCCAGAAGGACAAGAAGAGCAGCAAGGATTAGAAAATTTATTTGAAGAAATAATGACAGAAAACTTCCCTGATATGGGGAAAAAAAAGTTACACAAGTACAGAGAGTCCCAAGCAAGATGAATCCCAAAAGACCAACACCAATACATGTCATAATTACGATGGCAAATGTTATCGAAAAAGAGAGAATCTTAAAGACTGCAAGAGAGAGACAGAGAGTTACCTACTAAGGATCCCCCATCAGATTATCAAATGAATTCTCAACAGAAACACATCAAGCTAGAAGGGAATGGAAGGAGATATACATAGTGAAGCAAAGCAAGGGAATGAATCCAAGAATACTCTATCCAGCAAGACTATCAATCAAAATTGAAGGGGAAATCAGGAGCTTCACAGACAAAAAAAAAAACTAAGGGAGTTTATCACTACCAAGCAAGCAATGCAAGAAAGGCTAAAGGGAATGCCATAAAAAGAAAAAAGAAAAAAAAGGTAAGAAGGAACACAGCCTCAAAAAATAAAAATGGCTACAAACAAGTACCTTTTAATAATAACTTTAAATGTAAACAGACTAAATGCTTCAATCAAAAGACATCGAGTGGATGAATGGATACAAAAACATGACCCATATATATGCTGTCTACAAGAGACCAACCTCAGAACAAGGGATTCATACAGACTGAAAGTGAAGGGATGGAGAAATATCTTTCAGGCAAATGGAAATGAATAAAAAAAAGCTGGGGTAGCAATACTTATATCTGACAAAATAGACCTCAAAGTGAAGGCCATAAAAAGAGATAAGGAAGGCCACTTCATAATACTAAAGGGATCAATACAACAAGGGGATATAACCCTGGTAAACATATATGCACCCAATGCAAGAGCACCCAAATACATAAAAAAATCTCCTGGAAGATATCAAGAGAGAGATTGACAACAATACAATCATAGTAGAGGACCTTAATACACCACTGACATCACTGGATAAATCCTATAGACAAAAAATCAGCAAAGAAAGAAAAATCCTAATTGACTCACTAGATCAGATGGACTTAATTGACATCTTCAGAACATTTCACCCCAAAGCTGCAGAATATACATTCTTCTCAAGTGCACATGGGACATTTTCAAAAATAGACCACATATTGGGTCACAAGCAAAGTCTCCCTAAATTCAATAATATTGAAATCATACCAAGCATCTTCTCAGACTACAATGGCATAATATTGGAAATAAACTACAATAAAAACAATCCAAAACACTGAAACACCTGGAAGCTGAAAAGCATGTTATTAAATATTGATTGGGTTACCAATGAGATCAAAGAATAAATTAAAAACATCCTGGAAAGTAATTACAATAAAAACACAACAATCCAAACCTATGAGACACAATGAAAGCATTCCTGAGAGGGAAGTTTATAGCTATACAGGCCTACCTCAAAAAACAAGAAAAAATGGTGGTAAATCATCTAATACTACAACTCAAAGAATTAGAGAGCAACAAGAAAAGCCCAGAGTGAGCAGAAGGAAGGAGATAATAAAGATTACAGCGGAAATAAATGACATAGAGACCAAAAAAAAACAATACAAAAGATCAATGAAACCAAGAGCTGGTTCTTTGAAAGGATAAACAAGATTGATGAACCTCTAGCCAGGCTCACCAAGAAGCAAAGAGAGAGGACTTAAATAAACAAAATCAGAAATGGAAGAGGTGAAATAACAACAGACCCCACAGAAATACAAAGGATTGTTAAAAAATATTATGAACACCTCTATTCCAATAAAGTAGGCAACCTGGAGGAAATGGACATATTCCTAGAAAAATACAACCTTCCAAAACTTGAAAAGGCAGAGTAGGACAGCACAAAATGTACTGTACCCTCCATCCCGTGTAACTATGTATATGACTCCTTTTTCTGAGAAAACCGCGAGAATGTAACAGTTGCATAAACCTGACAATAGGAATGTAGAGAAGTAGACTCAGCCCAAATTAGGCAATCTCTGTAACCCACGTCACTTCCCTAAGCCCACCCAAATGACCAACCCTTTAAAACCTACCGCTCTCCTGGGGTTTGTTTTCTTTGGTCTCACTGCTATGCCAGAAAGAGGCTGGGAGCCAAACCCGGGTTTGAATAAAGACTCTTTGCTTTTGCATTGGAGAAAAGGCTCCCTGGTGGTTGATTATTGGGGACCCTGAACTCTGGGCATAACATTTGGGGGCTCGTCCAGGATTCCCCAATACCCACGAGGGACCCGATCCGAAGAGTCTGACTGCTGACTGACCGCAGTAAGTGTCTGTATTGTCTATTCTTTGTATTGTCTATTCTGTTCTGTGCGAGCTCACTTCTGAAGCCTGAAGTGCCCGAAACGGTCTAAGTGGATGCACAGGTGGACCTTGGGCAGGAGGGTCAGAGGACGCTCTGATCCTCCGTCTGGAGGAGCGTAAAAAACCCCCGTCTGGAGGGGAGTGGCTTCCCCTCAAACCTCTGGGACAAAGCAGGTTGCTCCCACTGGTTGGCGCACGGCCATCGTCCAGCTGTTCCTGGGTGTCTTTGTCTGTTTGGTTTCTGTGTCTTTCTGTGTACTTCTGTGGACTTACTGGACGGACATATGGGACAGACTCAGTCCACTCCAAGTGAGTGGAAAGGGGAGCTAAATCTCCTCCCCCCGCCCTTGGAGGCCATAGAGCTTCCTCAGGCAAATTAATCAGGTGACTGTTTAAACTCTGGTAAATATCTAGTAGGAGTAAAAAACTCAGACTGTTTAGTATATACATATAAATGTGAAAGTATTTGTTATCTCTTTATGCTGTTTAATTTATTTAAAGATAGGGCGGACCTGCTGTGGCGGAATACAAAGGTCTTTAGCAGCTGCTGAGACACCTTTTTTTCAGAGTCCTTTGTTCTCTGTCAGAGAGGGAATCAGCCCACTTAGATGATAAAAATTCCTCTGTGTGTATAAATGAAAGTTTCAGTTTGCTCTGATTTGTGAATTTACTGTATTAAATTGAATTTTAAAGTCCTAGGATTGATTTAAAAGTATCAATTTATAACATTTCAAAGAACAAAAGAACTTTTATTTACAGCTTCCTTATCTCTTTTGGTGCTCGGAGACTCCCGGCTAACAGCTTCACAGGGCGGAGAGATTTACAGGCCCTGTCCCTGCCTGTGACATCATAGTCCAATGTGGAACTAAGGTTGAAGTTACTATTAACTCTTTATAGATCCCGTTAACCGTTTGTTTAACTTACTGTTTTCAGTTATTAGGATCCTCATAGAGGACATAACCTGATCTTTCCCTTTCTCTCTCATTCTGATTCTAATAGCATCTGTAACTGGATTAAAAATCTTTTCTTTCAGGAGGCCATCCAGGCTTTCAGCTCACAAGAAATCTCCTCCTGCGAGAGGAGAGAGGGACCCCCCCAGAAGGGGCTGGAGGCTCTCCCTCTCAACAGGTGTTTGTTTTGTGTTTTGTCATGTTAGTATCAGGACTGTTTGTTTTGTCTTTTTGTCTTATATTTTCTGTCATAATTGGGCCCTATATATATATATTATTTGTTGAGTTTTGATTTGTCAAGGTTTTGTCAGTTCGTTATCAGTTTGTTAAAATCCTCTTAGAGGACATTGAGTGGTTCTTCCCTTCCTGTTTAACCTTTGACTGTGTGATTGGATTACTGAGCTTTTATCAAGGTTTTGCCTCTCCTGAAATAACGCTCTATGTGTAACCTGTCCCTCCCCGAGCCGGACTGCAGGATGACTTTTCCTTCAACACACTGGTCCTGCCCACTGGCCTATGGCAGAAGCCAGAAAAAGCGATGATAGGAAAGGGAAGCCCCCATCAAGGGACTTAGAGGCAGTGTTCCTGTTATCTGCTTAGATCCTAAGAATGTAAGAATACTTATTTACTGAAATGATATAAGGACACAGGTTTGTCTGATATTTTGTTGTCTGCCTGGTTATAATTATTTGTTCATATATAGAAGAAAAAAACACACATTTAATTTGTTTAAGACTGAGTGCTCTGACGGGTAGCAACCCCCCTGAGTGGCCACTGGGATTCTTTTTTCCCAGGGGTGTTTTCTCTCTGTCAGAGGGGGAATCGGCCTGCCTAACAACATTTCTGTCTATATTTATTAATTTGAAGATATGAAGTTATAACAATTGTAGTCCAAAGAGATTTAAAGCAGGGACCACATTCTAAAATTAACTATAAGAAGGAAGCTGGAGCTGGCAAAGTCACCAAGTCTGCCCAGCAAGCTCAAAACCTAAATGAATCTTATTTCTGACACCTGCCACCACCCAGTCTTAATCAGTGGTGGAGGAACGGTCTCAGAAGTGTTTGTCTCAATTAGCCATTAAGTTTGATGTGATTAATGTACATTGTAAAACCTTTAAAAGAAAAGGAAAATATTCTGTAGGCCACTTGGTCCTTGTGTGTGTGGGGGGCCACTCTTAAGTTATAATTTTGAAATCAGTAATTTTTAATAGAAACACACTCAAGCAGAGTGGCTTTTCAGAAAGGTCAGGGAGTCTGATTACAGTGTAGGGGTCACCGGTTCCCCCATGCCACCTTCGTTAGCAGGAGGCAAGCGCTTTTCCCAGTGGGAACAGAGAGTGGACTGCCAGATGAAAACGCCTCGGTGGGACCCTTCCTTCACCCCCTGGGACCCGCGCCGCGCTCCCTGCCTCCATCCACCCGGTGTCCATCCCCTCCAGGGGTTGTTTTAAGTGGCTAGAGGCAGCAACGAGGAGGGAAATTCCCTTGTGACCCCCTCCGCCCCAATGAGACCCAAGAACCCTCGGCGACTCCTTGGACACTTTTCACCGTGTTCTGCTAGGGGGCTTAAAGGTGGCAGCTAGAAATTCCCCTTTCCAGGCTTATCAGAATCTGAGATTCTTATCTGTAGGAAAAATATGACAGTTTGAAATTCAAGCGGTTGGGCCTGCTCCCTTCTCCCTCTGCCTTTTCTAAATATTTTAAAATAATAGAAGGTTTGAGGCATGGTTATGCATTTTTGAAGGACATAGAAAGAAGGTTTGAAGGCTAATTTAAAATTGTGAAATTTGTGAAGGTTTGTATATGTAGTAAGAAGGAGAACAGAGAAATGTTAGAAGGAAGAAAAAGCCAGCAGCAAATAGGAAGGAATTAATATGCCTATTGTAAGAAGCAGAGGCACTGGAAGAGAAAATGTCCTGGCAGGTTAGCTAGAGAAGCAGAAAGGAGAGACTCAGACTCCAAAGGTCTTTAACTTAGAGGAAAAGGACTGACAGGACCGGGGTTCCTTTCCATTAAGCCCCCAGGGTAACCTTACAAGTGGGGGGCAAACCTGTTAGTTTCCTGGTGGACACTGCGGCAGCCTATTCAGTCTTGACAGAGCCGATGAGACCCGTAACCTCTAAGAAGACAGCAGTCTAGGAAGCCACCGGACAAATTGCCTGTTTTCCTTAGACATCAAAAAGGACTATGGACCTCAGAAAGAACACGGTAACGCATTCATTTCTGGTCATGCCAGAATGCCCGTACCCCCTGTGTAGACGTGACCTCCTATAGAAACTATTTGGACTGCCATCATATCCTTTGAGGGGGACGGAGCGGGAATTCCTAGGGGCAGTTGGATACTACAACCTGTGGATACCGGGGCTCACGGAGATTGCTAAACCTCTAGACTCAAGTACTGGGGGAACGCAGCTGCTGAACTAGACCGAAGTAGAATAATGGGCCTTTGAGGAGCTAAAGAAGGCTCTCGTCTCAGCACCTGCCCTAGCCTTACCAGACGTCACAAAGCCCTTCCACCTCCACGTGAGTGGGGTAAGAGGCATTGCCAAAGGGGTTCTCACTCAGACTCTAAGTCCCTGGAAGAGACCTGTTGCCTATCTGTCTAAGAGGCTAGACCCCGTGGTAGCAGGGTGGCCAGCATGCCTCCGGGCAGTGGCCACCACAGCATTGCTGGTAAAGGAGGCAGATAAGCAGACTCTGGGCCAGGAACTAGCCCTGACAACACCCCATGGTGTGGAGGCCCTCCTTCGAGGTGCTCTGGAGAGATAAATATCAAACATCAAGATCACCCAGTGCCAAGCTCTTCTCCTGGACCAGCCCTGCGTCCGGTTCCATAAGACACTGGCCATCAACCCTGCCAGCTTGCTTCCAGATGATAATCCAGAGGAACCCATTCATGACTGCACGGAGGTAACAGACGCAATACAAATGGCTCGCCCAGACCTGACAGATGCCCCACTATCATCACCAGACAAGGTACTGTTCACGGTTGGGAGCAGTTATGTTCAGGATGGCATCCGATATGCAGGAGCAGCGGTAGTCACCCTGGACCGCACCATTTGGGTGCAGTCCCTGAATAGGGGAACCATGGCACAAAAAGTCGAGCTTTTGGTCTTAATCCAGGCCTTCCGATGGGGACACAGTGCCATCCATCGGAAAAGAGGGCTACCAACTGCAGTGAAAAAGGACATTAAAAATAAGGAAGAAATTTTAGCCTTATTAAAGTTCATCTGGCTCCCAAGGGCAGTAGCAATGGTGTACTGCAAAGGACATCAGAAAGGGAAGACAATTGAAGCCAGAGGAAATAGAGCCACAGACCAAACTGCCAAGGAAGCCGCCCAAAAACCAGTGGGGCCTTTACAAGTTTTAGTAACCCTGCCGTACCTGGACCTACGCAGACCCCCTCTTACACCAAACAAGAGGAGGAATTGGCAGAACAGAAGCAAGCCATTAAAGGACCGGATGGTTGGTGTACCCTACCAGATGACAGACTGTTGGTCCCAGAGGCTATAGGTCGGACGTTAGTTACCCAGTTACACCAGGCTACCCACTTGGCGTCACCAAGACTTCTGAACTTCTGCAAGGCAGGTACTCTTAGATAAAATAATTAAAAGCATAGTCACTAGAAGTATAGTTTGTGCACAGATAAATACTAAGCAAGGTAAGAAAGTTCCCCTGGAAATTCAGGCCCCAGGGAAATTCCCCAGGAGAGCATTAGGAGGTAGATTTCACAGAAATTAAGCCACCAGCATCAGAGTACAAGTACCTGCTAGCTCTCATAGACACCTTCTCGGGTTGGGTTGAAGCATACCCCACTAGGACAGAAACTACCTCTATAGTTGCTAGGAGATTATACCTAGATTCAGGCTGCCAGTAGTCATAGGATCAGATAACAGCCCCGCCTTTGTAGCCAAGATATCTCAAAATATAGCTCAAGCCTTAGGACAGGCATGAGCAAGACTCAAAAAAAGAATTTAACTAAATTTATCCTAGAAACCGGTGAAAACTGGACCAACCTCCTGCCCTTCACCCTCTTATGGGCTAGGTGTACCCCCTACCGGTAGGGGTTTCCCCATTTTAGAGATCATATATGATAGACCTCCCCCCACCGCTTCCTTTCCAGGGTCAGGGAGAAACTGAAAGTTGGAATTCATAACCATTCCCTTACTCAAGTCCTTACAGGCTCTGCAGTATACCCAGAGAGCCATCCATAAGCTTGTTCGCGATGCTCTGCCAGTGCCCACTGCGGACCCAGTACATCCCTTCCAGCCCAGGGACTCAGTGTAGGTAAAGAAGTTCATTGCCCAAGCACTCACCCCAACCTGAAAGGGACACTACACTGTTATCCTGAGCACGCCCACGGCTATTAAAGTAGGAGGCGTCCAGACCTGGCTACACCACTCCCAGCTCCTGCACCAGGAAACGGCCTGGATCCTGGCAACCACCCGTGAGATCCCTAGCCTGGGCTCCACGACGGCCAGAAGGAAACTCGAAACCTGCAGGAGAGGAACTGGAATTCACTGTGGACAGTACTTTTGGGGACTGTCGTACTAGAGGCCTTAGCTAGAAATAAGAGACAAAGTAGAAATGCAAACCGTCTCATGATTGAGCCAGGTGTCCCAAGACAAGGGGAGAATGAAAAGGCAGAGCAGGACAGCACAAAATGTACTGTACCCTCCATCCCGTGTAACTATGTATATGACTCCTTTTTCTGAGAAAACCGCGAGAATGTAACAGTTGCATAAACCTGACAATAGGAATGTAGAGAAGTAGACTCAGTCCAAATTAGGCAATCTCTGTAACCCACGTCACTTCCCTAAGCCCACCCAAATGACCAACCCTTTAAAACCTACCGCTCTCCCGGGGTTCGCTCTCTTTGGTCTCACTGATATGCCAGAAAGAGGCCGGGAGCCAAACCCGGGTTTGAATAAAGACTCTTTGCTTTTGCATTGGAGAAAAGGCTCCCTGGTGGATGATTATTGGGGACCCTGAACTCTGGGCATAACAAACTCAATCAGGAAGATTCTAAAAATCTCAATAGGCCTATAACTATGGAAGAAATTGAAGCAGTCATCAAAAAGCTTCCAGCAAAAAAAAAGCCTGGGGCCAGATGGCTTCACAGGATACTTACACCAAACATTCAAGAAAGAACTAAAACCTATCCTCCTCAGACTATTCCAAAAAATTCAAGAGGAAGGAACACTTCCAAACTCA
The DNA here is from genome assembly GCA_025583905.1 of Ia io. Taxonomy (NCBI): domain Eukaryota; kingdom Metazoa; phylum Chordata; class Mammalia; order Chiroptera; family Vespertilionidae; genus Ia; species Ia io. The sequence goes on along the minus strand of JAJQQW010000001.1, from coordinate 33,319,438 downwards.
TTCTATGAAGACAGCATCACCCTAATACCAAAACCAGATAAAGACAACACAATGAAAGAGAATTATAGGCCAATAACCCAGATGAACATAGATGCCAAAATCCTCAACAAAATTCTAGCAAATCGGATCCAACAGTACATCAGAAAGATCATACACCATGACCAAGCAGGATTTATCCCAGGGATGCAAGGATGGTACAATTATTTTCAAATCAATAAACGTGATACATCACATAAACAAATTGAGGGAGAAAAAACACATAGTCATATCAATTGATGCAGAAAAAGCATTTGACAAATCCAACACCCTTTCTTGATAAAAACTCTCAGCAAGGTGGGAATAGAAGGATCATACCTCAACATCATAAAAGCCATATATGACAAACCCACAGCCAGCATGACACTCAATGGACAAAACCTAAAACCATTTCCCCTAAGTACAGGAACAAGACAGGGATGCCCAATCTCACCACTCCTGTTTGACAAGTACTGGAAGTACTAGTCATTGCTATCAGACAAGAACAAGAAATGAAAGGAATCCAAATAGGAAAAGAATAAGTAAAACTGTCCTTATTTGCAGGTGACATGATACTGTACATAGAAAACCCTAAAGACTCCATCAAAAAATTATTAGATTTAATAAATGAATTCGGCAAGGTAGCATGATACAAAATTAACACCAAGAATTCTATGGCATTTCTATACACCAATAGGCAACTTACAGAAAGAGAGACTAAAAAAGCAATACAATTTACCATCATGCCAAAAAAATTAAGATACCTAGGAATAAACTTAACTAAGGAGGTAAAAGACCTATACGCAGAAAACTACATGACACTGAACAAAGAGATAGAGGAAGACGTAAACAGAGGGAAGAACATACCATGTTCATGGATTGGTAGAATCAACATCATCAAAATGTCCATACTACCCAAAGCAATCTATAGATTCAATGCACTCTCCACTAAAATACCAATGGCATATTTCACAGACCTAGAAAGAACTCTCCAAAAATTCATCTGGAATTAAAAAAAAAGACGCCAAATCACGGCAGCAATCCTGAGAAAGAAGAACAAAGGAGGTGGGATCTCAATACCTGATATCAAGCTGTATTACAAAGCCACAAAACAGCCTGGTACTGGCACAAGAACAGACATATAGATCAATGAAATAGAATAGAGAACCCAGAAATCGAGCCAAACCACTATGGCCAATTAATATTTGACAAAGGAGGCATGAACATACAATGGAATCAAGACAGTCTCTTCAATAAATGGTGTTGGGAAAATTGGACAGATACATGCAAAACAATGAAACTAGTCTACCAACTTACACAATACACAAAAATAAACTCAAAATGGATAAAGGACTTAAACGTAAGATGGGAAACCGTAAAAATACTAGAGGGATCCACAGGCAGCAAAATCTCAGACATAGGCCGAAGGAACTTCTTCACTGATACTGCTCCTAGAGCAATGGAAACTAAAGAGAAAATAAACAAATGGGACTTCATAAAAATAAAAAGCTTTTTCACAGCAAAAGAAACCATCAACAAAATAACAAGAAAGCCCACTACATGGGAGAACATATTTGCCAATGTTATCACTGATAAGGGTTTAATCTCCAACATTTACAGGGCTCTCATACAACTTAACAAATGGAAGATAAACAATCTAATCAAGAAATGGGCAATGGAACTAAATAGAAACTTTTTGAAAGAAGACAGAAGGAAGGCCAAGACGCATATGAAAACATGCTCAAAGTCACTAATTATCGGAGAGATGCAAATCAAAACGACAATGCAGTACCATCTCACACCTGTCAGAATGGCTATCATCAACAAATCAACAAACAACAAGCGCTGGTGAGGATGCGGAGAAAAAGGAACCCTCGTGCACTGCTGGTGGGAATGCAGACTGGTGCAGCCACTGTGGAGAACAGTATGCAGTTTCCTCAAAAAAACTAAAAATGGAACTTCCATTTGACCCAGTGATCCCACTTCTAGGAATATATCCCAAGAAACTAGAAACACCAATCAGAAAGGATATATGCACTCCTATGTTCATAGCAGCAAAATTTACAATAGCTAAGATTTGGAAACAACCTAAGTGCCCATCAGCAGATGAGTGGATTAAAAAGCTGTGGTACATGTACACAATGGAATATTATGCTGCGCTAAAAAAGAAGGAATTCTTACCATTTGCAACAGCATGGATGGAACTGGAGAGCATTATGCTAAGTGAAATAATCCAGTCAGAGAAAGATAAATATCACATTATCTCACTCACTTATGGAATATAATGAGCAACATAAAATGATGAACAAAAACAGATCCAGAGACAGAGCAGCATGGATCAGACCGTCAAACCTCAGAGGGAAGGTAGGGAAGGGTGAGGTAAGGGGGTGAGATCAACCAAAGGACTTGTATGCATGCATATAAGCCTAACCAATGGACACAGACAACAGGGGGGTGAGGGCATGAGTGGGGAAGTGGGGAACATGGGGGGATAAGGACACATATGTAATACCTTAATAAAAAAATTAAAAAATAAAACACATAAAAAACGTATTCATCAGAAATATATTTATGTGAATAGACATATATGTATGAGATATTCATTGAAGCATTGCTTGCAATAGCAATAAAACTGTAAACACCAAATGTTCATTGACAATGATTGGTTAAATGGATTTCATTCAACAGAACAATATACAACAATTAAAAAGAGGGAAGCACAATCCTTCCACTCCAAACCCCTCCCCAGCTGTCAGTTTGCTCTCTATGTGTCTGTCTCTACTTTGTTAGTTTATTTTGCTCATTAGATTCCACATATAAGTGAAATCATATGGTATTTTTGTCTTTCTCTGACTGGCTTATTTCATTTAGCATAATAATCTCCAGGTCCATCCATACTATCTCAAAGGATAAGACATCCTTCTTTTTTTTTTTTTTACCACCGAGTAGTATTCCATTGTGTAAATGTACCACCGATTTTTTTTTAAATCCTCACTGAGTGATATGCTTTTTATTGAATTTTACAGAGAGAGGGAGAGAGAGAGAAAAAGAAATCATCAATTGGTTGCCCCCACTCAGGGATCAAACCTGCAACCCAGATATGTACCCTGACCAGGAATCAAACCTGCAATCTTTTGGTGTATGGGACGATGCTTCAACCAACTGAGCCAACAGACCAGGGCTACCAGTTTTTTTTTTTATCCTCTCATCTACTGATGAACAAAAGGGTTGTTTCCAAATCTTGGCTATTATAAGTAATGCTGCAATGAACATAGGGGTACATATACCTGAATCCTGTATAATTTTTTAACCAGGGTCACCCCAATAAATTCAATAAAAAGGGGAAAAAGAAGGAAGCAAACGTTTTATATATTACTATTTTATGATGTCTAAGATATATTGTTTGTGAGAAAAGCCAGTTATAGAACTATGACCCTATTTAGAAAGTTTCTATACCCCTATACCAAGCGTGTTTATGTGTGTATTTGCATAGAAAAATATTTTAAAGAACACAGCAAACAAGTTTCACATGCATAGAAGGATAATATTAGAGTGTTGGTGAATGAATATCTCAAAAAATGTAGAAAAATATTTAATGCATAAAGGAAAAAACTATTATTTACAAAATCATATAATTCAAAGATAATGATTGCTTCCATTTTGTGTGCACTCTTCTAGAGGTTGCAGATAGATATACACATACACCTAGACTTCTCTCTTTACACAAATGGGATGATACTATATATGCTATTTATGTATTTTGTTTGTTTTGGATTTTTTCAATGACATTAAATGTCTATTTCATTTATTTATTTAACAAACACTTATAGTGCTTACTACATTCTAGGCACTTTCCCAAATACCTTGCATATGTATACATCTGAATTATTTTAATGTTCTTTCTAAGAAATTATTTTTATTGTTGTAGAAGCATTCATTATCTTTTAGTAGTATATATCGCTCATTGAGACAGGCATTTGGATATATGAAGGAGCAGTAGGGAAAGAGTTCCCATCACTGTGATTAAATTGAGATATTTTTCAAGGAGATTTCTATACAGAAGTTGAGGTTTTTATAGAAAATATCTGCAAAATGTTCTTTATGCTTGTACTGCAACATAAAAAGAAAAACAAGTCAAGGACTGTTTTAAAATTTATTTAAATATATAGTACATTTTTGATATGCATCCAAGTAGATTCTCTTACCACAGATAGAATTGTTAGTCAAATATTTATTGTCTATTCAAGTTATGGCACAAGCAGTACTATTCAAGTCCCCTTTGATCAGACCTCCTGTGTAAGAAGCCACTGCATCTGTTTGGATCTTCCTTGTCAAGTCCTAATACCCAATTACCTTAGCGATTTACAGTATTTCCATGAAGTTTCCATTTCAGCTTGTGATGCACTGATCACTATTAGAATATGGGCCAAAGCCTGTAAATAAAGATAGTATTGGAATCCATAACAAATGCTTTTTCAACAACAAAAGCTTAAATTTCACGTCTCCTGAATTTCCTGTGCTCCATGACTAAATTTCAGGTATTTAAAAACAGTTTACTTGATAAAGTGTAACTTGGAAAGTATGCTGTGTTGTTTCTCTTGGGATTGAATCTGTATAGTTCTTCTTATTAAATATATTAGAGTGAAATTGGTTAGTAAGATTATATAGGTTTCAAGTGTACAATTTCTTGCAAAACTCTTCATGTTTATTGATTCTTTGTATAATAAGCCCCAAAGTATACTCAATCACACCTATAACAGGGTCCACTCTGGATCTGGGGTTGGTAAAAATCTTGGTTTTGTTTTCCTTTTTCCTTTTTGGTTCTCTGTCTCTTTCTCTAATGAAAAAAAATCTACAAAAGTTCTTTTAAAATTAAATAAAACTAAAACCTTTAATATGATATCCAAAATTACTCAACCACGATGCTACTAAGATATCCTCTCAAATCTCTGATATACTTTCCTTCAATCAACTGTTGACATGGACCTGAAGAATAGTCAGCTTTTATTTTCTTGTCTAATATTCAAATGATTTTTTTAAAGATTATATATGTTACAAGTGTACATTTCTATGATACATGATCTTCATATTGTAATGTGTGTTCACCACCCAAAGTCAAATCTCCTTCTGTTACCATATATTTGACCCCCTTTATCCTTTACTGCTCCTAAACCCCCTTCCCTCTGGTAATCAGCATACTGTTGTCTGTGTCCATGAGTTTTTGTTTGTCTTTTTGGATCTTGAGAATATCATGCTAGGTGAAATAAGTCAGACAGGAAAAGTCAAGCACCACATAATTTCGCTCATATGTGGGATATAAAACTTAAACTGAATCTAAATATTCAGATGTCTCTTTCAATATAAATGAATAATTACAACTAAATCACTTTTCAACTTGTACGTTAAAATATCTAAAACCACTAACCCTGGAATTAGACAGGGACTGTGGTGTGATTGATGGAGTAAAATTAGAAAATATATGTTCAAGTTTACTAAAGATTTTGTAGCACATCTGCTGTAGCAGTCATGGTGAAGGGAGCAGGGACCTGGTATTAAGAAACCTGGTTCCTAATCCTGGCTCTGTCTTAATTATGCAATAGTAATGCTGTCTTTTTTTAAAATTGATTTTTTACAGAGAGGAAGGGAGAGGGACAGAAAGTTAGAAACATCAATCAGCTGCCTCCTGCACACTCCCTAATGGGTATGTGCCTGCAACCAAGATACATGCCCTTGACCAGAATCGAACTTGGGACCCTTGAGTCCGCAGGCTGACACTCTATCCACTGAGCCAAACCAGTTAGGGCAGTAATGCTGTCTTTTACTAGTATTGAGTGTCACATACCTTGTTGAGTGTTTCACATGGATTTTCTCATAGTCATTCTGACAAAAATTTCATAGACTAGGTTCTATCATCATTCCCATTTCATAAACAAAGGAATGGATAACTAGAGAGGCTGAAATGACTTGCCAAGAGTACCAGATAACAAGTGGAGGAACCAGGATTCAAATCCATTTTCCTCTGATGCCAAACCACACTCATAAATATAGTCATGCACCACATAATGACATTTCGGTAAATAACAGACCACGTATACGATAGAGGTCCCATGAGTTTATAATGGAGGTAAAAAATTCCTATAGCCATGGTAATGTCATAGCACAATGCATTACTCACATGTTCATGGTAATGCTGGTGTAAACAATCCTACTGCAATGTCAGTCATAAAAAATCATAGCAATACTATTATGTACTTGATAATTATAGTAAATGACTATGTTACTGGTTTACGTATTTACTATACTATGCCTTTTATTGTTATTTTATAGTGTATTCTTTTTACTAAGAAAAAAGTGCTGTAAAACCATATGCCATGTTAAGCCAGCAGCAGCCTCATATATCTCATGTTCACTGTGTCTATTGTTTGCATCATTTTATCATGTTTTATTTAATCTCCTGTTGTTTTATATATTTAGTGCAGCCTAAGTGCACAGTGTTTACAAGGTCTACAGTGTAGAACTTGCAGGACTGGAAGTTGCTCTGGGTGAGTGGAATTTGCAGGACTGGAAGTTGCTCTGGGTGAGTCAGTGAGTGAGTGTTGAATGAATGTGAAGGCCGAGGACTTGGCCTTCACCTCGGCCTTCACATTCATTCAACACTCACTCACTGACTCACCCAGAGCAACTTCCAGTCCTGCAAGTTCCACTCATGGTAAACACCTTATAGAAATATACCATTTTTAATCTTATATACCATATTTTTACTATAGGTTTTCTATGTTTAAATACATTTAGATATACACAGATAACATTGTGTTATAGTTGCTTAAAGTATGCAGTGTAACATGCAGTGCAGATTTGTAGCCTAGAAGCAAAAGGCTAAACCATATAGCCTAGTTGTGTAGTAGGCTATACCACTTAGGATTGTGTACGTGCACTCTATGATGTTCGCACAAGGATGAAATTGCCTAAGGATGTATTTCTCAGAACATATCCCCATTGTTAAGTAGCTCATGTCTGTACTAAACTAGCTTTAAGGCTTTTGGATAAGTTACTTCCTCTCTCTTGACTTCAGTTTCCCTATATACAAAATAGGAGATTAGACTAGAAGTAAATGGTCTCATAAACTTTCCTCTAACTTTCATTTTAGTCATTGTTTCTTCATTCTACTATAAGATAATCAGACTTCATCCCATGTCTTTGGCCTTATATATTAAAGATGTTCAGACAATTTTTCCTGAATAAATATTTTGCAATAGTTTTCTTTTCACATACATATTTCATTTAAAAAGAAGGTAATTTCCCTTAGGTGTATAGAACTGAAATGATGTTGGGGGTGGACTGGATGGCTCTCCATCTAGGCTCTATTCTGCCAGGGTGCTCCTGTGGCTACGTACACCTACTACTGACCACCCAGAAAGTGAAGGAGAAAAAGGAATGGATGTGGTGGGGGCAGCAAAGGCACTCCAATACCCCATCAAAGGAATTAAACAAAGAATAATCACTATAATGTTGTCATAGACACAGATAACAGTATAGTGATTACTAGAGGGAATGGGGGCGGGGGTTAGGGAGGAGATATAAGAGAGTAAAGGGGGTATAAATGATGATAGGAGGAGCCTTGACTTGGAGTCGTGAACCCACAATACAATATACAAATGATGTATTATAGAATTGTACCCCTTGAAGCCCATACAACTTTATTAACCAATGTCACCCTAATAAATTCAATTTAAAAAATAAAATTAAAAGAGGCTATTTAGGATTCTATGACTTGAGCCATAGCTTTGGTATGTCACTCCAGGCTCTACTGAGCCCCCTCAGTCCTAATTAAAAATATATTGAACACCCATGATATTTCACATTTTCAGAGGATGTCATTCCTTTTTCTATTTCTGAGGTAGGCTTACACAGCCAGTCTTCCCAGGTTTTACTATAAAAGATCAACAGCCCTAACCGGTTTGGCTCAGTGGATGGGGTGTCAGCCTGTGGACTGAAAGGTCCCAGGTTTGATTCCAGTCAAGGGCATGTACCTTGGTTGTGGGCACATCCCCAGTAGGAGGTGTGTAGGAGGCAGCTGATCGATGTTTCTCTCATCAATGTTTCTAACTCTCTATCCCTCTCCTTTTCTCTCTGTAAAAAATCAATAAAATGTATTTTTTAAAAAAGATCAACGTTTGCTTACTTATAAGGTTCCATTCACATTGTGAATACAATGGTTTTGCAACTTACCCTTAGACATATAAGAAAAAGGAAACAAAAAACAAAACACAAACTAACCATGATGTACTCTTTGGACAAGATTGTGGGGAAACTAGACCTTTGGTGGTGAGCACGCTGTAATGTATATAATGTTGTACACCTGAAAATTATACAATATTATAATTCAATATTACCTCAATTAAAAACAGTTTTTTTTTTAAAAAAAGATTGTGGCCATGTAGTACTAATGAAAAATATGAATCAAGTATAAAGGGGCATTTTTGAATGGAAATTTGACAGCCTTTTGGGGGGTAATTTGTTAGATAGATGGGTTCTATTCTTAGGAGGCCACTGCACTTCCCAAATAACCTTCACTTTAAGTGCAATGCACTTTATGCTACAGATGTATTCCTGCAAAGTTGTGCTAAAAAAGGACTTCTTTCAATCCATATCTTCTCCTTTACTTCCACAATCATTTTAGAATTGCTTTATTTTCAATTTGATCTTCATTTGGCAGTGGTTCTACTGTACCTTACCAATCCCTCTGTCTAGATGTTAATATTGTGTGTAGTGATATATACCACCTAGAAACTCCTAGAAACTTCAACTTAAAAGAAGTCTGAATTGTTTGGTAAAGCAAAGAACCGCTCTGTAATGGGCACAGTCATCCTCCAAAATGTTGTGCTTTATAAATCTAGATCTTCTTATAGAGTGTTCTCTTAAACAGGATGTGCCTGAAAATGGATTAGCATCTCAAATATAGCAGTCAAAAATTATTTTCAAAGGATATGAAAGATAAATGATGTTCAAGATTCAGGTTATCTGTGTCCAAAATTTTCAAGTCCAAATTTAGAAAACAAATGAAACTTCCTGTAGACAACTTTTTCCAGTCATAATAAAGATTAATAGAGAGCGGTTTTAAGTTCTGAGGAAATCTTTTTGTTGCTATTGCATAAGCTCAACCAAAGGAAACCACTTTCTGGTACATTGCCCATTTCTCACTTCGAAATTCTAAGCTTCTTAGGGTATAGAACTTAGGGTATACCTTAAGCTCTGTATACTTACCTATCAGTAGAACTATTTTAAATGTTTAAATATTATGCTAATATTTTTCATACCAAACAAAGGTGGATTTCCACAAAATCTTAGGGAATCTTTGAATTTAAGAGCAAGTATTTTAACAGTCTTGTTCCAGAGCATTATTTTGTAAACACATTTTAAGACCAATCCAAATCAAAAAGGACAATTTCAGACCACGTGTATCAAAGGCACTTGGTTTAAATACCCTAACTATAATTTTCATTAAAACAACAGTTGCTTTTTACAGCACATTCTTGTGAGATGTGTACTGCCTTTCCTATGATTTTTCTCAGAATATTTTGACAATGGCATGTTAAAAATCACTGAAATAATTTTCTGCTAAAGTTCTTCCCAAGTGTAGGTAATATTTGCTTTCTTCCTAGTTTTAGTCTCCCTCCCGTATGTAGCTTTGGACCTTAACATTTTATGGCATTTTCTAATCAGTTAAAATCCAAATCCACACAGTACAGAAATTCATTCATAAACATACACACACAAATATATAAAGATAGAGGCAGTTTTGGAGGTTCTATAAGTGAAATTTCCCAAACATGTTTATTTACTTAAGACTTTGTGTTTGCAAGTATCAGAAATCAACACGTTTCCTGAATATCAAAGTGAATCTGATTATAATGAGACCAGAGGGTTTCAAAAACCCTAAGGGCAGCAATGATACTGGACTTCAGGAAGGACTGGATCTTGGAATAAGAAAGTTCTCAGAAACAAATTCTAAGTTCACCTGACAGTTCTGTGTCTCATCACCACTTCTTTCTTTACAAAATGACTTTGCACTGCAGGCCACATAATAGAAAATATGGCTGCTATGGTATGGATCAGCCACTCAGAAACTCAAACTAAAAGAACAAACACACTATTAAATACAAAGATCAGTTTACATTAAATAACATTTTGTATTAGTTTCAGATGTACAGCACAGTGGTTAGAAAATTATATACAAAGAGGTTCTTTGTTTCTTTTTTTTATAGATGTAATCATTTTTATTCAGATTTTTTGAAAGCAAAAGAAGGGTAGATTAATACCTATCTTTCCAAGTTAAGACCTAAAACTTTTTCCAAAACTTCAGATAAGAAAACTCCTGCTTGAAGTACAAGGATAATCTGTATCACCTTAAACCAGCAATAAAAAAGTAAAATATAAGTTTTTATTTAGAATTAAAGCAAACACTTCAGTATCACAAACACAATATTAAACTTCAAGAAATACACCGCTAATTTGGAGTGAGCATTTATTTGCACAATTACAATATGCATACAAAACCAGAAGAGGGGAGCAGGCCTGGCATTTGCACCCCAGTGCAGCAGTTGGTCACACCACCAGCACAAAGTGAGACACACAAAGGGGCTACGATCTGCGATGATCTGTCAGTGGTAGCAAAAGTGAGGGGTGCACATGGTGCAGCTGCTACTAGTGATCATCAGAAGACTCTCCCTCAAATGTGTAGGGCATGAAGCAAGTGTTGGGTCTCTTGGGGACAAGGGGATGCCCAGGTCTCACAATCTCAAAGCCCATACAGCTAAAGGTACTGAGCAGAGTGGCTCTGTCATCATGGTTCTTGTGGGGCAACATCCAGCTGCTCCTCTGCAAACTTGAGAAGAATTGCAAAGCTGTCTTTGCTCCCCTCTGGCAGAGCACCACCTGGGATCTCGATGTAGAGGCAGCTGCTGCTCAGCACTGCTCTCCAGTTAATGTGTTTGGCATCTGTGAGCCTGGTCTGGACATTGAGAATTTTCATCTTATTAGACACTAGAGGCCCGGTGCATGAAAATTTGTGTACTCGGGGGGAGGGGTTCCCTCAGCCCAAGCTGCACCCTCTCACAATCCGGGACCCCTCGGGTATGGTCCCTAGGCCTGGCCTGAGATCAGGGCCTATCAGGGCTTTCCTTCCCCTGGCGACTGAAGGCAGCTGGCCCTACCTCTGATGCTGCCACTGCTTGCCATCTGTGCAGCGCTGCCCCCCCTCCCCTGCCACTGGTGGCCTCCCTCTGCAGGTGACAGGCATGGGGTGTGATGGCTTGGCTGGCCTGGGCCTCCTTCTTTCTTTGCTGGGGGGCAGGGCCAGCCCGGCGAGGGACCATGGTGGTTCTGGTCTTTGGTGTTCCAGTCGTTAAACCTAGGATTAGTTCCCCTGTTACATTCAGCTTATTATCAGAGTAAAATAAATTAGCTGAACTATTGTGATTCCTTTGCCCACCTGGGATCTTCAGGGGTGGGTGAGGGACATCAGGAGCACCACTGAGGCCCTGGACCCAGGTTACTACAGCAGTTAAGGGAGACCCTGGAACTCTTGCTGCTGTGGCCTCTATGGCTGTGCAGACTGATGAGAAGCATGGTGTGGCTGGTGTGAATGGTGTGGCTGGGTTTATTCCCCTCCTCTCTCAGGTTCTCTGTTTCTTGCTCACTTTCTTCACCTTCTGGTATTCCTATGATGTGAATGTTGTTTCATTTCATGTTGTTCCAGAGCTCTCTTAAGTTATCTTCCTGCTTTTTAACTCTTTTTTCTATTTGCTGTTCTAATTGGGTATTTATTTCTACCTTGTCTTTCAAATTGCTGATTTGATCCTCTGCTTCATCCAATCTACCTTTAAGTCCTTCCAGTGTGTTCTTGATGTCAGATATGTTATTCTCCATTTTTGTCAGGTTCTTTTCATAGTTTCTATTTCCATTTTCATGTTGTTGTAGTTATCATTGAGATCCTTATAATTTGCACTAAGTTCCTTGAACATCTTTATAATCATTGCTTCAAACTCTGTCTGATAGGTTGATTGCCTCCATTTTATTTAGGATTTTTTTTTTCTAGAGATTCCTCCTTTTCTTTTATTGGGGGGTTGTTTCTTCATCTCCCCATTTTAGCTGTCTCTTTCTTTTTGCTTCTATGCATTAGAACTGTTATGCCTCCCAGTCTTTGTGGGATGGCCTTATGTAGAAAGTGTCTTGAGGAGTCCAGTGAAGTCTTTTTGTTCACCTGAGCTGTATGCTCTAGGAATTCCCCTTGACATTAGTTCCTCTAATGCATTGTTTGGACTCTCTTGCTGTAATTGGGACTTGAATGTTGATGTCCCATTTGTGGGAGGGATCTCCCCTCTGATTTGCTGCCAGTGAAGCTCAACCACAACCTCATTGTGCCAGCTGCTATACAGGTGCTAACAGAACAGAGCAAGACAGAACAGGACCATACCAAAAACACAATGAAAATCAAGTCATGCAAAGCAACAATTACAGGAAATACTAAGAAGGAAAAAGAAGAGAAAGTAAAGCAAAGAAAAAATAAAAAGAATACTAGAAGACACAATACCAAAGACTTAGAGGGGATATAAAGAAAAAGGGAAGAAGAAGAAGAAGAAGAAGAAGAAGAAGAAGAAGAAGAAGAAGAAGAAGAAGAAGAAGAAGAAGAAGGAGAAGGAGAAGAAGAAGAAGAAAAGGCAATATGGAAGCAAGAAGGAAGCTAAAAGAATCCTATATAATAAAGAGCTAATATGCAATGATCATCATGCCCTCATGCAGACACTCAACACTGAGGAGAGAGGAATGGGGACCAGCCAGGTACAAATGAGCTCGTGAGAGACGAATGGGACCAGCCAGGCACAAATGAGCTCACGAGAGAGGAATGGAGACCAGCCAGGCTGTGGCCTTGGAAAGGAACAAGCTGCATGGCCCGTGGTCCTAGGCACCATCGGCTGCACCTGTGGCCCAGGAGAGGGACAAGCTGCCCATTCCGTGGTCCCAGGCGCCAGCAGCTGTGACTGCAGCCTGGGAGAAGGACAAGCCGCCGGCCCTGCGGTCTGGGCGCCAATGGCTGTGCCTGCTGCTGCAGCCCGGGAGAGGGACAAGACCCCCTCCCTGTGGTCCCAGGTGCCAGCGTCTGTGCCTGTGGCCTGGGAAAGGGACAATCTTCATACCCCATGGTCCCCATGGTCCCCATAAGCTTCCCTCCTGTCAGCCGAGACTGCTTGGTACTTGAGCCAACCTCATTGTTCAGCTGGGGACTTGATTTCCCAAGATAGAATTATGGAGGAGGAAAAATAGTTTTCCTCTACCTTTCTGAGTTCTTAGTGGAGGCCCTTGTAATGAAAGACAGATCACTAAGAGAAAAACAAAAGTTCATTAACATGTGTACTCGTGTATATGTGGGAGATCCCAGGGAAAAATGAGTAACTCCCCAAGGTGGCTTAGAATGCGGATTTAAATACCTTCTTCCTAGGGCAGTGATGGCGAACCTATGACACGCGTGTCAGCACTGACACACGTAGCCATTTCTGATGACATGCGGCTGCTGAGGCGGCCGCATGCCGAGGATGAAACATTTGCGAAATAATGTTTTTTTCCTCAAAGTGACACACTACCCAAGTTATGCTCAGTTTTTTGGTGAAGTTTGACACACCAAGCTCAAAAGGTTGCCCATCACTGTCCTAGGGAAAGGGGACGGGAGATGTAGGCCTCTTAGAGGAGAATAAATGATTTTTAGGAAAGATGAATGGGGGTGGGAGGAAATAGTTTGTAACAAAGTTTGGGTGTGATATCAACTTCTACTCCCCTGTCCTGTGACAGGAGTCAGTCTTCTCTGCCTGATGACACTTCTCCCGTCAAGGGGACCTATGACATTTAAGCTCCTTTTGGGGAGTCCAATTTTAGGCAGATCAGGAGATATCAGTGAAAGCCTCTGCATGCATTTGCTGTTTTTCAAGCATCTGCAGCTCAAGATCATCAATATAACAACACAGCCTATGTTGGGGTGGCTTGTTCTCTGACCTTCAGAATAAACCCAACAAAAGCTTGTTTCCTCTCTTAGATGTTTTGCCACACTAGCATTATTCCCTGGAGACGGTATTCTGACCAGACCTTCCTGGGAGTGGTCATAACATACCCTGTGCTTGTAGAAAGGTGTGGGCCACATCACTAAATAAACCAGGGGCAGTTTTCTCATCTTGTGGAAAGGGAGATAAAGTTATGGTAGTTTATCACCCTTTCCACAGGTTTCTTGCGGGTTTTTGTCTCCGATGCCCACCCTAGCAGCCCCAGTGCCTGGGCCACGGGGCTTGGGGCTGCTGGGTGCTGGGCCTGTGGGTCTGTGTCTCTGATCCGGCCCCCAGAAGCCCCTGCACTGCCATGGTGGGGCTTGGGGCTGCTGGGTGCCGGGCCTGCAGGTTTGTGTCTCCGATCCGGCCCCCAGCAGCCCCAGTGCCACCATGGTGGGGCGTGGAGCTGCTGGGTGCCGGGCCTGCAGGTTTGTGTCTCCGATATGGCCCCCAGCAGTATCAGCAACATCTGGCTGCTATGGGCATTGCCATCTTTGTTGGGTTAATTTGCATACTTACTCTGATTTGCTGTGGGTGTAGCGGAGGTACGGTCAATTTGCATGTTTGTCTATTATTATGTAAGATAGCCTATCTAATAAAAGAGAAACATGCAAACTGACCGTACCTCCCGCTACATCCACAAGTCACACCCACCAGCCAATTAGGAGCGAGTATGCAAATTAACCCAACAAATATGGCAGAGGCCATGGAGCTGGAGCAAGCAGGAGACTTGGGTTGCCCCCAGTGATGGAGGAAGCCAAGCTTCCCGCCCGCCCTGGCCGGCCCTGGCCTCCACTCAAGAGTACAAAGTTTCAATTATAGAAGATAAATAAATCCCAACAAAGATGGCAGTGGCCATGGAGCTGGAGCCAGCCGGAGGCTTGGGTTGCCCCCAGAAATGGAGGAAGCCAAGCTTCCTGCCCGCCCTGGCTGGCCCTGGCCTCTGCTCAAGGCTACAAAATTTCAATTATAGAAGATAAATAAATCCCAACAAAAATGGTGGCAGCCATGGAGCAGGAGGCTTGGGTTGCCCCTAGTGATGGAGGAAGCCAAGCTTCCCGCCAGCCCTGACTGGCCCTGGCCTCTGCTTAGTTTCAATTATAGAAGATAAATAAATCCCAGATACCAGGGCCTCCGCTTGGGTCACTAGGGGGCATGGATGGCCTGCAAACCACCACAGGCCCCTCGTCCAGGCCACCCCATGCCCCAAGGGAACCCCCACCCTGATCTGGGACACCCTTCAGGGCAAACCAGCTGGCCCCCACCTGTGCACCAGGTCTCTATCCTATATAATAAAAGAGTACTATGCAAATTGACCGTCACGCCAACACACAAGATGGCTACCCCATGTGGTCAAAGATGGCTGCCCCCATGTGGATACAAGATGGCTGCCAAAAGATGGCCAGCAGGGGAGGGCAGTTGGGAGGGACCAGGCCTGCAAGGGAGGGCAATTGGGGGCAATCAAGCCTGCAAGGGAGGGCAGTTAGGGGTGACCAGGCAGCAGAGGAGGGAAGTTGGGGGCAACCAGGCTTGCAGGGAAGGGCAGTTTGGGGGGACACAGGCCTGCAGGGGAGAGCAGTTGGGGGGGACCAGGCCTGCAGGGGAGGGCAGTTAGGGGTGACCAGGTCTGCAGGGGAGAGCAGTTAGGGGCAATCAGGCTGGCAGGGGAGCAGATAGGCATCAATCAGGCTGGCAGGCAGAAGCGGGATCGGGCCTAAACAGGCAGTTGGACATCCCTCGAGGGGTCCCAGATTGGAGAGGGTGCAGGCTGGGCTGAGGAACACACATCCCCGTGCACGAATTTCATGCACCAGGCCTCTAGTGTGTATACATATACACACACACACACACACACACTAGAGGCCCGGTGCATGAATTCGGGCATGGGTGGGGTCCAGCCAGCCTGGTCAGGGGGAGGGGACATGGGCGGTTGGCCAGCCTGCCTGCTGCTTGAACTCCTGGTCGAGGGGACAATTTGCATATTAGCCTTTTATTATATAGGATATATACTGAGTGGCCAGATTTTTATATGTTCAGACATCGTAATAATCTGGCCACTCAGTGTATATATATTAGAGGCCCAGTGCATGAATTCGTGCATGGGTGGGGTCTGGCCAGCCTGGCCAGGGGGAGGGGACATGGGTGATTGGCCGGCCTGCCTGCTAGTCGAACTCCTGGTCAAGGGGACAATTTGCATATTAGCCTTTTATTATATAGGATATATACTGAGTGGGCAGATTATTATGCGTTCAGACATCATAATAATCTGGCCACTCAGTGTATGTCAAAACCTTAATTGAACTTTATTAAAACATTAATGTAATCCAATTTGCAAAGTCATTATTTTTGTCTCACATATCACATAGGAATTAGCTCTTGAATTACTAAACGTATTTTTTCCATAATACATAAATACTTGCCACTTATAAAAATTCTAAAAATATGATGTAGAATTACTAATTATACTTTTACTCTCTCCCCACCAATCCTAATCTCTCTTCCCAACATAACCACTGTTACTAGTTCAGTATATAAACTTCCCAAACTTTTCCTATGATATGTATGTATGTATGTATCTATATATATAAAAGGCTAATATGCTTAGTGTCCAACCATCCAACTGCTTGCTATTACACACACTGACCACCAGGGGGCAGTTGCTCAATGCAGGAGCTGCTGTGATATGCACAGAGAAATGGCATCATGGGCCTGGCGCCCACTAAGCAACACTTGGCTTCCCCCAAGTGGGACAAAGGCCCCACCACCACCCTGGAGAGACAGCCCACCAAATTGCAGCTCACGCTGCTGAGACCCCAAGGTGCAAAATGCAGCCCACAACCCAGCCCAGCCCTGAAACAGCTGCTGTGGGCACCGGGTAATGACGACACGTAGCAACACTCGGCTTCCTCTCTCTAGCAATGACTAGCCTCTTTGCAGTTTCTTCAGCCCAGGAACACAACTTGCTTTATAGCCAGTTGCAAATATTTCACACTTTAACCAAATGTCTGTGAAGCATTTTCCCGTGCCTCATCTCATTTGATCCTCACAGAAGTCCTGGAGTAGGTATATAGGAGACTCAGAAGAATCCTATTTTCTTTTCATTAGCTGGAAAACAGAGATTTAGAAAGCTTAGAAACTTGACCCAATTAAAAATAAGTAAGAAATGGTGGACCTTGAAAATGACTTCAGATTTTCTCGCTGCGCAGAATATAGTCAAACACTGATGGAGTTCAATCTTTTACCCTTTGTTCTCCCTGCATGATCTACAATAATAATCTGCTTCATGTTGATATTTACTGCTGTTTGCTGACAATTACCTGGAAGAGAAGTTGGGGTTCTTCACTGGGCTGGAAAAAGTTTAGCTACATCAGAAAGCAGGTCTAATTAAGCAAGTTTATTTTATATCTGTAAAGGGTAAGTTGACTCGCACATGCGCAATACATATAAAGCTCTCGCTGGCACCAATTGCACGTGTGTTTCAATCTATCATTGTCAATCATGAATTTGGTTGACACTTCTATTATAGAGAAAGGTCGAATAGTGATATTAAAATATTTCTTCTAATTAATTTCCTTTCAATGTGCATGAATTCGTGCACCAGGCCACTAGTATATGTATGGAATACACAGCTTTGTCTTGATTTTTATGTAAGTTAATATACTTATAATTCTGTAACTTGATTTTTAAATGTGTTGGACATATACTACATATAGATGTACCTCACTCATTTTATCAGCTGAAGAGTATTTTATATTATAAAATGCATATATTTAAGCCAGTCTCCTTTTAATAAACATTTAGGTTATTTTCAAAATTAAAAAAAAAAACCTCAATGCTATAGTGAGCAATCATTTATTTTTTGTACATATACAAAACTGTGCATAACCTAGATTCTTAGAACTACTTGACCAAAGGGCATATGTATTTAAAATTTAGATAGGTATGGGCAAATTACCCTTCAAAATGGTTATAATGAACTTTTACTGCATCCATAATGTATGAGAGTGCTTGTCCTCTACAATCTTATCACTCTGGATAGATCCTCTGGATTCTTCCAACTTGATGAGCAAAAATATGTCTTCTGTAGATCCTTTGGATTCTTCCAACTTGATGAGCAAAAATATGTCTTCTGGTTTGGTCTGCATTTTCTTGCTTGCTAGGAGAATGGGAATTATTACATAGCTTTGAAATGTTTGATATTTCCAGAATGTTTAGGGTAGTACTACACATTAAAAGATGATTTGTATTAAGTTCTAGACAAAACTGTTTTATGCTTTTAAAAATAAGAGAATATGCTATTTTAATAAGGTGAAAAGGATTGATAATATCTAATATATATTAGAAATGGGAATAGAAAATTAAGAGCTAGTATTTCATCTTTTCAAGCTTGACAAACTAACTAATCCTCTGCTGAATTGGTAAAGTTTTGCTTTTCTTTTCCACACAAGAAATTTATGAATAGAACAATTCATTCATGCTTCTAGATCAGCAAGTACCCATCTCTAAAGAATATTTCTTTTAGGGGTCAACTATCTCAATGATAGGATTTACACATGCAAGTCCTATTAACATTAGTAGGAGTTACCAGTATAAATCCCCATGCAGTGATAGGCTAAAAGACACTATACCAGGGTTCAAGTTCTAAGGATTACCTATCAAATGGTACTGAGGGTCATCATCACCAGAAAGAGAAGACGTGGCAACCTGTATGGGAATGGCATCTCATTGCAGCCCTACAGCTAAACTGTATTAATGAGAAGCAGCTTTCAAAAAGGGACCTGGGATGCTAAGTGTTAAGCCACTTGACTGGCCTTTTTAAAAAGCCATCATTAAAGAGGAGAATTCAATCATATCAAAGCACTTGTTTAAAAAAAGTGTGAATACTGTATGAGCTGTAAAGGTGCTTGAAGGATAATACAGCTACTTGTTTGAAAATTCAATTACCCTTATCTTTCTTAAACTTGATTTATTAATAATCTCTCAGATGAATTTTGAAAGAGTCCTGTTATCTTTTGAATATGTCCTGTCTGAGAAGCTTCAGAGACTACTTGGAATTGACAGAAGATGTCACTCTACTTTAACTATGTCACTCTACTTTAACTTCTGCATTAATAAGAAAACCATCAGTCTGTTGTTTGTTGCAAATAAGCTGTTGGGGACTCAACTACAACAGAGAAAAACATTTCAGGTTCTCATTCACCAAGTAAGTATGAAAAACATCTCAGATTCTTGTACACCAAGTGAAAAGTAAAAACAGTCTGTAGGCAATCAATGTACTATAAAGCCATAGCCCACGCCTCATAGCTGATTTTAAACAGCACGAGGTCTGATACTGGCATCTAGAACAGTTCGCTAAGTAAACCACACCCATGTATCATTTGATTACCTTTCTCACAAACCTGACATAGTTGACAAATGCCTAGAAACAAAACCAAGTATACAGCTCGACAATAAACTGATATCAACAAATAAATAATTTCTAAGACAAGCTTTAATTTCTTGGCATATATACAAAAATTTCATAATAAAAAATAGGATACTATACCTGAAAGGCATTGAAAAAACTTTTCTTTATTTCCTTTGAAAACTTACTATTACAGTGTGCAGATTATGAATAATCATGTATTCATGCATTTTGTAATGCAAATAAGACAACTGAAAGTAGAGACATAAATTATTCATTACCAATAGTAGTAATTTGTTTGTAAGAAATTTATTTAATTCCTGCTTTAAAGAATCACTACTATTTAGCAATCCAATTTCAACAAAATATTTTGAGGTCTTTAATTATTTAGACAAAGGGCTACCTCTCAGGAACTGTAGCTGTGATAGAAGTTAATCATTAGCGAAGCCATTATTTTAGACAAAGGGCTGCCCATCTCAGAAACTACCATTGTAAGGTTAATCATTAATGTGGCAATTTTACTATGGGAACTAAATATCACAGGAGATAGGGAAAATCAAAACTTAGCTTTCCTACAGAAAAATATATGTTTTTCTGGACAGGCATAGCAACTAGACAAAAATACAGTAGTAACACAGGGTTGGTAACCAACTTCATATTGGTCACTAAACTGAATAGTATTATCATTTTTGGCTAATGAGAAGCATGCATAACTAAACACTTTAAACACATGAGTCAAATTCATTGATAATAGTAATTTTTAAAATTTTACATTATGTACTGAAACCTCTGCATCATGTACAACTCATTAATTTTATTCGTATGACTTCAGGCTTACGGTTTTACAACAAAACTAAAAGAATTTTCTTTTTTTAACTTAAAACTATGAACAAATATTTATTTGTAGTAATTAAGATAGTGGAAAAGAAAGCTCTTAAATAATTTATATTACATTTTGAGGCAACAGAAAATATCTAAATTTCTCTAACACAAGGTTTTTAACAGTTGTGTAATATCTTAACCACCACTAATCATATTTCAGGAGCTTTTAAATGTTTCAACAGCATTAATAAACTGGAAGAGAGATTCTGATGCTGGCTAATGGATGAAGTAGAGTAAAATAAGGGTTTAGCCAGGAAACCACAGACTATCTCCTTCTTGTTCTACATAAACTAGTAGATTGCTATAGTAAAGCTATCAAAAATTTTTTAGTTATTATTGGCCTACCCTGATTAGCTATTTATATAAATTTGCATGCTCTATTCAAGAGGCCTTAACTCTAAGACTATAATAAAGTAAAATATCTTAATTAGTGCAACTTACTGCAATTGTATTCAGACTCCATACACTCATATAGTGGAACCTTTTATATTGCTGGTATTGAGGAGCAGGGCCAATACTTGGGGTTTATAGATATGTATTGTGCATTTAGCACATGCTATAGTTGGGATTCAGAAAACATGATTTGACTTAAGAAAGATGTGAATCTGTATAACAAAATAGATTATAATGTGATTCCAGTGTCCCTGATTTGTATAGCATTACAAAAGGGAAGAGAAAGAAGGAACTAAAGAGATAGGAGAGGGCTGTACAATGGGTAGAGGAGTTAGGAGTAGCCTGAGAGGCTGGAAAAGTTTTCTTTATATCTGGATTCACATCCATGTGTAGGAGGTTGGAAAGGTAAGGCAAGGGATACATTCCTTGGTTCTATCCATTTCTCATGAGTCTGTGACCTGACAGCTCACTTCTATTAAGATCTTCCCTGAAATCTGGGGAGGTCAGAGCTCCTGTAGCCGAAGCCTATAAAAATTATGTGCTCTTTACTGTAGTCATGGCCCTCTGGTCAGCAGTATAGGGTGGAATGAACAACAATAAACATTTTATGTATTTATGTATTGAAATAAGTTGTTAAATTCAAACTATTACTCAAAAAAGTAAATCAGACCTTGATATTTGTAAAAAATAATTAATATAGTCACTGTCACTGTAACTAAGATTTGCTGCCTATGCACAGCCCTAACACTTTATGTTAAGTGCATACTAGCATTTATCAATTGTTATACTCTATTCAGAGTCCTTGCTGGTTTCAGGTTTACCTAACAAAAAAGAAATAAAGAATCTGATCAGGTGCTTAAGTATTTTCCTTATTAAGAGTCAAACCCCAAATTTCACGTTACTATGTTTACTGACATATCTATATATATAAAAGGCTAATATGCAAAGTGTCCCCTTGGGAGTTTGATCAGGAGACCAGGAGTTCAATCGCTCACTATGACATGTGCTGACCACCAGGGGGTGGCATAGAACAAAGGAAGGCCCTGGCTGGAAGGCCCGATCAGCCTGATTGCTGGAAAGGCCTAGGGACCCTACCCATGCATGAATTTCATGCACCAGGCCTCTAGTAAGACTATAAAATACTAATATAGGAAATAGAGTTTATTTTAAAAGCTTAATGCAATAAAAACATTGAGATCTACACTGAGTGGCCAGATTATTATGATCTCTGAATGCATAATAATCTGGCCACTCAGTGTGTGTGTGTGTGTGTGTGTGTGTGTGTGTGTGTGTGTGTGTACAATGTGATTTGGGAATGCTTACACACAAACAATGTCTTCAGGATTTGGAGGGGGTGGACAGAAGTCTTCATTGGGGCAGATTTGCTGGAAGAGAGTCTCAGCCTGGCCAGGGAAGAAAGGACACAATACTTTTTGGACATCAGTTTAAAATGTATATGCCTTTCTGGCATTATTAAAAAAAATATTACACAATCTCTAAGTTATAGAACTTTACCCAGTATACATGACCTTCTAAAATCTGCTTTCAGAATTCCCTGACTTCTCTCCCTCTAATTCTATGCATGCATTCAGATCCATCCTTCAAGTATATAAGCACCTGATATATAAGCACTATATATATATATATATATATATATATATATATATATATATATATATATATATATATATATATATGAGGCTGGGTGCATGAATTTGTGCATGGGTGGGGTCTGGCCAGTCTGGCCAGGGGGAGGAGACATGGGTGGTTGGCCGGCCTGCCTGCTGGTCTAACTCCTGGTTGAGGGGACAATTTGCATATTAGCCTTTTATTATATAGGATATACACTGAGTGGCCAGATTATTATGCATTCAGAGATCATAATGATCTGGCCACTCATTGTATTGTGTTGGGGAAGTTGACAGCAAAGAATTATTTGTTGTCAATAATTGTTTGCTGCATGAGGTTTTTGATAGTCATCTCCAAGTCAATGGGAAAATTCTAAAACAACTTTTCTTCTAGAAAAACCATTCTAAAGATGGCACTGCATTTATCTTCAAAATCATTCTCATAGAATAGGCAGGGTATTACTATTTCTACCTTACATATGGAGACACTAAGGCCCAGAAGTTAAAAAAATTTGCCTGATATTATCAGTAGTGTAGCTAGGACTAAATTAAGTCCATAGACAATTAGGCTAGTGCTCCAGTTACTTACAGAATTTCCAAAGACCAATGAGCCTATCTAAATCCTCTTTCCATTTCTTCAGTATTGAGCTTTCCTAGTATATAAATGATTCACATATAAAATCACGACTAACATTTAAAAACACTGAGTAATGGACTCATGACTTCTTTGTTAAAAACTTCTACTGCCCTGGCCGGGTGGCTCAGTTGGTTGAGCTTCGTCCCATATGCCAAAAAGGTTGTTGTTTTGATTCCTGGCACATGCCTAGGTTGAGGGTTTAACCTCCAGTTAGTGTGCCTTTGGGAAGGAACCAAACAATGTTTCTTGCATTAATGTTTCTCTCTCTCTCTCTGAAGTCAATAAAAACATATCCTTAGATGAGGATTTAAAAAACTCTAAAAAAGATCTACTTTAATAGTAGCACTTTAATACTTCTCAGGAAAACAAAACAAACCTCTATTGCAAACACAGATTCCTCCCAGTTCATACTTTAGTTTTTCTCAATTACATTTATAAACACTTTTATCATTTGTGTCATGATGCTCACACCCTTAAAGAAAATATAATTAAAATAATCAAAGGAAATAAGTGAGCTGATTCTGAAGATGTGGCTTTCAAACAAAGATCTAAGTGGCAAAGCAAAAGCTGTACCAAAAGTACAGAATTATTAACAATGTATATGATCACTTTCATCTCCAAAGTTATATTCCTGGGAATCAATCCATTTATAATTTTAATCTGCGAACTCTACAGGTTTAGTGTCTTAAAGCAGGTGAATCAATGTGCTTTAGAAGTATTTTGTGTCCTCTTTAAGGAAAATCCCTTTTGTATTTCTATGACCTGGTTTTTCTTGGTAATTCTGTATGACAACTGGCTGCTGCTTTCTAAAATTTTTCAAACAGCTGCTCAATCAAGAAGACTCTGAGGCCTGGAGGAACTTCCCAAGTGGGATATATAGCTTGGTGTGTATTTGTTGTTATTCAGAGTGCTCCTCTGGCTTCCACAGGTGTGCACTTTCCTTGGGAGTCTCTGAATTGGCCTCTGGTATGACACTGGATTCTAAAGTCCCTGGTTGTAAACTGTCTCCATCCAGAACAATGTCTTCAGGATTTGGAGGGGGTGGACAGAAGTCTTCATTGGGGCAGATTTGCTGGAAGAGAGTCTCAGCCTGGCCAGGGAAGAAAGGACACAATACTTTTTGGACATCAGTTTAAAATGTATATGCCTTTCTGGCATTATTAAAAAAATATTACACAATCTCTAAGTTATAGAACTTTACCCAGTATACATGACCTTCTAAAATCTGCTTTCAGAATTCCCTGACTTC
Organism: Ia io; assembly: GCA_025583905.1. Taxonomy (NCBI): domain Eukaryota; kingdom Metazoa; phylum Chordata; class Mammalia; order Chiroptera; family Vespertilionidae; genus Ia; species Ia io. The sequence goes on along the minus strand of JAJQQW010000001.1, from coordinate 33,295,137 downwards.
TCTCCGTCTAATTCTATGCATGCATTCAGATCCATCCTTCAAGTATATAAGCACCTGATCAGATTCTTTATAAAGTGTTCAGATAGTTGAGAATTTAAGGGCATTCATTCTACATGTCAGTCAAATACAATTTCCCTTAATATCCTTTACATAATTTCTGAATAGAACCTATTTATGATATCCATATAGTTTAATTGAGCATATAATAATTTTAACAAGTCATTGTTCAAATCAAGAAAATGTTTCATTGTTTGCTCAATTATTTCATTTTCTGGTATAATTTTTCTTCCCCTGGGCTTTAAGGAGTATAGCACAGTGTTTAAGATCATTGACTATGAATAGATATCTGTACATGAATATTGGCTCTGTCACTTAGTAGCAATGTGATTTGGGAATGCTTACACACCTTCTGAGCCTTGCTTTCCTTGTCTATAAAATAGCAGAGACTAAGCCTCTGTATATGGTAGCTATTATCATTGTTATTCATCATAATACTAGAGGCCCAGTGCATGATTGAATCATGCACGTGAAGGATCCCCTACACACTTTCGCTTTCGATCACGGGGGAGCTGGGTGCCTGTCCGCTGGTGCACCAGGCCTTTCAGAGCTCCCACGCTTTTGCTTTTGATCGCTGGTGCACCAGGCCTTTCAGAAGACTCCAGCGCGGCAGAGGCTTCTGAAAGGCCTGGTGCCTGAGTGGACAGGCACCCAGCTCCCACGCTTTTGCTTTCGATCGCGGGGGAGCTGGGTGCCTGTCCGCTGGTGCACCAGGCCTTTCAGAAGCCTCCAGCGCGGCGGAGGCTTCTGAAAGGCCTGGTGCCTGAGCAGACAGGCACCCAGCTCCCACGCTTTTGCTTTTGATCGCTGGTGCACCAGGCCTTTCAGAAGCCTCCAGCGTGGCAGAGGCTTCTGAAAGGCCTGGTGCCTGAGTGGACAGGCACCCAGCTCCCACGCTTTTGCTTTCGATCGCGGGGGAGCTGGGTGCCTGTCCGCTGGTGCACCAGGCCTTTCAGAAGCCTCCAGCGCGGCGGAGGCTTCTGAAAGGCCTGGTGCCTGAGCAGACAGGCACCCAGCTCCCACGCTTTTGCTTTTGATCGCTGGTGCACCAGGCCTTTCAGAAGCCTCCAGCGTGGCAGAGGCTTCTGAAAGGCCTGGTGCCTGAGTGGACAGGCACCCAGCTCCCACACTTTTGTTTTCGATCGCGGGGGAGCTGGGTGCCTGTCCGCTGGTGCCTGAGCGGACAGGCACCCAGCTCCCACGCTTTTGCTTTCAATCGCGGGGGGAGCTGGGTGCCTGTCCACTGGTGCACCAGGCCTTTCAGAAGCCTCCGGCGCGGCGAAGGCTTCTGAAAGGCCTGGTGCCTGAGCGGACAGGCACCCAGCTCCCACACTTTTGCTTTTGATCGCGGGGGAGCTGGGTGCCTGTCTGCTGGTGCCTGAGTGGACAGGCACCCAGCTCCCCCGCTTTTGATGGTCCCCGGTGGGACGTGAGCTCGCTGCCTCAGATGCCCCTTCTGTGCCACAGCACAGCCATGGCGCAAACGCTGAGCTCCAGCCGCCGCTGGCGACGCAAGCTCAGCGTCCCACCGGCCCAATCGGCCAACCCGGCCACCCCGAGTCCCACCCCCCCGCGCCTCCTGGCCAATCGCGGGCATAGCGAAGGTACGGTCAATTTGCATATTTGTCTATTATTAGGTAGGATAATTTAAAATGTTAACATTTAAGCAGAGTTTAGTTTGGCAGGATAGGAGAAGAAGAAATTAAATGTGATCATAATTAACAACAAATACACACTAGAAAGTAAGTGTGGCAAGTAGCATTGCTACTTTATTCTAAACATATCCCTACTTTTATAAAGCTAATTGTTAGATAAGAGTCCCTGCCAATCTAGGGAGCTTGCACTCTATCTTATAGGTAAAGGAAAGCCACTCAGAGTTTTAAGATATATGCTTGTTTTAAAGGCTATATGTCTTTCTGTACACTTCAACCCTCCTTCCCAAGGTACACAGAAGGCCATCAATTAGGTCATGAGCTGACAGCCATAGCCTCCAGGGCAAATCCAGCCTGTTGACTGATTTTGCAAATAAAGTTTTATTAGAACACAGCCATTCTCATTCCTTTATCTATTGTCTATGGCTGCTTTTGCATTGCAATGGCAGAGTTTAGTAGTTGCAATAGAGAGCACCACAGCTGCAAAATTTAACCTATTTCTCATGCTGCTATGTACAGTTAGATTCCTACACCAGGTTATTAAAACTGGAATTCTTTGGGAATGGATGGAGGGGTAGTAAATAGAAACTTCTGAGCTTTGATGTGGAGTTGAAAGATTGCACAGGGAGAGAAAAACAGCTTCTCTCTTTCTTGAGTACAGTTTAAGGGCATATTTTTAGAACATGTCATTTTACTATAGATATTTTAAAATAGAATATTTGAGACATATGCTTTGTTCCCCACTCCAGGAACTCACCATACTTCATTGCTGGGGACACTTAGTCCTTGGAAGCAGGAGGACGGAGGTCAGACAGAACCTCCACCTAACACTTGAGTTTCTCTAATAGACTTTTTGTCTTTTATCTCTACTTTGTCTATAAAAGTTCTCCCTCCCCTGCACCCTCTGCATGCAATCAATCATCAAACGCTGTTGATTTTATCTTCTAGTTCTTGACTCTACCTGTTCCTTTCTTACAGACATAGCCCAGGCATGCACCACCTTTCCCCTTGACAACAGCAACATTTCATAACCTGGCCTCTCGGATTCTCCCATGCAATCCATCTCCATGCTGCCCTCAGAGGGATATATGGAAAATGAAATTCTGTGTATGCCACTTTGGGGCTTAAAAGTCTTTAGTGACTCCACATTTCAAATAGGATGAAAATCCAAGATCCCTACTATGGTTTACAAAAATCCTTTAGGCCTATGTTCTCTAGTCTTATCATCATCTACTTCAATCCATCTCTACCTCTCAGACTTTTTGCTTCATTAACACTAGTTTATTTATACTTTCTTAAACAGGCCATTATGTTAGCCTGGGCTGGTGCAGAGGCTATAACATTTGAAATGTTGAAATTTGATTGTCTTCCAATTAGATGGGGAATTGCTTTTTATCTTTTATATCCCTCTCTGTGACTTTCTCTAACTCCTAGATAGATTTCATGGCCCCTCTGTATTACATCTGTACTTTGGATATTATCTATAATTACATATACCACACTACATTGCCATTTGTTGACACATTTTTCTCCTTTACTAAACAGTGATTTATTCAGGGATGACAAGGACTGGGTTTTAGTCAAATCTGAATCCTTAGTTCAAGGCATGGAGAAGAAGCTCAATATATATTTTAATAATTGGCAGACCATTAAAAACTGTATGTTGTACAAATGTTGAATCTTAATAAAGAGGGAATATGCAAATTGACCATCACACCATAACAATATGGCTGCACCCATAACAGAGGCAGGGATCCCATAACACAAGATAGCTGCGCCCACAGTGGAGGCTGAGTTCCCGTAATGAGAATTAATGAGCAATCAGCAGGGACCTGAGGTTGCGCCCCACGCCTGGTGGGGCTTGACAGGCAACCTCAGGCTGCGCCCCCCGCCCTGGCGCTAGGCCAGGGACCTCAGGCTGTGCCCCCTGCCCAGCAGGGCTTGATGGGGGACCTCAGGCCATGTGCCCCACCCCGGTGCCAGACTGGGGGACCTCAGGCTGCCCCTCCTGCCTAGCAGGGCTTGACAGGAGACCTCAGGCCGCGTCCCCCACCTGACGGAGCTTGATGGGGGACCTCAGGCTGCACCTCCTGCCCCAGGACCAGGCCGGGGGACTTCAGACTGTGCCCTGGCACCAGGCCAGGTGACCTGAGGCCACGCCCCATGACCTGGTGCCAGGCTGTGGGACCTCAGGCCGAGCCCCACGACCTGGTGTTGGAATGGGGGACCTCAGGCTGTGGCCCCTGCCCTGGCGCCAGGCTGGAGGACCTGAGGCCATGCCCCCTGCCCGGTGGGGCTTGATGGGGACCTCAAGGTGTGCCCCCTGCCCCGGCCCGGGCCGGAGGATCTCAGGCCACGCACCCCGCCCTGGCGCTAGACCGGGTGATCTGAGGCTGCACCCCTGCATGGCAGGGCTTTACAGGGGACTTCAGGCCGCACCCCCCCTCACCGGGCCAGGTGACCTGAGGCTGCGCCCCCCCACCCGGCGGGGCTTGACAGGGGTGGGGCTGGCAGGACCTGGATCTAGACCAATGGGGATGAGGCCGGCCGGGTCTCGCGCGATTTTGAGATGCACGTGGGTGGGCGGGGACTTGACTCTGCTTCCCGTGGCATGCCCCAGACTCTGACAGGAGGAAGATTTTCATGTACATTTTACTAATTTTCTTTAATCTCTGACACTTCTATTATAGAGAAAGGGCAGATAGCAATATTAAAGTATTTCCTCAAATTAATTCCCTTTTAATGTGCATGATTTTCTTGCACAAGGTCACTAGTCCTATATAATAAAGAGGTAATATGCAAATTGACCGTCACTCCAACACACAAGATGGCTGCCCCCATGTGGACACAAGATGGCCACCACAAGATGGCCAGCAGGGGAGGGCAGTTGGGGGGGACCAGGCCTGCAGGGGAGGGCAGTTGGGGGCGACCAGGCCTGAAGGGGAGGACAGTTGGGGGCAACCAGGCCTGCAGTGGAGGGCAGTTGGGGGTGAACAGGCCTGCAGGGAAGGGCAGTTGGGGGCAACCAGGCCTGCAGGGGAGGGCAGTTGGGGGGACCCAGGCCTGCAGGGGAGGGCAGTTGGGGGGGACCAGGCCTTCAGGGGAGGGCAGTTGGGGGGGACCAGGCCTGAATGGGAGGGCAGTTGGGGGTGACCAGGCAAGCCGGGGAGGGCAGTTAGGGGTAAACAGGCTGGCAAGGCAGGGAAGTTAGAGGTGACTGGGCCAGCAGGGGAGGGCAGTTGGGGGTGACCAGGCTTGCAGGGAGGACAGTTAGGGGTGACCAGGCCAGCAGGGGAGGGCAGTTAGGGGCAATCGGGCCAGCAGGGGAGCAGTTAGGCATCGATCAGGCTGGCAGGGGAATGGTTAGGGGGTGATCAGGCTGGCAGGCAGAAGTGGTTGGGGGCAATTAGGCAGGCAGGCAGGCGAGCGGTTGGGAGCCATCAGTCCTGGATTGTGAGAAGGGTCCCAGATTGGAGAGGGTGCAGGCTGGGTTGAGGAACACGCCCCCCATGCATGAATTTTGTGCATCAGGCCTCTAGTATAAATATAATAATTTTACTTTTACTTTTATTCCAGTTCTGTGTCTTACACCTTGTCTCCCTTTCACCACCTCCCTATAAGATAGACTTTCTCCTGAACCCTGGTCCTTGTGGCTGAATCCCACTAGATCTGGTTTTGTATACCTCTGTCATAAACAATCTCTTTCCTAAGACTGCCAAGCAATTGCACTACCCTGATTTGTGCTCTACCAGCCTATGGAACTCCCACCATTAGCCCATTTACCACTGGCCTTTACTGATGCCAATTTTCTACAGCCAGACTCTAGCATTTCTGAAGTATCTTTCTAACTGCTGGAATCTTTTTTGGTCAATTGTCATGTTCTGGAAAGTCTATCTATTGTTACATTATTGGCTGTGTTGCATTTACCAATTAAGCCCTAGTTCTGAGAGTTCTCATAAAAGGGGCAATTCAGAGTAGTTAATTGTCAACTTTTAATTCTCCATGCCCCTTATAAGCCAAAAGTTAGCCTAAAGGATAAAGAGTTTCATGTGGTTAAAAAAAAATTAAAAATGGCTAATTATATTGTGACTTGGTTTCCTTACATTGGAAAGTACAAAGAGGACAATATGAGTTATTTAAGATAGGCCTATGTTCATTTAACATACATTCACACAAAATAAAATAAATATTTTGGCAATTCAGCAGCTAAATCTATTTAGGATATATCCACATTAACAAGACAAAGGTAGCATAGCACACTAGATGAATGCACAAGCACTAGGGTCCAACAGATTTGAAGTTAAATCTTGGCTCAAAAACTTACCAGCTATGTGATCTTTGGGCAAGTTATTTAGGCCCTTTGGGCCTTAGCTTCCTCACCTGTAAAATGGGGACCATGGATATTTACCTCATAGGGTTGTTATGCAGACCAAATAAGATACTATATATGAGATGCTTAGGATAGTGAATAGCACACAGAAAATGTTCAATGAATGGCAACTTCAGAAAATATGATACCTAAAATTGCCCTCTCCCACAATGGCAGGAGAAGTTAATGATACTGATAGTTCATACGACCTATAAAGCTGATCTTCAAATTAAAAATGTGCCAAAAGTCCCAAGTGACTTGCTAATCTATCCATAAAAACAGTGTTCTAAATGGTGATTAGGTTGCCAATCCAGGCCAAACCAGCCAATTTAACTCATTTTATATCTGAAGTATAATACAAAGAGTACAGTACTATTTAACTATTATTGTTCCCATGGTAGTGACAACTACTAGGGGATGGGGGGCCATGAGGAGGAGTGAGCTATCATTGCCTTGGAAGTAGGGGCCCATAGACAAGTCTGTTCATCAGTATGTGTGGGTAAATGACACAATAGCTGTATTAAGAGAGATCATATATCAAGCTCAGAAAAAAACTTAATATAAACTATAAAAACTAGTAAGTCACAGAAAGAATCACAACTATCCCCTAGGCTGGCATCATTGTGGTGATAATAGGGAATGTCTTAGTGTGCTCTGGCACACAACTTTAATTTGTGAGTATTAAAAAGAGATCATTTGATATTTTTAGCATGTCTTCAAATCATAAATAGTTCCTTATGAACACAAGGAAGATAGGTCTATGTTTTTCAACATCTATACATTTGCAAATAAGAAAAGCAGATGCAGCCCGCTGGCATGGCTCAGTGATTGAGTGTCAACCTATGAACCAAGAGGTAATGGTTCGATTCCAGGTCAGGGCATATGCCTGGGTTGTGGGCTCGATCCCCAGTGTGGGGTGTGCAGGAGGCAGCCAATCAATGCAATGATTCTCACTCATCATTGATGTTTCTCTCTCTCTCTCTCCCCCTCTCTGAAAAAAAAAAATAATTTAAAGCAGACACAAACTTGTTAAATGGTAAAATGAAGCATCCTATATAATAAAAGGCTAATATGCAAATAGACTGAATGGAGGAACAACCAGTCACTATGATGCACACTGACCAGCAGGGGGCAGATGCTCAATACAGGAGCTGCCCCCTGGTGGTCAGTGTGCTCCCACAGGGGGAGATCCACTAAGCCAGAAGCCAGGCTCACACCTGGCCAGAGCAGCAGCGGTGGCAGGAGCCTCTCCTGCCTCTGCAGCAGTTGGACATCCCCTGAGGGCTCCCAGACTGCGAGGGTACAGGCTGGACTGAGGGACCCCCTGAGTGCACAAATTTCGTGCACTGGGCCTCTCGCTTTATTTATAAAAAAGAAAAGAAGGTGCCTATGTTTTCTACATAGGAAAAGCCTAGGTGATAATCTGAGAGCTTTTATAGACAATATAGCAAGGAGAAGTCATCAATTACTGAATGGGATGAACACAGGATGATATACTGAAATTAAAACACAGTTTATATGAATAAACTGGCTATTTGTACATTATTAATGATGTCCTTTAAAGTAGGTATTATAATATTTTCTTCCTAATGTGAAGTTAAAAGCTATATAACAAACTTAAAGACTACTTATATTTAATAGCATGTAATAATTAGTACCCAAACCAGCATTATTATTATAATCTACTGTGACAATATTACACTCCTGAAAACTATGTTCTTGGGAAGCAAATTGCTTCATAATAAAATTGTAATTTAATTATAATTTTGTACCTTGCAGTTTAGATCACATTGGCACTTGTATAATAAGCCGTTATTAAAAAGGCCTTCCATTTTGGTTAAAAAACATTAAAGTTCACTCAGGAATAAAAATGACCTAAGCTACCTGGCTGAAAACTTGTTGGCAATTTCTGCTTGGAAAAAATTGGAACATCAAAGCAAAAATGACTTGGTAATTTTAAGCCATAAATGTAGATCTTGAACCATCTTGGATTCATATTAAACTAATAGAAAGAATGATGGATGAGAGTTGTGACTTCCTGCTTTTGTAATCACTGGCTGAATATGATTATCCAGGATCACCATTAGACCCTGAAGATGAGAAACAAAGACTCTGGGGAAAACTAAATGTATGGGTCATGGCCTTGCCGCTATTACTAAAAATTAAAGGTTCAATGAGGCCATTTGCTCCTATAAGATCCTTGTCCCTAGTTGGACTGAAATTTCCTTCTGTGGTCTTAGAACAATGTTTAATTATCCATTTATTGATTCAATTGACATATATGACAACTATTTCTTTCAAAAGTTTAGACTTGTGCTTCAAAAATGATATTTTCTATTCTTCACTTTCTGTCAAGTGCAGAAAAGTATATTTATATATGCATATGAATCTTCAGTTTAATGGAATCATAGTTCACTTTCAGCAGTTTGTGTCAGCCTGCCCCACACCTCTTCATAGCCCTTCCCAGGAGTACTGTCACAAAATTCCACTTTCATTTAACACACTCCTCAGCAACTATAATAGCAGCCTTTGGGACACTGGCTTGTGTGAAAACATTAAAGGAATCATATTAATTGTGAAAAACCATGTTACGTGTTGTTTTCCTAGATAAGAAAATGCCTTAAGACCATTTTAAAACTACATTTTGTTTGTCTTACTAGGTACTCTCCTTTATAAATGACTCAGGTTGATAGAGAAGAAAGTCTGTGAATTTCAAAATAATACAATGATAGGCCAACTGTTTAAATCAGAAACAATGTTTCTTTAGAATACTGGCACTATAAATTCATTTTTCTGAATGTGTATTTGTAGCATTTTATATTCTAATTCCAACAGTGGAACTCATAAATGATCTCTTGTAGTTCATCATTATATTCAACTAGAGGCCCAGTGCATGATTGAATCATGCACGTGTAGGGTCCCCTACACGCTTTCGCTTTCGATCACGGGGGAGCTGGGTGCCTGTCGGCTGGGGCACCAGACCTTTCAGAAGCCTCTGGCACGGCGAAGGCTTCTGAAAGGCCTGGTGCCTGAGCGGACAGGCACCCAGCTCCCCCGCTTTTGATGGTCCGTGGTGGGACGTGAGCTCGCTTCCCCAGAGGCCCCTTCTGTGCCGCAGCATAGCCATGGCGCAGACGCTGAGCTCGAGCCTCCCCTGGCGACGCGAGCTCAGCGTCCCGCTGGCCCAATCAGCCACCCCAGCCACCCCGAGTCCCACCTCCCCGCACCTCCTGGCCAATCGCAGGCATAGCGAAGGTACGGTCAATTTGCATATTTGTCTATCATTAGGTAGGATAACGTGAAAGTATCTGATACTTTATTTAAAGTAGCTTTGTTGTTTATAGAAAAAACTTTAAGGGCAAATTGTAGAGAAGATATTAATGAGAGAGATACTTTTCTAGTCTCTTTTTCCAACCCGCAGAGGAAAAAACATTTCACTTTCCCTACCACACCAACTTCTTAACACAAGAATGAAAAACACCAACAGCCTTACCTGTTTGACTGCATTATCATTTCCTAAACCACAGTCTGGACCAGAGCAGACATAAACGTTGGATGGTAAATCATTATAAGAGTTCCTGCTGATGTCTGAAGAATCTCTCATATTGAAGTAAAGAGCCCATAGAAGTCTTGGCTTTTCAACTTCATTTTCTAAATGAAGACATAAATTTTATTTACATGTAAACCACAATTTGCCTTGTCGATAACTATAATATATAGTCAATTACTAACAAAGTCATGAGTATGTATTTTAATAAATTAGAGCTTTGTATATATATAATACTAAATCTGCATTCATATTCCTACTCTAATACATATGCATATTTCAAGCAATGGCTTTTCAACCTAAGACAAGTTAGATTTTTAAAATTAATTTGATTATTAGTAAGTTACTTAGATTTAACTTCAATTGTGTTCTCTCCAATTTGTATTATTTCTCCTCACCAGGATCAAAGAGCTTATGATTACATTCATCCTTAAATTATACCTTTAAAGACAATAGCACACATTGGTTTCTTACATATCACATAGACAAACCAACTTAAAAATTATATAGTAATTTGATAGTATAATGGCATTATGAGATGCCCAGAATAGACAAATGTACAGAGACAAAAAATAGATTAGTGGTTACCTAGGGCTGTGGGGAAATGGGGGTAATTGGGGGATGACTGCTAATGGGTTTGGGTTTCTTTGTGAGGTGATGAAAATATAGTAAAATTGACTGTGGTGATGTTTGAACAAATATTAAAAGACACTAAATTTTACACTTTAAATGAGCAAATTATATGGTATGTGAATTATATTTCAATTAAGCTGTCATTAAAAATAGCATATACAGGATTAAAACTTTGACATTTTAGCTTACTAACACTTTGTCCTGCTGGGTTACAAAATTAATGGGGACCAACAAACAAACAGAAATAAGGTTAGATACTGCAAGTTGTTTCAGCACACATACTCTCATTTAACAGCAAGCATCTACATTATGTACTAGAGATTGGGCTAGTAGCAGGGGATACACAGAAGACTTAGTCCTTAATCTTTTGCTTTTTTATGTTTCCCTCACACAGGCCCTAGTACACAACACATGCTCAATGAATAATTTCTGAATTGATTTTAATCCTGTTTTCAGGTATAATGAAAATAAAAATATTGCTGTTAAAATAGTTACTTACTACATCATTTTCTTTAGTCTGAATTTGAACAAAAATTCAAATTCTATATAATGATAATGGATATATATGAAGATTACCCAAAGCCATGAATCATAAAGAAAATGCTAAAGGTATAATTATCTACTTGGTTAACTTTTGTTAAATTGGTAATCAATTGGAAATTTTAAGCTAATTGCAGTATTCAATTAACAAGAATGCCCCATTCCCCAATTCAGGATGAGTAGGATCTTATAGTATTTAATATAAAATATCTCTATTACAAGAATATCAAATATATTATTTTTCTAATTCATCCTGAAAAATCCAAAATTATCCCTATGATCGGATGAAGAAACTCTGAATGTAAAATGTGACCCTTTGAGATACTCCTAATACCAAGATCTATGAGTCTAAGGTGTCACTAACTTAAGGTAAGCACACGATAGATGTCAAAACCTATTTATTGACAAAATAAAGAGACAAAAGGAACTCATTTGTTAGTACACTTATTGGTGAGTTTAGTTTCATTACATCTTATAGGAAGATAATTAAATATACCGCCTATGAGCTCCACAACCAGATTCCAGGAGCACTGCAGAATAGTGGGCTAAGGTCTAGAAGTCCTTTAATATTACCCAGTCTGTTTCTGAGCATATACAAAGAGCTTGTATTCATGAAAGGTCTAGGTCAGAGGAGGGCTTTCTCTAAATAAAAGTTGGGGAAAATGAATAATCTAATAAGTTATAGGAAAGAAATTTCATAGAGGTCAAAGCTTTGAAAAAGAGACCATGAGGAAGATGAGAAGTTGACATAGGATGAAGATAAATGCTCCTGATGCAAGGGAGTTATCAGGCTTTGCCCTTAAAACTTTCAAAGAGACATATAATTGCTTCATCTTTCTTTGAGGTCAGCTGGAAGGCAGCAAGACAGCTGGAAAAAGAACATGTAGTTGTGAAGTACACAATTGTCAAAAAATAATAAAGTTGCAGAAGTTTGACTAGGAATATATCATTTGGCCAAAAGTAAAACTGGTTATCTGTAATAGCTCATTTTATTCAATTAGACTAGAGGTCCGGTATACAAAATTCATTCGGGGGGGGGGGTGTCCCTCAGCCCAGCCTGCACCCTTTCCAATCTGGGACCCCTCAAGGGATGTCTGGCTGCCCGTTGGATCGGGCCTAAACGGCAGTTGGACATCCCTCTCACAGTCCAGGACTGCTGGCTCCAAACCGCTCGCCTGCCTGATTGCCCCTAACCGCTTCTGCCTGCCAGCCTGATCACCCCCTAACCACTCCCCTGCCAGCCAGATTGATGCCTAACGGCACCCCTGCCAGCCCGATTGCCCCCAACTGCCCTCCCCTGCAGGCCTGGATCCCCCCAACTGCCCTCCCCTGCAGGCCTGGTCCCCCCCAACTGCCCTCCCCTGCAGGCCTGGTCCCCCCCCCCCAACTGCCCTCCCCTGCAGGCCTGATCGCCCCCAACTGCCCCCCTTGCAGGCCTGGTCCCTCCCAACTGCCCTCCCTTGCAGGCCTGGTCCCTCCCAACTGCCCTCCCCTGCTGACCATCTTGTGGCAGCCATCTTGTGTCCACATGGGGGCAGCCACCTTTGACCACATGGGGGCAGCCATCTTGTGTGTTGGAGTGATGGTCAATTTGCATATTACCTCTTTATTATATAGGACTAGATGCCCAGTGCACAACATTTGTGCACTGGGGGGTGGGGGAGGTCCCTCAGCCTGGTCTGCACCCTCTCTCAGTCCAGGACCCCTCAGGAGATGTCCGCCTTCCAGCTTAGGCCCTGCTCATAGCGACCAGTCATTCTCCTGTTTGGTTGATTTGCATATTAGGGTTTTATTACATAGGATACCTCTATCTGTCTACCTATCTAGCATCTATCCATCTGTCTCCATGCCCTCAAAGAACTTGCCTTCAGTTTAATATTTCATTTTTCCTCCCATTAGGAATGACTATTTCTGTGTGAGCTATAATAAAGCTATGTATGCACAGTGTAGATTGAGTATCAATGGCTGTGTCAAATGGGAAGGCTTCACAATGCAGCTGCCAATTCTTTGAAGACTTGAAAGCAGAGTAGGATTTGAAAAGGGACAGACATTTTTTGAAAAGCCAAGTGCATGCATTTTTTGAAGACAGCCCTCCATTGCTACACAGAGGACCCTGGCACAGTGATTCTCAACTTTGCCCGCCCAACTGAAACCACCCAGGGAGCTTTCAAGGCAGACATGCTAGGCCCCTAACTGCCCTGCCCCTGAGATTAGAGTTTATTTTATCTCAGAAGAGGCCTGGTCATGGAGACTTTAAGAGCTCTCCAGGTTATCCTCATAAGCAGCCAAGGTTGAGTGCCCTTGCCTCAGGTGATAGGCAAGAGCTTGTAGGTAGGGAAAAACTGGCTGTGTTACTAGACTGTTGTAAAAACCTCCTATGTATAGGGTGGGCCAAAGTAGATTTACAGTTGTGAATATGCAAAGCAGAGTTAATAAAGCTATTGTAATAATCATAACCTGCATGTCTTTTTCCATATGAACCACTGTAAGCCTACTTTTGCCCCACTGTGTATAATAATTTATACCAATTGTGAAAGTCATCTAAATTACTGGCATACATTTGTTCATAGCGTTCCTATAGAAAGTTATAAAATCTTCTTGCAATATATTTCATTTTAGCTTACGTTTCCAGGGTATTTTAAATATATTTTATTGATTTTTTACAGAGAGGAAGGGAGAAGGATAGAGAGTTAGAAACATTGATGAGAGAGAAACATCAATTAGCTGCCTCCTGCACACCTTCTACTGGGGATGTGCCCACAACCAAGGTACATACCCTTAACCGGAATTGAACCTGGGACCTTTCAGTCTGCAGGCCGACGCTCTATCCACTGAGCCAAACCGGCTAGGGCTTCCAGGGCATTTTAGACACTTCCCTTTATAGTATAAAATAATGTTACTTGTGAGACTTGAAAATAATTTTATATTCCCCATTCTTATGTGGATGAAGGCAAAATAAAATAAATTTACTGTCTTATGTAAGATACAAATAAAGTGTCTAATCCAGTGCCAGGGCTGGGCTCGGTAATGACATATGTAATCTTAATTTATCTTCCATCAACTCATTTATGCCCACATAACAATTTTATGTATGTATGTGTGTGTATACATAGACAACAAAGTACAGGATTATTAAATGCACAACTTACATTAATAAACATTATTTTTCTGAAAAAATATTATGAAAACACTTTCTTTTTAAGTGCAAAGTACACTGTTTAGCCCTAGTACAATGTTCTGACATACCTTAGCGAACATCAAGGGTCATGTAGATTACTATGACTTATTGTAACTACATTCTTATCACCAAATTACAGTGTTCACCTGGGTGGAATGCTGGTTAAACCCATTCACAGACACCACTTAATCCTGGAGTGATAATGGTTAAAATAACTAAACATGACTTAGGGAAAACTCAGGCTGCGAGGTAATATTTTAAAAATATTTTTTTATTGATTTCAGAGAGGAAGGGAGAGGGAGAGAGAGCTGGAAACATCAATGATGAGAGAGAATCATTGATCGGCTGCCTCCTGCACATGCCTCCTACCAGAGATCAAGCCCGCAACCCGTGCATGTGCCCTGACAGGGAATTGAACCTCGATCTCCTTGTATATAGGTCCATGCTCAATCACTGAGCCATGCAGGCTGGGCATGCCAAGGTAATTATTTTAAGATTTATCTGAATAAACCATGGTGGACATCTGGCCTCTGCTCCCTCTTTCACCTAATTTCCCGCCCATGTCCCACTCCCTGCCTGCTTTCACTCACTGGACTCCTCACACCTTTGGAGGCCACATGCTGCTTCTGACCCCAGGCAGTTTCACACTCTGTTCTATCTCACATGTTACCATCACCATCGCCATCACCCAGAAGGTGTATCTGATTACTTTAATCTAAACAGGTCACACCTATTTCTTTTCCATGATCTTTTTTATTCTTCTGTGAATTAATTCCAAGCCACCAGCTCTCTCGTTCTGCTCTCCTTCTGGTGGCCTCCCACTCTGCAAAGTTCTCCAAGCCACCCACTCTGCTCTTGCCCTGCAGCGATGGTCCTGGGACCCTGAGGGCAGGGCCTGGCACTGCCCGGACCGCTTTCCCAGGCCATCAATGATACCGGGACCCTGCGGGCAGGGCCTGGCGCTTCCCGGATCGCCACCACGGGCTGCCGATGGTCCCGGGACCCTGATGCCTGTCTGGGACCCAGGTTGCTGGGCGCCACCCCGCTCCTGGCTGCTTGGCACCTGCATATGCAAATTAACCCACCATCTTTGTTGGGTTAATTTGCATACACACTCCTGATTGGCTGGTGGGTGTCACGAAGGTACGGTCAATTTGCATCTTTCTCTTTTATTATTGTAGATAGTGTGAAGGCCTAAACAGTTATAGATAATTTAGAATAGGTCCTTGGGCAAATTAACTGGGCTAAGTACAGAACAAGGTATGCAGATGAAAATCAACAATGGCACACCAAATAAAAGCAATAAATGGTCTAAAGATGAATGCTGTGTTTAGGGAGAGCAAACTATTTTAGTAACATATCAGAGTGGAATGAGACCAAGAGTAGGAGACTGTCACAGCCTCAATCTAGTCTGGACACAACAAATGCAAAAATGAATTAAGATAAGGCATTTGACTTCTCAGTCCAACGATTAACACCCTCACCAGCCACCAATTTCAAAATAACATCCCTTTGATAGATTATTGGATAAAGATGTGGTACATATATACAATGGAATGCTATTCATCCATTAAGAAAAAATAAAATACTGCCATTTGCAACAGCATGAATTGACCTTGAGTATAGTATGTTAAGCAAAATAAGAAAAACCTAAGAACCATATGATTTCACTGATATGTGGGATATAAAACTGAAAACTCATAGACACAGACAGTAGTATAGTAGTTACCAGAGGGAAGGGGGGTGAGAGTAGTAAAGGGTAAAGGGAGCCAAATTTATGGTGACGTAAGATGATTTGACTTTGGATGGTGGACACACAATGCAAAAGGAAGACCATGTATCATAGAACTGTACACTTGAAACCTATATAATCTTTTAACCAATGGCATCCCAATATATTTAATAAAAAAACGTAACATTTATAAGGGAACATCTGTTTTTAGGAAGTGCTGTTTTTTTGAGATAGGAAATGAATGAGATGGAATGAGGTAACCCCACATGCCATGCACAATGGAGGGAAAACAAGAAAGAAGATGATGCAGTGATGATACTATACTGTAGACATTTCAAGATACTGTACTAATGAAATTCTAGCTTCAATTCATATTTTTTAAAAAATCTCAATTTCCTAGGTAAAACAAAACAAAACAAAAAAAACATTTAGGACAGTTCTACCAGTGAGACTGCTCACTTTGTGCTTTGAAGGATATTCTGAAGTCTAAAAGAATAAATACATATGTGAATTGTGAGCAATCAGTTAATTTTCTCACTTGCAGAATCAGGTTTATTAAGCATAAAACATTTGACATTTCTTTGGATTAGTGTAAGGAAGGGTTTAGAGATCTTTGATGTTCTTAAAGAAGCCTGGGAAGTAGGGCTCTTGGAAGTATTAGTATAACTGCTTCTTAAGACAGAGCATTATATCAAGAGCTCTGGCTAATAGCTAAAATGGGAAAAAGTAAGAAAGAGAGGGAATAGATGGAAATCTTCACAACCTAACTAAATTTCTCAGATACAATGGCAAAGAAGGACTGCATTTGAGAAGAGAACATTTTTTACAATAAATAAACTTCCTTGTCCAGTGAATAGGCTGACTTTCACAAAGGCTTATGAAGTAAAGCATTACACAGAATATAGAATTCAAATAAAAAGAAAAAAAACTCAAATAAAGTTATTCCTTTGGCACATATTTTATTTTATTATTTTTTTAATCTTTACCCGAGGATATTTTCCCATAGATTTTTAGAGAGAGTGGAAGAGAGAGGGAAAGACAGAGAGAAATATTGATGTGAGACAAACACATTAATTGGTTGCCTCCTGGCCTAGGAGGAGCCTGCAACCTAGGTACGTGCCCTTGACCAGAATTGAACCCAGGACCCTTCGGTCCACAGGCTGACGCTCTATCTATTGAGCCAAACAAGCTAGGGCTCTTTGCACACATTTTAAAACAAAATATTTACAATGCTCTAAAGAATAAGGTTTCATATCATTTTCAAATGATCAAAACATAAGAAAAGCCATCCATCTGTAAAAACAGTGGCTTTTGCTACAGAGAAGAATGTGCTTTAATGTATTAAAAGTTCATATTGCTCATAAAGTTCCTTCTTCCTCATTTAGGCAGGAAAATGAATTGAGTTCTCTTCTCCAGGTGACTTTGCCTCTTTGACCTGCCACGGCCCAGTGCTCGCTTTATCTGGTGATTCATTTTCAATAACTCCAACAGTATTTGTTCTGACATTTTAATTAAAATATGACCACTACCTCATCCTGATGATAAAAAGGCCTATATGTTAGTGAAAACTGGCCTCTCAGTGCCTCAGTGCACCTGAGGACCCCTCAGAGCTCATAGTTCTTACTAAAGAATTTTACTCAGGTCCTAAACAATACATCATTTCAAAATGGGATCACTTTCAACATTAAGATTAATGTTTAAAAATCTAAAATGGCTAGAGGAAGCTAAGTAATGAACATGTAATTTCCCTCACTTGATTTTTTAAGAACAATTACATGCATTTAAAAAGTGAAGAACAAAGATACAAGATTTAAATTTAGTATATTATTTGAGACTATCACGCAATAAAATTAAACAAATATTATTTAAAAATTTCAGAAATAAAGAAGGAGTTCAGAGCTTTTATAAATGAAGAAATTAAAGCCAAAGATAAAACTATGATTCCAAATCAGGTTTAGGAATATTATCATGTGCCATAACTTTGCAATAAAATGTTTAACAATATTCTAAACATTTATATGAGCCTTTCCAATGAAGAAAATGCAAATATGAAAAAATTAAATTATAAACTAAAGTGAAGTAAATTTTTAGATTGTAGGGATTTATTCAGGCAGCTCAAAAATAAGTTAATTAATTTATATTGTTATTAGCTCCAGAGAACACAGCAGTTTGTGTTTTTATGTAAATACTAGAGGACCGGTGCATGAAAATTCATGCACTGGGGGAGAGGGGGTTCCCTCAGCCTGGCCTTCCCCCTCTCACAGTCCAGGAGCCCTCAGGAGCGGAAGGCAATCCAGCAATCAGGGGAAGGCAATGCTCCATCATACCAGTGCTGCTGCCACTGCCAGCAGCACAAGCCTCGGCCGGCTCTGGTTATCTGAGCCTCGGGCAGCCCTGGGTGGCTGGGGGGCTGAGGGGACTAGGGGACTCCAGAGGCAGGAGTGCGGAGTGGCTGGGCCTGCCTGGGGGTGGGCCTGGCCTTGCCACATGCCTACCACCCCGGCGGGGCTGAGGGGACTGGGTGCTGCCATTTTGTGTGTGTAGGTGCCATCATCTCTGAGGGAGGGGCAGCCAATTAGCATATTCCCTCCTTATTGGCTGTGGGTGCAGCCACCTTTGAGGGCGGGGCAGTCAATTAGCATATTCCCTCCTATTGGCAGTGGGCACCGCCATCTTTGAGGGTGAGGCAGTCAATTAGCATATTCCCTCCTTATTGGCTGTTGGTGCTGTTATCTTTGAGGGCAGGGCAGTCAATTAGCATACTCCCTCCTTATTGGCTGTGGGCGCCTCCATCTTTGCTACAGTGTGAGGGTCAATTAGCATATTCCCTTTTTATTAGATAGGATAAATGACTATCTACACACTATCTCTATATTAAGAAAACAAGTAAGATACACAGGAGATGAACTAAAAGGAAATACTATGTAGGAGTAAATAAATGGTTTTCTGAACAAATGTAACATCCAATGAAAATGAAGATATATGAGTCAATGAGGAAACTGGCCATGATTCAAAAGAACATGCAAATCTTATAATAAAAATCACTATTATTTCATATAAATGAAGATCCAACAGGCTTTTTAAAATCACTTATACACAAAATACACTCTAATTTGCTCCATTCACAACTATAAGAGCTATCCAATGATATAAGGAGATAAGATTAAAAATCCGTGGTTGATATGTCTCTTGGCCTTCTGTATGTCTTTTGAAAAGTGTCTATTTAGGTCCTTTGCCCATTTTTTGATTAGCTTGTTTATCTTCCTTTTGTTAAGTTGTAGGAGTTCCCTGTAAATTTTGGACATTAAACCCTTATCGGAGATAACATTGGCAAATATGTTCTCTCATGCAATGGGCTTTCTTGTGTTGTTGATGATTTCTTTTGCTGTGCAGAAGCTTTTTATTTTGATTTAGTCCCATTTGGTTATTTTCTCCTTAGTTTCCATTGCCCTAGGAGCTGTACCTGTAAAGATATTGCTACAACATATGTCTGATATTTTGGTGCCTATCGATAATTCAAAGATTTTTATGGTTTCCCGTCTTACGTTTAAGTCCTTTATCCATTTTGAGTTTATTTTTGTGTATGGTGTAAGTTGGTGGTCTAGTTTTATTTTTTTGCATGTATCTGACCAATTTTCCCAATACCATTTATTGAAGAGACTGTGTTGATTCCATTGTATGCTCTTGCTCCCTTTGTCAAATATTAATTGAGCATAATGGCTTGCTCAGAGTCACTAATCATCCCAGAGATGCAAATCAAAACAACAATGAGGTACCATCTCACACCTGTTAGAATGGCTATCATCAACAAATCAATGAATGACAAGTGTTGGAGAGGATGAGGAGAAAAAGGAACCCTCATGCACTGCTGGTGGGAATGCAGACTGGTGCAGCCACTGTGGAAGACAGTATGGGGTTTCCTCAAAAAGTTAAAAATGGAACTGCCATTTGACCTAGTAATCCCACTTCTAGGAATATATCCCAAGAAACCAGAAACACCAATCAGAAAGGATATATGCACCCTTATGTTCATAGCAGCACAATTTACAATAGCTAAGATTTGGAAACAGCCTAAGTGCCCATCAGCAGATGAGTGGATTAAAAAACTGTGGTACATCTACACAATGGAATGCTATGCTGCTGTAAAAAAGAAGGAATTCTTACCATTTGCAACAGCATGGATGGACCTAGAGAGCATTATGCTAAGCAAAATAAGCCAGTCAGAGAAAGATAAATATCATATGATCTCACTCATTTGTAGAATATAATGAACAACATAAACTGATGAACAAAAATAGATCCAGAGACAGAGAAACACCGAACAGATGGTCAAACCTCAGAGGGAAGGCAGGGGAGGTTGGCGGATGGGGGTGTGTGTGTAAAAGATGAACCAAAGGGCTTGAATGCATGCATATTAGTATAACCAATGGACACAGACACTGGGGCGGTGGGGGTTTGTCCTGGGGGGTGGGAGTGGCCGGGGAGGGGTCGATGGGGGAAAAAGGAAACATATCTAATTAATACTATAAACAATAAAAAAGAAATCCGTGGTTGAAAAGTAGTTTTCTACCATGAATAAGTAGCATGGTGTCATATCTATTTTGAGAACTAAATATTTATCAGATCACTAACATGCTATGCATTTGAAAGATAATAATTAGGAAGTATTACTACATTTGTCAATCAATATTTTCATCTCTCAGTTGAATCATTTTTTTTCATAGATGAAGATACCTCTTTTTGATAAAGGAATATATACTCTTTGTACAACACCTGTAAAATAAAGAAAATTAAAAAAGAAAAATATTGTCCCCAACCCCACCAAAATTGAGATTTCTGGCAGTCTTTTTTCTATGCATGTGAGTATGTATACATATAAATGTACATTTTTTCACTTAATTATATATATTATGTGAGTGATGTATATTTTTCCTTTACCATTATGGAGTGAATATTTTCCCATTTTTAGGAAAAGAATGTGCTCAATCATCCTAATAAAACATGTAAGCATTGTTGCTGATTACTTCACATTTCAGTTCAGATTGCAGAAAACTTCATGAGAAATTTAAGAGGAGTAAAGTGGTTATATTACCTTTCAATCATGAATACTGTTTACTCGAGGCCCAATGCATGAAATTCGTGCATGAGTAGGCCTTCCTTCCCCCCGCTGCCAGCACTGGCTTCCCTCCGGCACCCAGAACCTGGGCTTCCCTCTGGCCACTGGAAGGCACCCGGGACCCGGGCTTCCCTCTGGCTGCTGGCAGGCACCTGGGACTCAGGCTTCCCTTGCAGCCCCAGCTTCTTTTGGAATGTCGTCTGTAAGGACATCTGGTCTAATTAGCATACTATGCTTTTATTATTATAGATGATTATTGCTCTTACCCATCTCCATTTCGGTATATGGAATAAACAATTTCTGAACAACTGGTTCTAAATCTTCTCTTGCTGTTTTTGAAGATGTACAAGTCAGATGAACCAAATCTGTTTAAAAAGAAATATTTTTAGTTCCTGCTTACCATGAATTTCACTGAGTACTCATATTCAAGGCACTAAGCTGTTTCCATGGGAAATAGAGAGTTGAGCAAGCCATGGCTCCGGATTTCAGGAAATTTATAATCTAGCAATAGGGGGAATTGTAAAAACTATAAAAATATGCTGTGTTTGTTAACCAAATAGCTAACATATATGTTAACTAATAACAATGCTAGAGCACACTGAGGCCTAAGAAGAAGTAGTAGTTGCTGGTTCGTTTTGTAAAACCAGCAGATTAGAAAAGCTTAGGAAAGCATTTATTCAGAGAAAGAACTTATGTTATCCTTATGACATTCCCAAAGTGGGTTGATAAAGTATTGCCAAACAAAATAATTGTGTAAAAAAGACTGGAAATGCAATATTTATTTACCTAGAGAACATTTCATCAGACAGAAGAACCCATTTATACAAACTTTACTGGTAAGTTAACAACAAACCATCTAGTCATTATACAGTTCTCTAAGAAACTTTTTGACGAACACTGTTGGCTTAGTTTGAATCATATATCTACTTGAAAGTTCATAAAATACTACAAGTTAAAAGAATCTATAATATTTTCAGAAATTCCAAATCACTTCCTTTGGCATTTATAAAATCACTAGAGGCCCAGTGCACGAAATTCGTGCACCGATAGGGTCCCTCACCCTGGCCGGTGATCAGGACCAATTGGGGCCTTTTGGCTGCCGGCCAGGGCCTTCCTTCGTTCCTTGCTGCCCCATGATGGTCAGCGCACATCATAGCGAACGACTGAACTTCCGGTCTCCCAGTTGAACTCCCGAGTTGACACTTTGCATATTAGCTATATATATATATATATATATATATATATATATATATATATACACACACACACACACACACACACACACACACACATATATACATACTAGAGGCCTGGTGCACAAAATTTGTGCATGGGGGGGTGGTCCCTCAGTACACCCTGCACCATCTCCAATCCAGGACCTCTTGGGGGATGTCCAACTGCTGGTTTAGGCCCAATCCCTGTGGGCATCCCTCTCGCAACCCGGGACTGCTGGGATGGGGCCTAAACTGGCAGTTGGACATCCCTGTTGCAATCTGGGACTGCTGGCTCCTAACCGCTTGCCTGCCTGCTGGCATGATCACCCCCTAACTGCCCCCCTGCCGGCCTGGCCACCCTCTAACTGTCCCTCTGCCGGCTTGGTCACCCCCTAACTGCTCCCCTGCTGGCCTGCCTGATCGCTCCCTAATTGCTCCCCTGCTGGTCTGGTCACCCCCTAACTCTCCAGAAGGAAGTCAGACGTCTGGAAGATGTCCAGTAGACATGGTCTAATTAGCATATTACCCTTTTATTAGTATAGATAAGATAGATAGGGCTTGGACCTCAGAGAATGTTAGGGTTAGAGAATATCATGTACCAAAAACAGCCCTTCACAGATATGAAATACTGTAGCCTAATGCATTTAGAATTCCTAAAGGCATACATACAGAGGTAAAAGAAGGATGAAAAGGTCTATGCACTGAAAGAAAGGACTAAGGGGATCCCTAAATGGGAGAAATTCTTAAGGTCCTGGAAAGGGTTTGGGAGGGATAGGATAATGGCAGAGAGAATATATTAGAGAACAGTACATACTGAGAAATTCCTTCCCCCAAAACACCAGTAGAAAAATACATCCACTTCTTTTCTAAAAGTTTATTTCAGACTGCTAGACTTTAAAAAAGAAAAACACAAGAAGACAATTGAAAGTTTATCCATGAGCGCCAACATCAGAATAGGAATATTTTTATTAAAATTCATTCCACATTCAAGTATTCTCTCTCTATATATCTAAGCATAAATTGACAGACTCTTAACCATGTGTGCTAAAATCAAATTTTGTAGTATTTATTTTTTCCAGATCTACCAAAATAATTGATATTTTAAGAGGGTTCCTGTCTTATGTATGACCTAATAAAAGATCTACCTTATTTAAGCAATGTTTTTACATGAATTTAACAAAGATTCCCATTGGTTCTGGGATATTGTAGAATGTATGGTACTAATTATTTCAAAAGGTATAAATAATAACCTTCACAACAAAATTTTTCCTAATTAAGTTACATTTTTCAAATGCTATATAACTTTGGTGGGAGGGAGTTTAACTCTTCGGATAACTGCTGAAGTAAACAGAGTATAGAACTACAATGGCAGAAATACCTGAAATAACACTCAAGAGAAACTGTCCTGTCTCCTCATCCCACAGTCTCATAAAATATGAATGTTCATGTCAAAGTTCTCATTTTTCCAGTTCTTTCCTATTCAACTAATGTATACTAGGAAAAAAGGAGATAAACATAAATATAAATTTATAAACAATATATTTTAAAAAACATCTTAATGATAAACTACTGGTTCTGTAAAACAGGATACATAAAAGAAATACACTGGTGCAATTATATACTTTATGTTTCCTAACAATATAACAAAGTTCAGGGAGTGCTAGCAAAATTTCCTATTAGTAAAGTCAGATAACCATCTTGTACTTAAATGACTTTTATAATAATTCTTAGGAAGAAGAATTAAAGAAATTCATAACCTGAATTCTAATATCTATACCTTGATTTCACATTGATGCTACATTATTAATTTATCTACAAATCCTATCTAATATAAGGGTAATATGCAAATTAACTGTTACTCTGTCACAAAGATGGCAGCACCCATAGCAACAAGATGGCGGCGCCCAGTCCTCTCAGCCCCATCGGAGTCCCCCAGTCCTGGGGGGCAGCCACTGAGAGCGGGCAGCATGAGCCGCCTGGCGGAATGCTTGCTTCGTTGCCGCGGTGACGAGGCAAGTGTTCTGCACCCCGCCGCGGAGGGAGGGCCTCTCTGCCAGGCTGGGTGCGGATGGGAGGAGGAGCCCTGCAGGGAACCTGGCAGGTCTCACAGCCCATGGCGGGTCAAGGATGGGATGAATCATGGAGCCCTAAGTGCAGCTGCCAGTTCTGCAAGATGATCGCCTTTCCAGTGCATTCGGAGAGTGGGGTCTATGGCACAGCCCTCCTCTGAGTCTCATGCTGTTAAAGAGGCTGGAGGTCCAGGTGATGCAGTTCAGAAACCACGCATGCAGGGGAAAGCCCGTACTGCCCGCTGCCTCACGGTCACCTTTTAGGGAGGACCCTACGTTTCATGGCCGCCTGGCTTCTCTTTCCACCTGGGAGGGTCACATGCTCACCTGCCAGGAGTGAGCACCCAGCGTATAGAGGGCCTCTCCCTCCTGCTTTCCCCTGCCACTGTGTGCCCATGGAAGAGGCCAGCCTCTCCGGCGGCTCTGCCTGCCCACACTGAGTGATTAACAAGACATTAACCCGCCGGCCTGCACAGCCAGTCGCTATGGGACCCTGTGAACGACCAGCATGCCTGATATACTGGCTGAGGATGCTGGGAGGTCAGGGGTCAAAAGGACCCACACGAAACAGCTGTGGTGAAGGAGCCAGCCTCCTGTCAGCAGGTGGCATGACAGAAGCGGGACATGTCCTAGAAATGTACTGCGATAGGCTTGGGAAGTTACAGTCTAGAGCCAGTCTCCTGCCAGTCATTGCTCCTGAGGTGTAGTTGCCAACTCTCTTGATTTTGTGTGTCCTTTACCATCAGCACACACATGCATGCACATCTATGAGATAGATAGATATGTATATGACACACACATCCTACCTTTTCCCACATATGCAGCTCAGACACCTGCAGGGAATCACCAGGCGTTATTTCATAGGTTCCAGGTAGTTGGCATTTCTTACTGAATGGAGTTGGGGGTGGAATTTATGATGTAACTAAACCAATTGCATGAGATGACAGTGGATGTTCTGTCTTGCGGCCTGCCTGTCTTGGCAGCGGGATTGGCCGGGGGGCAGAACGCTTGCGTCATCACCCCAGTGACAAGGCAAGCATTCCGTGCCCGGCCGCGGAGGGCCTCTGGCTGGGGAGGGCAGTTGGGGGCCATGAGGCCGGCTGGGGAGGGCAGTTGGGGGGGCATGAGGCCGGCCGGGGAGGGCAGTTGGGGGCCATGAGGCTGGCAGGGGAGGGCAGTTGGGGTCCATGAGGCCAGCAGGGGAGGGCATTTGGGGGCGATCAGGCCAGCAGGGGGGCAGTTGGGGGAGAGCAGGCCGGTAGGCAGAGTGGTTAGGGGCGATCAGGCAGGCAGGCAGGTGAGCAGTTAGGAGCCAGCAGTCCTGGATTGTGAGAGGGATGTCCGACTGCCAGTTTAGGCCCGATCCCACAGGGACATCCCCCAGCAGTTGGACATCCCCTGAGGGGTCCCAGATTGGAAAAGGTGCAGGCCGGGCTGAGGGACACGCCCCCCCCGCCCCCGTGCACAAATTTCGTGCCATTTTTTCCCCTACCCATCCTACTTTTCCTGTTGCCTATGTTACTTCTTGTATAGGTTACTCTGAATTCACTACTTCTCTTCAAATCAGAAAGATTACAGATAATGTTATTTTTTAAAAATTCAGATTATTTTCAAAATTGGTTTATTAATCTTCATGCCTCTTATAATTCCTTTGTAAGGTCAAGTTTTAGAGTTGATTTTTCTCTTCTTTGTCAGATATAATTGTCACAGTGTGCATTCAATAAATATGTGTGGCTTTGCTTCCCTTTCATAGGCAGACATTAAGTACTCATAGGCTTAAACAGACATATGTATGCCTACAAATATACAATGAGTGGCCAGATTATTATGACCACCTGACGTTTGTAGGCAAATTAGCCGTACACTGCATCAAATGGGATATGGAGGCCGAAGGCCTGTTTGAACATCTTTGCTGTCTGCAGTTACCAAGATAAAACATCTTCAATTTGCACAGGAACACAAGGATTGGACAGTTGAGCATTGGAAAAAAGTCATGTCGTCCGATGAATCATGTTTCCAGTTGCATCATGCAGATGGCAGAGTGAGAATTTCACAGAAACAGCATGAAAGCATGCACCCCACATGCATGAGTACAACCCTTCAAGCTGGTGGGGGCAGTGTTATGGTTTGGGGCACGTTTTCCTGGCATGATTTTGTCCCTTTAATTCGTGTGGAACAACGTCTGAATAGCACAACATACCTAAGTATCGTTGCTGATCAAGTTCATCCTATCATGTTGATGGCATATCCCAATGGAGATGGCTTCTTCTAACAAGACAATGTGCCATCCCATGGTGCTCATATTGTGCAGGAGTGGTTTCAAGAACATGAGGGAGACTTTACCTTGCTTAGGTGGCCCCCACAATCACCAGATCTCAATCCAATTGAGCATTTGTGGGACGAAGTTAAAAGAGCCATCAGGCAGCTGGTTCCACAACCATCAAATCTCACAGAACTGGACAGTGCTATTCATCAGGCATGGTGTCAGATTCCTCGCATCACCTTTCAACATCTCGTGGAGTCAATGCCAAGAAGAATCGCCACAGTATTGAAGGCAAAAGGTGGCCCAACGAAGTACTGATGGGGTGGTCATAATAATCTGGCCACTCAGTGTATATATGCATACACATGAACAGGGAACATTTTCCTACTTTCTTATATTAAATGTAGAAAATTACCTAATCAACCAGGTTAGAGGTAAGAAAAGTATCAATGGATAATCCTGAAATTATTTAAATCTGTCTGAAAAATGTTCACAGACATTTTAAGATATGCCTATAAAATTCTCAAGAGAATTTAAAAGATTATGTAGAATTGACTGTACAGCTAACTTGCATTTGTCAGACACTATTCTAAGCATGTTAAAAGTATTATTTCATTTCAGCTATGCAAAAGCCAACTGTTATCCTCATTTTACGGGGGCGAAAACAGAAGAACACTGGAGTTAAGCAGATTTCCCAAAGCCAAGCAATTAATAAAAAGAAGAACTAGAACTCAGACCTGGAATGCAAGCCCACTTGGGCTGCCTCTAGAGTTTTTGGTGTTAGTCACAAAATGATGTTGGGTAATTGCAATAATCTCCTGTCTATGGTGCAGCCTGCCACATAAGGCAGGGATCATAAAACTAAGATGTGTACAAAGATACAAGAGCACTTTTCACTAGGTATAAAAATTATAAGGATGTCATTGTCCAGATGCTCAATCCAGCCTCCTTCCACTTTATTAAGCAATGCATTTCAATACATTTATTTTTGTTTAATAATCCTTTATTAAAATTATAATAATTTTATCATTTGATTAATTTTATACAAATAATAATTGTATTGTTTAATCCAGAGGCATATTGTCCAAGAAAAATTTTTTAAAATTACATTTCCATGTTTTTTTTAAATGGGTGATAATGGGCATCAAATATCTCTGGTATTTAATTCAATTGAATACATTTTAAAAAGTGATATTATAGTTTTACTATTATATTATCAAAACTTATAAAGTTGGAAACTACATTCTTGGCAATTATTTGATTATGATGAAATATTGTGTATTTCAACTTATAAGTATTCAAGGAATACATGAGAAAATCTTTCAAGGCCTACGGCATTAAGGTAGTCACAAAATGAAACATATATTGCCACATTTCTACTAAAATTTAACTCAGTATTAAAATGCTTCTTTTCATCCTGTAACTTTAATTCTTTTCCACAGGATTAACTTGCTCAATAAATGCTAAAAATAACCACAAATTAGATCAGATGGGACAAGCACTTTCCTAAACGTATTACATTCATTAGTACAAATTAACACCTATTACTAAGAGTTTGAAGATGTACTAGAAGTGGAAACGTTACCTACTGGCATCATGTGAAATTATAACTGACTCAAGAAAATATTTTAAACCCTGACTACCATTTATAAACTATGTTCCTTTTAACTCATTTAGCAACTGCTTAAAGTCTTAATGGGCTAAAAGATAACAAAATGTGTTCTGTCACAATTCCTCTGTCGGCAATATACTTAGATTTGTGTTGGCATTAAGAAACCTTGGTGCAAAATAAAATTTAATTCATAGAACGTAAGGGTAATACTTGAAAAAACTTGGGTGAAGTGCCAGTCATAAATAGCACCACTGAAACAAAGAGCATCTGATGTTCAGAAATAGACATCATCAAAACCAAACTAGAAATAAGAACACACTTTCAGTTCTCTAAAACTGGGTTTAGAACAGTGATCTATCATATAATAAGATACTGCTCTCTTACAAGTTTTTTTTTATTTTTAATTAAACACATGAGAAGTAGGATTTCTACTCAGAATTTGTTTAACAATGAGCACATTTAAAAGTGACAAGTCTTATGTATAGTAGCAGGGTGATATACTAGAGAATGGTTATGCAGATCTGGTGTTATTGCTCTATCTACTTGGCCAAGTCAGTTTACCTCTCTGGCCTAAGCATCCTCATTATTAAGTGAAAGGGGTGTAATTAGTTTATCTACAAGACCTCTTTCTAGTTCTAAAGTTTTATGACTTTAACTCCCTACTCATTGGCCATGCTTCTTTCAATGATGGAAGATTTTAAACCAAAAGCTGATGGCATTAGAAGTGTGAGTATGAAATCTAAGTAAATGCTTGCTGAAAGAAGTAGGAAATCTATTTCTCAAGCTTCTGAGATTATAACATACAATAGTCATTTACTCTGTGTGAGTAGGCATAAATTGTTCCAAATGCTAGTCAGCAAATGCATTTCCTAGTACAACTTAACTAGGAATACATAATTTGTATAAATAGGGATCAATGTGGCTCATAGCTTGTCTTTCATATAGGCATAAAGGCCAAATGTAACTCATGTAATATAGTTCCAGTAAGACTATATGACTATGTTAATAAGATAGAAAAGTTCAAAAACACGTTTTCTTTATGACACCAAGTGAGGAATTGAGTTTGATGACATATGAGTACACAATTTGGTTTTTGAATCCACCCATGAAAAATTCCAGAGTAACTCTAGAGTCAGCTTGTACTTTCTCAATAGAATTTAATGAATAACACCTTTGAATGTCAAGTTGAAATCAGGAAGAAAAAATAACTTTACTTGTAAAATCAAATCTGTGCATTGTGACACTACTAAAAAAATAATTTATATAGTCACATTTTCAAAAACAAATAAAACAGACACCAATGATTGCTTCAAATCATTATGTAAACTAATTTTTATGAAAGGCATATAACATTTTCTTTATAGGGTCATAAAAGCAGAAAAGATTATATAAATCAGTACCTACATAATATTCTTGATTATTCATTATTTTATACATGATTATATATATTCACAAATATATAATCATATCACAAACAAATAACATCCTGTAACACCAAATCCCAGAATAAACCAGCTGTTACTGATGGATTATTATTTTGAAAAAAGCAAACAGATTTCAAACTGCCTAGAATATGATTTAAGTACTGTAAAGTGTCTGAACCTAAATATGAAACAGAGGGTTGCAGAGATAGCATTTTGCTCATTTGCAAATGATTTTAAAAGAAAATAAATATATTAGATTCATTTAGGATTAAGAATAGTACAAAATACAGATTATGTTCTCAAAGATGAACTATGTATGTGAAAAATACGACTTGTTCAGCTTTGGAAAACACAAGAAATAAATTTAAAATATTTAAAAATCTCAATAACTTAAATCACATAAGCTGAGGAGAGGGAAACTTAAATTGATTTATAGAGGGGAAGGGAGAGGGAAAGAGAAAGATAGAAACATCAATGATGAGAGAGAAATATCGATCAGCTGTCTCCTGCATGCCCGCTACTGGGGATCGATCCCACAACCCCAGCATGTGCCCTGGTTGGGAATCGAATCGTGACCTCCTGGTTCAAAGGCTGATGCTCAATCACTGAACCACATGGGCCAGGCATCATTACTATTTTTTTAAAAAATAACTAGTCTAACTTAGGTTTGCTTAGAAAAGCAACCCTAATGGGTAACAATGATTTGCTATAAAATACCAACTTAACTAATATTGACCTGTGCTTATATTACAATTACAGTAACATCTTACTTACTCAGAGGTCTTTTACAAACAACCAAGAACCAGAAAGTATAACCCCCAATATCCCTAAAAAGGCTTTTCAGCACTTAAAAGTAGGTGGTATGATGCCCACAGACTAACAACCACAAGCTCAGAACTTGATTATATTACACGCAATTTCAACAATTTGGCTGTCTTGTTTTATGGCCTTGTGCAGATAATAAACAGCAAACAAGGGGGAAGGGAGTTCAGTGAAAAGTGCTGTCAGAAAAAAACATCCTGACAGCTGCATGAAAACAGCTGGAGGAAGACATATAAAATGTAGATGCAAGAAATGATAAAAGCATGACAGTATAGGGTCATTTAGCAAAAGAACAACTAGGCCTAAACACCTCAGTAGGCCTCAAGGGCATTACTGGATTACAACGGTATATAATAAATAATGTTCATGCTATTCCTAAGTTATAAGAAAAAGGTTAAAATGTTTCATATATTCAGTATAGAATGTCAAAGAAATGAGACAAGCTAGAAAGATAACTATTTAAAAAATAAAAATTTCAACCCTAAAAGAATCCATTTCAGCTACCTAAAGACTAGATTTGGAGAGCCTACAGGACATTATGGAGTGCTAAATAAATGATACATCATTGATCAGTGTTTACATGCTGGGGTATTTCTAACTGGCTTTCAAAACTTTCCTATTTAACTTCAATGAACAGAGAACAGGTTATGATCCATAAACACATGGCATATCTTCTTTTTAAAAAATTTTTCTGACTTGAAACAGAAAAAAATCAAAAGAACAGGAAAAGTTATTTAAAGCCTTCTGTGATATTATCAGACTAGTTCTGTTTTAGAAGAGAGGCAAGCTAATCACCAAGAGTAGAACAAATATGACTGGTTGTGACATCAACGACTCTCAATTAGGGCAGCAGCAGGAAAATACACTATTAAGGATTTTTAATGTCCAAATTACAAATTACTCCTATAGTCTATGAACAGGTACAAAGCATAAGAAAAGGAAGAGGGGGAAAAAAGTAAAACTTCAATTAATAAAAGCAAGTGAATGAAAAAATGTCAGTTTCTAGCTCAGAGTATTTCTTAAATCTTGTTATATATAAATAAATTAGCTCTATTATAACTATTATCTAGGACTTTTTAAATAGTGCATGTTGTCATACGAAGAAAGCATAGAGGATTAAGAAATAAACATGAACTCTTTTTATCTAGAACAAGGATAATTTTTTGTTATCAATTTACTTATTTTTTAAAATTTCTTTATTGATTAAGGTGTCACATATTTGTCCTCATCCCCCCATTCCCATCCCACACCCCTCACCACGGATGCCCCCACCCCCCTGTTGTCCTTAACCATTGGTTAGGCTTGTATGCATGCACACAAGTCCTTTGGTTGATCTCTCCCCCCTACCCCCACCTTCCCCTACCCTCCCTCTAAGGCCCGACAGTCCGATCGATGCCTCCTTGTTTCTGGGTCTGTTCTTGTTCATCAGTCTATGTTGTTCATCATTTCCCCTAGATGAGTGAGATCATGTGTTACTAGAAATATACTTATAAGAACTGAATGTGAGACAAGCAATAATAGTTATGCTGACAGGCAAATGAATCAGTCTGTAGTGAGTTTCTTTCTGGACCAACAGTTCTTTTGAGACCCAACTTCAATGTCCACCAGTTCCTTATGTGTACATGTCGGCACTGACTTTTCAGCTCTGGATGGTGGACAAATGGTGGTAATGCAGGTCTGACTCCGTCTGGTTTGGTCTCGGCCGGACCCAGGGGCACGGCTTCACCCAGACTCATGGGCGCGCAGCCTCAGCCAGACCTGGGGCCCAGCATCACCCGGGCCCCGGGGCGCGTGGCCTCACCCAGACCCAGGGATGCGTGGCCTCACCCGGACCCAGGTGTGCGTGGCCTCACCCGGTCCCGGGATCCAGCCTCACCCGGACCCAGGGGTGCGGCCTCACCCGGACCCGGGCTTCAGCCTCACCCTGACCCAGGGGCACACGACCTCCCCTGGACTCAGGGGCACACAGCCTAACCCAGACCCAGGGGCGTGCAGCCTCACCTGGGCCCAGGATCCAGCCTCACCCGGATGCAGGGGTGCGTGGCCTCTCCCGGACCCAGGGTCGTGCAGCCTAACCCGGGCCTGGGACCCAGACTCATCCGGACCCAGGGGCGCGTGGCCTCTCCTGGACCCAGGGGCGCGCTCTCACCCGGACCCGGGACCCAGCCTCACCCGGATCCAGGGGAGCACGAGCTCACCGGGACCCGGGATCCAGCTTCACCCGGACCCAGGGGCGTGCAGCCTTGCCTGGACCAGGGGGCGCGCGGCCTCACCCGGACCCGGGACCCAGCCTCACCCGGGTCCAGGGGCGCATGGCCTCACCCGGAACCGGGATCCAGCCTCACCCGGATCCAGGAGCACACGGCCTCACCCGGGATCCAGCAACACCCAGACCCAGGGGCGCGTGGCCTCACCCGGATCCAGGGGCACGTGGCATCTCCCGGACCCAGGGGCGCGTGGCCTCTCTCGGACCCAGGGGCGTGGCCTCACCCAGACCTGGGACCCAGCATCACCCGGATCCAGGGGTGCACTGCCTCACCCGGACCTGGGATCCAGCTTCACCCAGACCCAGGGGCGTGCGGCCTCACCCGGACCCAGGGTCGCGTGGCCTCTCCCGGACCCAGGGGCACACGGCCTCACCCGGGCCCGGGACCCAGCCTCATCCGGACCCAGGGGTGCGTGGCCTCTCCCGGACCCAAGGGCGCATGGCCTCTCCTGGACCCAGGGGCATGACCTCACCTGGGCTTGGGACCCAGCCTCACCTGGACCCAGGGGCGCGGCCTCACCTGGATCCGGGACCCAGCCTTACCCAGACCCAGCGGCGTGCGGCCTCACCCGGATCCAGGGGCATGTGGCCTCGCCCGGACCCAGGGGCGCGCGGCCTCACCCGGACCCGGGACCCAGTGGGGCTTCGTCTTCTTGATCCCAATTCCTGTCGGTCGGTTCCCTCTCAGCAATTCCTTCGGCCATTTTCTCAGAGCTCCGGGGCGGCTGCCGCAGAATTTGTTGGGCAGCGGGCTCGGCGAAGCTCCAGTGCACCCGGTGGGCGGCGGCGGGCTGGTCCGAGGTCGTTGTGGCGGCACTCGGGTCTGCAGCAGCGACCAGTCGCCGGGCGAGCGCTCCTGGATCCAGGACTCAGCGGGGCCTTGTCTTCCCGATCCCAACTCTCATCGGTCAATTCCTTCTCAGCAATTCCTCCAGCCATTTTCTCAAAGCTCTGGGGCGGCTGCCGCGGAACTCGCTGGGCAGCGGGCTCAGC
Organism: Ia io; assembly: GCA_025583905.1. NCBI lineage: Eukaryota > Metazoa > Chordata > Mammalia > Chiroptera > Vespertilionidae > Ia > Ia io. Next base: position 33,261,650 of record JAJQQW010000001.1, on the reverse strand, counting down.
GAAGCTCCAGTGCGCCCGGTGTGCGGTGGCGGGCTGGTCCGGGGTCGCTGCATCGGCGCTCGGGTCTGCAGCAGTGACCGGTCGCTGGGCGTGTGCACCTGGCCATTTCCAGGGCGCTGAGATTCTCGAAGGACTCGGAGGTCAGCAGGCGCGTGGTCTCCCACCCCATGTCTTCCAGGGACTCGTCTGTTCGTGCTCGGCAGCGAGTGGAGCCATCCCCTCAGCCGGAGACCGCCGGGGAAACTGCGCTGAGCACGTTCCAGGCAGCCATTGTGTCACCAGAGCCGTAGTTCTTAAAGTGTGACCTTTGGCTCACCAGCATCAGCATCATCCTGCGTACCCCTCTCTTTTATTCTAGTTGTAGAGCATCTGCTCAGCCAGCCCTCTGGTGGTTCTGGATGGTGTCTGCTCTGTTTTCCTGTTGTAGTTTCAAAATTGTTGTAGGCAACAATCAGGCGTCTGCCCTATGCCTCCATCTTGGTCCTCCTTTGTGTCGTTAAGTCTTGATTGTTGCTGGTGTCACTGGGAGGAATTTTCCTCCAGGCCAGTAGGCTGTGAGGACCCGCTGTATCTATAAAGGAAGAGTTGCTGTGCAGGAGACACGTTTATGGGCCGGGACTTGTTCCAGTAGGGCTTTGGCGCTCACTTAGTCTGCCTCTTGAATGTGTCCCTTATGCGAGTGGTTGAAATCTGGTGTCATCTCACACCGACCACTAAATGCCCTCATTTCTGGGTCTCCAATGGGGTGCAGGTCAGCTACTGTCTGAGGCCACTCAGCAGGAGTTACAGCAAAAACTGCAGTTTTCTCCTCCTGCTTGAGTGGTTTTGGAGCAGTCTGACTGGAACTGCAGTTTATTTGGTTAAGCTGCCACAGGGCAGGCCATTTATATGCAAAAGCTGCTGTTTGGAGCCTGGGCGGGTTTGTAGGATGTGCGGGGCGGGTCTCAGGGCATCACTAGGCTAGGGCGTGGCAAACCGCAATGGCTGCAAGTATGCTTTTTCTGCCTTTTCTGCCTTTCCGCGTTTCCAAGTCCCCGCATCCCGTGCTCCAGCACAGTAAACACTGATTGCTGGGAGCACCTCTGCAAGAAGGTCACTCTCACTTTCCGACCTGATGGCCGAGAGTCCAGCTTCTCCCCATAGGTGTCTGGGTCTCCTGTGCGTGCCCAGAAACTGGATTTCAGAGTGATGGGGAGCTTATCTCCCTTAGGGTTGGAAAAAAAGCCGCGCACCTTCCCCCGCCACCAGCCTGACCCACGTGCCTCCGCACCTCAGCCCCTCCATGTTTGCTCTTTCCTCTTCCCTCTTAGTTGTAAATCCACCATTCAGCCAGCTCTCCTGTGGTTCTGGGTGGCAGATGCTCTGTTCTATAGTTGTATTTTTGAAATTGCTCTGCACGGCGCAGTTCATTTGTTTAACTTTGCCGCCATCTTGGTTCTCTCTCAATTTACTGATATTTTTAACAAATTTTAGTGAATAGGTGATATGTTGGAAAAAACAATGTAATAATTTCACTGGCATAAATATTACAGAGGTTCTAAAATGCCAGCGGCATAAATTGAAGCCACACTGACACTTTCAGGACCAAACTGGAAATACAAATAAAATAAGGTAAAAACACCCTGAAAAATAAAGTACAGACTAACTGGAGAGAACACTGATAACCAAAGATGGAAAGTGGAGACCACAGAGACTGGTATGAAGTGTGGACGCATGAAAGGGCTGCCTGGGTTCCCACAGGTACCAGCTGAAAATCCAGAGGGATATCTAAGCTGTGGGGGGTTCCTATTGAGAACTCTGGGGTCTAAACATCAATATGGGCTCCCCAGCCCAGAAAACCAGAACTGACAAAGGTGCCCACATAATATCTGGCTATAAAAAGCAAGGTTGCTATTTGCCAGTGAAAAATGGCTGGAAATGCTGGCACCTACTTAAAAGGCCAAGCACAAAATTTCGTGTGCAGATACACCTTGGGCTCTGGCAGAGGGAGAGCCGAGTGGACTAGAGCTGTGTAAGCAGAAGCAAGGATTGGGGGCTCTGGTGTAGGAGCCTGGAGGGCAGCTAACCCGGTTTCCTGTGCTGAGTCATTGCCTCATTCTGGGGAGGAAATCTTTATCCTGAGGACCTTGGCTATCAAGGCAGTTTTACCCTGGGGGGAAGGCAGTTGCCCCACCGTGTTGGAAGACCTATAGCCCCACCCTGTGGTTGATAGCCAGAGGCTAATCAAGTCTCAGTGTCAATGGGACTGCAGGTAGAGGTGGGACTCTGGAGGCTTTTTTGAGTCTTTGCCTGATCTAATCCCAGGCCCTGGACTAGGAAAAGCAGACCCTGATGCACATCTTGGTCCTTTCCAAAGGCACCCAGCCTCAACAGAGGAAGCCACAAGCTGTGGATTGCTGATACCTCCAAAAAGGGCACTCAGACCCAGTCACAAACAGCATCTGACATTGTCCTACACTAGAGATTGGGACTTCTATTGAGAGATGTTAGCTTGAAATGCAGGCACAGGAGGGGTCCAGTGGGAAACAAAGAGGTGGGACATAGACGGAGGCAAACACAGCAGTTTGAGCAGCCTAATCACAGGAACCAACCATGCAAAAATAATAAAATGTTTCTGGACTCAAAGCGGGAGGCATGGGGAAACAAGGGAGGGCCTGCAACAATGAGGTGTACTGACACATAGAAACAGAGGAAGTTCAGCACAGGAACAGAGAAAGAACACATAGAAACAGGGAAAGTTCAGGTCTGTTGCTGCGCAAGAACAATTGAGGGAATCAATCAGGTGACAACATGGATAGGTATAGAAGCAGGCTTGTAGCAAATATATATCCCTGGACTACAAGGCTTTAAGGGGAAACCCATTATGGGGTCCCCCCTCCCCGTGAGGGGAGTCTGAATCTGCTTGTAATAAATTTTCCACACTTTTGTTTAAGTCTTCTGGACTGCGAGGCTCATTTTTTGGCATCACGAGATAGGACCCTGGAGGAAAAAAACTTGGCTCACTGTTATGGTTATCACTAGCAGATCAACCTAATACACAGATACAAACCCAAACAGGGAGCCAAAATGGGGAGACAAACAAACAAACAAACAACAACAAAACAAGTCCCAAATGAAAGAACAAGAGAATTCTCCAGAAGATGAGCTAAATGAAATGGAGATGAGAAATTGATCAGACATAGAGTTTAGAATAATGATGGCAAATATGTTCAATGGCATGAGAAAAGATATAGTAACTATGAAGATTGACATAGCACTAATAAAGAACACTGTGGAAGGAATACACAGAAAATTAGGGAAAGCCAAGGATTGGATTAGTGAATTAATAGACAGGGTAGAAGAAATCACGCAATCAGAGAATCAAAAATAAAAAAAGTAAAAAAAAACAGGAGGAAAGCTTAACGTGTTAAGCTCCATGTCAGTCACCAGTGACTGACACTATACTTTCTGTCCGGAAGACAAAACAGGCAGGGTGCTTAACGTGTTAAGGGAGCTGTGGGGCAACATGAAATGCAACAATATTCTCATAATAGGTGTGGCAGAAGGGGAAGAAAGTGAGCAAGGGATATAAACGTGTTTGAAAAAATAATGCCAGAAAAATTCCCTGATCTGGTGGGAAAAAAAGTCACACAAGTTCAGGAGGCACAGAGAATCCCAGGCAAGAAAATCCCAAACAGGCCCATGCCCAGACACATCATAATTAAAAGGTCAAAAATTAAAGACAAAGAGAGAATCTTAAAGGCAGCAAGAGAAAACCAATCTGTTACCTACAAAGGAGCTCCCCTAAGGCTGTCAGCTGATTTCTCATCTGAAACTCTATAGGCAAGAAGGGAATGGCATGAAGTATTCAAGGTAATTAAAAGCAAGGATCTGAGACCAAGATTACTATATCCAAGAAAGCCATCATTCAAAATAGATGGTAAAATAAAGAGCTTGCCAGACAAAAAAGGTTAAAGAAGTTTATTACCACCAAACCAGCACTGCAAGAAATGCTAAAGTAACTGCTGTAATAATAAGAAGAAATATAGAGAGAGTAACATAGGCATAAAGAATTAAAATAGCAATAAACAAGTAACTACCAATAATAACCTTAAATGTAAATAGATTAAATGCTCCAATCAAAATACATTGGGTAATCAAATGGATATGAAAACATGACCCAAATATATGCCCCCATAAGAGACCCACCTCAGAACAAAAGACACAGAGGATGAAAATGAAGGGATGGAAAAAAATTTCCATGCAAATGGAAACAACCAAAAAGCTGGCATACCAATACTTATACTGACAAAATAGACTTCAAAATGAAGGCCATCACAAGAGACAATAAAGGTCACTACATAATACTAAGGGGATTGATCCAACAAGAGGTTATAACTCTGGTAAACATATATGCACCTAATATAAGAGTACCTAAATACATTAAAAAAAGCTTCTAGAGTACTTTAAGGGAGAGATGGACAACAATACAGTCATAGTATGGATTTCAACACCCCACTGACTTCACTGAATAGATCTTTCACATAAAATATCAATAAGGAGCCTGGCTGGCATGGCTCAGTGGTTGAGCATTGACCTATGAACCAGGAGGTCATGCTTCGATTCCCGGTCAGGGCACATGCTTGGGTTGAGAGATCGATGCCCAGTGGGGGGCACACAGGGAGCAGCCGAACAATGATTCTCTCTCATTATTGATGTTTTTATCTCTCTCTCCCTCTCCTTTACTCTCTAAAATCAATACAAAAATATTTTAAAAAATCAACAAGGAAACAGTGACTCTAAATGACACACTGGATCAGATGGACTTTATTGATATTTATAAAACTTTTCACCCCAAAGTAGCAGAATATACATTCTTAAGTGCACACGGGTCATTCTCAAAGATTGACCACATGTTAGGACATTAAAAAAAAAAAGTCTCCAGAAGTTCAGGAGGATTGAAACAATATCAAGCATCTTCTCAGATCACAATGGTATGAAATTAGAAATCAACTACAGTAAAAACACTCAATACATGAATGCAAAATAGCATGTTATTAAACAATGAATGGGTTACCAATAAGATCAAGAAAGAAATCAGAAAATTCAAGAAAACAAATGAAAATGAAAATACAACAACGTAACATCTCTGGGACACAGCAAAAGCAATCTTGAGAGGGAAGTTCATAGCACTACAGGCCTACCTTAAAAAACAAGAAACATTTGTAATAAACCGTTTAAACCTAAAACTTATAGAATTAGAAAAAGAACAACAAAAAAGGCCAGAGTATGTAGAAAATAATAAAGATTATAACAGAAATAATGACACAGAGGCTAAAAAAAGCAATGGAAGCAAGACCTGGTTCCTTGAAAAGATAAACAAGATTGATGAACCATTAGCCACATTTTTCAAGAAACAAAGAGAGAGGACCCAAGTAAATAAAATAAGAAATGAAAGCAGAGAAGTATCCACTGACACCACAGAAATAAAAAGGATTGTAAGAAAATACTATGAACAATTATATGCCAACAAAGTGGCCAATGTGGATGAAATGTGCAAAAACTAAAACCATTTCCCCTAATAACAGGAACAAGACAGGGATGTCTGCTTTCACAACAGACCCACAGGTTGAGAACTGCTAGCAGGGTTGCCTAAGACCATCGGAAAACACAGATATTTACATTACGATTCATAACAGTAGCAAAATTACAGTTATGAAATAGCAACGAAAATAATTTTATGGTTGGGGGTCACCACAACATGAGGAACTGTATTAAAGGGTCGCGGCATTAGAAAGGTTGAGAACCACTGACGTAGACAATAGGGTGGTGAAGGCCTGAGGCAAGGGATGGGAAGGCTAGAAGGGGTCAAGGGGGGAAGGGTGCATATATAATTCTTTCAACAATAAAGACTTAATTAAAAAATAAGTAAATATTACACATCTACAACTATAGTCTACATATTTAAAGCCAAGAATCATCACTCATAAACAGTGTTTGGCGAATGATCAGCATATGATTATACTGCATCTGGTGGTAACTGGTTCTGTTGTTGTTTGGCATGACTTTCTGCAGCAGTTTTAACATGTGCCAGCTGATGATCCAGGTGTGCTAAGCAACGTCCCAGCTGTGTACATTTATTAACTTCTGGTGACTGGTTAATTCATGCATTTACTATTACCTATTCAGTATAAATTTAAAACCACAGTAATACATATAGATAACTTTTCTATGAAATTAAACTTTTCATACATACTTCATTTTAATTACTCAAACGTGTCTACTCAAGTAAAAACAGGTAAACTAATTTGTTAAATTTTTAACATGCATTCAGGAAATCTACTTAATTATATAATGGACTTTTGGCTTTAATGGACACCCCCATGTCCAAATTAGTCTATTTTATATCCAGGTTTTACTGTACTGTATAATTCTTTTTATATTACATTCTGAAAGTGATAAATTATTGATAGTAAACATATTAGTGGTTACCTGGGATTAGGTAGTGGGTCTGGGTAGGTAGGAAGATGGCTGTGGCTAAAAAATGTTATCACTAGGGATCCTTATTGTCATGATCACAAGAATCTACACATGTGATAAAACGGCATACACACATTATACCAATGTCAAATTCCTGGTTTTACTATCTATAATAATCAAAGTGTAATATGCTAATTAGACCAGACAGCCGAAAGACCTTCCGGACGTCCTTCCAGACGACTTTTTGGATGAAGCTGGGGCTGCGAGGGCCAAGGGCAGCCGCGGCGGTTGCGAGGGCTGAGCCCCTTGTATGAATTTCATGCACTGGGCCTCTAGTTTTAATATAATTTGGTTTTACATATCTAGGTAGAGGAATTATATTATTTGTACTTTTTTAAAAAAATATTTTCCAAATTGTCAGTATGTATTATTGGACTGGGTCTATAAAAGTATTTCACATGGGAAAATAATTTATAAAAATATATTTACAAAAATAATCACAAGTATAAAATAAATGTAATTTAGAAAACCAAGGATGAAGTTTTATTTTATAACTAAGACACTAACACAGATGAAAGGACATGAAAAAGTGATTAAAATAATAGAGGAAATAATAACTGTCATGGTAAAGATTTGCATATATCACAAATCACTGTAAAAGGAAAAATAACCTTTTCTGAGCAACTTTTCAAGTGGAAATTTGGAATTACAGCAATATTGGACAAGTTTTCTTCACTCTCCCTATTGGCATCAAGCTCCCACTTATGTTTTACCACAGTTTTGCCATCTTTTAGTAAATAGTAGCACCATACTTGGAAACAGAGTCAAGTTTTCCTTGACTACGCCAAACCAGATTAGTCTTCTGCTTCTCATAATTCTTATAAGAAGTTTGAGTAAAACTTAATATATATTTATAGAATTAAAAATAATTCTAGCTAATGATATTGCTATGTTTCCCTCCTATGAATCTCTAGACTCCACTGTTTGTTGGTACCTCTCCTGTGGCACTTTCATATTCTGCCTTTTAGAGCTACTTTTGTGTTTGTCTTATCTGTCCCATTAGATTATGAGTCCTCTAAGGTCAGGGCCTAGGTCACATTCATCTTTACTTATCCTGAAATGTACATTTCACTCAGTTAATACTGTCTTGTTCCATTAGGTGTGCAATAAGAATATGAACACTTCAAATAAGGCATGTCAACCTCTGCTTCTTCATAATCTTTACAAGTACACAGTTTAGGTCTAGGCACAGTGACGTCTAAGGTATACTTGTTAAATTCTACTTATTGAAGCATCTTTTAAGAAATATCCTATGTAATAATAGAGTACTATGCAAATAAACATCACTCCGCTACGCCCACGATTGGGCAGCAGGAGGCTGGGGGGCGGGACTCGGGGTGGCCTATCCAGCCATTGAGAGGTGCAGGGGGTGGGACTCGCAAGTCCCGCCCCCTGTGCCTCTCAATGGCTGGATCCATCGCCGCTGAGGGGAGAACCCTCAGCGTTCGCGGGTCCGAGCGGTGGCGGCGGGTGGGGGAGGGACCGGGCGCCGCCGCCCCGCCGCCGCCCCAGGAGAGACCCTGCCCCTGCTGCAGCGGCCGCCGCTGCAGCACCGGAGAAACCCAGCCCCCGCCGCCGCTGCCACCGCCCCGAGAGACCCTGCCCCCGCCGCCACTGCCGCCGCTGCCGCCGCCCCCAGAGAGACCCCACCCCCGCCGCCGCTGCTGCCGCGGCCGCCCCCGGAGAGACCCCGCTGCTGCCGCCGCGGCCCCCGCCTCTGCTGCCGCTGGAGGCAGCGGCAGCGGGGGCGGTTCTCTCCGGGGGCGGCGGGGGCGGTGTCTCTCTGGGGGCGGGGGCGGTGGCAGCAGTGGTGCCCGGACCCGCCCCAATCAGTGTTTGCAGGTCTGGGGCGGCGGTGCCTGGACCTGCCTCCATGCACCTGCACTGGGGGAGGGCTTGGTCAGCAGCTGCCAAGGCTGCTTCAAGGGCCAAAGAGGGAGGCAGGGCCAGACCTCAGCGGCCGCAGCTGCTGCGGGGCCCAGGGAGCCAGGCAGGGCTGGACAGGCAACCTCAGGGTGGGCCTGGGGGTGGGTCCAGTGGTGCAGCTTGACAGCAGACATTAGGGCCTGTTTGGTGGTAGCTGCTGGCGACCCACAACAGGCAAGTGGGCCTGCAGGCAGCACCCAGCAGGGTTTGCTTGCCCATCGCTATGGTGTGGAGCAGGCAAGCCCCGCAGAGAGCAGAGAACCACAGGGAGCAGGCCTAAGCCGTCAGCAGGACATGCCCTGAGGGCTTTCCAATTGGAGAGGGTACAGGTCGGGCTGAGGGACCCCCCGTGCATGAATTTCATGCACCGGGCCTCTAGTATTGCATAATATCTGACAGTACTGGAGAAATAAATCTTGATACATATAGGAAAAAGAACAGATAAAGTAGTCTCTAACTTTAGTCTCATTAAACAGAAATAAATTGAGAATTTATATACATGGTAGAAGTTCAATAATGGGATTATATATCACTAGGGATCCTTATTGTCATGGTCACAAGAATCTACACATGTGATAAAACGGCATACACACATTATACCAATATAATGGTGGCTCAGTGGTTGAGTGTCAACCTATGAACCAGGAGGCACGGTTCAATTCCCGGTCAGGGAATATGCCCGAGTTGAAGGCTCGGTCCCTAGTGTGGGGAGTGCAGGAAGCAGCTGATTAATGATTATCTCTCATTATTGATGTTTCTTCTCTCTCTCCCACTCTGAAATCAATAAAAATATATTTAAAAAAAAAGAATTACAAGAAAAGCAAACAGAACGAGCAGCAAAGAAAATAATTTTTAAATATTTTTTATTGATTGAAGAGAGAGGAAGAGAGAGGGAGAGAAAGACAGAAACATCGATGAGAGAGAAACATCCATTGATTGCCTCCTGCATACCTGCTACTGGGAATCAAGCCAGCAACCTGGACATGTGCCCTGACTGGCAACCTTCTGGTGCATGGGACAATGTCAACCAAGTGAGCCACACCAGCTAGGCAGAAAATAAATTTTTTGAAAGTATGTTTCCAATAAGCTTAAGAAAAATTACAAAAAAAATTGCAAAGTCACAGAACTTCTTTCACTGAAGAACTTAACAATAGTGCCTGTGAAGATTTAGCCACAGAAATTTTTAAAAGCAAGGGGTAGGTATAAAATGACTTACTGTATGAATACACACTGTATGAACAAGACTGTGAATAAAAAAACACTCTATAAACACAACCCTGGCAACTTTAACAATAACTGCCCTCTTTTACTTTCTAAACAAACACAAAAGAGAAATAACTAGACTCTACTATGCTTACATGTGCCTTTCATGCATGTCATTGTTGAAGAACATAATTCAATGACCCGAACAGCAGAAGTTCCTGGTTCCTCTGCTGGCACTGTCAAAATGGAAATCTAAAAAGCAGAAATAAAATATCAGACATAGCTGTTAGATCTCATTTTCATTTCTTCTATCATTAGAGTATAGTTAATATAAAAACTGAATGTCTTTCAACTGCTCACTGATGTTTGAAAAAATTTAGCTTGTAAGGGTTCTAGAAAAGAATTTGATATCTGTAACAAACATATGTGTCCTAAATCTGATTCCCGCATTATTTTTATATCATCTATAGTGCATTCATATAATTAATAGATAATGAATATTTCAAATATCCTTAATATTTATCAAATCCTTCACTTATTTTCAAAGGATACAATTATGACATATTACTTCTCAATTATTTGTACTTCAGTGTTTGAAATCAGATCATATTAAATCTATTTTTTCCATTTTGATTATTCATAATGAATAAAAATAGCAGTTATGGAATACTAAAATATTTTTAAATGTTTCAAATTCCAAAGATATTAAAACAAAGTATATGGCAACACATACACCAAAGTATACGCAAACATATACCAAAATGTTTCAAAATGAATGGCTTCAAATTAATTTAAGGACTTCATTAATAAAAGTAGAAACTTACAATTAAAAGTAAAATGGAAAATTATTATTAAATAACTAGAGGCCCGATGTACTAAATTCATGTGGGGGGCGGGGGAGGGAATGTCCCTCAGCCCAGCCTGTGCCCTCTTGCAATCTGGGACCTCTCAGGTAGGGTCCCTAGGCCTGGCTGGCAATCAGGGCCTATCCAGGCCTTCCTTCCCCCAGCTGCTGGCAGCTGGCCTCACCCCAGACACTGCCACTGCCACTGTTTGCCATCTGTGCAGCACTGTCCCCCCGCCCCCACCACCGGTCGCCTCCCTCTGTGGGCGACAGGCATGGGGTGTTATTGCTTGGCTGGCCTGGGCCTCCCTCTGCAGGGAGATCGATCGCGGAGCCCCCGCATCGATCGCCTCACAGAGGGTGGCCTGGGCCTCCCTCTGCAGGGTGATCGTGGGGCGATGGCGGGGCCCCGCTGACCAATCACATCACACCCACCTTGGCTGGCCTGGGGCCAGTGCATGTCATAGTGTGGTGGTCTGGAAGGTCGTTCTACTGTTCGGTCGATTTGCATATTACACTTTTATTATTATAGATTACTAGAGGCCCGGTGCACGAAATTCGTGCACGGAGGGGGGTTGTCCCTCAGCCCAGCCTGTACCCTCTCCAATATGCGACCCCTCAAGGGATGTCCGACTGCCCGTTTATGGGCAATTGGACATCCCTCTCACAATCCAGGACTGCTGGCTCCCAACTGCTTGTCTGCCTGCCTTCCTGATTGCCCCTAACCGCTTCTGCCTGCCAGCCTGATCACCCCCTAACCACTCTGCTGCCAGCCTGTTTTCCCCCAACTTCCCTCCTCTGCCAGCCTGGTCACCCGTAACTGCCCTCTCCTGCAGGGTTGATCACCTCCAACTGCCCTCCTTTGCAGGCCTGGTCCTTCTCAACTGCCCACCCTTGCAGGCCGGGTGCCTCCCAACTGCCCTCCCCGGCTGGCCATCTTGTGGTGGCCATCTTGTGTCCACATGGGGGCAGGATCTTTGACCACATGGGGGCAGCTATATTGTGTGTTGCAGTGATGATCAATCTGCATATTATTCTTTTATTAGATAGGATAGAGGCCTGGTGCACAGGTGGGGGCCAGCTGGTTTGCCCTGAAGGGTGTCCCGGATCAGGGCGGGGGTTCCCTTGGGGCGGCCTGGGCGAGGGGCCTGTGGTGGTTTGCAGGCCGGCCACGCCCCCTGGCAACCCAAGCGGAGGCCCTGGTATCTGGAATTTATTTTTCTTCTACAATTGAAACTTTGTAGCCTGGAGCGGAGCCAAGCCTGGGGCTCCCTCTGAGGCCGGCAGCCATTTGTGTTGGGGTTATAATTGAAACTTTGTTGCCTTAAGCGGGTGGGCCCGGCCAGGGTGTGCGGAAAGCTTTGCTTCCCCTGTTGCTGGCGGCAACCCTGGCCTGCTCTCTTAAGCTCCATTCTGCTGCCATTTGTTTGAATTTGTTTACCTTCTATAATTGAAACTTTGTAGCTTGAGTGGAGGCTTAGGCCTGGCAAGGGCAGGCGGAAAGCTTGGCTTCCTCTGTTACCTAGGAAACCTTGCTCTCTGTGGCTGTAGCCATCTTGGTTTGTGTTAATTTGCATGTTCGCTCTGATTGGATGGTGGCGTGGCTTTGTGGGTGTGTCGGAGGTATGGTCAATTTGCATATTTGTCTAGTATTAGGTAGGATTATAGACTACTAGGGGCCTGGTGCACAAAATTCGTGCACTGGGGGGGTGGTCCCCCTCAGCACAGCCTGCCCCCTCACATACTGGGAGCCCTCAGGGGATGTCCTACTGATGGCTTAGGCCCGCTCCCTTTGGGGAGCGGGCCTAAGCTGCAGTCTGGCCTCCTTTTGTGGGAGGCGACTGAGCTGATCAGGGGAAGGCACCAGCCCCATCACCCCGCTGCTGCAGCCACTGCCAGTCCCCGCAGCCACCAAGGTGTTTTCATCAACACGGACTCCAGTCCCTTCAACATGAAAAAATGACAACTTTCTTTAGGCATTTTCAAGATGTGTCTTTCATAGGATATGACATTTCTTTCTTTTTTTTTTTTTTATCCTCACCTGAGGATATGTTTCTAGTGATTTTTAGAGAATGTGGAAGAGAAAGGGAAAGACAGAAAGAAATATCAAAGTGAGAGGAACACTTTGATTGGTTGCCTCCTGCATGAGCCCTGACCTGGGCCCCAGCCAGGGAGGAGCCGGCAACCTAAGTACATGCCCTTGATCAGAACTGAACCTAGAAACTGCGGTTGGCAGGCCGAGGCTCTATCCACTGAGCCAAACTGGCTAGGGCAGGATATGACATTTCTTAGCCCTCCAGCAGCAGACCTTCATTTTTTTCTCCAGGAGTGAGGTGGAAAAACCCTAGATCACCTTTTTGGATTCTTATTACCCAAGTTACTAAGAATATTACCAGTGGCATACAGGGAGCTTAGCCAATGAGCAGTCAGAAAAGGTGTTTCCTCTGTAGTTCACACCCATTGCTGGCTCCGCCCCTGCCCAGGCCTAAAGCTTCTGGCCCAGGCTTTATGCCTGGGCAGCAGCCCCCCAGCTCCCTCCAATTGCTGGCTCCACCCCCCGCGGCTCCGATGGCCGGCTTGGCCCTGCCCAGGAGCCCCCTGGCTCAGGCCCTTCCCAGGATGCTCAGGGCCCATGCGGGGCCTACCACGGAGTGACCCGGATACTGAGGATATTCCCGGGACCCAGGCCGCTTGGCGCCTATGTATGCAAATTAACCACCATCTTTGTTGGGTTAATTTGCATTGGCTGTGGGCGTAGTGGAGGTACAGTCAATTTACATGTTTGTCTATTATTAGGTAAGATAGGCCCGGTGCATGAAAATTTGTGCACTGGGGGGGCAGGGGTCTCTCAGCCTTGCCTGTGCCCTCTCACAGTCCGGGAGTCCTCAGGGGATGTCCTACTGCAGGAGGCGACCGGGCCAGCCTATCAGGGGACGGCACCGCCCCCATCACCCTGCTGCTACGTTGCCGCTGCCGGGCCGATCAGGGGATGGCACCGCCCCCCATCACCTCTCCACCACTGCTGGTTGCCACCCCCTCCCCATTGCTGTTCTCTCCCTCTGCCCACTGGCATGAGCCTTAGCTGGCTTGGCGCCACCTGCTCGCTGGCCCTGCCCCCCACTGACTGGTCATTCTGCTGTTTGGTCAATTTGCACATTACGCTTTTATTATATAGGATGTTTACTGATATACAGTATGCTGTCTTAGGCACTACTGATATGCTATATGGCTTTATATTTAAAAGACTTTAAATGACCATCAGGTCAATGTTTCTCTATAGAACCAAAGTTTCAATATTAAATCTCAATCTAATCTTTACTCTGATGAAACTATACCGTCTCATTTAGGAAATACTTGCCAAAAGGTAAAGCCCTATCTGGACTTTTACCTGTGACTATCATGCTTAGATTTCGATGTTAATATCAGGTTGACATCCCCCAGAGGAAATGCCTACAACAAGTTCCCAAAACAGAAATTATTTCGATAACCATGACTATCCTACTATTTGTACGTGCATTTTGGGGCTTACAGTGTCTCAAAAACTATGTTCTCCATACTCCTAACTCCCTTTGCTGCTGTCAATGATAGAAAATGTACTTTAGGATTAAAGAGAGAGGATCCACTAAAATATATAATGTTATGTTATAATTATCAAATGATTATGACTAAAAACATGAGTATAACCAGAATGGTCCCTTAAGGACTACAAAAACATATAAGTACTTTATTTCTTATCATTATTCTTTTTATTAATCCTCATCTGAGGATAGTTTTTTCTATTGATTTTTCGAGAAAGTGAAAAGGAGGGCAAGAGGAAGGGAGGGAGAGAGAAACAATGATGTGAGAGACACACGCCAATCATTTGTTTCCCACACGCACCCTGACCTGGGCCAGGATTGAACCTGCAACTCAAATACATGCTCTTGACCAAAAATTGAACCGAGGACCATTTGGTGTGCAGGCAGGTGCTCTAACCACTGAGATCACCGGCCAGGGCTTAAAGTACTTGTTTGTTTCTTATAACTACCATGTATATTTTTTAAAAATTGAGATATAATCAGTGATCTCCAATCACAGAATTTTCCATATCCTGAACTCTCAGGAGCCTTGATATTTACAAGGAGGGCAGAGCCCACAAAGGAAGTGGAGAGGGAATAGACAGAGTTATGAGGAAAAATAGGAGAGCACAGTGTCATGGAAGCCAAAGGAGTATAGAGTTTCAAGAGAAAAGAAAAAATCGACATTGCCAATCAAATGTATCAAAAAGTACCTAGTGACAAAACCCAAAAAAATGCCCTGTGGCCCTGACTATTATGAAGCAATTAAAGAACTTACCAAGATAAATTATGCTAGAAATATGAGGGTAGAAGCCATGTTAGTCCAAAAGTGAATGAGAGGTAAGCAGCTAGAAGCAGCAAGTACAGATAATACCTTAAAAATTCTGATAAGAGAAGGGGAGATTGGATACCAGCTAGAGATGGGGACACAGTCAAGGGGACATTTTATTATTTATTTTTGGGATAGAAAAGGCTACTACATATATACAGGTTGAGAAGAGAATGCCAGTAGTTGGGAGAGGCTGGAGATACAGGAGAGAAAGCAGGCATGCAGGGTGCTGTGTGTGTGTGTCATTGGCACTTGTGAAAAAGTATAGCCTTGGACAAGGGTAGGAGCCCTCTTAATCTCTGTCCTGGTATACATAACTTGTAGATGGTGAAACAGGATGTCAAGTGCCATTGTGTTTAGTAGGTGGCCTCACTTTTCTGTGAAGTGGGGAGGAGGTGTTGAGAAGTTTAAGGGAAAAAAGGGTGGGTAAAATAGTGAGGACCTGAATTAGCCACTGAGGAGAAAGGGAGAGGAAGCTGTCTCAAGCCAGTGGAAGAGCTAACTGATGGTAGGAACTAAGGTCCAGCTGAATGAGATTGTTGCCCCTGACACTGTGGCAGTGCCAGTCTGTCTGATTGTGTGGTTTACTCAAGAAGCCCTCAGTGATCCAGATGCAGATTATCCAAGTGATGGGATTTTCCTCTGTGCGTGCAGTAGAACATGATTACATGGGATTTCAAGTTGTTGACGGAAAGGCAGTTCAGATTTACCATGGGATCTAGACCATGGAAAAAGAAGAGGGCAGAGGGAGCTAGTAATCTGGGGGAAAACAGAGGAGACTAGGAATTGCCAGTCTCTTAATAGGTCATTGACCAGGCTAAGTGGCAGGTAAGAGAATGAAAGCTGGAATGATAGTAGATTAATGCCATTGTAAACCCATGACCTCCAGACTCAACTGGGCCATTAATATTGCCCAGCCATCTGGCCATGAGATAGGTCATTTTCTAACTCCCCACAGTGATTATCTGACATTTTTTCTTGAGCTTTGATCCATTCCCATTTTCACACCCCCATTCTCTGGAGATTACCGCACTTTGTAATTTAAAGAGTAAATGTAATGCATCAGATGGGAACTCCCAAATGATCCTGCATTCATCCTCTTGTCTCGCATCCCATCTAACAGCAGCACTTTTACCTATTCTCTGAATCCCATCCTCCCTAGCCTTTTACCTGGACCTTGCTGCATCAATAATCCTTCTTTTGTCCTGGGTATATTCAATCCCTCTCTCTCCACTGGCTCAAAATCATTGGCTGAAATATATACTAATCCTATATAATAAAAGCATAATATGCAAATTGACCAAACAGTGGAATGACTGATTGGCAGGGGGCGGGGCTGTTGAGCAGGCAGTGCCAGGCCAGTCAAGGCGTGTGCCAGTGGGCAGAGGGAGGAGATGGCAATGGGGGGAAGGGGTGGCAGTGACCAGCGGCGGCGGAGGGGCAATGGGTGGGGGATGGGCCTGCCCAGTTGCCTTGCACAGAGGGAGGCCAGTGGCGGCAGCTGTAGGGTGACAGGGGCAGTGCTGTACTGATTGGCCTGCCAGGTTGCCTCCAGTAGGACATCCCCTGAGGGCTCCCGGACTGTGAGAGGGCACAGGCTAGGCTGAGGGACCCCCAGAGTGCATGAATTTTCATGCACTGGGCCTCTAGTCTTTTAAATATAAGAGAAGCCTTCTTCACTTCCATATCCCTCTGCAGGAACCACTTTCTCTCTCTTGCTCTTCATAGGTTAGCTTCTTCAGTATTGTCTCTATTTGCTCTCTTCACTTTTCTGCCTCACTGTTATTCTTCAACCCACTCACAAAGCTCAAGGTTTACTGGGAGATATAGATGAGTCAACTGTTAATTACAGGAGAGTGTGATGAATGCTACAATAGCTGCTGTAACATTCCTACTCACACTTGTCACAATAAACTAGTTGCTTTTATTTGTCTATATCTGTATCTCTATGCTCCAAATGGCAAACTATGAGGGCAGAGGTGCTATCATGGTTAACACTGTTTCCTCAGAACCCAGCACACTGGCTGGCATGTAAAAAGCACCTACTATTTGCTAAATGATTAAATGAAAGAACTGAGGTTCATGCAATAAAAAACATTTGTTTCATATAATAGAAAGCATCCAACTTAAGGAATTGTAGGAACCTGTTTTTATTAGTGAACATATAGAATTAGTGGCCCGGTGCATGAAATTCGTGCACGGGGGTGTATGTCCCTCAGCCCAGCCTGCACCCTCTCCAATATGGGACCCCCCGAGGGATGTCTGACTGCCTGTTTAGGCCTGATCCTGGTAGGATCGGACCTAAATAGGCAGTCACAAATCCCTCTCACAATCCAGGATGGCTTGCTGCCAACTGCTCGCCTGCCTGCCTGACTGATTGCCCCTAACCACTCTGCAGCCAGCCTGATAGATGCCTAACTGCTCCCCTGCTGGCCCAATTGCCAATAACTGCCCTCTTCTGCTGGCCTGGTTGCCCCTAACTTTCCTCCCCTGCAGGCCTGGTCACCCCCAACTGCCCACCCCTGTTGGCCTGGTCACCCCCTAACTTCCCTCCCTTGCTGGCCTGGTCACCCCTAACTGCCCTCCCCTGCAGGCCTGGTCACCCCTAACTGCCCTCCCCTGCTGGCCTGGTCGCCCCTAAATGCCCTCCCTTGCCAGCCTGGTCACCCCTAACTGCCCTCCCTTGCCAGCCTGGTCACCCCTAACTGCCCTCCCCTGCTGGCCTGGTCCCCCAACTTCTCTTCCCTGCAGGCCTGGTTGCCTCCACTGCCCTCCCCTGTAGCACAGGTCCCCCCCACTGCACTCCCCTGCAGGTCTGGGTCCCCCCCAACTGTCTTCCCCTGCAGGCCTCATCTCCCCCAACTGCCCTCCTCTGCCAGCCCGGTTACCCCTAACTGCCCTCCGCTGTAGGCCTGATCGCCCCCAACTGACGTCCCTTTCAGGCCTGGTCCCTCCCAACTGCCCTTCCCTGCTGGCCTGATTGCCCACAACAGCCCTCCCCTGCTGGCCATCTTGTGGTGGCCATCTTGTGTCCACATGGGGGCGGCCATCTTGTGTTGGAGTGACGTCAATTGGCATATTACCTCTTTATTATATAGGACTAGAGGCCCGGTGCACGAAATTCATGAACGGGGGGGTGGTGTCCCTCAGCCCAGCCTGCACCGTCTCCAATCTGGGTTCACTCGAGGCATGTCCAACTGCGCGTTTAGGCCCAATCCCAGTAGGATCGGGCTTAAACGCGCAGTTGGACATCCCTCTCACAATCCAGGACTGCTGGCTCCCAACCGCTCACCTGCCTGCCTTGCTGATTGCCCCTAACCGCTCACCTGCCTGCCAGCCTGATCACCCCCTAACCACTCCCCTGCCAGCCTGATTGCCCCTAACTGCCCTCCCCTGATGGCCTGGTCACCTCTAACTTCCCTCCCCTGCAGGCGTGGTCACCCGTAACTGCTCTCCCCTGCAGGCCTGGTAACCCCTAACTGCCCTCCCCTGCAGGCCTGGTCCCCCACAACTGTTCTCCCCTGCAGGCCTGGGTGCCCTCCAACTGCCCTTCCCTGCAGGCCCTGTCGCCCCCAACTTCTCTCCTCTGCTGGCCTGGTCACCCCTAACAGCCCTCCCCTGCAGGCTTGATCGCCCCCAACTGCCTTCCCTTGCAGGTCTGGTCCCTCCCAACTGCCCTCCCCTGCTGGCCTGATTGCCCACAACTGCCCTCCCTTGCAGGCCTGGTCCCTCCCAACTGCCCTCCCCTGCTGGCCATCTTGTGGTGGCCATCTTGTGTCCATATGGGTGCAGCCATTTTGATTACATGGGGGCAGCCATCTTGTGTGTTGGAGTGATGGTCAATTTGCATATTACTCTTTTATTAGATAGGATAGAGGCCTGGTGCACGGGTGGGGGCCAGCTGGTTTGCCCTGAAGGGTGTCCCGGATCAGGGTGGGAGTTCCCTTGGGGCGGCCTGGGCGAGGGTCCTTTGGTGGTTTGCAGGCTGGCCACGCTCCCCAGCAACCCACGTGGAGGCCCTGGTATCAGGGATTTATTTATCTTCTATAATTGAAATTTTGTAGGCTTTAGCGGAGCCAAGCCTCCTGCTTGCTCTGTGGCCGCAGCCATTTTTGTTGGGATTTATTTATCTTCTATAATTGAAACTTTGTAGCCTTGAGTGGAGGCCTAGGCCAGCCAGGGTGTGCGAAAGCTTGGCTTCCTCCATCTCCAGGGGCAACTCAAGCCTCCTGCTCTCTCCAGCTCCATGGCTGCTGCCATTTTTGTTGGGATTTATTTATCTTCTATCTTCTATAATTGAAACTTTGTAGCCTTGAGCAGAGGCCAGGGCCAGCCAGGGTGGGCGGGAAGCTTGACTTCCTCCATCGCCAGGGGCAACTCAAGCCTTCTGCTCTCTCCAGCTCCATGGCTGCTGCCATTTTTGTTGGGATTTATTTATCTTCTATAATTGAAACTTTGTAGCCTTGAGTGGAGGCCTAGGCCGGCCAGGGTGTTGGGGAAAGCTTGGCTTCCTCCATTGCCAGGGAAACCCAAGCCTCCTGCTCACTCCATGGCCACAGCCATTTTTGTTGGGATTTATTTATTTATTTATTTATTTATTTATTTATTAATACATTTTATTGATTTTTTACAGAGAGGAAGGGAGAGGGATAGAGAGTTAGAAACATCGATGAGAGAGAAACATCGATCAGCTGCCTCCTGCACACCCCCCACTGGGGATGTGCCCGCAACCAAGGTACATGCCCTTGACCGGAATCGAACCCAGGACCCTTCAGTCCGCAGGCCGACGCTCTATCCACTGAGCCAAACCGGTTTCGGCTTTGTTGGGATTTATTTATCTTCTATAATTTAAACTTTGTAGCCTTGAGTGGAGGCCTAGGCCCGCAAGGGTGTGCAGAAAGGTTGGCTTCCTCCATCGCCGGGGGAAACTCAAGCCTCCTCCTCTCTCCAGCTCCGTGGCTGCCACCATTTTTGTTTGGATTTATTTATCTTCTATAATTGAAACTTTGTAACCTTGAGTGGAGGCCTGGGCCCGCCAGGGTGTGCAGGAAGCTTGGCTTCCTCCATTACCGGGGAAACCCAAGCCACCTGCTTGCTCTGTGGCTTCAGCCATCTTGGTTGGGTTAATTTGCATACTTGCTTCTGATTGGCTGGTGGGCGTGGCTTGTGGGTGTAGCAGAGATAGGTCAATTTGCATATTACTTTTTTATTAGATAGGATAGAGGCCTGTTGCATGGGTGGGGGCCGGCTGGTTTGTCCTGAAGAGTGTCCCGGATCAGGGTGGGGGTTCCCTTGGGGCATGGGGTGGCCTGGGTGAGGGGCCTGTGGTGGTTTGCAGGTCAGCCATGCCCCCATGGGGTGAGGGTCCCCGCTGGGGGGGCATGGCCAGCATGGGTGAGGAGCTAAGGGCTGTTTTCAGGCTGGCCACACCCCCTTCAGGGTGGGGGTCCCCACTGGGGTGCCTGGCCAGCCTGGGTGAGGGGCTGATGGCTGTTTGCAGGCTGGCCACGCGCCCTGGCAACCCAAGCTCCCAGCCCCTCCTTTTTTACTTTTATTTTTTTTCAGTGCCTCCTTGAGTGGAGGCCAGGGCTGGCTGGAAGCAAGTATCTGGGATTTATTTATCTTCTATAATCGAAACTTTGTAGCCTTGAATGGAGGCCAGGGCCGGCTGGAAGCAGGTATCTGGGATTTATTTATCTTCTATAATTGAAACTTTGTAGCCTTGAGCGGAGGCCAGGGCCAGCCAGGGCAGGCGGGAAGCTTGGCTTCCTCCATCTCCAGGGGAACCCAAGCTTCCTGCTCGCTACAGCTCCATGGCAGCCGCCATATTTGTTGGGTTAATTTGCATACTCACTTTGATTGGCTGGTGGGCGTAGCAGAGGTACAGTCAATTTGCATGTTTCCCTTTTATTAGATAGGATAGGTCTGACAGTCATACTTACTGAGTAAGCTGATTTTATCAGTCACTGTAAAATATGGTCAGAAGGGAACACACCTCTGGAACTTAGGTGAACAGACTGAGGGAAAACCACAGGTATATAGAGACATTCCAAAAGAATTGGAGGTGAGAAGGCTGAAGAGGGTACTGAAATGAACAATGGCAATAAGGAAGTACCAGAAATGAAAATGTGTGTTGATACTCATTCACACCAGGCCTACTGGTGGGCTTACCACTAGTACTGTAGCATTTCTTATCATGAAGCCTTTTCCTCCAAGATTTTAAAATGTGTTCTCTGGGGATTATCTTTTTCTTCTCATAACTATGTATTTTCAGTTCCAAAGAAATACTTGTTGGAACACTAGGATTTAGTCCAATTTTCCTAGCATAAATCTGTTATATAAGGCACAATTATTTGTTTTGTTAGAAGGAAATCTTTAAGAAACCAAGATTATTACATAATTTCCATTACATATTTTAAAATGTCTTAAATTAGCACATATGGCTTACTACATTTTATTTCACCAATATTAATTTATGCATATTACCATGTAGATTAAGTTAGCAACATGTTATTAAAAAGTACAGGACTAAAATTACCTGTTGATCTGAATCTGCTTGTAGTACAGATCTATCTGTAATTAGGACTGCCCTGGAAATTTGCCTATAATGCACAAAACAGTTATTCAGTGATTCAGATTCCATGGATAAGTTTCATTTACAGTTATATAACCACCAGAAGGCATATTTCAAAGATTTAAGTCACGATAAAAGTGTCACCTCCCCAAACCGAGTCAAGTTCTGCTTTAATCTTTTCTTGGCTCATGAAAGGAAGGATATTGTGACCTGCAGACAAACCCCAGCTGATGCAAAGGAGTCAAAATTAGGCTAAGTTCCCCCAAACCAGACCCTATAAGAGAACAATGGTAACATACTCAATACTATCTTTTGTTTGGTATATATCTGCATCTTACTTGGACAATGGTTATACAGAAGTTTCAATGTAATCACAAATTTCTATGTTTCACCTTCCCTTGGACAGTGGGTGATGTGGTTCCTTACCTGTATTGCACGTGCGAGCATGTGTTTTCAGAAAAGTAACTGTCCTCCACAAGGAAATGCTTAGAGATTATTCTCTGACCAAATTGATCTATGATTGCTTTGCATCTACAAAGAAGACAAGCATAGCAAAAATGTTCTCATTGATGAATAAATAATTGAGCAAATAAACATAATCAACTACCAATTTTGAATCTAAAACCAATTTCTTAGATTTTAAAATTGCCTATAATTTCACATTTTTTTATAAAAACACGGACATTATATACAGAATATATATTTTTATTGCTATCTGGAGTCTTTTACTAGTAAACTATAAAATAAGTGTGAGATAAAACTCAAATATTTATTTTGAATGGCATTAGTAAGAAAGACAAAGTTAGGAAAAGTATATAGTATGAGTTTTTCTAATGTTTAGGAACATAAAAGCTTTTTCCTTAATTT
This sequence comes from Ia io, assembly GCA_025583905.1. NCBI lineage: Eukaryota > Metazoa > Chordata > Mammalia > Chiroptera > Vespertilionidae > Ia > Ia io. The sequence goes on along the minus strand of JAJQQW010000001.1, from coordinate 33,239,331 downwards.
AGAAAACAGGCTCTTTTTGTTCTTAACAGACTTAAGGAAAGGGGAAGATAAAAGTTGATTAAATATATTGCTATATCATTCACAGCCTGTAAAAGCCACTAAAGACTTTCTATTTTTCTGTTACGTGTTGCTTTCTCTTTTGTTCAAGAATAGCTCTCGGGTCACATGTGTGATAATATGTTAGACAACTCCCCAAAAGGCCTAGAGCTTCTTTTAATATCTGTTTCCACTTTACTTCAAAGGATGATTATAGAAAGATTTCTTTCAAGTGCAATTTCCAAATAAGGAAAACAATTATGTATGGACATTATCAGGTCTCTGTCATCTGATATGTGTTGGGACAATGAATCATACAGAACCCTCCATTGACCTTCTTTCAATGTGTCTAGATAAAAGGATGAAAATTAGAATCCATCTCCTTGTAGTGCCACAAGTTATAAATGTACTTTATAGGGCTCATTATCCAAACTAATGGACTAAGGGCAACATCCTTGAAATGGACTTACCAGCACCGACAAAGCCAGTATGCAATATTTCAGAAACTATATGCAAATGTCTGCAAGTTTGCTATATCTTTTTATTATGGAAATATCACAATTTGCTTTTGTCACAGCTTCTCCTTTTGGGACCAGAATTATTTTATTAGAAATACACTTATATGTATGTCCTAATAAAATGCAAGCAAATAATTTCAAATCTATACCACATTTTAACTAAATATAGTATAAACTAAAATATGCTGTATCACTCTAAAATGAAGCCAAATAAGAGATATTTACCAGGCATAAAGGCATTATAAAAGGACAAACATCCAAAACCAACAGTGAGATGAATTTAAGGTGTATTTCCTAAAGGCAAATGATGATATGCTGGTATTCTTGAATAAATGGTGTGCCACTGTTGGGATAGACTATGATATCTCATGATGTTAGATATACATAATATGTATTTTAATCAATTAACCACATTTTAACACATGCTATATTACATTAGTATTTTTGATTTTCGTCATCTCACATCTACTTCCTTTCTCTTCCCAACTTATGTTCCGATGTATCTCTCCTCACATGTCATTGAACTAGAGCTCTTGCCTTATAAAATACTCAACCAAATACATATAAGGTATTTCTACCTCAATACTGTATTTTGTAAAATAATTAGTTAAAAAGTAAAATACTCAGACTCCTGTTTTAAACCATTCATACACAAGACCCTTCATGGGTAAGAGCCCTTACGTGGGCTGATTCCCCGCCTAATGTAGTCACCAATAATACCAAACACCTTGGTCATCCAGGAGGACCATGGGTGGGGCAAGGAAGTATAATTACACAGGGGTCTCCATCCAGCTTGCCTTTTGTATGACACAAAATCAAACCACTGCCCCTTTGTGTGTAAAATTAAAGAGAGGTTTCTGGCTTGTGTGGACAAAGGAAGGGGCTATCACTACTTGCCCCCGGGAGAGGTGCAGAAAATGTAACTAAGACCTTGTCTATACAAAAAGAAATTGACAGCCAGTTTGAAATGGAATTGCCATGGCCTAGAGCAAAGAATATCCTTACATGATATTATTCTACAATGTCATTATAATTTTTCCCAGATTTGTGTTACCCCCATTACCTATAATAGTACATCACACCCTTGGGAATCAATAAAAAAATCATCTTTTTGGTGCTTGGAGACAAAGGTAACACATCTCTTGATATTTTAGGATTACAACAGCATAATATACAATTATCCCAAACAAACTTACAAATTAATTCTTTGAATGTCTGGCAGCAATTTAAAAGGATATGAAATGATTTAATCCCTTCCATCATGTAGATGGCCCCCTGGGAAGGCACCTGAGCATTCTATATTGGTCCCTCTTGCACTTTTGGCCAAGGGGGACCCTCTTCTCACAATCCAATTGCCCACAGCTGTTGCCTGAGCTTTCTGTTCATGCCGTGGTTGAAGCCTCGTGATGGCTGCTACCATGGATCTGTCTCTCACCCAGTGGGGCGAACTGGGCCCTCCCTAGAGAAGAAACCTGGGTTCCCCAAGATATGTGATTAGTGCTGGGGCCCCGCCAGCAGGCGAGGGGATCCCAAGCTGGGAGTGGAGGCCACGGGGGCATAGGCTACCAAGGACATAGAACTGAACCTCACATCACCCTGCTTGGCCCCGGAGGATGGCTGGTTAGCCAGAGACTGGTAAGATTCCTTAGGGAAGGAACAACCTAAGACAGGCACAGTCGCAGAGGGGCCATCAGGAGAGAACTTGGGGGTCAACAGAGGTGGGGCACAGACCCTCACCCCCCCAACTTTACTTCACTTCCCATGCCCAGCTCAAATCAGGACCCAGGTAACAGACAAAGACTTGGCTGACAACAGCTGCCCTCTCACTGCAATAAGACATGTTAGAGTTGTCTTGCACCCATGGTGTGGGGAAGTGGGTTTTTGATATCTAAATCCAGCCTAGCACCAGGAATGCTCAGGGCCTACTCAAGAAGGCAAATAATCCTTTCCACTAATATTTATAGGGTAAAATAAGATTGCTGTTAGGGTATTAAATTTAATAGTAAAATAGCAGTCAAGTTTTCAGGCTAATTTAAATTGGCTAATTTAAATAAGCGAATATTCTAGAAAAATTAATTGTACTGGACAAAAAGCTGTTCCTAAAGTGTTAACTAAAATTTTTATTGGTAGTTCATCTCATGGTCAAATTGCATAACATGTAATGAACCTAAAGCAGTCATATTTTAGTGCAAAAATTTTAAATTTAAAAGCTATCAAGATTACATTATAAAATTTCCAAAAGCCTCCTAATATTTAAATAAAAAAGGGGGGATAGTAGAAGAATATCATGTAAGGAAAAATATCCTGTAAGTAAATTACATCTAGAAAATTTTTACTTTAGAAAATTAACTTTCATTTGTAATGCTAACAGCAAGACACCCATGTAAAACATACATGGGTTCAAAACAAGCCAAAGGAAAATCGTTTGGGCAAAAAATGAAAAAGGATCACAAGTCAAATTTATAGAAAAGATTCCTGTATTAACTTTTGGTCGAGAATATGTTTGTATATTTTCAGAAAACAACTCCGAGACAATGTGGATTCCTGCAACAGAGAGGAATTGACAGGACTACTACAGCCATGAAGACAGAAGAGAAACAGTCCAGAGATGGAAGACGCTGACAACGCCTTGCCATACTAGCAGTCAGCAGCTGTGCATCACTGCAGGTTGCCCAGGACCAAACCAGAGATGGTTGGACCTGCATTACCACCATTTGTCCACCATCCAGAACTGAAATATAATTGCTGACATGTACACATAAGGAACTGTTTGACATTAAAATTGGGACTCAAAAGAACTGTTGGCCTAGAAAGAAACTCACTACAGACTGATTCATTTGCCTCTCAGCATAACCATTATTGCTTGTCTTATTTTCGGTTCTTATAAGTGTATTTCTAATAGCACATGATCTCACTCATCTAGGGGAAATGATGAACAACATAGACTGATGAAGAAGAACAGACCCGGAGACAAGGAAGCATAGGTCAGACTGTCGGACCTCAGAGGGAAGGTAGGGGAGCGTGGGGATAAGGGGGAGAGATCAACCAAAGGACTTGTGTGCATGCCTATGAGCCTAACCAGTGGTCACGGACAACAGGGGGGTGGGGGCATGCGTGGGGAGGGGTATGGGATGGGAATGGGGGGATGAGGATAAATATGTGATACCTTAATCAATAAAGAAATTTAAAAAAAATTATGGCTTTAGCCATTTTATTATATTTTTTAATATATTTTTATTGATTTCAGAGAGGAAGGGAGAGGGAGAGAGAGATAGAAACATCAATGATGAGAGCAAATCATTGATTAGCTGCCTCCCGCATGCCCCCTACTGGGGATCAAGCCCACAATCTGGGCATGTGCCCTTGACTGGAATCAAACCCGGGACCCCTTCAATCTGCAGGCTGACACTCTATCCACTGGGCCAAACTGGCTAGGGCCATTCATACACAATTTAAAACACAAGGTACTTTAGGCAATTGGGAAGAGAAATCTGCTGATTCATTATTAAACATTGATCTCTATTTGTCCTGACAGCACTACCAAATTTTTTCCTTGCCTTAAATTCAGAGATTATATAGTGTCAAGAAGGAATAATCTGGGCAGAAAAAAAGAGGTGTTAAAAATCTTCTATCTTGCCCTAACCGGTTTGGCTCAGTGGATAGAGCGTCGGCCTGCAGACTCAAGGGTCCCAGGTTCAATTTCGGTCAAGGGCATGCACCTTGGTTGCAGGCACATACCCAGTGGGGAGTGTGCAGGAGGCATCTGATTGATGTTTCTCTCTCATTGATGTTTCTAACTCTCTATCCCTCTCCCTTCCTCTCTGTAAAAATTCAATAAATATATTTTTAAAAAATCTATCTTTTGATAGGGATATAGGCTATCCTATATAATAAAAGGCTAATATGCAAATTGTCTCCTCGGGAGTTTGACTAGGAGACCAGGAGTTTGATTGCTTGCTATGATGTGCGCTGAACACCAAGGGGAGACACGCAACATGGCGGGCGACCAGTGGCAGTGGTGGGGCGCTGAGGGAGCGAGGGAAGGAGGAGGCAGGGAGGTGGGGAGGCGGGGAACCTGATTGGCCCTGATTGCTGGTCAGGGACAAATAATATATCTATACTAGGGACCCTATTGGTGCATGAATTTCGTGCACCGGTTCTCTAGTATAGATATATTATTTGTCAAAAGTCAGCTAATGAGCACTTAGATTTGGGCACTTGCACTGCATGTAAATTTTTCATCAAAAACAAAATGCTGTAAATAAATAGTAAACTCTAGTTAATGATCTGCATGCCGAAGTGTTTAGGGGGAACTGTACTTATATCTGAACTTTACTGTGAAATGCTTTAAAAAGGTGAAATGATGGACAGAGGGATAAACTTTTAAGTAGATATATGATTAAGTAAGTATATTAAAATGTTAATTGTGGAATCTAGATGGTGGATATAGAAGTGTTCACCCTGAAATTCTTTCAACTGTGGCATAGATTTGAAAATTTTCATCATAAAATATTGGACTAACATTGGCAGGGAGGGGTGTTAATATAAATCGTGGACTCTAGTCTAAGTCTTTGCAAAAAGCGCCCATTTAAATAAACCACACAATTAAACCTGGCCATAAGCTACCGAGAACTCTTTGCTTTGTAGGAATCCAAACTCTAGTAGGACTGCTTCAATGGTAGCTATACCTTTAGTGACAGGTAGACATTGGTTTCACAAGTTATGGTATATGAGGAAACAACTGGGGACTACTCAAAATGGAAGTATGGGGACATGGGGATTAGGGAGTTCAACAATGCAAGGGCAATATACCAACAAATGTTCCTATGTATGCTGAGGCTTCTGGGTGAAACAGTGATTCTCAGAGGAGGAGGAGAAGGAAGCAAATCAGAATCACACCTGGGGGACTTTTTCAAATTATAAGTACCCCTGGAGATTCTGATAAACTCCCAAATCCCAGGGAAGAATCACCATCAAGTGTGCCACTGCTACTATTGTATATATGCTGTGCTAGGTGGAGAAAAGTCAAGAGCTATTGCTACAGAAAGAAACATATTGATTTCTGCAGTAATTGAGGTTATGGTCACATATGCTTCCTCAGTCTGGTAGATGATAATAATACAACTCACCTGATAGCCTCCTTTGAAGTACTAAGGCTCTAGGCATGAACAATTCAAAGCAAGACACATTTAAGTAAGTGATAAGATTTGTTTCCCTCTCAGACACTTGACTTACTGTCATATATTTGTTTTAATTGGGAGAACAATGAAGAAAGGAATATTGACTTGGGACCTAGACGTAGAGTTTGTACTACAAGATTAATACAACAAATTAGATGACATTCAGGTAATGGAAAACAGCCAAATGCAACAGTGCTGCCAGAGACATTAAAATACCCTCCCACTAACCCCTTTCACATGAACCTGAGGAAGCCATTAAAGATTAACAACATTTTGGATTTAGTTGAGGTTCTTGCTGAGCCTCATAAATAGTAAATTGAGGTGGAGCATAATAATAGTTCCTAGATACAGGGACACAATGACAAAGCTGACCATAAGAATCACTGAAGCCAGGCGAAACATTTCTAGAGCTGAGCCTTCTAAATCACAATACTTACTCAATTCTTAGTGCACTGACACAAGGATATAAATATCAAAATGACGATAAGGAAGAAAATACTCAGCAAGACAAAAACTCTTTATCTGGAATTTGGCCCAGAGGAGAAAAAATAACATTAAAACAGGCATCACTATGATCTTCAGAATTAATATACCAACTAATTGTATGGTAAGGAGTGCAGAAATCACATACGAAATAATTTTTAAAAACATTAATTAAGGAAATCAGAAGATTCCCAATCACTGAAGTAAACAAAATAATTCTCCCTACTCACTATGTCCTTCCATGATTTCTCAAACACATTAGTTCACATGCCACCTCTTCAATGACACCATTCCAAAACACTTATCATTCATTTCTTTGGGGTAAAAATCCATTCCAATAGTTTCAAACACCATTAACCTATTCTGACCAATCCAAAGCTCTGTATCCATATTTTAAAACATTTATTATCCATTTCTTTCTGGAGAGATTCCAAATGCTTTTTAAAACATAGCATGCCCCAAACTGAATTCATCATGGCCCTTCATCTGCTTACCCTCTTGAAATTCCCTATCTTAGGTAATGACATGACCAGCACTTAACAGTTTCCCTAGCTCAGAATCTCTGATTCTACATCTAATCTGCTATTCAATTTTTATTCTACCTTATAAAGATTTCTTGAAACTCACCTTTTCTCTCCATTTCCACTGAGACTGCCTTAAACTCTTGTTTAGTCTAGTAAGACAATGGACTACTAGCAAGTTGGTAGCTCATCTGCTCGATATAAATGTATGGCAAAACAACCATGTGCCAACCACTGTTCTAAGAGGTGAGAATAAAAATATCTTGTCCTAAAGGAACTCCAAATATAATGAAAATTCAGACACAGGCAATTATAAGAAAATGCCCAAGTCCAGTGATAAGAGATGAGGATGCAGGGGAGTACCCAACTGAGTGTAACTATTTTTGAAGTATGAAAAACAGTTAAGCAAGCAAATAAGGAGAATACTGCAGGTAGAAAGGCAGTATGTGCAGGGGTACAGAGGCAAGAAAGAGAAGTACAGGAAACCACAAGCATTTCAGTATTGATTGACAATAAAATGGAAGCAGATGCTGGAGGGAGAAGAGAGATGAGCTTAGAGAGGCAGGCAAAGACCAGTTCCCTAAGCTTCATGTGTCATGTAAAATGGTCTTAAACTTTATTTTGAAGTGCTATAAAGACACTGAAACTTTTTACACAGGGAGGGACAGAGTCAGATCTGCATATTGAAAAGATCTCATTGTGTAATTCTATCCAATAAAAGAGTAATATGCAAATTGCTGTCACTCCAACACACAAGATGGCTGCCCCCATGTGGTCAAAGATGGCCTCCCCCATGTGGATACAAGATGGCCACCACAAGATGGATGGCAGGGGAGGGCAGCTGTGGGCGATTAGGCCAGCAGTGGAGGGCAGTTGGGGGGGACCAGGCCTGCAAGGGAGGGCAGTTGGGGGCAATCAGGCCTGCAGGGGAGGGCAGTTGGGAGAGACCAGGCTAGCAGGGGAGGACAATTAGGGGCAAGCAGGCTGGCAGGGGAGGGCAGTTGGGAGGGACCAGGCCTGCAGGGGAGGGCAGCTGGGGGCGATCAGGCTGGTAGGGGAGTTGTTAGGGGGTGATCAGGCTGGCAGGCAGAAGCGGTTAGGGGCAATCAGGCAGGCAGGCAGGCAGGCGAGTGATTGGGAGCCAGCAGTCCTGGATTGGAGAGGGTGAAGGATGGGCTGAGGAACACACACCCCCATGCATGAATTTCGTGCACTGGGCCTCTTGTTATCTCCATAATTTGTTTGTTCTTTAATGACCCCTGATAGACTCTAAAGTCCATGAGAACAAAGACCATGACTGTCTTGTTCTCTGCTGTGCCCCCAGTGCCTGGCACACATAAAATAACTAATAATTGTTGCATGGATGGCTAAATGGGTGGGTAGATAATGATAGAAGTATTCCATTTATGTGAACAGTGTAGAGGCAGAAATAAATATACAGAATCTCTCATTTAGGAGGTAAAGAACCTCTTTCTATCAGTGTTTCTTTCAAATCACTGCCAGAATTACTAACTTACTAGTAAAAGTAGCAAATCTAATTTTGTCATTTATCCCCTTAAAACTACCACTGATTACAGTCCAAACTCCTTAGTATAACATAGGAGGATCTTCAGTATCCAATTACATTAATAATTGCTGCTAGTTAATATGTATTAAGTTCTTACTATGTTTAATAAAGGTTTCTGCTAGCTTTATCTGTTCATTTAAAATTAAAAATAAGTCAGTGAGGTTGGTACTGTCATGTCTAACTTTACAGATTAAGAAACTAGAGCAGAGAGAGATTAAACAACTTCTAAAGTTCACTCAGGTAGTAAGTACAGAAGCCAGGATACTGATCAATGTCTATCTGATTTTAGAGCTTGCACTCTTTACTGTGATCTTTTTTGTACACAAGAGCAAGGCCCATGATTTATTCATCTCTTTATCGCTACAATAACTAGCATAGGGGTTGGTGAAGGTTAAATATTTATAATACTATCACTATCATTTTGCAAATGAGACATGCCAAAATCAGAAATTCACTGACTTTCCGACAATGAGAAATGGTATTAAGAATCAATCACCTCATGCTTGGTCTAATATACTATTCACTACTAATTTGCAAGTATACAGGAAAGGTATAGTCATTCCTGACATCAAAAAGAGATATCTCCAAGAAATAGTCATAGGAGGAAATCAAGTAATTGAGACAGCTGAAGTACACAAGGAACACTAGCTAAAGTAATTAGATTCAGGCTATTGATTACAGATATATTTGGCCCAAGGTTATCCACACCTTACCCTAATATCAAATACTGTATTGCTAAATGACCAAATCTAATTTACAGGAGTTTTACATAGTCAGCACAGCTGGAAAGGAAAAGAAAGCTGCTCAATAAGAACATTCAGTGTTTCCAAAAATAGTCAACAGAGGGGTTCAGTATTAGAATTTAGTGAGAGGGTATAGAAAAGAACTACTGATACCTATGTCTGATACCTCTGAAAATTAAGAAAGCAGAGCCAATGCACAATATAGCAAAGCGTGCACAGGAAAACCAAATTACACAAAAATGAAAAATAAGTTTTAGCTGAAAATAAGTATTCATTTGGTTACATATTCCATATTTCTTCTCTCAAAGTTTATACAATACTTTGATGTATAATCACCAAATTAAACTCAATGCTATGATCATTTATGTTTCCATTTGTTTTTCTCAATGGAGGGTAAAGAGAAGCACAAAAACACTATCAGTTTTTACCATTCATTCACTCATTCATTCATTCATTTCACACATAGTGAGTATAGTGGGTGATAGGAACCTGCTCTGGTTCTGGAGATATAGTTGTGAGATCCTCCCTTTTCTTACAGGAGACTTAAAAATAATCATACAAGAGGATCTGACTCAGGGGCTGACAAGAGGGTACTGATCTAATCCATGGGAGCAGGAAATAAACTTAGAACTTAGACCTGAGGCATGAATAGCTCTTAACTACACCAAAGGGGAGAAAAGTCAAGTGCTCCACATAGAAGAATAGGGAAAGAAAGACAATCTAAGACCATAAGGAGATAAATATAATAAATCTTTGCAGGTTCCTTGACTAATAATCTAATTACACCTAGAATAAGCAATCATTTGAGGCAACCTGATTCCTTAAAAAGAAATATATGCTACATATGCCCAAATATGTTTTCAAGGTTTTTCCCCTCAATAAATTATCCCTCATTTTACATTAAGTCCTTACAAAATACCTCTTATTACTGGTAGCTCTCTCAAATATTTGATTTGTAATAACAAAGTAGTGTTTGGGAAAGATACATTAGCCTAAGTTAACTTCAATCAATGCTAGCTTTAGATAAATTTGGTAATTATTAGTGATGGTATGAATTTACATTTTTCAAGTATTGATTGTCTCTCAAATAAAACTTATGAAGATCACTTAAACAATTCAGTATAGTGAGAATATTGTAGATATCATAAACATTATGAATGCAGGTAAAATTTTTAAAACTGATCTACTATTAAAGAAATAAATGTCATGGCTTGGAATAAATTTTCCAATAAGAAAATCATATCTAGAATCCAAAATGTCTGTATCTTAAACAACCAATATGAATAAGAAAAATATATTCATTAGAAAACTGGAGTTCTAATAAAATGATTTAATAAATAGCATAAGTAGACATTTTGTTATTTCATTTACACCCATAAAAGTAGACACATACAAGTTGTTAATTTTTAAAAAAATTTCTCATTGGGACTGAATATTACCCAATATGTAAGTAAGGCCTACATTTGGGCATATAAAACACTTTAAGATAATTTATTTCTAAATGTTGAGGAAAAACTAAGTACTTTAGCTACTTTCAGTTAACTCAATGAAAGCATGTCATATCTGGGAGGAGACTTGGGGAGTCCACCTAACTCATCTTACAGATAAAATACTGTCCCAGAGTGACTTGTCCACTGTCATTCATGACAGTAATAAATTTTCAGGTCTTCTCTCATTCAAGGGCTACCTGACCATACATGCCTTAAGAGCTGCTAGACAGTTGTTATGTTCGAGGTCTTTCTATGAAGTTATAAAAGAAATGTTAAATCACTAGCAGTCTGTCTGCTATTTAAAATTCAGACTTAATGCCAGTAGATCTGGAAGGTTCACCTTGATGTAGGCTTAGAATGAATTAAGACCCAGAGACCCCAATCCATCATGAAACACAGTACCATAGGCTTGATCCCGAACTCTACTTTACAGATCAGTGTTTCTCAGTGTCATCTAAAGAGCACCTACATTAGATTAACTTGGCCTGTACCTTAAAACTGCAAATGCCCTGATGTACTCTAAGCACGTTATTCAATTTCACTCCCCAAGGGTGAGGTTCAAAAATCCACATGGTGTTTTTTACAAGTTTATCTGGTGATCTTAAAGCACATTAAAATTTGAAAACTACCCAATTTTGGTTTTTAAACCCTCAGCTCTCATCTATCTGTTGCAACTGAAATCTGTAGCAGAGCACAAAGTAGAGTTATAATGTTCACAGCTTATAATAAAAACAAAGTAAAAATTGAGGTAAATGTAGCCTTTGTTCAACAAATGCTATTACTGTACTAACGTATCCATTTTTTTTAAGACAAACAAGATTCATTCAAATTCATGTCACTAAGAGTAACATGTGGGACTGGAATAGTGCCCAAAAAAAGGTACAAGGATCTAAGTAAATAAACACTAAACAAGCAATTCATTATCTGCTTTTCCGTCGTTGGGCACATACTCATGCTTCAAAATGAAAACATAAGGAAAAATGACCTCTAAAAGCTATAAAGACAACTATTCCTTCATGAATCTCCACAGAGCTCTTCGTGAGCCAATATATAAATATCCTAGGCCTTCAGGGACATATTTTTTCATGTTTAATCTATGTAGTACCTTTCTTTTAAAGTGCTAAAAGTATTTTAAAACCCTTTAGATCATGTGTCTATTTTATGTTACACTGTAGAATTATTTTTCTAAAGCAAATTCACTATCTAAAATTTACATGTTCTAGAGTTGACTTTTTTCTCCACTATATCTTAAAATACTAGTTATTGCACTCTAGCTAGTCTATACGAAGATAAACATTTTATGCTGTTTAGGCTACAGACAATTATTGTAACATGAAAAAAAAAGTTTAAAACTTAACATGTTTGTTCAAGATATTAAGGTATTTTCTGGATGAGCAATTACTTTTTTTCTTTCTGTTTATAAGATTTATTGGTGTAACATTGGTTAATAAGATGATATAGGTTTCAAGTGTACAATTCTATCATAAATGATTTCATATTGCATTGTGTGCCCACGACCTAAAATCAAATCATCTTCTGTCACCATATATTTTACATCATTTACCCTTTACTATCCCTTACCCCCATTCCCTCTGGTAGCCACCATGCTGTTGTCTGTGTCCATGAGTTTTTGTTTGTTTTTCATGTTTGTTTATTTGTTACTTTCAGTTTTTTATCCCACATATCAGTGAAATCATGTGGTTCTTAACTTTTTCTGACAGACCTATTTCACTAGCATTATATTCTCAAAGTCCATCCATGTTGTCACAAATGACAGAATTTCATCTTTTCTTATGACTGAGTAGTATTCCATTGTATACATGTACCACATCTTCTTTATCCTATCATCTACTGAAGCATACTATGGAAGCAAGAACTTTAGTTGTTTCCATACCGTGGCTACCATGAATAATGCTGCAATGAACATAGGGATGCATATGTCTTTGCAAATAAATGTTTTCAAGGAGATATGCAGAAGGGGGGTTGCTCAGTCATAGGATAAATCTATTATTAATTTTTGAGGAGCCACCAGACTATTTTCCATAGTGGCTGTACCAGTTTACATTCCCACCAACAATGAATGAGGGTTCTTTTTCCTATACAACCTCTCCAACACTTATTACTTGCCTTGTTGATAATAGCCATTCTAACACATGTGAGGCAGTATCTCATTGTAGTTTTTGATATGCATTTTTCTAATAGCTAGTGAAGTTGAACATCTTTTCATATATCTGTTGGTCATTTGGATGCCTTCTTACGAGAGGTTTCTGTTCAGGTTCTCTGCCCATTTTGAATTGGATCGTTTATTTGGTACTGAGTTGTATGAGGGTCTTTTTATATTTTGGACTAGAGGCCCAGTGCATGAAATTCATGCATTGGAGAGGGTGCAGGCTGGGGTACCCTCAGCCCAGCCTACACCCTCTCCAATCCGGGACCCCTCGGGGGATGACCGACTGCCAGTTTAGGCCCAATCCCCAGGATCAGGCCTAAACCAGCAGTCGGACATCCCTCTCACAATCCAGGACCACTAGCTCCTAACTGCTCACCTGCCTGCCTGCCTGATTGCACCTAACTGCCCCCCGCTTGCAGGCGTAGTTGCCCCCAACTGCCCTGCTCCCCCGCCGGCCTGGTCGCCCCACGCAGCCTGCTGCTCAGTTGTTTGGTCACCCCTCACTAACCCCCCTGCCGGCCTGGTCACCCCAAACAGCCTGTTCGGTCATCTGTTTGGTTGTTTCGGATGCGATGGTTGCTTAGCTTGTTATATATAGATATAGATATTAACCCTTTGACAAAAGGATTGTTTGCAAATATCTTCTCCCATTTGACCAGTTGCCTTTTTGTTTTGTCTGTTTCTTTTGCTGTGCAGAAGATTTTTAGATTGATATAGTCCATTCACTTATTTTTGCCTTTATTTCCCTTGCCTTTAGGTCATATTGATAAAATATTCTCTAAGATCAAGGTCCATAAGTTAAGTACCTATGTTTTCTTCCATGTAACTTAAGTTTCAGATCTTATATTTAGGTGTTTGATCCATTTTGAGTTAATTTTTGTATATGGGAACAAACAACAGTCTAGTTTCATTCTTTTGCATAAGCCTTTCCAATTTTCCCAGCACTATTTATTGAAGAGGCTTTCTTTTCTCCATTATGTGGTTTTGGCACCTTTGTAGAACATTACTTGCCCATATACAAGTGGGTTTATTTTGGGGCTCTCATTTTTGTTCCATTGGTCTGTGTGTGTCTGTTTTTCTTCCAATACCATGCTATTTAGATTATTGTCAATTAGTTGTATAATTTGAAGTCAGAGAGTGTGATATCTCTGCCTTTCTTCTGTTTTCTCAGGATTGCTTTGGCTATTTTGGGTTTTTTGTGGTTCCATACAAATCTAATAATATTTTGTATTATGTCATTAAAAAATGTCATTGGAATTTTGATGTGGATTGCGTTAAGTATATATATTGCTTTGGGTAATATAGACAGTTTAATTATGTTGATTCTTTCAATCCATGAACATGGAATATGTTTCCATTTCATTGTGTCTTTTTTAGTCTCTTTTAATAATCCTTTGTAGTTTTCAGTATACAAGTCCATCACGTCCTTTGTTGGGATTGCAAAAGCAATTGTTATTTATTTCTTTTTCTGAAATTTCATCATTAGTATACTAGTATAGGAATGCATTGAATTTTTGTACATTGATTTTGTATCCTGAAACTTTACTGTATTTGTTTATTGTTTCTAATAGTTTTTTAGTGGGGTCTTTAGAGTTTTCTATGTAAAGATTCATAAAATATTGGCCTTAAATGACACATTAGACCAAATGGACAAAATTGACATTTACAGAGCCTTTCATCCAGAACATCAGATTATACACTTTTCTTCAGTGCACATGGAACATTCTTAAGCATAGACCATATGTTAGATCACAAAACAAGCCTCAACAAATTTATGAAAATTAAAATCACACCAAGTGTATTCTCTGACTACAATGCTTTGAAATTAGAAATCAACTGCAAAAAGTAAAAAAAAAAAAACAAAACAAAACAAAAAACAAAAACAAACCCACAAATATATGGAGAGTAAATAGATACTAGAAAAATGACTAAATTTAATATTTTTTGATAATTGTGTACTTTACAACTACATGTTCTTTTTCCAGCTATCTTGTTGCCTTCTAGCTGACCTTAAAGAATAGAAATAGAAATAGGATCAAAATAGAAAAGATGAGATCAAAACATATATAGAGACCAATAAGAATGAGAATGTGACATATCAAAACTTTTGGGATGCAGCAAAAGCAGTAATAAGAGGGAGATTGATATCATTACAGTCCTATCTCAAGAAACAAGAGGGCACTATAGGTAAATGTGGAACTTGCCTCCGTCCACAAACACATCAAAATTACAAATAAATGACAAAACAACCACCATTAAGTACCATCTGAAATTTGGCTGAATGGAAGTACTAAAACTAGGGAATTAAAGAAGGCAGCACACCAAGACTAGTAGAAGTGGCAGAGATAGATAACAGGCTGGTCCCATACCCACATGTGGCAAATAAAAATCAGGAGGGATATCTGGGCTGCAGAGGTTCCCCCTAGGAGCAGGGTCCTAGCCCCACAGCCCAGGGCTCCAGTGCCAAGAAGAGAAGTGCCACAACTTCTGACTGTAAAGCCCTAGCTGGTTTGGCTCAGTGGATAGAGCGTCAGCTTGTGGACTGAAGGGTCCCAGGTTCGATTCCAGTCAAGGGCACATGCTAGGGTTGCAGGCTTGATCCCCAGTAAGGGGTGTGCAGGAGGTAGCCGATCAATGACTCTCACTCATCATTGATGTTTCTATCTCTCCCTTCCTCCCTGAAATCTATAAGAATATATATTTTTTAAAAATTAAAAAAAAATTATTAAAACAACAACAACAACAACAAAAAAAATGCAGCAGTGATTGAGGCTGAGTGAGATGGAGGCTGCTGGAGTCTTAAGCAGTACCTATTAAGTGGCCTGCACACAGACTTACTCTGGACTCACTCCCTCAGAGCTGCAGCAATGGGGCAGCAGCTAAAAAGGCATAAGAGACATATGGGGAGGAACTGAATTGTCTGGTATCAAGGCGAGGGCTGGAGGGGTAGATTTCGCCCAGACAAAAGTACTAGCAGAGGCCACTGTTCCTTTGATGAGCCCACCACAGAGCCCACAGGCAGGAGCCATATCTGAGACTCCATCAACTTGGCTCACACTTTGCCCTGTCCTGGTAATCCCTGAGGCCTGCTCCAACCAATATTTAGGCCCACCCAAGGTATCTCTAGTGGCTTTTTCATAGGAATGACCTATCATGGCTCATGTTTCATATTTTCCTAAAATCTCTCAAACAAGCAGCATTTGGCCTCAGCACAATCCATGCCTCTTGCTAAGTGGCCACTCCTGGGTACCTTTAAGCCCAGCACAAGTAGCAGCCACCTACAGATCACTTTGTAGCTCATGCTGGGGAGACTTGGGCAGAACACAGGCAGTGGCTGACATTGGCGTGCACCTTCTAGGAGTCCCCAGAGACAGTACACCCAGTGGACAGCTTGAGACCACATCAAAGCACCATCCAACTACCTCCACAAGTGACACACTCAAGGGGTGGACTCAGCGGGTACCAGAACCCTGCTAAATCAGTCCTGCTCTGTGGGGTGGGTCCCTGCAAAGCTAATCCTCCACAATGGTAGGAGTTTGGTGGTCGCAGTCAGTCCTTGCAGCTGATCAGCTTCAGGTAAATCCCTCCCATTGATGTGCCAACAGCAATCAAGGCTCAACAAGAGGAGAGTGTAAGCCCACCTGAGGGGGGTGCACTTTGAGTGCCCAGCTTAGGTGATCAGGGAGGCTGTGCCACTGGACACTACAGAACACCAACTACCTGAGCCTACTATACCAAGCCTGGGAGATGTAGCAGCTCTACCTAATACATAGAAACAAACACAGGAGGCTGACAAAATGAGGAGACAAAGAATCACATCACAAATGAAAGAAAAGAACAAAACTCCAGAAAAAGCACTAAAAGTAATGGAGACAAGCAATCTACTAAAGGCAGAGTTCAAAACACTGGTTATAAGGATGCTCAATGAACTTAGAATATCAACAGCATTAAAAAAAGGACTAGTCAGAAATGAAGGATATACTAGATGAAATGAAGAATAATTGACAGGGAGAGTAGATGAAGCCGAGAATCAAATCGGCTATTTGGAATGTAAGGAAGAAAAAAAACACCCAATCAGAACTGCAAAAAAGAGAAAAGATTCCAAAAAAAATGAAAATAGTGTAAAGAGCCTCTGGAAAAACTACAAGCATACCAAAACATTTGCATAATGGTGGTGCCAGAAGAAGAAGAGAAAGAGCAAGAAATTTAAAACTTATTTGAAAAAATAATGACAGTAAACTTCCCTAACCTGGTGAAGGAAAAAGACATACAAGTACAGGAAGCACAGAGAGTCCTAAACAAGAGGAACCCAAAGATGCCCACACCCAAACACATCATAATTAAAATGCCAGAGGTTAAAGACAAAGAGACAGTCTTAAAAGCAGCAAGAGAAAAGCAGTTAGTTACGTACAAGGGAGGTCCTGTAAAAATGCCAGTTTATTTCTAAAAAGAAACTTTGAAGGCCAAAAGGGAATGACAAGAAATATTCAAAGTGAGGAAAAGCAAGGACCTATAGCTAAGATTACTCTACCTAGCAAAGCTATCATTTAGAAGTGAATGATATTTAGAGAGCTTAGCAGACAGAAAAAGGTAAAGGAGTTCATCACCACCAATGTTAAAGGGTCTTCTTTAAAAAGAAGAAGAAACTAAAGATAAAAATATGAACAATAAAATGGCAATAAATATATTCTTTGAAAAGATTAATAAAATTTACAAAGCACAGCAAGACTCACTAAGGAAAAATGAGAAAAGACACCTTATAAACAAAACCAGAAATTAAAGAGAAGTTACTATAGACATCACCAAAATACAAGAATACTATGAAGGACTATATACAATCAAAATCAATAACCTAGAAGAAATGGATGAGTTACTAGAAATATATAACTCTCTTAGACTGAATCATGAAGACCTGGAAACCTAAATAGACCAATCAATAGTGAAGAAATTAAAATAATCATCAAAAACCTCCCAAAAAATAAAATTTAAAATAAAATTTAAGGACCAGGGGGCTTCACTAGTGAATTCCACCAAACAGTCAAAGATTTGATACCTATTCTTCATTCAAACTCTTCCAAAATATTGAAGAAGAGGCAGTACTTCCTAACATTTTATGAGACCAGCATAATCCTGATACCAAAACCCAGCAAGGATAACACACAAACACACACACACACACACACAAACTGCAGACCAATATCTCTGATGAATACAGATGCAAAAACCCTAAACAAAGTATTATTAAATTGAATACAACAACACTTTGAAAAATAATATATCATGATCAAGTAGGGTTCACTGCAGAGGCACAAGGATGGTATACGCAAATCGATCAATGCAATACACATTAACAAAACAAAGGATAAAAATCATACGACCATATCAATAGATGCAGAAAAAGAATTTGATAAGATACAACATCCACTTACTAGTATGATTAAAACACTCAATAAAATGGGTACAGAAGGAAAGTACCTCAACATAATAAAGGCAGTATATGACAAATCCTCAGCTAATACCATACTCAATGGTGAAAAACTGAAAGCTTTTCCTCTAAGATCAGGAACAAGACAGAGATGTCCATTCTCACCATTGTTATTCAACATAGCACTCGATGCCCTAGCCAGAGCAATCAGGCAAGAGAAAAAATAAAAGGCATCCAAAATGGGAATGAAGAACAATTTCTTTATATACCCATAAAAACAGTTATATAAAAGATACATGTCAGTAGATTCTTAAGAACACATAACAAAAAGGAAAATTTAAACAGATCCTAAATTTGATCCAATTGACTCATGTAAGTTTTAAGGTAAAAGATAATAATCGAAGACTATTAGTGTAATTCAGACAAGAGTATATCTTAGTATCTAAATAATAAATCCCAGAAAAAATGTTATTTAAATATAAAACTGCACAGATAAATGATCTTCCACTTTATAAAAAAAAAAAAAAAGCAGGTATATTCTTATTTCAATCCT
The DNA here is from genome assembly GCA_025583905.1 of Ia io. NCBI lineage: Eukaryota > Metazoa > Chordata > Mammalia > Chiroptera > Vespertilionidae > Ia > Ia io. The sequence goes on along the minus strand of JAJQQW010000001.1, from coordinate 33,220,645 downwards.
AAGCCAGCCTGCAGGCCTGATGTGGTTGTAAAAGATTTTATCCTCAGATAACAGGGCAGCATAGTCTATGACAACAATCTACCTAAAAACTCATTAAAGTTTTTTTCTTTTAGAGTGACATGCATTATCATCAGAGATTAATCTGATGAGTCTTTAGGTGAGCTTCATTTTTAAAAATGCAATAACAGAGGGCTTTGTTGTCATCTGATGAAAATCAATTAGAGGAGGTAAGGCCACAAGGAAAACTAAAATCACTCATCACCCACCCCCGGCAGCTGAAATGATTTGTCTTCCAAGCTTGGATGATCAGGAGCTATAGTTATATTGCAAGGAAATTAATTTAGTTTCTATATTCTGAACTCACTTTACTTGTTCTGGAGGATCTAAACACAAATTACTTTTAATCAAGGTTGATATGTTATTAACACCAAGGAGGATCTTTGAAGAATCATTTTTAAAAAATGGACTTTAGCATTTTTCACCTGTGCTTGGGGTGTAAATATAGGAAGGTAACTTATATCATCCTTACTTTCTGGATTCTTTGTCCACAACAAGGCACTGCACTGAATGGCGAAGACAATATATTCCACCAAATACAGCACACATCCTAGGAAGAGAATAGGAAAATGAGAATTAGGATTCTTGAGTTGAAAATTAAAGTAGCATTATTTTCTAAGTATCTTACATTTAATAATTGGTCTTACAGAAAAAGGACCTTGATAATTTGTTATTTTCTTTATCATGGTATTAAGAATATCTCAAAAGTAAGGTTAGTGATATTCTGACACAACCGAAGTCCTACTGCTAATAATACATTGTGGAAACCTAGAATTCTGACCAAACCAAAAGTATCCCTAAGAAAGCTCAGCTATTACCCTACCTCTTCCCTGCCCCCCAACTAGCTACCAATTACCTAAGAAATACAGGCTACAAATGGTCTCAAGAGGTGATGTATGAGATCCTCCCTGCAACAGAAGTGATGACAGAGAAGTCTTAAGGAGGAAACAAGCAGGGAAGACAGAGAACTGAAATTAGAGCAGTAAGCACATGAGTTAATGCTGGAGAAACTCTAAGGAGTTAGCCTATCTCACAAATATAAGGGTTTGTGTTTTAATGCCCACCAAGGGAAAGGACAGGTCTTGGGTTCCAAACAAGGCAGGTAAATGGGAAAGTAGATATTCTCTCATAATGTCTGGATCCTTAAAGGACTACACCTCAGTAAAAGAGTGATCTAGGGAAAAATTACTTACTACAAGAGGGAGAAAACAAAACAAAACAAAAAAATTTTCCTCTAAAGCCATGGGTGGAGGAAGATTATACCTCTATATTTATAACCAGTAGTCTGCCCTCACACAGGTTGAGAGTGTGAAATTACATTACTACATTACCCATGAAACCTTGACAAATAAAATAGCATGAAAAGTGGCTCTGGGTCAGTAGTACCCCTGGAGTCCTGGTGGAAGCAATATTACCTCAACCCAGGCCAAGTGAGATTGCCACAAATTGAGTCCCCTTATGATGAGTTTATAATCTAAAATTATACAACAGATGAAGAAACATATCTTATCCTGAGTAAAAACTAACAGACATGACAAACAGGAGGATTAGACTCTCAACAACTGTATGCAGATAGTAGAACTATCAGACAGAGACTATGAGTATCCTTAAAAGGGACGAGTTAAAAACATAAGAATAATGGAAAGAAGGTTGTGGTAGGCGGAATAATGCCATCACAAATGATGTTCACATTCTAATCTCTAAAACCTGTGGATATGTTCCTTTACAAAGCAGGAGAAACCAAATTAAGTATCTTGAGAAAAGAAAATTAACCTCATTATCCCAGTAGATGCAATGTAGAAAATTAATTTTCTTGAAAAAGGGAAATTAACCTGATTATCCCAGTGGAAGCAATGTCATTATAAAGGTACTAATAAAGGAAGCAGGGTGCTCAAAGTCAGAGAAGCTCATGACAGCAGTGCAATTGCAGAACAGTGGAGAAAGAATGGACCACTGGAAAACTGGTTTTGAGACAATATAATTATATCCCTGCTTTACACCATGTTCAGAATCAAATCCAGGTAGATGAAAGGCATACATATAAAAGGGGAAACTTCTAGAAAAAATATAGGTGGATATATTTTGGGGCTCAAGGGAAATATTTCTTTAAAAAGATACAAAAATAAAAATCATTAAAAAAAAGAAAAAAATGGCCCAGATTCCACAATGGTGGCAGAGTAAGTGAAAGCTACAGTGACATGCTCCTAGGCCCAAACTAGAATTACAACTAAAATACAGAAAAACCATCCTGAATAATTAACTGAATACTAGCTGGACAGAACCACTATAACCAATGACGGAAAGTGGAGACCACATAGATACCGGTAGGAAGTGCAGAGGTGCAAAAGGGCTGGCCTGGTTCCCACAGGCAGCAGCTGAAGTTCCAGAGGGCTATCTCAGCTGTGGGGGGTTCCCACTGAGAACTCTTGGTTCTAATCCCCAAGCTGGGCTCCAAGCCCAGAGCACCAGGACTGAGAGAGTTGCCCTCAGAACATCTGGCTTTGAAAAGCAACAGGGGTGCTGTGTGCCAGGGAGAGATGACTTGAAATGCAGGCAGTCTCTTAAAAGGCCAATGCACAAAATTTCGTGTGCAGCTACTCACCTTGGGCTTTGGCAAAAGGAGGGTAAAGGGAGGGCAAAGGAAGGGCAGAGTGGACTGGAGCAGTGTGAGCAGAAGCCAGGGTTGGGGGTGCTAGGGTTAGAACTTGGAAGGCAGACACCCTGGTTTCCTGCCCTGAGTCATTCCCTCATACGTTAGAAACACATCTTTCTCCAACGGACCTTTACTATCCAGGTGGCTTTTGCCTGGCATTTCGGTTAAAAGACTGAGGATAACAATCAGCCTGCAGGGAGAAGCTATTGCTCCATCCTGTTGGAAAAACTTCTGCTCCTAGCCTATGGTCCATAGCCAGAGGCTATTCAAGACTGAATAACAATCAGACTGAAGGTACAGCTGGGTCTTTGGAGGCTATGAGTCTCTGGCTGATCTAATTCGGGGCTGCGACTCCGAAAAGAAGACCTTGGTGAACATCTTGGTTCTTTCCAAAGGCACTCAGCCCCAGTAGAAGGAGCTACAAGATGTGGATTGCTGATACCTTCAAACAGGGTACTCGTAAACAGCATCTGATGTTGTCCTGGACTAGAGATTGGGAGTCGTAGTAGATTTACCTAAGTCCTAATACATAGACAAAAACCCAAATAGGCAGCCAAAATAGGGAGACAAAAAAACAAGCTCTAAATGAAAGAACAGCATGAGAGAGCCCCGTGGCCTCTCTACATGAAAAGTCAACAAGTTAACCAGCTAGAATTCAAAAAAGAATTCCTTGCTCAATACAGAAGCATGCCTAAGAAACCCACACATTGAAACATCTAAAGGTGGGCAACTGGGAATATAGGGGGAGATGAGAAGGGAGGAAAGTGCAGACAGCACAGACATAGCCCTGCAGCCAGGAGCTTAAGGCTAAGCCTGGAGCGGGGAGGAAGCCAGCGGTAGCAGATGCTTCATTCGAATGGGAGGAACAGAGAACTGCAGAGGGCAGTCCAGCAGGGTGAGCAGAGTGAATAGTGACTGAGCCAGCAGATACCTGACACAGCATGAGGTTCTGCCTTGCAGTACTCTGCTGTTAGGCCTGGTGGTGGTGTTTCAGACAAAGAAATAGAACCAAAGAGCCCTGCTGGTTTGTGGACTCCCAAAACTCTTCTTCCATTGCCCCTGGAGTTGGGTCATGGAACATATTACCTGTAAACCAAGAGCTATTGCAGTAGAACTGCTGTTTCCCTCTGTGACTGATACTCAGTTGGAGTGCTTGGAGTGGGACCCCATTGAGGTCAGGGATCACCATTACAATGAGGGCAAAATAAACCCCCAGAAGCTCAGCTGTACTGTCTTACAAAAGCCATGGAGGTCAAGACTGGGATAGCACAGCTGTAAAAAAAAAAATTAAAAAAAAAAAAAAAAATCTTGTGATTTAGCGCCATCTACTGGAAAATAGTAGAAATACCTCTTCAGAGGAAGCTGCTGTCATTAATATGGATGGATATAAATACATAGGCAAAGAACATCAACTATCACGAATAACCATGATAACAAGGATGATCAGAAAGAAAATGAAAAATCACCAGAAAGCAGTCTGGGACACATGGAAATATGAGATATAGATAACAGAGATTTCAAGGTTTGAGTTCTGAAAATACTCAATGAGATGTGAGAAAATGCAGACAGGCAATTCAATGCACTCAGAAAACAAATCAATGAACAAAATGAGTACTATACTAAAGAGATTGAAACTTTAAAAAAGAACCAAATGGAAATCTTGGAAATGAAACATGCAATTAAGAAAATTAAGAGAGAAATACTGAGCATAGAAAACAGCCAATCAGATGGAGGAAACAATTAGTGATATCAAAGATAGGAATCTAGAAATGATACAGAGGGAAAGAGACCTGAACATAAAGAAAAATGAAAGAACTCTATAAGAACTATCTGACCCCATCAGAAAAAGAAATTCTATATAATAAAAGCCTAATATGCTAAGTGTCTGGTTGTCCAGCCAGCTGTTCAACCAATCAAAGTGTAATATGCTAATGATATGCTAAGGCTGTTCAACTGCTTGCTATGACGTGCACTGACCACCAGGGGGCAGATGCTCCAACCGGTAGGTTAGCTTGCTGCTGGGTCTGGCTGATTGGGACTGAGCGAGATGGGCCAGACATGCCCTGGAGTCCTCCCGCGGTCCCTTCCCAGCTGGCCAACCTTCCATGTCCCTCCTGGCCCCAGTCATGCACCAGTGGAGTCCTTCAGCCTGGTCTGAGCCCTCTCGCAATCCAGGACCCCTAGGGAGATGTAGGAGAGCCACTTTTGGCCCGATCCCACAGGCCAGGCCAAGGGACCCCACTGGTGCACGAATTCATGCACCGGGCCTCTAGTAATAGAATAATAGGCATTCTGGAGAAAGAAGAGAGAGAGCAAGGAAGAGAGTTTATTCAAACAAATAAGGGTTAAGAATTTCCCAAACCTATGGAAAGAACTAGACCCTCAAATCCAAGAAGCAAATAGAAAACCTAGTTACCTCCATCCAAAGAGGCCCTCTCCAAGGCACTTCGTATAAAAACTGTCAAAAATTAATGACAAAGAAAAAATTCTCAAAGCAGCCTGGGTAAAGAAGGAAATGACCTACAAAGGAAAACCATCAGAATTTCATCTGACTTCTCACCAGAAATTCTATAAGCCAGAAGAGAGTGGAATCAAATATTCAAACATCTGAAAGAGAGAAATTACCAGCCATGGATAATATAATCACCAAAGTCATCCTTCAGATATGAAGGAGAAATAAACATGTCCCCAAACATGCAAAAGCTGAGGTACTTTTTCAACAGAAAACCTCCATTGTAGGAAATACTCAAGGGAGTTATTCTACCCAAAACAGAGAACATAAGGTCACAACACTAAGAGTAAAATCACCAAAAATCTTACAGCCTAAACAGGGATAATCTGTGACAACAAAAACATAAAAGGCGAGGGGGTAAAGTTCTGAACTGACAAAGGAGGGTGAAGGTCAGATGCACTCAAAAGAAAACAAGCTACGGTATATATGCAAGTTTGTTTTTTATAAACCTAATGGTAACCATACACAAAAACTGACAAACCAAGAAACACAGATTAAAAAACGAGGAAATAGCTCTAACTAGTTTGGCTCAGTGGATAGAGCGTCGGCCTGTGGACTGAAAGGTCCTAGGTTCGATTTGGGTCAAGGGCATGTACCTTGGTTGCGGGCACATCCCCAATAGGAGGTGTGCAGGAGGCAGCTGATTGATGTTTCTCTCTCATCGGTGTTTCTAACTCTCTATCCCTCTCCCTTCCTCTCTGTAAAAAATCAATAAAATATATTTTTAAAAAAAGAGGAAACAGAGAATAGAAGTATACAATACCAAAAAATAAGAACAACATACAGATACACAAAGGAAAATAACCAATGAAGATACAGAGCTACCAGTAAACAAAGATACAATAGCTTTAGGAAATTCTCATACATTAATAATTACCCTAAATGTAAATGGTCTGAATTCACCAATAAAGAGGAACATAGTAACAAGAGTGGATCAACAAAACTAACCCAAACATATGCTGCCTACAAGAAACACATCTAAGCTCCAAAGACAAAGGTACATTCAAAGTAAAAGGGTAGAAAATGATCCTCCAAGCAAATAAAATCCACAAAATAGCAGGTGTAGCCATACTTATATCTGACAAAATAGATTTCAAGATAACAATGATAACATGAGGCAAAGATGGATACATTATAATGACACAGGGGACACTACATAAAGAAAACATAACAATTCTTAATATATATGCACCTAACCAGGGAGCACTGAAATATATAAAACCACTAATCAGAGAATTAAAGGAAGAAACAGCAAAACACAATTAAAGTTGGGGACCTTAATACTCCAATGACAGCTCTAGTCAGATAAACCAAAATTCATTTTTCAATTGCAACCAAAAGAATAAAATACATAGGAATAAACTTAATAAAGAACACAAAAGACCTATAAACTGAAAATTACAAATCATTATTAAAAGAGATTGAAAAAGACACAACAAATTGGAAAAATATTCTGTGTTCATGGACTGGAAGAATCAACATAGTTAAAGTGGCCATATTACCTAAAGCAATATATAGATTTAATGCAATCCCTAAAAAATTCCTAATCTCATTTTTAAAAGAAATCATCAGATTTGAATGGAACCCCAAAAGAATCTGAATAGCAAAACAATCCTAAGAAAAAGTAACAACGCTGGAGGGATCACACTACCTGACTTCAAATTATACTACAGAACTATGGTAATCAAACAGCATGGTACTGGCAGAGAAATAAGACACACAGATCCATGGAACAAAATAGAAAGCCCAGCTATAAAACCACATGTATATGGACAGATAATTTCAACAAAGGAGCCAGAAACACACCATGGAGTAAAGATATTCTCTTCAGTAAATGGTGCTAGAAAAATTTGAAAGCCACATGCAAACAAATGAAACTGGATTACAGTTTGTCCCCATATGCGAAAATTAGTTCAAAATGGATCAAAGACCTAAATATAAGACCCAAAATAATAAGTTACATAGAAGAAAATATAGGTACCAAACTTATGGACCTTGGTAAAAGAGAACATTTTATGAACTTGACCCCAAAGGCAAGGGAAGTAAAGGCAAAAGTAAATGAATGGGACTATATCAAACTAAAAAGCTTCTGCACAGCACAAGAAACTGACAACACAACAAAGAGGCAGCCAACCACATGGGAATATTTGCAAACAGTAGCTCCCACAAAAAGTTTAATTTCCAAAGAAATCATAAAAATCAACACCAAACAAACAATACCAAACAATCAAAAAGTAGGCAGCACCTGAAAATATACCTCACCCAACAAGACAAACAAACAGCCAACAGATATATGAAAAGATGTTCAACCTCACTGGCTATTAGGGAAATGCAAATCAAAACTACAATGAGATACCACCTAACACCTATTAGAATGACCATTATCTATAAGGTAAGCAATAACAAGTGTTAGAGAGGTTATTCAAAAAAGGGAACCCTCATTCACTGTTGGTGGGAATGTAGACTGGTACAACCACTATGGAAAGCAACCTGGTGAATCCTCAAAAGATTGAGAATAGAGCTACCATAGGACCCAGCAATCCCTCTCTTTGGTATATACATGAAAAATTCAAAATCATGTATTAGTAAAGATATATGCAACACTATGTTCATTGCAGCCAAGACAATTATTCACGGTGGCCAAGATATGGAAGCAACCAAAGTGTCCTGCGATAGAGAACTAGATAAAGAAGGTGTGGTACATACACACAATGGAATACTACTCAGCCATAAGAAAGGATAAAATAGCGCCACTTGCAACAACATGGATGCACCTTGAGAACTATTATGCTAAATGCAATAATTCAGTCAGAAAAAGCTAAAAACCATATGATTTCACTCATATGTGGGATATAAAACTGAAACTCATGAATACAAACAGCAGTGTGATGGTTGCCAGAGGGAAGGGGGTGGGGGGAAAAAGGGGGTCCTAATATATTGTGACAGAAGATTTTACTTTGGGTGGTGGGCACATGGTGCAATATACAGATATTGTAACATAGAAATGCACACGTGAAATCTATATGATCATGTTGACCAATGTCACCCCAATAAATTTTAAAATAAATAAATTAAATAGCGTTCTGAAAGAAACATTAAAAAAACGGTAAGTTTAAGAAAAATAAAATAAATTAAAATTTGTGCAGCACAGATGTTGAAAAATCACTGTTCTAGAGTAATATAATTTATTTAAAAGTTTCAAAATTGTATATGCAAAATGTTATATATCATTTATGTATACATATATGTAGTAAAAGTACACAAACACTGAGGGGAATTATAAACACTAAATTTAGTATAGTAGTTATCGGTGGAAAGGGAGAGAGTGAAGTTACACTGAAGGTTTTAAGTATTCAGTTTCTTGGAACAGACTTATGAATTACAGAGGGAATGGGGCGGGAAGAGATTAACAAATGAACATATATGAATATAACCTATGGACACAGATAATAGTGCGGTGAAGGCCTAGGAGTGGCGGGTACAGGGTGTAGGGGTTCAATGGGGAAAAAAGGGGACATCTGTAATACTTTGATCAATGAAGTTAAATTTAAATATATATATATATAGAGAGAGAGTGCAAATATGGAAAAATGAAATGTTAAGGTCTGACAAAACTGTGATTGGCTACATGGCAGTCTTTATGTTACTGTCTATAGTTTCTCACATATCGCCAAAATATTTCATAATCAGATTAAATAAAAATATAAATTTATAGTAGAAAAATTGGCATTCTTTAATTATGGCACAATATTCCTACTGTCTGTCTAAATTCTATCATTTTAGTGGAATGGTTAATTAGGGTAGATGAGGTTAGGTAATAATTTCTTCTGGTATAGAACAAAAAGTAAATTAAGGTTTTTTTCCATTTAGAAATTTAGAATAATACAAGAAATGGAACACTGGAACATGAAAGGTAAATTTCATGTGCTTGAAACTGCAAATTTTACCCAGGACCCCAGCTATAAGATATTCTACCTTTCTGCTAATCTTGTTCTCCAGTCACCTATAAAATTATGGAACAATATGTATTAACTATTATTTGAGACAATGTACTTGATACATACTAAAAAGGGTTAGAGGGAAATTTGAGATCATGCTCCCAGGCATATGTTGTTAGTTTGGCTCAAACTCTTAAAAAATTCTCTACATCTTTGAACGTTCCTGAAGTCGACAATTACTTTCAAGAAGCAGCTTCTCCAGTCCATCTATGTCAATAGAAGTTTGACAGGCAGTGTGACAAGATAGAGCAGAGAGACCCGAAAAGGAGAAAAAAGAGAGTTTTAAAAATGCTCTTGTCGGACTTCAAGATGGTGGCAGATTAAGTCGGACTTCAAGATGGAAGCTACACTGACACTCTCCCAGGCCCAAACTAGAATTACAACTAAAATACAGAAAAACTATCCTGAATAACAAACTGAAGAATAGCTGGAGAGAACCCTGATGACCAAGGACAGAAAATGGAGACCACGTAGAGACTGGTAGGAAGTGCAGAGGCGCTAAAGGGCTAGCTGGGCTCCAACAGCAGCTGAAGTTCCAGAGGGATATCTCAGCTGTGGGGAGTTCCTACTAAGAACTCTGGGGTTTAACCCTTAAGCTGGGCTCTCCAGCCCAGAGCACCAGAACTGAGAAAGATGCCCACATATCATCTGGCTGTGAAAGGCAGTGGGGTATCTGACTGCCAGGGAGAGAGGGCTGGAAATGCAGGCACCCTCTTAAAGGGCCAATGCATAAAATTTCGTGGGCAGCTACTGACCTTGGGCTCCAGCAGAGGGAGGACAGAGTGGACGACAGCTGTGTGAGGAGAATCCAGGTTTGGTGGCTCTATAAATAGTCTGGAGGGCAACCGCCTGGTTTCCTATGCTGTCATTCACCCATATTGCAGAGGACATCTTTCTTAGGTAGAAGTTTAACAAGACAGCTTTTGCCAGGGGACGGGGGGATGCAATTGCCCCACCAATTAGAAAACCTCTCACCCCACCCTGTGGAGTTTATGCCTTACTGTGGTCTACTGCCTGAGGCTCATTACAAGACTGAAAATAACAATAAGCTTGCAGAAAGAGATCTCTGGTTGCTTTGAGTCTTCACCTGATCTTCTTCTGGGCCTAGGGCTAAGAAAAGCACACCTAAATGTGCATCTTGGTCTTTTTCTAATGCTCCCAGCCCCAGCATCAAGAGCCACAAGCTGTGGATCACTGATAGCTCCAAACTGGGTACTAAGGGCCAGTCACAAACAGCATCTGACACTGACCTGCAGCACAGACCCTCCAAAAAAACTGGAAATCATAGCACATCTACTTAATACATAGAAATACTAGTAAACCCAAATAGGCAGCCAAAAAAAAAAAAAAAAAGGAGAAAAAAAACTAACAAGCTGCAAAAGAAAGAACAAGATAATTCTCCAGAAGAAGAGTTAAATGAAATGGAGATAAGCAAATTATCAGATATAGAGCTCAGAATAATGATTACAAGGATGGTCAACAGCATGAGAAAAGATATAGAAACTATAAGAAATGACTAGTCAGAAATGACAAGTAACACAGCAGAAATAAAAAACACATTGGAATGAATAAATAGCAGATTAGAGGAAGCTGGGAATTGGATCATCAAATTACATGACTAGCACTTGCTCCACACCAGAGAGCTGATAGAAACTCCAGGTTTCCATCTGATCCTCTAGACTGCATACAAGGATCTCTGCCCATAGAGGGCAGAGTAATATTTAAGGCCACTTGCAGAGGCATAGCTCTGGGGCAGGGAAACACACCAAATGCATTCCTTGAAATCTGAACAGCACCTCCCCTCCCTAAAACCTGTTCAGAAACACACTTTTGAGTAATTAAGATTGACAGCTGGCTAGCACCTTAGTACTTCATGGAAAGCCCAGAATTGGTAGACAGAACAATCAGCCTCAGTCATCAGAAGAGCAATATCCAAAAGGAGCTCCAATGGGGCACTAAACTCTGCTGAAACAAATGCCACATCAACTCTTTTTCTTCTCTTCTTCCTTTTCTTTTCCAAATTGGAAAGGAGAAAGTAAAACTGTCATTATTTTCCAATGTCATGATATTATAAATAGAAAAACATAAAGACCCCACCAAAAAACTACTAGATTTAATAAATGAATTTGGTAACATAGCAGGATATAAAATTAACACCCAGAAATCGATGGCATTTTTGTACACCAATAATGAACTCTCAGAAAGAGAAACTAAAAAAAAAAATAAAAAAATCTCATTTACCACTGCAAAAAAAGAAATTAAAATACTTAGGAATAAATTTAACCAAGGAGATAAAAGACTTATACTTGGAAAACTAAAGGGCATGGAAAAAAAGAGATAGAGGAAGATATAAACAAGTGGAGGAATATATCATGTTCATGGACTGGTAGAATTAACATCATTAAAATGTCCCTACTACCCAAAGCAATCTATAGATTCAATGCAATCCCTATTAAAATATCAATGGCATATTTCACAGATCTAGAACACTCCAAAAATATATATGGAACCAAAAAAGACCCCAAATACCCACAGCAATATTTAGAAAAATACAAAGTTGGAGGGATCACAATACCAGATACCAAATCCTACTACAAAGTCAGTATAATCAAAAGAGTCTGATACTGGCACAAGAACAGGCATATAGATCAATGGAATAGAACAGAGAACCTAGAAATCTACCCAAGCCATTACGCTGAATTAATATTTGGCAAAGGAGGCAAGAGCATACAATGGAGTTAAGACAGTCTCTTCAATGAATGGTGTTGGGAAAACTGGATAGGTACATGCAAAAAAATTAAACGAGACCATCAACTTACATCATACACAAGAATAAACTCAAAATAGTTTAAAGATTTAAATGTCAGTTGTGAAATCATAAAAGTCCTAGAAGAAAGCGTAGGTAGCAAAATATAAGACATCTCATGTAGCAGAATTTTCACAGATACATCACCTAGGATAAGAGAAAAAAACAAGCAAAAAAATCAAATGAGACTACATCAAAATGCACAGCAAAAGAAACTGTCAACAATGAAAAGGGAGCCCACTGTATGGAAGAACATATTTGCAATGATACATCTGATAAAGGGTGAATATACAAAATATATAATGAACTCATACAACTAAACAAAAGGAAGACAAACAATCCAATTAAAAAATGGGCAAAGTACCTAAACAGATACTTCTTCCAAGTGGACATACAGATGGCCAAGAGACATATGCAAATTAAAACGACAATGAGGTATTACCTCACACCTGTCAGAATGGCTACCATCAACAAATCAGAGTATTATGCTAAGCGAATTAAGCCAGTCAGAGAAAAATAAGTATCACATGATCTCACTCATATGTGAAATCTAATGAACCAAATAAACTGATGAGCAAAAATAGACCCAAAGACATAGAAGCATGAACAGACTGTTGAACCTCAGAGGGAAGGCAGGGGAGGGTAGGTGTGAAGAGACCAACCAATGAACTTGTAAAGATATATGCATAACCCATGGGCATAGACAATGGGGTGGTGAGGCCTAAGGGGCGGGGGGACGGGAGCAGGCTGGAAGAGGTTAATGGGGGGGGGGAGAAGAATCTATGTAATACTTCCAACAATAAAGATTTTTAAAAGATCAAAAAATTGTAAGTGCTGGTGAGGCTGTGGTAAAAAGGGAACCCTAGTACAATGCTGGTGGGAATGCACACTGGTAAGAGCACTATGGAAAACAGTACTCAGTTTCATAAAAAAATTAAAAATGGAACTCCCATTTGACCTAGTGCTCCCACTTCTAGGAATATATTCTAAGAAACCCGAAACACCAATCAAAAAGAATGTATGCACCCGTGTTCATGGCAGCATTATTTGCAATAGCTAAGATCTGAAAATCACACAAGTGCCCATCAGTAGATGAGTGAATAAACAGCTGTGGTACATTTATACTATCCTATATAATAAAAGGCTAATATGCAAATTGTCCCCTTGGGAGTTTGACCAACTGGGAGTTCAACCGCTCACTATGATGTGCGCTGACCACCAGGGGGTGGCACAGAACAAAGGAAAGCTCTGGCCGGCAGCCAGCAGCTGGGGGAAGGAAGGCCCTGATCGGCCCTGATTGCTGGCTAGGCCTAAGGACCCTACTCTTGCATGAATTTCATGCGCCGGGCCTCTAGTGCAATAATATGCAGCTGTAAAAAAAAGGATCTCTTATCCTTTGAGACAACATGGAGGGACCTGGAGAGTATTATGCTAAACAAGGTAAGCCAATCAGAGAAAGACAAGTATCACATGATCTCAATCATGTGTGGAATCTAATGAACAAAATAAACTGATGAACAAATAGATCCAGAGACATAGAAGCATGCAACAGACTGGGGAATCTCAGAGGAATGGTGGTGGTTGCAGTTGGTGGAGAAGAGATTAACCAGAGAATTTATATGAATACTAGAGGCCCGATGCACGAAGATTTGTGCAAGAATAGGCCTTCCTTCCCCTGGCTGCCGGCAATGGCTTCCCTCCGGAATCCAGGACCCGGGCTGCTTCGCTCCGGCTGCTGCCAGGCACCCGGGACCTGGGCTGCTTCACTCCAGCTGCCGCTGCCACCCACCGAGACCCAGGCTGCTTTGCTCCTGCCACTGCCAGGCACCTGGACCTGGGCTGCTTTGCTCCAGCCATGGCTAGGAATCTGGGATCAGGGCTGCTTCGCTCCAGCTGCTGCCAGGCACCCGGGACCCAGGCTGCTTCGCTCCAGCCACCGCCGCCACCCACCGGGACCCAGGCTGCTTTGCTCCTGCCACTGCCAGGCACCTGGACCCAGGCTGCTTTGCTCCATCCATGGCTAGGCATCTGGGATCAGGCCTGCTTCGCTCTGGCTGCCGCCGCCACCCACCGGGACCCGGGCGGCTTCACTCCTGCCGCTGCCAGGCACCCAGGACTTGGGCTGCTTCACTCCGGCCGCTGCCAGGCACCCAGGACTCGGGCTGCTTCACTCCGGCCACCGCCAGGCACCCGGGACCAGGGCGACTTCACTCTGGCCACCACCGCCACCCACTGGGGGCATGCTGCGAGCCGTACCATGGCCGCTCAGAGCACACCCCAACCCATGGTGTGTCTGCTGGGGTAGGGGCATCACGCAGTCCCCTCCTGCCCATCTGCGCATGCAGCTCCTCCAGAGCCGTTGTGATGCAGCCTCCTTCTGAGCTGGTCGTGACTGTTACGGCATCCTGGCCTAATATGCATATTACCTCTTTATATATAGATATTCATAACCCATGGGCACAGACAATAATGTGTTGAAGGCCTGTGGGGGTTGGATGCTAGGTAGAGGGATCCAATGAGGAAAAAAAGGAATATAAAAATATAGAAAAAGAGGGTTAGTATAAGTCATCTTTCTGATGGACTGTTCAGCTACATTTCCCAAGTTGTATTCTGCCTATTAGTAGTAGGGGAATACTGACAATCAAGCCCAACCTTCACCATCAATTTCCTTTTGATACTGAAAGAGACCATATGCACATGAAATGTTACTGCCCCACTAAATATAAATAGACTGAAGAGGTTAACGTACCCAAATAGACAAGCAAATTAAATATGTGGACTCCAAAATAAGCAATTTCATTTGCCTTGCGATATCTTTTCATCACATGATTATAGCACTAGTGTTTACAACTTCCTCATAAGCAGCTATAGATAAACTGTTACCAAATGACCTACAGAGTTTTTCACTTCATTCAGACTGGTTCATGTTTGCACACACATACCTACATACATGGGGAAACAATTTTTAAATATTTTCCCAGATTCCAAGCAAAGCAAGGGGATCAAGTTCACAATCAGTTATAAGTTGTATAAGGTTAAAAATTCATAAAATGCTGTCATACACAATTACAGTGTTATCAAATGCATGAGAAATCCACTTAACTAAAATTAAATGTAATTTTCTACGAAGACCTCCTTTCATTAATATTACTGTTTATAAAACACTCTGCTACTTTTGTATAAAATAATTTTTCTCTGAAGTTTTTAGGGTAAATGGGAGATCTGCAAGATAAACCCTATCTAATAATAGACAAATATGCAAATTGACCACACCTCCGACACACCCACAAGCCACGCCCACAAGCCACACCCACCATCCAGAGTGAGTATGCAAATTAACCCAAACCAAGATGGCTACAGCCACAGAGAGTAAGGTTTCCTAGGTAACAGAGGAAGCCAAGCTTTCCGCCTGCCCTGGCCAGGCCTAAGCCTCCACTCAAGCTACAAAGTTTCAATTATAGAAGGTAAACAAATTCAAACAAATGGCGGCAGAATGGAGCTTGAGAGAGCAGGCCAGGGTTGCCGCTGGCAACAGGGGAAGCAAAGCTTTCCGCACACCCTGGCCGGGCCCACCCGCTTAAGGCAACAAAGTTTCAATTATAACCCCAACACAAATGGCTGCCTGCAGAGGGAGCCCCAGGCTTGGCTCTGCTCCAGGCTACAAAGTTTCAATTGTAGAAGGAAAATAAATTCCAGATACCAGGGCCTCTGCTTGGGTTGCCAGGGGGCGTGGCCGGCCTGCAAATCACCACAGGCCCCTCGCTCAGGCCACCCCACACCCCAAGGGAACCCCCACCTGATCCGGGACAACCTTCAGGGCAAACCAGCTGGCCCCCACCCCTGTACCAGGCCTCTAACCTATCTAATAAAAGAGTAATATGCAGATTGATCATCACTGCAACACACAATATAGCTGCCCCTATGTGGTCAAAGATCCTGCCCCCATGTGGACACAGGATGGCCACCACAAGATGGCCAGCAGGAGAGGGCAGTTGGGAGGCACCCAGCCTGCAAGGGAGGGCAGTTGAGAGGGACCAAGCCTGCAAGGGAGGGCAGTTGGAGGTGATCAACCCTGCAGGAGAGGGCAGTTAGGGGTGACCAGGCTGGCAGAGGAGGGAAGTTTGGGGCAAACAGGCTGGCAGCAGAATGGTTAGGGGGTGATCAGGCTGGCAGGCAGAAGCGGTTAGGGGCAATCAGGAAGGCAAGCAGGCAAGCAGTTGGGAGCCAGCAGTCCTGGATTGTGAGAGGGATGTCCAACTGCCCACCGGGATCGGGCCTAAACGGGCAGTCGGACATCCCTCGAGGGGTCCCATATTGGAGAGGGTACAGGCTGGCCTGAGGGAAAACCCCCCTCCGTGCATGAATTTCATGCACCGGGCCTCTAGTTTAAATATAAATTGCAATAGAGGCATCTTATTTTAGTAAGTTCTCAAAAATGACCTGGCATTGAGGGATGGGCTAGAATTTAAAAGAGGCAGTAATTCATCCATGAAAAGTGGATAAAACTTTACCATTTGTGACAATATAGATGGACCTTGAGAACAATATTATAAGTCAAATAAGTCAGAGAAAGACAAATGCCATATGACCTCACTTATGTCTGGAATCTAAAGAAAAACCAAAAAACACCAAACACCTCCCCCCTCATAAAACACACAAACTCATAGAAAAGAACAGATTGGTAGTTGAGGGGGAGGGGGAAATGGGTGAATAAGATCAAAACGTATAAATTTCCAGTTATAAAATAAGTCATGGAGATGTACTGTACAGCATGAAGACTATGTGGAAGTTACAGAAGAGTAAATGTGAAAGTTACTGTATATATGAAAGTTACTAGAAGAGTAAATCTCAAAAGTGCTCATAAGAAAGAAAACTTTGTCCCTGGCCAGTGTAGTTCAGTTGGTTGGAGCATTGTCCCATACACTGAAAGGTCATGAGTATGATTCCCAGTCAGGGCACATGCCTAGGTTGCAGGTTTGATCCCTGGTCAGGGTGTGCATGGAAGGAAACTGGTCGATGAACATATCCTTGGGAGAGTATTAGAAAAAAAAAATTTTGTAATCACTGTATGGTGACAAATGTTAACTAAACTTATTGTGTTGTTCATTTTGTAATATATAAAATACTAGAGGCCCGGTGCATGAAATCCGTGCACAGGAGAGGTCCCCTCAGCCCAGCCTGCACCCACTCCAATCCAGTCAGACATCCCTCTCACAATCCTGGACCACTGGCTCCTAATCACTCACCTGCCTGCCTGCCTGGTTGCCTCTAACTACCCCCGCCCCCGATGGCCTGATCGGCCCTCACTACCTCTGCATGCCGGTCTGATTGCCCCTAACTATCCCCCGCTGCCGGCCATGTCGCCCCCAACTGCCCCTCCCTGTTGGCCTGGTTGCTCCTAACTGCCCCCCCGCTGGCCTGGTCACCCTAACTGCCCCCCAACACTGGCCTGGTCACCCCCAACTACCCCCCTCTACCAGCCTGGTCGCCCCTAACTGCCCCTCCCTGCTGACCTGGTCACCCCCAACTGCACCCCCGCCAGCCTAGTCACCCCTCACTGTTCCCCCTGCCAGCCTAATCGCCCCCAACTTCCACCCCTGCTGACCTGGTTGCCCCAACTGCCCCCCACCGCCGGCCTGGTTGCCCCTCATGGCCCCCCGCTGGCCTGGTCGCCCCATGCAGCCTGCTGTTCAGTCGTTTGGTCATCCCTCACTAACCCCCCGCCGGCCTGGTCACCCCTTATGGCCCCCCGCCAGCCTGATCGCCCCATGCAGCCTGCTGTTCAGTCGTTTGGTCATTCCTCACTAAGCCCCCTGCCGGCCTGGTCACCCCACGCAGCCTGCTTGTTCAGTCATTTGGTCGTCCCTCGGGCCGGCCCTGGGTGGCTGGGCAGCCGACATCCAAGGCTTGCCTGCGCCTCGGGCCAGCCTTGGGCGGCTGGGGGTTGAGGGGGCTGGGGGACTCTGGAGACAGGTTCGGCTGTTCCATGTGCCTGCCGCCCCAGCAGGGCTGAGGGGACTGGGCGCCGCCATCTTGTGGCCATGGGCGCCGCCATCTTTGAGGGCGTGACAGTCAATTAGCATATTCCCTCCTTATTGACTGTGGGCGCCACCATGTTTGTGGGGGCCAGATGGTCAATTAGCATATTCCCTCTTTATTAAACAGGATTGAATCATTATGTCTTACACCTGACACTAATATGTATCAATTATACCTCAATAAATAGGGGTCATGCAGGAAGAATTTTTTGAGAGTTGATTATTATGTTCATTATCTTGATTGTGGCTTCATAGGTGTATACATATACAAGTCAAAACTTAGAAAATTATACATCTTTAATATGTGCGATTTTATTATGTCAGTTATCCTATATAATACAGAGGTAATATGCAAATTGACCCTCATGCCCTCACATCACAAGATGGCCACCCGCACAGTGTCACAAGATGGCCGCCCCCATGTAATAAAAAGATGGCCGCCCCCACATCATCACAAGATGGCCACCACAAGATGGCCACTCCCACATTGTCACAAGCTGGCCAGCAGGGGAGGGCAGTTGACGGGGGACCAGGCCAGCAGGGGAGGGCAGTTTGGGGTGATCGGGCAGGCAGGGGAGCAGTTAGGCGTCGATCAAGTTGGCAGGGGAGTGGTTAGGGGGTGATCAGGAAGGCAGGCAGAGCAGTTAGGGGCAATCAGGCAGGCAGGCAGGCTAATGGTTGGGAGCCAGCAGTCCCAGATTGTGAGAGGGATGTCCAACTGCTGGTTTAGACCCGATCCCCGAGGGGTCCCAAATTGGAAAGTGTGCAGGCGGGGCTGAGGGACAACTCCCCCCCCCCCCAGTGCACGAATTTCGTGCACCAGGCCTCTAGTTCTATATAATTTTAACACATTTGTTGGTCCATGTATCCATCACACAGTCAACTTACAGAATAGAACAGTTCCATCACCACAAAGATCCCTCCTGTTGCCATTTACACATTGTCACAAGATGGCCGACAGGGGAGGGCAGTTGGGGGCGACCAGGCCTGCAGGGGAGGGCAGTTGGGGGTGACCAGGCTGGCAGGGGAGGGCAGTTGGGGGTGATCGGGCCAGCAGAGGAGGGCAGTTGGGGGAGACCAGGCCTGCAGGGGAGGGCAGTTTAGGGGGACCAGGCCTGCAGGGAAGGGCAGTTGAGGGGGACCAGGCCTGCAGGGGAGGGCAGTTAGGTGTCAATCAGGGCGGCAGGGGAGTGGTTAGGGGGCTATGAGGTTGGCAGGCAGAGTGTTTAGGGGCAATCAGGCAGCCAGGCAGGCGAGTGGTTAGGAGCCAGCAGTCCCAGATTGGAGAGGGTGCAGGCTGGGCTGAGGGATACCGCCCAGTGCACAAATTTCATGCACTGGGCCTCCTAGTATCTGAATAAAACAATTTAAACAAAAAACAAAAAAAATTGCCTGGATTTCAACATTGTCATAATCCAACAAATGCCATCTTTATTTTAATGAGAAAATAGGAAGCATTGTGTGATCTTGGAAAGATGACTTGATATCTTCTATAAATTTCTGCGACTGCAAAAGCATACAGTTGCATGTGCATATACGTTTTACATATTGCCTCTCACTGGCTTTTCCCCACATACCAGTCTTGCCTATTTGGAGACATATGTGTTTTTCACAATGGTGGCATTTATTCTTGTTCACCTTTGCATTTTCCATAAGCACCTTAAGCCCAAGTTGCAAAAAAAACAGTGGTTTGTAAAAAGTGCTAGGCAAAATGATGGGATTAATAAAGACTCATCTGTGTACTATTATTATCATTCATTTTCATAGTCTTCTTTTTTTTTTAAATTGGTTTGGGGAGGGCTACTTGGTAGCAATGGAGCCATAGAGGAAACCTTTTATAAGAGGGTAAGAAGCATGATAGCAAGTATTTCTGGAGAGCTGCATGAAAAACTCAAAGAGCAGACATTTACAAGAAAAGTAGGGAATTACAGGAGAAGTAAGGAAATAACTGTTGGCTACACCCTGGCCTTTGGGGCACACAGCCAATAATGACAACAATAATACAAATAATCATCAAGGCTAGCAATGAATGCTTACTACACATTGCATCCTACAACTACATGAGGCAGAGTTTTATAGATTTAGAAAATGAGATAAAGAAAAGACAAGTGACTTGCCCAAGGTAACTTAGTAAATGGTATTGCTGAATAAAAACTCAGGCAACCTAGTCCCAGAGCCTTCTCTAACCATCATACAAACTGCCTCACTATCAATACTGTCTTTTTTTTTTTGGCATTATAAAAGAAAAGAACATGGAGTCAGATGGTCAAAGTTACTCTCAAAGTTGTTCTAATTCCTGATAAGTTTCAAATATTACAAATAGTAAAATAATTCCCTCAATTCCTACACATTCTTGTCTACCTAAAAGCACATGTATAGTCTCAATCTTTACCTATTAAATAGATTATGTATAACTTCATTTTATATAGAACATAAACTTAAAGTAAAAATAGCCATGGAAATACTCATCTTCAGAGTACCTATCAAATTATAAATGCTTTGCAGTCCACATTTTAAAAAGTGATTTGCAAAGTATATTGGTAAGCTAAAGATTTTTAAATAGAGAAAGTGTTGTTAGTAAAAGGCAAACACTTTTCCATGAACTTTTGCAGGTAATAAGGTTCCATAAGATACATGTTTTCTTCCAATACATTAAATGTCAGCCTAGAGATCCAAAACATGCCTTTAATAATGGGCACTCAAACTACGAAATATGGTGAATACCACTGAGATGCCAGTCAGATCCCAGCTTTGGTGTAGTTCCTACCAGCCATCCTGGATCCTAAGATGCCTAACAAGGCAGCTCTGTACACCTACCTTCTATAGAGTATTAGGGGGCCTAGAGGCAAACAAGAATATATTTTATGGGACTTAACTAAAAAATCTACAAATGCACTAAATACAGTAGGTTGTACTACCAAAAGTCACTACAAAAATGCATTTGAAACACTTTATCAAATGCCATTAAAAACAAACCAAAAAAAAAAAAAGAGGTGTTACAAGAGAATTTGGAGTGACGACTGATCATCATCACTGTGCTTTAGTGACACCCCAGCTTAAATTGTACTGATAAAGCAGAAGTTCCATTCAACAGTAATTAGGTACATCTAAGTTTCTGAAAGACAATAAAGCTCCAGTGATTACATCTCTCTACACAAAGTTCAACTGTGTTACTTACTTGTTAATTATATTCCAATATATACTTTTTCAGAGCATTATATTTAAAACAACACTGAGTTTTCTATTATGTTTACCCAGTGCCAAGTGATCTGAAAAAATGTGTGTGGGGAGGTATGTATATCTGTTTATTTTTATAATCCTATATAATAAAAGCATAACATGCAAATCGACAGAACTGCGGAACAAACATTAGGTGGCGGGGCGGGGGACGGGCAGGGTGTGAGGGGTCAGGGCTGGCCAGCAGGTGGCGCCAGGCCAGCCAAGGCGCATGCCAGTGGGCAGAGGGAGGGGACGGTAATGGGGTGGTGATGGGGTGGAGGGAGGGGTGGCTGCGACCAGCAGTGGGGTGATGGGGGCTGGCGCCATCCTGATTGCCTGCCCGGTCGCCTCCTGTAGAGGGAGGCCACAAGTGGCCATAGCAGTGAGGCGATTCGGGGTGGGGTCGGCCGCTAGTAGAACCCAGATAGGCCCGCCAGGGTTGCCTCCCGCAGAGGGAGGCCACTGATGACCACGGCAGGGTGATTTGGGGCGGGGGCAGCCGCTCACCATCCCCAGATAGGCCCGCTGGGGTCACCTCCCACAGAGGGAGGCCACTGGCTACCTCGGCAGGGCGATTTGGGGTGGGGCTGGCCACTGGCTGTCCCCAGATCGGCCCACTGGGGTCACCTCCCGCAGAGGGAGGCCAGACTGCGAGAGGGCACAGGCTGGGCTGAAGAACCCCCCCCCCCCTCCCGAGTGCACGAATTTTCATGTACTGGGCCTCTAGTACTTAAATAAACACATATTCTCAAGAGGTCCCAAGAGTCTTACTGCTATTGACACACATACATACACACACAAACACACACACACACACACACACACCAGTTTTAATATATATTGCAGAAAACATAGGATTTTATGGATTACATTCTTATATTATACTAGAGACCTGGTGCTCAAATTCATGCATGGGTGGGGTCCCCAGGGGGGTGCTGGGATGCGATTGGCCCTCTGGTGGGTAGTGGGATGCCCTTGCTGGCCCAAGATCCGGATCCATCCCACTGACATTTGCACCGATTGTCGGGAGCCACCTGGCGGCTGCTTTTGTGTTTCTTCCTTGTGGAGCATCTAGGGAGGGAAAGCGGCCACGGTGCCCAAGGCCAACTTCCAGGAGGCCGGTGGCACTGTCAGGAGCATGCCAGTGGCACTGGTCCGGTGGTGCCTGGCCCATTCTTCGGAGATTGGACCTGCAGGGCTACTGAGGGAGGGAGTGGCTGCAGCCAGGCTGGTGGGCTGCTGGGACAGGTCAGTCAGCTGAGTGGTGCTCCTGCTGTGGAAGCACACTGACCACCAGGGGGCAACTCCTGCATTGAGTGTCTGACCCCTGGTGGTCAGCACGCATTATAGCAACCCGTCATTCCGGTCGTTCGGTCACTTAGGCTTTTATATATATAGATATTTATATCACTACATCATATTTATTGCCTACATATTTTATTACTCAGCAGTATTTACTTAGACTCACATTCCTTTTTTAAAAATCTTTCTTAGTATCCGGTATCATTTTTCTGGATGGAAGTAGGGGGAAGGGGAGTGATTGTATGGTGGGTGTCAGAAGTGAAAGAAGCATTTTGCTGTAGTTGGCCTGTCTCCAGGGAATGCAAAATTGGGCAGCATATGTCAAAACATTATCTCCACTAGCCCCCAAGCCAAGATCCCCTCTACAACTCAAACTACTGTCATACAACTTAGCATAAACATCCTACCTGCCCCAAATCAAATGCTTTCTTAAGAGCAAGAGCTAAACAATAGTTTATGACTCTTGCAGCCCTAGGAAAGGTACATTCATAACAATCCCAATCCAGGACTTGCTATATATTCTTGGGATTCATTCTTCTCAAGTTTTAGACTAATTAGCAAGACCATAACAACAACAAAAATCTCTCAAATGAGTGCTCCTTTACAACATGGCCCCATTCACCAGGATCCTGAAAATCAGGTGAACAATCTCAGTCACGAAGTACTGAGAATCACACAGAGATTAGCGCTTAAAAGTGGTTGTGAAATCACAGTGGACAGTCTATTTTTAGTCTTAGAGACGACATATGGGAATAACAATAATGCATATCTCATAGGGCTGTTGCATGGACTTTATAAGTTAATGCATGCGAAGTGCTTCTTCTGTGCCTGGTACATCATAAACGTTTAATAAACTGTAGCTTTTGTTACCAATCACCTTGTATAGCAAAGGGGAGGGCGATTACAGATTGTACCAACTATGGGGGGGCTTGTAGGCAACACTGCTGTTACTATGAGAATCTACTTCTAGGTGTTCAAGGCCTAATCTCTTCTAACATAATTTAATCAACTTATGCACCTGGTCAATTCAACCACCTTCCCTAAAGGGAACTGTGATATTTCTAAGAGAACTGTGGGTGGTGATAAGGATGAGCACTGATGTTAACTTCTTCTTTCCAAATATTTATGAAACTGACATATAACTTATCTAGTGCCTGAGAAAATAAATTTTTAAAAATAATAGTGATATGTGTTCTGAAATAATAAAATAGGATAATGTGAGGGTGATAAAGGGGTCTGTATGTTATACAGGGTAATCAGGGAGAGTCTCTTTGAGGAATTGACATTTGAGCTGAGACCTGAGTGACCAGAAGAAGTCAACCATGTTAAGATCTGGAGGGAAAAAATATTATAAGCAAAAAGAAAAACAAATTGAAAACTTGGAAATATAAACAAGCTCAGTGTATTTGAGAAAGAGCGAGACAGCCAGTGGGGCTGAAACACAGTCAAGAGTTAGATTTATAGTATGAACTGGAATCACAGAGATACGGGCCTGATCATGCAAGTCTTTAAAGGCTTTAAATTTTATTCTAAGTACAATGAGAAGCTACCGGATGGTTTTAAGCAGAGCAGTGACATGATCAGATTTGTGTATTTTAAAAGATGAGCCTGGCTGCTTTGTGGAGAACTGTCAAGGGGAAAAGAGTGGAGTAGAAGAGACCAGTTACGTCTACAGGAGACCAAGTGAAAGACGATGGTGACCTGAAGCAGGGTAGTGGCAATGGAGACGAAGCAGAAAGATGGGGGACATATTTCAGACATAAAGTTGACAAGAATTGCTGATGGGATACATGTAGCAGGAAGATGTCCTCCTGAAGACAAGTTTAATATAATTCACATATTCATGAGAACATTCTCCCCTCTGAAATGCGTAACAATCAAATGTGACTGCTGAAGCCTGGTAGTCTTCCTATAAGGGTAGTATGTTGAGATTCTGTTGAAATGCTCTTCCTCTACCTGGGTGTACTAATTAGAGACAGCTGACAGTTAACAACCTGAACAACCACTATCTCCTGGCCCTTCATCAAGATTGCTACTGAATACTCTGGGTACTAAGCCCTAGGGCAGTGGTTCTCAACCTTTCTAATGCCGCGACCCTTTAATACAGTTCCTCATGTTGTGGTGACCCCCAACCATAAAATTATTTTCGTTGCTACTTCCTAACTGTAATTTTGCTACTGTTATGAATCGTAATGTAAATATCTGTGTTTTCCGATGGTTTTAGGCGACCCTGCTAGCGGTTATCAACCTGTGGGTCGCGACCCACAGGTTGAGAACCACTGCTGTAGAGGAACTGTATTAAAGGAACTGTATTAAAGGGTCGTGGAACTGTATTGAAGGGTCGCAGCATTAGAAAGGTTGAGAACCACTGCCCTAGATAGAAGGGCATAAGAAACGGATTCATTTCTGTGCCTCAAATTAGTTGCCATAGACCTGGAAGGGCACAGCATTATTGATAATTCAAGAAATTATATGGTACAAGTATTTGAGTCCAACTGGGGATTTTGATGCAAATTTTATACTCATTGAAAAGGTTGTGGGCAGATAGATTACCCTTTAGGCACTCTTAGAAGGCATAATCATCATGTTTAACTTAAAAAAAGCTGTCAAAAAACAATACATAGCCTTCAGAAAATTCACTCCCAGAAACTGCCTCTATTTTATAGATCTTAGACGTATATCTAGCTTCTTCTGTTCTTGGTGACATTCTGTAGATGATATATTCATTTTTTTTCAGCTTTTCCAGCTGTCCTTAAATTTAACCTTCTATAGGAAAAAAATCACAATAAAACTATGTATTGGATGACAGAAACAGATCTGTATTAATAACTGCACCAGGGCCCCAGAATAAATTAGCATAAATTACAGAACACAAGCCATCATTCAATCTTTAAAATAAATCCTTCTAAAAATATTGGGGGCCAATCTCTATGCTTGGGTCACAACCTAGGTTCTGTAACTACAGTTCATGTGTACAATGGCTCCCTAATTTGTATTGGGGCCAAACCACCAGGCCAACTCAATTATTCTTACATATAGCCTATCAAAATGACATCAATATAACTTTACATGGGAAAGATTTGGTGTTTCCTGACTACTTTTTAAACATATAATTTAAACTAAGCTCTATTTTTAAAATTTTTAAAATTTTCCAATTACAGTTGACGTAAGTTTCAGGTGTATAACATAGTGATTAGACATTTATTTAACTTACGAAGTGATCTCCCAGAGACACCATAGCTATTAGAATAATATTGACTATATTCCCTATGCTGTCCTGACTATTTTTATACTGACAAAGATTACATTCTAATTCCTTCCCCTCTTTCACCTATCCCCACCCCACTCTCATCTGGCAACTATCAATATGTCCTCTGTATCTATTATAAAAACAGAGCTCTTAATAAAACTGAAGACTCAGTCTGAACACTCAGGCTAACAGCCTCATGTTTCTTATCTGTCACATATCTACTTAAGGAAATAGATTTAAAAACAGATCTTTCAAATTCAACAGGAAGGCCTTGGTTCAAACTTTTGGGGTGTTGCAAACAAGTCAACAGTAAACCTACTTGGGCTTGCCATGAGATTTCTTTTGAGCAATCTCCATCTCAGCTTCTTTCTCTGCTTTGATGTTCTGTACCTGATAGATTCATTTCTTACTTGAATAATCCTTATTTAAATCATTGATCCATTTTGCTGGCTAGTCTACAAAACTCAAATCGTACAAATAGCACAGAAAATAGGCATCCGTGTTGAATCAGGGCAATAATAATCTCCCTTCTATTTCTAATGCCCTTCATGACTATGTCCAGTATTATGTGGGTCTTTCTGAATGCAGACACAATAAAAACTCCTAGATCCCTTTCATGGGTTGAAAATATGTGCAGAGCCATCTTCCTAGAGATAGTCACTCATGCTATTTTCCTGCTTTCTCACACTGTCTTGTAAAAACAGTCCTGCAGCTAACACTCTTTCAGCTTAGTATTTTACTACCTACAAGCTCTCAGTGTCAAGTATAAATTGGGATGCAGCTGGGAGAGTTACTCTGCAGAATATCCAATAATTTATAAAAATGTTAAAGAAACTAAAACACTAAACAATGATTCTTGGGAGAGCCTACTGCAAAAATATCCCCATGCAACTAAAGAATTCATTTAAAACACCCATTCCTTCCTTCCTGTGTTTAAACTAGATCTTTATGCATAACTAAACTTTCCCCCCAACCTATGGAGAGCAGACATTTTTTTAAAGCAGTCTTTGGTATAAAATGTTTCAAAGGCATTTTGAAAATCTAAGTGTTCACTGGCTCCCCCTTGTTCACACCTGATTTATCCCTCTCAAAGAACCCTGTTAGATGGCTGAGGTATAATTACCTCACAAAAATTATGTTCTTTCCTCCTTGAGTTATATGTTCAATAATTTCACCTTTAGCTATTTATTACAAAACTGACTACCAGGTCAAATAGTTAGCCTTATTTTTGTGTGGTTCCTGGATTCCTTTAACTTATTCACCCTCTATACCAGGGATCCTCAAACTACGGCCCGCGGGCCACATGTGGCCCGCCAAGGACATTTATCCGGCCCACCGGGTGTTTTTGCCGCTGCTGCCTGTCCTGCTTAACAGCCGACTTAGCAGTGTGCATAGGAATTTGGTCATAGTTTTTTTTTTAAACTATAGTCCGGCCCTCCTACGGTCTGAGAGACAGTGAACTGGTCCCCTGTTTAAAAAGTTTGAGGATCCCTGCTCTATACCTTCTCCATACCACCCAAATCAACTTGATTTCCTTTAACTGCTCCTCCTAACTAAACCACAACTCAAGACTGACTGTGCCATTTTAAGTGGGTATGGTTCCACACAAAAGTGACCCAGGCTTCTGCGATCCTAGATATTTTCACTTTTTACCTTTGGCACATATCTATTCAACAGTGAAAAAAACAAAGGATAGTCACTGGTGTTAGCCAAATCCTAGGTAAGGGCTGCAAGCCTCCTCAGTCCAAAGGTTAATGGTACTAGCCTGAGACTGAAGTTAGAGCTGTCAGCAATGATTCATCTAGGCCTGTAAATAAGATTGAATTTGTTCAAAGCAACCAATTAACTACTGCATTGCACTTCCACAATAAATGCTAAATATAAGTCACGGAATTAGCCTTCTATTAAGCATATGAGACAAATGACTTTATTAAGCGTAACAACTAGAGAAAAGTTAAAAACTATATTATGCAGTAGAGACTAGAAGTATTATTGCAAGGGAGTTCAAAGAAGAGAGAGGTCAACATGTGTTCGAGAAAAAGGAGTTACAGAATATCAGAATAGGTGGAAACTTTTAAAACACCTAGACAAATTCCCTGCTGCAGAAAATCAGAGAAGTTAAACTACTTGCCTAAAACAAGTTTCGAGCAACCAGAGGTAGTGGAAGAACTGATGGCTAGGCCTGAGTCAAACCTTGATGAGGAACAGGTTAGAATGTTCAAGGTGGGGGGCAGATTGGAAAAAGGTGGCAAATGAGAGAAAATGCAGAAAGGTAAAACGTGCACAGATACCTACATGGATACTCAAATTGGGGAACAGGAAGGTGTTGAAGGATAAAATGATTATGGAATTGGGGTAAAAGGTAGGTAGAAGCATCTGGATCTGATGTAACAGACAACAGAATGCCACTGGAAGTGACAAGTCAGTTCAATGAAGAAGGCAGACAATGGGTACTGGAGGCCAGCTACAGGGATTATAGCAGGAATCCAGGAAGTGATAAATCCTGGACCATGGCAGAAGAGTGGAAAATGAGGAAAGTATAGCTTCAAAAAACTGAGAACAACTCTGTAATTAGAACAGAGTCAAAGGTTAATCCCAGAATTTCTAGACTGCCGATTTATGAGAACAAAAATACCACTGGAATGCTTGTGGTTTCCTTAAGGGATGCTCAATTTATACAGTAACTCAAAATCCAAATCTAGTCTTCCGAGGTGGTATATGCATGGCATAAATTTACTACCTAACATAGTTGCTAAGCATGAGTGTGATGCAATGAAGAAGCATTATAAAATGACTATAAAATATTTTTTAGAATCTCAATTTGATGAAAGATATCATCCTCTTAAATGTAGAATTATCTATCACAAGGAGTTGCCAAGTGGAAGCCCATGGGATAAAGTTGCTAGTAGACAAGTTTTGTATGACTGTGAAAAACAAAGAAAAAGAAAAGCTACCATCGTAATAATAATCTGGATTTCTGGCTCCTTGGAAAGGAGAAAATCTGGCAACACTGAGCTTGCAAATTGAGAGTAATGATTGTATAGCAGCTGCTCCCTTTAGATACATCATGTGCTCAACAATTCACCATGGTCTCTACTACTCCTTTTCTCTCCTTCCACCCACTTCACTTACTTTCTATGATCTTACTGGTCCCTGTAGATACTGGTCATTGCAATCTCTATGACTCAGTTTGGTCACTAAGTTTTTAAAATATTTTTATTTACCTTGCCATGTATGTTCTATGTTAAATGACTATTATTCAGGATATTGTGCATTAAAATTTAAAATATGGATATTCTAAAATAAAAAGAAATCAATCAAAGAGAACAAAATGCAAATGTTAACAGAATTGGTAGAATTCTAAGAGTATCCATTCATTTTATCAGTTATAGAAAATATGGAATAAGTACAAGTATTTAGTGCTTTAAGGTGGCCACAATTTATTTTTCTGAAAAAGATTAGGGTGTTTCCATTTCAAATTGACTGCAAAGGTCATAGAGTTATCATGGGAAAGCCTGAGAATTTAGATTTATCTCAGCTTCTGTCTTTAGATTTTAAAAAAATCTATCTATGAGAGGAGAGCCAGTGATAAATCAAAGTTTACATCTTATTTTGAATTCCTCTTACTTAGAATAACCATTTTATACCTCAGTTATATACCACTTAATACAGAGATATTCTTTATACCTTTCTTACATTTGAGAGCTAAAGATTTAATTAAATAAAAATACAGATTTAAAAAATTAGCAATGATCATGTGAAATTAATATCTGGGTTTATCTAATGACTGAGAGTAAAGACCAATTTCTTAGCTTGTGAACATGTCTTTGTCAAAATTAGATGAAAAAAGACAAAATGTCACTTTCAAAGATACAAAATAAAATCATATGCTTAAAAAAGACAACTTGTTTTCTTATTGCAAAAAGTCTTAGATTTTTTTCAAAAATAAATTCACTTTATTGTTTTAAATTTCTTTATTGATTAAGGTATCACATATTTGTCCTCATTCCCCCATTCCCATCCCAAACCCCTCCCCACCACGCATGCCTCCACCCCCCTGTTGTCCGTGACCACTGGTTAGGCTCATATGGATGCACACAAGTCCTTTGGTTGATCTCTCCCCCTTATCCCTACCCTCCCCTATCTTCCCTCTGAGGTCCGACAGTCTGATCTATGCTTCCTTGTCTCCGGGTCTGTTCTTGTTCATCAGTCTATGTTGTTCATCATTTTCCCTAGATGAGTGAGATCATGTGCTACCTAATAGGCTCTGACAAGCTGTGCTTAGAGCTTGTTCATATATATACTAGAGGCCCGGTGCACAGGATTCCTGCACTAATGGGGGCATGGCCTGTGGGGATCAGCCCGCTGCGGCAGCAGCTGCTTATCCTGGTCAGCTGAGTGGCTATGGACTCACCCTCTGAGCAGCTACTACTGCTGTGGGAGCGTCGCTCATCCTGGTCAGCCAAGCGGCACTCCCACGGTGGGAGTGCACTGACCACCAGGGGGCAGGCGGTTCCTGCGTTGAGTGTCTGCCCCCTGGTGGTCAGTGCACATCACAGCAACTGGTCGACCAGTCATTCCGCTGTTCGGTTGCTGGGCTTTTATTATATAGGAGATATATATACTGAGTGGCCAGATTATTATGATCTCTGAACGCATAATAATCTGGCCACTCAGTGTATATCCTATATAATAAAAGGCTAATATGCAAATTGTCCCCTCAACCAGGAGTTCAACCAGCAGGCAGGCCGGCCAACCGCCCATGTCCCCTCCCCCTGGCCAGGCTGGCTGGACCCCACCCATACACGAATTCATGCACCGGGCCTCTAATATATATATACTGAGTGGCCAGATTATTATGATTTCTGAACGCATAATAATCTAGCCATTCAGTGTATATCCTATATAATAAAAGGCTAATATGCAAATTGTCCCCTCAACCAGGAGTTCAACCAGCAGGCAGGCCGGCCAACCGCCCATGTCCCCTCCCCCTGGCCAGGCTGGCCGGACCCCACCCATACACGAATTCATGCACCGGGCCTCTAATATATATATATTACACACACACACACACACACACACACACACACACACACACACACACACTGAGTGGCCAGATTATTATGCGTTCAGAGATCATAATAATCTGGCCACTCAGTGTGTGTGTGTGTGTGTGTGTGTGTGTGTGTATAATCTCTTTAATGATTTCTGAGAAGAAGGGAGAGGAAGAGAGAGATTGAAACATAAATGATGACAGAGAATCATTGATCGGCTGCCTCCTGCATGCCCCCTACTGGGGATCGAGCCCTCAACCCAGGCATGTGACCTTGACAGGAATCAAACCTGGGACCCCTCAGTCCACAGGCCGACGCTCTATCCACTGAGCCAGACCAGCTAGAGCAGTGCTGGTTTTTATATATCAGCAACTATACGACATGAGTAGTGGAGATCTACCATTCCCATACATGCAAATATAAAAATCACAAAGCTCAGCAGCAAGGAATTGCCCATTTGTGCCATTGTAATTAAAGTTAAAAAGAATAAACAGTTTCTGAGAAATTTAAAGATTGATCTAATGAGAGTTTTTTTTCTATAAGTTTCAAATATTAAACTGCCACTTCCATTAATCCCAAACAACAGACATTTAAATCAACAGAACTCTAATTGAGTACTGTTTCCAACAATGGGTCAAATTCTACTAAGAGAACATACCAACACTGTACTCAATTTCAACTTTGCCCTGGTGACATCAAATTGTATTACAGATAAATTAACAGTTGTGAACATTTTTTGCTAGTATCCCTATCCTATAGAGCCTTTAAAAAGCAATTTCAGTGCCTATCAAGGTAGAAATCAGCAGTTGCAATTTTTTAATACAGCTGCAAAACAATAGGACCCATTAATAGCTGAACTTTTGACAGCACTATTCATGATGATTTATGAGTTTGTATATAATTTGATTATTCTATTCATTCTGCTGATTACTGTTTCAGCTAATAAAGTGAAGGTCACTTCCAAAATAAATCTTCATTACATTTCACAGAAAGTAACTGCTTCCAACTAGTTGTTTTCTTTAATTAAAAACTAATGTAACAAGAAAGAAAATAAACTTTACGGTTATTACATGTGTTGTTACAAGAGAAATATACTGTGTGCATGTAATGTGTCCAAGAGAAATCCAATAAAACAGAAAGTATCTTCATATTTTCAAAATAGAAGAACTATTTTATACATATTCATTTGTACAATTTTTGAAATTATAAGAATAAAAACTGAACCGTATTAATGGGTTAGAATTTGAAAACATAAAGAAAATAATCTTTGAAATATTCTCCAAATTCATAAATGTAAAATGTAAGGTAATGTTTTCATTTCTAAAATTGTGTGTGTGGGATTCTGTATATGAAAAATGAACAGTAGGTCATTGCCTTAAACCAGAGTTTTTTCTAAAGGTGGCAAGAGACCTTCTCTGCCTCTGAAGAAAAATACTGGGCACAAGGCCCTGACAGTTTTGGCGAGAGATCAGAGGAAAAATGGCAAGGGCTCACATTAATATATTATTCGCATTTAATCTATTTTTACACACAGAACATTCTGTGTCCTGGATTTAATGCTTCATTTTATTATTTTTTTTGAAGTTCTCTAGACCTTCAGCTGAGGTCCTATCATCAAAGCTATTGAATCATACAACTACATCAAACTAATAAACCAAATTAAACATTATGTATATTTTCCCACAGAAGTACAGCAATCATCAAACAGGAAATCATATTTCAAAAGCTAGAAAAGTTTGCATATAAGAAATTATTGGGGTACAGTGTTGCTGCAAAAAAACAGGTAGCAATTATTTGTATGCTTACAAATGGCCTCATTTGGGGTACTATAACAAATACCACTCTTGATTAACTTGTTCATTGTGTCCCTGTCATAGTAACCTTTCTATATCCCAACAGACCCCACCTTAGACCTCTGACACAGTGCCAGCTGCTTAGAAGGCTCCTCACTCAGATCTTCAAAAGTGTATGCCTTATCATCATATTTTGGTGTTACTACATGCAAATGCCAGCCTCCTGAGTGGCCTTCCCTGACCATCAGAGCATCTGAGGGGGCACCTCCCTACCCCTACCAATAGTCACTTCCTGTCATATCACCCTATCTTTTCTTCATAGTACATATCACTCTCTTAATTTAGTTGTCAAATCTCTCTGTCCAACACTCTTTAACATCCTCTCCCAAACAGAGACGTTCTGTTTTCAACAATGTATGTCTAAGACACACAGAAGTTAGTATAAAGCATTCTATAAGCTATTTTTTAAAATATATTTTTATTGATTTCAGAGAGGAAGGGAAAGGGAGAGATAGAAACATCAATGATGAGAGAGAATCACCCCTTCTCCCCCAACTGGGGACCGAGCCCGCAACCCAGGCATATGCCCTGACCAGGAATCAAACCGTGACCTCCTGATTCATGGGTGGATGCTCAACCACTGAGCCATGCTGGCCGGGTATTCTATATATTATTTAATGAATTCCAATTTTTTTAAATATATTTTTTATTTCAGAAAGGAAAGGAGAGTGGGAAAGATAGAAACATCAATGATGAGAGGGAATCATTGATCAACTGCCTCCTGCACACCTCTACTGGGGATCAAGCCTGCAACCCTGGCATGTTCCCTGACTGGGAATTGAACTGTGACCTCCTGGTTCATAAGTCGGTATTCAACCACTGAGTCAAATTGGCTGGGTGAATTCTAATTTTTATTCTAAGTTTACATATGATAAAACAGAGACACCAAGTTTATAGTCAATGTTCCCCTAACTTTTCAAATAAAAAGTATTAGTTTTAGGTCTTTGGTAAAAAAAAAAAAAATCAGTAACTGTTACACATATCTAACATGTCTTAAGTGAGTGAATGAGTGAGTGAGTGTGTGTGTGTGTGTGTGTGTGTGTGTGTGTGTGTGTGTGTGTGTTTTCAGATAAAATGTATACGGCTACAAGAAAAGTACAAAAGCTGCAAATGTATTTGTGGTAACAAACAATGAATACCTGGTACTCTTACTAGATTTCTCTTGTGATCAAGAGTACATATTTGTAAGATACACTTAAGGGCTTAATCTCTGGACAAGAAAGATATCATTTTCAAGAGGGACATATTCACAATGGGTATGAAAAGTGAGATAAAAAACAGTACAAGTCGAGAAGTTCTCAAAAACTTCTTGTATTTTTATAGGTTTATTTTAAAAAACCTCTAATGCAAAAATACAAAGAGAATAAAAAATGTAAACCACATTCATGAGAGGAGGAGGTCTGTGGGGTAAGTTAGGAATATTGATTAATATAGTGGTGGTTGGGTGAATGAAAAGGGGAGAATAGCAACACTGCTTTTTTTAAAATATGTTTTATTGATTGTTTTTAAGAGAGAGAGGAAGGGGGAGGGATAGAGAGATGGAAACATTGATGACAGAGAGACATTGATTGTCTGCCTCCTGCATGCCCCCTACTGTAGTTTAGGGATTGAGCCTGCAACCTGGGCATGTGCCCTGACTGGGAATCAAACCAGGGATCTCTCGGTTCATGGGTAGAAACTCAACCAGTGAGAAACACCAGCTGGGCAAAACATTGCTTATTTTTAATGGCAAATATATGAAAAGAGCCTGGAAATGCAAGATTACTGTTCTTTGATTTATTTTCTAAAATCAAATTTGGGGAGTTGAGGTTACTAGGACTTAAATATTTATGGCTGGACAATATATAGTGATCAGTGAAGACATCTCTAAAACTCGTGTATACATGACATGCTTACACTACCAATGACAGGCTACACTTTGTTAAAAGAAATCAATTCCTACCCCACAGGTGTGGCTCAGTGATTGAGTGTCAATCTATGAACCAAGAGGTCACAGTTCAATTCCCGGTCAGGGCACATGCCGGGTTGCAGGCTAGATCCACTATAGGGGGCGTGCAGGAGGCAGCAGATCAATGATTCTTTCTCATCATTGATGTTTCTATCTCTCTCCCTCTCCCTTCCTCTCTCTGAAGTCAATAAAAACAAATTTTAAAAAAGAAGAAAACAACTCCTTCCTCTTAGTGAAGCAGAGAGTAATAAACGAAATGCTCGGCTACAAACAAAACAAAACAAAAATCCCTGCAATGTAGAAACATTTATTTCAGTAAAACTTTGTTTCTAATTTAATAATCATAATAACTGTGATTTACAAGAGTGGTCTTTACCTTTTTTTTCAATCTTTAATTTCTTTATTGATTAAGGTATTACATGTGTCCTCATCCCCCCATTATCCCCCCCCAACTCATGCCCTCACCCACCTGTCGTCTGTGTCAATTGGTTGGGCTTATATGCATGCATACAAGTCCTTTGGTCTTTACTCTTGTAAAAAGGAGCATATAAACATATAAAAAATGAAATATTTTCTATACTATACATTCTAGGGGGAAAATGCTTTAATTTTAATAGCTTGACCTCTAAAATAAGCTCTCTCCTTCCCACTAGAACCTTGTGATAACATTTTAAAAAAATAGGCGGGGTGATCCTTTCTCATAAGTTAATTTATTCAATATATGAACTCAAATTTACTATCTCTTTATATTTATTTATTTATTATTGAATTTATTGGGGTGATATTGGTTCCTCTCATGGGAAATTCAGATTTTTACCAAGTTATTTGTAGAAGGATCTGTTTCTTCCTTTGTCAATAAACTATATAAATATTGAAAAGCGATAAACATGGTTAGGACACTAAAAGCCATGGTAAGGAAAAAAAGCTTTAGAATTTTTAAACTTAGACAACAACAATGAATTTGCTTACAAAATGATAATATATTGAGCAATCTGGAGGAATTGTTTTAATTTTCAAACATTAAAGTAGTTTTGAGACTATAAATAAAATAAGGCTGAAATACTTAATAAATAATAAGAGGAAAGCCACTTTTAAACCAAACCAAGCCCAGCCGGTGTGGCTCAATGGTTGAGCATCGGCCCATGAACCAAGAGGATCCCGATTTGATTCCTACTCAGGGCACACGCCTGGGTTCTAGGCTCAGTCCCCATTGGGGGATGTGCAGGAGGCAGCCGATTGATGTTTCTATCTCTCTATCCCTCTCCCTTCCTTTCTCTCTAAAATAAATAAAACTATTTAAAAATAATCATCTCGTCAATTTAACTTTTACATTCTTCATACATCTGGTATTGTGAAAATTTCTTATCATAAGCATGAATTACTTTGATAAGCAGAAAAAGAAAACAAATATTTCCTTTCAAGAAAAAGTAAAGGTCTACTTGTTGCAAGGTTTAGCCAGAAAATATACAGTAGCAAGTTAAGAGAGAAAATATCAAAAAAGTAAAGAGAATCCTATGTTTTCTTAATATAATATGTGACTGTCAAATCTCAGAGGGAAGGTGGGGGTGTGTGGGTGGGAAGAGATTAACCAAAGAAATTGTATACATATATGCATAACCCATGGACACAGCCAATAGTGTGATGAAGGCCTGGGGGGGCATGAGTGTGGGCTAGAAGGGGTCAATGGGGGGAGAGGGAGGGAATATCTGTAATACTTTCAACAATAAAGATTTTAAAAAATGAAAGTAAAAACACATCACATGTTATTTCTAATACACTTGCACAATATAGATAGATTCCAAAGGGATGGGTCACAAATTGTTTTGAATGATCCTTAAAAAGTTAATCTATGCGATAGCATATTGTTACCTTGTAATTTAATCAAACTAAAATATCAGTTCCAAATATTGGACTGGATACATATATCACCCTTGCCCTATACAAAGCCAGCCACCTTTCACTCTAATACAAGTTATTAGAATTATTTTAAGATCTGGAATAGTATACATCTGTAACCTAGGGGAAAATGGCTGGGAAAGTTTTTGTACCTACCTGAAAATAATATAGCATCTGAGTTAGTTAGAACTGAAGGGGGCTATCACTAAAATAGAAACTCAAACTGTATAATTTGTGTAGGCAATATAACTCTAATATATTCATGAGAGTCACAGTAAATGCTCCAGCAACACACTCTTAAGTATAATGTAATTTTAAATAAGGGGTTCTTCTCAAATTAAAAGTCTTTTCCTGTCAAAACCTGAGGAATAATGCAGGCAAGGACACAAAAGCATTCCATTGCTTTATTAACGATAATGCTCACTGATCTGTGAATAACCTGGAAAAAATGAAGATTATTGAGTTACTTTAGCAATCTATCCATCCATCACCAGAGAACAGGTTTCAAAATGATGAATTACCTCACCACGCTGCTGTTTATCCCATGCAACACTCTCTCCTCAAGGGAAAAACAAACAAATGATCATACACACATCATCATGCTTACCCTCTACACTTTATGTATAATCTCTATGTCAATAACAACTATTAACCAGAGGGAAAACCATCTGTAAAATTATATACAAAAGATTCAGAAAATGAGTTATGCTGCTGTGCTTACTTTATCCTCCAGGATCCTCGAGTTTGTAAAAATGCTATTCAAACAACAGTCCTCAAACTTTTGGGAGACAAGCTTTCAGTTAATCTATTTCACACTGCTATGAATCCCCTTCCTAGAAAAATACAGCTATACCCAAAATCTGGCATGCAATTTCAGGGTATTTACCCCCAAATTCCTGAAACCCAAGTGATTGATTCCAGGCATTGGATGTGAGATTAGGAACCCCTGAATTTAAAGAACTCCTCTTACAATACCCAACCTCCTACTGCTATCTATTATAAGATGAGATAGGTGTTTTGAAGACGATGGTTATAAGTTTACTTAAGCTATAATTTAAAATAGCCAAATAAAACAATTAAGAGGGTTATAATTACATAGCTTTTTAAATGTATGGATGAATAAAAGTAGAAGAAAATATACCAAAATGTTGTATCATTATTGTTAACAGGTTATGGGATTTTAGTTAATTATTATAATATTAATAGTTCTGTTCCTGTTTTCCAAATTTTCTGCATATGAAATTATATTTCTTATATAAAAAGACATTTTAGCATGATGATATCAATAATAGGAAGTGGTTAAATTATGGTACATACACCTGTATATCAAAGAACTAGTCAATCATTTAAAATTTTATAAGTATGCATACATATACCC
This sequence comes from Ia io, assembly GCA_025583905.1. Classification (NCBI taxonomy): domain Eukaryota; kingdom Metazoa; phylum Chordata; class Mammalia; order Chiroptera; family Vespertilionidae; genus Ia; species Ia io. The sequence continues at coordinate 33,182,681 of JAJQQW010000001.1, read as the reverse complement.
AATTATACAAAGATGTTTGTACAGGCATGGAAAAGACAGGAAGATATGCAACTAACTTAGCAATGGCTAACTCTAGGGGTGGAAATCAAGGGTGGGGAATAGGGCTTGTATTTCTTCATAAGAGTGAGTATATGTGTTTTCTTTTTTCAGTATTTTCATTTTTTTCTAATGACTAAGATAATACGTTACTCAAGAATTTTCTCCTATATGTCAGGTAATTTGCTAAATGAACTGCATGAATTATTCCATGAATTCAAATGCCAAGATATTTTAAACTGTTCTCTTTAATTTAAAGAATTTTTACATAGCTCCAGATTATTGAACCAAAACTGAGTAATAAGATTATAATAAAAGACTGCAAGAACATTTTATTCTCCCTGCCTTTAAATATTTAGCTAGAGTAGACTACACCAATTTAATATATATACTGGTTTGCACTAAACCAGTATTTCTGAAATAGGAGTTATTTGCCCCTATGGGACATCTGGCAATGTCTGGAGACATTTTTGCCTATCACAAGTAAATGGGTGAAGGTAGTGGCACCCAGTGGATAGAGTCCAGGGATGCTGCTAATCATCCTATGATGCACAGGATAGCCCTTCCCCAAACACAGCAAACAATTATCCTTCCAAAAATGTCAACAGAGCTGAGATTGAGAAACTCTGACCTAAACCAAGAGCCTCTAGAACAACTGTGTTTCTGCCCATGTTCAATGATAGGTGGTGTCAGACCGCTAGTAGATTGGCACAGAGTAAGCCCAATCATCTTACTCTTTACAGGATATGTATTGGTTAATAGAGCAGTCTGAGATTCCTATAACTTCATCAAAGTGTCCTCTGTGTGCCTTGATTGAATAAATTTCATGTCATATTAGTTTAGGCTCCTTCTAATCATTTTTGAGTACTGATGCCATTTATATCTAAATTGCACATTCTAAAACGTGAGGAAATATATTTTCTTATTCTCTAATTGATCCATAAGTGTACGTTTTCTTTACTCCACTAGAGTAAACACTCTTGACATTGACATCAAAGGCTATTGCTGTCATATTGTTTTTCATATGTATCCACTACACTTAGAAGAGTACTAAGCAGAGAAGGGAAGCTAAAATATATAGCTACTGAATTAAAAGTGGAAAAATTAAAATAAATTAATAGCAAATAATAGAGATGGTTCATCTCAAGTTTTCTGCCATTTTGAATTTTTTTGTTTTCTTATTGGTTAGAATTAGGTCCAGGGAGCCATTTTCCTGGTTGCTTCCATTTCAACAGTGTTCCATCAGCAACACCTGGAAACTTATTAGAAATGCAATTTTCAGGTCCCACTCCAGATCTACAAGTCAGACTCTGGGGATGAGACTCAGTAATCCATGTGTTAAATTCTGACATAGGTGAAAGTTTAAGAAATATTACTCTACAGTTTCTTTAACATGTAAATGTTGTAGCAATTTATAAATACTTACTATTCCTTTATCCATCAAGTACTTAATGAATCAGGGTTTTCAAAAATTATTATTGTATTTTGTAGACATAAAGCATATTCAACTGATTGAACTGAGGTAGAAAAACCTTCCATCTATTCTTGTAAATAAGAGGTTTTTGAAACACAGTCATGTCCATTCTTTTACATATTGTCTATGACTGCAAATAGTTTCAACAGAGACCATATGACTTGCAAAGCCTAAACTATTTACTATATGACCCTTTACAGAAAAAGGTTGTGGGCTTCCTGGATTAGAATACCAAATCTTGTTCAGTCCCTAAAACAGCTTCATACTTGCCCTGGTGGCATTCTACAACAGCAGCAGCAGCAGTAGTAATAATTATAATAATAATAGTAACAGTAATATTAATAACAGCTAACATGTATGCAGTACTTATTAAGGCAAGCGCTGTTTTAGGCACTTCCCAGATATTAATTTTTTTTAATCCTTACAACCTATGAGGTAGATACTATTATTATCCCCATGAAAAATGAAGAAACTGGAATATAGAAAAGTTAAATAACTTGTCCAAGGATACACAGCTAGTAAATGGTAGAACCAGGATTTTACCCCATTGGTCCAGCTCTAAAATGTACCCTCTTGTTGATTATTCTATACTAGTGGCCCAGTGCATGAAATTCGTACACATTAAAAGGGGATTAATTAGAGGAAATATTTTAATATTGCTATTTGCCCTTTATAATAGAAGTGTCAGAGATGAAAGAAAATTAGTAAAATGTATATATATGAAAATCTTCCTCCTCTCAGAGTCTGGGGTGCACCACGGGACCCAGAGTCAAGTCCTTGCCTACCCACATGCACCTCAAAATTGCATGAGACCAAGAACCGGCCGGTCCCCCATTGGGCTAGATCCAGACCCGGACAGTCCCACCCTTGTCAAGCCCCCCGGGGCGGGGGGTGCAGCCTCAGGTCCCCTGGCCTGGTACTGGGGCAGGGGGCATGGCCTGAGGTCCCCCGTCAAGCCCTGCTGGGCAGGAGGCGCGGCCTGAGGTCCCCCGGCCTGGTGCCAAGGCAGGGGGCACTGCCTGAGGTCCCCTGTCAAGCTCCACAGGGGCGGGGGTGGGGGGGCACAGCCTCAGGTCCCTGCTGATTGCTCGTTAAGGCTCGTTATGGGAACTTGGCCTCCGCTGTGGGCACAGCCATCTTGTGTTATGGAACCTCCCCCTCCACTGTGGGCGCTGCCGTATTTGTGGTGGAGTGACGGTCAATTTGCATATTCCCTCTTTATTATATAGGATTTATGCTTTCTCCACTCCACCATACTATAGATATCTGTTTGCATTTTTCCAAAGAGATGTCTGTAAATTACAGTTCCAATAGCAACATTTTCCAAGTTTTCCTGTATCTCTACAGTCTTTAGATACCCCAAACACCTTTTACTTTCATTGAAAATTCAAAGCAATAGTTCTCAATCTTTGTTTTTAGGTCATGGATGCCTGTGAAATCTGATGAAACCATGAATTTTTTTCCTAAAGACACACATATAACATCTTGTATATAAACTCCAAGGACCTATGGACCTTAGATTAAGAACCTTTGACATATATCAATGCAGCTTTATTCAGCTGCAGTGTTGTAAAACAATAGTGTGTAGTGATCCACTATGAAAATATTTCTTGTTTAACCATACGATTTATGAACTCAATGTTCAATTAATTTATGTTTCTTTCGAATTCACTTTAGCAATGTTTTAACATTTAATTTCAAATATTTAAGGCTTGATTCAATAATCAAGCTTCACACAAAGACACACATTTAAACTGATCAAATCCACCAATTAGACATAGGGCCAGTTTATGCACCTACATTTAGGTATATCTTGCAGTTCTACCATGATGGGTTGGGAGCATTAAACAGAGAAATGCTAACTAATCTCCAAATCCTAACTGCTAATGGACTCATATCCACATTACTGTTTATTAAATGCACACATACAGTTATAAGGGTGGAGGGGATATTGATTTGCTCATGGTCTGTTTTTCCTTTTACCTTTAACAATTAAGTAAAATGGGAGAAGTTTAAAGATTTTCTTCATTCATCTAAACCAATATTTGCTATTGGGCAGAGAATCAGAACATGTTTATAGAACAGCCCTTATTCTCTCCAGCTTTCTTTAGGAAAGTGACTATGTACTGACAGTAAGAAAAAAAAATCACAGCAAATTACAAGTTGTTAAAAGTTGACAAATATCACAAATATTTAAAAATCCCCCAAATCTATTTTTTTTATTAATTACCTCCTTTTAGTATTTACAGAAAACATTGTTTAAAAATTGTATAAGAGGTGAGACATAAAAAATGCCTGGAAGACATAAAAAAATCAGGAAGTCTGGTTTCTAGACTCAGCGTCTTTTTATGTTGTTTCCTCATTTGCAAAATTAGACAACCAGTCAAAACAATATAAAAGCATTCTTCCCACTCCAATTTTTTTGTTATATTACTACCAGCATAGTAGGGAGATTTTTTTTTCAAGAGGAGAAATTAAAGGAGAATGTTGTTGAAGGGAAAAATGATAATGTACTGTCAAATTAGATCTATAATCTAACCAATACTTGTTGGGTGAAAGGGCAAGAACATTTGGTGCAGACACTAAAAGCCATCTCAATTTTGCTCTGACTTCACATGCAATTGAATATATAAACTAATAAAATTTTCCTTCAATATAATCTGTGGCCAATTTTAACTACCCTCTCTTTACAAAACACAAGTAACAATCTCTGGGCAGTCTAGGTCTATCTATAAAAAAATGTAAAGTTTGTTTGTGCCCACTGGTACTGCTCCATTTCACAGGTTATGAAAACATGACATAATATATAAAACCTACTTTGAATCAGAAAGTAATTCTAAAGGCTACTATGTTACCAACCACACAGATAACATAAATGAATTAGTCAGTTAGGGCTTAAAAAGAACTTCTGTTTGGAAGATATATTATAAGAGTTTAAAAACATATATACTACATACATATACTGTTCTGTATGCCAGAAAAAATATTAACCAACTAATATATAGTAGGGAAAATTCTATGGCTTGCTAGACTAGAAAAACATACTGGTTTAAATGACTTTTCTTCCAATATGGTCCAATTTATGTATCATGACATATTAATGGGTAGTAGATAGTATAATAAAAAGCATCATTTTCTTTGCTTAAAAATCTATTTAAATTTATAAAATCCTCAAAGGGCATTTATTCATGAAAGTTATCTCTAGTAGTTAAAATGTTATACTGTTTATGCAGAATTCATTTAGAATGCAAGGATACGACTTACAAATGTCTTTGAATCCTTCACATAAATATGCATGCATGCCATTTATAACAGTAGCCTTGATGAGAACACACTGTAACTGGCTGTGAGAAATGCTTAAGAGGCTTATATTAAAACAGAATATAGAATGGTGGTTAGAAATCACAGAACAGGTGACACCTAATTCTGATAACCTGGTGATAAAAAGTGTATACGATGATATATAGATGGTGATAGTGTTAGCACTTTAGGACATAAACACAACAATATTTATATGAAATTATAAAGTATTATACAGGGAATCAAATATTAAATTAAAAGTTAATATGCCTAAGCCACATAAATGCAGTTTTATTATAATTCACACAGACTCCTATATATCATATGTAGGAAGAACTCAGAGTAAGAGTAACTTTAATTACCAAAGAACCACCCAAAAGTTTAATATACTACTTCAATTGCAAGACAAAACATTTTTGTCGTTTTTAATATCTATCATCTATCTATCATCTATCTATCTATCTATCTATCTATCTATCTATCTATCTATCTATCATCAATCATCATCTAGCTACCTATCTACACAAACATTTAATTACAACATTCCCTGAAAGTATCAATTTAAATTGGGAAGGGTGAGGTATAAGTTTTATAACAAACATTAAATCTGAACCACACCCAAAATTCTGAGATAAGTTCTGAAGAAGATAAAAAGATATGGAAGGCTGATTAAACCTCAGCCTTAGGAGATTATGATACTGTTTGGGGAAAAATGTTTTTTTGTCTAAGAATTAAGACATAAGGATCTCACATCTTTTCCCATAAAAACAACAAATAAGCAAAAACCAAATACATATTTAGAAAGTGTATAAATTAGGGAAGAAAATATAGAGATTTAGTGCATATGGGAGATAACCATCGATGTTTCTTTTTCACATCCATGTTTCTCTCTCCCTACCTCTCTCTCTAAAATCAATTTAAAAATGGAAAAATAAATTATGTTAAATATTTCATTTTCATAATGTACTAGTAAGGAAGCCAGGGAACTTCAGTTCATTCCCCAATGATCTGTTCATTCTGTCCCTGTATTCCTTACCCTAAAGTTCTGTAGGAGTGATTAGCAAATGGCACCATGAGAAGAATGTGGCTCCTTTTGAATCAGGCCATTCCACAGGAAGATGAAAAGTATGAGTAAGAAAATGATAGACTTCCCATTAGTTTCAATTGATAGGAGGTCCTGAGGTCCTGGGAGATACGACACTCCCTATCCATCCCTACTTTGGCAGCCAATTAAAGGAGAAAGAGCTTGTCTGGAAATACACAGACCTATCATATTCAGAATTAAGTTACTTTCAAATTAAAAAATTCTCACCTCCATTCATAAAATCACATAGGTAAGAAATGTAGATTGAGAATACCTACTTCCACTTCTAGCAATACATTAGACTGGAAAATGTAAGAAGACCTCCAGTTGTAACCAAAAAAAACTATTTCTTATATTAAACATAATTTTTATTGCACTGAGGAGATAGAAGGAAATAAGAGGACTATCCACAGGAAACGACTTCCCCCCAAACCCAAACACACACGCATATATACATGCACAGAATAAGAAAATGCTGAGCTGAATTCAAAGTTTTGAGCATCAGATATTGCAATGGAAAAAAATCAAGTCTAATTGCCCATATTAAGTGAAGATGCCCTAAGAGGAGTGGAAATGATCTCAAGAGTTAGTGCCTTCTGACTGAAGCAAATAATCCTTGAAAGGAAGCATCCTTAATTTGGGTTCCTAGATTTTCACAGATTAAAGTCAATGAAATATAAACTCTCAATCAAAGATAAACATAGCACAAATAAATAAACCATTAACATATATCAACAGAAACAACAAATGGCAGAATATAAAATTTCTTTATATAAAAAATGAACAAGCAGAAGAGAATATCAAACAATGACAGAGAAGATTTGGGGAGGAGATGAAAGATAAAAATATTAAAGTCAAAAGTCAAAAGAGTTAAACTACAGATTAGTCACGGGTGAAGATAATTAATAAGCTGGAAAACAGATATTAATAAAGTATTCAGAATGCAGTGAGAATGACAAGGAGATAGAAAATATGAAAAAGATTAAGAAATAGAAAAGAGATTTTCTTTTTTTTTTTATTTGCTTACAATAAAAAGGGAGGGGAGAAATATGAAAGAGAGAATACTAGGTTCTAAAACATATCTTGTTGGGGTTCCAAAATGATGAGAAGAAAGGCAATGGAGGAAAACAATAATTGCAAACATGCTGCTTGATAATTTTCCAAAATGATAAATGACAATTTACAGATAGAGGAAATGCAATGTAGTTGTTTAAACCATATAAAATTGTAGGTCAAATGGTTTAATATTGTTAATTTCATATGGTTCAACCTATATCAAGCTAGATAAACATAGAATGTCCCCAAAAATGTATACACACTTATAACAGCTGATAACTCACTTAGTTTTCACTCCGTTTCAGAATTAACTGATTTGAAATAATGGGTGAAGACAGACTAAGCTTTGAACTAAGAAAAGTTATCCTAAAGTGCCACTAGAATTTTTCTTATGGGGATACATAAAAGATAAAGTTACAAAACTGGCAACAGTCAATGAAGTGAGGGCACACAAATACCCATAGAAATGATTCTTGATGTTTGCAATTCCACTGTTTCACGTTATCAGCAATGCCTAGACCAGATAGGTTATCAGTGTGAAAACAGGCACTGACAAAAAAAATTACGCATTTCTGTAGATTCTTTTAAATCTTGAAAATGAATTATATGTTAATGAACACTGATGTTATAATCATTCAAGGTGTGTATATATTTTGGGGGACATCCTGTATAAAGGAATCCTAAATTCATTGGAATGAAAATGCAGAACGCCAAAGACAAACTATCTTAAAAACAACCTGAGAGAGAAGAAATTTCACTTATAAAGAAATGATAATTAAGCTGACATCAAGTTTTTCAAAAGCAAAAATGGAACCCAAATATCAGTGGAATAAATTTTTAAAGTACCAAGAGAAATATTTAAAGTGGTGAGCATACAATGCAATATACATATGCTATATTATAGAAATGTATACCTGAAACCTACATAATGCTAATAACTAATGTCACCAGAATATATTTAATTACAAGAAAATGAATGGAAACAACCAAAGTGACCTGCAATAGAGGCCTGGATAAAGAAGATGTGGTACATATACACAACAGAATGCTACTCAGCCATAAGAAAGGATGAAATAGCACCATTTGCAACAACATGGATGCACCCTGAGAACATTATGCTAAGTGAACTAAGTCAGTCAGAAAAAGCTAAGAGCCACATGATTTCACTCATATGTAGGATATAAAACTGAAACTTGTGAACACAAACAGCAGTGTGGTGGTTGCCAGAAGAAAGGTGGTTGGGGAAGAAGGGGGTCCTAATATATGGTGACAGGAGAAGATTTGATTTGGGGTAGTGGGTACATGGTGCAATATACAGACCTTGTAAAATAGAAACCCATACCTGAAACCTACATGTTCATGTTGATCAATGTCACCCCAATAAATTAAAATATGAATTGCCAACCTAGAAATGTTTACGTAGCAAATCTTCACTCAAAACAGAGGCAGAAGTTATTTTCATATATGCAAAAACCAGGAAGCATTTACCACCAACAGATATAAAGTAGAGGAACTTTTAAAATTACATACTTCAGAAGGAAGGAACAGGTTTCTATTAATAGGACTCATCCTGATTGGTAGCAGAACAAGATTGTCAGATGAAATTAAAAATATGTAATATGTTATTTAAAGCTCTAAATACAGACTCAGAAAAGTTTTAAAAAATAAAGGGATACAGAAAGATATAATGGACAAATACTCAAAAGTGGAAGTAGTTATTTGAATATCAGACAAAGTAGACTTTAAGAAAAATGTATTATTAGGGATGAAAAAAGTCATCAGATAATGTAAAATATTAAATTAATTGGGAAGATTAAACAATTATAAATTTATATGACTAATAAATTGCCTCAAAATAAATATTAGGTAAAAATGGATAAAATTATAAAGATAAATTGACAAATCAAACACCATAATGGGAGATTTCAAAACACCTTACTCTTGTATTGATAGGTCAAAGAAAAAAGTCCTCAATAAAAATAAAGTTTGAAAATTACAACTCAAAGCTTGACTTATTAGACTCCAAGACCAATAATTAGAGAACCATGTACCAACAACTAGATAAACACATTCCTCTCGAGAACACATGGAAAAATTATAAAAATTCAGAACATAATAAGTCATAAAATAAAGTTCAAAGAATTAGTACTATAAAAACAATTTCTAGACACAATACAATTAAATTAGGTAAGAACAGAAGAATCAAACAAATTAGCTCTTTTAAAACACCTCATAACAACTCACGGGTTAATGCAAAAATAATAATGGAAATTAAGATACATAGGACTACCAGTAAAAGATAATAAAAATAATCCTATATAATAAAAGCCTAATATGCTAAGTGTCTGGTCGTCCAGTCAACCCATCAAAGTGTAATATGCTAATGATATCCTAAGGCCACTCAACTGCTCACTATGACATGCACTGACCACCAGGGGGCAGATGCTCAATGCAGGAGCTGCCCCCTAGTAGTCAGTGCACTCCCACAGGGGGAGCACCACTCGGCCAGAAGCTAGGGGTCACAGCTGCCGAGCACAGCAGCGGTGGTGGGAGCTCTCCCACCTCCGCAGCAGCACTAAGGATGTCCGACTGCTGGCTTACAGGCCTAATCCATCAGTCGGACATCCCCCAAGGGCTCCCGGACTGCGAGAGGGCGTAGGCCAGGCTGAGGGACCCCTCCCCCCCCCGCCGCCAAATGCACAAATTTCGTGCACCGGGCCTCTATACATGATAACTGTGTAAGATTCAAAACAGTAGTGATAACTATCATCATAAGTGCTTACATTATAAAATAAAAAAAAGATGACTGGAACTCATTGGGTATCAGACTCAAAACTGACAAGGGCAGGAGATAGGAGGGATGAGCTGAACAAAACCCAAATAAAGGAAAATAAAAGATTTAATAAAGAGCAGAAGTTAATGAACAAGGACACAAATTATAACAGAGAGAATAAAAAAACCCAAAAGTTAATTCTTTGAAAACATAATAGAGACTGTGAAACTTGCCCAAGAGTGCATGGCTAGTAAATGGAGGAGCCAGGATTTATATCTATGCAGTCTGTCTCCATAGTCCAGATTCTTAACTACTGTGCTCTACTACCGTAAAAATGCTACGCATAAAAGAAAAGATTGCAATACCTGACTACATTAATCTTTTTTAAAAATATATATTTTTATTGATTTCAGAGAGGAAGGAAGAGGGAGAGAGAGATAAAAACATCAATGATGAGAGAGAATCACTGATTGGCTGCCTCCAGCACACCCTCTCCTGGGGATAGAGCCCACAACCTATGCATGTACCCCCGACCAGAATCAAACCTGGGACCCTTCAGTCCACAGGCCGATGCTCTATTCACTGAGCTAAACTTTCTAGGGCTGACTACATTAATCTTAATTATATCTATGCATCATAAATACTATAAGGCAAGATATACATGACACATATAACTGTGAAAAGATTAGTGTTCAGAATATATTAAACTTCAAGAAATCAATAAGAAAAAGACAAATGGGCAAAAGACACTAAAAAGCATTTCCCAGAAGAGAAAACAAATAACCAATGACCATAGGAGAAGGCATTCATAAGTAATCTGGATAATGCAAAATAAAAACACATTGTGATATAATTACCAATTTGTCACTTTGTAAAGTATATGATTGCCTAAACACTATGCTATATACCTAAAACTGATAAAAAATAATATTGAATGTAAACTGTAATTGAAAAATAAAATTTAAAAACATATAATGTGATGATATTTTATGTGAGGTAAATAGACAAAAATTAGAAAGTTTGATAATACCAAATATTGGCAAAGATGTAGAGCTGTGGGAATTCTGACATACTGTTAGGGGAATGTAAACTGATACAACTCTCTGGAGAAATAACTGGGCACTATCGTGAATGAACATTCATATATCTATCCCATGTCTCAGAAATTCCACTCCTAGGTATGTATCCTAGAGAAACTCTTGACTATGTATATACTGAAACACATACAAGGATGTTAATAAAAGCAAAAAACTTGAAACATTGGGTGTCCATCAATAGAAAAACAGAAAAATAAATTGTGCTATATTTACAATATATAATTCACAATGTATAGCAATAAAAATAAATTTACTATAATTATACACAAGGATGATACTTTAAAACATAATATTGAGTGGAAAAAGAAATATACAGTATGATTCTATTTTTAAAGCTCAAAACAGACCAAACTGAATATATTAGTTAAGTATTAATTAGGTATGCAGGATGAATGTTTACAAGAGAGTAGAACAACAAAGTATACGTTTAAAAATACTAAATCTTGAGTAAATCTAATTTTTGTCTTTCTAATTTTCATCCTTTATTCAAGTATCACCTTAACAAGAAACAAAAGAACCAATGGCAGTCTTACCTGCAGAAACACTGAGGGAGTTCCCCTTGGCCATATAAAGGAAACAAAAATGGAGTGTTGCCATACCGCCCGAGACAGTGAAGAAAGTTTCTGGTAGCTTTGAGTCCATCTATGGTACTGCTGGTTGACTTTGATGTCATTGCAATTGAATGCAGAACAAAATGTTGGAGGTTGGGAGTTAATTTTTGAATTTTTAAATATTCAGAAAATGTAATCTCCTCATAGGCTATGAAAACAAAGATGAAAATTTATCAATTAAAATCAGAACTAAACTTCAATTTAAAACTATTAAACAAAAAATGAGATCAAGTCTGTCTAAAACACTTGTCAAAGGACATGGGTGGCAATAATATTACATTTTGGACAAAGACCAGTGATTTGGGGGGTACTGGGGACTAGAAATCTCAACTGGATTGACGGCACAATTTTTGAACTTTAAATGATGAACCTTTATTTAGTATTTTACAGATTCAAAAAGTAGAAAAGCATTAAATAACTCACTAACCATCACAATTGCTTTCTGAGGTTGGTAGTAACCTTACTTTATCATTAAAACTGCAGAAACACACACACACACACACACACACACACACACACATATATTTAAAAAAAGACAACAGTGTGAAGATAGCGAGAGGGAAAGTGGGGTGGAGGATAGATGGAGGTGGGAAAAGGGGGGCGAATGGGAACAGAGAGATTTTGCTTGGAGCGATGGACGCATGATGCAGTTTGTAGATATGTTGTTGAGCTATATATATCTGAAATCTGTATAATTCTGTGAACCAATGTCACTCCCAATAAATTCAATTAAAAGATAAAATAAAACTGCAGAATAATACCAATAATTGTATTTTGAAATATTAAATATAACAAATGGGCAAGTTTTTGATGAAAATAATAATAGACCAATACTTGACTTTTTTGAAATATATATACTTTTATTAAATCTAGGAACAGTGAACTTAATAAAAAGTAATGAAATTTAATTTCTTTATGGCTAGTGGAATTGATCTTACCGCCTTATAATCACACCACAAAAGATAAGAGACCCCTGAAAACTTTCTTTAGACCAGGGGTGGAGAATTTCCAGCCCGCAAGCCATGTAAGGACGACGAAATCATTTGGTCTGGCACCACCAAAGCATTAGGGGTGAATTAATTAAATGTTTGACCAAATATAGCAGGCTAATTTTTAAGTTGATAATTTTGCATGGCCCTCAAATGATGTTATAAATATCCAAATGACCCTTGGCAGAAAAAAGGTTCCCCAATCCTGTTAAACCAAGAACAGGAAAAATGTAATTGGACCGTTAGTCTTAGAAAATACAATTCCATGATAAAACACAAAAAAAATTTATAGAAATTATTTATGTAAACAAAAACTGTAAACATTTACTGAGAGAGTATGTTTACACCACTATGAGAACAATTTGGCAGTATCTAATGGACTTAAAGCTGTAAGAGCAAAAGCTACATTTTTTTAAAAATTGTATTTATTGAGGTGACATTGGTTCACAAAACCATACAGGTTTCAAGTGTTCAACAAAACATCATCTGCATATTTATTAAAAAATACTGCTGTAGTTCTCGTTATAACTTTATAGATGAATTGTCGATAGTATGTTCTTACTTTAGAAAACTTTTCAGTTCCAATGCCCTTAAAGTATAAAGCTCTGTCACTAAAGTGATACATTCAATTTTCAACAAACTGTGAAGTAACTGGCCCGAGATCACACAGTGAGATGGGTCAAAGCCAAGACCAGAAACCACATATTCTCCTAATCCAGTGGTTTCCACCATGTCATCTAGGCTTTTTTAAAAAAAATCAAAAAATATAATTCAATATTCTAAGCACAGTAATCCTGTAAAAATGAAAAAAACTATAATTTTTTATTACTGATGAAAAACATGAATGGAACAACGCAAAAGAATATACAGTATTCTCTCCCTTATCCATTGATCCGTTTCCCATGTTTTCAGTTACCCACAATCAACCGCAGTCCCGAAAATATTAAATGGAAAGTTCCAGAAATAATTCATAAATTATAAATTGCACAGTTTTCAGTAGCATGATGAAAGCTTGTGATATCCTGATCCGCCCCACCCCATTCCACCCTGGACAGGAATCAGCCCCTTTGTCCAGCATATTCACACTGCATACAATGTGAGTTATTCATTCAGTAGCCATCTCAGTTATCAGATCAAATGTCTCAGTATCACAGTGCCTGTGTTCAAGTAACTCTTATTATCCTATATAATAAAAGGCTAATATGAAAATCGACCGAATGGTGGAAAGACCGATCACTATGATGCGCACTGACCACCAGGGAGCATATGCTCAGCACAGGAGCTACCCCCTGGTGGTCAGTGCGTTCCCACAGGCAGAGCACCCCTCAGCCAGAAGCCCTGAGCCGGGCTCACAGCTGGTGGGTGCAGAGGTGGTGGCAGGAGCCTCTCCCGCCTCTGCGGCAATGCTAAGGATGTCTGACTGACGGCTTAGGCCTAAGCCGTCAGTCAGACATCCCCCGAGGACTCCCGGACTGCAAGAAGGCACAGGCCAGGCTGAGATACCCCTCCTCTCCCTGCCCTGAGTGCACGAATTTCATGCACTGGGCCTTTAGTACTTAATAACAGCAGTGACACTGGCAATTCGTAATCAAAGAGAAGCCATAAAGTGTATATATGTATAGAAAAACCTAGTGTACATAGTGTTTGGTACTATCTGCAGTTTCAGGCATCCACTTGGGGTCTTGGAACATATGCCCTGTGAATAAGGAGAGACTACTGTATCATCTACAAAGAACAAGTTGTCAACAACATTTAATTAACAAGAATAAAAATCAATACACATCACAGTGTTTCTTCAATGATAAAAATATTCTATACCTGCACTGTAGCCACAATAGCTACTAACTACATTTGGCGATTTGATACTTGAAATATGGCTAGTGTGACTGAAGAACTGAATTTTATTAATTTTAACAGCTACATGTTGCTAATGGCTAATCTAATGGATAGTGCACAGTAAAAATGTATTTTAAAAGAGTAATAAGGGGCTCACTACATTAGAGCAAACATATTAAAATAATAAGAAAATTTAAATAATTATAGAACACAATTAAATGAAAAATAATACCTTTATATTCATCAGGATGTTTCTCATACTCCATACAAAATGTAAGAAACTTCATTAGCATTCGCTTTTCTACCATAGTAAGTTGTTTACTATTAAAGACATCTGCTCTCGAACAAGGAACCTGAAATACATGATTTTAAGTTAAGAAAATGTTTCCTAGTGGTAAACAAGTATTCCAAAAAACATTTTTTTCATTTAAGTATAACAAGATTATTTCCATTCTAGCCAGGCTATATCACATTACCTTCCATCAGTTCCAATAACATCTCTGTTGACTCCAGAGCTAATTAACTTGTAAGTTCTCATATTTAATTTATCAAGTTACTCCTTATGTCATTAAAAGGCCAACAGTGGCTGTACAGTTGCCTCTCCCCTCCCCGCCGCCAGTGGTAGGAGGAAATAGGAAAAGTAGATGAGTGTGATGATGAAGGACTAGCCCAACAGATGGAAAGGAAACAGGAAATAGTAACAGACCCAAGAATGCTGGGGTTTTCCTCTGGGCTGATGATCAGAGAAAGAAGAAAGAGGTCTACGCATAAGTGCAAACTGGCCTTCAGAGAGAGAAGAGCTCCCAGGAATCCCCACTTAAGAAACTCCCAAGGATCTCTAACTACCTCTCTCTTTGTAGGATCTTGACATTGCTGAGCAATTTGACTCCATGATTCCTGATGCAGTGTGCCTAAAGATCATGTGTGAGATCCTGAATTCACTTCAGATAGGTGACTTCCTGGTCAAGGTGAATGATCAGCACATCCTAGATGGGATGCTTACAATCTGTGGGGTTCCTAATACCATCTGCTCATCAGTGGACAGGCTGGACAAGGTGTCCTGGGAGGAAGTAAAGAACGAGATGGTGGGAGAGAAGGGCCTCACACCTGAGGTGGCTGACTGCACTGGGGACTTCATCCAGCAGCATGGTAGGATATCCCTGGTGGAACAGCTGCTCCAGGAACCAAACTGTCCAAAAACAAGCAGGCCTTGGAAGGCCTGGGAGACGTGAAGCTGATGTTTGAATACTTGACCCTTCTTGGCACTGCTGACAAGATCTCCTTTGGCCTGAGCCTTGCTCAGGGACTGGACTACTATACTGGGGTGATCCATGAGGCAGTGCTGCTACAGACCCCAGCCCAGGCAGGGGAAGAGCCCCTTGGTATGTGCAGTGTGGCTGCTAGAGGGCGCTCTGATAATCTAGTGGGCATGTTTGACCCCAAAGGGCGCAAGTTGCCATGGGGCTCAGCATTGAGGTGGAGTGGATCTTCTCTACTGTGAAGCAGAGGCTACCGGCATTGGAGAAGAAGGTATGGACCAAAGAGACACAGGTGCTTGTGGCATCTATACAGAAGAGCTATTAGAGGAGAGACTGAAGCTTGTCTCAGAGCTGTGGGATGCAAAGATCAAAGTGGATGTCTGAAGAGAAGACCTTGTGAAGGAAATCAAAAGGAGAACAAGCCAGCCCCTTTGCATGTGCTGAATTGAGAACACTATCAGAGGAAAGTGGACAGGCACTATTTAAGGCTAAGACAAAACTCTGAATATGTACTTCAATAGCTTTGCACACTTCCAGTGGGAAACCTGAAGAGTAGTCAAAACAGAGGCTTTTTATTTTTATTACTAGAGGCCCAGTGCATGATTGAATCATGCACGTGTAGGGTCCCCTACACGCTTTCGCTTTTCACGGTGGAGCTGGGTGCCTGTCCGCTGGTGCACCAGGCCTTTCAGAAGAGGCTTCTGAAAGGCCTGGTGCACCAGCGGACAGGCACCCAGCTCCCCCACTTTTGATGGTCCGCAGCCACTGAGGGGGGCTGCCGCGGACAACTGGCTACCCTGCCGTTGAGAGGCGCAGCTGGGTGTCCGTGGCAGGCCCCCTCAGCGGCCGCGGATCTGGCCGTTGAGAGGCACAGGGGGCGGGAGTCCCGTCCCCTGTGCCTCTCAACAGCAGGGTAGCCCCCCTCAGTGGCAGCGGATCCGTGCCTCTCAATGGCTGGATAGGCCACCCCGAGTCCCGCCCCCCAGCCTCCCAACGCCCAATCGTGGGCATAGCAGAGTGATGGTAATTTACATTTTACTCTATTATTAGATAGGATGATTATTTTATTGATAATTATACTGTGCCATTTTTAATAGGAGGCCCTGGAGGCTCAGTCCAGTCTGGCTCCTGGGCTACAAGGACTGAGATTGAGATAGTCTCCTCTGCAGGGCACTACCCTAGGTGGAGGGACTGCTCCTCACAACCAGTCACCAAAGGTGCAATAAAATATCTTAACCACTGTGGGGGGTAGGGGGAAGGCCAATGGCATGTCACCCCTAACTGGGAACAAATGACATCTCAAATCTAGCAATGTTGTCCAAAATTAACACTTTCTCAATACCAAGATCAAGTTACAGAAGATCTCGTGAGAAAATTAACACAATTGAGAAATTTCTTAATATTTACATTTGTAAATCATCATGCAAGACTGGGATTTTCTGCTTTACTAGGAAAATAATGTTATTTTACTCATCCTTCCGAAGCAAACCATAATAAATTAAGCTCATATCCAGTTACAATACTTGATCAGCACAGTACCTGTTCCACTCTTCCTTCTCGAAATGCAAGAATCCTGGTAATATTTTTGAACTCTGCATAGTGACTGACATTAGATTTGATTAGAAGATCAATAAGCAATCCTCGCGAATACAGCAGCTGAACAAAGAAAATATTTTAGAGGATGAAATAAAAGGTAAAAGTGGAAAAATTGATAACTACCAAATAAAGATATATAATTTTATTATATTTTAAATTACTTGTAAAAAGCAATATACATATTAATGTTTTAATACATAACATATTACAGGCTCACAATTGATTATCTGAAATTCAAAATTAAAAAAACTCTGGAATTCTAAGTTTTTTCATAACTGGTTTGGCAACAAAACCTGACCTAAATGGATATAAGGCTCTTCTTTCTACCTTTCTCTCACTTAATGTGAATATTCACACATCTGATGGCAACAATATTAATATGTTCAACTAAAGACTGCCTCCTCAGACTCTGCTACGAATGTTACATCATATATAGCATATCAGCATCGGTACTGTATTACTTTCTAAAATACATATTTTATTGAATTTATTGGGGTGACATCTATAATAATAAAAGTGTAATATGCTAATTAGACAAGATGAAGCCGGGGCTGCGAGGGAAACCTAGGTCCCGGGTGCCTGCTGGCAGCTGGAGCAAAGCCTGGGTCCTGGATGCCAGAGGGAAGCTGGTGCCGGCAGCCGGGTGAAGGAAGGCCTACTCTTGCACGGATTTCGTGCATCAGGCCTCTAGTTAGTTAATGAAATCATATAGGTTTGAAGTGTAAAATTCTGTAATACATCATCTGTATATTGTATTGTGTGTTCACCACCCAAAGTCAAGTCTCCTTCCATCACCATTTATTCTTCCTTTACCCCCTTCTATCTCCTTCCGGCCCCCTTTCCCTCTGGTAATCACCATACTGTTATTTGTGTCTATTAGGTTTTGTTTTGTTTCTGTTTAATCTAAAGTACACATTTTTAAATCTGAATAACAGAAGACAACAGGTCCCAAGGGTTTTGGATAAGGAATTGAAGCCCTATAAGGCCAGGTAGTTATTAAGAAGAAATTAGCTCACTGGACTTCCTCATCAATCCTATATAATAAAAGGGTAATATGCAAATCGACTGAACGGCAGAACAACCGGTCGCTATAATGCACACTGACCACCAGGGGGCAGACGCTCAATGCAGGAGCTGCCTCTAAGTGGACAGTGTGCTCCCACAGGGGAAGCACCACCACTTAGCCACAAGCCAGGCTGAAGGCTGGCGAGCCTGGCACAGCTCCAGTGGTGGTGGCGGTGGCAAGAGCCTCTCCCACCTCTGCAGCAGTGCTAAGAATGTCCGACTGTGGCTTAGGCCCGCTCCCCCTAAGATGTCAGGTCAGTTGGACATCCCCTGAGGGCTCCCAGACTACTAAAGGGTGCAGACCAGGCTGAGGGACTCTCCACCCCCGTTGCCCCAGTGCACAAATGTCATGCACTGGGCCTCTAGTAAAAAATAAAAAGGTTGATTATGCATTTCCACCAAAAGAGAAAAATTATAAGATCCCTCTGTAATCCCAACAGTCTAGATTTATCTGAGATATGTCTTTCTCAAGAAGTAAGGATGATGGTTATTGCCAGCATTCATGTGAAGGATTGATTTCATCTTTCAACATCTCTCATAATCAATATCAGAGAAACAAAAACAATTTCAATAGTATTAACTAGTAGGCTTTTTAAAATATATGTTTTTATTGATTTCAGAGAAGGGAGAGGGAGAGAAACATCAATGATGAGAATCATTGACTGGCTGCCTCCTACACGCCCCACACTGGGAAGCTAACTCGTATGCCCTGACTGTGAATTGAACCCTGACCTCCTGGTTCATAGGTCGACGCTCAATCACTAAGCCACACTAGGTGGGCTTAACTAGCATGTTTTAAATTTAACCATATGATTAAATGCCACAGATTTTGCTATTTTCTATATTGAGATACCGTTAAGTGAGTATAACTAAATAAATATTAAAATTTTAAATATTACATCTATAATAAGGAAAAGAAAATTTTAAAAATTAGCTTTACTTCAAAGAAAAAGGGAATTTCAAAATCAATCTAAACCATTAGTCTGAGTATCCAAGAGGCCAGAAAAGAATTTGTTAATCAATTATTAGTTAGGTGAATTTTTATAAACTATTCATTATATTAGTCAAGCATTGGGCAGAACAAACAAAATTGTCATTTGTTTTTTTGAAACAAATCCAATTCCACTGACTAAATTATGGCATGTTACTCCATTACTTTTAGCCTAATATACTACACAACTCATATAAGCCCATGTTTTAGATACTATATTGCCAAATCTTAATTCTATAATTGTAGTAAAAAGGATGCTTCAAATAACTTATTTGTTTAAAAATACTTGAGATTCAATGATCCCTCAGTAGTCATAATAATTTCACAAACATTAATATATCTAACAAAATGTATGTACACTTAATGAGATGTAATAAAGCTTAAGATTTAATGTGAGCTTTAAAAATAATGCCTTTTAAGATGTCACTCAAAAGGTGATGTCAGAGGAATGGCGGCATGAAAGAGCCCTTTATCTTCTCACCTTGAAATTTCAACAACTTAACCAACTACAATTCAACAAAGACATTCCTGCTCAACACAGATGCATGCCTGAGGTATCCGCACATTGAAACATATAAAGGTGGGTAAAGGGGAAGACGAGAAGGGAGAAAAGTGCAGATGGTCCCCAGATGCAGTACTGCAGCCGGGAGTTAGCAGCTTGGCCTGCTGGGATAGTGGAGGAAGCTGGCAGTAGCAGGAACAGAGGCAGGGGGCAGGGGTAGCTGACCAGGGTGAGCAGCAAGGGAGCAAACAGTGTCTGAACCAGCAGACCCCTGAGAGACTAAGCAGCTAGGAAGCGAAAGTGTCTGAGTCAGCAGGCTCCTGACAGAGCAAAGGATTCTGCTGTGTGACTTTCTACCATTAGGCTGGCGGTCATGTTTCAAAGAAATGGAACCACAGAGCCCGCATGGAATCCCCAAACTCAGCCTTTGCCTTTGGAGTTGGATTAGGAGCATATTATCTGTAAACCAAGAGCTAATGCAGTAGAACCGCTGTATTCCTCTGTGATTGACCCCCAGTTGGAGTGCTTAGGGCAGGACTCATGGAGGTCAGGGGTCACCATTATGGTGAGAGCAAACTAAAACCAACCCCAAGCAGCACGGCTGTACTATCTTAGGGAAGCTGCAGAGGTTCATGACTGGGAGCTCACAGAGGTAAAAAATCTGGCAACTCAGCACCATCTACTAGAAAAAGTAGAAAGACCTCTTTAGAGATAAATGTGTAGACAAAGGAGGATAGCAAATACCATGAATAACCATAGTAATGAGATGACCAGAAAGAAAATGAAAAATACCCAGAAAGTAAGCTGGAACAGATAGAAGTATGTGATATAAATGACAGATATTTCAAGACTGCAGTTCTAAAAATACTAGACGAGATATGAGAAACTACTGACAGGAAATTCAATTCACTCAGAAAACAAATCAATGAACAAAACAAGTACTATACTAAAAAGATTTAAACTTTAAAAAAGAACCAAACAGAAATCCTAGAAATGAAGCATGCAATTAAGAAGATTAAGAGTGAACTACTAAGCACAGAAAACAGAGCCAACCAGATGAAGGAAAGAATTAGTGGTGTTAATTATAGGAATTTAGATATGATGCAGAGGGAAGAAGAGAGAGACCTGAGCATAAAAAAAAAAAAAAAAAAAACTGAAAGAGCTTTACAACTATCTAACTCCATCAGAAAAAGCAATATTAAAATTAGGCATTCCATAAGAGAAGGAGAGGGGGCATGGAATGGAAAGTCTATTAAAACAAATAGTTGATGAGAAGTTTCCAAACGTATAGAAAGAACTACATCCACAAATCCAAGAAGCAAACAGAACACCTAGTTACCGCAATCCAAAGAGGCCCTCTCCATGGCACTGGGTATTAAAGCTGTCAAATATAAATGAAAAAAAAATCTCAAAGCAGCCAGGGAAAAGAAGGAAGTGATCTACAAAAGAAAACACATCAGAAGTTCATCTGATTTCTCAACAGAAATTCTACAAGCCAGAAGAGAGTAGAACCAAATATTCAAATGTCTGAAAGAGATAAATTACCAGCCACGAATAATATATCCACCAAAATTATACTTTAAATAAATATGAAGGATAAATAAAGATATTCCCACACACACAGAAACTGATGGATTTTATCACCAGAAAACTTCCATTGCAGGAAATACTCAAGGGACTTATTCTACCTGAAACAAAGAATATAAGATCACACACAACACTAAGAGTAAGATGACCAAAAAACTTAAAGCATAAAGAGGGGTAATTTGTGACAACAAAAACATAAAAGGTAAACTAGCAAAAGAGAATGAAGATCAGATGCACTCAAAAGAAAAAAAAAAAAGCTAGGGTATATATGCAAGTTTATTTTATAAACCTAAAGGTAACCACAGACAAATACTGACAAAACAGGACACATACCTTAAAAAAAGAGGGAACAGTGGAAAGAAGTATGCAATACCATCAAACAAAAACAACAGATACACAAAGGAAAAGGACCAATGGAGACAGAGAGCTACCAGAAAAAAATAAATAAATAAAATGGCTATAGAAAATCTTCATACATCAATAATTACCCTAAATGTAAATGATCTGAATTTCTCCAATAAAGAGGCAGAGAATAGCAGAGTGGATCAAAAAACAAAACCCAACAACCATATGTTGCCTACAAAAGACACATCTGAGCTGCAAAGACAAAAGAAGATTCAAAGTAAAAGGGTAGACAATGACTCTCCGAGCAAATAACATCCACAGAAAAGCAAATGCACCCATACTTATATCTGACAAAATAGATTTAAAGGTAAGAAGAGACAAAGACAGACACTTTATAATGATAAAAAGAATACTACATCAACATAACACTTCTTTTTTTTTTTTAAATATATTTTATTGATTTTTTACAGAGAGGAAAGGAGAGGGATAGAGAGCTAGAAACATCGATGAGAGAGAAACATTGACCAGCTGTCTCCTGCACACCCCCTACCAGGGATGTGCCCACAGCCAATGTACATGCCCTTGACCGGAATCGAACCTGGGACCTTTCAGTCCGCAGACCGATGCTCTATCCATTGAGCCAAACCGGTTTCGGCAACATAACACTTCTTAATATTTATGCACCCAACCAGAGAGCACCGAAATATATAGAACAACTACTCACAAAATCAAAGGGAGAAACAAATGAAAACACAATCATAGTTGGGGAACTTAATACTCCATTCATAACTCTTTTTTTTAAAACATATTTTATTGATTTTTTACAGAGAGGAAAAGAGAGGGATAGAGAGTTAGAAACATCGATGAGAGAGAAACATCGATCAGCTGCCTCTTGCACACCCCCTACTGGGGATGTGCCCGCAACCAAGGTACATGCCCTTGACTGGAATCGAACCTGGGACCCGTGAGTCCGCAGGCCAACGCTCTATCCACTGAGCCAAACCGGTTTCAGCTCCATTCATAACTCTTGACAGACCAAACTCAAGACAGACCAACCAAACAGAAAATCAATAAGAAATATCGGCCTTAAAGTAAACACTGCCCTAAATGGACATAATTGACATTTACAGAACCTTTCATCCCAGAACATCCAATTATACATTCTTCACCAGTGCATATGGAACATTCTCAAGGACAGACCATATGTGGGGTCACAAAACTAACATCAACAAATTCAAGAACACTGAAGTTATACCAAGCATATTCTCTAACTATGATTGCTTGAAATTAGAAATCAACTGCAAAAAGAAAGTAAAGAAACCCACAAATACATGGAAATTAAACAACATACTACTAAAAAATGACTGGGTCAAAGAAGAAATAAAAGATGAGATAACAGGATATGGAGAGACAAATGAGAATGACAATACAACAGATCAAAACTTCTAGGATGCAGTGAAAGCAGCAATAAGAGGGAAGTTTATATCATTACAGGCCTATCTCAAGGAACAAGAGAAATCCCAAGTAAACAACCCAACATCACATCTTAAAGACCTATAGAACCCAAAGTCAGCAGAAGAAAGGAAATAATAAAAATAAAAGCAGAATTGAATGAATTAGAGAGAAAAAAAGACTATACAAAAAAATAATAATAAAACAAAGAGCTGGTCCTTTGAAAAAGTTAAAATTGACAAACTCCTGGCTAGATTCACTAAAGAAGAAATAGAAAAGACCTATATCAACAAAATCAGAAATGACAGAGAAGTCACCAGACATCACAGAAATAAAAAGGATCATACTAGAATATTATAAAAGACTATGCCACCAAGTCAAATAACCTAGAAGAAATGGATAAGTTCCTAGAATTATATAACCTTCCTAGTCTAAAACATGAATAACTGGAAAATCTAAATAGACTGATCAGTCATGAGGAAATTGAAACACCCATCAAAAACCTCTCACAAAAGAAAAGTTCAGGAACAGATGGCTTCACCAGTGAATTCTACCAAACATTCAAAAAAGATTTAAAACTTACCCTTCTTAAACTGTTCCAAAAAATTGAAGAAGAGGTCATTATTTCCTAACACATTCTATGAAGCCAATATAACCCTGATACCAAAACCTGGCAAAGATAACACAAAGAAAGAAAACTAGAGACCAATGTATCTGATGAATACAGATGTAAAAATCCTACACAAAATACTAGCAAATTGAATACAACAGTACATCCAAAAAATAATAGATCACGATCAAGTGGGGTTCATTCCAGGGGCACAAGGATGATTAAATGTATGCAAATAATTCAACATAATATACCACATTAACAAAAGAAAAAAGAACTATAATATGATCATATCAATAGATGCAGAAAAAGCATTTGGTGAGCTACAACATCCATTTATGATTCAAACACTCAATAACATAGGAATAGAAGGAAAGTACCTCAACATAATAAAGGCCATCTATGATAAACCCTCAGCTAATATCATACTCAATGGTGAAAAACTGAAAGCTTTTCCTCTACAATCTAGAACAAGACAAGGATGTTCACTCTCACCACTCTTATTCAGCATAGTGGTTTAAATCCACAATAAGGCAAGAGAAAGAAATAAGAGGCACCCAAATAGGGAAGAAAGAAATCAAACTGTCACTTTTTGTGCAAGACATGATTCTGTACACAGAAAACCCTAAACACTCCACACAAAAAAAACAAAAACAAAAAAAAAAACTATTAGAAACAATTAACAAATACAGTCAAGTTGCAGGATAGAAAACTAATGTGCAAAAAATCTACCACCTTCCTGTATACTAACAACAAAACTTCAGAAAAAGAAATGAAAAGAACAATTCATTTTGCAATTGCAACCAAAAGAATAAAATAACTAGTAGTAAACGTAACAAAGAACACGAAAGACCTATATACTGAAAATTAGAAAGCATTATTAAAAGAGATTAAAAAAGACACAACAAAATGGAAAAATATTCCGTGTTCATGGATTAGAAGAATCAACATAGTTACAATGCCCATATTACCCAAAGCAATATACAGACTTAATGCAATCCCCATCAAAACCCCAATGTCATTTTTTAAAGAAATAGAACAAGAAATCATCAGATTTGTATAGAGCCACAACAGAACCCAAATAGCCAAAACAATCCTGAGAAAAAAGAACTAAGCTGGAGGTATCACACTACGTGATTTCAAATTATACTACAGAGCTATGATAATCAAAACAGCAAGGTATTGGCAGAGAAACAGACACACAGATCAAATGGAACAGAATAGAGAGCCAAGGTATAAAACCAAATGTATATGAGCAGATAATTTTCGACAAAGGAGCCAAAAACACACAACGTAGTACATATAGTCTCTTCAATAAATGGTGCTGGGAAAACTGGAAATCCATATGCAAAAGAATGAAACTGGATTACAGTTTGTCCCCATGTACAAAAATTAATTCAAAATGGATCAAAGACCTAAATGTAAGACCCGAAACAGTAAGTTACATATAAGAAAATATAGGTACCAAACATATGAACCTTGGTTGTAGACAACATTTTATGAACTTGACCCCAAAGGTAAGGGAAGTAAAGGCAAAAGTAAATGAATGGGACTATATCAAACTAAAAAGCTTCTGCATAGCAAAAGAAACTGGCAACAAAACAAAGAGGCAGCCAACCAGATGGGAGATGATATTTGCAAACAGTAGCTCCGACACAGGTTTAATTTCCAAAATATATAAAGAAATCATAAAAATCAACACCAAACACACAACCCAATCAAAAAGTGGGCAGAAGACCTGAAAATACACCTCTCCCAACAAGACATACCATCTGAGCAGTCAATAGATATATGAAAAGATGTCAACCTAACTGGCTATTAGGGAAATGCAAATCAAAACTACAATGAGATACCATCTCACACCTGTTAGAGTGACCATTATCAACAAAACAGGCAATAACAAGCGTTAGATTGTGGAAAAGGGGAACCCTCATTCAGTGCTGGTAGGAATGTAGACTGGTACAACCACTATGGAAAGCAATCTGGCAATTCCTCAAAAAATAGACAATAGAGTTACCATAGGACCCAGCAATCCCTCTCCTGGGTATATACATGAAAAACTCGAAATCATGTATTCACAAAGACATACGTACCCTTATGTTCATTGCAGCATCATTCACTATGGCTAAGACATGGAAACAACCAAAGTGTCCTGTGGTAGGACTGGATAAAGAAGATGTGGTACATATACACAACGGAATACTACTCAGCCATATGAAAGGATGAAATAGCGACATTTACAACAACCTGCCCCTTGAGAACATTACACACCTTGAGAACATTATGCTAACTGAGAAATCAGTCATAAAAAGCTAAAAACCATATGACTTCACTCATGTGTGGGATATAAAACTGAAACTCGTGAACACAAGCAGTGTGATGGTTGCCAGAGGGAAGGGGATGGGGGGGAAAAAGGGGTAGGAGTCCTAATATATGGTGACAGAAGAAGATTTGACTTTGGGTAGTGAGCACATGGTATAATATACAAATCTTGTAACATAGAAAACCACACCTGAAACCTCTATGTTCATGCTGACCAATGTCAACCCAATAAATTTAATTTTAAAAAAAAGATATCACTCAAAAATGAAAGTACATTTAAATTAAAACTATTCTAAACTTTTGTCTGAAGCTTAGAAATAATGAATATGTTACCATATTTAAACTTAAGCCTTTTTTCACCACTCTCTAATGCTCTACCAAGCAATTTCACAGTGGTGAGAGGCTAAAGTATATTTCAATGTGATTAAAATAATGGGCACTAGATTTAATAATTAATGATTTTTGCTTCCCATGGACTGTTGCTTCCATAAGAGTACAGACATTCTTAGAAATGAGTTTTAATTGTAAGGACTTCATTTTTGTTTATCTTGTCTATTTGTCTAAGTCAGTGGTTCTCAACCTTTCTAATGCCACGACCCTTTAATACAGTTCCTCATGTTGTGGTGACCCCCCACCATAAAATTATTTTCGTTGCTACTTCATAACTGTAATTTTGCTACTGTTATGAATCATAATGTAAATATCTGTGTTTTCCGATGGTCTTAGGCTCTACAAACCTGTTACAGGTTGAGAACCACTGCTGTAGAGCCTAAGACCATCGGAAAACACAGATATTTACATTACGATTCATAACAGTAGCAAAATTACAGTTATGAAGTAGCAACGAAAATAATTTTATGGTTGGGGGTCACCACAACATGAGGAACTATATTAAAGGGTCGCGGCATTAGAAAGGTTAAGAACCACTGGTAAGCAGTATAATACTATGGAATATTTTATTTAACTAACCTACCCTGAGCTATAAAATCACTTTCTAATAGGCTGCATACATGGATGTGTTTTGTAAACTGTAAAGCACCACATGAGATAGAATGTATATAAAAATGTCAAGTAGTTTGGAGATATCAAACTGAACTTAGTAAAAAGTAGGGCTTCTGAAAAATATTTGGCAATCATTCCAAGCTTAGATATAATAACTGCAACTTTAGAATAGATAAAATTTCCAATAAGTGAGTGAATGCCCCAATATCATGGAATACAATGCTTCCTAACCAGTGGGTACTCAGTAAATATTCTCTAAATGACTAACATTAAAAATGATAATGTCTCTTGTATTGCTATGGTTGTAAATTCTTTAGCTAGTCCTGTTTTTGTAGGAAGAATACAGTAAATTATTATTGGTTATTTAAATGTATGAACCCATGACAACTATGCAGAACAAAATACAATTGCCTTGACCTCTCTCGATATGTTTGTTTTTAATTTTTCCTAAGAGAACCATTATTATGAACCATTCAAACTCATAAAAATACCCAGAAATCTTCTTCAGAGTCTCTTGAAATGTCTTGGCATCTAAGAAACTATCACTCTCTCCACTATAACCATCCTTCACTTTCTTATACAAATAAATAGTTTCCTAATTCCAAAAATGAAAAAGCAATGTCTTGTACCATATTCCTTTGCAAGATTTGTACTGTATTTCAGTTACCCTAAGGGTTATAGAGACTTTTATGAACTAGCCTTGATTCTTAATCATTATTTATTTCATTGTTTACTTAAGTAAGGTATTCCAAATTCCAAGTAACTAATTCAAAATGAAAATTTCAGAACAAAACATATTCATTACTTGATATCCAGTTGTTGTTTTTTAGTTTTTTAAAGCTACTTGCTGCTCCTGAGAACAGGAGGTCTACTAGTGAGCTATGATCAAACTTGCATCCACAAATCAATAGCATAGGTAACATGGAAAGAAGATGGAGAAGAAAATAGATAGTGCAGAATTATAAAGTAGAAGCAAGGTAGTAGCTAATTCAGACCAGGACAGAATCTGGCACAGAGAGCTATGTGATAGAAAGAAACAATGGACAGTAAAAAGATACTCATATTTTCAGGCATCAAGTTCAAAGAGAATAGCAGTATGAGGATATGAGATTGTATCAGTAAAATGTGAGGACTGGGCAATTCGTCCCTCTCATTACTCTATAACTTTGAACTTGAAGAGAGCACATTAAATTGAAAAGTCCAGTTTTGCGGGTAGACTGATGTTATTCACTACCCTCCCCTACTTCTACTTCTTTTACTTTCTTTTTGTTCCCTCTTTTTGTTAAATTTATTGGGGTGACATTGGTTAATATGATCATACTAGCGGCCTGTTGCATGAAATTTGTGCACATTAAAAGGGGATTAATTAGAGGAAATATTTTAATAGTGCTATTTGCCATTTCTCTACAATAGAAGTGTCAGAGATGAAAGAAAATTAGTAAAATGGATATGAAAACCCTCCTCCTGTCAGAGTCTGGGGTGCACCACGGGACCCAGAGTCAAGTCCCTGCCCACCCGCAGCGCCTCAAAATCTCGTGAGACCCAGACCCAGCCAGACCCACCCCCATTGGGTGAGATCCAGACCCGACTGGCCCCACCCTTGTCAAGACCTGCCAGGCGGGGGGTGCAGCCTCAGGTCCCCCAGCGCATGCTCAGGTCCCCCAGCCTAGTGCCTGGGCAGGGGGCATGGCCTGAGGTTCCTCGGCCCAGCACCAGGGCAGGCGACATGGCCTGCGTCCCCCCGTCAAGCCTTGCTGAGTGAGGGGTGTGGCCTGAGGTCCCCTGGCCCGGTGCCAGGGCAGGGGGCATGGCCTGAGGTCCCCCAGCCCTGGCTGGGGTGGGGGGGCGTGCCTTGAGGTCTCCTGTCAAGCCCCACCGGGTGGGGGAGGTGGCCTGAGATTTCCCCGTCAAGCCCCGCTGGGCAGGGGACACAGCCTGAGATCCCCCCATCAAGCCCCACTGGGCAGGGGGCGCCACCTCCGGTCCCCTGGCCCGGCGCCGGGAGGGGGGCGCAGCCTCAGGTCCCCCGTCAAATTCCGCTGGGCGGAGGGTGCGGCCTCAGGTCCCCCAGCCTGGCGCCGAGGCAGGGGGTGCGGCCTGAGGTCCCCTGCCCCAGCCCAGTGCTACGCAGCCTCAGGTCCCTGCTGATTGCTCATTAAGGCTCATTACGGAAACTCAGTCTCCACTGTGGGTGTGGCCATCTTGTGTTATGGAAACCCTGCCTCCACTGTGGGTGCCACCATCTTTGTGGCGGTGTGATTGTCAATTTGCATATTCCCTCTTTATTAGATAAGATAGGTTTCAGGTTTAGTTTTCTGTTACAAGATCAGTGTATTGTCTACCTCTTTTCACTTTCTTATTGATTGCCCTCAACTTATAGGACTTGGTCTCTTTAATTTTCACTTGGTCTTTAAATTTTCATTCAACCCTATAGCTTAACTCTTTAAGGCCATTATCCTTTATCTTACTGGTTTTCTATTCTTTTGCAATAAATTAGCCTTGCTTTCTATAAACCCAATGCAAACCTGTACCCTCCTAAGACTAAGACACTGACCTAACATTAGATTTAAGGATGGAAACAACCAAAGACAATAGCATTCTTCCCAGCCTCCCTGACCCCACTTCTATTAAAATTATCCTCTTGAAGCCCTTACACCTGAACAAATGATTTTCAAAAATGCATTGGTTTTTTTAAGAATGTTCATTACCACATAGATGTTAAAACAGTTACCATATATATGGGCTAAAAAAAAATTCACTTAATAGACTGACTATAACTAACATGAATCTGAATTAGGATCATTAGACTTTCTCTCTTGATAGAATTCAAATCCATACAGTAGGAGAATATTCGGGTAGACTTATACTCTAGTACAAAAGTATCCTTGCAATATAATACTGAGCATTTTTAATGATTTTAACCTATGTAAAGATATTTAATGGAATTAAAAATCCTAACTATTACATCTTTAGAAAACAAATGTCCTACACTTCACAGAAAAAAAAATACAAAAATTGTGTTCATGGGCCAAAATACTATTTTCAATCAACTGAAAATTAGTATTGTTCTATGACAAGATGGGCAAAATTGGTACTTACCTTTGATACCAAATCAATATTAAATTTCCTGCCTTCTTTAACAATTTGTGAGTAAGTAATCCTATTTTTCTTTGGTTGTTTTGTGATGTCTTCTACTATAGGCACATTTTCACTTGTTCCCTCTTCTGAAGTTGACCGCATACAAGTTTTATCATCACAACAGTTTTCTTTCACCCTGGTCACTTCAACATCATTTACTTGTAGGACACTCCCTGGAGTTTTTTCTGTGAGAACTTCACTGCTCACAGTGCTTAATGACTCATCTTTTGTAGGCAGGCAGGCAGAATTTGCAGCTTCTGTGGAGTTCGCAGATGTCATTGAAGAGTGCTTTTTCTGCAGTGCACCAGCCTCTTCGACACCTTCATGCCAATCCTGACTAATGAGAAATTATAATAACAATCAATACCACATTTTTTTATAATTGTACTTGGTTGCATTTTTATATTTTAACTTGTAATGACAATTTTTATTTCTTTACCCCATTAAATCTTATCAAGTTCACTGTATGTTTTGCCTTCTATGACCCACACATTAAACATTCATCTGCTCAGGTTTCAATACAATGTGAAACATAATTAAGATTTATGATTCAGTGGTTGAGCATCGACCTATGAACCAGGAGGTCACAGTTCGATTCCTGGTCAGGGCACATGCCTGGGTTGCTGGCTCAATCCCCAATACGGCAGACAGGAGGCAGCTGATCAATGATACTCTCTCATCATTGATGTTTCTACCTCTCTTTCCTTCTCCCTTCTTCTCTGAAATCAATAAAAATATTTTGTAAAAAAATATTTGAAAAACACAAATATTTCAGTGTTTAGCAGACTGCGTCACAGTACATTTTTGAGAATTATTTTGCCTTTTTAAAAATTTTCTTTTTATTAAATTTATTGGGGTGACACTGGTTAACACAATTATACAGGTATCCTACCTAATAATAGACAGATATGCAAATTGACCACACCTCCGACACACCCACAAGCCATGCCCACCATCCAATCAGAGCGAGCATGCAAATTAACCCAAACCAAGATGGCTACAGCCACAGAGAGCAAGGTTTCCTAGGTAACAGAGGAAGCCAAGCTTTCCGCCTGCCCTTGCCAGGCCTAAGCCTCCACTCAAGCTACAAAGTTTCAATTATAGAAGGTAAACAAATTCAAACAAATGGCGGCAGAATGGAGCTTTAGAGAGCAGGCCAGGGTTGCCGCCGGCAACAGAGGAAGCAAAGCTTTCTGCACACCCTGGCCGGGCCCACCCGCTTAAGGCAACAAAGTTTCAATTATAACCCCAACAGAAATGGCTGCCAGCCGCGGAGGGAACAGCAGGCTTGGCTCCACTCCAGGCTACAAAGTTTCAATTGTAGAAGGAAAATAAATTCCAGATAACAGGGCCTCCACTTCGGTTGCCAGGGGGCGTGGCCAGCCTGCAAACCACCACAGGTCCCTCGCTCAAGCTGCCCCATGCCCCAAGGGAACCCCCACCTGATCCGGGACACCCTTCAGGGCAAACCAGCTGGCCCCCACCCCTGTACCAGGCCTCTATCCTATCTAATAAAAGAGTAATATGCAGATTGATCATCACCGCAACACACAATATGTCTGTCCCCATGTGGTCAAAGATCCTGCACCCATGTGGACACAAGATGGCCATCACAAGATGGCCAGCAGGAGAGGGCAGTTGGCAGGCACCCAGCCTGCAAGGGAGGGCAGTTGAGAAGGACGAGGCCTACAAAGGAGGGCAGTTTGAGGTGATCAACCCTGCAGGAGAGGGCAGTTAGGGGTGACTAGGCCGGCAGAGGAGGGAAGTTGGGGGCAAACAGGCTGGCAGCAGAGTGATTAGGGTGTGATCAGGCTGGCAGGCAGAAGCGGTTAGGGGCAATCAGGAAGGCAGGCAGGCAAGCAGTTGGGAGCCAGCAGTCCTGGATTGTGAGAGGGATGTCCGACTGCCCGTTTATGCCTGATCCCAGTGAGCTCGGGCCTAAACGGGCAGTCGGACATCCCTTGAGGGGTCCCATATTGGAGAGGGTACAGGCTGGGCTGAGGGACAACCCCCCTCTGTGCACGAATTTCGTGCACTGGGCCTCAAGTACAATATAATTCTTCATCTGTACACTGTATTGTGTGTTTACCACCCCAAGTCAAGTCCCCGTCCATCACCATTTATCCCCCTGACACCCTCCTCCATGAGCCTCCTCTGGGCAATCACCACATTGTTGTCCTTGTACAGGAGTTTTTTTCTCTATTAAAGCAGACAAGTGAACTGTATTTTTGAAACAAATCAAAATAGTGCTCAAGAACTAATAGCAACTCACATGTTAGAATGGCTATTATCAACAAGACAAGTAATAAGAAGTGTTGGAGATGTTGTGGGGGAAAAAAAGGAGCCCTCATTCACTGGAGGTGGGAATGTAAACTGGCACAGCCACTATGGAAAACAGTATGGAGTTTACTCACAAAATAAAAAATAGAGTTACCATATGACCCAGTAACTCCCCTTTTGGGTATCTATGAAAAAAAATTGGAAAACATTTACCTGTAAATATACGCACCCATATGTTCATTGCAGCATTATTCAGTGACTAAGACATGGAAACAATCGAAGTGCCCTTCAATAGAGGTACATAGAAGATATGGTACATGTATACAATGGAATGCTACTCAGCCACAAGAAAAGATGAAATACTACCATATGCAACAACATGGATGGACCTTGAGAATATTATGCTAAGCAAAATAAGACAGTCAGAGAAAGCTAAGAACCATATGATTTCACTCACTTGTGGAATATAAACCTGAAACTCACAAACATAGACAATAGTATGGTGGTTACCAGAGGGAAGGGGGTGAGGGTAGAAATGGGTAAAGGGAGCCAATGGTGTTGGAAGATGATTTGACTGTGGATGATAGGCACACAATGCAATAAACAGATCATGTATTACAGAAATGTACACTTGAAATCTATATAATCTTATTAACCAATGTCACCACAACAAATTTAATCCACACTAATAAAAGAGAAACATGCAAATTAACCATCACTCCAATATGCCAAGCCACGCCCACCAGCCAATCAGGAGCAAGTATGCAAATTAACCCAACCAAGATGGCAGCTGTCCACAGAGCTGGAGCAAGCAGGAGGCATGGGTTGCCCTGGCAATGGAGGAAGCCAAGCTTCCTGCCCACCCTGGCCGGCCCTGGCCTCCGCTTAAGGCTACAAAGTTTCAATTATAGAAGATAAATAAATCCCAACAAAAATGGCGGTGGCCACAGAGCTGGAGCAAGCAGGAGGCTTGGGTTGCCCCCGGCAATGGAGGAAGCCAAGCTTCCCACCGCCCTGGCCTGCCCTGGCCTCTGCTCAAGGCTACAAAGTTTCAATTATAGAAGATAAATAAATCCTAGATACTTGCTTCCAGCTGGCCCTGGCCTCTGCTCAAGGAGGTGCTGAAAAAAAAAAAGGAAGAAAAAGAAAAAAAGGAGGGGCTGGGACCTTGGGTCACCGGGTGGTGATCAGGCCAGGATGGGACAGCAGGGGCCACTGGGGGTAAGCAGACCAGCAGGGGGGCCAGTTGGGGGTAAGCAGGCCATCAGTGGGGGTCAGTTGGAGGTGATCAGGACAGTGGGGGGGGCAGTTTGGAGTGAGCAGGCCAGCAAAGGGGCAGTTGGGGGTGAGCAGGCCAGTGTGGAGGGAAAGTGGGGGCAAGCAGGCCAGCAGGGGGGGCAGTTGGGGGTGATCAGGCTGGCGGGGGGGAGTATTTGGGGGCAAGCAGGCCGGTGGCGGGGGGCAGTTGGGGGTGAGCAGGCCGGCAGGCAGAGTGGTTAGGGGCAATCAGGCAGGCAGGTAGGCAGGTGAGCGGCTGGAGCCAGCAGTCCCGGATTGTGAGAGGGATGTCCGACTGCCGGTTTAGGCCCAATCCCTGTAAACTGGCAGTAGGTCATCCTTTGAGGGGTCCCAGATTGGAGAGGGTGCAGGCCAGGCTGAGGAACACCCTCACCCCCCATGCACGAATTTTGTGCACCGGGCCACTAGTAAAAAATAAAATACTAATGGAAAAATGTTTTCAAACATCGAAACCCTACTAGATAAAAGCTTCCTGTTCCTTTCTCTAAACCAAATCACCTTCTTTATCTACTATCTTCTGGTATCATCTCTCCTACTATCCAACATGGCATCTCTAATTCTTAATTTATCAACTCTAATCTCCATGTGTTGGTCATATAATTTGTTTATTCTGGGTTATTCTTTTCACTCCCCATAATGTCATAATTCCCCCATCCCCAAACAATGAAGTAGTTCAACAATCTATCCACTCTAAGAAAACGTTTAAATTTCACTTTGAAGATGTCGTCCCTAACCCAACTACATTCACCATTCTATTATTACCCCATGCCCCCATAATACACCCATGAAGTTTACCTTGCATTCACTTATCAATTCCTTTTTAACACAATAAACATTGTAATAAAAAGGGTAAAATGAAAGAATAAAATAACTTATTTTAAATGTCAAGAAATAAAATTCCATGATATTTTTACTGTTATAATCTAGTAATTTTAATTAAATATAATGAAAAAAGGAATTGACATAACAATGTTACGATATTTTTTAGATCTAGGAAACAATTGTCAGGAAAGCTCTAGGCCTAGATGCATTATTTTGCAAATATTACGCAACTCAAAATCTCTCAGATTCCCCATCTATAAAATGGAGATCATTCCATCTGCCTTACTTTTCATGAGGCTGTTGTAAAATAAATGAGCTACCATATATGAAAAGTATTTTATAAACTCTAAAAGATTATTCTAAGGTTATATTAATCAAATATATTTTTAAACTTCCCACAGTTAACAAGCAACTCAAAACATATGTTACCTAGGTTTTCTGAGAGCATACGTTGAAAGCTCTTTTGCCACATAACCACACAACAGCATCATTGACATTAGTGACACTCAAAATGAAGGGCGATAATAGGCAATGCTATTTGTATATTTTCTACAACATATACAAAATATGTATATTGTTTATGCTCTGTATTTACTTTCATTATTTTGAAAAGCAATAAACCAATGTGTTGAAGAATTTAAAGTAATAACTTTCAGCAAAAGTTCCATGCCTAAAGATTAAACTGAGAAATGACAGGATAATTTAATTACACTTTACAGATAAGACAGAATATGGCAACTTCTCTTATTAAAGACCATGATAACGACACAGTGAAAAGTGAGCACAGCAACTGATCTAGTCAGTGGCTCTGTATTGCATTCTGAGAAAGGGGACTTTGCAGAGTAATTGAAATATACTAACCAATGCTGGACAATCTGGAACATATAAGTAAAAAATACTTAAATAGAGGTATAAGTGTAAGGAAAGAAATTATTCTTTGTAAATTTGTTTGATATCCATAGTCAAACTTTTAAGTTTTACTGTTCTCAACATAATAATTTGGTGAAATCTCTAGCACTATGTAAAATATATGCATTAAAAACACAGTAGTGTCCTTACTTTCCATTAAAAAAAAAATCACAATATTTTTGAAATTCTGCCAAAATTGAATTTAATTCCTAACTAGAAGTTATAAAAAACCCAGAATATTCCAAAAACTTAAACTTCACTCAATTCCTAAGTAAGCAAAATTCTGTTCTTCATTTATAGTAAAAAAAAAAAAAAATTAAAAAAGATAATTTAACCTTTTGAAGCAAACTTCAGAATAAAATAATAACTCAATTTTATTAATTTAAAATATTTGAAAAGTATAAAGACATATTTGCCAGTTGAAAGTGAATGTCACTGGATTATATGCTCTCAAAGGAATATTTGACTTCCAATGCTACTATAATTTTAACATATAAAGGAAAAAATCTACATCATTAGTTCTTATAAAGGTTTTTAATAAAATGGATTTTGCAAATGAAATGTAATGTTTTTATACTGCTAATCTGAATTTCAAAGGCCATTTACAATACAGTATAACAATATTTTTTAGATAATTTTACTGAATTACAACTGCTGAATAATGCTTTGTATAATGCATATTTTACTAATTGCCAAAAATTATATATAACCCTGATAACTTGGGATAGTACAAATTCTGACAGTATGTAGTACTGCTTATCAATTAATGGTAGGAACAAAAGAACACTTTAAAGTGTATGTGTCTTATTATTGCCTTGTAACAGTCACCCTTTTAGATGAGTAAAATGAAAAATTACCAGCCAGCTGGTTAATTTATCCAGCACAAGTGTTCACTATTTATTTTTCAGTCATTTACACCTTTTCTCCCCAGTACAGCTTGTTGAAGAGATTGTATTCTTTTACTCTGATGTATGCATTTTATTGTAAGGCCATTCATTTCTGGTTTACACATTTATATGTTATACTGCTAAACCAGCTGTTTATTCCTGCAAATAAATGTTTATGGTTACTCATAAGAGTTACAAAAATCGCACTATCCAAAAGTTTTTGCATTCTGAGAAGTAATATTTAAAACAACAAAACTGTAATCAATTTTGAATTGTTGCAACATAATATATTGGTAGACATATTTCACTATGTATTACCACTTAAAATGTTAACACATTCTGTAGAATATAGCTGAAATATCATATCAACCTCCTGTCAACTTCTTTAAGAACAAAATTTCATAAGGTGGGATATGGCAGGTACTGTTGGTTGCCTAGTCAACAAGCATTAATTACCCTCTACCTCCCTGCCATAGAGCTGGAATTTTGTTCCAATACAGGATAGATCATGATTGATCAAAAACAAGCATAGTAATTTTACTAACCTTTGTTAGTAATTGCTTTTGGAGTGAGCCTGCTATCTAATTTAAGCCACAAAGACAAGGGAGAGTCTGGTGGGGCTTCTTATTAAAAACTCTCTATTATAATAATAGCAAAAAAAAGCACACATGTTAAGACAAACTCTCCCACTTCTTTTCATTTTTAAAGATTTTTGTTGTGTGAAACCCTTTTTGGAATCATGGCAACCATTCTATAACTCTGAAGAGAAAACTGAGTAAGTGCAGAGCAGGCACCCCAGAATTCTAGTGAGATTAAGCTGCTCAATTAACAAATTCTCCAATGACCAAACTACCGACATACTCACCTGCTCATGTGCTGCCTCTCCTACCTACCTATCCATCTACTTGTTTAAACCACTTTTAGTTGGGTACTGTGTCACTTGCAGCCTAAAACAAACTTATCTACACACAGTATTAAACAATATCTTCGACTGAATTTTAAAAATTATAGAATTTTAGATTACTAGTAGAATAATATGTTTATTTTGGTATCGATCCACTAGAGTTGGTTCATCTGCACATCTGAGGTGCAAGTGGTCATTATCATGCCACAGAAGGAAAACACTGTTCAATATTATGCAAACAACAGAGCAGAAAAGGCAGAAGTTCTTATCAATATTTTAGAAAGATAAACTACATGGCATTATGAAATTAACAGGAAACAATTTTTTACTCAATAATTGTTTGGGCTTGTGTGAATTAATGCAATATGCCTTTTCATAGCCTGTTAAATGTTTAAAAGTAGAAATAATAGATGTTTTTTGCTCTCCCATATAAAAAAGAAAAACATCCTGTGGCATATACAGTCACAACAACTAAAGGACACTGGATTTATCCCTTATCTTCCTAATACTGGGAGTTAGGCACTTTAATTCCTCATCATACATATGACTACTTTATAATACTAAATAGTATTCTAGTAATTTAAAAAAGTAAATCCATTTTAGGTGCTAGTCTTTAAAGGAAATAGTTTATTCACTTAGTGGAAAGGCTCCCTTGATGTGCACACATGTATTTATCTGCTGTGTGAAATATAACATGATACAATGGAAACAGCACAAGTTTTAGAGTTACACAGATATGGAATAAAGTCCTGGTTCTCTACCTCTGCCTCCCCCAACCTTCAGATTATTTGTAAGTAAAATATAGCTACAACTCATGTGCATTGCCATGGCACAGATTAAATAAAATTGAATGAAATAAAATATGTAAAGGACCAGGTTATAGCAGTTGCCACAAACATAATATCCAATAAATGCTAGTCCTTGTAGACTTCTCTTCTGTAAATCATAGCATAGTTACAATATTTATTTTAAGGAAAAACAATCGATGTATAGCAAAAGTATCTCTGGCCCAAGCTAGAAATTACCCCACTTATTTCGAGCAGTCTTCAGGATAACAAAAGCTGTAATATAACAAAATAATCTGGATAATTCTTTAGAGAATTTGTGGTTCCTGGACTACACTATGATAATAGACTAATCACTACAATTTCTAATTTATTATTTACCTTAATTTTGCAATAACCAAAAGTACTAAGTTTAAGATTCAAAAGATCACTAAAACCATTAGGTTGAACACCAGAATTATCTTTTTAAAATAAATCACCAACAATAAAAAAATAATGTGCTCTCATATGTGTTTATGTTAGAGTAGGGTATTACTGACTTGCCATGAACTTTAATGCACTTTCCAAGTGATGCCTCTATAATAACCTAATTATTATTTAACATGAAAGGAGGAAAGGGGAAACTAGATAATATAGGCATACCATTTATACAGCTTTGCCAAAAAGCTGCATTTAACACTCTCCAAGTCTGTTGCCTGCTAAATGATGGGGGAAAGGGCCAGATAAACACAGTTCAGACACATGTCCAGTAAGGTCTGAGTGACATGGGAAGGTACTTGTCAATCTTTCACACCAGGAGCCAGTCAATGGCCAGAATGGGTATAGCCACTGCATGTACCAGAAACCTGAACATTTAAACTTTCAAACAAAGGAAGCTCACTTGCTTCTCTCTCTGGTGCCCCAGGGCTCCCATGACTCCTGTTGCAGGGGTCTGCGCTCCCTTGTGCCCATGTGGCCCACAGCCATGTGGGGCTCCACACATGGACTAATGGACTTTAATTAGCCCGAATGCTAAACCTCACCCGTCTGCAACATGGAACGGAAGCTCTGGACACTGGCCCTGCTTCTAGATCTGCTGCAACCCCAGCTGCCCCTCTTTCATGACTGGCTTAAGGGGCAGGGGACTTTGGAACCTGAGGAATGTAACTTCACGCAAATCCTTTTTCCATATCTTAATCTCCCGTGGGGTCTTCTGAAAATGCTTATTTCAGTGATACCACAAGAACCTTACTCCCATTCGCATGAGCAAGGGAAGAATTTGATTCGCCAGTAACACAAGCAGTGGTGATGGTTTTGCACTGATCTTTCTTCCTTGCCCTGTACTTGTAATCAAAGATTAAAAATAAAGGGCTTCCATTCAAACTGGCAGAGTAGGTAAATGTGGCACTTGTATCCACCCACAACTACATCAAAATTACAACTAAACTACAGAACAAAAATTATTGAAATCTAGCTGAATAGAAGTCCTGCAACTAAGAATATACAGATGAAGGCACATCAAGACTGGTAGTAGGGGCAGAGATACTGTACAACAAGCATGACAAATAAACGAGGCATGCAGCCCGCTGGCCGCGAGTCTGACATGCTTGCTGTACAGGCTGGTCCAAAACCCATGTGTGGCAGATAAAAATTGGAAAGGATAACTCAGCTGTGGAGGTACCCACTGAGGAACAAGGGCTCTAAGCCCCACACCAGGCATACAAGCTCAGGGTTCCAGTGGCAGGAAAATAATACCACATAACTCCTGGCCGTAAAAATCAACAGGGAGTTTGGCTGAGACTGAGGTTGCTGGAGTCCCAGGATTTCCTCCTAAAGGGCCTGTACACAGACTTACTCAGACTCACTATCTCTGAGCTCCAGCACTGCGACAGCAGCTTGAAAGACACCAAGGGCATATGGGAAGGAACTGAACTGTTTCAAGATGAGGGCTGAAGGGGCACTTTTCTCCCAGATAGAAGTGATGGCAAAAGCCATTGTTCTTTTGCTGACCCTCCTGCTGCAAGCCCGAGTTAGCACCATATGTGAGTCTCCTAACAACGTTTGCCCTACACTTGTGATTCCCTGACACCCAGCCAATCCAATGTGCAGGCCACCAAAGCCATTTCCAGTGGCTTTTGCATACAAATGGCCTGTCTTGGCTCATTCTGTGGTCTTTCTTAAAATCTACTCTTCACAACCCCCAAAACAAGCAGCATTTGGCCTCAGTGTACCCCATACCTCTTCTTAAGTGGCTGCAGGCCCAGCACTAGCAGCAGCCAGACTTGGTTCAGAGCTTGGCCTCTCCTGGGCACCTCCACACAATGCACAAGCAACAGCCATTTGCAGATTGCTATGTACCTCATGCCTGGTGACCCTGGGCAGGACTCAGGTGGTGGCTGACCTTGGTCTGTAACTCCTGGGAGGCTCCAGAGCCAGCACCCAGTAGACAACTTCAGACAATGACAGAGCATCAGCCAACCACCTCCAGGAGCAACACATTCAAGGGGTGGACTCGGCAGGTACCAGAGCCCTGCTGAAGCTAGTCCTGCTTTGTGGGGTCAAGCCCCTACACAGTAGCTGCTCTGTAGTACTCACAGCGAGTCCTCACAGCCCATCAGCCTGAGAGTAAATCTCTCCCAATGAAGTGCCAACAGCAATCAAACCTCAAGGACAACAGAGGGTAAACTACAGCCCACACTGGGGGCACAGCTGGAGTACCCAGTTAGGGCTGAGGAGGCTGCACCACTGGTCACTCTACCAAGACTGGAAGACATACTAGCTCTACCTAATACATAGAAAAAAAACAACCCATGGATGCAGCCAAAATGAGGAGACAAGAAACATGTCCCAAATGAAAAAAGAGAATAAAACTCCAGAAAAAGATCTTAATAAAATGAGGAAAAAACAATCTAACAGTGGTTATAAGGATGCTCAATAAATTTAGGGAAAGAGTAGATGAACTTATTGAGAACTTCAAAAAAGAGACATGAAACTGGAGATAGAAAACATAAAAAAGAACCAGTTAGAAATGAAAGACATAATAACAAAAATAAAAAATTCATCACAGGGAATCAACAGTAGAGTAGATGAAGCAGAGGGTCAAATCAGCAATTTGGAAGATGAAGAAGCAGAAAACACCCAATCAGAGCAGCAAAAAAGAAAAAAAATGATCCAAAAAAATGAGGCTAGTATAAAGAGCCTCTGGGACAACTACAAGTGTACCAATATTCCCATCATAGTGATGCCGGAAGAAGACAGAGAGAAAATAATTGAAATCCTATTTTTAAAATGAGAAAAAATTCCTTAACCTGGTGAAGAAAACAGACATTTAAGTCCAAGAAATGCAGACAGTCCCAAACAAGAGGAATACAAACAGGGCCACACCAAGGGAAATAATAATTAAAATGCCAAAGGTTAAAGATAAAGAGAAAATCTTAAAAACAGCAAAAGAAAAGCAGTTAGTTACCTACAAGGGAGCTCCCATAAGATAGTCAGCTGATTTCTCAACACAAATTTTGCAGGCCAGAAGGGATTGGTAAGAAATAGTCAAAGTGATGAAAAGCAAGGACTTATAGCCAAGATTACTCTATCCAGGAAGGTTATCATTTAGAATGAAGGAAAGACAAAGAGCTTCCCAGACAAGAAAAAGCTCAAGTAGCTTATCATCACCAAACCAGTATTATAAGAAATGTTAAAGAGTCTTCTTTAACAAGAAGAAAAATAAAAATACATGAATAATCAAGTGGCAATAAATACATATCTATCAATAATTACTTTACATGCATATGAATTAAATGCTCCAATTAAATGACTGAATGGGTAACAAAACAAGACCCTTACATATGCTGTCTACAAGAGACTCACTTCAGATCAAAAGGCAAACATAGACTGAAAGGGATAGAAAAATATATTTCATAAAAATGGAAACAAACAAAAAGGCTGTGTAGCAATACTTATACCAGACAAAACAGACTTTAAAACAAAGGCTATAACAAGAGACAAGGAAGGACCCAGCAATTCCACTTCTGAGTATTTACCCAAAGCAGCCTAAAACATTAAGTCAAAAAGACATATGCATCCATATGTTCATTGCAGTATTATTTATAATAGCTAACATATGCAAGAAACGTAAGTTGCCATCAACAGATGGATAGAAAAGAAGTGGTACATACATACAATGAAATATATGACTCAGCCATAAAAAAGAATGAAATCCTGCCATCTGTAACAACATGGATGGGCCCAGAGGATATTATGCTAAGTGAAATAAGTCAAAGACAAATACCATATGATTTGACTGATATGTGGGATCTAAAAAACAAAATAAATGAACAAGCAGAACAGAAACAGACTAATAGATACAGAGAACAGACTGATGGTTGCCAGATAGGAGGGCAGTTGAGGGGGTGGGTGAAAAAGGTGAAAGGATTAAGAAGTTCAAATTGGTAGTTATAAAATAGTCATGGGGATGTAAAGTACAGCATAGGGAATATAGTTAATAATATTGTAACAACTCTGTGTGTCAGAATACAGTTAATAATCCTATCTAATAAAAGAGTAATATGCAAATTGACCGTTACTCCAACACACAAGATGGCCGCTCCCATGTGGTCAAAGATGGCTGCCCCCATGTGGACACAAGATGGCCACCAAAGATGGCCAGCAGGGGAGGGCAGTTGGGAAGGACCAGGCCTGCAGGGGAGGGCATTTGGGGGGAGCCAGGCCTGCAGGGGAGGGCAGTTGGGGGGACCAGGCCTGCAGGAGAGGGCAGTTGGGGGAACCAGGCCTGCAGGGGAGGGCCATTGGGGGTGACCATGCCAGCAGGGGAGGGCAGTTAGGGGTGAACAGGCCTTCAGGGGAGGGCAGTTGGGGGTGAACAGGCTGGCAGGGGAGGGCAGATAGGGGTGACCAGGCTGGTAAGGGAGGGTAGTTAGGGGTTACCGGGCCAGCAGGGGAGGGCAGTTGGGTGTGACCAGGCCTGCAGGGGAGGGCAGTTAGGGGTGAACAGGCCTTCAGGGGAGGGCAGTTGGGGGTGAACAGGCTGGCAGGGGAGGGCAGATAGGGGTGACCAGGCTGGTAAGGGAGGGTAGTTAGGGGTTACCGGACCAGCAGGGGAGGGCAGTTGGGGGTGACCAGGCCTGCAGGGGAGGGCAGTTAGGGGTGCCCAGGCTGGTAGGGGAGGGCAGTTAGGGGTTACCGGGCCAGCAGGGGAGGGCAGTTGGGTGTGACCAGGCCTGCAGGGGAGGGCAGTTAGGGGTGAACAGGCCTTCAGGGGAGGGCAGTTGGGGGTGAACAGGCTGGCAGGGGAGGGCAGATAGGGGTGACCAGGCTGGTAAGGGAGGGTAGTTAGGGGTTACCGGACCAGCAGGGGAGGGCAGTTGGGGGTGACCAGGCCTGCAGGGGAGGGCAGTTAGGGGTGCCCAGGCTGGTAGGGGAGGGCAGTTAGGTGCAATCGGGCCAGCAGGGGAGCAGTTAGGCATCGATCAGGCTGGCAGGGGAGTGGTTAGGGGTGATCAGGCTTGCAGGCAGAAGTGGTTAGGGGCAATCAGGCAGGCAGGCAGGCGAGTGGTTGGGAGCCAGCAGTCCTGGATTGTGAGAGGGATGTCCGACTGCCCGTTTAGGCCCACTCGGACATCCCCTGAGGGGTCCCAGATAGGAGAGGGTGCAGCCTGGGCTGAGGGACACCCCCCCCCCCCCAGTGCACGAATTTCGTGCAGCAGGTCTCTAGTCAGATAATATTGTAAGAACTGTATGGTGTCAATTTTTTTTCTTTTTCTTCTTGTTAAAGAATACCCTTTAAAATTTATTATACTACTGTTTTGGTGGTGATAAGCTACTTTAGCTTTTTCTTGTCTGGGAAGCTCTTATCAGGGTGATCACTTTGTAAGTTATATAAATGTCTACTCACTGGGTTGTACACTTGAAGCTAATATAATATTGTACATCAACTGTAACTGATAAATAAAATTATTTTTAAAATGGGAAGATATTATAAATGTTTATATAATTTTGTAATGAATTACTCTTCTATACAAATTGTAAAAGTCAGAATAATTACTGTAAAAATGTATAGACTGGATTGTGTATGCATATATATAGGTATAATATCTATAAATGTGTTTATAAACAAAATAAGAATAGTAAAAGTCAAATAAACATAACAAATAGGAAAATAAATAATGGAAATTATATTGTGAATAGAAAATGCTAATAAACTTTGCTGTTATTATTTTCCTGAATATTCTTGATCAAATATCTAATATATTTTAGAAATACTTATAGACTGTGAGAGCTTCAATGGTTATGTGAGTTTATTAAATAATATTTACAATAAATAAAACCATTTCTAAAGCAAAAAAAATAATTATTAGGCATGTGAACCATATTTAATTATTTAAATGCCAAAGGCATTTTTTCAAAAACTTGCTATTAGTATTTTTTGCATCAC
Organism: Ia io; assembly: GCA_025583905.1. Lineage (NCBI taxonomy): Eukaryota > Metazoa > Chordata > Mammalia > Chiroptera > Vespertilionidae > Ia > Ia io. Next base: position 33,138,243 of record JAJQQW010000001.1, on the reverse strand, counting down.
ATATATATATTTGCCTATCTACACTAATAAAAGAGAAACATACAAATTGACCATCACTCCACTATGCCCACCAGCCAATTGGGAGTATGCAAATTAACCCAACAAAGATGGCGGTGACCATGGTGCTGGAGCAAGCAGTAGGCTTGTGTTGTCCCCAGCGAGGGAGGAAGGCAAGCTTCCAGCCCATCCTGGCCACGGCTGAAGGAGGGGCTGGGAGCCTGGGTCGCTGGGGGGTATGGCCAGCCTGAAAACAGCCCTCAGCCCCTTACCCAGGCTGGTCAGTCACCCCAGCGGGAACCCCCACCCTGAAGGGGGTGTGGCCAGCCTGAAAACAGCCCTCAGCCCCTCACCCAGGCTGGCCACTCCCCCCCCCAGTGGGGACCCTCACCCCAAGGGGGTGTGGCCAGCCTGAAAACCACCACAGGCCCCTCACCCAGGCCGCCCCACACACCAAGGGAACCCCCATCCTGATCCGGAACACCCTTCAGAGCAAACCAGCCAGCCCCCACCCATGCACCAGGCCTCTATCTATACTAATAAAAGGGTAATATGCTAATTAGACTGGGAGACCTTCCAGGAGACCTTCTGAACATTCTTCTGGACAAAGCCATGGTGGTGGGGCCGAGGTAGAGGAGGTGAGAGGCCAAGAGGTGAGGGCAGTTGTGAGTGATCAGGCCAGCATGGGACGGCAGTTGTGGGTGATCAGGCCCATGGGGGAGGCTGTTGGGGGTGATCAGGCCGCAGGGGGCAGTTGGGGGTGAGCAGACCAGCAGGGGGGCCAGTTTTGGGCAAGCAGGCCATCAGTGGGGGTCAGTTGGGAGTGATCAGGACAGCAGGGGGGGCAGTTTGGGGTGAGCAGGCCAGCAGGGGGGCAGTTGGGGGCGAGCAGGCCAGTGGGGAGGGCAGGTGGGGACGAGCAGGCCAGTGGGAGGGCAGTTGGAGGCAAGCAGGCCGGCAGGGGGGGCAGTTGGGGGTGAGCACACTGGCACGGGGGGCAGTTGGGAGTGATCAGACTGGCGGGGGGGCATTTGGGGGCGAGCCGGCCGACGGCGCGGGGCAGTGGGGGTGAGCAGGCCAGCAGGCAGAGTGGTTAGGGGCAATCAGGAAGGCAGGTAGGTGAGCAGTTAGGAGCCAGCAGTCCCAGATTGCAAAAGGGATGTCTGATTGCCGGTTTGGGCCCGATCCCTGTAAACCGGCAGTAGGACATCCTTCGAGGGGTCCCAGATTGGAAAGGGTGCAGGCCAGGCTGAGGGACCACCCCCCACCCCCCGCCGTGCACGAATTTCACGCACTGGGCCACTAGTTTATTTATAAATGTTTTGTAAAAATAGTCAATGTTGAATCTACCTTTATTACCTACAATATGCAAAATAAAAATAAAATTCATGAAGAAAAAAAGATTAAAAATTAAAAGACTACTGGTTATGACTATAATATTTTTATGACCAAATGATATATACTTTATTGTTTCTTGATGGAATATCAAGTGACATATGTAACAATAAAACCATAGATTTTGGCCTACTAAACATCAACTCTATAAATAAGCTAACTTATCTGGTCTAAAATGAGAAGACAAGTCATAATATTTCAACATTCATATCATTATAAAGCTATCTTTACATGATACTTTTGGGAATGTATCAAAATATTTTAAATGCTTAAAACAATTTTATATATATAGTGTATCAAGGATTGAAGTTTGACTAGTATTTTCTTGATGTAATTAAATTCACTAAACTCTTGGGGTGAATGACCATTAAAGTTTAGAACATATAGTAATTTGCCATTTGGTCAGATTGTGGATTTGATTTGCACATAATGAGAGAGTAGTGTGCAAGAACAAGATAATTAGCAAGTGAGAGACCCTAAACAATTGCCTAGCATTAGTGTATAATTACAAAGTCCTCAGGAAGTGATAATAACTTCATTTCTGAAAAAACAAACAACAACAAAAAAGCTCATTAAATGAGCCGAAGGCAAAATAGAAAACACCATTAACTTGTGGTATATGGCTATGGAGAGAAAACACATGACCCTCAATAGAAAAAAGACTCTAAAAATAAAAAGCCAATGGAAAAGAAGACATAAAAACTGTTTCTCTTTGCAGATGACATGACTATGTAAAAATCTCAAGGAATATACAATAGAATTCATAGAATTAAAAAGTCAGTTCAGCAAGATTTCAGGATATAAGATCAACACTTGTAAAACAATTGTATTTATAAATACCAATTACAAACATGTGAAATCCAAAATCAAAAAGTAATACCTACTCACAACTGCAAAGCTCCAAATGAAATTAAATACTTAGACATACAACTAATAATACATATACCGGAATGGTATACTGAAAACTATAAATTCTGTACAAAGAAATCAAAGATGACCTCTGTAAATGAAGAGACATACCTTGTTGATGGAATTGAAGACAAAATAAAAAAGATGTCAATTCTCCCCAAGTTGATCTATAGTTTTAATGCAATTCCTATCAAAATTCCAGCAACATTTTTTAGACAAACTTGTTAAAATACTTATATGGAAAGACAAGAATTCTAGAATAGCTATAACAATCTTGACAAAGAAGAATAAATTTAGCCCTGGCCGGTTTTCTCAGTGGTTAGAATATCAGCCTGTGGACCCAAGGTTCTCAGGTCCGATTCCAGGTCAAGGGCACATACCTCATTTGCACGTTCGATCCTAGGCCTGGTCAGTGCGCATGCAGGAAGCAACTAACTGATGTAATCTCTCTCACATCCATATTTCTCTCTCTCTCTCCCTCCTTTCCATGCTCTCTAAAAATCGAAAAAATATTCTCAGCTGAGGATAAAAAAAAAAAAAGAATACATTTGGAGGAATCATTCTACCTGGTATTCTGTCCTAATATTTGGCTGTAGTAATCAAGACAGTGTAGTACTGACGTTGTAAAGGTTCAACTGATGATTTTTTACTATGAAGATGCAAAAGCAATATGCATTCAATAGAAACTATATTTCAAATTTTGAATTTTTATCTTTTCCCAGGCTAGCAATATCAATACAATACTCTCTTGTGATGCTGGGCAGTGGTGTCAAACCACGGCTCCTCGTCAGTCACGTGATCACATAGCTAAATAAATGATACTCTACAGTATACTGTTTTGCCACCAAATTTTGGATATTGTGTTCTGAGAAAATTTATGATGTTCAGTGCATTAGGTGTGTTAAATGTATTTTCAACTTACAATGTTTTCAATTTATGATAGGTTTATCAGAATATAACCTCATCATAATTCGAAGAGCACCTGTACATATCAGTAGAACAGAATAGAGAATCCAGAAATAAACCCATTTAAGTACAGCAACTGATTTTTGACAAAGATGCAAAAGGAATTCAATGGAGGAAAAATAGCCTATTCAATGAATGGTGCTGAAGCAATTGGATATCCTTACATTAAAATAGTAAACATTGTCCTGGCCAGGTGGCTCAACTGGTTGGAGAGTTTTCCTGTACACCAAACGATTGCCAGTTCAATTCTGGTCAGGGCACATATCTAAGTTGCGGATTCTATCCCCAGTCAGGGCACAAATAAGAGGTTAAACTACAATGGGAGGTTACACTACACATCTATCAAAATGGCTAAATAAAAAAGTGACAACACATGCCCTACCCAATTTGGCTCAGTGGATAGAGCGTCGGCCTGTGGACTGAAGGGTCCCAGGTTCGATTCCGGTCAAGGGCATATACCTTGGTTGCAGGCACGTCCCCAGTGGGAGGTGTGCAGGAGGCAGCTGATGGATGTTTCTCTCTCATCGATGTTTCTGCCTCTCTCTCTCTCCCTTCCTCTCTGTAAAAAATCAATAAAAAATATTTTTTTAAAAAAGTGACACCACCAAATACTGGTGAACATGTGAAGAAACTGAATCACTCATATATTTTTCTGGTGGAAATGTAAAATGGTACAGATCCTTTGGAAAACAGTTTCACAGTTGCTTTTAATACTTAACATGCAATTACCATATGACCCCACAATTATACACTTGGCCACTTATCCCAGCGAAATAAAAACTTATGTTCACACAAAATCCTGTAAACAAATGTTCATGGCAGCTTTATTTGTAACAGACAAAATGAGAAACAGCCCAGATGTTATTCAATGGGTAAATGTTTAAACAAACCGGTACATCCATATCAGGGAATACCACCCAGCAATAATAAGGAACAAATTATTGATGCAAGAAACAACATGGATGAATTTCCAGGTAACTATGCTGAGTGAAAAATGTCAATGAAAAAAGTCTACATGCTGTACAGTTCCATTTGCATTCTCAAAAGGGAAAAAATATAGAGCTGGAAAACCAATTAGTGGTTGCCAGGAGTTAGGGATTGGGGGGAAGATAGGAAGGAGATGAGGTGTGGTTATAAAATGGCAACATGAGGGATCTTTGTGGTGATGGAACTGTTCTGTTCTGTAAGTTGACTGTGTGATGGACACATGGACCAACATATGTGTTAAAATTATATAGAATTACAGACACACACATACACATACCCTATGTCCACAAAATTAAGATTAATATCAATAACACATGTTAAAAAACAACTGTAACAACAACAAAAAGCCAGAAACCTGTACTACATTTTTCATTATTTACAAAAGGGGATTCACAAAGATTTTGAGATAGGTCACAAGAATGTCAAGGATCTACAACATAGTAATAACTTGACTTACTCAAGGAGAAAATGAGGGAATTATAGAAAACCAAAGCTAATCTCTTAAAATGTTAAAAATTTAATTCTAATCATTTTTAATACTCATCTTTCTAAAATGTGTTTAAAATGCCCCTACATTTGCAAGTGAAAGATAAGAGAACATAATTTAACTTTTACCTAAAAAAAATGTGATATATAATTATGACCATCCATTGTTATAATGATGCCCTTGAGGGATCCTCTAGTATGAAAGCCATTTGCCCTTACACTAAAAGGCCAAAGCCTGCTCTGCACTTGCTGATGCGGTTTACTCTTTCTGTTAGCCTCTCAACTAGCACCTAAAATAACAGCATGTTAAAGCCTAGAGAGACCTTTGGGATCAACTAGTCCAAACCCTTTATATTTTCTAATGATAAAACAGAGGTCCTGAGAGGAGGCACCTTTCACTCAATATCGCATAACAGGCTGAATGGTAAAGGCAGGACTATTACCTGGGTCTTGGTGTGGTTCTCAGTATGCTTGCCTCTAAGCATATCTCCCTTCCCCATTTTCTGCTTTAAACTACTATGATAGGGAGGAAAAAAAACCCCGAAAATAAGGTTGTCAGAAATATGTATTAAATAAGGCTTTTGATTTAAGTCAGTTGGTCCTCATATAAAGTAAATCTTTGTGAAAGCTATTATGCCATAGTCCCTTTCACATAATTTCAAGTTTATGGCCATGATCCAAAGGTTAAGGATACCACAGTCTGGCTGCGGCTAAATGAGATATTGTTATTCCTGTTTACCCATGTTTGTAACACTAGCTATAGAGAAGTGGATTTTCTGCATATTCCTCCACTGGATACTCTCAGGGCTCTTCCTGCTTAGTATGATATTAATAACCAATTACCTCTTCCAAGTAAATGAAGATATATAGAACATTATCCCAATTAACCTCTTATTCCACATTATCCCAATTAACCTCTTGTTCCACGCTCTAATGGGCAATGAGAGAAACATATAGCAGAGTTCTACTTCTCTGGTGAAAAACAAACTTTCTACCACCAATCTTTTACTTTATCACTTTAAGAAGTCACAAAAATAAAACTGAAGGAATCAGAAACTGAAAATGAGATCATTTTCTCTGCACTCAAAATGTGTCAGTTCAGTCATTAGAAACTATAAACCCAAATTGTCATAGAGTAGAGAGAAATCAAAGGCCCTAAAATATCAAAAATTATCTCTCATTATGACTGTCACTATATTCGAGTCAAGTAGTATTCATGGATACACTAGAAAGTTATCAAATATTTATTCCTGGTTGTACCAAAGCATATGACTTTTCAGTTGAGATCACCTTCAGTTTTAAATCTGTTTACCACGGCTCTAAACAACATCAGAGAGGTATACCTTTTCATACAAAATGCCATTTTGCTTTATATAAATTACAATCTATATCTGGCATTTAAAGGCTGTCTTTTTTGCAGAAAATCATAGAAAAATACCTGTGTTTATGCGAGAAAATGCTAGTTATCTGAAAGATATGAACATAGATTAAGAATTAAACAAGTTCCCAAAGTTTTCAGCATGACAGAGCATATCCTAAAGAATCTGTAGTGTCTTGAATTTTAAGCTTTAATTACTATAGAAGTGTCAGCAGTGTGATATTCTAAACAATTCAACTCTATAACTATTTAAATGATTATACTATGTGATTGCTATCTTTCAGCCTACCAACTGTCATTTGAAGAAATAAACATTTTCAAATGTTTTAAAACAATGCGTTCTCTCCTGATTTACAATATGTCCCCAGATGTTATGACCACTCAATTTAATTTTTTTAATTCAAAATTGTAATTTCTCATTACACTACACTAAATATTTTCTAAGAAGAGTGGTGTTTATTTTCCATTTTGCTACTTTGGATATTATCTAAAAAGAATTAGAAGAACACTGGACTACAATTAAAAAATCATGGGTTTTAATCTTAAACTCCACTGCTACCTAGCTTGGGTGTGGCCTTGACATTTATCAAATGATGTGACATTCAGCACATTAATCTTTTTTAGTTCTATTGAGGATTCTGTACAAAAAATGCAGCTAATACTATCTGCCCTATACTAGCACAGGATAATTGTAAGAATCAAATAAAATAATAAATCTAGAAGAGCTTGGTGAATTACAACTCATTAATGTACGATATTATTATTATTATTAATCTCTAAACAGAGAAAACTGAAAGTTACATTTTTATATTTTACTAGAGGCCCAATGCACAAAATTCTGAAAGGGTAGGGTCCCTATGCCTGGCTGGCGATCAGGGCCTATTGGGGCCTTCCAGCTGCTGGCCGGGGCCTTCCTACATTCCACATCGCCCCTGGTGGTCAGCACACATCATAGCAAGCGATCAAACTCTCAGTCTCCGGGTCGAACTCCCGAGGGGACACTGCATATTAGCCTTTTATATATATAGATTTCATTTTATTTTATTTTTCCATTACTCTTTATCTGCTCTATATCCTCTTCCACCTCCACCCACCCTCCTATCCCCCCCCATAATCACCACACTGTTATCCATGTCCATGAGTTCTCTTTTTTTTCTCTCTTTTTGCTCAAGACCCCCACAATTCACCAGGGCTGTCTGCCTACTCTTTATCTAGGAGTCTGTCTTTATTTTGCTTGGTAGTTCAGTTTGTTCATTAAATTCAACACATGATTGAAATCATATGGTACTTGTTTTTCTCCGACTGGCTTATTTCATTTAGCATATGTTTTCCGGATCTGAAAGTTACATTTTTAAAAAGACAAAACAGCATATCTAGTAGACATGTAGCAACCAATTCTATATAAACTAGAGGCCCGTTGCATGAAGAGATTCATGCAATAGGCCTTTCTTCCCTTGGCTTCCAGCACAGGTTTTCCTCTGGCACCTGGGACCCAGGCCTTTGCTCTGGCCATAGTCTGCCTTCTTCATCTTCGCTGCAGACTCAGGCCAGAGTCTGCCATCTTCGTCTTTGCTGCAAACTCCGGCTGGAGTCTGCCATCTTTGTCTTCGCTGCAGACTCCGGAGTCTGCAGCCTTGTTTTCGCTGCGGCACTCCACTCCTGTAGATCCCTTTGCCCCTCGCCTTCGCTCTCATAGCAGGCATCTTGCCCCACCTGGCCACTCAGCGCCTGGAGCAGCTGGGCGGCCACCATCTTTGGCCTTCTAATTTGCATACTCATTCTGATTGGCTGTGGGCGTAGCGGAGGTACGGTCAATTTACATGTTTGTCTATTATTAGGTAAGATGTTATAATTGGCTTCTTCTGAAGAAGTGTGAGTAAGGAGTCATTAACTTAGTTTATCTAAATAAATAATTTTCATACCTGGCATAACAAAACACTTCCACATGTTGAATGGTTTTGTCCAACTTGCTAAGAGCAATGGCTTCTTCATTTAGAAGGATCTGTTCTTGCCATGCTGGGCTTTCATTCACAATGTCACTGTTTTCCTAAACAATATAAAAATGAAAAATTTTAATTAATTGAGCAATCTGATCCTCTACTCTTTTGAGAAAATTTGTATCTTAATTAACTCATGCTTTTTCTTTCATCCCATCAAAACTCAAAGATGGGTATCACTTCAGAGTCACTGAAGCGACTCCAGTAGCCTAGTGTGCTAACTTCAAAGGAAAGAAAGAAAAACAATGTATAAAATCTATCCTATCAAAAGCTAGGCCTGGTTGACAGATTTCTATCAGGATATTTGATATTTTGATGCAGCCATCTGGACATGGCTGCTTTGACTTTGCTAAAAACTAGGACAATTAATGCTCCATCTGCTGAAAATCATGCCTATGTGTTTTAATTACTAATTAATAATAAAGTTTTTACATTTTGTCAAAATAGCGAGTTCAAAATTACTTCCTTCTATTTACCCTTAGATTTCTGAAGGTTGATCACTAGCCATGTAAAATTTTGAATATATGTAAAAGTATTTCTGGAAGTACTTAGCCCAACACAATTAGTGAGTTTAGTAATCCTATATAATAAAAGGCTAATATGCAAATTGTCCCCTTGGGAGTTCGACTGACTGGGAGTTCGACCGTTCGCTATGACATGCGCTAACCACCAGGGGGCAGCACAGAATGAAGGAAGGCCCTGGCCAGCAGCCGGGGGAAAGAAGGCCCCAATCGTCCCTGATCACCGGCCAGGCCTAGGGACCCTACTCATGCATGAATTTCATGTATCAGGCCTCTAGTCAACAATAATAATCAACCTCTTGATATTTTATACAAAAATATCAATAAAAAGTATAATAAAAATAAGAAAGTATAATAAAGTATGTAAACTATCAGTAAGAATTGAAAGTGATCCTTTAAAATTTCCAATAATTCCTACTTGTATTTTATGGAAAAAATTATGATACAGCAATATTTGAATACAGGGGATTTTTGAAGATGTCAAGACATACCTTTCCCAAATGTCAAAGATCAATTTTTAAACTGTTTAAATTTTTAATCTATTTGACACAAATCTCTCAGAGAAAGAAGTTCAAGGATATATTATATATACCCAGAGAACTAGTAGTGAAATATAACTACAATATCCTTTGTTTTAAGTAAATTCACCTCAGAAAATTTCTAAACTTAGAGATTTTCTAAAGTAGGGCAATAGTTATTTTTTTTAAAGTTTCATTGTCTTATAGTATGGTTGTTTCCAAAGGGAGGGGGGTTTGAGGAGGTAGAAAAGGGTAAAGGGGGTCAAATATATGGTGATGGAAGATGATTTGACTTTGGGTGGTGGGCACACAATGCAACATATAGGTCATGTATCATAGAAATGTATACTTGAAACCTATATGACATTAATAAATGTCATCCCAACAAATTTAATTTTAAAAAAGCCTCATTATCTTGAATTTAACATTTTAAAATGAAGAAAAGCAGAGGCAGAGAGCTCTTATAGTCAAATGCAATTATTAGGTAGAAAAGGAGGTACAGGAACTTTCAATGTGCAGACATGTGGTTACCAGCCTGAAAAAAGAACTGACAGAGAGTGAAGGGGAAAAGGATACAGTGACTGAGTCAAGACGCTAAAGTGAATGAAGTGTAAAATAAATGTCTAGAAAAATATTTTTATTTTAATAAATCTAATCCATTACCAAAATTTATTTTTTTATATCCCTTTAGTCACTAAAAGTTTTCCATTCAGACAAGCGGGGTACTTTGTTGTTGTTCTGAGAACCTAGATTAAATTTTTCACGGAAGTACTAAATATACCTCAATATCAGGAGACCCTCACATATACTTCCCAAGAATAAGGTTCAAAAAAGGGTTTCTGATAAACATAAATATATGACTATTTAATGCATATAGATAAGTAGGAATATAATGTCTACTTATAACATTTACTCTCTTGACTTATACAGTTTGAATTACATGAAATGCTACTTTACAAATATTGCTTGTTTCTCCACACTCTCATTTCTATGCAACAATATTATTCAAACTGAATATTAATTGAATCTTCAACATCAATGTATTTGTCATCACTAGAAGCACTTTTTGAGTCATGCACACCATAAAATTAATCAGTACAACTACAATGCTTAGTGTGGTGTTTAGCACATGGTAAGTGCTTAATAAGTCCTAGCTATATTATTTTAACTAACTAAATGCAATTTTCTGGAACATAGCATCTTCCTTTCTGAGCTACCTAAAATCTTTTGAGATAACAGCAGTTTCTGATTCCATCATTACATGATATGATGCTCTCAGTACGGATTTCATTTCAAGCCACATATACCATTTATCTAAAATTGGGACAATTTTTTTATAAATCCAACTCAAAAAAATTGGTAAACTCCATGACATACCCAACTGCCCCAATTACTATACTTTAAATAAGCTCTAAAAAATTTACAATGATATAGAACAGTTAAAGTAGTGAGACCCTACCCTTGGGAAAAAAACTAAATTTATATTAATTTTTTTCTTGCTTTTTGTTTTCACTGATTCTGTCAGGGGACTTCTATAATTATGCAAACCATGAATGACTGAGATCATTTCAAATGAATGTATTTTCCCCATATAGTGTTGTTGTTGTTGTTTTCAAAATATAATGACTGAAAGGACAAATAGTATAGGTGAGATTTTATAAGAACTGAAATATTTTTTCTGAAAAACTCTTAAAGAAAATACTTGCCTTATACTTGGACATATAAAGTAATTACAACATGGTAACAAATTTACATAATTTACTCTTCAGCCAACATATCTACTTATATTTAAAAACTTATATCTATATTTTTAAGGCATTGGAAAAATATTACCGTACTTTCCGGCATATAAGATGACCTTTTAACCCAGGAAAATCTTCTCAAAAGTTGGGGGTCTTATACGCCAGAAAATACTAATTTAGAATTATACTAATTTAAAATAATAATTTAGAATTAAATTTAATTTAACTTAAATTTAATTTAATTTAAAATACTAATTTAAATTTAAATTAAATTTAATTTAAAATAATAATTTAAAATAATAATTTAGAATTAAAGTGAGTTATTGCCAAATGATGGGTGGGTTACCATATTTTCTGGCGTATAAGACCCCCGACTTTTGAGAAGATTTTCCTGGGTTAAAAGGTCGTCTTATACGCCGGAAAGTACCGTAGCTGAAATTGTGACTGCATAATTTTTGTTAAGTAAATAAAAATTAGGTATTGATCCTATATTACAAATGAAGCTAAAGGTTTTCTTCAATTATGTGACATATATAAAACCTTGTAAATTAAAAACTTATATAAGAAGTTTACCTGGTATTCCATTATCCAGGACAACAGTCCTGAAAAGCTAAAACTGGCCCAGTTTCCTCCATAGTAGCTTCTTCTGTAACAATAAATAAAAGAGTAAAGTAAAAAATATATAAATCTAGTTACCAATCTTCATCAATAAACTTACTCCATTTTCAATATTGCTACCTCAAAGCTCAAAAGCACACATAATTGGGATATTCAGATTAGAGGAAATAGTAGGCTGAAATAAATAGAAGTGGGCCTCTTAGATCCCAAAGGTAACTTTTCATTTTCTAAGAAGTTAAAAATCTCTTTGGCCTTCTTAGAGATTTCTCCATTGTTCACGTGATTGGTAACAGCTTGATATGGGCACTGAGCAGGTAAACATGAACACATCTGACTCCTGGGTTAACAAAAATGGCTGAGAAGGAAACCTGGTAGATCTCCAAGAAAATCGCCAGAGAAACTGCTACATTTCCTATAAACAGTTAAATATCTACTACCACTATCACCAAACCATCTCCCACACTCGCAAACATAACTGGCTACTGTAAATCTAGTGGTATGCCCTGTGCTATGCTTAGCCTTTAGGACCAAAAATAAAAGTAGATCTTAGGATAGAGTTTTTCATTAGTAAAACTTGTGGCAAGTATAACAAGAATAATACTCCCACTTATCACTGGTTACACTATTATTCTTCATTCCACAGTCCTGTGATGATCAATCTATTTTAGCAAACCTACAGATCTCCTAACTAAGATCAGAACCTTATAGACACTGGACTTCTGATTAACTTCCTTAAGCAAGAGATTTTTGGCAACCAGAAGTCTCTAATTCTGCACTAGATACTAGGTTTCCCAATGATTAATGAGCACATGAAAAGGGGCTCAACATCTTTAGTCATTAGGTAAGCACATATTAAAATAAGCAATAAAAATGAACACAATGAAATACTGCTACACATCCACAAGAATAGTTAAATTTAAAAAGACTGACAATAGCAGGTGTTGGTGTGAATGGCCAGAATGCTCATACATTTTGATTGGAGTGTAAAATGGTACACCTTTGGAAAATGTCTGGCAGTTTCTTACAAAACTAAACATATACCTACATTATGGCCCAGTAATTCCATTCCTAGGTATTTGCACACAAGAAAAGCATAGCAGTTTTATTCATTAATAGCTTCAAAATGGTAACAATTCAAGTATCCATCAATAGTAGACGCTAAGCTATGGTATATACATAGGATGGACACTATTCATCAATGAAAGGGAAGAAACTACTGATGCATGTAACAACATAGATTAATCTAAAAAATCTTATCCTAAGTGAAAGAAGCTTTACCCCAAAAGAGTACATTCTGCAAGATTTCATTCATATGAAGTTCTAAAACAAACTAAGTTAATTAATATATGATGAAAAATATCCCAAGAGTGGCTGCCTTTAAAGTTGGGAGTAAGGGCAGGACTTGACTTTGAAGAGGGATGAGGGAACATTCTGGAGTGATTACAATGTTCTTTATCTTGATAAAGTTCTTAGTTACACAAGTGTATGCATTTGTCAAAACTTATTACATACTGCAGTTAAGATCTGTGCATTTCACTGCAAGTAATTTTATCTTGAAAAAAAGACCCATAAATAAATTCTGAGCTCTAGTTAATTATATGCATGATAAAATGTTTCAAATTGAAGGTACTGGAATGTGTACAACTTACTTTGAAGTGCATAAAGCAATAAGATAGAAAAATTGACGGACAGAAAAATGAATACATGGATAACTATGTAATAAAGCAAATGCAGCAAAATGTTAATGGTAGAATCAAGGTGGTAGATATATAGGTGCTCACAGTACAATTTTTTTCAACTTTTCTGTATGTCTGAAATTTATATTAAAATATAAGAAAACCAAAATTAATCTAATGAGCTTTCAAACACTGACCATGATGTACCAATTTCCACGTTATTTTCTGCTAATATCAAAAGTCTAAAAAAAATTCTAAGAAGGGCCACCTTGCTGTTTCTTTCCATTATTAAATGACCTGAAGTTTGTTCATGGTCAAAATCTATTTTCCTCCCCTATACTTGGTCATATGGTCTTTGACAGAGCTAATTGGTTCTAGTATTTTTCCACGCAGCTCCCATTTTCAACTTTTCCTGTTGATGTGCTCTTAACATTAGCATCTGGTGATCTCATCCAATTATGTATGTAAAAGGTGAAACATGGTTTTCATTAGTGTGGTCTTTCTGACAAAAGACGGTAACATTAATAAACTCACTATAAAACCAACAGATTTTGACTAAACTCAAGTTGGTATTTATATGGTTCTAAATATGGCTTATAATATCCCTTAAGGATAAAGTCAAAGACTTCAGATATCAGAATCAGTATGACAAAAAAAGAAAAAAATCAATGTAACATTCTAATATGCTCTCTATAATATTATGCAATAGAAATAGTAAAAATTAAAGACCACCAAGTATTTTCTTACATTTTATCTTTAATCATATAGCTTCAGAACTCTGACATTCAAATTCAATTTACTGTTTCTGTAGAGAATAACAACACTAGGTTACTAATTTTGTTTCTAAAATCCCATAGTTACATTTTAAGGGTAAAGTGAGAAGTTCCTGACAAAAAAAAAGGGGGGGGGGAATGCAACATTTTCTGCCAATTTTGTGTCAAAACTGCCTCTGTACATTAAGTAAAAGAAAAAGCTGTTTATGATGAAAGATGACATTTATCTCTGTTGCCAGGAATACTATTTTATATGATGAAAAAAGTCTCCTGTAAAACTAGAATCTCTTTGTGGAACTAGAAAATGAGTATACACAGTATTTAAAGAGCAAACAATAAAAATAGTATCTAAAGCCCTCTAAGTTTCAGGGTGGGAAAATGACCTAAAAATTTCAGCTAAAGTAATAAAAATCACAAATGGACATTTTTATTTTCAAAGATAGAAGAGCCCAATAATCATAATACTGAGGTGTAACTCCCCATTGTGTGAAATGTTGACCTTAAAACTACAGAAAACATGGTTTTAATCTTTCTAAAGTTTTACAAATCTTACTCAGAGTACCACCTAAATTTTTCCAGACACAGGAAGGAAATGAATTATACAACTGTCTCCATTAACACTAACCAATTAAAAAAAAAAAAAACACAGAAAAAACTAGTATTACAACAGTAACAAGAGATTTCTTATCCTTTCCCCCAAGAGATTAATGTTAAAGAAACTTCACTTTGCTTAATGTGTACTAATAGAAAAGAAATACATTATAGATAGACATAAAGTTATACAATCTCAGAAGGCTAAACATTAAATCTATTAGTAAATCTGTTACATAATCCTAACAATCTTCTTTTCCATTGTGCATCTGAATTACAATTCAGTATTTAATACTCAGCAACAGCCATAGCTACATGATGTACTGGGAAATGGCTTCTGTAAGCAAGTACAAAAACACTGACAAAAGACAGAGCTACTGACATTCAGGCACATGCATCTGAGAATCATTTTTAATTATTAAGAAACCCAGGAGTTGAAAATGTTTTCAGGCAGATAGCTGAAGGGGTCCAAGTATGCTCAGTGAAAAAGAGAGGCAACACAACTCAACCTGTAGACACCCCCATTCTAGTATTACTGCTCCTACAATTTACTAGTAGAGTTGTTATATCACTTTCCACTGACAGCATTTTTAATTTTCAAAATTATTTTACTATTTTCACATGGGTTTTTTTAATGACAATGCA
The DNA here is from genome assembly GCA_025583905.1 of Ia io. NCBI lineage: Eukaryota > Metazoa > Chordata > Mammalia > Chiroptera > Vespertilionidae > Ia > Ia io. The sequence continues at coordinate 33,123,044 of JAJQQW010000001.1, read as the reverse complement.
AGAATGGCAGAACTGAAATGAAAACTCAATTCTCCTGAACCCTAATCCTATTGTGAGATAAGCAACCCAAAACTTCTAAATGGGCTAGCATCATTTAGTCAACGTCTATACTAATAAAAGGGTAATATGCTAATTAGAGCAGACGTCTTCCGGAAGTCTATCCGGACAAAGCCATAGCTGCTGCGAGGCCCGGGCTCAGGCAGTCACAGGCTCAGGCAGCCATGAGCCCCGGGGGCTTGCAGCCGTGAACCCTGGCGGCTGCGAGGCCCGGGGCTCAGGCCTCGCAACCGCGGCAGCCAGCAGTGGCAGCAGCAGCAGGGTGATGGGGGCGGCACCATCCCCTGATTGGCCTGGTCACCTCCCACAGAGAAGAGGGCCTAAGCCATCAGTAGGACATCCCCTGAGGGCTCCCAAACTGTGAGAGGGGGCAGGCCAGGCTGAGGGATCCCCCCCACCCATTTTCATGCACCAGGCTTCTAGTGATATTATAATGCTCAATGAGGCCAAACAGATATCGAATATCACCTGGACCTGATTATTAAACTCATTTTTTCCAAAATGTATCCCATCAATAGCATGTGCCAATAATAGGTGTTCTCAATTAAAAAAAAAAATGGTACAATGACAAAATAAATTTGGAAAATGCTATTTAAAAAGTTAAACCACCACCAAAAAATTGTTCATGATTGAGCTTCTCAGAACCATTAAATATGTTAATGTCTGTTCTCCCCAAGACTGAACTAATTAAGTTGAAAAATAAGCATTTTGTGAAAAAGCATTTGGAGGGAATAGAGTTCAACAGAATATATTTTGAGAAATGCTAGCTTAACTCATGTTAAGGGAAGGAGAAAAACAGAATACTATGTATATTGAGTTTGTCATTTTCCATTCATTATCTCACTTAATCTTCATAAGAATCCTGAGAGACTGATGCTATAATTATCCCCATTTTAAAATTAGAAAAAATTAAAACCAACTGTGATATTGAGTATCTTATTTAACTCACTCATCTAGAAAATGGCAAAGCGTGGATTTAAGCCCAGGGCATATCAGGCCCGAAAGCCTATGCTCTTTCCATTACATAACACTGTCTCCTATAATCTATAAGATTAGAATATTTAAAATTATAAACATAAGTATATAATACAAATCCTGACATCTGGATTCCAGGCAATGGAATGAATTTTTAATTTTCGTTTTGCTTCAGCAATTCATCTAGATAATGAAAATGGGATAATAACTTCATTACTATATCTACTCTAAAGATAGAGCTGGAGGGACTAGTCATTTCTAGGACCTAACTACAAACAATTTTATTGTATGTCTCATATTTAATGTGCACAAATATCTTTCTGTATATGGTAGGAGTAGAAAAATATGTTGCATGTCTACTAATATTGCTTTTCCAGCTATTATTGAGTACGATACAGTATGCACATTAAAAAGTCACTATTTTATTTAAATTTGGTAGGAGTACAGTACTACAAAGAATCATGACACATTTCTATCTCCTGTGTCACAAATAACAGAACAGGCTTGGGGACATATTGGATTTAACTTTCTTCACAAATTCCCATTTAGTAAAAGCTCCACATACCTGACACAGGAGAAAGCTTAGCTCCTTTCATCATCCCCTTATTCCAAGATCAAGGAGGGTGGGACTCCTTGGTGGACTATGCAGATGCAACTCTAATGTTAGAGAAGAAGACCAGGCCCTTACTTGGTTTTAAGACTCCCCTGCAACTATAGGAAGTTTCTTTGGCACTCAGATCAGTCTGCCAGAATGAAATACTATAGTGTGTTCCCAGTTATTGGGGCTGGAGAAAGACTGTCTTATGTTTAAAAGTTATTAGTCATTGGACACTAGTCCACACATCCAAATCCATTTTAAGACACCAAGCAAGGTAATGTGCAAAGGTTGCCCTCAATTCTTGTTTTCCTCTGTGATCTCATCTATTCCTACTGACTCAATTATCACTTCCCGCTGATGACTCACAACTTGGTATCTCGAATCTAGCCCTGCTGGTGAGCTCCAGACTCATAGCTATTTCTGGGCTCAAGATACATATCATGAGTCATCAACTTATTTGACATCTATCTTCAATAAATATCCCAGATTAACTTTAATCTCTACCTGTCCAAAAGGCTAATTTTTTTTTATGTCCCTCAGATCCAACTTGACTTTCCTCTTGGTTTCCCTATTTCAATAAATAGCAGCACCATTCTTACTGCTTCCTAAGCCAAAAATGCTTGAACTCACTCATCATTCATTGCTCACATGTCAACTCTAGATAATTTTTCAAATCCATTCTATCTTTGCCAAATCTGCCACCACTGCCTATCTCTTACCATGTTTATTCATTAGCCTCCTCAAAGGTTTCCCAGCCTCTAGTTCCTTCCATTTACAACCTAACTTCCACATGACTGCCACTGTGATCAGGTCTAGGCAGGCCATATTATACCATTCCCTGGCTTAAAGATGTTTAATGGCTCATTAATGCCTCTAGAGTAGAGTCAAAAATCCTTAGCATTACCATAAGACCCTTTAAAACTTAGTTCCAACTTAATTCTCCAGCCTTATCTCTGGACATTACCCTTCTCTGCAATGAATCAAATGCATCAGCCAGAACCACAGACCCAATGTTGCCTGAGTGAGCCAAGTGCCTGCACTTCCCTCTGCTTTTATTAACACTAGTGGCCCGGTGAACAAAATTTGTGCACCTTAAAAGAGAATTAATAAGAGGAAATATTTTAATATTGCTATTTGCCCTTTCTCTATAATAGAAGGGTCAGAGATGAAATAAAATTAGTAAAATGTATATGAAAATATCCCTCCTGTCAGAGTCTGAAGCACGCTGCAGGACCTAGAGTCAAGTCCCCGCCCAAGACCTGCACGCTCTTCGAAAACGCAGGAGACCTAGACCCGGACGGCCCCACCCCCACCAAGCCCCTCCGGGTAGGGAGCGCAGCCTCAGGTCCCCCAGCCCGGCGCCGGGTGGGGGGCACAGTGTCAGGTTCCCAGTCAAGCCCCGTCGGGGGGCACGGCCTGAGGTCCCCTGGCCTGGCACTGGGGCGGGGGTCACGGCATGAGTTCTCCCGACCTGGCGCTGGGGCAGGGGGCACGGCCTGAAGTCCCCCGTCAAGCCCCACCAGGCGGGGGCCATGGACTGAGGTCCCCTGTCAAGCCTCACCAGGCGAGGGGCACAGCCTGAGGTCCCCGTAAAGCCCCACCAGGCAGGGGGTGCAGCCGAGGTCCCCCGGCCCAGTGCTGGGGCGGGGGGCACGGTCTGAGGTCTCCTGTTCTGGCACTGGGGAAGGGGTGTGACCTGAGGTCTCCCAGCCTGGCGCTGGGGCACGGGGCACAGCTTGAGGTCTAAACCAGCAGTCAGACATACCCCAAGTGGTCCCCGATTGAAGGGGCTTCAGGCTAGGCTGAAGGAACCCATCCCCCTTGCACGAATTTTGTGCACCGGGCCACTAGTCTATACTAATAAAAGGGTAATAAGCTAATTAGACCAGGAGACCTTCTGGACGTCCTTCTAGACAAAGCCATGGTGGCAGGGCCGAGGCAAAGGCAGTTAGGGGCGATCAGGCCAGGAGGTGAGGGCAGTTGGGGCGAGCAGGTCGGCAGGGGGGGCAAGTGAGAGCAATCAGGCCAGCAGGGGATGGCAGTTAGGGGTGAGCAGGCTGGCAGGGGTGCGGTCGGGGGCGAGCAGGCTGGCGGGGGGGGCAGTTGGGGAAAATCAGGCCAGCGGGGGGGCAGCTGGGGACAAGTAGGCTGACGGGGGGGCAGTTGGGGGCAATCAGGCCAGCAATGGGGGGCAGTTGGGGGTGAGAAGGCTGGCGGGGGGGGGGAGTTGGGGGTGAGCAGGCCGGCAGGCAGAGTGGTTAGGGCCGATCAGGCAGGCAGGCAGATGAGCAGTTAAGAGCCAGTGGTACCGGATTGTGAGAGGGATGCCCGACTGCCCTGTGGGATCGGGCTTAAACCAGCAGTCGGACATCCCCTGAGGGGTCCCAAGTTGCAGAGGGTGCAGGCTGGGCTGAGGGACACTTTCCCCCCCCATGCACGAATTTCGTGCACCAGGCCACTAAGTATAATAATAATAGTTACTGTTTACTGAGTATTTGCTCTGTACTGTATTAGGTACTTTACAAATATTAAGTTATTTAATTCTTTTTACAATTCTCTAAAAGAAATCTAATTCCCCTCCTTTTGCAGGTGAGGAAACAAACTCAGAGAACTGAAATAACTTGTCCAATGCCACATATTTATTAAGGCAAATTTTAAACTCAGGTCCATCTTACTGCAAAGCCTGTGTTCTTTTAATAAGATAAGCCCGTAGGGTTAGAAAACAAAAAAATACTGGGCTTGAGAGTCAAAGATACCTGATTCAAGTTGTTACTCTGTCACTGATTAGTTTTGTGACTTATGTTTTCGTCAACTGTAAAGAGGGTATAGTGTACAACCTACCTTGAAGCATCACTGTGAGGGCCCAGTGGGATACATGTAAAAATTTGAGGTGCTGTCAGCACATCTGACAAAATGTAGCAGGTTCACTAAAAGGCTTTTACTTTGAAATCATCGGGAATATGGTTAGCCTTTTTTTAGAGGGCATTGTGTGTGTGTGTGTGTGGGGGGATATCTCAAAGCCATTTGCAAATTTTATGGTTTTGAAATAGAAATATCATTTTATATTTAGGTCACTGAAATCTGTATGACAGGAGCTTCGTTTACAAATGAGAGTTCTTGCATAAGGAGGATTTTTGCCCATAGAGCTCAAAGACTAGATTGACTGAGATAGCTCTTTGCAGAAATCATGGTACATCAGCTTCTCTCTTGATATTACCAGCTTTGACTAGCTTTATTCAGTGGGTTTCAATTAGGATAGCATTCCAACAACATAGAAAACTACATGCAAAGATAATTGAATGTATATACGTACTTTTTCACCACCATCTCCCTCCCTCTATCCCCCCAGGCCCTTGAGTAACTACTTTATCATTCATTGTCTTTTGAAAAGAAAATGAAGGTAAATCTTTTTTCCTTTTTATTTTTTTTATTTTTCTTTTCCCTTGTTTTGTTTGTCTTTTTTTGATTTTTTACTTTGAAATGGCAACTGTACCTACCAGCTCCTTGGGTGTTTGAAGGATATTAATCAGCTTCACAGCTGGAAGCAGAGTGATCTACTGCAGTAAAGCTTAAAGCTTTTTCCTGTCAGTGTAATTTCCTTTTTTATTCTATTAATGTAAATGGAGTTTGATTTGTCTTTCCATAACAAAGGAAGGATTAAATTTTAGGAGCTATGACTACTCTGCAGTAGAGGATAGGGGAAAAGGGAGAGGAAATCAGCAGTCCTCAATCCTTTGATCTGTCAGTTCTGTCCTTCTCTCAGTAGTTTCCCCATTCTTGTCTCTCACTGTCTCTCTATCTCTATCTCTATCTCTATCTCTATATCTCTATCTATCATCTATCATCTATCATCTATCTTCCTTCTTAGGGTTGTCAGTGAACCTGGTTGTGCCCGGCTAGCTCTGGACTTTGGTAATTGCTGGGGAAAGGGAACTGGAGACATTGAGCATGTTCTCCTGTGTCCATAATTTGTAAGGAGGATGATGATAATAATTTACTATGTGCTGAGCACTGCTTTGAATGGTTTTATTCTTATTTTACAGAAAAAGTAACTGAGGCTTTAAAAAGTAACCTCTGTGAGATTTTTGGCTGAGGTCATGCAGGTAATAAGAGGCACAGCTGGGGATTTGCACCCAGGTCCATTTAATCCTAAAGCCTTGATTAATAGCAATGCATTAATTGTCTTAGTTAATAATTATTACTGTGCATTAAGGGTTCCAAAATGACCAAACTACTCCCTTGTCCTTAAGTTGCTCCTAGTCAAATCAGAGGAAACATTCATAGTGTAATTGTAAGACAGTATGACAAAGCTCTTATGTAAGTACTAGAGGCCCAGTGCATGACATTTGTGCACTGGGGGAGGGCGGGGTCCCTCAACCCAGCCTGTGCCCTCTCACAGTCTGGGACCCCTCGGCAGAAATCCCCCGAGGGGTCCTTAAAGCTGCCATGGAGGCAGAAGAGGCTCCCGCCACCGCTGCTGCGCTTGCCAGCCATGAGCCCAACTCAGGGCTTCTGGCTGAGCAGCGTGAGCACCACTCAGCCAAAAGCCGGGCTCGCTGCTCCTTAGCGCTGCCTGGGAGGCGGGAGAGGTTCCCGCCACTGAAGCTGTGCCAGCCGTGAGCCCGGCTTCTGGCTGAGTGGCGCTCGCCCTGTGGGAGCGTACTGACCACCAAGGAGCAGCTCCTGCATTGAGCGTCTGCCCCGTAGTGGTCAGTGTGCATCATAGTGACCGGTCGTTCCACCATTCGGTCTATTTGCATATTAGGGTTTTATTATATAGGACAGTGGTCCTCAAACTTTTTAAACAGGGGGCCAGTTCACTGTCCCTCAGACCGTTGGAGGGCCGCACTATAGTTTTAAAAAAACCATGAACAAATTCCTATGCACACTGCACATATCTTATTTTGAAGTAAAAAAACAAAACGGCAAACACCCACATGTGGCCCACGGGCCGTAGTTTGAGGACGCCTGATATAGGATATGCAGAATTACTGCAGAAATCGATTCTTCTGATTATATATAGGAGAGCTGAAGTCCACACAGAGAAGATGCTATTGGATTTGAATAGTTATGACTGGTTTGACTAGTTCCATCATTAGTTTTGTGATGGAATAGCATTTTGGGCATAGGGGAATCCTATATAATAAAAGCCTAATATGCAAATTGTCCCCTCTACCAGGAGTTCGACTGCTCAATATGACGTGTGCTGACCACCAGGGGGCGGCGCAGAACATGGCGGGCATCAGCGATGTGCTGCAACCTCTCGCCGGCTACCTGGGGGAAGAGGTGATGGCGATGGAGGTGTGGTGAGAATGTGGGGTGCCCACCAAGCTCACTCTCACTCCACCTGCTACCCATGCTCAGGTGCCTGGTGCCCGCAAGGAGCCTGCCCCGGACCTATGCGCCCTCTTCCAGGCGAGCTGGGCTGCAGCCGCCAGGACTGCAGGGGCAAGTTGGGCTCCCCGTGGGTTCGCACAGGAGCCAGTCTGCAAGGCCGGCTTGGAGAGAGCGTAATGCCTGCCTGGCTTCTGTGTGGCGCCACTGGGCGGCCCAAAGGCCCATGATGCACCCTGGCCTGCGGCATCCAGCCCTGCTCACTGCATCTCTGCATGGGTACTTGGGTGCCGTGACTCAGGCAGAGGTGGGTGCAAGGCAGCCTGGGGGCCCAGGTGCTGCCCAAGCCCCAGAGGTCAGCTGGGACCTGCCCTTCCACACCAGATGCTTGGGCTTTGATCACTGGCCAGGCCTAGGGAACACACCTGTGCATGAATTTCGTGCACCAGGCTTCTAGTAATCTATATAGTAGAGGAATATGCAAATTAGCCAGTGCACAGTAACATCATGACCGAACAGCAGGAACCTGAGGCTGCATGGCGCCTGGCTGGGGTGAGGGACCTCAAGCCGCACCCCCCGCCCTGCAGGGCTTGACGGAGACCTCAGGCCATGGCCCTCCCCCGGCGGGGCTTGATGGCAGACCTAAACCGGCAGTTGGACATCCCTCTCACAATCTGGGACCACTGGCTCCTAACTGCTCACCTGCCTGCCTGCCTGATTGCCCCTAAATGCCTCTACCTGCCTGCCTAATCACCCCTAACTGCCTCTGTCTGCCTGATCTCACCCCCAAATACCCTCCCCTGCCAGCCTGATCTCACCCCTAACTGCCCTACCCTGAAGGCCTGATCTCACCCCCAACTGTCCTCCCCTGCTGGCCTGATCTTGCCCCCAACTGCCCTCCGCTGCCAGCCTGGTCACACCCAACTGCCCTCTCCTGCCGGCCTGATCTTGCCCCTAACTGCTCTCCCTTGCCTGATTGCCACTAACTGCCTTGCCCTGCCAGCCTGATCTTGCCTCGAACTGTCCTCCCCTGCCAGCCTGATTTCACCCCCAACTTCCCTCCCCTGCTGGCCTGATTGCCCCTAACCCCCTGCCGGCCTGATCGCCCCTAACTGCCTCTGCCTCGAACCCACCACCATGTCTTTGTCCGGAAGGAAGTTGTACGTCCGGAAGATGGCCGGTCGACCCAGTCTAATTAGCATATTACCCTTTTAGTAGTATAGATTATATAGGATAGTATTGCTTAAATGGGGCGGGGGGAGCCTTTTTCATCAGGAGGAGATGTTCTTGGCAGACAAAAATACATAATCCCTATATCTGGACTGATAGGCAGTGATATGCACTGTACTGCCAAACTGGTCATTAAAAAACTGAACCGCTTTCTTACACCATACACCAAACAGCTGTTGTCCTTAAAACCCCTCCTCAGCCCCCACCTTAGGTTCTGCCTTTGCAGTGAACCCAGATTAGGTTCTGATTGGTCGGTTTCTATGCCAGTCAGCGTCAAAAGCTCCGCCTCCTGGGCAGCCATTGGCTCCTCACAGTTCACCCAGATTTGGTTCTGATTGGTCGGTTTCTATGCCTGTTAGCGTCTCCGGGCCTATCTCCGGGCCTGATCAGAGAGGCGGGGCTGCTGGCAAGGCCTGGAGAGAGAGAGAGGCAAGGGCTGATCAGCAGCTGCCACGGAGGCTGCAGATCAGACCTTGCTTCTTTCTCCAGGCTTCACCAGCAGCAGCGGCAGCTGCTGATCAGCCCCACCTCTCTCACTCTCCGAGTTCAGCAGTTCAGCCCGCTCGCCAGTCCCTGTCCACCTGAGTCTGCTGCGCATACACCCTGGTATTCGGTCATCCCTTCAGTTGTTTGGATGTTACAGACCCTGGCTCTTTAGACATATAGATGACAATGTATTTAATAGCATACGGTGTCTTGAATACTAAAATAGGTTAACCCATTGGATGCCATAAAGCGCCTGTAGATGCAAGCTGTGGACCTTCCCCACATGCCACGAGCATCTATAAATAAAAATGTTTTCCCTAAGTGGCAGCCCTGACCAACTTTAAAATCATTTTTCATGAGAATTTTCAGCTAAAAATATTCAAGAACACCCAAACTGTGAGTAATATATTTGTTTTTATAATATTCATTGCAAATTGATTTTTTTAATTAAATTCAAAATATTGTGGCATGTGGAGATGGTTTCCATTTTAGATGTGTGGTAGTTAACTGGTTAAGCAAATGAAAATTACTTTCACTCATAAATTAGTGCCACAGAAATCATGAAATATGTTTTTAACATGGGGGGATACTAAAAAAAGAAAATGAGGAAACACTTGATTCTTTGATACTTCATATATATTTGTCTCACCTTTACAGGCCAGCACTGTTTTATTTTATGTAAATAATAAAAGATAAAAATAAAAATTTTATTCTACGTGAGACAGCTTTTTTTAATTCCCTATTTTTTGTAATAGCTTGTCTAAAATCTTTAAAGTACTTATCTTTGAGTTATCTTAGTTACATTATGTGCAAGTATTTCAGTAAAAGAGAAAGATCCATGCTATCTTATTTTTGCCTTAAAGAAAACATAAACAGACCTCAATTTCCACAAAAGTAAAAGCTACTAAAAATAACTTCACAGTAGGAGTAGCTGTTGAATCAATACTCCTTCCTTTTTTCAGAAGCTAATAATCATAGACCATCAAGACAGAGTATTTTAGTCTTTTTATTACAGAAACAAGGCATCAGACCTAAATTTTCATTTAACTCTATATATGTAGAGTTAATTTCCAGTGCAGAAAAATATCATAAAATTGATTTGACAGACTACTACAAATGCAATTTCTGAGGTGACTCAATGACACAGAGCTTTATTAAGCCACAAAACATTTGCCTCTAATAAGAAATCAAGAAGAAAATGGTGGCCAAATAGGCAAACGTGTTGTGCACCTTGTCCTGGGGCCAGAGTAGAAACACAACTAAATTGGAGAAGATCCACCCAGGATTAACAAATTAGGCACAGCTGAGGAGACAATTATCAACAAGAAAGGGCAGAGGATGCCTGGATAATGGTAGGAACAGGGATATGGGCAGGAGAGGGCTACCCAGCCACTGGGCCAAGAAGGTGATGAAGAAGCTGCAATGCACCAAAGCTGCGTCCCTTGGCGACAGGCATAACACCCAACTGAGAAATGGAAAAGCCACAGGGGTGCTGGCACCCAGGAAATCTAGACCTAAAACTATAGCCACGAAAGGCAGCACCCTGACAGGCCTTCTGAAAAGCCACCTGAGCAGCATGGTACTGGTGGGAGAGAAATCTGCAGTTTCATGGTGGTTTTGCTTTTGTTTTATCCTTGCTTTTATTTGCTAAACGAGAATATAGGACTATTCAGTTGCAAGAACTCACCAGAGGTTGCGAAGCAGAGAGAGGCAAAGAGTTGAGGTGCCTCAGGAAAGACTGGGGAGGGAAGCAGGGCAGGGAAATGTGATCAGGACTCAGGTATTGGGACATTCATAACCTTCCAAACCTAAGAGACCATTTCTCTCCTGAAAAGCCAGTCCCTCCCAGTAGCCTCAAGGCAGGTAATAAAGCCTGCCATACCCTGCCTGTATTTTTAGCTAAACAAAGGGAAAAAAGGCTATGAATAGCCCCTAAGAGCCCTCAATAACTGGGTTGGAAGAGGGGCCAGTCTGCCTCACTATTCTGGGAACTACACTGATAAAAACTGCAGGTTGCTAGCCCACCCCAATGGTCTCCATACAAGGATCTCTGACCAACCAAGTCCAGAGTAATATCTTGGGCCACTCGCAGAGGAATAGCTCTGGGTCAGGGAAAAAACATCAATATGATTCCTGGAAAGCAAAACAGCACCACCCCCACCTAAAACCCTGTCAGAAACAGATGCTTTAGTGATTAAAATTGACATCTGGCAGACAGGCAAAGCGGGCTGATTGGTCCCGCCTGCTTGCAGCCAAGGTCTGTGGAGACAGACACTAGCAGAGTAGCAGTGGATCTCTTGGAACATCAACATGGTGCTGAATTCCAAAGACAGTGCCTGACAGTGATCAGCACGTAACTACCTAACAGGAAGCCCAGAATTGGCAGACAGAACAGAAGAGTGGGGTCCTAAACCAGTTCCTATAGGGCATTAAAAGGTGGCTGAAGCAAATGACACTTCACTTATTTTTTAAATAATTTTTTTACTATTATTTTTTTATTTTTTATTTTCTTTACTTTTATTGTTATTTTCTTTTTTTTTTCACCTTTTCTTCCTCACTTCTCCCTTGTTCATCCTGTTTTTCTTCTCCTATCCCTGACTTGGGTTTTCTCTTTCCTTTCTTTTTACCCCTTGTTAAAAATTGATCTTCTTGCTCTGCTTTATTGATGTTTTATTATTACTGTAGTTTCAGTTGGCTTATTCATATAAAAAATTTCCTCTTCCCTACTCCTACTCCATTCCTCCTTCTCTTTTCTCTTTCTTTGCGACTCAGTCTTTTTTCCCTCTCCTCTCTTGCTCTTTTCTTCTAAATTTTTAATTAGTTTCACTCCCTAAATTCAGGCCTATCTGCTCTCCCCTATATTATCCTTTTCAATAAATAAATATTTTTTTCTTCTTATCCACTCATTCTTTTTCACCTCTTCTATACTAAACAGTGGTCCTTCCACTATTCATCAATTTCCTGAACCTTATTTTCTGTATTTAAGCTCTACCTCTACAGATTCTGACCATCCCCCCTTTTCTGGGTGGATTTTTTTTTGGGGGGGTTGGTATAATCATTTGTTTTATTGTGTTATCTCCCCATATTCTCTCTCTTTTCTTTTCTTTTATTGTTATCATTTCTTGCTATCATTTATGCTCTTTTTTCTCTCTCCTAATTCTCTTTTCTCTGGTGATCCTTTTATTGGGATTATAGGTGTCTTGTGTACATTCATGTTCTGTTCCTTTTGTGTCGTGTTGTGTCAAGTTTTATTTTGTGCTGTTCATTCAGCACCTCCACAACGGTTGGCACAACATGGTAGAAAGTGAGCCACATAACCAGACACCCTGAGAGAAGACTCTAGCCACGAAAGGGACAGTAACATTCAAGGCTGAACTACATCAAGAAAACCCAAATATCTCAAGTAGGGGGCTTCCCTAGAATATCCAGGCCAAAAAACCTGAGAGACTGTACCCCTGGATCCAACAAAACATCTACTACATAAGACAAATCCAAAAAATCTGGGTGGCATAGCTGTTTGATATAATACACAGAAACAATCACAAAGGATCAGTAAAAATGGGAAGACAAAGAAACAAACCTCATATGAAAGAAAAGGAGGAATCACCAGAAAAGGAGATAAATAAAACAGAGGCAAACAATTTGTCAGAGAAAGAATTCAGAGTAATGGTTATACAGATGCTCAAAAGGCTTGACAGGAAATTCACCAAAATGTGTAAGAATCAAAAGGAAATGAAAACAAAACAATCCAAAAATCTGTGGGATGCAATGAAAGCAGTCCTGAGAGGGAAGTTAATACCACTACGGGCCTACCTCAAAAAACAACAGAGAGGAGGCAGCGGCAGTGGGCACATGGAGAGAATGACCACCCACCCCACTCAGGCTCTGGTCGGGCTTGGTCACAGGCTCAATTGACACCTTCAGAAAATTCCACTTCACACAAGTCCAAGAGCACACAAGAGTCCCAACCAAGGTGAACCCAAAAAACCAACACCAAGGCATATTGTAATAAAGGCAAAAATCAATAAAGAACATAATGGAAGGTTTCAAGAGTAGACTAGAAGATGAGGACAAAATCAGTGAGTTAGAAGACAAGGTAGAAAAAACACCCAAACAGAGCAGCAACTGGAAAAATAAATCAAAAGCATGAAGAGAGTCTAAAGGAGTTTTGGAACAACACACAACAAAACAACATCCGTATAATAGGGGTGGAAGAGGAGAGGAAGCTGAGCAAGGCATAGAAAACTTGTTTGAAAAAATAATGACAGTAAACTTCCCTGACTTTGGGGAGAAAAAAGTCACACAAGTCCAAGAGTCTCAAACAAGATGAACCCAAAAAACCGACACCAAGACATATTGTAATAAAGGCAAAAATCAACAATAAAGTAAGAATCTTAAAGGCTGCCAGAGAAAGACAGAAAGTAACCTACAAGGTATCTCCCATTAGACTATCAACTAATTTCTAAACAGAAACACATCAGGCCAGAAGGGAATAGAATGAAGTATAACAAAGTGAGGCAAAGAAAGGGACTAAATCCAAGAATACTCTAGCCAGCAAGGCAATCATTCAAAATTGAAGGGGAAATCAGGAACTTCACAGACAAAAATAAAAGACTAAGGGAATTTATTACCACCAAGCCAGCAATGCAAGAAATGCTAAAGTGAATGTTGTAAAAAGAAAAAAAACATAAAGGGAAGAAGGAATACAGGCATAAAAATAAGAATGGCAACAAACAAGTACCTGTCAATAATAACCTTAACATGTTAAGTGCCCAGCCTGTTTTGTCTTCCGGACGGAAAGCATAGTGTCAGTCATCAGTGACTGACACGGTGCTTAACGTGTTAAACATAATGGATTAAATGATCCAATCAAAAGACATAGGCTAGCGAAATGGATAAAAAACATGACCCCTATATAAGCTGTCTACAGGAGACTCACCTCACAACAAAGGACTCACATAGACTGAAAGTGAAGGGATGGAAAAATTATTTCAGGCAAAGGGAAATAAAAAAATAAATAAAGCTGGTGTTGCAATACTTATATCTGAAAAAATTGACCTCAGTGTGAAGGTCATTACAAGAGATAAGGAAGGCCATTTCATAATACTAAAAGGGATCGATTCAACAAGAGGATATAACTCTGGTAAACATATATGCACCCAATACAGGAGCACCCAAATATATCAATAAACTTCAGGAAGCCCTAGCCGGTTTGGTTCCGTGGACAGAGCATCGGCCTGCGGACTGAAAGGTCCCAGGTTCGATTCCGGTCAAGGGCATGTACCTTGGTTGCGGGCACATCCCCAGTGGGAGGTGTGCAGGAGGCAGCTGATTGATGTTTCTCTCTCATCGATGTTTCTCTCTATCCCTCTCCCTTCCTCTCTGTAAAAAATCAATAAAATATATATTTAAAAAAATCTTCAGGAAGATATCAAGGGAGAGATCCGACAGCAATACAATCATAGTAGGGGACTTTAATACCCCATTGACACCTTTGGATAAATCTTCTAGACAAAAAATTAGCAAAGAAACAGCAATCCTAGACAACTCACTAGACCAGATGGAATTAATTGACACCTTCAGAAAATTCCACCCCAAAGCTACAGAATATATATTCTTCTCAAGTGCACATGGGACATTTTCAAAGACAGACCAAATATTAGGACACAGGTTAAGTCTCTACAAATTCAAGAAGATTGAAATCATATCTAACATCTTCTCACATCAAAATGCCATAAAATTAGAAATCAACTACAATAAAAACAATCAAACACTTGGGAGGCTAAATAGCATGCTATTAAACAATAGATGGGTTACCAAAGAGATCAAAGAAGAAGAGAAAAAAACATTCTGGAAACAAATAAAAATGAAAACAAAACAATCCAAAATCTGTGGGACACAATGAAAGCAGTCCTGAGAGGGAAGTTAATACCACTACGGGCCTACCTCAAAAAACAACAGAGAGGAGGTGGCGGCGGCGGGCACACGGAGAGAATGACCACCCGCCCCACTCAGGCTGTGGATGGGCTCGGTCACGGGCTCAACCTGTTTTGTTCTCGCTCAGCCCCGGTGCTCACCAGATGGGGAGACCACACGCCAGGCCTGCTCACTGTTGGGGAGTCGGGTGATCGCCAGCCTCTGGACCCATCCCTGCACCCCTTCAGTCAGGCCCCAGTGCCTCTCTAAGCCTGCATCTATCCTTCCTGTAGCTGCGGCCTGGGAGGGCATGCGGAGGCCAGACAGAAGGCCAGCGGCCAGGTGCATCCTGTAGCGGAGATCGCCAAGGGCTGCAGGGTGGCTCTGGCAAGGCCATGAAGGCCCCATATTCGATGACTGCGCTCTATTAGAAATTCCAGGTCAAGTATGTGAGCCGGTGCAGCACAGGAGGGAGGGGGCGCGCATGGGACCTTGCTGCCCCCTAACTTCCCATTGGGCGCTGAGCCCAGCACCACTGGGACCTGGGCCGGGCTGCCACGCTGGAACCAGCACAAGTTTTGCCTGCTGTCAGGGCTCGTGTTCACTGCCGGCCTTTGTGCCATCCTGGCCGCCATGCTGGCACTCAAGTACCTGGGCCCGGGTGCAGCAGGCAGCGGCACCTGCTCAAAGGGCTGCCCCGAATGCATGGCCTTCGCAAGAGATGCCTGCTTCCTGGCCGCCAACCTGGACATCAGCATAGACCCGTCAGGATTTCTATTCTTCGCATGTGGTGGCTGGCTACAGCGCCACGCCATCCCCGACAACAAGCTCACCTACAGCACCATTGCGACCATTGGCGAGCAGAAGGTGGAGCACATGCAGCACCTGCTGGTGCGGCCCAGTGCAAGGTGTGTGCCTTCTTCCGCTCATGCCTCAACATGCGCAAGATAGAGAGGCTCGGCCCGAGGCCTACGCTTGAGGTCATCGAAGACTGCGGAGGCTGGGACCTGGGTGGCACCGCCGAGTGCCCGGGGTCCTCGGTACACTGCGGCCTCAATCGGCTGCTGTACAAGGTGCAGGGCGTGTACAGCGCCGCTGCGCTATTTTCACTCACCGTTAGCCTGGACGATAAGAACTCCTCACAATATGTTATCCACATTGACCAGGATGGGCTCACCCTACTGGAGAAGACCCTGTATTTAGTTCAGGATGAGGACAGTGAGAAGATCCTGGCAGCTTACCGATTGTTCATGGAGCACCTGCTCAGCCTACTGGGTGCTGATGCTGTGGAGCAGAAGGCCCAGGAGATCGTACAACTGGAGCAGTGGCTGGCCAACATCACAGTGTCAGAGTATGATGACCTCCATCGAGATGTCAGCTCCATGTGCAACAAGGTGACACTGGGACAGCTGCAGAAGATCACTCCCCATCTGCAGTGGAAGTGGCTGCTGGACCAGATCTTCCAGGAGGACTACTCAGAGAATGAGGAGATGGTGCTGCTGGCCATGGACTACATGCAGCAGGTGTCCCAGCTCATCTGCTCCACACCCCGAAGTATCCTGCACAACTACCTGGAGTGGCGCATGGTGGTCCTGAGTGAGCATTTGTCAGCACCGTTTCGAGAGGCTCTGCATGAGTTGGCATGCGAGATAGAGGAGTGTGACAAGCCCCAGGAGCTGGCCTGTGTCTGCCTGGGCCAGGCCAACCGCCACTTTGGCATGACTCTTAGCACTCTCTTTGTACATGAACACTTCTCAGCTGCCAGCAAAGCCAAGGTGCAGCAGCTGGTGGAAGACATCAAGTATATCTTGGGCCAGCACCTGGAGGAGCTGGATTGGATGGATGCTAAGACCAAGGCAGCTGCTCGGGTCAAGGTCCAGTACATGATGGCGATGGTCAGCTACAGACTTTCTGCTCAAACCCGAGGCTGTGGACAAGGAGTATGAGTTTGAAGTCCACGAGAAGACCTATTTCAAGAACATCTTAAACAGCATCCACTTTAGCATCCAGCTCTCAGTCAAGGAGATCTGGTAGGAGGTGGACAAGTCCATGTGGCTGCTTCCTCCACAAGCACTCAATGCCTACACAACAAGAACTAGATGGTGTTCCCTGCTGGTATCCTGCAGCCCACCCTATACGACCCTGATTTTCCACAGTCTCTGAACTACGGGGGCATTGGCACCATCATCGGACACAAGCTGATGCATGACTATGACGACGAAGGGGGCGGGGGATGCAATATGACCACGCAGGCCACCTGCTGCACTTGTGGACAGAGGCCTCCTACAGCTGCTTCCTGCGCAAGGCCGAATGCATCGTTCACCTCTACTACAACTTCACTGTCTACAAACAGCGGGTGAATGGGGAGCACAAACTTGGTGAGAACATTGCAGATATGGGGGGCCTCAAGCTGGCCTACTATGCTTATCAGAAGTGGGTGCAGGAGCATGGCCCAGAGCACCCACTACACTGGCTCAAGTACACACACAACCAGCTCTTCTTCATTGCCTCTGCCCAAAATTGGTGCATCAAACGGGTGCATCAAGGTCACAGTCCATCTACGTGCAGGTGCTGACCGACAAGCATGCACCTGAGCACTATACGGTTCTGGGAAGTCTGTCCCAGTTTGAGGAGTCTGGCTGGGCCTTCCATTGCCCCAAAGATTTGCTCATGAATCTTGCTCACAAGTACTTTGTGTGGTGAGCTGGCCGCTCCCCACCCACTCACACGCCCCCACTGTCCTGCACAAATTGTTTCCTGCTGGCCACTGGACCTGGCACGGGCCCCAATCTTAGTGCCACCTACCTTCCCAACTCCTCCAGGACCTAACCTCCTGCTGTCCATCACTTCAGGGAGGACTCAGAGCAGGGATGAGGTTGGGCTCTAGGAAGGAATGGGGAGAGATACAGGGTCCCCAGATTTGACTCGGGTCAGCCAGAGCCTGTGGCCAGGCCAGACTCTCCAGGCCCCACCTTTGCTGTGTTCTTGATCAGGGGTCCTCAAACTTTTTAAACAGGGGGCCAGTTCACTGTCCCTTAGACCGTTGGAGGGCCGGACTATAGTTTAAAAAAAACTATGAACAAATTCCTATGCACACTGCACATATTGTATTTTGAAGTAAAAAAACAAAACAGCAAAAACACCTGCATGTGGCCCATGGGCCGTAGTTTGAGGACACCTGTTCTTGATGTTACGTCTGGTAAACAAAGCTGCTTTACCCTACAACTTAAATAACTAGAAAGAGAGCAATTAGAAAAGTCCAGAGTAAAAGGAAGGAAATAATAAAGATTAGAGGGAAAACAAATGACATAAAGACCAAAAGAATAATACAAAAGATCAATAGAACCAAGAACTGGTTCTTTGAAAGGATAAACAAGATTGATGAACCTCTAGCCAGGCTCACCAAGAAACAGAGAGGACCCAAATAAACAAAACCAGAAATGAAAGAGGTGAAGTAACAACCAACCCCACAGAAACATAAAGGGTTGTAATAAAATACTATGAACAACGAACGCTATTCCAACAAACTGGACAACCTAGAAGAAATGGACATATTCCTAGAAAAATATAATCTTCCAAAACTCAATCAGGAAGAATCAGAAAGCCTGAATAGGCCAATAACTACTGATGAAACTGAAACAGTAACCAAAAAACTTCCAGCAAACAAAAGCCCTGGTCTGGACGGCTTCACAGGGGAGTTTTGCCAATCATTCAAAGAAGAAATAACAGTGATTCTCATCAGACTATTGCAAAATTTCAAGAAAAGGAACACTTCTAAGCTTTTTCTGTGAAGCCAGCATTACCCTAATTCCAAAACCAGATAAAGACACTACAAAGAAAGAGAATTATATGCCAATATCCCTGATGAATATACTAGTAGATGCTAAAATCCTCCACAAAATATTAGCAAATTGCATCCAGCAACACATTAAAAAGGTCATACACCATGACCAAGCGGGATTTATTCCAGGTATGCAACACTGGTACAATATCTGCAAATCAATAAACATGATACATTATATAAACAAATTGAAGGACAAAAATCACATGATCATATCAATTGATGCAGAAAAAGCCTTTGACAAAATCCAACACACTTTTTTGATAAAACTCTCAACAAAGTTGGAATAAAGAGATCATACCTCAACATCCTATATAATAAAAGCCTAATACGCAAATCAACCAAATGGCAGAATGACCGGTGGAACGACCAGTCACTATGACATGCACTGACTACCAGGGGGCAGACACTCAACACAGGAACTGCCCCCAGACCACAGGCCCCAGGCCAGCTAAGGTGGGTGCCAGTGGGGGGGAGCTCGATCACCCTGCGGTGGGGAGCAGGGCTAGTGAGTGGGTGGAGCCAGACTGGCCAAGGTGGGTGCCAGTGGGCCCCCCCCAAAGACCGCCCTGCCGGTCACCCCACAGATCGGTCCTGATCGCTGGCTAGGCCTAGGGACCTTACCTGTGCACAAATTTCGTGCATCAGGCCTCTAGTAATACCATTAAAGCCTTATATGACTAACCTATAGCCAACATCATACTCAATGGGCAAAGACTAAAACCATTTACCCTAAGAACAGGATCAAGACAGGGATGCCCACTTTCACCACTCCTGTTCGACCTAATGTTTAGTATTGGAAGTGCTAGCCATATGATCAGACAAAAAGAAGAAATAAAACGAATCCATATTGGAAAAGAAAAAGTAAAACTCTCATCACTCACAGATGACATGATATTATACATACAAAACCCTAAAGACTCCATCAAAAAAAACTACTTTATTTAATAAATGAATTTGGCAAGGTAGCAGGATACAAAATTAACACCCAGAAATCCATGGCATTTTTATACAACATTAATGAACTCACAAGAAAAGAACCTAAAAAAAAATATCCCATTTACCATTGCAACAAAAAAAATTAAGATACCTAGGAATAAACTCAACTAAGGAGGTAAAAGACCTATACTCTGAAAACTACAGGACACTGTTAAAAGAGATAGAGGAAGATATAAACAAGTGGAAGAACATACCATGTTAATGGATTGGTAGAATCTACATTATTAAAATGTTCATGCTGCCCAAAGCAATCTACAGATTCAATGCAGACCCCATTAAAATACCAACGGCATATTTCACAGAGCTAGAACAAATTCTCCTAAAAATTAATATGGAATAAAAAAAGACGCCAAATGGCAGCAGCAATCCTGAGAAAGAAGAACAAAGTTGGAGGGATCACAATACCAGATATCAAGCTATAAAGTCACTGTTCTTAGAACTGCCTGGTACAGGCACAAGAATAAACACATAGACTAATGGAAGAGAGAACCCAGAAATCGACCCAAGCCATTATGCTCAATTAATATTTGACAAAGGAGGCAAGAGCATACAATGGAGTCAAGACAGTCTCTTCAATGAATAGTGTTGGAGCCCCTGGCAATGGGCAAGGATACACCTGATTGGTGGTGTTGCTTTTATATCAATCAGGGGCAAAGCAGATGTACAGTCCTTAGTTCATCCTAGCTTGATGCCTGTGTTGGTAGCCAGCTGATTCATGCCTGAGGCACATAAAATAAAATAAAATAAAATAAAATAAAATAAAATAAAATAAATAAAATAAATAAAATAAAATAAAATAATAAAATAAAATAAATAAAATAAAATAAAATAAAATAAAATAAATGGTGTTGGGAAAATTGAACAGATACATGCAAAAAAAAAAAAAAATGAAATTAGACCACCAACTAACACCATACACAAAAATAAACTCAAAATGGATAAAAGACTTAAACATAAGATGGGAAACCATAAAAATCTTAGAAGAATCCATGGGCAGCAAAATATCAGACATATCTTGTAGCAATATCTTTACTGTCACATCTCTTAGGACAATGGAAACTAACAAGAAAATAAACCAATGGGACTACATCAAAATAAAAAGCTTCTGCACCGCAAAAGAAACCATCAATAAAACAACAAGAGAGCCCACTGCATGGGAGAACATATTTGCCAATGTCATATCGATAAGGGCCTAATCTCCAAAATTTATAGGAAACTCATACAACTTAACAAAAGGAAGATAAAAAATCCAATCAAAAAATGGGCAAAGGACATAAATGGAGACTTCTTGTAAGTGGACATACAGAAGGCCAAGAGACATGAAAAAAAAAATGCTCAAAATCTCTAATCATCAAGAGATGCAAATCAAAATGATAATGAGGTACCATCTCACACCTGTCAGAATGGCTATCATCAACAAATCAACAAATGACAAGTGGTGGCTAGGATGTGGAGAAAAAGGAACCCTTATGCACTGCTGGTGGGAATGCAGATAGGGGCAGCCACTGTGGAAATCAGTATGAGGTTTCCTTCAAAAATTAAAAATGGAAGTCCCATTTGATCCAGTAATCCCACTTCTAGGAATATATCCCAAGAAATCAGAAACACCAATCAGAAAGAATATATGCACCCCTAAATTGTGCATAGCAGCACAATTTACGATAGCCAAGATTTAAAAATAACCTAATTGCCCATCAGCAGATGAGTGGATTAAAAAACTGTGGCACATCTACACAATGGAATACCATGCTGCTGTAAAAAAGAAAGAACTCTAACCATTCGCAACAGCGTGGATAGACCTGGAGAGCATTATGCTAAGCGAGATCAGTGGAAAAAGATAAATATCACATGATCTCACTCATTTGTGGACTATAATGAACAACATAAACTGATGAACAAAAATAGATCCAAAGACATAGAAGCATCGAACAGATTGACATACCTCAGAGGGAAGGCAGGGGAGGGTGAGGGTAGGGGTAAGGACTTGTATGCATGCATATAAGCATAACCAATGGACACAAACAGTAAGGGGGTGAGGGCAGGTGCTGGAGGTGGGGCAGGAGCGGGCGGGGAGAGGTCAATTGGGAAAAAAGTAGACATATACACTTTCAACAATAAATAATTTAAATAAATTTTAAAAAGAAATCAAGTAATTCTTTCTAGAAAAGAAAAATGATATTAGCATTCAAAGATCTTCATAGTTTCATATCCATGGTAAGAAGTCAGCAATACATTATTTTGACCATTCCCATTCATGCCACCCTCCAACCACCAAATCTAAATTTTGTCCCCTCTCCCCACCACCCCTCACACCTTACTGTCTTATAGCACTACCGTTTTTTTCCTTCACAAGCACAATCCTACCTAATAATAGACAAATATGCAAATTGACCATACCTCCGATACACCCACAAGCCACACCCACCATCCAATCAGAGCAAGTATGCAAATTACCCCATCCAAGATGGCTACAGCCACAGAGAGCAAGGTTTCCCAGGCAACAGAGGGAAATAAGCTTTCCGCCAGCCATTGCAGGCCTAAGCCTCCACTCAAGCTACAAAGTTTCAATTATAGAAGGTAAACAAATTCAAACAAATGGCGGCAGAATGGAGCTTGAGAGAGCAGACCAGGGTTGCCGCCGGCAACAGGGGAAGCAAAGCTTTCCGCACACCCTAGCCGGGACCACCCACTTAAGGCAACAAAGTTTCAATTATAACCCCAACAGAAATGGCTGACACCGCGGAGGGAGCCCCAGGCTTGGCTCCGCTCCAGGCTACAAAGTTTCAATTGTAGAAGGAAAATAAATTCCAGATACCAGGGCCCCCACTTGGGTTGCCAGGAGGCGTGGCCAGCCTGCAAACCACCACAGGCCTCTTGCTCAGGCTGCCCCACGTCCCAAGGGAATCCCACCCTGATCAGGGACACCCTTCAGGGCAAACCAGCTGGCCCCCACCCCTGTACCAGGCCTCTATCCTACCTAATAAAATGGTAATATGTAAATTATCATCACTCTGCTACGCCCAGGATTGGGCCAGAGGGAGGCGCAGGGGGCAGGAGTCAGGGTGGCCGGGGTAGCCGATTGGGCCAGCGGGACGCTGAGCTCACGTCGCCAGCGGCAGCGCGAGCTCAGCATCTGCGCCATGGCTGTGCTGTGGAAGAGAAGGGGCCTCTGGGGCAGCGAGCTCATGTCCCGCCGCGGACCATCAAAAGCGGGGGAGCTGGGTGCCTGTCTGCTCCGGCACCAGGCCTTTAGGAAGCCTCCGCCCTGCCGGAGGCTTCTGAAAGGCCTGGTGCACCAGCGGACAGGCACCCAGCTCCACTGCGATTGAAAGCGAAAGCGTGTAGGGGACCCTGCACGTGCATGATTCAATCATGCACTGGGTCTCTAGTTTATAATATAAAATGTAAGCATGTTTAATGCCTATATCCCCCTGGTAAGGTGCAAGGTCATCTTAAGGGAAGGAGTGATATTCTGTTTTGTTGTTCACCTCTTGATACTCAGGGACTAGCAAAGCCCATTATCTAATTTGGTTTTACAACTGGTTTCTAATTATAATGCAGGTATTTCTTGAGAAGTGATAATTCTTGACAAATTTTAGTGTCTTCCACCTCAGTGCCAAAACATGATGATGAACAATAATTTAGAGAAAAGGGGGATGTCAAAATAATGTAATCAGTAGTAGAGAAACAGTGAGCCCAGAAAGCACCCTTTGAAATGATGGTCAATCATAGCTCTACTAGTAAAACTCTTAAGAAATCCAATAGGATAAAATCTCTTAATACAATCCCATAGGATCTCATTTTGTTTTGATCAACCATTTATTTGTGAAAAAAACAGGTTTTTAATTGCATTTATTGGGGTGATATCTACACTAATAAAAGAGAAACATGCAAACTACCGTCACTCCACTACACTACCAGCCAATCAGAGTGAGTATGCAAATTAACCTGAAAACATGTCAGCAGCCCTGCCCCCATGCCGCTCTGGGCCTGTGGGGGTCAGAGAAGTCGGGCACCAGCGCCTGAGGCTGGCTGCAGCCAGGGAGACCAAGAAGCCACCTGC
Organism: Ia io; assembly: GCA_025583905.1. Lineage (NCBI taxonomy): Eukaryota > Metazoa > Chordata > Mammalia > Chiroptera > Vespertilionidae > Ia > Ia io. Next base: position 33,099,545 of record JAJQQW010000001.1, on the reverse strand, counting down.
CCCATGATCCCAGGCCACAGCCAGCAGCAGAAGCCTCACGTCCTCCCGCCCCACGTCGTGAGGGAGACAGAAAAACCGGGTCCCAGCACCTCAGGCTGGCTGCAGCCCGGGAAATGAAGAAGCCGCCTGCCTCCGTGATTCCAGGCCGCAGCCAAAAGCAGAAGCCTCATGTCCGCCTGCCCCATGTCCTGGGGGAGACGGAGAAATCGGGCCCCAGCGCCTGAGGCTGGGTGTGGCCCAGGAAACGAAGAAGCCGCCTGCCCCATGATCCCAGGCCGCAGCCAGCGAGAGAAGTCGCCCACACTGCATCCCAGGGAAGACGGAGAAGCCGCCCGCCTGCGGTCCAGGCGCCAGCACCTGCAGCTGGCTACAGCCTGGTGGACAGAGGAGCCGCCCACCCCGCAGTCCCGGGCACCAGTACCTGCTGCTGGCTATGGCCCAGGAAACGGAGAAGCCACCCACCCTACAGTCCCGGGTGCCAGCACTTGCAGCTGCAGCCCCGGCGAAGCCACCTGCCCACCATCCATCCCCTGCAGCTGCAGCCAGCCTGGGCGCCTATGGCTGACCAGAGGGAGGGAAGCCTGGATCCCGGGTGCCTGTGGTCGGCTGGAGGAGGGAATCCTGGGTTCCGGATGCGGGGCCAAGGCAGAGGTGGTTAGGTGCAATCAAGCCATCAGGAGAGCAGTTAGGGACAATCAGGCTGGCAGGCAGAAGAAGTTAGGGGCAATCAGGCAGGCAGGCAAGTGGTTAGGAGCCAACAGTTCTGGATTGTGAGAGGGATATCCGACTGCCGGTTATCCCCTGAGGGGTCCCAGATTGGAGAGGGTGCAGGTTGGGCTGAGGGACACCCTCCCTTCTCCCCACCATGCACGAATTTTGTGCACCAGGCCACTAGTTGGTTAATAAAATTCTATAGATTTCGAGGATAGATTTCTATAAAACAAAATCTGTATTTTGTATTGTGTGCACACCACTCAAAGTTAAATTTCCTTCCGTTGTTCTTTGGCCATTAGTAATACAACATAACACGTTATTATAAATAATATTTTTTTCTATTTTTTTATTGATCAAGGTATTACATGTTTCCATATTTCCCCATTGCCCCCCCCACCCCACTCCCATACATGCCCTCACCCCCCAGTGTCTTGTGCCCATTGGTTATGCTTATATGCATGCATACAAGTCCTTTGGTTGATCTCTTACCTCCACCCCCCAGTCTTCCCGCTGTAATTTGACAGTCTGTTCGATGCTTCTCTGCCTCTGTAGCTATCTTTTTGTTTAAATAATATTCTTAAATGTGAAAAGAATGAGCAAATACAGAGGTGATGATGAGACACTATAATGGCATAGTTTCAGCTCTTCAATTCATTTTATCCTTTCACTCATGCATTCATTCTATTCTCATGAAACTATCCTTAAGTTCTCCAGGAAGAATATACCACACTAATAGTGGTCTCTTGGGAGTGGTATGTAGGAGGATTTACATGTATATTTTCATTTATATATGTCTATGTACTACATGTACATTCCTTGAGTTTTTATGACAAGCATATGTGTGTATGTTTAAAACCTCCAACGACCAGAGTGATTATTTATTCTCTTTATCATAATTCCTAAACAATTCCTAGACACAAATCCTAACTTGAAAAAAAAATCACTTGTCAGACCAAAAAGAAATCTAGCCCAGAAACTGCAGACTAGTAATAGTGACATCAGTTCATAACCTTGTAAGATAATACCATTTGGAATAACATGCTTCTTTGGTCAAGTTATTAAAGTTTGGTCAATGTTTCCAACTTTAGAAATAATGATATGGTTATTGTATAAGATTGTATTGTATTATAGAAATCAACAGCTATTTTTATGACATTAATTTGTGCCATCATAAACCCACAAAATACTTATTAGACTTAAAAACCTCAATCATTAAATACTCTGTTTTAAAAGGACTCTAACAAAAATGAATATAAATCAATTCAGTGAGGCAACAGCATTGTTTCCAATTTATTTAGTTTAATTTCTCTCTGTATGTGAAGCAGTTATAGTAGAAAGTGAAGACTGTTAGGAAAAACAATGAAACCAAACAATAATTTATATGATTAAGATAAAAGATTAACTAAGGCTATGTAGACAAACAATTATTGGTAGAAAGAGATTCTGTTCAATTGTAAACTTTTGTTCTTGTGCTTGTCCCTTTAGCAAAGTTTAAAGTAAATGTCAATCTCTATATTTTGAATTGCAAATTTCTTTTCTAAATCACAACATCTATTCTTGAAATTTCACATGTCAACAGCTCATTAATATCTACAATAAGTGCAGTTCTCTGAAAAGAACCACAGATTTTACATTTATTGAGACAGAATGCTGGCACACAAAAATAGAGTTCCTTCAATTATATTTTGGCAGAAGTTAACTTTAGTTTAAAATCTGTCTACAGAAATGATGACAACAAAGCAATGAAGTTACCATTTTAAATAAGATTAGCTGCTGTTGGTAGTGATGATGCTTGGACAGTGTTTATAAATCAAGAGAGACTGTATTTAGTATTTCATAATGGGCCACTTCAGAACAATTTACCATCAACATTTAAATGGTATAAAAATGTAAACAGTGGCAGAAAATTAAAATACTAAGTTATTTTCACAAAGTCATGAATGCAACACATACACATAAAATACTAAAAGTGCATTTTTGCCTGCTGTTAGTCTTATAGCTTTTGTCTCATTTAATATTTAATGTATTAATATAAGAAATACTTTAATCAAAGTAAGAAAAATAACACTACTCAACAATTTGTCAGGATGAAATTTTAAGTTCGGGTCACTATTCTACTAGCTAAGTACATAAATTGTCCTGCAAAACAATGAATTTTACCTAATTCCTTACCATTACATTTAGTTTTATTGAGGCACACGAAGTTATACCAGCTCAATAAGTCAAGCTGTCTTTGTGACAATTTAAATTAGAGAAAGGATCTTAAGACCATTTTACAAATACTCAAACATGGTAAAAATTTGAGACAGTACCTTTTTTTATACCAAAATATTAGTAAATAAAGGCCATATGCATATGGGAGTCCACATTTTGTTTACAAAAGGAAATTGGAAACACCTTTAAATACAGCAGCAGATAACTGGTTAAATAAATTGTAGTGTATTCATATGGAAAAAAACCCACAATTACAATTAAAAAATCATATTTTTGACATGTTAAAATGTTTAAGCAAAAAAAAAAAAACACAAAAAACATGAAAAGATCTTCTGTAAGAAAGTTTATGTACCTACAGCAGAAATTACTACCTGTCTGCCAAAATCTCCCCTTCTCTCTCAACTAGCCCTTGAGGTAGGAATGGGTGTCATGCCTCAATATCTTACCTAATAATAGACAAACATGTAAATTGACCGTACCTCTGCTACACCCACAGCCAATCAGAGTGAGTATGCAAATTAGAAGGTCAAAGATGGCGGTCGCCCAGCTGCTCCAGGCGAGGAGTGGCCAGACAGGGCAGGGCGCCTGCTATGAGAGGGAGGGCAGGGGGCGAAGGGATCTACAGGAGCAGAGTGCTCCAGCTAAGACAAGACTGCAGACTTCGGAGTCTGCAGCGAAGACGAAGATGGCAGACTCTGGCTGGAGCGAAGGCCTGGGTCCCAGGTGCCAGAGGAAAACCGGTGCTGGAAGCCAAGGGAAGGAAGGCCTATTGCACGAATCTCTTTGTGCAACGGGCCTCTAGTAACTATAGAACTATTTGTGGATATATGACTAAGTTTTTGTCCAAGGAATATGAGCATAAGTGACATATGCCTTTCCAGGCCTAGGCCTTAAAAGGACAAAAGTATGTCTCCTTCCTCGAAGCTGAATGTGTGCAAACCTATGACCTAGTTTAGACCATGCAAACAATAAATACCTTACCAGATAGTGAGGAAATGAAAGGGAAGAAGTCTGAGTCCCCATGGAGCTGAACTGTCCCCCTATTAGTGGTCCACTCTTTATATTTGTTTTAATCACAAACTATTTTTAGTAACTGTTCTTCAAGCCACTGTGTTTTGGGTCTCTTTATTACAGCCCTTCATTCTTTCATTCTAACTAATGTAGCAGGCAAAGAAAAAAGTCATAACTAATGTTCACTGCATATATAAATAGTAATAAGTAATAGCAGTATACTTTCTTATTTTTCTCCTCATGACATAGTGAAGATATATATCTGTTACAATAAAAAAGAAACACCAAGAAGATTTTAATAAATTTTAAAATTTAAATCATTTCTTCTCTGATCCTATTTTTGGCATTATCCCTTAATAAATGTAGAAGACAGCTATTGTACAGAATCGTTAAAGAAGTATATATTTATATGGGCTAAAACTATTTTCTAGAGCAGTGGTCAGCAAACTTTTTTGTAAAGGGTCTGACAAATATTTTAGGTTTTGCAGGCTATATGGTCTTTGTCATAACTATTCAACTCTGCCACTATATAACAAAAGCAGACGGAGACAATACATACATGAATGAGCATGGTTGTGTTTCAATACTTTATTCACAAAAACAGGCACCTGGTCTGTGGACCAGTTTGCCAATCGCTTGTCTGGAGTATAATCCTCACTGTACCATAGATTGTTTTAAAACATTAAAGAAAACAGTGAGCAGTTTTCATTCTCTATGACTGGAAAAATCTTTTCAAAACTGGATCATCTGAAAACTGAAAAACAAACCAAATATGTATGGAAACTTTCTTAATCTATTCATTTAAGAAAGGAAAAGTAAGCTTTCCTGAATCCGATACTATCAGCAAGTAGCATTTATGAAGTGTCTACCCGCAGATAGTGTCCTGCTAGGTGACAAAGACAAGGTTCTTCATGTTTCAAGATGATGCTAGGATATTTGCTGTATTGTTCCAGCTGTGGTGAATTGCAAGAGCTAATTTACTTTATCTTTAATGTTCCATATGGTCAATTTGGCAAATTCTGACCCTAATCACAAAATGATATAAGTTCCTGGCCCCTTCATAGTCATAGATTCTTACACTAAGTCATTTATCCAAAAAGTATTTACTGAGCACCTATGTACCAAGCATCTCAAAACAGATAAAGCGTATCACTAACATGAGACTTCTTAGTATTTCCTTCGAAGCAGCTTTCATAGCTTTAGAGAAAGCTTATTTCAGGGAATAGCTTACAGTAGTCTTACATAAGCACAAAAGATTATTAAAATTTCATGTTTCATCTTTTAAAAATGTGACAAATTGTTCATCTTACTCCATTATATACCCACTAGAGGCCCAGTGCATGATTGAATCATGCATATGTAGGGTCCCCTACACGCTTTCACTTTTCGCGGTGGAGCTGGGTGCCTGTCCGCTGGTGCACCAGGCCTTTCAGAAGCCTCCCACTCGGCAGAGGCTTCTGAAAGGCCTGGTGCCAGAGCAGACAAGCACCCAGCTCCCACGCTTTTGATGGTCCGCAGCCGCTGAGGGGGGCTAACCTGTTGAGAGGCGCTGAGGGGGGCTGCCGCGGACACCTGGCTACCCTGCCATTGAGAGGCGCAGCTGGGTGTCCACAGCAGGCCCCCTCAGCGGCCGCGGATCTGGCCGTTGAGAGGCACAGGGGGCGGGAGTCCCACCCCCTGCGCCTCTCAACAGCAGGGTAGCCCCCATCAGTGGCAGCGGATCCGTGCCTCTCAATGGCTGGATAGGCCACTCTGAGTCCTGCCCCCCAGCCTCCTGCCGCCCAATCGTGGGCGTAGCGGAGTGATGGTAATTTACATGTTACTCTATTATTAGATAGGATTTTTAAATTACATTTTTAAATGTTCTCAATTTAATTGGAGGTATCAGTATGGATTCATGGATACACACACACACACACACACACACACACACACACACACACACACACACACAGAGAAATCAAAGAAATACAGGGTGTCCCAAAAAAATTTACACACACTCTGAATGATTATAAGGTGTTTATTAACATAGTTAATTTTCAAAATTAAGTGAGTTATCACCTGTTAAAGTGTGTACACAATTTTTGGGACACCCTATATAGATTTGTATGTGTGAGTGACTTAATATACATAAATATATTAACTAGTTCTCTACACTGAGAAGGCCTAGAAGCAATAACATTCCAGTAGGAATGAGCACATCCAGTGCTTAGAACTTGGTTTCTAAATACCATTCTCAAATACATGAAGAGAGGGCTCCTGAATAAGTGGTTGATTCTAGGGCTAGAGCAGGGAAAATATAATATGAGCCTGGAACATCTTGTAGTGTCATAAAGTAAGGAAGTGCACAAAAAAGGATGGGACATTTTACAAGGACATCTATATATATATAAAAGGCTAATATGATAAGTGTCTGTCCGGGTAATGATGTCACATAGCAACGCCCAGCTTCCTCTCCCTAGAGACTAGCCTCCTTGCATTTTCTTCAGCCCAGGAATAGGACTTGCTTTATAGCCAGGTGGAAACATTTCACACTTTAACCAAATGTCTATGAAGCATCTTCCCATGCCTCATCTCATTTGATCCTCACAGAAGTCCTGAAGTAGGTAGATAGGAGACTCGGTGGAATCCTATTTTCTTTTCATTAGCCGGGAAATGGAGATTTAGAAAGCTTAGAAACTTGACCTGACTGAAAAGAAGAAATAGTGGACCTTGAAAATACTTCAGGTTTTCTCACTGCACAGAATATACTCAAACACTGCTGCAGTTCAATATTTTACCTTTGTTCTCCCTGCATGATATACAATAATCTGCTTCGTGTTGATATTTACTGCTGTGTTGCTGACAATTATCTGAAAGAGAATTTGAGGTGCTTCACTGGGCTGGATAAAGTGTAGCTAAATCAGAAAGCAGGTCTAATTAAGCAAGTTTATTCTATATCTATAAAAGGCTAAGTTGACTCGCGCATGCATAATACATATAAAGCTCTCACTGGCACCAATTGAACATGTGTGTTTCAATCTGTCATTGTCTATTGTGAATTTGGTTGACACTTCTATAATAGAGAAAGGGCAAATAGCGATATTAAAATATTTCTTCTAATGAATTTTCTTTCAATGTGCACGAATTTGTGCACCGGGTCACTAGTAAGAACATAATGGAAGGAACACAAAAATCACCAAAGTTGAAACAACTTAATTTTTTTAAATGGTAGTATTAGATTACAACTCAGAGAATAAAATAAATATCTAAGAACCCATACTGATATACATTAATTGTATAAATTAATAAATAGGAGAGAAGAAACAGCTCTTTACAAAAAATTGCAATAAATAAATGAAGATGGAAAGAGGAACATAAAAAATCACCATAAGGCAAACGTCAGTGTACCTCACAAGGGATAATTTGAGACTATTAAGAAATAAATGCAATGTGGGGTCCTGAACCAGATCCTGGAACAAAAAAAGAACATTATTGCCTGGCTGGAGTGGCTCATTTGGTTGGATATCGCCTTATGCACAGAAAGTTTGCCAGTTTCATTCCCAGTCAGGGCACATACATGGGTTGCAGCTTCAATGCCTGGTCGGGGTGTGTACTAGAGGCAACCGATCAATGTTTCTGTCTCACATAGATGTTTCTCTTTCTCTCTTTCTGTCTTCCCCTCCTTCCTTCCCTTCCTCCCTCTCTTCCTCCCTCCCTCCCTCCCTCCCTCTATCTCTCTCCCTTCCTCTCTCTAAGCATGTCCTCTGATAAGGATTAAAAAAAAACACATTTAGTAAAATTCAAATTAGGTCTGTAGTTTAGCGGTCATTATTCCACCAACATTAATTTCTGAGTTTTCATAATTGTACTATGTCTACATAAGATATTAGCATTAGGGGAGGGGAAGCTCAATAAATTATATACAGAAACTCTCTGTACTAATTTTGTAACTTTAATATAAGTCTAAAATTTGTTCAAATATTTTTAATGTTTTAGTGCATTTAATGCATTATAATGTTTATAAAATTTACATATCAATCTTTATCCTTTGGCTTCATATTCCGCCACCACCCCACCAAGTGCCAGAACACCACTACAGTTGGAAAAGCATGGTCCTAACCTCATCAACAATAGAACTTAATTGAGAAATAAGAAAAAATATAAGGTAATGATTTTGTACTGTGTCCACAAATTAGAATTAGTGGAGTAGCTCAAATCATCATAAACAACAAGTGAGGTATATTTCAAAGAATGTTTGGAATATGCATAAAAAATTTTGAGTTTTGGTCCCAGTCATCCGCTTGTTTAACCCTGGGCAAACCTCAACTATCTCATCAACAGGCGACTCCCTTCTAAACTACCATGAATTTACCATCTGCAGATTGGCAAGCACCAATGCTGCCTTGAGTATGTGTGAGGCAATTCGACATTCCCATCACCAAAACAGTGGATTGGCATATATAAAGATTCCTAGCATTTATATATTTATCAAGTATTTATTTAAGGACTGCTGTATGCCAGGCCCTTTAGATACTATGGATATAAAGATGACTAAGACATGATTCCTGATTATAAGAGTCTAACAGGGCCAATAGATCTATAAACAATAATAATACTGTGTGAAAATGTTACATTCAGAATACTTCAAAGTACAGACAAAAAGAAAAATAAATAATACTGGAATTATCAGGAAAGATTTCACTAAAAAGCAATATTTTAGCTATGTCCCAAAGGTGGAGTAAGAATTGTTCACATAGAATAGAGGCCAGCATGAAAAAAAGCATAAAGAAATGAGCATGTTGTATATTCAGAGAGGGTAATGTTGGTATGCAGCTGAAACAAGAGTATTCAGGTAGAAGGGGAAATTTATCTGAGAATTTATAACTGCACTAGTGGCCCGGTGCACAAAATTCATGCACATTAAAAGGGGAATAATTAGAGGAAATACTTTAATATTGCTACTTGCCCTTTCTCTATAATAGAAGTATCAGAGATGAAAGAAAATTAGTAAAATGTATATGAAAATCTACTTCCTGCCAGAGTCTGGGGCACGCCGCAGGACCCATAGTCAAGTCCCAGCCCACCTGCAGTGCCTCAAAATCACATGAGACCCAAAACCAGCTGGCCTCACCCCCACTGGGTGAGATCCGTACCTGGCCGGCCCCACCCCCATCAAGCCCCGCCGGGCGGGAGGGCGCAACCTCAGGTCCCCTGTTAAGCCCTGCCGGGTGGGGGGGGTACAACCTCAGGGACCCCGTCAAGCCCCACAGGGGTGGGGGGCGCAGCCTCAGGTCCCCCAGTGCACCCTCAGGTCCCCTGGCCTGGTGCCGCGGTGGGGGGTGGGGCCTGAGGTCCCACGGCCCAGCGCCAGGGAGGGTGGCGTGCCTTGAGGTCCCCCGTTAAGCCCTTCCAGGCCAGGGGCGTGGCCTGAGGTCTCCTATCAAGCCCCGCTGGGCAGGGGGCACGGCCTGAGGTCCCCCGGCCCGGCGCCGGGGTGGGAGGGTGTGACCTGTGGTACCCAGGGCAGGGGCGGGGGGCGCACCTTGAAGTCCCCCATCAAGCCCCGCCAGGTGGTGTACACGGCCTGAGTTCTCCCGTCAAGCCCCGCTGGGTGGGGGGGTGCCGCCTCAGGTCCGCCAGCCCGGTGGCGGGAGGGGGCACAGCCTCAGGTCCCCTGCCAGGTGGGGGGTGCAGCTTGAGGGCCCCCATCAAGCCTCGCAGGGCAGAGGGCGCAGCCTCAGGTCCCTCGGCACCAGGGTCGGGGGGCACGGCCTGATGTCCCCCAGCCTGGGGTGGGGGGTTCACCTTGAGGTCCCATGTCAAGCCTCTCAGGGTGGTAGGCACAGCCTGAGGTCCCATCAAGCCATGCCGGGTGGGGGGGGAGCGCAGCCTCAGGTCCCCTGGCCCCAGCGCAGTCTGAGGTTTCATCAAGCCCCGCCGGGTGTGGGGTGTGGCCTGAGGTCCCCAGTCAAGTCCTGCTGGGCAGAGGGTACAGCCTGAGGCCCCCCCCCGTCAAGCCCTGCTGGGCGGGGGGCACGACCTGAGGTCCCCTGTCAAGCCCCACTGGGCGGGTGGCACAGCCTCAGGTCCCCTGCCTCAGCCCAGTGCCACGCAGCCTCAGGTTCCTGCTGATTGCTCCTTAAGGCTCATTACGGGAACTTGGCCTCTGCTCTGGGTGCAGCCATCTTGTGATACAGAAACCCCGCCTCTGCTGTGGGCACAGCCATCTTGTGTTACAGAAACCCCACCTCCATTGTGGGCACCGCCATCTTTGTGATGGTGTGATGGTCAATTTGCATATTCCCTCTTTATTAGATAGGATACCTGAACACAAGTGAATATGGTGCTCTCATGTATATAATATTTGTATAAATCAGGAACAACCTGAGAAATTAACATAAAATTGTTTTGGTCCAGGACTGTAGATAGAATAATGGTTCTCCAAAGATGCCATGTCCTAAATGATCTCCAGAAGCTGTGATTATGATACCTTCCATGCAAAAGAGACTTTACTAATGTGAGTAAGTTAAAGATCCTGCAATAGGAAGAATATCCTAGATGTAGATTTTCCAGGTGAGCCCCCATATAAAACCAAGGTTCCTTATAACAGGGAGGCAAGAAGGTCAAAGGCAGAAAAATTAGGTGGCATGACAGATGTTGAAGTCATGCACTTAAAGATGGATAAAGGCCCATGAGCCAAGGAATGTAGGTGGCATCCAGAAGCTAGAAAAGACAAGGAAATTGAGTCTTCCTGGAAACCTCCTGAAGGCAAGCAGCATTGCCTGGCCTACACATTGATTCAGTGCCATAAGATTCAGTTCATAATTCTGACCTGCAGAATTGTAAAGAAATGAATTTGTGTTGTTTTATAAAAATTATTATATTTGTAGTAATTTGTTACAGCAGCAATGGGAAAGTAAGAGTCAATAATAACACTGGATGACCAGGCAAAAGGAGGGGAGGGGAGGGAGTAAGAGGTAAACCAAAGAATATATATGCATAAATGCAAAACTCATGGACACAGACAGTATAATGTGGTGAAGGCCAGGATGGGAGCGGAAACAGGGTAGAAGGAGGCAAAGGTGGGATGGGGAACACCTGTAATAGAATAAAAAAAATACATTTAGGAGGAACATATATACCCCTTAACCAGGTTACACAGAATTCCCATAAATACTAGTAAATCCCCATAAAACATTTGAAATTCAATATTTTAACGGAGAAAAAAGAAGGAAAAATACTGAGCATGAAGCTGTAGAAAAAAGAACCAGTAGCATTAAATCTCCAATTACTTCACATAATAGAAAATGTGCTAAATACTTCACACGTTCAGAAAAAATAAAAGAATAAATTGAAACATAAGGAAAGAACATAACAGCTTTAAAAAATAACCAAATTGAACTTCCAGAAATGCAAGTCATTGAAAAAATAATAATAGCTAGGTCAAATAGAAAATTAGACACATCTGAAGACAGAATTAATGAACTAGAAAAGAGGCCTGCAAACATCCTATATAATAAAAGCCTAATATGCTAAGTGTCCAGTCGTCCAGTCGGCCGTTCAACCAATCAAAGCGTAATATGCTAATGATATGTTAAGGCAGCTCAACCACTTGCTATGACATGCACTGACCACCAGGGGACAGATGTTCTGACCAGAAGGTTAGTTTGCGGCTGGGATCCGGCTGATCGGGACTGAGAAAGATGGGATGGACATGCCCTGGAGCCCGCCCCGGCTAACCAAGCTCCCATGTCCCTCCCTGGCCCCGATTGTGCACCAGTGAGGTCCCTCGGTCTGGCCTGTGCCCTCTCACAATCCTAGCTGAGGGAACCCCCCGCCGGAGTGCACTAATTTCATGCACTGGGCCTCTAGTTTTCTATAAAAGGCCAATAGTAAATTTTTAAGCATTGCAGGCATACAGTTTTTGTTGCAAAAACTCTACCTTTGTAGTATGAAAGCAGCCACAGTCAATATGTGAACAGTATATGTATAAATACATACATATGGTTGTGTTCCAACACAACTTTACTTACAAAAACACATAGCTGACCTGTGGGGCCACAGTTTGTAACACCATAACTAGATAAATATAAGGAAACTACCCAGAATGTTGTATCAATGGTAAAAAAGATGAAAAACATAAAAGATACTGAGAAGCATAAAAAAATAAAAAGAGACTGTCCATTACATAAGAGAATTTCCAGAAGAAAAAATAAGAAAGGTCATGTTTGAAAAAACAGTTGAGCATTTCCTCACCAACAAAAGACATAAGCTATCTGATTTCAAGAAGTAAAGCAAGTTCTGAACAGGATAAATAGAATCAAAATCAACATCTAGACAGATAAGAGTAAGGATATATAGCTATAAAAACAAACAGAAGAATATTAAAGCAATCAGGAAGAAAAGATAATTCATTTACAAAATAATGATAGTTCTCTACAGCAACAGCAACAAAAGATGCCAGAGGACAAAGTGCAGGGAAAAAAAAATCACCCCCAAAGGGTAATTTCAGAAACAATTAAACTATAATTTATGATTCAGAGTAAAATAAAAGCACTAATAGACAAAGACAGATCTTACCACTAAAAGGAGAGCTCACCACTAAGAGACTCTAGTTGAAAGAACTTCATATGAATAAATGTGTGAAAATTTAAAGATATTCTATTCCTAAGAAATAGAAATTTCATCTACAACTCCAAACTAGTTGGAAGGAGGAAAAAAGGTTATAAACATGCCTCTATTCAATAAAAAGCAGAAAGATGAGAGGAGAAGGAAAGCAAAGAAAAGGTAAGGTAAAGGAAAAAATTGATTAAGATGATAAAAATATGTCCAAATAATACTGAAGCAGAATGAATGTAAATGAACTAAATTCAGTTAAAAGACAGATTGCCAGAATGAATTAAGACAATGAAATCTAGTTACATTCTATCTGCCAGAGGCATACCTAAAACACAGAGGCACAGAAAGATAGAAAATAAAAGGGAAAAATACATATATTGAGGGGGGCGGAAGGGCTGAAAAACATGATGTTAGTATACAGTATCATACAAAACAGACTTTAAGGTAACAAGCATCATCAGGGGAAAAACATAAGTTAACTATATTAAGATATCATAATTCTAAATTTATATGCCCTTATGGATATACAGGCAGAATAAATAAAGGAGAAATTGAATGAATCTCTATATACAAAAGCCTAAGCGACCATCTGACTGGTAGCTATGAGGCGCAATGACCACCAGGCGGCAGATGCTCCAACCAGTAGCTATGACACACAGTGAGCACCAGGGAGCAGACACTCAATGCAGGAGATGCCGAGCTGTGGTGACTTGGCAGCTGCGGTTCTCGGGTGACATACCTGGAACCAGAAAGGAGGGAGCCCGATTATGGGGTGCGTCACCCAAGAACTGCCCTCTCGCAATCTGGGACCCCTCAGGGACTGTTGGACACCCAGTTTCGGCCCAATCCCCACAGGCCAGGCCGAAGGACCCCACCAGTGCAGAATCATGCACCAGGCCTCTAGTTATAAAATAAAAATAAGAATTCCACAATCAGTAAAGGAAATTATAATATACAATTCCATAATTAATAGATCAGATAACAGAAATTCTGAACAACAAAATTAACAAGTTTGATCTAATGACATATATGGAACTCCAAATCCAACAATTTAGCAAAAACACATTTTTAATCCACATGGAATCATATGAACCATAAAACACCAAAAATTCTCAAAAATGCCAAATGATATCATGCAGAGCTCATTATTTGACAATAATGTAATTAAATGTGAAAGCAATTACCAAAAAAGATAAATTTTGTAAATATATTTGGTTGGAATGTATAATAAACTCTCAAAACTCAATAGGAAAACAAACAATCCAATTAGAAAATAGACTAAAGACATGACATTTTAGCAAAGTGAATATACAGATAGCACATAAGCACATGAAAAATGTTCATCATTAGAGGGAGAAACCAAGATGGCGGCATAGGTAAACACCAGAACAGCTGCCTCGCACAACAATTTCAAAACTACAACTAAAAGACAAAATGGACATCATCGAGAACCACAGGAAGGTTGGCTGAGTGGAAATTCTACAACTAGAAGGAAAGAGAAGACCACACTGAGATTCACAGGAGCTGTGGAAGGTAGAGGTACAGAGGCATGCGCATGCGGAGAGGGCTGGCAACTGAGTACACGGCTGGCTTTCTCAATCAGTAGGGAGACAAAAGCTCCTGACTGCTCTGAACTCCAGTTCCAGGCGAGACTCTGGGGACCCAGACTCATACGGGGAGAAACTGGACTATCTGGCAGCGGGCGAAACTCAAGGGTGGCTTTCTCTCAGAGGTGCTTGCAGTGATTACCACGGAACACTGAGACCCAGGGGCCTCTTAGAGCAGGGCTGACGGGAAGCCATTGCTGTTTGCTCCACCCTGAGACTCCGCCCCATCCAAGCTGAGCACAGAGGCTTTTGCATATGAATGGCCTGGTCCTTTGAATTCTAAACTTACCTAACAAACTGCAACTGAGTCAGTGAGACCCAGAACATCCAAAAGAAGGCCTAAGGCCCCACAGCAGCTTGCATTGCTTCACAGCTGGGCCTCATCTGGGCACCTCCAAAACCCAAACAAAGAAGAGGAATCTGCAGATCTCTCCATAGCTCCTGCTGGGTGGCCTCAGGCAGAGGCTAAATTAGCACCTCCTTGGAGATCCAAGAGCCAGTGGACCCAGGGATCAGAGTGGGACCACCCAGATTACAACTCCTGAGATCCATAAGCGACACACTCAGGGGGCAGACTCAGTGAGCACCAAAGCCCCACTAAAGCAAGACTTGTCTCATAAGGGTTTCTCCAGCACAGAAGTTCTCCCATCCTAGACACAGCTGATCCTCACAGCCAATTGGCCTGGAGGTAAATTCCTCCCAGTGATACCAACAACAATCAAGGCTGTGGACAAAGTCCACAAAGGGGTGCACCAAGAGTGTCCACCTCAGGTAACTGGGGAGGCTGAGCAACTGGGCCCTATAGGACACCTAGCACACAAAGCCACTCCATCAACTCAGGGAAGCAGCCAAAATGCGGAGACAAAGAAACAGGTCACAAATGAAAGAAATGGAGGAAAACAAACGACTGGATATAGAGATCAAAACCATGGTTATAAGGTTTTTCAAGACTTTTCTAGAAAAGACCAATAAATTAAATGAGACCCTCAAGGATATGAAAAAGGACCAACTAGAAATTAAGCATACACTGACTGAAATAAAAAATAACATACAGAGATCCAACAGCAGACTAGAGGATTGCAAGAATCAAGGCAAAGATTTGAAATACAAAGAAGCAAAAAACACCCAACCAGAAAAGCAAAAAGAAAAAAGAATCCAAAAATATGAATATAATGTAAAGAACCTCTGGGACAACTTCAAGTGTACCAACATCCGAATTATGGGGGTGCGAGAAGAAGAGAGAGAGCAAGATACTGAAAACATACTTGAAGAAATAATGACAGAAAACTTCCCCCACCTGGTGAAAGAAATAGACTTACAAGTCCAGGAAGCGCAGAGAACCCCAAACAAAAGGAATTCAAAGAGGACCACATCAAAATTAAAATGCCAAGAGCAAAAGACAAAGAGAGAATATTAAAAGCAGCAAGAGAAAAACAGTTAGTTACCTACTAGGGAGCACCCATACAATTGTCAGCTGAATTCTCAACAGAAACTATGCAGGCCAGACAGGAGTGGCAAGAAATATTCAAAGTGGTGAATAGCAAGAACCTACAACCAAGATTACTCTACCCAGCAAAGCTATCATTCAGAATTGAAGGGCAGATAAAGAGCTTCACAGATAAGAAAAAGCTAAGTGAGTTCATCACCGCCAAACCAGTATTATATGAAATGCTGAAAGATATTCTTTAAAAAGAGGAAGAAGAAAAAGGTAAAAGTAAAAATTATGAACAACAAATACAAATCTATCAACAAGTGAATCTAAAAATCAAATGAATAAAAAATCTGATGAACAGAATAAACTGGTGAATATAATAGAATCAAGGGCATAGAAAAGGAGTGGACTGACAATTCTTGGGGGGAAAGGGGTGTGGGGGCACAGAAAGAGACTGGACAAAAATCGTACACCTATGGATGAGCACAGTGGGGAGAGGGTGGGGTGGGAATAGGGTGGAGGGGAGCTTGGAGGGAAAAAGAGGAACAATTGTAATAATCTGAACAATAAAGATTTATTTTAAAAAAAACAAGGAACAAGTTTGATACTCTTAAAAAAAAAGAAAAATGTTCATCACTAGACATTAGAGAAGTATGAATTAAAATCACAATGAGACATCCCTACACACCAATCAGAATCCCACCCACCCACTCAAATAGTGACAATACTGAATGCTGGCAAAAATGAAGAAAAACTGATCACTTGCACACTGATAGTGGGAATATAAAATGGTTTAGGCAGTCTGGAAAATAATTTGTAATTTCTTTAAAAAACTAAACATGCCATAATCATATGACCCAGCATTTATCCCAGCAAACTAAAAATTTAAGTTCACCACACATAAACCTATAGATGAATGTTCACACAGCAATTTTATTTGTAATAGCCAAAAACTAGAATCAGCCCAAATGCCCTTCAACAGGTGAATGGTTAAACAAAGATAATAAGGAACAACCTTGATAAATCTCCAAGGGAATTGTGAGTGAAAAAGATCAATGCCAAAAAGCTACATACTGTACAGTTCCATTTTCAAAATTACAAAATTATAGAACTAAAACACAAATTACTGATTGCTGGGGATAGAAATAGGGGAAACAGGGAGGGAAGTATCTATAATAAAAGTGTAATATGTTAATTAGACCGGACAGCCAAACCAACTTCTGGATGTCATTCTGGACATCCTTCAGGATGAAGCCATGGCGGCAGGGGCCGAGGCAGAGGCGATTATAGGCAATCAGGCAGGTAGGCGAGAGGTTAGGGGCAATCAGGCAGGCAGGCAGGCAGGCAGAGTGGTTAGGGGTGATCAGGCAGGTGAGCAATTATGGGCGATCAGGCAGGCAGGCAGAGTGGTTAGGGGCAATCAGGCAGGAAGGTAGAATGGTTAGGGCGATCAAGCAGGCAGAGTGCTTATGGGCAATCAGGCAGGCAGAGGCAGTTAGGGGTGACCAGGCAGGCAGGCAGAGTGCTTAGGGGCAATCAGGAAGGCAGAGGCGGTTAGGGGCAATCAGGAAGGCAGGCAGAGTGCTTAGGGGCGATCAGCCAGGCAGGCAAGCAGTTAGGGGCCAGCAGTCCCGGATTGCAAGAGGGATGTCCAACTGTCCATTTAGGCCCGATCCCACAGGGATTGACAGTCCCTGATTTCTAGAGGGTGCAGGCCGGGCTGAGGGACAACCCCCTTCCCATGCACAAATTTCGTGCACCGGGCCTCTAGTATATGGAATAAAAAGGCAGCATGAGGGATTCTTGGTGTTGGAACTGCTTAGGAACTTCTAACTTTTTCTACACTGAATCTAATATACACATAATAAAAACTTACATATTTTTCTGCAACTTCTTTCTCTAGACAGCATATTGTAGGACATATAAAAGATAACAGTAGCTGCTCCCAGAAAATGGGACTGTGGATAGAAAGAGAGAGTGGGATACAGGCAGGGAGATAGCAAATACACACTACAACTTTTTTACTTTCTCATTTAGATGTTTTGTCACAAGTGTTTGAAATTATCAATTCAATAAGGTACTGGAATGAAAATGTATGGAGAAATTTAAAAACATGCCTCTAAATAACTAATGGATCAAAGATGAAATCACAATGGCTATTAGAAAATATTTAAAATTCATGGAAGATAACTAATGTGATGCTACCAGTAAATGGGAACCACATCATAAGTAATTACATTAAACAAAAAAGAAAACTTAAATATAAAAAATTATGAATTTAAATCAAGAAGTTAGAAAAAGAACAAGAGTGATTTCAAAGAAAGTAGAAGAAAGGACATTAATTAGAAAACAAAGATACCACAGAAGGAAAAAACAAAGCAAAAGCTGGTTCTTTGAAAAGACTAGTAATATAGGTAAATCTCTGGCAAGAGAGAGATCAAAGTGAAAAGAAACATAAAAAAGACACAAGTAATATTAAGAATTTTTAAGTGCATAATTACAGCACTAGCAAAGCATAGTAAACAAAGAAAAGAGGCACACGTAATGCAGCTAGTAAAAAGGAAGAAGCCAAATGCTGGAGGAAGCAGTAAAAATGGACTAATTAGAAGGTTTGGAGAGAAGTTCAATAGTAAGTAATAGTGGAATGAACTGGAAGGAAGAGTGGAGACAGAAAACTTCTTAGATTTGGGTTATGTTTTGAAAGAAGAGCTGACAGGTAATGCTGAAGGACTGAATATGGGTTTGAGGGAAAGACCTGAGGATATTAAAGATAACTATTAAGGTTAAAACTAATAAATAAAATCCTACACCTCAGCATACAGACCTAAACAATATGGCTCCAGTCTACTTCTATCTTCAACTCTCATTAATCCAACTCACTTACCTCATCTTTCAGTCATAGTGAAATTCTCACCATTCACCTAGCATGCCGTGCCCTTTCAATCTGTTGCTTCTTTCTGGAATGCTCTAATTCTTCATTGAAGTCTTACTCATCTTTCAAGACTTATCTGTATGACACTTTTCACTAATCTTCCAGGCATGATTAATCACTTCTGTCTCTACCTTCACAGTTTATATCTACCAGCAACAGCAGCGACAGTATTGTTAGAGTAATAGATGTTAACATTTACTTAGGGTTTACTATGTTTCAGGCACTGTTATAAAACTACTAGAGGCCCAGTGCACAAATTCATGCACAGTGGGGGTCCCTCGGCCTGTCCAGCAATTGGGGCTGATCAGGGCCGTCTTGCCCAGAGCTGATCAGGACCAATCGGGCAGGCCGGCTGGGGGGAGGGACCGTGGGAGGTTGGCCCGCGGGTTGTGGGGAGGGACAGCAGGAGGTTGGCCAGCTGCAGGAGGCTGGCTGTGGGAGCGCACTGACCACCAGGGGGAAGCTCCTGCGTTGAGTGTCTGTCCCCTGGTGGTCAGTGTGCATCATAGCTACCAGCCGGTCAACCGGTCGTAAGGGTCCTTAGACTTTTATATATATAAATTACATGGATTATTTTATTTAATACTATAAAGAATCTTATAAAGTAAGCACTGTTATTATGCCCTTTATATCAAGAAATGAAAGTATAAAAAGATTAGATAAATTGTCAAAGGTTACATACCTAGTAAGTACCAAAAAAAGGATTTGAACCAGGGCACTCTGGCTCAAAAACTCATATACAACTTCCCAGTGAAACCAAAGCTTGAGAAGTAAGTGGGAATGTAAAATGGTACAGCTGCTATATGGAAAATGTATGGCAATTCTTCACAAAATTAAAAATAGAATTACCACTTGATCTAGCAATCCCAATTCTGGGTATACATACAAAAGAACTGAAAGCAGGATCTCAAAGATGTATTTGCACATCTATGTTCATAGCAGCATTATTCACTATAGTCAAGAGGTGGAAGTAACCCAAATGTTTATGAATGGGTATGGTATATACACACAATGTAATATTATTCAGTCTTAAAATGGAAAGAGATTCTGGTACATGATAAAAAATGGATGAACCTTGAGAACATTATGCTGAGTGAAATAAGGCAGCATAAAAAGACAAATATTGTACTATTCCAATTTTATGAGGTATCTGAAGTAGTCAAATTCACGGAGACAGAAAGTAGAATGGTGGTTGCCAGGGGCTACGGGGAGGAAGAATGGGTAGTTGTTTAATGGGTATAGTTTCAGCTTGGCAAGATCAAGAGAGTTTTGCAGATCTGTTGAACAACAATATGAATATACTTAACACTACTGAGGCGGTTGCAGCAGCGACGAAGACAACGACAGCGACGGCAACACCTAGGCACTCGCTCAGGGGCTAAAGACGCCTGTGTCGGCTGTGCCTGGGGTCCGTGAGTGTAAGGGGGGCGTGGCGACAGGCGAGGAGGCAGGAGGGGCGCGGTTTCGACCCCGTCCCTGGCGCCCAGGAGGAGACCCGTCAGTTCTGCGCTGCTCCCATCCCCTTCTCCAGAGCAAGGCCTGACTTTCCCCGACAACAGCGAACACTGAACAGCTGTGAGCACCAGAACACCGGCCCCCAATCTGCGCAAACACACGGATTCAAAGGAACTCTTCACTGCACCAAGAAAAGGAGAGAGAGAACTATATAACCAGACATCCGGAGAAGAGAGACCATGGGGAGACAAAGAAACAGCCTCCACAGGAAAGAAAAGCAGGCATCACCAGAAAAGGAAGTAAACGAATACGAGGCAAGCAACCTATCAGAGAAAGAATTCAGAGAAATGGCCATAAGATGGCTGAAAAGAATGGAAGACAAATTCGACAATATGAGTAAGAACCAAGAGGAAATGAAGAAGAACCAAGAAGAAATGAGAAATGACATCGTTGCTGTAAAGGACTCAATAGAAAGCATCAAGAGTAGACTAGAAAAACAAAGGACCGCATAAGTGAGCTAGAAGACAAGATGGAAAAAAAACCCCAAATAGAACAGCTTCTGGAAAAAAAAATTAGAAAGCATAAGGAGAGCCTAAGGGAACTTCAGGACAACACGAAACAAAACAACATCCGAATAATAGGGGTACCAGAAGGAATGGAAACTGAGCAAGGAATAGAAAACCTGTTTGAAGAAATAATGACAGAAAACTTCCCTGATATAGGGAAGAAAAAACCCACACAAATCCAAGAAGCTCACAGAGTCCCAAGCAAAATGAACCCCAAAAGACCGACGTCAAGGCACATTATAATTAAATTGGCAAACACGGACGACAAAATAATAAACTTAAAAGCAGCCAGAGAGAGACAGAAAGTTACATACAAAGGAACCCCCATCAGACTAGCAACTGATTTCTCAACAGAAATTCATCAGGCCAGAAGGGAATGGAATGAAATATACAAAGTCATGCAAACGAAGGGTCTGAATCCAAGAATACTGTACCCAGCAAGGCTATCAATCAAAATTGAAGGTGAAATCAGGAGCTTCACAGACAAAAAAGGACTAAGGGAGTTGATCACCACCAAACCAGCAATGCAAGAAATGCTAAAGGATCTGCTGTAAAAAAAAAAAAAAGAAATAGGAAGCAAAGAAGGAACACAGGGGTATAGAATAAAAATGACGACAAATAAGTACCTATCAATAATACTTTAAATGTAAATGGATTGAATGCCCCAATCAAAAGACACAGGGTAATGGACTGAATAAGAAAACAAAACCCATATATCTGCTGTCTACAGGAAACCCACATCAGAAAAAAAGACGCATACAGACTGACAATGAAGGGATGGAAAAAGGTTTTCCAGGCGAATGGAAATGAAAAGAAAGCTGGGGTAGCAATACTTATATCTGACAAATTAGATCGCAAAGTGAAGGACATAACAAGAGATAATGAAGGCCACTTCATAATACTAAAGGGAGCAATCCAACAAGAAGAAATAACTCTTATAAACATATACGCACCCAATACAGGAGCACCCAAATACATAAAAAAACTCCTGGAAGATATCAAAGGAGAGATTGACAGCAATACAATCATAGCAGGAGACTTTAATACCCCACTATCACCATTGGACAAATCCTCTAAACAAAAAATCAGCAAAGAAACATCAATTCTAAATGACTCACTAGACCAGATGGAATTAATCGACATCTTCAGAACATTTCACCCCAAAGCCACAGAACATACATTCTTCTCAAGTGCACATGGGTCATTTTCAAAGATAGACCATATGTTAGGACATAGGCAAAGTCTCTCCAAATTTAAGAAAATAGAAATCATATCAAGTATCTTCTCAGATCACAGAGGCATAAAACTGGAAATCAACTACAATAAAAACAATCCAAAGAAATCAAACACATGGAGACTAAACAACAATGACTGGGTTACCACAGACATCAAGGAAGAAATAAAAAACATCATGGCAACAAATGACAATGAAAACACAACAATCCAAAATCTATGGGACACAGCGAAAGCAGTCCTGAGAGGGAAGTTCATAGCTCTACAAGCCTACTGCAAAAAACAAGAAACAATGGTAATAAATTACCTAACCCAACAGCTCAGAGTTAGAGAGAGAGCAACAAGAAAAGCCCAGTGTAAGCAGAAGGAAGGAAATAATAAAGATCAGAGCGGAGATAAATGACATAGAGACCAAAGAATCAATACAAAAGATCAACAAAACCAAGAGTTGGTTCTTTGAAAGGATAAACAAGATTGATGAACCTCTAGCCAGGCTCACCAAGAAGCAAAGAGAGAGCACCCAAATAAACAAAATCAGAAATGAAAGTGGTGAAATAACAACAGACCCCACCGAAATACAAAGGATTGTTAAAAAATACTACGAACAACTCTATTCCAACAAACTGGACAACCTGGAGGAAATGGACATATTCCTAGAAAAATATAACCTTCCAAAACTCAATCAGGAAGAATCTAAACAGCTCAACAGGCCAGTAACTATGGAAGAAATTGAGTCAGTCATCAAAAAGCTTCCGGCAAACAAAAGCCTGGGGCCAGACGGCTTCACAGGAGAGTTTTACCAAACATTCAAGGAAGAAATAAAACCTATCCTCCTCAGACTATTCCAAAAAATTCAAGAGGAAGGAACACTTCCAAGCTCCTTCTATGAAGCCAGCATCACCCTAATACCAAAACCAGATAAAGAAAACACATTGAAAGAGAATTACAGACCAATATCCCTCATGAACATAGATGCCAAAATCCTCAACAAAATTCTAGCAAATCGGCTCAAGAAGTACATCAGAAAGATCATACACCATGACCAAGTAGGATTTATCCCAGGAATGCAAGGATGGTACAATATCCGCAAATCAATAAACGTGATACATCACATAAACAAATTGAGAGATAAAAATCACAGTCATATCAATAGATGCAGAAAAAGCATTTGATAAAATCCAACACCCTTTGTTGATCTAAACTCTCAACAAAGTGGGAATAGAAGGATCATACCTCAACATAATAAAAGCTATATATGATAAACCCACAGCAAACATCATACTCAATGGACAAAAACTAAAAACATTTCCCCTAAGAACAGGAACAAGACAGGGATGCCCTCTCTCACCACTCCTGTTTGACATAGTACTGGAAGTACTAGCCATTGCAATTAGACAAGAAGAAGAAATAAGAGGCATCCAAATTGGAAAAGAAGAAGTAAAGCTGTCCTTATTTGCAGATGACATGATATTATACATAAAAAACCCAAAAGACTGCATCAAAAAAGTAATAGACTTAATAAATGAATTCGGCAATGTAGCAGGATACAAAATTAATGCCAAGAAATCTATGGCATTTCTATACACCAATAGTGAACTTACAGACAGAGAGACTAAAAAAGCAATCCCATTTACCATCACACCAAATAAACTAAGATACCTAGGAATAAACTTAACTAAGGAGGTAAAAGACCTATACACGGAAAACTACAGGACACTGAAAAAAGAGATAGAGGAAGACCTAAACAGATGGAAGAACATACCATGTTCATGGATTGGAAGAATCAACATCATTAAAATGTACATACTACCCAAAGCAATCTACAGATTCAATGCATTCCCCATCAAAATACCAACAGCATATTTCACAGACCTAGAAAGAACTCTCCAAAAATTCATCTGGAATAAAAAAAGACCCCGAATAGCCACAGCAATCCTGAAAAAGAAGAATAAAGTAGGAGGGATCTCAATATCAGACCTCAAGATGTATTACAAAGCCACAGTTCTCAAAACAGCCTGGTACTGGCACAAGAACAGACATATAAATCAATGGAACAGAATAGAGAATCCAGATATCGACCCAAACAACTATGCTCAATTAATATTTGACAAAGGAGGCATGAACATACAATGGAGTCAAGACAGTCTCTTCAATAAATGGTGTTGGGAAAATTGGACAGATACATGCAAAAAAATGAAACTAGATCACCAACTTACACCATACACAAAAATCAACTCAAAATGGATACAGGACTTAAACATAAGATGGGAAACCATAAAAATACTAGAGGAATCCACAGGCAACAAAATCTCAGACATATGCCAAAAGAACTTCTTCACTGACACTGCCCCTAGGGCAATGGAGGCTAAAGAGAAAATTAACAAATGGGACTACATCAAAATAAAAAGCTTTTTTACAGCTAAAGAAACCATCAACAAAACAAAAAGAAAGCCCACTTTATGGGAGAACATATTTGCAAATGCTATCACTGATAAAGGTTTAATCTCCAACATCTACAGGCAACTTATGCAACTTAATAAAAGGAAGATAAATGATCCAATAAAAAAATGGGCAACAGACCTAAATAGAATCTTTTCAAAAGAAGACAGAAGGAAGGCCAGGAGACACATGAAAACATGCTCAAAGTCACTAATTATCCGAGAGATGCAAATCAAAACAACAATGCGGTACCATCTCACACCTGTCAGAATAGCTATCATCAACAAATCAACAAAGGACAAGTGTTGGCGAGGATGCGGAGAAAAAGGAACCCTCGTGCACTGCTGGTGGGAATGCAGACTGGTGCAACCACTGTGCAGAACAGTATGGAGTTTCCTCAAAAAACTGAAAATGGAACTCCCATTTGACCCAGTAATCCCCCTCCTGGGAATATATCCGAAGAAACTAGAAACACCAATCAGAAAGGATATATGCACTCCTATGTTCATAGCAGCACAATTTACAATAGCTAAGATTTGGAAACAACCTAGGTGCCCGTCGGCAGATGCCTGGATCAGAAAACTGTGGTACATCTACACAATGGAATACTATGCTGCCATAAAAAAGAAGGAATTCTCATCATTTGCAGCAACCTGGATGGAATTGGAGAACATTATGCTAAGTGAAATAAGCCAGTCAATGAAAGAAAAATACCGCATGATCTCACTCATTTATGGATAATAAAGAACATTATAAACTGATGAACAAAAAGATAGATACAGAGACAGTAAAGCATCAAACAGACTGTCAAATTACAGGGGAAAGGTGGGGGAGATAAGAGATCAACCGAAGGACTTGTATGCATGCATATAAGCATAACCAATGGACACAAAACTCTGGGGGGTGAGGGCATGTATGGGTGTGGAGTGGGGGGGGACAATGGTAAGATATGTACACATATAATACCTAAATAAAAAAAAAAGTGGGAGAAAAAAAAAAAACACTACTGAGCTGTACACTTAAAAATGGTTAAAATGGCAAATTTTATGTTATGTTTCTTACCATGATTTAAATATAATTTTTTAAAATAATAGGAAGGTATGTCTATGAAAGAGATATATGGGACTATTGTACATGTACATTAGAAATGAAAGGGGGTTGGGGAAGACAATCTGATTATGAAGCGCCTTAAATGCTAAAATGAATAAAAACGAGAAGATATTTAAACCTGGCCCACAGCAGAAAAGCACCCTATAAATCAATACCTAGATGCATCTAAACTCTCAAAAGCCACCAAGCTTGAGGATCTAAAGTGGAAGAAAAAAGTTTTCTCATTTTGAAATACTATTTTTATGAAGCTGTGAGTTCTTAAGGCAACCATATTATAAAGCTTTTTCAAATGATACTCTGTTTAACAAATAAGATTTAGCTTCTTATATTGCTAATCACAATTTGATTTTTGAGTATCACTAAACCCTATGCAATTTCTAAAATATTCTACATTCTGGGAAGCCCTCAGATTTTGGAATAAAAAACATAAAATAAGTTTGAATTTAAAGTAAGATAAGCACTAGCTGGATAGATTTAGAAAATTTACTTAACCTCTTACTTCTCTATGCTTCACATTCCCCACTTGTTAAATTGGGATAATACCACCAACCTCACTTGGCTGTGATGGGAATTAATTACACAGCATATTGTAAAGAATCTGATATGGTGAGTAGTGTAGAGTACGAGCACAGTAAATGACAATTTAGGAAAATTTAAGATTTTTATTTTCGATTTTAGGTTAATTAACATTAACAGAAAAAAACTGAATTTAGATTTTTATTAAGCCCTGTAAAGCACACTGGCTCAGTACCTGGGCTTTAAAGGTGGCAGATTTCAAAAAAGACTAAATTGAAACATTAACACAAGCAGTTACGCATACAATAGTGAAAAGAGAATTAAAAGGGCAGGACTTGTTTGAAAATTGAACGTAATTTAATTTAGAAATTTCATGCAATAACTGAAGAGTTAATAGGGTTTCAAAATAAATTTACAAAAGGTTAAATGTAAATCAAATAATACTCCTTTTTAAATTCCTACATAATACCCCTTTTTAAATTCCTACATATTTACAGTGGGGTAACATATGAGAAAGCATTATAAACTACTAGAGGCCCGTTGCACAAAGATTTGTGCAATAGGCGTTCCTTCCCCTAGCTGCCAGCACTGGTTTTCCTCTGGCACCCGGGACGGGACCCGGGCCTCAGCGGAGCCAAGACTTCAGCCTGCAGGCTTGGCTCTGGCCCTGGGCGGAGCCTTCAGCCTTCAGCCTTCAGCGGAGCCAAGCCTGCAGCCTTCAGGCTTGGTTCCGGCCACGGGCGGAGCCTGGAGCCTTCAGCCTTCAGCCTTCAGCCTTCAGCGGAGCCAAGCCTGCAGCCTTCAGGCTTGGCTCCGGCCATGGGCGGAGCCTTCAGTCTTCAGTCTTCGCTTGGGCGGAGCCTTCAGTCTTCAGTCTTCACATGGACAGAGCCTTCAGTCTTCGCTCCATGCCTGCATATGCAAATTAACCCGCCATATTTGTTGGGTTAATTTGCATACTCACTCCTGATTGGCTGGTGGGCGTCGTGGAGATACGGTCAATTTACGTGTTTGTCTGTTATTAGGTAAGATAACAAATCTAGATATTCTTAGTATTCTGGCATTATGAAAAACATTATAGTTAACATTAACAGAAATCATAAAGTTATCTTCTTGTTTCTTTTTTACCCCCATTTAATGAACAATCAAAATGTCAAGATGCAATGTTCAAAAGCACTAAATGGGCAGGTGGAATGTTAGGGATTTGTTTTAGAAGGAAGCAGGAAAGAAGAGATTTAAACTATACTTTATCTTAATCTTGAATTTTTCATTAACTTCCTTTTTATAATGACATTTAAGGGAAAAAGGAAAAAAAAACTCCAGATATTTTTATTAGTTAAGATTTTCTAATAGTTTAAATTTTTATTAAAACCACATACTCTAAATCTATTAGCTGTATTTTTGAACAATCAAATGTACAGATCGTATATGCCCACACACATGTACAAGAAAAAGGGTACATGTGAGGTATCCAAGCCTCTTGGAGAATTATTCATCATTTAAAAAACAAAATCATTCATGTGAAAAATAAAATCATGGTACATTTGGTTTATTCTTAAAGGAAACATCACTATTTCACAGAGTATAATAGTAAAACCTGTTCATTATATATTTCACATACTTTTTGTGAAAATTAATTCTAATCATATTTCTAACTTGAGAAGTTTATATAAGACATATATGTATATATGTACACACGTGTATATTTAATTTTTTAATTTTGTATAGAGATAAATTTAGGAAATATTTAATACTATCACTGATAAACTTACGAATCAACATGCAGAACCCTCTGGCCACTTCTTGAACAGGCAGCTGCAATGATGGATTCAGGCAAACCTATAAAAATACAAACCTACATCATTTAGAATGTAGAAATATATATATGTTATATATATATATATATACATATATATATAAAATGCAAACTATTCGATTCATACCATAGCTGTATAAAATTTAACAAAACGAGCTCATCTTTGTATTCTAAACAATCACGTGTATATTATTATACCATTGGATGTTTCTTAAACAGACTACTAATGCTGAAAATTTTATTATGTGGAAGAATTTTTAAAAACCAAGTACTTAAAGTATTTTTATCAGCAAATTACCATAAATGAGCAACTATCATAAATTGTTCATATAGAACTTTATTATTTAGGAACTATGTTTACACTCTACTTCATTTGATTATCCCAAATGTATTGAGAGAGAAGTATCTGCATACTGCAGTGCAAATATGTTAACCTGTTGCCCAATGCTTTAAGAAAATAAAAAAGTTCTAGAGTTGAAATCTGAACCAAAATCTAACTCCAAAGCCACAGTGCCTGTGTCAGAGAATGGCATACATTTGTCTAAGCAATAGGTTAGCTAGTTTAAAAAAGAGTCCATTTACAAGATATAGTATTTTACTTTCCAGTTAATACAACAGTTTAAAAAGAACATTACTGTTTTGGAATCAAATTAAGCCACACTATAAAACTGGTTATCATAAAAGGACATATATATTACTATTCTCCATATCAACAAACACAATAAAAAATTACCAAAGATAATGATTTTATAATTTAAAAAATCAGATGTTCAGCTACATTGACTGGTTAATATCCTATGTTAGAAGTTCAAGACTCTTCCATAACATTTTATCATAAGATCTACCATTTCAACAGAGGATATTACTAGTAAATCATTTCTGTCAGACGAACAAAGCATATTCTGAAAGTTTAGTGCAATTCTGTAGTGCTACTACTGGCTTTTTCACTACCATGAGAACACCCTGAATGTCACCATTCTTTTGGCAAGTATTTAAACTACACACTATGCATCAAGAATTTCAAGAAACTGGAAGAGTTATCTTCTTTTATGTAAAAGCAATATGCATATGGAAGCAATTGACATAGTCAATCTCTAGATAAAAAACACATTAAAGACAAGCCCCAGCAGAATTCACCAAAAAAATAGTTTTTCACTGGTGAACACTTTGTGGCTATATAAGGCTTGGTTCAAAAAAGAAGTTCTGACCAAATGTACTATATACAGCCATTAGACATCAACTATTAGAAATAAGTCATCAGAAATTTTCAACTTCGGATATAATTCAAAGAAAAAAAAGAGGAGAATTTGTGGTACACAAGGAAGTGGGAGAAAGAAAGGAGAGTTTTAAATAGTTAAGCATACTTCTTCAAACAGTTAAAATTGTATGGTTTTAATGTTTTTTATCTTGATTATCTCAACTTTTCACACCTAAAGAAATAACTTTTTTTATTAATGAAATTCAGTCACTATAGTAGTTTAAAAGATTCTATGCAGCTTAGTAAAAAGGACACCAGCAAAGAAATATTCAGGAAGCAGAATTAGCATGTTAAAGTATATAATAATGACAGCATTAATAATACATTACTAAATACTAATTAGCATAGGGCTTTTATGGTTCACAATGTATTTTCGCACATCATCTCATTTATTCCTCATTATAATCCTGGGAGACAAGCAGTATTATCCATGTGAGAAATGGGATGAGAAAGGTTAAATAACTTGCCAAAGATCAAGTAATTCATTATCTCGAATTCAAATTACCATGTAAATTCACTCTCTCCAACTCAGATATGAGTTTAAGGATGAGGATGTAAGTGCAGGACAGCAAGGCAATGAAATGGGAATGGTCTCAGTCAGACACACCTAGACTTGAATCTTAGCTTTGCTGCTTAACTAGCTGTGTGACCTCAGACAAGTCACTTGACTTCTCTGAGTCTTTGTTTCTTCATCTATAGGAATACTACCATTTATCTCATAGAATGACTATTATTATCAGAGGGTACTTGCTCTATAAACACTGTCTACTTTTATTATTCTTCAGAAAGATAGTTTAAAAATACTACATTTTCATCTAGATACTACTCCAAAAATACACCTATTTTTACCAGATGCCCACTCCAATGACAAACAATAATAAAATGACTCCTCTATTTGGCTCAAATTAGCTGTTACTTTGTATAGGCAAATACACATGTGGCTAGCATGTGGTTATTTCCACAGCTGTGATCAACACTGTCAGAAGTCATGTCTCTGCTGACAAAGCAAAGCCAAGAACGGATTTCAATATGAACATGATTTGAGTCCAAATTACATAAAACCAAAATTACTATCATTTGTGCTTCCCCTTAATAGTTCCATCCAGGCATCCCACAAGTTTGTGAGATTGACAGGCTGTTCCTATGTTAAATGGGCCTATCAACTTCATGCTTAGAATGAATAAAATAAGTCTAATAATAATACAGTTAGTAATATCTTCCTAGCCAGGATTTCAACTTTCTTCCCATTCATTTAACAAACCCTGAGTTCTTGAACAGAGGAGGAACATGGTAGTTTCCCTGTAAATACTTTTTTGAAGGAAAGAAAAGAAGAAAGAAAATGGGAAAAGGGAAGAGGGAGAGAGGGATGGAGTAGATTGTGATAGGTAGTGAGGGGGGAAAAAGCTAAGATTAAGGCAATTCCTAGCCTAAGATAGCTCAGAGCGTAAAGAATACAAATTTAAATGGATTAAAAGTAATTAAAACTGTTATAGGAACACATTGGAAGGAAACATTCCTCCTGTACAAGGAAGTCATGGAAAGCTCCAAAGAGCAGGGGACACTACAGGGGTGTTTCAAGATCTGTACAGCCCAACTGAAGAGTATAAAAGAAAAAAATGTGAAGGGAAAAAAGGAAAGTGGAAGGGAATATTTCTGGTAAAGGGTGAAGGAAGAGAGAACTAAACGGTGATGCTCAAAAAGAGTGGTTGGAGCCCAATTCTTGTGGAATCTGACTTTGACCCTGTAAGCTACAGTGAGTCTTGAAAGGAATGTAGCCAGAAGAACAGCATGGTCAAATTGGTATTTCAGAAAAACAATTCTATTCACAGAACGAAGGATGAACTTGTATTAAATTTGAACTTGAAGTGTCAGGGTTTTTTTAAATTTTTGTTTAGGAATAAAGTTAACATTAAAATGTGAGCTCTTATGGATAATTCAGTAAAATAAGTGAAATAACTGTTTTGTTTAAATTGGTATTGATAAGCCAATTTAATAGCATTTAAACTGATTTCAAATTAGTTAATAATTTAATATCATTTGACTGATTTCAATAAAACTATCTTTTAACACTTGACACCATAATAAGTGAACAACTTCCAAATCATTACGTAAATTCACACAATTCTTGTGAGGGCATGTATATGAAATATATATAGGTTTATAATGAATTATACAACCTCTCCCACTAGGAAATGCCACACATGAGTTAGAAGCAAATAACCTAGATCAGGATCAAATTACACAGTATAATAGTGAAAACACACTGTAAAATATGTGATTAAAGATACACAAGTACAATGTTTCAGCTGAACTATGGAGCTAATAATCTCATAGGGGTATAGTGAGGAATCGGTACAAAATGACATAAAACACCTTATACAGTGCCTCCTAGCATGTTACTGATATTCAATAAATATGGGTTCGCTTCCTACTCCAATAAGATTAGTTATTTGAAGGGAAAAAAACTATTACTTGTTTACTATTTACTTAAGTTTTCTTCAAAGATCTAACAACATAAAAGTTTTGTTTTAAAAAGAAGTCCAATAACCTTTTAATGTGTATACTAGAGGCCTTTTCTATATGTACACTATAGAAGTTCATCAAACATTTAATATCATTTATACACTTTACATTATTAAATGATTATTAAATTCATAAGTGAAGCTGTATCATATAAGCATGCCGAAGGATTATAGAAAAAATGTAGGATTCTAATGCAAGACCAACAACTTTTACTGGCAAGTCATTTTTATCAAATAGTTTTAAATTAGCATTTCATAACAGTTTGTACTGGTGGAAATTGAGGTGTTACATCCTGCCCTTCTCACATGAGATTCTGTTATAAACTTGGCAGCTAGAAAAAATATATTAGAAGCTTACAGAATGTTATATGATCATATAACAAACAAACATGTATAGTACCAACTTTCTGCAATTGTCCAAAATCTGTCTAAATAAAACAGAGATGTAAAATGAGGAACAAAAATGTGTAAAATTAACATTTTCAAGAATGTTATCTAAAACATTTTATAAGAAAGAAAACATTCATTTTTTTCAAAATCACCTTTTAATACAAATTTTTAATGTTAAAGCTCATTATACATAACTGTAACTTTTAGGCCAGTTCTCTATTGTATATTCTTAAAACTGTATTAGTATCTGGAATTGATTTTTCCAACACTATACTTACATAAGATAAACATAAAATAAAGTACTTACACCACTCCCAGTATATCGAACAATAAATAATAGATTCCCCTGACAGGACTTTGATGACCTGGCAAAGCCCGAGGGCTTTCAGCCCAAATCGTATGAAACCATAAATCATTCTTTATTTTATAGAACATTTCAAAATGGATTCCTGCTTTCTACCTTGAAAGTCATTTCATGTGTTATTTATAACTAGTGAAGACCAGAATGGAAAGAAAATTACAGAGAACCAGAAAATTTACTGTGACTGGTTTATTTTATAAAGAATAATTTCTTTCTTTAGGAAAAAAATAGAATTACTGGCAAGGAAAAACTTCTGAGTACAACAAGTTCTTACAGAGCCACACCCTTTACTACTTAAACAACCTATGTACAGACCTTCAACACCATTCTAAACAATGAAAAATATTAGGTGAAGAACTGACTAGAATGAGCAATGCAAAGGTAAAACTGCACAGTTAACTCACGTCACAGCTACTACAAAAAAACACCACACATCAGAAAATTAGACAGAAACTGAATTTTAACCCAGATTCAAGTATTTTGTTTATTCCATTAAACTCTAAATTAAAAGTTTAGATCTCTTTTTTTAAGTATGTTTTTACTGATTTTAGAGAGAGAGGAAGGGAGAGGAATAGAGAGATAGAAAAATCGATGAGAGAGACACATCCATCAGCTGCCTCACCAGCCAGGCAAAAGTTTAGATCTTATATTTACTTTTTAGTGATTACCTTAAAAAGAAAAACAAGACTGCCAGTGAAGCAGCCTAGAGCTACCAAGACATACAGATAAAAATATTGTTTTTAAATTCACAATTATTTTAATTCACTTTAACCAACAAAAATACCAAACATTTTAGTAAATGTAGTACTTTCATACCTATGGATTTCTTTCTCATAGAAAATATTGTTATTAAAATCTATGTAATTTTTAGAACATTAGAAAAATATACTACCATTAAAATATTCACTTGCAAAATTCATGTTAATTTTTAAAAATGTATATAGTGTGAGCTTTTAGGAGTGTCTAATAACAAGAACACTGTTTTAATATTCAGGGTATTAAACTAAGTGTCAGGAAAACTAGATTCTTGTTTATACTAAACTAGAGGCCCGATGCATGAAAATTCATGCACTCGAGGGGGTCCCTCAGCCTGGCCTGCGCTCTCTCGCAGTCTGGGACCCCTCGGGGGATGTCCACCTGCCAGCTTAGGCCCCCTCCCCGGGGGATTGGGCCTAAGCTGGCAGTCAGACATCCCTCTGGCAGCCCGGGAGCCCTCAGGGGATGTCCACCTGCCAGCTTAGGCTCGCTCCCCGGGGAATCGGGCCTAAGCCATTAGTCGGACATCCTTAGTGCTGCCAAGGAGGCAGGAGAGGCTCCTGCCACCACCGCTGTACTGACCAGCCATGAGCCAGCTTCTGGCTGAGCGGCACTCCCCCTGTAGAAGTGCACTGACACCAGGGGGCAGCTCCTGCTTTGAACATCTGCCCCCTAGTGGTCAGTGTGCATCATAGTGACCAGTTGTTCCTGGTCGTTCCGCCATGAGGGTCAATTTGCATATTACCCTTTTATTATATAGGACTAGGGGCCTGGTACATGAAATTCGTGCACTGGGGGTGGGGGGTCCCTCAGCCCAACCTGTCCCCTCTCACATACTGGGAGCCCTCAGGGGATGTCCTACTGATGGCTTAGGCCCGATCCCCACGGGAAGCAGACCTAAGCCGCAGTCTGGCCTCCCTTTGTAGGAGGCAACCGGGCTGATCAGGGGAAGGCACCAGCCCCATCACCCCGCTGCTGCAGCCACTGCCAGTCACCGCACCCACCAAGGTGTTTTCATCAACACGGACTCCAGTCCCTTCACCAAGAAAAAATGACAACTTTCTTAAGGCATTTTCAAGATATGTCTTTCATAGGATATGCATTTCTTTATTTTTTATCCTCACCTGAGGATATGTTTCCATTGACTTTTAGAGAATGTGGAAGAGAAAGGGAAAGACAGAGAGAAACATCAAAGTGAGAGGAACATTTTGATTGGTGGCCTCCTGCATGAGCCCTGATCTGGGCCCCGGCCAGGGAGGAGCCTGCAACCTAGGTACAGGCCCTTGATCAGAATCAACCCAGACCCTGCTGTCGGCAGGCTGAGGCATTATCCACTGAGTCAAACTGGCTAGGGCAGGATAGGACATTTCTTAGCTCTCCAGCAGCAGACTTTTGTTTTGTTCTCCAGAAGTGTGGTGGAAAAACCCTAGATCACCTTTTTGGATTCTTATTACCCAAGTTACTAGGAATATTACCAATGGCATACAGGAAGCTTAGCCAATGTGCAGTCAGAAAAGCTGTTTCCTCTAGAGTTCACATCAATCACGGGCTGTGTCCTACCCAGGCCTAAAGCCTCTGGCCAAAGCTTTAGGCCTGGACAGGGGACCTCAAGCTCCCTGTGATCGCAGACACCGCCCATTGGGCAGGGGACCCCAGCTCCCTGCAATCCACCTCAGGAGCAGACCCCTTCGCAGGAGCAGACCCCCAGTTCCCTGCGATCCATCGCAGGCTCCCCGCTCATGCCCAAGGCCGGACCCCAAGCTCCCCGCAATGGATCGCAGGAGCGGACCCCCAGTTCCCTGTGATCCATCACAGGCTCCCCACTCATGCCCAAGGCGGAGGCTTTCCCGGCCTTGGGCTGGGCCAGATCCCAAGCTCAAGGCTGGAAAAGCCTCCGGCAGATGCTTTCCTGGTGGGCGTGGCTGGTGGGCATGGCTGGTGGGTGTAGCGAAGGTACGGTCAATTTGCATATTACTCTTTTATTAGGTAGGATAGCTGGACAGTCACTTAAACTCACCGAAACTCAGTTTCCTGATAGATATCCTTATAGATAAAATGAAGGGCTTGAAATTAGTGACCCATAAGGTTTGTTACAAGTTCTCAAAGGTGAATGTTAGTGTCAGATCAAAAACTTGGCCTCTGTTCTTGGGCAAATGACTTGAACTTAAAAACAAAAACAGGAGGAGGGATCCAAGATGGTGGTATAAGAAGACCCTGAACTTAGCTCCTCCCTAGGGACACACCAAATATACACCTACATACAGAGCAATTCCCCCTAAAGAAGAATGGAGGCCTGATTACACAGCTTCTACACAATAAATGATACAGACCACAGAGATAAGGATAGGAGAGATGGAGACGAGGTAATGAAAGAAACCCACCCCAGGCAGCGACCTACAGTAACAAGGGACATCTTTGTGGGGTCCAAGCACAAACTCCTCCACTCTGAGACACAGTAAAGTAACAGCAGTAATAAATGGCACCTAGACTATATATGAAAGAAATACATTTACTAACCCCATGGGTCTGCCAAACAGCAGGGGACTACTGGATCTCTCTCTGATATTGGAGGTACCTGCAGGTGCCATTTTTTTACATTTTCCCTCCACCTTCAGGGCGCAGGTGGGAGCAGGGTCCAGGCAATTTAGCAGGCCTGCAAAGGCCACTGCAGCATGGTCCCCAGGCCCTTGGCCCCCCACAGCAAGAGTCTAAAACAGCTCCAGGCATTCTGCTAAGGCAGCCCCCGCAACATATGACCCCCAGTTCCAGACCCCCAGTCTGCACCAGATTTAGCCCTTTAACAAAGGCAGCCTAGTTCAGCATTCACTGGAGCACCCTGGCCCATGTTTGCTACAGCTCCAGCATTCCGGCCAAGGCAGCTCTGGGACACCCTAGCACAGTGGTTCTCAACCTTCCTAATGCCGCGACCCTTTAATACAGTTCCTCATGTTGTGGTGACCCCCAACCATAAAATTATTTTTGTTGCTACTTCATAACTGTAATTTTGCTACTGTTAATGAATTGTAACGTAAATATCTGTGTTTTCCGATGGTCTTAGGCAACCCTGCTAGCAGTTCTCAAGTTGTGGGTCGCAACCCACAGGTTGAGAACCGCTGCTGTAGAGCCTAAGACCATTAGAAAACATAGATATTTACATTATGATTCATAACAGTAGCAAAATTATAGTTATGAAGTAGCAACAAAAATAATTTTATGGTTGGGGGTCACCACAACATGTGGAACTGTATTAAAGGGTTGCAGCATTAGGAAGGTTGAAAACCACTGCCTAGCACATGCCTGCTCCAGCTCCAGCAAACCCACCAACATTATTCCTGCTCAGTGCATTCTGAATATCACCCCCGGAACCACCACCACCGCCACCACATCTGCAACATCTCCAGCTGGCCTGCCAAGTCAGTCCAAAAGAGACCTGCATCTGAACCCCTGGGCTCTGCCTGTCTCAAGTCCAGTGGGATGGACAGGCCAGCCCCAGCATGACACCATGGAGGCAAGAAAAAGAAATAAAAGGCATCTAAATTAGAAAGGAATAAATAAAACTGTCACTAATAATAGATGATGCTAGTATATACAGAAAACCCTAAGGACTCCACCAAAAAAACTATTAGAATAAATGAATTCAGTAAAGTCACAAGATACAAAATTAAAAAACAGAAATTAGTGTTTCTATACATTAATAACAAGCTACCAGAAAGTAAAACTAAGAAAACAATCCCATTTACAATTGCATCAAAAATATAATACCTAGGAATAAATTTAATCAAGGAGGTGGAAGACCTGTACTCCGAATAAGGAACTGATGAAAGAAACTGAAGACAACACAAATAAATGGAAAGATATACCTACCAAACTCATGGACTGGAAGAATTAATATTGCTATATATCCACACTACCCAAAGCAATCTACAGATTCAATGTAATTCCCATCAAAATACCAATGACATTTTTCACAGAACTAGAACAAAGAATCCTAAAATTTGTGTGGAACCGCAAAAGACTTCAAATAACCAAAGAAATATTTAGGAAGAACAAAGCTGGAGGTATCAAACTCCCGGATTTAAAACTATACTATGAAGCTACAGTAATCAGAACAGTATGGTACTGGTACAAAAAGAGGCAAATATATCAATGAAATAGAGAGTACAGAAATAAACCCACATATATATATAGAAAAGTAATGTATGTCAAAAGAGACATGATTATACAGTGGGGAAAAGACAGATTCTTCAATATACAGTGTTGAGAAAACTGGAGAACTACATACAAAATAATGAAACTAGACCACTATATTATACCATATACATAAACTCAAAATGGATTACAGACTTTAATGTAAGACCTAAAACCATAAACCTTCTATAAGGAAACATAATCTGTAAGCTCTTTAATCTTGGTCTTAGATATTTTTTGAAAGTCTCTCAGACAAGGGCAACAAAAGCAAAAATAAACAAATTGGACTATATAAAATTAAAAAACTTGTGCACAGTGAAGGAAACTATCAACAAAATGAAAAGGCAACCTACTAAATTGGAAAAGGTATTGGTAAATCATACATCCAATAAGAGGTTAATATCCAAAATATATATAAAAAAAAACAGTTAAAAAATAGGCTCATCACCCTAACCAGTTTGGCTCAGCGGACAGAGCATCGGCCTGTGGACTGAAGGGTCCCAGGTTCAATTCCAGTCAAGGGCATGTACCTTGGTTGCCGGCACATCCCCAGTAGGGAGTGTGCAGGAGGCAGCTGATCGATGTTTCTCTCTCATCGATGTTTCTAACTCTCTATCCCTCTCCCTTCCTCTCTGTAAAAAAAAAAAAATCAATAAAATATATTTTTTTAAAAAAATAGGCTCATCATCACTAATCATCAGGGAAATGCAAATCAACATTATAATGAGATATCACCTCAAAAGGACAAAAAAAAACAAGTGTTGACAAAGATGGAGAGAAAAGGGAACCCTCATGCGCTATTGGTGGAAATGTATATTAGTGCAGCAACTATGGAGGTTCCTCAAAAATTAAAAATAGAACTACTACATGATTTATCAATTCTACTTTGGGGTATTTATATGAAGAAAACAAAAACATTAATCTGAAGAGATATATGCACCCCTATGTACACTGCACCATTATTTATAACTAGTGACCTGGTGCATGGATTCGTGCACATTGAAAGGAAATTGATCAAAAGGTGGCTGGCGCGGCGGGACTGGCAAGCTGGCGTGGCGGGACTGGCAAGATGGGCTGGACACGCCCTGGATCCAACCTCCCGCAGTCCCTCCCCAGCGTCTGAGGAGTGAGCGGGGTCCCTCCGGCAGGCAGGGTCCCTTGCATGGCCTGTGGGGATCGAGCCAAAACTGGCTCTCCAACAACCCCCAAGGGGTCCCAGAGTGTGAAAGGGCACTCTGCAAAGTTGGTGTCATACAGGGTGTGGAACACAAATGCAAGTGTGCAGTAAACCAGATTCGGGGCCTACAGTGCCACAGCAACAACATAACCCATGGCCAAAGGTGGAATCATGAGGCCTTGCAAGGAATCGGGCTCCTTCCTCTCTGGTTTCGGGGTTTGCCACCTGAGAACCGCTGCTGCCAAGTCACTGCAGCTGGGCAGCTCCTGCGTTGAGCATCTGTCCCCTGGTAGTCAGTGCACATCATAGAGACTGGTCAGACAAGCAGAGGGACACTTAGCATATTAGCCTTTTACATATATGGATAGCCAAACTATGGAAGCAACCTAAGTATCAATCAACAGATGAATGGATAATGAAGATGTAGCATAGGGTATATATAATGGAATAGTAGCCATAAAACAATGAAATCTTACCATTTTCAACAACATGGATGGACATGCAGAGTATTATGCTAAGTGAAATAAGTCAGACAGAGAAAAAGAAAGACCCTGTGATTTCACTTACATGTGGAGTTTAAAATATAGAACACACAAACTGAAAAACTGACTCATAGATACAGGAAACAAACTGGTGGTTACTAGACAGGAAAGCAGTTAGGGAGGCTTGTAAAATAGGTGAAGGGGATTAAGAAGTACAATTTTCCAGTATAAAAGATGTAAGTCATCTATACTAATAAAAGGGTAATATGCTAATTAGACTGGATATACCAGACATCTTCCAGAAGTAATTCCGGACGTCCTTCCTGACAAAGCCAAGACCCGGGCAAAGCTGCCCGGGGTCCCGGGTGCCTGAGGCCGGCCAGAGGAAGGGAAGCCTGGGTCCTGGTTGCCTGCAGCTGGCCGGAGGAGGGAAGCCTGGGTCCCGGGTGCAGGAGCAGAGGCAGAGGTGGTTAGGGGCGATCAGACAGGCAGGTGAGTGGTTAGGGGCAATCAGGCAGGCAGGCGAGTGGTTAGGGGCAATCAGGCAGGCAGGAAGAGTGGTTAGGGGCAATCAGGCAGGCAGGCAGGCAGGCAGGCGAGCAGTTGGGAGCCAGCGGTTAGGAGCTAGCGGTCCTGGATTGCGAGAGGATGTACAAGGGGTCCCGGATTGTGAGAGGGTACAGGCCACACTGAGGGACCCCCCGCCCCCATGCACGAATTTCGTGCACCGGGCCTCTAGTAGGGATATAATGTACAGCATAAGGAATATAGTCAATGATATTGTAAGAACTTCGTATGGTGACAAATGGTAATGATACTAATCATGGGGATCATTTCTCTATGTATATAAATATTGAACCACTACGATATAAACCTGAAATGAATAGGATAGTATATGTCAATTATATTTCAATAAAAATAAACTGAAAAATAAATAAATTGAAATGGCATAGAAATGTGAAAAATTGCCCTGACTGGTGTGGCTCAGTGGATAGAGCATCAGCCTGCGGACTGAAGGGTCCCAGGTTCGATTCCGGTCAAGGGCATGTACCTTGGTTGCAGGCACATCCCCAGTAGGGGGTGTGCAGGAGGCAGCTGATCGATGTTTCTCTCTCATCGATGTTTCTAACTCTCTCTCCCTCTCCCTTCCTCTCTGTAAAAAATCAATTAAAAAAAAAAAGAAATGTGAAAAATTATGATTAAAACAGGAAGGAATGATATGATATCTGGGATTTGCTTTAAAATAATCCAGGGTTACATGTGAAATGAGAAGTAGAGAGTATAAAGAAAACATGATAGGCCATAAATTAATAATTGGGATACCAGTACATGGGGGGGGGGGGCTATTAATGTCTCCATTTTGAAATGTTTGAAATTTCCCATAACAAAAAGTTTAAAAATGAAATGTAATACCAAATTTTAGAGAGCTAATGAAAGATTGGGCCTACCAAATAAAATAATCCCTTGGAAAGCAGAGATTTGTTATTCTGGTTTTTACCTAGATCGAGAAAACTATATCAATTCAATTGTCTTAATGAAAGTTTATTCTGTAAATATTTGCCAAATACCTATCCCATGCCAGGAAATAAAATAAACAGATTACATTACAATTAATTTTTACTTCATTTTCTAAACACTGACATTTCTGTTGTATTAATATAAGTGACCAAAATGAGCTTTTCACAGCAAAGGATATCCGAGCTCAGCTTTCTTTAAATTAATAACAATATTTAACTTGTGATGAGAAAAATAAAATTTCTTTGTTCTGAATATATTTTACTTATGTGCCACATCAGAAAAATGACCTTTGCTGTATTACTTACAAAGCTATGAGACTAAAATAGATGAGAGACTGTATGCTCATTCCAAGAATGTTGTAATATCACACAACAAATAACATTCCTCCCTTATATGAAATCCTTTTTTTTAAGTAAGGAAAAAACTTAATGGAACTTATAAACTAAATTTCAAAGAACCTATGAATTTGATCTTTTTAGGTATTCAACATTTCTTAAGGTAAAAATTCTTCAAATTAAGTTTTATATGTAGTCTCATTATGTATTTAAGAGAAAAATAGGTACATATCACTGAGAAAACGTTGAAGATAATTATTTTATCCTGTTTATTAAAAAGCTGAACATTGATTACATTGAGTTTATTAAAATAAAACAGTTGAAGTATAAAATTTTATCTAATAAATGAACAGGATAGTGTATGTCAATTATATTTCAATAAAAATAAGAATTTCATAAACAAAACAACCCAATTTAAAAATGGGCAAAGGACCTGAATAGACACTTCTCCAAAGAGGACACACAGATGGCCAATAGACTTATGAAAAGATGCTCAACAGCACTAATTATTAGAGTGATACAAATGAGAACCACAATGAGATATCTATCACCTCAGACTTGTCTGAATGGCTATCATCAATAAATCAATAAACAACAAGTGCTGGAGAGGATGTGAAGAAAAGGGAACCCTCATGCATTGTTGGTGGGAATGCAGATTGGTATAGCCACTGCGGAAAGCAGTATGGAGTTAACTCAAATATTAAAAATGAAACTGCCTTATGACCAAGTGATTCCACTTCTGGTAATATATCTGAAGAAACCCAAAATACTAACTGAAAATAATATATGCACCCCTATATTCATTTCAGCATTATTTACAATAGCCAAGATTTGGAAGCAGCCCAAGTGCCTATCAATAGATGAGTGGATAAAAAAAGCTGTGGTACATTTACATAATAGAATACTACTTTGCCATAAAAAAAAGAAGGAAATCTTACCCTTTGAAACAGCCTGGATGGACCTGGAGAGCATTATGCT
Source organism: Ia io (assembly GCA_025583905.1). Lineage (NCBI taxonomy): Eukaryota > Metazoa > Chordata > Mammalia > Chiroptera > Vespertilionidae > Ia > Ia io. The sequence continues at coordinate 33,057,934 of JAJQQW010000001.1, read as the reverse complement.
AAGTAAAATAACCCATTCAGAAAAAGACAAATACCACATGATTTCACTTATATATGGAATCTAATGAACAAATAACATAGAAACAAGACTCATAGATAGAGAGAACAGACTGACAGCTGCCAAAGGGGAGGGAACTGAGAGGCTAGGTGAAATACATTAAGGGATTAATAAAAAATACTCATAGACAACACATGACATTATGATCATTACCAGAAGGAAAAGGGAGTGGGAGAGGAAGAAGAGAGTAAACGGGTGATAAACAGTGAAGGATGGAGACTGGGCTTTGGGTGGTGAACACAATACAATATACAGATGATGGATTATAGAATTTTACACTTGAAACCTATATAATTTTATTAACCAAAGTCAACCTAATAAATGAAATAAAAATTAAAAGAATTTTCATAAACACTATCAAGAAGGATAAAATGAAATCAACGTAAAGGGTTTATGAATCACTTGCCAGTGTGTTTGCACTTTAAAATGCATATTTTTTAAAAGGTGATGGGATTAAGAAGTACTAATTGGTAATTACAAATTAGGCACTGGGATGTAATATAAAGCATAGGAAATATAGTTAACAATCTATATATATAAAAGGCTAAGTGACCAACCGTACATCCATCTGACTATCTGACCAACTGACTGACCAGCCGGTACATATGACACACACTGGCAATTAAAAAATAAACATTGACTTGCGCATGCACGATACATATAAAGCTCTCGCTGGTACCACTCACATATGTGTGTCTTGATCTGTCATTATCAATCGTGAATTTGGTTGTTTATGTTGACATTCTGAAGCTGAAAGAAAGCGGCGTTGTTGACAGAATGTATCTGAAGACCAACTATTGGCACTTCTATTATAGAGAAAGGGCAAATAGTGGTATTAAAATATATCCTCTAATTAATTTCCTTTCAATGGGCACAAATCCATGCCCCGGGTCACTAGTATTATAATAACTATCTATGATACCAGGTAAGCACTTGAATTAGCAGAGGGAATACTTTGTGACCTACTTCAATGTCCATCCACTGTGTTGTACACTTGAAACTAATACAAAACAGTGCATTGCTGGTGGGAATGCAGACATGCAGCCACTGTGGAATACAGTATGGAGTTTCCTCAAAAGATTAAATATGGAACTGCCTTTGACCCAGAGATCCCACTTCTGGAAATGTATCGTAAGAATTATGAAACACCAATCAGAAAGAATATATAGACTCCTATGTTCATAGAAGTGTTATTTATAACTAGAGGCCCGATGCATGAAATTCGTGCACAGGAGAGGGGGTTGGGGTCCTCACCCCAGCCTGCACCCACTCGCAATCCAGGACCCCTAACCACTCTGCCTGCCTGCCTCATCGCCCCTAACCACTTGCCTGCCTGCCTCATTGCCCCTAACCACTCGCCTGTCTGCCTCATTGCCCCTAACCACTCGCCTGCCTGCCTCATCACCCCTAACCCCTCTGCCTGCCTGCCTCATCACCCCTAACCACTTGTCTGCCTGCCTGATTGCCCCTAACTGACTCTGCCTCAGCCCCCGCCTGCCGTGGCAGCGGCCTCTGCCTTGCCCCTGCAGCTTCGTCTGGAATGACATCCAGAAGATCGTTCGGCTGGCTGGTCTAATTAGCATATTACACTTTTATTATTATAAATAGCTAAGATCTGGAAACAGCCCAAATTCCCATCTATATACTAGTATATAAAAGGCTGATATGCAAAGTGCTCCCTCGGGAGTTCGATTGCTTGCTATGACATGTGCTGACCACCAGGGGGCAGCATGGAATGAAGGAGGCCCCGGCTGGCAGCCAGAAGGCTGATTGGCCCTCATTGCCGGCAAGGCCTAAGGACCCTACCCATGCATGAATTTCATGCACTGGGCCTCTAGTCAACAGATAAAAAAGCTGTGGTACCTTTACACAATGGACTACTGCATGGCTCTAAAAGAGAAGGAACTTTTACCTTTTGAAACAGCATGGATGGACTAGGAGAGTATTATGCTAAGTGAAATAATCCAGTCAGAGAAAGACAAAAAACATCTGATCTTACTAATTTGTGGAATCTAATGAATAAAATAAACCGAGGAACAAAATGGGACCAGAAGCATGGATACATGGGTCAGACTGGCTGATGCCTGAAGGGAGGGGCATGGGAGTTACTGAATAAAGAAGGTGAAGGGATTAGCTAAAGAATATATATGCATGCCTCATGGACAGGACAGGGACAATAGTTTGGTGAAGGTGAAGAGAAGGGGAGGTGAAGGTGAGTGTAGGTAGGCAAAGGGCAGGGAAAAAGGGGACATCTTCAATTCTGGCAACATTAAAAAATTTAATAAAAATCTATAATAATAACAGTGTAATATGCTAATTAGACCGGACATCCTTCCATATGACCTTCTGGACAAAGCCAGCAGCCGGAGGGAAGCCCGGGTCCCAGGTGCCAGAGGGAAGCTGGTGCCGGCAGCCGGGGGAAGGAAGGCCTACTCTTGCATGAATTTGAATTTCGTGCATCAGGCCTCTAGTAAATAAATAAAAGAACCATTTAATAAATAATACATTGATTTAAAATTCCAAAAATATAAAGGTATTAATACTAAAAACTAAAAAGCAGCATGACACTTCCTTCTTTATTTCCTTTCTTACATTGTAAATATGATACAATGCTAAAGAAAATATTGTGATCATTCCATAACCCAATCTGTAACATTTTTTTTCACTTTTCCTTTAGCTTCCCATATCTGTCCACTTATCTACATAAGGCAGGAGAGGATAGGATAACTAAAAAAGAGGGGTCAAGTAATTTGCCCAAAGTCACAAACCAAGTAAAAGGCAAAGTTAATACTGGAACCCAGCAAGTCTGGCTACAGAGTCTGTGCTCTTAAGCTCTATTGCTTCAGAACATTTAAATCTCTTTGTCCACCTCCCCAAGCAACCTTACAATTAATTTTCCCAAATGACTTGATTCTTGAAAATGGGTTCTCTAACTGGTAGATGCCAATAATGGTAGAAAGGTATTTACCTTTTGTAAATTAATAAATTTGCATTCAGTGGAAGCTATTAAATGTAGAAATCAAAAAACTAAAAAAAAATCATTTTTTCAAATCCTAATTAAAATACCTATATAATCATTACCTATTTATATTAAAATAATTATGTGAATAAGTGGCATCAAAACTGAATATTTGTATAGTTCCAAATTAGCAGTATACAGATTTTCAATACACAGGGGGAAACATGTATCCATACAATGGAGGCATCAGATTGTCATCATCCTAATCCAGAGTCAATCTTAGCAACACTCATGGTGGATCAACCTGACATTTTCTTCAGTATGATCCTACATGACATCCATATCACTAAAGATGTACTCTAACCAAAAATGTTAACCTTAAAGCATGGAGCCTTTAGACAGAACTTTCAGTTTACAGGAAAAACACAGGCTAGAACAACAAGATAAATAATGCTACAAGAAAGAAAGTAGCAAAATCCAAAAGGGAGAACATTCTGTAGGATCACTGGCCCAGTCTCTTCAACATCTCGGTCATCATTTTTAAAAAGAGAACTATGTTAGAATAAAACAGACTTATAGAACAATACATGATAAAAATTGGACACAAGCTTGTACATATCAGCTGTAAAGGGTATTCTGGAGTGGAAAATTATGGAAAGTCAAAAATAGTTTGTGTACTAAATAAATAAAAATATACTGGTATAAATAGAAAGGTAAAGCTTGGCCAGTGTGGCTAAGTGGTTAAGTACGGACCCATGAATCAAGAGGTCACTGGTTTGATTCCTGGTCAGGACACATGCCCTGGTTGCAGGCTCGATCCCCAGTATGCAGGATGTTTCTCCCTCATCAATATTTCTACCTCTCTACTCCTTTCCTCTCTAAAAATCAACGAAAACATATTTAAAAAAAGAAAGTGAAGATTATTGACTGAAAAAGTTGCAGAACAGTATGTACAGAACGATCACATTTTGTGATAAATGTGTATACTTATAGCATCATGTATTTTCTGAGGGGGGCTTGAAAATCTGAAAAACTAAAGGGCAAATAAATAGAATTATTTTAGTAAATAGGCATAACCTAATATTGAAGTTGAATATTTGCAAACTTAGAATACTATATTAATAGCAGTACGTGTGTGTATGATAATTACAGCTCTATGCATCTGTGCAAATGAATCTCACCAGCATAACCCTGATCAATGAAAACAAGTCACAGAAATAATACAAAAAGTAAAATTCCAAAAGTTAGACAAGTGTCAAAAACAGATAAAGTTAATATATTGTTCATAGATACATTACACATGTGATTAAAAAAAAACAAAAAAAAACAAGGGGCCCTAGCCTGTTGGGCTCAGTGGATAGAGCATCAGCCTGTGGACTGAAGGGTCCTGGGTTCGATTCCAGTCAAGGGCACAACCCTGGGTTGCAGGCTCGATCCCCAGTAGGGGGCATGCAGGGAATAGCCGATCAATGATTCCCATCATTGATGTTTAAATCTCTCTCTCCGTCTCCCTTCCTCTCCCTGAAACCAATAAAAATATATTCAAAAATAACAACAAGGGAACAATTAATACAATTTACCATTATGGTTACATCTGTGGGAAAAGAAGGGGAGATAGCTGACAGTGGTCACACAAGGAGCTTCTTAAGGTACTGATAATGTTCTTTTTCTTTAGCTGGGTCATACATACTTTCATACATACATACATACATACATACATTCACTTTATTATTGTTCAATGAAATAAATAAAAACACATATGTACACACACATATACTTCATTTGCCTATAAGATATGTATAATAAAAAAGAAATCTGTGGACCAGATCCTGGGCCACACTGTAAGACTGCCTACTTCACCAGTTATCCAGCCTTCTTTGAGATGTTGGTGTTCTTTAATATATAGTACTTACATTATTTTCAAATATTACTATGGCAAGCAACTTTAAAATAGATGTTGTCACCCTTGTTGCTTTTCACCTGTGTTGAAAGATTTTCTCAGAATAAATTCTCTGATCTGTAGTCCAAGGAAATGAACATATTTACAATTCTTAGTACAAACTGTCATATTACATTGCCAAAGTGTTGTTTATACATATCGACTGAATACAATTTCATCAACAATTAGCTATTGCTCTTTTAATTTAATGATGTTTAATTATTGGTTTATTTTGCATTTGATTCTTAATAAGAAAATATATTTTCCCAACAGTTTGTTGACTATTTGAATCTTCACTTGCCTGTTTAAATTATCTACCTAGTGATCTATAGAAATACTGATACTATTCATATAAAATTTAAAAGTACTCTTTTTATGTAATTAGTCCTGTTATGAGTTGCAAATACTCCCACTCCATTTTCCTTTTTTTTCCCCCAGTTTGCTATTTTTCACAGTAGGTGCTATAACTTTTTTATATATTACCTTTTGTTTGATATTTCAACAGGGAAAGTTATCTAGTCAATCTTATTTATGATCTGAAAATGCAAATTCAAACAAGGAAACATTTTTTTGGCTATCAAGTTGACAGTAATTAAGAATAAGACATTCATCAGACTGTCAAACCTCAGAGGGAAGGTAGGGGAGGGTGGAGGTAAGGGGGAGAGATCAACCAAAGGACTTGTATGCATGCATATAAGCCTAACCAATGGACACAGACAACAGGGGGGTGAGGGCATGAGTGAGGGGTGTTGGGAGTTAATGGGGGGATGAGGACACATATGTAATGCTTTAATCAATAAAGAAATTAAAAAGAATAAGACATTCATAGCTAATGTTGAAGGAATGTGGGGAAATAAGCATTTTCATACTCTGCTGGTGAGAATATAGATTGGCAAACTTTCCTTAAAGCAATCCTATATAATAAAAGGGCAATATGCAAATAGACCGAATGGCAGAACCAAACAACCAATCAAAGCATAATATGCTAATGATATGCTAAGGCTGCTCAACTGCTGGCTATGACATGCACTGACTGCCAGGGGGCAGTCAGTCAACTAGTCGACCAGTCACTATGACATGCACTGACCACCAGGGGGCAGATAATCGACCGGCAGACCAGTCGCTCTGACGTGCACTGACCACCAGGGGGCAGATGCTCTGACCAGTAGGTTAGCTTGCTGCTGGGGTCTGGCTGATCAGGACTGATCGAGATGGGCTGGACATGACCTGGAGCCCTCCCACGGTCCCGCCCCAGCCCCATCATGCACCGATGGGGTCCCTCACCCTGGCCTGCACCCTCTCGCAATCCGGGACCCCTCAGGGGATGTTGGAGAGCCAGTTTCAGCACAATCCCACAGGCCACTCCCTTTGGGAGGGTGCCAGATGCAGGGCTCATGGCTGGCAAGCCCTGCTGTGGCAGCTCAAGCCTCTCCCGATCGGAACTGATTGAGTGTGAGCCCACAGCGGGCACAGTGGGACCAGGATGAGCGGGAGCAGCAGGCAGGAGCTGCAGGCAGCATTGGACTGTAGGTTTCGGCCCGATCCCTGCAGGCTACCCAGAGGGACCCCACCCATGCACAAATTCGTGCACCGGGCCTCTAGTTCATCTATAAAAATCAGAAGTGTTACATCCTCTAAAAATTCAAAGCCACAATTACAGTTCTAGTATTTATCCTGAGGAAATAATTAAATATGTATAAAAGATTTAGGTACAACATGTTCATCAAAGCATTAGCTTATAAAAGTGAAAAACTGAAAACCTTAAATGTCAAAAAAAAGGCCTTTGTTAAAATAAATGTCAGAACATTTATAGAAAATATTTTCTAAGAATCTATTTAAAATGGCACTTAATAATATTTTTAAATTACATAATCATAGAGATAGAGAACAGATTAGAGATTGCTAGGGCTTAGAGATGGGGGGAGGAAGGTGTCTGTGACTATAAAAAGGTACCATGAGAGATTCCTATAATGAAACTTTTCTGTATCTGAATGTGGTGGTGTTCACACCAATCTACATTATGTGATAAAATTGCACAGAACTCAACACACACACACACACACACACACACACACACACACACACACACACACAGAGTAAATGTAAAACTGAAATTCTGAATAAGATCATTGGGTAAGGTAAATTTCCTGATTATGCTATAGTTATGCAAGATATTACTCAACAATGGGGGAAACTGGGTGAAGCATATAAAGGATCTTCCTATATTATTTCTTACAACTGAATGTGAGTCTACAGTTATCTCCAAATAAAAAAGTCTTTAAAAAAGAAACTGACGTGCAGTATTTGTTTTACATGGAGTAATATTCATGACAGAGTATGAAGTGAAAAATGGAAGGTTTCAAAACAGCACCTATAATATGCTACACTTTTATAAATATAGAAAAGTATACATACATCTATACATATAAAGTGACAAAAGGTCTAGAAGTATATACATAAAAGTTTTATTGTTATTATTTGTTAATGACAGGACCCTTTAAGGAAAAAGGGTCAATTAAGATGCATCCATTGTAAGTGCTGACAATTGTAGGAACCAAAATAATAATCAACCAAAAAAGGAAAAGCTTCATAAACAGGATGAGTTCCATACTTGATCTTGAAATTTTAATGTACAAGTGAAGAAAACTAAAAACATATAAATTGGCAAACCCTACCATGCACAAACAGTCTATAGGTCATTTTTAACAATGGTTTTATTTCAGTGGGAAATTATGTATCTTGGAATCAATGAATAATTTCTAGGGAAACAGATTATCAGTTGATATATGACTGTATTCTTTTATCCAATTTCTTGCCATTATTTTAGTGGCTGTGGTTGTTTTTATTCCCAGTTTTAAAGGATACATAACCAGGTCATTCTGTTCACCTTCATCAAAAGGTTTCTAAGCTGACACAGATGTCATGTTATCAATAAGGAGTTAACACCACAAGACTCTGTTGGCATCAGGCTTTGATGTCAACAAAAGCAACTCCCAAAAATAAAGCAACTGCCAACTCCTAAGCTAGGGCACACTAATCTAATATTGATAGTATAAGGTATTTTTTTTTACCTGGAAGAATCCAACAAGCTCAATCTAATACCTCAGCTTCAGTCAAAGGAACTCCAGTCTTAACAGTTTGACCTACATCAAACTTAACTACAGTCTTAACAATTTGACCTACTTCAAACTTAACTAAGCCTTAGTTTCCACATTTGTAAAATGGAGATAACTGGTACCTACCACAAACAACGTTATCTTGACAATTAGATGTGATAATGCATTTAAAGAGATTAGCACAGTATTTGGCATATAATAAGCGATAGGAAATATTTTTCATATGTTTAACAGTGAATTATCGGTACTGAAATTAATAACTTTCATGTATTTGGCTTAGATAGCTCATGCCAAAGTAACACAATTCCTAGAAAAATGAGGATTAGAACTCACAACTCGACAACTTCCTGATATGCCCGATATCTGTATATAAGACCTTATTTCTCTATATTTTAGCTTGTGTAAACTTCTCCATGATAATTATTTTAAATCCTATATAGAAAAGTAGTTTTAACAAATGTGCAAATTTCAATCACAGATATATGATCCAAAACATTCCAAAACAATATAAAATGATGAAAAATGCTAATAACTAAGGTCATTGTAACAACATGAACTCTGGGATGGACAAATAAAGATATGTAAGAACAGTACTCAGAAGAAAAAAACAGATGTTGATACTTTTCTAAATGTGATATAAAACAAGCCAGTCAAGTAGTATGGCATTACCCACTTAAGCTCTTGGTAAAATCCAGTATGAAACACTTATGCTAAGCACCACACTGGCCAAGTTGTCCCTGGTCCCTTCTCCTGTCTATTTGCAAACTGTTTTTTAAATAGTCTCAATATGAAAACATGAGAGCTGTCATAATCACGATGCTTTGTCTCAATATGAAAACATGAGAGCTCTCATAATCATGATGCTTTGAGAAATCAGTATGTGTGATAAATTATCTCTTTTTACATTGCCCTTTAACAAGATTAGAAAAGCAAAAAGACAATAAATGGATCTTTCAAAATATCTCTACTTTCTTGGCCATAAATATATATCAAATATATATATATATGGTTTTTAATATATACATAAATATAAAGTGGGAACTGATGGTGACTTTTAGTCTATTGTACTTCTAAAACCATTTACATACAAAGCAAACACAGCCTAACTTTTCAGTTAAAAGACTCTGCACTAAAACTGAATAGAAGATAATTTAGTATGAGTAACAGGTCAATCATATGAAATTAAATTGTTTCTGTGATTGGGATTTTATGTTAAACATGAGAATGTGATGGTGAGCAGCCATATTTTATTTTAATTGCTATAGCCTGAGTTATCCAAAACATCATGAGAACACTGGAGAAAATGACATGAGGCATGCAAATGAAAATGATGCTGCAGAGGGAACTCTGGTAACAGATGCGGCTGTATCTGGGGAATTGGTTCAAACTTACTACTTACAGGGAAGGGAAAGCCTCTCCCACAGATTCTTGTCCAGAGTCAGATAACTCCCTTTACTTTTCTAGGGATTGACAGCCCTTTTTCTGACAGCAGAAAAACAAAACAAAACAAAACAAAACAAAAAAAACATACTCCTCCATCAGTAAATACCTGAAGAATTGCAAAGAATTTTTCATAACACCAAAATCTGTAGGCTTTCATTAGCTCCTTCTGCATTCTCACATTAACAAAGAAGAGTTTCATGCTATACTCCAAATAAGATAAATTTGTTCAAAACCTTTAGGAAAAACAAATGACACAAGCTGGTAAACAAAACAGAATAAAAGAAAAAATATAAAACCTATAAACCACCAAACAAAAAAATAGAAATAATGGTAATAGACACACAAAGGTCTTTCCCACTAAGCGGCCAAAGGGAAGAGGAAGAAGATGATGACTCAAACAGCTGAATCTTCCCAGGGCTCTCCATGGAAAACATGAGCTCTTTCTGGAAAGTACTTCTATATGGTATTATGGGCTATAAAAATCAACTACATTTTCTGAGCACCCACTAAGCATTTTACAGGAATTATTTCATTGAATCATTATTTAGAAATAAAAAAAAAATGAAACTTGGACATTAAAGAACACAAGAGGCATTGCTCATTCAATCCCAGGCTGTATGATTTCGGAGCCACGATATCAATCACTATATATATTGCTGAAATGAGATGCGTACATATCAAAATAAACAAAATATATGGATGGTATAGCACTTGTAAAACTAAAGGACTTTTGAAATACCATTTTCATTCCCAGACTTTAAAACATTTTGCCCCTGGCCACCCCTCCCCCCCCCAAAACATGTAGATAGACAGACAGATTAGATAGATAGATAGATAGATAGATAGATAGATAGATAGATGATTGATGATAGGTAGATATAGATAGATGATTGATGATAGATAGGTAGAGATAGATGATTGATGATAGACAGATAAATAGATGATTCATTATAGATAGATAGATACATAAAGGTAATGATTGATGATTGATGATAGATAGAGATAGATAGATAGATAGATAGATAGACAGACAGACATATTGGAAGAGGGGCTGTATGCTACAGAGGAAAATTCCTGTCCTATGACCTACATGCAGATCCCAATCCTCAGATAATATCTCATTAAATCTTAACCACAGCCATGTGACTCATCTCTTTCCTTTTTGCTATTCTTATCTCCGTTTTACAATTGAGGAAACTTGGTAAGGTGAAATAATAAGGTGCCCAAGTTTATGGAATAGAAAGTGGCAAAGCCAGAACTCAAGTCTGTGTCTAACACCAGGTTCATTGTCTGTCCACCATTTTTTCACAGCCAACTCCTAAGACCTGGTGCATCACTCAGGCAAACTCGCAGCTTTTAGAATGCTGGTTGAAAGCCTAAGGAGCAGGAGCCTTGCCTTCCTCTGCTGTTTCTTTCTCTTCCCATAATCTCTCCTTCTTCTTAGGAACCATACTAAGGCAATATAAACATTTGCAATTCAAGGAGAAGGTTTACTCAAAGCTTAAAAACTACCCAGAACATCCCACAGAAGGCTGGGAATCTGCCTCCCATCCTTTTCATGAGTTTGTGCTGCACTCTGACACCATGATGTGGTGGTAGTTTAGAGAAAGTTCTTTCTGAACTTTTTTCTTTACCAGTATAATCCTGTAAGGTTGTTGTGAGGATTAGAAATGATAAATATTAAAGGGCAGTAGGTAGAGCCTTATTAATTAACTAGAGGCCGGATGCATGAAGATTTGTGCAAGAATGGGCCTTCCTTCCCCTGGCTGCCGGCACCGCCTTTGCTCTGGCTCAGAGCCTCCTTTCCTCCTTCCCACGCTGCCCAGAGGCCCGGAGCAGCTGGGGCATTTCAGAATGCCTGCGTCATTGCCATGGCGACGACACAAGTGTCCCGCCCTGCCCCCGGCCGCTCGGCCGGCATATGCAAATTAACCTACCATCTTTGTTGGGTTAATTTGCATACTCACTCCTAATTGGCTGGTGGGCGTTGCAAAGGTATGGTCAATTTGCATCTTACTCTTTTATTAGTGTAGATGACAGTTACTTATCCTGGCAGCAGGGTCTAATAGAAAACATACTGGGAGTCAGGAGTCCTAAATCTATTATGGACTCTCTTATTATGTGATCATGGTCTCTAGATACACTGGGTGATCTCTAAGGACTCCTTTCATTTTTAATATCTGTGCTTTTAAAAATGAATGTAACAAATGCTTGTTTTAAAAAAATCAAGCTGGACAGAATAAAATTATGCAAAAAGTGAAAGATCCTACCCTAGCCTGTTTTGCTCAGTGGTAAGAAAGTTGGCCTGCAGACTGAAGGGATGTGTGTTCAATTCCAGTCAGGGGCACATACTTCAGTTACAGGCTGGATTCCCAGCCCCAGTTGGGGCATGTGCAGGAGGCAACCAATTAATGTGTCTCTCTCACATGTTTTTCTCTCTGTTGTTCCCCCTCCCTTCCACTCTCTCTAAGAATCAATGGGGGAAAACATATCTTCAGGTGAGGCTTAACACAAACAAGAAAAAGTGAAAGACGCCTATCTTGTCCTGTTCAATACATTGCCAAGGTAACATTTGTTACCACTTTCATTATTTTATCTGTATTCTAAATATATACAGGTATATATAAACATATGTATATACAGGGTAGGGCAAAAGTAGATTTACAGTTGTTCCTATGGAAAATAATATAATTAATAAATAATAATAGAAGAACTCTGTTTTACATACTCACAACTGTAAACCTACTTTTTGCCCCACCCTGTATTTTATATAGTGATCTACTACACACATATGAACTGTTTCATAAAACTATACTCATGCTTACTACATGTAATATATTCTGATCTATTCTACATTTTTTTAAATGCTGAAATTGATTTCACGACCTGAAAATAGGTGACATCTTTCAATTAAAAAGAGAAAAACACCCTAGCTGGCTTGGCTCAGTGGATAGAGCATAGGCCTGGCGACTGAAGGGATCCGGGTTTGATTCCAGTTAAGAGCATGTACCTGGGCTGCAGGCTTTTCCCTGAGCCCCTCACCCAGCCCAGGCCCTGGTTGGGGCTCATGCAGGAGGCAACCAATCAATGTGTTTCTCTCACATCGATATTTCTCTCTGACTTTCCCTCTCTCTTCCATTCTCTCTAAAATTTAATGGAAAAATATCCTCAGGTGAGGATTAAAAAATAAATAAATACTTTATAAAAAAGAGAAAAAAAAACCTCTGCTCTAGGGTCCATGGACGTTTGGAAATACAAGCAGAAGAAGTATAGACATCCTGTGATGTTAGAACCACATATAAACTTCCTGGAAGAAGATTAAATGAGATACATATAAGGGAAATCACTTGGCAGAATCTGGCACAAATAGGTATTTGATAAATATCAGTTTCTATGATACCTCCTGCAGTATTGCTATCCCCCAAGGTTTCAAGAAGTGTAGGTACCTACCACCAACATAAGCATTATAGTCAATGGGTTGCCAGCCAAAGGCTAATTACCTTAACATTTTTGATTCTCCACTAACATCAAGGAATGCAGCTGTGCTGCCTACATGATAAAAACAGCTTATTGTTTTCAAGAAAATGTTTTTTATGAGCCATTTGGATAGAAAATGTGGTAAAGTATATTAAACACTGACTTGACTTCTTACAAGAACTAAACAGAATCTAGCCTTTTCTCAAGGACCCAGAGTCATAATTATGTACACATAATGGTAAATTTTAGAGCTGGCATATGCCTACCTTAAAGGTCACCTAATCAAATCTCTCACTTTGCAGATGAACAAAATGATGTCCCAAGGGATTTTGCAATTTGCCAAAAGTCACTCAGTAGGAAGGTCAAGTGATTCCCATTATACCATATCTATTATTGTACTACTAGAGGCCTGGTGCACGAAATTCGTGCACAGGTAGGGTCCCTAGGCCTGGCCGGCGATCAGGGCCAATGGGGGCCTTCCAGCTGCCAGCCAGGGCCTTCCTTCCCCGGCTGCCAGCTGCCAGCTGCCAGCTGAGGCCTTCCTTTGTTCCGCGCCATCCCCTGGCGGTCAGCGCACATCATAGCGAGCGATAGAACTCCCGGTCTCCCAGTCGAACTCCCAAGGGGACATTTTGCATATTAGCATTTTAGATAGATAGATAGATAGATAGATAGATAGATAGATAGATAGATGATAGATAGATAGATAAAGATAGATGCTGAGTTCTATCTAGCAAGGTAGTCAGGATTTAGGAGCAATACCACTTGTAATTTCCATGTGTGTTATTTTGGTTATCTCATCTCTTTCCTCATAATCTTTAGCAATAAGACTCTTAAAAAGGATTTATATGTTTATCCTCCACAAAAAAAAAATTTAAGCTAGCCTATTCCACAACCCATCTTAGGAGAAGAAGTCCAAAATATTACTTGCGTAGTGTACTTGAGAAAGGAAAGGGATGCATACTGAATCGGTATGTGGCCTTCAGAAAGCAAGAAGTATGCAATGATAAGCCCACATTGGCTTATGAATAGCTCTGAGGATGTAACTGTCAGGAACCACAAATAGTTCCTTAGAATAGATAAACTGCACAAGGGCAGGTGCTATGTTTTCAGTAAATGTGGATTGAAAACACTGACAAATGAATGTTTTTCACTACACTAAATGGTCCCAGACCATTGTACTGTTTTATGTAAGTTTGCATTTTAGGTATTAGACTCTTCCCTTCGCCATAAAGATATGAACTGTTGCTTATGTCTAATGGCACCCCACACCCAAACACAGCTTTTGTAAAAGCTGATAAAACTTCCTCTATATTCTAATAGGATGCTTCTAATATACTCTGAGAATGCTAAAACCATTTCTAAAGAAAGAATTAAAATGCCCTAAGTGAGAGCCTGAGGGATTCCTCTATATAAGAAGACTGTTGTATTACCACATAGCTCTTGCAACTTCCATCTTGCCTGCTCTACTGTTGAGTTGTTGACTCTGCTGCAGATTAAGGGTTACAGAGGTTGCCAGATAAGTTACCTCCAGTGAGGTGTTATGTTACTGGGACTATTTTTAACCTGAAACCAATGATACTTCTCTACAACCCACAAAATTAACATTCAAATGTCTTTTCAAATTGCAAAATGTCTTGAAAATGACAACTGTGTACCCAAATTAAAGGCCACTTTCTAGATGATTATCACATATCTATTTTTGTCCTCTTCCTTGAGATTTCAGTTGGTTCTCCTTCCTTATTCCATCTTGTCTATATTTTCCATGGTTCAAGTATTTTATCTTATTTCTCTGTCTTTAGGTGTTCCAGAGATATTTCCTATATTTTGTAATCAAAAGGAAATGGATTTAACTAAGAAAATACATACAAAACTTTATTTTCCCATAATTTCTTCAAAACATGATCTTAAGAAAAACCCTGTACTATGAAAAATGAAAAAAAAATACAAATTAATCAAGGTCATAGGGATTTAAAATATTTTCCAGAGATTTTACTTGATGAATCAATTACCTGTTAATGATTTTTTAGCTAGAACTAAATCTGTTAAAATAAAAATTACAGCCCAGCTGGAGTGGCTCAGTGGTTGAGTGTAGACCTGTGAACCAGGAAGTCAGGGCACATGCCCAGGTTGTGGGCTCGATCCCCAGAAAGGGGTGTGCAGGAGGCAGCTGATCAATGATTCTCTCTCATCATTGATGTTTCTGTCTCTCTCTCCCTCTCTCTGAAATAAAAATATATTTAAAAAGAGAAAAGTTACATTTCAAAGCACATTCATGTCTCTGATATATGCATGATTAATTCTGCTTTTGTCAGTAAAACTGAAGCTATGAAACACTGCTTTGCCTGATTTACTCAAGCTAGTACATTTAGTAAAGCAGAGTTTAAAGGCTACTTTCAGCAAACTATTTCAGAAATAAAATATTCCAAATATATTAAAAATAATTCCAATTAACTAATGATTGAGTTTATTAGAATCATTTATTGGGGAAATAACTTTTATCCAATTTTTTTCACTTTAATATATCTAAAAAAAAACCACCTTCATATCATAAATTCAAGCAATGTGCTTGATAAACTCAGAACATGTTCACCATTAAGCGACTATAAAAACATAATTTTTAATATTAACTTCAAATAAGTTCTTCCCATACTTTGAGTAATAACATGACTCTCACTAAAATAAATCTAACATGAATCTTTTCCCAGACACCAGATGCCTCATGATGCAATTTTCTGGATCAATCACAGTATCTTCCTACCTCTATCATAACATACTCCAACACGATGGATATAGTCCATATTGCAAACTGAATCACATGGCAGAATATCCTATATAATAAAAGCTTAATTAATATGCAAATTGTCCCCTCCGGCAGTCCACCGCTCGCTATGATGTGCGCTGACCACCAGGGGCCGATGCGCTGCGACTTCTCACCAGCTACCTGGGGGTGGGGGAAACGGGGACGGAGGTGCGGTGAGAATGTGGGGTGTCTGTTGAGCTTGCTCTCACTCTGCCTGCTAACCTCCCCTGGGACACCAGGGCTCGCGTGCCGGGGAAGCTCCCAGGCTCAAGTGCCGGGACCCCGCAAGGAGCCCACCCCGCACCCGTGTGGCCTCTTCGGGGTGAGCGGGACCACAGCGGCCCGTCAGGCTCCCCGTGGGTTAGCGCAGGAGCCAGTCTGCAAGGCCAGCCGGGAGAGAGCGTGCTGCCGCCCCCCCCGCCCCCCACGGCTTCCATGCAGCACCACTGGGCGGCCCAGAGGCCCACACTGCACCCCGGCCCGTGGCATCGGCCGTGCTCACCGCTTCTTCATGTGGGGACTCAGGCGCTGAGACTCAGGAGGAGGGGGGCGTGCGGGGGCCCGGGGGCCCAGGTGCTGCCCAGGGCCCAGAAGTCAGATGGGACCTGCCTTTCCATGCCAGATGCTTGCGCTTTGATCACTGGCCAGGCCTAGGGACCACACCTGTGCACGAATTTCATGCACTGTGCCTTTATTATAAGAATTAACAGCATTTAATAAGAATTATCAATCATCAATTAATTTCAATCCAGATAAGGAAAAAAAAAATCAATGATTCAATAAAAATTTTTAAAACACCCCAAGTTCCTAGGTAACAAAAAAAGAAAGGCAATTATATAGAACTCAAGTATGGTACAACAACTACTCTAAAATGGATGTTGTTCTCAGTTTTAGGATAGACTGGAGAGAATAACTGAATAGTCTATTGGCTTCTTCCAATATCTATTCATAGCAATTGCAGACTAGTTATTTGCAGTCATGCGGTTTTCAGGATGGGAGTCAACATATCTTTACTGTGCTGAGAATAATTACCCAGGTGCAACTAGAATAAGAGAATTTTGGTTAGGCAGCAACTAAGACTATCTAGTTTACCCTCCCTGCATTCAAAAACAAGGAAACTGAGGCTCAGAGAAATTAAGTGCCTAGCCCTTGCAATTCACACAAACAATTAATAGCCAAGCAAGGTCTAGAACCAAGTTTTCCCAATTATTTCTACTAATATGAGTTAACACTGAGAGTCAGAACCATTGATTCTCCTTCTAGGATAAGATGGGCCTTTGGAAATTTACTAGCTGTGTGATCTTCAGCAAACTGCAACCTTTCCAAAGCCCCTTCCCTCTTATTTTAAGTGTAGAAAATGCATACTCTAATAAGGTTGTTGCAAGGATTTCATACAGCTTGTAAAGTGCTTAGCACCTCAATTAGCAAATAATAAGCATTGGAAAACAGGTAGCTATTATTACTCCTGACCTGGAAACATGGCTGCTCCTACTGTTTGAGAAGACAAGAAATTGAATTCAATAACACAATGGAAAAGGTCTCATCCATCAGAGCTTCTCCAGCCTACCACATTCTGCAAACAGGAAAAAACCCCACCCAACAATCTATTTCACCACATCTAAAACCCATCCTTGACACTGTTAAGAAAAAGAAAATACCAACTGCTGCCAAATGTCTTCTGCCATGTGTTGTACATATAATTTGTTAACTAGAAATTGCAAAGGGGTTTCTGGCTCCACCCAAAAACATGGAAAATAAAATGGTGGGACAACAAGGGGAAGCTAAGATCACACATCTGAAGTGGAACTCGCAGTAGCTTGTTCTCAGCTCATTT
This sequence comes from Ia io, assembly GCA_025583905.1. Lineage (NCBI taxonomy): Eukaryota > Metazoa > Chordata > Mammalia > Chiroptera > Vespertilionidae > Ia > Ia io. The sequence goes on along the minus strand of JAJQQW010000001.1, from coordinate 33,040,306 downwards.
AGTTGTGGGCAGGGAGATGAGATGAGAAAACAAAATTATTTCTTTCTGCATCATAAAGCAGAAATAATGGCTACCTCAAAAAACACAATTACCTACACTTCTCAACACAATAGAAACGAATCCGTTTCCTTGCCCTGGTAAATTAAAACGCACACGGATAACAACTGAGCATCTTTTTCGAAAAACTGAGGATCCAGCTGTATCCGAGCTGCACTGAACCCTAGGATTATGAAACACTCCTATGAAATGAAGAGACAACATTATGGGAAATATCACCTTGAAATCAACAAGGAAGGAATCATGTCATGCCAAAGGCGTCTCCATTGATAAAATCCCGACCCTCCATTCTCATGACACTGCAAACCCACCCGCCTCTAAGGAAATTACAGGAATCACCCCCAGCAACCAACCTCAGCATTCGGCATCGACCGGATCGACCCCTACTCAAATGGCGCTAAGCACCAGGGGTCCCAAGCCCCTCCCTGGAGCTGCAAGTCCTGCGCTGTATCCCGACAACCTCACTTCCTTTCCGTCCTCCCTCCCATGCTCAACCCCTGGCATTTCTCGCCAACCCTCGCCACTGAGAGAGATGGTAGGAACAGACTTCCTATACTTTGTCAGGGAAGTACCAGAGCCACAACATACCCGTCCCTATTACGATCACATCAAACTCCGAAGGCAGATCATCCGCCATCTTGACAGGAAATGTGTCATGTGACTATTGCTTGTGAAAATGAGATCAAGTCAGGCATTGCCTTGGTAGAAAGCGGAAGAGAAAACAGTGCATTCTGGGTATTGTAGTTCGTGGATGGCGGATCCAAGTAGCTAAGCATTCTATTTGAAATGTTTGCTCGAATGTTAAAAGCTCAATTCATTTTCCAGGCCGAGTGCAGTAGCGTGTTTAGCCTGGGAGGTTTGGAATAGAAAAAAGATGTTGATTTTACTACGATGGCTAGGATGAATGTGGGGAGACCTGTGTACCCCTTGACAATGATGAATCAAGAATTGTTAGGAGACACCGAGGACAGAGAGAAATTGAAAAGGGATTGCTCTGTGAACAAAGGACATTTTCATTCCATCCTGGTGTGTGTGTGTGTGTACTTTCGTTTTGATCCCCGGAGCATGATTTTTCATACCAGTACTTTCAAACTATATGCTGTATCTTTTTCGCCTCTATGCCTTTCCCATGAAAGCCCAGGAAAAATCTCTGGCTCTAGTTTCACCAGAATGGAACCCTCATCGCGTCTTTACTTGTTCTAGTTAGTGCAAACAGCCACCCTGACAATATATATTTGCAAAATTAGCCTTGCTTAACAGGAGGGAAGGAAGATATTAAAGCATATTAGCTGCTTGATAAGCGTTTATTGATTCAGAATCTGGTATTCCATACATATACAAGATTCTCCCGATAAACTACTACACAAATGATCAACATAAAATAGCCTTTACAGTAAAGTGATTAAAGTAAATGTATTTGATGATGGGGTTTGGGTAGTCTATGCCAAGGAACTAATATAGCTCTCAAGTATTTTCAAGGTCAGCTTCCTCCCACCCTAGCCCCACCAAAGCAAAGAAGAGGGGGTTCATGTGAGTGAAGAAAGGTACATTTTTTATCCCAGAAATTCATTGTGTAGTTATATTACAAGAGTTCCAAAATAATTTAGAGAAAGTGCAGTAGTGGACCTTTCCTTACATCACCTGTCCTGGAGTTGTTTGTGGTTCCCCAGTCACCCTGTTGTTCCTTCAGCGTGGAATGATATTCACATCCTCTAGCTAAAATTGATCCCCAAGGTTGAGCTTGGCTTTTACCATCTCCTCCTTTCACCTTCTCCCTATATTGGATTAAATTTTCCCATATAGTGTTATCACTCTGTCATAACCTCCCATATTGCACTGAAAGTATTTGCATTTATACTGGTTCCTATACAGTACACATATCCCAATACATACTCACAAAAATATACACCCACATATGCAACAGCCAAAATTATAAGCCCTTGTAAGACAAGACCATGCTTTATTTATCTTTTTCTTCCTGCATCTATCATAAGCCTGGCACAATAAGAATTTAATAAATGTTTGCTGAACTGAGCTTAGTTCTGACTCCCCTAATATATGGTAAGTACTATGGAGACAGGGACTGTCTTCACCTTTCTTTATACTTGCGACCACTATTATGTGTCATATTTTGAAGATGCTGAATACCCTTGTTACTTTGCTAAGGTTCCATGGAAAATCTCTAAACTTGTATTTTGCCCTAATCATTAGCAGCATTGTACATGAGTATTATCAGAAGTGAAATATATCTTATCTGTGTGATCTGTAAGAAGCTTAATACCACCAATGGAAAAGGAAATTAATAGTTTTCCCAGGGTAAACACAGGAAACTTTCCAAAATCTCTTCTAACAGTTGATAAACCATAGATGGGTGGTTAAAAACATGATAAATAAAAGTATTCTATCTTACTTTGGATATATATGTATATGTATATATGCATACATATATACATATGTGTGTATATATATATATGTATATATATATCCTTTTCACTATGACTATAATTAATTTTCAGTTTTCCTTAAATATTCATTCAGTACCTACTATGTGCAAGACACTAATTTATATGCTACAATTACAGCAATAAACAAAACAGACAACAAAAAAGCCTGTCGTCATGAAATTTCTATCTAGTGGGATAAAGCAAAATAAACAAATACTCTGTAGTACTGATTTTCTGATACGTTTTTGCCTCAAATTTCAAATCCCTTTTTTTACTGAGACTAGAAAGCATGATCCTCAGAAACATAAAGTTGCCAGCATATATTTATTTGTTGTTTCTCTGAAGCTATCACACCCTCTCTGGGCATGGAAAATTTTAGAAAAATGTAAAGCCTCTGCATGGAGAAAAATTTCAAAATAATTTTTCTTTCAAATGTATTTATGTAAATTTTTGCAAAGTAAAGATGAATATAAGAGCTGATAATTTCAATAAAATAGCATAAAGTAAAGCCATTTAATTGTCATCTCTTCTATTATTCTAAGGACATCTATTTTTGAGAACTGTAATATTTTAGTTGGCTAAGTGATAATAAAATGAGGTGATGGATACCTACGAATTGACTACCCTATTAAATCACTGCAGCACTGATTTTGTACTTAGAGGTTTCATGAGTTGAAAAACCATGATTACCTGAACATTTACCTTTATTCAGAAGTTTCTTCAACTGTGGGATGTGGAAATAGTCATTATTTCTGGTCTTTCCTTTGAGCTCCAGATCAATATATCCAACCCCTTACTCAACATCTCTTCTGAACATGTTCAATACTTAACTCCTGAACATATCAACCCCATTTCAAAACCCATTTTCTCAGTGTTCCCTACCTTAGAAATGGAACCACTTTCTAATCAATTACTCAAGTGAAAAACTTAAGAATCACACTTGATATAACATTTGCTTTCACCCCTAAAACAATTCATCAGCAACTCTTGACAGGTTTATCTCAAAGATATATTGTAAATATATACACCTCTCATTATAGACTTTCCCCATAATCTCTTGCCTAGTCAATTACAATAGGCCCCAGCTGGACCCCTTATTTACACTTGCTTCTCTCCAGCCCACTCTCCACACTGCAGGTAAACTTTTAAAAATGCATACGTGATCATGTCATCCTCTACCTAAGTCTTTCATGATTTCTCATTGCTCTTAAAATACATTCACAAATTTTAAACACTGTCTAAAAGGCCTTGCTAAACTCTCCAGTCTCATCTTATACCTTTTATCCTTTTCTATCTAAGCTCCAGTTATATTGGCTCACCTTCATTTCCTCTAATACCCCATGCTCCTTTCTGCTTCAGGGCCTTCACACATGCTGTTCCATGTGCCTGAGGTGCATTTTTATCCTTCTCCCTTTCTCCTAGCTTAGTCCTACTCATTTTACAGTTCATTCAAAACTTCACATACTCCGGCAAATCTTTAATGAGTCACAGTCTAGCTTAGGTCTGCTATCACCCTATCCCCCTCCTTTGTTGAACTTTTCATAATTAGAAATATCAAATATTGTTTTATATCTGCTATTTTCATAGATGGTAAGTTCCACAAAGGCAAGGGCTGTGACTATATTATTTATCATTATATTCCCAATACATAATTCAGTGCCTGCCTGGCATATAATAGGCACTCAAAAATATCTGCTGAAATCCCACTTCTGGGAATATATCCAAAGCAAATAAAATCACTATCTTGAAGAGATAGCTGCACTCCCATATTCATTGCAGTCTTATTCACAGTGTTCATTGACAGATGAATGAATAAAGAAAATGTAGCGTATACATATAATGGAATATTATTCAGCCTAAAAAAGAAGTAAACCCTGTGATTTGCAACAACATGTATGAATCTAGAGAACGTTATGCTAAGTGAAATAAGCCAGACACAGAAATACAAATGTCACATGATCTAACTTTTACGTGGAATCTAAAATAATATTAAGTTGAATTCATAATAACAGATTGTTGAATGGCACTTACCAGAGGCTGGAGTATGGAAAAGGGAAGATATTAATCATAGGGGACAAAATTAAATTGTAAGATGAATGAGATCTGGGGACCTAATATACAGCATGGTGACTATAGTCAATAATATTACATACTGGAAATTTACTAAGATTGTAGATATCAAGTGTTGTCACCACACACATACAAAATGGTAACTATGGAAGTTGGTGGATATATTAATTAGATTGTGGTAATCACTTTACACTGTATAAATATATCAAAACATCATGTTATATACCTTAAATTTATAAAATGTTAATTTGTCAAAAGTAAATAAAATTTCATATCTTCTGAATTGAATAATAAAGTATAGGAAGTCTTCAAGGAACAACATGAGTACTATTTTAAATGGGAATAAAATTAATTGATTACTCAGTAAACTTCTTTCATCAGCTGGTTTTGTGTTTGCAATTGGACAAGTAATGCACATGTGGTTAATTAAAAACTCCAATCAACCCAAAAGGTCTCTATGCTCTCCCTGTCCCCCCGCTGTCCTCTCCAGAGATAAGCACTTTTTCATTTCTTGTGGATCCTGGTAGAGACGCCATGTGTGTGTGTGTGTGTGTGTGTGTGTGTGTGTGTGTGTGTGTGTGGTGTATGTATGTGTGTGTAGCAGTAATCCCTCTCTTTTTAGACACAAAAGGCAGCATGTTGTAAACATTATTCTTCACCTTACACCTTTATTTTTCACTTAATATATTTTGAAGATCCTGTGTTCTCAGTACATATATGGATGCCTCATATTTAATGGTTTCCTATAATTCTATTATATGGATAGGCCATGCTTTATTTAATATTCCTCTATTGATGGATATTTGGTTATGGTTTTTTCCTAGTCTTTTGCTACTACTAATGGATAATGGTTATGAATTCAGACTCTTGACCAAACTTCCTAGGTTTGAGTCCCAGTTCCATCATTTACCAAATGAATGGTCTTAAGTAAGTTATTTAACCTTTCAGAACCTCTGGTTCCTCATATTTAAAATGGCAACAATGACATTGTTTACCTCCCAAGGTGGTTATGAGGGGAAAATAAAGTACTTATAGAACTATATCTGACTGATAGTAAGCAGTCAACATATTCTTTTGGTAGTAGTAGTAGTAGCAGCAGCAGCAGCAGCAACAATAGTAATCATTGTGAGGATATGGGAGATACCGACTTTCACCTATCTGATTGGCAAAAATAAAAATATTTGCTAACACACCGTATTGGTAAAGGTATGAGGAAGCAGGCACACGTGTACATTGTTAATGGAAGTGGAAATTGATACAATTCCTTTGGAAGTGGTTTGTCAATATCTGTCAGTGATTTATTTTTTAATATATTTTTATTGATTTCAGAGAGGAAGGGAGAGGGAGAGATAGAAACATCAATGATGAGAATCATTGATTGGCTGCCTCCTGCACGCCCCCAACTGGGGATCAGGCCACAACCTTGGCATGTGCCCTTGAGCAGAATCAAACCCAGGACCCTTCAATCCTCAGGCCTATGCTCTATCCACTGAGCGAAACCAGCAAGGGCATGTCAGTGATTTAAATGCATATATTTGATGCTTTAGCATTTTCTCACTTAGAATTTATCCTAAAGACTGGTGAATGTTTAAATTCTTATTTGCAATGATATAATACTATATTGATAATTTCAATATTTTTCTGACTATTGAGTTTTATTTTTTATTTGTTGATTGATTGTGTGTGTGTGAGAGAGAGAGAAAGAGTGAGAGAGAGAGAGATTGGCTGCTCCATTTACTTATGCATTCATTGTTTGCCTCCTGTATGTGCCCTGACTGGGGATCAAACCCACAATGTTGGTATATCAGAATGACACTCTAACCAACTGAGCTACCCGGCCAGGACCTGATATCTGGGTTTTAAATTAATGTCACCAAAAAGTAATTTTTCATGGTAATAAATATTTATTTTGACTTAAGGGTACTGCTATGCAGTAACATAGCATAGATAATCTGTTCTTAAATAAAATATAAATACTTATCCTCATAAAACATAGTTAGGAAAAGCTTATATAAATTCAAGGGTCATAAAAGTTAGTAGTGGGAGGATAGAAATCTTTGTTCACTGAACTATCCCAAGCATCTAGAGAAATGCCTATAATTGAATAAGAACCTAATAAAATATTTCTTGAATGCTGAAGGGGCGTGATCTGTAATATTCACCTGTGAAACCCCTTTCAATGCCATGTTCAACCTTTTTCCCCAGTATGTTCTGGGAAAGAGTAATTCTGTAGGATAGTAATAGGAGTTTCATGATAAAATACATTCAGAGGGCAATTAGTTTCTTTACTGGAGGACTGTTCAAATTTTTTGTAATAAATATACATGTGAACTATAAGGATTTCATACTTTGGAAAACACTAGTCTGGACTATTGATCTGACACAGAATGACATTTCTTTTATTCTTATCTGTAGGACACAGCAAAAAAATTTCTAGGAGTGGTAATGGGCCATATGGACTAGAACTATTATATACTCTTCCCAGATGTCAGTGTTATTATTATTGTTTATGATCCAGCAGTCACATAATTTTACACCACACACACACACACACACACACACACACACACACACACACACACACACACACAAACTGAATCTACTACCCTGGGATCTCATCTTACCATATTGTAAACAACCAAACTAACCAGACACTGACTTTTTAGCATAAACTAAAATAAGAGTGACAGATAAACGATGGATACTCTGATTTCTTTAAGGTTAAGAGACCTTCTTAGAAAATAATAATGTCTGTATGAATGTATAGCTCTTAACACCATGAAAAGCAAGCAATAAGGAAGTAGATTAGTAACACCTTATTATAAATTCCAGACTTACAAAGGACATTTTTAAAATGTAGAACTGGTGTTAGAACTTGCTTTGAATTAAAATATTTTTCTATCACTAAGCCTATGCTCATAGTAGCAATAAAAATTTATGAGCACAAGTACTCTGGACAGTAAAACATAGCTAAAATGGAGAAAGTCCAGTCTGCTGAAGAATAACCTAAAATTACATGAAGTAGTACATTTATGAGCATAATGTATGTTCATGAGTTTTACAATATACCCGGATAAAGTCAATGTAGACTTCAAATATGTACAAATATTATTCTATCATACCATTTTCTGTTGTATAAAATTCAGGTTCTTTGAATTAATGTTCATTTCCATCTCTAAAAGATAATCAGTGTTATGACAGCAATCATTTCCACTACATTAGAAATCTGTTTTAAGTGCTAGTTTTAGAAACAAAATGATTATTTGTACTAGCTATTGTATTTGCCAGCTTCTTCAATACAGAAATATTTAGAACAAATTAGCATTTTCATAGTCCCTGCAAAACAAAATAAAACAATATACTATGAACAATTTTGTGGGGGTTTCATGAACCTTTACAGAAAGTCTTGCTGTTCTTGTTTCAGCTGTTTAATTGTAATGTCATAGTAACAGAGAGCAGCATACCCAATTCTGCATGAATGGATAAGCACATTAAATAAGGAAGATTTAACAAAGTAAATCAGACACTGGATTAAACATTTTCTGCATAACAGACCACAAAATATGCTTTCATTTTACCAATGGATCCTTGGAATTAGAAGCAAAAAAAGTGCATACCAACATAATTAAACTGAATATTCGGTGGCCTGATTGCCAAACTTCTCTATATTTTATCAAACTAACATCCAGTTAATTATAATTGTCTAAATATATTCAAGCACACAGATTGAAAAGATTAAGTATAAACACTATTCATTTGAATTTTATCATTCAATAATTTTTCTTCTGTTTTAATATTCCCAAAGTTTGAATGCAGTAAATTTTCTGTATGGTTGCATAAAATAAAAAGTTCAGACAAACACATGGAAATCTGCAATATGGGATGTTTTCACATTTAATGGATTTTATTTTTAAATTATGATAAGAAAAAAACCTTAGAGATATTTATGCTAAGTGAAATAAGCCAAAGACAAATACTGTATGATTATACTTATATGTGGAATCTAAAAAACAAAAATAAATGAACAAACAAAACAGATACAAACTTATAGACACAGAGAACATTTTGATGACAGCTGAATGGGAAGAGGACTTGGGGGAATGGATGAAAAGGGGGAAGGGATTAAGAGGTACAGATTGCAGGTTGCAGAGTAGTCACAGGGATGTAAAATATAGCATCGGGTATATAGTCAACGATATTGTAATAACTATGTATGGTGTCAGCTGGTTACTAGATTTAATGGAGTTATCATTTTTTTAAGTTATAGAAATGTCCAATACCCATGTTGTACACTTGAAGCTAATACGATATTGTATGTCCATTGTAATTTAAAAATTAAAAAATATTTTTAAAGTAAAATAAAATATTTAATTTGAAAGGGTGCACTATTTCCCCCTAATTTGCTGACAAAACCTTACATCAGAATTTATAACAGGGCAATTCATAGTAAAAAATTTAAATGTTCTGTAGTTTGTACTGGTAGTCTCTCCTTGGATTTGTGTTTTATTAGTACAGTTTGTCTTTACTATAGTATATTCATGTTTTATTTCAATGCAAAAGCATATTTAATAGTCTTAATCAGGAAATGATTGAATAACCTGAAATTCAGAGCTGTTTATAGTCTCTAATTCTCAAGGATAATGGTTTATTAAGTCTATGTGTGACTCAAATTTTTAAGAATAGAAATAATCATTTCATGTTTGGACTAACTTTGTGACAAGTGTGTATATAAGGAAGTCATTTGAACTATATTTAATTTTCTATAAGGGTTTGGAGATAAATATATGACGTGCCTACTAAAAAGCAGGAATTGTCTCTATTTATATATTACCAATGTCTACCATTGCTCCTGTACTTTCACGTGGAAGCTACCCCTCCTGCACCCCTACCAAAAGGCATCAGTTTTGTTTTAAATGCCACATTACTTCAAGTTTCTAACCACAGTAGATTGGAGGACAAAAAAAAAAAAAAAAAAACAAAACCTCACCCAAGACAATCCTGCTGTACAACTAAAACTTATATCATAATGTATGTCAACTACAATGAAAAACAAGCTTTTTAAAACATGAGAAATCTTTGCTTGCAAATATTTATGCCTAGACTTGATCACTGTTTTTGTTCTTCGTAGTGTTTTGTAGTTGCTCAAATATTTTTTTAAATCTTTATTGTTGAGAGTATTACAGATATCCCACTTACCCCCCGCCCCTCCGCCATTGCCCTCCTCCTCCCGGATCCTGCACTGCCTTAGGTCTTCAACACCCTACTGTTTGTTCCCATAGGTAATGCATATATGCATATAACTTCTTTGCTTAATCCCTTCCTGACCCCTCCCCACTTGCCTCTGAGATTCTTCTGTCTGTTCCATGTTTCCATGCCTGTGGTTCTATTATATTCATCAATTTATTTTGCTCATTAGATTTCTTGTTTGTTTATTTTGATTGTTAGATTCAATTGTTGATAGATATATATTTATTGCCATTTTATTGTTCATTTTTTTCTTCTCTCCTCCTCTTCCCCTCCTCCTCTTCCTTCTTCTTCTTCTTCCTCTTATTCTTCTTCTTCTGGAATACCCTTCAAGCCTGGCTGGTGTTGCTCAGTGGTTGAGCATTGACCCCTGAAGCAGGTGGACACTGGTTCAATTCCTGGCCAGGGCACATGCCTAGGTTCTGGGCTTGATCCCCAGTAGGGGACGTGCAAGAGGCAGCTGATCAATGTTTCTCTAATTGACGCTACTGTCTCTCTCTCTCTCTCCCTTCCCTTTCTCTCTCTCTAAAATCAATAAAAACATATTTTTAAAAAATAACCTTCAACATTTCATGTAATACTGGTTTGGTGGTGATGAACTCTTTTAGCTTTTTCTTGTCTATGAAACTCTTTATCTGACCTTCCATTCTAAGTGATAGGCTCGCTGGGTAGAGTAATCTTGGTTGAAGGTCCTTGCTATTCATCACTTTGAATATTTCTCGCCACTCCTTTCTGGCCCGCAAAGTTTCTGTTGAGAAACTAGCTAATAGCCATATAGGTGCTCCCTTGTAGGTAATTAACTACTTTATTCTTTCTGTTTTTAAGATTCTCTCTTTGTCTTTAACCATTGGCATTTTAATTATGATGTGTCTTGGTGTGTGCCTCTTTAGGTTCCTGTTGTTTGGGCCTCTCTGTGCTTCCTGGACTTGTAAGTCTATTCTGATTTGGGTGTTTTTTTGCTTCCTCATATTCCAAATTGCTGATTTAATTATCAGAATCCTTTACTCTACTATTGAATCCCTGTAAATTATTCTTTATTTCAGTTAGTTTATGCTTAATTTCAGACTCTTCCTTTATCATGTCCTTGAAATTCTCACTTAAGGTCCTTGAAAGTTTCACCAAGTCCCTTGAAGCTCTCATTAAGGTCCTCAAACATCCTTATAACCTCTGTTTTGAATTCTGTATCTAATAGTTTGCTTGCTTCCATTTCATTTAGTTCTTTTACTGGAGATTTCTTCTGTTCTTTCATTTGAAACATGTTTCTTTATCTCCACATGTTGGCTGCTTCCCTGTGTGTGTTTCTATGTATTAGGTAGAGCTGCTATGTCTCCTGGAATTGGTAGAGTGGCCTTGTGTAGTAGGTGTCCTGTATGGCCCAGTAGCTCAGCCTCCTCAGTCACCTGAGCTCAGCACTCTAGTGTGCCCCTGTGTAATCTGTGTGCACTCTTGTTATAGTTGAGCCTTGACTGCTGTTGGTGTCAATGGGAGAACTTGACCTCCAGGCCAATTGACAGTGAAGACCAGCTGTGACTACAGCAGATGGGCTGTTATGCAGGAGACACCCTTATGGATCAGTACTTGTTTCAGTGGAGCTTTGGTACTCACTGAGTCTGACCCTTGAGTGTGTCACTCATGAATGTGTAGAGTTGTAATCTGGTGTGGTCTGAAGCTGTTCACTGGGTGCCCTGGCTCTGGGCACTCCCTAGAAATCAAAGTGAGCTACTGCCTGTTCCCTGCCTAGGGCCACCCATCAGGAGTTAGAGATGAATCTGCAGATGGCTGCTACTTGTGTTGGGCTTGGAAGTGCCCAGGAGAGGCTAAGCTATGAAGCAAGGCAGGCTGTTGCTATTGCGGGCTTGGGACCTCTTATTAAGCGGTGTGGGGCACAATGACACCAGCTGCTGCTTGGTTGAGAAATGTTAAGAAAGTCTAAAGCCTGAGCCAAGACAGGCCATTCATATGGAAAAGTTGCTGCAAACAGCTTGGGTTGGGTTGCAAACTCAGTGGAGTCTCAGGGAATCACCAGGGGAGGTGCCATATCTGATAAAGACTGAAATATGGCACCTGACACTCAGCTCTGCAAAGGTGGGGGGGGGGGGCTCAGCATAGAAACAATGACTGCTATGAGCACCCTTGCCTGAGAGAATGCTGCCCTCGAGTTCTTGCTCTGATGCAGGCAATCCAATTCCTCCCTGTATGCCCTTAGATTCCCCCAAGCCACTGCCCCAGCACTGGATCTCAGAGGTAGCAAGTCCCAGTAAGTCCCAGTGCTGGTCCTTTAAGAGGAACTGTCTGGGACTCAGCAGCCTCCAGGACACTCAGCCACAATCCCCACTGGTTTTTATAGCCCAAAGTTACTGGGCTTCTCTTCACTGCTCAGGAACCCTGGGCTGGGGGTCTGGTGTGGGGCTGGGACCCTTTGCTCCTCACAGGAGGCCTCCACAGCCAAGATATTCCTCTTAATTAAAAAAAAATGCCACATGTGGGTGTTGGACCAGCCCTTTCTCCACCTGTGTCCCTCCTACTAGTCTTAATGTGCTTTTTCTTTAATTCTCCAGCAGTGGCGCAAGCTCAGCGTCTGCGCCATGGCTGTGCTGAGGCACAGAAAGGGCCTCTGGGGCAGCGAGCTCACGTCCCGCTGCGGACCATCAAAAGCAGGGGAGCTGGGTGCCTGTCCGCTTCGGCACCAGCAGACAGGCACCCAGTTCCCCCGCGATTGAAAGCAAAAGCATGGGAGCTGGGTGCCTGTCTGCTCCAGCACCAGGCCTTTCAGAAGCCTCCGGTGTGGCGGAGGCTTCTGAAAGGCCTGGTGCACCAGTGGACAGGCACCCAGCTCCCCCGTGATCGAAAGCAAAAGCGTGTAGGGGACCCTACACGTGCATGATTTAATCATGCACTGGGCCTCTAGTATATATATATAAGGCTAAGTGACCGACCGTCCATCCGTATGACCATACAACTAACTGACTGGCCAGTACCTATGATGCACACTGGCAATTTAAAGATAAACATTGACTCATGCATGCATGATACATATAAAGCTCTCACTGGTGCAAATCGCATGTGTGTGTTTCGATCTATCATTGTAGATCATGAATTTGGTTGTTTTTGTCGACATTCTGAAGCTGAAAGAAAGTGGCATCATCAGCAGAATATGTCCAAACAACTATGGCAACTTTTTACATATATATGTGTATTTGGATGTCTTTCTAATGCAGATGGGAATGGGATGGGAATAAATCTCATTTTATTGAAGATTTTTTTTTTGTTGGAAATTACACCAAAGAGAAGGTGCCTGTGTGAACTATGAAATGCATGCTCTTAACAAAATTCAATAAGTATTCACATTGCATGGAATGAAAGGTTCACATTTCAAACTTATAGACTCCTTTATTAATGAATACAACTACATGTGATGAATCTTATGAGCAACAACAGGCAGAGGTTTTGATAAATTCTCTGAATGATGAACAGTTGGTAGCCTTTCAGATTATAACTTCAGCCATCGAAGATCAAACTGTACACCCCAAATGCTTTTTCATGGATGGTCCATGTGGTAGTGGAAAAACATATCTTTATAAAGTTTTAATCCTATATAATAAAGAGGTAATATGCAAATTGACCATCACTCCAACACACAAGATGGCCACCCCCATGTGGTCAAAGATGACCACCCCCATTAGGACACAAGATGGCCACCACAAGATGGCCAGCAGGGGAGGGCAGTTGGGAGGGACCAGGACTGCAAGGGAGGGCAGTAGGGGGTGATCAGGCCTGCAGGGAGGGAAGTTGTGGGGGACCAGGCCTGCAGGAGGGCAGTTGGGGGGACCCAGGCCTGCAGGGGAGGGCAGTTGGGGGGACCAGGCCTGCAGGGGAGGGCAGTTGGGGGCAACCAGGCCTGCAGGAGAGGGCAGTTGGGGGGAGCAGGCCTGCAGGGGAGGGCAGTTGGGGGCAACCAGGCCTGTAAGGGAGGGCAGTTGGAAGGGACCAAGCCTGCAAGGGAGGGCAGTTGGGGGGGACCAGGCCGGCAGGGGAAGGCAGTTGGGGGGGACCAGTCCTGCAGGGGAGGGCAGTTGGGGGTGACCAGGCAGGCAGGGGGGTTAGTGAGGGCCGACCAAACCACTGAGCAGCAGGCTGCGTGGGGTGACCAGGTTGGCAGGGAGGTTAGTGAGGGGCGACCAAACAACCAAGCAGTGGGCTGGGTGCAGCGGCCAGGCTGGCAGTGGGGTTAGTAAGGGGAGATCAAATGTTTGAACAGCAGGCTGTGTGGGGCAGGATGGCAGGGGGGGCAGTGAAGGTCTACCAGGCCAGCAGGGGGGGCAGTGAGGGGCAACCAGGCAGGCAGAGGGGGGCAGTAAAGTGCGACCAGGCCAGTGGGGGGGTAGTTAGGGGCAACCAGGCCATCAGGGGGGAGCCAGTTGGGGGCAACCAGGCCAGCAGGGGGGGCAGTAAGGGGCGACTAGCCTGGCAGGAGGGGCAGTTAGGGGTGTTCAGGCAGGCAGGCCAGTGAGCAGTTAGGAGCCACTGGTCCCAGATTGTGAGAGGGATGTCTTGTCTGCCGGTTTAGGCCCGATCCAGGATTGGGCCTAAACCAGCAGTTGGACATCCCTCAAGGGGTCCTGGATTGGAGAGGGTGCAGGCTGGGCTGAAGGGACCCCCCCCTCCGTGCATGAATTTCATGCACTGGGCCTCTAGTACATTATATTAGAGGTTGTGGTGGTACTGTTTCACTCACAGTGTCTACAAGAATTGTTGCAAATTTACTTCTCAGTGGAAGAACCTTTCATTCCCAATATATTACCAATTCCATTAAATAAAACTTCAATTTCTATATTTGATATAAAGAGTGAAGTGGTTCAAACCATTAAAAAGGCCCAACTTCTCATTATTGATGAATGCATCATGGCATCCAGTCATGCTATAAATGCCATAGATAGATTACTAAGAGAAATTATGAATTTGAATGTTGCATTTGGTGGGAAAGTTCTCCTTCTTGGAGCGGATTTTCGACAATGTCTCAGTGTTGTGCTGCATGCTATGTGATCAGCCATACTACAAACCTGTTTAAAGTACTGTAGTGTTTGGGGATGTTTCAGACAGTTGTCTCTTAAAAGAAATATGAGATCAGAGGATTCTGCTTATAGTGAATGGTTAGTAAAACTTGGAGATGGCAAACTTGATAGCAGTTTTCATTTAGAAATAGATTTATTGAAACCTCCCGTGAAATTATTTGTAAAGGATCTGTTATTGAAACTACCTTTGGAAATAGTAAGTCTATAGATATATTAAAAATGTATCTAAAAGTGTGATTATTTGTCCAAAAAATGAACATGTTCATAAATTAAATGAAGAAATTTTGCATATACTCGATGGAGATTTTCACACCTATTTGAGTGATGATTCCTCGATTCAATGAATATGCTGAAAAGGAAAATTTTCCCATCGAATTTCTTAATAGTATTACTCCTTCAGGAATTTCGTGTCATAAATTGAAATTGAAATTAGATGCAATCATCATGCTACTGAAAGATCTTTTTTTTTGCTACTGAGAAATCTTAATAGTAAATGGTGTCTTTGTAATGTTACTAGATTTATCATCAAGACATTGCAACCTAACATAATCGAAGCTGAAGTATTAACAGGATCTGCAGAAGGAGAGGTTGTTCTGATTCCAAGAATTGATTTGTCCCCGTCTGACACTGGTCGCCCATTTAAATTAATTCGAAGACAGTTTCCCCTGATGCCAGCATTTGTGATGACTATTAATAAATCACAAGGACAAACTCTAGACCAGTGGTTCTCAACTTTTTTAATGCCGTGACCCTTTTATACAGTTCCTCATGTTGTGGTGACCCCCAACCATA
The DNA here is from genome assembly GCA_025583905.1 of Ia io. Taxonomy (NCBI): domain Eukaryota; kingdom Metazoa; phylum Chordata; class Mammalia; order Chiroptera; family Vespertilionidae; genus Ia; species Ia io. Next base: position 33,024,627 of record JAJQQW010000001.1, on the reverse strand, counting down.
AAATTATTTTTGTTGCTACTTCATAACTGTAATTTTACTACTGTTAATGAATCGTAATGTAAATATGTGTTTTCTGATGGTCTTAGGCTCTACAGCAGCGGTTCTCAAACTGTGGGTTGCGACCCACAGGTTGAGAACCGCTAGCAGGGTCACCTAAGACCATTGGAAAATAGAGATATTCACATTACAATTCATAACAGTAGCAAAATTACAGTTATGAAGTAGCAACGAAAATAATTTTATGGTTGGGGGTCACCACAACACGAAGAACTGTATTAAAGGGTCACGGAATTAAAAAGGTTGAGAACCACTGCTCTAGACAGAGTAGGAATATTCCTACCTGAACCCATTTTCAGACATGGTCAATTCTATGTTGCTTTCTCTCGAGTTTGAAGAGGGTGTGATGTTAAAGTTGTAAATACTTCATCACAAGAGAAATTAGTCAAGTACTCTGAAAGTGTTTTTACTCTTAATGTGGTATACAGGGAGATATTAGAATAAGTTTAATCAATTTATCAGTCATTGTTTTTATCAATGTTGTTTTTATATCATGTTTTTGTTGTTTTTATATCATGTCTTTGTTGTTGTTAAATCATGTTATTTTTTATTTATTAACTATAGGCCTGGTGCACAAAATTCGTCCATGGGGGGGCGGTGGCCCTTAGCCCGCCCTGAACCGTCTCCAATCTGGGACCCCTCAAAGGATGTCCTACTATTGGTTTACAGGGAACGGGCCTAAACCGGCAGTCGGACATCCCTCTCACAATCCGGGACTACTGGCTCCTAACCACTCACCTGCCTGCCTGCCTGCCTGATTGCCCCTAACTACTCTGCCTGCCAGCCTGCTCACCCTCAACTGCCCCCCACTGCCAGCCTGTTTGTCCCCAACTGCCCCCTGCTGCTGTCCTGCTTGTCCCCAAATGCCCCCCGCCAGCCTGATCACCCCCAACTGCACCCCTGTTGGCCTGCTTGCACCCACCTTCCCTCCCCACTGGCCTGCTCACCCCCAACTGCCCCCTGCTGGCCTGCTCACTCAAAACTGCCTCCCCTTCGCTGTCCTGATCACCTCCAACTGACCCCCACTGATGGGGTGAGGGACTGAGGGCTGTTTTCAGGCTAGCCACACCCTCTTCAGGGTGAGGGTCCCCACTGGGGTTCCTGGCCAGCCTGGGTGAGGGGCTGATGGCTGTTTGCAGGCTGGCTAAGCCCCCCAGCAGGGACCCTCACTCCATGGGAGTGTGGCCAGCCTGGGTGAGGAGCTGATGGCTGTTTGCAGGCTGGCCATGCCCCCGGCGATCCAGGCTCCCAGCCCCTCCTTTTTTTTTTCTTTCTTTTTTTTCAGCACCTCCTTGAGTGGAGGCCAGGGCTGGCTGGAAGAGGTATATGGGATTTATTTATCTTCTGTAATTGAAACTTTGTAGCCTTGAGCGGAGGCCATGGCCAGCCAAGGTGGGCGGGAAGCTTGGCTTCCTCCATTGCTGGGGGCAACCCAAGCCTCCTGCTTGCTCCAGCTCCGTGGCTGCCGCCATCTTGGTTGGGCTAATTTGCATACTCGCCCCTGATTGGCTGTGGGTGTAGCGGAGTGATGGTTAATTTGCATGTTTCTCTTTTATTAGTGTAGATAAATGTATATATTATTTTCATATACATTTTACTAATTTTCGTTAATCTCTGACACTTCTATTATAGAGAAAGGGTGAATAGTGATATTAAAATATTTCTTCTAATTAATTTCCTTTCAATGTGCATGAATTCGTGCACCGGGCCACTAGTATGACCATAATCAAGTAACTGAATAAGTCAACTGGTAGAGAGAAAGGAGAGTAGAGGAGACCTTTAGAGAGAAGTACAGATATCATGAGAGTAGAAGCAAGTTCCTGCTTTGTGAGAGAAGAGTGATCTTTATACAATTAAGATTTACTGTGTTTTGCTTTTTATCCTCAACCTGCAAATTCCTGAAACCCTGTATCCTTACAATAATACCTCCTTTTTCTGCAGGTAGCCTGTGTGAATACTGGGAACAAAAAAGTTTTGGTTAAAGAATTTAAAACATTCATGTAGCCAAGAACAAATTCCCACACACACTCTACAAAATTAGAGACAATAACAGATAGGTCTATGCAAACTATTTTTACACCTAAATATTACAGCTGAGATTTTTATTATCACTCTTCAACTACTAGAAATATTAATTCAAATCTAAACACTGACCAAGAAATCTTAGGATAAGAACAGATCTTAAGAGATGTTTTTTCTATCCTTTGCCTTTAGCCCAATTCATACCAAAATTATTCCAGGCAGTTGGAAGAAGCTATTCTATTTTGAATACCTCTGCAGAAGTGTATTTTATTATTTTTTGGCCATTTCTTCACTGTTAGGAAATCCTATAATTGCAATGTTGTTTTCTATTATTTATTGATTTTTAAATCTTTATTTTTGGAAGTATTACATATATTCCCCTTTTTCCTCAGCCCACCCCCTCCAGCCCACCTCCATACCCCCAGCCCAGGCCCGCACCACCCCACTGTCTGTGTCCATGGGTTATGCATACAAGGTATTTGTTGATTAACTCCCACCTACCCTCATTCTTGCGCTTTCCCGCTGAGATTCTGCACTTTGTTCCTTGCTTCCATGACTCTGGATCCACTCAGTTCATCAGTCTATTTTGCTAATTAGATTCCACATATGAGTGAGATCATGTGATACTTATCTTTCTCTGAATGACTTATTTCACTTAGCATGATACTCTCCAGGTCCTGCCATGCTGTCTCAAAGGGTAAGAGTTTCTTCTTTTTTACTGCTGCATAGTGTTCCATGGTATAATAGTAAATGTACCACAGCTTTTTTTTTTTTTCCATTCATCTAGTGATGAGCACTTGGGCTCTTTTCAGATCTTAGCTATTGTAAATTGTGCTGCCATGAACATAGGGGTGCATACATTCTTTCTGACTGGTATTTCTGGTTTCTTAGGATATATTCCTAGAAGTGGGATCATTGGGTCAAATGGCAGATACATATTTAATTTTTTGAGGAAACTCCATACTGTTTTCCATAATGGCTGCACCAGTCTGCATTCCCACCAGCAGTGCACTAGGGTTCCCTTTTCTCCATATCCTCACCAACATTTGTCATTTGTTGATTTGTTGATGGTAGCCATTCTGACAGGTGAAAGGTGATACCTCATTGTCATTTTAATTTGCACCTCTCTGATGTTCAGTGACTTTGAGAATTTTTTCATATATCTCTTGGCTATCTGTATGTCCACTTTAGAGAAGTGTCTATTTATGTCCTTTGCCCATTTTCCAATTGGATAAGTTGTGTGAGTTCCTTATATATTTTGTATATTAACTCTTTATTAGATGTATCATTGCCAAATATGTTCTCCCATACAGTGGGCTCTTTTTTCATTTTATTGATGGTTTTGTTTGCTGTGCAGAAGCTTTTTAGTTTGATGTAGTCCCATTTAAAAAAAAATATATATATATATTTTATTTATTTTTTACAGAGAGGAAGGGAGAAGAGTAGAGAGTTAGAAACATCGATGAGAGAGAAATATCGATCAGTTGCCTCCTGAACATCCCCTACTGGGGATGTGCCTGCAACCAAGGTACATGCCCTTGACCGGAATCAAACCTGGGACCCTTCAATCCGCAGGCTGATGCTCTATCCACTGAGCCAAACCAGTCAGGGCTAGTCCCATTTCTTTATTTTCTCCTTACTTTCCTTTGCCCTAGCAGATATATCCATATTGCTACATGTAAGATGTAAACATGTTGCTAGGAGATGTCTGAGATTTTGCTGCTTATGGTTTCTTCTAGGTTTTTTTTGGGGGGGTTTCCTGACTTACATTTAGGCATTTTATCCATTTTGAGTTTATTCTTGTGTATGGTGTTAGTTGGTGGTCTAGTTTTATTTTTTTGCATGTATCTCTCCAATTATCCCAACACCATTTATTGAAGAGACTGTCTTGACTCCACTGTATGCTCTTGCTCCTTTGTCAAATGTTAATTGAGTGTAATGGCTTGGATTGATTTCTGGGGTCTCTGTTCTGTTCCACTGATCTATTTGCCTGTTCTTATGACAGTACCAGGCAGTTTTAATTATGTTGCCTTTGTAGTATAACTTGATATTGTAGTATTGTGATTCCTCCACCTTTGTCCTACTTTCTCAAGATTGCTGCCCCTGGAAAAGTGACGGGCCCTCTGCATCTCAGCGTAGAGGGGCCACCCTTCCAGGTCATGACCCGCCACTGGCCATGCTGGGACTGGCTGAAGACTGAAGATGCCCGGACTCGATGACCCCCATCACCCTCACCAAGCCCAGGGTAATGCTCAAGGTAGCGGGTTAGCAGATCTCCTTCCTGATCGATACGGGGGCTACCTTCTCTGTCCTGCCCTCCTTTTCTGGGCTCCTCTTCCCTTCCATGATCTTGGTCATAGGTATTGATGGCAAATCCACCTGCCCACTGGCCACTGGGCCCCTTCCCTGTCTCCTCGACGATAGCCCTATAACCCACACGTTCCTAGTCATGCCTTCGTGCCCCGTGCCCCTTTTAGGACAGGATATCCTCACCAAACTAGGGACCACTCTGCAGCTCACTCAGAGTCCTTCAGCCTCCTTGCTTCTTCTGCTCCTAGCCCCCTCCCTTCATGGGAACACTGATACCCCACTGCCTGTGTCCCTTGTCAACCCAAAAGTATGGGATACCTCTACCCCAGTGGTTACTAGACACCATATCCCGGTCAGGATCAGACTTAAGGACCCCACCTCGTTTCCCTCCTGTCCCCAGTTTCCTATCTCCCTAACTCATCGCCAAGGGCTCAAACCCCTCATTACTCGGCTTCTGGGGCAGGGTCTCTTCATACCTATCGACTCTCCCTGCAACACCCCCATCCTCCCTGTTAGGAAGGCAGACGGGACCTACCGGCTGGTGCAGGACCTCTGACTAATCAATGATGTGGTGGTCCCAATCCACCCGGTGGTCCCCAATCCTTACACTCTCCTTTCCTGTATCCCATCTGGTACCACCCACTTTTCCGTCCTTGACCTCAAGGACGCCTTCTTTACCATCCCTCTGGATCCAGACTCTTACCATCTGTTTGCATTTACTTGGGAGGACCAAGATGAGCAGGTATCCTGCCAACTCACCTGGACGGTTCTGCCCCAGGGGTTCAGAGACAGCCCTCATCTGTTTGGCCAGGCCTTAGCCAGAGACCTCCAACAATGCTCATTAGAACCCAGCACTCATCTCCAGTATGTAGATGATCTCCTTCTCTGCAGCCCCTCTTTAGACATTTCTCGGAGGTAGACAGCTGGCCTCCTCAACTTTCCAGGGGACAAAGGATACTGTGTGTCCCCTGCCAAGGTACAACTGTAGGCCCACACTGTCACTTACTTGGGGATCTGTCTGACGCCCAATTCCCGAGGACTGACAGTTGACCGAGCACAGGCCATATGAGACCTGTAGCTTCCCACTTCTGTGGAACACATCTTGTCCTTTCTAGGGCTGGTAGGATTCTTCTGCCATTGGGTCCCAAATTTTGCTCTCCTAGCTAAGCCTCTATACCAGGCCGCTAAAGAAACACCAGTAGGCCCCCTCTCCTCACCCTCCCTCATTTGCCAGGCTTTTTCTAAGCTCTGGGATGCCCTTCTGGCATCTCCCCCTCTCTCTCTCCCGGACATCTCTAAGCCTTTCCAACTATTTACTGATGAGACACAGGGAATAGCTATGGGGATCCTCACCCAGCCCCTAGGGCCAGCCTTCACCCCTGTAGCCTACCTGTCCAGACAGCTTGATCCCATGGTTCGGGGATGGCAGCCCTGCCTCCGGGCTCTGGCTGCAGCCAGTGCTCTCACCAAGGAGGCCCAGAAGATCTGCCTCCAACAACCCTTACAGGTCTTCTCCACCCATAGGCTACAGGATCTTCTGTCACACCGATCCTTATCTCTCCTTGCCCCCTCTCGCATGCAGGAATTCCATCTCCTGTTCCTTGAGAGTCCTGACATCTCCCTTACTCAGTCCCCAGCCCTGAACCCGTACACTCTCCTTCCTGCTGCCTCCACCCAATCTGTGGCAATGCACTCCTGCCCCGAGGTCGTCGAGGCCCTCAGTCAACCTCAGGCGGGACTCTCAGATCTTCCTCTCTCTAATCCTGACTTAACTCTGTTTGTGGATGGAAGCTCGTGCCTAGACCCCCAGGCATGTTGGAAAGCCTCCTATTCAGTAGTAACACTTGAGCGGACCCTGGAGGCAGCCCGGCTCCCAGAGGGTACCACCTCTCAAAAGGCTGAGCTCATTGTGCTGACCAGGGCCCTGCATCTGGCCAAAGGGAGGAGGGCAAACATATATACAGACTCCAAATATTCCTTTCTGATAGCCCATTGACACATGGTTATTTGGAGGGAGAGGGGCTTTCTCTCCACTAAAGGCTCACCTATTATCAACGCTAGACTCATAACCCACTTACTTCCCCTTTTTATGGAAGGACGGGACCTTCAACATCAGGGTCCGGGACTCCTGGGACCAGCGATGGGTTGCGGGCGTTATGGGAAAACTATATGGGGGTGGTTGGAGCTCGACCCCTTCAGGGACCATCTACATCTCCCAGGAATATGTCATGGCCCAGGAGGCCCAAATCCAGGTCTCCAACAGCATCCTACAGACCGAACATTCCCTTAAAGGGAAGCTGCCTGATTCCCCCCGGGTAGAAGTCCTGTCTTCTTGGCTCCAACTTATCCAACACACTCCACTATTCCTTAACGAGACCCGCACCCTGCCCAATGTCTTGCACTGCTTTCTATGCGTCTCTCTCCAAAGACCTTTGCTGGCTGCTGTCCCACTCATGACTCCTCCAGGAACCCAAGGACACGGTGAATGTCAGCCTCCCTTGGCTGGCATTCCCCTATGGGAACCCGAAACTCCAGAACCCACCTTGCCCCCGCGGATATGCTACCAGACCAGCAACTGTGGGACGGGTCACTTGGAACTGTACCCAAAACCACACTGCAGCCATCCCACCAAGGCCAGACCGAGTATGCTCTTTTGGTGCAACGGCACCTTAAGCAACTGCATAAATTCCTCTGACCCCGGGCCTTGCTTCGTGGTCACAGTAGTTCGCCAACTAACCATGTATGGAGAGTCGGAGCTTGCCTGGTTGCTCCCTTCATCCCACCCCCTGGTACGCCGGGCGGCCTTCCTCCCTGTCATGTTGGGGGTAAGTATCACTGCCTCGGTAGGCCTAGTTTGGGGGGTGGGGAGCCCTTGGGAACAGCATAATCTCTGCTCAGGATTTCAATGACAAACTCCAGATAGCCCTGGAGTCTACTACTGCCTCCTTAGCCGCCCTGAAACAGCAAGTAACATCGGTAGCCCAAATAGCCCTGCAGAACCGACGGGCCCTAGACCTTCTTACTGCGGAAAATGGGGGAACCTGCATGTTCCTTCAAGAAGAATGCTGCTACTACATCAACGAGACCAGAGTGGTGGAACAGAACGTGCAGACCCTGACTAAGCTGAGTGAAATATTACGTGCAAGACACTCCCGGGACAACTCTGTTTTCGGCTGGCTCCAAAGCCCTTTAGCTACCTGGATCCTACCCCCTGATAGGGCCCCTAATTCTCATCTGTGTCTTTTTTCCCTAGCTCCCTGCCTCCTCAAATTCATCTGCTCCCCGATCTCGGAAATGTCTCGGGTGACTGTAAACCAGCTCCTGCTCCACCCCTACACTCGGCTGCCCTTCGACCCACCTTTGCCTGACCCTGGCCTTTAACATCCCCCAACCTCTTCGCCCCTGGTCAGCAGGAAATAGCCAGGACGATTTTGGTGCCCCCTATCACCAAAAGGCCGGGATGTTAGGTCGAGGCAGGGGGGAAGTCCAGAGCCAAAGCATGCAACTGCACGGTAGATGGTGACAGAGATAAATGGCGCCTTCCTAGACCCCTAGCCTGAGGCAGAAATTCCACACCTCTCATGCCCTCCGCCCTCCCCCCACTAAACAGCTGTATAAAAGAAGTACCTATGCCCCCTTTTGGCGCGAACTTCCCTGGCCCACCCTTGGACCAGCGAATTTCACCTGGGAGCACAAGATTAAAACTTCCCCCCTTTTAATCGCCTGGACTCTCCGTGTTTTGTCTCCTGCATTGCAAACCTCTCAAGTACTATCTATACTAATAAAAGGGTAATATGCAGGGGAGAACAGTTAGGGGGATCAGGCTGGCAGGCAGAGGCAGTTAGGGGCTATCAGGAAGGAAGGCAGAGGCAGTTAGGGGCGATCAGGCAGGCAGGTAGAGTGATTAGGGGTGATCAGGCAGGCTGGCAGGTAAGCGGTTAGGAGCCCATTGAGTATAATCTTTGCTATAGATTTTTCATATATGGCCTTTATCATGTTGAGATATGCTCCCTCTATCCCACTTTGCTGAGAGTTTTTTTTTAATCAAAAATGAGTGTTGGATTTTGTCAAATGCTTTTTATGTGTCTATTGATATGATCCTGTGATTTTTGTCTTTCAATTTGTTTATGTGATGTATGACTTTTATTGATTTGTGAATATTGTACCAGCCTTGCATCCCTGGAATAAATCCCACTTGGTCATGGTGTATGATCTTTTTAATATAATGCTGGATCTGATTTGCTAATATTTTGTTTAGGGTTTCTCTTGCTGCCTTTAAGAATCTTTCTTTGTCTTTAATTTTTGGCATTTTAATTATGATGTGTCTGCGTGTGCACCTGTTTGGGTTCTTCTTGTTCGGGACTCTCAGTGCCTGCTGAACTTGTGTGACTTTTTCCTTTATAAGGTTAAGAAAATTTTCTGCCCTTATTTCTTCAAATATGTTCTCTATCCCCTTTTCCCTTTTTATCTCTACTGGTACACCTACTATTTGAATATTTTTACATTTCATGTTGTCCCACAGCTCCCTTAAGCTGTCCTTCTGTTTTTTAATTGTTTTTTTTTCTTTTTGGTTCTCTGATTGAGTGATTTTTTTCAACCCTTTCTTCTAATATACTGATTCAATTCTCAGCTTCCCCTAATCTGTTGTGTATTCCTTCCAATGTGTTCTTTTTTGTGCTATGTCATTCTTTATTTCTGTTTCATAGTTACTATATCTTTTCTCATGCTGTTGAACAACTTTATCATCATTATTCTGAACTCTGTATCAGGTAAATTTCTTGTCTCCATTTCATTTATCTCTTCTTCTGGAGCATTCTGTTGTTCTTTCATTCGTGGGTTGTTTCCTTGTCTCCTCATTTTGGCTGCCTGTTTGTGTTCATGACAATGTATTAGGTAGATCTGTTATGCCTCTGTATCTCTAGTGCAGGACAAAGTCAAATGCTGTTTCTGACTACTTAGATCAGGCAAAGCCTCAAAGCCTCCATAGACCACCTCTCCCTACAGACTGATAGGATTCCATCTTGAATAGCCCTCAGGCAATCATCCACAGATGTGGTGAACAGTTTTTTTCAACAGGGCATGGCAATTGCTTCTGACTGGAGGCTAATTGTTATTCTCAGTCTCTTAATGGGCATCAGAAACTCTGCACCATGGGGCAAGGTGTTTTCCAATAGGTTAGGTTAACTGTCTTCCCCCCAGGCAAAGCTGTCTGTATAGCAAATGTCTGTGTGAGAAAGATGACCCCTGCAGCATGAGGGAATGACTCAGCACAGGAAACCTTCTGAGCTCTAAACCCAGAATCCCCAACCCCCTCCATCCTGACTTCTCACACAGCTCCAGTCCATTTTGCTCTCCCTCTGCTGGAGCACAAGGTTAGTGGCTCCACAGGGAATTTTGTGCATTGGCTCTTTAAGAGGGTGCCTGCATTTCCAGCTGTCTCTCCCTGGCAGACAGCAACCCAGCTGCTTTTCATAGCAAGATGTTATGTAGGTACCCTTCTCAGTTCTGGTGTTCTCTGCAGGAGTGCCCAGCTTTGATATTAGACCCCAGAGTTCTCAGTGGCCACCCCCCAACAGCTGAGATATCTCTACAGAACTTCAGTTGCTGACTGTGGGAGCCTCGCCAGTCCTTTTGCTCCTCAGTCCCTCCTGCTAGTCTCTATATGGTCTCCACTTTCCATCCTCGGATATCAGGGTTCTCTCCAGTGAGTCTTCTATTGATTATTCAGGAAGTTTTTCTGTATTTTAGTTGTAATTTCAGTTTGGTCCTGGGAGAGTGTCTGTGCAGCATCCCCTTACTCTGCTGCCATTTTTAATCTCCTATTATATTTAATATTAAGTGTGAAGTTCTAAGTTATGTGTTAATAATATATAAATATCACCTCATTACATTATTGCAAATAAGACAACTAATGCCAATTCAGCCTAACATTAAAAACCTTCCATATGTCTTCAGTCAAGATGGTAGCATAGGTAAAGGCAGTACTTGGAACTTTCCACAACCATATTAAAGTTATTACTCAGCTACAGAATGGCCATAATTTAAACTGCTTGAGATATAGCCAAACAGATGTCCTTTAACTGAAGATATAAAGAAGAAGCCACATAGAGACTTATGGGGTGGGGGGAGGGGGGACGAGATGAAGACCAGGCTGGTCCCACATCCACATGTGGCAGCCAAAATTACAGAGGAATATCTCAGCTATGGAGGCCTTTCCTGAGAAATGATGTCATCCCAACCCCACACTGGGCTCCTCAACCCAGGATTCCAGTGCCAGGAAGAGAATTTCCCATAACTTCTGGCTTTAAAACCACTGGGATAGTGGTTGAGTGAGATAGAGGGTTGCTGGAGTAAAGGGCCCCCATGGAATTACTCAGCAGCTCAAAAGGCACCGGAGACATATTTGGAGGAACTAAATTGTTTGACATCAGGATTTAAGGTGGGGGCTACTTTGCTGGCAGAGGCCACTGTTCCTTTGTTGAGCCCTTCCCCCACAGAGCCAGCAGACAAGCACCATATCTAAGTCTCCATCAACCTGGTTCAGGCTGTTAGCCCTGTCCTGGTGATTACCTGAGAATCTGACCCACCCAACTTGCAGGCCCACTTGAACCTTTCCAGTGTTTTTTCCATATAAATGGCCAGCCTGCCTTAACTCATGCTGCTGTGGATGAAAGGGGCCACATGCTAACCTGACAAGCTCAGGGAAGGCCTGCATAGAGGTCTTGGAAACTCAGAGACCTAAAGTAACCACAAAGGATGGTCTGAAATTAAACTTTAACTAAAAGCAGTTATGGTTGGTAGTTACATCTTAGGCTGGTATCTTCACTGACAAGGTCAACATTTACCTTAATTGAGCCTGTCTGTCTTTTTGCATCTATAATAACATACACTTGAAATGTCTGGGTAACTTGTAACTTTCCCTATTCTGGACCCTTTGGGGCACAACCTAATGTGCCTGGGCTCCAGGACAAATACCACAAATTCCTTCATTGTTAACATGTCAATTGTTCCTGCACCCACCTATGTAGGTGTCTATCATTTTACATTTTATCCAATCCCAGGGGTTTCCCCGCTTTGCTTTCTCCAGCCTCTCTAGTCTATCACCAATTGATTTCATGTAACCCACATACATCCCTTCCTTTGATAACAATGTATAAATATAAATATAACCTGCCATTCTCCAGAGCATTATCTCAGTTGGTTGAGGTTCTGCTTCCCAGCATTTGTCAACAATTTGGCTCAAATAAACTCACAAAAATTCTTTACAGGTTTGAATCTTTTTATGTTAACACTGCCGACTTTCTTAAAATCTCTCAAGTAAGTAGCATCTGGCCTCTGAGTACTCAGTACCCCTTGCTAAGTAACCCCAGGCCTGGCACTAGCAGCAGCTGGGCTTGGTTCATAGGTTGGTCACTCCCAGTCACTTCCAAGACCAGCAAAAGTAGCAGCCAGTTATGCCAGGTGGCCCCAGTAGGCCACAGGTGATGGCTGACCTTGGCCTGCACCTCCCAGAAGGCCACAGAGCCAGGAAACCCAGTGGACAGCTTCAGACCATGTTGAATCACCACCCAAATACCTCCATAAGAAACATATTCAAGGGGTGGACTTGCTGGGTACCTGAGCCCCTCTGAAGTGAGTTCTGCTCCATGGAGTTGATCCCTGAACAACATATCCTCCAAGGTGGTCATGGCCAGTCCTCCCAACTGATTGGCCTGGGCATAAATCAAGGCTCAATTACAACAGGAGGTATACACAGTCTAACAGGGGCCCACCTGGAGTGCCCAGAACAGGTGAGTGGGGAGGCTGTGCCACTGGGCCCTATAGGATACCTACTACATAAGGCCACTCTACCAAGATTGAGAGACAAAGCAGTTCTACCTAATACATAGAAACAAACACATGGAAGCAGCCAAAATGAGGAGACAAAGATGCATGTCCCAAATTAAAGAATAGAACAAAACTCCAGAAACAGAACAAAATAAATTGAAGACAAGAATTCTACCATATGCAGAGTTCAAAAGAATGGTTATAAGGATGATCAATTAATTTAAAGGAAGAGTACATATACTTAGTGACAACTTCAACAAAGAGATAGGAAATGTAAAAATGTAGATAAGTAACAAAAAACAAACAAAACAGAAATAAATGAAGAATACACTACAGCAAAGCAACAGTAGAGTAGATAAAGCAGAGCATGAAGTCAGTGATTTGGAAGATACACAAGCAGAAAACAATCAGAATAGCAAAAGAAAAAAGAATTATAAAATGAGGATAGTATAAGGATCCTCTGGAACACCTTCAAGTGTACCAACATTCACATCAAAGAATGCCAGAAGGAGAAGAAAGAGAGTAAGGAATTGAAATCCTATTTTTAAAAATAATGATAGAAAACTTCCCTAATGTGGTGATAGAAATAGCCACATACGTTTAAGAAGCACATAGTCCCAAACAAAATGAACCCAAAGAGGTCCACACAACAATACATCATAATTAAAATCACAAAAATTGAAGCTAAATAATGAAGGTTAAGAACAGCAAGAAGGCTGAAACCGGTTTGGCTCAGTGGATAGAGCGTCGGTCTGTGGACTGGAAGGTCCCAGGTTCGATTCCGGTCAAGGGCATGTACATTGGTTGCGGGCACATCCCCCAGTGGGGGGTGTGCAGGAGGCAGCTGGTTGATGTCTCTCTCTCATTGATGTTTCTAGCTCTCTATCCCTCTCCTTTCCTCTCTGTGAAAAATCAATAAAATATATTTAAAAAAGAAAAAAAGAACAGCAAGAGGAAGACAGTTATTTACCAAAAAGGGAGCTCCCACAAGGCTATCAGTTGATTTCTCAACAGAAACACTTCTGGCCAGAAGGGACTGGCATAAAATATTCAAAGTGATGAAAAGTAAGCGTCTATAACCAAGAGTCCTCTCCCCAGAAAGGCTCTCATTTAAAATTGAAGGCAAAATAAAGAGCTTGCCCGACAAAAATAACAACAGCAACAACTAACAGGGCTCATTACCACCAAATCATTATTACAAGAATTGTTAAAGGGCCTTCTTTAAGAAAATTAAAGAAAAAAGAGAGATAAGAACATAGGTATAAAGAATAAATTATAAGCCGAAACCGGTTTGGCTCAGTGGATAGAGCGTCGGCCTGGGGACTCAAGGGTCCCGGGTTCGATTCCAGTCAAGGGCATGTACCTTGGTTGCAGGCACATCCCCAGTAGGGGGTGTGCAGGAGGCAGCTGATCGATGTTTCTCTCTCATCGATGTTTCTGACTCTCTATCCCTCTCTCTTCCTCTCTGTAAAAAATCAATAAAATATATATAAAAAAAGAATAAATGATAAAGTGGCAATGAATAAGTAACTATCAATAATTAAATGTAAATGGATTAAATGCTCCAATTAAGACATAACGTAGAGGAAGAAGATGGCTGCCGATGGGACTGCAGGCTGCTAGATAGTGTGAGTGAGAGTGAGAGAATGAAAGGAGAGTGTGTGGACGTGCGGAGAGTGTCAGTATTTGTGAGTGAGGGACAGCTATACTCCAAGGGACTGTTGGGGACTGGCGGACCAGACCCCTGGACTGGGTAGACTCTACTGTGCCTGAAATCTCTTCCGGAGCTACCTGCTCTGCTGCAGAGACCATGCCATCTTGAAGGGGAGATGGCTGTGATTGGAGACTGACTGTGATCAGAACCCCAGCCTTACCTTCAACCGGGGAGGTCTCAAATACCTCCTGGGACCTTACAACAACAGCATCCAGGGACCAGGTACCTCAGCTGCAAATCCACAAATACCAGAACTCCAACCTCCCTGACCACAGGTGCCTGGGAGGTCTGCTCAGGGGGAGACAAATGTGCTAATTCATGCACGGGCCCTGCACCTTCTCATAGAGCAGAAGGAACAGTTGAATCAAAGAGCACCCACCCGGAACTGGCAAATTAAACACAGCTGGCATTGCCTAAAGAAAGGTGAGATTCGGGATCTAGGCTGGAGGGAGAAATGGGTGCAGTGGAAACTAAAGCCTCAGAGAAAGACTGCCCCCCACAAAATTCTCGGCTGTTGGGGTCAGTGTAGGCCTCGAACTCAATAGAAAGCATCAACAGTAGACTAGAAGAAGGGGAGGACTGCATCAGTGAGCTAGAAGACAAGGTAGGAAAAAATACCCAAGCAGAGAAGAATCTAGAAAAAAAACCCTTAAAAATCAGGAGGAGAGCCTAAGGGAACTTTGGGAGAACATGAAACGATACAACATCTGCATAATAGGGGTACCAGAAGGAGAGAAAACTGAGCACGGAATAGAAAACCTGTTTGAAGAAATAAAACTTCCCTGATATCAGGAAGAAAAACTCACAAAAGTCCAAGAAGCCCACAGAGTCCCAAGCAAAATGAACTCCAAAAGACTGACACCAAGACACATTATAATTAAATTGGCAAACACCAATGACAAAGTAAGAATCTTAAAAGTGGCCAGAGAGAGACAGAAAGTTACCTACAAAGGATCCCCCATCAGACTAGTGACTGATTTCTCAACAGAAACACATCAGGCCAGAAGGGAATGGAATAAAATATACAAAGTCATGCAAAGCAAGGGTCTGAATCCAAAAATACTGTACCCAGCAAGGTTATCAATCAAAATTGAGGGTGAAATAAGGAACTTCACAGACAAAAAAGGACTCAGGGATTTTATTACCACCAAACCAGCAATGCAAAAAATGCAAAAGGTTCTCCTACAAAAAGAAGAAGTAGGAAGGGAAGAAGAAAAACAGGCATAAAGAATAAAAATGGTGACAAACAAGTACCTATCAATAATAACTTAAATTGCCCTAACCGGTTTGGCTCAGTGGATAGAGCATCAGCCTTCAGACTCAAGGGTCCCAGGTTCGATTCCAGTCAAGGGCATGTACCTTGGTTGTGGGCACATCCCCAGTAGGGCGTGTGCAGGAGGCAGCTGATCGATGTTTCTCTCTCATTGATGTTTCTAACTCTCTATCCCTCTCCCTTTCTCTCTGTAAAAATCAACAAAATATATTAAAAAAATAAAAAATAATAATAATAACTTAAATTGTAAATGGATTAAATGCCCCAATCAAAAGACATAGGGTAGCTGAGTGGATAAGAAAACATGACGTATATATCTGCTGTCTACAGGGAAGCCACTTTAGAACAAAGGACTCACACAGACTGATGGTGAAGGGATGGAAAAAGGTTTTCCAGGCGAATGGAAATGAAAAAAAAGCTGGGGTAGCAATACTTATATATGACAAATTAGACCTCAAGTGAAGGCCATAACAAGAGATAAGGAAGGCCACTTCATAATACTAAAGGGAGCAATTACACAAGAAGATATAACTCTGGTAAACATATATGCACCCAATACAGGAGCACCCAAATACATAAAAACAAACAAACAAAAAAAACCTTCTGGAGGATATCAAGGGAGAGATTAACAAAAATACAGTCATAGAAGGGGACTTTAATACCCCACTAACACCACTGAACAAATCCTCTAAACAAAAAATCAGCAAAGAAACGTCAATCCTAAATGACTCACTAGATCAGATGGAATTAATTGACATCTTCAGAACATCACACCCCAAAGCTACAGGATATACATTCTTCTCAAGTGCACATGGGTCATTTCCAAAGATAGACCACATATTGGGGCACAGGCAAAGTCTCTTCAAATTCAAGAAGACAGAATTCATATCAAGCATCTTCTCAGATCACAATGGCATAAAACTAGAAGTCAACTACAATAAAAACAATAAAAAAAGTCAAACACCTGGAGGCTAAATAGCATACTTTATAACAATGATTGGTTACCAAAGAGATCAAAGAAGAAATAAAAAGCATCATGGTAACAAATTACAATGAAAACACAACAATCCAAAATCTATGGGACACAGCAAAAGCAGTCATGAGAAGGAAGTTCATAGTTCTGTAGACCTATTTCAAAAAACAAGTAAAGATGGTAGTAAATTATCTAACCCTAAAACTCAAAGAATTAGAAAAAGAGCAACAAGAAAAGCCCAGCGTAAGCAGAAGGAAGGATATAATAAAGATCAGAGCAGAGATAAATGACATAGAGACAAAAAAAATATATAAAAGATCAACAAAACCAAGAGCTGGTTCTTTGACAGGATAAACAAGATTGATGAATCTCTAGCCAGGCTCACCAAAAAGCAAAGAGAGAGAACCTAAATAAACAAAATCAGAAATGAAAGAGGCGAAGTAACAACCGATCCCACAGAAATACAAGTGATTATGAAAAAAATACTATGAACAACTCTATTCCAACAAAATGAACAACCTGGATGAAATGGACATATTCTTAGAAAAATACAAGCTCCCAAAACTCAATCAAGAAGAATGAAAAATCTGAATAGTCTGATAACTACTGAAGAAATTGAAGCAGTGATCAAAACTCTTCCAGCAAACAAAAGCCCTGGTCCGGACAGCTTTTAAGGGGAGTTCTACCAAGCATTCAAAGAAGAACTAAAACCTATCCTCCTATGACTATTCCAAAAAATTCAAAAGAAAAGCACACTTCCAAGCTCTTTCTATGAAGCCAACATTACCCTAATTCCAAAACTAGATAATGACACAACAAAAATGGATAACTACAGGCCAATATCCTTGATGAACATAGATGATAAAATCCTCAACAAAATTCTAGCAAATCAGATTCAGCATTACATTAGAACAATCATACACCATGACCAAGTGGGATTTATTCCAGGGATGCAAGGATGCTATAATATTCACAAATCAATAAATGTGATATATCACATAAACAAACAGAGACAAAAATCACATAATCATATCAATCGATGCAGAAAAAGCATTTGACAAAATCCAACACCCCTTCTTGATAAAAACTCTCAGCAAAATGGGAATAGAGGAATCATACCGCAACATAATAAAAGCCTTATATGACAAACCTACAACCAACATCATACTCAATGGGCAAAAACTAAACTCATTTCCCCTAAGAATGGGAACAAGACAGGGATGCCCACTTTCACCACTCCTGTTTGATATAGTACTGGAAGTGCTAGCCATAGTGTCTGACAAAAAGAAGAAATAAAAGGCATCAAAATTGGAAAAGAAGAAGTAAAACTGTCCTTATTTGCAGATGACATACTATACATAGAAATCCCCAAAGACTCTATCAAAAAACTACTGGCCCTAATAAGTGAATTTGGCAAAGTAGTAGGATACAAAATTAACACCCAGAAATCTATGGCCTTTTTATACACTAATAATGAACTCTCAGAAAGAGAAGCAAAAAAAACCCGAAAAACAAAAAACAACAAAAAAAAACACACACACAAAACAATCCCATTTACCATTGCATCAAAAAAAAAATTAAGATACCTAGTAATAAACTTAACTAAGCAGGTAAAAGATCTGTACTTGGAAAACTACAGGACATAGAAAAAAGAGATAGAAGAAGACATGAACAAATAGAAGAATATACCATGTTCATGGACTGGTAGAATCAACATCATTAAAATGTCCATACTACCCAAAGCAATCTATAAATTCAATGCAATCCTGACTAAAATACCAATGGCATACTTCAAAGACCTAGAATAAATTCTCCAAAAATTCATCTGGAATAAAATAACACCTGAATAGCTGCAGCAATCCTGAGAAAGAAGAACAATGTAGGGGGGATCATAATACCAGATATCAAGCTATACTACAAAGCCACTGTTCTCAAAACTACCTGGTACTGGCACCAGAACAGACATACAGACCAGTGGAACAGAACAGAGAACCCAGAAATCGACACAAGCCAGGATGCTCAATTAATATTTGACAAAGGTGGCAAGAGCATACAATGGAGAGAAGACAGTCTCTTCAATAAATGTTGTTGGGAAAACTGGACAGATGCTTGCAAAAAAATGAAACTAGATCACCAACTTACACCATACACAAAAATAAACTCAAAATGGATAAAAGGACTTAAATGTAAGATGGGAAACCATAAAAATCTTAGAAGAAGCCATAGGCAGCAAAATAGCAGACATTTGTCATAGCAATATCTTTCCTGATACAGGTCCTAGGGCAATGGAAACTAAAGAGAAAATAAACAAATGGGACTACATCAAAATAAAAAGTTTCTGCACAACAAAAGAAACCATCAACAAAACAACAAGACAGCCCACTGCATGGGAGAACATATTTGCCAATGTTATCTCCGATAAGGGTTTAAAATTCCAAAATTTATAGCCAAACAAAAAATTTAACAAAAGGAAGATTAACAATCCAATCAAAAAATAGGCAAAAGGCCTAAATAGACACTTTTCAAAAGAGGACATTCAGAAAGCCAAGAGACTTATGAAAACATGTTCAAATTCACTAATCATCCGAGAGATGCAAATCAAAACATCAATGAGGTACTATCTCACACCTGTCAGAATGTCTATCCTCAACAAACCAACAAACGACAAGTGCTGGAGAGGATGCAGAGAAAAAGGAACCCTCTTTCACTGCTGGTGGGAATGCAGACTGGTGCAGCCTCTGTGGAAAACAGTATGGCATTTCCTCAAAAAATTAAAAATGGAACTGCCATTTGACCCAGTAATCCCACTTCTAGGAATATTTCCCAAGAAATCAGAAACACCAATAAGGGAGAATATATGTATCCCTACGTTCATAGCAGCACAATTTACAATAGCTAAGATTTGGAAACAGCCTAAATGCCTATTAGCAGATGAATGGATTAGAAAATTGTGGTACATCTACACAATGGAATACTCTGCTGCTATAAAAAAAGGGATTCTTGCTATTTGCAACAGGATGGATGGAACTGGAGAGCATTATGCTAAGTGAAATAAGCCAGACAATGAAAGGAAAATACCACATATCTCACTCATTTATGGATAATAAAGAACATTATAAACTGATGAACAAAAATAGATACAGAGTCAGAGCAACACAAAACAGGCTATCAAACTACAGTGGGAAGGCTGGGGAGGGTTGTGGGGGGAAGTAAGAGATCAATAGAAGGACTTGTATGCATGCATATAACCATAAATAATGGATGCAAGATACTGGGAGGTAGGGGAGGCCGGGGGAATGTCAATGGGGAAAAAAAGGAGACATATGTACTACTCTTTGTAATACTTTAAGCAATAAAATAAAATTTAAAAAAGACATAAGGTAGCTTGAGTGGATAAGAAAATAAGTCATATATATATCTCAGATATATATACAGACAAATAGACTTCAAAACAAAGGCCATAATAAAAGAAATAAAAAAGGACATTGCACAATGTTAAATAGATCAATACAACAAGTGGATATAAGCCTTGTAAATATAAATGCACCCAACATTTGAACACATAAATACATTTTAAAAATCTTGATCAAAGAGAGAGATCAACAGTAATACAGTGATAACAGCGGTTTTTAACTCCCCATTGATATCAATGTATAGACCTTCCATACAGAAAATAAACAAGGAAATAGAAGCCTTAAATGCCACACTAGATCAGATGGATTTAATTGATATTTTCAAACATTTCATCCCAAAGCAGCAGAATATAAATTCTTTTCTAGTGCACATGAAACATTCTCCAGGATGGACCATATGTTAAGACACAAAATAAGTCTTAATAAATTCAAGAAGTTGGAAATCATATCAAGCATCTTCTCTTACCACAGTGGTTTGAAAATAGAAATCAATTACAAGAAAAGAACTAAAAAACACAGAAACACATGGTGGCTAAATTACATGTCATTAAATAATAAAGGGTTCAACAATGAGATCAAGAAAAAATCAAAAGTTAACTTGAGACAAATGAAAACGAACACACGACATCCCAAAATACATGTGACACAGTGAAAGAAGTCTCAAGAGGGACATTCTTAGCAATATTGGCCTACCTCGAGAGACAAGAATATCAAATAAACAATCTAACCTTACAACTAAAAGAACTAGAAAAATAACAACAAATAAAATGCAAAGTAGAAAGAGGTAAATAATAAAGATTAGAGTGGAGAAAGAAATGATAATGATACTAGAAAAACAATACAATAAGTCAATGAAACCAAAATCTGGAAGATAAACAAGACTGACAAGGCGTTAACCAGACCGTAAAGGAAAAAGGGAGAGGATCCAAAGAAATAAAATCAGAAATAAAGACAAGAAGTAACAATTGACTCCACAAAAATACAAATGGTTGTAAGAAAATGCTACAAACAAATATGTGCTAACAAACTAGACAAACTAGGCAAAATGGATAAATTCCTGGAATCATAGAATCTCCCAAAACTAAATCAGGAAGAATAAAAAAAAATCTGAATAACTTTACAACTAATAAAATTAAAAACTCCCAGCTAACAAAAGTTCTGGACTGGATGGCTTCACAGGTGAATTTTACAAAACATTTAAAGACCACCTTTCTTTCTCAAACTATTCAAAAAAATTCAGTAGGAGGGAAGACTCCTAAGCTCATTTTATGAGGCCAGCATTATTCTAATTATGGAGTTTCCTCAAAAAATTAAAAACGGAACTTATGACACAGCGATTCCACTTCTGGGAATGTATCCCAAGCAATCCAAAATGCTAATTCGAAATATATATTCACCCCTATGTTCATTGCAATATTATTTACAATAGCCAAGATCTGGAAACAGCCCAAATGCCCACCAGTAGTTGAGTGGATAAAAAAGCTGTGGTGGACTTGGCCAGGTTTACTCTGTTGGTTGGAGCATCATTCCATACACTAAAAGGTTGTGGGTTTGATTCCCGGTCAGGGCACATACCTAGTTTTCAGGTTTGAACCCTGGTCATGGTGTGTATGGCAGGCAACTGATTGATGTTTCTCTTTCACATTGATACTTCTCTCTCTCTCTCTCTCTCTCTCTCTCTCTCTCTCTCTCTAAACATCAATGAAAACATATCCTCAGGTGAGGATTAAAAAGACAAACAGCTGTGATACATTTACACAATGAACTACTACTCGGCCATAAAAAGAAGGAAATCTTACTTTTGCAACAGCATGGATGGACCTAGAGAGTATTATAGTAAACAAAATAAGTCTGTCAGAGAAAAACAAATACTAAATTATTTCACTTATATGTGGAATCTAATGAACAAAACAAATGAACAAAATAGAAACAGACTTATAGATACAAAGAAACACTGACAGGTATTGTGGGGGTTAGTGGCTGGGTGAAATAGGTGAAGGAATTAAGTAAAAAAACCCACAAAACCCTCATAGACAGACATCATTATGGTGATTACCAGAGGGAAAGGGGTGTGGGGGCAGGTAAAAGACGATAAAGGGGTGATAAATGGTGACAAAAGGAGACAAGACTTTGAGCAGTGAACACAAAATACAATATACAGATGATGTATTATAGAATTGTACAGCTGAAACCTATATAATTTTATTAACCAACATAACCCCAGTAAATTTAATAAAAGTATTTAAAAAAGAAATTTTCCATGTTTCAGTGTTATTTCTATTGAAAGAATCCTGAAATGTTTAAGTTACAGATACGCATGTACAAAAAAAGTATTTATTAGTCAACTAGAATAATAACTAATTTTCTTAATTATCCTGGAGACACACTTTTATTTTAATAAAATAATGATTTGTACAAATTTCATAGAAGTATCATTGCTTGACTTTCCGAAATGTAACATTGGCAGAATTTTGCATATAATCTAATAAACATTAGTTTAAGATAACCAAAAAAGGACCTCAATCTTCATAAGTAAAATTATTTTTATCTTTGCTTTGCTTTTGTAAACTGCATGGCTCCATTAGACCCAGTCTTAGTAAAAGAAATCGTGTCATGGCAGTTGAGGTATGAATAATGTGGGAAATGTTTGTGATCACAATCACATGAATTACAATTATGAGAAGATGTACAAACACAGATATAAAATGATCCTAACTTTGAATTTGATACCCTTAAAAGAAAAAAGTTCTTTAATTTAGAAATGCTATCAAAGTTATTTTTTCTTATTTATCCTCAATTTCAGATATCCATGTACTCCTCTATTATATTTTCTGATGTAAGCTTTTTTTGTATTTTATTTTAAGAACCCATCAAATAATTTCTACAAAGAATATTGTAATATGAATCATCAGTCATTAATTGTATATATCCTATGATACGAGCTCATAGATTTTTTTTTGAGTTCTTGTTTAAAGGTTCTCACCTATATTATGCCTTCAACTTCTTCTTTCATATATTTCTACTTTATAGTGTTTCTATATAATTCTTTCTTTTCATCTGCCTCTCATTTTGTCTTTCCCAAATCCTATACGGCGCATTTCTTTTTTCTTCCATTTTCTGAAGATTTTTAAAAAATATTTTTATTGACTTTTTAGAGAGAGGAAGGGAGAGGGGAGAGAGAAACATTGATGTGAGAGGGAAACATTGATTGACTGCCTCCTGCATGCCCCACACCAGGGATTGAGCTTGAAACACAGGCATATGCCCTGGCCAGGAATCAACCGGCAACCTTTTGGTGCACAGGACCACACTCAACCAACTGAGCCACACCAGCCAGGGCCTGAAGATTTTTTAAGTACCTATTATATTCAAATATGAATAAGAGAGCCCTGGCTGGATGGCTCAGATGGTTGGGTGTGGTCCATATTCCATACACCAATACGTTTCGGTTTTGATTTCCAGTCAGGGCACGTACCTAGGTTGCAGGTTTGATCCCCAGTTGTGGCTTGTGCAGGAGGGAACTGATAGATGTTTCTCTTCTCTCTCTCTCTCTCTCTCTCTCTCTCTCTCTCTCTCTCTCTCTCTTCTTTCTTCCTCTCTAAAAATCAATAAACATATCCTGAGGTGAGGATTTTTAAAAAATGATGAATAAGAGAGATGAAGGATCATGATGGATAGCATAGAGATACACGTGGATATTCTATAATACCAGCCATAAGATGAGTATGATAAGAAAAGTATAAATAAAATGGTATGAACCTTAAGAATAAAGATCCATTCATTCTGATAAGAAGAATGGGAGAAGGCAACCAGAAGATGGTAGCACTTCAGCGAGGCCCTAAGGAAAAGTGTAGAATTTAAGCAGGTGGAAATGAATAAAAGGGCATTATAAACAAGAGAGACAACATGACCTGAAGTTTGGAAGCAGCAAAGTGCATTATGGATTTGAGAAATAGAAAATAGGCCTATGTGGATATAGTATAGAACATCGGTTAAAAATGAGATTTGTAGAGTAGGTTACAGTGATATTGTGAAGGACTTTGAATGGCATCCTAAGAATTATGGGTGTTATAGGTAACTAGAAGCACTGAGATCTTTTGAACAGAGAACAGTATAATTGTATCTTTAGAAAAAAATTCTGCTTGTGGTATGAAGGATATAGTAGAAAGAAAATGGTTTAAAAAAGATAAGTTAGGAGGCAATTACAATATTTAGGAAAGGAAATTGAGTGGTGAAACGAGGGAAGTGGCAGCAAGAATGGAATAAGACTGAATTTGGGAGACTTATCAGTAGAAATGACAGATCAGTCAACAAATTGTGGAGTGGGTATGAGAAGTGAGAAGTTATACTTGACCCTAGGTAATTACAGAATGATAATGAAGCAAAAGAAGATTTTATCAAGGCTACACGTTGTCCAGTTCTGGGAGGCACTATTCACATTGTGTTCTATGTACATGGCATCCTCTGGAGGGGTGCAGCACAGAGCTTGGACAGCCTGCACACCTATAAGCATGGATCCTGGCTTGTTTTATTCATGTATTAAGAAAGTGCCATTTCCTATTATTGACTAATAGAAATTTTAATGACACTGATTTCGAAGATGACAAGTAGCCTATATAGTAGAGAGAAAAAAGCAAGAGCACAAAATTTAGGGAATGACAAGGAAACAAGTAAAGTTGAAAAATAAATCCTGCAAAGTGACTTAGGGTTGCATGTTTAAAAGTTATGTATGTATTAGATTACTGTGCTGTTTTATTTGCCTAGTTACAAGAGGCACTTGTTCGGGACTAGTGTTCTTAGGGTTTGTTTTAACAACTTTATTGATAAATATTTCTTATATCATATAATTCCACCATTTTAAAGTATACAATTCAATGGGTTTTTAGTTTATTCACGGAGCTGTGCAAAAATCAACACAGTCAATTTTAGAACATTTTCATCACCCCCAAAAGAAACACCATATCTTTTAGTTATCATTCCCATTATCCTTTTGGTGTCACACCCCATCCCATTTCCCAGGCCCTGGCTCCCACTAATCCACTTTCTATCTCTACAGATTTCCCAGTTCTGAACAATTCATATGAATGGTATGATATAATATGTGGTCTTTTGTGACTGGCTTCTTTCACTTAGTAATATGTTTTTGAGGTTCATCCATGTCATAGCATGTATCAGTAGGTCATTCCATTTTATATCTGAATAATATTCTATTGTGAATATATATGATAGTTTGTTTATTCACACATCAGTTGATGGACATTTGGATTGTTTTTCCCTTTTGGCAATTATGAATAAGGCTACCATAAATATTCATGTATAAGTTTTTGAATAGAAATATGTTTTCTTTTCTCTTGGGTATATACCGAAGAATGGAATTGATGGGTCATGTAATAACTCCATATTTAATGGCTTGAGTAACTGTCATACTTTTTTCCAAAGTGCCTCCACCATCCAATATTCCCACAAGCATTGTATTAGGGTTCAGATTTCTTAACATCTTCACCAGTACTTATTACTTGACTTTTTATGCTAGCCATCATAGTGGATGTGAAATAGCATCTCATTACAGTTTTTATTTGCATTTCCCTAATTGTTCAGGCTAATAGCAGTGCTTCAAATTAATATTCTTCCATTTAGGAAAAAGCAAAGATTATTTTAAAATCTTGAGATCAATTTTTAAAGATATATTTATACCATTTCTTTGAGTATGTAAATGAAGAAAAAAGGAGAAGGAGGAGGTGATGAATTCAAATCCTGCACATTTAAAACTGGAGAGATCGACAACAATACAATCAAAGCAGGGGACTTTAATACCCCCACTGACATCACTGGATAAATCCTCTAGACAAAAAATCAGCAAAGACACAGCAATCCTAAACAACTCACTAGATCAGATGGATTTAATTGACATTTTCAGAACAGTTCTCCCCAAAATCATGGAATATATGTTCTTCTAAAGTGCACATGGGACATTTTCAAAAGATAGACCACATATTGGGTCACAGGCAAATCTCTCCAAAGTCAAGAAGACTGAAATTATATCAAGCATTTTCTCAGACCACAATGGTATAATATTAGAAATAAACTACAATAAAAACAATAAGAAAATTCAAACACATGGAAGCTGAATAACATGCTATTAAACAATGATTGGGTTACCAAAGAGATCAAAGAAGAAATTAAAAACATCCTTGAAACAAATGACAATGAAAACACAACAATCCAAAATCTATGGGACACAATGAAAGCAGTCCTGAGAGGGAAGTTTATAGCTCTACAGGCCTACCTCAAAAAAACAAGAAAAAAATGGTAGTAAATCATCTAACTCTACAACTAAAAGAATTAGAAAGAGAGCAATAAGAAAATCCCAGAGTGAGCAGAAGGAAGGAGATAATAAAGATCAGAGCAGAAATAAATGACATAGAGACAAAAAACAAACAAAAAACAAACAAACAACAAACAAAAATATCAATGAAACCAAGAGGTGGTTCTTTTTGGAAGGATAAACAAGATTGATGAACCTCTAGCCAGGCTCACCAGAAGCAAAGAGAGAGGACCCAAATAAACAAAATCAGAAATGAAAGAGGCAAAATAACAACAGACCACACCGAAATACAAAGGATTCTTAAAAAATACTATGAAAAACACTATTCCAACCAAATGGACAACCTGGAGGAAATGGACATATTCCTAAAAAAATACAACCTTCCAAAACTCAATCAGGAAGAAACTAAACAGCTCAATAGGCCAATAACTATGGAAGAAATTGAAGTAGTCATCAAAATGCTTCCAGAGAATAAAAGCCTGGGGCCAGATGGCTTCACAAGGGAGTTCTACCAAACATTCAAGGAAGAACTAAAACCTATCCTCCTCAGACTATTCCAAAAAATTCAAGAGGAAGGAACACTTCCAAGCTCATTCTATGAAGCCAGCATCATCCTAATAACAAAACCAGATAAAGACAACACAATGAAAGAGAATTACAGGCCAATATCCCTCATGAACATAGATGCCAAAATCCTCAACAAAATTCTAGCAAACCAGATCCAGCATTACATCAGGAAGATCATACACCATGACCAAGTAGGATTTATCCTGGGGATGCAAGGATGATACAATATCCGAAAATCAATAAACGTCATACATCACATAAACAAATTGAGAGATAAAAATCACACAGTCATATCAGTTGATGCAGAAAGAGCATTTGACAAAATCCAACACCCCTTCTTAATAAAAACTGTCAGCAAAATGGGAATAGAGGAATCATACTGCAACATAATAAAAGCCTTATATGACAAACCTACAGCCAACATTATACTCAATGGGCAAAAACTAAAACCATTTAAACCTAAGAACAGGAATGAGAAAGGGATGCCCTCTTTCACCACTCCTGTTCGACATAGTTCTGGAAGTGCTAGCCATAGCAATTAGACAAGAAGAAGAAATAAAAGGCAACCAAATTGGAAAAGAAGATGTAAAACTGTCATTATTCACAGATGACATGATACTGTACATAGAAAACCCTAATGACTCCATCAAAATATTATTAGACGTAAGAAATGAATTCGACAGTGTAGCAGGATACAAAATTAACACCAAGAAATCTATGGCATTTCTATACATCAATAGTAAACTTACAGAAAGAGAGACTAAAACAACAACAACAAAAAATCCCATTTACCATCGCACCAAAAAAATTAAGATACCTGGGAATAAACTTAACTAATCAGGTAAAAGACCTATTAGCAGAAAACAATAGGGCTCTGAAAAATGAGATAGAGGAAGACATAAACAGATAGAAGAACATACCTTGCTCATGGATTGGTAGAACCAACATCATTAAAATGTCCATACTACCCAAAGCAATCTATAGATTCAATGCACTCCCCATTAAAATACCAATGGCATATTTCACAGACCTAGAAAGAACTCTCCAAAAATTCATCTGGAATAAAAAAAGACTCTGAATAGCTGCAGCAATCCTGGGGAAGAACAACAAAGTTGGAGGGATCTCAATATCAGATATCAAGCTGTGTTACAAAGCCACTGTTCTCCAAACTGCCTGGTATTGGCATAAGAACAGACATATAGATCAATGGAATAGAATTGAGAACCCAGAAATTGACCCAAACCACTATGCCCAATTAATATTTGACAAAGGAGGCAAGAACATACAATGGAGTCAAGACAGTCTCTTCAATAAATGGTGTTGGGAGAATTGGACAGATACATGCAAACGAATGAAACTAGACCACCAACTTACACCATACACAAAAATAAACTCAAAATGAATGAAGGACTTAAACATAAGACGGGAAACCATAAAAATCTTAGAGGAATCCACAGGCAGCAAAATTTCAGACATATGCCTATGCAATTTCTTTACTGTTTTAGCTCCTAGGGCAATGGAACCTAAAGAGAAAATAAACAAATGGGACTACATCAAAATAAAAAGCTTTTGTACAGCAAAAGATACCATCAACAAAACAACAAGAAAGTCCACAGCGTGAGAGAACATATTTGCCAATGTTATCACCAATAAGGGTTTAATCTCACACAGTTATAGGGAACTCATACAACTTCACAAAAGGAAGCTAAACAATCCAATAAAAAAAAATGGGCAATGGACCAAAATAGATACTTTTCGAAAGAAGACATAAGGAAGGCCAAAAGCCATAAAAACATGCTCAAATTCACTAATCATCTGAGAGATGCAAATCAAAACGACAATGTGGTACCATCTCACACCTGTCAGAATGGCCAGCATCAAGAAATCAACAAACGACAAGTGCTGGCGAGGATGCGGAGAAAAAGGAACCCTCCTTCACTGCTGGTGTGAATGCAGACTGGTGTAGCCACTGTGGAGAACAGTATGGAGTTTCCTCAAAAAATTAAAAATGGAACTTTCAATTGACCCAGTGATCCCACTTCTAAGAATATGTCCCAAGAAACTAGAAACACCAATCAGAAAGGATATATGCACCCCTATGGTCACGGCAGCACAATTTACAATAGCTAAGATTTGGAAACAGCCTAAGTGCCCATCAGCAGATGAGTGGATTAAAAAACTGATACATCTACACAATGGAATACTAAGCTGCTGTAAAAAAGAAGGAATTCTTACCATTTGCAACAGCATGGATGGAACTGGAGAGCATTATGCTAAGCGAAATAAGCCAGTCAGAGAAAGATAAATATCACATAATCTCACTCATGTATGTAATATTATGAACAACATAAACTAATGAACAAAAACAGATCCAGATACAGAGAAGCATCGATCAGACCATAAAAACTCAGAGGAAAGGTAGGGGAGGGTGGGGGATAAGGGGGAGAGATCAACCAGAGGACTTGTATGCATGCATATAAGCCTAACCAATGGACACAGACACTAGGAAGGTGAGGGCATGAGTGGGTGGTGGGTGGGGGGGGGCAATGGGGGAATAAGGACACATATGTAATACCTTAATCAATAAAGAAAAATTATGTATATAAAAAATATGAGCTCACAATATTTCACATATATACATGCAAGAGCTCAACAAATAAAGGTCCCTTAATATTCTAGTATCTATACTCCCTAAAAAGCACTGGAAAATTAGAAAAAATAATTATTATTCCTGTTACATAATATAACAATAATATATATTAATTTATCTTTATTGTTAAATATAACAATAATATTGAGACATAACTTGAGTTAATACTCATTTACTGGAGAAGAGTAAGAAATTGCGTATGTGGAAATATGTACACTTCTATAGGTGTCCCTTTGAAATCCTCTGTTTTTGCAACTTTTATGAACAAAGACATGAGAAGCACTACCATATATTGTGTTGCCCTCTGTGTGCCTCTAGGACAGTAAGCTCCATGAGGGCAGATATATTGTCTGTTTTGTTCTCTGTTTTTTTCCTTGGAGATTAGAATACAGTCTGGAATATGAGTAGTAACTCAATAAATATTTCTTGCATGAATGAATGCTGGAATTTATGTTGCTGGCTAATAACCTGGATTTTATTTTGTTTGGCACTCACAGCATTGACCACAACAACAACATAATAGTTGTAAATATATAAAAATTGGAGCATTTCATATGAAAATACAGATTTTGAGGCTTACTTGAAAACTCTGGGGATACAAAAATACTGAATCCATGTTCCCACAGGGCAACTGAATTGAGTACCATATTTGCCTTCCAGTTCACCACAGTTCCCACTGATCCTTTGTCTCAAATACTCACTTCCTTTATTTATATTATCTGCCTAATCTCTGCAGATATTTGAGTTTGTGATCTTTTCTTAAAGATATTAATTCACTTAACACACATATGCATGCAAGTGCACACGCACACTAAATTTATGTTGAGTCATTTACTATTTAACAAAATGAAACAAATGACCCATCAGGAAATGTACATTTTATCCATTTTTAATTTATTATTTTAAAAATTTTGAGGTATAAAACTTATTTTCAAAAAAGTAAAAATAAGCTTCCTATGTAAAGTTTTAAAAATTCTCAAAATTATCCTCCATTATTAACCAGTGGGACTTCTTAATAATTTGACTCCTTCCCCAATTTGTTAGCTTCCTAAATTCTTCAAGAAAGAGAACAGAATGTGCACTCATCCCCCCACAATTTTCATCTGAAGAGTTTTTTACCTGCCCTCATTTTCTTCCAGCTCCTACATCTGTCAGCTTTATTTGTTCAGCTTGTTCTGTGGAGGCATCTTATGTTGCTCTACATATTTTATTGAGTGCCCTTAAAGTTTTCTGAACTCTTCCTTCAGAACATTATGTGAATGGGGTAAAGGTAAGCTCACAGCTTACTACTCCTCACTGACTTCATGATGATATACATCTATGAGATGGAAAATAAAATTCAAACTGCCTGAAATTTAAAGAATTTATTGACTTGTGTAACTAAATATCAAGAAGTATGGACCACACAATGTCACTAAAGCTCCACTTCACTCTGTTTTTTTAGCTCTACCTTCTGCTGTGTGTCACTTCTTTTTCAGACTATGGTGCTCTCCAGTGACTCTAGACTTATCCCTTCCAGTGGCAAGATGCCTACAACAGCTTGATCCTCTTAAGTAAACATTTGCAATAGGGAAAATCATTTGTTTTTCTTTCATTTAACCTAGTGAAAGTCTCACTAGCTCCAACTAGGCCATGTACCCATATCTGAACCAATAACTGTGGAAATGTGAAGTTCTCAATGGCAAGGATTAAGTGACATAGGTGGCTTCCCATAGAGCTTGGGATGAACTCAGCTCCACCCTAAGCACAAAAGCAGAGTAGAAGAGGGACAGCTCCCCAAGGAAAATTATGGTACATTTTGTCACTAACCAAGTAGTGAATGATTCATCTAAAGCAAAAGTAATAGATGTCCACTACAGCATTGTAATAGTGGAGAAGCATATTGGGTTACATTTTCTATGTATTTGTATTGACATTTTAAACTTACATATAATTCAATTTTTTTAAGACCCTAATAATATCTCTTACATCTCAAAATTCAAAGCTTTTACTCATTTACACTAGAGGCCCGGTGCATGAATTTGTGCACAGGTGGGGTCCCTTGTGGCCTGCGGGGATTGGGCTAAAACCAGCAGTCCAACTCCACCTGCTGCTCCTCCTGCCTGCCGCTCCCGCTCATCCTGGCTCTGCTGCACCTGCTGCGGGCTTGCGCACAGTCAGTCCTGATTGGGAGAGGCTCACGCCTCTGTAGCAGTGCTTGCCAGCTGTGAACCCTGCATCTGGCACCAGTCCCGAGGGGGATGGAAGGGGCTGGGATGTGATCAGCCCTCCAGGTGGGCAGTGGGATTCCCTTGCTGGCCTGGGATCTGGATCTTTCCTGCTGACATTCATGCCAGTTGTTGGGAGACACCTGGCGGCCGCTTTTATATCATTTCTTCCTTGCAGAGTGTCTAGGGAGGGCAAGTGGCTGTGGTGCCGAAGGCCGACTTCCAGGAGGCTGGCAGTTATGTTGGGATAGTGCCGGTGGAGCCTGTCCATCAGTGCCTGGCCCATTCTCTGGAGATTGGACTAGCAGGACTTCTGAGGGAGTGAGTGGCTGCTGCTGGGCTGGTGGGCCACTGGGTTGGGTCAATCAGCTGAGCGGCACTCCTGCTGTGGGAGCACACTGAGAACCAGGGGGCAGCTCCTGCGTTGAGTGTCTGCCCCCTAGTGGTCAGTATGTGTTATAGCGACCGGTCAACCAGTCATTCAGTCATTCGGTCTCTTAGGCTTTTGTATACCAGTATATAGATTATTGTTTGCAGTTTCTGGTGACTTAAAATATAACATTTATTTTCTATTTTTCTTTATATTCATACATCCTATTAGCATATATCCTATAGTTCTGTGATAGACATGGACAGATAAAGGAAGAAGGCCCTGGGAACTGCCTTTCCTAGGAAGAAGTCCCAGGAATTAGTGATTAAATCATATAACAACTAATAAGTCATCATTGGAAATATGACTTAATTATCCTTTAATCTTTCTACAGCTGCCTTAGGGTGTATTTTTTTAAGCCTACATTTTGTTTTAGAGGCTCTCAAAACTAAAATCATCTTTTTTAGAGGGTTTGTGAGAAAAGGTAGACAACAAAAAATACTATCATGTTTGTCACCTACGTTTTCCAGATATTTAAGCCTAGAGCCAAAATCTGTGGAGTCTAGGATGAAAGCTTCCTGGAAGGCTAATGGAGAAAGTTGCAACTGGGCTAGGAAGACTAACATTGTTTTCTTTTCTTTTAAAAAAATATATTTTATTGTTTTTTTTTAATTTCTTTATTGATTAAGGTATTACATATGTGTCCTCATCCCTCCATTAACTCCCCAACACCCCCCACTCATATCCTCACCCCCCCCTGGTGTTCGTGTCCATTGGTTAGGCTTATATTCATGCATACAAGTCCTTTGGTTGATCTCTCCTCCTTTCCCCACCCTCCCCTACCTCCCCTGCCTTCCCTCTGAGGTTTGGCAGTCTGATCGATGCTTCTCTGTCTCTGGATCTGTCCCTGTTCATCAATTTATGTTGTTCATTATATTCCACAAATGAGTGAGATCATGTGGTATTTTCTTTCTCTGACTGGCTTATTTCACTTAGCATAATGCTCTCCAGTTCCATCCATGCTGTTGCAAATGGTAAGAACTTATTTTTTACTGCAGCGTAGTATTCCATTGTGTAGGTGTACCACAGTTTTTTAACCCACTCATCTGCTGATGGGCACTTAGGCTGTTTCCAAATCTAAGCTATGGTGAATTGTGCTGCTATGAACATAGGGTGCATATATCCTTTCTGATTGGTGTTTCTAGTTTCTTGGGACATATTCTTAGAAGTGGGATCACTGGGTCAATTGAAAGTTCCATTTTTAATTTTTTGAGGAAACTCCATACTGTTCTCCACAGTGGCTACACCAGTCTGCATTCACACCAGCAGTGAAGGAGGGTTCCTTTTTCTCCGCATCCTCGCCAGCACTTGTCGTTTGTTGATTTCTTGATGCTGGCCATTCTGACAGGTGTGAGATGGTACCACATTGTCGTTTTGATTTGCATCTCTCAGATGATTAGTGAATTTGAGCATGTTTTTATGGCTTTTGGCCTTCCTTATGTCTTCTTTCGAAAAGTATCTATTTTGGTCCATTGCCCATTTTTTTTTATTGGATTGTTTAGCTTCCTTTTGTGAAGTTGTATGAGTTCCCTATAACTGTGTGAGATTAAACCCTTATTGGTGATAACATTGGCAAATATGTTCTCTCACGCTGTGGACTTTCTTGTTGTTTTGTTGATGGTATCTTTTGCTGTACAAAAGCTTTTTATTTTGATGTAGTCCCATTTGTTTATTTTCTCTTTAGGTTCCATTGCCCTAGGAGCAGTATCAGTGAAGAAGTTCCTTTGGCATATGTCTGAGATTTCGCTGCCTGTGGATTCCTCTAGTATTTTTATGGTTTCCCATCTTATGTTTAAGTCCTTTATCCATTTTGAGTTTATTTTTGTGTATGGTGTAACTTGGTGGTCTAGTTTCATTTTTGTGTGTGTATCTGTCCAATTTTCCTAATACCATTTATTGAAGAGACTGTCTTGACTCCATTGTATGTTCATGCCTCCTTTGTCAAATATTAATTGGGCATAGTGGTTTGGGTTGATTTCTGGATTCTCTATTCTATTCCATTGATCTATATGTCTGTTCTTGTGCCAGTACCAGGCTGTTTTAAGAACAATGGCTTTGTAATACAGCTTTATATCTGGTATTGAGATCCCACCTACTTTGTTCTCCTTTCTCAGGATTGCTGCAGCTATTCAGGGTCTTTTTTTATTCCAGACGAATTTTAGGAAAGTTCATTGTAGGTTTGTGAAATATGCCATTGATATTTTTTTTCCAATTTTTTTATTAAGGTATTATATGTGTACATATCTTACCATTGCCCCCCCACCCCACTCCCATATATGCCCTCACCCCCCAGAGTTTTGCGTCCATTGGTTATGCTTATATGTATGCATACAAGTCCTTTGATTGATCTCTTATCTTCCCCACCTCTCCCTAACCTTCCTGCTGTAATTTGACAGACTATTTGATGCTTTACTGCCTCTGTATCTATCTTTTTGTTCAAGTTTTTAATGTTCTTTATTATCCATAAATGAGTGAGATCATGTGGTATTTTTCTTTCATTGACTTGCTTATTTCACTTAACATAATGTTCTCCAATTCCATCCAGGTTGCTGCAAATGGTAAGAATTCCTTCTTTTTTATGGCAGCATAATATTCCATTGTGTAGATGTACCATAGTTTTCTGATCCAGTCATCTGCTGATGGGCACCTAGGCTGTTTCCAGATCTTAGCTATTGTAAATTGTGCTGCTATGAACATAGGGGTGCATATTTCCTTTCTTATTGGTGTTCCCAGTTTCTTAGGATATATTCCTAGGAGTGGGATTACTGGGTCAAATGGGAGTTCCATTTTCAGTTTTTTGAGGAAACTCCATACTATTCTCCACAGTGGCTGCACCAGTCTGCATTCCCACCAGCAGTGCACGAGGGTTCCTTTTTCTCCGCATCCTCGCCAACACTTGTCGTTTGTTGATTTGTTGATGATAGCCATTCTGACAGGTGTGAGATGATAGCGCATTGTTGTTTTGATTTGCATCTCTCGGATAATTAGTGACCTTGAGCATGTTTTCATGTGTCTCTTGGCCTTCCTTCTGTCTTCTTTGGAAAAGATTCTATTTAGGTCCGTTGCCCATTTTTTTATTGGATCATTTATCTTCCTTTTATTAAGTTGTATAAGCTGCCTGTAGATGTTGGAGATTAAACCTTTATCAGTGATGCCATTTGCAAATATGTTCTCCCATGCAGTGGGCTTTCTTGTTGTTTTGTTGATAGTTTCTTTTGCTGTAAAAAAGCTTTTTATTTTGATGTAGTCCCATTTGTTTATTTTCTCTTTAGCTTCCATTGCCCTAGGGGCATTATCGGTGAAGAAGTTCTTTTGACATATGTCTGAGATTTTGCTGCCTGTGGATTCCTCTAGTATTTTTATGGTTTCCCGTCTTATGTTTAAGTCCTGTATCCATTTTGAGTTTATTTTTGTGTATGGTATAAGTTGGTGATCTAGTTTCATTTTTTTGCATGTGTCTGTCCAATTTTCCCAACACCATTTATTGAAGAGACTGTCTTTATTCCATTGTATGTTCATGCCTCCTTTGTCAAATATTAATTGGACATAGTGGTTTGGATCAATATCTGGATTCTCTATTCTGTTCTATTGATCTATATGTCTGTTCTTGTGCCAGTACCAGGCTGTTTTGAGAATAGTGGCTTTGTAATACAGCTTGAAATCTGGTTTTGAGATCCCTCCTACTTTATTCTTCTTTCTCAGGATTGCTGTGGCTATTCGGGGTCTTTTTTTATTCCAGATGAATTTTTGGAGAGTTCTTTCAAGGTCTGTGAAATATGCTGTTGGTATTTTAATGGGGAGTGCATTGAATCTATATATTGCCTTGGGTAGTATGGACATTTTAATGATGTTGATTCTACCAATCCATGAACATGGTATGTTCTTCCATCTGTTTACGTCTTCCTCTATCTCTTTTTTCAGTGTCCTGTAGTTTTCCGTGTATAGGTCTTTTACCTCCTTAGTTAAGTTTATTCCTAGGTATCTTAATTTTTTTGGTGCAATGGTAAATGGGATTGCCTTTTTAGTCTCTCTGTCTATACGTTCACTATTGGTGTATAGAAAGGCCATAGATTTCTTGGCGTTAATTTTGTATCCTGCTACATTGCCGAATTCATTTATTAAGTCTATTAGTTTTTTGACGGAGTCCTTTGGATTTTTTATGTACAATATCATGTCGTCTGCAAATAAAGACAGCTTTACTTGTTCTTTTCCAATTTGGATGCCTTTTATTTCTTCTTCTTGTCTAATTGCAATAGCTAATACTTCCAGTACTATGTCAAACAGGAGTGGTGAGAGAGGGCATCCCTGTCTTGTTCCTGTTCTTAGGGGAAATGTTTTTAGCTTTTGTCCATTGAGTATGATGTTTGCTGTGGGTTTATCATATATAGCTTTTATTATGTTGAGGTATGAGCCTTCCATTCCCACCTTGTTGAGAGTTTTTATCAAGACAGGGTGTTGGATTTTGTCAAATGCTTTTTCTGCATCAATTGATATGATTATGTGATTTTTATCTCTCAATTTGTTTATGTGATGTATCACGTTTATTGATTTGCGGAGATTGTACCATCCTTGGATTCCTGGGATAAATCCTACTTGGTCATGGTGTATGATCTTTCTGATGTACTGCTGGAGCCGATTTGCTAGAATTTTGTTGAGGATTTTGGCATCTATGTTCATGAGGGATATTGGTATGTAATTCTCTTTCATTGTGTTGTCTTTATCTGGTTTTGGTATTAGGGTGATGCTGGCTTCATAGAAGGAGCTTGGAAGTGTTCCTTCCTCTTGAATTTTTTGGAATAGTCTGAGGAGGATAGGTTTTAGTTCTTCCTTGAATGTTTGGTAGAACTCTCCTGTGAAGCCGTCAGGCCCCGGGCTTTTGTTTGCCGGAAGCTTTTTGATGACTTCTTCAATTTTGTCCATAGTTATTGGCCTATTGAGCTGTTGAGATCCTTCTTGATTGATTTTTGGAAGGTTGTATTTTTCTAGGAATATGTCCATTTCCTCCAGGTTGTCTAGATTGTTGGAGTAGAGTTGTTCATGGTATTTTTTAACAATCCTTTGTATTTATTGGGGTCTGTTATTATTTCGCCTCTCTCATTTCTGATTTTGTTTGAGTCCTCTCTGTTTGCTTCTTGGTGAGCCTGGCTAGAGGTTCATCAGTCTTGTTTATCCTTCCAAAAAGAACCACCTCTTGGTTTCATTGATCTTTTTTATTGTTTTGTGTTTTTTTTTGGTCTCTATGTCATTTATTTCTGCTCTGACCTTATTATCTCCTTCCTTCTGCTCACTCTGGACTTTTCTTGTTGCTCTCTTTCTAATTCTTTGAGTTGTAGAGTTAGATGATTTACTACCACTTTTTCTTGTTTTTTGAGGTAGGCCTGTAGAGCTATAAACTTCCCTCTCAGGACTGCTTTCATTGTGTCCCATAGATTTCTGATTGTTGTGTTTTTGTTGTCATTAGTTTCCAGGATGCTTTTAATTTCTTATTTGATCTCATTGGTAACCCAGTCATTATTTAATAGCATGCTATTCAGCTTCCAAGTGTTTTAGATTTTTGGATTGTTTTTATTGTAGTTTATTTCTAATTTTATGGCATTGTGGTCTGAGAAGATACTTGGTATGATTTCAATCTTCTTGAAGCTAGAGCGACTTTTCTTGTGACCCAATATGTGGTCTATTTTTGAAAATGTCACATGTGCACTTGAGAAGAACATATATTCTGTGGCTTTGGGGTGTAATGTTCTGAAGATGTCAGTTAAGTCCATCTGATGTTGTGAGTCATTTAGGATTGCTGTTAATTTGCTGATTTTTTGTCTAGAGGATATATCCAGTGATGTCAGTGGTGTATTAAAGTCCCTTACTATGATTGTATTGTTGTCGATCTCTCGCTTGATATCCTCCAGCAGTTTTTTTATGTATTTGGGTCCTCCTGTATTGGGTGCGTATATGTTTACCAGAGTTATTTCTTCGTGTTGGATTGCTCCCTTTAGTATTATGAAGTGGCCTTCCTTATCTCTTGTTATGGCCTTCACTTTGAGGTCTATTTTGTCAGATATAAGTATTGCTACCCCAGCTTTTTTTTTCATTTCCATTTGCCTGAAAGATATTTTTCCATTCCTTCACTTTCAATCTGTGTGAGTCCCTTGTTCTGAGGTGGGTCTCTTGTAGAGAGCATATATATGGGTGGTGATTTTTTATCCATTCAACCACTCAATGTCTTTTGATTGGAGCATTTAGTCTATTTACATTTAAAGTTATTACTGAAAGGTACTTGTTTGTAGTCATTTCTATTTTTGTGTCTGTGTTCCTTCTTACCTTTATATTTTTTCTTTTTACAGTATTCCCTTTAGCATTTCTTGCATTGCTGGTTTGGTGGTGATAAACTCCCTTATCCTTTTTTTTTGTCTGTGAAGCTCCTGATTTCCCCTTCAATTTTGATTGATAGTCTTGCTGGATAGAGTATTCTTGGATTCAGTCTTTTGCTTTGCAACACTTTGTATACCTCCTTCCATTCCCTTCTAGCTTCATGTGTTTCTGTTGAGAAATCATTTGATAGTCTGATGGGGGATCCTTTGAAGGTAACTCTCTGTCTCTCTCTTGCCGCCTTTAAGATTCTTTCTTTGTCATTAATATTTGCCATTGAAATTATGACGTGTCTTGGTGTGGGTCTTTTGGGATTGATCCTGCTTGGGACTCTCTTTATTTGTGTAACTTATTTCAACCCCATATCTGGGAAGTTTTCTGTCATTATTTCTTCAAATAGATTTTCTAATCCTTGCTGCTCTTCTTGTCCTTCTGGCAGCCCTATTATATGTATGTTACTTCATTTCATGTTGTCCCAAACCTCCCTTAGGCTTTCCTCCTGCTTTTTAATTTTTTTCTCCAGTTGCTGTTCAGATTGAGCTTGTTTCTGTACCTGATCTTCTAACTCACTAATTTGGTCCTCTGCTTCTTCTAGTCTACTGTTGAAACTTTCCTTGGTGTCTTTGATTGTAGCTATATCACTTTTTATTTCTTCCTGATTCTTGCATAGGTTGTTGATTTTCTCATCCATCCAATGTATGAATTCCACAACCATTACTCTGAATTCTTTTTTGGTCATGTTGCATGCTTCAGTTTCACTAATTTCCTTTCTTGGTGATTCCTCATTTTCTTTCCTCTGGGGATTGTGTCGTCTCTCCATTCTGACTATCACCAGAAGGTTCAAACTTCGAGTTGCATGGACCTGGGCCATGTACCGTGGGAGCTTCGCACCACTCGAGTGTCACTGAAGTGCTCTGACACTAGGACCTGTGGCTGCTGTGGGTTGGTGGGAACCAGGCTCACCCAGGGTCTGTGTTACCAGCATTCCGTGTAGCCTTGTGTGCGCACCTAGAATCAGGGACCACGCCTGTACCATGCTGTTGGCGTGTGCTGAAAATGAGTCCCCTAGCACTTGCCAGGAGTCAAAATTTCCCTGTGTCTGCACCAAGATTTGAGTATCAGAGTCTCTGTTGCCTCATGCGGCTTCTCACTGAGAATCAGGGTACCCGTGTGCGCATGCACCAAGAATTGGAGTCACTGGTTCTTAGTGTTAATGCACTGTGAGTCAGGGATCCCAGGTGCACACGGTAAAAAACAGAGTCAAATCAGTGATGCTCAGTGCTGCCTCTTGCCAGAGAATCTGGGTCCCAGTCACCATGGGGGACTGGGTTGCACAGTAGCACTGTGGCATGCCTGCGCTGCGGAAAACAGACTTCTGTGTGCAGAATTGAAGTCAGGTGGCACTGCCGCCCTGTGTGAGCTTCAGGTTTGGTAGCTCAATTGCGTTGAGGGGAGCAGTTTCCAGTGTAGCAGCGCTGAGGCCCATGCTTGCACTCCCAAGCTCAAATTCCCATAGGGGCACTGTGTCCGAGAGTGAGTCTATCAGTTACTATGGTGCTATTCGGGAGCCTGCGGGGAGGTGGATAGGCTCTTTGACTCACAGAAATCTACAGCCAGGAAGTCTGGATTCTTGTTGTCTGTTGGTCTGAAGCTGTGGTAGCAGTACTCTCTCCCCAGTGGCTGCAGGGTCCTGGTTTGCGTCTGAGACCAGACTGGGTGGTGCTGAGGCCAGCATCCTAGTCTCAAGCAGCTCTGTTTCTCAAGATGGCATGGTCTCTGTGCCTGCACTGGCAGCCCAGAAATGTCCGCTTTGTGCGCAGGGATCCGCCATGTAAGACTGCCTGATTTGGCAGCCCTTTGGAGGACCTGTAGAATCTAACTGTCCCTAGCTCATACACACACACACCACACACGTCCACACACTCCTCTATTGCTCCCTCACTCTCTCACACTCTCTCCCTCCCTACCTTCCTGCTGGTCACCATCTTCCAGCCTAACATTGTTTTCTTGGGTATTGGTAACTGGTCCTGTTTGAGATCGCAGCTGTATCAAATTTTCAAGGGTTCTATTTGTAGTTTAGGCCAATCACTAGTCCCTTCAGAAACATACTAAGACTCATTAAAAGGAGAGAAAGTGAGTCAAACTGACTAAAATTGCATTTGAAAATTACAGAGGGATAGATTGCCGCTGAGTGGAAATGCAGGTGCCTGTGGATATTGCCTTGGGCCTACTGAATATTGGATTAGGGCAGTGATTCTCAAACTTGAATATCAGAATCACCTGGAGGCCTTAAAACACCTATTCCTTTATTCATTCCCAGAGTTCCTGATTGGGTAGATAAATCTGGAGTAGGGACTGAGAATTTGCTTAAGAATTTTGTAGACAGTTGCCATGTAATACTGATGCTGCTGCCCTTGGGCCTTCATTTTGAAAACTACTGGATTATAGTAACAAGACTAATTATAGACTCCCATCTTCTGATGGAAGTAAAGTTCCTGATAAAATGCCAGGCTTGGTGAGGATTGCTTTAGGAAGGGAGGGTATTAAATCTATAGTTTGAAGTTCTCAGTACCTAAAGTTTGACCGGGAAGAATAAGCTGGGACTGACATCTCCTGGGCAGGGGTGCTGTATTTAAACTAATACCACTATCTACAAATTATATTGAAAATTCCCATGTGCATAAGGTTAATCTACAGACCTTAAAACCCACAAACTCTGCTTTTAAGAACTTATCTTCTGAATACAAATAAACAATTATAGTTGTCCCGTTAAAATTGTGTGGTATTATTTATTCAACAAGCATTTATTGAACACTTGTCATGTGTAAAAGAACTGTGACAGATGCTGGGGCTACAGCAATTAACCAGAAAAACACAGTCCTTACCATCCTGGAGCTTACAAAATTAAAAAAAAGAAATAATGGTAATGTGAGTGATTTAACTTAATTCTTTTTTAATAACTGCTGAAAGTATATTAGCAGGAAAGAGCATGAATTGTTGGTATAACTCTAAATAATGAAGAAAATTCCTAATAATTATCTTTACAAGTTCTAGAGCATGGTGGAATATTGTAATTATGAAATTATTTATATATGATGATGTTTCTACTTATTTAATATGTTTACTGAAAGTATTTAGTGTAGATATAATAATTGTCTGTGTGACTCTCTCTAATATCAAATGTGTTCAAATTTAGAAACTGTGTAGGTACTTGCTGCTTCTTAGGTAAATGTTCCCTCATTTCTAGACAAAGAGTTCATTGGCTTCTCTCTCTGTGAATCTTTAAAAAAACAAAAAAAACAAAAAAAAACTTGTGCCATCTGGGAGAAAACAGAGTTGAAGGAAAAAGGCTTAAAGGTGCTTAAAATGTATGCATTGTTGTTAAAAAAGTAAATACATGTTAATTTTCCAGAAGAAATATTTTTTTAAAATTTAACATGGCTTAACTTTATCAATTCTCCTGGTTTCTCATACATAGAGTGGCAAATTTTAAAGAAGTAATTATTTAAGACATTAGGCATAATAGAGCAATTTCTGAAGCAGGTAATTAAGAAGAGGATAGGAATGGGATTTTAAGGAAGCCCTGACTTGAACATCAATGTTGCCTCCAGGCTATACCCAAGACACCTCTCTATCTCTATGCCTTGGACTGCTAGAACTTGC
The DNA here is from genome assembly GCA_025583905.1 of Ia io. Classification (NCBI taxonomy): domain Eukaryota; kingdom Metazoa; phylum Chordata; class Mammalia; order Chiroptera; family Vespertilionidae; genus Ia; species Ia io. The sequence continues at coordinate 32,982,833 of JAJQQW010000001.1, read as the reverse complement.
CAGCTCCCAACAAAGGTATGGGAATAAGCACGAGACTACACTTATTGGTTGGTGGGTGAGTGAGGACATTAAAAAAATACCCATTTTCTCTCATCTTAGGATCTCACTACTAATTTTTCAATTGTATAATTCACATTAGTTCCTCTAAGGTCTTGTCATTATAACTAAGACAATTCAAAGTGAGGTCCTTTGACCTATCAGTAGCTGTCCCTGAACTGTTACTGGCCTCAGGTAAGTACAGTAATTGAAAGTAAACATTTAGAAACTTTCATAGTAAATCAACAGAGTAATTTTTTATATATTCAATATAATAATAAAAAAGTAGTGTTTATACTTTATGTCTTTTTTTTTATTCTAGTAATCATTCTTATTGCATTTTACAAGTTATCAGTCTGCAATTGATTGCAATTTTTTAAAAGTTATTTCACAACAGCTGCTTTGAAAGTCACTGGTTTAAGCAATTTTTAGGTGAATATGTAGTTATTACCTTTAAAGTATTGATAAGGTGCTACTTTGGGAGACAGATCTCAATCATGAGCAACCACTTACTGTGCTTCTTCTCTAGCTACTTCTCTGTTGGGGCAATAGTAGGATGGTAAGAGTCTAGAAAAGATGAGGATAGTAATTACTACAAATACTTGTCATTCTCATGCCATGATTCCCACTACCTACTGACTGATGCTCTACTTGCTGTATACTTAGCAAGAGTCAATTTATGAAAACTAAGTCAAATGCTTCAGAAGGACTGAATAAAGTTTAGTTGCTTTAAAAAGTTGGTTGAATTGGGGGAAAACGGCCACAGAATGAGAAAAATCTGAAGAATTCTGCACTTAGATTTATTTCCAAAAGGCTTTATTTTCTTTTTATTTTAAATAAACAGATTGAAATAGCAACTGAGCATACAGACATGTTCTCAAAGAAAAAGCCATGATGTCTATGTGAAAAGATTGTCAAATTAATGTAAATTTGTATTATTTGTGTTTCAACCAAATGTTTAGGATATGTTCACTAATTTTTTAAGTAGTAAACTCCAAAGTATAGTTGGCAATCACATCAGTTAAGAGGGCTTCCACAGTATGAACAGAAAGTACAAAAGATGTTCAGAGAAGGGAGGAATTATTTTGTACTGGAACATGAGGTATTATATTACAGAGGACTTGGAGAAATCTTGAAAGATGGATAGTATCAATAAATATATGAGTTCAAGAAGAACTGTAGGATAAAAGGCATAAAGACAGGAAAGTGTGATCATATTTATGGAGGGCACAGTGGGATCTGGTCAAGCTTGGGTGAAGGTTCATAGACTATTAGATAAGCTAAGATAAAGTCTATGACCTTAAAACAGCCATTCGAGTTGAGTGCTCTCAGCTGTTCTTTGGGCACAGCTGCCTTCAAACATTTTTTGGCAGCAATACACCATTAAGTTTCTATTGAAGCTATATAGAAAAGCCAAGGAGCATCATCAGGAAGAGAAGGTACCAGTAGGAGAGGAGCAAGAACAACAGTATAATGACAAGAGTCTGGAGGAATCCTTTAATTCTGATATAATGAGAGAAAACCAGTCAGAGTCAGTCTGGGTATTGATGTCCTATCTAACATCTAAGAGTTTCTACAATCTTTCAGAGATTTCACACCCAAACTACTACTTTTTTCTGTATAATAAAATGAAACAATTCATGCACTTCATATTACTTAGGCATATAAGCAGATTTGTATTTTTGTAGAGATTAAGATTGAGAAAAAAATAGATTTTACATAGCAACACAATACATGCATGATGTGATATGTGTACTATGGTCTAAGTGCTCTGATATTTTCTATTCAACTTGATTTCATTAAAAACATGCTGTTTGGTACTTGAAAATTTTATTTCAATACCCAGTAAAGGATGTACCTCTCAGTTTGAAAAGTACTCTTTAGGGAAGTGGTTCTCAAAGGCCATTGATTTTGCCCCCCCCCCCCGCCCCGCCAAGAGGACATTTGACAATGCCTGGAAACACTTGGTTCTCACAACTGGGGGGCTGGTAGCTATGGGCATTACTGGGTAGAGTCCACGGATGTTGTTAAACCTCCTACAGAGCACAGGGAAGTCTCTGGCCTTCCTCTCTGTTGGAGCACAGATCCTCCTCTGATAGGAACTAGACCTTCATGGACGCCGAGTATTAGACAGAGGAGATAGGAGAAATTGCAGGCATATAAGAGAGTCTTTGTTGTAGACCAAGTAGCCATTGCTAACAAAGAGCCATCAGACAAAAACAGTTCTTCAAAGTAGCATTACAAAGGCAGCCGCAAACATAGGAGCCCTTGCTAATATAGTAGTAGACACAAGAGCCCTTGCAAGCATTGCAGCCATTGCTAACAAAGTAGTCCCACTAAATAGCTGTGCACCAGCTTGTCAACAACACATCTTTATACCAACTTAGACAAAAGAGGCTTCTTACCAAATAGTGACATCAATATTTGGGTTATAGGAAGATACACCTGCACAGTGTATGCAGTAAGATTGTTGTGCCCTTGCTCATATTGGCCTTGAACATCTGGCATACTCTGATTAGGGTTCCTACACTCTCGAATAAAAATTATCTGGCCACCATTGTTAATAGTTACAGGTTGAAAACTCTGCTGTAACTTCCAGTGAGTAGATCTGTATGAGAATTCATTATCTCATTTTTCATTGCTAGGTACCCTTAGCTCCCATTCATAGCACAATTATACAGCAATAAGAAGTCAAAATACCTGGAGCAATTACTTCAAGTACAACTTCCTTTGTTATACTGAGAAATGTATCCTAAGATAGTTAAGCTGTCACCACCCAAATTCTAGTTTCATAAATTGATCATATAATTGGTAGTTTAGATGCTGGTTACAATTTTTAATTTTACTTTGTTTGTTCTATTTAGACAGATTTGCACATGCCTGTGTACTGTTCCTAAGGCCATGAGTAACATTAATATGTTGACTCTACTATAAATTTGTTTGACACTATAGAAACATTAACACTGGAGGGTAGAACAAGGGACAGGTGTCATAAAGGAAAATGCATGGTTTCTATTGAGGAATTTACAATATGGAAAGATAGAAATTTGGAAAGTCTAAATACAGTCAAATGGAAGAATTTGTTCACAGTACAGCTTATGGAGAAGTGCTCAGAGACCCTCCCCAATCCCCTTCTCTGCCCTTGCTTTTGAGTAAGCAGACTAACATATCATGAGTATCTCACAGAGGGGCTCATGTGGCAAGGAGCCAAAGTCTCCGGCCAACAGCCAGTGAGGACCAAACACCTGGCAACAGCCACATGAGTGAACTTTGAAGTACAAGTAGATTTCCTGAGGCCTGTTAGCAGTCATGAGAGTGAATTTAGAAGTGCCCACCCCAGTGAAGCTTTGAGATGCCTGCAGTCTCAACTAACACCTTGACTCCAGCCTTATGAGAGTCCCACAGAAGGTATTATTAACCCAGAGAAACTGTGAAATAGATGTTTGTTGCTTTAAGCTAATAAGTTTTGAGGTAATTTGTTATATAGCAATAGATAACTAATACAGACTATTAAATTTCCAAGTAGGGTTGTGGAATGATCTATTTTGCCATTTACTTTTCTCACTTATTGCTTCATGTATTTTGAAGCTCTCTCATGGGACACATGCATTCATAATTGTTACAGCTTCCTGATGAACTTACCTTTTAACACTATGAAATGTCCTTCTTTATCTCTATATTATATTTCATCCTGAAACCTATTTCATCTGATCAATGTGGCCATTCTGATCTTCTTATGTTTACTATTTGTAAAATATATCTTTTTACATCCATTTGCTTTCAAGCTATGTCTATTTATTGAAAGAATATCTCATTTAGACAAAATATAGTTAGGTCTTGTTATTTTTTTGTCTATTTTTACAATTTCTACCTTTACTTAGAGTATTTAATTCAGTAATTTTTAATGTAATTATTGACGTGTTTGATTTTACCATTGTTTTTTGTTTTATTTTCAACTTTCATCCTTTGTTTATCATTTCTCTTCCCCTCCTTTCTGGCCTTCAATTGAATTTTTAGAATTAAATTATTATTTCCTGATAAATGCTTACCTAAAATTATTTGCATTTTTTTCTTCATGATTTGCTTAGGGTTTACATTAAATCCTTAAGTTGTATAGTCCATTTACAGTTAGTAATGTCCTTTCTGCTATAGTTGGTACATGTATTATATCTATACATTCAGAGACCCACAAGACAATGATATAATTTTTGCATTAAACTGTTGCATGGTTTATAAAGCAATTGAGAAGAAAAAGGCCAAAAAAGTAGACCTTACATTTACCCAGATACTTGTCATTTCTGATGCTTTATATTTTTCTCTAATGGTCTCATTTTTTCTATCTAGTATTATTTCCATTCAATGTAAAGAAGTTCATGTTGTAATGCAAATACACTAGTGATTGAATTACCTTAGCTTTCTTTTACCTGAAAATGTCTTTATTTCCCTTTCATTTATGAAAAACACTTTAGCTGGATATAAAGTAAGAGGTTGCCCTGGCCCATGTTGCTCAGCGATTAGAGTGTTGGCCCCCACACTGAAAGGTTGCAGGTTTGATCCTGTGGGAGGCAATCGATCAATGTGTCTCTTTTACATCAATGTCTCTCTTTCTCCCTCTCCCTCTCTCTCCCTCTCTTCCTTACACTCTCTCTAAAAATCAATGGAAAAATAGCCTTGGGTGAAGATTAACAAAAAACAAATAAATAAAAAATAAAGAAAGGGGTTAACTTTTAAAAATATTTCAGCATTAAAATTATTTTCTCTATTCTTTTCTATTTCACCTTTACATATTTCTATATGCATCTCTAAGAACCATGGATACTCTCTTACATAACCCCAATGCCATTATCATGCCAAAATATTAATAATAGTTTTATTATTTGATATTTAGTTCATAAACATATGTTCTTGATTGTTTAAAAGTGTTTTTGGGAAGGAGAGAGTGGATCTTATTGGAAACCTGAAAATCTATGGCTGTGGCAGCCACTGAACAGCTGTGAGCCCCAGAGCACCGGTCCCCAATTGGCAAAAACATGCGGATTCAGGGGAGCTCTGCACTCCACCACGGAAAAGTCAGATTTTGCCTGGGATAAGGAGAGAGAGAACTACATAACCAGACATCTGGAGAAGAGAGACCATGGGGAGACAAAGAAACAGACAGCATATGAAAGAAAAGCAGGCATTACCAGAAAAGGAAGTAAACGAAATAGAGGCAAGCAACCTATCAGAGAAAGAATTCAGAGAAATGATCATAAGGTGGCTGAAAAGAATGGAAGACAAATTCAATAGTATGAGTAAAAACCAAGAAGAAATGAAAAATGACATCGCTGCTGTAAAGAACTCAATAGAAAGCATCAAGAGTAGACTAGAAGAAGCAGAGGACTGCATCAGTGAGCTAGAAGACAAGATGGGAAAAAAATACCCAACTAGAGCAGCTTCTAGAAAAAAATATTAAAAAGCAGGAGGAGAGCCTAAGGGAACTTTGGGAAAACACAAAACAAAACAACATCCACATAATAGGGGTTCCAGAAGGAGAGGAAACTGAGCAAGGAATAGAAAACCTGTTTGAAGAAATAATGACAGAAAACTTCCCTGATATAAGGAAGAAAAAACCCACACAAATCCAAGAAGCTCACAGAGTCCCAAGTAAAATGAACCCCAAAAGACCGACGCCAAGGCACATTATAATTAAGATGGCAAACACCAACGACAAAGTAAGAATCTTAAAAGCAACCAGAGAGAGACAGAAAGTTACCTATAAAGGAACCCCCTTCAGACTAGCAACTGATTTCTCAACAGAAACTCATCAGGCCAGAAGGGAATGGAATGAAATATACAAAGTCATGCAAAGGAAGGGTCTCAATCCAAGAATACTGTACCCAGCAAGGCTATCAATCAAAATTGAAGGTGAAATCAGGAGCTTCACAGACAAAAAAAGACTAAGGGAATTTATTACCACCAAACCAGAAATGCAAGAAATGCTAAAGGTTCAGCTGTAAAAAAAAGAAATAGGAAGCGAAGAAGGAACACAGGGGTAAAGAATAAAATTGGCGACAAATAAGTACCTATCAATAATAACTTTAAATGTAAATGGATTAAATTTCCCAATCAAAAGACATAGGGTAACGGATTGGAGAAGAAAACAAGACCCATATATCTGCTGTCTACAAGAAACCCACCTCAGAAAAAAAGATGCACACAGACTGAGGGTGAAGGGATGGAAAAAGGTTTTCCAGGCAAATGGAAATGAAAAAAAAGCTGAGGTAGCAATACTTATATCTGACAAATTAGATCTCAAAGTGAAGGACATAACAAGAGATAAGGAAGGCCACTTCATAATACTAAAGGGAGCAAACCAACAAGAAGAAATAACTTTGGTAAACACATATGCACCCAATACAGGAGCACCCAAATACATAAAAAAAAAACACCTGGGGATATCAAGGGAGAGAATAACAGCCATACAATGATAGTAGGAGACTTTAATACCCCACTATCACCATTGGAAAAATCCCCTAAACAAAAAATCATAAAGAAACATCAATCCTAAATGACTAACTAGACCAGATGGAATTAATTGACATCTTCAGAACATTTCACCCCAAAGCCACAGAATATACATTCTTCTCAAGTGCACATGGGTCATTTTCAAAGATAGACCATATGCTGGGTCACAGGCAAAGTCTCTTCAAATTCAAGAAGATAGAAATTATATCAAGCATCTTCTCAGATCACAGTGGCATAAAACTGGAAATCAACTACAATAAATACAATCCAAAGAAATCAAACACATGGAGACTAAACAGCATGCTATTAAACAAGGACTGGGTCACCAGAGAGATCAAGGAAGAAATAAAAAACATCATGGCAACAAATGACAGTGAAAACACAATAATCCAAAAATCTATGGGACAGAGTGAAAGCAGTCTCTAGAGGGAATTTCATAGCTCTACAAGCCTACTGCAAAAAAACAAGAAACAATGGTAATAAATTACCTAACCCTACAACTCAAATAATTAGAAAGAGAGCAACAAGAAAAGCCCAGTGTAAGCAGAAGGAAGGAAATAATAAAGATCAGAGTGGAGATAAACGACATAGAGACCAAAGAAACAATATAAAAGATCAACAAAACCAAGAGCTGGTTCTTTGAAAGGATAAACAAGATTGATGGACCTCTAGCCAGGCTCACCAAGAAGCAAAGAGAGAGGACCCAAATAAACAAAATCAGAAATGAAAGAGGTGAAATAACAACAGACCCCGCTGAGATAGAAAGGATTGTTAAAAATACTATGAAAAACTCTATTCCAACAAACTGGACAACCTGGAGGAAATGGACATATTCTTAGAAAATTACAACTTTCCAAAACTCAATCAGGAAGAATCTAAACAGCTCAATAGGCCAGTAACTATGGAAGAAATTGAAGCAGTCAGCAAAAAGCTTCCGGCAAACAAAAGCCGGGGCCAGACGGCTTCACAGGGGAGTTTTACCAAACATTCAAGGAAGAACTAAAACATATTCCCCTTAGACTATTCCAAAAAATTAAAGAGGAAGGAACACTTCCAAGCTCCTTCTATGAAGCCAGCATCACCCTAATACCAAAACCAGATAAAGACAACACAATGAAAGAGAATTACAGGCCAATATCCCTCATGAATATAGATGCCAAAATCCTCAACAAAATTCTAGCAAATTGGCTCCAGCAGTACATCAGAAAGATCATACACCATGACCAAGTAGGATTTATCCCAAGAATGCAAGGATGGTACAATATCTGCAAATCAATAAATGTGATACATCACATAAACAAATTGAGAGGTAAAACTCACATATCAATTGATGCAGAAAAAGTATTTGACAAAATCCAACACCCTTCTTGATAAAAACTCTCAACAAGGTGGGAGTAGAAGGATCATACCTCAACATAATAAAAGCCATATATGGCAAACCCACAGCTAACATCATACTCAATGGGTAAAAACTAAAACCATTTCTCCTAAGAACAGGAACAAGACAGAGATGCCCACTCTCACCACTTTTGTTTGACATAGTACTGGAAGTATTAGCCATTGCAATTAGACAAGAAGAAGAAATAAAAGGCATCCAAATTGGAAAACAAGAAGTAAAGCTGTCCTTATTTGCAGATGACATGATATTGTACATAAAAAACCCGAAAGACTCCATCTAAAAACTAATAGACTTAATAAATGAATTCGACAATGTAACAGGATACAAAATTAACACCAAGAAATTTATGGCATTTCTATACACCAATAGTGAACTTACAGAGAGACTAAAAAAGCAATCCCATTTACCATTGCACCAAAAAAATTCAGGTACCTAGGAATAAACTTAACTAAGCAGGTAAAGACCTATATGTGAAAAACTACAGGTGACTGAAGAAAGAGATAGAGGAAGACGTGAACAGATGGAAGAACATACCATGTTCATGGATTGGTAGTATCAACATCATTAAAATGTCCATACTACACAAAGCAATCTATAGTTTCAATGCACTCCCATTTAAATACCAATGGCATATTTCACAGACCTTGAAAGAACTCTCCAAAAATTCATCTGGAATAAAAAAAAGACCCCGAATAGCCACAGCAATCCTGAGAAAGAAGAATAAAGTAGGAGGGATCTCAATACCAGATTTCAAGCTGTATTACAAAGCCACTGTTCTCAAAACAGCCTGGTACTGGCACAAGAACATATAGACCAATGAAGTAGAATAAAAAATCCAGATATCGACCCTAACCACTATGCTCAATTAATATTTGACAAAGAAGGCATGAACATACAATGGAGTCAAGACAGTCTCTTCAATAAATGGTGTTGGGAAAATTGGACAGATACACACAAAAATGAAACTACATCACCAACTTACACCATACACAAAAATAAACTCAAAATGGATACAGGACTTAAACATAAGATGGCAAACCATAAAAATACTAGAGGCATCCACAGGCAGCAAAATCTCAGACATATGCCAAAAGAACTTCTTCACTGATACTGCTCTTAGGGCAATGGAAGCTAAAGAGAAAATAAACAAATGGGACTACATCAAAATAAAAAGCTTTTTCACAGCAAAAGAAACCATCAACAAAGCAAGAAGAAAGCCCACTGTATGGGAGAACATATTTGCAAATGTTATCACTGATAAAGGTTTAACCTCCAACATCTACAGGCAGCTTATACAACTTAATAAAAGGAAGATAAATGATCCAATAAAAAAATGGGCAATGGACCTAAATAGAATCTTTTCGAAAGAAGTTGGAAGGAAGGCCAAGAGACACATGAAAACATGCTCAATTTCACTTATTATCCGAGAGATGCAAATCAAAACGCCAATGAGGTACCATCTCACACCTGTCAGAATGGCTATCATCAACAAATCAACAAAAGACAAGTGTTGGCGAGAATGCGGAGAAAAAGGAACCCTCGTGCACTGCTGGTGGGAATGCAGACTGGTGCAGCCACTGTGGAGAACAGTATGGAGTTTCCTCAAAAAACTGAAAATGGAACTCCCATTTGACCCAGTAATCCCACTCCTAGGGATATATCCTAAGAAACTAGAAACACCAATCAGAAAGGATATATGCACCCTATGTTCATAGCAGCACAATTTACAATAGCTAAGATTTGGAAACAGCCTAGGTGCCCGTCAGCAGCTGACTGGATCAGAAAACTATGGTACATCTACACAATGGAATACTATGCTGCCATAAAAAGTGGGAATTCTTACCATTTGCAGCAACCTGGATGGAATTGGAGAACATTATGCTAAGTGAAATAAGCCAGTCAATGAAAGAAAAATACCCCATGATCTCACTCATTTGTGGATATTAAGAACATTATAATCTGATGAACAAAAAGATAGATACAGAGGCAGTAAAGCATCAAACAGACTGTCAAATTATAGGGGGAAGGTTAGGGAGAGGTGGGGGAGATAAGAGATCAACCGAAGGACTTGAATGCATGCATATAAGAATAACCAATGGATGCAAAACATTGGGGGGTGAGGGCACGTATGGGAGTGGGGTGGGATGGGGGCAATGGTAAGATATGTACACATTTAATACCTTAATAAAATAAAAAAAAGTGTTTTTGGATTAAGGTCCAAATTATATCCACTACTGCATTTGATTGATATGTATATTTGGTCTCTTTGAATCTAGAGCAGTATCTTCTCTCCAGCTTCATTTCCCTGCCATTGACTTGTTGGAGAAACTCCATCAGTTGTTCATATAGAACATCACTGTCTACATTTGTCTGTCTCCTTCCATGAGGTGTTATTTAATTTGTTCTTCTATCCTTTATATCTCTGTAAATTAAATTTAACTTTAGAAATATAAGTAGCTTCAGGGTCAACTTCTAGGCAAGAGTATTTCACAAATGTTGTTGTGTGCCTGATATGACAGTGTTTGAATAGCTTAACAATTTTTATATTTTACTCTAAACTAGAAGTCACTAATTGATAACACATTGCCAAATCTTGAACATTGACACACTTGAATCCAATTGTTATTTGTTATTCCTTGTTTTGCTTGCATTCCTAAAGTAATTCAAAGGAAAACAAACAAAAAAGCTGTCAGCTACATCTCAATCAAAAGTAGGAAAAAGGAAGACCATGATTGCTTCCTATTTCAAGACAAAGGTGCTCCTCAATTTATGACGGGGTTATCTCTAGATAAACCCATCATATGTTGAAAATATCATGACTTGAAAATGCTTTTAATATGCCTAACCTGCCAAACATCCTAGCTTAGCCTAGCATACCTTAAAAGTGCTAAGGACCTTACATTAGGCAATTCACTTGAGTTTCATATTAAGAGCAATTTCCTTTCTCTTTTTCTCACCAGAAGCAGGAGACAGATGGGCATTTTGTAAACATGATGGAACGCTAAAATATAAAATGCAATACCCACAAAATGCTGGCAACACAGTACACTATAGAGTATTGGCTGTTTATCCTCATGATTGCATGGCTGACTGGGAGCTGAAGCTCATTGCCACTGTCCAGCATCATGAGAGAGTATGGTATCACATATCGCTAGCCTGGGAAAAGATCAAAATTCCAAATTCAAAGTACAGTTTCTACTGAATGTGTATAACTTTCATACCATTGTAAAGCCGAAAAAATTGTAAGTTTAATCATTTAATGTCAGGAACCTTTGCTAGTTATTCCTATGCCAGATAGTTTTACTCATTTTTATTACCTGTCAGATCCCTGTAAACATATGCATTTCTAGCTGTTGCTATATATATTCTCCAACCCATGATAGCAGGTACACCAAAACTCTGATCATAAGTGTTTCACCCACCCTGATTAGTCTACTCACATTTACCCAAACCACATACAATTACATTTAGTGTGCTGACAATTCTGTGTCTAATTTGAAGCTTATATTGTTTGTGCTTTTTAAGAAATGAGAAAATTAGGGAAATTTAAAAATATATATATACTTCTCCTACAACCCTGAAAAATAAAATTATATATGACCCCCCATTTTTATAATTTCTAATGTTTTGAAACTGGTTAAATTCCTTTAGGCATTTTATCAAACATTTCATCACAAAATTGAGTTTAAGGTGGTTCATAAAGCTAAAGCATTGATGTCTCCCATATACAATATCTTATCTTGAACTTTTAAAAGAGAGACCATAAACAAGAATTCATAAATATATCATCTAAAATGAGTTATTGCAAACTCAGATTTGTTGAAGAAGATACTTATTTTAAACTCACAGGGATAGAAACAAATATGAAACCTCTGTACCTGCCACATGCAAACCAGAATGTTGAGAAATGTAAGTTACAGGTTAAACATCATATTTCCAGTTCTTTCAGGAACAATATATTGATCTAGTGGCTAATTGTGACAAAGGAAGTCAGAAAGAGAGGGGAATTACCAAAGAGTGTGTTATAAGTGCTCTCTTTGAGATTGTTTTTGAAAGCCTTTAAAAACTGGGTGTGTAAGTTAATGTTGCTTTTAGCACTTCCTCAATGGCTCATCTTAGATTTTGCTAAACTTGGCAGCATTATAGGAGTTATATTTTCACATGGGTGCACTCTTCCTGAACAGAATGTATTTGACAGAAACAAGTTTTTCTTTCATGCCAAGCATTTGTGTGTCTGCTTTCCATAACAAACAGCTAGACAAAGCTGACCATTCTGGACTCTCTCCCAATATTTCCAATTTAGCTATGAAAACAAGATTTTTATTTCATGAGTTGGAGGAGTGCCTTTTAAAAGTTAACTCTTTAAGAGAACACTACAATTTCCCTTAATAATTATTTTATGATTTAGATTTTTTTCCATTTCTTTAGATATCCGAATATCACCCAAGTTGGTAAGGAGACATTCTCATTAGTTGTACTTTTTCCACCTCTCACATAATTTAGCATTTTATTTTAGTTCTTATTTGCATTACTTATTGTTTTGGGTACTAAGTCTGATCTTCATAATCAGATTGGGAACAACATTTGCTGTGTGTTTGGTTGACACAGTCTACAAGAGTCCCAAGCTGCAAGAATTTTGTTTGAAATATACTGTTTTTCAAGAGTTCAGCTTTTTTCATACTCTATCCTTTAATAATGAAAAGTGTCTGTTAAAAAAAGGACAAATTATTATGATAGTTTAGGACCTTAGTAGAGTAATGGAAATAATCTTGCCAGGCTATATCTAAAATATATATTCAAATACACAATAAGCCTAACTCCAGTGGTTTGAAGAACAGCATGCCATGCATCCAGTATTCCATGGAAGTCAAAGCATCCAGTGAAAAATTTGACACTGAAAGAATAACTATTCTGTTCTTTATTCTGAATCAGGCTATTAGAAAGACATTGGAAAGAAGACCTATTTATAATTCATCACATTTCTATTAAGGAAGATAAAGACATATAATTTTTTGTTTGTAAAAGAAAATGGATGAATTAAAATTAATATTTTAGTTGAATATAATTATGTCATCATAACTATCATCTTTATATTTGTGAGCCTAAATGACTGATTTGGAATAAAATGTTATTATATTTCATATGTCACCTTAATTCTTTACCATCATACTTTCCTTTTAAAAATTTGCTTTCTTTAACCTCTGAACTATTCAAAGATGCTATTATCATCCTTTTCAGTTCATAGGCCTCCGATATTCACTGTTAAAAAATATATAAAACGGGAACAGCTATTTTGTGCTGAAATATATTTTGCCATGTTTGTTGGGAGAAAAAGTGTCAACCTTATTATATACAACAAACAGATTTATAGAGATATTAGTTGATTCTATAGTTCATAGGATTGCTACTAATACACAAAATGAGACATTAGAAAATGTTAATACATGTATTGTTCTGTGTGACCAGATCTCATCACTAAACTTGTAAAAGACTATTTTGAATAGTAGCTGAACTAGATACAAATCAGATGCTGAAATCAAGAGGAGGATAAATGAGTTTCTATATAGATATTGGCACAAGCACTATAAAAAACAATTTTATATCATTGAAATATTGGTTGAAATTTATTTTATAGTCTCTAAGGGTTAAAATAGTCACTGTAAAGCAAGAATTATACTTCATGAACTGGGCCTTCTAAGCATTCACAATTGTGTGTGCGTGTGTGTGTCTATGTGTAGCTTTCAATTTCTAGTTTGAATACAAAACTGAACTTTGAACTTGGATTTTCTAGACTTTCAGCTTGAGGGAAAAATGTCCTGTCATTAGAAGAGCAACACAACTAAAATTTCCTGACACTTCCTCTATAATTATCGCAGGATTCCCCCTTTTAAAAATATATTTACTACTTTCAGAGAAGAAGGGAGAGGGAGAGAGAGAGAAATATCAATGATGAGAGAGAATCATTGGTCAGCTGCCTCCAGTATGCCCCACACTGAGGATCGAGCCCAAAAGCCAGGCATGTGCCCTGACTGAGGATCAAACCACCAGCCAGGCAACACTTCCCTATTTACTTATTTATTTATTTATAATATATATATTTTTATTATTGACTAGTAGCCCTGCACATGAATCCGTGCACTAGTAGCTTTCTGTGGGGCCTGGAAGCTCTGCACCCGCTGCCCAGAGGCTCTCCGCAGCCCAGAGGCCCATCTGTGCCCCAGCCTGGCAAGAGGCCCATCCGTGGCTGGGCACAGAACACTTGGTCGTCGCCGTGGTGATGAAGCAAGCATTCTGCCAGGCTGCTCATGCTGCCTGCTCTCAGCGGCCGCCCCCTGCCCCCCAGGACTGGGGGACTCCGGCGGGGCTGACAGGACTGGGCGGCACCATCTTGTGGCTATGGTCGCTGCCATCTGTGTGATGGAGTGATGGTTAATTTGCATATTACCCTTTTATTAGATAGGATAGTATTACAGATATCTCTCATTTACCCCCATTTTACCCCCTTCATCCTTGCCCCTACCCACCCCCCAGGTCTCTACTAGCCTATTGCCAGTGTCCATGGGCTATGCATATAAGTATATAAGTTCTTTGGTTTATCTCTTCTTGTCCCCCTAACCCCACATTGAGATATGTCAGTCTTTTCCATGCCTCCATGCTTTGGGTCTTATTTTATTGTTCAATTCATTTTGTTCACACAAATAAGTGATATCATGTTATATTTGTCTTTCTCAGATTGGATTATTTCACTTAGCATAATATTATCCAGGTCCATCCTTGCTATACCAAAGGGTAAGAGACCACTCTTTTTACAGCTGCATAGTATTCCATGGTGTAAATGTACCACAGCTTTTTTATCCATTCATCTACTGATGGGCTCTTGGGCTGTTTCCACATTTTATCTATTGTAACTAACACTGCTATGAACATAGGGGTGCATATATTCTTTCTGATTCGTGTTTCTGGATTTTTAGGATATATTCCCAGAAGTGGGATCACTGGATCAAATGGAAGTTCCATTTTTAATTTTTTGAGGAAACTCCATACTGTTTTCCACAGTGGCTGCACCAATCTGTGTTCTCACTAGCAGTGAACTAGTGTTCCCTTTTCCCCACATCCTCACCAGTACTTGTTTGTTCATTTTTTGATGATAGCCATTCTGACAGGTGTGAGGGGATATCTCATTGTGGTTTTAATTTACATTTTTCTGATGAGTAGTGACTGAGCAATTTTTCTTATGTCTCTTGGCCATTTGTATGTCCTCTTTGAAGAAAGGTCTATTCAGGTCTTCTACTCATTTTTTAATTGGATTGTTTGTCTTCTTTTTGTTGAGTTGTGTGAGTGCTTTATATATTTTGGATATTAACCTCTTATCAGATGTATCACTGGCAAATATGTTCTCCCATCCAGTGGGTTTCCTTTTCATTTTGATAGTGGTTTATTTTGCTGTGCAGAAACTTTTTATTTTGATGTAGTCTCATTTATTTATTTTCTCCTTTATTTCCTTATAGCATCATTAAAATGTCTATCCTACCCAAAGTAATCTATAGATTCATCACAATCCCTATTAAAATACCAATGGCATACTTTACAGAACTAGAAAAAATACTCCAAAAATTTATATGGAACCATAAAAACTCTGAATAGCTGCAGCAATCTTGAAATAGAAGAATGAAGTTGGAGTGATCACAATACTTGATATCAAACTATACTACAAAGCCATGATAACCAAAGTAACCTGGTACTGGCACAAGAACAGGCATATAGACCAATGGATCTGAATAGAAACCCCAGAAATTGATCCACACCATTACAGTCAATATTTGATAAAAGAGGCAAGAGCATACAATGGAGTAAAGCCAGCCTCGTCAACAAATGGTGTTGAGAAAACTGGACAGACACATGCAAAAGGATGAAATTGGATCACCAACTTAAACCATACACAAGAATAAACTCAAAATGGATAAAATAGTTAAATGTAATGCATGAAACCATAAAAAATCTTAGAAGAAAACATAAGCAGTAAAATCTCAGACCTCTCACATAGCAGAATTTTTGCCAATGCATCTCCTGGGGCAAAGGAAATAAAGGAGGACTTCGCCTTTTAATTCAAAGAGTTCAGGAAGAAGAGAAAGAGGTGGTATAGCTTAAATGGGAATGCTCTTCCTCTCCATTTTTGTTTAGCTAACACCTGTTCACAAATCAATGCCTAATTCAAGAGACACCTCCTTTGGAAAAGTTTTCCTGACTCTCATTGTGATTTAGATGGCTCTCCTCTATCTATCTATCTATATATATACTAGAGGCCCGGTGCACGAAATTCGTGCATGGAGGGGGGGCGTGTCCCTCAGCCCAGCCTGCACCCTCTCCAATCTGGGACCCCTCGAGGTATGTCCGACTGCCCGTTTAGGCCCAATCCGGGATTGGGCCTAAACGGGCAGTCGGACATCCCTCTCAAAATCCAGGACTGTTGGCTCCCAACTGATCACCTGCCTGCCTTCCTGATTGCCCCTAACTGCTTCTGCCTGCCAGCCTGGTCACCCCCTAATCACTCTGCTGCCAGCCTGATTGATGCCTAACTGCTCCCCAGCCAGCCTGTTTGCCCCCAACTTCTCTCCTCTGCCGGCCTGGTCACCCCTAACTGCCCTCCCTTGCAGGGTTGAATGCCTCCAACTGCCCTCCCTTGCAGGCCTAGTGCCTCCCAACTGCCCTCCCCTGCTGGCCATCTTGTGGTGAACATCTTGTGTCCACATGGGGGCAGGATCTTTGACCACATGGGGACAGCTATATTGTGTGTTTTAGTGATGGTCAATCTGTATATTATTCTTTTATTAGATAGGATAGAGGCCTGGTGCATGGATGGGGGCTGACTGGTTTGCCCTGAAGGGTGGGGGTTCCCTTGGGGTGTGGGGCGGCCTGAGCAAGGGGCTTGTGGTGGTTTGCAGGCTGGCCACGCCCCCTGGTGACCCAAGAGGAGGCCCTGGTATCTGGAATTTATTTACCTTCTACAATTGAAACTTTGTAGCCTGGAGCAAAGCCAAGCCTGCTGCTTGCTCCATGGCCAGCAGCGATTTTTGTTGGAGTTAATTCACCTTCTATAATTGAAACTTTGTAGCCTTGAGTGGAGGCTTAGGCCGGCAACAGGTGGCACGGAAAGCTTGGCTTCTTTTGTTACCGTGGAAACCCTCCCACTCTCAGTGGCTGTAGCCATCTTGGTTGGGTTATTTGCATATTTGCTCCTGATTGGCTGGTGGGCGTGGCTTGGATGGTGGGCGTGGCTTAGGCGTAGCGAAGGTGCAGTCAATTTGCATATTACTCTATTATTAGGTAGGATATAAAAGCCTAAGCGACTTTACAACTGAAGGACCGGAACCACTAGAACAACTGGTCAACCGGTTGCTATGATGCACACTGACCACAGGGGGCAGACGCTCAACACAGGAGCTGTTCCCTGGTGGTCAGTGTGCTCCCACAGCGGGAGCGCCACTCATCCAGAAACCAGGCTCACGGCTGATGAGTGCAACTGCGGCAGCTGGAGCCTCCCCTGCCTCCACAACAGTGCTACCAGGCTGTGGTGGTGGCAAGTGCAGCAGGGCCAGGATGAGTGGCAGCGGAGCTGCACCCAGCCCTGGGGCTCCTCCCCAACCACCTGCTGCTTCAGCACTGGTACATCCCTCAGGGATTTGGCCGAAACCTGGTAGTTGGACATCCCCCGAGGGGTCCTGGATTGTGAGAGGGCACAGGCAAGGCTGAGGGACCCCACCCATGCACGAATCTGGGCACCAGGCCTCTAGTATATGATAAAACCTTATGTGTATCATTGTCTTGCTTTTTACATTGTTGATTACGGTACAGTAACCATTGGTTACTTATTTTCTGTCTTATGCTCTTTCTATCATCTCATTCCTTTCTTTCCTTCTCACCTTCTTTTTTCCCATCCCCAAATGACCATACATATACAAGACTATGAGTTCCTCACCTGTAGGAACTATACTTCATTGGGATTTGAATTTCTTGCACTTAGAATAATGACCAACTGATATTTATTGAATGAATGCATATGAATGAATGAATGCTTAGGAATTAGTCATATCAGCTATCACAATTTTCTTCTTTTTCTCCAGCTTGCTAGCACAATGCATCTTGTTGCTGCTAATGCCTCTGTGTTAGTAATGCCCATAACAAAATACCACAGACTGGGTAACTCAAACAACAAAAATCTATTTTCTTATAATTCTGGAGGCAAGAAGTTTGAGATTGAGGTGTCAGCAGGGTTGTCTCCTTCTGAGGGCCCTGGAGGAAGATTTATTCTAGCCTTCTCTCCTTGTCTTATATATGGCCATTTTCTCCCTGTGTCTTAACATGTTTTCACTTTGTATATGTTTGTGTCCAAATTTCTTGTAAAGGCACCAGTCATATTGGATTAGGGTCCACCCTAAAGGTTTGATTTTAACTTAATTACTTCTGTAAAGACATTATCTCCATTATAACACTCACCAATGGTACTACTATTTAGTAATAACCATACATATTAAGCAACCATTGTCTGAGCACATGCTTTGTGTCAGAAACAGTGGTAAGTGCTTTATATGACTATCTGTGACATATAAGGTTACCCCAATGCCTACTCATAGCCACTGAATCCCACCAAAAGCACCAATATTCTGTCCATCCTGTGGTTTAGTAGTTAAGCCCAATGGAGAAAGAACCCTTTACTTTCATGGGTGTAATATCCTATAGAGAAGTGCTGCTGAGCACTCTTAAGGGTTTACAGGAGCAACTTTTCTTCTTTTTATTCTTTTACTAGAGGCCCAGTGGAGGAAATTCGTGCACAGATAGGGTCCTTAGCGGCTGCCAGCCAGGGCCTCCCTTCCCCCAGCTGCCTGCTGCGGCTGCAGGCTGGGGTGGGGCTGGCCAGGGGGAGGGGCTGCGGGTGGTTGACAGGCCAGCCCCGACCCCTGGTCAAACTCCTGGTTGAACTCTGGTCTATGAACTTTGCGTATTAAGAGTTTTATTATATAGGATTTTTCTCTCCATATATGAAACCTCAGCCATGGGTCCACAGGAGTTGAGCCAGGGAACAATGCTGAATACAACCTCAGGGCTATACTCGTAATTGTACCTCCCCATCCAGTCTATTGTACTTTCTTAGTGTGCTTTAATTTCCCACCCCCTCCTTTTTTTTGTTTGAATTCTCCCCTAAGACTAACATGTACTAGTAATAGGTCCATGGCAACACCACTCTCATCATACCTCCAGATATGCCTGATTTCTACAAAACACATAGCCTAAGTTCTCAATGGAGAGCCCAGCTGAATATAGGTGCAAATTGAGTCTTCACTATGATTTTATAAGAAATTTTACTTATGCAGTTATTTTTTCATTTTTAAATACATTGTGAGAGGTGGTGTATGGGGTATCTTTCTTAAATCTGTAAGCATCAGTTTTTTTTTTTTTAATGTATTTTATTTGGCTCTTGGAGAATATATAAACAATGGCAGAATCCTCGAATGTCATTCTGTCATAGTGAAAGCTTACATATTTCTCAGGCAAATTATATATTGTTTACACTGAGTAACAGAGATAACTATAAAATTACATTTGCCACAATTTGACATTTGATTCTAAAGCTGCCATCAGAACAGGCGTCACACAGGAGTGCCCCAGGCACTGTTGGGAGGGGTTGGTCAGTTACAAGAGCAGCATGGCCATGGGGTTCCATGTGCACAGCTGGGGCAGACTCCAGAGGTTCTGTTCTGAAGGGTGGCATCTGTCACGTGCTGAGCAGGGTAGGCCTGGAAACGAAGTTCTGGAGTTGCCTCAGGCTGACCACAAAGCAGCAAAACAGGGGTGTCCTTTATCTGCCAGTCCTTGAGTCTGTGCCTTGGGAGACGCAGCTTTCTCCAGTCCTCCATCCCCCTGTGCACTTCTGTGGGTAGGTGTGCTGTGTTGTCAGGTTTTGATTTTTTTTTTAACGAATGAGGATTGAAAAAAAATTGGACAGAGCTGGAAATTGAGAAGAAACTTGGGTATTTGGGGGGAAACAGACTATAGTGTAAAGAGAATTAACCTTGTGAGTTCACATAGTCCATCCTTTTTTGAGATAGATTATACAAATGAATACATTATAACCATTTAACAGCATAATTAACTCTTTTTTTCTATTTCTCATGGGAAAAGGGAGTTTATTCAAAGGCAGTGGAGAAAGAAAAAAGTTGATGCAGCTATCCTTTAAACAACTGCAGCTGTTCCAAGGCTAAGCAAGACCTGGTACAGGAAAACGTTCTACCTCAGACTTTCCATGGAGTGATGACAGCATTCTGTCTACTCACCATGTGAGTAGAGACAAAATTACCCAGGGATTTTATCCATCTAGTTAAATCCATCTTTGTAAAGATGAGTTTTGGAGGAGAACCAAGATGGCAGCATAGGTAAATACCTGTACTTGCTGCCTCCCACAACCACATCAATATTACAACTAAAATACAGAACAAACATAATTCAGAACTGCCCGAAAGCTGGCTGAATGGAAGTCTTACAACTAGAGAAGTAAAGAAGAAAACGCATTGAGAATGGTAGGAGGGGCGGAGGTGCTGAACAGGCTGGTCTGACACCCATGTATGCCGCTTTTTTAATTGAGAGGGTGATTGTCTCTGTGAAGATGATCTTATCTTACTCTTAGTTTTCAAGGGTTCCATAGCATTTCATTGCATTCCTGGTTCCTCTTCACATGGGACACCACTTTCTGGGGCTGACCGGCAGACCTTGAACAAAGGATGAATGATTACACACGTTTCTGTGAAAGAGAGGCTTCGGGACTACTTGGCTATCACCACCAAGTAGCCCTATTCACCTGCCTCCTTTGGCTTTTATTGTAACAACAGCTTGAACTAAAATTAACTATTAGATACTATCAGAAGGGTAAGCATCCTTGAGAGAACACATGCATCCTTTAGGCAAGGACATGTCTAAGTAAACACCTGGGGGTTCAGACTTGTTTGGAAAAGTCAAGGTAGGGGCTGCCACCTTTGGCAAGGTCCCCCCAAGGCCCCCGACCTTTCAGAGAATCCTCCTTACAGACATCCCAACCAAGTCCCACGCTTCCCCACAATAGCAATTTCTCTTATCTGCTCCGTTTCCACCCAAATGGTTATTTAAGGAATGCAGCTAACTTTGTCTGACAAGAACAAAGAACACTGACCAACAATCCAAGCTATTTGTTATTTCTGAGTTTTCAGATAGAATGGAAATTGATAAGTTTGTAATTGATATTCTCATCCAAGTCATTCCTATCCATGCTGAGCAGAATGGAGTACAGTGCTCTGTAGCGAAATATAGAAAATTTTCCTGTGGTTGATAGTGCTCTACTAATTAGTATTCCCCCAATTATTTAGCTAATATTTATTTATTTTATCTATAAAAATGTAACTGCAAATGTGAAAGTTTTTTAATTAATTTGACCATGAAATTCCAGATAATTTATGCCTTCAGGATTTCTTTTTTTACCCACTTGATAATTTCCTGTGTATCCATCCAGAGCTTTACTGGACACATAAAGCATATGTGTAAATTTGCATTCATTTCCCTTACACAAACAATAGCATACTATGTAATTGGTAGCATACTATGAAACTGCTTTGCATGTTGTTTTTTTCACATAATGTATATTGGACATTTTCTCCTGTAAATCTAGATCTGCTGTATTTTCAAATGGCTATATTGTATTGTAATTGTATGTATGTAGCATTATTTATTTAGTCCCTACTAGTGGACATTTAGATGGTTTCCAATCTTTTGTTATTGTAAGAATCTTCAGCAGCTACACTTGCACATATTTATTGGTGCACATTTACAATAATACCTATAGAAAAATGAAAACTAAAATTTTTATTTATTTATCTTTATTGTTGGAAGTATTAACCCCCACCATTAACCCTCTCCACCCCACTCCTGCCCCCTGCCCATTGTTTGTCTTTCGTTTGTTGCGTTGTATGAGTAAATTATATGTTTTGGAAATTAACTCCTTATCAGATATATCATTGGCAAATATGTTCTCCCACACAGTGGGGCCTCTTTTCATTTTGATGCTGGTTTTCATTTTGTTGTGCAAAAGCTTTTTATTTTGATGTAGTCCCCTTTTTTTATTTGTTTCTTTGTTTCTCTTGCCCCGGGTGATGTATCTGTGAAAATTCTACTACAGGAAATGTCTGATATTTTGCTGTGTACATTTTCTTCTAGGATTTTTATTGTTCCATGACTTACATTTAAATCTTTACTCTATTTTGAGTTTATTCTTGTGTATGGTGTAAGTTGGTGATCTAGTTCCTTCTTTTTGCATGTATCTGCCCAATTTCCCCAGCACAGTTTATTGAAGACACTGTTTTTACGCCAATATATGCTCTTTCCTCCAATGTCAAATATTAATTGAGCATAATAGTTTGGGTAGATCGCTGAGTTCTCTCTTCTGTTCTGTTCATCTATCTGCCTGCTATTGTGTCTCTAACAGGCTTTTCTGGTTACAGTGGCTTTGTAGCATAACTTGATATCTGGTATTGTGATTCCTCCAACTTTATTCTTCTTTCTCAAGATTGCTGAGGCTATTCCAGGTCTTTTTTGGTTCCAAATACATTTTTGAAGTGTTTGTACTAGATCTGTGGAATATTTTGTTGGTATTTTAATAGGGATTGCAATGAATCTATAGATTGCTTTGGGTAGTATGGACATTTTAATGATGTAATTTCTACCAATTCATGAGCACAGTATTTTCTTCCATTTGTTCACATCTTTTTCTGTTTTTTTTTTTTTTTTTTCTATCATCTTGTAGTTTTCCAAGTAAAGGTCTTTTACCTCCTTGGTTAAGTTTATTCCTAGGTAACTTAATTTTTTTGTTGCAGTGCTAATGGGATTGATTTTTCAGTGTCTCTTTCTATGAGATCATTATTGGTATATAAAAATTCCATCAATTTATGGGTATTAATTTCATATCCTGCTATATTGCAGTTTCTTTGGCAGAGTCCTTAGGGTTTTGTAAGTACAATAAAATGTCAACTGCAAATAATGACCATTTTATTTCCTCCTCTCTAATTTAGATGCCTTTTATTTTTTCTTCTTGTCTGATCTCTATGGATAAGACTTCCAGTACTATATTGAATAAGAGTGGTAAAAATGGACATCCCTGTCTTGTTCCTGATCATAAGGAAAACACTTCAGATTTGGCCCATTGAGTATTATGTTGACTGTACACTGAGTGGCCAGATTATTATGATCTCTGAACGCATAATAATCTGGCCACTCAGTATATATATACATATTAGAGGCCTGGTGCATGAATTAGTGCATGGGTGGGGTCCAGCCAGCCTGGCCAGGGGGAGGGGACATGGGCGGTTGGCTGGCCTGCCTGCTGGTCGAACTCCTGGTCGAGGGGACAATTTGCATAATTAGCCTTTTATTATATAGGATATACACTGAGTGGCCTGATTATTATGCATTCAGAGATCATAATAATTTGGCCACTCAGTGTATGTTTGTCATATATGGTCTTTATTATGTTGAGATATAATCCCTCTATTCCTACTTTGCTATAAGTTTTTTATCAAAAATGTGTTCTGGATTTTGTCAAATGCTTTTTTTGTGTCTATTGATATGATCCTGTGATTTTTCTTTCAATTTGTGTATGTGATGTATCACATTTATTGATTTGAAAATATTGTACCAGAATTACATCCTTGGAATAAATCCAACTTGGTCATGGTATATGATCTTTTTAATATAATGCTGGATCCAATTTGCTAATATGTTGTAGAGAATTTTAGCATCTATGACCATCAGGCATATTGGCCTGTAATTCTCCTTTATTTGGCTTTGGAATTAGGATAATGCTGGCATCATAAAAAGAGTGTGAGAATGTTCCTTCCTCTTGGATTTTTTAGAATGGTTTGAGGAAGATAGGTGTTAGTTCTCTTTTGAATGTTAAAACTCCCCTGTGAAGCCTTCAGGACCAGGGCTTTTGTTTGGTAGGAGTTTTTTTTATTACTGTTTCAATTTCATCAGTTGTTATTGGCCTATTCAGGTTTTCTGCTTCTCCTTGATTCAGTTTTGGAAGATTGTATTTTTCTAGGAATTTGTCCATTTTATCCACGTTATCCAGCTTTCTGGCATATAGTTGTTCATAGTATTTGCTTACAATCCTTTGTATTTCTGTGATGTCAGTTACTTCACCTTTAGATTCTGATTTTATTTACATTGGTCCTCTTTGTTTCTTGGTGAGTCTGGCTAAATGTTCATCAACCTTGTTTATCTTTTCAAAGAACCAGCTCTTGGATTCCTTGATCATTTGTATTGCTTTTAAGGCTCTTTGTCATTTACTTTCAACCTGGTCTTTATTATTTCCTTCCTTCTACTTACTCTGGGCCTTTCCTTTTGTTCTCTAATTCTTTTAGTTGTAGTATTAGTTTATTAGAGCTTTTTCTTGTTTCTTGAGGTAAATCTATAATGCTATGAACTTCCCTCTCAGGACTGCTTTTGCTGTGTTCCATAGATTTTTGGTTGTTGAATGTCCATTTTCATTTATTTCCAGGAAGTTTTTTTTTTATTGCTTCCTTGATTTCATTGGTAACCCATTCATTGTTTAATAACATGCTATTTAGCCTCCATGTGTTTGAATGGTTTTGAGTGTTTTTATTATAATTGATTCCTAGTTTTATGCCATTGTGATCTGAGAAGATTCTTGATATGATTTCAATCCTCTTGAACTTGTAGAAACTTATTTTGTGTCTAACATGTGGCTTTTCTTTGAGAATGTCCCATGTACATTTAAAAAGAATGTATATTCTGCAGCTTTGGGGTGGAATGTTCTGTCAATGTCAATTAAATCCATCTGATCTAGTGTGTCATTTAAGGTCTCTGTTTTCTTGTTGAATTTTTCTGGAAGATCTATACAGTGATGTCGGTGGGGTGCTAAAGCCCCCTACTATAACTATATTGCTGTTGATATCTCCCTTACCATTCCCCAAGAGCATATGTATATATGCTCATATAGTGGGTGCATATATATTTTCCAGTGTTATATCTTCTTATTGTATCAATCCATTTAGTATTATGTAGTGACTTTCTTTGTCTCTTTTTATGACCTTCATTTTGAAGTCTATTTTGGCAAATATAAGTATTGTTACTCCTGATTTTCTTTTTCATTTCCATTTGCATTGAAATTTTTTCCCACCCATTTGCTTTCAGTCTGTGTGACTTTTAATCTTTTGTTCTGAGGTGGGTCTCTTGTAGACAACATATATATGGTTCATATTTTCTTATCCATTCAGTCACCCTTTGTCTTTCCTTCAAACAAGAAAAATGGCTGTTTCAGTCTGGGGCGGGGAGTACCTGGGCAGTATTTAACCCATTTACATTTAAGGTTATTATTAATAAGTACATATTTACTGCCATTTTTACCTTTATACCTATGTTCCTCTCTGTCAATTTTTTCTTCTTCTTACAGCATTCCTTTAACATTTTCTGCAAGTCTGGTTTGGTGGTAATGCACTTCTTTAGCCTTTTTTTTTTCTTTTTTAGTCTGGGAAGAGCTTTATTTCCCCTTCAATTTTAAATGATAGCCTTGCTGGATAGAGTAATCTTGTGTTCAGGTCCTTGTTTTTCATTACTTTGAATACTTCATGCCAATCCCTTCTGGCTTCCAGTGTTTCTGTTGAGGAATCAGCTGACATTATAAAGGGTACTCCCTTGTAGGTAACTTTCTCTCTCTTGCTGCCTTTAAGGTTCTTTCTTTGTCTTTAATGTTTGTCGGTATGATTATGTTGTGTCTTGGAGTACATCTCTTTAGTGGCTTTAACTCTGACTGGCCCCACACTCCCTGGTGGTCAGAAGCGCTGCCACCTTTCATGGCTTGATGTTATGTGGGCTGCTTTTCTTGGCTTTGGTGCTCTGGGCTGTGGAGCACAGTCTGGGTTCTGGGCCTTGATCTTCTCAGGGAAATAACCCTCCCATAGCAGAGAGATCCCTCTTCACTCTCGATCTGACACCCTTAAAAGTTTGGTCAGTCCCTCTCACAACTTTGCCCTTCCTACCAGTTTCCAGGTGTTTTCTGTCCTTCCTTGATATATGTCTCCTCCTCAGCTGGACATAAGTTGGTAATTCTGGGTGAATGTCCCCTAATTTAGTTTTATTTCCAGTCTGGCCGTGGGAGGAGGTGTAAGAAAGGTCTACCTATTCAGCTGCCATCTTCTTCCTCCTCTGGAAAACTGAATTTGTTGAGTGAGAGTATTTTAAATTCTAATACATTTTGTCAAAATGCTTTTCAATAAAAAATTTATGATAGCTCCTCTGTTTTGTGTGGCTCTAATTGTTAAAAGTTATTTTCTTATATTGAGCTGTAATATAATTTCCCCTATTAGTTCTGGTACTGACCTCTGGATTCATACATAACCTATTCAGACCTCTCCCATATAACAATCCTTTAAGAAGTTAGTGTGTAATCATTTCCTGCCCATCTTTTTTCTCCATATTTCACTGTCTGTATTAGACATGTGCTTATGTGGCTGTCATATCCATTCCTTCTTCATTTGTTCTGCCCTGTATCACAAGGGTCTTACCTTGTGAGACCCCCACCCCAACCAGGCTCATATGTTGGCTGACTTCTGACTATGTTCACCAATGTGAAACAATGGTAGGAGTTTGGAAGGAGGAAGGATCTAATTATCTATGGATCCATCTCTAGAAATTAGGTAAGGAAAAGCAAATTAAAATCAGTTGAAAGTAAATGGAAAATAATAAAGACAAAAGCAAAATTTAATTAAATAGAAAGAATATCATATAATAGAGTAAATCCAATAGGTCAAAGTTACTTTTTTTGCAAAGACTAATAAAATTGAAAACTCCTTGCAAAATTGTTCAAGACAAAAAAAGAAAATTAAAAGATGACACAAATAACCAATATCAGGGAGAAAAAAGTGTATAGGATCCTGCAGATATTTAAAAAATAAGATGGTATTTTAAACTTAAACTTCAATTTTCATAAAATAGAAAACTTTCTTGAAAAACACAACTTACTAACTTGCACAAGAAATAGGACATTTGAATAGTATTATATCTATTAAAGAAATTGAATTTTCAATTAAAAACTTTCCTACAAAGAAAATTCCAGCTCCAGATGTCAGTAAATTTTCCAAAATATTTAAGGAAGAAGTAGCACCAATGTTATACAAGTTCTTCCATAGAATAGAAAATGAGGAAATGTTTTGCAATTCACTCTATGTAATCAGAATAATATAACAAAATATGACAAGAATACAATAAAAAAATTTACAGACAAATCTCTCTGATGTACATAAATGAAAAATTATCTTAAAGTATTATAAAGTTGAATCCAGTGATATATGAAATAGATATTTATCATAGCCAAGTTGCATTCATGCTCAAGAATTCAAAGGTTAAATGACATTAAAAAATATTTTAATTAATATATCAAAAATTTGATAGCTCTAATTTTGAGCACTCTCTATTCCTATGGTGTAGTTAACATTTTTTCAAAATACTTTATTATGAACTGATTGACTATTGAATCCTTGTTAATAATAAAAATTAAGTTATTGTAAAGAAAAATCATTAAATTTATTATAAATTAATTAAATAAATTAAAATCAATTGAGGAGAGATAAGAAAAGAAGGAGAAGTTAGAAAAAGTGTATGGTAATCTCAGTAGATAGGTTAGAGTTAAAATTCTACACTCAATTATGATTTTAAAAACTCATAAACTTTTAGCAAACCAGGAATAAAAATAACACTTCCTTGCCCTAATTGGTTTAGCTCAGTGGACAGAGCATCAGCCCATGGACTGAAGGGTCCTGAGTTTAATTCCAGTAAGGGCACGTACCTCGATTGCAGGCTCAATCCCTGGCTCTGGTCAAGGTGCATGTGGGAGGCAACCAACTGATGTGTCTCGCTCACATAGATGTTTCTCTCTCTGTGTCTGTTCCTCTCCCTTCCACTCTCTCTAAATATCAGTGGAAAAATATCCTCAGGTGAGGATTAGCAACAACAATAACAACAACAAAACAAAACAAAACAAGCCACATTTCCTTAATGTAATGAATAGTATCTATATATATACTTAAAAGCCCAGTGACTGGAATGGTGGAATGACCAGAATGACTAGAACGACTGGTGGCTATGACATGCACTGTGGCAGCCAACCAGCCTGATACAGGCCCCAATCGCCCCCTTGTCCCCGCCAGCTTGGCCCCCGATTGGCCCCCCAACACCTGGATTGGAGGTGGGGCCGGCCGGCCAACTGCCCATGGCCCTTCCTCCTGCCAGCCTGGCCCGATGGGCCCCCATCAGGGCGGGCCGGCTGGACCCCACCTGTGCATGAATTCATGCACCTGGCCTTTAGTATAAAATAAACCCTTATAGCAAAGACCATGTTCAGCGGTGAAATACTGAAAACTTTTGTTCTGAGAGTGTCAGTTAGAAGGAATACCTGCTATCATCACTTATATTCAACAATAGAGGCCCGGTGCGTGAATTCATGCACAGGTGGGGTCCCTCGGGGTGGCCTGCAGAGATAGGGCTCCAGCTCGTGCCCCCAGCTTTGCAGCCTCACAGCCCTGCCTGGCACCCCGCCTTGGCCTGGTGCTGCCCCCTCACCTGCTCCACCATCGGTTGGGGCCTGGGACCCCCCAACTCCCTCAGTACCTGGGAGCTGGGCGGTGGCCTGCCCCCCTGCTGCTGCCACTGGTCGCCGTCTGTGGGACAATTGGCAGGGCAATCAGGCTCCCGATCACACCCACCTTGGCCTGGTGCCACCCACTCACCTGCTACACCATCCTGCTGCAGTCCCGCTCTTGTAGGGGCCCATTGGGGCCGGCAGCACCTCCACTGCCAGCGCTGCAGTGCTGATGCCTGCCATGTTCCACACCGCCCCTAGTGGTCAGCACACGTCATCATGAGCGGTCGAGCACCAGGTCTCCCAGTCAAACTCCCAGTCGAATGACTGCCCAAGGGGACAATTTGCATATTAAGCTTTTATTATATAGGACTAGAGGTCCGATGCACAAATTTCATGCAAAAGTAGACCTTCCTTCCCCCAGCTGCCGGTACTGGCTTCCCTCAGGCACCTGGGACCAGGGCTTCCCTCACAGCCCTGGCTTTGTCCGGAAGGAAATCTGGTCTAATTAGTGTATTATGCTTTTATTATTACAGATTGTACTGGAGGTCCCCACTAGTGCAATAAAGGAAGGAAAAAAGGTTGGAAGTGAAAAAAAATAAAGGTATTATTATTTTCACATAACACTTATTTAATAAGAAAATCAATCTATACACATATGTTAGAAGTAAGTACATTTAACAAGTTCTCTGGTACCAAGATCAATACACAAAAATCACTGAATTTTAGTATTTGAGAAAAATTATATATTTTATAATAGCATCAAATACCTAAGAACAAGACTAACAAAAGTTGTGCATAAACCCTACACAGAAAGCTATAAAACATTATTGAATAAAATTAAAGAAATCCAAAATTAATGGAGGGACATTCTATGTTCATGAATTGAAAGACTCAGAATTGTAAAGATGGCAATTTATTGCAAATTGATATATTTTGATACCCATGAAAACTCAGCATATTTTATGTAGAAATTGACAAGTTTATTCTCAAAATTATATTGGAAATACAAATGCCTGAGAATAGCCAAGAAAAGCAATGTTAAAGAGGATTATAAAAAATAATAACTGGAGCCACTTTAAAATGGAGACAGAGGTGCCATCCCAGAGGAACTGCCTTGCATGTCTTATGTCTTAAACCTTTGGAATGTTAAAACAGGGATAAATAACCTTTGGACTGGGCTTAAAGTAGCATTGTGTCCCAAAGAACTGTTTGCAAAGATATCAACAAAGCAAATATGACTACCAGATTGATGGCTACTGGACTGAAAATTGAAAACATTGTTTAGAATTAGCATTACTTTGTCATGTTATCTGTACCAATATAAATACTTTTCTTCTATTGATGTAATTGTTCCCCTTCTCATAGACATCCCTTGCTTTTGTCTCCTAATTAGAACACTATTTGTGTTTCTGCCTGAATCAGTGATTCCAAAATAGCTATTCTTTTTTGTCTCAAATAAACACTTGTTGCCTCTCACTTTGAAAGGACTTTTATTTTTAGATTAGCAGGATTCATAAAATGAAACTGCCATATATCAGAGTCTATCATGAATATATATTGACTAGGGTAGTATGGTATTGGTGCATTTATAGACAATTAGTATAATGAAATAAAATAGGGAATCTAGAAACAGACTTACACATACATGGTCACCTGTTGAAGTGCAACAGGGAAAGAATGTTTTACTTAAATAAATGGGTCATTTTGATATCCATGCAAAAGAAGGCCCTTATTTCACATTAACATAAATAAATTCTCAGAGGATTGAAAATGTAAATATGTGCAAAAGGTAAAGCAATACAAATTGTAGAATATAACATGGAAAATATCTTCATGACCACTTGAAATAGGCAAAAATTTCTTAAGCAGAACACAAAACACAATAATTATAAAGGAAAATATTAATAAATTACACTTCATCAAGATTAAGATGTCTGTTCTTCAAGAATTCTAAATACTGACATTTGAGAATCTGCTTACCTTACTGCTCAATCAGACAATGAAGCCTAGAGAATATAAACTCTACCCATGGGCAAGAAACCCCCCACAAAAACTGAGAATAGATGTGAAAAAGCTTTGGGAGGAAGCTGAAATGATCTTGCAGTAATATACTGGTGGGAAATAAGCCTATGTGCATTATTTTCTGCCATAGGTTAAGTCAGTTACCCACCTCTATCTACTTTCTATCTTCTGTTATCTCTCTGAAAGTGATAATTATAATTTTTGTAAAGTTTTCTCTGATCAAAGACTTGCCTTTATTTTCTATTGTTTCTCTTTCTTTGTTTTGGTTTCTGTCACAATTTCACAATGAAGGCTTTAAAATTTTTCCCTTATTATAATTTTAATGCAATTTCGGGAGAGAAAAGTGGATAAATGTCTTTGTGTACCCCACCATGTTCAACCCATAGTCTCCAGGTGATTTTCAGATACACAAAATGGTGATAACACTAGGCTATATCCAGCAATGTAATATCAACCAACCAGAGAGATAGATTATGGGGATGATTCTCTTTTTATACCATATGTTAAATTTTCAGGATCTAAGCACTGACTTACATTTTTATACTATCTTGTTTTTTTCTTCCCTCTAGCTGCAACATCTTCTCTCACGTGTCTGAACATTTTAAGTATTTATATTTAAATTTTATTCAGGTCACATTCCTCTCTCTCTCACTCTCTCTCATTTTCTTTGTGTGTGTTTTTTGTTGTTGTTGTTCATCCTCACTTTAGGATATTTTCTTCCCACTGATTTTTAGGGAGACTGGAAAGGAGGGGGGGAGAGAGAGAGAGAGAGAGAGAGACGGAGGTGAGAGAGATGCATTGATTGGTTGCCTCCCACACGAGCCTCAACTGGGTCCAGGGATTGAACCTGAAACCCAGGTACATGCCCTTGACTGGGAATTGAATACCTGACCCTTCAGTGCATGGGCCGACACTCTAACCACTGAAAACACTGACAAGGGCTCTGCTTTTTGTGTATTTTTTTAAAAATCAAGAGCCTTCCTTAAATATCTGGTGATACTTGGCTTTCCATTCATGTTAAAATAAAACACTATAAAGCTTATCCTATACTAGAGGCCCAGTGCACGAATTTGTGCACTGGTGGGGTCCCTCTGGGTGGCCTGCAGGGATCTGGCTAAAACCTTCAGTCCAACGCTGCCTGCAGCCCCTACTTGCCTCTCCCACTCATCCTGGCCCCATTCTGACTGATGTGGGCTTGCGCCCAATCAGTCCCAATCAGGAGAGGCTTGCGCTGCCACAGCAGCGCTTGCCAGCCATGAGCCCTGCATTTGGTGCCCTCCCAAGGGGAGTAACCTGCAGGATTGGGCTGAAACCGACTCTCCAACATCCCCTGAGGGGTCCCGGATTGCGAGAGGGTGCAAGCCAGGCTGAGGGACTCCACTGGTGGACAATCGGGCTGGAGAGGGTCCTCGGGAGGTCTGTAGGGCATGTCCAGCCCATCTCACTCAGGCCCGATCAATTGGCCGGACCCCAGCAGCAAGCTAACCTACCGGTTGAAGCATCTGCCCCCTGATGGTCAGTGCACATCATAGAGAGCAGTTGAGCAGTCTTAGCATATCATTAGCATATTATGCTTTGATTGGTTGTTCGGTTGTTCTGCCGTTCAGTCTATTTGCATATTACCCATTTATTATATAGGACTAGTGGCCCGGTGCACAAAATTCGTGCATGGAAGGGGGGTGTCCCTCAGCCCGACCTGCATCCTCTCCAATCTGGGACCCCTGTGGGATCAGGCCTAAACCAGCAGTCAGACAA
Source organism: Ia io (assembly GCA_025583905.1). Lineage (NCBI taxonomy): Eukaryota > Metazoa > Chordata > Mammalia > Chiroptera > Vespertilionidae > Ia > Ia io. The sequence continues at coordinate 32,950,443 of JAJQQW010000001.1, read as the reverse complement.
ACCCCTTGCAATCTGGGACTGCTGGCTCCTAACTGCTCACCTGCCAGCTTGATTGCCCCTAACCACTCTGCCTGCTGGCTTGCTTGCCCCCACCTGCACCCCCCTAATGGCCTTCTTACCCCCAACTGGTCCCCTCTGCCAGCCTGCTTGCCCCTAACTTCCCCCCGCCAGCCTGATCACCCCAACTGCCCTCCCCTCCTGGCCTGATCACCCCTAACTATCTCTGCCTTGGCCCCGCCACCATGGCTTTGTCTGGAAGGACGTCTGGAAGGTCTCATGGTCTAATTAGCATATTACCCTTTTATTAATATAGATAGGATATGACATACTGCCATAACTATAACATATCTACCAGTATTACTCCATGAGAATACGTACTTCATGCGATAGGAAGGAATCTAATACATTACATTGTATATGTTGTAAGTAGTAGGAAATACTGTATTCATAACAATAATATACACCTTGTGACATTGCTTCCTGATTTGGGAATGGTTCTCCGGTTCTTTGAATGTTTCCTGGACCCTAATGTATTTTTTTTTTTTTGTCATTGAGTGTAACTTTATTTACTGTTTATTGCACATGATTTGAGGTCTTTAATTTCTAACCACCAAAGATTCAAAGGACTATTTTTTCCATTAAGTTTCACATTAACATTAGTGAATTCATGTATTCATGTGTTTTTATTGTAAACATCTGAATTATTCACATTGTCATAGATCCTGAACTCCTAAGCGTGGACCATGCACAGGCTGGCAGTAAGCCAGGAAGCCACTCTGCAAGCAAACAGATACTTTGCATAAGGAGAAAAGTCATAGCACAACATTTAATGTCCAACCTGAGTCACCTCAGAATGTTATATATATTGACTTCTTTTTTTAAAAAATTTCTTTATTGATTAAGGTATCACATATTTGTCCTCATCCCCCCATTCCCATCCCAAACCCCTCCCCATGCATGCCCCCACACTCCTGTTGTCTGTGACCACTGGTTAGGCTCATATAGATGCATACAAGTCCTTTGGTTGATCTCTCCACCTTACCCACCCCCACCTTCCCTCTGAGGTCCGACAGTCTGATCTAGGCTTCCTTGTCTCCGGGTCTGTTCTTGTTCATCAGTCTATGTTGTTCATCATTTCCCCTAGATGAGTGAGATCATGTGCTATTAGAAATACACTTATAAGAACCGAAAATGAGACAAGCAATAATGGTTATGCTGAAAGGCAAATGAATCAGTCTGTAGTGAGTTTCTTTCTGGGCCAACAGGTCTTTTGAGTCCCAATTTCAATGTCAAACAGGTCCTTATGTGTACATGTCAGCAATGATATTTCAGTTCTGGATGGTGGAAAAATGGTGGTAATGCAGGTCTGACCCTCTTTGGTTTGGTCCTGGGCAACCTGCAGTGACGCACAGCTGCTGACTGCTAGTATGGCAAGGCGTCGTCAGCGTCTTCCATCTCTGGACTGTTTCTCTTCTGTCTTCATGGCTGGAGTAGTCCTGACAATTCCTCTCTGTTGCAGGAATCCACATGGTCTTGGAGTTGTTTTCTGAAAATATACAAACATATTCTCGACCAAAAGTTAATAAAGGAATCTTTTCTATAAATTTGACTTGTGATCCTTTTTCATTTTTTGCCCAAATGATCTTCCTTTGTCTTGTTTTGAACCCATGTATGTTTTACATGGGTGTCTTGCTGTTAGCATTACAAATGAAAGTTAATTTTCTAAAGTAAAAATTTTCTAGATGTAATTTACTTACAGGATATTTTTCCTTACATGATATTCTTCTATTATCCCCCCCTTTTTATTTAATTACTAGCGGCCCAGTGCATGATTGAATCATGCACATGTAGGGTCCCCTACACGCTTTCCCTTTCAATCACGGGGAGCTGGGTGCCTGTCCTCTGGTGTACCAGGTGCCGGAGTCTTCTGAAAGGCATCCAGCTCCCATGCTTTCGCTTTTGATCGCTGGTGCACCAGGCCTTACAGAAGCCTCCGGTGTGGCGGAGGCTTCTGGAAGGCCTGCTGCCTGAGTGGACAGGCACCCAGCTCCCACTTTCCTTTCGATCGCTGGTGCACCATGCCTTTCAGAAGCCTCCGGCACCGTGGAGGCTTCTGAAAGGCCTGGTGCCTGAGTGGACAGGCACCCAGCTCCCACGCTTTTGCTTTTGATCACAGGGAGCTGGGTCCCTGTCCGCTGGTGTCTGAGTGGACAGGCACCCAGCTCCCACGCTTTCCTTTCGATCGCTGGTGCACCAGGCCTTTCAGAAGCCTCCGGCTTGGCGGAGGCTTCTGAAAGGCCTGCTGCCTGAGCGGACAGGCACTCAGCTCCCCCGCTTTTGATGGTCCGCGGGGCAGGATGTCAGCTCGCTGCCCCAGAGGCCCCTTCTGTGCCGCAGCACAGCCATGGCGCAGACGCTGAGCTCGTGCCGCTGCTGGCGACGCAGCTCAGCGTCCCGCTGGCCCAATCAGCTACCCCGGCCACCCCGAGTCACGCCCCTCCGTGCCTCCTGGCCAATCATGGGCATAGCGAAGGTACGGTCAATTTGCATATTTGTCTATTATTAGGTAGGATTAGGAGGCTTTTGAAAATTTTATAATGTAGTCTTGATAGCTTTTAAATTTTAATTTTTTGCTCTATAATATGACTGCTTTAGGTTCATTACATGTTATGCAATTTTACCATGAGATGAACTACCAATAAAAATTTTAGTTAACACTTCAGGAACAGCTTTTTGTCCAGTACAATGAATTTTTCTAGAATATTCGCTTATTTCAATTAGCCAATTTAAATTAGCCTGAAAACTTGACTACTATTTACTGTCAAATTTAATACTCTAACAACAATCTTATTTTACCATGTAAATATTAGTGTAAAGGATTATTTGTCTTCTTGAGTAGGACCTGAGCATTCCTGGTGGTAGGCTGGATTTAGATATCAAAAACCCCACTTTCCCACACCATGGGTACAAGACAACTCAAACAAGTCTTATGGCAGTGAGAGGGCAGCTTCTGTCGGCCAAGTCTCTGTCTGTTACCTGGGTCCCGATTTAAGCTGGGCATGGGAAGTTAAGCAGCCATGGGGACAGGAGACCTCCCTCAGAAGGGGTGAGGGTTCAGGCCCCTGCAAAGTTGGGGGGGGGTGCACGTTTGTGCCCCACCTCTGTTGACCCCCTAGTTCTCTCCTGATGGCCCCTCTACGACTGTGCCTGTCTTAGGTTGTTCCTTCCCTGAGGAATCTTACCCATCTCTGGCTAACCAGCTATCCTCCGGGGCCAAGCAGGGTGATGTGAGGTTTAGTTCTGTCTCCTTGGTCGCCTATGCCCCCATGGCCTCCACGCCCAGCACCTGCCTTGGGATCCCCTGGCCTGCTGGCGATGCCCTGGCACTGATCACATATCTTGGGGAACCCAGGTTTCTTCTCCAGGGAGGGCCCAGCTCTCCCCACTGGGCAAGAGACATATCCATGGTTCCAGTCATCATGAGGCTTCAACCTCAGCATGAACAGAAAGCTCAGGCAACAGCTGTGGGCAATTGGATTGTGAGAAGAGGGTCCCTCTTGGCCAAAAGGACAAGAGGGACCAATATAGAATTCTCTGGTGCCTTCCCAGTTGGCCCTCTACACAATGGAAGGGATTAAATCCTTTCATGGCCTTTTTAAATTTTTGCCCGACATTCAAAGAATTAGTTTGTAAGTTTGTTTGGGATAATTGTATATTATGCTGTTGTAATTCTAAAATATCAAGAGATGTGTTACCTTTGTCTTGAAGTACCAAAAAGATGATTTTTTATTGATCTCCAAGGGTGCGAGGTACTATTATAGGTAATGGGGGTAACACAAATCTGGGAAAAATTATAATGACATTGTAGAATAATATCATGTGAGGATATTCTTTGCTCTAGGCCATAGCAATTCCATTTCAAACTGGCTGTCAATTTCTTTTTGTTACATTTTCTGCACCTCTCCCAGGGGCAAGTAGTGATAGTCCCTTTCTTTGGTGTCCACACAAGCCAGAAACCTCTCTTTAATTTTACACACAAAGGGGCAGGGGTTTGATTTTGTGTTATACAAAAGGGAAGCTGGGTGGAGACCCCTGTGTAATTATACTTCCTTGCCCCACCCATGGTCCTCCTGGATGACCAAGGTGTTTGGTATTATTGGTGATCTCATTAGCCGGGGGATCAGCCCATGTAAGGGGTCTTACCCATGAAGGGTCAGGAGCTAAATACTACCCCATTTGCCCCAGGTAATATTACCGTACAGCTGATGATTGCTAGAATGGCTAGAAAGACGTTCTCAGGCATTCTTGGGTTTCTGGTTACCTCACAATATCTTTTTAATTTTTTTAAATTTTAATTTATTAAATTATTATTATTATTTATTTTTTTAACTTATGTGTCCTTATTCCCCCATTATCCCCCAACCCCCACTCATGCCCCACCCCACTGTTGTCTGTGTCCATTGATTGGGCTCATATGCATGCATGTAAGTCCTTTAGTTGATCTCTCTCTCTTACCCCCACTGTCCCTTACCTTCCCTGAGGTTAGACGTTCTGATTGATGTTTCTCTGTCTCTGGATCTATTTTTTTATCCCATCAGTTTATGTTGTTCATTATATTCCACAAATGAGTGAGATCATGTGATATTTACCTTTCTCTGCCTGGCTTATTTCACTAAGCATATTGTTCTCCATCTCCATCCAAGTTGTTGCAAATGGTAAGAGCTCCTTCTTTTTTACCAGAGCATAGTATTCCATTGTGTAGATGTACCACAGTTTTTTAATCCACTCATCTGCTGACGGGCACTTAGGCTGTTTCCAAATCTTAGCTATGGTGAATTGTGCTGCTATGAACATAGGGGTGCATATATCCCTTCTGATTGATGTTTCTAGTTTCTTGGGATATATTCCTAGAAGTGGGATCACTGGGTCAAATGGGAGTTCCATTTTTAGTTTTTTGAGGAAACTCCATACTGTTCTACACAGTGGCTGCACCAGTCTGCATTCCCAACCGCAGTGCACGAGGGTTCCTTTTTCTCCACATCCTCGCCAGCACTTGTGATTTGTTGACTTGTTGCTAATAGCCATTCTGACAGGTGTGAGATGGTACCACATTGTTGTTTTGATTTGCATCTCTCTGATGATTAGTGACTTTGAGCAGGTTTTCAAATGTCTCTTGGCCTTCCTTCTGTCTTCTTTCGAAAAGTGTCTATTTAGATCAGGTGCCCATTTATTGATTGGGTTTTTTATCTTCCTTTTTGTTAAGCTGCATGAGTTCCCTGTAAATGTTGGAGATTAAACCCTTATCGTTGATATCATTGGCAAATATGTTCTCCCATGCGGTGGGCTTTCTTGTATTATTGATGGTTTCCTTTGCTGTACAAAAGCTTTTTATTTTGATGTAGTCCCATTTGTTTATTTTCTCTTTAGTTTCCATTGCCCTAGGAGCAGTATCAGTGAAGAAGTTCTTTTGGCATATGTCTGAGATTTTTCTGCCTATAGATTCCTCTAGTATTTTTATGGTTTGCCATCTTATGTTTAAGTCCTTGATCCATTTTGAGTTTATTTTTGTGTATGGTGTAAGTTGGTTGTCTAGTTTCATTTTTTTGCATGTATCTGTCCAATTTTCCCAACACGATTTATTGAAGAGACTGTCCTAACTCCATTGTATGTTCACGCCTCCTTTGTCAAATATTAATTGAGCATAGTGGTTTGGGTCGATTTCTGGATTCTCTATTCTATTCCATTGATCTCTATGTCTGTTCTTGTGCCAATACCAGGCAGTTTTGAGAACAGTGGCTTTGTAATATAGCTTGATATCTGGTATTGAGATCCCTCCTACTTTGTTCTTCTTTCTCAGGATTGCTGTAGCTATTCGGGGTCCTTTTTTATTCCAGATGAATTTTTGGAGAGTTCTTTCTAGGTCTGTGAAATACGCCGTTGGTATTTTAATGGGAAGTGCATTGAATTTATAGATTGCTTTGGGTAGTATGGACATTTTGATGATGTTGATTCTACCAATCCATGAACATGGTATGTTCTTCCATCTGTTTATGTCTTCCTCTATCTCTTTTTTCAGTGTCCTGTAGTTTTTCGCATAAAGGTCTTTTACCTGCTTAGTTAAGTTTATTCCTAGGTATCTTAATTTTTTTGGTGTGATGGTAAATGGGATTGCTTTTTTAGACTCTCTGTCTGTAAGTTCACTATTGGTGTATAGAAATGCCATAGATTTCTTGGCATTAATTTTGTATCCTGCTACATTGCCAAATTCATTTATTATGTCTAATAATTTTTTTAAAAAAATTCTTTATTGATTAAGGTATCACATATTTGTCCTCATACCCCCATTCCCATCCCACACCCCTAAGTCTAATAATTTTTTGATGGAGTCTTTAGGGGTTTCTATGTACAGTATCATGTCATCTGCAAATAAGGAGAGTTTTACTTCTTCTTTTCCAATTTGGATGCCTTTTATTTCTTATTCTTGTCTGATTGCAATGGTTAGTACTTCCAGCAGTATACTGAACAGGAGTGGTGAGAGTGGGCATCCCTGTCTTGTTCCTGTTCTTATGGGAAATGGTTTTAGTTTTTGCCCATTGAGTATGATGTTGGCTGTGGGTTTGTCATATATGGCTTTTATTGTGTTGAGGTATGATCCTTCTATTCCAACCTTGCTAAGAGTTTTTATCAAGAAGGGGTGTTTATTTTGTCAAATGCTTTTTCTGCATCAATTGATATGACTATGTGATTTTTATCTCTCAATTTGTTTATATTATGTATCACGTTTATTGATTTGTGGATATTGTACCATCCTTGCATCCCCGGGATAAATCCTACTTGGTCATGGTGTATGATCTTTCTGATGTACTTCTGGATACGATTTGCTAGAATTTTGTTGAGGATTTTGGCATCTATGTTCATGAGGGATATTGGCTTGTAATTCTCTTTCATTGTGTTATCTTTATCTGGTTTTGGTATTAGTGTGATGATGGCTTCATAGAAGGAGCTTGTAATTGTTTCTTCCTCTTGAATTTTCTGGAATAGTCTGAGGAGGATAGGTTTTAGTTCTTCCTTGAATGTTTGGTAAAACTCCCCTGTGAAGCCATCTGGCCCTGTGCTTTTGTTTGCTGGAAGCTTTTTGATAACTGCTTCAATTTCTTCCATAGTTATCAGCCTATTGAGATTTTTAGTATCATCCTGCGTAAGTTTTGGAAGGTTGTATTTTTCTAGGAATGTGTCCATTTCCTCCAAGTTGTCCAGTTTGTTAGAATAGAGTTGTTCATAGTATTTTTTAAATAATCCTTTGTGTTTCTCTGGGGTTTGTTGTTATTTCTCCTCTTTCATTTCTGATTTTGTTTATTTGGTTCCTCTCTCTTTGCCTCCTAGTGAGCCTGGCAAGAGGTTCATCAATCTTGTTTATACTTTCAAAGAACCAGCTCTTGGTTTTGTTGATCTTTTGTATTGCTTCTTTGGTCTCTATGTCATCTATCGCCACTCTGATCTTTATTATTTCCTTCCTTCTGCTCACTGTGTGCTTTTCTAGTTGCTCTCTTTCTAATTCTTTGAGTTGTTGAATTAGATGATGTATTACCATTTTTTCTTGTTTTTTTGAGGTAGGCCTGTAGAGTTATAAATTTTCCTCTCAGGACTGCTTTCATTTTGTCCCATAGTATTTGCATTGTGTTTTTATTGTCATTAGTCTCCAGGATGTTTTTAATTTCTTCTTTGATCTCTTTGGTAACCCAATCACTTTTAATAGCATATAATTCAGCTTCCAAGGGTTTGAAATTTTGGGGCTGTTTTTATTGTAGTTTATTTCTAATATTATGGCATTGTGGTCTGAGAAAATGCTTGATATGATTTCAATCTTTTTTTAATTTGGGAGCCTTTGTTTGTGACCCAATATGTGGTCTATTTTTTAAAATGACCCATGTGCACTTAAGAAGAATGTATATTCCGTGGCTTTGGAATGAAATGCTCTGAAGATGTCAATTAGGTCCATCTGATCTAGTGAGTCATTTAGAATTGCTGTTTCTTTGCTGATTTTTTGTCTTCATGATTTATCCAGTGATGTCAGTGGTGTATTAAAGTCCCCTATTATGATTGTATTGTTATTGATCTCTCCCTTGATAACTTCCAGGAGGTTTTTTTTTTAATGTATTTGGGTGCTCCTGTATTGGGTGCATATATGTTTATCAGGGTTATATCCTCTTGTTGTATCAATCCCTTTATTATTATGAAGTGACCTTCCTTATCTCTTGTTATGGCCTTTACTTTGTGGTCTATTTTGTCAGAAATAAGCACTGCTACCCCAGCTTTTTTTTTCATTTCCATTTGCCTGAAAGATATTTTTCCATCCCTTCACTTTCAGGTTGTGTGAGTCCCTTGTTCTAAGGTGGGTCTCTTGTAGACAGCATATATATGGGTTGTGTTTTTTTTACACATTCAGCCCTTCGATGTCTTTTGATTGGAGCATTTAGTCTGTTTATGTTTGAAGTTATTATTGAAAGGTACTTATTTGTAGCCATTTTTATTTTTTGTGTCTGTGTTCCTTCTTACCTTTTTATTTCTTCTTTTTACACCAGTCCTTTTAGCATTTCTTGCATTGCTGGCTTGGTAGTGATAAACTCCCTTAGCATTTTTTTTTTTTTTTTGTCTGTGAAGCTCCTTATTTACCCTTCAATCTTGAATGATAACCTTGCTGGATAGAGTATTCTTGGATTCAGTCCCTTGGTTTGCATCACTTTGTAGATTTCCTTCCATTCTTTTCTGTCCTGATGTGTTTCTGTTGAGAAATCATTTGATAATCTAATGGGAGCTCCCTTGTATGTAACTTTCTGTCTCTCTTGCAGCCTCTTAGATTCTCTCTTTGTCCTGAGTATTTGCCATCATAAATATGATGTGTCTTGGTATGGGTCTTTTCGGGTTCACCCTGTTTGGGACTCCCGTGCTTGTGTGACTTTTTTCTTTGCCACATCAGGGAAGTTTTCTGACATTATTTCTTCAAATAGTTCTTCTAACCCTTGCTCCTGTTGTTCTGGCACCCCTATTATTCATATTTTGCTTCGTTTCATGTTGTCCCATAGCTCCCTTTGTTCTCCTCCTGTCTTTTCATTTTTTTCTCCAATTGCAATTCAGTTTGGCTGTGTTTTGCTTCCCTGTCTTCTAGTTCACTAATTCGGTCCTTTGCTTCTCCTAGTCTACTCTTGAAACTTTCCATGGTGTTTTTTATTGCAGCTATATCACTCTTCATTTCTTCTTGATTCTTACATAAGTTGTTGATTTTTTCCGCCATTTCTTCTTGATTCTTGCATAAGGTGTTAATTTTTTCTTCCATCCGATTTATGAACTCTATGACCCTTATTCTGAATTCTTTTTCTGACATATTGCATGCTTCTGTTTCACTTAGCTAATTTTCTGGTGCTTCCTCCTTTTCTTTCCTTTGGGGGTATCTTTGTCTACCCATGATTGGTCTCACCGACTGATCTAGATGTCAGCTGTGCAGGGGCTACTCCTTGAGTGTCAGTGGCTTCTCTGGCTGCGGTTGCTCCTTGGGTGGTTACGGTAGCATTTGCTTCTCAGTTGGCAGCAGTTCCTCTGGTGGGTGCTGTTCACAGCAATGGTGCCTCCTCTGGCTGGTGGGGGAGGCTGCTCATATAGCTGCTGTTCCTTGGACAAGGGTGGGATGATTATGAGGTTGCTGTGGAACTGGCTGCTCACACAGCTGTTGCTCCTTGGACAGGGGCAGGCCACGTGAAGCTGCTGTTCTTAGGCCTGTGGAGGGTTGCTCGCAGGGCTGCTTCTCCTTGGACAGGAGCGGGCTGCTCATGTGTCTGCTGTTCATGTGGTTGCAGTGCCCTGGGCTAAAGCATTTGGCTGGTCAGAGGGGAACCTGCTTCTGAACTCCCACGAGCCTTTGCCCAGGGCAGCTGGAGCCTCATTGACCATGGGATTACAGCATAGGTAGTGTGTCCTTGGCAGGAGTGGCAGTAGAGTCCCAGGTGTTATCTGAGGGCACTCTGGGTGGAGTTGAGGCTGGGAACCCAGTTACAGCAGCTCTCTCCTTCAAAAATGCTAGGCCCCTAAGGACAAGCTGGCCTCCCGGTACTGTTTGCAATGGTAGCAGAAGCTGCCTAGTTAGGCGAGCCTGATTAGCCTGCCCCTGAAGGTCCTGTGGGATCTAACTGTGCCTCACTCACTCATATACACACACACACACACACACCCCACCTGACCACACACTCCTCTTTTACTCCCTCCCTCACTCATGCTCTTTCCCTCACTGCCACATTCTTCCTGCCTCTGTAGTTGGGTCTGGGGTGTTATTGACCCTTTTGTGGATAGAGTTTCCTCTCCAGGTGTCTGGTTATTTGGATTGCTCTCAAGCCCCTTGGCCTGACCAGATAAAATTCACCTCCACAAGACACAACACCGAGGGAACTAAGCACAAATGTACTCGCGACACCAATAACCCCAATATAAGTGATTACCTGAGAAAAGAGAGATAGGGCAGAGAACAGAGAGTACAAATGCTATGGAAGAGAGATAAAAAGTTATGGGATAAAAGACAAAGGAATAAGAGGATTGGGGCAGAATCTGTAGAGGCTGAGCTTGTATAGTGAAAATAAGATTAAGAATTGGATGAATATGGGGAGGACCTCAATTTGGTATTGAGGAAGTCGAAAGGGAATAAGTGTATGAGATGAAAGAGAATGAGAAGAAAAAATAATAAATTTACAAAAAGAATTGATTTCAAAAATGGTATAAAAAATTAAAAATAGCAAATAAAAATAGTGCTGAAAAACAATGTGAACAGAAATAAAAAAAAGCAACAAACAAAAATAGGAAAACGAAGAAGAAATGAAGAAAAAAAAAGAAAGAAAAAAAGGATAATAAAAGTGAAAAAAAGTGGAGTGTTGTTCCTTTGGCTGGCTTATGATTCCATTCGTCTGTACTATACTGTTTCTCAGTTTCCGGTTGCTGGGGCTAAAGATTACTCTTTAGGCCCATTCCTATGTCTTCAGGGAGTATTCAGATTCGTTGTATTATTGAGGGTGTGATCTGGGCGTGGCTATATTGGTTGCTGGAGACTGGAGGGAGGGGCTATCTCTCAGGAGAAAATGGTGACTGGGGCTTAGATATGACTCAGCACTAGAGTTACTACCACCTCTCCCAGACCGCTGCCCACTCTCCCCAGATTCCACAAGCCCACACCTTCTCCCACACCTCAGCCACGGGTAAGTGTCAGTATCCAAAAGGTCCTACGAACTAGGTTCAGTGGACAAAGGCACAGGCCTCAGCGCAAGGAGGGACTGCGTCTCTGCGAGCTCCTCTCTTGCCGGCACTGCGCAGTCTGGCCAGCCTTTCAAGGCTGCCTCTGAGCTCAGATCCAAAATCCAGACTCCAAGGTCCAAAATCCCCTACCTCCTGCAGTCCCATGGTCCCTTTTTTTCCCACAGATAGACGCTTTGCCTTTCCTCAGGGACGCAGCTTGGCACCCTGTAGTTTCTCCCCGACCCTCTGGGCACAGAGGCCCAGCAGACCCTCCTGCCTAGATCCTTGATTTTACCTTTATCCAGGGGACCTCTGCCCTTCCCGGCTGCAAACTATATCACCAGCTGCGTCTCCTCGCCAAATTCAGGCTGAATTCCACTCGTTTCAGCTGCTCACTCTATTTGCTCCAGGACAAGGCTCAGGTCACGTCTGTCTATTCCACCACCATTTTGTCTCCAACTTCTTAATTCATACAGTATTGGGAACTCAACTGCTTGGTTGGTGAAGGGGTTGACCTGATTTCAGGAAGATTATTCCTAAAATAATTAAGGAAAGGGAGGCTCAATCTTTCTTCTTGGTTGCTGGATCCTCCCCAGCACCTTCATCTTTCTTCTTGTCCTCAGGTGCTTGGGCATCTTCTCCTTCACCTTCACTTCCTTCTTCCTCTTTTGCATCCTCAAATTCTTCCTTGGCACTTTCTTCCTCTTCCTCTCCTTCCTCTTCCTCAGCCTTTTATTTCTCCTTCTCCTCCTCTTTAGCTTCTCCTTCAGAAGGGGGTTCATCCTTAGCTTCCTCGGCTTTTGCAGCCTCAGTGGTCTCTTCCACCTCGATCTGCTCCTCCTGGACATGGCTGGTGTCTTAAGAAGGGAAGGAGCGAGCGGACATCAAGTAGGAGCTGATCTGTAAACCAACATAGGCAGGTCGACCAAAGACCTGGGAACTCTGGGAGTAGCAACTGGCTATGCTTCCCACCCCTGGTGAAACTGAGCTGGGTCTCCTCACCTTCCAAGAGTTTCCTGTAAGCTTCAATGTCAATGTCCAAAGTCATCTTCACATTGAGGAGGTCCTGGTATTCTTTTAAATATTGTGCCATTTCACTCTTTGTAGTTCTCAACTCATTTTCTAATTTGTTGATTGTGTTCTGCATAGCACTAACGTTGGTGTCTGCTTATCCTCCAGCTCTTGCAGCTGCTTTCCCAGCGCTTCGTTCATGCACTGCCTTGCTTCGATCTCCAGGTTCTTGGCCTTGAGCAGGCGGCGGCTCTCAGACTGTGTAGGTGTTCTTGGCAGCACTCTCGGTCAGCACGGTGAAATGGCTCTTGTACCATTCTTTGGCATTCTGCACGTTCTTGGCAGCCAGCTTTTCTTACTGGGTGCAGATGTCTTTGAGCGCGGTGGAGAGGTCGGACTTGGAGAACACGTCAATCTCCATGAAGATCTGAGTGTACTGGATCTGAGCCTGCTGCTCGGTGATCTCCTCTTCGTGCACCTTATTCAGAAAGGTGATTTCGTCCATCAGGCTGTCGATGTGCTTTTCCAGCTCAGCGCCTGCGAGAGCTGCCTCGTCTGCACCTTTGCGTGCCTCCATCAGCCAGCCCTTGGTGTCCTCATGGTTCAGCACCTCTTCCTGGTAGCTCACCTGCAGGTTGCTCCAAGTCCCTTCTGAACCCCGGTGCCTCCTAACTGCCCATTGCCCTCTCCTCATCAGGGATGGGGAGCTGTGGGGTGGGGCACAGGCATCCCATTTTCATTAAAATGTTCAACCTGGGCCTGCTCCACTGGTGTCCTCAGGTGGCCCGGGGGCAGACAGTGATCCTGGAGACGCTGGCCACCCCTGCCTGCATGGGTTCTTGATTGCAGCCTGGACCCTGCAGGTGGCATCTGGCACTGCCTGCTCTGCCTGCCCAGTCCCAATTGTGGCCTGGACCCCGCGGGCAGTGTCTGGTGCTGCCTGCCTCACCTGCCCGGTCCCCGATCATGGCCTGGACCCTGCGGGCAGCATCTGGTGCTGCCTGCCTCACTTACCTGGTCCCGGAGGGTGGCATCTGGCTCTGCCTCCTCCTACTACCTGGACCCCGCAGGTGGTGTCTGTCGCTGCCTGCTCTGCCTGCCTGGTCCTGATTGCAGCCTGGACCCCACAGGCGGCATCTGACACTGCCTGCCTCACCTGCCTGGTCCCTGATCATGGCCTGGACCCTGTGGGCAGCATCTGGCAATGCCTGCCTCACCTACCCAGTCCCCAATCGTGGCCTGGACCCCGAGGGTGGCATCTAGCACTGCCTGCCCCTCCTGCATATGCAAATTTACCCGCCATCTTTGTTGGGTTAATTTGCATATCACTCCTGATTGGCTGTGGACATAGCAGAGGTACGGTCAATTAGCATCTTTCTCTTTTATTAGTGTAGATAATAAAGAGGTAATATGCAAATTAACCATCACACCATCACAAGATGGCTGTGCCCACAGCAGATGTGGGGTTCCCGTAACACAAGATGGCTGCACCCATAGCTGAGGCAGGGTTACTGTAACAAGCAATCTATAGGGACCTGAGGCTGCATGGCACTTGGCCAGGGCGGAGGACCTCAGGCCACACCCCACGCCCAGCGGGGCTTAACAGGGGACCTCACAGGGGGCCACCTGCCCTGGTGCTGGGCCGGGAGACCTCAGGCCATGCCCTTCACCCTGGGCCAGGGGACCTGAGGCTGCATGCCCCCTCCCAGAATTGGGATGGGGGACCTCAGGCCGCACCCTTCACCCCAGCACCGGGCCAGGGGACCTGAGGGTGCACTATGGGACCTGAAGCTGCACCCCCACCCAGTGGGGGTAGATGGGGGACCTCAGGCCATGACCCCCATGCTGGTGCCAGGCCAGGGCACCTCAGGCCATGCCCCCGGCCCTGGCTCTGTGTTGGGGGACATGAGGCTGCACCCCCCACCCAGCCTGTGCCGGGCGACCTGAGGCTGCGCCCCCCGCCTGGTGTGCACCGGGGGACCTGATCCTGCACACCTGCCCAGCAGGGCTTGACTGGGGACCTCAGGCTATGTCCCCGGCACAGCAGGGCTTGATGGGGGACCTCAAGGGGCACCCCCGCCCCAGTGCCAGGCCAGGGGAATTGAGGCTGCACCCCCCCACTCCAGCATCAGACTGGGAGACCTCAGGCTGCACCCCCCATCCCAGCACCAGGCCAGGGGACCTGAGGGTGTGCCAGGGACCTGAGTCTGCACCCCCCCCCCGCCCAGCAGGGCTTGATGGGGGTGAGGCTGGCTGGGTCTGGATCTCGCCCAATGGGGGTGGGGCTGGCCAGGTCTGGGTCTCGCATGATTTCCAGGTGCATGCAGGTGGACCGGGACTTGACTCTGGGTCCCATGGCATGCCCCAGACTCTGACAGGAGGAAGATTTTCATATCCATTTTACTAATTTTCTTTCAACTCTGACACTTGTATTATAGAGAAAGGGAAAATAGCAATATTAAAATATTTCCTCTAATTAATTCCCTTTTAATATGCACGAATTTCGTGCACCAGGCCACCAGTTGTAGTTATAGGGATATTTTCAGATATGCCAAGACTCAAAAAGTAACTTCTATGCAGCACTCAGAAATGACTGGAGGATATGGTCTACCAAAAGAAAAGAGTAAATGAGGAAAGAAGCTTAAAGGAACAGGGGATCCAACACAGGATGATGACAAAGGGCATGCGGGTGACTTGGAGAGAAACTAACCCAAAGCAGAGGAGAAAAAGTAAAGGGCTCCAGGAGGAAAGACTTCTGAGAAAATAGGAATTGAGGAATTATCTAATTTGTTTGTTTATGTAGAAAACACTATTGAGACAATGATGGTGTTTTTTGCATGAAAGAGCAATAAGTACATAAAAATGTAAGTATAGCCCAGCTGGTGTGGCTCAGTAGTTGAATGTTGACCTATGAACCCGGAAGTCACAGTTTGATTCCCAGTTAGAGCACATGTCTGGGTGACAGGCTCAATCCCCAGTTGGGGGAGTGCAGAAGGCAGCCAATTAATGATTCTCTGTCATCATTGATGTTTCTATTCCTCTCCCTTCTTCTCTGAAATCAATAAAAATATATTTTAAAAAATCTAAGTATATATGAGGCATATATTGTTAACATCTCAAAAAATAAGAAAATATTAGAAAAGGAAAGTGTAATCCCAGTATATTAATTGACTCAACTATGAATAACATGTACATGATCATACCAATGTGAACCCTGAATACCGGTTTTCCCCAAATTGTGATATAACTATACTAGGATTATGGATGAGGGGAAAGGATAGGGTGGAAGTGTAAGGGAACTAAATTCTTATACAGTATAAGGGAAAGCCAAAAGGTAATATTTAAAAGTGATTAATCAAAAAGTAACAATATAAGCATATTTTTAGAAATGTGGATGTAGATTTTCATTCAAAATGGTAGAGTAGGTAAATGCTGTACTTGCCACTGCCCATGACCACTTCAAATTATGACTAAACTACAGATCAACCATCATTAAGAACCACCTGAATTCTAGCTGAACAGAAGTCCTATAACTACGGATATACAGAAGAAGCTACATCAAGAGTGGAAGGTGGGGCAGAAGCACAGAATGGGTAGGTCCAACAACCACGTGTAGCAGATAAAAATTGGGAGACATATCTCAGTTTTACAGGCCACCCCTAGCCAGAGGAGCAAGGTGTCTCAGTCTCCCCACCAGGCTTCCATGCCCAGGGTTCCAGTGCCAAGAAGAGAAGTCCCCATAACTTCTGGCTGTAAAACCAGTGGAGATTGCTACTGAGACAGAGGGCTGCTGGAGTCCCAGATCTGATGTTTCTCTTAAAGGGCCAGTGTATAGATTTACTTTGACTCACTTTCTCTGAGCTCCAGCTCTCAGGCAACAGCTCAAAAGGCACCATGGATATATGGAGAATAACTGAACTTTCTGGCTTCAGGATGAGTGCTGGAAGGACAGCTTTCACTCATACAGAAGGGCTGGCAGAAGACACTATCCTTTGCTTAGCTCTCTCCACAAAGACCCAGTTGGCAGGCACCATATCTTAGTCTCCATCAACCTAGATAACACTGGTCCTCACATTCTGATGATTCCTTGAGATCCTGCCTCATCAAAAATATATGTGGGAGGAAAAAGATGGCGACTGGAAGGAAGGTAGGGAGAGAGAGAGTGTGAGTGAGGAACCCATAGAGGAGTGTGTAGACGTGTGTGGTGTGTGTGTATGAGCTAGGGTCAGTTAGATTCTGCAGGTCTTCCAAGGGGCTGCCTAACCAGGGAGTCCTAGATGGCGGAGCCCCACGCACAAAGGGGACACTTCTCGGTGGCTGGTGCAGGCGCGGAGACCACGCCATCTTGAGAAACAGAGCTGCCTGAGACTAGGATCCTGGCTTCAGACACAAACCAGGACCCTGCAGCCACTGGGGACAGAGAACTGCTATCACAGCTTCAGACCAACAAACAACAAGAATCCAGACTTCCCAGCAGCAGATTTACGTGAGTCAAAGAGCCTATCCCCCGCCCCGCAGGCTCGCGGATAGCACCATAGTAACTGATAGACCCGCCCCTCGCCCAAGCTGCAGAGCTTTGCGCAGGGACGCTCCCCTTTAGGGAATTTGGTGCACGGGACAGAAGCAGCTCCCCTCCGGGGAAATGTGACAGCGCGCACAGAGGGCTCCCCTTCGGGGAATTTGAGGGAATTTGGCTTGCAGGTCATAGCTCCCCTGTGGGGAATCTTAGAGCGCGCACAGAGGGGCTCCTCTTTGGGGAAATTGGCATGCAGGACGAACTCTGCCCCCCTTTGGGGAATCTGGGAGAGTGCACGGAGGCAGCTCCCCTTCAGGAATTTGAGAGTGTGCGAAGCCCTAGCTGGTTTGGCTCAGTAGAGAGAGCACACACAGGATGCAGCTCCACTTCAGGGAATTTGGCATGCTGGACACAGCTGCCTGGGATCCCTGACTCACAGTGCATTCACACTAAGAGCCAGTGACATCAATAGTTGGTGCATGCACACACAGGGACCCTGATTCTCAATGAGAAACTGCACGAGGCTACAGAGACTCTGACACTCAATTCTTGGTGCAGACACAGGGAAACTCTGACTCATGGCACATGCTAAGGATCTCATTTTCGGCACATACCAACAGTGTGGTGCTGACAGGGCCCCTGATTCTAAGTGTGCACACGAGACCACACAGAACACTGGGGACACTGACCCTGGGCAAGTCTGGTTCCCACCAACCAAAGGCAGCCACACGTCCTAGTGTAGGAGCACTTCAGTGAAACTCGGGTGGAGCGAAGTCCCCACAGCGCACGGCCGAGGTGCACACAAACGGAAGCTTGAGCTTTCTGGTGATAGCCAGAATGGGGAAACGAAATAACTCACAGAGGAAAGAAAATGTGGAGTCGCCAAGAAAGGAAATTAGTGAAACTGAAGCTTGCAACATGACCGAAAAGGAGTTCAGAGCAATGGTCGTGGAATTTATACATCGGATGGATGAGAAAATCAACAACTTATGCAAGAATCAGGAAGAAATGAAAAGTGATATAGCTACAATCAAAAATACCATGGAAAGTTTCAACAGTAGACTACAAGAAGCAGAGGACCGAATTAGTGAGTTAGAAGATCAGGTACAGAAACAAGCTCAATCTGAACAGCAACTGGAGAAAAAAATTAAAAAGCAGGAGGAAAGCCTAAGGGAGCTCCAGGACAACATGAAGCGAAGTAACATGCGTATAATAGGGCTGCCAGAAGGACAAGAAGAGCAGCAGGGATTAGAAAATCTATTTGAAGAAATAACGACAGAAAACGTCCCGGATATGGGAAAGATAAAAGTTACGCAAGTACACAAAGTCCCAAGCAGGATCAACCCCAAAAGACCCACACCAAGACATGTCATAATTTCAATGGCAAATATAAATGATAAAGAGAGAATCTTAAAGGCAGCAAGAGAGAGACAGAGAGTTACCTACAAAGGAACACCCATCAGATTGTCAAATGATTACTCAACAGAAACACAACAAGCTAGAAGAGAATGGAAGGAGGTATACAAAGTGTTGCAAAGCAAAGGACTGAATCCAAGAATACTGTATCCAGTAAGGCTATCAATCAAAATTGAAGGGGAAATCAGGTCCTTCGGAGACAAAAAAAGGCTCAGGGAATTTATCACCACCAAACCAGCAATGCAAGAAATGCTAAAGGGAATACTGTAAAAAGAAGAAATAAACAGGTAAGAAGGAATACCAACACAAAAATAGATATGACTACAAACAAATACCTTTCAGTAATAACTTTAAATGTAAATGGACTAAATGCTCCAATCAAAAGACATTGAGTGGCTGAATGGATAAAAAAACATGACCCATATATATGCTGTCTACAAGAGACCCACCTCAGAACAAGAGACTCACACAGATTGAAAGTGAAAGTTTGGAAAAATATCTTTCAGGAAGATGGAAATGAATAAAAAGCTGGGGTAGCAATACTTATATCTGACAAAATAGACATCAAAGTAAATGCCATAACAAGAGATAAGGAAGGCCACTTCATAATACTAAAGGGAGAAATCCAACAAGATGAAAAAGTTCTGGTAAACATATACGCACCCAATATAGGAGCACCCAAATACATAAAAAAACTCCTGGAGGATATCAAGGGAGAGATTAATAGCAATACAATCATAGTAGGAGACTTTAATACCTCACTATCACCATTGGACAAATCCTCTAAACAAAAAATCAGCAAAGAAACATCAATCCTAAATGACTCACTAGACCAGATGGAATTAATTGACATCTTCAAAACATTTCACCCCAAAGCCACAGAATATACATTCTTCTCAAGTGCACATGGGTCATTTTCAAAGATAGACCATATGCTGGGTCACAGGCAAAGTCTCTTCAAATTCAAGAAGATAGAAATTATATCAAGCATCTTCTCAGATGACAGTGGCATAAAACTGGAAATCAACTACAATAAATACAATCCAAAGAAATCAAACACATGGAGACTAAACAGCATGCTATTAAACAAGGACTGGGTCACCAGAGAGATCAAGGAAGAAATAAAACCATCATGGCAACAAATGACAATGAAAACACAACAATCCAAAATCTTGGGATACAGTGAAACCAGTCTTGAGAGGGAAGTTCATAGCTCTACAAGCCTATTGCAAAAAACAAGAAACAATGGTAATAAATTACCTAATCCTACAACTCAAAGAGTGAGAAAAAGAGCAGCAAGAAAAGCCCAGTCTAACCTGAAGGAAGGAAATAACAAAGATCAGAGCAGAAATAAATGACACAGAGACCAAAGAAACAATACACAAGATCAACAAAACCAAGAGCTGGTTCTTTGAAAGGATAAATAAGATTGATGGACCTCTAACCAGGCTCACCAAGAATCAAAGAGAGAGGACCCAAATAAACAAAATCAGAAATGAAAGAGGTGAAATAACAACAGACCCCGCTGAGATACAAAGGATTGTTACAAAATACTATGAACAACTCTATTCCAACATACTGGACAACCTGGAGGAAATGGACATATGCCTAGAAAAATATAACCTTCCAAAAATCAATCAGGAAGAATCTAAACAGCTCAATAGGCCAGTAACTATGGACGAAGTTGAAGCAGTTATCAAAAAGCTTCCTGCAAACAAAAGCCCGGGGCCTGACGGCTTCACAGGAGAGTTTTACCAAACATTCAAGGAAGAACTAAAACCTATCCTCCTCAGAGTATTCCAAAAAATTCAAGACGAAGGAACACTTCCAAGCTCCTTCTATGAAGCCAGCATCACCCTAATAGCAAAACCAGATAAAGACAACACAATGAAAGAGAATTACAGGCCAATATCCCTCATGAACATAGATGCCAAAATCCTCAACAAAATTCTAGCAAATCGGCTCCAGCAGTACATCAGAAAGATCATACAACATGACCAAGTAGGATTTATCCCAGGAATGCAAGGATGGTACAATATCCGCAAATCAATAAACGTGATATATCACATAAACAAACTGAGAGATGAAAATCACATAGTCATATCAATTGATGCAGAAAATGCATTTGACAAAATCCAATACCCTTTCTTGATAAAAACTCTCAACAAGGTGGGAATAGAAGGCTCATAACTCAACATAATAAAAGCGATATATGATAAATCCACAGCAAACATCATACTCAATGGACAAAAACTAAAAACATTTCCCCTAAGAACAGGTACAAGACAGGGATGCCCACTCTCACCACTCCTGTTTCACATAGTACTGGAAGTATTAGCCATTGCAATTAGACAAGAAGAAGAAAAAAAAGGCATCCAAATTGGAAAAGAACAAGTAAAGCTGTCTTTATTTGCAGACGACATGATATTGTACATAAAAAATCCGAAAGACTCTGTCAAAAAACTAATAGACTTAATAAATGAATTCGGCAATGTAGCAGGATACAAAATTAACGCCAAGAAATCTATGGCATTTCTATACACCAATAGTGAACTTACAGAAAGAGAGACTAAAAAGGCAATTCCATTTACCATCACACCAAAAAAATCAAGATACCTAGGAATAAACTTAACTAAGAAGGTAAAAGACCTATACATGGAAAACTACAGGACACTGAAAAAAGAGATAGAGGAAGACGTAAACAGATGGAAGAACATACCATGTTCATGGATTGGTAGAATCAACATCATTAAAATGTCCATACTACCCAAGGCAATATATAGATTCAATGCACTCCCCATTAAAATACCAATGGCATATTTCACAGACCTTGAAAGAACTCTCCAAAAATTCATCTGGAATAAAAAAGACCCCGAATAGCCACACCAATCCTGAGAAAGAAGAATAAAGTGGGAGGGATCTCAATACCAGATTTCAAGCTATATTACAAAGCCACTATTCTCAAAACAGCCTGGTACTGGCACAAGAACAGACATATAGATCAAAGGAACCGAATAGAGAATCCAGATATTGACCCAAACCACTATGCTCAATTAATATTTGACAAAGGAGGCATGAACATACAATGGAATAAAGACAGTCTCTTCAATAAATGGTGTTGGGAAAATTGGACAGACACATGCAAAAAAATGAAGCTAGATCACCAACTTACGCCATACACAAAAGTAAACTCAAAATGGATACAGGACTTAAACATAAGACAGGAAACCATAAAAATACTAGAGACATCCACAGGTAGCAAAATCTCAGACATATGCCAAAAGAACTTCTTCACCGATACTGCCCCTAGGGCAATGGAAGCTAAAGAGAAAATAAACAAATGGGACTATATCAAAATAAAAAGCTTTTTTACAGCAAAAGAAACCATTGACAAAACAACAAGAAAGCCCACTGCATGGGAAAACATGTTTGCAAATGGTATCACTGATAAAGGTTTAATCTCCAACATCTACAGGCAGCTTATACAACTTAATAAAAGGAAGATAAATGATCCAATAAAAAAATGGGCAATTGACCTAAATAGAATCTTTTCAAAAGAAGACAGAAGGAAGGCCAAGAGACACATGAAAACATGCTCAACGTCCCTAATTATCCGAGAGATGCAAATCAAAACAACAATGCAGTACCATCTCACACCTCTCAGAATGGCTATCAACAAAGGACAAGTGTTGGCGAGGATGCGGAGAAAAAGGAACCCTCATGCACTACTGGTGGGAATGCAGACTGGTGCAGCCACTGTGGGGAACAGTATGGAGTTTCCTTAAAAAACTGGAAATGGAACTCCCATTTGACCCAGTAATCCCACTCCTAGGAATATATCCTAAGAAACTGGGAACACCAATAAGAAAGGATATATGCACCCCTATGTTCATAGCAGCACAGTTTACAATAGCTAAGATCTGGAAACAGCCTAGGTGCCCATCAGCAGATGACTGGATCAGAAAACTATGGTACATCTACACAATGGAATATTATGCTGCCACAAAAAAGAAGGAATTCTTACCATTTGCAGCAACCTGGATGGAATTGGAGAACATTATGCTGAGTGAAATAAGCCAGTCAATGAAAGAAAAATACCACATGATCTCACTCATTTATGGATAATAAAGAACACTATAAACTTGAACAAAAAGATAGATACAGAGCCAGTAGAGCATCAAACAGACTGTCAAATTACAGCAGGAAGGTTATGGAGAGGTGGGGAAGATAAGAGATCAACCAAAGGACTTGTATGCATGCATATAAACATAACCAATGGACGCAAAACTCTGGGGGGTGAGGGCATATATGGGAGTGGGGTGGGGGGGGGGCAATGGTAAGATATGTACACATATAATACCTTAATAAAAAAAATTGAAAAAAAATACATGTGGGCTCAGTGACTTTTTCATGCAAACAACCTATCTTGGTTCATGTCATAGACTTTTCTAAAATCTCTCAAAATTTCACACCCCCAAACAAGCAGCATATGGCTTCATGGTGCTCCATACCATTTGCTAAGAAGCTCCAATTACAGCTTTAGTAGCATCCTGTCTTAGTTTTCACCTTAGTCACTTCCAAGTATCTCCAAGTCCAGGAAAAGAGGCAACCACCTGCAGATCACATTGTAGCTCATTTCAGGAGGCCCTGGGTAGGGCACAAGCAGCAGCAAACCTTGTCCTGCACCTAGCAAAGTCACCCAGAACCAACATACCCAGTTACCAGCTTCAAACCACACCAGAGTACCACCCAACCACCTCCACAAACAGCACACTCAAAGGGAAGACTTGGCAGGCACTAGAGCCACACTAAAGTAAATCCTGCTCCATAGAGTCACCCTTGCACAGCAGCTCATCCACTATGGTTATGGCCATAATTTACAACTAGTAAGCCTGAGGGTCAAAACCTCCAAACAGCAATCAAGGCTCAACTACAACAGGAGAACACACACAACCTACACAAGTAACACACCTGGAGCAGCCCACTCAGGTGACCAGAAAGACTGCACAACTATGCTCCACAGGACACTTACTACACAAGGCCACTCTACCAACACTGGGAGATGTAACAGCTCTACATAAAATACATAGAAATAAACACATGGAGGCAGCCCAAATGGGAGACAAAGAAGCATTCCCAAAATGAAAGACCAGAAGAAATTTCCAGAAAAACAACTAAATGAAATGGAGATAAGCAATCTGCCCAATACAGAGACCAAAACAATGGTTATAAGTATGTTCAAGGAACTTATGGAGAATTTCCACAGCATAAAAAAATATACAAACCATAAAAAATAACCAGTCAGAAATGAAGAATATAATAAGTGAAATGAATAATACATTAGAGGGAATCCACAGTAGATTAAATTAAGCATATATTTGAATAAGCTATTTGGAAGATAAAGTAGCAGAAAACACATAATCAGTACAGCAAAAAGAAAAAAGAATTTAAAAAATGATGATAGGTTAGGGGCCTCTGGGACAACATCAAGTGTACCAACATTTACATCACAGGGCTAACAGACGAAAAGAGAGAGCAAAATACTGAAAACATATTGAAATACTAATGACAGAAAACTTCCCCTACATAGTGAAGGAAATAGACATAAAGTCCAGGAAGCACAGAGAGTCCCAAACAAGATGAACACCAAAAGGCCCATAACAAGACACATCATAATTAAAATGCCAAAGGTTATAAACAAAGAGAGAATCTTAAAAGCAGCAAGAGCAAAACAGTTACCTACAAGGGAACTCCTATAAGCTGCCAGCTGATTTCTCAACAGAAACTTTGCAGGCCAGAAGGGATTAGCATGAAATACTTATTGATAAATAGCAAGGACCTACAACCAAGATTATTTTGCCAAGCAAAGCTATAATTTAGAATCAAATGTCAGATAAAGAGCTTCCCAGAAAAGAAAAAGCTTAATGAGTTCATCACCAACAAACCAGTATCTAAGAAATGTTAGGTCATGCATTCAATACCTGGTCAAGGCACATATCCTGGTTGTGGGTTTGATCCCTGGTCAAAGTGCATATGGGAGGCAACTGATTGATGTTTCTCTCTCACATTGATGTTTATCTCTCTCTCCCTCTTTCTCTCTCTACCTTCCTCATTCTTTAAAAATCCATAAAAACATATCCTTGGGTAAGAATTAAAAAAAAAGGAAATGTTAATGGGATTTCTTTAAGAAGAAGCATAAAAATATGACTAATAAACTGCAATGAATACATATCTATCAACAATTTAATTTTTTACTTCCTTTATTATTCCATTTTTTATTTATTGGAATGAAACTGGTTAACAAAATTACAGTGGTTTCAAGTGCACAATTCTACAACACATCATCTGTACAAGGTATTGTGTGTTCACTACCCCCACTCAAGTCTCTATCACCATTTATGCCCCATATACTGTCCTCAACCTCCCCTCACCCCTTCCCCCTGCAATCACCACACTGTTGTCTATGTCCATAAATTTGTTCTTTTTTTTTTTTCCTAAATCCCTCATACCCAATACACCCTCTGACAGCTGTAAAAACACAAGATCCTTACAAATACTGTATACAAGAGACTCACTTCAGATTGAAAGACAGACACAGACTGTAAAGGGAGGGAAAAATATATTTCATTAAAAGGCAATTTTTTAAAAGTTGGGGTAGCAACAATTATACCAGATAAAATAGACTTAAAACAAAGGCCAATACAAGAGACAAAGAAGGACCCAGCAATTCCAATAGAGCTGAAGAAACCCAAAACACTAATTCAAAAAGACAAATGCATCCATTTATTCACTGCATCATTATTTACAATAGCCAAGATATGGAAGCAACCGAAATGTTCATTGATAAATTCAAAAACCAGATAAAGACACTACAGAAAAGAGAACTATAGGCCGATATGCCTGATGAACATAGATACTAAAATCCTTAACAAAATATTAGTAAACCAAATCCAGCAATACATTAAAAAGATCATACAGCAAGATCTAGTATGATTTATTACTGAGATGCAAGGTTAGTACAATATCCACAAATCAATAAATGTAATACACCACATAAACAAAATGAAGGATAAAACTGATATCATTGAATCTCAGAGGAAAGGCGGCAGTGGGTGGGTGGGAAAAGATCAATCAAAGAACTTGTATGCATATATATATATATATATATATATATATATATATATATATATATTCCATGGACACAGACAATAGTGTGATGAAGGCCTGAGGCAGGGCAGGGACAGGCTAGATGGGGTCAATGGGGGAAAAAGGTAACATATGTAATTTCAACAATAAAGATCTTTTGAAAAGGAAAAAAAATATGATCATATCAATAGATGCAGAAAAACATTTGACAAAATACAGTGCCCATTTATGATTAAAACTCTCATCAAAGTGGAAATAGAGGGAACATATCTTATATAATAAAACCCTAATATGCAAATCAACCAAATGGTGGAATGACTGGCAGAACAACCAGTGGCTATGATGTGCACTGACCACCAGGTAGCAGACGCTCAATGCAAGAGCTACCCCTGGTGGCTAGCGTGCCCCCACAGGGCGAGCACTGCTCAGCCAGAAGCCGGGCTCATGACTGCTGAGTGCAGTGGCAGTGGTAGGAGCCTCTCCTGCCTCTGCTGCAGGCCGGCAGAAAGGAGCAAGGGGTCCTGGACTGCAACAGCCCTGGACTGTGAGAGGGATGTCCAACGGCTGGCTAGGCCCAGAATGTGAGAGGGTGCAGGCCAGGCTGAGGGACCCCCCAAGTGCAAAAATTTCATGCACTGGGCCTCTAGTCTATATATATGAAAGCCTAAGTGACCAGCCGACTGGCTGACTGTTTGACTAGCCGACTTGTAGCTATGATGCGCACTGACCACCAGGGGGCAGGCACTCAATGCAGGAGCTGCCGAGCTGAGGTGACTTGGCAGCTGTGGTTCTCGGGTGATGCACCCAGAACCAGAGAGGAGGGAGCTTGATTCTGGGGTGAGTCACCCGAGAACTGCCCTCTCACAATCTGGGACCCCTTGGGGGATGTCAGAGAGCTAGTTTTGTCCTGATCCCTGCAGGCCATCCCAAGGGACCCCACCAGTGCAGAATCCGTGCACCGGGCCTCTAGTCAATAATAACCTTAAATGTAAATCACTTAAATGCTCCAATCAAAAGACATAGGGTAGCTGAATGGATAAGAAAACATGACTCATATATGTGCTGTCTACAAGAGACCCACTTCAGAACAAAAGACTCACACAGAATGAGAGTGAAAGGATGGAAAAAATATTCCTGGCAAATTGAAATGAAAAAAAGAAAAGAAAAAAACACAAGGTGGGAACACTCATATTGTACAAAATAGACTTCAAAGTGGAGGCCATAATAAGAGATAATGAAGGCCATTTCATAATACTAAAGTGATTGATACAACAAGGGGATATAACTCTGGTAAACATATATGTGCCCAGTACAGGAACATCCAAATATAAAAAGCACCTCTGGAGGATTTTAAGGGAGAGATAAACAGAAATATGATCATATTAGGGAGTTTATCACCCTGCTGACATCACTATATAAATTGTCCAGACAAAAAATCAACACGAAAACAGCAATCCTAAATGACACGCCAAATCAAATGGAATGAATTGACATTTAAGAATATTTTACCCCAAAGATACAGAATATACATTCTTCTCAAGTGAACATGGGCCATTTTCAAAGATAGATCACATTTTAGGACACAAACTAACTCTCTACAAGTTCAAAAATATTGAAATCATATCTAGCATCTTCTCAGATCAAAATGCCACAAAATTAGAAATCAACTACAATAACAATACTCAAAAACATTCAAACACATGGAGGTTAAATAGCATGTATTAAACAATGAATGGGTTACCAAAGATATCAAGGAAGAAATAAAAAAATATTCTGGAAATATGGAAATGAACATACAACAACCCCAAATCTATGGGACACAGTGAAAGCAGTCCTTTGAGGGAAGTTCATAGCATTACAGGCCTACCTCAAAACAAGAAAAACTTATAATAGGCTATATAATTCTATAACTTATAGAATTTGAAATAGAATAACAAGAAAAGCCCAGAGTAAGTAGGAGGAAGGAAATAATAAAGATTAGAGTAGAAATAAATGACATAGAGTCTGAAAATATATACCGTATTTTCTGGCATATAAGACGACTTTTTAACCCAGGAAAGTCTTCTATACGCCTAGTTGTCTTATACGCCGGAAAATACGGTATATAAAAGATCAATAAAACCAAGAGCTCATTCTTTGAAAAGATAAATAAGGTTGATGAACCTTTTCCCAGAATCATCACGAAACAAAGAGAGAGGACCCAAATAAACAAAATCAGAAATGGAAAATATAAAGTAACTACTGATCCCACAGAAATACAAAGGATCATAAAAAAATACTATGAATGACTATATTGCAAAAAACTGGACAACCTGGACAAAATGGGCATATTCTTAGATAAATACAATCTTCCAAAACTCAGTCAGGAAGAATCAGAAAACTTGAATAGGATGACAGCAACTGAAGAAATTGAAGCAGTAATAAAAAACATTCCCAGCAGACAAAAGGCCTGGTCCTGATGGCTTCACAGGGGAGTTTTAACAAACTTTCAAAGGAGAACTAATACCTATCCTCAAACTATTAAAAACATTTCAAGAGGAAGGAACACTTCAAAGCTCTTTTTATGATGCCAGCAACACCCTAATTCCAAAACCAGATAAAGACACTACAAAGCAAGAGAATTACAGGCTAATATCCCTGATGAACATAGATGCTAAAATCCTCAACAAAATATTAGCAAATCTATCCAGCAATGCATTAAAAAGATCATACACCACGACCACGTGGGATTTATTCCGGGGTGCAAGTCTGGTACAATATTCATAAAAAATAAATCTGATACACCACGTAAACACATTAGAAGACAAAATCACATGATCTTATAATTGATGCAGAAAAAGCATTAGACAAAAGCCAACACCCTATTTTGATAAAAACTCTCAGCAAAGTGGAAGTAGAGGGATCATATCTCAACATCATAAAGGCTGTATATGACAAACCTGCAGCCAACATCATACTCAATGGGCAAATGCTAAAACCATTTTCTTCTAAGAACAGGAACAAGATAGGGATATCTGCTTTCACCACTCTTATTCAACATAGTACTGGGAGTCCTTGCCATAGCTATCAGACAAGAAGAAACAATAAAAGCCATCCAAATTGGAAAGACAGAAGTAAAATTGTCATTATTCACAGATGTCATGATATTGTACACAGAAAACCCCAAAATCTCCATAAAAAACTACGAGATTTAATAAATCAATCTAGTAATGTAGCCAGATACTAAATTAACACCCAGAATTCCAGGGCATTTTTATACACCAATAAAAAACTCTCAGAAAGAGAAACTAAAAGATAATCCTGTTTACCATTGGAACAAAAATATTGAGCTATGTAGGAATAACCTTAACCAAGGAGGTAAAAGACCTGTACTCAGAAAATTACAGAAAGTTGAAAAAATTGATAGAGAAACAAGTGTAAGAATATACCATGTTCACGGACTGGTAGAATCAACATCATTAAAATGTTCATGCTACCCAAAGCAGTCTATGGATTCAATGCAATCCCTATTAAAATACCAAAGGCATATTTCATAGTTCTAGAACAAACACTACAAAAATGTATATGGAATGAAAAGAGACCCCAAATAATTGCAGCAATCTTGAGGAAGAAGAACAAAGTTGCAGGAACCACAATACCAAATATCAAGTTATACTACATAGCCACTGTACTCAAAATATCCTGGTACTGGTACAAAAGCAGGCATATAGATCAATGGAACAGAACAGATAATCCAGAAATTGACCCAAGCCATTATGCTCAATTAATATTTGGCAATGAAGGCATAGACATACAATGAAGTAAAGGCAGCCTCTTCAGTAAATGGTATTGGGAATATTGGACAGATACATGCAAAAAAAAAAAAAAAGGAAAAAAAAGAAAGAAACTAGACCACCACCTTGTACCATACACAAGAATAAACTAAAAATTGATAAAAGCCTCAAATATAAGTTGTAAAACCATAAAAATCTTAGAAGAAATCATAGTCAGCAAAATCTCAGACATCACTTGTAGAAATATGTTTGTAGATACATCTCCTAGGGCAAGGGAAATTAAGGAAAAAATAAACAAATAGGACTAATGCTAATACATAAAAACCCAGGGTCCGTAACATCCACAACGACCAGAGGCTCGACCAACAGGAAGTCAGTGCTGTGTTGCTGTGGTGACCCAGCACTTACTGACTTGGCTGCGGGAGCCTGGACCCAACACTGACTGCCAACGGGGCTGCGGATCAGGCCCAGAGAGAGGCCTTGAGAGAGAGAAGCAGGGTCTGATCTGCAGCCTCCATGGCAGCTGTTGATCAGCACTTGCCTCTCCCTTTTGCTCTGGGACTGGCCAGCAGCTGCGCCTCTCTTTCTATCTGGTCTCCTCTGGGGTTGCTGATCAGCCCCACCTCTCTGATCAGGCCTATTGATAAGCCTGAAGATGCTGACTGGCATAGAAACTGACCAATCAGAACCAAATCTGGGTGTACTGCGAGGAGCCAATGGCTGCCTAGGAGGCGGAGCTTTTGACTCTGATTGGCATAGAAACCAACCAATCAGAACCTAATCTGGGTGAACTGCAAAGGCAGAAACTAAGGTGGGGGCTGAGGAGGGGTTTTAAAGGCAACAGCTGTTTGGTGTAAAGTGTAAGAAAGCAGTTCAATTTTTTAACAACAGGTTTGGCAGTATACTGCATATGGCTGGCTATCAGTCCAGATATAGGGATTCCGTAGTTTTGTCTGGCAAGAGTATCTCTTACTGATGAAAAAGGCTCCCCCCCCCAATTTAAGCAATCCTATCCTATATAATCTATCTATACTACTAAAAGGGTAATATGCTAATGAGACCTGGTCAACCACCCATCTTCCGGACATCCGACTTCCTTCCAGACAAAGCCATGGTGGTAGGGGCTAAGGCAGAGGCTGTTAGGGGCAATAAGGCTGGCAGGGGAGGGCAGCTGGGGGCAAGATCAGGCCGGCAGTGGAAGGCCATTGGGGACGAGATCAGGCCAGCAGGGGAGGGAAGTTGGGTGTGATCATGCCAGCAGGGGAGAGCAGTTAGGGGCAAGATCAGGCCAGCAAGGGAGGTCATTTGGGGGCAACCAGGCCACCAGGGGAGGGCCATTGGGGGTGAGATCAGGCTGGCAGGGGAGGGCAGTTGGGGGCAAAATCAGGCCAGCAAGGGAGGGCAGTTAGGGGTGATCAGGCAGGCAGAGGCAGTTGGGTGGGAGATTAGGCTGGCAGGGGAGAACAGTTGGGGGCAAGATCAGGTCAGCAGGGGAGGGAAGTTAGGAGCGATCAGGCAGGCAGGCAGAGGCAGTTAGGGGTGATCAGGCAGGCTGGCAGGTGAGCGGTTAGGAGCCAGCAGTCCCAGATTGCGAGAGGGAAGTCTGACTGCCAGTTTAGGGGTCCCCCAAGGGGTCTCCAATTGGAGAGTGTGCAGGCTGGACTATGAGAACCCCCCCCCCCAGCTGTGCATGAATTTCGTGCACCGGGCCACTAGTATCAAAATAAAAAGCCTTTACACAGTAAAAGAAACATCAATAAAATGGAAGGAGAACCCACTGCATGGGAGAACATATTTGCCAATGATACATCTGATAAGGGATTTCTTTCCAAAATATAATATAAGTAACTCACATAACTTAACAAAAACAAGACAAATAATCCAATTTAAAAACGGGCAAATGACCTAAATAGACACTTCTCCAAAGTGGACATATAGAAGGTCAAGAGATATATGAGAATGCTCAAAGTCACTAATTATCCTAGGGATGCAAATTAAAATGAAAATGATGTATCACCTCACATCTGTCTGAATGGTGACCATCAACAAATCAACAAATGGCAAGTGTTGGTGAGGATGTGGAGAAAAGGGAACCCTACTACACTGCTGGTGGGAATGAAGACTGATGCAGCAACTGTGGAAAACAGTATGGAGTTTCCTCAAAAAATTAAAAATGGACCTCCCATTTGACCCAGTAACCCCACTTCTAGGAATATATCATTAGAAACCCAAATCACTAATCAGAAAGAATATATGTACCCCTATGTTCATAGCAGCACAATTTACAATAGCTAAGAATTGGAAACAGTCAATGTGCCCATCAGTAGATGAGTGGATATAAAGGCTGTGGTATATTTACACAATGGAAAACTATGTGGCTATAAAAATGAAAGAACTCTTACCATTTGCAACAGCACAGATGGACCTGGAGAGCATTATGCTAAGTGAAATAATTCTCCAGTCAGAGAATGATAAGTATCACATGATCTCACTCATATATGAAATCTAATTGGCAAAATAAACTGATGAATAACATAGATCCAGAAACATAGAAACATGGAACAGACTAAAGAATTTCAGAGGGAATGTGGGTGGGGGTATGTGGGTGGGGAGTGAATAATCAGGGAACTGATATGAACATATGCATAGCCCGTGGACACAGACAATAGTGTGTTGAAGGCCTTGGAAGGGCGATTGTGGGGTGAAGAGGGGGTCAATGGTAAAACAAACAAACAAACAAACAAAGGGGATATCTTTAATGCTTTCAACAATGAAGAGAAATTTTAAAAAGAAATAAATCAGAGAAAGGCAAATACCACATGATTTCACTTATATGTATAATCTAAAGAACAAAAATAAAATATAAACAGATCCATAGATATAAACAACAGACTAATAGTTGACAAAGGGTAAGGTGTTTGGGGAACTGGATGAAAAGTTTAAGGGATCAAGAAGTACAAATTGGTAGCTACAGAATAGTCACAGTAATGTAAATTACAGCATAGAGACTATAGTCAATAATATAGTGATAACTATTTATGGGGCCAGGTGGACATTTGAAATATCAAGCAGATTACTCTATAAAGTATATGATTGTCTAACTAGTATCCTGTATACATGACACTAATACAGAACAGTATTGAATGTAAACTATAATTGAAAAAATGTTAAAAGAAATCTTTATCAAGATATGAATGGATAAATAGTGATGCACAGAGATCCAATGTTGTGGTAGAGTAGGTGGAAGCTGCACTCATCTCCTCCCAGCACCTATCTGGAATTACAACTAAAATATAGGGAAGTCAACCTGAATAACCAACTGAAGACTAGCTGAAGAGAATTCTTTTAACCAAGTATTTTCAGAAGAAGCCACATTGAGACAGGTAAGAAGTGCTAGGAGCTAAATGGGCTTGCCCCACTCCCACAAAGGCAAGTGAAATTCTGGAGGGATATCTCAGCTGTGGGGGATTCCCCTGGGAGGCATTGAGTCTCAACTCCAAGCCAGGCTCCTCAGCCCAGCACACCAGAACTGGGAAGAAGCACCCATGTAACACCTGGCTATGAAAATCAGCTGGGATACTGTTTGCCAGGAAGAGTTAATAGTCTGCTAGAGACACAAGGGCCATTTTAAAGGGACAATGAACAAAATTTTGTTCACAGCTACTCACCTTGGGCTCTGTCAGTTGGAGAATGAACCAGGCTAGAGTTGCGCATGGAGAGTTTGAGGTTTGTGGATTTGTGAAGAAAATTAAGAAGAGAATTGTTGGGACCCACTGTGCTGAATCGCTCTACCTCACTCTAGATGCCATCTTTCTTGGGTGGAGCATGCAACTCCATAGAGCATCAGCCTAGGGGAAAACAATAAGCCCTACCC
This sequence comes from Ia io, assembly GCA_025583905.1. Taxonomy (NCBI): domain Eukaryota; kingdom Metazoa; phylum Chordata; class Mammalia; order Chiroptera; family Vespertilionidae; genus Ia; species Ia io. The sequence continues at coordinate 32,917,436 of JAJQQW010000001.1, read as the reverse complement.
TGTGGAACTTTTACCCTGCTAAGGAGTCAGCTGCTTGAGCTGGGATATAGAAGTCTAGGCCGACTCAGGGGGTGTCAGTGACTGAGTTGTGAGGTTTAGGCATGGGGGTCATACCCCTACTTTCTTGTGAAACTGACTGGTGCAGCCCCCACATGGGAGATCCTCTATCCCCACTCTCCTGTCTCAGGTAGCCCTACACTCTTGACTCTTGGTGTCTCTACCCTGATGAAATCTGAGCAGAATCCAGCACAGATTAAGTTGTGTGCCTCTGGATGGGGTACCACACACTTAAATTCCCCCAAACCTGACCAGTACCTTCCTCTCTCCCAACTCCCAGTGGCCCCACCCTACTGATATTGGGATCCTGGCAGAATATGGGACCATCTCTGTGATATGGCTCTCAGTGGGGGAAATTTTTTCCTTATACGTCTGACAGGTGCAGAGCCTTCCCTTCACACAGCCAAATCTTGGTCTTTTGGGGCCTGATAAACTGTTAGCCTCACACTGATGGATCCCAGAGTCCCCACCTTACACAAAGGTGTGTGAGAACCCATCCAGTGGTAGCTAGACATGACATACCCTGGGACATTTGCTGAGTGACCTCAGACTCAGCACTGGCACCATTTAAACCTGTTTAGATCTGGTGAACACCTCTTTCTCATACCTGCTAACTCAACTAAGAATTTGTCACATGCAACACGAGTTCTACCAGAGGTTCTTTCAGTCACTTAGCCTATTAGGCAGCTGGCAGATAGAGGCAGATAAAGGCAGACCTCAGGCTTCCTAGGCACTTTTGGGGAACTTCCCCTGGATCCTGTACTGGTAAAAAGCCAGTCTTGGTGCACAGCTTTACCCATCCCACACAAACTCAGGCCCAGCAGAGGCACTCACAAATTGTAGATCCCTTTGTAGGTCCAAACAGGTTGCCCAGTGTCAGTCACAGGCAGCATCTGACATTGGCCTGCACTAGAGGCCCAGAACCAACACACTCAGTGGCCAGCTTAAAAAAACATCAGAGCAGGATCCAATTAGCTTCACAAGTGGCGTATCCAAAGGGATATATCATCAGGCACCAAATCCTGCTGAGGCAAATATTGCTTTGTGTGGTCAGCACCCACACAACAGTTTTTACACTGTGATCAGGGTTGATCCTCACAATCAGCCAGACTGAGGGCAGAATCCACACATAGATAGACCAGTAGCAATCAAGTCTCAATTACAACAAGAGAGTCAACAAAACCCACACAAGGGACATTTCTGGGTCACCCAGCACAGATGATCAAGGAAACTGTGACACAGGGTCCCAGAGAACTCTTACTACATAAAGCCACCCTACCAAACCTTGGGAGTCTTAGAAGATCTGTCTAATATGTAGAAACAAGCACAGAAAGGCAGCCAAAATGGGGAGACAAAGAACAATACCTACAAGGATTGAACAAGAGAAATCTACAGAAAAAGAGCTAAATAAAATGGAGGTAAGCAATTTTCCAGAGATAGAGTTCAAAACAATGGTCATAAAGATACACAAGGAACTTAGGGAAATAATGGAAGAAATCAATGAGAATGTAAACGAAGAGATAAAAAGCATAAAAAGGGACATAGACACCATAAAAAAGAACAAGTCAGAAATGAAGAATACAATATCTGAAATGAAGAATGCACTAGAAGGAATAAACAGTAGGTTGGATGAAGCAAAGGACTGAATCAACAATTAGGAATACAATGTAGAAGAAAACACCCAATCATAGCAGTAAAAAATGAGAATAGTTTAAGGGACCCTTTGGACAACACAAAGCATAACAACATTCACATCATAGGGGTACCGGAAAGAGAAGAGGGAGAACAAGGGATTGAGAACCTATTTGAAGAAATTATGACTGAAACTTCCTTAAACTGGTAATGGAAAAAGACACAAGTCCAGAAATCACAGAGTCTCAAACAAGATGAACCCAAAAGGGCCCATACCAAGACACATAATTATTAAAATGACAAAGATAAAAGACAAAGAGAGAATTTTAAAAACATCAAGAGAAAAAGAGTTAGTCACCTGCAAGAGAGTTCCATAAGACTGTCAGTTGACTTCTCAACAGAAACATTTCAGGCCAGAAAGTATTGGCATAAAATATTCAACATGATGAAAAGCAAGGACCTACAACCAAGCCTATGTTACCCAGCAAGGTTATCATTTAAAACTGATGGACAAATAAAGAGCTTTCCAGTGAAGAAAAGGCTTAAATAGTTCCTTAACAACAAAACAGTATTATAAGAAATGTGAAAGGGTCTCCTTTAAGAAAAAGAAGGAGAAGAGGAAGAAGAATATGAAGAAGAGGAAGGAGCAAGGAGAAGAGGAAGAAGAAGAATATGAAGAAGAGGAAGGAGCAAGAAGAAGAGGAAGGAGAGGATTATAATTAAAAAATAAAATAGCAATAAATACATACCTATCAATACCACTTTAAATGTAAATGGCTTAAATGCTCTAATAGAAAGACACAGTATAGCCAAATAGATTTAAAAAAACCGAACAAACACAAGAGCTGTATATATGTTTTCTATAAGAGATCCATGTCAGAACAAAAAATACACAGACCTGGTGAGGTGGCTTGGTTATTTGGAGCATCATCCCATACACCAAAAAGGTTGTCGGTTTGATTCCCAGTAAAGACACATGCCTAAATTGTGGGTTCAATACCTGGTCAGGGTGTGTACAAGAGGCAATCTGATCAGTGTTTCTCACATTTATCTTCCTCTCTCTCTAAAATCAATAAACATATCCTCAGGTAAGGATTTAAAAATAAAAAAGAAAGATACACACAGAGTATATGTATAGGGATGAAAAAATATTTTCCATGCAATTGGAAATAAAAAAAGGTGGAGTAGCAATACTTATATCTGACAAAACAGATTACTAAACCAAGACTATAGTAAGAGACAAAGGAGAACACTACATAATGATAAAAGGGGCAATCCAACAAGAGGATGTAACCCTTGTAAACCTTCATACACCCAACATAGGAGCACCTAAATATATAAAGCAAGTCTTTATGGACATAAAGGGAGAATTTGACAGTAATACAGTCATAGAAGATAATTTTAACATCCCATTAACATAAATGAATAGATATGCCAGACAGAAAATCAACAAGGAAAGGGCAGGCTTAAATTACACACTAGATCAGGTGGATTTAATTGATATCATCAGAGCATTTCACCCAAAAGCAGCAGAATATACTTTCTTTTCAAGTGCACATGAAATAAATAAGGCTTAATAAATTCAAGAAGATGGAAATCATATCAACCATCTTCTCTGAACAAAATGGTTTGAAGCTAGAAATCCTATCTAATAAAAGGGTAATATGAAAAATAACCATCACTCCGTCACAAAGATGGCAGTGCCCAGAGCCACAACATGGCGGTGCCCAGTCCTCTCAGCCCCACAGGAGTCCTCCAGTCCTGGGGGGCAGCCACTGAGATCAGGCAGTGTGAGTGGCCTGGTGGAATGCTTGCTTCATCATCGCCGCTGTGGAGACTCTGACAGCAGGGAGGAGGAAGATCCACCCCTACAGAATCAGCCAGAATCAGCTGTTGGTCATATAGCTCTCACCGGCATGACAGCCAGGACTCTCATTCACCTAAATCTCAGACCGTGACAGCAGGGAGGTGGGACTATGTCTGAAGAGCAACTATTGATACAATGTAGCTCTGCAGCCAAAAGAAGCTGGCGTTATTGACAGAAAATGTCTGAAGAACAACATGCGTCTGATCTTTAAAGAAGGAGGTGGCGATGACACAATATGTCTAAAGAACAATCATCAACAAGTACTACCAATACTGGTAGGAACTGCCTTCTCAGCGAAAATGGAGTACATGAGGATGCAATTCTCAAACACAGTTGTGGTGGAATGACTGTTAGATGTCAATTTTGCCTATCACTAAATTTCTCGGAAGAAAAACCATCCAATGGGAAATTTACTCAATGTTGTAGCAAAGGTAAAGTCTGTTCAAATGATATACATTTTCCAGAATACCTGGCATATTTATTTACTTATTTATTTATTTATTTATATATTTATTTGTTTATTGTTTTTGGCTCTATTGTATTTTTTAAAAAAATCTTTATTGTTCAGATTATTACAATTGTTCTTCTTTTCTCCCCCCATAGCTCCCCTCCACCCAGTTCCCACCCCACTCCATGCCCTTACCCTCCCACTTCCTCAGTCATAGGTGTATGATTTTTGTCCAGTCTCTTCCCGCACCCCTCACACCCTTTTCTCCCCGAGGATTGTCAGTCCACTCCCTTTCTATACCCCTGATTCTATTACATTCACCAGTTTATTCTGTTCATCAGATTTTTTATTCACTTGATTTTTAGATTCACTTGTTGATAGATATGTATTTGTTGTTCATAATTTTTATCTTTGCCTTTTTCTTCTTCTTCCCCTTCTTAAAGAATACTTTTCAGCATTTCATATAATACTGGTTTGGTGGTGATGAACTCCTTTAGCTTTTTCTTATCTGTGAAGTTCTTTATCTGACCTTCAATTCTGAATGATAGCTTTGCTGGGTAGAGTAGTCTTGGTTGTAGGTCAGTGATGGGCAACCTTTTGAGCTTGGTGTGTCAAACTTCGCCAAAAAACTGAGCATAATTCGGGTAGTGTGTCACTTTGAGGAAAAAACATTATTTCGCGACATTTATAGTTTAAATAACATAAATGTATAATTGTTATATATAATTGTATTTAATAAACCAAAAACTAAATATTTAACTTACCTGCTTAGTGACTTCTTTGTTCATCCGTCAGTCAGTTTCTTTTGTTGGTCTTGATATCATTTAGCTTGTGCGGGGTGCCATGAACTAAGATAAGTGAGGGGGAGGGGGAATTCTTTAACTAACCTGCTTATTAGTGACTTTTTTGTTGCTGAATTTCATTGGCTAAATCTTCAATTGAAGGTTGGTATTTTGTACACTTCAGGCCCAAGCAAGCGCTACTAACTTCATCTGTCAATCTGTTTCTTTTGTTGGTTTTGATATTATTTAATGCTGAGAATAAGGCCTCACAAAAGTATGTAGAGGGAAAAATTGTGAGTAAAGCCATTGCTATATTTTTCAGGGTGCTAAAAGTGTCTGGTAGTCGGTTCCAGGCACTCCAAATTTCCTGTTCATAGTGGCACTCCTCTTGATTCTCCAAGCGGCACCTTTCCAGATTCTCAAGCTTTGACCTCAAGTCGACAAACACCTGAGCCCAGATACTGTCTTGAAATTCTGCAAGTTGCATCTCTATATCCAGTTGTTTGCTTTCCTCCATGTCTTTCATTTGTGACCTGGTTCTTTGTCTCCACATTTTGGTTGCTTCCCTGGGTTGATAGAGTGGCTTTGTGTGCTAGGTGTCCTATAACGCCCAGTGGCTCAGTCTCCCCAGCTACCTGAGTTGGACACTCTTGGTGCACCTCTTTGTGGGCTGTGTGCACAGTCTTGTTGTAGTTAAGCCTTGATTGTTGTTGGTATCACTGGGAGGAATTGGCCTCCAGGCCAATTGGCTGTGAGGATCAGCTGTCTACAATGGGAGAACTTCTGTGCTGGAGACACCCTTATGAGACAAGATTTGCTTCAGTGTGGTTTTGGTGCTCACTGAGTCTTCACCCTGAGTGTGTCCTTCATGGATCTGAGGAGTTGTAATCTGGATGGTCCTACTCTGACCACTGGGTACACTGGCTCTTGGATCTCCAAGGAGGTGCTAATTTAGCCTCTGCCTGAGACCACCCAGCAGGAGCTACAGAGAGATCTGAAGATTCATCTTCTTTGTTTGGGTTTTGGATGTGCCCAGATGAGGCCCAGCTGTGAAGCAATGCAAGCTGCTGTGGGGACTTGGGCCTTCTTTTGGATGTTCAGGGTCTCTCTGACTCAGCTGCAGTTTGTTAGGTAAGTTTAGATTTTAAAGGACCAGGCCATTCATATGCAAAAGCCTCTGCGCACAGCTTGGATGGGGTGGAGTCTCAGGGCAGAGCAAACAGCAATGGCTTCCTGTCAGCCCTGCCCTAAGAGGCCCCAAGGTCTCAGTGTCCCTTGGTAATCACTGCAAGCACCACTGAGAGAAAGCCGCCCTCGAGTTCTGCCCACTGCCAGACAGTCCAGTTTCTCCCCGTATGAGTCTGGGTCCCCAGAATTTTGCCCAGAACTGGAGTTCAGAGCAGTTGGGAGCTTGTGTTTCCCTGCAGATTGAAAAAGCCATCCGCGTACTCAGTGCCAGTCTTCTCCACGCATGCACACCTTTGTACCTCTGCACTTTACTTCTGCAGGTCCTCTGAGTCTCTGTGTGCTTTTCTCTTTCCTTCTAGTTGTAGAATTTCCACTTAGCCAGCCCTCCTGTGGTTCTGGATGATGTCCATTTTGTCTTTTAGTTGTAGTTTTGAAGTGGTTGTGCAAGGCAGCAAGTTCAGGTGTTTACCTATGCCGCCATCTTGGTTTCTCATACCCAGCATATTTAAAAAGATTAATGGCAAACGAAGATTCTAACAGTAAAAATTTCATGGAAAATATTCATTCCATAAATAGTTCTTTTGCTTTTGCTTCCATGGGTGCAAATATTGCATCACCATCAGGATATGGGCTATGTTGTTTTAGAATACACTGACAAGTTTATCACTGTACTAGAACTTTACATCTTTCAGATGGTGTTTCTTGGAAGCAGGGGAGGGCAGTTGAGGGGTACCAGGCCTGCAGGGGAAGGCAGTTGAGTGCAACCGGGCCATCAGGGGAGTGCAGTTGGGGGCAATTGTTCTGGCAAGGGAGCAGTTAGGCATCTATCAGGCTGGCAAGGGAGTTGTTAGGGGGTGATCAGGCTGGCAGGCAGAAGTGGTTAGGGGCATTCAGGTAGGCAGGCAGGCAAGCGGTTGGGAGACAGCAGTCCTGGATTGGAGAGGTTGCAGGCTGGGCTGAGGGACACCCCCTCCTAGTGCATGAATTTTGTGCACTGGGCCTCTAGTCAATTATAAGAAAAGAGCTGAAAAATACACAACAGCTAAATAACATGTTACTAAACAATAAATAGATCAATAATGATATCAAGGAAGAAATCAAGAGTAACTTGAGACAAGTGAAAATGAACAAACACAACCCAAAATCTATGGGACACATCAAAAGAAGTCAGAAGAGGGAAATTCATAGCAGTACAGTCCAACCTAAAGAGGCAAGAATAATCTTAAATAAAGATTAAATAAACAATCTGACCTTACACTTAAAAGAACTAAAAAAAGAACAGCAAAGATCATAGTCAGTAGAAGGAGTTAAATAATAAAGATTAGAGTGAAAATAAATGATATTGAGACTAAAAAAATTCAAAAGTTCAATGAAACCAAGAACTAGTTCTCTGAAATTATAAATAAGATTTAACTAATTTAACAAGTCTTTAAGAATACTCATCAAGAAAAAACAGAGAGGACCCAAATAAATACAATAAAAAATGAAAGAGAAGTAACAACGGACTCCACAGAAATACAAGGGATTGTAAGAAAATATTGCAAACAACTATTCACCAATAAATTGGACAATTTGGATGAAATGGATAAATTTTTAGAAAGATATAATCTTCCAAAACTCAATCAGGAAAAATCAGACAATCTGAATAGATTACAACTAGTGAAATTGAAGCAATAAAAAAACTCCCCCCCCAAAAAATACTGGACCAGATATCTTCACAGATGAATTTTACCAAACATTCAGAGAAGGACTAACACCTTTCCATCTCAAACTATTACAAAAAATTCAAGAGAAGGGAAGACTCTCAAGCTCTATTTATGAGGCCAGCATTATTCTAATTCAACAATCAGAAAAAGATACTACAAAGAAAAAAATATATAGGTCATTATTCCCAATTAATATAGATGCTAAAATCCTCAACAAAATATTAGATGCAGCAATGTACTGAAAATATTATACACCATGATCAAGTGGTATTTATTCCTGTGATGCACAGTTGGTACTATATCCACAAATCAATTAACGTGATATACCACATTAAAAAATGAAGGATGAAAATTATATGATCATATCAATAGATGCAGTAAAAGCATTTGATAAAATTCAGTATTCATTTATGATAAAAACTCCCAGAAAAGTGGGAAGAGATGGAACATATGTCAATATAATATAGGCCATATAGACAAATCCATAGCCAACATCATACTCAATGGGCAAAAACTAAAAGCATTCCCATTAAGATTGGGAACAAGACAGGGATGTCAACTTTCACCACTCTTATTCAACATAGTACTGGATTCTTAGCCACAGCAGTCAGACAAAAAGAAGAAATAAAAGGCATCCAAATTGGAAATGAAGTAAAAATATCATTATTTTCATATGACTACTATATACCCATAATGAGCTATCAGAAAGTGAAACTAAGAAATCAATTCCATTTATAATTTTTAAAAAATCTTTATTGTTGAAAGTATTACGTATGTCCCCTTCCCCCGGACTCCCTCCAGAATTTACAATTGTATCAAAAAATAAAATATAAAAAAATAAAAAAACCAAAATATCTAGTAATAAATTTAACCAAGTATTTAAAAAGACCTATGCTTGGAAAATTATAGGACAGTGAAGAAAGAAATTGAAGAAGATACAAATAAGTCGAAGCATATACCATGCTCATGGATAGGAAAAATTAACATAATCGAAATATCCTACTACCTAAAGCAATTTATAGTTTCAACATGATTCCAGTCATGGTACCAATAGTCACCCTGGCAGGTGTGGCTCGGTTGGAGCATCGTCTCATACACCAAAAGTTGGCTGGAGCATCGACTCATACACCAAAAGTTGGCTGGTTGAATTTCAGGTCAGGGCACATATCTACGTTGCTAGTTTGATCACCGGTTGGGGCATGTGTGGGAGGGAACAGATAGATGTATCTCTGTCACCTCTCTCTCTCTCTCTCTCTCTCATCATTTAAAAAACAAAACAAGAATAGTTAAAATATACCAATGGCATATTTGACAGAAATAGAACAAATATGCCAAAAATTTATATGGAACTACAAAAGACCCCAAATAGCCTGAGCAATCTTGAGAAAGATGAACAAAGTTGGAGGAACCAGGCTAGGTGATATCAAACTATACTACAGGCTGTAGTAATCAAAAGAGCAAGGTACTGGCATAAAAACAGACATATAGATCAATGGAACAGAATAGAGAGCCCAGAAATAAACCCACACCTTTATGGTAAATTAATATTTTACAAAGGAAGTAAGAACATATAATGGAGTGGGGGATAGTTTATTCAATATATGGCATTAGGAAAATTGGACAGGTACAGTATGTGCAAAAAATGAAACTAGACCAACTTCTTACACCATACACAAGAATAAACTCAAAATGGGCAAAGATTTAAATATTAGGCTGAAAACCATAAATATCCTAAAGAAAACATAGGCAGTAAAATCTAGGACATTTCTTTTAGCATTATTTTTTTCTGCTATGTTTGCCTTGTGCAAAAAATAAAAATGAACAAATAAACAAACAAATGGGACTACATCAAACTAAAATATTTATGCACAGCAAATGAAACCATCAACAAAATGAAATGACAACCCACTGAATGGGAGAACATATTCACCAATGATACATCTGATAAGGGGTTAATGTCCAAAATTTATAAAGAACTTACAAAAATCAACACCAAAGAAAAAAAAAAAAGAAAAACCAAAAACACCCCAATCCAATTTAGAAAATGGGCAAATGACCTGAATACTGTATAAACTTCTCCAAAGGGGACATACAGATGGACAATAGACATATAAAAAATTGTTCAACATCACTAATCATCAGAGATATGCAAATTAAAACCACAATGCGAGTTCACCTCACACTTGTCAGAACGGCTACCATCAATAAATCTACAATTGACAAGTGTTGACGAAGAAAAGGGAATCCTTGTGCACTGTTGGTGGGAATGCAGACTGGTGCAGCCACTGTGGAAAGCTGTACGGAGTTTCCTCAAAAAATTAAAAGTTTAACTGTCTTATGACTCTGTGATTCCACTTCTGGAAATATACTGGAAGAATCCCAAAACATTAATTTGTAAGAATGTATGTTCATTGGCACATTACATAAATAGACATGATCTGGAAACAGTTCAAGTACCCATCAGTAGATGAGTGGATAAGAAAGATATGGCCCCTGCAATGTTGGGGGGGTGAGGTTCTGTGTCCCACCTCTGTTGACCCCCCAAATTCTCTCCTGATGGCCCCTCTGCGACTGTGCTTGTCTTAGGTTGTTCCTCCCCTGAGGAATCTTACCCGTCTCTGGCTAACCAGCCATCTTCCGGGGCCAAGCAAGGTGATGTGAGGTTTAGTTTTGTCTCCTTGGTAGCCTATGCCCCCGAGGCCTCCATGCCCAGCACCTGCCTTGGGATCCCCTCGCCTGTTGGCGGGGCCCCAGCACTGATCACATATCTTGGGGAACCTGGGTTTCTTCTCCAGGGAGGGCTCAGTTTGCCCCACTGGGCGAGAGACAGATCCATGGCACCAGTCATCACGAGACTTCAACCTCGACATGAACAGAGAGCTCATGCAACAGCTGTGAGCAATTGAATTGAGAGAAGAAGGTCCTTCTTGGCCTAAAGGGTAAGAGGGACCAATATAGAATGCTCAGTTGCCTACCCAGGAGGCCCTCTACACAATGAAAGGGATTGAATCCTTACATGTCCTTTTTAAATTGCTGCCAGACATTCAAAGAATCAGTTTGTAAGTTTGCTTGGGATAATTGTATATTATGCTGTTGTAATTCTAAAATATCAAGAGATGTGTTACGTTTGTCTCTAAGCACCAAACAGATGATTAAAAACAATTTTTTTTTATCCCCAAGGGTGCAAGGAACTATTATAAGTACTGGGGGTGATCCAAATCTGGGAAAAATTTTAATGACAGTGTAGAATAATATCATGTAAGGATATTCTTTGTTCTAGTCCATGGCAATTCCCTTTCAAACTGGCTGTCCATTTCTTTTTATATAGACAAAGTCTTAGTTACATTTTCTGCACCTCTACCGGGGGCACGTAGTGATAGTAGTGACACCCTTTCTTTGGTGTCCACACAAGCCAGAAACCTCTCTTTAATTGTACACCCAAAGGGACATTGTTTTGATTTTGTGTCATACAAAAGGGAAGCTGGGTGGAGACCCCTGTGTATTTATACTTTCTTGCCCCACCCATGGACCTCCTGGATGACCAAGGTGTTTAGTATTATTGGTAACTACATTAGTCAGGGGATCAGCCCATGTAAGGGGTCTTACCCATGAAGGGTCAGGAGCATAAGTCCAAAATACTTACCCTCTTGTCCCAGGTAAAATTACCGTACATCTGATGATTGCTAGCGTGGCTAGAAAGGCGTTCTCAGGCATTCTTGGGTTTCTGGTTACATCACAATTTCTTCCCTGAGGTTTGACGTTCTGATTGATATTTCTCTGTTTCTGGATCTATTTTGCAAGGGCCTGAACCCTAGCCCCATCTGAGGGAGGTCTCCTGCCCCCATGGCTGCTTTGTGCTTCCCATGCCCAGCTCATATCAGGACCTGGAGAAGAAACCCGGGTTCCACAAGATATGTGATCAGTGCCAGGGCATCGCCAGCAGGCGAGGGGATTCCAAGGCAGGTGCTAGGCATGGAGGCCATGGGGGCATAGGCTACCAAGGAGATAAAACTGAACCTCACATCACCCTGCTTGGCCGCAGAGGATGGCTGGTTAGCCAGAGACGGGTAAGATTACTCAAGGAAGGAACATCCTAAGACTAGCACAGTCGCAGAGGGGCCATCAGGAGAGAATTTGGGGATCAACAGAGGTGGGGCACAGACCCTGACCCCCCCAACATTGCAGGGGCCTGAACCCTAGCCCCTTCTGAAGGAGGTCTCCTGCCCCCATGGCTGCTTCGTGCTTCCCATGCCCAGCTCAGATCAGGACCCAGGTGACCAACAGAGACTTGGCCGACAGCAGCTGCCCTCTCACTCCAACAAGAATTGTTTGAGTTGTCTTGTACCCATGGTGTGGGGAAGTGGGTTTACGATATCTAAAACCAGCCTACCATCAGGAATGCTCAGGACTTACTCAAGAAGGGTCTGCAGCTATTCGGGGTCTTTTTTTTATTCCAGATGAACTTTTGGAAAGTTCGTTCTAGGTCTGTGAAATATGCCGTTTGTATTTTAATGGGGAGTGCATTGAAACTATAGATTGCTTTGGATAGTATGGACATTTTAATGATGTTGATTCTACCAATCCATGAACATGGTATGTTCTTCCAGCTGTTTACGTCTTCCTCTATCTCTTTTTTCAGTGTCTTGTAGTTTTCCACGTATAGGTCTTTTACCTCCTTAGTTAAGTTTATTCCTAGGTATGTTAATTTTTTTGGTGTGATGGTAAATGGAATTGCCTTTTTAGTCTCTCTTTGTGTAAGTTCACTATTGGTGTATAGAAAGGCCATAGATTTCTTGGCGTTAATTTTGTATCCTGCTACATTGCTGAATTCATTTATTAAGTCTATTAGTTTTTTGACAGAGTCTTTCGGATTTTTTATGTACAATATCATGTCGTCTGCAAATAAAGACAGCTTTACTTTTTCTTTTCCAATTTGGATGCCTTTTATTTCTTCTTCTTGTCTAATTGCAATGGCTAATACTTCCAGTACTATGTCAAACAGGAGTGGTGAGAGTGGGCATCCCTGTCTTGTTCCTGTTCTTAGGGGAAATGTTTTTAGTTTTTGTCCATTGAGTATGATGTTTGCTGTGGGTTTATCATATATCGCTTTTATTACGTTGAGGTATGAGCCTTCTATTCCCACCTTGTTGAGAGTTTTTATCAAGAAAGGGTATTGGATTTTTGTCAAATGCTTTTCTGCATCAATTGATAAGACTCTGTGATTTTTATCTCTCAATTTGTTTATGTGATGTATCACGTTTATTGATTTGCGGATATTGTACCATCCTTGCATTCCTGGGATAAATCCTACTTGGTCATGGTGTATGATCTTTCTGATGTACTGCTGGAGCAGATTTGCTAGAATTTTGATGAGGATTTTGGCATCTATGTTCATGAGGGATATTGGCCTGTAATTCTCTTTCATTGTGTTGTCTTTATCTGGTTTTGGTATTAGGGTGATGCTGGCTTCATAGAAGGAGCTTGGAAGTGTTCCTTCCTCTTGAATTTTTTGGAATAGTCTGAGGAGGATAGGGTTTAGTTCTTCCTTGAATGTTTGGTAAAACTCTCCTGTGAAGCCGTCAGGCCCCGGGCTTTTGTTTGCCGGAAGCTTTTTACGACTGCTTCAACTTCGTCCATAGTTACTGGCCTATTGAGCTGTTTAGATTCTTCCTGATTGATTTTTGGAAGGTTATATTTTTCTAGGAATATTTCCATTTCCTCCAGGTTGTCCAGTTTGTTGGAATAGAGTTGTTCATAGTATTTTGTAACAATCCTTTGTATCTCAGCAGGGTCTGTTGTTATTTCACCTCTTTCATTTCTGATTTTGTTTATTTGGGTCCTCTCTCTTTGCTTCTTGGTGAGCCTGGCTAGAGGTCCATCAATCTTATTTATCCGTTCAAAGAACCAGCTCTTGGTTTTGTTGATCTTTTGTATTGTTTCTTTGGTCCCTGTGTCATTGATCTCCGCTCTGATCTTTGTTATTTCCTTCCTTCTGGTTACACTGGGCTTTTCTTGCTGCTCTTTTTCTAGCTCTTTGAGTTGTAGGGTTAGGTAATTTATTACCATTGTTTCTTGTTTTTTGCAATAGGCTTGTAGAGCTATGAACTTCCCTCTCAAGACTGCTTTAGCTGTGTCCCATAGATTTTGGATTGTTGTGTTTTCATTGTCATTTGTTGCCATGATGTTTTTTATTTCTTCCTTGATCTCTCTGGTGACCCAGTCCTTGTTTAATAGCATGCTGTTTAGTCTCCATGTGTTTGATTTCTTTGGATTGTATTTATTGTAGTTGATTTCCAGTTTTATGCCACTGTGATCTGAGAAGATGCTTGATATAATTTCTATCTTCTTGAATTTGAAGAGACTTTGCCTGTGACCCAGAATATGGTCTATCTTTGAAAATGACCCATGTGCACTTGAGAAGAATGTATATTCTGTGGCTCTGGGGTGAAATGTTCTGAAGATGTCAATTAATTCCATCTGGTCTAGTGAGTCTTTTAGGATTGCTGTTTCTTTGCTGATTTTTTGTTTAGAGGATTTGTCCAATGGTGATAGTGAGGTATTAAAGTCTCCTACTATGATTGTATTGCTATTAATCTCTCCCTTGATATCCTCCAGGAGTTTTTTTATGTATTTGGGTGCTCCTATATTGGGAGCGTATATGTTTACCAGAATTATTTCTTCTTGTTGGATTTCTCCCTTTAGTATTATGAAGTGGCCTTCCTTATCTCTTGTTATGGCATTTACTTTGAGGTCTAATTTGTCAGATATAAGTTTTGCTACCCCAGCTTTTTTTTCATTTCCATTTGCCTGGAAGATATTTTTCCATCCCTTCACTTTCAATCTGTGTGAGTCTCTTGTTCTGAGGTGGGTCTCTTGTATCCCTGATTTTATTTGTTGCTTTATTTTCTATTTCTTTCCCCATTATTTTTCCATCACTCTATTTTATTTTATTTTTATTTACTATTTTTTATACCAATTTTGAAATAAATTTTTTTTGGTAAATTTATTATTATTATTATTTCTTCTCAATCTATTTCTTCTTATCCACCCATCCTCTTTCTACTTCCTCTACATTGAACTGAGGACCTCCCCATATTCATCCAATTCTTAACTTTATTTTCTGTATATAAGCTCAACCTCTACAGGTTCTGCCCCCACCCTCTTTGCTGGGTATTTGCTGTTTGTATTCTTTTCGGTTTATCTATTGGTTCTGTGATGTTTTCCTCATATATATATATATATATATATTCTTCTTTTTCTTTTCTCTCCTATCTTTTTCTCTCTCTTGGATATCATTTGTGCTCTCTTTTCTCTCCCCTAATTCTCTTTTCTCAGATGGTTACTTATAGTGGGGTCATTGGTGTTGTGAGTATATTTGTGCTTTGTTCCCTTTGTGTTGTGTCTTGTTGAGGTGAATTTTATCCTGTCTTGCCAGGAGCTAGAGAGTGAACCACATTAACCAGACACCTGGAGAGGAAACTCCATCCACGAATGGGTCAATAACACCCCAGATGCAGCTACAGAGGCAGGAAGAAGGCGGCAGTGAGGGAGAGAGTATGAGTGAGGGAGGGAGCAAAAGAGGAGTGTGTGGTCATATGGGATGTATTTGTGTGTATGTGAGTAAGGCAGTTAGATCCCGCAGGACCTTCTGGGGAAGGCTAACTGGGCATGCCTAACTAGGCAGCCTCTGCTACCATTGCAAACAGTACTGGGAGGCCGGCTTGTCCTCAGAGTCTTAGACTTTTTGAAGGGGACAGCTGCTGTAACTGGGAGCCCAGCCTCACCTCCACCCAGGGTGCCCTCAGAGAACACCTGGGACTCTATAGCCACACCTGCCAGGGTCCTGCTACCTCGACTGTGGTCCCACAGTCAATGAGTATCCAGCCACCCTGGGTGCAGCCTCCTGTGAGTTCTGAAGCAAGCTCCCCTCTGACTGGCCCAATGCTTTTAGCTCAGAGCAATGCAACCACATGAGCAGCAGACACGTGAGCATTCCACTCCTGTCCAAAGAGCAGCAGCCCTGCAAGCAACCTTCCCCAGGCCTAAGAGCAGCAGCCTCATGTGGCCTGCCCCTGTCCAAGGAACAGCAGCTGTATAAGTGGCCCACTCCCCCATCTGAGGAGCAGCAATGACGTGAGCAGCCCATTCCATCTGAGGAGCAGCAGCTGCAAGAGTAGCCCGCCCACATTTGAGGAGCAGCAGCCCTGCGCAGCCCTCCCCCATCCGAGGAGCAGCAGCTGCATGCAGCCTGCACCCTGCACCTGTCTGAGGAACAGCAGCGGGCTGGTTTGATGTGAGCAGCCTGCCCCCTTTTGAGGAACAGCAGCGCCACAAGCAGCCTGCACCCATTAGAGAAACAGCAGCTGTCCAAGCAGCCTGCCCACTTCCAAGGAGCAGCAGCTCTGCGCAGCCCTCACTGGTTCGAGGAGCAGCAGCTGGGTTGAGGCCCACCCCCAGCCGAGGAGCAGCAGCCACACATGCAGCTCTCTCCTGCCTGAAGAGCAGCAGCCACGCAAGCAGTCCATCCACTGTCCAAGGGGTAGCAGCTGTGTGAGGAACAACAGTGCCGCGAGCAGCCCACCCCCATTTGAGGAGCAGAAGCTTCCCAAGCAGCCCGCCCCAGACCAAGGAGCAGCAGCCGAACGAGCAGACAGCCCACGTCTGAGGAGTGGCAGTCCTGTGCAGCCCGCACTGGTCCGAGGAGCAGCAGCCACACACAGCCTGCACATAATTGATGAGCAGCAGCTGGGTGAGCGGCCCATCTCTGTCCGAGGAGCAGCAGCCACACATGCAGTTCACACCCACCTGAGGAGCAATAGCCAAGCAAGCAGCCCGTCCCCTGTCCAAGAAGCAGCAGCTGCATGAGGAGCCTGCACCCGTATGAGGAGCACCACCCAGCAAGCAACCCTGCTGCTGTCCAAGAAGCTGCAGCCTCATGAGCAGCCCACCCCATCTGAGGAACAGCATCAGTCTGCAGCCAGCCCTGATCCGTGGAGCAGCAGCCATGTGAGCAGTCCACCCCTATCTGAGGAGCAGCAGCCACGTGAGCAGCCCACCCCCTGTCCAAGGAACAGCAGCTGTGCCAACAACCTCCCTTACCAGCCAAAGGAGACACCACTGCTGCAAAAACAGCACCCATCGAAAAAGCCGCTGCCAACTGAGGACCAGCCACTTCAACGAGTGCCTGAGGAGCAACCGCAGCCCGAGGAGCCACTGCAACCCAAGGAGCAGTCCCTTCACGACTCCACATCTAGATCAGTTGGTGAGACCAAAAATAGGTAGACAAAGAAATCCCCAAAGGAAAGAAAAGGATGAATCGCCAGAAAAGCAGCTAAGTGAAACAGAGGCAAGCAATATGTCAGAAAAATAATACAGAATAAGGGTCATACAGTTCATAAAACAGATGGAGGAAAAAATCAACAAATTATGCAAGAATCAAGAAGAAATGGATGAAAAAATCAACAACTTATGTAAGAATCAAGAAGAAATTAACAGTGATATAGCTGCAATAAAAACACCATGGAAAGTTTCAACAGTAGACTAGGAGAAGCAGAGGACCGAATTAGTGAATTAGAAGACAGGGAAGCAAAACACACACAAACTGAACTGTAATTGGAGAAAAAAATGAAAAGACAGGAGGAGAGCCTAAGGGAGCTATGGGACAACATGAAACAAAGCAACATACGAATAATAGGGGTGCCAGAACAACAGGACGAGGAACACGGGTTAGAAAAGCTATTTGAAGAAACAATGTCAGAAAACTTCCCTGATGGGGGGAAGAAAAAAGTCACACAAGCACTGAGAGTCCCAAACAAGATGAACCCGAAAAGACCCACACCAAGACCAATCATAATTACAATGACAAATGTTCAGGACAAAGAAAGAATCTTAAAGACTGTAAGAGAGAGACAGAAAGTTACATACAAGGGAGCTCCCATTAGATTATGAATAATTTTTAAATATATTTTATTGATTTTTCACAGAGAGGAAGGGAGAGGGATAGAGAGCTAGAAACATCGATGAGAGAGAGACATCGACCAGCTGCCTCCTGCACGCCCCCCCCCGGGGGATGTGCCCGCAACCAATGTACATGCCCTTGACTGGAATTGAACGTGGGACCCTCCAGTCCACAGACCAACGCTCTATCCACTGAGCCAAACCGGTTTCGGCAGATTATGAATAATTTCTTAACAGAAACACATCAGGCCAGAAAAGAATGGAAGGAAATTTACAACATGATACAAACAAAGCAAGGGACTGAATCCAAGAATACTCTATCCAGCAAGGCTATCATTCAAAATTGAATGGGAAATAAGGAGCTTCACTGACAAAAAAAGGCTAAGGGATTTATCACTACCAAGCCAGCAATGCAAGAAATGCTAAAGGAAGTGGTGTAAAAAGAAGAAATAAGAAGGTAAGAAAGAACACAGGCACAAAAAATAGAAATGGCTACAAACAATTACCTTTCAATAATAACATTAAACATAAACGGACTAAATGCTCCAATCAAAAGACATCGAGTGAGTGAATGGATAAAAAAACATGACCCATATATATGCTGTCTACAAGAGACCCACCTTAGAACAAGGGACTCACACAACCTGAAAGTGAAGGGATGGAAAAATATCTTTCAGGCAAATGGAAATGAAAAAAAAGCTGGGGTAGCAATACTTATATCTGACAAAATAGACCTCAAAGTGAAGGCCATAACAAGAGATACGGAAGGCCATTTCATAATACTAAAGGGATTGATACAACAAGAGAAAATAACACTGATAAATATATATGCACCCAATGCAGGAGCACCCAAATACATAAAAAAACTCCTGGGAAGATATTAAGGGAGAGATCAATAACAATAAATTATCATAGTAGGGAACTTTAATACACCAATGACATCACTGGATAAATCCTCTATACAAAAAAATCAGCAAATTAACAGCAATCCTAAATGACTCACTACATCAGATGGACTTAATTGACATATTCAGAACATGTCACCCCAAAGCCACGGAATACATGTTCTTTTCAAGTGCACATGAGACATTTTCAAAAATAGACCACATATTGGGTCACAAGCAAAGTCTCCCAATTCAAGAAGATTGAAATCATATCAAGCATTTTCTCAGACCACAATGCCATAATATTAGAAATAAACTACAATAAAAACAGCCCAAAAAAATTCAAGCCCTTGGAAGCTGAATAGCATGCTATTAAACAGTGATTGGGTTACCAAAGAGATCAAAGAAGAAACTTTAAAAATTCTGGAAACTAATGACAATAAAAACACACCAATCCAAAATCTATTGGACACAATGAAAGGAGTCCTGAGAGGGAAGTTTATAGCACTACAGAACTACCTCAAAAAACAAGAAAAAAATGGTAATAAATCATCTGATTCTACAACTCAAAGAATTAGAAAGAGAGCAACAAGAAAAGCCCAGAGTGAGTAGAAGGAAGGAGATAATAAAGATCAGAGCAGAAATAAATGACATAGACACCAAAAAAACAATACAAAAGATCAATGAAACCAAGAGCTGGTTCTTTGAAAGGAAAAACAGGATTGATGAAATTCTGGCTAGGCTCACCAAGAAGCAAAGAGAGGACATGAATAAACAAAATCAGAAATGAAAGAGGAGAAATAGCAACAGACCCCACAGAAATACAAAGAATTGTTAAAAAAAAAAAAATGAACAACTCTATTCCAAGAAACTAGACACCCTGGAGGAAATGGACATATTCCTAGAAAAATACAACGTTCCAAAACTCAATCAGGAAGATTCTAAAAATCTTAATAGGCCAATAACTATTGAAGAAAGTGAAGCATTCATCAAAAAGCTTCCAGCAAACAGAAACCTGGGGCCAGACGGTTTCATAGGAAAGTTTTACCAAACATTCAAGGAAGAACTAAAACCTATCCTCCTCAGACTATTCCAAAAAAGTCAAGAGAAAGGAACACTTCCAAGCTCATTCTATGAAGCCAGCATCACCCTAATACCAAAACCAGATAAAGACAACACAATGAAAGGAATTACAGGCCAATATCCCTCATGAACATAGATGCCAAAATCCTCAACAAAATTCTAGCAAATCGGATCCAGCAATACATCAGAAAGATCATACACCATGACCAAGTAGGATTTATCCCAGGGATGCAAGGATGGTACAATATCTGTAAATCAATAAATGTGATACATCACATAAACAAATTGAGAGATAAAAATCACATAGTCATATCAATTGATGCAGAAAAAGCATTTGAAACAATCCAACACCCTTTCTTGATAAAAACTCTCAGCAAGGTTGGAATAGAAGGATCATACCTCAACACAATAAAAGCCATATATGACAAACCAACAGACAACATCATACTCAATGGGCAAAAACTAAAATCATTTCCCCTAAGAACAGGAATAAGACAGGGATGCCCACTCTCACCACTCCTGTTCCATATAGTAGTGGAAGTAGTAGCCACTGCTATCAGACAAGAAGAAGAAATAAAAGGCACCCAAATTGGAAAAGAAGTAAAACTGTCCTTATTCGCAGATGACATAATGTACATAGAAAACCCTAAAGACTCCATCAAAAAATTATTAGAGTTAATAAATGAATTTGACAATGTAGCAGGATACAAAATTAACGCCAAGAAATGTATGGCATTTCTATACACCAATAATGAAGTTACAGAAAGAGAGACTAAAAAAGCAATCCCATTTACCATCGCACCAAAAGAATTAAGATACCTAGGAATAAACTTAACTAAGGAGGTGAAAGACCTATACCTGGAAAACTACAGGACACTGAAAAAAGAGATAGAGGAAGATATAAACAGGTGGAAGAACATACCCTGTTCATGGATTGGTAGAATCAACATCATTAAAATGTCCATACTACCCAAAGTAATCTATAGATTCCATGCACTCCCCATTAAAATACCAACGGTTTATTTCACAGACCTAGAATTAAATTTCCAAAAATTTATCTGGAATAAAAAAAGACCCCAAATAACTGCAGCAATCCTGAGAAAGAAGAACAAAGTAGGTGCGATCTCAATACCAGATATCAAGCTGTATTACAAAGCCACTGTTCTAAAAACAGCCTGCTACTGGCACAACAACAGACATATAGATCAATGGAATAGAATAGAGAACCCAGAAATAGACCTAAGTCACTATGCTCAATTAATATTTGACAAAGGAGGCATGAACATACAATGGACTCAAGACAGTCTGATCAATAAATGGTGTTTGGAAAATTGGACAGATACACACACAAAAATGAAACTAGACCACCAAGTTACACCATACACAAAAATAAACTCAAAATGGATAAAGGACTTAAACATATGATGGGAAACCATAAAAATACTAAAAGAATCCATAGGCAGCAAAATCTCAGACATATGCCGAAGCAATTTCTTCACTGATACTGCTCCTAGGGCTATGGAAACTAAAGAGAAGATAAACAAATGGGACTACATCAAAATAAAAAGCTTTTTAACAGCAAAAGAAACCATCAACAAAACAACAAGAAAGCCCACTGCATGAGAGAACATATTTGCCAACGTTATCACCGATAAGGGCTTAATCTCCAACATCTACAGGGAACTCATACAACTTAATAAAAGGAAGATAAACAACCCAATTAAAAACATGGGCAACAGACCTAAATAGATACCTTTCAAAAGAAGACAGAAGGAAGGCCAAGAGGCATATGAAAACATGCTAAAGTCACTAGTCATCCAAGAGATGCAAATCAAAATGACAACGAGTTACCATCTCACACCTGTCAGAGTGGCTATCATCAACAAATCAACAAATGACGAGTGTTGGCAAGGATGCGGAGAAAAAGGAACCCTTGTGCACTGCTGGAGGGAATGCAGACTGGTGCAGCCACTGTGGAGAACAGTATGGAGTTTCCTCAAAAAACTAAAAATGGAACTCCCATTTGACCCAGTGATCCCACTTCTAGGAATATATCCCAAGAAACTAGAAACACCAATTAGAAAGGGCATATGCACCTCTATGTTCATAGCAGCACAATTTACAATAGCTAAGATTTGGAAACAGCCTAAGTGCCCATTAGCAGATGAGTGGATTCAAAAACTGTGGTACATCTACAGAATGGAATAATGCATTGCGGTAAAAAAGGAGGAGTTCTTACCATTTGCAACAGCATTGATGGAACTGGAGAGCATTATGCTAAGTGAAATAAGCCAGTCAGAGAAAGATAAATATCACATGATCTCACCTATTTATGGAATATAATGAACAACATAAAGTGATAAACAAAAATAGATCCAGAGACAGAGAAGCATTGATCAGACCATCAAACCTCAGAGGGAAGGTAGGGGAGGGTGGGGTAAGGGGGAGAGATCAACCAAAGGACTTGTATGCATGCATATAAGCCTAACCAATGGACACAGACAACAGGGGGGTGAGGGCATGAGGGGGGCATGGGGGTTAATGGGGGAATAAGGACACATATGTAACACCATAATCAATAAAGAAATTAAAAATAAGAAACTTAAAACTGCAATTTATGGTTTGTACCACCATATGGAGAATGGCTTAAAATCTGAGATAAAAGCCTTGTCTAAGACTCAGATGAGATTGTTTTTCTAATACTACAACCCTCCTCCTAATTCTTAAAATATTTTCCTATCTTGTTTATTAAAGATGCAACTTATATTTAAAACATCTGAACTTTAAATTGTATTTTAAGTTTAGTGTAGAGCAATGTTTTTTAAAGAAAAAGTCTAAGAATAGTGCAATGGTTAATATTTAGGTTTCTAGGATAATACCTGAATTGTCTTTACAGCTCAGACACTTCATGTTGGTATAACTTTGGACAAGTTAATCATTGTAAGCATGGGTTTCCTCATCTGAGAAATGGCATAATAATAGACTCTACTTCACAGAGCTGTCACAACGATTAGATAAGATGATGCACAGACACTTTTTAGCACAGTGCTTTCAATAAAGTAAGCATTCAAAAATGTTAATAACTTTATTATGAATATTTTACAGTTTATACAACTCACCGAACCCTCAGATGGCATATATATATATATATGTACATATATATATACACACACACACACACACACACATATATATATATATGTGTGTGTATATATATATATATAAATATACTGATCTCTGAATGTATAGTAATTTGGACACTCAGTGTATATCCTATATAATAGGGCTAATATGCAAATTGTCCCCTCAACCAGGAGTTCGACTAGCAGGCAGGCCAGCTAACCGCCCATGTCCCCTCCCCCTTGCCAGGCTGGCCGGACCCCACCCATGCACGAATTCATGCACCGGGCCTTTAATACACACACACACACACACACACACACACACACTGAGTGGTCAGATTATTATGCGTTCAGAGATCATAATAATTTGGCCACTCAGTGTGTGTGTGTGTGTGTGTGTGTGTGTGTGTGTGTGTATACATATGTATATATATATTACTGGGAGTTGATTGTTAACTTTTAGATTGGCTTGGTGAGAAAGTGCCTAGAGCTGCTTATCTATATGAATTCAGTCAAACATGGTTCAGTTACTTTTGTCTGGTTTGTTCCAGCAAAATGCAGGGAAGGTCTTAACTCTGTTTTCAATAACACAGCACTTAGAGTTATTGCTTTCTTCTTTTTAAATTTATCTTTATTGTTGAAAGTATTACAGACATCTCTTTTCCCCCCTTGACCCCTTCCACCCCACACTTCGCTTTCTTATTCTTTAGAGAAGAAAAATAACAATGACAGAAGGCAGTAATTGCCTAGTGTTCTGAAGCTGCTGGGAGTATAAACACACTCAAGTTTATATTTTTCCCACATTAGCAAAAGGTATCTATTTTTCTCTTATTGAAGGTGAAGAGGGGTATCTTCTCTCTTTTCTCTCAAGTCAGCGTTGTTATTTTTGCATATTTTATAAATTTACTCATTAACTCTGTATAGTTTTAATATATCTCAGCAATGATTTGAAATAGTCTCCTCAGTGACATGCTCACTCAGTTAAGGTACTCTTATATAAAACAAAATATGTAGAATAAAAATATTTAATAAGGTTTCAAACAGATTAAATTGTTATTATAATTTCATAATACATTACAAATGTATTGCCAATAAATTCCTTAGTGTTCATAGAAGCAAACATAAAACAATATAAATTTATCACACTTAAAATAAGCTTTTGGTACAGAGTTTCCTCAAAAAGTCAAAAATGGAACTCCCATTTGACCCAGTAATCACACTTCTAGGAATATATCCCAAGAAACCAGAAACACCAATCAGAAAGGACATATGCACCCCTATGTTCATAGCAGCACAATTTACAATAGCTAAGATTTGGAAACAACCTAAGTGCCCATCAGCAGATGAGTGGATTCAAAAACTGTGGTATATCTACACAATGGAATTCTACGTTGCTATAAAAAAAGGAACTTTTACCATTGGCAACAGCATGGATGGAACTGGAGAGCATTATGCTAAGTGAAATAAGCCAGTTGGAGAAAGATAAATATCACATGATCTCACTCATATGTGGGATATAATAAAAACATAAACTGATTAACAAAAATAGATCCAGAGACAAGGTAACACTGAACAGACCATCCAACCTTAGAGAGAAGGCAGGGGAAGTGGGGCTGGGGTTAGAGATCAACCAAAGGACTTGTAAGCATGCATATTAGCATAACCAATGGACACAGACACTGGGGCGGTGGGAGTGGCCGGGGGGTGACCGATGGGGGGAATAGGAGACATATATAATACTTTAAACAATAAAAAATTAAAATAATTCCTAAGTAATCAGAGAAACCAGCCATCACTAAAAAGATCCAAAAACTACTAATGAGCAAAATCATCATTTTTTTTTTTTTTAATCTTTAGCCGAGGACATGCTCATTGATTTCAGAGAGAGGAAGGGAGAGAGAGAAACTTCAATCAGTTGCCTCTTGCCTACACCCCAATTAGGGACTGAACACAAAACTTAGGTAGATATGTGCCCTGATCTGGAATTGAATCTGAGACCTTTTGGTGCAAAAGAAGACACTCTAAACAACTGTGCCACACTGGCCCGGGCAAAATCATCATTCTTTTAACAAAAAAATTTATTTGATGTATATCAATCCCTTAGATTCTGGTCAGATTTGGTAATAATGAATATTTATATATCTTAATAGCTTACAGATGACTATTATATAACCATTCATTTAATAAACATGTGTGAGCTAGGCTCCATGGTTGGCACTTGAAATAACATATTGATTAAGATGCAGGTGATCTCTGACCTTACTGAACTTATTTTAGGAGAGGACCAAAGATTATAACATAAGGCAACATGTTTTAATTGCATTAAAAAGAGGCCTAAAGTGCTATGAGAGTTCAGAAGAGAAAGAATCCATTCCTGGCTGGAAAAAAGAGAATGATGGGGATCTTTGTGGAAGTAAATTTCAGTATAATTTTAGGATGGTAAGGAATTGGATGGGTGGAGATGACTAGGAGTGCAGCAACATATTCAATGTGGAAAGAATGACAGAAGTATTAGCACCAGGGTGAGAAGATATAAGAGGTTTGAGAGTAGTGGAAAGTAATACTCATTTGCTAGTACACAGGCAACATGTCAGACTTTTGCAGGAAAGGATGAAAGGTAAATAATAGAAGGGGTAAATGTCACTCTAAAGAGTTCGGCATTTATTTCCTAGCCAGAGGAGTAGTAATATAAATATTTTTAAATAGTAGAGGGAAACTTTAGAAAAATTAACCTGACATACTAGCTA
Source organism: Ia io (assembly GCA_025583905.1). Classification (NCBI taxonomy): domain Eukaryota; kingdom Metazoa; phylum Chordata; class Mammalia; order Chiroptera; family Vespertilionidae; genus Ia; species Ia io. Next base: position 32,891,963 of record JAJQQW010000001.1, on the reverse strand, counting down.
GATTGGAGAAGAAAATGCCTTAGATATATTAAGATGTAATTGTGGTAATAGTACAAACTGAATAATGGACAAAACTAAGGTAGCAACATTGAGAATGGAAAAGAATGAAAGTGAGAAATATTGCTGACAGAGATTTCACAAAATTTAATGACTAATTGGTTGGGGGTATAATGGGTACAGAGAAATAGAAAGGTGTCTCGCAAGTGACTAGATGCATGAGGAAATAATTATGACATATCAAAAATGAAATAACAGAGAACAGATTTGAAGGGAGTAAGATAATCAGTTTTGGGCATGCTGAGTTTGAGGTGACCATGGGACATGCAAGTGGAAATGGTTAATTCTCCAGAATAGTTTTAAGAAAGTTAGAAATAAGATTTGGGGTAATTTGTAAAGTGATGGTTGTTGAAACTGTAGAAAGTTGATGAAATTGCCACAAGTAAGAGTATAGACATTAGGAATTTTAATATTTCAGTTTCAAGAGCAAGGATATGAAAAGGAAAAAGTGTAGGAAAGAGGAGAAACATTGTTAGGGAGTCATGAAAGCCAAGGGGTAGGTGTTCAAGAATGATGCTAGTAGTGTAAAGCTGCAGAACAGCAAAAGATGAGGATTTAGAAAAAGGGTTTGGATTTGGCATTTAAGAGATCAATGATTACCTCTGTTAAAGTAGTTTCAGCCAAGTATTCAACTTAAAAACCCAACTGCAAAAGGCTATGGTAAGAAAGTTTGTTTGGTAAGGAAAAAGAGAAACAATTGTAGATTTTCAGAGTGTGTGAAAGGTTGTTAACTGGGTCTGAAAATTTCACTCACATCAGAATCACCAGGACTTGTTAAAATGCAGATTGCTGGGCCTCACTCCTAGAATATCCAGTTAAGTAGGTTTTGGGACGGGGCCGCACAATTTGTATTTCTATTAAGTACTCAGGCAATGGTGGTATTGGTAATCCACACTCTGATAGCCACTGGTTAGGGTTGAGGAAAGTTTTTTTTGTCTCAAGAATTCTTAGCTTTGAACATTTTCAATAATGAAAAAGGAAAGAGCAAGTAGAGAGGGAGAGATTTGATATGCCAAAGACAGTGGTAGGAATAAAATTGCTAGATTACTGCCTTGGAGGAGGTGAGTGGGGTCAAGAGCATCAATGAAGGGAAGTAGGAGAAGATGAGAGAGGAAATGGAATAGGTTTTTGTAGGAGGAGAGCAGGGAGGTTGAGGGAGCTCCTGTTGAATAACTGTGGTAAAATCAGAGAAGTGAGAGGCAATAGCTGATGAGAGTGAGGGGCAGGGTGACTTGCAAAGAGTAGAAAAGAGTTAGAGTAGCTGCTGCAGAGAATTCAATGGGGAGTGAGCAAAATGAATGAAAGGATAACAGTGGGAGTCCAGCTAAAATTAGAATGGCTTGAATTTGAACAGTTAAAAGCCTAAGATTTAAAAGGGAACAATACATTGAAAGACATAGATGGAATTTCAAGTCTACACATCTCCTTTTCCCCTAGAACTGTGCATATTGGGGTATGATATGTTAAGAGTTGGTATGTGCTTATATTTTATGAGGTGTTTTGAGTGTTTCTTTTTTAATATTTAATTAGTAAAAGTTCATTGTTCATTTAAGAATCTGACTTTAACGTTACTCCTTGGGTTTTGACAGTTTTTTCTCACTCCAGTGGTCACATTGGATTTTAATGCAAAAGAGAATTTATTTTGTAGAAGGTCATTTTATACAGTTTCCTAAAAACCAAAACAAAAAAAACCCACCCCTACACCATATATTCCATTGAGTGGGGTATATCTATAGGCTTTAGCCAGTTAAATTCTTGATTATGTGAATGCTTTTATATCACATTTATTGCCTTGCCCAGTTAATTTCCTTTTATTGTTTATCTAAAAAATGAAGCTAAGAGGGCTCCTAAGTAGTACTGATTAGAGGCCATATTACAGGTTTTAGCCTCAGTTGGCTGCTGGTTTCAAATAATTCTATTAATTACCTTGGGTTTTGCTTGAATGCCCATTCTGAAAACCAGCTACTTCAAATGGTTCTGGATATTTTGTAATCCCCCATAAGATTGCCAATGTATTTATTTTTAATTAGAATAGTATCTGTATATAATTGACAATGCCAAACAGTGGAATATTTTGCCAAAAGTCACAAATGAGCACAACTCTCCATCCAAATTGAGTATGAATTAGGAGAAAATGTCAATTGCTAATTAAATCCTGGAATATTACAATATTTCAGTGTATGAGAAGCTACACTTAGGCCCCAAATAACTCTGCTGGAATTGTAGCATCTAGAATTTCTTGTTTTGATGAGATATGATATCAACTTGTACTAATTTTGTTCTTATTTGTTGGGGTGCTTTGCTCTTATCTGGAAATAATTCACAAACCTTGAGTAGTTTCTAAGTTCTAGTGAAGTGCCTCTCTCCACTTATTTTTTATATTGCTTCATGCAATTCTAACTTACAGATTATTGATACACAAGGCTTCCTCTGGCCTTGTAGAAACCCAGTCTTATTTATAAATATGTTTGGCTTATGGACAATATTTAAGTTAGAAGAGATATAAACAAATTCTCCATGTGTAATATGATTGTCTCAATCTCAAAGCATAGAAATCTCGAAGAGTAGAAATAGCAGTAATAGAATTAACATAATCAAAATATGAAGAAAACCCAAGGAGGCAACACTCGACCTCTTAGATCTAAATGACTACATCTTTAAATTATACCTTAAGACAATTACCAGGTTTATTTTGTAGAAGGCTGCAAATGGGAGGGAATTCAAATAATGAAACCAAGGGTCTTTTGTGTGCTGAATGCTTGAGCTTTAACATTCAATGATCAATTGCTAATTTTAGTCTCTAGTATTTCTACTAGAATTTGAACCTTAATCTCTGGTAATAATTAAAACATTACTACATCTCTGATAGATCATGTTAAATATATAAAGACATCTAGTCCTACCCATTTCTAAAGTTGTCAAAGTACATTTATTTTTTTCAATAGAACAAATAATGATTGCAGCCAGAGATATTCTACCTTTCATTTTTATATTTCAGAATTTCTTAAATTTGAAACATCAAAACATCTGTTTAATGTCCTATTTCTGAAAACTCCAAATCACTCTGCAAATAAAAAGGATTTGATAATGTGAGCACAGCAATATACTGTTGTGTTTTTTTTTAATGCAATCAATTTCAAGAAAAAAACAACAACCCTTTTCCTTTAAAGTCAAACTTACTCACCTGGAAATTACAATAATAATAAATTATCAGAGGTAAGTTGCTTCAAAACACAGCCTTATATACATTACTGTCAACACACCTGTTGAACACAATTTGGGATTTATCTTTAAAAAAACTAGTAAATACAAACATTGCTGTCGGAACTTTTCTATTCTCTTTTGAAAACCTCTACTTTTTGTTGAAGTTTTTCCTGCTATCTCTTCTCAATTGTGCCTTTTTTGCTCCTTCTTATTCTCTTCCCACAATAGTAGCAAACTAGCAAAAATGATTTAATACCTTTCAAAAGATTTTTTGTTCCTGGCTGTATGCATTGCAGTCAGTTCTGTTAGAGTTTCTTACCATTCTATTCCAAAAGCAACCATCATTACAATTTCTTAGCATTCAACTCCACACAACTAAGAATTGAAACAGTATGAAGGGTCTTAAAGGGTAGTTCTTACTATTTGGTTAATGAAATGTCAAAAGGAAGAAATATGTTGGAGAGAGAGATAGAAAAATCCAATTTTAATATTGATGTCTTATTAAGGTAGAAAAGAAAATCTCCTCACTCCTCTTTGATACTACTAAGTACAAGAAGAGCTGAATAAAATTTAATAATTTTTCTAAAATTATTTACATTCTGGAAGGATTGCTTTATCTATATCGTTGGTAATGTTTTGTAAAGAAATGAAGCATGGATTTAACTTTCTGAGTAACAGCTTCTAGAGGAGTGAAGCACCAGAAAGGAAACAACTTTATTGCAGAGAATCAAAGTTGGGCAAGGAGTATTAAAACAAATTTGTTACAGTGATCTAACCACCATATGCCATGTGGAAAAGACCATTCCTTTTCTCTGGAATGTACTTTACCTAGACATTTTGCTTATTATCATCTCTTGTAGTGCTTTCAGGAACTTGACAAGTGAGAGGAATCTTGAGCTCAGGACGAGGATTTCTAATCATCATGAAAGCCCATAGTTTAGAGAAGAAAATTCAATATGAAAGAGCGCAAATTCTCCCTCTTTTATCATGTTCTGTAGGGAGGGTCTTAACGTTACAAGGGAACTTTTCCTATCAATTTTAGTCGGGGCAGGCAATACTGAAATTAAGGGACGGTGACACAGAAAGCCACCTCTGTGCAGGACAGTGGCGGAAGTGCTGTACAATGAGGTGTCTGTCACCCACAAACCAAGTCTCTCTGCCTGCTTTCCATAGTGTTCACAGGCTCACTGCGTCAGCTGAATATCAGTGCATAGGACCAAATTAGCAACCCGCAACACTGATTTTAGTGCGATCTTGAATGCTGGTTCCTCTGTGCGCTGGGTATGGGAGAATTTAACGCCAAACGCTCTAGATGGGCTAAACAAGGGCTGAAATGATTACTTCTGAAGTCACTGGAATCTTTCTCCTGGAAGCTGGGCGAAACCATCTCTTAAATTCCCACGTTTGAGAATTAAATGTAAATGAAATTGGAGTTCCTATTTCCCTTTCCTCAACTGAACCAGGGTGCAGGGTGGTGCGGGGTTGTTGGGAGGCACGTTCTAAAGTGCTGCTTTGTGTTCCCACGTCAAGACACTAGTGGGGCTCGGAGGGGAGGGGTTCGTAGCCTAGGCCACTTTGAGAGTTCTATGTGAAAACTGTATTCTTTGGTCAGACTGCTAGGCAATAAGCAGAGGCACCACACCGCCCCCTTCTAAGGTTACATCCCCATTCACCCCCAACCCTCAAGGGCCTCAGGTAGCTAGGAGGCCGACCAGGGAGTCTCCACCTCCTCGAGGGCGACAGCCATTTGGCGCGCTCGGAAGCCGAGGGGCTGCAGCACATTGGCTGGGGAACGCTGCCAGTCTTGGGAGGGGGTGTGGCAGGGGTGGGGTCTCAGGCCGCTGTGGATAGGGGTTGTTCACTGCTTGCTGGGTGGTGGGTGAGTTTGAGCGTGAGCGTGAGCCCTGCTACTGTAGACTTGGCGAACAGTTCTGAGCGAGCTATAGCGCGCCTAAGAGAGAACGAGAGTGAAAGAGCGAGTGCGAGGGGACGGACCTAGAGGAGACCGGGCGAGAAAGCGAGGGCCCGAGGACCTACAATTTGAGACTGAATGACCATGGCTGTCTCCGCACCTCCGGTGATCTCTGCAACTTCCAGTGGCGCCGGCGTCCCGGGGGGCCTTTTTCGGGCTGAACCAATATGTTTGACTCCTGGAGAGCCTCCTCGTCTCACCCCCAATATGATCAACAGTTTTGTGGCCAATAACCACAGTGGCAGTGCAGGGGGTGGCGGGGTCGGTAGTGGCAGTGGAAGCAGCGGCAACACCAACGAGTGCAGGATGGTCGACATGCATGGGGTGAAGGTGGCTTCCTTCCTGATGGATGGCCAGGAACTGATCTGCCTCCCGCAAGTCTTTGATCTCTTCCTTAAGCACCTGGTGGGAGGGTTGCATACAGTGTACACCAAGCTGAAGAGACTGGACATATCTCCCGTGGTGTGTACTGTTGAACAGGTCCGGATCCTCCGTGGGCTGGGGGCCATCCAGCCCGGGGTGAACCGCTGTAAACTCATCACCAGGAAAGACTTCGAAACTTTGTTCACTGATTGCACCAATGCCAGGTGAGATTCTCGTTTCTCTGCTCGCTCTTCCCCTTTTGCCCTCTTCTGCATGTTTCATTACCCTCATCCAACTTAGTAGAGAGTGAGTCTTAACTAGCTTGCCTCTACTTTTCACGCTGTAAGTCTTTGGGGAAAGAGGACTAGAAGGACTTTAATTAATTGTCCGTTCCTTCTAGTCTGTGCTCAGTGGTAGGGCTTGGGTCTAAGAAAGTCCCGCACAAACTTTAGTTTGCGGTTCTCTACTGAAACTTTCCAGCCTTCCGCCCATGTCTTGCATGGCTTTTTGGCTGCTTGTGGTTATTTGTTAATTCCTCTATTTGGTTTTCTTTCCTGCTCTTTTGTGGCCATACGGGTCAGAGAAGTTTTATCCTGAACAGGGGCACAAAGGGCTTTCTGGGATAGAGGGCTGGCTGAGCTGTACACTGGGCTTCTAAGCTGGCAATCGAAAACACAGCATTTGGGGGATGTAGAGGGTCAGAAGTCTAGAATCCATCCCAGAGGGTGATTCGTTTCCCATCCTGTGTGTTTGTTGTGAGAGTGCCTAGCGTATGTGGTGGTGGTGGTGGTGGTGGTTTGTGTGTGTGTGTGTGTGTGTGTGTGATGAGAGGGGGGGGGAGGGAGTGGGTGCTCATGCCAACTAAGCAAAGCTCCCTGTACAGGATGCAAGAAAGTCTATGGATCCTATTTAAAACAAAACAAAACAAACAAACATGACAGATGTCACTTTCCTGGGATCCTTTAAAGGGCAATGTGGTCATAAAACGCTGGGGCTGGGACCCAGTTTGGGGGGTTGGGTAGAAGTTGGCAGGTTTTCTAGAGAGGATGCTTTTAGCTCTTTCCCCCAGGCAAATAGCTGGGAGGATCCCATTTCCCCAAAGAGAGGATTCCTTAAATTATGCCGGCCAGCTTCTCCGGTTGTAAGCATACCTCCTTCACATCACAGCTTAGAAGTACATTATAAAACAAATGTCTATTTGTGTATGTGCATAAAACAAACTGTATTCAATATTTATGAGTTTTAAAAGAAAAGTAAACTGTATTCAAGGTTATTTGACCATTTAAAAATTTAGTCGTTTTAGTGTTTATTCCATCTGTAGTCTACTAATATCTGTTAGGAAAGTACATATTTGGCAGATGTGGTTAGCATACAAACCAAGAAATCATCATCACCAGATTAAAGGGAGCAAAGGGTTTTGTTGTAAAGCAGCACTACTGTTGATTATTTTGCAGAAAACTTCTGCAGAGGTAGACTTTCTCACAACACAACTTTAAATCATAAGATCTCTGGGTTTATGAACTAAAACTAATTTAGTTGTCACATCTGTCATAAAATCCAAATTGCTATGTATAGTTGAAGCACACTGACACCTTGCAGACAAACTGTTGCTGACTTCTCCAATAAGATAATGGTACAGAACTTACAAAGAAACCTTTTTTTTTTTTCTTTTTTCCTTTGAGCACTGTTCTCCTGTGTTCTGGCAATTAAATGGAAACCTGTTCATATGAGAACTCCTTCCTGATTCATATCTGGGGCTTCCAAACCTGGTTTATTAGACTGGATTTTCTTAAGGAAGATAGGGGGCCATAAAACACAAAGGATAACTGCTCTCAATAAAATAAGTAATTATAGGTTATAGGAGTAGAAAGGACATTTTATTTTGATCACAAAGCATTTTACTAATACACAAATTCAGAGGGTTACCAAGGACTTCACATGAGGACCTTCTAAGCCCTTTGTTGCCATTTGAAAAGATTAACATTTAAACAATTGCAGATATGAAAACCCATCTTCTAGCTTTCTCTCTCCCCATCTCTCTTTACTCCTCCCCCTCTCCTCCTCTGTCCCTCTTCTCTCTCTTACAAACACTCATATCTAAAGTGGAACAATCATTACACATAGGAAATTCTTCTTTTCTTAATAATTAATTTTCACATCCTTGAGCAAAATCTATTATTTTCATTTAAAAACAAATATATTAGTATTTTAATGTGATTTGATGCTTTCTTCTGTAAATAGAAACTTTTCTTTAATTAATTTTTATTAGAGCTACTTAGAAGGGAAAAGTGAAAATTACTCTGTATCCAGTAGCAGGTGTTCATATACTATTTTGGGGCCTTGTTATATGATGTATTTTTAAGTTATTATTTTAATTCAGTTAAGTTTTATTTACTCCTTATCACAGCATTTACAATCTAACTTTTTTTTGGCTTAAATTGTTTTTGTGTATATGCATAAATGTGATAGAGAAATGTTAAACATGTAAGAAGAAATACATGAGGTATGCTTCATGTGCCTCTTATTGAATTTTTTCTTTATGGGTATTTTATTTATTACATGCATTTTATATAATTGTGTTATAAGTGTTATAATACTTAATTGTAAAAAATTATGAAATTCAGTCCATGAATGAAGATGAGGAAAACTAGAAACACAGCTATATTGCAATTTCTAGATAATTTTTTAAAAAATTCACACTTTCTAGAAAAAATATAACTAATAGTAAAGTAACATTACCAAATTTTATTGATGCAAATGCTCTCATAATCATGTTGTTAAAAACTACAAAATATGATAGTGTTTATAATGGATGCTTTATGACTTTAAGTAACATTATTTACAGAAATGTGTACCTTAAATCATTCCCAACATCTGAGTGATTTAGTGAAATTGTGAAATTAGTATTTAGATCAACATAATTTCTAAGACTTTTCTATTCAACAAAAAGAAAAGAAAGGTGAGGGATGGGATGTAAACAAATATAGCCCAAGGAAAACAAAATAAGGTAGATGAGACATGAAGCCAGTAAGAGAAGACAGATGTAGGATGTAGCAGAATAATGCCAAGAGAGTGAGTGAAAGATATATCAGAAGAGCTTATAGAGATGCCCAAAAAAGATGAGTGACTTGATGTACCAATGGAGAATTGGCTAAAGAGGATTGTCATTCAGGACCCATAATTTCTTAGCATTTCTAGGTAAAAGGTGGGGAAAGTGCAAGGAAAAAGTATATATTCAGTGAGTGGATACTCCTACATACTATTCTTATTTGAAAAAAAGAAATTCATCTTCATCTCCTGATAGATACATTTCCATAATCTATTTGAAGACCTATTTGTAATGGTGTCATTCGTAATTTTATTTTCATACATAATAAACATTATTTCCCCTCTCTGTCAGATAACTGGGGAAGAGTATAAGTCCTGACTTTTAGGATATTTTAATTTGAAAAGCTTCCTACACTATCCCAAAACACATAAAAATGGACCGTTTTCAATTTGATAATTTTCAAAGACTTTAACATATTGGCATTAAGTGGCATTTTGATTTGGCTCAGAGCACATTTTATTAAATTTTACTAAAGAAAAATGAATAAGTAAAATACATACATGATTGTTTCTTTGACAGCACTAAAAGTCACAAGAACTCTATCAGTATCTTATATTAACTATTTTATTTGCTAATTATCAAAATATTCAAAGATGTCTTTCCAGAAAAAAGTTGGAAAATAATACTTTCCTCAGGCACCAGAGAATAGTAAGACTAAAACTCTTTGACTATTCATTGTTCTATTAAATAAGACAAGTTTTACACCATTTAAATTTCTAAGGGCTATACAATATTTTTCCTTGATGCCCTTTTTAGAAACTAATTGCAGATAAATTATTTTGAGGATTATTAAGAAAAAGATGATAAAAAGACCCAAAACAAATGGGAAAAGATGTTATCTTGTCCTGGATCTTTGTTTTTGCAGCTAAAGAGCTGTGATTATTTTTTATTTTTTGTATAAGAGAAGTTGGAGTTTTTAATATAAGAGAGAGAGGAGGCATATTCAGAAAGCAAATGTCTAAAATCTCACTCTTTAAACAATGGATTTTCCTTACTAAATTCTTCAAAGTTTAATGTAGTAGTAAAATATTAAATTAAAAATTGGTATTCAGTGAAAAATCAGCCAACACATTTTAGTGTTATCTCTTTTTATCTTTTTATCTCATTGTCATTAGGGGGAGAGGGACATCTGTAATACTTTCAACAATAAAGATAAATAAAAAAAAAATGTCTAAAAGTAAAAAAAAAAGTACCATTGTCAGATTTCATGATCGGCATTTAATTTCATTTGAGGAACAACTGATTAAATGTTACTTGGTCATTTACATATAGTTAAGTGGATGCTTGAAGTAACAAGAATGTATGATTAAGAAAACACTTTAAGTCATTTGGAGACATGATTCCACAAATATTCAAATGAATAAAATTCAGTTTTTTTTAAATTAAAGTTTTAAATGGTTTAATTGTAGTTTATTGTTATTTTGACTGTGTTAAATGGAACATAAATGGATTTCCATAGTAGAAAAACTTTATGTGAATTATCAAGACTTTTACAACAATTTAAAACTACTTTCAAATACTAGAAATACAATTATTGTAAACACTCAATGAGTTTGGTTTTGCATTCACACTTGATAAATATATTTCACAATCCACACAGAATAACAATTTACTTTGAAATTTGTTTTTATTCATAGTGAAGTTAAGCAAAATCAAAATTTAAAGAACTTGCATCACTTACCTTGGCTAATATTTTGTATGACTTATATTTTTATTTTCAGAAATGATAAAAAGGTCTCAGAAATTAATCTAGGATATAAATACAGACATTTTATTTCATAAGGTAATGAGGAATAGTCATATTGTTTACTAAAAGCAGTCACGTAGTCAACAATGTTGTGTCTTTTATTAGAAGAGTTATGTCAAGATTATAATTAAAACAATTTAGTCATGTACCAGTGCATAGAACTTCCACATGTACATCTATTTTAAATGTACACTTCTGAATAACCAACATTTTTGTATTTATCTAAATATTTTAGCTGGATTTTATATTTGTACCAATGCTCATTTATTAGGTGGTGGATATTACATTAAAGAAATGATGCATGACATGATGGAGAATATCCTTGGATATTTATGTATATTACCCTCCATGTATGCCAATAAAAAATTAGGAAGTGATAGTCTTCAGACATTAATGTTTTATATGGTTTCACACAGAAAATCCCTGATATCTGCAGAAAACATCAAGTCTGAATTATTTGATGCTTTCCTAATCCCTAGATGTTTTAAAAGTGCTTCTAACAGGCAAATATAATTGTGAGAAACCCTAATCATAATATATTATATTTCAGTTGGCGATCTAGATCTCCAGTGGTACTTTATTTGGTGCATTTAAAGATACAAATGGTGTAGGTTTATCCACTCTATATATTTCAAATATGTATAAAAACTGTCCTAATTGACCCAAATTGTAAATACTCTGTTTTCAAAGAAAGGACATCAAACCTTTCCCCAAAAGAAAAACAATTCAGTATTAATGATATTCTTGTTGCATATTCAAAAGGCCTTTGGTAGCATTTTCCCCTTCCTTTTCTTCCCTTTCACCATCTCAACCTGCAAAACTCTTCACTGTCACTTCAGATCACACAATTCTAAAAAGATAAAACAACATTTAAACACATTTGCTTTGGAAGGGAAATTGAGCATTTGCACCCAATAAGCCTGATTGTGGAACTGCATGCAAATTGTGTTTTGATTTATCTCTTTTACACTTTTTTCCATTTGAATTGATCTTGCATTAATTTCACCAAGCGGCTCTGTGAGGCTGCAGATGTTGCCCTGTGTTTAATAAATCAATGAGACAGATCTGAATGAATCACTTCAGATGGATTCTCTGCTCGGTTTGATGTCTAGATGTTATTCTTAGCTTGTTATCATGACAGATGCATTAATGTTCCCATACACTGCCAGCAATGTCAAAGAGATTGAAGCTTTTAAAGTGGCGGCATCCCTTTTTCCATTTTCTGCTAGAACAAGAAATCAGAGAAAAATATCAAACCCATCATAAGTTTATTCATGGGCAAGACTCTTAATTTTCATGCTATATTAACTATTCTAAAATGGTGAAAATCAATATAACAAAACCTAAATATAGTGTAGTGCTTCATAATGTCTACACATTAATATTTAATCATAGTAGTAAAAAATGAGAATAAGTAATATATGATTGGGACACATTGAAAGTATCACTGTAAATAGAGTAATGCTGTATCCAATTGATTATAGAAGGGTGTTGGTTTTTAAATCCTTACTAATAAACTTGTTGGCTTAATGCAGCTGCAATATACTCTTACTAAGGGATTTAGAACTCCTACAGGATTTAATATTTCTTTTTAGCAAGAAAGGGACAGCCTGTCCATTGTGTATTCATCATTTCCTCACTTTATAATGCTGAAAATCTTGGAAAAGTTTATTTTATTTTAGTATATTTCAGTTATTTATATTTTGGGTAATTATTGGTAAATCAAACGTAATTTAGTAACAATGAATGCTGCTTTTATAGTTTAATTTCTTAGACTATAGAAAAACATATACACACCAAAAGGAACTTTGTGATAACTAGTGAAATCAATTAACTACCTGCATAAGTACCATATTTCATTTCACCAATGATTTCAGTATGTTTGATTTAGAACCGAAAAGATTATGTCAACTGTGAAATATTTTGAATTTAATGTTGTAGGTGTTATAATTTTTTAGTTAAACTCTGATATTTGAAAACACAAATTTTAAAAAGGAAATTCAATTTTTCTCTTGTTCAACTTTCTGAGGGATATATTTTATTTAAATATCAGTTTTTAAAGGTAGGCCTTTATAGTATTCTTTCATCATAATTTTATTGTTACCTTTATTGGGATAGGAAAATAGGAAACACTGTTAATGGATACTGTTGAGGTCTCAAATTCTTCAGGAAATTTTTAATCTCTAGTGTTAGGTTAATCTTGGAAGTTTAGGGTACATGCTATGATCTACAGTAGAGTTTAAAAGGAAGTTTATAGTGAAGTTCAATAAAGTTATGGAGGAGTTAAATTTTTTTTGCACATTTTGCTTAAAACATGGGATATCTTGTCACAGCCTTCTTTACAGCTAAATTTATATATTAGAATTGGTGAAATTATTATATTGAGAATGTGAATATAAGGTATAATCCACATTTTAATGCAAAATTGAATTTAATATAACTAAAGAACAAATTGATATATTTATCACTACCTATAATGATATCCTTAAAAGAGAACCAAATTTGTCACATAAATCAAAACCTCAGATTGTAATAATAATTTCTAAGGAGGAATTTTTAACTTATAATGTTCTAATTTATGTTCCAATGTTATGAATAAGCAGATTTAATAAAACAAGCTTACTACCATAAAATGATACTTAGTTATTTAGACTGATACTACTAGATATCAGCATTAACCCTGGTGACAGTCAACTTTTGATTCTCATTCAAACAGTAAATGCATATTTATCCAAAATGAGTTGGTGAGAAAAGGGTTTTCCTCCTTTTGTCTATAGCTTATGAATAGAAACACAAATACTTAAGCTTAATTATTTACTATTTTCCTGGATAATATCAAGACCCATCCAACTGCAACATAAATTTGCATGAATTATTATCCCCATCCATTTAAAGGACTAACTTAGGTTTTAGCTGTAATTAACTTTGAAAAGTAAAATTAACTTTCATCTAGGACCCCTGAGGTTGAAACTACTCAAATGTATGTACTATTTTGATCCATTACAATTATTTAGTTTATTAGAGCATATTGTGGTGAAAACTTTGTAATTACACTACTGGAAAAATATATAGTACAGGAAAGTTTAAAAAATAATGAACCACGGTATTTTTATTGCTATGTAACCTTTTCATTTTTAAACAAGTTGACTCTTTAATCATGTGTAATGTAGTGTGTATATTAGGGTATAAAACATTCAATCGCAAGTGTGTCCAATAATCTTGTCAGGTTGCTGGCAACTGCTACCTGGTAACAGCATTTAGGCTACATTTAGTCTATCTTCTATTTATGTGATGGGTTAAAAAGAAAAAAGTAATATTGATCTGTCTCTGGATTAAAGTTTGAAATGGGCAACAGCCTGAACACAAAAGGTTTTTTTTTTTTATGATTTCTCAGCTTGCCATTGATCTCCTAGTTTTATTGCATTCATTATTTATTAAAAGAATTTGCAAGCTAAACATAACGTTAAGCTAGTTTGCACACAGGGACCGCACTTAGGAAATTGAATGGAAATTGCATTAGAGATGAACATCTGTGCTATTTTTCCACTCATGTGTTTATGGGTTTGTATAAAAGGTGTATTGGATTAACAGTTATAACGATTATAGCTTACAGCAATATGTTAGATTCTGAGCTTTCAGTTAGTTGGAAGAAGTCTGTCTCTCATTTGTGTCTCTAAAAAGTATTATACTATCATCACAAGCAATATTTATATAAAATTATTTTTACCATTATATTTTTTAATTCATTATCTCCATTATGTATCAATTGTGAGATACCATGCTGTATTGAAGTAAAAACATTAAAAAAAACATAGTTATATAAGATCATACTGTCTCTTAATGGCTTTGGTACTAGGGTACATAGATGCAATTTACTCAGTACCTAATTTAAGAATGTTAAGTTTAATGCCATATTAAGATACACCAAATTCACAGAAATGATATGAAAACTTTAATATGACCATTCATAAAATGTTATTAGATATTTATGTTAGGCCTTGATCCTTCTGAAAAGATAATGAAAATACAGACACTGAACACTAGCTCTAATAATACTATGGGCAGTAGGGTGGGGAGCTTTATGATATAGTTCTGCTCTTGAATTCAATCCAAAAAAGTTTAATTACAAAGACTCAAAAGGACCTCACCAAAAACAGTTCTCCAAAGGATGTAAGTTATACCCCAGTGAGTACCTTCTTTGCAGTATTGTCTTTAATCTGTAGATATTTGGAGAACTCAACCTATTCACTTAGTTATTGAAATTTAAATAAAATAAAAACCTCTTTACAATAATTTTGATCTCATGATTAGATTTGTTGATAGTGTGTGTGTATGTGTGTTTGTAGAGTGTGTACTATGTGATGCCAGGTGTTGTGAATAGAGTGAACAAAACAGTCTCTTCTCTCATGCAGATTACATTCTAGAACCACGCTGTCTTTAGCTTATTGTATATAAACCATATATCTCCCCTATAATATTTGTTAAATTGAGAAATCTTTGAGATTACAATTTTTGGCATATTCATTTTTTAATAAAGTTTACATCTCCTTTCTCATATCTGCTTCATGTGTTATATCAGTAAACACTGGATTTTTTTTGTGTGTGTCTTTAGAATTATACCAGAAAGGTTCAACTAAAAATAGTCAGAGGCCCGTGTGGGTCAGTTGGTTGGGCATCCTCCTGTGCACTGAAAGGTTGCCAGTTCATTTCCTGATCGGGTCACTGCCCAGGTTGCAAGCTCCATCCCCAGGAGGGGGCATGCAAGCAGCAGCCAATCAATGTTTGGCTCTCATATTGATGTTTCTCTCTCCTTCTCCATTTCTCCCTCTCTCAAAATCAGTAAAAATTATTTTAAAAAGTCAGTTATTGAAATATAAAATATTTTAGTTTTACAAATGTAGAGATTTACTCATGTCATAAATAAAATACACATCAAGAGTATATTGAAATAAAACAGGTATTTCCCCTTAAGAATAGCTGTAGTTAATTGATTTCAGTATCTTTTCTGTGACATATACTCATTGCAAGGGATATGAGTCTTCAAAAAATTATAAAATTAGTTATTCTATAATACATAGTAAAATGTGCAACTATGGATTTAAAAAGCGTGTTTTTTTTTTTCATGAAAAATTTGCTCTCATTTGTGTTAGAGTTTTAAATAGGTCCTCAAGCTTAGCATTTGATTTGCTTTGCATGTAGTTCTATATAATATTATATGGCAAAAATTAAAACAGAGACAAGAAAGAGTTGTTTGTTTTTATTTGTTCAGAATACATTGACCCTTACATATATTATATTTAGACCTTAAGTAACTTTGGAAAACAAGATTATTTGCAGACATGTATAATTACATGTTTAATGTTAATGTTAAGCTTGCTGCTTTGAAAATAGCCTGTGATCTGTTAAACTTCTAAATTTATTTTGTGAAAAGATTTATGGGTACCCTCTAGGTATTTATTTGAAGAAGAAAAAAGGGAAGTTCATTCATAGAAAAAATTATGGAATAGTACATTTCATACATAGTACACAAGTTTCAGGTCTCATTTTATAATCCAAGTAGAATATTCAGCTTGAATACCATATATATATATATAAACACCCCCACACACATACATTTGTCACTTCATTTCAACAAATCTCTCTGTATAAAAGCCTAAGCGACCGAATGACCAGTTGACTGGTTGCTATGATA
Source organism: Ia io (assembly GCA_025583905.1). Taxonomy (NCBI): domain Eukaryota; kingdom Metazoa; phylum Chordata; class Mammalia; order Chiroptera; family Vespertilionidae; genus Ia; species Ia io. The sequence goes on along the minus strand of JAJQQW010000001.1, from coordinate 32,875,819 downwards.
TGCACTGACCATCAGGGGGCAGATGCTCAATGCAGAAACTTCCCCCTGGTGGTCAGTGTGCTCCCACAGCCAATGTCCCACGGTCCCTCCCCCTGGCCAGCCGGCCCCAATCAGCCCCGATAGGGCCGGCTGGCCAATCTTCCACAATCCCTCCCTCTGGCTGGCCGAACCTCCCGTGGTTTTCCCCCCTGGCTGGCCCCATTGGCCCTGATTGGGGTGGCTGGCCAACCTCCCTTGGCCCCTCCCCCTGGCCAACCTCCCGTGGCCCCGATCACTGGCCCCCGATTGCTGGCCAGGCTGAGGGACCCACTCGTGCACGAACTCATGCACCGGGCCTCTAGTCTATATATATAAAAGCCTAAGCGACCATTCGACTATTCGACTGTTCCACCAGTAGCTATGATGTGCACTGACCACCAGGGGACAGATGCTCAACACACAAGCATGGAAACATGGAACAGACTGATGAATCTCAGAGGGAAGGGGGGAGGGTGGAGGATGGGAAGAGATTAACCAAAGATCTTATATGCATACTAGAGGCCTGGTGCATTCTGTGCTCCTGTGGGGTCCCTCAGCCTGGCCTGTGGGGATCAGGCCTAAACAGGCAGTCTGACATCCCCTGAGGGGTCCCAGATTGTGAGAGGGCACAGGCAAAGCCGAGGGACCCCACGGGTGCATGAATCTGTGCACTGGGCCTCTAGTCCTATCTAATAAAGAGGTAATATGCAAATTGACCATCACTCCAACACACAAGATGGCCACCCCATGTGAACACAAGATGGCTGCCACAAGATGGCCAGCAGGGGAGGGCAGTTGGGAAGGACCAGGCCTGAAAGGGAGGGCAGTTGGGGGTGATCAGGCCTGCAGGGGAGGGCAGTTAGGGGTGACCAGGCCTGCAGGGGAGGGCAGTTGGGGGTAACCAGGCCTGCAGGGGAGGGCAGTTGGGGGTGACCAGGCCAGCAGGGGAGGGCAGTTGGGGTAAACAGGCCTGCAGGGGAGGGCAGTTGGGGGAGACCAGACTAGCAGGGGAGGGCAGTTAGGGGCAATCAGGCCAGCAGGGGAGGGCAGTTGGGGGTGACCAGGCCAGCAGGGGAGCAGTAGGCTTTGATCAGGCTGACAGGGGAGTGGTTAGAGGGTGATCAGGCAGGCAGGCTGGCGAGCGGTTGGTAGTCAGCAGTCCTGGATTGTGAGAGGGATGTCCGACTGCCTAAATGGGCAGTCGGACATCCCTCAAGAGGTCCCAGCTTGGAGAGGGTGCAGGCTGGGCTGAGGCACACCTGCCCCCCTTGCATGAATTTTGTGCACCAGGCCTCTAGTAATTAATAAGTACCTACTATAAGCCTGTACAAGGGTAAAGTAGTGATCTTAATAACTATCCAAATTCTTATTTTTCTCATTTACAGGTTACCTAGGTGTTAACATGGTTAACTCTCAGTTAATCTACATTAATGCAAAAAAACAGCAAGTGACGTATACAGTTCAAAATCGTGGAACATTAATTAGGCTTTGCAGTGCATTATAAAATGTTTACGGCATACTTACCTGTCTAAATATATTTTGCTTATTTTACTATGAAATTGTGTTTACAGTTTATCAGTATTCACTGGTGGGAAGGAGAGATAGCCCAGAAAAATGCTAAGGTTGAATTAAATCTGAAATTAAATGCTTTATGTAGAAAATATCTGAAGCGAACAAAGCATAAGCAGGCATAGAGCTTATACAATATAGCTAATAACAGTGTATTGGAAGATGTTAGTTAGTGATTAACTAAATTAGGATTTTGCTTAAATTTATTTTTATGTTGTCTATGAAAAGATGTATGTACTTAATGGATACAGTACTCATTAAAGCTGTTAGCAGATCAAAACCTGGCAAATTGCAAGAGCCCAGTTGTTGACTTCATTACACTTTCCTATGCTTAGGACCTCTAAATAGCCATCTTTCATAAGTTAAACATTTGTTGATACCAGAGGAATTGTGGCTTTTGGGTTAAAGCACATTGATGAGTATTGAAGTAAATGAGATTTTTGTGAAGCATTTCTACTCTATAATGGTAATATTTAATAGATTTTCAGCTTGCAGTTTGAAAATGCAACATTATATTCTTGAGCAAATCATGTACTGCAAGAGTGGCCATTTTGACAATGGGAACATGTACATTGTGAGCTCTGAAATGGGTAGTAACTGCTCAAGAGCTTAATTGATACTAGTACATTTGGTATAGCCCTTTTCTTATATTTGCATTTGTCTTGGCTTGATCCTTGTCATACTAGAAGACTGACAGGTTTTTTGCTATTCTAAGGGCATGTTCTTTTTCATGAGGTTGTACGATGTTTACATAATCCCCATTCTGCCAGAGTCTAAAGTTCTTTGCAGCTTAGTCTCATTGTCCCATTGAATTGAATTCTGACCTTCTGAGTATCATTTTTTTTCAAGAGGGTTCTCAGTTTTTAAATGTATAGACAACCAAAGAAATACCTCTTTTAGATCTTTTTCTGTATTAGTGGGGAACAATGTAAAAGTATTTCATAAATTCATGTTCCATCAAAGAAGGAGCAGTGGAGCTCAATAATTTACTTTTCTGTCCAATTTGAAGGCTCTTTTAAAAAACCATTTTTTAGCCAAAACCGGTTTGGCTCAGCGGATAGAGCGTTGGCCTTCGGACTCAAGGGTCCCAGGTTCGATTCCGGTCAAGGGCATGTACCTTGGTTGCGGGCACATCCCCAGTAGGGGGTGTGCAAGAGGCAGCTGATGGGTGTTTCTCTCTCATCAATGTTTCTAACTCTCTATCCCTCTCTCTTCCTCTCTGTAAAAAATCAATAAAATATATTTAAAAAACAAAACAAAACAAAACAAAACAAAAAACCCCACATTTTAAATATTTTTTATTGTTGACAGTATTTTTATTTTAAAGACAGAAGGACTATAATTTGGGTCATGTTAGCATTGATGTAGTTCCATTTGGGCATGGACAAAGGAATAAAGTTAAGTAAGGGTGGAGAACACTTGAGAAAATAGTTCTCATGGGCATATTGAATGGACTAGAAACTAGCTGATAGATGAGAGGTAGACAGTATCCTGTGGGCTGATGAAGGGCTTTCCACAGAGCTTTTGAATGAATTATTTCCTTTAATGGAATTTATTTTATCTTAGTGGTTAATTTAAGCAGATCAGAAAGCATAAAAATATTAGCTGTAAATAAGAACACTAATGGCAAAATGTGGAAATGTTATGTCATTTGAGATGAGCTGGTAGCACTTGAAACTATAATAACACATTTGAATATGTGTTGTCAGTAAAATAGTACTTCTTTATTATAGTAGTAAATGTTAACTTCAATTTTCAAAATATTTTATATGGTGTCATTTACATTTCTTCTGTAAGTTTCCTTACTATTATTGGTCTGTTAGCCTGATTCTAGCTTGCCATAGCACATTTTTAAAACTCATATTGAGTATGAATTTTTTAAAAAGGGTTGTATTTTGTCTTTGGCTATGTATGTCAAGTTTTTATTGTATTCAATAATAACTAAGTTTGCATTTTATGGAGTGATTTGAACCATTGCCTTCAAGATTATTTAATGAACATTAAAATTTGAACTAAAGAACATCAAAGTGGCATTTTTGTCATTTTTGTATTTAATAAGTACAGTAAAGTTTAAATATTTCCTTCATGCTTTCTACCTGAAAATATGTCTGGAAATTTAAAATTACTAGCTAGGTGTAATAGTAAAAACTTTACATGTATATACTGGGTTGTATTTATATAGTGCTTCCACATATATAAGCTAATTTAATCTGATACTTAGAAAGGTATGTTTTTATTTTTCTAAAATAGAATGTTTTAATTTTGTTGTAAAATTTCTAAATTTTTATAAACAGATGGCTGGCCTCTTTACAACATGGTTTTTCTGGGGATCGCTTAATCTCATTTAGATTTTTTTCACTCATTGCTAAAGGAGCATCATCCATAATTAAAATGAAACTTACAATGCTTCTAGAATAATAGTACCTTATGTTCATGCAGAAATTCACAGGCTGCAAAGCTTATTCATACAGTATCTCATAGCAACTCTAAGAGGAGGTCACTTGCCCAGGAATTTTAAGGAAGAGAATAGAAAGGTAGGCAAGTAAATGAATTGCTTCAGGCCATACAATCTAGTACAGGCAAAACCAGTTCTTGAATCCAAACCTTCTTGGATACACTATGTTCTCTATGCTGTCTCTGAAGTAGTAAGTCTTGATAACTAGATGAGCAAACAAGTTTAGTTAGATGGTGGATTGTTCCAGGTATTCAGGAAAGTTTGGAAAACCTAGTGGTGGGAAATAGAGATAAACTAGTAGGAGAGATAAGCACTACACAGGAAGGAGCTTCCCTATAATGTCTCCAGGGTACATGCCCTGATAGAAAATATTGCTTTCTAATGATGATGTTTTCAGAAATATAGTAACTAAACTCCCTTGATGCAGATTCAGTTCCATATGCATGTACAGAAAGGTTTGGGGAATCAACAAAAACTTAACATTTTAAATGGAAAAGTGAAAGGAATAATAACTCAAGCAAGTGTGTAGAGATGGCAATAGTTCATCAAAGGGTAATATTGAAAGAATTTATGAAACTGGGACCTATTTATTAAAAAATATGAATTGTATCTCCTGTCCAAAATACTATGCTAGGATATGTAGGTACCTCCAAAGAGCTTTAAATCTCACTGTAGAGACAAGGCATGCACACATAAAAAAAATTACCAGTAATTCATTTTTTCTGCAAATAGTTATCAGATGTCTATACTATGTCAGGCACTCTTCTAGGTACTTGAGATACATCTGTTAAAAATAAACAAAGATTCCTGCTCTTGAAAAGGGAGTTATATTCCAAAGGATGGAGGAAGTGGGAATAGAGGAGGACAATAAACAATATGTATAATAAAGAAGTTGATTATCCTAATATATAAAAACCCAGGATCTGTAACATCCAAAACGACTGAAGGCTCGACCAACCGGAAGTCAGTGCTGGAGTGCCCGCTGCTGTGGGCACCATGACCCAGCAATAACTGCTGAGGGGGCTGCGGATCAGGCCTGAAGAGAGGTCTGGAGAGAGAAGCAGGGTCTGATCCGTAGCCTCTGTGGCAGCTGTTGATCAGCCCTTGCCTCTCTCTTTCTCTTGGGGCCTGGCCAGCAGCTGTGCCTCTCTTTCTCTTGGGCCTCCGCTGGGGCTGCTGATCAGCCCTTCCTCTCTGATCAGGCCCATTGATAGGCCCAGAGACGCTGACTGGCATAGAAACCGACCAATCAGAACCAAATCTGGGTGAAGTGCGAGGAGCCAATAGCTGCCTAGGAGGCAGAGCTTTTGATGCTGACTGTCATAGAAACTGACCAGTCAGAACCAAATCTGGGTGAAGTGCGAGGAGCCAATAGCTACCTAGGAGGCGGAGCTTTTGATGCTGACTGGCACAGAAACTGACCAATCAGAACCAAATCTGGGTGAAGTGCGAGGAGCCAATGGTTGCCTAGGAGGTGGGGCTTTTGAAGTTGACTGGCATAGAAACCAACCAATCAGAACCTAATCTGGGTGAACTGCAAAGACAGAACCTAAGGTGGGGGCTGAGGAGGGGTTTTAAGGGCAACAGCTGTTTGGTGTAAGGTGTAAGAAAGAAGTTCAATTTTTTAATGACCGGTTTGGCAGTATAGTGCATATGGCTGCCTATCAGTCCAGATATAGGGATTATGTATTTTTGTCTGCCAAGAGCATCTCCTCCTGATGAAAAAGTCTCCCCCTTCCCATTTAAGCAATCCTGTCCTATATAATCTATCTATACTACTAAAAGGGTGATATGCTAATTAGACCTGGTCGACCACCCATCTTCCGGATGTCCAACTTCCTTCTGGACAAAGCCATAGTGGTGGGGGCCAAGGCAGAGGCTGTTAGGGGTGATCATGCCAGCAGGGGAGGGCAGTTGGGTGCGAGATCAGGCCGGCAGGGGAGGGCAGTTGGGTGCGAGATCAGGCCAGCAGGGGATGGCAGTTGGGGGCGAGATCAGGCCGGCAGGGGAGGGCAGTTGGGTGCGAGATCAGGCCAGCAGGGGATGGCAGTTGGGGGTGAGATCAGGCCAGCAGGGGAGGGCAGTTGGGGGCAAGATCAGGCCAACAGGGGAGGGCAGTTGGGGGTGAGATCAGGCCGGCAGGGGAGAGCAGTTGGGGGTGAGATCAGTCCGGCAGGGGAGGGCAGTTGGGGGCAACGAGGCCAGCAGGGGAGGGCAGTTGGGGGCGAGATCAGTCCAGCAGGGGAGGGAAGTTGGGGGCAAGATCAGGCCAGCAGGGGAGGGCCATTGGGGGCAAGATCAGGCCAGCAGGGGAGGGCAATTAGTGGCGATCAGGCAGGCAGAGGCAGTTAGGGGTGATCAGGCCAGCAGGGGAGAGTAGTTGGGGTGAGATCAGGCTGGCAGGGGAGGGCCATTGGGGGCGAGATCAGGCCAGCAGGGGAGGGGAGTTAGGAGCAATCAGGCAGGCAGGCAGAGAGGTTAGGGGCAATCAGGCAGACAGGCAGAGGGGTTAGGGGCAATCAGGCAGGCAGGCAGAGGCATTTAGGGGCAATCAGGCAGGCAGGCAGGTGAGCAGTTAGGAGCCAGTGGTCCCAGATTGCGAGAGGGATATCCAACTGCCGGTTTAGGCCCAATCCCCAAGGGGTGTCCGATTGGAGAGTGTGCAGGCTGGGCTGAGGGACCCCCCACACCCATGCATGAATTTTGTGCACCAGGCCACTGGTATTGTATAATAGAAGGTGGTAAGTGCTATGGGGAAAAATAGAGTAAGTAGTCAAGGTAATGATATGGGGGAATTGCAGTCGGTTGCCATTTTAAATATAATGGGTATTACAGGCCTTATTGAGAATGTGAGCTATGTTTACAAACTTGAAAGGGAGGAGTCAGCCATGCCAAATCTGGGGAAAGAGTGTCTCAGGCAGAGGAAATAATTTGACCAAAAGCCCTAAAGCAGGAACATGCCTAGCAGGTGTGTACAACAGTGAGAAGGCTAGTGTGCCTGGAGTGGAGTGAGTCAGGGGAAGAATAATAGGAATGAGATCATAATGGTAATATTGGGGGGATTATAGGGCCTTCTGGGCCATTTTGAGGACTTTGAGTTTTATATGAATGGAATGGGGAGTTATTGGAGAGTTTTGAACAAGGCTATAACAGGATTTGACTTAAGGTTTTTTAAAAATTGATTTTAGAGAAGGAGGAAGGGATATATCTATTTATCTATATCTATCTATCTATCTATCTATCTATCTATCTATCATCTATCTATCATCTATCTATCTAATCTATCATCTATCTATATATCAGTTGCCTCCCATATGCACCCCAACCAGGGATGGAACCTGAAACCTAGCTATGTGCCCCAACCAGGAATTAAACCCGAGACCTTCCAGCGCATGGGACGGCACTCCAACCAACTGAGCCACACTGTCCAGAGCTTGACTTAGTTTTTTAAATAATCACTCTGGTTGCTAGTATAATAGCCTTCAACTGGGGCAAGGGTAAAAGCAGTTAGGATGCTTGCTATTGTGGAAAACTTGGAGAGCAATGGTGGTGGCTTAGACCATAGTAGTAGAGTAGAGGTGGTGAGAATTGGTCAGATTCTGAATATGTTTGATGATAAAACAAGTAGGACTTCCTGATAGATTAGACAATACGTGTGAGAGAAAGAAAAGAGTAATGGACAAGTCCAAAATTTTTTGTATGAACAACTGGGAGGGTGAATTTTCCATCATTTGAGAAGGGGAAGGATGTAGGTGGAACAGGGTTGGGGAAAAAGTTTTGGATTTCTGTTTTATATGTATTAGTTTTCAGGTATCTTTTACCAGTAGCCTTTTCATCAGAAATGTAGAGTAGTCATTGGATATACAAGTCAGGTGTTTAGGAGAGACATCTGGACAGGAGATAAAATTTTGGACAGGGGTGACTGCAAATATATAAAAGGAGAATTTTAAGGACTGAGTCCTGGTTCACACCAACATAAAGAAATTAGGGAGAAGTGGAGGAATCAGCAAAATTGACAAGGAATATTCAATAATGTAGGGGGAAAACCAAGAGAGAATGGTGTCCTGAAAGCTAAGAAAAAAAAAAAAGTATCAAAAAGGAGGGAGAGATCAACTGTATCAAATGCTATGAATAAGCATAAAAACATGAGGACTGGGAATTAGCTATTGGATGTGGCAATTGAAATCACTGGTGACCTAGATGAGAGCAGTTTTGGTGGAAGAATAGGAATTAAAAGTTTGAGTGGCATGTATTGAAGAGAGGAAAAGAATTGGAGACAGTATATATACACATGATACTTTTGATGGACTGGCTGCAAAGATAGCAAACAATGTGGGAGGGAGTAGCTTGAGAGCAGGGGAAATGGATTATGAAGTTATTATACTTTATCAAGATGGAAGAAATAACAGCATCTGTTGTTAAAAATAATCCATTAATTTTTTTTTTCAAATTGATGTAGGAAAGAGAGACAAGTATTGCTGAAGAGATATTCTTGAATAGGAGAGAGTGGATAGGATCCATTGAAACAAGTAGAGGCATCAGATAGGAGTAAGTTAGTAGATGGGAAACCTGAGTATGAAGGTAGAGATTCTGGTTGATCTGGTATCAGGACTCCATGGAAGTCATCATCTGCCTGTTTCAATTTTCCAGAAAAGTGGAAAACAAGTCATTAGATGAGAGTGAGGATTGGAAAACAGGTGTTGTAAGTTTGAAGAGAAAGAGAAAATGTAAAATATCCACTTAGATGAGTAGAAGAATAAACTATTTTTAAAAGTTTAGTATGAGTGCCAGGTAACATTAAATACCCATTGGGTTTTATGATAATAAATTCAAAATAATCAGTGTGGTTGTGATTTTTAATTCCATCATGTAGAGCAGCTTTGGCACTGGTTATTTTCCTAAATGGCATAAATATAAAAAGACATAGGGGCAAGAGAGTTGAGGGTTTATGCAAAAAGTGATTGCAATGAATGACAATGTGTTTTAAACTGGTAAGGAAAAAAAGGATATCAAAGATGTGAGATACAGTGAAAGGATGGTACTATCAATGAATTGAAGTTTCTAAGAAGAGGTCAAAAGATTGTTGGAGTACTAGAAGGAGTAAACCAGAAGTAGTAGTGTTAGAGAGTAGGATGCACAAAATTAAGAGTATGAAAGAGTTGCAGTTACAGGTAAATACAAGGTTTAAGGTATGACACTGTGTGTGAGTGGCTGAAATCAAAAGGACAAGATCTTTGGGGGAAAGGAGTTCAAGAAACTAAAGAAAGGGTGTTGGTCTATCATCTATGTGTACATTGCTTGTTGAAATTGCTAAGGATTAAGAGAGGAGTCCTTCTCTTACCCTTTGGGCCAGCATGGAGGGACTTGGAGAGTATTACGCTAAACAAAATAAGCCAATCAGATTAAGACAAGTATCACAAGATCTCATTCAGATGTGGAATCTAATGAACAAAATCAGTTGGTGAACCAAATAGATCCAGATACATAGAAGCATGGAACAGACTGATGAATCTCAGAGAGAAGGTGGGGATGGGGGCAGGGTAAGATTAACCAAAGAATTTGTATACACACTAGAGGCCCCATGCACGAAATTCCTGCAAGAGTAGGCCTTCCTTCCTCCAGCTGCCAGCACCGGCTTCCCTCTGGCACCTGGGACCCGGGCTTCCCTTGCAGCCCCAGCTTCATCCAGAAGGTTGTCTGGAAGGACATCTGGAAAGACGTCTGGTATAATTAGCATATTACGCTTTTATTATTATAGATGTGCATAACCCATGGACACAGGCAATAGTGTGGCAAAGGCCTGGCGGGGGGAGGGGCAGGTGTAGGATGGATAGGGTCAATGGGGATAATAAGGGAACATCTGTAATACTTTCAACAATAAAGATAAATTTTAAAAAAGAAAAAAGAGTCTTAATGCATCATATTTCAAATTTTGTAGTATATATTGTAATGCTATCAGTTGCATTTGTTAAAAAACTGTTAACTTGCCCTCACCGATTTGGCTCAGTGGATAGAGCATCAGCCTGCGGACTGAAAAGTCCCAGGTTCGATTCAGGTCAAGAGCATATACCTTGGTTGTGGGAACATCCCCAGTAGGAGGTGTGCAGGAGGCAGCTGATCAATGTTTCTCTCTCATCAATGTTTCTCTCTCTATCCCTCTCCCTTCCTCTCTGTAAAAAAATCAATAAAATAAAAATAAAAAGGACACCTCTTTTAAAAAAACTATTAATTTAATTTCTAAAGATTTTAAAGTTACTGGAATTAGGATCTCAGGGAAGTAAACTTGACCAAAGATATTGTTTAAGAAGTAATCCAGGGAGCACCCTTCTAGTTGCTAGATGGGATGCTGCCTGATTCATGAATTGCTTAATAAAGCCAATTAGATCATCAATTAAAAAGCACATATAATCCATTTATTATATTATGAAGGTTTGAAAATTTACTATAACCATCCCTGTTTTGCCATAGGCATGCTGTGTTTCTGTTAAGCTGTTTTGAAGTATATAATAAAAAATAACTTTCTAAATAATTGAAATAATGTTTGGTTTATTTAATCTATTATTAACATTATTTTACAATAGATGATGTGCTTCATTTTATTATGAACTGATCTTATACCAGGAACATTGTCTGTCTCAGGATGTATGTTTGTTGATCTTATTAGTACATCATATATCCATGAAGAATAAATTAATTTCCTATTTTCATGTCAAAACATTGGTATTTTATAGACAGAGTACTGCAAATATGCTAGGCACAGTGCAGAACTAAGAATTAGTCAGTTTTTACCTATAGGTGGTTCATAATGCATTCCAAGTGGGAGAAACCCAATCGATATATATATATTTTAACACCTGCTTTTCTGATTCATGCATAATTAACCTCAGATGGCAGCTACTTAAACAACTCTTGCTGTAGTCATCACATCTCCTAGCTACTCTTTGACTACTCTTGGGATTTCTGTGACCTTGGAGGTTTGGTGATGAAGAAATAGTTAAAGCTTTAAATAGGTTCTCAGGTGAAATCATTGCAGAGCAAAGCTAAGAAGCTGGTGGTTTCGATCTTAAGTCCTTGCTAATTACCTTAAGTAGAACTGTCCTAAGAAATGAAGTTCTTCTGTTAGGTGTTGCCCAGCCATTCACCTGACATTTTAGTAGAATGGTTGGGAAGAAGGATTTGGTCAACATTTGCAAACCACCATTAGGTTCAATCACTTATTAAGACAGATTCAATTTCTGCAGCTGGAGAATAGCAACAGAAGCCAAATGTAGTAACATCTGCTATTAAGACCCTTTCTTTAGGGTAGGAAAAGTCAATTGCATTGTTAAAATTTTATTTTAGCTCTGTTGGGTTTGTTGTAAAAAATCTTGTTTTTCTTTTTTATATCGCACTGAAAAGAGACATATGTATACACCAGACACTGGGTTATCTCAGTCAGGCTACGCTGTCCACTGTCCAAAGTGTTGTAGAAAGACTACTTTAGGCACTATAACCCTAGTATCTATTACACAGTATTTATTTGATGAGATTAGAACTTCAAATGAAGTTTTTATTCAAGCAGGGATCATCAGCAGGTTTGTTAAAACTGAATAGAAGTGTACTGATGTAATGTAAACTGCCTAGGAAACTGATATCAGAAAATGATGAGAATTCTTCCCAGGAAGAATTTCCTCTGCTAAAATCTTGTTGAAAACAAGTTTCATTTCTAAAGATATAGCTGAATTTTTACATCCTCAATGAGGACTTACCTCATCACCTGCAGTGAACTCTTGATTCTCTGAACATTTATCTACAGATAACCTTTCTCTTTCATCTTCCTCTTCTTTTTCTTCTCTTGTTCCTCCGCCTCCTCCTTTTTTCTTCTCCTTCTCCTCTTTCTTCTTCTCCCCCCTCTTTCATTTTCTTTTTTATAAATGTTAAGTTTTAAACTGTATATGTTTTATTACACCCCAAACTAGCTTCTGAATTAACTTCAGGAACATTCTGATGTGTTGTTTTGTCACTCATAGTGCCTACCATAGTATATGAATGCAAGTACTCAAAATGTTTTCAGTTTGTTGGTTTGACAGTGTAAGCATGAATTAATACAATTCAATGTATTTACTTTGGGAAATGTTCATATTTTACGAAATTTATTTCAATACATGATTGGTGTATTATTCTGTTTTGATTGACAGCTCTTCTTGAACAACAGAATCCTAGAGAATTACTATTCCATCTCAGAAAGCCACATTTGCCCTGAGTCCAAAGCTTTCTAGAACATTTAAGCCTCAGTGCTTTTTCATCCAAAAATGGGAATAATATTAGTTACCTAACTCGTGGGATTGTTCAAGAAGATTGAGATCATGTACATAATGTGCTTAGCATATAATAGGAACTCAGTCAATGTTAGCTCTTATCACTCCTGAAAGTGGTATCACACTAATATGTGTGAACACACATGTATGCATACATTAGGAACATAAGAGAACAAATCTAAAAACAACATAAACCAGTTTTTGAAATTAATTGGTTGATTATAAGTGACACTATATGCACTTTATTTTCTAGGAAATTCCTATACATTGATTTTCTAGGTTGATAAGGCAGCTGGTAGGCCATTTATTACTAGTTCTATTTTGGTGGAAAATTCAGCATTGTGTGTCAGTTAGAGTTTGTGACACATGTGCCCTCCCAAGGCTTAATGAGTTGTCTGCAGATGGGCTGTTATTTATTACAGTCATGTAGAATAAAATTGATTGTCTTCTAAAATTAATTTTTCATTTGCCTCCAGCCTTGCTTTAATAGAGGACACACAGTTGCCTGTTTGCAGAAATACTGTTTAATCACATTAATATCTCAGCCCCCCAGGCTGAAGAAGATAATTGTGCAAATGAACAACAAAATCTGTATCTTTAACTTTGTTTTATGATTATATTATGCAAATGACTTATCTCCTGCCCTTCCAAGCACTAATCATCTAATTAGGAATGATGTGTTAAAGGGATGGGTCTGAATCAGGAGAGAGACAAATTCAGGAAGCAGAAAATGGGAACTGACAATGAAACAGTAATGTTTACTAGATGCATCTATGTATTTGCTACAAAAAGAGATAGGATGGCTCATATATACTATCTATAGACCTAACATGTGTCATGTTTTGGCAAGGAATATAACTTCTTATCTCTGAGGACATATTTTTCTTTTATTTTTTTGAGTTACATTAAACACTTTTTATTGAATTTATTGAGGTGGCATTGGTTCACAAAACCATATAGGTCTCAAGTGTACAACTCAACAAAACATCATCTGCACACTGCATTGTGTACCCTTTGCCCAAAGCAAGGTTTCTTTCCATCTCCATTCCCCCCTCTTTGACCTCTCCCACATGCCCCAACCCCCCTTTACCTCTGGCTATCAACACACTGTTGTTGTTTTTGCTTAATCCCATCACCTTCTTTCATCCAGCTCCCAAACCCCTTTCCCTTCAAACAGCTGTCATTTTGTTCCATTTATCCATATCTCTGTTTCTATTTTGTTTTTTCCCCAGTTTATTTTGTTTATTAGATTCCAGATATAAGTGAAATCACTTGGTATTTGTCTATCTCTGTCTTATTTCACTTAGCATAATAATCTCCAGGTCCATCTGAGTTGTTGCAAAAATTAAGATTTCCTATTTTTAATGGCCGGGTTGTGTTCCATTGTGTAAATGTACCATAGCTTTTTTATCCATTTATCTACTGATGAGCATTTAGGCTATTTCCAAATCTTGGTCATTGTAAATAAAGCTGCATTGAACAGAGGGGTGCATATATTCTTTTCGAATTAGTGTTGTAGATTTCTTCAGATATATTCCCAGAAGTGGAATCCTTGGGTCCTAAAACAGTACCATTTTCATTTTTTTGAGGAAACTCCATACAGTTTTCCACAATGGTTGCAAAAATCTGCATTCCCACTCAGTGCACTAGGGTTCATTCCTCTCCATATCTTCACCAGCACTTGTTCTTTGTTAATTTATTGATAGTAATTCTGACAGGTGTGAGGTGATATCACATTGTGGTTTTAATTTGCATTTCTCTGTTATTATTAAGGATTATGTTGAATATCTTTTCATATGTCTATTGGCCATCTGTATGTCCTCGTTGGAGAAGTGTCTGTTCAGGTCCTTTGCCCATATTTTTAATTGGGTTGTTTGTCTTCTTGATGTTGAGTAGTATAAGTTCTTTATATATTTTGGAAATTAATCAGTCATCAGCTGTATCATTGGCAAACATATTCTCACATTTAGTGGGTTCCCTTTTCATTTTGTTAATAGTTTCTTTTGCTATGCAAAAGCTTTTTAGTTTGATGTAATCCCATTTGTTTATTTGTTTCCTTTGTTTCCCTTGCCCAAGGAGATATATCGGCAAAAATATTGCTATGAGAAATGTCTGAAATTTTACTGTCCATGTTTCCATCTAGGACTTATATAGTTTCACAATTTACCTTTAAATCTTTAATCCACTTTGAGTTTATTTTTGTGTATGGTGTAAGTTGGTGGTTTAGTTTCATGTTTTGCATGCATCTGTTCAATTTTCCCAGAACCATTTGTTGAAGAGACTGTCTTTACTCCATTGTATGCTCTTGTCTCCTTTGTCAAATATTAATTGACTATAAAGACATGGGTTTGTTTCTGTGCTTTCTTTTCTGTTCCATTGATCAATATGCCTGTTATCGTGCCAATACCATGCTATTTTTATTACTATGGTCTTGTTTGGTATCAGGTAGTGTAATGCCTCTAACTTTGTTTTTCTTTCTCAAGATTGCTAAGGCTCTTTCGGGTCCTTTTTGGTTCCATATAATCTTTTGGAATATTTGTTCTTGATCTGTGAGGTATGCCATTGCTATTTTAGTAAGAATTGCATTGAATCTGTACATTTCTTTGGGTGGTATGGACACTTTAATTATGCTAATTTTTCCTATCCAGGAACATGATATATGCTCCCACTTATTTGTATCTTTCTCACTTTCTTTCTTCAGTATCTTATAATTTTCCAAGTACAGGTTTTTTATCTCCTTGGTTAAATTTGTGTCTAGGTACCTTATTTCTTTAGATTAACTTCAAGTTCTTAGTAAGGCAATTGTTAAGTTTCCTGTATTCTTTTTTTCCCCAACAACATTGATTTGACATTTGTATACCTCATGAAGTGATCACCCTGATAAGACTAGTAAACATCTGGCATTATACATAACTGTTATATTATTGAGTATGTTACTTATGTTGTACTTTATATCTCTGTGACTAGTTTTATAAATGAAAATTTGTAATTTTTAGATTGAATTTGTTGAACTGACATTGGTTAATAAAATTATACAGATTTCAGGTATACAATTCTATAATACATCATCTGCATATTGTATTGTGTGTTTACCATTCCAAGTCGTCTCCATCCATCACTATTTATCCAACCTTGACTTTCTTCTACCTCCCTCCAACCCCCCTTAACCTCTGGCAATAATTCTTGAACACGAAAGGGACCTAGGGTTTTTGTTATCTCACCCAATGAAGGAATTGGCTTCCTCTTAATCCATGGAGGATGATCCACAGCAAAGGAGCAGGGCTGTACTCCTTTGTATCATGAATATATCATGAATTCATGTATCATGAATATACACTAGATTTTCCAGACTATCTTTTTAACAAAAGCAGTTCCCTCTTCTCTAAAAAATTAAAGTCAGGACATGCAAACCCAGAAAAAAGTCTAGTCTTCCTACTGGGAAACTCCTGTTTAAATTTTAAGCAACATTCTAGATATGTATTTGCAAGATCTTACTTTAGTTTTGTGTTTCTCTTTCCAGACATTGATTGTGAAGTTTCTAGCACAATACTCCTACTTAGTTGTCACCATAGTTATTCTATACAACATAGACAACTTCTTTATCAATAATACTTATTATGTTAATAATTAATAACTATAATAAGAAGCTTTATTAGTATTCCATAGCAACCATGTCAAACTTCATGCATTATTATAGTTGTTATAATAATATAAAGCAAAACATGTAATAACTAAGGTCATAGAAATAAAATAAGTCTACTGTGGATATTTTATTTTATTTATTTATTTATTCATTTTTCTTTTTTTAAAATAGATTTTTATTGATTTCAGAGAGGAAGGGAGAGGGATAGAGAGATAGAAACATCAATGAGAGAGAATCATTGATTGGCTGCCTCCTGCACACCCCCTACTGGGGAGGATCGAGCCGGCAACCCGGGCATGTGCCCTTGGCCAGAATCGAACCTGGGACCCTTTAGTCCTCAGGTCGACGCTCTATCCACTGAGCCAAACCAGCTAGTGCTACTGTGGATATTTTAGAGTCTCCTAACATTCTTTCTTATAGATACATTTGTGGGAGTCAGAAATTATAATGTTTATATCCTTAGTTTTTTATTAATTTGAATTCTGCTTTAACTATTACAGTGATATTTTCCTTATATACTACTAGTATAAAACATTTCCTAATGCACTTGATAATAAAATCTTAAGAACATAATCTCAATAGAACATAAAAATTTGTGGATTATGCCAGATTAGTTTTCTCAAATTCTTGAGATTAGTGTTTTCATTCTGTTATGATTTCTCATTGAGCGTATTCTGCTGCATGTGCTAGTTCAGTTCACTGAGAAGATCCACTGGTCACCAGCAGCTGTTAATGTCTGTTGGAGTGTGATAGGTCCTTACTGTATTGATGCCAAATGGATATAGGCATTTATTTAACTTCTTTGCCTGTAGTTTAGACACTAAACTACAGTGCATCTGCTTTAATTGGGAAAATGTTTAAGCTATTTATTTGGACAATTGAAGCCAATGAGTCTTATTAGACTTTCCAAGGTTGACTTTTTAAAATTTTGTTCTGGAGGTTTGACATGCATTCCTGTGGAGGACATCCATTCATAGGTTTTTTACAGTGAATAGACCACTGCCTCCAGGATTGCATCAAATCCTGAAGGGCCAAGTAAGCTTGTGGAAGTGAAGGGTGAATCCTTTAGAACTTATTCCATTGTCATCCCATGAAGCTTTATTTCTCATTCCTCTTTAGAAACCAACAAGATTATTGCCCCCCCCCAAAAAAAATATGGTTCTTTACCATATCATACCATAAAAAATAAACTGTATATTCCCTTGTTAATACATTCTCTTTTTGAGATTGGGTTAATCCTCAAAGTCATTACTGTGGTTTTCCGATAAGTCTAAATACATTGAACAGATATTTCTTTGGTTTTAAAGGAGCTGGAGAAGAATGGTTTGAATAGTTGGGAAAAGTAGTAATAGATTTTATAATCTGTGGATTTTAGTAAATTTTTCACAACACTTCATTTGTACATGACACTAAACCAGTAATATTTAAACTAATTTTTAATAAAATACATATTTTATAATTAATCATTTTATTTTTTACGTACATTAACAAGAGATCTGCTTTAGTTGATTGAGAGAATTCCCACATCTTCACTCACTCAGTCACAACGTGAAGTGCTACCCATACCTCCTGGACTTTTTTTTTAAAAAACATGTATGGTACATGTTTTTGTTTTGTTTTTTAAGTATATTTTTATTGATTTCAGAGAGGAAGGAGAGGGAGAGAAAGATAGAAACATCCATGATGAGACAGAATCATTGATTGGCTGCCTCCAGCACTCCACCTACTGGGGATTGAGCCGGCAACCCCAGCATGTGCCCTTGACCAGAATCAAACCATTCAGGCCACAGGTCAATGCTCTATCCACTGAGCCAAACCAGCTAGGGCACTTCCTGGATTCTTAAAGCACCTCTAATAGAATTGTAGGGTTATTAAAAACAGATTTTAAAACATAGTATGGAGCAATTAAGTACTTTTTAGGTATTATCAAGAAAGTTAGAAAATAATTTGAATCTGTAACTCCACTATATTTCTTCATTTAAGGGCTAGAATAAGGGATATAATTAGGTACCCTTTACATAGGCAGCTTATCTTCTCTGAGAATTGGGGAAAAAACCTCAGAGAAGTTAATCATCTGCTATTGCATTATAGCCAGAATTATGGGAACACTTCCTTAAAATTCCAAACTACACAGCTGGGCTTATAATATACTTCAGAAGCATAAGAAGTATTATATCCATCCCCCCAACCGTGCTACTGTTTTATTTCTCTTATTCAATAACTGGGAATGGTGAGTGATCTTTTGAAAAACCTGATTGGCATGGTTTTCATGTATGGCAACTTTTTATATGAGAAATGTTAGTAAGTAATTTGGTGGGAAAGAATATATGACTCTAATGAACCTTACCTGTAAGAGGCAACCTTCTCAGCTTCCTAAGAATATAGGGAAGCATAGTCTAATGAACAAAATAAACTAACAAACAAAATAGAAACAGAATCATAGACACAAAGAACAGACTGATAGCTGTCAGAGGGGAGGGGTATTGAGGGGCTGGATAAAAAAAGTGAAGGGATTAAGCAAAAAACAAAAATAAAAACAACCCCCCCCCAAACCATATATGTATATGACACATAGACCACAGACAACAGTACTAGGTATAGTGATAGTCAGAGGGAAAGGGGCAGTGGAGGTAGGTGGAAGTGGGCAAAGGGGGGATAAATGGGGATGGAGAGAGACTTTATTTTGGGTGATGGGCACGCAATGCAGTGTGCAGATGATGTTTTATTAAGTTGTACACTTGAAACATGCATGGTTTTGTTAACCAATGTCACCCCAATAAATTCAATAAAAAGATTTTTTCTCAGTGCTTCTCTCATTAATGTGACTTTTTCTTTTCTGCAATCCTTTATTCTATATAGTGATAAGGAATCTTAATGAGATGGGACAGGGTCTAACCCCAGGCTGTAATTTCTAGGTAATTAGTTTAAGAGGCTGAGGCAGGGGAAGAACAAGTCTTTTGGTTTGCTAAAGGGCCCAATTCCTTCTCCAAAGCATGCTTAAACTTCTGGCATGTTCACTTCTCAAGAATCTTGCCCTTAGTTGACACCAGTTTGGTAGTACTGATTAATTTCTGTCTTTTTTTGTACAGGCTTTTGTAGTTTGCTAATTTTCATAGCTCTAATAAACTATCCAGAGTGACATTTGTCAGATATATAGCATTATATAACCTTATTTCATATATATTCTATATATAGTGGTTACTTAATATATTTTGAGTAACTTCCTAACTTCTCATAATAATATCTAGTTTAAAAGCCTGATTTATTAAATGGCATCCAATACCATGCATGTATCTATACATAAACATAGACATAGCTGCTACACTGTAATTAAATGAATATTCATCAATTAAAGTTTCTAGGAAAAAAAGAAGCCTGTCATCTTTTTAGAAGGTTTGAAGTTACAATAATATCCAATTATTGACCATCATCTGTGAGCTAGACACTGTGCTTGGAGTTTTCCACTCATTAACCAACTTAATCCTCACACCTTATGAGTTTGCTATTGCTAGTCTCTTTTTGCAGTTGAGAAAACTGAAAGTAAGGGAAACTAGATAAAGAGCTATTCAATGTAGAGCCAGGAATTCCCTGACACCAGTCCATGCTCTTTTGACTGCCCAATACTGTACTAACTAAAATAATACATTAATTAAACATTAATAAATAAAGGCACCAACTACATCAAGCTTGAGAAAAGGATGTTTGAAATAAAACCACAAAATTGAAATGATATATTTTGTTGCTTAAAATAAAGAACACATCTGTTTATTTTTGTTTTAATCTTTATTGTTGAAAGTATTACATATGTCCCCTTTTTTCCCCAATGACTTTTCCTAGCCCAGCCACATTCCCCACCCTAGGTCTTTACTACCCTATTCTCTGTGTCCATGAGTTATGCATATATGCATACAAGTTCTTTGGTTGATCTCTTCCCACCCACCCCCACCTTCCCTCTGAGGTTTGACAGTCTGTTCCATGTTTCTATGTCTCTGGCTCTATTGTGTTCATCGGTTATTTTGTTCATTAAATTCTACATATGAGTGAGATCATGTGATACTTACCTTTTTCTGACTGGCTTATTTCCACATCCATCCATGCTTTTGCAAATGGTAAGAGTTATTTCTTCTTTACAGCTGCATAGTATTCCATTGTGTAAATGTACCACAGCTTTTTTATCCACTCATCTGCTGATGGACACTTGGGCTGTTTCCAGATCTTAGCTATTGTAAATTGCGCTGCTATGAACATAGGGGTGAATATATCTTTTCTGATTGGTGTTTCTGATTTCTTAGGTTATATTCCTAGAAGTAGGATCATTGGGTAAAATATGAGTTCCATTTTTAATTTTTTGAGGAAACTCCATAATGTTTTCCACAGTGGCTGCACCAGTCTGCATTCCCACCAGCAGTGTACTAGGTCTCCTTTACTCCACATTCTCACCAACACTTGTCCTTTGTTGATTTGTTGATGGTAGCCATTCTGACAGGTGTGAGGTGATACTTCATTGTCATTTTGATTAGCATCTATTGGATGATTGGTGACTCTGAGCATTTTTTTCATATATCTCTTGGCCTCTGTATGCCCACTATGTAGAAGTATCTATTTAGGTCTTCTACCCATCATTTAATTGGATTGTTTCTCTTCCTTTTGTTAAGTTGTATGTTTCTTGCATATTTTGGAAATTAACCCCTTATCAGATGTGTCATTGGCAAATATGTTCTCCCATGCAGTGGGCTCTCTTTTCACTTTGTTGATGGTTTCTTTTGCTGTGCAGATGCTTTTTATTTTGATGTAGTCCCATTTGTTTATTTTCTCCTTAGAAAAATAATACATCTGCCTCAAAGATGTATCAGTAAACATATTACTACAGGAGATGTCTGAAATTTTGCTGCCTATGGTTTCTTCTAAGATTTTTATGGTTTCACTTCTTACATTTAAGTCTTTTATCTATTTTTAGTTTATTCTTGTTTATGGTGTAAGTTGGTGGTCTAGTTTCATTTTTTTGCATGTACCTGTCCAATTTTCCCAACACCATATTGAAGAGACTGTGTTGACTCCATTGTATGCTCTTGCCTCCTTTGTCAAATATTAATTAAGCATAATGGCTTGGGTCAATTTCTGGGTTCTGTATTCTGTTCCATTGATCGATATGCCTATTCTTGTGTCAGTATCAGGCTGTTTTGAGTACAGTGGCTTTGTAGTATAACTTGATAACAGGTATTGTGATTCTTCCAACTTTGTTCTTTCTCAAGATTGCTGTGGCTATTTGGCATCTTTTTTTGTTTCATATAAATTTTTGTAGTGTCAGTTATGGACCTGTGAAATATACCGTTGGTATTTTAATAGAGATTACATTGAATCTGTAGATTGCTTTGGGTAGTATGGACATTTTAATGATGTTGATTCTACCAATCCATGAACACAGTATGTTCTTCCACTTGTTTATATCTTCCTCTATCATTTTTTCAACATCCTGTAGTTTTCCAAGTACAGATCTTTTATATCCTTGGATAAGTTTATTCCTAAGCATCTTAATTTTTTTGTTGCAATGGTAAATGGGATTTTTTTTTTTTTTTTAGTTTCTGTTTCTGAAAGTTCATTATTGGTGTATAAAAATGCCATGGATTTTTGGGTGTCAATTTTGTATTCTGCTATGTTGCTAAATTTATTAATTAAATCTAGTAGTTGTTTTGATGGAGTCTTTAGGGTTTTCTCTGTACAATATCATGTCATCTGTGAATAATAACAGTCTTACTTACTCTTTTCCAATTTAGATGCCTTTTATTTCTTCTTCTTGTTTGATCACTATGGCTAGGACTTCCAGCACTATGTTGTACCAGAGTGGTGAATGTAGGCATCCCTGTCTTGTCCTGTTCTTAGGGGATATGGTTTTAATTTTTGCCCATTGAGTATTATGTTGGCTGTAGGTGTTTTTTTTTTTTTTAATATATTTTATTGAGTTTTTACAGAGAGGAAGAGAGAGGGATAGAGAGTTAGAAACATCGATGAGAGAGAAACATCGATCAGCTGCCTCCTGCACACCCCCCACTGGGGATGTGCCCACAACCAAGGTACATGCCCTTGACAGGAATCGAACCCAGGACCCTTCAGTCTGCAGGCCGACGCTCTATCCACTGAGCCAAACCAGTTTCGGCGGCTGTAGGTTTTTTATATATGGTTTTTATTATGTTGAGGTATGACCCCTCTATTCCCACTTTTCTAGGAGTTTTTTTTTTTTAATCAAAAAAGGGTGTTGGATTTTGTCAAATGCTTTTTCTGCATCAATTACTATGATCATGTGATTTTTGTCTTGTAATCTGTTATGTAATGTATCACATTTATTGTTTTGTGAATATTGTACCAGCCTTGCATCCCTGGAATAAATCCCACTTTGTCATGGTGTCTGATCTTTTTAATGTATTGATGGATCTGATTTGCTATTATTTTGTTGAGGTTTTTAGCATCTACGTTCATTAGGGTTATTGGCCTGTAATTCTCTTTATTTGTAGTACTTTTATCTGGTTTTGGAATTAGGGTAATGCTGCCCTCATAGAAGAAACTTGGAAGTGTTCCTTCCTTTTGAATTTTTTGGAATAGTCTGAGGAGGATAGGTGTTAGTTCTTCTTTAATGTTTGGTAAAACTTCCCTGTGAAGCCATTTGGACCAAGTATTTTGTTTGGTGGAAGGTTTATTATTATTATTATTATTATTATTATTACTACTGCTTTAATTTCCTCAGTAGTTATCAGTCTATTCAGGTTTTCAGTTTTTTTTCTGAGTTTTGCAAGAATGTATTTTTGCAAGTATATGTTCATTTTATTCAGGTTGTACAGTTTGTTGAAATATAGTTGTTCATAGTATTTTTTTTTACAATCCTTTGTATTTCTGTGGTGTCAGTTATTACTTCACCTCTTTCATTTCTGATTTTATGTATTTGGGTCCTCTCTGTTTCTTTTAAAATATTTTTATTGAATTCAGAGAGGAAGAGAGAGGGAGAGAGGGAAAGAGGGAGTGAAAGATCATTGATAAGAGAGAATCATTGGTCAGCTGCCTCCTGCATGCCCCACACTGGGGTGGAGCCCAAAACCCAGGCATGCCAGCTGGGCTCTCTTTGTTTCTTGATGCGTCTGGGTAGAGGTTCATCAATCTTGTTTATCTTTTCAAAGAACCAGCTCTTGTTTTTATTAATATTTTTAATTTTTAGTCTCTATGTCATTTATATCTGCTCCAATCTTTATTATTGTCTTCCTTCTACTTACTCTGAGCTTTTCTTGTTTTTCTCTTTCTAATTCCTTAAGTTGTAGAGTTAGATAACTTATGAAAAGTTGTTCTTGATTTTTGAGGTAGGCCTGTAGTGCTATGAACTTCTCTCTCAGTGTTTTCCATAGATCTTGGGTTGTTGTGTGTTCATTTTCATTTGTTTCCAGGATGTTTTTTTATTTCTTCTTTGATCTCTTTGGTAACCCATTCATTGTTTAGTAGCATGCTATTTAGCTTCCATGTGTTTGAATGTTTTTGATTGTTTTTATTGTAGTTGATTTCTAATTCCATGTCATTGTGATCTGAGAAGATATAATTTCAGTCTTCTTGGATTTGTAGAGACTTAGTTTGTGTCCTAACATGTGGTCTATCTTTGGAAATATCCCATGTGCCCTTGAGAAGAATGTATATTCTGTAACTTTGGGCTGAAAAGTTCTGAAAATATCAATTAATTCTATGAAGAACTTACCTTGATCATTGGTATATACTAGTGCATTTTAGAGGGCTAATATTATTGGAAAATGCTAATTTTAAAAAAATATTTTTTATTGATTTCAGAGAGGAAAGAAGGAGAAAGAGATAGTAACATCAATGATGAGAGACAATTGTTGATCAGCTGCCTTCTGCACGCCCCCCCACCCCAGGGGATCAAGCCCACAACCTGGTCATGTGCCCTGACTGGGAATTGAACCATGACTTCTTCATAGGTTGATGCTCAACCACTAAGCCACACTGGCCCGGCTTGGAAAACGCTAGTTTTATTCAAATATACTTCCATCAAGCCCTGATTATAAATGGGCTAGGTATTGTAATGTGTATAATGAATATCTATTTATTTTTTCACTTATTCATTGAACTTAAATAAACATTTCAATAATAAAGTATATATTTTAGGGGAAAATAGAATAATTTAACCCACCATTGTTCTGTTTCTCTTGTTTACTGCCTTTAAATGATAAAATGGTGTTGTGAAGACAGGTAGTAACAATCCTTTAAAAATAATTCAGGCTGTTGAATATTAAGTAGGATGTTTATAGGGAGCTATAAAGTGGAAAAGTCTTACATCTCTACTGCAAGGATTTAATTATGCAATTTACTATGACTTCAAGGGCAATGAAAGACCACATTTCATACAATAATGCAAAAGAAGAATATTGGTGAAAGAAATAATGAGAATCCACAGATATAGAGGTCCACATGCCAGGGGTATAGAATATGTAAGTCATTTAACATTTTCCTAATAATAGTGGTGATCTAAATTGTGGGACATGGGTGGACTTCCTTTTTCATACATATATTTTCATGACTCCTTTTTCAAGTTGGTACTACCTCATTTTGTGAATGACAGATCCAAGTCCCAGAAGGAGTAGGTGTATTATCAAAGCCAATCTGACAATGGTGGAAAAGAAATGGCAATGTACTTACTTTGAATCCTCTGGTCAGTGGACAGTGTTTCCTATAATATTTTCATTGCCATATAACTCAATTTACTTAGGAATCTTAAAATAGCTTATTAACAGTAGTTAATGAAGTATTGTGGTAATATAGAATTACAGTAAAATTTAATGAAAGGCATTAAAAAATCACAAAAGGGCTGAGACTCAGAAGGGCATCGATGGAGAATTAGGAAAGATCACCCAGAGCAAAGATGTGTCATTAGAGACTGAAGCTAAAATTGTCCATACCCTCATAGTACCAATTACTATGTATGTATGTGAAATTTGGGCAGTGAAGAAGACTGATAGGAAAAATAAATGATTCATTTGATATATGGTGTTGGAGGAGAGCTCTATGAATACCCTATACCACCAGAAAAAAACAAACAAGTGGGTCCTAGAGCAAATTAAGTTTGAAATATCACTGGAGGCAAGATGACAAAACTGAAGCTGTCCTACTTCAGGCCCATAATGAGAAGCTAGGGTTTTTTGGAAAAGACAATAGTGTTGGGAAAAACTGAAAGCAGCAGAAAAAAAGAGTAGGACCAAATATTAGATGGATTGACTCCATAAAAGAAGCCATAGCTCTGGCTGGGTGGCTCAGTTGATTGGAGCATCCTCCCATATACTAATAGGTTGCAGGTTTGATTCCCAGTCAGGGCACATACCTCGGTTATGGTTCAATCCCTGGTTAGGGCACATAAGGGAGGCAACTTATTGATGTTTCTCTCTCACATTTATGATTCTCTCTCTCTCTCCCCATCCCTCTTTCTCTCTAAAGTCAATAAAGACATATTCTTGGGTGAGGATTTTTTTTTTAAATAGGAGCCATAAACATGAGTCTACAGGAGATGAGCAGGGCTGCTGAGGACAGGACACTATGGACATCACTCATTCTTAAGGTAATCAGGAGTTGGAGCCAGTTCAACGGCACATAACACAGACATTTCATGAGTAGAGGGATAAGTTTGACTGGATATTGTGAAAATATGGTCAGAGGTGTCAACTACCTAGAAATTATAATTAATGCCATCAGAGGAAAATTTCTCCTCAATTTTTTGGCAAGCCATAAACAACTATAAGAGTGTTTTAAAAAGGTTTAGTTTTGGTCCCAACTGTCAAATATTGCCACATAAAGGAGAACCTGCAAGATATTTTAGTTGGCATGTCAATCTTTTTTTTACAGTAAAAAATGAAAATTTAATAATAATAAGCAGCAACAAAAGCAAAAATACACCTCACATTCCATTCAAATGTTAATTGGCTCAGAGCACCCCATTACTGAATTGGCATGTAATTCTTATTCAATTGTAATGAATAAGGTAACTTGCTATCTGACTTAGATGGTTTTCATGAAAAATAGTTTCACAAAAGTCTTATAATTTGAAGCTAAGAAGGTCCCAGAATGAAATTACACTATGAGAAAGAAGGAAACTCTAGGACATAGAATGTCAAAAGGGTTATACAGTTAGAGGAAAGATATATCAAAAAGATATATAGAGATTCCTGGGGACCCTGGGATGGCAACTGGCAGGAAGGGAGGGAGGGAGAGAGTGTGAGAGAGTGAGGGAGCAATAGAGGAGTGTGTGGCTGTGTGTGGTGTGTGTGTGTGTATGAGCTAGGGATAGTTAGATTCTGCAGGTCTTCCAAGGGGCTGCCAAACCGGGCAGTCTTAGACAGCGGAGCCCCGCTCCCACGGCAGACACTCCAGGGTGGCCAGCACGGGCACAGATACCACGCCATCTTGAGAAACAGAGCTGCTTGAGACTAGGATCCTGGCCTCAGCACCACCCAGTCTGGTCTCAGATGCAAACCAGGACCCTGCAGCCACTGGGGACAGAGACCTGCGACCACAGCTTCAGACGCACAGACACCAAGAATCCAGACATCCCTGCCGCAGATTTCTGTGAGTCACAGAGCCTATCCCTCTCCCCACAGTCTCGCAGGCAGTGCCATAGTAACTGATAGACCCTCCCCTCGCATGGACCTCAGTGCCGCTACAGGAATTTGAGTCTGAGAGTGTGGACACTCGGAATCTGTTCCCCGCAACACAATCTGGTGACCAAACCCCACTCCCATGCAGGGCGGCAGTGCCACCTGACTTTGATTCTGGGCAAACACACACGGAAGTCTTTTTTCTGCAGCTCAGGAGTGGACCTCCTGCTGACACAGTCTAGGGGACTCTGATTTTCGGCACACATCAGTGGGGTCTCTGTTTCAGCGCTGTGCAGGTGGGGTCCCTGATTCTAGGTGTGCACATGAGGCCACACTGAGCACTGGTAATGCTTACCATGGGCGAGCCTGGTTCCCACCAACCCACAGCAGCCACATGTCTTGGTGTCAGAGCTCTGCAGTGACACTTGGGTGGTGCAAAACTCCCACTGTACACGGCCGAGGCCCATGCAACTCGACATTTGAACCTTCTAGTGATAGTCAGAATGTGGAGATGACACAATCCCCAGAGGAAAGAAATTGAGGAGTTGCCAAGAAAGGAAATTAGTGAAATTGAAGCATGCAACATGACAGAAAAAGAATTCAGAGTAATGGTCATACAATTCAAACACCAGATGGATGAGAAAATCATCAACCTATGCAAGAATCATGAAGAAATCAAAAGTGATATAGTTACAATCAAAAACACCATGGAATGTTTCAACAGTAGACTAGAAGAAGCAGAGGACTGAATTAGCCAGTTAGAAGATAAGAGAGAGAAACAAGCTCAATCTGAACAGCAACTAGAGAAAAAAATTAAAAAATAGGAGGAGAGCCTAAGGGAGCTTTGGGACAACACAAAACGAAGTAACATACTTATAATAGGGTTGCCAGAAGGACAAGAAGAGCAGCAAGGATTAGAAAATCTATTTGAAGAAATAATGACAGAAAACTTTCTGGATATGGGGAAGAAAAAAGTTACACAAGTACAGAGAGTCCCAAGCAAGATAAATTCCAGACCCATACCAAGACACATCATAATTACAATGGCAAGTGTTAACAACAAAGAGAGACTCTTAAAGGCCACAAGAGAGAGACAGAGAGTTACCTACAAAGGATCCCCCATCAGATTATCAAATGATTTCTCAACAGAAATATATCAAGCTAGAAGGGAATGGAAGGAGGTATACAAAGTGTTGCAAAGCAAAGGATTGAATCCAAGAATACTCTATCCAGCAAGACTATCAAACAAAATCAAAGGGGAAATCAGGAGCTTCACAGACAAAAAAGGCTAAGGGAGTTTATCACTACCAAGCCAGCAATGCAAAAAAACGCTAAAGGGAATGCTGTAAAAAGAAGACATAAAAAGGTATGAAGGAACACAGGAACAAAAATAGAAATGACTACAAACAAGTACCTTTCAATAATAACTTGAAATGTAAAGGGACTAAATGCTCCAATCAAAAGATATCTAGTGGCTGAATGGATAAAACAACACGACCCATATACATGCTGTCTACAAGAGACCCACCTCAGAGCAAGGGACTCACACAGAATGAAAGTGAAGGGATGGAAAAATATCTTTCAGGCAAATGTAAATGAAAAATAAGAAGGGGTAGCAATACTTATATCAGACAAAATAGACCTCAAAGTAAAGGCCATAACAAGAGATAAGGATGGCCACTTCATAATACTAAAGGGATTGATACAACAAGAGGATATAATCCTGATAAACATATGTGCACCCAATGCAGGAGCACCCAAATACATAAAAAAAAACTCCTGAAAGATATCAAGGGAGAGATCAATAACAATAAATTATCAGTAGGGAATTTTAATACACCAATGACATCACTGGATAATTCCTCTATACAAAAAATCAGCAAAGAAACAGCAATCCTAAATGACTCACTACATCAGATGGACTTGACATATTCAGAACATTTCACCCCAAAGCCACAGAATATACTTTCTTCTCAAGTGCACATGAGACATTTTCAAAAATAGACCACACATTGTGTCACAATCAAAGTCTCCCCAAATTCAAGAAGATTGAAATCATACCAAGCATGTTCTCAGACCACAATGGCATAATATTAGAAATAAACTACAATAAAAACAATTCAAAAAACTAAAACCCTTGTAAGTTGAATAGCGAGCTATTAAAAAATGATTGGGTTTCCAATGAGATCAAAGAAGAAATTAAAAACATCCTGAAAACTAAGGACAATAAAAACACAACAATCCAAAATATATGGGACAAAATGAAAGCAGTCCTGAGAGGGAAGTTTATAGATCTACAGGCCTACCTCAAAAAACAAGAAAAAAATGGTAGTAAGTCATCTAACTCTAACTCAAAGAATTAGAAAGAAAAGCCCAGAGTGAGCAGAAAGAAGGAGATAATAAAGATCAGACCAGAAATAAATGACATAGAGACCAAAAAACAAAACACAAACAAACAAAAAAGATCAATGAATCCAAGAGCTGGTACTTTGAAAGGATAAAGAAGATTGATGAACCTCTGGCCAGGCTCACCAAGAAGCAAAAAGAGAGGACCCAAATAAACAAAATCTGAAATGAAAGAGGAGAAATAACAACAGAACGCACAGAAATACAAAGGATAGTTAAAAAATACTATGAACAATTCTACTCCAACAAACTAGAAAACCTGGAGGAAATGGACATATTCCTAGAAAAATATAACGTTCCAAAACTCAATCAGGAAGATTCTATAAACCTCAATAGGCCAATAACTATGGAAGAAATTGAAGCACTCATCAAAAAGCTTCCAGCAAACAAAAGTCCGGGGCCAGATGGGTTCAAAGGGGAGTTTTACCAAACATTCAAGGAAGAACTAAAACCTATCCTCCTCAAACTATTCCAAAAAAGTCAAGAGGAAGGAACACTTCCAAGCTCATTCTATGAAGCCAGCATTACCATAATACCAAAATCAGATAAAGACAACACAATGAAAGAGAATTACAGGCCAATATCCCTCATGAACATAGATGCCAAAATCCTCTACAAAATTCTAGCAAATCGGATTCAGCATTACATCAGAAAGATTATACACCATGACCAAGTAGGATTTATCCTGGGGATGCAAGGATGGTACAATATCCACAAATCAATAAAGGTGATACATCATATAAACAAATTGAGAGATAAAAATCACATAGTAATATCAATTGACACAGAAAAAGCATTTGACAAAATCCAACACCCTTTCTTGATAAAAACTCTCAGCAAGGTGGGAATAGAAGGATCATACCTCAACATAATAAAAGCCATATATGACAAACCCACAGCCAACATCATACTCAATGGACAAAAACTAAAACTATTTCCCCTAAGAACAGGAACAAGACAGGGATGCCCACTCTCACCACTCCGTTCAACATAGTACTGGAAGTACTAGCCATTGTGAACAGACAAGAAGAAAAAATAAAAAGCTTCCAAATTGGAAAAGAAGTAAAGCTGTCCTTATTCTCAGAATACATGATACTATACATGGAAAACCCTAAAGACTCCATCAAAAAATTATAAGAGTTAATAAAAGGATTCAGCAATGTAGCAGATCACAAAATTAATGCCAAGAAATCTGTGGCATTTCTTTATACCAATAGTGAACTTACAGAAAGAGAGACTAAAAAAGCATTCCCATTTACCATCGCACCAGAAAAATTAAGATACCTAGGAATAAACTCAACTAAGGATGTAAAAGACCTATCAGTGTAAAACTACAGGACACTGAAAAAAGAGATTGAGAAAGACATAAACAGATGTAAGAAATACTGTGTTAATGGATTGGTAGACTCATCATCATTAAAATGTCCATACTACCCAAAGCACTCTATAGATTCAATGCACTCCCCATTAAAATACCAATGGCATATTTCACAGATCTAGAACGAACTTTACAAAAATTCGTCTGGAATAAAAAAAGACCCCGAATAGCTGCAGCAATCCTGAATAAAAAAGAACAAAGTAGGTGGGATCTCCATACCGGATTTCAAGTTGTATTACAAAGCCACTGTTTTCAAAACAGCCTGGTACTGGCATAAGAACAGACATATAGACCAATGGAATAGAATTGAGAATCCAGATGTCGACCAAAACCACTATGCTCAATTAATATTTGACAAAGGAGACATGAACATACAATGGAGTCAAGACAGTCTCTTCAACAAATGGTGTTGGGAAAATTGGACAGATACATGCAAAAAAATGAAACTAGACCACCAACTTACACCATACAC
The DNA here is from genome assembly GCA_025583905.1 of Ia io. Lineage (NCBI taxonomy): Eukaryota > Metazoa > Chordata > Mammalia > Chiroptera > Vespertilionidae > Ia > Ia io. The sequence continues at coordinate 32,844,950 of JAJQQW010000001.1, read as the reverse complement.
AAAAATAAACTCAAAGTGAATACAGGACTTAAACATAAGACGGGAAACCATAAAAATACTAGAGGAATCTACAGGTAGCAAAATCGCAAACATATGCCGAAAGAACTTCTTCACTGATACTGCTCCTTGGGCAATGGGAGCTAAAGAGAAAATAAATGGGACTACATCAAAATAAAAAGCTTTTTCACAGCAAAGGAAACCATCAATAAAACAACAAGAAAACCCACTGCATGGGAGAACATATTTGCCAACAATATCAACAATAAGGGTTTAATCTCCAACATTTACAGAGAACTCACACAACTTAATGAAAAGAAGATAAACAACCCAATCAAAAAATAAGCAACTGATCTAAATAGACACTTTTCGAAAGAAGACATAAGGAAAGCCAAGAGGCATATGAAAACATGCTCAAAATCACTAATTATCAGAGAGATGCAAATCAAAATGTCAATGCGGTATCATTTCTCGCCTGTCAGGATGGCTATCAACAAATCAACAAACGACAAGTGTTGACGAGGATGCGGAGAAAAAGGAACCCATTTGCACTGCTGGTGGGAATGCAGACTGGAGCAGCCACTGTGGAGAACAGTATGGAGTTTCCTCAAAAACCAAAAATGGAACTCACATTTGACCCTGTGATCCCACTTCTAGGAATATATCCGAAGAAGCTAGAAACACCAATCAGAAAGGATATATGCATCCCTATGTTCATAGCAGCACAATTCACCATAGCTAAGATTTGGAAACAGCCTAAGTGCCCATTAGCAGATGTGTATTAAAAAACTGTGGTACATCGACACAATGGAATACTATACCGCGGTAAAAAGGAAGGAATTCTTACCTTTTGCAACAGCATGGATGGAACTGGGAGCATTATGCTAAGTGAAATAAGCCAGTTGGAGAAAGATAAATATCACATGATCTTACTCATTTATGGAATATAGTGAACAACATGGACTAATGAACAAAAATTGATCCAGATAGAGAAGCATCGATCAGATTGTCAAGCCTCAGAGGCAAGGTAGGGGAGGGTGGGGGTAAGGGGGAGAGATCAACCAAAGGACTTGTATGCATGCATATAAGCCTAACCAATGGACACAGACAGCAGGGGGGTGAGGGCATGAGTGGGTAGGGGTTGGGGGGTAAGGGGGGGGATGAGGACACATATGTAATACCTTAATAAAGAAATTAAAAAAAAGATATAAACTAAATAATAATGGGCTCCTATGTTTGATTTATTGTCATATACTTGTACTATGGTTTGCAGACATCTACTGACCTGTCCTCCAGTGACTGCTAATAAGCAATGCTGTGCTAGTAGTGAAAGAGGTTATTTTACTGGTTAGATAGTCTATTTAACCCAAGAGAAAAGGGACTATTAAAATTTTATGTGGCCTGGTATATTTTAGGTATTTTTATCTATACAATTGATAAAATAAAAGGTATCCTCCAGTTCCTGGAGAGCATTATGCTGAGCGAAACAAGCCAGTCAGAGAAAGATAAATATCACATGATCTCATCCATTTGTGGAATATAATGAACAACATAAACTGATGAACAAAAACAGATCCAGAGACAGAGAAGCATCGATCAGACTGTCAAACCTCGGAGGGAAGGTAGGGTAGGGCGGGTAGATCAAACAAAGGACTTGTATGCATGCATATAAGCCTAACCAATGGACACAGACTACAGGGGCGGGGGTGAGAGCACCCCCATACCTCCTCCCCCCGAGAATTGTCAGTCCACTCCCTTTCCATGCCCCTGATTCTATTACATTCACCAGATTATTCTGTTCATCAGATTTTTTATTCATTTGATTTTTATTTATTACTTTTTTATTTCTTTATTGGTTATGGTATCACATTATTGTCCTCATCCCCCTATTCCCATCCTGAACCCCTCCCCACGTATGCCCCCACCCCCCTGTTGTCCATGACCACTGGTTAGGCTTATATGCATGCATACAAGTCCTTTGGTTGCTCTCTCCCCCTTTCCCCCACCCTCCCCTGCCTTCCCTCTGAGGTTTGACAGTCTGGTCGATGCTTCCCTGTTGCTGGGTCTGTTTTTGTTCTTCAGCTTATGTTGTTCATTATTTCCCTTAGATGCATGAGATCATGTGATACAAGAAATACACTTATAAGAACCGAAAATGAGACAAGCCATAATGGTTATTTGCTGGGAGGCAAATGAATCAGTCTGTAGTGAGTTTCTTTCTGGGCCAACAGTTCTTTTGAGACCCAATTTCAATGTCGAACATTTCCTTATGTGTACATGTCAGCAATGATATTTCAGTTCTGGGTGGTGGACAAATGGTAGTGCTGCAGGTTGGACCGTCTCTGGTTTGGTCCTGGGCATCATTCAGTGGTGCACAGCTGCTGTCTGCTAGTATGGCAAAGCATTGTCAGCGTCTTCCATCTCTGGACTGTTTCTCTTCTGTCTTCATGGCTGGAGCAGTCCTGTCAATTCCTTTCTATTGCAGGAATCCACATGGTCTTGGAGTTATTTTCTGAAAATATACAAACATATTCTCGACCAAAAGTTAGTAAAGGAATATTTTCTATAAATTTGACTTGTGGTCCTTTTTCTTATCTTTTTTTTTTTTTTTTTTTTTTTTGCCCAAATGCTTTTCCTCTGGCCTGTTTTGACACCATGTGTGTTTTTCATGGGTTTCTTGCTGTTAGCATTACGGATTAAATTTAATTTTCTAAAGTGAAAATTTTCTAGATGTAATTTACTTACGGGATATTTTTCCTTACATAATATTCTTCTACTATCACCCCCCTTTTTAAAATTTAAATATTAGGAAGCTTTTGGGAATTTTATAATGTAGTCTTGATAGCTTACATTTTAATTTTTTGCACTAAAATATGACTGCTTTAGGTTCATTACATGTTACACAATTTTACCATGAGATGAATTGCCAATCAAAATTTTTGTTAACACTTTGAGAATAGCTTTTGGTACAGTACATTCAGTTTTTCTAGAATATTCGCTTGTTTCAATTAGTCAATTTAAATTACTCTGAAAACTTTACTATTCTACTGTCAAACTCAACACTCTAAAAACAATCTTATTTTACCCTGTGTATATTAGTGGAAAGGATTATTTGGCTTCTTGAGTAGGCCCTGAGCATTCCTGGTTCTAGGCTGGATTTGGATATCAAAAACCCACTTCCCCACGCTATGGTTACAAGACATCTCAAACAAGTCTTGTTGCAGTGAGAGGGCATCTGCTGTCGGCCAAGTGTCTGTTTGTTACCTGGGTCCCGATTTGGGCTGGGCATGGGAAGCGCGAAGCAGCCATGGGGCAGGAGACCTCCCTCAGAAGGGGCGAGTGTTCAAGCCCCTGCAATGTTGGGAGGGTGAGGGTCTGTGCCCCACCTCTGTTGATCCCCAAGCTCTCTCCTGATGGCCCCTCTGCAACTGTGCCTGTCTTAGGTTGTTCCTTCCTTGAGGAATCTTACTCATCTGTGGCTAACCAGCCATCCTCCGGGGCCAAGCAGGGTGATGTGAGGTTCAGTTCTGTCTCCTTGGTAGCCTATGCCCCCATGGCCTCCACGCCCAGCACCTGCCTTGGGGTCCCCTTGCCTGCTGGCGATGCCCTGGCACTGATCACATATCTTGGGGAACCCGGGTTTCTTCTCCAGGGAGGGCCCAACTCACCCCACTGGGTGAGAAACAGATCCATGGTACCAGCTATCATGATGCTTCAACCTCGGCATGAATGGAAAGCTCAGGCAACAGCTGTTGGCAACTGGATTGTGAGAAGAGGATCCCTCTTGGCCAAAAGGGCAAGAGGTGCCAATATAGAATGCTCAGGTGCCTTCCCAGGGGGCCATCTATACAATGAAAGGGATTAAATCCTTTCATGTCCTTTTTAAATTGCTGCCAGACATTCAAATAATTGGTTTGTAAGTTTGTTTGGGATAATTGTACATTATGCTGTTGTAATTCTAAATTATCAAGAGATGTGTTACCTTTGTCTCCAATCACCAAAAAGATGTTTTTTTATTGATTGCCAAGGGTGCGAAGTACTATTATAGGTAATGGGGCTAGCACAAATCTGGGGAAAATTATAATGACATTGTAGAATAATATCATGTAGGGATATTCTTTGCCCTAGGCCAGTGATGGCGAACTTATGACATGCGTGTCAGCACTGACTGCGTAGCCATTTCTGATGACACACGACCGCATGCCGAGGATGAAACATTTGCTGCTCCTGAGGATGAAACATTTCCGGCTAGAGTCTTGGAATTAGTTTTTTCCTCAAAGTGACACACTACCCGAGTTATGCTCAGTTTTTTGGCAAAGTTTGACACACCAAGCTCAAAATGTTGCCCATCACTGCTCTAGGCCATGGCAATTCCATTTCAAACTGGCTGTCAATTTCTTTTTGTATAAACTAGGTCTTAATTACATTTTCTGCACCTCTCGCAGGAGGAAGTAGTGATAGTCCCTTCCTTTGGTGTCCATGCAAGGCAGAAACCGCTCTTTAATTTTACATACTAAGGAGCAGTGGTTTGATTTTGTGTTGTACAAAGGGGAAGCTGGGTGGCACCCGCTATGTAATTACATTTCCTTGCCTCACCCATAGTCCTCCTGGATTACCAAGGTGTTTGGTATTATTGGTGACAATATTAGGCAGGGGATCAGCCCACGTAAGGGCTCTTACCCATGAAGGGTCAGGAATATAAGGCCAAAATACTTCCTCTTTAGCCCCAGTTAATCTTACCATCTTGCTGATGACTGCTAGCATGGCAGGAAAGATGTTCTCAGGTGTTCTTGTGGTTCCGGTTATTTCACACTTTCTTTTTATTTTATTTTATTTTATTTTATTTTATTTTATTTTATTTTATTTTATTATTATTATTATTTTACATATGTGTCCTTATGCCCCCATTTCCCCCTATCCCCCACTCGTGCCCCTCCCCCCTGTTATCTGTGTCCATTGATTAGGCTCATATGTATGCACACAAGTCCCTTGGTTGATCTCTCTCCCTTACTCCCACCAACCCCCTCCTTCCCTGAGGTTTGAGGTTCTGATTGACGTTACTCAATCTCTGGGTCTGTTCTTGTTTATCAGTCTATGCCGTTCATTATATTCCACAAATGAGTGAGATCATGTGGTGTTTATCTTTCTCTGCCTGGCTTATTTCACTTATCACAATGCTCTCCATCTCCATCCATGTTGTTGCAAATGGTAGGAACTCCTTCTTTTTTACCGCAGCATAGTATTCCATTGTGTAGATGTACCACAGTTTTTTAATCCACTCATCTGCTGATGGGCATTTAGGCTGTTTCCAAATCTTAGCTATGGTGAATTGTGCTGCTTTGAAAATAGGGGTGCATATATCCTTAGGATTGCTGTTGCTATTCGGGGTCTTTTTTTATTCCAGATGAATTTTTGGAGTGTTCTTTCTAGGTTTGTCAAATATGCCATTAATATTTTAACGGAGAGTGAATTGAATCTATAGATTGCTTTGGGTAGTATGGACATTTTAATGATGTTGATTCTACCAATCCATGAACATGGTATGTTCTTCCATCTGTTTACATCTTCCTCTATGTCTTTTTTCAGTGTCATGTAGTCTTCCACATATAGGTCTTTTACCTCCTTAGTTAAGTTTATTCCTAGGTATCTTAATTTTTTTCGTGCAATGGTAAATGGGATTGCTTTTTTAGTCTCTCTTTCTGTAACTTCATTATTGGTGTATAGAAATGCTATAGATTTCTTGGCGTGGATTTTGTATCCTGCTACCTTGCCAAATTCATTTATTAAGTCTAATAATTTTTTGATGGAGTGTTTAGGGTTTTCTATGTACAGTATCATGTCATCTGCAAATAAGGAGAGTTTTCCTTCATCTTTTCCAATTTTTTTGTTTGTTTGTGTGTTTTTTTAACTTCTTTATTGATTTAGGTGTCACATATTTGTCCTCATCCCTTCATTCCCATCCCACACCCCTCCCCACGGATGCCCCCACCCCCTGTTGTCCTTAACCATTGTTTAGGCTGGTATGCATGCACACAAGTCCTTTGGTTGATCTCTCCTCCCTACCCCCACCTTCCCCTACCCTCCCTCTGAGGCCCGACAGTCCGATCGATGCCTCCTGGTTTCTGGGTCTGTTCTTGTTCATCAGTCTATGTTGTTCATCATTTCCCCTAGATGAGTGAGATCATGTGTTACTAGAAATATACTTATAAGAACCGACTGTGAGACTAGCAATAATAGTTATGCTGACAGGCAAATGAGTCAGTCTGTAGTGAGTTTCTTTCTGGACCAACAGTTCTTTTGAGACCCAATTTCAATGTCCACCAGTTCTTATGTGTACATGTTGGTACTGACTTTTCAGCTCTGGACGGTGAACAAATGGTGGTAATGTAGGTCCGACTCCCTCTGGTTTGGTCTCGCCTGGACCCAGGGGCACAGTTTCACCCGGGCCGAGGACCCAGCCTCATCCGGACCCAGGGGTGTGTGGCCTCTCCTGGACCCAGGGGTGAGAGCTCACCCAGACCCAGGACCCAGCCTCTCCTGAATCCAGGGGCGCACGGCCTCACCCGGACCTGGGATCCAGCTTCATCCGGACCCAGGGGCGCATGGCCTCACCCGGATGCAGGGGCACATGGCCTCACCCAGACCTGGGATCCAGCTTCACCCAGACCCAGGGGCGCGTGGCCTCGCCCGTACCCGGGATCCAGCTACACCCAGACCCAGGGGCATGTGGCCTCACCCAGACCCAGGGGCGCGTGGCCTCTCCTGGACCCAGGGGCATGGCCTCACCCGGACCTGGGACCCAGCCTCACCCAGATCCAGGGGCTCGTGGCCTCACCCGGATCCAGGGGCATGTGGCCTCACCCGGACCCAGGGGTGCATGGCCTCTCCCGGACCCAGGGGCACACGGCCTCACCCAGGCCCAGGACCCAGCCTCATCTGGACCCAGGGGCGTGCGTCCTCACCTGGATCCAGGGGCGCGTGGCCTCGCCTGGACCCAGGGGTGCTCAGCTTCACCTGGGCCCAGGACTCAGCCTCACCCTGACCCGGTTCCCAGCCTTGCCTGGGCCCAGGGCCACGCGGCCTCACCCGGACCCGGGACACAGCGGGGCTTCGTCTTCTTGATCCCAATTTCTGTCGGTCAATTCCCTCTCATCAATTCCTTCGGCCATTTTCTCAAAGCTCCGGGGTGGCTGCCGCTGAATTTGTTTGGCGGCGGGCTCATCGAAGCTCTGGTGCGCCTGGTGCGTGACGGCAGGCTGCTCTGTGGTTGTTGCGGCGGCACTCGGGTCTACAGCGGCGACCAGTCTCCGGGCGAGTGCTCCTGGATCCAGGACCCAGCGGGGCCTCGTCTTCCCAATCCCAACTCTCTTCTGTCAATTCCTTCTCAGCAATTCCTCCAGCCATTATCTCAAAGCTCCGGGGCAGCTGCCGTGGAACTCGCTGGGCAGCGGGCTCAGCGAAGCTCCGGTGCATGGTGGTGGGCTGGTCTGGGGTCACTGCATCGGCGCTCGGGTCTGCAGCGGCGGCCGGTCGCCAGGCGTGTGCACCTGGCCGCTTCCGGGGCGCTGAGATTCTCGAAGGACTTGGAGGTCAGCAATGTGGGGTCTCCCACCCCATGTCTCCCAGGGGCTCGTCTGTCCGTGCTTGGCAGCGAGTGGAGCCGTCCCCTCAACCAGAGACCGCTGGGGGAACTGTGCCGAGCACATTCCAGGCTGCCATTGTGTCGCCAGAGCTGTAGTTCTTAAAGTGTGATCTTTGGCTCACCGGCATCAGCATCATCCTGTGTACCCCTCTCTTTTATCCTAGTTGTAGAGCATCTGCTCAGCCAGCCCTCTGGTGGTTCTGGATGGTGCCTGCTCTGTATTCCCGTAGTAGTTTCAAAATTGTTGTGGTAGGCAACAATCAGGCATCCGCCCTATGCCTCCATCTTGATCCTCCTTTGTGTAGTTAAGTCTTGATTGTTGTTGGTGTCACTGGGAGGAATTTTCCTCCAGGCCAATTGGCTGTGAGGACCCGCTGTATCTGTAAAGGAAGAGTTGCTGTGCAGGAGCCACGTTTATGGGCCGGGACTTGTTCCAGTAGGGCTTTGGCGCTCACTGAGTCTGCCTCTTGAATGTGTCCCTTATGCGAGTGGTTGAAACCTGGTGTTGTCTCACACCGACCACTAGATGCCCTCGTTTCTGGGTCTCCAATGGGGTGCAGGTCAGCTACTGTCTGAGGCCACTTAGCAGGAGTTATAGCAAAAACTGCAGGTTTCTCCTCCTGCTTGAGTGGTTTTGGAGCAGTCTGACTGGAGGAACTGCAATTTATTTGGTTAAGCTGCCAATGGGCAGGCCATTTATATGCAAAAGCTGCTGTTTGGAGTCTGGGCGGGTTTGTGGAATGTGCGGGGCGGGTCTCAGGGCGGGGCGGGGTCTCAGGGCGTCACTAGGCTAGGGTGTGGCAAACCGCAATGGCTGCAAGTCTGCTTTTTCTGCCTTTTCTGCCTTTCCGCGTTTCCAAGTCCCCACGTTCCGTGCTCCAGCGCAGTAAACACTGATTGCTGGGTGCACCTCTGTAAGAAGGTCACTCTCACTTTCCGACCTGATGGCCGAGAGTCCAGCTTCTCCACGTAGGTGTCTGGGTCTCTCGCGTGTCCCCAGAAACTGGATTTCAAAGTGATCGGGAGCTTATCTCCCTACGGGTTGGAAAAAAAAGCCACGCTTCCCTTCCCCCGCCACCAGCCCGACCCACGCACCTCCACACCTCAGCCCCTCAGCTTTTGCTCTTTCCTCTTCCCTCTTAGTTGTAAATTCACCATTCAGCCAGCTCTCCTGTGGTTCTGGGAGGCAGACGCTCTGTCCTCTAGTTGTATTTTTGAAATTGCTGAGAGCAGCGCAGTTCATTTGTTTAACTTTGCCGCCATCTTGGTTCTCCTCGTCATCTTTTCCAATTTGGATGCCTTTTATTTCTTCTTCTTGTATGATTGCTATGGCTAGTACTTCCAGCACAATGTTGAACAGGAGTGGTGAGAGTGGGCATACCTGTCTTGTTCCTGTTCTTAGAGGAAATGGTTTTAGATTTTGCACATTGATCATGATGTTGGCTGTGGGATTGTCAAAATGGCTTTTATTATGTTGAGTTATGATCCTTATATTCCCATCTGGCTGAGAGTTTTCATCAAGAAAGGGTGTTGGATTTTGTCAAATGCTTTTTCTGCATCAATTGATATGACTATATGGTTTTTATCTCTCAATTTGTTTATGTGATGTATCACATTTATTGATTTGCAGATATTGTACCATCCTTGCATTCCTGGGATAAATCCTACTTGGTCATGGTGTATGATCTTTCTGATGTACTGCTGGATTTGATTTGCTAGAATTTTGTTGAGGATTTTGGCATCTATGTTCATGAGGGATATTGGCCTGTAATTCTCTTTCATTGTGTTATCTTTATCTGGTTTTAGTATTAGGGTGATGCTGGCTTCATAGAAAGAGCTTGGCAGTGTTCCTTCCTCTTGAATTTTCTGGAATAGTCTGAGGAGTATACGTTTCAGTTCTTCCTTGAATGTTTTGTAAAACTCCCCTGTGAAGCCATCTGGCCCTGGGCTTTTGTTTGCTGGAAGCTTTTTGATGACTGCTTCAATTTCTTCCATAGTTATCAGCCTATTGAGATTTTTAGACTCTTCCTGAGTAAGTTTTGGAAGGCTGTGTTTTTCTAGGAATGTGTCCATTTCCTCCAGGTTGTCTAGTTTGTTAGAATAGAGTTGTTCATAGTATTTTTTAACAATCCTTTGTATTTATGTGGGGTCTGTTGTTATTTCACCTCTTTCATTTCTGATTTTGTTTATTTGGGTCCTCTCTCTTTGCTTCTTGGTGAGCCTGGCTAGAGGTTCATCAATCTTGTTTATCCTTTCAAAGAACCAGCTCTTGGTTTTGTTGATCTTTTGTATTGTTTTTTGGGTCTCTGTGTCATACATTTCTGCTCTGATCTTTATTATTTCCTTTCTTCTGCTCACTGTGGGCTTTTCTTGTTGCTCCCTTTCTAATTCTTTGAGTTGTTGAGTTAGATGATCTATTACCATTTTTTCTTTTTTTTTGAGGTAGGCCTGTAGAGCTATACACTTCCCTCTCAGGACTGCTTTCATTGTGTCCCATAGGATTTCCATTGTTGTGTTTTTATTGTCATTAGTTTCCAGGATGTTTTTAATTTCTTCTTTGATCTCATTGATAACCCAATCATTGTTTAGTAGCATGCTACTCACCTTCCAAGTGTTTGAATTTTTTGGAATGTTTTTATTGTAGTTTATTTCTAATATTATGCCATTGTGATCTGAGAAAATGCTTGATATGATTTCAATCTTTTTGAATTTGGGGAGACTTTGCTTGTTACCCAATATATGGTCTATTTTTGAGAACGTCCCATGTGCACTTGAGAAGAACGTATATTCCATGGCTTTGGGGTGAAATACTCTGAAGATGTCAATTAGGTCCATCTGATCTAATGTGTCATTTAGAATTGCTGTTTCTTTGCTGATTTTTTTTCCAGAGGATTTATCCAATGGTGTCAGTGGTGTATTGAAGTCCCCTACTATGATTGTATTGATGTCGATCTCTCCCTTGATATCTTCCAGCAGATTTTTTATGTATTTGGATGCTCCTGCGTTGGGTGCATATACGTTTACCAGAGTTATATCTTCTTGTTGGATTGCTCCCTTTAGTATTATGTAGTGGCCTTCCTTATCTCTTATTAAAGCCTTTACTTTGAGGTCTATTTTATCTGATATAAGTATCGCAACGCCAGCTTTTTTCTCATTTCCATTTGCCTGAAAAATGTTTTTCCATCCCTTCACTCTCAGTCTGTGTGAGTCTTTTGCTCTAAGGTGGGTCTCTTGTAGACAGCAAATATATGGGTCATGTTTTCTTATCCATTCAGCTACCCTATGTCTTTTGATTGGTGCATTTAATCCATTTACGTTTACTGTTCTTATTGATAAGTACCTGTTTGTTGACATATTTTTCCTTAGTGTTTGTGTTTCTTCTTGCCTTTCTCTTTCTTCTTTTTACATCAGCCCCTTTAGCATTTCTTGCATTGCTGGCTTGGTAGTGATGAACTCTCTTAGCCCTTTTTTGTCTGTGAAGCTTCTGATTCCACCTTCAATTTTGAATGATAGCCTTGCTGGGTATAGTATTCTTGGATTCAGCCCCTTGTTTTGCATCACTTTGTACATTTCATTCCATTCCCTTCTGGCCTGGTGTGTTTCTGTTGAGAAATCAGTTGATATTCTGATAGGAGATCCCTTGTAGGTAACTTTCTGTTTCTCTTTGGCAGCCTTTAAGATTCTTGCTTTGTTGTTGGTGTTCGTCAATTTAATTATGATGTGTCTTGGTGTTGGTCTTTTGGGGTTCAACTTGTTTGGGAGTCTGTGTACTTCTTGGACTTGGATAGTTTTTTTCTTGCCAATATCAGGGAAGTTTTCTGTCATTATTTCTTCTAACAGGTTTTCTATTCCTTGCTTCTCTTCCTCTCCTTCTTTTATCCCTATTATTCGAAGGTTGTTTCGTTTTGTGTTGTCCCAAAGCTCCCTTAGGCTCTCCTCTTGCTTTTTAAGTCTTCTTTCCAGTTGCTGCTGTGTTTGTGTGTTTTTTCCTACCTTGTCTTCTAATTTGCTGATGCGGTCCTCAGCCTCTTCTAGTCTACTTTTTAAGCCTTCCATTGTGTTTTTTTATTGCAGCTATGTCATTCTTCATCTCCTCTTGGTTTCTTTTCATGTTGGTGACATTCTCATTCAGCTCCTTGTAGTTCTCATTGAGTTGTGTGTATTTGTCATTGAGTTGTGTGCATTTGTCCTCCAGCCATTTAAACATCTTTATAACCATTACTCTGAATTCTATCTCTGGTAAGCTGCTAGCCTCAGATTCATTTAACGCCCTTTCTTGATATTCGTCTTTTTCTTTCCTTTGGGGATTGCTTTTTTGTCTGCCCATGTTTTCCTATAATGTTTTAATTGTAGATCCAATTGCTTTGCTGCCCAGGTTCTTTTGGGGATGGTGCCACTGGTGTAATCTCTCAGTTCTCCTGGGCTTGTTAATCTAGTGTAGCTCCCTTCTTAAGCTATTTGGGTTCTCTTGATGTAGGCCTGTGAGCTTGGGAGGCACAACTGTGGAGTCTAGAAGTCAGCCGCTGTGGAGGGGAGTGTCCCAATTTTTGCTGTCTTGCACCCTTAATTGTAGTCACGTGTGCCCAGCAGGGACTTGTAGTGGTCCCCAGGAGCCGTCTGTTGGGGTGTTGGGGCTCAGGGGACATGCTATTTGGAGGGGCATGACTGAGGTGCCCAGAGATCTTAAGTCGTGGGGTGGGCAGACCCAGCTTTTGCTGTTGCACTTGTGGTGGGTAGGCACTTACTCCCAGCGGCGGTTTACAGTAACACCCAAGTTAGTTTGCCAGTGAGGCACACTGAAGGACTCTGAAGGGCCCTGGTAGTGTAGCTGCACAGTTGAGGTACCTGTGGGCCAGTATCTAGGCTAAGTGAATTTAAAGCTTCTACTGCTGGAGGGGTGTGTGCCTCCTGCTTGTACAAGATCGCACCCAAGAAGAGCACACAGTGGCTCCTACTAGAGCCCTGTGGTTAGTTGGGCTCAGTGTGCCCAGCTGCTGGAACCTTGCTCCTGCAATGGGGCATCCGCGGATGCGTGCTCTCAGGGCGCAGAGCTCCGATGCACTCCGAGGGGTCCCGGAACCGTGGTTGAGCAGCTGGGCTAGTCTCCAGGAAGAGGGAATTCAGATTTTCCACTGCGGGGCCACGCACCCCCATCTGTACAGAATCACACCCTCAGGTGCTCTTGGTGTCTCCCGCGCACTGCCCAAGGAGAGGCAAGCGGCCCTGGAGTGAAGTGTCCTAGATTGTCTATGGGGTTGGGATCATGTGTGCTAGCTCTCGGCGTCTCCCGCGTGCTGCCCCAGGAGAGACACGCAACCCTGGAGTGAAGTGTCCTAGCTTGTCTATGGGGTGGGATCGCAAGCGCGAGCACGCCCAAGCGCGACTCCAGGGTTTTGCTGTTGGGGAGGGGAGTTGCACTTACAGCTGCTGCTATCGGTACATCTTTGGGTGTGGAGGTCTGCAGGTCTGCAGCTGGGGTAGCAGGATATTGGCTGCAGTGGGTGATGGGTCGTGGGGCAGTTTCAAGGCCTGTCTTGTTGGTGGTGTTGAGGGGTTTCTACAAAAGGCCGTTCAAGATGGCATGGGCTCCGTGCTGGAATTCCGCCATCCAGGGAGTGCCTGCAGCCGTGATAGTCTCTCCTTGTCAAGGAGAGGTTGCTGCCAGCCCCTGCTACTCCTGCGAGATTCGACTTTCCCTCACTCACACACACCCCACGCACAAACACACACTCTCCTTTCATACCCTCACTCACTCACTTCCTCTATCTCTGCTCCGTCCTGCCAGCCGCCATCTTCCAACTCCCTCTATTCATTTGATTTTTAGATTCACTTGTTGATAGATAAGTATTTGTTGGCACTTTGTTGTTCATAATTTTTTATCTTTACCTTCTTCTTCTTCTTCCTCTTCTTCTTAAAGAATACCCTTCAGCATTTCATATAATCCTGGTTTGGTGGTGATGGACTCCTTTAGCTTGTTCTTGTCTGTGAAACTCTTTATCTGACCTTCAATTCTAAATGATAGCTTTGCTGGGTAGAGTAATCTTGGTTGTAGGTTCTTGCTATTCATCACTTTGAATATTTCTTGCCACTCCCTTCTGGCCTGCATAGTTTCTGTTGAGAAATCAGCTGACAGTTGTATGGGTACTCCCTTGTAGGTAACTAACTGTTTTTCTCTTGCTGCTTTCAAGATTCTCTCTTTGTCTTTTGCCCTTGGCATTTTAATTATGCTGTATCTTGGTGTGGTCCTCTTTGGATTCCTCTTGTTTGGGGTTCTCTGCACTTCCTGGACTTGTAAGTCTATTTCTTTCACCAGGTAGGGGAAGTTTTCTGTCATTATTTCTTCAAATAGGTTTTCAATATCTTGCTCTTTCTCTTCTTCTTGCACCCCCATAATTCGGATGTTGGTATGCTTGAAGTCCAGAGGCTCCTTACACTATCTTCATATTTTTGGATTCTTTTTTTTTTTTTTTTTTTTTTTTTTTTTGCTCTTCTGGTTGGGTGTTTTTTGCTTCTTCATATTTCAAATCTTTGACTTGATTCTTGGGATCCTCTAGTCTACTGTTGAATCTCTGTATATTATTCTTTATTTCAGTTAGTGTATGCTTAATTTATGACTGGTCCTTTTCCTTTTCCTTTTTTTTTTTGGCATTCTCACTAAGATCCTTGAAGGTCTCACTAAGTTCCTCGGAGATTTCTAGAAGATTCTTGAGTAACCTTATAACTATGGTTTTGAATTCTATATCCAGTATTTTGCTTTCTTCCATTTCTTTCATTTGTGACATGTTTCTTTGTCTCCACATTTTGGATGCTTCCCTGTGTTTGTTTCTATGTATTGGGTAGCTGCTAAGTCTCCTTGAGTTGATAGAATGGCCTTGTGTGGTAGGTGTCCCATAGGGCCCAGTGGTTCAGCCTCCCCAATCACCTGAGGTAGACATTCTTGGTGCACCCCCTTGTGGGCTATGTTGAAAGTATTGTTGTAGTTAAGCCTTGATTGCTGTTGGTATCATTGGGAGGACTTGACCTCCAGGCCAATTGGCTCTGAGGACCAGCTATGTTTACAATGGAAGAGCTGCTATTCCGGAGACACCCTTATGGGGGCAGGACTTGCTTCAGTGGGGCTTTGGTGCTCACTGAGTCTGACCCTTGAGTGTGTCACTTATGGATGTGAAGAGTTGTAATATGGTATGATCTCACACTGACCACTGGGTACACTGGCTCTTGGATCTCCAAGGAAGTGCAAAATCAGCCACTTCCTGGGGCAACCCTGCAGGAGCTACAGAGAGATCTACGGATTCCTCCTCTTTTTATGGGGTTTGGAAGTGCCTAGATGAGGCCCAGCTGTGATGCAAGGCAGGCTGCTGCTGCCGGCCTTGGGCCTTCTTGATAGCTTTGGGGTTCCCTGACCCAGCTGCTGCCTGTTTGACAGGGTTTAGAATGAGAAAGACAGGCCATTCATATGCAAAAGCTTCTGCACATAGCTTGAGTGGGGTTGTAAATTGGTAGGGAGGGGTCTCAGGGAATCTTCAGGGTGGAGCAAACAGCTATGGCTGCCCGTCAGCCCTGCACTGGAGAGGTCCCAGCACAGGAACAATGACCACTATGAGCACCTCCATGTGGAAGAAATCTGCCCCCACATTCCTGCCTCGTGCCAGACAGTCCAGTTTCTCCCCGTATGTGTCTGGGTCCCCCAGAGTCTCACCCGGAACTGGAGTTCAGAGCAAGTGGGAGCTTGTATCTTTCTCCCAATTAAAAAAGCAGTGCACCTAGGTGCCAGCCCGTCCGCTCCTCCGCACCTCCTACCAGTCTCAATGCGCTTTCTTCTTTACCTCTCTGGTTGTAGTACTTCCACTCAGCCAGCTTTCCCACCGTTCTGGATGATAGTTGTTCTGTCTTTTAGTTGTAATTTTGATGTGGTTGTGAGAGGCAGCAAGTACAGGTGTTTGCCTATGCTGTCATCTTGGTTCTCCTCTCTAATGGAGTATTCATGTGTGGCTACACCTCTGATCTTACCAGATGAAATATTTGACATAATTTTCTATCTTTTTAAAATGTTGTGCCCTGTGGTAGGTTGAATAATTGGTCCCCAAAGATGTCCACATTGTAATCCTTGGAACCTATGAATGCTACTTACATGATAAAGGGATTTTGCTGATTTGATTAAGGTTAAGAACCTTAAAATGATATCCTTAATTATCTGAGTGGACTTGATGTAATCACAAGGGGCCTTATAAAACTGAAGTAGGATGGTCAGAGCCAGTAGTAGGGGATGCAACAATAGAAGCAAGAGGCTTGTGTGATGTGAGGAAGTAGCCATGAGAAGGCAGGTAGCCTCTAGAAACTGAAAAAAGGCAAGGAAATGGATTCTTCTTGGAAGGAACCAGACTTGCTGATATTTTTAGTTGAGACTTTTGCCCTCCAGAATCATAAGAAAATATGTTTATGCTATTTTAAAGCACTAAGTTTGTGGTAATTTATTATAGCAACAATAGGAAACTAAAACATACCTGAAGCTCTGTTGTCTCTCTCAAACTATTTATCACATGACTTAGTACATGGTAGACAGTGAACATATTTTGCTTGATTATCTTACCAGAAAAAATAGGAAAAGATTAACTAGAAATGACTCTGAGAATCTTTATATGACCAGTGGTCAGTTGTTGAAAATAATTTGGAAAGTCTTCAACGTTTCTATAAAATGATGGGATTGGTACTGAGAATATTAAAATTAATGTAGCTAAATTCTATGCAAAATACTATACGTCTCCATAGTCATACACAAATCTTTATAAAGTATAAGAAGTTAAAAGTAATTTGAAATTTTGATTTTTTTTATCATTAACTAGCAGAAATATCTGAGTGCGATAGGCCATTCCTATTGCTATTTTTATCACTGGAATTAAAATTTAATTATGTTAAGTAAGAAGAAAGATAATTGGGGGTGCTTGGGAGACTGGTTGCATTCACCTTCATAAACCATGATAATAACCAAATGTCATTTATTTAATGACTTATTAAGACTCCATCATATTGATAGGTTCAAATAACAAACAAGAACACATCATAAACAGGCGTATTTAAAATAACAATAGCCTCTATGGCTCTATAACTGCCTCAAAATGGGTTATATAAAGTGTTATGTTTGTTAATTCAGTCTGAAGGCCCTCAAGTAGGGTATGTTAGTCATTAGGCAGCAAACCAAAAGAATATAGATAAGACTTTTCTTAGGCTATGGTACCAAACATTTAGTAAAAATGTTATCTAGGTTATAGCTGGATAAAGAATACACAAAATATTTACATAAAAATATTCATTTTTGTATCTATTTTAAATGCCCTGATAGCATTGAAACATCATAAAATGAAATTTATCATTTTCTCATTATCAGATAGTCACTCTTTCTATTTTTTTCATCTTATTAATAGTGTCACTGAATCCCCTACACTGTTAATCTTATCTAATAAGAGTAATATGCAAATTGACTGTGCCTCTGCCACACCCACAAGCCACACCCACCAGCCAATCAAGAGCAAGTATGCAAATTAACCCAACCAAGATGGCTGAGGCCACAGAGAGAGAAGGAGGCTTGGGTTTCCCTGGCAATGGAGGAAGCCAAGCTTTCTGCCTGCCCTGGCCCACCTTGCCCTCCGCTTAAGGCTACAAAGTTTCAATTATAGAAGATAAATAAATACCAACAAAAATGGCGGCAGCCATGGAGCTGGAGAGAGCAGGAGGCTTGAGTTGCCCCAGCGATGGAGGAAGCCAAGTTTCCACAGCCCCGGCCTGCCTTGGCCTCCACTTAAGGCTACGAAGTTTCAATTATAGAAGATAAATAAATCCCAACAAAAATGGCTGCGGCCACGGAGCAAGCAGGAGGCTTGGCTCCGCTCAAGGGTACAAAGTTTCATTTATAGAAGATAAATAAATCCCAGATACTAGGGCCTCCGCTTGGGTCACTGGGGGGCGTGGCCAGCCTGCAAACCACCACAGGCCCCTCGCCCAGGCTGCCCCATGCCCCAAGGGAACCCCTACCCTGATCCGGGACACCCTTCAGTACAAACCAGGCAGCCCCCACCTGTGAACCAGACCTCTATCCTATCTAATCCTCCTATCTAAAAAAATAATAATATGCAAATTGACCGTCACCCCAACACACAAGATGGCTGCTCCCATGTGGTCAAAGATGACTGACCCCATGTGGACACAAGATGGCCACCACAAGATGGCCAGCAGGGGAGGGCAGTTGGGAGGGACAAGGCCTGCAAGGGAGGGCAGTTGGGTGGTACCCAGGCCTGCAGGGGAGAGCAGTTGGAGGGGACCTGGCCTGCAGGGGAGGGCAGTTAAGGGCAAACAGGCTGGCAGTGGAGCAGTTAGGCATCAATCAGGCTGGCAGGGGAGTGGTTATGGGGTGATCAGGCTGGCAGGCAGAAGTGGTTAGGGGCAATCAGGAAGGCAGGCAGGCGAGCAGTTGGGAGCCAGCAGTCCTGGATTGGGCCTAATTGGGAAGTCGGACATCCTTCGAGGGGTCGCAGATTGGAGAGGGTGCAGGCTGGGCTGAGGGACACACCCCCTGTGCATGAATTTCATGCACCGGGCCTCTAGTCTTATGATAATTTTTTAAAATCTTCACATTTTTTGTCTTTCACATTCAAAGTACCAAATCCTCTTGATTCTTTCTTCTTAATGTCTCTGAGACCATCTTTTCTCTGGACTCTCATGCAAATCTCTCATTTCATTATTTTCAGAATGTTATTGTTAGAAGTGTGGTCTTGGGGTACTGTTGGAATATGATTTTCTGGAGGCCCCCATGGGAAATATTGTAGAAAACTTTATTTCTGTGGAATCAAACTCTTGAGTTTCCAATGTCCCAGAAGTGTAGCTGTGGATTCAGCAGAGCCAGAATCAGAGCCAGTGTTTAGAGTTTCCATTCCATGTTGGGACACAGTATAATCCAGCATTAGGCTAACTTAGTTTGTGTTTCCAGCTGCAGTTTGTTAGTCCATTGGGTGTGGGATCCACATGGCCACATGGCCATGAAGGCAGCACAGGCAAATACAAAGAAGCAGGAACAAGAGAGTCCCACTAGCCAATAAAGAGAACTCCTTTGTTTTGGGGATTATGTATCCCCAAATTTTCATGGGCTTGCAATGGCCCTCTGCCGACTCTACCCAACCCATGGTTCCCCAGGCTTGACTAACAGGCATTTTCATGGTGTCACCCTGATTTATTACCTATGTGCCCATCTTCCCCTTTTCTGGACCCTTTCCCCCAGTGACCTGTGGAGAATGGGCTGGTGGTTCCCTGGAGAATGTAAAATTGCAGCTTCCTGGTGAAACTGCCCAAATGACATGCCTATAATGTCTAGCCTCCCTTTTGCTCCTTTCCTATTAACTAATTAGAATGGTATCAATAATACCATTAAATACTATATTAACTCCCTTTTTTTTATCCAGTTTATATTTATTTGACCAATTTCATTACTCATTATTCTCCATGATGAAGGGTCTTCTGCTGACATCTTATTTATTTATTTTATTATTTTTTAAAAATTTATTTATTAAGGTATTACATATGTGTCCTATACCCCCATTGCCCCCACCTCCTCACTCATGCCCTCACCCCGTGTTGTCTGTGTCCATTGGTTAGGCTTATATGCATGCATACAAGTCCTTTGGTTGACCTCTCCCCCTTACTGCCACCCTCCCCTACCTTCCCTCTGAGGTTTGATGGTCTGATCCATACTTCTCTGTCTCTGGATCTGTTTTTGTTCATCAGTTTATATTGTTCATTGCATTCCATAAATGAGTGAGATCATGTGATATTTATCTTTCTCCGACTGGCTTATTTCACTTAGCATAATGCTTTCCAGTTCCATCCATGCTGTTGCAAGTGGTAAGAATTCATTCTTTTTTATTGCAGTGTAGTATTACATTGTGTAGATGTACCACAGTTTTTTAATCCACTCATCTGCTGATGGGCACTTAGGCTGTTTCCAAATGTTAGCTATGGTGAATTGTGCCACTATGAACATAGGGCTGCATATATCCTTCCTGATTGGTGTTTCTAGCGTCTTGGGATATATTCCTAGAAGTGGAATCACTGGGTCAAATGGGAGTTTCATTTTTAGTTTTTTGAGGAAACTTCATACTGTTCTCCACAGTGGCTGCACCAGTCTGCACTCTCACTAGCAGTGCACTAGGGTTCCTTTTTCTCCCCATCCTCACCAGCACTTGTCATTTATTGATGATAGCCATTCTGACAGGTGTGAGATGGTACCACATTGTCATTTTGATTTGTATCTCTCAGATAATTAGTGACTTTGAGCATGCTTTCATATGTCTCTTGGCCTTCCTTCTGTCTTCTTTCAAAAAGTATTTATTTAGGTCTATTGCCCATTTTTTGATTGGGTTGTTTATTTTCCTTTTGTTAAGTTGTATGAGTTCCCTGTAAACAGTGGAGATTAAACCCTTATTGGAGATAACATTGGCAAATATGTTCTCCCATGCAGTGGGCTTTCTTGATGTCTTGATGGATTCTTTCGCTGTGAAAAAGCTTTTTATTTTGATGTAGTCCCATTTGTTTATTTTCTCTTTAGTTTCCATTGCCCCAGGAGCAGTATCAGTGAAGAAATTGTTTCGGCATATGTCTGAGATTTTGCTGCCTATGGATTCCTCTAGTATTTTCATGGATTCCCATTGCATGTTTAAGTCCCTTATCTATTTTGAGTTTATTTTTGTGTATGCTGTAAGTTGGTGGTCTAGTTTCATTTTTTTGCATGTATCTGTTCAATTTTCCCAACACCCTTTATTGATGAGACTGTCTTGACTCCATTGTATGTTCATGCCTCCTTTGTCAAATATTAATTGAGCACAGTGACTTAGGTCTATTTCTGGGTTCTCTATTCTATTGCATTGATCTATATGTCTGTTCTTGTGCCAGTAGCAGGCTGTTTTTAGAACAGTGGCTTTGTAATACAGCTTGTTATCTGGTATTGGGATCCCGCCTACTTTGTTCTTCTTTCTCAGGATTGCTGCAGCTATTCGGGATCTTTTTTTATGCCAGATGAATTTTTGGAAAGTTCGTTCTAGGTCTGTGAAATATACCGGTAGTATTTTAATGGGGAGTACATTGAATCTATAGATTGCTTTGGGTAGTATGGACATTTTAATGACGTTGATTCTACCAATTCTTGAATATGGTATGTTCTTCCATCTGTTTATGTCTTCCTCTATCTCCTTTTTCAGTGTCTTGTAGTTTTACACTTATAGGTCTTTTACCTCCTTAGTTAAGTTTATTCCAAGGTATCTTAATTTTTTTTGGTGTGATTGTAAATGACATCCCTCTTTTAGTCGTTCTTGTGTAGGTTCACTATTGGTGTATAGAAATGCCATAGATTTCTTGGAGTTAATTTTGTATTCTGCTACATTGCTGAATTCATTTATTAAGTTTAATAATTTTTTGATGGAGTTTTTAGGGTTTTCTGTGTACATTATCATGTCATCTGTGAATAAGGACAGTTTTACTTCTTTTTCAATTTGATGCCTTTTATTTCTTCTTCTTGTATGATCACAATGGCTACTACTTCCAGTACTATGTGGAACAGGAGTGGTGAGAGTGGGCATCCTTGTCTTGTTCCTGTTCTTAGGTGAAATGGTTTTAGTTTTTGCCCATTGAGTATGATGTTGGCTGTGGGTTTGTCATATATGTCTTTTATTATGTTGAGGGATGATATTTCTATTCCCACCTTGCTGAGAGTTTTTATCAAGAAAGGGTTTTGGATTTTGTCAAATGCTTTTTCTGTGTCAATTGATATGACTATGTGATTTTTATCTCTCAATTTGTTTATGTGACGTATCACGTTTATTGATTTGTGAATATTGTACCATCCTTGCATCCCCTGAATAAATCCTACTTGAGTATGGTGTATGATCTTTCTGATGTACTGCTAGATCTGATTTGCTAGAATTTTGTTGAGGATTTTGGCATCTATGTTCATGAGGAATATTGGCCTGTAATTCTCTTTCATTGTGTTGTCTTTATCTAGTTTTGGTATTAGGGTGATATTGGCTTCATAGAATGAGTTTGGAAGTGTTCCTTTCTCTTGACTTTTTTGGAATAGTCTGAGGAGGATAGGTTTTAGTTCTTCCTTGAATGTTTGGTAAATCTCCCCTTTGAACCCATCTGGCCCAAGGCTTTTGTTTCCTGGAAATTTTTTAACTACTGCTTCAATTTCTTGCATAGTTATTGGCCTACTCATATTTTTAGATTCTTCCTGATTGAGTTTTGGAAGGTTGTATTTTTCTAGGAATATGTCTATTTCCTCCATGTCGTCTAGTTTGTTGCAATATAGTTGTTCAAAGTACTTTTTAAACAATCCTTTGTTTTTCTGTGGTGTTTGTTGTTATTTTGCCCCTTTCCTTTCTGAGTTTGTTTATTTGAGTCCTCTCTCTTTGCTTCTTGGTTAGCTTGACTAGAGGTTCATCAATCTTGTTTATCCTTTCAAAGAATCTGCTTTTGGTTTCATTAATGTTTTGTATTGTGGTTTTTTTTTGTGTGTGTGTGTGTTTTTTCTATGTTTTTTTCTCTGTCATTTATTTCTTGTCTGATCTTTATTATCTCCTTCTGCTCACTCTGGACTTTTCTTTTTTCTCTCTTTCTAATTCTTTAAGTTAAATGATTTACTATCATTTTTTCTTGTTTTTTGAGGTAGGCCTGTAGAGCTATAAATTTCCCCCTCAGGACTGCTTTCATTTTGTCCCATAGATTTTGGATTGTTGTGTTTTTATTTATATTAGTTTCTAGGATGTTTTTAACTTTCCTTTGATCTCTTTGCTAACCCAATCATTTTTTAATAGCATGCTATTCAGCTTACATGTGTTTGAATTTTTTGGATTGTTTCTGTTGTAGCTTGTTTGTAATACTATGTCATTGTGGTCTGATAAGATGCTTGATATTAATTTAATTTTCTTGAATTTGGGGAGACTTTTCTTGGGACCCAATATGTGGTCTATTTTTGAAAATGTCCCATGTGCACTTGAGAAGAACATATTTTCTGTGGCTTTGGGGTGAAATGTTCTGAATATGTCAATTAAGTCCATCTGATGTAGTGAGTCTTTTAGGATTGCTGTTTCTTTGCAGATTTTTTGTATAGAGGATTTATCCAGTGATGTCATTGGTGTATTAAATTCCCCTACTATGATTGTATTGTTGTCAATCTCTCCTTTGATATCTTCCAGGAGTTTTGTTTATGTATTTGGATGCTCCTGCATTGGGTGGATATATGTTTTTCAGGGTTATATCCTCTTTTTGTATCGGTCCCTTTAGTATTATGACGTGGCCTTCCTTATCTCTTGTTATGGCCTTCACTTTGAGGTCTATTTTGTCAGATATAAGTATTGCTACCCCATCTTTTTTTTCATATGTATTCTTGGATTCAGTTCCTTGCTTTGCATCACTTTGTAAATTTCCTTCCATTCTTTTCTGGCCTTATGAGTTTCTGTTGAGAAAATATTTGATAATCTAATGGGAGATCCCTAGTACCTAACTTTCTGTCTCTCTCTTGCATCCTTTAAGATTCTCTTTTTGTCTTGAACATTTGCCATCATAATTATGATGTGTCTCGGTGTGGGTCTTTTTGGGTTCATCTTGTTTGGGACTCTCTGTGCTTGTTTGACTTCTTTCTTTCCCACATCAGTGATGTTTTCTGACATTATTTCTTCAAATAAATTTTCTAACCCTTGTTCCTCTTCCTGTAGTTCTGGCACCCCTATTATTCGTATGTTGCCTTGTTTCATGTTGTCCCATAGCTCCCTTAGGCTCTCCTCCTGTCTTTTAATTTTTTTCTCCATTTTCAGTTCAGTTTGGGTGTGTTTTGCTTCACTGTCTTCTAATTTGCTAATTGAGTCCTCTGCTTCTCCCAGTCTACTGTTGAAACTTTCCATGGTGTTTTTATTGCAGCTATATCACTCTTCATTTCTTCTTGATTCTTACATAAGTTGTTGATTTTTTCATCCATCTGGTTTATGAACTGTCAGACCCTTATTCTGAATTCTTTTTCTGACATATTGCATGCCTCTGTTTCACTTAACTGATTTTCTGGCAATTGCTCCTTTTCTTTCCTTTGGGGGTGTCTTTGTCTATCCATTTTTGATCTCACCAATGGATCTGGATGTCGAGTCATGCAAGGGCTGCTCCTTGGGTGGCAGTGGCTTCTTCAACTGTGGCTGCTCCTCAGTTGGCAGGGGCTCCTCAGGCTGGTGCTGTTCACAGCAGTGTTGGCTCCTCTGGCTGGTGGGGGAGGCTGCTTTCAGAGCTGCTGCTCCTCGGACTGAGGTGGGCTGCTCACCTGTCTGCTGCTCAGGTGGTCATAGTGCCCTGGGCTAAAGTTTTGGGCTGGTCAGATGGTTGCACATTTCGGAACTTGCAGGAGCCTGCATCCGGGGTGACTGCAGACTTGGTGACCATGGGAACACAGCCAAGGCAGCAGGTCCCATGTGTTATCTGAGGAAACCCTGGGTGAAGCTGAGGCTGGGCTCCCAGTTACAGCCACTCTCCCCTTCAAAAAGGCAAGGCCTCTGAGGAAGAGCCAGCCTCCCTGTATTGTTTGCAATGGTAGCAGAGGCTGCCTAGTTAGGCATGCCCAGTTAGCCTGCACCTGAAGGTCCTGCAGGATCTAACTGTGCCTTACTCACATACACACACACACACATACACACACCCCACACACACACACACCCCAAACACACACACACACTCCTTTTTTGCTCCCTCCCTCACTCATGCTCTTTCCCTCACTGCCACCTTCTTCATGCCTCTGTAGTTGGGTCTGGGGTGTTATTGACCCATTCGTGGATGGAGTTTACTCTCCAGGTGTCTGGTTATGTGGCTCACTCTCTAGCACATTGGCCGGACAGAATAAAATTCACCTCGACAAGACATGACACAAAGGGAACAAAACACGAATGTACTCACGACAACAGTAACCCCAATATAAGTGACCCCTTGCAAAAGAGAATTAGGAGAGAGAAAAGAGAGCATAAATGATATCAAAGAGAGAAAAAAAGATAAGAGAGTAAAGAAAAAGGAAGAAAAAGGAGAATATATATATATGGGGAGAAAACACCACAGAACAAACAGATAAACCCCCCCCCCAAAAAAAATGCATAAAACCAAACACCCAGCAAACAAGGTGGGGGTAGAATCTGTAGACGCTGAACTTATATACAGAAAATAAGGTTAAGACTTGGATGAATATGAGGAGGACCTCAGTTCAGTATAGAGAAAGTAGAAAAGGAATGAGTGGATAAGAAGAGAATGAGAAGAAAATAATAATAATAATAAATACAAAAAAATGATTTCAATAATGGTATAAAAATAAAAAAACAGCAAATAAAATAAAATATAATTATTGAAAAAGAATGCAAAAATAAATAGAAAATAAAGTAACAAACAAAAAAGGAAAAGAAAAAAAAGAAGAAAAAAAAGAGATAAAATAATAATAAAATAAAATTTAAAAAGTGAAGCGTCATTCCTTTGGCTGGCTTAAGATCCCAGTCTTCTGTACTGTCTGCAGTTTCTCAGTTTCCTGTTGCTTGGACCAAAGGCCTCTTTTTAGGCTAGTCCCTGTGGACTCTCAGGGACTATTCGAATTTTTTTAATCCTTTGTACCATTCAGGGCGTATTCTATGTGTGGCTGTATTAGTTGCCTGGACACTGGAGGGAGGGGCTATCTCTTCAGGAGAAAATGGCTGCCCAGGTCCCGGGCTCAGGTATGACTCAGCGCCAGACTCGCTGCCACTTCTCCTGGACCCTCTCCCCTCCCCAGTCTCCTTAAGTCTGCACCTTCTCCTGCACCTCAGCCACGGGTGAGTGTTCGTATCAGAAAGTCCTATGAACTAGGTTCAGTGAAGAAAAACACAGGCCACAGAGAGGGGAAAGACTGCACCTCTGCAAGCTCCTCTCCTGCTGGCACTGCGTGGTCTGTTCAGCCCTTCAGGCTGCCCCCTCTGGGCTCAGTCTTTTGTGACTGTGGACCCAGATCTCGAATCCCCTGCCATCAGCAATCCTGCAGACCTTTCCACAGTCAGATGCTGTGCCTGTCCTAAGGGACGTGGCTTGGTGCCGTGCGGTTTCCCTCTGACCCTCTGGGCTCAGAGGTCTGGCAGATCTCTCCTGCCCAGATCCTTGATTTTACCTTTCTCCAGGAGTCCTCTGCCCTTCCTGGCTGTGAATTGTCTCCCAGGCATTTTAATCTGCTTCAATTTTCCTCACTCAAGACACACTCATTTCTGGAGAGACCTTCCCAGTTTATTCCACGAATACATGTCTCTTCCCCTTTCAAAATGACTTAAAAGCTTATGTTTTAAAACAATCTCTCTTAATTAGTCTTACTCAGTTTTGATTCTTTATTTTTACTTTGGTTTTCAACACTTAATGGCTCCATGACCTGTTCTTTGTAGGTGAGGCAAGGTTGGCCCATATTCACTATGACACACTTATCACTAGGTGCTCGCCTTTCCTCTATCAATATCCCAGATGTGTATAATGTCTGTTCAGTGTACTTCAGTGCAGTTTCATATTTACATACAAGCACATTTTCATAGAAAAATATTTAAAAAGATCATTCCATCTTCCCAATACTATGAATAGTGTTGAAATGAACAATTGTGTTTGGGAAAAATCTCCAAAAAAACCTAACTGTAGCTAAAGAAGAGAGCATGTTGTTCATTTAATTGCTGCTTTCTAGGTTTTCTCCTTGAAATCAGTAACAAGACTTGAGTATTTCAATTTTCCACAAAAAAACAGCCTTATAAATTGGAAGTGTTTAATTGAAACATAATGAATATTTTATTAAAGTTTAAAAGACCCAAATAGCTTCTTCTGGTTTTACTATTTAATCTGTTTGCATGACTTTAGCAGTGAGAAATTTTGTCCAAATCATGTGATATAGTGAAAAAAAAACCACAGTATTTTTATAAAGTGTGTGTATATGTTTGTTATATGGCTTAGCACAGGGTCTGTCACAGTTAATGCTCAGTTAATTGTAATTAACAAGACTAATATTTGAAAAAGATCCAGTCTTCCATTATGGGATATGAAATAGAGATTTGATGGATTGTTGTTCTAAGATGTTATCATGGTTAACTCTATGTAACATTCTAAAATAAATTTAAGTAGTGTTCTAATATTTTCAGCACTAGGGCTGATGTGGTGGATTCCATGAAGTAAATGATCTATTTATTCATATTGGGTAAACAATATGTGCACACATGAAATAACAAAATCATATAATTTATTGTCAATACATGTAATACAGAATCTTTAGCTTCTGTAGATGTTTAGAAAAGGAAAGAGTCTGGATGTTTTTAGTACTTTAAAAAAAGTAAATTTGTTTTCCATTTATTTTGGGATGGTGTGGAAAATCATAGCCTCCTTATCTTTACACATTTAAACTATACACTGAATTTGGCTTATCTGTTTTTATACAGTATAGTGCCCTCTGGTGAATGTTCACTCCAGCATAAGCATTCTATTCCACTGAGTTGTAAAATTATTTACTCTGTGAAACATTACTGGAAAGTACATTCTATTTGCTCATTAGTTTCTAGAAAATAATGACATGTAGAATAAAAGGAATATAATATTCTGATTTATAACTTAAAATTTAAAATTATTATAACTTAAGCCCATGTAGATTTCTTTTACTCAGTACAACAAAACTTGGTCTTTTTCTCCATTACCCTCCTATGTGAGAACTAAGTTAGACTTTCTGCATTTATTAGAAGTGCTGCCAGTTATTACCTTTTCATTACTTTTAAAATGTTTTTCTTTATTGATTTTAGAGAGAGAGAAATAGGGGAAGAGAGAGAGTGAGAAACATTGATTTGCTGTTCCACTCATTTAGGAACTCATTGGTTGATGCTTGTATATGCCCTGACCTGGGATCAAACCTGCAACCTTGATATATCTGGACAACACTCTAACCAACTGAGCTACCCAGCTAGGTCCTACTTTTGCATTTCTTAAAGATAAAGAGGTTGTACTAACACTAATAATTTAATATAATACAACAGAGTCAAGAAAGGTATTATTCTACAGGGGAAAGCATTTGATCCAGAAGCTCAAATATCACAGGTCATACCTGAGTTGCATTAATTTTTCCCCTTATTTAAACTGTGAATTTTCTTAACCTTTTAAAAAAAAATGTTTGCTTAAGGAGGTAGAATCTACCTTTTTCTGGACATAACTGGAAGCTTTCATGTGTTTAAAGTGGTTTGTAACAATATAGCAAGTCAGGACTAATGGATCTTTTAGACATACGTATTTTAAGAATTTTCAATATCGGTTGTTTATAACCTCAGCCCAATTCTTGACTTTTATCAAGTAGTAAACTAAACTTCAACCAAAAAGAAAATGAAAGAAAAGAGAGGGAAAGAAAAGAAAAGAGTGAATATCTTTAAAGGATAGTTATTGTACTTACCAATTATTTTTTCTAGGTAATAAGAACTCCCTTAGACAGTGTATATAATAAGAGATATGTGCTGTTAATCACAAGACAACTAAGTGTAGGTTCCATATACCATTTGTGAATGACTTTGTTGCTTTCTTTAGAGACCTGTGTATGGCATTTGTGTCATAAAGATATTAATATATTTTTGTATTTTTAAGTGGACATAGGTCAAAGAGAACACACTGTGAATTCTGCTAATTATTCATGTCAGCTTTGCTGTTTATGACATTGTGATGTGATATTCCTGCCCCTCTAGTAACCTCTATGTATATCACTTGAAACTGCCAGATTGATGGAATTGTTTAAAATTCTGTGTGACATAGAAAGAAACCAGACAACCAATTTAGCTAATTTGACTGAGGGCGACTAATTAGCATTGAGTTGTTTTTTGTAAAAATAACAAAGCCATGGAGGTGTTGGTTAAAGTGAATACCCACCCATTTTATGTTGGAGAATTTAGTGCATCTTGGGAAAAACCCTGAATATTCTTCATGAACAAACCTAGAAACTCACTAAAATGTAGTCTCCTTTCAGGATATAGCAAAGTGGAAAAATTTGACAAATAATCATTTTATGTGCTTCAAGTTATTTATTTCAGTTGGTTGTTCATTCTGAATACTTACCATGTTATTTTGGTTCCTTAAATGACTCTTCAATGGAACAGATATTAAATATTAAGTATTTAAAATTTATAAGGTAAAAATGAAAAATTACTGATTATTAATAAATAAGATATATAACTTATTCAGTAGTATTTTTTTTTTTTACTAGATTAAGGTATACTTTATTTGGGTAGGCTGAGATAGTACTTTTACTGTGATCCACATTAAATTCAGTCTAAATGCATACTATTTGTTCAAGTGATTGCTATGATTTTAACTTCTTCAGACTAGCAGTGTTTTACTGTGAGTCAACTGACTGAGGTTCCAGTATGGTTCACTCCCAATTTATTATTTTTTTCAGTTTTATTGAGGGGTAATTGACAAATAAAATTGAATATATTTAATGTGCACACCGTGATTTGATATATGTTTACAGTGTGAAATGATGACCACAATCAAGTTCATTAGCATCCATTCACCTCACATAGTTAACTATTTATTTATTCATTTTTATTTAATTTATTGTGACACTGGTTAACAGAATATTTACACAACAGAATACTACATGGTCTTAAAAATAAGGAAATCTTACTCTTTGCGACAGCATGGGTGGACCTGGAGAGAATTTTGCTAAGTGAAATAAGCCAGTCAGAGAAAGACAAGTACCATATGATTTAAATTTTTTATTTATTCCACATATAAATAATAACATAAAACACTTGTCTTTCTTTGGTATATTTCACTTACCACAATGTCCTCCATGCTTATTCTCATTTTGTTTCAAATGGCAGGAATTCTTTCTTTTTGAAGGCTGATTAATATTCTAGTGTGGATATATATTTGTCTTTCTGTGTATATAATCACATATTCTTTATCTATTCATCTGTTGGCCGACACTAATATTGATTTCATATCTTGACAATTGTGAATAATGCTGCAATGAAAATGGGAGTGCAGGAATGAGAGATACAGATTTCATTTCCTTCAGATTCATATTGAGTAGTGGGATTGCTGGATAGTATGCTAGCTCTATTTTTTAAAAATATGTTTTTATTTATTTACTAGAGGCCCGATGCATGAAATTTGTGCACGGGGGAGCGGGTAGGGGGCCAGAGGGGGCGTCTCTCAACCTGGCCTGTGCCCTCTCGCCATCCGGGAACATTTGGGGGTGTCCAACTGCAAGTTTAGGCCTGATCAACTGGCAGTCAGACATCCCTCTCACAATCCGGGACCCCTCGCTCCTGCTTGCCTGCTCGCGCCTAACCGCTTGTCTTGCCACTCCTTAGCACTGCAGAGGGCGTAGGATAGGCTCCCAACACCGCCGCTGTGCTCACCAGCTGTGAGCTCTGCTTCTGGCTGAGCGGTACTCCCACTGTGGGAGTGCACTGACCACCAGGGGGAAGCTCCTGCGTTGAGCATCTTCCCCCTGGTGGTCAGTGTGTGTCATAGTGACCGGTTGTTCTGGTCTTTCCGGTTGTCTACTGTAACAGTCGCTGGGCTTTTATATATATAGATTTTATTTACTGTCAG
Organism: Ia io; assembly: GCA_025583905.1. Taxonomy (NCBI): domain Eukaryota; kingdom Metazoa; phylum Chordata; class Mammalia; order Chiroptera; family Vespertilionidae; genus Ia; species Ia io. The sequence continues at coordinate 32,814,673 of JAJQQW010000001.1, read as the reverse complement.
AAGTTTATTTATTTATTATCTATATATATATTTATTTATTTTTAAATCTTTATTGTTGAAAGTATTGCATAGATCCTCCTTTATCCCCCATTAACCTCTTCCAGCCTGCCCCTGTCCTCCCCACCCCCAGGCCCTCACCACCCCATTGTCTGTGTCCACGGGTTATGCATATATGCTTATAAGTTCATTGGTTGGTCTCTTCCCACCCACCCTTCCCAGCTTTCCATCTGAGATTCAACAGTCTGTTCATGCTTCTGTGTTTCTGGCTCTATTTTTGTTCCTCAGTTTATTTTGTTCATTAGATTCCACATATGAGTGAGACCATGTGATACTTATCTTTCTCTGACTGGCTTATTTTGTTTAGCATAATGCTCTCCAGGTCCATCCATGTTGTTCCAAGTGGTTAGTGTTCTTTCTTTTTTATAGCCATGTTGTATTCCATTCTGTAAATGTCCCAGAGCTTTTAAAAAACTCATCTGTTGATGGGCACTTGGGCTGTTTCCAGATCTTAGCTATTGTAAATTGTGCTGCTTTGAACATAGGGGTGCATATATTCTTTCTGATTGATGTTTCTAGTTTCTTTGGCTATACTGCTAGAAGTGGGATCACTTGGTCAAATGCAAGCTCAATTTTTAAATTTTTGAGGAAACTCCATACTGTTTTCCACAGTGGTTGCATCAGTTTGCATTTCCACCAGAAGTGCACTATGATTCCCTTTTTTCCATAACCTCACCAACTCTTGACATTTGTTGAGTTGTTGATAGCCATTCTGACAGGTATGAGGTGATATCTCATTGTCGTTTTGATTTGCATCTCTCAGATGATTAGTGACTTTGAGCATTTTTTCATATGCCTCTTGGCCTTCTGTATGTCCACGTTAGAGAAGTGTCTATTTAGGTACTTTGCTCATTTTTTAATTGGATTGCTTTTCTTCCTTTTGTGAAGTTGTATAAGTTCCCTATATATTTTGGAGATTAACTCTTTATTGGATGTATTATAGGCAAATATGTTCTCCCATGCAGTGGGCTCTCTTTTCACTTTGTTGATGATTTCTTTTGCTGTGAAGAAGTTTTTATTTTAAATTAGTCCAATTTGTTTATTTTCTCCTGAGTTTCCATTGCCCTAGTAGATGTATTGGTAAACAATTTTCTACAAGAGATGCCTGATATTTTGCGGTCTCTGCTATCTTCTAAAATTGTTATGCTTTCATGACTTACACTTGTCTTTTATCCATTTTGAGTTTATTCTTGTTTTTAGTGTAAGTTGGTGGTCTAGTTTCACTTTTGTGCATGTACCTGTCCAATTTTCCCAACACCATTTATTGAAGAGACTGTCTTGACTCCATTGTATGCTTTTGCCTCCTTTTTCAAATATTAATTGAGCATAATGGCTTGGGTCAATTTCTGGATTCTCCGTTAGGTTCCATTGATCTATATGCCTGTTCTTGTGCCAGTACCAGGTTGTTCTGAGTACAGTGGCTTGGTAGTATAACTTGATATAAGGTATTGTGATTCCTCCAACTTTGTGTTTCTTTCTCAGGATTGCTGTGGCTATTCTGGGTCTCTTTTGGTACCATATGCATTTTTGAAGTGCTTTTTCTAGATCTGTGAAATATGCTCTTAGTATTTGAATAGGGATTACACTGAATCTATAGATTGCTTTGGGTATTATGGCCATTTTAGTGATGATTCTATCAATCTATGAACATGGAATTTTCTTCCATTTGTTTATATCTTCCTCTATCTCTATTTCGATGTCCTGAAGTTTTCCTGGTACAGGTCTTTTACCTCCTTGAATAAGTTTATTCCTAAGTATCTTAACTTTTTTTTTTTTTTGCAATGCTAAATGGGATTGTGTTTTAGTTTCTCATTCTGAGAGTTCACTTTTGTTGTATAAAAATGCCATCAACTTCTAGGTGTTAATTTTGTATTCTGCTACATTGCTGAATTCACTTATTAAATCTAGTAGTTTTTTTGATGGATTCTTAAGGTTTTCTATGTACAATATCATGTAATCTTTGAAAAAGACCGTTTTACGTCATCCTTTCCACATTGGATGCCTTTATTTTTTCTTATTGTCTGATCAGTATGGCTAGGAATTCCAGAACTCTTGTTGAACAAGAGTGGTGAAAGTTGGCATCCCTGTCTTGTTCCTGTTTTTAGTAGAAATTGTTTTAGATTTTCCCATTGAGTATGATGTTGGCTGTAGGCTTTTCATGTATGGCTTTTATTATGTAGAGGTCTGATCCCTCCTTTCCCACTTTTCTGAGAGTTGTTGTTGTTGTTTTTAATTTCTTCTTTATATATTAAGGTGTTACATATGTGTCCTTATTGCCCCATTGCCCCCTAACCTCCCCTGCTCATGCCCTCACCCCCTGTTGTCTGTGTCCATTGGTTAGGCTTATATGCATGCATACAAGTCCTTTGGTTGATCTCTCCCCTTTACCCCTAACCTCCCCTACCTTCCCTCTGAGGTTTGACAGTCTGATCAATGCTTTTCTGTCTCTGGATCTGTTTTTGTTCATCAGTTTATATTGTTTATTATATTCCATAAATGAGTGAGATCATGTGATATTTATCTTTCTCTGACAGGCTTATTTTGCCTAGCATAATGCTCTCCAGTTCCATCCATGCTACTGCAAATGGTAAAATGTCCTCCTTTTTCATAGTGGCATAGTATTCCATTGTGTACAGTTTTTTTAATCCACTCATCTGCTGATGGGCACTTAGGCTGTTTCCAAATCTTAGCTATTGTAAATTGTGTTGCCATGAACATAGACGTGCATATTTCCTTTCTGACTAGTGTTTCTAGTTTCTTGGGATATATTTCTAGAAGTGAGGTCACTGGGTCAAATGGGAGTTCCATTGTTAATTTATTGAGGAAACTCCATACTATTCTGCACAGTGGCTGCACCAGTCTGCATTCCCACCAGCAGTGCACAAGGGTTCTGTTTTCGACTCATCCTCACCAGCACTTGTTGTTTGTTGATTTGTTGATGATAGCCATTCTGACAAGTGTGAGAAGTGCCTCATTGTCGTTTTGATTTGCATCTCTTGGATGATTAGTGACTTTGAGCATGTTTTCATATGTCTCTTGGCCTTCTGTATGTCCTCTTTTAAAAAGTGTCTATTTAGGTCCTTTACCTATTTTTTTATTGGATTGTTTATCAACCTTTTGCTAAGTTGTATGAGTTCCCTATAAATTTTGGAGATTAAACCCTTATCGGACATAACATTGGCAAATATGTTCTCTCATGCAGTGTGCTTTCTTGTTTAGGTGATGGTTTCTTTTGCTGAGCAAAAGCTTTTTATTTTGATGTAGTCCCATTTGTTTATTTTCTCCTTAGTTTCCATTTTCCTAGGAGCTGTATTGGTAAAGATATTGCTACGATATATGTATGTTATTTTGCTGCCTGTGGATTCTTCTAAGACTTTTATGGTTTTCCACCTTACATTTAAGTCCTTTATCCATTTTGAGTTTATTTTTGTGTATGGTGTAAGTTGGTGGTCTAGTTTCATTTTTTGTATGTATCTGTCCAATTTTCCCGACACCATTTATTGAAGAGACTGTCTTGACTCCATAATATGCTCATGTTTCCTTTGTCAAATATTAATTGAGCATAATGGCTTGGTTTAATTTTTGGGTTCTCTGTTCTGTTCCATTGGTCTATATGTCTGTTCTTAAGACAGTACCAGGTTGTTTTGAGAACTGTGGCTTTGTCATATAGCTTATAATCTGGTATTGTGATCCCTCCAACTTTGTTCTCTTTTCTAAAGGTTGCTGCAGGTATCAGGGTTTTTTTATTCCAGATGAATTTTTGGAGAGTTTGTTCTAGGTCTTTCAAATAAGCCATTGGTATATTAATGGGGATTGCTTTGAATGTATTGGTTGCTTTGTGTAGTATTGATATTTTTTTATGATGTTGATTCTACTAATCCATGAACACGGTATTTTCTTCTATTTATTTATGTCTTCCTCTATCTCTTTTTTCAGTGTCCTGTAATTTTCTGAGTACAGGTCCTTTGCCTCATCTGTTAAATTTATTCCTAGATATCGTAATTTTTTGTTGCAATGGTAAATGGGATTGTTTCTTTAGTTTCTCTTTCTGTGAGTTCATTATTGGTATATAAAAAAAAACATAGATTTCTGGGTGTTAATTTTGTATCCTGCTACATTGCCAAATTTATTTATTAATTCTAGTAGTACTTTGATGGAGTCTTTATGGTTTTCTATGTACAATATCATGTCATCTGCAAATAATGACAATTTTATTTTTCTTTTCCAATTTAGATGCCTTTTATTTCTTCTTCTTGTCTGATTGCTATGGCTAGCACTTCCAGTACTATGTCTAACAGGAGTGGTGAAAGTGGGCATCCCTGTGTTGTTCCTATTCTTAAGGGAAATGGTTTTAGCTTTTTCCTATTGAGTATGATGTTGGCTGTAGGTTTGTCATATCAAGATTTTATTATTTTGAGGTATGATCTCTCTATTCCCCATTGCTGAGAGATTTTATTAGGAAACAGTTTTGGATTTTGTCAAATACCTTTTCTGAATCAATTGATATGATTATGTGATTTTTGTCTATCAGTTTGTGTATGTGATGTATCATGTTTATTGATTTGTGGATATTGTATCAGCCTTGCATCCCTGGAATAAATTCCATTTGGTAATGGTGTATGCTCGTTCTAATGTAATGCTGGATCTAATTTTCTAGAATTTTGTTGAGGATTTAAGCATCTATGTTTATCAAGGATATTGGCCTATAATTCTCTTTCTTTGTAGTGTCTTTATCTGCTTTTGGGATTAGGGTAATGCCGGCATCATAGAAAGGGCTTTCAAGTGTTCCTTCCTCTAGACTTTTTTGGAATAGTCTGAGAAGCATAGGTTTTAATTGTTCTTTGAATGTTTGGTAAAATACCCCTGTGAAGCCCTCTGGTCTAGGGCTTTTGTTTGCTGGAATTTTTTTTTTTTTTATTGCTGTTTCAATTTCATCAGCCTCTTGAGATTTTTTGATTCTTCTTAATTGAGTTTTGGAAGGTCTTTTTTTTTTTAGGAATATGTCCATTTTGTCAAGGTTGTCCATTGTGTTTAGTAGACTTGTTTGTAGTATTTATTTTTTTTACAATCCTTTGTATGTCTGTGGGGTTAGTTGTTACTTCACCTCTTTCATTTCTGATTTTGTTTATTTGGGTCCTCTCTCTTTGTTTCTTGGTGAGTCTGGCAATAGGTTCATTAATCTTTTTTATCCTTTCAAAGAACCAGCTCTTGGTTTTATTGATCTTTTGTAGTTTTTTTTTTCTCTGTGTCATTTATTTCCACTTTGATCTTTATTATTTCCTTCCTTCTGCTTACTCTGGGCTTTTTTTGTTGCTCTCTTTCCAATTCTTTAAGTTGCAGGGTTAGATTATTTATTACCATTTTTCTTGTTTTTTTGAGGTAGGTCTGTAGAGCTCTGAATTTACCTCTGAGGAGTGCTTTCACTGTGTCCCATAGATTTTGGATTGTTGTGTTTCCATTGTCATTTGTTTCCAGGATGCTTTTTATTTCTTCTTTGATCTCTTTGGTAACTCAACAATTGTTTAACAGCATACTATTTGGCTTCCAAGCGTTTGTTTTTTTTAATTGTTTTTATTGTAGTTGATTTCTAATTTTATGCCATTGTGATCTGAGAAGATGCTAGATATGATTTCTACCTTCTTGAATTTAAAAAGACTTTGCCTGTGTCCTAATATGTAATCTTTACTTGCAAATGTCCTGTGTGCACTTGAGAAGAATGTACATTCTGTAGCTTTGGGGTGAAATGTTCTGAAGATGTCAATTAAGTCTATCTGATCTAGTGAGTCATTTAGGTTTGATGTTTCTATGCTCATTTTTTGTTTAGAGGATTTCTCCAGTGGTGTCAATGGGGTATTAAAGTCCCCTACTATGATTTTATTGCTGTCAATCTCTCCCTTGATATCATCCAGAAATTTTTTTTGTGTTTGGGTGCTCCTGTATTGGGTGCATATATATTTACTAGAGTTATATTCTCTTGTTGAATTGCTCCCTTTAGTATTATGAAGTGGCCCTCATCTCCCGCTTTGGGCTTCGTTTTGAGGTCTATTTTGTGAAATATAAGTATTGCTACCCAAGCTTTTTTCTCATTTCCATTTGCCTGAAAACTTTTTTTCCATCCCTTCACTATCACTCTATGTGGCTCTTATTTCTGTCGTGGGTCTCTTGTAGACAGAAAATATATGGGTCATGGTATCTTATCTAGTCAGCTACCCTATGTCTTTTGATTGGGGAATTTAATCCATTTCATTCAAAGTTATTATTGATAGGTACTTGTTGGTCACCATTTTTATTCTTTATGCCTGTATTCCTTCTTCCCTTTCTATTTCTTATTTTTAGAGCAGTCTCTTTAGCATTTCTTGCATTGCTGGCTTGGTGGTAATAAACTCACTTAGCCCTTTTTTGTCTGTGAAGCTCCTGATTCCACCTTCAATTTTGAATGATAGCCTTGCTGGCTGTAGTATTCTTGGATTCAGTCCTTTGCTTTGCATCACTTTGTATATTTTATTCCATTCCTTTCTGGCCTGATGTGTTTCTGTTAGGAAATCAGCTGATATTATAATTGAAGATCCCTTGTAGGTAACTTTCTGTCTCTCTCCGGCAGCCTTTAAGATTCTTACTTTGTCATTGAAGTTTGCTAACTTAATTATGATGTGTCTTGGAGTTGGTGTTTTTGGGTTCATCTTGTTTTGGGCTCTATGTAGTTCTTGGACTTGTGTGACTTTTCTCTTCCCAAAGTCAGGGAAATTTTTTGTCTTTATTTCTTCAAAAGGTTTTCTGTTTCTTGCTCAGCTTCTTCTCCCTCTGACACCCCTATTATGTGGATGTTGTTGCATTTTGTGTTGTCAAATAGGTCCCTTAGGCTCTCCTCCTGCTTTTTAAGTTTTCTTTCCAGTTGCTCTGCTTGGGAGGTTTTTTTTACCTTGTCTTCTAAATCACTGATGTGGTCCTCTGCTTCTTCTAGTCTACTGTTGAAACTTCCCATTGTGTTCTTTATTGTGGCTATGTAGTTATTCACTTTCTTTTGATTCTGCTTCATTTCCTCTTGATAAATACACATGTTGTTCAATTTTTCTTCCATCCTTTTCAGTGTCCTTAAAACCATTGCACTGAATTCTTTCTTTGACAAATTACTTGCCTCAGTTTTGTTTATTTCCTTTTCTGCTCATGCCTTCCTTTCTTTTGAATGGTGGTTGTTTCTTTGTCTCCCCATTTTTGCTTTTCCTTTGTGATTGTTTCTACATATCAGATCCAACTGCTATGTCACTCAGATTTTTTGAGTTTGTCTTATATAGTTGATGTTTTGTGAGACCCAGTGGTGCAATCTCTCTGGTCTTCTGGGATGAGAAATCTAAAGATGCCTTCTACTTGGGGTATTTGGGTTCTCTTGGTGTAGTTGGGTCTTGAGTGTTATTGTCCCATTCGTGGATGGAGTCTCCTCTCAGGGTGTCTGGTTATGTGGCTTACTCTCTACCACATTGACCAAACAGCTCAAAATATAACTTGACAAGACACAACACAAAGAAAACAAAACATGAATCTACTTACCTCACCTATAACCCTAATATAAATGACCACCAGAGAAAAGAGAGTTAGGGGAGAGAAAAGAGAGCAAAACTGATATAGAGGAAAGAAAAAATGGTAAGAGAGAAAAGAAAAAGAAGAAAAAGGAAGGAAAAGTAAAAATAATATATATGGGGAGAAAACACTATAAAATAAACAGATAAACTTAAAAATGCAAACAACAAACACCTAGAAAAGAGGATGGGGGCAGAATCTATAGAGGCAGAACTTATAAGTAAGGTTAAGGACTTGAACTTTTATGGGGAGGACCTTGGTTCAGTATACAGGAGGTAGAAAGAGGATGAGTGGATAAGAAGAAAAGAAAGAGAAAGAAACATAAACAAATAAAAATAAGATAAAATAACAATAAAAATAAAAATAGAATGAATAAAAAATAAAGAAATAAACAAAATACTAAGAAAATAAAGAAAACAATTTAAGTTAAAGATAAAATAAAAAGTGAAGTATCATTTGTTTCAGCTGAGTTTTAATGCCCCATGGGGGCTGTTTAAAGATCCCACTCTTCTTTTCTGTCTGCCACTTCTCAGTTTCCTGTTAGGCAGTGAGCACCCTGTTGAAGTTCCAAGTGATCCACCACACCTCTGTTTGTGTCTATCTCCACAGCCTTGCCTGCCATCCAGCAGGACCAATGTGCCCACTCAGCCTGTCTGCCCACTGTCAATCTTAATTTCTCAAGCAGCTGTTTCTTACAAGGCTAGGGAGGTTGCTATAGCACTTTCTGACACTGAATGGCCTCTCTTCAACCCAGTCCCTGAGGGCTCTTTGGGGCTATTCAGTTTGTGTCCTTTGAACCACTCAGGGTGTAGTCTGAGTGTGGCTGTATTGGTTGTCTGGAGACTGCTGGGAGGGGCTAGCTCTTCACAAGAAAAATGGTTGCTTAGATCTGGAGGGTCAGGAATGCCCCAGTGCCATACTTCTGGTCACCTCTTCCCAACCCGCTCTCCTCCAGCGCCTCTCCCCAAGTCTCCACAAGTCTGCACCTCCACCTGCACCTCAGCCATGGGTGAGTGTTTGTATTTGAAAGGTCCTATGAACTGGGTTTAGCAAATAAAAGCAAAAATCAAAAAGAGGTGAGACAACCACACCCCTGTGAGTTTCTCCCCCCTGCCCTCACAGTGTGGCTTGGGCAGTTCTTCAAGCTGTCCCCTCTGGGCTCAGCCTCTCGTAGTTGTGGACTTAGATCTAGAATCCCCTGCCATCAGCAGCACTGTGGAATTCCTTTCCACAGTCAGTTGTTATGCTTGTCCCCAAGGGACACGGAATTCCTTCTGACTCTCTTGGCTCAGAGGTCTTGAAACTCTCTCCAGCCCAGATCCCCAATCCTACTGTTCTGTAGGTGTCCTCTGCCCTTCCTTCCTGGCTACAAATTGTCTCACGAGCTGTGTCTACTTTGCTAATTCTGGGTGGATGTTATTCAATTTAGTTGTTCCTTCTATCTGCTCTGGGACAAGGCACAGAACATATCTGCCTATTTGACTGCCATTTTGTCTCTCCTAAATAGGTTTCTTAATGAGAGCAATTACAACCTCTAGCCCATAAAATGCTAATGTTAATCACATTTATGCAAATCTAAGTGGAAAAATATAATATAATTTTCTAAATTTTTCTAATTATATAACACCTGTCTTTTCACAGAGCCTGTCCTGATATTGGTATTTCTCAGTACTTTGGGAAATGCTGTTTCTTTTCTTTCTTTTGTTGTTGTTGTTAATCCTCACCTGAGGATATTTTTCCATTGTTTTTTTTTTTTTTAAGTAGAGTGGAAGAGAGAGGGAAAGACAGAGAGAAACATAGAAGTGAGAGAAGCACATCAATTGGTTGCCTCCTGCAGGAGCCCTGATCAGGGCCCGAGCCAGGGAGGAGCCTGCAACCAAGGTATGTGCCCTTGACTGGAATCCAACCCAGGAACCTTTGGTCCACAGGCCAATGATCTATACACTGAGCTAAACCAGCTATGGTGGGGAATGCTGTTTCATGGCCTTTTTCTCAGAGGGCTGTCAAACAAACAAACAAACAAAAAGCATTGTCATGGTAGTTCAAGTTATTCTCCTAGTTATTTGACTTGTATTTTTACAGGAATTTTGAAGGTTGAAGTATTCAGGGTCCAAAAGGAAAAAAATAAGTTTCTTAATGCAAGAGTTTTTAACAAAACCAAGAAGCTGGGGGAAGCATCTGGGGCAAGAGGCATATCCTAAATACCCCTCAAAATGTATTACATAAACAACTGCCTATTCCATATACAGTACAGACAGTACAGGCAGTCCTTGGGTTATGTCATTGCTCTGTTCCTACGGCGCGATGTAACTTGATTTTTGCCGTAAGTCGGAACCCACCTACATAACACCTGTGTCATTCACATGGAACACGTACACAGCAGTAATGAAGTGAAACAGTAAAAAAAATTTAAAAGAAAGATAACAATTCCTGGTAAATAAATAATAAACAACATAAAGCACATATGTACATAAGTCGAAATGACGGAACTTTTTTTTTATATATAAATACTGTAAATGGGAGATGGCGACGTAACCACGAAACAACGTAAGTAGAGTCTGAGGTAACCCAAGGACTGCCTGTACTTGAGTGGAAGCCCTATGTAGATGATCTTGCTAAAGAAATAAGGCTTTTGCATAAGTATGACACATATTATAACATAGTTTTTCTTTTCCTCATTAATAAGGAAGACAGTCCATAAATGAAAGCAGAACTCTATATTCTAGTTCTTAGATACATTAAAAATAATTTGAAAATGATTTTAAAAGTACTAGAATGGTATCCGTGGAGAATAGAGAATGACTTTTCTTTTTGTATTTTATTTAATTCAATTTAACATAATTTGTAATTAGAAAATACTATAGTTCCTAATACAAGGTCCAAAAATATCACCAAAATTTCCTGATTAAAAATAACAACTTTTTGAAATTTAGAACACCTCAGTGGGGTTTTGGTATTAGGGTTAACTTTCTTTGTTATCTGTAGATTGTTATTTACAAAACTACTGGGTAGACAGTACAAATACACTGTAGAGGGCTTTGAACTCCTACCAGGAAAAGCGTTATTAGCTTTATTATCATCACACAGGCATTATAACTGATACAATTGGTTGTATTAAGCATTGATAATCAGGGTTCACAGATTACATTGTCAATGTTGTCATAAACTTCCCATTTGACTGTGAACATCCAACTTCACACATTTTGCTCCTGAATTTACCTTCTGTAAAATGTGGATAATAATATTTAACTACATCATACAAGATGTTATGAAGCTTAACTTTACTTTTTTGAGATTGTCACATATAAAAGACCATAATAATTACTTGTATTACTTTGTTCTGTCTGGCATCTTTGTGGACAGTCTTAGCATAACATGTATAAAAAATTGGAGAGATAAAATATCCTTCTCACTAGTATGTAATTAAAGAATTTTGATGTATCTTTCTCCTATATTCCTTCTTTCCATTCATGAACTTGAAGGAGGGATCTTGAATTTGCTTGACTTTACTCACTAAACAAGTATCTGTTGAACAATTACTGTGTGTCCGGAATTGGGATTTGAGCTGGGAGTTAAAAAATGGTATTTTCCTATCCCTGTTTTTGGGAAGCTTGCAAGTATAGATCACAAGTTTCTTTAGCTGCTACCTGCTGTTACTTCAGGGACAGCACAAAAAACAAAACAAAAAAAACAACAACAAGATACTGACAGGGCTCAAGAAAGCATGCTGGCTGAAACTATTAATGATCATGTCTATTATTTAATAGGACTGAAGCTCAGAGGTCTGGGCTCTTGAATTCCACCATTCATCCAATATCTAACTGTGTGACCTTGGGCACTTGGGCACTTCAGCTCAGCTTGTTTTCATCTCAGTTTTCTCATCTGTAATCTCTAAGACCTCATTTAGTTCTGCGTTTCTGTGGCTTCTGTCTTTCAGCTATAGGTAAGATGGCAGTTTATAAAGACAATGAAGTTTGTTTTTTTTGCTTGGCCTCAATAGCCAATGATGATTGGAAAACAGTGTCTGGGATGAAAGACCCCCTATCAACCTTTGAGTAAATAAGACCTTTCTTGGTATGTTTAAAGGGAAATGATGAGCCTGTTGATCCTATCTAGCCCATCATAAGCACAAATTCTCAGGACAGGCTTAGGGAGGAGGGACGCTTTAGGTGATTATTTCAAAACACAATATATTCAAACTTTGGCCTCTGAGAACAGTATAATGAGAACACAAGACTGATAAATATGGAGTTTTCATAAAGGAAAAGAGTATATCCTCCTATTTTAAATCAAAGTTCAGAAAGTGATCACAGCATTCACAACCTACTATGAACTTTAGTTTTGTGCTTGTCAAGAAAAAAAGGAACAGACAAGAAGTTGACAGTGTTTCTTTCAAATATTGTGTGTCATAAAGAAATGTTTAATATATGCCAAGAGTGAGCTCCATTAACATTGTGACATTAATTTAATGCGAGTCTCTCTAAGCCCTGCATAATTGCTGCCACAAAAGTTAGTGTAACTCAGTGAAAAAATGGTTTGTGCAGAGCCACCCAGAATTTGTCAGCTGGAATAACACAACTGTTACAATTTCTAGTTTTATTTTTCTTCAGAGTATTGGTTCATCTGTGAAGATAAAAAAGGGGGCTCTTTAAAAATGCCAGTTTTGTTCAAAAGCATGATTACTATCTATGTTTTCCTCAAATTGCTTATTATACCATTTCACAAAAGCTTTTTGTATTAAAATGCATGAACTTTTGCATTTAGGTTGTATATAATTTTTCTCAGTGTGATTATATCCTTTTAAGAATAATAATTTAAAAAGCCTCCTTCTTCTAACCTTGTGATGGTTTCTTCTTTTAAATATCAAAAAAGCAAATGAGTGAATTAGTAATAGTTTTATTGTTGATATTCTATGGACTTTGGAGCTGCAACCTATATTCAAGATTCCTTTGATAGAGAATTAAATTAATAGAAAATAAAAGAAAGACAAGAAACACTGGCATCAGCTCAAAAGTTTTTTTGCTGACTTTTAGTTAACAAAGCTCTAAATGGTTGCTAGTTTTCCACCTGCAATCAAATGTAATAAACCTTCACAGCAGAAGTCAAATCTAGGGGAAAAAAGTTGGAAGCTCACACTTACACCATAAAACCTTGTTTATTGCAACCATCAGTCTTCTAAGATATGCCCCACAATGGGATTTGGTAAAGCCATTACAAGGTGCCGTATGAGTTCCATTTGCCTACAGTAAATAGAATGTCAGAAGTGTCAGGGGGAAATAAATATCGGGCTGGTTAAAAGGGAGCAGAGATGGCTCAAAGCATCATTGAGAGGATTGATTTATCTGGCGTGCTGTAATGACTGCAGATGTGGATCTGTTATTCTAGATGAGCAATGAATTTGATGAGCTGATAACACAGGGCCGGGGAGGCCTGGCTTTAATTACCGGTGTGGAATTTGTTTGTGAGGTACAGTGACTTACTGAGGGTTTGGCCCGTTATTGACAGGCGACCTTGGGGCTTTTCTCTTGTGACGATTCTACAAAAAGGAGCTTTTAAGAGAAATACCAAACAAAAAGTATTTTATCTGTACTTAGAACATAGTGAAGTCACTTGAGATCGTTGGGGTGGAAGCTACATTTTTTGCTACACCAAAAAGTGCTGTTCTGCTTATTTGCTGCTTGTAAATTACTGTTGATTTTTACTCAGGTATGTCTTTATGCTTTCCAGTTAAGTAAGCCTTAATTTTGTGACCAGAAGTTGGCATTCATTAATGTGCTTATGTATTTAGAATACACTACTGAGGCAGATTTGGATGGAGTCCTCGGATGCCTAGATACTGCTTCATTAAGTGATAGCTAATTTGCGTACTATGGATTGGGAATTAGCGGGCAGTTTATGGGCCTGACGTAGTTCTGATGTTGACCTGCAGTTTCTTGTTTTTATGAATGATACAGAATATTAAAGTTAAAGAAAGGTAGGTCAAAAGAACAGTGATCATTTGTATCAATTGTATCACCCCCCTCTCCTTAAAGTTACAGAATTTTCCTCAAGGTAACTAAATGCCAAACTTTGAATATTTGTAGTGTTATTTGTATATCTTTCATCTTGGTAAAGTAGTGTTGAGTGTGGCAATTCTATGTATTTTTTAAAATAAAAATGTAGAACTTTTAGGCTTTTATCTAAATTACATTTTATAAGTACAATAACTTACCTGGAATGATTAACTCAGTAATTTATATACATATATGCATAACCCATGGACACAGACAATAGAGTAGTAAAGGCCTGGGAGGGGCAGGTGTGGGGTGGAAGGGGGCCAATGGGGAAACAAAAAAACAAACAAAGGAGTCATCTGTAATACTTTCAACAATAAAGACAAATGAAAAAGGAAGTTACCTTCAACAATAACAACAACAAAAACCCAGCAGTTTACCAAAGTGATTCTGTAGTGATTGTGTGGCAAATAATACCTGTTAGAATTCTTTGCCAAAAAAAACTTACCCTGTCCAGTTTATACAGTCGATTGTTTATGGGCTATTTAAAAAGTGACTAAAGCAGGAAAACAACTAGACTGAAAAATTTCCTAGAAGATTTTCATCAAATGGTATCTATGCCTTTAAAACTGTTATTGGTTTGAGAGAAAGTCAAGAGTCAACTATTTTCTTTCAAACTTTATATCTTACTAGAGGCCCGGTGCACAAAAATTCGTTCACTCGGGGGGGTCCTCAGCCCTGCCTGCACGCTCTCACAATCTGGGACACCTCGGGTAAGGTCTCTAGGCCTGGCCTGAGATGAGGGTCTATCGGGGTTTTCCTTCCCCCAGCTGTAGGCAGCTGGTCCCACCCCCACCACTGCCACTGCTTGCCATCTGTGCAGTGTTGCCCCCCTGCTCCCCTGCCACTGGTGGCCTCCCTCTGCAGGAGACAGGCTGGGGTGCGATGGCTTGGATGGCCTGGGACTCCCTCTTTTTTTGCTGTGGGGCGGGGCCAGCCCAGCGAGGGGCTGTCTGCCTACCTGGTCACCCCTAACTGCTTGCTGTGGGGCGGGGCAGCCTGGTGAGGGCCCATCTGCCTACTTGATCCACTTGCCTGCCTACCTGATCACCCCTAACTGCTGGTCTGCCTACCTGACCACCCCTAACCACTGGTCTGCCTACCTGATCACCCTTAACCACTCTGCCTGCCTGCCTGATTGCCCCTAACTGCTTGCTTGGGGGTGGGGCCAGCCCACATGAGGGCATGGTGGTCTGGTCTCTGGTCGCTCCAGTTGTGACGCCTCTGGCTTTCTATTATATAGGATTATTATTGTATTTCTTTATCATTTTGTGCTTATTTTTGAAAAGTTAATAGGTACTGCAATATTTGTGAGGATTGCAATGATTTGTGCAAAAAATATACAATCCAGAATGTTGAAAATCTTTGCATATATAAATAGGCTGAGGTTTATATGTCTTTATTTGCATGATTTTATAGATCAACAACCAATTAAACTATTTTATTTGTACTGGATTTTATTAACTAATCTCCTGAATGTTTTGGATGGGGGAATTTATAGTTAAATACAAATGTGACTATTTTGGAATGCATTTATGATTTAAACTAGAGGCCCGGTGCACGAAATTCGTGAATGAGGGGGGGTCCCCTCAGCCCAGCCTGCACCCTCTCCAATCCGAGACCCCTTGGAGGATGTCTGACTGCCAGTTTAGGCCCGATCATGTGGATACTGCCCCCCCCTGCCAGCCTGGTTGCCCCTTAGTGTCCCCCCGCTGGCCTGGTCGCCCCTACTGCATCCCCTGCCGGCGTGGTGACCCCCAACTGCCCCCCTGCCAATCTGATCACCCTTCAATGCCCCCCTCTGCCGGCCTGGTCACCCTTCACTGCCCCCCTGCAGGTCTGGTCACCCCCAACAGCCCCCCCTGCGGGCCTGAGAGCCACACGAAGACTGCTGCTCAGTTGTTTGGTCGCCCCTCACTAACAGGCCTGCAGGGGAGGGCAGTTAGGGTTGACCAGGTTGGCAGGGGAAGGCAGTTGGAGGCAATTGGGCTGGCAGGGGAGCAGTTAGGCATTGATCAGGCAGGCAGGGGAGTGGTTAGGGGATGATCATGCTGGCAGGCAGGCGATCGGTTGGGAACCAGCAGTCCCGGATTGTGAGAGGAATGTCCGACTGTTGTTTTAGGCCCGATCCCACCAGCAGTTGGACATCCCCCAAGGGGTCCCAGATTGGAGAGGGTGCAGGCTTGGCTGAGGGACACCCTACCCACCCCAGTGCATGAATTTTGTGAACCGGGCCTCTAGTTAATATATAAGCTTTAAATTCATTACTAATGATAAAACCACAGAAAATGTCGCTTCATCACACATAAATATTTACAATGGCAATGAGACATTAATAAATATTTAGAGAATGAAATCTCCGTTTATTTGAATAGTATACTACTATTTCAGAGAACATATCAACACATGCAAAATGCACAAAATATTAGTTAAGTCAATAATTAGATCTGACAGTGAACCATGGGACTGGATTTGATAATGGTGGATAATGTCAAAACTACAAAAATAGAAATATTGAGATTGTTATCACACATAAAACTAATTAATTATTACTATTTATAATTTAAATTCTTTATTGTTTAAAGTATTACATGAGACTCCTTTTCCCCCCATTGACCTCTCCTGGACCACCCCCAACCCCAAGCACAAGGCCTCACTCCCCTACTGTCTGTGTCCATTGGTTATGCTTATATGCATGCATACAAGTCCTTTGGTTGATCTCTTACTTCCCCACCCCCCACCTTTCTTCATAGGTTGTACAGTCTGTTCGATGCTTCTATGTCTCTGGTTCTATTTTTGTTCATCAGTTTATGTTGTTCATTATATTCCACAAATGAGTGAGGTCATGTAATAGTTATCTATCTCTGGTTTATTTTGTTTAGTGTAATGCTTTCCAGTTCCATCCATGCTGTTGCAAATGGTAAGAATTATACATATTTACATCAGCGTAGTATTCCATTGTATAAATGTACCACAGGTTTTGAATCCACTCATCTGCTGATGGGCACTTAGGTTGTTTCCAAATCTTAGCTGTGATAAATTGTGCTGCTATAAACATAAGGGTGCATATAACATTTCTGATTTGTGTTTCTAGTTTCTTGGGATATATTCCTAGAAATGGGATCACTGGGTCAAATGGGAGTTCCATTTTTAGTTTTTTCAGTAAACTCCATACTGTTCTCCACAGTGGCTGCACAAGTCTGCATTTCCACCAGCAGTGCATGAGGGTTCCTTTTTCTCCTCATCCTTGCCAGAACTTGCCTGTTGATGTGTTGATGATAGCCATCCTGATAGGTGTTAGATGGTACTGCATTGTCATTTTGATTTGCATCTCGTGGATGAATAGTGACTTTGAGCATGTTTTCATATGTCTCTTGGCCTGCCTTCTGTCTTCTTTCGAAAAGTGTCTATTTAGGTCCGTTGCCCATTTTTTGATTGAGTTGTTTATCTTCCTTTTGTTAATTAGTATGAGTTCCCTGTAAATGTTGGAGATTAAATGCTCATCAGAGATAACATTGGCAAATATGTTCTCCCATGCAGTGGGCTTTCTTGTTGTTTTGTTGATGGTTTCTTTTGCTGTGCAAAAGCTTTTTTATTTTAATGTAGTCCCATTTGCTTATTTTCTCTTTAGTTTCCATTGTCCTAGGAGCTGTATTGGTGAAGAAATTGCTTCGGCATATGTCTGAGATTTTGCTGCCTGTGGATTCCTCTAGTATTTTTATGGTTTCCTGAGTTATGTTTAAGTCCTTTATCCATTTTGAGTTTATTTTTGTGTGTGGTGTAAGTTGATGGTCTATGCCATTTATTTCTGTTCTGATCTTTATTATCTCCTTCCTTCTGCTCACTCTGGGATTTTCTTGTTGGTCTCTTTCTAATTTTTTTAAGCTGTAGAGTTCAATAATTTATTAACATATTTTTTTGTTTGTTTGTTTGTTTGAGGTAGGCCTGTAGAGGTATCAACTTCTCTCTCAGGACTGCTTTCATTGTGTTCCATAGGTTTTGGATTGTTGTGTTTTTATTGTCATTAGCTTCCAGGATGTTTTTAATTTCTTCTTTGATCTCTTTGGTAACCCAATAATTGTTTAGTAGCATGCTATTTAGCTTCCAAGTGTTTGAATTTTTTTTTTGTTTTTATTGTAGTTGATTTCTAATATTATGCCATTGTGGTCTGAGTAGATGCTCGATATGATTTCAATCTTCTTGAATTTGGGAAGACTTTGCCTTTGACCCAATATGTGATCTATCTTTGAAAATGTCCCCTGTGAACTTGGTAAAAATGAATATTCTGTAGCTTTGCGGTGAAATATTCTGAAGATGTCAATTAAGTCCATATGATCTAGTAAGTCGTTTAGGATTGCTGTTTCTTTGCTAATTTTTTTGTCTAGAGGATTTATACAGTGATGTCAGTGGGGTATTAAAGTCCCCTACTATGATTGTATTGCTGTCGATCTCTCCCTTGATATCTTCCAGAATTTTGTTATGTATTTGTGTCCTCCTGCATATATGTTTATAAGGGTTGTATCCTCTTGTATCAATCCCTTTGGTATTATGACGTGGCCTTCCTTATCCCTTCTTATGGCCTTCACTCTGAGGTCTATTTTGTCAGATATAAGTATTTCTACCCCGCTTTTTTTCTTTTATTTCCATTTGCCTGGAAGATATTGTTTCATCCCTTCACTTTCAGTCTTTGAGTCTCTTGTTCTGAGGTGGGTCTCTTGTAGACAGAAAATATATGAGTCATGTTTTCTCATCCTTTCAGCCACTTGATGTCCTTTGAGTGGAGCTTTTAGCCCATTTATGTTTAATTATTATTGACAGGTACTTATTTTTAACCATTTTTATTTTTTTGCCTGTGTTACTCTTTCCCCTTTATTTTTCTTCTTTTTTTTATAATAGTCCCTTTAGCATTTCTTGCATTGCTGGCTTGGTAGTGATAGATTCCCTTATCCTTTCTTTGTCTGTGAAGCTCCTGATTTTCCCTTCAATTTTGAATGATAGCCTTTCTGGATAGAGTATTCTTGGATTCAGTCCCTTGCTTTGCATCACTTTTTATACTTCCTTCCATTCCTTTATGGGCTGATGTATTTCTGTCAATAAATCATTTGATAATCTAATGGGATATCCCTTGTATGTAACTTTCTCTCTTGTAGCCTTTAAGAGTCTTTTTTTGTTGTTAATGTTTCCCATTGTAATTATGACTTGTCTTTGTGTGGATCCTTTTTGTTTATCTTGTTTGGGACTCCCTGTGCTTGTGTGACGTTTTCTTCCCCATATCAGGGAAGTTTTCTGGCATTATGTCTTCAAATAGGTTTTCTAACCCTTGTTCCTCTTCTTGTCATTCTGGCACCCTTATTATACGTATGTTGCTTTGTTTTATCTTTTCCTAAAGCTCTCTCAGGCTCTCCTCCTGTCTTTTGATTTTTTTCTCCAATTGCATTTCAGATTGTGTGTGTTTTGCTTCCCTCTCTTCTAATTCACTAGTTATGTCCTCCGCTTCTAGTTTACTGTTGAAAGCGTCCATAGTGTTTTTTATTGTAGCTATATCACTCTTTATTTCTTCTTTATTCTTACATAGGGTATTGATTTTCTCATCCATCGTATTTATGAACTGTCTGACCCAGGCGTCCTCAAACTACGGCCTGTGGGCCACATGCGGGTATTTTTGCCATTTGTTTTTTTACTTCAAAATAAGATATGTGCAGTGTGCATAGGAATTTGTTCATAGTTTTTTTTAAACTATAGTCTGACTCTCCAACGGTCTGAGGGACAGTGAACTGGCCCCCTGTTTAAAAAGTTTGAGGACCCCTGGTCTGACCCTTAGTCTGAAATTTTTTCTGACATATTGCATGCCTCTGGTTCATTTAGTTCCTTTTCTGGGGATTACTCCTTTTCTTTCCTTTGGAGGTTGTTCTGTCTCACCATTTTTGCTCTCACTGAATAATATAGGTTTCAAATTGCACAGGGCCTATGGCTGCAATGGAGGGCCTGGTGGCGGGTCACATGGTTGCAGGTGGCGGCTGCTCCTCTTGTGGTCACGGGGCAGCAGCTGCTCCTTGGGCGGTCACAGGCTGTGACTGCTCCTCTGGCTGTTGTGGGCAGCAGCTGCTTCTCAGGTGATCACAGGGCAGCTGCTCCCTGCATGTTGGGTGGTGGCTGCTCCCCACGTGATCCCAGGCATAAGCTTCTCCCTGGAGGGGGGTGGTGGTGGCTGCTCCCCATGTGGTCGCAGGTGGTGGCTGCTTGTTCCCAGTGTGGTCACGGGCATTGGCTGCTTTTTCCCTTGGCTGCTTGCTCCTCACATGGTCCTGGGTGGTGGCTGCTTGCTCCAAATGCAGTCAAGGGCAGCAGTTGTTTGCCCGGCTGCTGGTGCAGTCGTGGTGCCCAGGGATACAGCATCTGGCTGGTGAGAGGGGAGCGCACTCCAGAACTCACAGTAGCCTTTAGCCAGGGAGGCTATAGTCTGGGTGTTTATAGCTTCACGCCCAAGGCAGCAGTTCCCTGGCTGGTGTGGCTGTAGGGTACCAGGTGGTGTCTGAAGGTCCCCTGGGTGGAGGTGAGGGTGCACTCCCAGTCACCACTGCTCTCCCCTTCAAGATAGGGCAGGCTCTATCTTGTAAATTGTAGCAGATCCAAGTGCTCCAGGAGAGATTACTGCAGTAACAGAGGCTGCCTGGCTAGGCGAGCCCGGTCCACCAGCCCCCGAAGTTCCTGCTAGATCTAGCTGCCCCTCACTCAGACACGCACACACACACCACACATCCACACACTCCCCTTTCGCTTCCTCACTCACTCACACTTTCTCCTTCACTGCCATCCTCCTGGCCACCATCTTCATAATTTACAACACATAAAACTAATTTAAAAAAGAAATACTACCTTCAAACCTCAGAGGGAAGGCAGAGGATGGTAAGCAAGGGGTTTGGGAGGTAAGAGATCAACCAAAGGACTTGTATGCATACAAGCATAAGCAATGGACACAGACTATGGGTGTTGGGTGGTGTATGCTGGGACTAGACGGTGGGCACAGGCTGGGAGATGACAATGGGGGAAAAAGGGTACATATGTAATACTTTCAACAATAAAGAATTAAAAATAGAAAAAAGAAATACTAGTGTTTAGATAAAAAACAAAGACTTTAATATTAATAACATTATAGAAGAAATCAGGTAGATGAAGAAGGAAATATATAGAAAGCAAAAGAAACAAAATGGTTAGAAATTTTAATCAGAGTGAATACAAGCAACAAATATAATATCATGAAAACTTTCAGGTTACATATCCATAGGTGGACAGATCTAAAGTTTTTCCAACTGTGTTTCTTCAAATTCCAAGATTGTGTAGAGTTGCCTCGGGGCCATTAAGCAGGGTTGGGTCTGGTGGTTTTAAAGGGGCATCAATTAGAGCAGTTCTACTACATGTTGGACTTCCAGGTAAATTGTTTATAAAAAAGACACATTTTCTCAAATTCTCTCTGCCTGCCTTTGTCTTCCACTCTTGCTCTGGGTGATTGCTCAAGTTTTCACAGTTAGTATGAAAAGCCATGAACATCATGTTGTATATTACAGCTAGGATAGTGTGTATATAAAATTCCAAGAAGAATATACAATTCATTGCACCTCAAAAACATTTAAGTCTTAAAAGTTACCTGATTTAAATATTGCTAATTTTATAGAAAAATGTTTATTAATATTTGTTTTGTTACATTGTATTATCTTTAGCAATTATTATGCAAATGGTTTCCTCAAAATAACTGTTAAATTACCTATTAATTCCCTCTCAATTGTTGGAAATATTTATCCATTTGCTGATTTTCTAAAATCAGTCATCGTTGACAAGTTTTCTTGCTATTCATGAGAATTAGTGAAATTCTACTGCATTGGTTAACTTTTAAATAATGGTTATCAGCACTATCACATTTATTGCATAGTTAATGCTTTCTGATTATTCTTGTATTAAAACTTGATGGTTGATAGTAAAACTGGAGTGTATAATTACCTGAATTCTAAATAAGAATAAAGCACAATTCGATGGCTTATAAGCTACAGTTTACTTGGGAAACTAAAGTTTGTAAAGGCCTCCACCATCTCTCTCCTTTTATTCCTTTTGTGATTTCCCATTAGGATCTACACATTATATAAATTCAGAGATTTGACTAAGGACAATTTAAAAAATATATATTTTTATTGATTTCAGAGAGGAAGGATGAGGGAGATATAGAAACATCAATGATGAGAGAGAATCATTGATTGGCTGCTTCCTGCACAACCCCCACTGGGGATCGAGCCCACAACCCGGGCATATGCCCTTGACCGGAATCAAACCTGGGACCCTTCAGTCTGCAGGTTGATGCCCTATCCACTGAGACAAACTGGGTGGGGCTAAGGACAATTATTTTAAGATTATTTATAGTCCATATAATATGATTTAAAATTCCATTTTAAATAAATATGTGCTTGAAGGGAAATTATTCCCTAGTTCCACAAAGCCTGAATCCTTATCCCTGGATTGTAGTTATTGACAATATGATAGAAAAATATTTAAAGAAATACATACATGGTTGATCTGCTCTCATTTTTTCTTTGATATTCTGATAGAATTTGGGAAATAGTTTGAATGTCAAATACATATTGATTTAGAAATAAAATAGCTGATCCATTTTTATATTTTTTCCTTTAGTATGTGATTTTAGTAATAACTGGCACTATCATGAACTACTTAATATTAGTTTTCTAATGAAACATCTGTATAAAATCAGAATGTGAGATGATGTATTTAAAATGTATGCTCTGGGTTTATGCATAATTTTTCAGGGAGTACACTTCATGTAAATTCTCCTAGTAACAATTGCCACAAAGAGAGTTTATGACCCCTAGGGAACTTTCTATAAAATCATTTTTTATATTATGTTGTTTAGGGAAAAGAGATTATAACCAAATTATTTTTAAATAAAAATATTTCTTAAGTTGAAACATGAATAGTGGAAATGACTATTTTAACACAACACTAAATCTTATATAATGGAATTTGTGGACCAAGTGAAGTTATAGAATATCATGACATTAAAATAAAAAGTTAAATGAGAGTATAGCACTGTACATATTTGTAGTTATTGTTTCATGGGGAAAACTGAATTTATGATCACTGCTATCCAATGGTTGGTGTATTTATATTCATATTTTAATATAAATAGTTATTAATATAAATAGCAAACTGGAGCAATACAAAGATGCATAAAGTCAGGTGTATTTATCTACCTAGGTTACCATAATAAAATACTACACACTGTGTGGCATCAACAGAAATTACTTTTCTCACAATTCTGAAGGCTGAACGTCCAAGATCAAGGTGTTGGGAAGTTTGTTTGTTCTAAGGCCCCTTTCCTTGGCTTGCAGATGTTCACTTTCTCTTGGTGTCCTCTCATTGGCCTTTCTTTTCTGTATATGTACTGGTAAAAAGAGAGACCTCTGGTATCTTTTCACCTTTTTATATTTACACAAGTTATATTGGATTAGAATCTCTCCTTTATGATCTCATTTAACTTTAATTACATGTTTAAAGGCTCTATCTACAAATATAATCATATTGGTGGTTAGAGCTTCAATATATGAATTTTAGGGGCCACATTTAGTTCATAACATCAGGTAAACTCTTCTTCCTAGTTAAGACAGAATTTGCTATGCATGTAAATTATGCATTAAATTGGGTTAAAATATGAGAGAAATCTCAATAAATAATTACTTCATATCATAACAAGCTGGAATAATGGGATTGTTCTTTGTGTTATGAAGCATAAAAGTAAGGATCTGCACATATATTGAGAATATAATACTGGAAGTACAGGATGGGCAAGATCTACCTTACCAACAGCAAAGGAACAAATGACCTAAAAGCCAATGGTACAAGAAGGGAATCAAGGTTGATATCAGTTAACAATGAGTAGATTCCTTTGGGAATTGGTTACAAAATAACCATATTGACACTAGATGTTGAAGAGAGTTCTGGAGCATGGGATCCGTTATTGTGTGGGAGGGTTTAGGCAGTCAGGGATAAGAGAAAGACACTGGAACTAGTACTGGGAGGGAAACACTGACAGTAAAATGGCAGTTGAATTTCTCAAAAGGCTGACTTAATTTCACAAGTTTACACAAGAGTGTTAAAAGGAAGTCTAATGAAGAGAATGCAGCATTATGAATGGGACACAAAACAAACTACTTAACCAAGAGAGATGGATCAAGGAAAATGGCTACCAACCAGGAGAGCATTGGAAGGGAGAGAAAAGTCTGAGAATATGACATGACAGACAGGAGGGAAATTACATGGGTCCTGTATGCAGGTAGTCCAATTTATAAGGGCCAACGTTGTAAATGACAAGCAGGAGAAGAAAATGCATCAGAATGCACAATAAAAAAAGTGATATGAGTGGGAGCAGGAAGAAAAGTTTAATGTCTAA
This sequence comes from Ia io, assembly GCA_025583905.1. Classification (NCBI taxonomy): domain Eukaryota; kingdom Metazoa; phylum Chordata; class Mammalia; order Chiroptera; family Vespertilionidae; genus Ia; species Ia io. The sequence continues at coordinate 32,790,538 of JAJQQW010000001.1, read as the reverse complement.
AAAAGAGGGTACAAACTTTGTGTTATGATGCAATGTGAACTTGCCACAAAAACACCAACCAAATACCTACAGCTCCTGCATATAAAGTAGGGGATATACTCAAAGGCAGCATGTTATTAAATGGTCACAGTGTAACTCTGGATGAAATAGTAATTCATTGCTTTGTAAACAATAAGAACTCAATAATACCTAACTGACATTCAATCATAAGCCTTTGCACTCTAGCCATTTATCCTGTCCATAATAAGAAATTGAACTATAATCACATTGTTGAGCTTTATATTTTTTCATATACAATGTAATGTCCTTATTAGAAATCTTAGCTTCCCTTTACATCAACCCTCAAAGATAGGTTTTCTTTTCTTAGCTCTAAATTTTGGTTTCTGTTGGTACCTATTAAAATTTTAGCCCCTTACCCTTTTTGTTAAATCTCTTACATTAGCTAATGTTCCAGCAGTGAAGACTTCTCCCCCCGTCCTGAGCTCAACTATACTCTACATTTTTTTTCTTATAATTAACCTTACATGATTATGTACATTATGTAAATAAAATGATTTTTTTTATGTATATAAAGTAAAGAACATCTTTTTCTTCTTTTCATCATTTGTTTGGTGCCAGATAAAACAAAAAACTTTTTCTTATACCAGAAAATAGAATTGTGAGATGTCTTTATAATGACAATCTTACTATCAGCTCATGGATCATCCTGACAACTTTTGTTTCTGTAAGAAGGTCCAAGCAGAAAGGGACATCACAGTTTGTCTCCCTGCCAAAGGGAAAGATAGACCTGAGCTTTAAGGAGAAATAGACTTTTGCTGTTCATTTGACTGTTAGTGTTGCAGTTGTTTATCTTTCACTGTGCACACATTCTAAAGCATTGAATGCTGGACTAATGTTCCCATTTCCAGATGCTAACTATCTCTTGAGAAGTAGGTCTTTGGTGTATCACTGTGTGGCTTATGTGTGTTAATGACATGGAAAGGTGTTTCTTCATTTATCAAAGAGAGTTTACTTTGTAATTCTAGTTTCATAGCTTTCTCCATCAGTCTTTTCTCTGTTTGGAATATTGTGTCTGTTTTGTCATGGGGTTATTGATCTGGTCTTTGCCCTTTCCCGGAGGAAGGAAAGCTGTCATTTAGAAATAATGTAAGTTTATGGTGGTTTTTTTCCCACTTGGGAATTGAAAATGGGCAGAGGTATATATAGAGAGAGTTGAGTGTACTTCTATTTGTTATTTAAGAATATATACATTTTTGTGAAATTTTGTTCATTTATTTTTTAAAAAGCAAAAATATTGAGAATTATCATGGAATTTATTTGATTCTTGTGCCTGTATTTGCTGGTGTGCTCACTATCTCTCGTCTGAGAAATATACTCCACATATATCTGATGCTTAACACTGATGCATGTGCATTCTGTAACTTAATCATAGCCCTAACCGATTTTGCTCAGTGGATAGTGTCAGCCTGTGGACTAAAAGGTCCCAGGTTCTATTCCAGTCAAGGGCATGTACCTTGGTTGCGGGCACATCCCCAGTAGGAGGTGTGCAGGAGGCAGCTGATTGATGTTTCTCTCTCATCGATGTTTCTAACTCTATTCCTCTCCCTTCCTCTCTGTAAAAAAATCAATGAAATATATTTAAAAAAAAAACAAAAAAAAAACCCCAGCACCTTCCACACTGAATTGTACAAATACTAATAGATGACCCAAAATTACCCAGAAATTTCTGAATGAGGTTCATAATCATACTTATTTTTCTACTTGAAATGGTTGTTAATAACTTAAAAAGTGAGGTGGCTCATGACAATTATTTTTTAAATTAGGGGTTTTCTTCCTACATTAAGTAATAAAAGTTTTATAAGAGGACACAATTTTCTCAAATGCTGAGAACAATTGAATTTCAATTAGTTCTGCATTCTGGTAATCATACTCCTGAAATGATTTAATATGCAACCTTTTTTTAGTTTAAAAATAGAAAAATGCAGTCTTCAATAAAACCTAAAGAGTCCCTCTGTTATTGGCATAAAAATTAATGTGTTTTCCAAAAAAGCTGCTTTGTTGTTTTTAATGCAACCCCTAGCTCCATCGCCTCCCCCCGCCACCTTATACTTGGAGAGTCAGTTACTGCATATGGTACGTAGCCTTCAGTGAGATTCTAAATGATGGGCTAGAGCTAACAGTACTGACAAGGAATAGAGATATTTTTTGTTAACAAATCAAGGATAACTTGCTTGTCATTTCATGGTGCGCTCCAGCCTTAATATTTCTCTAATAAAATTGTGAATTTCACATGCACTCTCTCTTAAAAAATCCATGGATACTCCAAAATCAAAGCTAAGTTGTATTTCCAAATATGCATGCTGATCACCTGCATTCAGAAGTGTAGTAAATTTAGATATATCATTCTGGATTTAAGTGCCAACAAATAATTTTATTGCAATTTTGTTTCGATTCAATATTGAAAATATTAATTCTCCCTTATTGCCATATTAGGAGACTAGTGTTCTTAAAATCTTTTTTGAACTAGCTAATTTTCATGACTGGTGACTTGGGATGATTTTGTTTCCAATACATATACGGAGTTACCTAGTTTCAAATTTTACCAAATATGTTTCCCCTTGTTATTTCTTTTGTGCACAAAGTGAGTCTTAATTTACAAAATGTGATGCAAAATTCTTTTCAGTGGATATTATTTTGAAGTTTCTGAATCTGAACTTGGTCTATCCTTTGCCTCACAAGGTTTGTCCTTTGAAAAACCAAGTCTGGAGCTATAAAGTGGCTTATTTGTCCCAAAAATTATGAAAAGGAAGGGGGAGGGAGTGTTGGGCCCATCATGACAGCAAAAATCAGCTTTTGGAAGGTTTCATTCCAGGCTAATGGCTGGTGAAATTGTTCTGGGTAGTTAAAATGAAATGAATGAATTAAAGAACATGAAGGAAAGCAAGCAGAATGGTTTATTGCTTTTCTTTGAAGGCACAATAGCTATGCTCTGTCCCTTTTTGTTACTCATATCTATGTGGAGGATATTTGAAGCTAGGGTTTTGAATATCATGATGGGTAAATGAGAGCTATAAATCTAGAACTATGGTGCAAAATTCTACAACTAGTGGGTACTAAAACAGGATGCCAAAGACTCCAGTCCTCTAATTGTTTTAACTGATGAGTATTCATAGTTGAAGAAAGGAACCAGCATACTAGAAATTCTTCCCTCTCTCTAAGAAACATATACTAGAAGTGAAAGAACTGATGCCTGGCTTAAAAAATACAAGAAGACAAAGCCCTGACAAAGTCAGAACTGGTATTTCTTTCAGAACTGTTAAAAAAATTTCCTGGAACTTTTTAAAGATGAAGGTAGTTTCGAATGTATGAAACAATCAAGTGATATATTATTTATAACTCAATTAAGAATTAATCAGCTAGGTGACTTGGATCTCTCAATGAACAAAAAATCGGGCTTTCAAATGTCTGGTAACTTGCTGCTATCAATACAAAAGTTTCATGAATTGGTATAATGCAGCTTAAAAAGCACTTGCTTTTATGGTGTTGTTATACAGCTGAAAAAATAAAGTGTTATATCAGGTTGGGGTCATATTTATCTAAGAAAAATGAACAGGAGAATTTCTTTTGTCAACACAGGAGATGAGCTGTATGATAAGGGAAATTATACTCTCTGATCTACCCGTCTCTTAGGGAAGTGACTAGAGATTAAAGTCTCAGTCTGGAGTTGCATTACTTTTATACATTTTTCATGTAAGGCAATTTTTGCAAGGGAAAATTGTGGGTAAAAAATGTCCAAATTTAGCAGAAACCGGTTTGGCTCAGTGGATAGAGCGTCGGTCTGCGGACTGAAGGGTCCCAGGTTCGATTCCGGTCAAGGGCATGTACATTGGTTGTGGGCACATCCCCGGTGCGGGCTGTGCAGGAGGCAGCTGGTCGATGTTTCTCTCTCATCGATGTTTCTAGCTCTCTATCCCTCTCCCTTCCTCTCTGTAAAAAATCAATAAAATATATTTTTAAAAAATGTCCAAATTTATTTACAAAATCAAGTCCATTTGGGATTATCATTTTTCTTTCTTTCTTTGGGGTTATGAGAAAGGGACTTAGAAAAAAAGAAAATTCAAGTATTCTGAGTCAAGAAGTTGTTTGTATGCATATTATGTGTTTCTAACATGTCTGTATTCATCACAAGTTCAGTGTGAAAAATAGCTTACTTATATTCATTAAAGTAATGGAATATATACATTAGTGATAATATAAATTTTAATTGGCAAATTATACTATTATTTCATTAAACTATACTTTAAAATTGTATTTAATTTACTGGGGTGACATTGGTTAATAAAATTAAATAAGTTTCAAGTGTAACAATTCTATAATACATAGCCTGTATATTGTATTGTGTTCACCACCCATAGTCAAGCCTCCTTCTGTCACTATTTATCCCCCTTTACTCTCTTCAACCTGCCTGTACCTCCCTTTCCCTCTGGTAATAACCAAACTGTTTTCTGTGTCTATGGAGGTATTTTTGGTGTTAATTCCTTTACCTTTTTCACCCAGTCTCCCAATGGCCCTTCCCTCTGAAAGCTGTCAGTCTGCTCTCTGTATCTATCAGTCTGTTTCTATTTGGTTTGTTTGTTTATTTTGCTCATTAGAGCCTACATATAAGTGAAATAACATGGTATTTGTCTTTCTCTGACTGACTTATTTCACTTAGCATAATAATCTCCAGTCTATCCATGATGCTGCAAAAGGCAAGATTTCCTTATTTTTTATGGACAAGTAGTATTCCATTGTGTAAATGTACCCCAACTTTTTATCCACTCTTCTTCTGATGGGCACTTAGGCTGCTTCCAAATCTTGGCTGTTGTAAATAACTGCAATGAACAGAAGAGTGGATATATTAGTTAGTATTAGTGTTTTGGGTTTCTTCAAGTGTAGTCCTAGAAGTGGAATCACTGCATTATAAGGCAGTTCCATTTTTAATTTTTTAAGGAAACTTCGTAGTTTTCAACAGTGGCTGCACCAATCTGCCAATAGTGCACGAGGGTTTCCTTTTCTTCACATCTTTTCCAACACTTGTTTGTTGATTTATTGGTGATAGCCATTCTGACAGGTGTGAGGTAATCTCTCATTGTGGCTTTAATTTGCATTTCTCTGATGATTGTGACAGTGAGAACCTTGTCATGTAAAACAACCCACTGAATGGGAGAACACATTCTCCCATGATATATGTGATAAGGGGACGATAGCCAAAATTTATAAATAATTTGTACAACTCAACACTGAAAGAACAAACAATCCAATTAAAAAATGATCAAGGGACAGAAATAGACACTTTTTAATACTATATATTTTTATTGATTTCAGAGAGGAAGGGAGAGGAAGAGAGAAATAGAAATATCAATGATGTGAGAGAATCATTGATTGGCTGCCTCCTGCAGGCCTCACACTGGGGATCCAGCCAAAAACCCAGGTATCAAGCCCACAACCCGGGCATGTGCCCTTGACAGGTGACCGGATCAAACCTGGGACCCTTCAGTCTGCAGGCTGACACTCTATCCTTTGAGCCAAACCGGTTAAGGCTAAATAGACACTTTAAAAAAATTTATGGGGACCCTTTCCCCCTCCCTACTTTGGAGTCCATTCTGTGGGGCTCTTCCCTCTCCCCATGTGGGAGTCTATACTTGTTCTTCAATAAATTTCCACCTTTGCTATACCAAAAAAAAGAAAAATTATCTTTATTGTTGAAAGTATTACAGATGTCCTCCCACCCCATTGATCCCCCTCCTTCCCACTTATCCCCTCCCCAGGGCTTTACCTCACTATTGTCCATGTCCATGGGTTATGCATATATGCATATAAGTTCTTTGCTTGATCTCTTCCCTCCCCAGTCCTTCCCTCTGAGGCAGTGGTTCTCAACCTTCCTAATGCCGCGACCCTTTAATACAGTTCCTCATGTTATGGTGACCCCCAACCATAAAATTATTTTCGTCGCTACTTCGTAACTGTAATTTTGCTACTGTTAATGAATCGTAATGTAAATATCTGTGTTTTCCAATGGCCTTAGGCTCTACAGCAGCGGCTCTCAACCTGTGGGTAGCAACCCACAGTTTGAGAACCGCTAGCAGAGTCGCCTGTAATAAAGGGAACTTTATTAAAGGGTCGCGGCATTAGAAAGGTTGAGAACCACTGCTCTGAAGATCCTCAGTATGTTGCATGCTTCCATGTCTCTGGATCTATTTTGTTTGCCAGTTTATTTTGTTCATTAGATTCCACATGTAAGTGAGATCATATAATACTTGTTTTTCTCTGACTGACTTATTTCACTTAGCATAATGCTCTCCAGGTCACTAAATAGACACTTCTTCAAATAGGACATACAAATGGCCAAAATAAAGTTTTAATGTTAACTAGGTACAGATCTTGTTATAAAATATAAAACGATCTTATTTTTTGAGAATTTTGGCCCTTGTCTTTTGGTTATAGAGATAAACTTAATCATTTAGTCTGTGAGAAAATCTATTCTACCCACTCTTTCAAATGCAGATATCAGTATTATTTCAAATATATGTCACTATTAAGATAATTTAATAGATGAAACTAGACATTTAAAACAATGGTTTGCAGTTATTAAGCATGTGTTATGAGCCCAATACCAATATTATAAGTCCAAGCTCAATCATATGAAATGGATTTCATGATGAATTGAGTGGGATTATCTTCAATATTTTTTGACATTATGATACCTGTGTTTGCTTGTTTTTTTTATACCACATAGTGTTTGGGTTCAAGGAAAGTACCACGTTGATTTATAAGAACTTAGCTTCCTACTTCTATCACGAGAGCTTTTTCTCTATAGCTTTTAGTGTGTTTACTCATTTTTTTTGCTTGGGGTTTTTTTTATCTCATTAGTCATCCTACCTAATAATAGACAAATATGCAAATTGACCGCACCTTCGCTATGCCCAAGCCATGCCCACCAGCCAAGCCACGAGTATGCAAATTTCCCCTAACCAAGATGGCGGTTAATTTGCATATCAAGACAGCATAGAAAGAAGCCAAAAGCTGCAGAAGGGAGCAAAGCTGCGGAGAAGCAAGCAAGCGGAGTGGAGGAGAAGGGAGGAGCGGAGGCAGGGCCGGGGGAGAAGGAAGGAGAGTGGGCGGGCTGGCGGAGAAGGGAGGAGCAGAGGCGGGGCTGGGGGAGAAGGAAGGAGAGCGGGCGGGCTGGCGGAGAAGGGAGGAGCGGAGGTAGGGCAGGGTAGAGTGCAGCAGGAAGCCCTATTGCAGGAAACTTCCTGCAATGGGAATGCTAGTTATATAGAATACATTTTTTATCATCTCTGTTTGAATTAAGAATTCTTTCAGCCATACCCTCTGTCCTAGACTTCAAAGAACACTAAAAAGAACACTAAAAAGTCCTCATTTAGTAAAACATATTTCCCCACTATGATCTAGCTTGGTTCCTGAAATTCTCACTGTTAGTCCTGCGCCAAGATCTAGGCATTAATACCTCTGTTAAAATACTGGTAGATTCTTCAGGGTAGACCTAGATGTGGTATGCAACTCTGAGTATGTTGACCATGGATGACCAGTACAGGACAAACCAATTGAGAAAATCAAACTAATGATCTTGAAAGATGCTAAAGATAAATGTGTCTCAATTCATTTGCTTACTCATTACCATCAACCAGTGATGTAATGAGCTGGAATTTTCAACTCTCTCTCTCTCTCTCTCTCTCTCTCTCTCTCTCTCTCTCTCTGAGTTATCAAGAATACAACTTCTTTGAACCATCCAGTTAGACCAGTTTATAGGTTGGAACTTGAAAGCCCAGGTTCTGTCAAGAGTAAATTACATCTGTTCTATGGTGAGGGATAGTAGTGAGGATAAACCTAGGGGCATAAAGGATGGAGAGTTGTGTCTCTGGGAAAACTTTTAAGGTAAGATAAAGAAAGACTTTGTAGAGGAAACACTTTATAGGGAAATGATAGTGAGCACTTCTTCATTGTAGGTATTTGTGATTTAGGAGAGTAGATTAACATCTCTGCATTTGACTTACCTAGGCAAGTATTTTTTAGGAAGATGAACTTAGGGGATATGCACTTTGAATCAGGACATTTTTAAAAGATGGTAGAAATTGTATAATTTGAAACCTGTGGACAGTGACATGTGCATATAAAATAAGTGATGTGACCTGGTCAGGAAGATTGAGTATAATTTAATATGTTTTGAGAAATTTTAAGCTGGTTCAACACAGTTGGTATTTATTCTATATTTCCAGTCACCATTATTTCACAACATGAATTCTGCCTACAAATTAATTTGAAGTACTTAACATGTCCTGGATACATACAGCCTTCTACCAAATTTTTACTTTGGTCACCTACCCCCCTTTTTAAAAATAAACTTTACTGTTTAGAACAGTTTTATATTTACAGAAAAATTAAGACGATAGTACACAGAGATCTCATATACACTGTACCTCACTTCCCCTAGTGTTAACCTATTATACTAGCACTGTATATTTGATACAATTAATGGACCAATATTTATGCACTAGAGTCCTGGTGCATGAAATTCATGCACTGGTAGGGTCCTTAGGCCTGGCCAGCGATCAGGACTGATCTGTGGGGCGACTGGCAGGGTAACCGGGGCCCCTGCTGGCACCCGCCTTGGCCAGCCTGGTGCTGCCCACTCACCGGCCCTACCCCCACTGCTGCTGCCGATTACCTCCCACAGAGGGAAATTGGTCCCTGCTCACCAGCTAGCCCTGTCCCCCGCTGCTGCTGGTCGCCTTCCTCTGCCAGGTGATTGGGAGGGCCTCCTGCTGGCACCTTCATTGGCTGGCCTGGGGCCTGTGGGCTGTGGGCAGCTTCTGCATTGAGCGTCTGCCCCCTGGTGGTCAGTGCATGTAATAGTGACCAGTCATTCCACCGGTTGTTCCGCAGTTCGGTCGATTTTCATATTAGGCCTTTTTTATATAGGATTATTTTAAACTAAAGTCCACACTTTATTCAGAATTCCATGGTTTTTAACCTAGTGTACTTTTTCTGTTCTTTGATCCTATCCAGGATGCTACTTCACATTTAGTTGTCAGGTCTTTTTTAGATTCTCCTTGTTTGTGACAGTTTCTCAGAATTGCCTTGTTTTTAATGACCTTGATAGCTTTGAGGAATATTGGCCATGTGTTTTGTAGAATGTCTTTAGTGAGATTTGCCTGATATTTTTCTCATGATAAGCCAGGGTTATTAGTTAATGGGAAGAATACCACAGCGGTCAGGTTCCATTTTCTCATCACATTGTATCAAGGACACATATTATCAACATGATTTATAACTGTTAACATTTACCTTTTAGGAGCAGTTTTAACTGATTGGTTTGACTTCATATCTTGTTTTGTTTTCCCCCATTTTCTGTCACTAGCCATCACTGAAGCCATATTGAACTACATGTATTTCATGCTGTTTCACCTCTTCAGACATGCTATTCACAATTTTTACTTACTCATCTTCACCTAGGTCATTCATTTATATTTTTCAGAAATACTGCCTTTCCTGGATGCCTCTGCTCAGTCAGATTTAAATGAACCTCTTCTCTGCTCATATAACACTGCCCATATTTGTATATAGCACTTACTAAGTATTTTGCAACTGTTTTTACTTGTTTGACTTTCCCACTGGATTTAAGTCCAGGATAACAACCATGTTTTATTTGAGTTGGTATTCTCAACCAGCAAACAATGCCTCATAATTTGTGGATACATAATAAATGAATACATAAATGCAGGAATGAGTGAAAGAACTATGAAGTTGAAAACACAGTTATTAATGTAAGCCCATATATTATATATCTCATATAATTACCTTCCCTTATAATCCATTATTAAAAGGAAGACTATTTAAAAGGAGAAAAAGTATATATCAGATATTTAATGGAAAGTTAGAACAAATAACTTTGATGGACTATCCTTTGGTAGTGCATATTTTGTCCTTTTTTTTCTACATTTGATGCAATTATTGATGTGCAAAATTATGATATTGTTGTCTTGTGAGATCTTTATTATCATTTTAGATTACTTCTGTTTAAGTTTTGAAACAAAAGCAATTTTTACCTTAACCCTGAGGTACTCAGATTTTCCTAAAACAAAAGAATCAATTTTCTGATCATTCTGGTTAGTTGATGTTTTATTATATTTTTACTTGATAGATTTTAGCAGGGTCATATTTATAATAATAAATATTTCTTAACTCCAATGATTTGTCCTCAAGCATTCTTTTTAACTCATTGGCCTCATTTTTTGTGACAGTATCTTTAGATGCAATTTGGCAGGTTTTCCTTAACAAATGGGATCAAGTTTCTCCTAACGATATGGAAAGCATTCATAATATGTTTCGGGCAATCCACGTTAGGGAAAAAAATAGATGGGGAGGGACATTAGACTTGATTTAACATTTAGCTTTGCTGACCAACTTAAAATATAGCTTTTCCCCCATCCTTTTAAAAACTTAAAATATTTTCATGACTATCTGGTAGCATGAGACACATGTGATATACAGTATTCTTATAAGGAAATAATCAAGTCCTTCATAGCAAAGAAGCAAATGCCGAACTAGCAGTTTTTATGGTTATGAGACTTATTCTTAAACTTTGAAAATGATGTATATGTTGGTAAAAATACAATGCTCCAGCATAAGTGATTGCCCATTTATTAAACTCTACAACAATACTGTATTTACATAATGAAAACTCAACATTTGGATAGTATTTACTTTAATAAAATTGTTCACTGCTCCTCTCTGATTATATAGGTACTTGGATAAAAGAACAATTCAGTTATATGAATAGTTTGCATGGCATAATGAATGTGTATCCCTACAAGTACATAATTCAACAATATGAAATTAATCTAAACATAAGGATATTTTAAAAATATTCAATATTGGGTATTTTTTTGTCATGCGTTTAGTTTTTAGTAGGAAAACTAAATTTTATATTAAAATTCAATAAAGAAGGTTTTCATTCAAACATATTAGCATTGTTTTTTAAATAAAACAAGCAAATGTAAATCATGATAAGACAATTCAGCTATGGCAGGATGGCTTTAGTGTGTGTATATATATGAGGATTAATGGGGTGACTGTCAGAAAGTGAGAAGTACTAAAAACCAAAGGCAAGCAAAGAGGAATCTTTAGGATTTGCATTTTTGTTGAAAATGAGCCACTACTCTGCTGATAAAAAAAAACAAAACAGTAAGGTTACCAAATCTTATGCATCCTAGTTTATATCATAATTAATACAATATTATTTTACATAAGAGTGTGGGATAAAATAGTTACTGGTGTGAACTTTGAATCAACTAATTTAGATTGTTAGTTTTTTTTTCCCTTTTAATAAAATATACATATAGGGGAGTACCCAAATCATAAGTATTCAACCTGATTAATTTTATTTTTTTAAATAAATCTTTATTGTTCAGATTATTACAATTTTTCCTCTTTTTTCCCCCAAAGCTCCCCTCCACCCAGTTCCCACCCCACCCTCTGCCCTTACTCCCCCCACTGTCCTCATTCATAGGTGTACGATTTTTGTCCAGTCTCTCCCCTCAGCCCCCACACTCCTTTCCCAGCCGAGAATTGTCAGTCCACTCCTTTTTTATGCCCCTGATTCTGTTATAGTCACCAGTTTATTCTCTTCATCAGATTTTTTATTCACTTGATTTTTAGGTTCACTTGTTGATAGATATGTATTTGTTGTTCATAATTTTTATCTTTACCTTTTTCTTCTTCTTCCTCTTCTTAAAGAATACCTTTCAGCATTTCATATAATACTGGTTTGGCGGTGATGAACTCCTTTAGCTTTTTCTTATCTGTGAAGCTCTTTATCTGACCTTCAATTCTGAATGATAGGTTTGCTGGGTAGAGTAATCTTGGTTGTAGGTTCTTGCTATTCATCACTTTGAATATTTCTTGCCACTCCCGTGTGGCCTGCATAGTTTCTGTTGAGAAATCAGCTGACAATCGTATGGGTGTTCCCTTGTAGGTAACTAACTGTTTTTCTCTTGCTGCTTTTAATATTCTCTCTTTGTCTTATGCTCTTGGCATTTTAATTATGCTGTGTCTTGGTGTGGTCCTCTTTGGATTCCCCTTGTTTGGTGTTCTCTGCTCTTCCTGGACTCGTAAGTCTATTTCTTTTACCAGGTGGGGAAAGTTTTCTGTCATTATTTCTTCAAATAGGTTTTCAGTATCTTGCTCTCTCTCTTCTTCTGGCACACCCATAATTCGGATGTTGGTATGCTTGAAGTCCCAGAGGCTCCTTACACTATCTTCATATTTTTGGATTCTTTTTTCTTTTTGCTTTTCCGATTGGGTGTTTTTTGCTTCTTTGTATTTCAAATCTTTGACTTGATTCTTGCAATCCTCTAGTCTGCTGTTGGATCTCTGTATATTATTTTTTATTTCAGTCAGTGTATGCTTAATTTCTAGTTGGTTCTTTTTCATATCCTTGAGGGTCTTGCTATATTTGTCGGCCTATTCTAGAAAATTCTTGAAAAACCTTATAACCGTGGTTTTGAACTCTATATCCAGTCGTTTGCTTTCCTCCATTTCTTTCATTTGTGACCTGTTTCTTTGTCTCTGCATTTTGGCTGCTTCCCTGAGTTGATAGAGTGGCTTTGTGTGCTAGGTGTCCTATAGGGCCCAGTGGCTCAGCCTCCCCAGTTACCTGAGGTGGACACTCTTGGTGCACCCCTTTGTGGGCTGTGTGCACAGTCTTGTTGTAGTTAAGCCCTGATTATTGTTGGTATCACTGGGAGGAATTGATCTCCAGGCCAATTGGCTGTGAGGATCAGCTGTGTCTATGATGGGAGAACTTCTGTGCTGAAGACACCCTTATGAGACAAGACTTGCTTCAGTGGGGCTCTGGTGCTCACTGAGTCTGCCCCCTGAGTGTGTCCCTTATGGATATCAGGAGTTGTAATCTGGATGGTCCCACTCTGACCCCTGGGTACACTGGCTCTTGGATCTCCAAGAAGGTGCTAATTTAGCCTCTGCCTGAGACCACCCAGCAGGAGCTACAGAGAGATCTGCAGATTCCTCTTCTTTGTTTGGGTTTTGGAGGTGCCCAGATGAGGCCCAGCTGTGAAGCAATGCAAGCTGCTGCGGGGACTAGGGCCTTCTTTTGGATGTTCTGGGTCTCACTGACTCAGTTGCAGTTTGTTAGGTAAGTTTAAAATTCAAAGGACCAGGCCATTCATATGCAAAAGCCTCTGCACTCAGCTTGGATGGGGCGGCGTCTCAGGGTGGAGCAAACAGCAATGGCTTCCCATCAGCCCTGCCCTAAGAGGCCCCTGGGTCTCAGTGTCCTGCAGTAATCACTGCAAGCACCTCTGAGAGAAAGCCGCCCTCGAGTTTCGCCCGCTGCCAGATATTCCAGTTTCTCCCTGTATGAGTCTGGGTCCCCAGAGTCTCGCCTGGAACTGGAGTTCAGAGCAGTTGCGACCTTTTGTCTCCCTCCTGATTGAGAAAGCCCGCCATGTACTCAGTTGCCAGCCCTCTCCACGTGCGTCTCCGTACCTCTGCCTTCCGCAGCTCCTGTGAGTCTCAGTGTGCTTTTCTCTTTCCTTCTAGTTGTAGAATTTCCACTCAGCCAGCCTTCCTGTGGTTCTGGATGATGTCCGTTTTGTCTTTTAGTTGTAGTTTTGAAATTGTTTTGCGAGGCAGCAGTTTAGGTGTTTATCTATGCCGCCATCTTGGTTTCCTCAAACTGATTAACTTTCACAAGGAAAGCACATCTGTACTTATAAAGCTAGCACCCAGCTCAAGAAGTAGAACATGAACCTTGGCCCAGTGGCTCAGTTGGTTGGAGTGTTGTCTGGTATACCAAAAGGTTGCAGGCTCCATTCTAGGTTAGGACACCTACCTAGGTTACAAGTTTGATCTGAGGTTGGGGTGCATATGGGAGGCAACATATCAATCTCTCTCTCTCTCTGTCTCTCTCTCTCCCCCCCTTCCTCTCTCTCTAAAATCAATAAAAACACATCCTTGGGTGAGGATAACTAAAAAAAATAGTTGAACATCATCTAAATCCCAAAAATCCATTTCACCCCATTTTAGATACTGTCATTCTGACAAGAGGTAAGCTGATATTTATCATCATACTTTTGTTTATTGCTGAGCTTCACCTGAGTAAAATCATGTTTTATGTAGTATTTTATATCTGGCTCCTTTTTTTCATCATTATGTCTGTGAGTTTCATCCATGTTTTAATGTGTAACAAGTTATTTTTTAAATTACTGAATAACTGTCTTCTATATTGTATGACTATGTAAAGAACATTCATTCTACTGCTAATGGACTTTGGATTGTTTCCATTTGGGGGCTATTATGAATAGTGATTTCTTGAGCATTCATGTGTGTGTTTGTGACTTTTGGTGGACATATTCACTTATTCCTGATTTATCATTGCTGTATCATGGGATATCCTTACTTTAAACTTTATAGATGCTGCCAAATAGCTTTATACTCCCACCAGCAAACAGAGTATCAGAGTTCCATTTTCTTTACTTTATTATTAACACTCCATATTACTCATATTTTTTTCATTTTAGACATTCTTTTGGATGAGTAATAAAGTCTGTTAAAATTATTATCAGGGAAAAGCATGTGTCTGCATAGGGGTTTTTGAATATAGAAAATTGATTTAATGAACATCTCTAAGTGATAGCCTAATATTGACCATAGAGTGCCCTGGCTGGGAAAAGCCAGTGTCATTTCTCCATGGAGCAGTTAAATGTCATGTACTTCATTTTAATCTTTTCATCTCACCAAATACAGCCAAAGCAAGCAATTTTTTAACACTGATTTTATTTAAACCAGCACTGAAAGCTACAATGAGTCCTGGAAATATAATCTCTAATAGTCTTAAAAGATTAACTTGATTAAACACAATTCTGGATTTCAAATATACACTCAGTACACAAGAGAGTTTTGTTGATTTTGGTGATCAACAAGCAGGCTATAAATTTTGGAGGTCTATGAAACTTTTAAAAAATGGCAGAGTTGGATTCTCAAACTTAAGTTCTTTGGGCTATAGATATTCTCTATATATCTATCATCTATCTATCTATCTATCTATCTATCTATCTATCATCTATATATCTATCTATATAAAAGCCTAAGTGACCATCGCAACCAAACAGACTACGTGGGGCAACCAGGCCAGCAGGGGGGTTAGTGAGGGGTCACCAAACGACTGAACAGCAGGCTGCGTGGGGTGACCAGGCTGGCAGGGGGGTTAGTGAGAGGCTACCAAACGACCAAACAGCAGGCTGCGTGGGGCAACAAGGCCCACAGGGGGGGCAGTTGGAGGCAACCAGGGTGTCAGGGGGGGCAGTGAGGGGCAACCAGGCTGGCAGAGGGGGGAAGTTAGGGGTGACCAGGCCAGCGGGGCGGGGGTAGTTAGGGGCAACCATGCCGGCGGGGGGGGGGCAGTTGGGGGTGATTAGGCCAGCAGGGGGGAAGTTGGGGGTGACCAGGCCAGCAGGGGGGGCAGTTAGGGGGATCAGGCAGGCAGGCAGGTGAGCAGTTAGAAGCCAGTGGTCCTGGATTGTGAGAGGAACGTCCGACTGCTGGTTTAGGCCCAATCCCCAGGATCGGGCCTAATCCAGCAGTTGGACATCCCCCGAGGGGTCCCGGATTGGAGAGGGTGCAGGCTGGGCTGAGGGTACCACCCCCCCTTCGTGCATGAATTTCGTGCACTGGGCCTCTAGTTGAATATAAAGAGAGAACACATTCATCACTACGGCTGCTCTATCAGAAATGAGAATATTATTATTTTATTTCTGTTCCTCATTCTTTCCCAAGTTGTTTTTTAAATCTTTATGACAGTGAAGAGATACTCTGTCAACCATTTTATGATTATTACCTCTTTATGAGAGGTTATTTTTATCTGCTTTAAACAGATCATCTCCATGTGATTGGTTGCCCACTATTCAAAGAAAGTAGATTTACACAAAAATAGACAATATTTTCTTTGCTGTTGTCACCATTCAGGGTTTTGCCCAAGGAAGGTGTGGTCTCCACAGTCTCTGGTTATCTTTGTCAGTTAATCAGAATAAGTCTGTAAGTATAACATAGAAAGAGGTGATATTTGAAAGATACTTGGTCATTGTTTATGAAGGCTAATTTATTGTAGAATATTCATTCAGGTCATAAATTAAATCTGAGGTGGCATTATTTTCAGAGTCATGGAATCCATTTAGATTTTTCTGTTTGAAACCACCATATTATTTACATTTCAACCCTACCATCCTAACATTAGGCCACTGGCAGTATTTTTGTAGCATTATAGTTAACATTTTAATATTTATTAAAATTATTGTAATGGCAGTTTAGAATAATTGATTTTTATTTTACTATATGCCAATATCTGACTCTCTGAGAAATTCAATGAGTGTTCTATATTCACAGAGCAATATTTGTATATCAGGCCTTCACTTTAATACATTTTAAGAATTGATTATCTTGTATTATGAGGTGGGAGTTATTCTTAAAAGGGTTTAATCTGTTATTGGGTCCTAAGAGAGGCCAAATTGTAAAGCCACTAAAGAGTATTGGTTAAATCCATCTGGGTTTATTGCAGGTCTACTAATAAATAATAAAGAAGACAGAAGCCTTTCTCTTGTATAATTAACATCTGAGTCAATTGATTATCCTAATTCTACTACTAAAACTTTTTTTCCCACTCTCTCATACATATATGGCATTTATTTTTCTGACTAGAAGTATCAGTTTCACAATATTTTTTTAAGTTAACAATAATGCTTGAACAACTTTCCAAGACAGTAAATACTCTTTTACAGTACAAATTATAAAGCTTCATAACAGTCCACTGTACACATTCACTTGATTTATTTAACTAACCTCCTTTTATTTAAATTTTTAGCTTGTCTTTAATCTTCTACTGCACTAAAATTTTTGATTATGAAATCTGTTTAGTCTAATCATTTTGCACATTGTCATTATTTCATTTTTAATTTTTAAAAATTGTTTTAAATTACAGTTGATATACAATATTATATTAGTTTTCAGGTACACAGCTTAGTGCTTTGACATTTATATACCTTATGAACTGATCACCCCAATAAGCTAATACAACTTTTAATATTGAATAAATATATTGGAAGGATACAGTTAGAGCTAATTTATGGATGGATCATGGGAAAATTATTTTATTAGATTGAGATTGAGACAGTGTGTAGTAGAGAAGGGAATAGGTGACAGAAAATTTCTGGTATTTGGTTGGTGAGGCCAGTTGCTATCTGTAATATTATGCAAGCAACTTTTCTTTATCTTAGATTCTTCATCTGTAAAATGAGGAGACATAGTCATTGTTACCACCTTATATATTCATCAAAAGCACTGAAATGACTTGTAAATTTAAAGCACTCTGTAAGCATAGTACACTATTAGTAGGATTTTACAAATCTAGGATAGAGAGATTACCACTGAAAGTTGTTATTATAGAAAGAAAGGAAATCTTGGTTTCTATCAAGTACACATTATATATATTAACTGGTGAAATACTGAACATAAAATAGAAAAATACATTAACACCTTATGTTATGTATATTATACAATTTCAATTATTGAATAAGGTTTTGTACTATCAGTAAGATACAGTCTGATAAAGCATTTAAGGCAAGGTTATAAGAAACAATTAATATTATTATAGAAAATAATATAGATATCATTAATAAAACTAATAAAGCAAAGATATTGGTATAACTGTCTTAC
Source organism: Ia io (assembly GCA_025583905.1). Lineage (NCBI taxonomy): Eukaryota > Metazoa > Chordata > Mammalia > Chiroptera > Vespertilionidae > Ia > Ia io. The sequence continues at coordinate 32,772,748 of JAJQQW010000001.1, read as the reverse complement.
TTTGAGAAAACATTGAAAAAACTCACTGTGAATTCTTTACCACACATTCTTCCCACCCATGTTAAAGAACTTAAAGTAAATGTGAAAAGTCAAGATTATAAAAAAAAACCCACCTAATTAAAATGTCATCAGTGGGTTGGATCATGTATATGTACTGGCTGAGTATATTTGAAAACTGAGTCTTATTTTGGTAGTAGTTTAGGAAGAATATCAAATACTTGCCTATCCCTTGGATATTTCTAGCTCAATCATAGTATTGCTTTTTCCTTGGGCAATTGGTCCATCTTGTTTTATGGATGCATATAATATTAGAGTTATAAAAATATATCAATAATGCTACATATGTAATGACATTTTGTACTATTCCAAAGTACTTTTTATATCATTATTCATCTTTTTCATGTTGTCATTATAAATTCTGAAAATCTTTTTAAGTTCTAAACATTCTTATTATGCACTGCCTTTGTAAGTAACTACAAAGTTCCAAGAGTAGGGAAATTAGGATATACCATTTTAAATAACATTTATTTGATTTTTAAGTTAATGTCACTGAAAACCCTCTGCTATATAATAATTCAATGAGTCCACAGTAATTTAACACCAAATAAAGAGCTTATAATATTGATCTTTCTGGGTTATTACATCTGCTTTTAAAGGTAAATGAAGCATTAACAACTGTGACTACAGCATTGATCATAACAGTGTCATTGTAAAAGCCTCACTGCTGTTGGTTTACTTCGAAGATAAAATAAAGGGCAGCCTACCTTTAAATCAAGAGATTAATTTACTGAGGCCGCACACGGAGTTTTCAGTCAGTTTCAACAAAGCACGTTTCCCTGTAGGAGTTTTGACTTCTTTTTATTTTTTCTTGTTCTGAGAAGCCCAATAATAATCTAATGGCTTTCCTTTATAGATTACTTTCTTCTTTTCCTAATTTCTAACTTAGCTGCTCTGGGCCTTAAATGCTTGATTTCCTTGTCTTTCTAGTAATATAATGTATCCCCATCTTCTCTGAATATTAAATAACTAGAGGCCTGTTGCACGAAGATTCGTGCAATAGGCCTTCCTTTCCCTGGCTGCCAGCACTGATTTTCCTCTGGCACCCGGGACCCAAGCCTTTTCTCTGGCCACAGCAAAGAAGCCAAGCCTCTTCAGTCTTCAGTCTTCAGTGGTCTTTAGTCTTCAGTCTTCAGTCTTCACTCAGGCCAGAGCCTTCAGTCTTCGCTCAGTGCCTGCATATGCAAATTAACCCACCACCTTTGTTGGGTTAATTTTCATACTCACTCCTGATTGGCTGATGAGTGTTGTGGAGGTATGGTCAGTTTGCATATTTCTCTTTTATTAGTGTAGATATATTCTTAGAATATATGTAAAGCAAAGTTGTCCATTAAAAATAGACATATACATTAAATGACCCTTGGAAATGGTCTGTCTTCACAGTCACATGGAAATATGAAAATGTAAAAGCAACAAATTTCATCTAAGTTTCATTAAATGAAGAAATACTTTAGCCTATTTGAAATTTCTTGGTCATTCATGACCTTCTTATTTCCTTTTAAATGGCTACTTTCTAAATTTCCTTCTATTATCTAGTCATTGCCCAAATGATGAACATGCATTGCCTTTTCACAAGTTGATGTGCAAATTCAATAATTTCTTTAAAAACCTTCAAACAAGACTAATCAGATTCAAATTTAACATCTAAATACTTCTGGAAAGAGAGTTCTAAATAAATTTTAACACATGAGGTAAATAATAGACTTTTATGTCTTCAGATTTAAGAATTCTGAGGGGTCTTAGTATGCACATGTGACTCAGAGGAATATAGTACTTGTCTACAAAATTGTTTGGCTCTACCTTCCATTTTCATTTGTCTTTAAAGGACCACATGGGTTTTGAGAAACAGGAAGCTTGGGAACAGACAAAAAGATGAAGAAAGACTAAGTGCATAAATGCCATATAAGGCATCCAGAGAGTTGGTTAGACTCTTCATGTTTATTGTATTAGGAGATGATACCAGAAAGGAGGTGACAGATATTTTCAGATTATGTTATCTGTACTTTTGACACTCTAGTTAATATGCCTTTCATATTTACATAAGAATATATTGAATCATAATAAATATTTTGTATGATTTATTGGATTGTAAAATGCTCTCCATGAATACTATAAATTAGGGAATACCAAATTAAAAAGAATTAGTTGCAAGAATAATCTCTGCATACAAGGGGGCATCAAATTGTCAGGTGAAAATTGGCTAATACTTTCTAATATGTTTAAATGAATTTCAGAATGTATTATAGATGTGTAACAGTGTCACTTTAATATTCTTGACAGAATATTAAACAGAAATGTATAACAGTGTCACTTTAATATTCTTCCATCCACTGCAGAGCAAGGCAAATTTAATCTTCAGAGTTGGTGCTGGCTACCTAAACATATAATACTATTTATTAATCTTTCTTCTGTTTCTTTTATTCATTACCTTTCTGGAAACTTGAAAATATCATATGATGCTTTCTCCCTCTCTTTTGTTTGCTCTCATTTTTTTTTGTGAAGCAAAAAACACTTATTTCTATGTTGTCCCATAAATGAAAAAGTTGTGGGTTTGATCCCCAGTCAGGACAAAGTACGGGAGGCAACTGATCCATGTTTCTCTCTCTCTCTCTCTCTCTCTCTCTCTCTCTCTCTCTCTCTCTCTCTCTCACACACACACACACACACACACACACACACACACACACACACACACACAATAAAAACATATCCTTGGGGGTGAGGACAAAAAAAAAAGACAGCTAAGAATAAAATTCAGACCTAGCAAGGAGGCTTTTAACAAATGATCCATGCATCTACCACAGTGAGTTCCCAGTAGTAATTAAATCATTTTTGATTCACCATATCTGCAATAGTCTGTAAACGAATCTTTCCTACCTACTTTTTGTTTTCATAAGAATTAAAGAAGCACTCATAAAAAGGGGAAGGAAAGAAAAACAAGTACAATTTAAGATATATTGCCAAGTATGTGGTATGTCATTCAAATATATATGTGAGGAAGGAGGTTTGTAAAACAAAAATTGTGAAAAGTATATTTTCAGTTTGTTTAAAAAAGAACCCACAAAAGAAGTTTTTCTGAGATAAAAATGAAAAATGTGCATAGGGGTAGGTGGTGCCATTAGCCCTGCTGTTAGTACTGACAGATCAGTACTGAGGTGGCATCAGGGCAGGGAGGTATCAGCTTCAGTAATGGAGAGATGTCGGGGGGAAAGATTGCTCTATCACAGTGATGAGTTCCTAGCATGTTATAAATCGAAGATTGTTCTCTCCTGCCACTGAGATGAGCAGCTCTTTCTCCTTTCCAGAATGAAACATCTGACAGAGACAAGGAAGAGATGAAAACAAAAAAGTAGAAAGTTTTATCTCTTTAACATAAATCTCCAGGAGGTTCAGAAAGTCAGTGTAATGCCAATCTCCAGCATAAATGTGAGGTGAAGAAAATGACCCCTTTGAGCAATTCCTTCTCAGGCAAGCATGCATCACAGGTAGATTATGATAACAATTCCCCCTTGGCTTGATGTAACTTGGTTTTTAATTATAAAAATTGTTTTTAAAATGGATTCACACTTTTGCTTTAGCCTGAAAACAAACATGTTGAGCTGGGATGATATTCAGTTAGAAGATACAGTCTGTAGTAAAATATCTCTTGATTTCTGAACAACTGCAATTCTTTGTGAGTAATCCTGTGATTTTAAGCAAGATATTTCCCTCTTTGAGTGTAGGCCTCCTCTTCAGTAAATTGTGAATAATAATATTGATTTCGTAAGTCACTAGCAAAAGATATGGGATGATATATGAAAAGAAGTTAGCACAGTGCCTTGTGCACAATAAATAATTGAAAAATGTTAGTTTCTTTTCTTTCCAACCAGTCTATTGACTTACATAGGCAACATTTGCCTTTTCTTAGAATTATTAAATGGGAACAATAACTGTTTTTCTTGATTATTTAAAAATATCACTGTCATCAAGATGATAGTATCAATGAGGATATATATATATACATATATATATATTGAGTGGCCAGATTATTATGATCTCTGAATGCATAATAATCTGGCCACTCAGTGTATGTCCTATATAATAAATGGCTAATATGTAAATTGTCCCTCAACCAGGAGTTCAAACAGCAGGCAGGCTGACCAACTGCCCATGTCCCCTCCCCCTGGCCAGGCTGGCAAGACCCTACCCATGCGTGAATTCATGCACCAGGCCTCTAATATATATTTACATCTTTTTTTCCATCCTGCATTATAGCTTTTGGAAACTGTAAGAGCATCAGTGAAGACACTAATTGATCTACATACTAAATAATAATCACACTTGTTAGCAGTAAAATGCCAAATTCTAAATCCTTGAAAAGCATCATGTTATTCCATTACCTATTCTATTTTGACCAAAATAATAGAATTCTTCCCAAAGAGAGAAATACCACAATCTCCAAGATGAGAATTAAGTAAGAGTATACAAACAATTCTCACAAAATAGGATGTTGAATTAAAGGCAGCAGTTTTCAAAGTATGGTCTAAGAGGTATTCCTCAGGGCCTCTAAGATATTCCCAAGCATTCTGCAAGGTCTCTTCCTTTTCCATTTACACATTTGTGTAAGGCTGGATTTTCTCCCTGTACTTCAACCTAAACAACATAGTGCATTAGATTGAATTCAGAAGTAGATAAGAGAATCCAACTGTTTCCAGATTTATAAAAATGTGAAATAATGCCAGTCTTCTTACTAAATGCTTTCTTTGTTTTTTGTTTTTGAAAATAGTTTTTTTTTTCACAAAATGAGAGATTTTTGTTACTATATAGTGGTTTTATTACTATTTTAATGAACTAAATAACTTGGAATGGGATCTTGAGACCAAAACCTTTGAAAATTACTGAATTAGAATATAAGGATTTTTATTTGTGTTTAGAGATTAGGTCTTCATCACATATATATATGGAGAGAGAGAGAGAGAGAGAGTCTGAAAGTAAAATATGTGTTAGAGAACATTTGGGGATTTATATAAACGTAAATATTAAACCCTTATATTCTACCCATAAAGATTCATTGCATGATTTTCTTTCTTTAAATTACTTTATTGATTAAGGTATCGCATATTTGTCCTCAAGCCCCCCCATCCTGCCCCATTCCCATCCCAAACCCCTCCATACGCAGCCCCCACACCCCTGTTGTCCATGATCACTGGTTAGGCTCATATGCAAGCACACAAGTCCTTTGGTTGATCTATCTCCCTTATCCCCACCCTCCCCTACCTTCCCTCTGAGGTCTGACAGTCTGATCGATGCTGTTCTTATTCAGTCAATGTTGTTCATCTTTTCCCCTAGATGAGTGAGCTCATGTGATACTAGGAGTACACTTATAGGAACCAAAAATGAGACAAGCAATAATGGTTATGCTGAGAGGCAAATGAATCAGTCTATAGTGAGTTTCTTTCTGGGCCAACAGTTCTTTTGAGTCCCAATTTCTATGTCCAACAGTTCTTTATGTGTACATAACAGCAATGATATTTCATTTCTGGATGGTGGACAAATGGTGGTAATGCAGGTCCTACCCTCTCTGGTTTGGTCCTGGGCAATCTGTAGTGACGCACATCTGTTGACTGCTAGTATGGCAAGGCATCGTCAGCGTCTTCCATCTCTGGACTGTTTCTCTTCTGTCTTCATGGCTGGAGCAGTCCTGTCAATTCCTCTCTGTTGCAGGAATCCACATGGTCTCGGAGTTGTTTTCTGAAAATATACAAACATATTGTCGACCAAAAGTTAATAAAGGAATCTTTTCTAAAAATTTGACTTGCGATCCTATTTTATTTTTTGCCCAAACTATTTTCCTTTGGCTTGTTTTGACACCATGTATGTTTTACCTGGGTGTCTTGCTGTTAGCATTACAAATGAAAGTTAATTTTCTAAAGTAAACATTTTCTAGATATAATTTATTTACAGGATATTTTTCCTTACATGATATTCTTCTACTATCCCCCCTTTTCTTTCCCTTTTTCTATGCATATGTCTACATATTTATTTAAACAAATTGAGATAAAAATATATACCACCCTTATTCTTTGATTTAGCTTTATATAATAAATTTTTGCAATGTTCTTTTAAATTATAAATAAAAGTAATTATTTTTTGGTGAAATTATATTAAACCACTAAGCTGGAAGAAAAATAGAGGAAAGGAACAGAGGTAAGAAAAATACTTAAATGTTGACAGATCTAGAAGCATCCTTAAGAGTTTTTAAAATGTTAAAATTTAATAAAATTTACATCAGTGGAATGTTGTTTTTAATTTTGAAAGAAAGTACCAACAATCTAAGGCCTAAGTGATGTGTTCATATTTTTCAGAAAAATGCTATTTAATGATTTTGTAATGATTCTTTATATTTAATTTTAAGCATTCTATTAAAGGGAATATAGATTATATTCTATTTTTAGACAGTTATTTGCATCTTAATCATCATCATCACTCTTGTCATTATATATAACATTATTGGGTTCTATTTATGTTCTAGGCACTGTGCTAAACTCTTAGCATGCCTTAACACATTTAACCTACTTTTGGGGTATATAGCTATTTTCTCTGACATAGTATTTCTCTTTCTTTCATCACTTTAATTCTTTCTATCATGGGATTTAGTTGACAAGGTCATAACCTAAAAGCAATGAGATATATTGGACCATTGCCTGCATTTAATATATAAGAACCAAAGGAAACAGTGTCTAATTATTGCAATCTAATTTCTTCTAATGAACACTACATAAAAATATTGTGATTGTGGTTTTTTAATTTCTTCTCTTTGATGTGATTAGCTAAGATCTCTCTTATTTGTATGTTCAGGATGCTTGGGGTGGGTGAATTTGCTCTAGTTATTTTGGATAGAAATGCCACAGATATGGGTCCAGATCTGATATGGACCAGGTAGCTTTAAACTCAGAGAAATTATACATCACAGATATGCAGTGTACTCTATATTGCAGTGTAATTCCAGTTGACTATGTTATTAATGCTTGCTACTGGTTATGAGGACATCAGGCAGGAGAACTTGGATAGATATCCATCAGGATGGTGAAGTTTTAATGATATTTCTTGCATATTAAACAAAAATATTTTCCAATATTAGATGCCCATGGAAGAATTATGAGTATTGATTGCATCATTTCTGTATCGCTCCAATTAAATTATTTTATCAGAAAGTTGTTTATATATTTTTAATGTTTTTTCTTATTGATTAAGGAATTACATATACGTCCTTATCCCCACATTGTCCCCCCACCCCCCACTCATGCCCTCACCCCCCCCCTGGTGCCTGTGTCCATTGGTTAGGCTTATATGCATACATACAAGTCCTTTGGTTGATCTCTCCCCTTACCCCAACCCTCCCCTACCTTCCCTCTGAGGTTTGACGGTCTGATCGATGTATATTTTTTTTAAGCTTGGCTTTGTATATGATATGTTTTGAACCTATTGAGGCACATTCTAAATGGCCTGGACACGAGGTAAATGAATGTATGTGTATATTAAAATGTAAAACTATGGAAAATTGTTATCTTTAGCAGAATTTAAAATTTGTTCTATTCTGCCATTTGTAAATGTAACCAGTGTGTCTGATTAATTAGATAAGAAAATCAGGGTTTAAATCAGATTTTGCCTCTCATCTGCATGTGTAACACTAATGGAAATAAGTGATTATTTTTCATTACAATTAATATTATCTGTGCTCAACTGGAGTGGCTTATTTGGTTGAGCAAGGTCCTGTGCATCTAAAGGTTGCTGGTTCGATTCTAGGTCAGGGCACATAGAGAAGGCCACCAATACATGTTTCTCTCTCATATATCAATGTCTCTCTCTCTCTCTCTCTCTCTCTCTCTCTCTCTCTCTCTTTCTCTCTCAGAATATCCTCGGTCATGATTTTTAAAAAGATTATCTATTATAAATATATTAAATGCCATATCCTAAAGTTTATGTATATATGCTTTTATTTTTTTTATTATTTTTTAAAAATATATTTTATTGATTTTTTACAGAGAGGAAGAGAGAGGGATAAAGAGTTAGAAACATCAATGAGAGAGAATCATTGATCAGCTGCCTCTTGCACACCCCCTACCGGGGATGTGCCGGCAACCAAGGTACATGCCCTTGACCGGAATCGAACCTGGGACCTTTCAGTCCGCAGGCCAACGCTCTATCCACTGAGCCAAACCGGTCCTGGCTGTATATATGCTTTTAAAATATAGCATTTTAATAGAAACGCAGGTTATAAGTACAGCAGCTAGCAGTGAGAATATAAATACATGAAGAGACAAGAATACTTAGTCTAACACATTTTCCCGTGTACATATTTATGTGCCATGTTTTATTTCAAATTTGCATTCTTCAAATAACTTGTTAAAGAACAAAAGAATTTTTCAGAAGGTACCCATGTTGATTGTGACAAGACTCATTAAATATTAAAATAGTGTTATTCAGTAAAATCATTAAAATACACGTAGAAATAGTTTATTTTAGGTTGTTCATCTGTATATACCCTGTATATAAAATGTTATTAATGTGCTGAATTGAGGAGGTTTTTGCTAATCTTTGAATGAATTTATTGTCATCTCACCTTTGAAAATCTTTTCTTTAAGGAGACATATTAAAGGGAACTTTTATTTCTATGGATGATTGTGACATGCACATGCAAAAAATGAAATGTTCAATGCAATTATGAATTAGTGAAAACAGATTCATCTGTCAAAAATTAAATAGCAGTGTTCTTTGACTAGTATCAAAATCTAATCTAAAATAGGTTAGCCATTTCATATAGGTGACATCTGTGCTTAAATATAATTTTCTCTCCCTGTTCTGGCATGACTGTTAATTACTTACTCAATGTAGTTCAACATTTAGTTAATAAATATGTCAAGTTTTTACCATGGTGTTCTTTTTGCAGAGTTGTGAATTTGCAATTAGTTTTAGATTTACAACATGGTGACAGACAGTGCTGTATAAATAGAGGTTAAATACACAATTTACATATTAATTTCATGATTCATTTATTCAATGATTTATGTGGCTATAGATTGTATTTAATCTCTTTGCTGTAGTTGTTTCAGGCATGACGAACAGAATCACTATTCTAGCAGAGAACTAATGATGTCTGTATTGAACTCTACAGGAAGTTGAGAGGAAAATAAGAAAGGTTCTGAAACAATGATTCATTATCTTTAATACTCTCTCAGAGGCAAGTGCAGACAAATAATGGATTTTAAAAGGACCACATCTTATAATACAAAGAGGGGGATGAGAGAATTTAACAGGCTAGCACAGTGGCTTGCACATAGTAAGAACTGCAAGATTTGTTAAGTTCAAATTGACTTAAAGTTAGCATCATAATATATTTTTAAGTTTGGATAAAACTTAAACTTTGGGAAGTTTTAAGCAATTACTTTTAATAAACTTATATTAATTAAACTTGTATTCTCATGACAAGCACCACCATATTTTTAAAAAACATTTATTAATTTATCATTATTTATTTTCAATTACAAATGGCATACATTATTATATTAGTTTCAGGTGTACAACCCAGTGATTAGACATGGTATAACTCATTATATGATGATTCCCAATAAATCTTTTACCCATCTGACACCATACATAATTTTTAGAATATTATTAACTACTAGTATATACCTTATGCTGTACTTTACATCCCTTTCAGTATTCTGTAATTATCAATTTGTACTTCTTAATCCCTTCACCTTTTTCACCCATTCCCCAACACCTCTCTATCTGGAAACTGTCAAAATGGTCTCTGTATCTATGATTCTGTTTCTGTTCTGCTTGTTCATTTATTTTTTTTTAGATTCAATTGTTTATAGATATATATTTATTGCCATTTTATTGTTCATATTTTTTATCTTTTTTTCTCTTCTTAAAGAAGACCCTTTAACATTTCATATAATAGTGGTTTGGTGGTGGTGAACTCCTTCACGTTATCTTGTCTAGAAAGCTTTTTTTTTTAATTAAAATCTTCATTGTTTAACTAGAGGCCCGATGCACAAAGATTTGTGCAAGAATGGGCCTTCCTTCCCCTGGCTGCCGGCACACCCTTAGCTCTGGCCAGAGCCGCCTTTTTGCCCTGGCCCAGAGCCGCCTTTCAGCCTTCCCACTCTGCCCAGAGGCCCTGAGCAGCTGGGGCGGTGCGGAACAACTTTGTCACCATGGTGACTATGCAAGTGTCCCTGCCACTCGGCACCTGTGTATGCAAATTAACCCGCCATCTTTGTTGGGTTAATTTGCATACTCATTCTTGATTGACTGGTGGGCATCGTGAAGGTATGGTCAATTTGCATCTTACTCTTTTATTAGTGTAGATGTATTACATGCCTCCTTTTCCCCTCATTGACCTCTCCCCGGCTGCCCCCAACCCCCAGTACATGCCCCAAGCCCCCATCCCCAGTCTGTATACATTGGTTATGCTCATATGCATGCATACAAATCCTTTGGTTGATCACTTACACCCTCACTCCCCGCCTTCCCTCATAGGTTGGACAGTCTGTTCCATGATTCTATGACTCTGGTTCTATTTTTGTTCTTCAATTTATGTTGTTCATTATATTCCACAAATGAGTGAGATCATGTGATACTTATCTTTCACTGACTGGCTTATTTCACTTAGCATAATGCTCTCCAGTCCCATCCATACTGTCGCAAATGGTAAGAATTTCTTCTTTTTTTGCGGCAGCATAGTATTCCATTGTGTAGATGTACCACAGTTTTCTAATCCACTCATCTGCTGATGGGCACTTAGGCTGTTTCCAACTCTTAGCTATTGTAAATTATGCTGCTATGAACATAGGGTGCATATATCCTTTCTGATTGGTGTTTCTAGTTTCTTGGGATATATTCCTAGAAGTAGAATCACTGGGTTAAATTGGAGTTCCATTTTTGTGTTTTTGATGTTGAGGTATGATCCTTCTATTCCCACCTTGCTGAGAGTTTTTCTCAAGAAAGGGTGCTGGATTTTGTCAAATGCTTTTTCTGCGTCAATTGATATGACTATGTGATTTTTCTCCCTCAATTTGTTTATGTGATGTATCACGTTTATTGATTTGTGGATATTGTACCATTCTTGAATTCCTGGGATAAATCCTGCTTGGTCATGGTGTATGATCTTTCTGATGTAGTGTTGGATCCAATTTGCTAGAATTTTGTTGAGGATTTTGGCATCTATGTTCATGAGGGATATTGGCTTATAATTCTCTTTCATTGTGTTGTCTTTATCTGGCTTTGTTATTAGGGAGATGCTGGCTTCATAGAATGAGCTTGGAAGTGTTCCTTCTTCTTGAATTTTTTGGAATAATCTGAGGAGGATAGGTTTTAGTTCTTCCTTTAATGTTTGGTAAAACTCCCCTGTGAAGCCGTCTGGCCCTGGGCTTTTGTTTGCTGGGAGCTTTTTGATGACTGTTTCAATTTCTTCCATAGTTATCGGCCTATTGAGATTTTTAGAATCTTCCTGATTGAGTTTTGGAAGGTTGTATTTTTCTAGGAAAATGTCCATTTCCTCCGGTTGTCTAGTTTGTTGGAATAGAGTTGTTCATAGTATTTTTTTTAACAATCCTTTGTATTTCGGTGGGATCTGTTGTTATTTCTCCTCTATCATTTCTGATTTTGTTTATTTGGGTCCTCTCTTTTTGCTTCTTGGTAAGCCTGGCTAGAGGTTCATCAATCTTGTTTATCCTTTCAAAGAACCAGCTCTTGGTTTCATTGATCTTTTGTATTTTTTTTTTTTGGTCTCTATGTCATTTATTTCTGCTGTAATCTTTATTATTTCTTTTCTTATGCTCACTCTGGGCTTTTCTTGTTGCTCTTTTTCTAATTCTTTGAGTTATAGCATTAGATGATTTACTACCATTTTTTTCTTGTTTTTTGAGGTAGGCCTGTAGAGCTATGCTACCAAGCCAGGCCTGCTTTCATTGTGTCCCATAGGTTTTGGATTTTGTGTTTTTATTGTCATTAGTTTCCATGATGTTTTTAATTTCTTCTTTGGTCTCATTGGTAACCCAATCAATATTTAATAACATGCTATTCAGCTTCAAAGTGTTTGAGTGTTTTGGATTGTTTTTATTTTAGTTTATTTCTAATATTATGCCATTGTGGTCTGAGAAGATGCTTGGTATGATTTCAATCTTCTTGAATTTGTGGAGACTTTGCTTGTGACCCAGTATGTGGTCTATTTTTGAAAATGTCCTGTGTGCACTTGAGAAGAAGGTATATTCTGCAGCTTTGGGGTGAAATGTTCTGAAGATGTCAATTAAGTCCATCTGATCTAGTGAGTCATTTAGGATTGCTGTTTCTTTGCTGATTTTTTGTCTAGAGGATTTATCCAGTGATGTCAGTGGTATATTAAAGTCCCCTACTATAATTGTATTGTTGTCGATTTCTCTCTTGATATCTTCCAGGAGATTTTTTATGTATTTAGGTGCTCTTGCATTGGGTGAATATATGTTTATCAGGGTTTTATCCTCTTGTTGGATTGCTCCCTTTAGTATTATGAAGTGGCCTTCCTTATCTCTTGTTATGGCCTTCACTTTGAGGTCTATTTTGTCAGATGTAAGTATTGCTACCCCAACTTTTTTTTTCATTTCCATTTGCCTCAAAGATATTTTTCCATCCCTTCACTTTCTGTCTGTGTGAGTCCCTTGTTCTGAATAGGGTCTCTTTTAGACAGCATATATATGGGTCATGTTTTTTTACCCATTCAGCCACCTGATGTCTTTTGATTGGAGCATTTAGTCCGTTTACATTTAAAGTTATTATTGAAAGGTACTTGTTTGTAGCCATTTTTATTTTTTGAGGTTGTGGTCCTTCTTACCTTTTTGTTTCTTCTTTTAACACCATTCCCTTTAGCATTTCTTGCATTGCTGGCTTGGTAGTGATAAACTCCCTTAGCCTTTTTTTGTTTGCGAAGCTCCTGATTTCCCCTTCAATTTTGATTGATATTCTTGCTGTATAGAGTATTCTTGGATTCATTCCCTTGCTTTGCATCACTTTGTATATCTCCTTCCATTCCCTTCTAGCTTGTTGTGTTTCTATTGAGAAATCATTTGATAATCTGATGGGGGATCCTTTGTAGGTAACTCTCTGTCTCTCTCTTGCAGCCTTTAAAATTCTCTCTTTGTCAATAACATTTACCAATGTAATTATGGTGTGTCTTGGTGTGGGTCTTTTGGGATTAATCTTGCTTGGGACTCTCTGCACTTGTGTGACTTTTTTCTTCCCCATTTCAGGGAAGTTTTCTGTTTTTATTTCTTCAAATAGATTTTCTAATCCTTGCTGCTCTTCTTGTACTTCTGGCAGCCCTATTATATGTATGTTATTTTGTTTTGCATTGTTCCAAACCTCCCTTAGGCTCTCCTCTTGCTTTTTAATTTTTTTCTCTACTTGCTGTTCAGATTGGACTTGTTTCTGTACTTTATCTTCTAACTCACTAATTCGGTCCTCTGCTTCTTCTAGTCTACTGTTGAAGCCTTCCATGGTGTTTTTGATTGTATCTATATCATTTTTCATTTCTTCCTGATTTTTACATAGGTTGTTGATTTTCTCATCCATCCGGTGTATGAACTGTGTGACCATTACTCTGAATTATTTTTCTCTCATGTATCATGCTTCAGTTTCATTTATTTCCTTTCTTGGTGATTCCTCCTTTTCTTTCCTCTGGGGATTGTTTTGTTGTCTCTGCATTCTATCACCAGAAGTTTCAAATGTCAACTTGTGGGGGCCTGGGCCATGTGTAGTGGGAGTTTCGCACCCCCCAAGTGTTACTGAAGAGCTCTGACTCCAAGACATGCGGCTGCTGTGGGTTGGTGATAGCCACGCTAGCCCTGGGTCAGAGTCACAGATGCTTAGTGTGGCCTCGTGTACGCACCTAGAATCAGGGACCCTGCCTGCGCCATGTTGAAAGAGATAACCCGCTAGCATGTGCCAAAAATCAAAGTCCCCTAGTGTGTGTCTTTGGTCAGAGCCTCCCTGTGTCTGCGCCAAGAATTGAGTATCAGAGTCTCTGTTGCTTGGTGCTACCTCGCACTGAGAATCAGGGTCCCTGTGTGCGCATGCACCAAGAATTGGAGTCACTGGCTCTTAGAGTGAATGTACTGAGGATCAGGGATCCCAAGCGCATGCAATGAGGAACAGAGTCTAGTCACTGGTGCTCATTGCTGCCTCTTGCGTGGATATTCAGGTTCCCCTATCTGCTTGGGAGACCGGGTTGCACAGTTGCACTGTGTTGGCAGGAGGTTCACTTCTGCCCTGCAGTAAACAGCCTTCTGTGTGTGCTTGCCCTGAATCAACGTCAGGTGGCACTGTCACTTAGTGTGGGTGTGGGGTCTGGTCACACGGGTGTGCACTGTGGAAAACAAACTCCCCATGTCCATGCACCCAGGCTCAAATTCAGTGCTGCCCTCCTGTGTGGGCATGGGGTCTGGTTGTGGAGAACAAACTCCCTGGGTTCGCACGTTCGGGTTCAAATTCAGCACAGTCTCCCTGCTTGGGTGCAGGGTCTTGTCATGGGAAACAAACTCCCTGGGTTCACGCCCCCAGTCTCAAATTCAGTGCTGTCTCCCGCATGGGTGTGGGGTTTGGTCACGGAAAACAATCTCCCCAAGGTCACGTACCTAGGCTCAAATTCAGCACAGCCTACTTGCCTGGGCATGGAGCCTGGGCGAGGGAAACAAACTCCCCGAGTTCGCATGTCCAGGTTCAAATTCAGCACAGCCCCTCTGCTAGGGTGCAGGGTCTGGTCATGCGAAACAAACTCCCCGGGTTTGCACCCCCAAACTCAAATTCAGCACTGTCTCCCAGCCCTGTGTGGGCGTGGGAGCTGGTCGCAGAAAACAATCTTCCCAGGGATGCGCAACTAGGCTAAAATTCAGGACTGCCTCCCTGCCTGGGTGTGGAGACTAGTCGCAGGATACAAATTCCCCAAGTTCTCAAGTCCAGGCTCAAATTCAGTGCTGTCTCACTGCTCTGTGTGAGCAAGGGATCTGGTTGGAGAAAACAACCTCCCTAAGGATGCGCAGCTATGCTCAAATTCACCTCAGTCTCCCTGCTTGGGCGTGGAGCCTAGTTGCAGGGAACAAATTCTCCGAGTTCACAAGTCCAGGCTCAAGTTCACAAGTTCAGTGCTGTCTGCCTACCCTGTGTGGGTGTGGGATCTGGTCACAGAAAACAATCTCCCCAAAGATGTGCACTTAAGGCCAAATTCAGCAGTCTCCCTCCTGGGTGCGGAGCCTGGTCGCGGAAAACAAACCTCCCGTGTCCAACACCAAGGCTCAAAGTCAGGTCGAGCTGCAGCTGCTGTGTGTGTGCAGGAAGTGGTATTGTGCAGCCAGGGTCTGGCAGATCCTATGCTGCTGCTACCTGAGCAGCGGGGGAGGGGGATTGGCTTTGTGACTCACAGAAATCTGTAGCCGGGTGCCTGGAGCCTTGGTGTCCCTGGGTCTGCAGCTGTGGTGGCAGGTCTTCTACCAGAGCAGCTGTAGAGTCCTGGTTTGCTTCTGAGACCAGATTGGGTGGTGGCGAGGCTAGGATCCTAGTTTCAAGCAGTTCTGTTCTTCAAGATGGCTTGGTCTTTGTGCCGCCAGTGTCCTCCCCAGAGTGTTTGCGATGGCAGTGGGGTTTTGCTGTCTAAGACTACCCAGATTGGCAGCCCCTTGGAAGACCTGCAGGATCTAACTGTCCCTATTTCACTCACACACACACCCACACACGTCCACACATACCTCTATCACTCCCTTACTCTCTCACACACTCTCCCTTTCTACCTTCCTGTTGGTCACCATCTTTCCTCCTCCCCAGGATCTTTTTTTTTTTAATTCCAGATGAATTTTTGGAGAGTTTGTTCTAGGTGTTTGAAGTATGCCGTTGGTATTTTAATGGGGATTGCATTGAAATTATAGATTGCTTTGGGTAGTATGGACATTTTAATAATGTTGATTCTACCAATCCATGAACATGGCATATTCTTCCACTTGTTTATGTCTTCCTCTATCTCTTATTTTCAGTGTCCTGTAATTTTCTGAGTACAGGTGCTTTACCTCCTTGGTTAAGTTTATTCCTATGTATCTCAAATTTTTTTTGCAATGGTAAATGGGATTGTTTCTTTAGTTTCTCTTTGGTGTATAAAAAAGCCATAGATTTCTGGGTGTTAATTTTGTATCCTGCTACATTGCTGAATTTATTTATTAAGTCTAGTAGTTTTTTTATGGAGTCTTTAGGGTTTTCTAAGTACAATATTATGTCAATTTTACTTCTTTTCCAATTTGGATGCCTTATTTCTTCTTCTTGTCTGATCAATATGGCTAGCACTTGCAGTACTATGTCAAACAAGAGTGGTGAAAGTGGGCATCCCTGTTTCACTCCTGTTCTTAGGTGAAATGGTTTTAGTTTTTGCCCATTGATTATCATGTTGGATGTAGGTTTGTCCTATAAGGCTTTTATTATGATTAGGTTTGATCCTTCTATTCCCACTTTGCTGAGAGTTTTTATCAGGAAAGGGTGTTGGATTTTGTCAAATGCCTTTTCTGTATCAATTGATATGATTATGTGATTTTTGTCTCTCAGTTTGTTTATGTGATTTATCATATTTATTGATTTGCGGATATTGTACCATCCCTGCATCCCTGGAATAAATCCCACTTGGTCATGGTGTATGATCTTTCTAATGTAATGTTGGATCTGATATGCTAGGATTTTAGCATCTACTAGTATGTTCATCAGGGATATTGTCCTGTAATTGTCATTCTTTGTAGTGTCTTTATATGGTTTTGGGATTATGGTAATTCTGGCTTCATAGAAAGAGCTAGGAAGTGTGCTTTCCTCTTGAATTTTTTTGGAATTTTCTGAGAAGTATAGGTTTTAGTTCTTTGAATATTTTGTGAAACTCCCCTGTGAAGTCGTCTAGCCTTGGGCTTTTGTTTGCTGGAAGTTTTTTGATGACTGCTTCAATTTCCTCCTTAGTTATCAGCCTGTTGAGATTTTTTGATTCTTCTTGATTGAGTTTTGGAAGGTCATATTATCTAGGAATATGTTCATTTTCTCTAGGTTGTTTCCTCTAGGTTGTTGGAATAGAGTTGTTCATAGTATTTTTTTCTTTATAATCCATTGTATTTCTGTAGGGTCTGTTGTTATTTTGCCTCTTTCTTTTCTGATTTTGTTTGTTTGGGTCCTCTCTCTTTGCTTTTTGGTGAGCCTGGCTAGAGGTTCATCAATCTTGTTTATCCTTTCAAAGAACCAGCTCTTGGTTTCATTGATCTTTTGTATTTTTTTTTTTTTTTTTGGTCTCTATGTCATTTATTTCTGGTCTGATCTTTATTATCTCCTTCCTTCTGCTTACTCTGAGATTTTCTTATTGCTCTCTTTCTAATTATTAAAGTTGTGGAGTTAGATAATTTATTACCATTTTTTTTCTGGTTTTTGAGGTAGGCCTGTAATGCTATGAACTTCCCTCTCAGGACTGCTTTCACTGTGTTCCAAGATATTGGATTGTTGTATTTTCTTTGTTTTTTTTCCCCAGTATGTTTTTAATTTCTTTTGATCTTTTTGATAACTCAATCATTGTTTAATAGCATGCTATTCAGCCTCCAATTGTTTGGATTTTTTTATTGTTTTTATTGTAGTTGATTTCTAATATTATGTCATTGTGGTCTGAAAAGATGCTTGATATGATTTCAATCTTCTTGAATTTGGAGAGATTTTGCCTGTGACCCAATACATGTTCTATCTTTGAAAATGTCCCATGTGCACATAAGAAGGATGTATATTCTGTAGCTTTGGGGTGAAATGTTCTGAAGATGTCAATTAAGTCCATGTGACCTAGTGAGTCATTTAAGATTGCTGTTTCTTTGCTAATTTTTTTTGTCTAGAGGATTTATACAGTGATGTCAGTGGAGTATTAAAGTCCCCTACTATGATTGTATTGCTGTCGATCTCTCCCTTGATATCTTCCAGAATTTTGATATGTATTTGTGTCCTCCTGCATTGGGTGCATATATGTTTACCAGAGTTATATCCTCTTGTTGTATCAATCCCTTTAGTATTATGAAGTGGTCTTCTTTCTCTCTTGTTATGGCCTTCACTCTGAGATCTATTTTGTCAGATATAAGTATTGCTAACCCACCTTTTTTTTTCATTTCCATTTACCTCAAAGATATTTTTCCACCCCTTCACTTTCAGTCTGTGTGAGTCTCTTGCTCTGAGGTGGGTGTCTTATAGACAGCATATATATGGATCATTTTTTCTTATCCATTCAGCCACTCAATGTCTTTGATTTGAGCATTTAGTCCATTTACGTTAAAAGTTATTATTGATAGGTACCTGTTTGTAGCCATTTTTATTTTTTTGTCATTAATGTTTGTCACTGCAATTATGATGTGTCTTGGTGTGGGTCTTTTTTGTTTATCTTGTTTGGGACTCTCTGTGCTTGTGTGACGTTTTCTTCCCCATATCAGGGAAGTTTTCTGGTATTATGTCTTCAAGTAGGTTTTCTAACCCTTGCTCCTCTTCTTGTCATTCTTGCACCCCTATTATATGTATATTGGTTCGTTTTATGTTGTCCCTAAGCTCAGGCTCTCCTCCTGTCTTTTGAATTTTTTTTTCTCCAATTGCCATTCTGTTTAGGTGTGTTTTGCTTCACTGTCTTCTAATTTGCTAATTTGGTCCTCTGCTTCTCCTAGTTTACTGTTGGAAGCTTCCATAGTGTTTTTTATTGTAGCTATATCACTCTTCATTTCTTCTTGATTCTTACATAGGTTGTTGATTTTCTCATCCATCCAGTTTATGAACTGTCTGACCCTTATTCTGAATTCTTTTCTGACATATTGCATGCCTCTTTTTCATTTAGTTCTTTTTCTGGGGCTTACTCCTTTTCTTTCCTTTGGGGGTTGTTCTTCTGTCTCCCCATTTTTGCTCTCACTGAAGTGTCTAGGTGTCAAATCATGTGGGCCTGTGGCTGCAGTGGAAGGCCTGGTGGTGGGTCGCATGGTCGGGGGCAGTGGCTGCTCCTTGGGTGGTTGTGGGCAGTGGCTGCTTGGTCTTCACATAGTCCCCATCAGCGGCTGCTTGCTCCTCGCTTTGTTCCAGGCTGTGGCTGCACGTGCGGCTGCAGGCATGGTCATGGTGCCCAGGGATAAAGTTTCTGGTTGGCAGCTGGGGAGCTTGCTCCAGTACTCACAGTAGCCCTCAGCCAGGTTGGCTGGAGTCTCAGTGTTTGTGGGTTTGCAGCTGAGGCAGCAGGTCTCTTGCCAGTGTGGCTCTAGTGTCCCAAGTGGTGTCTAAGGGCACCCTTGGTGGAGGTGAGGATGGGCTCCCAATCACAGAAGCTGTCCCCTTCACGATGGCGTGGCCTCTGCGGTAGAGACGGCGCTCTGGGAGAGATTACTGTGGTAGTAGAGGCTGCCTGGCTAGGTGATCCCGGTCCTCCAGCCCCCAAAGATCCTGTGAGATATAGTTGTCTCACACACACACACACACACACACACACACACACACACACACACACACAGTGTCCACACACTCCCCTTTCACTCCCACACTCATTCACACTCTCCCTCACTGCCATCCTTCTGGCCACCATCTTGGAATGTGGGAAGCTTTTTTTAAATGTTCTTTGATTCTTTTTGGCTTTGTTGGGTAATATTGGTTGTAGGTCCTTGTTTTCATCATTTTGAATATTTCTTGCCAATCCCTCTTGGGATAACCTTATTTGGGACTCTCTGAACTTCTTCAACTTGTATGTCTATTTCCTTCACCAAGTTAAGGAAACATTTTGTCATGATTTTTTCAAATAAGTATCAATTTCTTGTTCTCTCTTCTCCTGTCACACCCATTATGTAAATGTTTGTATACTTGAAATTGTCTTAGAGGTTCTTTATACTATCATAATTTAAACTTTTTTTTTTTTGGCTGTTCTGATTCAGTGTTTTTTGCTTCTTTATTTCCAAATCAATGATTTGATTCTCAGCTTCATCTACTTTACTGTTGATTACTTATAAATTATTATTTATTTCAGTTAGTGTATCATTCATTTCTGACTGCTCCTTTTTTATTCTGTTGAGTTTCTCACTAAGTTCATTGAACATCCTTATAACCAGTGTTTTGAACTCTGCATCTAGTAGGTTGCTTGTCTCCATTTTGTTTAGTTCTTTTTCTGGAGTTTTGTTCTGTGTGTTTTTTTTGTTTGTTTGTTTGTGTGTTTTTTGTTTTGTTTTTTTCATTTGGGACATGTTTCTTTGCCTCCTAATTTTAGCAGCCTTCCTGTGTTTGTTTCTACCATGTATTAGGTAGAGATGTTACATCTCTCAGGCTCGATAGAGTGGCCTAATGCAGTAGGTATCTTCTGAGGTCCCGTGTACACTCAATTACACATAGTGGGCACTCAAGGTACGCCCCTGTATGGGCTGTGTACACCCTCCTTTTGTAGTTGAGCCTTGATTTCTGTTGGCACATCAATGGGATAGAGTTACCCCGGCCAATCATTTGCAAGGATTGGTTGCAATCACTGACCACTGACCTCCAACCACTGTGGAGGATCAGCTGTTCAGGGGTTCACCCCATGTAGCAGTACTTATTTCAGCAGGGGTTTGGTGCCCCATGAAGCTGCTTATTGAGTGTGTCACTTGTGGACATGGTTGGGTAGTGCTTCAATGTGGTCTGAAGCTGTCCACTGGCTGCACTGTCTCTGATGCCTCTGAGGAGGTGCAGGCCAATTTTGCTGCCACCTTTATTCTGCCAGGAGCTACCCAACATGAGTTACAAAGTGACTTGCCTATGGCTGGTACTTGTGCTGGGCTTGGAGGTGCTAAGGTGAGGCCATGCTTGGAACCAATGCTGGCTGAAGCTAGTGCTGGTCCTGATACCACCTAGTGAGAAGTACAGACCTTGCTGAGGCCAGATGCTGCTTGTTTGAGAGATTTTAGAAAAATGTGAAGCATGAGCCAAGACAAGCTATTTGTACGCAAAAGCCACTGGAAACAGTTTTAGAGGTCCTGGAAGTTGGGTGGGGTAGAGCCTCAGGGATATCTCCAAGGTGGGGCAAACAGTGTGAGTCAGGTTGTTAGAGCTTCAGATATGGTGCCTGGCTTGGGCTCTGTTGGAGAATGTTGGAGATGGGCTCATTAAAGGAGCAATGTCTCTTCCAGCACTTATGTCTGGGAAGAAGCTCCCCCCCTACCTCTGGCACTGATGATGGATAATTTAGTCCCTCCTCATATGCCTCTTGTGCCTTTCAACCTGCTGCACCTGCACTGGAACTTAGAGGGAGGGAGTCTGTGTTAGTGCATAGGCCCTTTAAGAGGAACTGTCTGGGACTCTTCTTAACCATCCATGTATTTCATATTCTTGGTCATATTGATGCAAAGTTAAATATAGATTACAGTAAAAAAGAGATTTTTTCACTTATTTGAATTTGAAGTACCAAAATATCTGAAGGGTTGAAACATAGATTATGTCATATTATGAAAAAACACACAACTTAATTTTGTAGTGGACATGGGTCAGTTTTCAATTGATCTACTTAAATTTTTCAACATATTTCAAAAAAGATCTATTTAAGATAGAAACATTCTGTATATATCTCTTTTTGTAATACTAAACCTTATGATTAAGCAGTTTAAACCAGATAAAACTTAGTAGTTATGATGATATTCCTGGAGTAGCTTGTGGTCTTCAAACTGATCTTATTTCACTCCTTTTAAATTGGAGCCATATTATTGTGGATAATCCTTCATGTAATGTTCAAGATTGACCTTGTTTTGTTGTTGAAAAAGACATCATGTTTTACAAATCTGATACTCTCAACCCTCTCCTATGTGAAGGTACATACATAAAACCCATTATTGCTCAGCAAGAACTGTGGAATGCTTTCACAGTCACTGAGTTATTCTCCTAATAAGTAAACTACTTCGGAAATTTTAGCATTAAGCATGTACTTTTTCAAGACACTAGTGTTAACATTTTGTGTAAGAATTAGAATTTTTGAAATGAAATTCTAGTGGCTTTAAGAAATAGCAAAACCAGGCAGCATTTAATTTAATAGAATAATCTATTCAATATGCATACTCAAAAAATCTCATTTAATCTTGACATATGTCTCAATAAGGTATTATTAATTCATGTTTGCAGATTAAAAAGATGAGCCTCTGATAGATTATGTGGCTTGCCCCATGGCTAATTATGAGTATTCAAATCCAAATGTGGGCCCCGAAGACTTACTTTTTATTTTCACATCCTGCTGTTTCTTGTTTGCAAAGGTACCAAAAATATCCCAAGAAGTAAAAATGGAGGACCTAACCTAGGGTGTTCATTCGTTACTCTTAGCAACATTGGTTGCACCCTTCCTTAATGTTGTCCAATCTAAAGTGTCTATGATGATTCCAATAATTTTAGCTGGTTTACTTAGTAGACAAAAATGGCTACTTCTGTTTTCTGCATTGCCCTTTATTGGTTCAATTCCAGCTATTTCTTTTGTTTGTACTTCCCATATACTTCAGAAAAGTTCTAAGAGCCAAATAGCTAAATGTTATCTATTTTTTACTCAGTAATGTCTCAGCGTTTTTCTTTTTTTTTAAATTTTATTTTATTGTTTAAAGTATTACATATAGTAGTACATATATCTCTTTTTTTCCCCCATTGACCTTCCCCCAGCCTCCCCTACCCCCTGTCACATGCCCTCATCCCACAGCGTTTTTCTTGATTGCAGAAGTTTCTTGTGATTTCACTCAAAAGAGATGAAATCTTGTTTTTATTAGAGATGTAACATACAGATCCATGGCATGTGTTCAGTCTCTGGGGTAATCCAATGACAATACAAGGAGATTTAGTGGAAAATAAAGCCATAGCATCAAAACAATTGGTGGTAAAGGAAACAGAAAATTTCACAAAAGAATTCTTTGGTTCCTTTTTCGCAATGTTTCTTTCTTTCTTTTTTTTAAGTTGCAGTTTCTATTAAATATTATTTTGTATTAGTTTCAGGTGTACAGAATAGTGGTTAGATAATCATATAGCTTACAAAATATTCTCCCCAATATTTCTAGTAATCACCTGGTGCCATACATAATTATTACAATATTATTGACTATATAGTTCTTATGTCATACTTTATATTCCTATGACTATTTTATAACTACTAATCTGTACTTCTCAACCCCTTCACCTTTTCCACCCAATTCCCCAACCCCTCTCCCCTCTGGCAATCATCAGTCTCTTTCAATTTTGTTTGTTTATTTTCTTTGGATTTCACAAATAAGTGAAATCATATGTGTTTGTTTTTCTCTGACTAACTTATTTCACTTAGTGTAATACCCTCTAGGTCTATCTATACTGTCCAAATGCTAAGATTTAATTCTTTTTTAAAGTGCTGGTACATATATACAGTGGAATATTATTACTTAGCTAATGGTTCTTATCTCCTTTCTTTTGCACTCCATTTTTTATAGTCATGATGCTTTCCAAAGATTGCGGTAAGGATTAAGATTTTATTTCAACTGAAGACATCTTCTGACTACTTAAAATTCACAGCCAATAGTGCTGAATAAAATTATCAAAACTGATTGATGGGAGTGAAGGATGGAGAGGAATTCCTGGAGGAAAATGTTTAATAGAGTGTATTGCATTCTGTTACCTGTACTTGAAACAACAACTATTCTCATTTCCTGAGCACTTAATAGGAACTTCTGAACTTGAGAAAATGGAAGTGAATAAAATAATCCTCTTTTCATTACGATAAGTTTGTTTATTATAGCCTCTGTTCTGCAAGCTATCTTCTCAGCCAATTAGCAATACCACCTAGAGCATGCATATGGAAGAAAAGTTAAGAAGTAGAATAAGTGAAGGGGTCATTTTCAACAGTGGAATGACAAAAAAGTCACTTTAATGAATGAACAGGCAGATATTCTTGGCAAGATTTCAAATATGATCTCAAAAATAAACATTTGAAAGCTAAGGGCAGGAAAGGGTGCCAAGGCTTAAATGTCCTTCCATATAAACCCACAAAACTGAATCCATTGCATTTCCATTTATTTAAATAATTTACATACTCAGCAGTGTACTCTCTTCTTGGTTTATAAATGAGTTTCTTTTTTCTTACTAGACATAGAGTTAAATATCACTTTTAAATCCCTTAAAATTGTAATGTGATGAGTAGCTGACTATAGGGAGCAGGTGTCAAACAATATTTAAATGACATTCTCAACAAAATAAATATTGAACCACCCTGTCACTTTGGTGAGGGAATAATTTTCTCAAAAATTCCATTCATTGTATACTGCCTCTGACATTTGTTCTTCAGGAATTATTTGTAGTTTATTTTCTGAAATGGAGACTTTCATCAGCACAGCAGTTGAACTACAGTGTAAAAATCTGGTAATTGAGTGTTTTATCAAATGCTTCTAACAAAATCACTTTGCAGGTTGTAAATGAAGATTAAAACTATTGCTTGCAGGGATGGACAAATTGGAATGATTTATTATCTAAAACATCAATATGTCACTGTTCAGAAATAAAAGAAACAAACAACCCTAGCTCCCCTACACATTAGCACTGTCCCCCAACACCCTCGCAGAGATGTACACTCTTAGTTGCTGCCAAAGCAGTGGAAGGTAAGTACATTTTAATTATTTGTGCTAGAGAGACCACTATAGAAAAAGGCAAAAAAGCATCATCATAATAGGCCAGCTGCTGCGGGACATTATGTAAAAAAAAAAAAAAAAAAAAAAGACAGTAATAAAAGAACCATATCAAAGAATACCAACTGTGATTGTGTACTTCAGTGCTCCTGATTACAGAAAGATGATTAAATACAACAAATGGGCCAATTTAGAAAAGTGCATTTAAGGACTTATGTTTAACACTTAGGTAGCCAATGCTTTTAAAATGGACTTTATCTCACTTATCTAAAATAGCTTTAAAGAATGATGTTAGAAGAATATGCATTGTTGGAGCATTCTGTCTTAATTATTTTAATCTTGGGATAATTTGGATTGAATGCAGCATGTCTGTGTATTCAGACAGCAGCCACAAAGTAGTCTAACAACAGGAAAATCATTTCTAGGAACTTGATATGTTTTTCTCAAATTTTACTAAGTTAAATATTAAGGTTTTTCTTTTTCTTTTTTCTTTTTTAAATAAAAGGTCAGAATTAAGCTGAGTAAAAGAAAAAACCCCTTTTGTGTGATTGTTCAAGCTACTAAAAATGGTGTCATGACTTTGGGTATGTCATTGAATAAGAATGTTTAGCTTCCTTCCAGGCTGCCAGCAGGATGTCATTGTCCTTGCTGTTCATTCTCTGTGTGAATCTAAGAGCTTACTACCCATGACTACTCACTAAGTCCAAATAAAGCTTACATCAGGTAGAAACCCAGGCTAGGATCTTTTTAAGGCATGTGAAAAACAATTAGGTACAGCTCTTTTGGTTTGCATAAAGGAAGCTTTATTCTCTTCTCACATTGTCCCCAAACTTTCATCTCTTTCACATTTTTTGGATATAAAATTCAGGAGGCAATTGCTTGTTACACACAAGGCACAGGGTAATTTTATGTCCTAAGTGGTTGAATTATATTTTAAAAAGCAAAATAATTTTCTTCTCTCTTGCATTTCAGTCACACGGAAACAAAACTATTTTCTGAGTATATGTGTGTGTGTGTGTGTGTGTGTGTGTGTGTGTGTGTGTGTGTGTGTTTAAAATATTTCTAATTTATATGTTGTAAGCAACTTGAAAAACTGGGTTCTTCTAGAGAGATGCACACACATTTGAGTAAAGCTGGCAAGTTTGTCAGCCCTGGCCCGGTGGTTCAGTTGGTTGTAGTGTCATCCCATACACAAAAAGGTTGTGGATTTGATTCCAGGCCAGAGCATATACCTAGGTTGCGAGTTCAATGCCTCCTTATGGTGTGTATGGGAGGCAACTGATTGATGTTTCTCACATTGATCTCTCTCTGTCTCTCTCTCTCCCTTCCTGTGCCTCTAAAATCAATAATAATAATAAAAACAAACAGCAACCATATCCTCAGGTGAGGATTAAAAAAAACCAAAAAACACAAACTACCAAGTTTGTAGGAAAAAAAGATAAAATCTGATGTACTGTTTTGCACCTGGGAGAGGACATTTTAAATTAATGAAAGTTTGATTCAGAGGACATTTCTTAAAATTGCAATTATTGAAAAACAACAACAAAAAAGGACACAGGAGATTTTTGGAGGTGATGGGTAGATGTGTTTATTCCCTTGAATGTAGTTATAGGAGCACAAACTTATATCTATGTCCAAACTTACCAAATTGTGTACATTAATTAAGTGCAGTTTTTTATATAACAATAAAGCTGGGAGAAAAAAAAAAGAAACCATGTGCTTCAAACAGAAACAAGCAATAATATGTAAATCTATTGCAACTTGAGACTATATATATAAATAATACTAGTCAATTCACCATATTAATTTGTGACGATGACAATTTTGATATTTTCAAAGAAAATTTTTATCTCTATAACCAAATGACAAGGCCAAAAATTCTCAAAAAATATATATTTTATATTTTATTACAAGATTTGTAACTAGTTAAGATTAAAAGTATATTTTGGGCCCTAGCTGGGATGGCTCAGTAGATAAAGCTTTGGCCTGCGGACTGAAGGGTCCCGGGCTCGATTCCAGTCAAGGGCACATGCCTGGGTTGCTGGCTAAATTCCCAGTAGGGGGTGTGCAGGAGGCAGCCAAACAATGATTCTCTCTCATAATTGATATTTCTATCTCTCCCTGCTTCTCACTTCCTCTCTGAAATTAATATTTTGGGCCCTGACAGGTGTAGCTCAGTGGTTTCATACATAGCCCTGATCGGAGCGTGTGGGGGAGGCAACCAATCAATATGTCTCTCTCATATTGATGCTTCTCTCTCTCTCTCCCCCCCTCTCTCTTTTTCCTCCCTCTCTACGTCCCTCCCTCCCTTCCACTCTCTCTAAAAAAATAAATAAATGGAAAAAATATCCTCAGGTGAGTATTAACAACAACAACAAAAGTATGTTTGAGTTATCTGTATGTCCTCTTTGGAGAAGTGTCTGTTTAAGTCCTTTGACGATTTTTAATTGGATTTTTTTTTTTTTGGTGTTGAGTTGTATAAGTTCTTTATAAATTTTGAATATTATCTCCTTATCATATATACCATGTACGAATATGTTCTCTCATTCAGTGTGTAGTCTTATATGACAAGATGTTCAATGTTACTAATCATCAGAGAAATGCAAATTAAAGCCACAATGAGATATTACCTGTCAGAATGGCTATCATTAATAAATTAACAAACAAGTGTTGGTGAGGATGTGGACAAAAGGGAACCCTTCTGCACTGTTGGTGGGAATGTAGACTGGTGAAGCCACTGTGAAACAGTATGGAGTTTCCTCAATAAATTAAAAATGGAACTCCCACTTCTGGGAACTTATCCAAAGAAACCCGAAACAGTAATTCAAAATAATATATGCACCCCTATGTTCCTTGCAGCATTATTTACAATAGCCATGATTTGGAAGCAGCCCAAGCTTATAAAAGCAAAATATATATATATATATATACTGAGTGGCCAGATTATTATGATCTCTGAATGCATAATAATCTGGCCACTCAGTTTGTGTGTGTGTGTGTGTGTGTGTGTGTGTGTGTGTGTGTGTGTGTGTGTATCTTACCTAATAATAGACAAACATGTAAAATGACTGTACCCCTTCTATGCCCACAGCCAATCAGGAGTGAGTATGCAAATTAACCTGACAAAGATGGTGGGTTAATTTGCAAATGTAGGCGCAGAGCAGGAGGGAGCTACAGGAGCAGTGCTCTGGCTGGGAGCGAGGACTTGCAGGCTCCCTGGAGGCCGGGAGCGAAGCCAGGGGAAGGAAGGCCTATTCTTGCACGAATATCGTGCAATGGGCCACTAGTATATATATATTAGAGGCCCAGTGCATGAATTTGTGCATGGGTGGGGTCCGGCCAACCTGGCCAGGGGGAGGGAACATGGGCGGTTGGCCAGCCTGCCTGCTGGTTGAACTCTTGGTCGAGGGGACAATTTGCATATTAGCCTTTTATTATATAGTATAGGATACACACTGAGTGGCCAGATTATTATGCGTTCAGAGATCCTAATAATCTGGCCACTCAGTATATATATCCACTCAGTAGATGAGTGGATAAAAAGGGTGTTACATTTACACAATGGGATACACTCATCCATAAAAAAGAAGGAAATCAAAGAAATTTTGCATATGATTTTCCTTAAAGGCACAATACCAAAATTAGTTCTATTTCTGTTGAGGAAAAAATAGCTTGAAGATTTTAATGCTAGCTGCTCAACATTAGTAAGTCTGACTAAAAGCTACATTCCAAAAATATTGGTAATAATGTCAAATGTGTTTTTAAAAGTTTCATCTGAAGTGATAATAGTTTTGTGGACACTGATTATAAGTTATTTTATTGCAATATTTTATCATGCTAAATAGACAAAAATAAAACCCATAGAACAGTGAAACAAAAAAAGGCACTTTTTTCCTGTACATTCAGTAACTTGAGTTTCTCATTTCTGGCAGTTATCACAGAATATTCTAATGAATAGATATTTGCATACATTTGGTGTGGGAATGTTCTATATCTTGTTTTCTCAGGTGGGTTAAATAAGCTCACCTATTACTTTATTTGCATCTTTAATGAGGTTTTTCAACCCCCAATTTTGTTTGATAGTACAACGATATATAGCATTTTATATATCTGTGAAACTGCAAAATTAAATCCCCTGTAGTTCTAACTCATGAACTTTTATATATTTATTTTTAATTATGCTCTTTTTTTCTTTATGGTTGAAAGTATTACAGATGTCCACTTTGTTTGTTTGTTTTTCCCATTGATCCCCTCAACCCAGCACCCGCCCCTCCCAGGCCTTTACCACTTTATTGCCTGTGCCTATGGGCTATGCATATAAGCACATAAGTTCTCCAGTACTGTGGTTGGCAAATTGCGGCTCACGAGCCACATGCGGCTCTTTGGCCCCTTGAGTGTGGCTCTTCCACAAAATACCACAGCCTGGGTGAATCTATTTTAAAGAAGTGGCGTTAGAAGAAGTTGAAGTTTAAAAAATTTGACTCTCAAAAGAAATTTCAATCGTTGTACTGTTGATATTTGGCTCTGTTGACTAATGAGTTTGCCGACCAGTGCCCCAGTATATCACTCTCCAGCCACTTTCCCACTCCTGTTTTCCCTCTGAAATCCCTCAGTCTGTTCTATGTTTCTATATCTCTGGATCTACTTTGTTCATCAGTTTATTTTGTTCATCAGATTCCCCATATGAGTGAGATCATGTGATACTTGTCTTTCTCTGACTGGCTTATTTCGCTTAGCATAATACTCTCCAAGTTCATCCATGCTGTTGCAAATGGTAAGCGTTCCTTTTTTTTACAGCAGCATAGTATTCCATTGTATAGATGTACCACAGCTTTTTTACCTACTCATCTGCTGTTTACAAATCTTAGCTATTGTAAACTGTGCTGCTATGAACATAGAGATGCATATATTCTTTCTGATTGGTGTTTCTGACTTCTTAGGATATATTCCTAAAAGTAGGATCACTGGTTCAAATGGCAGTTCCATTCTTAATTTTTTGAGGAAACTTCATACTGTTTTCCACAGTGGCTGCACTAGTCTGCATTCCCACCAGCATGGTACTAGGGTTCCCTTTTCTCCATTTCCTCTCCAACACTTGTTTTTGTTTGATTTGTTTATGATAGCCATTCACACAGGTGTGAGGTGATATGTCATTGTCATTTTAATTTGCATCTCTTGGATGATTAGTGACTATGAGCATTTTATCATATGCCTCTGGGCCTTCTGTAAGTCCACTTTGGAGGAGTGTCTATTTAAGTCCTTTGCCCATTTTATAATTGGATTGTTTGTCTTCCTTTTGTTAAGTTGTGTGAATTCCTTATGTATTTTAGATATTAACCCTTTATCAGATGTATAATTGGAAAATATGTTCTCCTATGCAGTGGCTGTTTTTTCACTTTGTTGATGGTTTCCTTTGCTTGCAGAAGCTTTTTAGTTTGATATAGTCCCATTTGTTAATTTTCTCCTTAGTTTCCTTTACATTTGCCCTGCAAACATATTGTTATGAGAGATGTCTGGTATTTTGCTATCTATGGTTTATTCTAAGACTTTTATGGTTTCACAACTTACATTTAGGTCTTCTATCCATTTTGATTTTATTCTTGTGTACATTGTAAATGGTGGTCTAGTTTCATTATTTTGTATAGTCCCATTTATTGAAGAGATTGTATTGACTCCATTGTATGATCTTACCTCCTTTGTCAAATATTAATTGAGCATAATGGCTTGGGTCAATTTCTGGATTCTCTGTTCTGCTCCATTGATTTATATCCCTATTCTTGTGGCAGTACTGATCTGTTTTGTGTACAGTGTCTTTGTAGTATAACTTGACATCTGTTATTCTGATTCCTCCAACTTTGTTATTTTTTCTCAAGATTTCTGTGGCTATTTGGGGTCTTTTTTTGTTTCTATATAAATATTTGAGTGTTTTTATAGATTCGTGAACTATGCCATTGGTATTTTTAATAGGGATTCAAAGCAATCCATAGATTCAATCCATTGAATCTATGGATTGCTTTGGGTAATATGGACATTATAATGATGTTGATTCTACCAATCCATGAACACGGTATATTCTTCCACTTGTGCATATCTTCCTCTACTCTTTTTTCAACATCTGTAGTTTTCTGGTTAAGTTTATTCCTAAGTATCTTAATTTTTTTTGTTACTATGATAAATAAGACTGTTTTTATAGCTTCTCTTTCTGAGAATTCATTATTGGTGGATAAAAATGCCAGAGATTTCTGGGTGTTAATTTTGTATCCTGCCACATTGCCAAATTCATTTATTAAGTCTAGTAGTTTTTTGGTGGAGTCTTTAGGATTTTCTATGTACAATATCATGTAATATGCAAATACAGATTTTTAGTTCTTCCTTTCCAATTTGGATGCCTTTTATTTTTTCTTCATGTCTAATCATTGTGTCTAGAACTTCCAGTACTATCCTATATAATAAAAGCCTAATATGCTAAGTGTCCAGTCGTCCAGCGGTCCGTTCAACCAATCAAAGCATAATATGCTAATGATATGCTAGGGCTGCTCAACTGATCACTATGATGTGCACTGACCACCAGGGGGCAGACACTCCGACTGGTAGGTTAGCTTGCTGCTGGGGTCCAACCAATTGGGACTGAGCCAGATGGGCTGGACACACCCTAGAGCCCTCCCAAGGTCGCTATCTGGCTGGCCATCCTCCCGTGTCCCTCCCCAGCCCCAATCATGCACTAGTGGGGTCCCTTGGCCTGGCCTGCTTCCTCTCGGAATCCGGGATCCCTCGGGGGATGTCATAGGGCCAGTTTTGGCCTGATCCCATTCAAAACAGGAGCTGCCCCCCTGGTGGTCAGTGTGTTCCCACAGGGGAGTGCCACTCAGCCAGAAGCTGGGCTCATGGCTGGTGAGCTCAGCAGTGGTGGCAGGAGACTTTCCCACCTCCACGGCAGTCAGACATTGCCCAAGGACTTCTGGACTGTGAGAGGGTGCAGTCTGGGCTGAGGGACCCTCCTCCCCCGAGTGCACAAATTTTGTGCAGCGAGCCTCTAGTGTTGAATAATAGTGGTGAAAGCAGACATTCTTGTGTTGTTCTTGTTCTTAGGGAAAATGGTTTTAGTGTTTTGTGTTTTTTTTTATTTTTGTTTTGTTTTTAGTATATTTTATTGATGTCAGAGAAGAAGGGGGAGGGAAAGAAAGATAGAAACACCAATGATTAGAGAGAATCATTGATTGGCTGCCTCCTGCATGCTCCACACTGGAGATTGAGCCCACAATCCGGGCATGTGCACTGACCGGTAATCAAACCATGACCTCCTGGTTTATAGGTTGGTGCTCAACCACTGATCCATGTTGGCCGGGCTGTCTTTAATTTTTGCCCATTGATTTTAATTTTTGGCTGTAGGTTTATCATATAAGGTCTTTATTATGTTGAGATATGATCCCTCTACTCCCACTTTGCTGATAGTTTTTACCAGGAAAGGTTTTTAGATTTTGTCGAATGTTTTTTCTGCATTAATTGATATGATCATGTGATTTTTGTCTTGCAATCTGTTTATGTGATGTATCACACTTATTGATTTGAGAATATTGTACCAGCCTTGCATCCCCAGAATATAACCCATTTGGTCATTGTGTATGATTTTTTTAATGTATTGCTGGATCCGATTTGCTAATATTTTGTTGAGGATTTTAGCATCTATGTCATCAAAGATATTGGCCTGTAATTCTCACTCTTTGTGGTGTCTTTATCTGGTTTTGGAATTAAGCTAATGCTAGCCTCATAAAAAGAGCTTGGAAGTATGCCTTCCTCTTGGATTTTTGGAATAGTTTGAGGAATATAGGTGTTATTTGTTTTTTGAATATTTGGTAAAACTCCTATGTGAAGCCATCCAGACCAGGGCTTTTGTTTGCTGGGTTTATTTTATTTTATTTTTTATTACTACTTCAATTTCATCAGTAGTTATTGTTCTATTTAAGTTTTCTGCTTCTTCCTGATTGAGTTTTGGAAGATTGTATTTTTCTAGAGTATGTCCATTTCATCCAGGTTGTCCATCTTGTTGGATATAGTTTATAGTATTTTTAAAAAATATATTTTTATTGATTTCAGAGAGGAAGGGAGGGGAGAGAGAGAGATTGAAGCATCAATGATGAAAAGGAATCATTGATTGTCTGCCTCCTGCATGCCTCCTACCGGTGATCGCAACCCTAGCATGTGCCCTTGACTGGAATCAAACCCTGTACCCTTCAGTCTGCAGGTCGACGCTCTATCCATTGAGCCAAACCGGCTAGGGGCTGCTCATAGTATTTTTTAATGATTCTCTGTATTTCTGTGGGGTCAGTTGTTATTTCACCTGGGTCAGCTCCTATTGAGACCTTGCCATTCCTACTGATCTCCAGATGTTTTCTGTCCTTCCTTGATATAAGTCTCCTTTTTAGTTGGACTTTAGTTGTTATTTCTAGGTGAATTTTCTCCAATTTAGTTGTATTTCCAATGTGGTCCTGGGAGGAGAAGGGGGATGGCAGGTCTGCTTATTAGTCTGCCATTTTTCTTCTCTTGCAAATTGTCTTCTAATTCATTGATTGTCACTTTTGCCAAATGTATTATTATATTTGGATAGTAGGAAGATAGGGTGTAGACTCTACAGTATTTGAAATATAGTTTTCCATTTGATTTGCTGGTGTGCAGACTTTATCTATGATTCACTTTTAATGTGTAAATCATACAGATATTCTTTTTGGTTGCATATAGGTCCCCCCAAAAGGGAGATAGGTCCTATTTTTTTTTTTAAAGCATCAAATTAAATTAATATGTAGGCAAATGTTTATAAAACATTTTATATGAATCAATCAATCAATAAACTATTTCTTGAATGTTTTTGGAATGTTTGTGTCCACTCCATAATAAATATTGTAGGGCAAATTTACAAGAAATCTATAATAATAAAAGTGTAATATGCTAATTAGACCAGACGTCATTCCAGATGTCCTTCTGGACGACCTTCCTGATGAAGCCAAGGTTGCGAGGGAAGCCCAGGTCCCAGGTGCCATAGGGAAGTCAGTGCCGGCAGCCAGGGGAAGGAGGGTCTACTCTTGCACGAATTTCGGGCATTGAGCCTCTAGTACATAATATTTTTGCACTTATATAGCTTACATTCTCCTGTTGGAGTCAAGGCATACAAAAAAGAATAAATGAGAGCTCTACAATAAGGAAGTGCAAAATTGTATACCGTATAGAACCAGAGCTATAGGAGGTCAGGAAGAGACTGACGTAAGATAATTCTATAAAGACACTTCAAAAAGTAGCTTGTTTGATTCTCTATGTTAACTCTGTTCTTTCAGCTTTATAATTCGGCTCCACAGTGTTCTCTGCCCCACCACCTTCTCAAATTTCTACTTGTAAGATTTTAAGACTAATTCAAATTCAACCCTTTCCATGAGTCACTGGTTAGACTTGTTTTTTCCCTTTTCTGTTCACAGAATATCATAACACAATATTTCTATTATTTTATTTGCCTCTAGTGCCTATCACAGTGCTTTGCTCATAACAAAACCTCAATATATATTTATTCAGTGGAATTGTTATTAACAATTATAATTGTACTAGAAGCCTGTTGCATGAAGTTTCGTGCAATAGACTTTCCTTCACCTGGCTGCCAGCACGTTTTCCGCCAGCACCAGTTTTCCTCTGGCCACCCGCCGATCGGAGCGCCTCCCAAAGGCTGGGGGCGGGACTCGGGAGGCACTCTGATCGGCGGGTGGCCAGAGGAAAACTGGTGCTGGTGGAAAACTGGTGCCGGCAGCCACGCAATCGGCCACCCGGAGTTCCGCCACCGGTGCCTTCCACTGGCCCCATGGGTCCTCCTGCAGCACCGGCCGTTTAGGCCGGCGGAAGGAGCGGGGGGTGGGGACTCGCGAGTCCCCACCCCCCGCTCCTACCACCAGCCAATCGGCCACCCTGAGTCCTGCCCCCCGCGCCTCCAGCCGGCCCAATCGTGGGCGTAGCGGAGTGATGCAATTTGCATATTACCTTTTTATTATGTAAGATAGAAGCTGAGCTATAAGAGACGAATAGAAATAGGTTAGGTGGAGAGAAGTACGGGAGTGCAAATAAATTTGGCAATGTTAGAAGCAGTAAGAAAAATGCAGTCTAAAATATGCACTTTGATTTTAATGTAATGAAGACATTTTTAAACTTTTCATTATATATTCCCCAGAAGCAGTATATATTAATGCAATATTTTATCCTGCTACCTTACATTTTATCATGCTTTTGTTAAAATAGTTTTATAAAAAGGTTTGGTCTGTTTCCAATTATCCTTCTTAAAATAATGCTTACTATGTAAATATATTGTTTTAAAAATAGGGAATTTTGAGAAAAATGGGAAAAAATACAAAATAACATTTAACTCAGATTCAAAGAGAACTGAAGAGTAAATGGTAGTAAGAATGTTATTAAATTACTGTAGAGGTCACTCTCTGAAAGTAGGTAGAGTTTAGAGATAGAAAAACAACAAAAAAATGAGGAAAAGAGTTTTGTGTGAACATTACTAATACAGTTTGGATTGTGATAGATTGAGCATGATTAAAAGGTTGGAGAGATCTTTAGGTATTTCTCATGTAGTGTGAAATGGTATAAATCAGTACCATTGAAGAGCAACTAGGTTTAGATTGTTATTGAGTTGAATTGTATGTATCAATTAATTCAGAAATCAACTCAAATGAAGTGGTATACATCACATAAAAGTCCCCACAAAGATTTACTTCATGATTCCATATCATAAAATTAGTTGAAATCCTTTATTGAATAAATAGAATATTTCCCTAACATTATAAATACTGAAAGAATCTTACTGGATAACGTGGCTTTTATCAATATATCAGCAAGTCTATGGCTCTCTTGGTTTCATGTACCTGTTGATTTTGGTGCAATCATTTTTTTGGGTGGAGAGGACTAAAGTTTATTAATGCTGACAGGACTAGAAAAGAGCTTTGCTCTCTCTAAGTGGTTGTCTCCCTCTGTAACAAAGATGATATTCAAATGGGGGGCATGCTGATAACCTCATGTCACTCAACAGACAAACCAATTATTTGATAATAGAGGTTTATTTTTTTAATGATTCATTCATGTCTCTGTTACCGTTCATAGATCTTTTCATAGTGCTCCAGTTATCTATATGGGTATATTAGGAAAGCAAAACTGTAGAAATAAAAAGTTATGTATGGTTTTTACAACAATATATAGATATGTCAGTCTTTCAGAAGATCTTACTCTACTTTTACTTTCAGCGAGCCTTTTACATTAATTCCCTATGTGTTTATAAAAGAATGACAAATATTTTTTGAAGTATCCTACTTTATTTGAATAGGATGCCCAGCCAATATTCTTAAGATTTTCATTACTTATTC
The DNA here is from genome assembly GCA_025583905.1 of Ia io. Taxonomy (NCBI): domain Eukaryota; kingdom Metazoa; phylum Chordata; class Mammalia; order Chiroptera; family Vespertilionidae; genus Ia; species Ia io. Next base: position 32,736,639 of record JAJQQW010000001.1, on the reverse strand, counting down.
GTTATTAGTTACATTTTGATTTATTTTTTCAGCCTTTAGTACACTTAAATTGTTATATATTAAGTGATGCTTTAGTTAGTGTTCTGAACGAATACACATATTCTTGTTGGTCCTTAATGAGAATGAAAACTATGGCTATTATGGGGGGAAAAGTATCCTTCAAAACAAATATTCCATCAGGTAAAATGGAGAATTACTAAAAAAGAATTTTAGCACATCACTATTTGGGTTTTCTCCAGATTAAAAATAAAAGCATGTTTTTATATAAATTTAGTCAATAAAGGATGTGATGATTTTTTTAGAAATCTATGGTATTATGGTATTCTGGGAAATAAAATAAGATTAGTTCACCTGAAAACAAGCCAGGCTCTTGATATCAGTAACCTTTGGGAGTATCAGAAATACTTAGCATTTCCAAATTATATGATTCTGGTCTAATGGGATTATACCCAGATTCATATTGAAGAGAAACCCAGTGGGTCATGGAAATATTATGCTTATTGTTTTCAGAATTGATTTTAATGTTCAGAGTATTTTCTTTTGATCTTTACAGAATGTGCATTTTAATTCTAGGTATCCTATTTCAGTATTTTTATATTTTTTCTTTAGGGAGCATTATTCTTGTGCATCCTGAGCTAGAAGTCTCAAGGTCAGCATTGCTTCCACAGTTGTAATAGTCCCAACAGAAAGATAAATATATATTGACTGAGGCTGGAGTTCCAGTTCTTTCACTTGCTGAAGGTCAACAGCCCCTTAGAGATACTCTCCAACCTTCAAATGTCTATAGGTTAAATTACTGATGAATCATTGCACTTTTCTAAATGGAAGAAACCTATATTATACAAAGAAGCAGTCAGATGTATTCTGTCTTTTATCTGATGTAATTTTGAACAAGATGGGAAGCAATATCAATCCAGGCTCTGTTCCAGAACTTTATGGAAATGATTGTAAAATTGACCACTCAGGCTGAATGTACTGGCCATAAAAGAATTAGGGGCACCATTTTTTTTTTTCAAACTTGACTTGTAACATTCATTGTCTTAGGGTTAATTTAGAATGAGCTGACACATTAAGTTTTCAATCATGTTAATATCTTAAACAATGTAGGTCCTGAAGACATACATTGTTGAAAAAGCTGGCGGTGTTGGGAGAAGAATTAAGAACAATAAAAGGCATCTTAAAAGAAGATAAAATATGAAAATCATCTTCAATGACTATAAAATTGAGACTTGAGGTAATCATGTAGTACCGAGTATTAAAAGCAGCACAGCAGGACTTTGTGAAACCAATGAGTTGACTTTGCACATTTCTACTGGAATATTTTAGAGACTGTATTCCCTGCATGTCAGGGTTAAAAGAACTAAACAGATAGAATAAAGAAGAATGCATGGCATCTGCTAATTTTTTCCCTCCTGGTTTACATAGAATGAAGTGATATACCACAAAAGGTTTATACCGCAAACTTTATTGTATAACTTAAAACTTCTTTGTAATTCAGTTAACTTTTGATTACAGATAATTAATATCATGTTTTGATATTGTCCTTGCAAAAATGATTTCATGTTTAATGACTTAAATTTTAATTATAGTTTAATATTAATTCAAAATCCTTTAATTAAAATGTTGGATGGAATAATAATTTAAGATAATTTTTAAAAAAATTCATTGTAGAAGTTATATGTGAAATGTCCTAATACATGATGAATTTGACATAATTTGTGACAAATGTATTACCTCAATTATATAAGTTAATTTTAATTTTTACTATTAGTACATCATATGTGTTCAAGTTCGCCTATAAAATGTAAAAATTAATGGCAGTGTTTTATGCGCATTTATCAGAAGAATAATCTGCCTCTTTTATTTTTAACCTTCTTGTTATTAGACCCTCTTTGTGATATGTTCTTTTGGTTTGTCTAGAAACTGAATAAAAATGGAATCCTTTTGATTTCAAAAGGGGGTTTTGAGATTTACAAATATATATCACATTGATTAAAATATTTTGTAAAGGGATCTTAATTACATATATACTGGAGTTATTACATTTTACTGAGTTTAGTAATTTTATTATACTGGATTATTCTTAAGAATTTAGGTTGTGGGGTATCTGTAGAGAGTGCACACAGAAGATAAAATAATAGGTGTTACTGTCAGTATCTTGTTGGAAGATAATGAACCAAGAAACAGGGATACAGCACATGTGTATACACACCCATTTACAAACATACTTTCTCTGGCTTCAGAGTCATATACAGAAACATAATCTGAGTTGTTAAGGCAATAAAAAACCTACAATTCTACTCACACGAGGTGTCAATCTGCTAACCTTATAATAGGGTGATAAGTAGCTCAATTTCTAGAATATTGAAGGGTTAAAGAAAAAAAAAAAGTTTCAACCGAGGGACAAACAAGACACAGTTCAGTCCATGGGTCACATCTGGCTCCCAATATGATTTCATACAACCTATATCACCACCCAGTGATAGCAAGTGCCTTTCTGCTTTGTGGTGTAAAATATTAACTTGTTAGTTGTATTGGTCTGTGAGCAGCTGCCTGAACACTGACACAAATAGCAACACTATCATAGGAGGTTAGTTGTACTAGGAATAGGTAGTCCTGTGATTGAATGCTTTTATTTTATGTAGAACTTTTCTGAAGCCTTCCAAATGAAATCTTTCTGACAAGAGTAATGACAAAAGGAGAATTTATTAGAATTCAGTCAGATTGTATGAGGCTGTTAAATTATTCTACTACAAGTGAATCAGGGGCTAAGTGTGGGAAATTGGTGGTAGCTGAATTGTGAGTGATAATACTCAGTGGTCACACCATATTTCATTGGCTTGGAAAATGTTTCATGCCTGCTGTCAGAGAGCAATCTCTGGTCAAAGGAAGAAAGTAAAGATATTTCCTCTAGTATATAATTCTATGTATTTATATAGGTCAATGGTATATTAATAGGGAGACCTATAATTTGCCTTCCAAATCGGAACACGTTTGAGGGTGGAAGGGGGGACTATTGAAAATTATTACATCGGAACTACTGGAATAAACCAAAAAGAACTGTGGGATGCACAGGTAGCCTAAGAAAGAGTTATAAACTTTACAAGATAGTTTCACAGGTGACCCAGGACTGAGCCTCTAGTGAAACTTATTGTCATCTGTTTAGCACTGAAATGATGTTTACATAAATGAATGATTTTCATATAATAGCTACTCCATTTTATAACATGCGGATAAATATGGCTCATGTGCATATTGTGTGTGAATTTTCCTTCTGAGCTCTAAAAAAGTTTGAATGTGGTAGGGTGTTGCAGCATCATTAAATAGAAATGCCTGATACAATGGCTGTCTAAAAAATGATATGATTTCATAATTTCCACTATTATTTTGACCTTTTTGGTCTACTTCCAGTTTATATCTCCTTCATAGAATTTTTGTTTGAGGCTGATTTGCAGTCTAACAAAACAGAGCATATTTTATTTGTTTCCCCTTTAAACTCTATTTTTTCAGCATATCTGACTAATATGAATATTGTAGTTAAAAGAGAGTCTTGAAAACCCTGGCTGGCTAGTGTTGCAAGGTGGTTAGAGTGTAGGCCTTTGCACTGAATGGTCTTGGGTTCAATTCCAGATCAAGGGCATGTACCTGGATTGCAGTTTCCATCCCTGGCCCCGGACAGGGCCTGTGCAGGAGAAAACTAATCAATGTCTCTCTTTCTCCTCTCTCTCTCTCTCCCCATCCCCAATCCCCATCCACCTCTATCCTTTTCTTCCACTCTCTAAAAATCAATGGAAAAAAAATAATCACTGGAGTGAGAATTAACAAACAGAGAGAAAGAGAGAGAGAGAGAGAGGCTTGAGAAAAACACTCATGATTCTCTTGTTTGCTATGATGCTATCTTACTGTGGCCTCTTAGGTGAATGACCAAGTGATTTTGTTGATGTCTTTATGAAGTTTTATAATAAAATAAGCCATGTGAGTGCATTTTATGCAGCTTACTTAGGTTTTTAGCTGAAAGACAGTATAGCTATGTGGAATGGTGTTATCAAAACAGAACCATAAACTAAGTTCTTTGCAGGTGATACATTCATCCACGAGTCTCTAAATCCTGTTGAAAATGCTGTTGTAAAGAACATCTTTCCAATTTGGAAAAGGCCTTATTTGATAAATTGTTTCAGTGTCTCTGAATTATTGTCATAGAAAAAGATTTCAAATTTCAGGTGCAACTTGCAAAATGATGGCAAAAATTATTTTACCTGGTGAGTTGCTTGGTTAATTCATATTTGCTTCTGTACCTTTGATATCTAAACTAGATTTACTTAATTTTTATAATATTTTGAGGAAAAAAACAGTTCAGTTTAAAATAGTTTTGTGATTGTGTAACTGTGCTGTTGAAAAATAAGTATACTTCACCCTTTTAATTGGCTGAGAGGAAATGAAATCATCAATATATTCTCATTGTCAAATTGCATTATTTCTTTATTTGTATCTTTAGAACTTAGATACGTTGAGTTTAGAAAGTTCCTCTTTACTCTATCAACACCTTTCTTTCTTTTAAAATAATTTCCACTTTGTATTTTATTAGCCTTAAGCTTTACTTTTTGTAAGCTACACAATTGTTTTTCCTGAATATGCAGTCTATTTTTTTAAGGAGAATAGGAAATGCTGTTTGCATTTTATAATTAAGTTGCTCTGGATCAACCTTTCCATAATAAATAAGAAGCAGTTTTATTATGAGTCTTATGTTACACAGAAATGGAGTTCACCTCTCTCTATCTCACCCCACCATATACATGGAGATTTTTGTTCTAGTTCTGCTTTTTAAAATATATCCAGTGACATGTGCATATAATGATTATGTTCAGCTATGCTGTGACTATGAAAATGCTTAGCACAAAGTAGATGCTTAGTATTTCTTTGTTGAATATATTTGGGCATAAAATTTATTTTTGTAACCCACAAAGATTTCTATGTTGAGATATGATCACCTAAGGAATATTCAGGAAAACTGGGAATTATGATGGTCCCTTTAGGCTAGGTTTTGCCTATAGTGGGGGAAAAGGGTGACGACCTCTACAAAATTTGTTTCACATTCTGAGAAATCAGGTTTTTTCATAAATTGAAATAGATGTCATTGCTTGTTCAAATACAGAAACAATTTTTTTCCCAAATAATATGCATCCATCTAGAGCTCATTTGTAGCACCTCTCCCCATTTGTCTTCCTCCAGCCTTTTGAGAAAGGGTGTGTTTGCATATGAGCAGCCTTTCCATTAAATGATATTCTCATTCTGTATAATTTAATATACATTCATCCCAGATAGAACACTTAATGGAGAAACTTAAAGGAACTAAATTTAATTCCTATAGTAAAATAAACTTGTACTTTTACTTTGTAAAAGAAAATTGCATCATGATGATTAAGAAAAAGGTATTTCTAATTCTGTACTGATAATGACATTGGCATTTCGCTTTACTGGTATAATTTCTCAGTCAACGTTACTTTTATTTTAATCATGAAAGATCCTTATTTTTAAAAAAGTTTCCTTTATAAATGCCCTGTTTTTTTAAAACTAAAATTTTTATCAGTATAATAAAAGTAACCAAAATAAATCCAAGCAGCTCATCTTAATTAACTTCTCAATGATTTTATACTTGAATATTTGACTGTGCAATTTATAATAATCTTAGGATATGGTACATGAACATTCTTCTTTGCTAGCTTTGCTGCTCATTCAGTTCTTATGATTTAAAAATTATTAAAATGAAATATTTAGCCTCATCCAAGAAAAGTTTTATTTCAATCTGAAACAATGGAAATGTTAGTGACAGTACTATGAGCAATGTGATATGAAATGGATTCCTTTAGTGATCCATATATTAAGGAAGGTAACAGGAAGAAGGAGAAATAATACAATATATGTTATATATGATATATCCTGTTCTTAAAATGTTGATCTAACATTAGATTCAAGAATGGTAATAGGAAAAATGATCATAAAGCACATACAAACATCCATTACTGGTGACTTTTAATGAATCCAGTCATGGAAAATGTGGACATGGGATAGAAGAGCACTGAAATTATTTGCTATGTCCCATAACGTTAACAAATCATACAAATTTCTTAAGGTTTTTACTGCAACACAATGAATTGGGCAACAGATAAACATAACAGCATAATTTTCTTTGTTTTTACCAGTGACAAATATAGATTAATAAATATATTACTGAAGGCATTTTAATTTTTAAAACCTCATCTTCTTGCTTCTGTGCTAAAAAAATAATCTTGAACTATAAAGATATTATTCTTGAAATATAAAGAAACTGCCCTGTGGTCAATGATAGTCTTAACTACATGTCAATCAAAAGCAGAAGTTTGTTGAGACATTTAATTACAAGATAATATAGTCATCAAATGTCTTTGTGGTAACTGACAGACTATTTTGTTTTGAAAGCTTGCAACTATTTTCCCTGAGGTCAGAGATGTTCAGGAGTTAACTTAGTAATGACAAGTCCTTTATTATCATATTATAACATTGAAAAAGTTGCAATTATCCTAATAAATTAATAAAAGTAATAATTGCATAATATAATTGCATAATATACAAGTTGTCAACTGCATTTTTGTTACATGGTTGGAATTTTTATTTTATCGTACTTATATGAGGCCAGTGTTAGAATAAGAGGTCCCACTTATTTTTCTTCCCTCCTCTTTCTCCTCTGCTGTTTTACAAAGCATTAAAATAAATAAAGAGGATTACTATGTAGTTAACATCCTTATTATTTCACCAAGTTTTGTCTTTTGTCTTAAGTTTTGTTTTTTGAAACATTGGCTTAAATGTCTTCTACTTAATTCATTCAGATTAATGCAGAAAAAAGGACTTAGTTTTACTTTTTTTTTTTCTCTTTTCTTTTATTCTATAACCCTCTTCACATTCTGGGAGAACACATTATGTTTAGTCAAACATTTTGCACAATTTTTTTTAGAATAGATCCACTTTTTACGTTAAAATGAATGATAATGTCAGTAATTACTTTTAAATAGCCAAAGATAGAATTTTAGTATTTAGATTAAATAGCTATGGACACAACCTTTGATTTCCTAACTTTGCATAAATCTAGAAAATAGATCTATTTAGTATCTGTCTTATTTGTGCTGCCAAATCTTCTAGCTAATCTAAGTTAATGAGGGATAGACATCTCCATGAGTAAACTAAATATCATTTTATTTGTAGAATGATCTGACCATGAATTTGCACTTAGTGGTTGCCGTTTATCTTCTATATACTAATAGTAGAGGAATATACAAATTGTCCAGGATGCCATCACAGTAACAACCGAACAGCAAGCTGCGTGGGGTGACCAGGCTGGCAGGGGGTTTAGTGAGGGACAACCAAAACGACTGAACAGCAGGCTGTGTGGGGCAACTAGGCCGGCAGTGGGGGCAGTGAGGGCAGTGGGGGTGACCAGGCCAGTGAGGGGGGCAGTTAGGGGTGATCAGGCTGGCAGGGGGACAGTTGGGGATGACCAGGCCAGCAGGGGGGGCAGTTGGGGGCAACCAGGCCAGCAGGGGAGCAGTTGGGGGCAACAGTTATAAAAGATAACTTCATTATAAATGGATTCAAAATTATTGTTCATGTAACTAAAACTTTATTAATTCAATATTCAATAAAAGCTGAGCCCCCAACATTAAATCACAATTCAGTAAGAGGATTTTCAAGGACAGTCAGATAATACCGTACAGGTACACTTTTGAGTCATCCAACTTGATATTAAAATGGCATTGAAAGAACCTAGTTAATACATCCTCCTTTCTCTCTAAGTCTTTATCTATCATCTATCATCTATCATCTATCTATTTATCTTCTCTGTTTCACCCATTTCTCTTCAAATTTTGGTGGAAGCTGTAGAATACTCAGTTAAGCATGAGCTCTCTGGCCAGTGCCTAGAGTACAGATAGTTAGTGTACACTGACATGAAAGCCATATTATTTAAATACTAGATATTCCTGTAGTAATATCCTATATAATAAAGAGGTAATTGACCCTCACGCCCTCACATCACAAGATGGCCATCCCCACATTTTCAAAAGATGGCTGCCCCCATGTTGTCACAAGATGGCCACCACAAGATGGCCACCCCTACATCATCACAAGATGGACGCCTCCACGTCATTACAAGATGGCCACCACAAGATGGCCACCCCCACATCATCACAAGATGGCTGCCCCCATGTTGGCACAAGATGGCTAAAAAGTTGTAGGAACTCATTGGTATTATGGCTGTGAATTGACAGTGTTTTACAAGTTCGAAAAGGAAAATAAGGATAAAAATAACCACCAATATTTACTGAGTAAAGTTTGCTATGTTCTTGGCACTGATTTAAGAACATCACATGCACAAACACATTTAGTACACCCAAAATCATATGAGGGAGGTGCTACAATTACCTCCATTTTGTAGATGAAGAAACTGAGGCACAGAGAGGTGAAGTAACTTGCCTCATGTTACACAACTAGTGTGTTTAAAGGTGAAATTTAAACCCAGACAGGCTGACTCCAGCGTCTATGTTCTTAAACCACTAAGGATATCGTAGAGCAGTATACTATAAAGAGCAATTGAATAGGAATTAGAAGACCTGGATACTGGTCTTATTTTATTGATAATAAGTAGTCCCATTATCTTGCACAAAGTTACTCACTGGTCCAAAGTTTCCTCAGGTAAGAATTGGGACAAATTCAAGGTTTACTAATTTGGGTTATGAGACCTACAAAAGGAGACTAATTCTTTTTGGTATTCACTCCTTGCCCACCAAATTTTCTATTTCAATGTATTACATTTGTTATGTTGACTACAGAGGGTAAACTTAAAGGAAGACAGATTTGGTTTCAAATGTGAAATAGGACTTACTAGTCTGAGTTGCCCAAAGGTAGAATAGGCTAATTTCAGCGTATAGTGTAAGTACCATAAAATGAAGATGTTCAAGCGGAGATTGGATGACCGCCTGTTAAGGCGCTTAACAGAGCACTAAGGTATCAATTGTGCAGCACACAGGCTGGATGACTTACTTCCCAGCCCACTGAAGTACGATCGACAAATACAAGTTGCATATATTTAGGTTGCACAAAGTGATATTTTGAGGTGTATAACATGATTGAATATATGTATAGACTGACATTTTTAAAGAGTTTTAGTTATGTTTATCAAATTTATTTATTATTTTAATTTTCATTGTTGCCTTTTGGTACTGTAATGTTGTTATGCAATCACCTTGGTGTCATTTTAAAGATGTCAGTTCATAGCCATCAATATTTTGTCATTTGCAACTGGAAGCTAGAAGTAAAATCTTTCACACAACATTTTCAACTCAGTGGAATTGTCCTTATTTTGAACGGATCGGGTAAAATCCTAGGTTTAAATAAATAAAATATTGTTGTGTTTAGGTAAATTATTTAAGTGAAACAGGTGACCAGAGTTTTTTGCCTTATAGAAAGACAATTACAGGATAGTGGGAAAAATGGAAGCTTTGAAGTAAATAGATTTGGATCTAAACCTTACTTAGACATTCACTCACTGCAATTTTGGATAAATTAGTTTTACTCAGCCTCAATTTTTTAATTTTTTATTTGTATTAAGAATATTTGCCCTACAGAGTTGGAGAATTTCACTACATAAAAAACTGTGGTATATCTACACAATGGAATACTACGCTGCTGTAAAAAGGAAGGAACTCCCACCATTTGCAACAGCATGGATGGAGCTGGAGAGCATTATGCTAAGTGAAATAAGTCAGTCAGAGAAAGATAAATATCACATGATCTCAGTCATTTGCAGATTATAATGAACAACATAAACTGATGAACAAAAACAGATCCAGAGACAGAGAAGCATCGATCAGATGCTCAAACCTCAGAGGGAAGGTGGGAGAGGGTGGGGGTAAGGGGGAGAGATCAACCAAAAGACTTTTATGCATACATATAAGCATAACCAATGGGCAGAGACAGCAGGGGGGTGAGGGCATGTATGGGAGTGAGATGGGGGCAATGTGAGGATATGGACACATATGCAATACCTTAATCAATAAAAAATTGAAAAAAATAATACATGTAAAATATATATTGAGTGTTTGTATGTGGATGGCTATTTTTGAGGAATTTAATTCCCCACCTTGTCAGACTGCTCTCTCTCTTGAACTTTTCCAGGGGTCACTTTATGCAAAATGCAATGTGAACGGCATTCCCTGGAATTATGCACTCTTTGGCACTTGTTTAGATTTTAAAATTGTATTTCTTAGGGGTCTTTTACTTTCTAGATAATAAAGAGGTAAATTTCAGGTTTGATGTATTCAGAGAAATTCCAGTAGCACTACTTTTGTGAGCAGTGAAGAAGCCAAGTGAAGGAAATAATGATCAATCCATCTATCATTCATTCATTCAACAGATATTTTTCAAGAGTTGGCTGTGTGCCAGGTACCATGATAGCCACTCAAATCTGTGTAAGTGCATGAAAATAAAGTACGTATTTGAACTTAAATAAACACTCAAGGATAAAATTAAACAATTGCCTTTTAAAAAATAGGGTTTTCTGAAATTAGATACAAACTCGGTAAAAGACCTGGAAATCTTTGTTCCTTCCCTTCACTCAGGACATCTGCCCAATATTCCTTTAGTTGTCACTAAGAAATATTGAGCATTTTAGACATGGATGGTGAAACTTAAAAGGAAAGGAAATGTTAAGCATAAATACCTTATTTCTAATCACTTGCAGAGTCTTGTGATTTCCCCACCTCTGGTTTTCCTTTTCAACAAGACACATATATCATTTCAACCAGTCTTTCACCCTATGCTTTGAGAGAAAAAAAAATGTTAGATTGATATTCCTATTTAATTTTCAACTGATTCGTAATTCTTAGTGAATCAATGTTATTTACTAAGTGACAATATCAAATAGTAGTGAAGTTGTCAAGAATGAATTATTTTTTCCTCTGCTGTTGTTACAGAATAAAACTATCATGAGTGTAAAAACAAGATAGGAAAAAAATCAGTAATGCAAATATTAAAGCTTTTCAGTGGTTTTGGTTATCTCAGAATATTTACTATTTAAGAGACAGAAAGGACATCATAGATCATTTAGTTTGACATTTCATTTTACAGATGAAGAAACAAAATCTAGAAAAATGAAATGTCTTGCCTTTGGTAGCTCAGATATTTATTTATTTACTTATTTATTTTAATATATTTTATTAATTTTTTACAGAGAGGAAGGGAGAGGGATAGAGAGTTAGAAACATAGATGAGAGAGAAACATCGATCAGCGGCCTCCTGCACACCCCCTACTGGGGATGTGCCCGCAACCAAGGTACATGCCCTTGACCGGAATTGAACCTGGGACCCTTCAGTCCGCAGGTTGACGCTCTATCCATTGAGCCAAACCAGTCAGGGCGTAGCTCAGATATTTATTAATAGAACCTAGATTTTTGAAACTTAGCCCAGTATTATTTCTGATGCATCAAGCTTATTCTCTTCAGTTTTTTTTTTTATTCATTTATCTTCATGACTATAAGGGATAACGAGATAATGGGCACAAGCGTTTCTTTTTAAATCACATTAAATGATCATTTTAGTATTTTTTACTTTCCTTTCTACATTTTCCTATTTCCCAATCTTCTTTATAATATACTGCCTTTTCCCATTCTTACAATACTTTTTTCTTCCTTCCTCCTTCATGACTTTATTTCTCAGTAGGTTTTCTTCTTTTTTTCTTTCCTCATTGAAAATATTTACAATAGCTACACATTAAAACAAAAATAATTTCATTCATGCCCAGCTATATTAACTTTGTCATTTTAATCTGTCTCTGCATGGAGTAGTATTTTCCTTTTGGGAATGGATGTTTACAAGGACTGAAGGGTAGAAATCCTGGTCCATTTATATCCTGTGCGTTAAGCTTCTTTGGAGAGAAGCATGCATTGCACTTGTGAGATTATTAATAATCTAATATGATATTAAGACTATCTCATTGGGAGTCATTTCCTTGAATAATTTCACTTTCATAAGTGACCATTAACCAGAAAGTGAAAATTTGATGTAAAATAAGGAAAAGTGCTCAGTTAAAATAAAATTTTCAAGTAATTATAAGAAATCTATTTAAGTAACTCATGTGCAGCTTTGTCTTTTTAAATCAGAAAAATCTTTGACCTTTTTTCTCTTTGTCTATCAAGATGAACAAAACTGTGTGAATGTGTCTACTTCAGCTGAAGTTGGGAATAAAAAAGAAATTCAGAAAGAAAAATGGGCTTTGATTTTGAGGCCTTTGCTGTTCAGCTATCTCTTCAGCCTCTAAACATAGTGTGTTTTGTAGTCTGTTTCCATTTAATTTCAGGAGGAGTTTGCTTATACTTAGCTTTCAAGTCATTTGCCTTTAATTCTTGAACTGCAATTACATATAAATTTTTTTCCCTTGCTGCCACTTCCTTTCTTGCATTTTAGAACAGCAATTAGGAAGGGTTCGGTGAATAGGTTACCATTTTCTCCACTTCTATTACTCTGACTGATAGAGCTATTAAATACTAGTAAAGGCAAACTGTAATTCTTTATTATCTGCTTACCTCATTTCGGCTTTTTGCCCTGAGAATAGTTGCATTAAAAATCAGAGTGTTATTGAAATCTACTGAAAAATAACAACTTGTTTGGCCACTCAAACAATGACACAATTCCTTAGAAAAACAGGTCTATTGTGTATGGATGGATGAGGAGGGGTATTCATCTTGAAGTATTGAAGTGGTGTGATGGGGGTGGAGAAATTATACAGAAATTATTGCTCTAACATAGTAGAAACAGTGGTATTCATAAAGAAACACCAAGAACATCTATATGATAAATACACTTATAATTAGTGAAATCATTAGCATGGACAAGGTATACTTTAATATACACAAAGAAGTCTTTAAACTAAGCAGTTAGCTACACTCTGAAGGGGGTAAAAACAAAAAAACAAAATGAGCTATATACAGCTGAATAGGCTTTTCAGGGTCTTCAAGGAGGTGACTTGTCTGTTGATGGCCAGTGGGAGTAGACGAGTGAAATAATTACTTAACAGCATGTAAATAATGTGAGATGTGAAGAATGCTCCCCCCTTCGCCTCTGCCCCCTTTTTCATTGAGAGAGTTTCTTCTTGTGATGGCTCCACTGGGACAGGCAGGAGAGAAATTTGATTAAATGGATGCCTGGGGTCATGACCCAGTCTAAACATGGTGCAGCTCTCAACATTAATCAAATAAATTTTTTTCTTAGTTAAAAAAATTCTGACCTTGCTATATATGAGTATTAGTGAGCTTTGGACTTGGTTGTGGTTGAGTAGGGAGGGGGCTGTGTAAGTCTGTGTAAATACTGTGTATAGAAAAACAATAGAAAAAGAGGCTGTCTTCAAGGAGAATAGAAATTATAACATTATCTTAGATCATGTTAAAGGACTTTCATTTGATGATAGCCTATCAATAGCCAGTGGGATTTGGAGCTCCATTAGAATTCACTAGGACTCATTTACTGCAAATCACTGTTGACATTGATCTGAGTGTTTACAGGATATTTATAGTGTTGTAGTTGCTGTGGGATTCCTCTGTTCCAGAACACTCTTGGGATGATTTTATTTCAGACCAGTGTTTGAAAGCTGATTGGAAGTGATTTTCTTGGAAAATAGAGAAAAGTACATGTTTGGTGAGAGCACAACTAAAATAGTGGTCATTGGTTACTCAGATAAGAATAAAAAATGGAACTTTGATAAGTAGGCACATGCCATTGTATTAAGGAGAATATTTCCTTCAATATTCTTGTTATTAATCTGTTTTAAGAAAAAGAACAAACTTGATACCATTTAGATTAGCTATTTCCCTCATAGGAATTGACTTATCAGAGTATACGACTGATTTTAGATAATCAATATCTTATTTGTTTCAAATAAGAATTCTTTTATGGAATGTGGACTTGCTTACATCAAAAATTTTTATTAACTAGAAAGATCAGGTAAGGAGTTTCCAGTTAACTGAAGTTACTAAAATATCTTGGCTGTCAATTCTTGTTGAACTGTTAAAAAATAATATTGGCCTATTTTATTGCCTGTTTTAGCTAACATGATACAGTGAACATAAATATAACATTATTTGGGTGATTGAACTCTTAAGGCCTCAGAATCATCATTCTACTCCCCAATTTTTATTGTACAGCAATACAGATAAAGCTAGAGTGATCTATATCCATATAGAAGCTTGCTCTTACTGTGTCTTGAAATATGGTTGAAAGTTAGTGATGCTTTACAAAACAATACTTTTACAATAACACTTCTTAATAATTTAAACATATTTTTCTCTTAATGGCAGGATATCCTATATAATAAAAGTCTAATATGCAAATTGACTGAATGGGGGAATGACCGGTCACTATGATGCGTACTGACCACCAGGGGGCAGACGCTCAATGTAGGAGTTGCCCCTGGTGGTCAGTGAATTTTAGACAATGAAGATGTTTAATATGGGTTTTCTCTGGATGGCAGTTGATCAATGATATCTTTACATGTTTTGGTGAAGTAAGTAGACTTGTTACAATACTTTTAGACAATACACATATGGGAGCTTAAGAAATACCCAAGCAGAAAGCACCCCTCCCTTGAGGTAAAAGTGTTAATTTAGTGGCTGGAGGTGAATTATTTAGATTGATTAGACCATGACCATGTGGATTTAATTTCTAGTTCATGATTGGAACATCTATGAAGAAGATGGTTTCAAATGTACAGAGATCATTCAAATTTAGTATACTATTTACACATGATTTTTTACTAACAAAACCATGATTTCATGGTTACTCTGAGGGAAAGTGTATTTTTCCCTCTAGAATTATGATTCAACTGGTCGTATTGTGCAAAATAAAACAGCAGGATTGTATCTGAACTTGGAAAGCTCCTTTCAAAGCCTGTCCTTTCACCATGGAGTTTGCACAAATCAATGCAAACAGTTTCTATTGTCATACATCATTGGATGAACGGTTTAGCAAGTAACAAGAGGCAAGGGATAGTTACAAGAGGCAAGGCTGTTGCTGTCAGTAAATGAAAGGTTCATCAACAAAAACTAACCAAATGCAGTTAATTGTACTGCTTGATGACATCTGGACTTTAAAATTACAGCAAGGTCACTTGCATAACGTTGCAGACAAGAGCCCTTTTATAGAACCTTTATATTATCGCTAGCTTAAGAATATTATATCTGTATAATTTAAATTACAATGTAAATTCCTGAAGGAAAAAACAAAAAACAAAAACAAACCAGAAACATCCCTAGCCTGTTTGGCTCAGTGGATAGAGCGTCAGCCTGCGGACTGAAGGATCTTGGGTTCAATTCTGGTCAAGGACACATGCCCGGATTGCAGGCTTGATCCCCAGTAGGGGGCGTGCAGGAGGCAGCCAATCAATGATTCTCTCTCATCGTTGATGTTTTTCTCTCTCTCCCTCTCCCTTCCTCTCTGAAATCAATTATATATATATATATATATATATATATATATATATATATATATATATATATATATATACAGAAACAAGTTGGTTTGCAGTCTAATTATCACTGACTGATGCCTGCCCTCAAGGTTGACATTGTTATCGTATAGTAGATTTTTATCTGCACTCTACTTTTACATAAGGAGTAAATGGCAGGAAAATGTGCAATTAGGGAATTATTATGGCGACTATCAACAATTCTATTGATTGTACATAACTTTGTACTATCAAATGTCTACTTCCTCTCACAGTTAAAAGTCATAGATTAATATTCAAATCTTAGTATAATAGGTGTCAAATCTTTCAAATTGCCATGTGTGTGATGGGTGTGATTTGGAGAAGGAGGAATAGAGACATAACACAATTCCAGGATGTAATCCTTTCATTCACGAAGGTGCTTGTATTAGTGATGATACAGGTGCAGAACTAGCTCTCCAAAGCACGGGTAGGTCCTGAACCACCAGGAAAAAAGAGGTTTTGAAACACATTTCCATTCTGAGCTTATAAGACTACCTTTGAAAAAAATTTAATTGAATTTATTCAAGCAACATTGGTTCTCAAAACGGTACAGGTTTCAAGTGTACAACTCAATAAAACATTATCTGTACACTACATCATGTTCCCATCGCTGCAAGCAAAGTCTTTTTTCATCTTCATTCCCCCCACTTTGCTGCTCCTCCATATCCCCCACCCTCCCTTTCCCTTTGGCCCGTGGTCCGCAAACTGCGGCTCGCGTGCCACATGCGGCTCTTTGGCCCCTTGAGTGTGGCTCTTCCACAAAATACCACGGCCTGGGCGAGTCTATTTTGAAGAAATGGTGTTAGAAGAAGTTTAAGTTTTAAAAATTTGGCTCTCAAAAGAAATTTCAATCGTACTGTTGATATTTGGCTCTGTTGACTAATGAGTTTGCCGACCACTGCCTTAGGCTATCACCATACTGTTGTCTGTGTTTATGTATTATGTATATATTTTTTTCTGTTTAACACTTACTTAACTTGAAAATTAAGCTTAAGCGAAAGCTTACATTTGCCTGAAAAATAAGGTAACGAAGATTTCAATTTAAAATGTTGATAAATTATTTTAAATGTATGCCTGTATAGTTACTGAGTTTGACAACTAGAAAACCATACAAGAGGTAGGTAAAATATTTATGATATTTTGGTATATGTATCTTAGTACTCTGATCTATTTATTTCTCACCATTGTTTTTGTACAAATAAAGTGATTTTATTTGGAAAATGCTTTGATTCTTCAAGATTAATAGTGTCTAGTTAATAAATATTTTCCAGGCTGTAAATTGTATCTAAAGATCATAATTGTTGGTATGGCCTCAGACTAACAGGTATTCTATTTGTATCTGATTAGATATAGTACTTAGCAGTGCATTTTAGTACTTTAACTTCTAAAGGGTAAAATGAGGCAAGTTTTTATTGCAATTCCAACTTTACTAATGAACTCAATTTCTAAATGAGAGTTGGACAGTCTGAAAATTAATGATTATTGTATATGTCTTAGGCAACTATTTTGCATATGTGTATTAAGGTAATAGATTAAAATCAGTTTAAGTTCTATAAGGAAATGTTAACATAGACACATAGCACCAACAGTTCTAAATATAAGTACCTAAGAAAACTGTTATCATCAGAGGTTTAGCTATGATAGTAACAATTATGGTGAACTGAATGATTTTTAAAAATATATAGATCTGAATTCTGTATAGTTTTCTGTCTTTTGTGTTTAGGAGTAAAAGACTAAAATTCCATAATAACAACTTAGATAATTCCATCAATGAAATATACCATACATACATTATTTGTTTTATCCCATCAAATTTATAAGATTATATTACAGGAAAAAATACATTGAGATTAAGAAAAGCATGTGTGTGCTGGTGCATGTGTTATATTTTGCTTAATGGTATCATTTTAAGCAAACTTTAAGTAATTTATGCTTATTAGTTTTTCATTGATGTGCTGTTATGACTAGTACTTTATAAATTAATATTATATCAACTTTTTTTGCAACAGAAAGAAAACATTATACAAAGAGTAACATGATTTAGAATAGTCAAAATCCAGAGATAAACCACTCTATGATTTAATGACTCCAGTTGTATATTTCTAATATTTTTAATTTTTCTTCTTGTATTTTTATCTCTAATTTTTGAAGTATTGATATTTAGCAATGACCATTTAATCTCATTTCCTGAATCTTCAAATGAAATAAAACTAAAAAGATGAAGTAATTACATATTTTAAAATCATGTGCACTTAAGAAAACAGTGAGCTTGCTGAATAATTTCAAAAGGCTGTGTCATCAAAAGCCTGCATTTTATTGAAGGCAAAATGCAATGGAAGCTTACTCCCCATCATTGTGTGAATTCTCCAGTGAGTCTATGGGAAGGAATGACCTTCCTGACCTTCTCACACTCTTAACAGTAGCAAGGGTGGCCATTTAGTCCAAGCTGGAAGCAAAGTGGTAGTGAAGAGAGCCTAAAAGCTAACAATGAGAATTAGTAACTAGTGGACAAGTCTAAACATAGACAAAAAAATGCCCTTTTTGACTTAAATCAAAGAAGCCTGACATTCCTTTATGTACCACTCCTTTCTTGATACTGATCAAAGAGTAATAGTTATTTGGGAGAAAATAATGAGATATACAATTCTGTAAGGTTAATATTGATAAAAAATTTGCTCTTTGATAATTATTTTAAAATTAAATTGAAATAAATATAAATATGAATTTTATTAACTAGCATAATATGAAACAACACATATCTTTAAGTCTGGTACTATTTCTCAAAGAACAATTACAGTGCCATGCCTGGTAGAACAAGAACTTATTCCTTATAACATTGTTTCACAAGAAATCAGAGCAAGGGAACTCACTGGCCCAGATTTTTAAACTTTGGAGTTTCATTTAGTAAATAAAGTAGATTTTATAGACCTTTTAGTCTCATATAGCAAATAAAACAAATCCCCTTTAATCTTATTGTAATGAGACTTGGTTTATCTGAATAATTATAGCAGACACTTACATCCCTTAGTATTTGCTAAACATTAACCTGAGCATGTGAATCTATTTTGAACTCATTGGATGAAGGAACAACCTTATGAAATAAATGCTATCATTATTTCTATTTTACATTTTGGGAAACTGAAACACAAGAAGTGTGAACTACTTGCTCAAATTGCTGCATATTAAGTAGTGGAATTTTCTGAATGAAGTTCCTAATTCTGGCTTCAAATTCCATGCTCTTTATTGCTGTATCATAGTGCCTCTTAGGTTTGGGGCAAATTTGCCAGGAAATAAGAAAAAGGGAAGGAAATAGTCTGAAGATCTGCAATAGTTTAAATTTTTTTTTTTTTAGATTCTCTAAAATGCTAATATGATGCAGATCCACTATGTGTACCTATTTTTCTTTCCTTCATGAGGTTAAATGAAATTCTAGAAAATAGGAAATAAAATACCCTGATAGTGCAATATTACATTTTTTCCACAGGGATTTCTGCATGCTAAATAAAAAACTTGTTGGCTATGTAAAGTGCTTTAACAAATTTTGTAACCTTTTAAAAATCCTTTAAAAACAGATTTGAAATATTTTTGTCACCTTATCACCTGCACAGTTCATATAAATCAGTAAAAACACTGATTGTTTTTGTGTTGTTTTTTACATTTATTTACCTTTTACCCAGCAAACATTTTTGGCTTGGGTGATGGTCCTAGGATGCCTTAGACTATTGTTGGATTTGGTTGCTGGCTTATTCTTTATCCAGGAAAGTAAATATCAACCTAGTATCCAATATTGGATGGAAAATAAGTCTGCTTCTGTTGGAAAGGTTATTTAATTTATAACTAACTGAAAATAGTTGTGGGGGGAGTTGTTAGACATTTTTTCTTCTACATCAGATAGTAAGTTTCTAAAAGAGTAGTTGACCTGGAAATAGGAGACTTAGTCCTAGCAGCTGCTGGTGTGAGTATGTTTATAGCCTCAATTCCAATTTGTATCATCTGTGCCCAGAACTGCAGGGTGACTTAGATCCTAGTAAATTCCAACCATAGAAGCTTTTAATCATATCCAATAGAAGAAGTATCCATTTATTAAAAGGCAGTATTTTGCTGTAGTCACCTATCATCTACAGCAAAAGAGAGAATGTAGTCCAAGTAAAGGTCAAGAAAAACAACTAAAGTGACAATAGTACCCTTGGCATGTTAGGCATTATAGTTTGGAGTTAAAGACTTCAAGAATATAAGTAGAGGCTTTAAAGATTGAGCTGTTGATTGAGAGTACATCACAAGGATTAACAAATGAAGTTATTTGTGAAATATTGTTCATTATATTGATGTCCTCTGAAGATAAATTTTTAAAAAATTATGTAATCTATTATGTAAAGGAGAGTGGAAACTCATAACTATTATTTGAAATTCTAGAATTGGAAGAACATATTGGAAAGAAACAACAAACAGCAAGGTCTTAATGATATAAACCCATTCAAAAGATAATCAGGAGTATATATAGCTATTAAAATCTGCATCACATTGAAAATTGAGATTATCTTTGGTCCCCTTTCCCATTTTCCCTACATTATTAATTTTCTTGTTTTGTAGGTTGTAATAGTATCTTTACTCTCCAGTCTTTATTCTCAGGCAGTAAAAATCGACAAGATCTGCCAACTTTTTTTCTTCAATATGTTTTAAGGGAATCTTTTTAAATTTAGCTTTTATTTAACTTTAGTTGGCATACAATATTATATTGGTTAGATTAGTTTTGTTTGTATAATATAGTAATTCGACATTTTTATACCTTACAATGTGACCATCCCACTAATTATAGTAATCATCTGTCACCATGAAAACTTATCACAATATTGTTGACTATATTCCCCTTCCCCTTTTCACCCATCCCACCACCCCTCCCTTTTAGTAAACACCCCTTTGGTCTCTGTTTTTTAGTGTGCTTTTGTTTTGTTTTGTTTTAGATTCCACATATAAATGACATCATATGGTATTTTCCTTCTATGTATGACTTTTTTCACTTAGTATAATATCCTCTAGATCCATCTACATTGTTGCAAATGGCAAGATTTCATTCTTTTTTGTTGCTGCATAATATTCCAATGTACATATCACATCTTTATCCGTTCATCTATTAATGGACCTTAGAGAAATCTGATCTTTTAGTTTTATTTTCTTACTTTTCATAATGACTTAGGCTTTTTTCCCTTTATATATGGAACTTCTTTTACCCATTGCTAGTCATGATTGCTCCTGTCCAGTCATTTTCCTTCCTAATCTGGTTGAAAGATACATTTGTGTGAACATCATTCCATCATATTGTTTCTATGTTCAAATACTTGTGGTGACAAGTCCAAAGGCTCCTTCCTGACCATTAGGGCCTTCCCCTCCTTTTCTCATTGTTTCAAGGGAATGCACACATACACGTTCACCAACTTCCTCTCTGCTTAGCTCCCTTTTATAGGCTTTCATTTCTGGGTCCGTAAATACTAATTAAACTCAACCATATTCAATGAATTTTGCATTTTATTTATTTATTTTAAAAATCTTTATTGTTGAAAGTATTACATATGTCCCCTTCTTTTCTCCCATTGACTCTTTCTAGCCCACCCCTGCCCAAATATTTTAAATACTTGTGTTCTGGATTTTATGTTACTAACGTTGTCCTTTGGAGACTCTAGAGTAATTAGTGGTTTCTTTATCCTTATTGGTTTAGACCATGGGAATTGTTGTTGATGTGTAACATCTTTTTTTTTCCCATACCCAATAAGCTATATTTTAATAGCTCTGTGAGTTTGTTATGTCACACACAAAATCATGAAGGTAACAATGTAGGCTTTTAAAATGTATAGATAGATTTCCTGACAAGGATTAGATTGTGTTTTTAAAATTGTTGCAGAAGAAAAAAATAAAGAAAGAGGGAAGGAAGGAAATAATAGAATAAAAAATAGAGGAAAGGAGGGAATAAGGAATAAAGGAAAGAAGGAAAAGAGAAAAACCATCATTTAAGTAACAGAAGGAAGAAATTAATTATTTTGAATTACAGTTGTCACTTTCTAGAGGTAAAGGCAATTCTTTATATTATTCAAGTTATATTCAGTATTATTTAAGAAATTAATCAAGTTTCTGAGAAAAATGTAATGGACCACGTAGCCTCAAGTTAACTGACTTCCTGACAAGGTAAAGTGGGATTTATACAAGTCTCCTGTTTACCCAAGAATGCAGACATTTCTCTTATGAAATGTGACAGTCTTATAATTATTATTCTAGTGAATTTTAGTTTACAGTTTGCTGTAAACAACATTTCATAAGCTTATTTCAAGAGTCCTATTTAATGAGCAGGAAAAATAAGGCTCAGACTTGACAATTTCATATATTACATGATTGATATAAAATATTTCTGGATAACAGAAAATAATTATCAAATGATAGTTCTGTTTTATTATGTCAAACCTATGTGAATAACAGAAGATAAATTGGACTGCTGAAAAAAATCTTGTTTATATATATATATATATTATTCAGATAGCACATGTATGTAATGCGTACTTATTATTTTTTAATGTATTGTTGACGCTATTACAGATGTCCCCATTTTTCATGTCTTTGTCCACCTCCACCCAGCCCCAACACCCTTCACTATAGCCATCACAGCACTATTGTTCCTGTCCATGGACTATGAATATGTACTTTAGCTAATCTCTTCAACTTGTTTCATCAAGCCACCGCCCCTCTGACAGCGGTCAGTCTGTCCCATGTAGCCATGCCTCTGTTTCTATTTTGTTGGTCAGTTTATTTTGTTCATTAGGTTCCATATGTAAGTGAGATTATGTGGTATTTGTCTTTCTCTGACTGGCCTATTTTACTTAGCGTAATATTTTACAGGTCTATCCATGCTGTTTTTAAAGGTTAAAAGTTCCTTCTTTTTTATGGCCCCATACTATACCATTGTGCAAATGTACCACAGCTTTTTTATCCATTCATCTGCTGATGGTACTTGGGCTGTTTCCAGATCTTGGCTATTGCAAATAATGTTGCAATGAACATAGGGGTGCATGTATTCTTTCTGATTGGTATTTCTGGAAAGCTGCTGCACAGCAAAGGAAAGCACCAACAAAATAAAAAGAGAACCCACTTAATGGGAGAACATATTTGCCAATGATACATCTGATAAGGAGTTAATTTCCAAAATATATAAAAAGCATATACAAGTCAACACCAAGAAGACAAACAATCCAGTTAAAAAATGGACAATGGACCTGAATAGACACTACTCCATGGAGGACATCCAGATGGCCAATATACATATGAAAAAATTGTTTATATTTTTTAAAAATGCAAACCAGACTGTGACAACTTTGAAACTCAAATACCCAGTAACATCAAAGAAGACACTCCTCATTCTTTAATCTAATATATGTCAAAATTACTGTAATGGTAAAACATATTTACTTGAGTACTAGTATGCAGTGCGCAAAAATCTGCCCAACCTCTAGTCATGGCAGAAATTCATCCTGTTCCCTTCTTGTGCAGACTGAAGGCCAGAATTTTATTTACTATATAAACATTCCTTGGCCAAAAACAAAAAAAATCTAATTTTAATTGCATTTTCCTATCCCTGATACCCACAGGAAGTGCCAGTTCTATATCTCAGGTCAAATTTAGAGTCTCTCTGTTTATAGAAAACTATCCATTACATGTCATATAAAATACCATAAATTATAGCTGAGACTATTATTGGCTTTTAAAGATGAAATTCTATAAAATAGAGCAGTCATCATGGGTTGGAGTGGTATGTACTTCTTTCAACTAAAGATAAAACCCAACAAAATAAAACAGCTTATTTGAGCTGGAACAGGGTGTGCTATCTTTATACTGTAAATCTCTTATTTTTATCTATATCTGAAACCTTAATTTGTAAAGTTTTTACAGTGTTCTCTTTTCCCCTTTCAAATAACATATTTCCCTTGATAAAAGTTAATTAACTTTTAGATTCCCTATTGAATATTTTTGTGCTGGTTTGAGCTCTGAAAACTTATGGGAGAAATTTGACAGTATATAATTACTGGGGATGTAGACTATTTCATTTTACAATTCAGGATACTATCTGTGCCTTACAAATAATCATTAGTTTTTCAGTATAACATAGGGTTATATAAATGAATACATATTTTTTAAAAAAACATTTGTATTGATTTCAGAGAGGAAGGGAGGAGAAAGACAGAAACATCAATGATGAGAGAGAATTATTGATTGGCTGCCCCTTGCAAGCCCCCTACTGGGGATTGAGCCAGCAATCTGGGCGTGTGCCTTGACCAGGAATCGACCTCCTGGTTCATAGGTCAATTTTCAACTATGGAGCCACACCAGCAGGGCAAAATGAAAATACTTTTATTTTATTTCACATTTTAATGTCTTCAGACATAATGTTTTCAGGGAGAACTTGTTCATAATTTCAAACACAGAGCTGCATTTGCCATTTTCTTTAAATAATAATTATCAGTGTGAAAATAATAATAGAAAATTTTGGATAGTTATTTTTTTGGTAGAAGTAGTTACTAGTCAGTCTCAAGGATTTTATTATGCTCAGTGTTAATTTTTTAATTTAAGAAATTCTAACTATTGAAATTGCTTAAAATAATAACAAGTGTGGGAAACTATCAATATTCAAATAATCATTATTCCATTAGTATTGCTTATTATGTCCATTGAAGTATTTTACTGTGATTAAGCATAATTTTTAATTTCTGAGGCCATAAAATAAGCAATGAATCACCCACAAAATTGTAGCTGAAATATTCAGAAAGGACAACTTCATCTCCTTATTCTTCTCCACTCAGCAGGTGGGTACACTTGCACACACATATATATACACAAGGGCACACACATACTGTTTCTTTAGTTTTATGATTCCCTCATTCTGGGAGGTTTGTCTCTTCCTAATTAGATACACAGAATCTATTCATCCCAGTTGTAAAGCTCACAATTTGATTCCCTCTGGCTCTTTCTCTTGTCTTTGCAGTCTTCAACTAGACAACGAAAACAAAGATACAGTAAAACTCATTTTCTTGTTATTGATTTCATGCACCAGCTGCCAGCTGTTTTAGAGTGTTCATTTTTATAACCCTCTGGGAAACTATTTCAAAGTACTTTTCTTAGACCATCTGCTAAATACGATTAGTTTAATAAGTAAAGACTCACCATCATCTTTAAAGAAACATAAATATTGCTCTTGCAGCTGAGATATCAGCATTTTGATTTAAATACACAGACAAGTTTCTTTCTATGAATCAGTATCAAACATTTTGAGAGACTAGTACTGCATGCTTCCCCCACCCCTGGCACCTGCCTGCCATAACATAGTTTATTACAAGGCGAAAATTTACAACTTGAGCTTTCTGTTTATGGTCTCCTTATTTTCCTCCTCATCGTTGTCTTCCAAATATTAGGGATTGATACATAAGCCTGTTGAACTATCATTTTTATGAATACACATGTAGTTTTTGAACATATATTTAGGAAGGCACTCCAGGCAGATGCACATATAAGACCACCTATTATAGTGAATGCGAATATACTAATATTTCCAAAGAGAATCGAGTTCATGGCACCTAATGTGGAAGCACTGTTTAAAAGTCAGGATTCCAACATCTGTCTTTTACTTAGTTGAAGACTATCTCATGTATAGGCAGAATCTAGGAACAAACCTACTTAGACCCTTATCATTTTGGAATGTTAAAATTGACATGCTTTCTTAATGAGTGATATTATTTTTATTTACTTAACATGGTAGATCCACACTTTGTGATACTGATTTAAGATGTGAAGGTTTTTCAAGGAGGTAAAATACTTGTACTCAGAAAACTACAGAACATTGAAAAAAGAGAGAGGAAGATATATATAAACAAGTGGAAGAATATACTGTGTTCATAGATTGGTAGAATTAACATCATTAAAATGTACACTTTACCTAAAGGAATGCAATCTCTATTAAATCACCAATGGCACATTTCACAGATAGAGAACACATACACCAAAAATTTATATGGAATCAAAAAAGACACAGAACAGCTGCAGAAATCAACTCAAGCCATCACGCTCAATTAATATTTGACAAAGGAGGCAAGAGCATACAACGTAGTCAAGACAGTCTCTTCAATAAATGGTGTTGGGAAAGTTGGACAGCAACATGCAAAAAAAAAAAAAAAGGAAAAAACTAGACCACCAACTTACACCATACTTAAGAATAAACTCAAAATGGACAAAATACTTAAATGTAAGACATGAAAATATAAAAATCCTAGAAGAAACCTTAGGCAGCAAAATCTCAGATATCTCTTGTAGCAATATGCTTGTGGGTTCATCTCCTAGGGCAAAGGAAAGTGATAAAATAAACAAATGGGAATATACTAGTATAAATGAAATTTGTGCATGTGTAGGGTTCGTAGGCATGGCTGGCGATCAGCGCTGATCTGTGGAGCGACTGGTGGGGTGATGGGGGTGCCGCTGGCTGGCCTGGAACTGCCCACTCGCTGCCCCCCTCACCCCGCCTTGCCGCCACTGTCAGTCACCTCCCTCTGAAAGGCGACCTGCAGGGCAATCGGGGCCCCCCCCGCTTGGCTGGCCTGGGGCCTGAGGACTGGGTGGGGGGCAGCTCCTGCACTGAGCATCTTCCTCCTGGTGGTCAGTGCGCATCATAGTGACTGGTCGTTCCATAGGTAGTTCCACTGTTCAGTTGATTTGCATATTAGGCTTTCATTAGATAGGATCTAGACTAATAAAAGAGAAACATGTGCCAAAACCGGTTTGGCTCAGTGGATAGAGCTTTGGTCTTCAGACTGAAAGGTCCCAGGTTCGATTCCGGTCAAGGGCATGTACCTTGGTTGCCGGCACATCCCCGGTAGGAGGTGTGCAGGAGGCAGGTGGTCGATGTTTCTCTCTCATCGATGTTTCTGGCTCTCTGTCCCTCTCCTTTCCTCTCTGTAAAAAATCAATAAAATATATATAAAAAAATAAAAGAGAAACATGTAAATTGACCATACCTCCACTACACCCACAAGCCAATCAGGAACGAGTATGAAAATTAACCCAACCAAGATGGCTGTGGCCACGGAGCGAGCAGGAGGCTTGGGTTTCCCTGGCACTGGAGGAAGCCAGGCTTCCTGGCTGGCCCTGGCCTCCACTCAAGGCTACAAAGTTTCGATTATAGAAGATAAATAAATCCCAAAAAATGGCGGTGGCCATGGAGCTTAAGCAAGCAGGAGGCTTGGGTTGCTCCTGGCGATGGAGGAAGCCAAGCTTCTTGGCTGGTCTGGCCTCTATTAAAGGTTACAAAGTTTCAATTATAGAAGATAAATAAATCCCAGATACCAGGGCCTCCACTTGGGTCATTGGGGGCGGGGGGTTGGCTGGCCTGCAAACCTCCACAGGCCCCTTGCCCAGGCTGCCCCATGCCCCAAGGGACCCCCCACCCTGATCTGGGACACCCTTCAGGGCAAACCAGCTGGCCCCCACCCATGCACCAGGCCTCTATCTAATAAAAGAGTAATATGCAAATTGACCATCACTCCAACATGCAAGATGGCTGCCCACATGTGGTCAAAGATGGCTGCCCCCATGTGGACACAAGATGGCCACCACAAGATAGCCAGCAGGGGAGGGCAATTGAGAGGGACCAGGCCTGCAAGGGAGGGCAGTTGTGGGCGATCAGGCCAGCAGGAGAGGGCAGTTGGGAGGGATAAGGCCTGCAAGGGAGGGCAGTTGTGGGCACTAAAGCCTGTAGGGGAGGGCAGTTAGGGGTGACCATGCTGGCAGAGGAGGGAAGTTGGGGCAACCGGGCTTTCAGGGAAGGGCAGTTGGGGGGGACCCAGGACTGCAGGGGAGGGCAGTTGGGGGGACCAGGCCTGCAGAGGAAGGAAGTTGGGGGCAATCAGGAAGGCAGGCAGGCCAGCTGTTGGGAGCCAGCAGTCCTGGATTGTGAGAGGGATGTCTGACTGCCTGTTTAGGCCCAATACATCGAGGGGTCCCAGATTGGAGAGGGTGCAGGCTGGGTTGAGGGACACACCCCACCCCCCATGCATGAATTTCATGCACTGGGCCTCTAGTGCATATATAAAGCTCCTGCATAGCAGAAGAAAACATCAGCAAAATGAAAGGGAACCCACTGCACGGGAGAATATATTTGGCAATGATACATTGGATAAAGGGTTAATGTCCAAAATATATATGAAACTCATACAACTGAACAAAAGAAAACAAGCAGTTCAATTAAAAAATGGACAAAGGACCTAAATAGGCACTTCTCCAAAGGGGACATACAGATAGCCAAGAGACATGAAAAAATGCTCAGTCACTGATTATCAGGGAGATGCAAATCAAAACCACAGTGAGGTATCACTTTACACTTGTCAAAAAATCAACAAATGGCAAGTCTTGGTGAGGATGTGGAGAAAAGGGAACCCTAGAACACTGCTGGTGGGAATGCAGACTAGTACAGCCACTGTGGAAAACAGTATGAAGTTTCCTCAAAAATTTGAGTATGGTACTGCCATTTGGCCCAGTGATCCCACTTCTAAGAAACCAGAAACACCAATAAGAAAGAATGTATGCACCCCTATGTTCATAGCAGCATAATTTACAATAGCTAAGATCTGAAAACTGCCCAAGTGCCCATCAGCAGATTAGTGGATAAAAAAAGCTGTGGGACATTTATACTATGGTATACTATGCAGCAGTAAAAAAGAAGGATCCTGCACAGCAGAAGAAAACATCCTGAGACAACATGGGAGGATCTGGAGAGTATTAAGCTAAGCAAAATAAGCTAGTCAGAGAAAGACAAGTATCACGTGATCTCACTCATATGTGGAATCTAATGAACAAAATAAATTGTTGAACAAAATAGATCCAGAGACATAGAAGCAGGGAACATACTGATGAATCTCAGAGGGAAGACAGGGGTGGGCGGGAAGAGATCAATCAAAGAACTTGCATGCATATATGCTTAAGCCATAGTCACAGATAATAGGGTGGTGAAGGCCTAGGATGGGAGGTGGGGGCAGGCTCGAAGGGGTCAGTGGGGGAATACAGGGGACATATGTAAGACATTCAATAAAAATTTAATAAATAAATAAATAAATAAATTAATTAATTAAAGATCTGAAGGTTTTTAGTCTTGAGTATTAGAAGTGCATTTACTGGGTATTAATAGAAAGACATCAAACCATTATTTTGAATGGCATCACCAGAGTTTAATACATTTATGAAGATGTGTGCATCCTCAGCTTGAATTTTTCCTTAAAGCTAAATATCCTAAGATTTTTGCATTGCTTAAAATGTTCTTTTGAGACCTTTTGTTTATAAAAACATGTACCCTTTGTTTCCAGTGTATCTTGGATGTGACTGTAAAATGGTTGTGTAACTAGAGGCCTGTTGCACAAAATTTGTGCACTCGGAGGGGTCCCTCAGCAGTCCAGGAGCCCTCGGGGGATGTCTGACTGAAGGCTTAGGCCTGCTCTCTGTCAGTTGGACATCCTTAGCGCTGCCACAGAGGCGGGAGAGGCTCCCGCACTGCTGCTGTGCTTGCCACCTGTGAGTCTGGCTTCTGGCTGAGTGGCGCTACCCCTGTGGGAGCACACTGACCAGCAGGGGGCAGCTCCTGCATTGAGCGTCTGCTTCCTGGTGGTCAGTGCTCATCATAGTGACCAATTGTTCTGCCCTTTGGTTGATTTGCATATTAGCCTTTTATTATATAGGAATAGGGTCAAAAGTGTATTTCATTTTTATGCCACTTTTGTACTATTATCAATGCATTTAATGTTTTTATAGAATCATTTGTGCAGCTCTATACATTATTGCTGCAAAATTCATATATGTTAAATATTCATGTTTGTTAAATTTGGTAGAAGAAAAATTGTAGTACATTTTATATTTTTGAGGTAGAGGGAACTTTTCATTTTGTGAAATCAAATAAAACCACCTTCTTTAAAGTGGAATAAAAGAAATGATTCCTTTATAAGGTGAGCATAAGATATATTAGTTTCTGTGAACCTGAGAATTTGGACTTTGTTATTATAAAAAGCAATTCCATGTTTAATATTTTTGTCATTATAGACACAGTTCTGTTGTAGTTAGCTTTGAAGTCTGGTCCTGTTAATTTTTGAAATGGAAAAGAGCCAGTTGACTTTTCCAAGATCCCTAGTTAAATATTCTTACACATTAAATTGATGTTATTCAGATTAAGGTATTAAGCTTGAATGGGATGCATTCTTACATTAATATTTGTTTTCTGGTGAATCTTCTCATCATGGTTCTCATGCATCTAATGCCCCATAATCATTTTTAGAAACAAACCAAAGTATAATGAACTATGGAAACTACTAGTAAGCTAAAGAGTGGTCCTCTCCGTTGATTTCCTCTATGTTTTTCTTAGTTATATTAAGTTGTTTTATTATGTTTAATAAATGAATCCATATTTATTAAAACCCCAAATTTATTATTTTTATTATGTATAAACAGGATTACAAATCATTAGGCACTTGGTTCTTTGTTTTACTTTTAAGGCATAGACAAAAAAAAAAAAATGCTCCCTGCCCTTTACAGCTTTAAACTGGACACAAAATGTTTAAACATGTGAAATAATCTTAGCTCTCTATAAGGAAACATATAGGTTAGTGTTCTCCATATAGAAGCCAGTATAACTTATAGGGTCAGGTCAAAAGTAATGTTCTTATCCTTTGAGTGAAATTATATTATGTAACAGTCTTCATATATTTACATAAATTAGAACAGACTAATACCATTTTAACTAAGCCTTTTTATGGCTTTCCTAAACACAAAGTCTTAATAATATAATGCTTTAGTATTACATCCATGTTTTTTAACTCATTCCTGCTTTCACCTGCAAACAAAGGGTGAAATTGAATTGCTACACAAATGTGTGCTTGATTGAACAAGTGAACTGATGAAAGGATAACAATAGAGATCCTGTTTATTTATTGCTATGTATTTTGCCTGCATACCCTTCAGGAAAAAGTATTGATAGAAATCTTCTTTTTTCAGTACACAAAAGGGTTTAGGTCAGTCCTGTAAGTACAGAGGAGGTGACACTTGAGATGAGATTTTAAAGATGATTACGAGTTTGCTGGGCAGACTAGGTGTGTGTGTGTGTGTGTGTGTGTGTGTGTGTGTGTGTGTGGTGAGGGGATTAGAAGCAGTGAGGACACTTGGCTAATGGATTACTCTTCTTCTGCTCCTCACACACTCTATTTTATCTTTCTTCAACATCCCTACCAACTCCCCCCACTCCAATCCCCTGTTTTACACTTGCAGAGTTTTGTTAAATTGTAATTTAAGTAAACTCAACTTAATATTTGCTTAACATCAGTATTTCTATATATAAAATATATAATTGGATCTAATAGTTTTTTGATGGAGTCTTTAGGGTTTTTTATGTATAATACCATGTCATCTGCGAATAAAGACAGTTTTACTTCTTCTTTTCCAATTTGTATGCCTTTTATTTCTTCTTCTTGTCTAATCACAATGGCTAATACTTCCAGTACTATGTCCAAGAGGATTGGTGAGAGTGGACATCCCTGTCTTGTTCCTGTTCTTAGGGGAAATGGTTTTAGTTTTTGCCCATTGGGTATGATGTTGGTTGTGGGTTTGTCATATATGGGTTTCATTATGTTGAGGAATGATCCTTCTATTCCCACCTTGCTGAGAGTTTTTATCAAGAAAGGTGTTGGATTTTGTCAAATGTTTTTTCTGCATCAATTGATATGACTATGTGGTTTTTAATCTCTCAATTTATTTATGTAATTTATCACATTTATTGATTTGCAGATATTGTAACATCCTTGCATCCCTGGGATAAATCCTACTTGGTCATGGTGAATGATCTTTCTGATGTACTTGCTGGGTCTGATTTGCTAGAATTTTGTTGAAGATTTTGGCATCTATATTCATGAGGGATACTGGCCTGTAATTCTCTTTCATTGTGTTGTCTTTATCTGGTTTTGGTATTAGGGTGATGCTGGCTTCATAGAAGGAGCTTGAAAGTGTTCCTTCCTCTTGAATTTTTTGGAATAGTCTGAGGAGGATAGGTTTTAGTTCTTCCTTGAATGTTTGGTAAAACTCCCCTGTGAAGCAGTCTGGCCCCAGGCTTTTGTTTGCTGGAAACTTTTTGATGACTGCTTCAATTTCTTCCATAGTTATTAGCCTATTGAAATTTGTAGATTTTTCCTGATTGAGTTTTGGAAGGTTGTATTTTTCTAGGAATATGTCCATTTCCTCCAGGTTGTCCAGTTTGTTGGAATAGAGTTGTTCATAGTATTTTTTAACAATCCTTTGTATTTCTGTGAGTTCTGTTGTTATTTCTCCTCTTTCACTTCTGATTTTATTTATTTGGGTCCTCTCTTTTTGCTTCTTGGTAAGCCTGTCTAGAAGTTCATTAATCTTGTTTATCCTTTCAAAGAACTAGCTCTTAGTTTTGTTGATCTTTTTTTTTTTTTTTTTGGTCTCTATGTCATTTATCTCCACTCCGATCTTTATTATTTCCTTCCTTCTGCTTACACTGGGCTTTTCTTGTTGCTCTCTTTCTAACTCTTTGAGTTGTTTTGTTTGGTAATTTATTACCATTGTTTCTTGTTTTTTGCAGTAGGTTTGCAGATCTATGAACTTCCCTCTCAAGACTGCTTTCGCTGTGTCCCAGAGATTTTAGATTGCTGTGTTTTCATTGTCATTTGTTGCCATGATGTTTTTTATTTCTTCTTTGATCTCTCTGATAACCCATTCAGTGTTTAATAGCATGCTATTTAGCCTCCAGTTGTTTGATTTTTTTGGATTGTTTTTATTATGGTTGATTTCCAGTGTTACGCCATTGTGATCTGAGATGATGCTTGATATGATTTCTATCTTCTTGAATTTGAAGAGACTTTTCCTGTGACCCAAAATATGGTCTATCTTTGAAAATGATCCATGTGCACTTGAGAAGAATGTATATTCTGTGGCTTTGGGGTGAAGTGTTCTGAAGATGTCAATTAATTCCATCTGATCTAGTGAGTCATTTAGGATTGATGTTTCTTTGCTGATTTTTTGTTTAGAGGATTTGTCCAATGGTGATAGTGGGGTATTAAAGTCCCCTACTATGATTGTATTTCTGTCAATTTCTCCCTTGATATTGTCCAGAAGTTTTTTTTTTTTTTTAATGTATTTGGGTACTCCTGTATCGGGTGCATATATGTTTACTAGATTTATTTCTTCTTGTTGGATTGCTCCCTTTAGTATTATGAAGTGATCTTCCTTATCTCTTTTTATGTCCTTCACTTTGAGATCTAATTTGTCAGATGTAAGTATTGTTACCCCAGCTTTTTTTTCATTTTCATTCACCTATCAAATCTTTTTCCATCACTTCACCATCAGTTTGTGTGCATCTTTTTTTCTGAGGTGGGTTTCCTGTAGACAGAAGATATATGGGTCATGTTTTCTTATCCACTCAGTTATCCTCTGTCATTTGATTGGGGCATTTAATCCATTTACATTTAAAGTTATTACTAATAGCTACTTGTTTGTCACCAGTTTTATTCTTTACCCCTGTGTTCCTTCTTTGGTTCCTATTTCTTCTTTTTATAGCAGACCCTTTAGCATTTCTTACATTGCTGGTTTGGTGGTAATAAACTCCCTTAATCCCTTTTTTCTGTGAAGCTCCTGATTTCGCCCTCGATTTTGATTGATAGTCTTTCTGGGTACAGTATTCTTGGATTCAGACCCTTCCTTTGCATGACTTTGTATATTTCATTCCATTCCCTTCTTGCCTGATGTGTTCCCATTGAGAAATTAGTTGTAGTCTGATGGGGGATCCTTAGTAGGTAAGGATCTGTCTCTCACTGGCGGCTTTTAAGATTATTACTTTGTCCTTGGTGTTTGCCAATTTAATTATAATGTGCCTTGGGTTCAGTCTTTTGGGGGTCATTTTGTTTTGGACTCTGTGAGCTTCTTGGACTTGTGTGAGTTTTTTCTTCCTAATGGTATTTCTATACACCAATAATGAACTTACAGAAAGAGAGACTACCATCGCATCAAAAAAAAATTAAGATACCTAGGAATAAACTTAACTAAGGAAGTAAAAAACCTATATGTGGAAAACTACAGGACACTGAAAAAAGAGATAGAGGAAGACATAAACAGATGGAAGAACAAACCATGTTCATGGATTGGTAGAATCAACATCATTAAAATGCCCGTACTATCCAAAACAATCTAAAGATTCAATGAACTCCCCATTAAAATACCAATGGCATATTTCACAGACCAAGAAATAACTCTCCAAAAATTCATGTGGAATAAAAAAAGACCCCAAATAGCCACAGCAATCCTGAGAAAGAAGAACAAAGTAGGTGGGATCCAAATACCAGATTTCAAGTTGTATTACAAAGCCACTGTTCTCAAAATTGCCTGGTACTGGCACAAGAACAGACATATAGATCAATGGAATAGAATAGAGAATCCAGAAATCAACCCAAACCACTATGCCCAATTAATATTTGACAAAGGAGGCATGAACATAAAATGGAGTCAAGACAGTCTCTTCAATAAATGGTGTTTAGAAAATTGGACAGATACATGCAAAAAAATGAAACTAGACCACCTACTTACATCATACAAAAAATAAACTCAAAATGGATAAAGGACTTAAACATAAGACAGGAAACCATAAAAGTACTAGAGGAATCCACAGGCAGCGAAATCTCAGACATATGCCAAAGCAATTTCTTCACTGATACTGCTCCTAGGACAATGGAAACTAAAGAGAAAATAAACAAATGGGACTACATCAAAATAAAAAGCTTTTTCACAGCAAAAGAAACTATTAACAAAACAACAAGAAAGCCCACTACATGGGAGAACATATATGCCAATGTTATTACTGATAAAGGTTTAATCTCCAACATTTACAGGAAACTCATACAACTCAATAAAAGGAAGATAAATGATCCAATAAAAATGTGCAATGGACCTAAATAGATACTTTTTAAAAGAAGACATAAGGAAGGCCAAGAGACATATGAAACATGCTCAAAGTCACTAATTATCCAAGAGATCCAAATCAAAGGACAATGTGGTACCATCTCACACCTGTCAGAATGGCTATCATCAACAAATCAACAAATGACAAGTGCTGACAAGTATGTGGAGAAAAAGGAACCCTCCTTCACTGCTGGTGGGAATGCAGACTGGTGCAGCCACTGTGGAAAACAGTATGAAGTTTCCTCAACAAACTAAAAATGTAACTCCCATTTGACCCAGTGATCCCACTTCTAGCAATATATCCGAAGAAACTAGAAACATCAATCAGAAAGGATATATGCACCCCTATGTTCATAGCAACACAATTCACCATAGCTAAGATTTGGAAACAGTCTAATTTCCCATCAGCAGATGAGTGAATTAGAAAACTATGGTATATGTACACAATGGAATACTATGCTGCTATAAAAAAGGAGGAATTCTTATCATTTGCAGCAGCATGGATGGAACTGGAGAGCATTATGCTAAGTGAAATAAACCAGGCAATGAAAGAAATATACCACATGATGTCACTCATTTATGGAAAATAAAGAACATCATAACCTGATGAACAAAAAGATGGATACAGAGGCAGTAAAGCATTGAACAGACTGTCAAATTACAGTGGGAAGGCTGGGGAGTGTTGGGAAAGAGATCAACCAAAGGACTTGTATGCATGCATATAAGCACAACCAATGGACACAGACACTGGAAGGGGTGGGTGGGATGAGTGCATGCGACAAGGGGTAGGGGAGGCTGGGGGAAGGTCAATGGGGAAAAAAAGGGACATATATGTACTACTATGTGTAATACTTTAAACAAGAAAATAAAATGAAAAAAATATATATCATTGGAAATCATTCTATCTTCCAAACAAGTTGTAAGAGATGAAGAAATTCACTTTAGAAGATCCATATTACTAGCTAGGTTTCTCTATGTGTTGTTTATTCCAATTACTTTCTCCACTTTTTACATGAGCTTTTTTACAGTTCTAGTCAGAGATGACTTAGTTGAGACAGAAATGTGTTGTTCAAATTTTCCCCTCTGAGCCTCCCCAAACACACACACACACACACACACACACACACACACACAAACACACAAAGATCTGGGTAGCAATTATGGAGTTGTGGAAAGACCCCTCCTATTCTTATAAATGGTAATCTTTTTTCTACCCTCTTATCATTTGGCTTCCTGAAAATACTACTGAACAGACTCACTATGGGAGTCTCAACCAGAAGGAATGATGCCTAGGGGTTTGGTAGCAATAAGTCCCTCTTAGGAGTTCTTTCTTCCTTTCAGTTCACTTTTGATTATTCTTGGTTGAAAAAAAGAAAATAATTATAATCTCAGTTTTGCAAATGACTTGTAAAGGTATGCTATGAAAGTACTGTTAAGACTGAACCTTAATGCACTTTCTATAGAAGGCCAGTTTTATTTATTTTTTAAAATTTTATTTATTTATTTTTTTAAATTTCTTTATTGGTTAAAGTGTCACATATTTGTCCTCATCCCCCCATTCCCATCCCACACCCCTCCCCACGGATGCCCCCACTCCCCTGTTGTCCTTAACCATTGGTTAGGCTCGTATGCATGCACACAAGTCCCTTGGTTGATCTCTCCCCGCTACCCCCACCTTCCCCTACCCTCCCTCTGAGGCCCGACAGTCCGATTGATGCCTCCTTGTTTCTGGGTATGTTCTTGTTCATCAGTCTATGTTGTTCATCATTTCGCCTAGATGAATGAGATCATGTGTTACTAGAAATATACTTATAAGAACCGAATGTGAGACAAGCAATAAGAGTTATGCTGACAGGCAAATGAATCAGTCTGTAGTGAGTTTCTCTCTGGACCAACAGTTCTTTTGAAACCCAATTTCAATGTCCACCAGTTCCTTATGTGTACATGTCAACACTGACTTTTCAGTTCTGGATGGTGGACAAATGGTGGTAATGCAGGTCCGACTCCCTCTGGTTTGGTCTCGCCCGGACCCAGGGGCACGGCCTCACCCAGACTCAAGGGCATGCAGCCTCACCCGGACCCGGGACCCAGCATCACCTGGGCCCCAGGGTGCGTGGCCTCACCCAGACCCAGGATCCAGCCTCACCTGGACTCAGGGGCGCGTGGCCTCACCCGAACCCAGAGGTGCGCAGCCTCACCCGGACCCCTGTAATAAATAGACTCTCTCCTATACACCTATGACTTCTCCTGTCTTCTCTGTCCAATACCTGAATTCCATGAAGTTCCAGTTCCTAGCAGAGGAACCGAGTCCCTTTGTGTCCCCACAGTATATATACCAAAACTTCATTATCCACTCATGTATAAATGGACACTTATGTTGACTTCATACTTTGACTATCTTATATAATAAAAGTGTAGTATGCAAATTGTCCCTTTGACCGGGAGTTGTCCAGGAGTTTGACCAGGGAGAAAGACCAGCCCGGGGAAGGAAGGGAGGCCTTGGCCAGTAGCACTGGCTGCAGGAAGCCAGGGGAAGGGAGGGAGAACTCAGCTGGCAGCCGCTAGGGACCCTAACAGTGCATGAATTTCATGCACTGAGCCTCTAGTAGTGAATAATGCGGCAATGAACATAGGAACACATATATCTTTTCAAATTAGTTCTTTTGTTTTCTTTGTATATTTACCCAGAAGTGAAATAGCTGTATCATATGGTAGTTGTTTTTTTTTTTTAAAGCTTATAATTATTTTTATTATTTATTTATTTATTTATTTTATTGTTTAAAGTATTACAAACAGTAGTACATTAGTCTCCTTTTATTTTTCCATTTGACCTTCCCCCAGCCTTCTATAACCCCTGGCACATGCCCTTACCCCCATCCCAGTGTCACATCCATTGGTTATGCTTATATGCATGCATACAAGTCCTTCTGTTGATCCCCCCCCAACATTCCCAGCCTTCCCGCTGTAGTTTAACAGTCTGTTTGATGCTTATCTGCCTCTGTATCTATTTTTGTTCATCAGTTTGTAATTTTTTTATTATCCATAAATGAGTGAGATCATGTGGTATTTTTCTTTCACTGACTGGCTTATTTCACTTAGCATAATGCTCTCCAGTTCCATTCATGCTGTTGCAAATGGTAAGAATTCCTTCTTTTTTATAGTAGCGCAATATTCCATTGTGTAGATGTACCAGTTTTCTAATCCACTCATCTGCTGATGGGAACTTAGGCTGTTTCCAAATCTCAGCTATGGTGAATTGTGCTGCTATGAACATACGGGTGCATATGTCCTTTCTGATTGGTGTTTCTAGTTACTTGGGATATATTCATAGAAGTAGTATTACTGGGTCAAATGGCAGTTCCATTTTTAATTTTTTGAGGAAATGCCATACTGTTTTCCACAGTGGCTGCACCAGTCTGCATTCCCACCAGCAGTGAAGGAAGGTTTCTTTTTCTCTGCATTCTCTCCAGCACTTGTAGTTTGTTGATGATAGCCATTCTGACAGATGTGAGGTGGTACCTCATTGTTGTTTTGATTTCCATCTCTCAGGTGATTAGTGACTTTGAGCATGTTTTCATATGTCTCTTGTCTTTCTGAATATCCTCTTTCAAAAAGTGTCTATTTAGGTCATTTGCCCATTTTTTGATTGGGGTCTTTATCTTTCTTTTGTTAAGTTGTATGAGTTCCCTATAAATGTTGGAAATTAAACCCTTATCAGTGATAACATCGGCAAATATGTTGTCCCATGCAGTGGGCTTTTTTGTTATTTTGTTGATGTTTTCTTCTGTTGTGCAGAAGCTTTTTATTTAGATGTAGTCCCATTTATTTATTTTCTCCTTAGTTTCCAAATATATTGCTACAACAAATGTCTGCTATTTTGCTGCCTATGGCTTCTTCTAAGATTTTTATGGTTTCCCATCTTATGTTTAAGTCCTTTATCCATTTTGAGTTTAATTTTGTGTATGGTGTAAATAGATGGTCTAGTTTCATTTTTTTGCAAGTATATGTCCAGTTTTCCAACACCATTTATTGAAGAGACTGTATTGACTCCATTATATGGTCTTAATTCCTTTGTCAAATATTAATTGAGCATAATGGTTTGTGTTGATTTTTGTGTCCTCTGTTCTGTTTCACTGGTCTATACACTGAGTGGCCAGATTATTATGCATTCAGAGATCATAATAATCTGGCCACTCACTGTATATGCTGTCTACAGGAGACCCACCTCAGATCAAGGGACTCACACAGACTGAAAGTGAAGGGATGGAAAAATATCTATCAGGCAAATGGAAATGAAAAAACAAAAACAAAACAGCTGGGGTAGCAAAACTTATATCTGACAAAATAGACCTCAAAGTGAAGACCATAACAAGAGACAAGAAAGGCCACTTCATTATTCTAAAGGGATCAATACAAAAAGAGGATATAACTCTGGTAAACATTTATGCACCCAATGCAGGAGCACCCAAATACATAAAAAAACTTCTGGAAGATATCAGGGGTGAAATTGACAGCAACACAATCATAGTAGGAGACTTTAATGCCCCATTAACATCACTGGATAAATCCTCTAAACAAAAAATTAGCAAATAAACATCAATCCTAAATGACTCACTAGATCAGATAGACTTAATTGACACCTTTAGAACATTCCACCCCAAAAAAACAGAATATACATTCTTCTTAAGCACACATGGGACATTTTCAAAGATAGATCACATATTGGGACACAGGCAAAGTCTCTCCAAATTCAAGAGGATTGAAATCATATCAAGCATCTTCTCAGATCACAATGGCATAAAATTAGAAATCAACTATAGTAAAAACAATCACAAAAAGTCAAACACTTGGAGGCTGAATAGCATTCTATTAAACAATGAGTGGGTTACCAAAGAGATCAAAGAAGAAATAAAACACATCCTGGAAACAAATGACAATGAAAACATAACAACCCAAAATCTTTGCTACACAATGAAAGCAGTACTTAGAGGGAAGGTCAGCATTACAGGCATACCTCAAAAAACAAGACAAACTGATAATAAACCATCTAACTCTGCAACTTGAAGAACTGGAAAGAGAACAACAAGAAAAGCCCATAGTGAGCAGAAGGAAATAAATAATAAAGATCAGAGTGGAAATAAATGGCATAGAGACCAAAAAAAAAAAAAAAAAATACAAAAGATCAGTGAAACGAAGAGCTGGTGAGCTGGTTCTTTGAAAGGATAAACAGGATTGATGAACCTCTAGCCAGGCTCACTAAGAAACAAAGAGAGAGAACCCAAATAAACAAAATCAGAAACGAAAGAGGTGAAATAACAACAGACCCCACAAAAAATACTAAGAATTGTAAAAAAATACTATGAGCAACTCTACTCCAACAAACTGGTAAACCTAGAAGAAATGGATGTATTCCTAAAAAATTACGACCTTCCAAAACTCAACCAGGAGGAATAAAAAAAATCTGAATAAGCTGATAACTATGGAGGAAACTGAAGCAGTAATCAAAAGTCTTCCAACAAACAAAAGCTCTGGACCAGACAGCTTCACAGGGGAGATTTATAAAACATTCAAAGAAGAAATAAAACCTATTTTCCTTAGACTATTCCAAAGAATTCAAGAGGAAGGAGCACTTCCAAGCACTTTCTACAAAGCCAGCATTACCCTAATCCCAAAACCAGATAAAGAGAATAAAAAGAAAGAGAATTACACACCAATATCCCTCTTAAACATAGAAGCCAAAATCCTCAGCAAAATTCCAGCAAATCAAATCCAGCATTACATAAGAAAGATCATACACCATGCCCAAGTGGGATTTATTCTGGGGTTGCAAAGATGGTACAATATCCACAAATCAATAAATGTGTTATACCATATAAATAAACTGAGAGATAAAAACCATATAATCATATCCATTGATGCAGAAAATGCATTTGACAAAATCCAACACCCTTTCTTGATAAAAACCCTCAGCGAGATGGGAATAGAAGGATCATACCTCAACATCATAATGGCCGTATATGACAAACCCACAGCCAACATCATACCCAATGGGCAAAAACTAAAACCATTTCCACTAAGAACAGGAACAAGACAGGGATGCCCACTCTCACCACTCCTGTTTGACATAGTGCTGGAGGCACTAGCCATTGTGATCAGACAAGAAGAAGAAATAAAATACATCCAAATTGGAAAAGAAGAAGTAAAACTGTTCTTATTTGCAGATGACATGATATTGTGCATAGAAAACCCCAAAGATTCCATCAAAAACTACTAGACTTAATAAATGAATTTGGCAATGTAGCAGGATACAAAATTAACACCCAGAAGTCTATGTCTTTTATATACTCCAATAATGAACTCACAGAAAGAAAAATTGAAAAAGCAATCCCATTTACCATTGCAACAAAAAAATTAAGATACCTAGGAATAAACTTAACCAAGGAGATAAAGGACCTGTACTCAGAAAATTTCAGAATGCTAAAAAAAAGAGATAGAGAAAGACATGAACAAATGGAAGAATATACCATGTTCATGGATTGGTAGAATCAACATCATTAAAATGTCCATACTACCGAAAGCAATCTATAAATTGAATGCAATCCCCATTAAAATACCAACAGCATACTTCAATGACCTAGAACAAATTCTCCAAAAATTCATCTGGAATAAAAAAAAGACCCCCAATAGCTGCCACAATCTTGAGAAAGAAGAACAATGTTGGAGGGATCGCAATACAAGATATCAAGCTATACTACAAAGCCGTTGTTCTCAAAACTGCCTTGTACTAGCACAAGAACAGACATACACTGACTGGCCAGATTATTATGCGTTCAGAGATCATAATAATCTGGCCACTCAGTGTATATGGGTCATGTTTTCTTATCCATTCATTCACTAGATGTCTTTCGATTGGAGCATTTAATCCATTATGTTTAATGTTATTATTGATAGGTACTTGTTTGCAGCCATTTCTGTATTTTATGCCTGTCTTCCTTCATCCCTTTCTATTTCTTCTTTTTAGAGCATTTCCTTTAGCATTTCTTGCATTGCTGGCTTGGTAGTGATAAACTCCCTTAGCCGTTTTTTGTCTGCGAAGTTCCTGATTTCCCTTTCATTTTGATTTATAGTCTTGCTGGATAGAGTATTCTTGGATTCAGTCCTTTGCTTTGCATCACTTTGTATAACTCCTTCCATTCCCTTCTAGCTTTATGTGTTTCTGTTGATAAATCAC
The DNA here is from genome assembly GCA_025583905.1 of Ia io. Lineage (NCBI taxonomy): Eukaryota > Metazoa > Chordata > Mammalia > Chiroptera > Vespertilionidae > Ia > Ia io. The sequence goes on along the minus strand of JAJQQW010000001.1, from coordinate 32,694,823 downwards.
TTGATAATCTGATGGGGGATCATTTGTAGGTAACTGTCTCTTTCTCTCTTGCAGCCTTTAAGAGTCTCTCTTTGTCATTAACATTTGCCATTGTAATTTTGACATATCTTGATGTGGGTCTTTTGGGATTCATCTTACTTGGGACTCTCTATACTTGTGTTACTTTTTTCTTCCCCATATCAGGGAAGTTTTCTGTCATTATTTTTTAAAATAGATTTTCTAATCTTTGCTGCTCTTCTTGTACTTCTGGCAGCCCTATTATATGTATTTTACTTCATTTTGCATTGTCCCACAGCTCCCTTAGTCTCTCCTCCTGCTTTTTAATTTTTTTCTCCAGTTGCTGTTCACAATGGGCTTGTTTCTGTACCTTATCTTCTAACCCACTAATTTGGTCCTCTGCTTTTTCTAGTCTACTATTGAAACCTTCCATGGTGTTTTTGATTGTAGCTATATAACTTTTGATTTCTTCCTGATTTTTGTGTAGGTTGTTGATTTTCTCATCCATCCAGTGTATGACCTGTATGACCACTACTTTGAATTCTTTTTCTGTCATGTTGCATGCTTCCATTTCACTTATTTCATTTCTTGGCAATTCCTCATTTTTTTTTCCCCTCTGGGGATTGTTTCCTTGTCTTCCCATCCTGACTATCACCAGAAGGTTCAAATGTCGAGTTTCGGGGGCCCTGGGCCATGTGCAGTGGGAGCTTCACACCCCCAAGTGTCACTGAAGAGCTCCAACACCAAGATGTGTGGCTTCTGTGGGTTGGTGGGAGCCATGCTCACCCAGGATCAGAGTCACAGGCGCTCAGTGTGGCCTTATGTGCACACCTAGAATCAGGGACCTGGCCTGCGTCTTGGTGAAACAGAGACCCCACTGGTGTGTGTCAAAAATCAGAGTCCCCTAGCACATGTCAGGAGTCAGAGACCCCCTGTGTCCACACCAATAATCGCCTGTGTGCGCATGCACCAAGAATTGGAGTCACTGGCTCTTAGTGTGAATGCACTGGGAATCAGCGATGAGAGACAGTCAAGTCACTAGTGCTCAGTGCTGCCTCTTGAGCAGAGATTCAGGGTCCCTGGTCTGCTTGGGGGACCGGGTTGCACAATCGCACTGTGTCCGCAGGAGGTCCACTCCTACCCTGCAGATAACAATCTTCTGTGTGTGCTTGCCCTGAATCAAAGTCAGGTGGCACTTCCGCCCAGTGTGGGCATGGGGTCTTGTCCCACGGGTGTGCACTGCAGGAAACAAACTCCATGTGTCTGTGCACCGAGGCTCAAATTCAGCACAGCCTTCCTGTGTGTGCATGGGGTCTGGTTGTGGGAATCAAACTTCCTGAGTTCACGCACCCAGGCTCAAATTCAGTGCAGCCCCCCTGTGTGGGCGCGGGGTCTGGTCACGGGGAAACAAACATCCCCTGTCCACACACCCAGGCTTAAATTCAGGTAGAGCCACTGCTGCTGTGTGTGGGCAGGAGGCCTGTTGGTGCAGAGAGGGTCTGGCAGTTCTTATGCCACTGCTGCAGGGCCGGCAGGTAGGGGGATTGGCTGTGTGACTCACAGAAATCTTTGGCCAGGGTGCCTGGGGTCTTGGTGTCCGTGGGTCTGCAGTTGTGGTCGCAGGTCTTTTACCCAAGTAGCTGTAAGGTCCCGGTTTGTGACTAAGACCAGATTGGGTAGTGGCGAGGCTACGATCCTAGCCTCAAGCAGTTCTGTTCTTCAATATGGCATGGTCTCTGTGCTGGCGGTGTTCTCTCTGGAGTGTTTGTGGTGGCAGTGGGGTTTCGCTGTCTAAGACTGCCTGTTTTGGCAGCCCCTTGGAAGACCTGCAGGATCTAACTGTCCCTAGCTCTCACTCACACACACCACACACATCCACACATGCCTCTATTACTCCCTCACTCTCTCACATACTCTCTCTCCTTATCTTCTTGCCGGTCACCATCTTGGATCTCAGTAGTTCTTTTCGAATTGTTTTTCAGGATCCTTCAATACTATTTTCACCATGACTGTACCAATTTACATCCCACCAACAGTGCATGAGGGTTCCCTTTCTCCACATCACCTGTTATTTCTTCTCTTTTTGATAATAGCCATTCTGACATGTATGAGGTGATATCTCATTGTGTCTTTTTTTAAATTCCATTTATTTTTATTGAATTTATTGAGGTAACACTGGTTAACAAAATTATACAGGTTTCTGGTGCACAATTCTACAATATATTACCTGTACACTGTATTGTGTGTTCACCACCCCAAGTCAAGGCTTCATCCATTATCATTTACCCCCCCTGTACCCTCTACCACCTCCCCTACCCCATCTACCCTTGGCAACCACCACACTGTTGTCTGTGTTCATGAGTTTTATCTCCTTTTTGTTCAACCCCTCCTTCCCCACTCCCAACACCCCCCCACCCAACTGTAAGCTTGCTCTCTATTTATGAATTTGTGTCTATTTTGTTTGATAGTTCATTTTGTTCATTAGATTCCACATATGAGTGAAAGCATATGGTACTTGTCTTTCTATGGCAGGTTTATTTCACTTGGCATAATACTCTCCAGTTTCATTCATGCTGTTGCAAAGGGTAAGATTTCCTTCTTTTTATGGCTAAGTGGAATGCCATTGTGTAAATGTACTGCAGCCTTTTTATACACTCATCTACTGATGGATACTTGAGAAAGTTCAGGAGACCTTTAATATTACATTTTCCTTTCCTTGCTTTTCTATAATTTTCCTTGATGCATTCCCCTTTGGTTTTCAAAGCCAGGCGTTTTGTGGGGTTCATCTTTCTTGTACAGGTTCCTAAGGGTCAGTGTCCCTGATGTGGAGCTCAAATTTCTTGTTCCTCAGGGAAAAAAGTTCTATACCTTTGAGTATGCTAAGTGTAGATACTCTCTGTATCATGAAACACTGTGGTTGGAGTGCGTTGTTTTTTCTTTTTTCATTTTTTTCTTAAGGTGTCTTTATCTCTGCCTCTTCTACCCTCTTGATGTTTTCCTTGTTGTGGAGGCTTCATTCAGTTTCCAGGTATTTTAAAAAGGAATTATTCCATATGTAGTTTTAGATTTGTTGTATCCATGGGAGGTGATGAGCTCAAGATCTACTCGAGCCATGACCACTGTTCTGGGCTTAAAAAGCTCTACATATTGCTTTTTTATTAAAATGCATCTCCCACCTTTTCCTGAGAAGAGATTGAATCTCTCTTTATCGTTTTGGTAATAAAAAATTTTTCACAAGTGAATTATAAATGATTTTCTAAACAAAATATTTGAACTCAGATATATGACTAATACAGGATGTCCCAAAAACATGCATACACACTTTAACAGCTGATAGTTCAATTGATATTTCTTTACTAGAGGTCCGGTGCATGAGACTCATGCACTAGGGGGGTCGCTCAGCCTGGCCTGCACCACCTTGCAGTCCAGGACCCCTTGGAGGATATCTGCCTGCTGGCTTAGGCCCTATCCTCCCTCTTGCAGTCTGGGGCTCTTGCTGTCTGGGACCCCTCGCTCCTTACGGCCCGCCTCATGTGCTCTCCAGCTGTGAGCATGGCTTCTGGCTGAACAGCACTCCCCCTGTGGGAGCACACTGACCACCAGGGGGCAGCTCCTGTGTTCTTCCGTTTGGTTGATTTGCATATCAGGTTTTCATTATATAGGATTTTCAGCCAAACTAAGCTTTGAACAAAGGGAATTTATACTAAAATGCCACTGGAAGTGTGAAAACGCAGTTGAAGTACAAACACTGCCTTTATAATTATTCAAAGTGTGTATACATTTTTTTGGTGTTCCTCCCAAAATATATGCACACTTTAACAGCTGATAACTCACTTAATTTTCACTCTTTTTCAGGTTTAATTGATTTGAAATACTAGTAATGGGTGAAGCAAGACTAAGCTTTGAACAAAGAAAATTTATCCACTAGACTTTTTTATGGAGATACATAAAAGATAAAGTTTACAGTACAAAACCACAACAGTTCACAAATTGAGGGTGCACAAATACCGAATGAAATGATTCTTGATGTGTGCAAATCCATTATTTTGCACTATCAGCAGTGTCTGGACCAGGAAGGTCATCAGTTTGAAAAGAGGTATTGGCAAAAAAAAAAAAATTATTCACTTCTGTAGATTCCTTTTTATATATAAATTTTTCTTTATTGATTAAGTTATTACATATATGTCCTTATCCCTCCATTGCCCCCCAAACCCCCACTCATGCCCTCACCCCCTTGGTGTCTGTGTCCATTGGTTAGGCTTATATGCATGCGTACAAGTCCTTTGGTTGATCTCTCCCTTACCCCCACCCTCCCCTACCTTCCCTCTGAGGTTTGAGGGTCTGGTCTATGCTTCTCTGTCTCTGGATCTGTTTTTGTTCATCAATTTATGTTGTTCATTATATTCCACAAATGAGTGAGATCATGTGATATTTATCTTTCTCTGACTGGCTTATTTTGCTTAGCATAATGCTCTCCAGTTCCATCCATGCTGCTGCAAATGGTAAGAATTCCTTCTTTTTTACAGCAGTGCAGCATTCCATTGTGTAGTTGTACCACAGTTTTTTAATCCACTCATCTGCTGATGGGAACTTAGGCTGTTTCCAAATCTTAGCTATGTTAAGTTGTGCTGCTATGAACATAGGGGTGCATATATCCTTTCTGATTGGTGTTTCTAGTTTCTTCGGGTATATTCCTAGAAGTGGGATTACTGGGTCAAATAGGAGTTCCATTTTCAGTTTTTTGAGGAAACTCCACATTGTTCTCCACAGTGGCTGCACCAGTCTGCATTCCCACCAGCAGTGAAGGAAGGTTCCTTTTTCTCTGCATCCTAGCCAGCACTTGTTTGTTGATTTGTTGATGATAGCCATTCTGACAGGTGTGCGATGGTACCACATTGTCATTTTGATTTGCATCTCTTGGATGATTAGTGACTTTGAGCATGTTTTCATTTCTCTTGGCCTTCCTTATGTCTTCTTTCTAAAAGCATCACCAACTTACACCATACACAAAAATAAACTCAACATGGATAAAGGACTTAGACATAAGATGGGAAACCATAAAAGTCTTAGAGGAATCCACAGGCAGAAAAATCTCAGACATATGCCGAAGCAATTTCTTCACCAATGGAAATTAAAGCGAAAATAAACAAATGGGATTTCATCAAAATAAAAAGCTTTTTCACAGCAAAAGAAACCATCAACAAAACAACAAGAAAGCCCACTGCATGGGAGAACATATTTGCCAATGTTATCACTGATAAGGGTTTAATCTCCAACATTTACAGGGAATTCATACAACTTAACAAAAGGAAGATAAACAACCCAATCAAAAAATGGGCAACAGACCTAAATAGATACTTATTGAAAGAAGACATAAGATAGGCCAAGGACATATGAAAACATGCTCAAAGTCACTTCTGTAGATTCTTTTAAATTTTGAAAGTGAACTGTATGTTAATAAACACTGACTTTATAATCATTCCAAGTGTGTATATATTTTCGGGAGCACGCTATATATAACATTTAAAAAAACACCACTTTTACCCCAATAGCATGAAAAGAAACATAATTTAAAAACTAAATAATATTTTTTGAATGATGATCCTGAATGTGCATTCTTTTGTTAATGGGCATAATTTGAATTATAATATACACTTCATTAGTCTGAAGGACCTTGAAAACTCCATAATTAATCCTAATATTATTAAGTCAAAACACATATAAAATCTGAAATAATATTTCAGAAATGAAAGAGCAGTTTGTTTTTTTTCTGTCCCATCTGGCAATTTTCTAAAAATTTAAAAACCCTTATGGTATATCTGCTTTTTAAATATTTTTTAGCAAAAAAATTGGTAAAATTGTACATACTTTTATTGTTTTGTGGGTAGACATACTGTTGATGCTTTTTTATTGGATATTTTAGATTGCTAGAAGCATATTGTGAACTTAGAATTATAATTTTTAAAATGTGATTGATATCTAAGGATGTTGGTTATTGAAATAATATGTTTTTCAGTTTACACATGATTTTTTTCGGTTGGATAATTATTTCATTATTCAATTCCAATGTTTCAAAAAGAAAACTGAAATGGTTTTCTTGATATTTTATAACAGGATCTCACCTTAAAGAGATTTATGGCATTTGAGTTTGTACAATCATAGCAGGATTATTATTTATTTTGGTAACAATTCCCTTCAATGTAAATTAAGATAGTTTTATAATTAAGTACAGCATTATTTGCAAGGTGGTGATACAGAGTGAACTCAATTGGTGTACTAAGGATTTATAATTTTTTATTTAGTATATACAAGCATACTTGTGCTATTTCAAAAAGATATGAGCTTAATAAAATGTTCCTTTTTAGTAAAATATTTGAAACAGTGTTGAAGTAATATCTTTTGACAGAAAAATAAATATATTTTAAAAAATCTTTATTGTTGAGAGTATTACAGATGTCCCCCATTTTTCCTCCCATTACCCCCCTGAACCTGGTTCCCGCCCTGTCCCAGGCCTTTATTGTCCATAGGGAATGTATATATGCATATAAGTTCTTTAGTTACTATCTCCCTGCCATCCCTCCCTGCTTCCCTCTGAGTTTCATCAGTCTGTTCCATGTTTCCATGCTTCTGGTTCTATTTTATTCATCAGTTTACTTTGTTCATTAGATTCATTGTTTCTTTATTGTAATTTTTAGATTAAATTATTGATAGATATGTATTGCCATTTTATTATTCATACTAGGTGTACCAGTTAATTATGTGGATTTTTTCATTAGATGGAGTTACACATATGATGATATATATGTGATTTGATATGTATGCTATTTTTTGTATTGACAACAAGCTTCAAAACTTCATATGCCAAATTTGCTGAAGGTGTTGACATAGATATTTTTACACTTAAAAATGTCAAATTTCGTGCCAAAAAAAAAGAGCATTTGTGGGAAGTTACAATTCATTACTTTATTTTGAAGAAAAGTGCTGCTGAATACTTCGGGAAGCTTATGATGAACATGCACCATCTCAAGATACTTGTGAATGCTGGTTTAAATGCTTTAAAAGTGATGATTTCAGTGTGAAAGACAGAGAAAGTCCAGGTCAACCGAAAAAGTTTGAAGACCAACAATTACAAGCATTATTGGATGAAAATGCATGTCAAACTCAAAATCAACTTGCAGAAATATTAAATGTTGCTCAGCAAATAATTTCCGATAGTTTACAAGCAATGGGAAAGATTTTAAAGGAAGAAAAATGGGTGCCATATCAATTGAATGAAAGACAAATGGAAAACCGAAAAGTCATCAGTAAAATGTTGCTTCAAGGGCATGAAAGAAATTCTTTTTGCATCGAATTGTGACTGCGATGAAATGTGGATTTATTTTGAGAATCCCAAACACACAAAAATCATGGGTTGATCCAGGTCAACCATCAACATCAACTGCAAGGCCAAATCGCTTCAGAAAGAAGACAATGTTCTGCATTTGGTGGGATCAGGAAGTTGTGGTGTATTATGAGCTTCTAAAACCAGGTGAAACCATTAATACTGATCACTACTGACAACAAATAATCAATTTGAACCATGCTTTGATCATGAAACTACCAGAATGTTCCAGAAGACACAGCAAAGAATTTTTTCTTCATGATGACACACCATCACACACCTCAAAACCAGTTAAAGACACATTAAAAGATCTTGCCTGGGAAGTATTAACACACCCGCTGTATTCACCAGACCTTGCTTCTTCAGATTACCACTTGTTCGGATTGATGGCACACGCACTTTCTGAGCAGCACTTCAAAATGTATATGGAGGTTGAGGGGGGGAGTAATGGGAGGTTAAGGACACATATGTAATACCTTAATCAATAATAATAATAATAAACGTACGAAGAAGTGGAAAATTGGGTCCATGAATGGTTTGCCTCAAAACAAGAAAAGTTCTATTGGGACAGTATCCACAAATTACCTGAAAGATAGGGAAATGTGTAGATAGCGATGAACATTACTTTGAATAAAGCACTTTTGATATTTCGCTTGAAATTATCATGTTTTCTTTGATTACAAAATCTGCATTATTAACCGGTTCACCTGGTATTTTAAAACTTTTTTTTATTATTAACTACTTTTCTCTTGTTGCTTTTAAGATTCTCTTTGTTTTTAACCTTTGACATTTTAATTATGATGTGCCTGGTGTGGGCCTCTTGGGTTCCACTTGATTGGAATTCTCTGCGCTTCCTGGATTTGTACGTCTATTTCTTTCACCAGGTAGGGGAAATTTTCTGTCATTATTTCTTCAAATAGGTTCTCAATATCTTGCTCTCTCTCTTCTTCTTCTGGTACCTCCATAATGCAAATGTTGGTACGCTTGAAGTTGTCCCAGAGGCTCCTTATAGTATCTTCATATTTTTGGATTATTTTTCCTTTTTGCTCTTCTGATTGGGTGTTTTTTGCTTCCTCATATTCCAAATCACTGATTTGATTCTCAGAATTCTCTACTCTACTGTTGAATCCCTGTAAATTATTTTTTATTTCAGTTAGTGTATGCTTAATTTCTTATTGGTCCTTTTTCATGTCTTTGAAATTCTCACTAAGGTTCTTGACTCACTAAGTCCCTTGAAGCTCTCATCAAAACCCTTGAGCATCCTTATAACCATTGTTTTAAACACTGTATCTAGTAGTTTGCTTGCTTCCATTTCATTTAGTTCTTTTTCTGGAAATTTCTCCTGTTCTTTCATTTGTGACTTGCTACTTTGTCTTCCCATCTTGTCTGCTTCCCTGTGCTTGTTTCTATGTATTAGATAGAGCTGCTATGTCTCCGGGAGTTGGTAGAGTAGCCTTTTGTAGTAGGTGTCTTATAGGGCCCATTGGCTCAGCCTCCCCAGTCACCTGAGCGGGTCACTCTCGGTTCGCCCCTATGTGGTCTGTGTGCACAGTCCTGTTGTAGTTGAGCCTTGATTTCTGTTGGTGTCACTGGGAGGAATTGACCTCCAAGTCAATTGGCTGTAAGGACTAGCTGCAACTATAGTGGAAGAGCTGTTGTGCAGGAGACATCCCTATGAAGCACAGGGCTTGCTTCAGTGGGGCTTTTGTGCTCACTGAGTTTGCCCCTTGAATGTGTTGGGTGTGGATATGTAAAGTTGTAATCTGGTGTGGTCTGAAACTGTCCAATATGTGGGGGGGGGGGGGAAGGCTTGTGGACTTCCCAGAAGATGCAAATCAGTCACTTCCTGGAGCCACCATTCTGCAGATAGTTGCTACATCTGTTGGCCTTGGAGGTGCCCAGGTGATGCTTAGTTCTCTTGAGCATCTTATTGATAGGTATGGGGAATGCTGATGCCAGCTACTATTTGTTTGAGAGATTTTAGGAAAGTCTGAAGCCTGAGCCAGGACAAGCCATTTAAACAGCTTGGGTGGAGCTACAAATTGGATGGGGCATAGTCTCAGGGAACCACCAGGGCGGAGCAAACAGTGTGAGTCAAGCTGATGGAAATTCAGATATGGCTGCCAGTCAGCTCTGCCATGGGGGAGACCTCAGCATAGGAACAATGACCCCTGTGAACATTCCTGTCTGGGAGAAAGACACCCCAGAGTTCTTGCTCTGATGCCAGATAATCCAGTTCCTCCTTGTATGTCCCTGAATCCCCACAAGCTGTTGACCCAGTGCTGGAACTCAGAGGAAGCAAGTCCATGTAATTTCATGTGCTGGCTCTTTAAGAGGAAATGCCTGGGTCTCCAGCAGCCTCTGTGTCACTCAGCCACAATCCCTGCTGCTTTGTATAGCCCAAAGTTATGGGGACTTCTCTTTCCAGTTCTGGAACCCTAGGCTGGGAGTTTGGTGTGGAGCTGGACCCTTGCTCTTCACAGGAGGCCTCCACAGCCAAGATATCCCTCTGGATTAAAAAAATGCCACACGTGGGTGTCACACCAACCCATTCTGTGCTTCTGCCCCTCTTATTAGTCTCATTTGCTTTATTCTTTACTTTTCTTGTTGTAGGACTTACATTCAGCTGGCTTTTGGGTGGTTCTGAATGATGGCTAATGATGGTCATTCTGTATTTTAGTTGTGATTTTGATATGGTGGTGAGTACTATGTTTACCTACACCGCCATCTTGGTTCTTCTCAGAAAAACCAATATTTTGTAGTGAAAATTCAGTTAAACAGAAAAAAAACAGAATAAATTATATCCATTTTTCTCCTTTAGGTATTGAGTTAAATATGACAGATTCAAAAAGATTTATTTTGCAGCATTAAAAAATAATAGAGAACCCTATTTAATTTTTAAAGATTTATCTTTATTTTTATATTACAGATGTCCCCTTTTCCCCCTCCACCTCCTTTGCCCTGAACCCACCACCCCCAGACCTACCACACTATTGTCTATGCCCATGGGTTATGCATACATGCATATAAGTTCTTTGGTTCATCTCTTAAATTCAGAAATGAGAAAATTAACTTACTAGATGTTATCTGGATGGTTACAATTGTAATACTTATGGAAGAATAAATAACCATTTAATCCATATTAGTAAATCCCTTTAATACCTACAAATGATTATACCTGCAGCAAAACATACTGAGATTATATCAGAAAAATCCTTAGATAACTCTTGAATTTTATTCAGCAAATGTTTATTTTGATTTTTTACAGAGAGGAAGAGAGAGGGATAGAGAGTTAGAAACATCGATGAGAGAGAAACACCACTCAGCTGCCTCTTGCACACCCCCCACTGGGGATGTGCCCACAACCAAGGCACATGCCCTTGACCGGAATCGAACCTGGGACCCTTGAGTCCGCAGCCCGACGCTCTATCCACTGAGCCAAACCGGTTTTGGCAAATGTTTATTTTGTATTTAACAAATGCTAGTCTTTAGAACAATGTTAGATACTGTCTAAACCTAAATGTTCACATGAGAACCGCACTCAAAGTCTTACACAGAAGTCTTAATGACCCAAGGCTAAGATATATGCAGAATTTAGAGTCCAGGATTTCAGTTATACTGTGAGGTATACATTCAGAGAGAGAGAAATATAGCATTCTTATCACATTAATTTAAATAACAATTATTAAATTATATAAATTTGTGTACTTACATATACATATATATATATATTTTTGACAGAAAAATGCAGATAGCCAAAAAATATACTTAAAAATTGACCAAAGTGTAAAGGTGGTAAATTTAAACCAAAACTTTTAAAATTATTTAAAATAAATTTAAGATAACATACTAAATAAGAAGTTTAAAAAGAAAAGTTGTTTTGAAAAAAAATATTCATAAGAAAGGCACAATTAAAACAAATGGGTAACCTGGGAGAATTTATTTGTGAAAGACAGAAAAGTCCCTAATTCCTTGATATTCCCTTTATGCTAGTAATTGTCTTTAGTGAAAGGAAAACATACTTACATGTTTTCTAAGACACTTTATTCATTTTCTAGAGCCAGTGCAAACAGAACTGTTTATCAGTCTGTGTCACCAAGTTGCTGAAATTTGAAAGAAAAAAAAAAGTGATTCTAAAATATTGAAGATTTGCCCATTGCTAAATAGATTTTTTTCAGTACTACATTGTAGTTTTAACAGTTGGGCTTAATTTTAGTTGTGATAATACTTGTATTCTAAAATCCACAATAATAGTTTAGGAACAGTTTATCAGTGTTTAGCAAGAATCTTTTGGTAAGTTGGCATAGACTTGACACTTGGAGGTTCAATTCTGTTTTCTGGCACTTTGGCTACTTCAAATATAGGAAAATAAGACCTGAAGCTAGTATATGATACTGGTCAATTTTCAATCCAAAAGAAAACTGGTTATATAGAAAAATTGTCAAGAAATTCAGATTTTTTTCAGAATTTATTCCTATAACATTATTTCCTTAATTAAAACTGTACATTTAGACATATATGTTTAGATTATATTTTAAGTATAGTAAGTCTCCACTTAACATCATCAACACATTCTGTGATTTGACATGAAAAGACTTATAATGAAATCAATTTTACCATAGGCTAATTGATGAGAGGTAAGTTTCTAAGGCATCTCATCAACACATTATAATGAAATTGAAAAAAACAAACCACAAACAGTGTTATTAAAGGACCTGCTGTATATGAAATAGTCTAGGGTTTCAAAGTCAAATTTAGGTGCTTTATTCAGAATCAGATTTTCTTAAGGGTTTGTTGTTGTTGTTGTTGTTTTTTGGTAGTGATTAGAGAAGAAGAAATTGACTTTGGGACTATTTCTCCTTTCTAGAGGTGTTTTTGATGCTTCAAATAAATTCCAAAAAATGTTATTTCATGATGATCATTCTTCTTACAACTTCATATCCTTTAAAATTTTGTATTAAAATATGATATGGTTAGCATTTTAAAACATTTTGATCATGTAAACATCCTGTTTATATTGTCATGTTACAATGTGGTGAGGTAAATTTCTATATGCTGTGGCAATGTACTTTTCCTAACCACAGCTTACTCTTAACATTTAAGCAGTTGTCAAAACTATATTATAACTGATTTTTAAAACTCTTCTATGAAGATAGCTTGCTTCTATTTCATTATAAATGTACATTGTTGCTTTCACTAGTCTATTTTTCCTTTTAGCCAGACATCAAAGTTGAAATTTAAACAATGGTATTTAATCATAAAATTATCTTTTTCCCCTGAAAAATAGTTTGGAAAAATGTTGTGATTTGGTATTTAATATTTTGTTTATCTGGATGGAAAACATATACATTTATATGTAGGTTTGTATTCTATACACATATTATGGTCAGCAGAAGAAATGTTTGAACTACAATAGTATTTGAAAGATCTAAAGAAACTCTTTGATTAGCAGGCTTTTAAAGTTTACAAATGAATGTTATTTTCTACAATTAAGACACATTTATCCTTTTGTTACACATGATTTTTATTTTATTATTTTAGCACTCAAAGATTATTGAAGTAGGACATTAGTTTCTTTCTTATTAAAAGATTTAAATAAAATGATGCTTTTAAAAGAGTCAAGGCTTTGACCATCATTGAGTTTCCCTCCATGCCTAAAATGCTCTATAATTTGTATATAAAAAATTTAGACCTGTCTGCCTATTTTGTGTGACATGCTATTGATTTTTTTCAGGTTTTTTTTTTTTTTCTGAAGAGTGTAATAAGTAAATGATTAGGGTGAGGTAATAAGGACATGGTATTTGTGAGTATGGCAAAAATGTATTGTTTTCAAATATGAAGACACCTTCAGGAATAACTGGGTGGCATTTCATTGCCACTTGTGATTTTTAGGGGGAAGCATTCACAGATACAAAGACATTCTTCAAGATGTGATTACTATAAGACCAAGAGGTTTACACGCAAGCATCGTAAAGGTCTAAAGATCTTATATAGGAGGATTGCTACAATAGTATGAAGGGGAAAAAAGGAAGTACAATAGTCCTGGAGAGATGAAGAGGCAGTCTGAAATCTCTAAATTTTCAGTGTGAAGACAGTAACATTTTCTACAGCTTGGAAGAGAACAAATGTAATGATAAGGAGTCCTAATACAGAGATCACTATAGAGACAATGGGAGATGCATGATGGGATGGGTAAGAAGGATCTACACATGCTGGGGAGTATTGAATCATTTCCATTAGTGATGATTTCTATTCACATAAGAGGAGAGTAGAGTTCTTTTCTTATTTTCATTTTTCATTCTTTTTAAATTTTGTTTTACTCAAGAGATAGTGATAGGGAGAGTTTCATCCAAAAACTTGGGGCAGAAAAAAAAAAAAGAAAAAGAGAAAAGAAAAAAAACAAAAATCTGGGGCAAGATTGTTGAAGAACCTTTAGGAAAAAATGCATGCCTGGTAAAGTTTTAGACTTAAGGGGGCATGTTTTCTAACAAATGGATAATACATATAGCTATGTTTCAATAAAGGAAATGCTTATGCATTATTTGAGAAGACAGTTATGGGAGTAACTTTTAGTAACTGATAAAGTGAAAAGGGTAAATATACAAAAGGAATAATACAGACAGCTCCTGAAAAGAAGAAAAAACAACAACAAACTAAACACTTAAAGAAACAGAATGGCCAAAAATATATTAGGTCATAAAATAGCTAAAAGCCTTCATGGGCACTCATTTAATGCTAATCATAACCCTTGTGTAAACTTAGCTAAGAGATTTATAGTTTAATAAGTCACCTGGATACCCATGCATTGGAAATTTTATTTAGAGACTTGTTGGTGGGCCTGTTTGGTTTTGCTAAAATATTAAAATTGGCACCTAAAATCAAAGACAATGTCAATATGTTGATTTTCACCAAGGGGATTTTATTATTTTATTTGATTGGGATCAAGAGTTAAAGACCAAAACTTGGAGAAACCCTGAAGTGGGATGATATTGAACACTTTTGAGACAACAAAAAACTAACTATAGAAACTATAGAAGGAATACCCCAATAATCCATAGGGAAGGAAATTTCAGTTGGAGGAGGAAATGTTCTTTTTTTTAAAAAAAAAATATCTTTTTTGCTGAAAATATTACAGATGTTCCCTTTGTTTGTTTTTTTCCCAATTGACCCCCTCCACCCCACACCTGCCCCTCCCAGGCCTTCACCACTCTATTGTCTTTGTCCATAGGGTATGTATATATATACATGTAAGTTCCTCAGTAAATCATTCTCCACCCACCCCATTGACCCCCACCTTCCCTCTGAAATTTGTCGGTCTGTTCCATGCTTCTATGTCTCTGGATCTATTTTGTTCATTAGATTCCACATATGAGTGAGATCATGTGATACTTATCTTTCACTTAGCATAATACTTTTCATGTCCATCCATGCTGTTGCAAATGGTAAGAGTTCTTTCTTTTTTACTGCTGCATAGTAATCCATAGTATAAATGTACCATAGCTTTTTTATCCATTCATCTGCTGATGGGCACTTGGGCTGTTTCCAAGTCTTAGCTATTGTAAATGGCACTGCTATGAACATAGGGGTGCATACATTCTTTCTGATTGGTGTTTCTGGTTTCTTAGGATATATTCCTAGAAGTGAGATCACTGTATCAAATGGAAGTTCCATTTTTAATTTTTTTGAGGAAACTTGATACTGTTTTCCAAAGTGGCTGTACCAGTCTGCATTCCCACCAGCAGTGTATGAGGGTTCCTTTTTCTCCACATCCTCACCAAGACTTGACATTTGTTGATTTGTTGATGGTAGCCATTCTGACAACTGTAAGTTGATACCTCATTGTGGTATTAATTTACATCTCTCTGATGATCAGTGACTGAGCATTTTTTTCATGTCTTTTGGCCATGTGTATGTCCCCTTTGGAGAAATGCCTATTTAGGTCTTTTGCACACTTATAATTGGATTGCTTGTCTTCCTTTTGTTAAGTTGTATGAGTTCCTTGTATAGTTTGGAAATTAACCCCTTATGGGATGTATCACTGGTAAATATGTTCTTCCATGCCATGCCGTAGGCTCTCTTTTCATTTTGTTGATGGTTTCTTTTGCTGTGCAGAAGCTTTTTATTTTGATGTAGTCCCATTTGTTTATTTTTCCTTAGTTTCCTTTGCCCTGGGAGATGTATCAATAAACATATTGCTATGAGAGATGTCTGAGATTTTGCTGCCAGCCGAGCGTCACAGCCCTTTTAAATGTTCATTGTAGCCACTTTGTAAATAACTGCTTTTTTGTACCTGGTCTTTTGCTAGACACTTCAAAGAGATACCCATTAGTTATGGTTCTTGCTTCTAGTTGTTTAATTCCTAGAAATATACAATCTTCCAAGACTGAATCATGAAGAAATAGAAATTTTGAGTAGAATGATTACTAGTAAAGAGATTGAATCGTAATAACAAACCTCCCCAAAAATAAAGGTCCAGGACCAGAAGGCTTCACTGGTGAATTTTAATACCAATTTTTCTCAAACACTTCCAAAAAATTGAAGAGGAAGAAACACTTTTAAATACATTTTATGAGGCCAGCATTACCATGTTTGTATGTTAAATGATAAAATAATGGACACTCATGTTCTTTCAGTTTTATCTATGGAGGATGAAGTGGCTGTTACACATCAGTCAGAAGGAGTAACATGTTTTTCTCTGTGCAACTGTTAGGCACACTATGTAATTCATTCCCTCTATTTATAGGAATTTTCCAATCAGGAAGCCTAAAATAAAACTAACTGCACAGAAGAGAAATGAAAGTAACAGTGACTTTCTTGACAAATGACAGCTTATTTTTACCTGCATACATGTTATAAAAAGATCTAAAAATCTACTGGATATATGATGAGACCACAACATTCCTATAACCCCACTTAGAATATTATGTTTAGTTCCAGTTACCATATTTTAAAAAAAAGAATGTAGCATTTGAAAGGGAGAATTAAATTGACCTTAAGACTACAAAGTATGAGCTGTGAAGACAGGATAGAATCCTGAATTTCTGTAACATTTAAAGAGCAAGGTTAAAGAAGATTTAATTGGAAATAAACTCACTTTGATATACATATACTAGATAGATAAAGTCAAATTTGTTTTTAGTATAATAGAGATTGTTATAAAAGAGATGTATAAATGTCAATGGAAGTGAAACTTGCTGTAATAAACATCTACATTCCAAATCCATCATTCTGTAGCATGCAAACAGAATAATGCCCTACTATTTTTTCTGTGAAGTAAAATGTCTGAAGAATTTTCAGTGAGTCCTTTTCTGAAACATAATAAGGATATGCCCCTTAGCTGAATACCACTGACAGACATTGCAATAGTATTCATAAATCAACGGAAAAAGAGTATGCCTCAGGAATGGCAACTAAGCTGCACTAACCACTCATTTTTCAAAAGGAATTTAATCTACCTGTATTTTTGCTAGGTAGTTGAAATTTAGGAACCAGAGAACCATACGATATTTGAGTTATCATTGATTAGAGAGGTCAGTTTATCCAATCCTTGTTTTACAAATGAGTATACTGGGATCTAGAGAGGGGAAGACATTTGTTCATGGTCATACAGCTAGCTAATTAGTTGTATAGTTCGGGACTAATACCCAAGTCCCCTTATGCCTTATTCAGGTGTTTTTGTTTTGTTTTGTTTTCTGAAGAGGTTACTGTTTGAAAATTCATTTATAAATTAGTTTCATGGAACTTGGAAAATAATGTTTCATGGACAAAGTCGTAAGCTCAGAGTTCTCCTTTGCTCCATTCTATACTTTGTTTCCATGTTAATTTAAGCTTTAATTTATACTAATGCTAGCTTTATACTTTCTGTTGTACATGTTCCTTCCTTTTGATTCTCATCTCTATCAATCTGGTGATATTATGCTGAGGATATTGCAGTAATTTCCTACCTGGTCTTACCTAAAAACTTTCTTGTAGCAATTCATTCTGTCCATCCTGTGAGTATCTCAATCATTCTTGTTCTCTTTCTGTCTTTGTTCTTCAAAACCTATCTATCCTTCAAGACTTAAATTTCATCTCTTTTATAATGACTTTACTGTTCACTCTAGGTAAAAGTGATACTTTCATCTAAATTCTTATAACAGTTCATTTATATTACTCATGCATTCAACATTCATTTATCAGATATTTTTGAGTGCCATCACGATGCCAGGAAATCATGTGGAGTTTATCATTCAAAGCCTTTCAATGTAACAATGTGCAACAATAATATTTTTCATTTTATAGATAGTAATATTCTGATATCAGGGGCCATGCCTGAAGATCTTTGTATTCTCCATGATTCTTAGCAAAGAACCTTTTGTACATAGTTGAAGATCAGTAAGTATTTGTAGAATAAATGTTGAATTAATACGCAGTTATGGTAGAATGAGGAGAAAAATGTGGTCTCTATAAGATCAGTATACAAACTACTAATATCAGTTATATAATACTAGTAGCCTGGTGCACAGATTCATGCACATTGAAAGGAAATTAATTAGAAAGTGGCCGGTGGGGCAGGACTGGGAGAGACAGGCTGGACACGCTCTGGAGCCAATCTCCTACGGTCCCTCCCCAGACAACAGCACCTGGGGTGGTGCCACAGTTCAAAGGGCGTCTGGGGAGTGAGCGGGGTCCCTCCAGCAGGTGGGGTCCCTCACCTGGCCTGCAGGGTTAGGGCTGAAACTGGTTCGCCAATATCCCCCAAAGGTTCCTGGAGTGTGAGAGGGCACTCTGCAAAGTTGTTGTAGTACAAGGTGTGGAATGCAAATGCAAGTGTATAGTAAACCAGATTCAGGATTGACAGTGCCCCAGCAACAATATAACTCAGGACCAAAGGTGGAATCAGGCTCCCTCCTCTCTGGTTCCAGGGTGTGTCACCCGAGGACTGAGAACCACTGCTGCCATGTCACCTCAGTTCAGCAGCTCCTGCATTGAGTGTTTGCCCCCTGGTGGTCAGTGCATGTCATACCTACCGGCCAGTCAGATGGTCGCTTAACCTTTTATATATATAGATGTCTGAGGAGCTTCCTTTAACTCTTAAAGAAGTTTTTTTACATGTCATAAAAGTGGCAAGATGATCACGGAAGAAAACCATCAAGGATAATGGATATTTAGTCATATTTGGATAGATAAATAGTGTAAACAACAAGAAGTGGAAGAACACTGAAGCAGATTAAAAATGTTTTAGTTCCAGTTTGGTACAGTGTTTCAAACCCACTTTGTAGACAAAATATTTGTACTTTATTAGTTAACAAAGAAAAATGCCCTGTTTAGTGTAAAACTGTAACAGTAAGGTGTTATCATTTAACATGAGATTTTGGACATGTAAATGAATCATATGTAGTGTTTCAAAAGGTGATCATTTGTAATTTTGAGTATCTGCCTCTGGTATCTTAATCGGTAAAAAACATGCTATTTTATTTTATTTTATTTTACTTTATTTTATTTTATTTTATTTTATTTTATTTTATTTATAATAATAGAGTAGTCCTTGTCAGGGATTAACTCAAGGGATGAACATATGGATTTAACAGACTTTCAAATAACTAATCCTCTTCATTCTCACTCCTGCCTCTTAGTAATACATTGAGAGTGTGTCCAGCCCAGGATTCCTTTGCTCTGACCTAGCTTAATTGTCTTCATCTGTAGCTAGACTAAACCAGATAGGATTACCAGAATGATCAATTGCCAAATGAACTCATTTTCTTAGAAACAGCTTAGCTGAGTTGTGCTTACAGATCTGTGTTACTCATCCGACTTCACTAAACAAATAAGCCCAATGTTAGAAAAAGGGAAGGTATAATTAAAATAAATTTTAGAATATTCTTTCTCTACATGAATAATTTTATAATGGAACTACATTTTTATATACATCAGAAATTCAGTTTATTTGCTGCCATCAACTAAGTTTGGCCTTATAATGTTTCTAATCAACTTTAGCTACTCAGTGAAAGTTTACTCAGATTCTAAAACACCATGGCTGTCCTTATATAAACTAAGCACCATCATCAATGATGCAAAACAGTGCTGCATAGTAGAAACAGGTTCTTAAAACATGTTATATGTAAATGAACTTGAAGACTGAATAGTGATGCATATGAACGAGTAAAGGGTACCTTCACATATTTAATGGTCAGTTTATCTGACAGATATTCACTGAGCACCCACTCCATGCCATCTCTGTTTTGGAGTGAAACAATGAACAAGAAACCTAAACCTATTCTTTCACAGAGATTGCATTTTTGGAGGGGAGATAGATCTAAAACAAGTAAATAGATAAAATATTCACACATTGTTTTAAATGTTATGAAGGAAACACTGTTTTAATCAACCATTCAGAATTGGAGGCTGCCACTAGTTCTCTTCATAAGCAGCATACTATTCAGGAAGTAGGCCAATTTCCTATCATTTGAGTGTGATATCAAAACCAAAGGTAACTAAAAGCTGATAAATCAGTGATTGTGCCCATTGCCTCAAGGACTTTAATGTATATCTACCATAAATGACTCATTTGATCTGGCACATTTTCTTAGTGGTTTCTGTGAGTCATTCTGAGCATATATCAGCAAGACATGATCATCAATGGGAAGACTTGAAATATAAGGTGTGTAATAAGTGTTTTAAAAATTCCCTTATAAAAGGCTGGCTAGACCCCCAACCCCTATAGAGATCAAAGGATGAGATTCAAAGGGTAACTCACATGAGTAAGTTCTTTGGCCAAACCTAAGAACTGTTACAGAGACACATTCCCAACAGAAATATTGTGGCCAAAGATTCCCACAACATTAAGTGATTTAACTTTTATGAAGGTGTTGTGAAATTTTAATGTTTAAAGCTTTAAATAATATAAATGATTTCATGTAGGTTATTTAATAATCAGAATTTACTTATGTGTCTAATATTTTGTGAGTTTGAATATATAGAAAGATATTATTGAAAAAATATTTGGGATAGATTGATAATATGACTATTTAATTGTCCTCATCCTTGTTGAAACTTATATTCATATTGTACATACTAAAATAATTATTGTTGTATTGTGAGAACAAGTTATTCTAATTTTTTATGATCATTGCCTTGAAAAATACATTTGATGCTGTGAACCTTAATCCTATCCCTGAGAATTTTTGTTATTGTAGGACATATGAGAAATACCATTGAACCACTGAGGTTCCTCAGACTGGGCTGACAAAGTGCTGTTTGTATAAAGGATCATCTGTCAGAGATAATTGGCATAGAGTCTTGCATTCTTTAAGTTATATTGACAGCCTATGTTAAATTTATACATGTATACTGAAGCCCCTCTTTTAAAAACAAGTGTAAAAATTGCCATAGACTTATTTATCTTTATTATCACCCCATGCCATTTTTAATTTTCCTTTACATTTCTCTCTGGACTCTGACTTTAAATATTCCTGACCTTTTAAATAATCAAGCTTATGCACAAATGCCTTTCAGAAGAAACAGATATTTAATGTAACCAAAGTTTTTGTTATTCCCAAATAATTCTAATAAAAATAAATTTCCAAAAGAAAGAAAATGATAGTTTTAATTATTTGAACCTTGAATCCAAAGATCATGTTTTTGAAGACTCAAGTGATTAATAGTTTGTTTGGATGCCCTCTGAAAACTTAAATAGACCTAAAATATTCTGGCCTTTATTTTTATAGTTTTATAATGAAATATATTTTCATTCCCTTTTGACATACTGAGCTTATCGAAGAAATTCCAGGATTCCTAACAGATGCTGTGGAGGAAGAGGTGACATATAAAATGGATAAACTTATTAGCAAAGAGTAGGGAAAGCTCCCTAAAAGCTCCAACAGTGGAAATGCCACAGTTAGCATGATTTAATAAAGCCTCCAAAGATAACCTAAACCCAGTTTTACTAACACCTGTTTACTGGCCATTTATCCTTTACATGCAAAGTTGGGGGAGGGCAGGACATTGCTTGACTGATGTGTTATATATTTATTAAATATTTGTTCCCAAAATGAACACTTCGTTTATTGTATTGGACCACAGACACAAATTACACGATTAAAAAGAAGAGTCTGAGTAAGAAACAACTAAAGCCCAACTTAGCAATTCCTGAAATATGGTAGTATATGTCAGGTTAACAGTTGACTCTAATTTCAAAGCATAGGAAACATCTTTTCCACCTTTATGGAGGTATAATTGACAAATAACAGTTATACATATTTAAGGTGTACAATCACTTGACAATTTTTTCATCTATCAAAGCACAGGAAACATTTTATAATTTTTTAAACTTTTTAAAAAATATAATGAACAACATAAACTGATGAACAAAAACAGATCCAGAGACAGAGAAGCATCGATCAGATGCTCAAACCTCAGAGGGAAGGTGGGAGAGGGTGGGGGTAAGGGGGAGAGATCAACCAAAAGACTTTTATGCATACATATAAGCATAACCAATGGGCAGAGACAGCAGGGGGGTGAGGGCATGTATGGGAAGGTAGGGGAGGGTGGGGGTAAGGGAGAGATCCATCAAAGGACTTGTATGCATGCATATAAGCCTAACCAATAGACACAGACAACAGGGGGGGTGAGGGTATGAGTGGGGGGGGAGGGGCGGCAATGGGGGGATAAGGACACATATATAATACCTTAATCAATAAAGAAAAAAAGACATAAGAGGTGTAATTAAAATAGCATTAAAAATAAAATATATTTTTATTGATTTCAGAGAGAAAGAGAGAGAGATAGAAACATCAATGATGAGAGAATCATTGATCGGCTTCCTCCTGCACGCCCCCTACTGGGGATCGAGCCTGCAACCTGGGCATGTGCCCTTGACTGGAATCAAACCCAGGACCTTCAGTCCGCAGGCCAACACTCTAGCCACTGAGCCAAACCAGCTAGGGCTCAATCTTTTGGTATCTTAAATTTATTGCTACTACACTGATTGAATAACAATGTTTCTCTGAGTGTAATCAGAATTCATTCTGTATTGAATCTATTTTCGTCTAACACAATTTTCTTTAGATGCTTTTCTGTATGTAAAAAAAATATATAGTAAAGTGGCATCTACTTCAAGGGTCAAAGGTTTATCTTTCCTATTAAAGAAAGTGCATATGACCTTTCAGGTAAACAGTCTAGCACTTATAGCTTAAGTTTCTTTGGGTAAATTGACTAATATTTGAGTAAATTACACCCATAAACTTTAAAATAATGGTCATAAAACTCAAATTCCTACTAGACCCAAGGAGATAACATAAATTCATTTAAAGGGTCAGGCATAAGATCAGAGTAAATTATGGGATCTGTAGGGAACAGAAGAGTGTACATATATTCTGTCTATGGGTAAACATTGCTCCTCTACTTCCTCTAGTTGTGCTGAGTCAGTAAATATGTGGGACCAGATTTTCAAAGTTCTGGGCAGACCACATTATATTTGGCAGGTCTTCTTTGCCAGTTTGTAGCCTCTGTCTTAAAAGATCACATCACAAGCATTTAAATGTTGAATTACTATGTTGTGCACCTGAAACTAATATACTATTTTATCAACTGTATTTTAATAAAAATGAAATAAAGTAAAGCAGTGTTATGTAAAAAGAGCAATGGCCTAGAGATCAAGGTAGCCAGCCATGGATCTTGTCTTGTCTCTTCTACTTTTTAAATGTGTAGCATGCCTATTGACCTTATTGTTTCCATGAGGATAAAGCAAATATTATAATCTTTGGGGGGTGGTTCAAAAAGTGGTCCCTAATATGCAGTAGAGAAAGCAGAGTGGCAAATTCAGGGGCATCAGCATAAATTAGGTGTAAGGAGACTTCTGAACACTAAACTTGGCCAAACATTTGAACATATACGGGGCTACTTTTCTCATCTGTTAAATGGTGGTGGTGGGTTGTAAACTAGAGCAGTTCTGACAATACATCACATAGGAAAAAGCTTCACTAATTAAAGGGATGAAAAAGAGTGGCTCCTTCTTGCCTTTCCTTCTACCACCCATCAGCACTTTCTTTAAGTTCTTTTGAGTACAGTTTGAAACCCATCTCAAAGGTTGACTGTATCTTTGAAATGCTCTGTTTTAAGTAAATTCCCCTGCATGAAGAATTAATAAAAGTAGCATTTTAGTAAACTTCAGTTCAGTGGTATGACTTACTATGTGATATTTGATAGTGAATTTTTAATTTATCTTCAAATTGACTAAAATACTTAAATCCAATGAGTCTGTGAGTTCTTAACTGGACTCCTTACTCTGTGATATTTTGTTTTCTCTTGGCATGTGATCTGTATGCTCTTTCTCTATTATTAAATGTGATTTTATGGTCTAAGTTTAGGTTTCAAATGTAAAAATTCCATATCTCTGATTCTTCTGCTGAATTTCCTCCAATCAGAGAAGAGCATTCTGGGTAACAAGCATTGCCATTAACTTTCTGGGTTTGCATTAACACATTACAACTTAGAAAAATCTAAGTATGAAAATTCTTTTATAAGTGGTTTAGGATAAAAATGATATTGAAAAATTAAAATATAGCCTGCTTTGTCTGAGTCCTTGGGTCTCAGCCAGAGCAGAATTACATTCCAGGTATACCCTGTATGTTGGAGGAAAGTATCCCTATTATAAGGATAACCAGTGTCTTAATGTAGTGCAGCAATGGTTATTGGAGCTGGCGAGCTGAGTAGAGACCCTAACTATTTACCACAATTTGTTATAGGGCTTCTGTTGGTAATAGATCTATTGGTTGTCATGATGTTTTGAGAATAGTATTTGACCCACTGTTCTTGAATATATGTAACCCTTTTTGTGAATCGCTTTGTAAGAATGTGGAAATAGGTATATTTCAGCCACAAAATTAAATTTTAGTAAATTTTAGTCCCTATGCTCATCACTTTAATTTCATATCCATACTTAGAAGTGAGAAGAGGTAGCAAAATGTAACTTCAGGAGACAAAGAGGAATTTTAGGGGATATAAAACATTCTAGGCCAACTCTAGGAAATTCAGATGAAAGCTGCTCTATACTGAGCTGATAATAATTGTAGCATCTGCTTGTCCAGTAAAAATTACCAAAATATTGATTATTTGGCAAAGTGTAAAGAAATCTAAAATAAGTTAGTTGACATCACAGAAGGAACAAATTCAGGAGTGTAGAAGTCATATTATATTTTGAATATCAAAAATAAAGTATGTGCTGCCAAAACCGGTTTGGCTCAGTGGATAGAGCGTCGGTCTGCGGACTGAAGGGTCCCGGGTTCGATTCCGGTCAAGGGCATGTACCTTGGTTGCGGGCACATCCCCGGTAGGGGGTGTGCAGGAGGCAGCTGGTCGATGTTTCTCTCTCATCGATGTTTCTAGCTCTCTATCCCTCTCCCTTCCTCTCTGTAAAAAATCAATAAAATATATATAAAAAAATCTTAAAAAAAAAAGTATGTGTATTTAACATGTAACCCCTGAAGTTCTAGAGTTACAGTTATAAACAGTACTATAAAATACATCTTACACTTGATAATTTTTTTTCAAAAGTCAAGGTAAACTCCTAAGAAAGTTTTAAATCCTTAATTAAATAATAGTTAACTCATGGACACATATTTATTTGATACTACTAGCAAGAATGTTTCAATACTTGGTAATTTTGCAGTCCTAAACTTAAATAATCTATGAATCTATGAAGACCTTAGAAGATTTAAATGGTTTTATTTGTTTGAACTTAATATAATTATATACATATGGTGATAGCCAAAAATGTTCTGGTGTGTTTAGAAAGTTTTATAAGAAAAAATATTGGGATCTATGGTAAAAGGGAAAAAAAGTCTGGTGATGTATAGCCCATTGGTTTAAGAAAGTATGGACAAACATTGACTTGGTATGTAATACTTTCAACAATAAAGACAAATTAAAAAATAAATTAAAAAAACTGGGGGAAAAGGAATGTATGGATAAACATTGACTTGGTGTGTATGAGTATATTCTACTTTAAGAAAGTGTCATTTCAAATCAGGGTGGGTGCGTGAACTATAAAGCAAAATCAAATTGTTCTGTCAGTCAAGTGACAGAATACCAAAGTAGGTGAAATAAAGGCTCACTTTCTTTCACTCCCACTTTCTTTCCCCAGCAGCCCTATATGCTTGCATTTGTGGTTTATTTAGAAACTAGAGGCAGGTGACCCGGTGATCAGGGGAAGGCGACGCCCTCATCACACCTCTGCTGCTGCCACTGCTGGCAGCACAAGCCTCAAACATCCCTGGTTACTTGAGTCTTGGGCAGGCCTGGTTGGCTGGGCAGCCACCATCTGAGGCTTGCCTCACCTCGGGCTGGCCCTGGGTGGCTGGGGAGCTGAGGGGATTGGGGGACTCAGGAGGCAGGCACTCGGAGTGGCCGGACCCGCCTGGGGGCGGGTCCAGCCATGCAGTGTGCCTGCTGCCCCAGGGGCTGAGGGGACTGGGCACTGCCATCTTGTGGCTATGGACACTGCCACCTTTGAGGATGTGGCAATCAATTAGCATATTCCTTCCTTATTGGCTGTGGATGCTGCCATCTTTGTGATGGTCAATTAGCATATTCCCTCTTTATTAGATAGGATCTTTCTACAGACCTTTAAGCAGGAAAGCAGTTGCCTTTCAAAAACAAACAAACAAAAAATACCTGAAGGGAAACTTTTAACAAAAAGGCTATTAGAAGAAAAGATTCTAAAGGGGTGATGAACAACCCATATATATATTTGTACTGGATGTTATAGAGAGGTTCCTGTTTCTGTACTAATAAGTGCCTAAGGCTCAAAAGGGCCAAGTTACAGTCCTTATAGTGTTTTTTTTTTATTTTTAGCATGGCATTTTATATTTTATTGTTCTTCATTAAAGGCTGGGAATCATAATACTGGAAAGAATGGTTATATTGTTAACTAATCTAATTATTTTTTTATTGATTTTTTTTGTAAGTGTTTAACTTATTTTGTTTGGATGTGTGTATGATTGTATGTTTGTGAGTGAGTGATAGTGTGTGTGCACATGTGCATGTGTAACCCTTTGGGGGAAGATGTAAGATAGTTACATGTTTCTACAGAAATAAGTATAGAGTGAGCTGAGTGATTAATGGCTCCATGTTTGGGAAATTAAGTCATAACATTTATATTGGCTTATTTTCATCATCCTGTTGGCAAAATAAAAAATGTGAAAAAATTGGAAAGGGATTTTTCTCTAAGAAGTATTGGAATACCCAATGGGATGGGAAGAAAGCTCTTGAGAGAAAGGGAAAGGACACAATATTGCTGAAGCCTTTTTGGAATTGTTATGACCCGAGGCCATTTTCTTCAACAGAAATCTATAACTTTATTTCCTTGCCTTCATATATGGAAAAGCTCTAAACTACATCACATTTCACATTATTCTTTACTCAATGGGGATTAGGCCAAAAGTTTAATAACATTATCCATATATTTAAAATACTATCTAATAGCAATTAAGGCTTTCCTACCTTCTTTGTGCTCTTCCCTGCTGCTGTTTCATTGTGCGTAACTTATCTAAAATTTCTGCAGATTTTAAGAAGATTTTTTTGTAAAATATAATAAAGGCTTGATTAATTGGAAGCTAACTAACCAGAACTCTCAATTAACCAGTTTTATTTATTTATTTTTTGCTACACTCTCCTTTTAGAAGGAAGAGGCAAATGACAAGAAAACAAGCTGTTAACAGGTATTTATGTATTTATTTTTTTAAAAATCAACTTCCTGGGAATGTCCTGGAACCTGTACAGATTCAGCCCAACTTCAATAATTTTGTTACCTGTACTATACTTCCTAAGGTAGGAAAGCAGAGCCATTTAAAAATTTCAGCAGCAAACATTAAATTTTGCTTAACCATTAGTTAATAATAAAATAAGAAATCCAAATAGCTAATTAGAGCTAGTCTGCACATTTGAGTGTTCTAGTTAATTGGGGTCCCCATGATTTCACTAGTGTTAGTTTGTGACCATTCATATTTGTTAACTGGGAGTAGATATCAGAACCATGCAGTGGAGAGATGACTTCCAGCCACAAGAAGCAACTTCCCTGGTAATTGAAGAAGTTAGAGAAAGGCTGTAAAATTGATGGGGTTTGAGTGAGGGTCTCTGACATAAAAACATTGACACCTATGTAAAATAATGGGAAAGTAATTCATCTACCTTGCCCCATGACTCTGAATGCTTAGGAAGGTACATTCACTTTTGCAGGGCAGCAAAGGTTATTAAGTGTGCTACAGCAACAATTTGGGGGGGAAAACCCAAAATTCTAATATTTTGGTGTTCTAAGCATTAGACATAGATATATTTTGTAGGCATGTCAGTAGTTCTAAATGTTTTGTTCTTCTGAAAATACATTCTTTAAGTATTTGGAAATCTAAGAAGATTCATACTTGAAACTTCCTAAAATGTCTATGACAATTTTAGTTAAATTGCAACCAGAGATACCATGTTGCTTCAGGCTTTATACCTTTTAGATTGTAATAGGGAAAAACTGGCAGTTACTCAGAGAGGCAAAAGAGAAGGAGAGCAACCCATGATACTAAAGTAGGTTTTGCTATTGCCTGCAATAGTGCTCCCTCTTCTCTTCCAAACAACCATCTCAGGTTAAATCACCCTTTGACTTTTCCCCTTCCTTCTAGTCTGTAGGGGCGATTGGGACCACTCTAAGTGATTTATCCTGAGTTTTCAACATGGAAAATGAAAATCGCTATGGCGGTGTTTCTAATATCTGGGATATATTCTATCTATCTATATCATCTATCTATCTATCTATCTATCTATCTATCTATCTATCTATCTATCTATCATCATCTATCTACCTACAATCTATCATCTATCTATCTAT
This sequence comes from Ia io, assembly GCA_025583905.1. Taxonomy (NCBI): domain Eukaryota; kingdom Metazoa; phylum Chordata; class Mammalia; order Chiroptera; family Vespertilionidae; genus Ia; species Ia io. The sequence continues at coordinate 32,666,594 of JAJQQW010000001.1, read as the reverse complement.
CTATCTATCTATCTATCTATCTATCTATCTATCATCTATCTATCTAATCTATCTATCTATCTATCTATCTATCTATCTATCTATCATCTATCTATCTAATCTATCTATCTAATCTATCTATCTATCTATCTATCTATCTATCTATCTATCTATCATCAAAGCCTAGTGACTGAAAGGTGGAACGACCAGTCAACCAGTTGTTATGATGTGCACTGACCCCCAGGGGGTAGACTCTCAACGCAGGAGCTGCCCTCTAGTGGTCAGTGCGCTCCCACAGGAGGAGCAGATGCTAGGCTGACTGGAATGAGTGGTGCTCCCACAGTGGGCCGATCCCCTAAGGCTACGCCCCCCACCAGTGCATGAATCCGTATGCCGAGCCTCTAGTTTTAAATATTACTCTTAAATATCATGCACACTAAATAATACCCTAGTGACCTGAAGCTGTGGATGTGCCTCCTTAAGTGTCAAACTTTTTTGTTAGACTGTGACTTCAATGCTGAAGAGACTGAAACCCATTAAATTTCATTAATGAATGTTTTTTAACTAAAAAACTTTAAATGGATTGAGTTTTGAGTTTTAGATTTAGGATATTGAAAGTAAGTGTTTTTTATTGTATATGAATGAAATTGAATTCAGGCATTGAAAATAACGTACATTTTATTTTTATTTTCTGAATGAAATGCTATGCAAATTAATGTTAACCTTTCACTTTTAATTAAATACACAATAGTTTAATACTGTGTGTATTTATTTCTAGATTAATCATACACACATTACTTATGTACATATATACATAATGAGTTTTTACATTTACTGTAATCTGAGGTAAACCATGAAATGTTTTCTAAAGTATATGTACCTATTAATTCCCAGAAACTACAGAGAAACAGGAGCATCACAAATTCTAATGCCTACTGAGTCAAGGCTTAGAAAGTATAAGAAAGAACATAAGCAATAAGGAGTAGAGGGGATACTCTGCTGAATTAGAGAGTATATATTCTTTCCAAAGGTGGCAGCTATTACTAGGCTCAGCTGATTGGAATGCAGGCCCAGTGTTGTTAAGATCTGACTTTTAAGAGAAGCCAGAAAATCAGACTTTTATGTGAAATTTACCTAATTCTTAATTATTGGTAACCAATTAAAAAAAAGCAAAAAGCTACATTATGCAGGCAAAAAACAAAACAAAACAAAAAACAAACAAACAAAAGAAACACCCAAAAACAACCATTTGTGGTCTGGATCTAGCCCAAGGGCTGTCAGTTTGTTACCTCTGCTTTAAATTGTAAATCCTCTACATAATGCAATTAAAAAAAATCATAGTATGTTAGAAATGCACCTGAAGATCTTGATGATGGCAAATTCATGTCAAGTAAATAAATTATAAGTGGAGTGCTTATAATAATTCTACTGGTACTCAAAATAATGATTATGCAGTTTGTGATTTTTTTTATTACTGCATGGAAATAACCAAGACAATTTTCCCTTAATGTGGTTTGAAAATTAAGACAAAATTATGAATTTGGGGCTTTCATATTTATCAATAAAACACAGTAAGAAAACTAATTACTGCCATGTCCAAAAGAGAATAATTAAGTATAGGTTTTGTCACATAACATAATTCAGGCTTCTATTTAAAGCCCAATTAATGGTGCTTTAATCGGAAGAAAGCCATGCATATATTGTTTTATTTTAGATTGGCTTGCCTTTAAATGCATTTGTAATTTTATCTAGTGAAATTCCTTTATTTTTACAAATGGTTAAAATAAGAAATAAGAGAAATGTAAGTAGTTAACACAACAAAACTTCATTTGAACTTTTGATAGGCATTGGCAAATGTAAAACAAAATTTGGTCATCTGAGATTTTATTAAGAGGTAACTGTTTGACTGATCTGAGACTTTGCTTGTTTGTCTGTCCTGCCCTGGACCTTAGCACATAATCCCACTGTGCTACAATGCTTTTGACATATGTATGCCCTTTTCATTACCGGCAATCCAAAAGCATATTTGTCTAGCAAGGAAACAATTAAATTTCAATCTCTCTAGGAAAAAAAGAAAGAAAAGTAAAACACCCCACTGCTAAACGTGCTTTAATGACCTGTAGGATCTGCACCATAAATCCTTAGTCAGGATAGTAAGTTAACATTGTCATTTCTGCTGAGAAACTTACGAAAGACTTCTTTAAAAAGAGAAAACTGAAAAAGAAAGAGAAAGGAAATAATGCACAATCTCAAATCCTAAATTAACTTTAAAAATGCCCACCCACATCCTTTTTATTTTATTTTTTCCATCACCATTTATCCCCTCTATTCCCTCTTCCACATCCTCCCTCTCATTATTCTAACTGAAGATTTAACACAGATATATGAAAGATGATAAATTGTTGGACAACTTGTTAATACATATGACAGTGTGCAAAACAATTGATGTCTACTTGAATGAAATTTGGATAAAAGAAATTTGGATAGACAGGGCTGCCCTTAGATCATCAGATAGATCTGATCACAAGTAATCTGTTATATGATAGGGATGAACTATATTTAAATGTACTAATAAATTAACTGTTCCCTAAAAACTCTAACAATTGGAGATTCTTAATTGGTTAATCCTCAAAGGAGAGAATTTAAAAAATGAGTTATTTGATGCATTTGACCAGTGTAGACATATAAATAAAGTAATTAAGGATAAACTTTGATGAATAGTTAATACTGTTTTTTGTCAGAACATTATAATATATAACATTTTTCAAACATGATATCCCAGGTGATTTTCCATGTATTAGTTCATTAAATCATCATAACAACCCTACAAGGTAGGTGCTGTTATTGTGATCCTTGTTTTACAGATGATGATACTGAGACACAGAGAAGGTTAAGTTACTTATTATGGCCATACAGTCTATAGTACCAGAGCCAGAAGTTGAATCAAGGCAGTCTGATTTCAAAGCTCATATACTAGTACTTTGGATCAATACATTTTAATACCCTGACAACTGGATTATATTTATTACCAAAACCTCATATTTAAATATATATGACTGAAAATGACATTTCTATTCTGAAATCAATTTGGTAACATGATTTCTATCATGTAATAAATTAGCAAGATTAATTATAATGTAGTTCAAGTAGAAAGAGTAGAAAATAATGATAGCTGTTGACTAATAACTATGTCTATGTTTTGCTACATTTGATTCATGACTCAATTAAAAAAAAAAGATGTATCTGTAAAGCATTAATGATATAACTAATACTAATCTCCTTTTAACTCATCCTCCACTGGAGGTAACCACTATCTTAAAATTGGTGTGTAGTGTTGCTGTATGTTTCTTTTATTATATGTGTAAATATGCAGTATTAATTTTTGTATTTGTAAAAGTGTACCTAAAGTGGTTTGAAGCTATAATATGTTTTTATAATTATTTTCAAATTACATTTTAGAGATATATCTAGGTGGATATATGTAGATCTAGTTCATTTATTTTTTAATTTCCACTGTATTATTTCAGTGAGTATACAGTTTGATAATTCTTTACTATATTGATTGACATTTAGGTTGTTTTCAATTTTTTGTTGTTACAGTGTTGTAACAAACACCATATTTTCTTGTGCCCATGTGGGAGAGCTTCTCTAGGATATAAACCTAGAAGTGAAATTGTCAAATTGTGGGCTATGCGCATCATCAACTTTAATAGTTATTACCAAATTGCTCTCTAAATAGCTTCTGATTTATACTCTCACTAGCTTTATACAAACACTCCAGTTTTCACACATTCTTGCCAGTATAGTAGTTATTTTTAACAAATAATTCCTTTGAATAAAAATATAATTCTTTTAATTTATTATCTTTCATGATTATACATACAATTTAAAGATTGGTTCCCATCACTTAATACTGATACTATTTGTGTCATCATTCATTTAAAAACATATCTAGTTTAGATAAGCATAAGGATACTACTTAAAATTTGTATTTTCCTTGGTTATAAGGCACATTTTCATAAAGCCTCATTTGATATGAGATAGTGGGACAGTAAAAGTTCTGGAAAAAAGTCAGAAGTCCATGACTTAAAACAGTGCTGTAAATAACTGTGGGTTGAGACCTCAGTTTCTGTATCTGTAAAATTAGGATTTTGGACTAAGCAAGTTCTTAAAATCATGCTATAACCTTTTATCTGTGACACATATACTCACTTTACCTTGAATCTATAATTTACTTATTCTGCATGAAATATAAAGACAAAATTGAATTTTATCAACTTGTGAAAACGGTTATAACACCTTCTAGCTTAGTTAAGATAATAAATTTTACTATTTATCTTTGTGTTTCTCATAATTCAAGGACAATTGGGGGGTGGGAGGTTGGATAGAAGAAGGGAGCAGGATCTCAGCATTAGAAGAACTAGGCAATGGCAACACACCATCTTGAATTCATCTTCAATGTTTCCCACTCTGAAGCATCACATCACAAATGCTGAAATACAGTGGGAACTCAACCACTCTTTGTTATGCTTTGTGTGTGTGTTTTTTCAAGATATTTTTATGCACATTTCAGACTCAGATAAGAGACTATTCAGTATTTTCAGCTCACTTAAGATTTGATTTCAACAGTGCTTTTATGGCACTGCACAGTTACTTGAAAAGGAGGGAGGACTGAGGTTGACTTTTCTGTATAGTTCTGTATTTCTTTTTGGACAATGGGGCAAAAAATTGGATATTGTGTTTGCAGATATTTTTTATTAGAAAGATCTGGATCTTTACCCTGAGGTTTAACAAAGAGCTTACAGGTTTTGTTATATTCTATGTGCACTTGAAAAATCATTCAATTAGAAACTTGTTCAATATTGTAAGAAATTAGAGTATAATACAGTCAGTTGAAACTGATTTTTATTTAAACTCCCATAATTGCAAACATATGACACATACACACTCACATACACTCACACATTCGCACACACAGGTATATCCTATCTCTAGTACAGAGTACCTATTATTTTAAATTACTTTAAAAAAGAAAATTGCTTATCTATGAGGATATTGAACATAGTTATATTTTTAGTATAGCCTCTACTATGGAAGATGACAATTCTAGCAAACAAAATAGAAATCAGTTAATCTCTTGTGATGAAGACATTTTTAGGGGTTTCTCTTTTTAAAAATATTTTTATTTATTTAAGAGAGGACGGGAGATGGAGGGAGAGATACAAACATCAATAATAAGAATCATTGATCAGCTGCCTCCTGCACACTGCCTACTGAGGACTGGGCTCATAATCTGGGCATGTGCCCTGACCCGGAATCCAACCAGTGAATTCTTGGTTCATGGGTTGATGCTCAACCACTGAGACACACTGGCCAAGCAGGGCTTTCTCTTTTTATAAGTAGCCCTGGAAAAACTTTTTTACTATGACACTTCTAGAAAGTGAATTGACCTCAAACAGAGTTTCAACATCAGAAAATACAAGAAAATTGTGGTTCACACACTTTGTTCAGATGATCTCCAGATTAATACAGTTCACATATGTATACCTCATTTATCCAACTGTGACAATAGGCCTAGAGAATCCCACATAAGTGCTTTTGAGGGTTTTTACCCACTTTGATCTATTTGTTAACTGACCGTGAGGCACATATTTAAGAAGTTCCATTGCTATTTTTGTTAATTGGCACTATGTTTCACAGTTTAATCATACTCTAAAAATCACCATTTTGCTTTTTGTATCACTTCACTAGTTCAGTGAAAAAGAACTTGTGAGCAGTTAATTTAGATTATTTTTGGCCAGATCCTACTTATCCTTGTGTGGAGATTTCATCAAGTTTTCTAACATTATGAACAAGCACTATAAATCACTCAAAATACAAGGTATCTCAAAGCCTTTAAGCTAGTTTTTATAGGTCTGAAAATTTTCAAGATAGCACTTCTTAGACATAATATACTAAGTGGCTGACAATACTATTAAGAAATTAGTATTCTACTTAAAAAATAAATATTATGGTTGCTGAGTACAAAAAAAAAAAGGAAAGGAGGAAGGTAAGGATTGTTGTATTGCCTTTATCATCTGCTTTTCTAAAAATCATCATTTTCATTTGAGGTATTAATGAATCTTTATTTACAAAACCATTTGCAGTTGTTCTATGTACTACTCCTTACTGAGTATCTATACTTTTGTTAGCCTGAAGGAAGCCTTAGCAAATGACATTAATCCACAAAACATCAAAATAATGGACATTTTATCATTATCATTTCCTCCAAGAATACCCATGTGCTTTGCCATGGATGCCCGACATGCATTAATATTATATGTGCACAGAAAGTATTCTTTTTTTTTAACTGAAAATCCAATTTGAAACTTGAGCAAATAATTTACATTATGTTTCCTTGGGATTACTTACATTATTGTCCACTCTGGTGTAGTAATTTTGCTCACAGTTGGAAATGTAATGCAGAGTGACTAAGATAATGTTGTTTACACAGACTTTAAGTGGAGTGACATTACAGTCAAGCAAGTGTCACATCACCCAAAGAAAAGGAAGACTTAATTACCATAATCCCGTGAATACTAAAATTTATTGGCCATGTGTAGCATAGTAATGTAAGGTTCTGAATGTTACATTTAATGATGTGAAGGTGCAATACATTAGGTCTCAGGTTGTATGTTTCATTAATATAAATGAAAGAAAACTGACTTTTGTAGTAGGATACCTGTCTAAATGTTCAGGTGAAATTTGTTCTTTCTTTTAAACTTAGAACAGGTGCCTAGTGATGTAAAAATTAAGGGACTGTTAAAATATTTGTACATCTAGATACCAGTGAGTAGGATGACAGACCATGGATTTCTCTGGAGGACTCAGTGTAGAGTTAGTTAAATGGCTGAGACAGAATGAAGAGGAAAGGCTGATAACCACCTATTATTGTGCAATGGGGAACATATCATTAATTTACAAAGGGAGTGGTGACATTTTCTAAAATTGCATAGCCCTATTCTAAAAGTTTATTAGTGTAACTAATTAGTTGCTAAAATGGAGTTAATTTGAAGATCCAATATGAATGCATTTGAAAAGGCAGTGCATTGCCCCTAAATTGGGAGGGTTTGTAATACATCTTGATGAATGCAACAAAATGTTAATAAATGGAATTATTTTGCCAAATGGCTGTTCTTTTATTTGTAGTTCTTAAAGGAATTATGTTCCATGGCAACATGCTCTAAAGTCCTGAAGATATATGTGAAGTGCTCTAAAGACATGTCCTGCTTCTGTTTTTGATAACACCAAATTTTCAATACAAATAATAAACTTGCTCAAAAGGTTCTCCTCCTCCCAGCATATTAGGACTCCAAAGATCTGCTTACTTTAGAATTTTTATTTTCTAACTAGAGGCCCGATGCACGAAATTTGTGCAAAGCAGGCCTTCCTTCCCCCGTCTGCCAGCACCAGCTTCCTTCTGGGACCCGAGACCCGGGCTTCTCTCTGGCCGCCGGCAGGCACCCAGGACCTGGGCTTCCCTCGCAGCCCTGGCTTCATCCGGAAGGTCGCCCAGTCTAATTAACATATTATGCTTTTATTATTATAGATTTTAATGCTCAAAAGGGAGCAAGTATAAAAATGGTCTAGCTATGAAACTTAAAAATGTTTAAAAATAAATCCATTAGAAAACAGATGTAAAAAATATGTACTTGAATCAATAGATTTATATCAGTGATATCTTATTCATAATTTATGATAGAGAGTGCTGGATCATCTGATATATACAGTGATCCACATTTCTTTAAATGTGTAATGTAAAAGCTACTAAAACATGTAAGATACTGAAGCCTGGTGATAACAGCAGCCATGCTTTGATTTGCTGCAATAAGGAGAATTTAAAGCATTTTGTAATGATTTATCATTACAAAGTACTCTACTGATAGACAATATTCTATTTAAATATATAACCAAAATTATTATTTGATAAAATCAAATGATTTGCACATTTTTATTAAAAATGGCTAGTTCTAGCCATATTGCTGTAATATAGTTGGTCAACAGATCTGTATGGTTATGCTGCATGAAATAAAATTAGCTTAAATAACAAAAAGAGTGATTTTATATTCTTTGTGCTGAAAGAATTTACAAATTCCCATTAAATCACAAATTGATATATCTAAAATGTTAAGTATAAAAAAGATAGTGGTACTTGTCTTTCTCTGACTGGCTTATTTTGCTGTCTCAAAGAGTAAGAGAGCCTTCCTTTTGATAGCTGCATAGTATTCCATTCTATAAATGTACAACAGCTTTTTTATCCACTCATCTACTGATGTGCACTTGGGCTGTTTCCAGATCTTAGCTATTGTAAATAGCACGGCTATTAACATAGGTGTGCATATGCTCTTTCTGATTGGTACTTCAAGATTCTTAGTATATACTCTTAGAAGTGAGATCACTGGGTCAAATGGCATCTCCATTTTTAATTTTTTGAGGAAACTCCATACTGTTTTCCATAGTGGCTGAACCAGTCTGCATTCCCACTAGCAGTGTACTAGGGTTCCCTTTCTCCACATCCTCACCAGCACTTGTCATTTGTTGATTTGTTGACGGTAACCATTCTGAGAGGTGTGAAATGATACCTCTTTGTTGTTTCAATTTGCATCTCTTTGATGATTAGTAACTTTGAGCATTTTTTCAAGTTTCTCACTCATATGTAGAATCTAATGAACAAAATAAATGGATCAACAATATAGATCTAGAGACACAGAAGCATGAAACAGACTGAGGAATCTTAGAGGGAAGGTGGGGGTGAGTGGATGGAGAAAGATTAACCAGAGAACTTATATATGTAACCCACGGATACAGACAATAGTGTGGTGAAGGCCTGGGAGGCCTGGGGCAGGGTAGTAGGGTCAATGGTTAAAAAAAGGGGACATCTGTAATATTTTCAACAATAAAGATATATTAAAAAAAAAAAGAAAATGCAAAAGAAAAAAGATAGTGATTTCATTTTTTTCCACTTAGTATAATGACTTCCAGATTTATCTATGTTGTCACAAAGGACAGTATTTCCTTATTATTATTATTATTTTTTTACTTTAAATATTTTTTTATTTTCAATTACAATTGACATTCAACATTATATAAGTTTCAGGTGTGCAACTCAGTGATTAGACATTATATAACTTACTAAGTGGTCACCTGATAAATCTAGTACCCATCTGATACCATATATAGTTATTGTAATATTATTGACTATATTCCCTATGCTGTATTTTACATCCCCATGACTATTCTGTAACTACTAATTTGTACTTCTTAACCTTTCAACTTTTTCACCCAGTCCCCCAATCCCCCTCCCATCTGGCAGCTATCGGTCTGTTCTCTGTATCTATGAGTCTGTTTCTGTTAGTTCATTTATATTGTTCTTTAAATTCCACATATAAGTGAAATCATATAGCATTTGTCTTCCATTGTCTCACTTATTTCACTCAGCACAGTACCCTGTAGGTCTATCCATTATGTTGCAGATGGTAAGATTTCATTCTTTTTTATAGCTGAGTCATATTCCACTGTATATATGCACCACTTCTTTATCTATTCATCTACCGATGGACACTTAGGTTGCTTCCATATATTTTCTATTGTAAATAGCACTGCAATGAACATATGGATGCATATGTCTTTTAGATTTAGTGTTTTACATTTCTTTGGATAAATACCCAGAGTGTAATTTCTTGTTCTTTTTTTTGTCTTGTATATAGCCTTTGTTTTAAAGTCTATTAGGTTCAATATAAGTATTGGTACCCCAGATTTTCCTTTGTTTGCTTGTTTCAATTTTCACAAAATATCTTTTTCTGTCCTTTTACTTTCAGTCTGTGTGTGTCTTTCAATCTGAAGAGCTTCTCTTGTAGACTGTATATTATGTAGGTGTCTTGTTTTGTTATCCATTCAGCCTCCATATGTCTTTTTATTGGAGCATTTTATCCATTTGTATTTAAAGTAATTGTTGATAGATATGTAGTTATTGCCATTGTATTATTCACATTTTCCTCCTCCTCCTCCTCCTCCTCCTCCCCCTCCTCCTCTTCTTCCTCCTTCTTCTTCTTGAAGATGCTTTAAAATTTCAAGCAATACTGGTTTGGTGGTGATGAGCTCCTTTAGCCAGGTTTATGGAGACATGGATGGTGTCTGCCTGCTGCCTATGTGTGTGTGTGTGCGGGGGGGGCGGCACTCAGAAAAGGAACAATGAACTCTGCCAGCACTTCTGTCTGGGAGAAAGATGCACTTCCATCCTTCTACTTGAAGCCAGACAATTCAGTTTTTCCCCTTATGTCCCTAGTGTCTTTTAAGTTGCTGGTCCAGCAATGGAGCTCAGAGTGAGTGAGTCAGAGTAACTACATGTGCTAATCCTTTAAGAAGAACTGCCTGATACTCCAGCATCCCTTTATCTCATTCAGCCTTAATCCCTGCTGATTTTTATGGCCAGGAGTTTTGGGGACTTCTCTTTCTGGCACTGGAACTCTGGGCTGGGTAACCTGGCATGGGGTTAAGACCCCTCACTCCTCATGGGGGATCTCCACAGCCAAGATATATCTTTCAATGGATATAGGACCAGCTTGTTCTATGTTTCTGCCCCTTCACCAGTGTCAATGTAGCTTTTTCTTTATATCCTTAATTTTAAGGCTTCTTTTCAGCTAGATTTCAGGCAGTTCTGAGTGATGGTTGTTCTTTAATTTAGTTGTAATTTTGATGTGTTTATGGGAGGATTTGAGCGTGACATTTATCTACACCACCATCTTGACCGACTCCCTGTGGTTTTATTTTTTAACTAGAGGCCTGGTGCATGAAAATTCATGCACTCAGGGCAGGGGAGGAGGGTTCCTCAGCCCGGCCTGTGCCCTCTTGCAGGCCGGAATCCCTCCAGGGATGTCCACCTGCCCCTTAGGCTCACTCCCAGGGAGATTGGGCCTAAGCTGACAGTCAGACATCCCTCTTGAAACCCAGCAGCCCTCAGGGGATGTCCACCTGGTGGCTTAGGCCCGCTTCCTGTGGAGAGCGGGCCTAAGCTGTAGTCGGACATCCTTAGCACTGCCTCCGAGGGGGAAGAGGCTCCCGCCACCACCACTGTGCTTGCAGCCATCAGCCAGGCTTGTGGCCGACTGGAGCTCCCCCTGTGGGAGTGCACTGACCACCAGGAGGCAGTTCCTGGGTTGAGCGTCTGCCCCCTGGTGGCCAGTGCGCATCATAGCACTGGTCATTCCCCTATTAGGATCAACTTGCATATTACCCTTTTATTATATAGGACAATGATTTACACTTGACAATAAAGCTCCCACTGTATTAAAAACATTACATGAAGGGATTTGGGACATCTGTTTGAGGCAGCCCATTTAAAAATAGTATATACACATTTTACTCTTTTGTTGCATTAAAAATTGTGCTTTCCTTATTTTGTCTAACCCTTCCTTTTCAAAAATCATTGCTTGTGATTTTTGTAACTAAGTTGCACTCCAATTCATGTAGAGATAAAGCAGTTTTTATAAAAGTGGGCTTGGCACAAAGATTATTAGAGGCAATGGTTTTGACTAGCGAACTTATTTTAGAAAGAGCTTTAGCTTTACAGAAAAAAATGCAAAAATAGTACAGAAACTTCCCATGTACACTGTAGCCACTTTCCCTGTTGTTAACATACAATTAATGAATCAATGTGTCACAATTAATGACACAATATTGATATACTTCTATTAACTAAAGTTTATACTTTGCTCAGACTTCCTCAGTTTTTCCCTAATACCCTTTTTATTGTTCCAGGATGTAGGATACCACCTTACATATAGTCATCATGTCTCCTTAGACTCCTTTTCACTATGACAGTTTTTAAGATTTTCCTTGTTTCGAATGATCTTGAGAGTTTTGAGGAGCACAGGTCAGCTATTTGTAGAATGTCCCTCAACTGGGATTTGTCTGGTGTTTTTATTATTAAATTGGGTTTTTTGGAGGAAAACCAGAGGTAAAGTGCCATTTTCATCAAATCTTATTAAAGATACACCTTATCATGATTTATCATTCTTGATGTTCACCTTGATCACATGTGTCCTATAGTGTTTGTCAGTTTTCTCCACTATGAAGTGACTCCCCCCTTCTATAATATGCTTTTTGGAAGATTTTGGAGGGAAGTCACTATGTGCACCCCACAATTAAGTGGTGGAGAGTTATGCTTCATATTCTTAAGGACAGAGTATCTTAGTATCTTCAGAAATTAGTTGGAATTTTTCTACACAGTAGATTTATCTCTTCTCCATTTGTTTATCTATTTATTTAATCATTTATTTCAGTATGGACTCATAAGTATTTGTTTTATACTTTGAGTTATAATCCAGTACTACAATATTCATTTTACTGCTTAAATTTTCCCAGCTTTGCCTATTAGGAAATCTTTCATTTGGCCCCTTTATGCCTCTACATGACTCCATGATTGTGGATTTTTTAAAGCACTTTCTTACTTTTTAGCACTATAAGGTGCTCCAGGCTCATCTTCTGTAATTTCTACTTTAGTCCTAGAATCAGCCATTAGGTGAAGTTTTGGTTAGAGGAAGATTTGATCTTCTCAGTGCTGAGCAAGTGTTAGAGGTGGCTGAGAAAAGGGGTCAATGGAGTTATCTCAGTTCCATTTGTTTGTTGGCATCCTAAATTTTTCATCATCTTGATAATGTACATAGGCCTTATTCTCTCCAAACATATCTGCCCATTTCTATAGTAACATCTGTGAGAAGAGAATAAAAAGCCTCTTGGTCTTCTACAGACACACCCATTCATGGCCATGCATAGATTTCGAATTGTACTGTGCAACTCTCCAACATACATCCTTTCTGTAGCCTCCACACCCCCTACCCTGCATCAAATGTACTAGTTTGTCATCATTTCCTGAACCACCCTGTATTCAGTTTTACACCCACAGAGATGATTTGGGGTAGAATAGTTTTGGGAAACATAAGGTTAATAAAAAATTGTTCGTCAAATTTAAGCAAATTTGTCTTATAGCCTATACAGTTTAAATTGGCTCTATGAATCTATAAGGAGATAGATTTTTCTGTCTTTTTTTGATTAAAGAAGACGTTTTGTTCAGAGAACTGGTAGTCCATGCAACACACTTTTGGAAATGCTGCTATGGTGGTAAGAGTTCTGAATCTGTAGTCAGAAATCTTGTGCTTAATCCCTCAGTGAAGCAACAAATAGCTCTAAGATTATAAGCAAATTACTTCACATCTATAAGTCTCTGTTTTTCTCCATAAAATGGAATTATGAATGTCTCTCACAAGGCTGTTGTGAAGAACAAAAAAAAATGAGCAAAAGTATGTAAGAATTTTTTGGAAATGCTAAAATGCTGTGGTAATTTAATAAGCATGATGTAGGTGGGGCACCATGCCTTTGTTTTGCTGACAACTGTTGTCTCTTGTATCTAGCGTGTATTACTGACGTTTAGTATTCAATAAATATTTATTGAGCAATTGAATTATATTATTACTACTTACATTATGTTTTATTTCTCTCCAAGTGCTATATAGCAGCTTATGGCATTTTATGAATTGTTTATGAAATTAGGAATGTGTGCTCCCTGCCAATGACTGGCTGCATTCAGATTAGTTTTTATTGCTTCAAGCTGACCAGATTTCCTTTTGAAATAAGGGCACTGGAGCTTTCACCCTGACACTGCGGTGAGGTAAAATTCCTGCTGCAGAGTCACTGAGTTGGTGCTTGAAAAAGAGGAACACCTGTGAACACAGGCTGTCAGAAGGCCTATGGTGTCTTTAGAGTGTTAAGGCTACAGCTGCTAGATTGAGAAGCAGTTGGGAGCACTTTGTCATTCCTTCTTGTGCAACCACAGGAGACCAGAACTACAGGATTTTTATTTTCTTTGGATTTATAATTTGTGTTGATTAACAGGAGTTATGGGTAGAGCTGTGATGAGCATGGCAGGGCAGGCCCTGTTAAGCAATTTATTTTGGTGGGAATAGTAGTGTCCAGATAGTAACAGGAACAGAGACCTCACATCATCCATTTTGCTTAATCCCCTACAAAACAATGCATTCTGTAGGCATTCCCAGAAGTAAACTTTCTATGTTCCAGCTTATTTTTTAGAGAATCAACTGGAGCATGTTTATTATATTTGATTTTGATAAATCGACAACCTCCCTAAAAATGCTACGTGATTATTTGAAGTCTAGGAAGAAACCATTCAGCTTTGGAAATTGTAAAAATATTTATGTCAAATTCTAATCTTATGGGTTAGTTGGTGAGAGAATAGGCAAGGTCAGTTTAGGGGTCTTTCCTTTCTTAATATTTAAATCATAATGATACCCACTAGCAAAGCTTTTTCCATCATGTACTAGGTAATTCATTAACATGGAAAATAGAAGTGCTTTAATTAAAACACACACACACACACACACACACAGAGACACACACACACACACACACACACACACACACATACACACAATAACCTCTGTATGTGATAATGGTATCCTAACATTTTCACAGATGTTGATTAGAGGTAAACATTCTTTGAAGATAGTTTAACAATTTGTAGCTCTTGATCACACTCTGGGATAGTCAGGAATTCTCCCCACCTCCATGTTTTCCTCCCCCTCAAAAGATGAAGTATAGGCTTTAAGGCTTGTATAAAATGTGTGTGTGTATGGAAAAGGGAAAGGGAAAGCTTAATGTTAGAGTATACAATAGTACTATGGCTGTATTGCCTGATGGATTTACTATTTCCCCCTGAATTTTCTGCCTTTTTTGAAAAAATAGATTTCCCATTTAGAGTATCAACTGGTACCTTCACTAAATCATTTATTGCAGGTTTTAACCAAATATATTATTTCTTTATTTAACTGAAATGAATAGATTGTGAGAGAATACATATTCCACATATGTTCTTAAACATTTTGCAACTTATACCTTAATCAATAAAGAAATTAAAAAAAAATTGCAACTTTCCTAGGTAACATATAATCATCTTTAAAATAGGCATTTATAGGAAAGAAGTTTAAGCAAACATTTCAAACAATTCAGAAATTACATTTAGGAATTTTTCCTTGCACTTTGCAAATCCTTTGAGTTTATTGAATTTGTAGCAAGTGCAGCTAAATTCCAGCAACTGCAAAAATAATTAGTGAAATTACGTTGGAAAATTTTGTAAACAAGTGAAGTTATTATTCATTCTCTACCACACTACACATGTGGGAGTGCATGTTAAATGATAAATTAGGCATGAAGTGCTTTAATCTGCAAACTGAACATGTTAGCAAACTGCTTGTGTTTGTAATTAGTATTTAGGGCCACGTGAGAGTGCCTCTTTTAAAACAGTGACAGGAAATTGTTCAGTTTAGGTTGTCATACCAACCAAAAGAGTTCCATTGCTTCTGTTGGGTTGAGCCTATTATGCTATATACTTATGTTTGTGAACTATAAAAATAAACTATTTAATAATGCAAAGGAGGTTGGGATGCTGAAATGCCGAACTGACAAAGTCCAAATGAATGCTTGAAAACTCCATAACAAGCTTAAAATGTTCCAACGTTGTCATGACATTTCTTTTACAAAGCAATTGATGTCTGGAAAAAAATTCTTAAAACTAGATGAAAATGCAAATCCCTTTATGACAGTATGTGGCTGTCACATTCATAATAACAGACAATAATTGATGATTTATGAGATGACACCATGGCAACAAAGTCTTTCATCATTGGCACCCCTTGGCTACTTTTATATCAGGGGCTTTCCAGTGCTTGTGAAAGGTTTCCAACATGACATACAAGAAAGACTACTTGTATCTTAATCCATTAGATCTCATTTAATGCAGGTTGGAAGTGTTGCAGAGATTTTCAAATCACCTGACAAAGTGAAAGCTAACAATGTCTTTAGTAAAAAAAAAAATCTCTGTTAAACTAGTGAGCATATTCAGGAGCTGAAAATGGACAGATTTCTTTCTGTCACTTAAAATTTCAAAGAAAACCCATAATCCCTCTCTCAAGTTTGAGTGCAAGCTGTTAGGTTGTTTAAAGTTATGGTGTCTGATAATATTTTTATATAAGAAAGTGGGATAAGAAGAATGGAAGTACCCTGTGCATTGACTTGCTTTGAACACAGAGCAAATATTTCTTTTTCTATTTTATTTTAACATTGAAGTCTTTATAAAAATGGGATAAATGTATAATTGGATATTCCAGAATGATGTTTATATGATTAGTAGACTGTGGAATAACATGTTATCATTACTTAGAGGAAATCATCGATCAGTTTTTTACTGTAAATTATTTAAAATATTTAAAATATAAATCTCCTGCCTTTTTTATTGTCAATTTCTAAAAAGTAAAATTCTTTGATATTTGGACCTCTAAAAAGTTTCTTGAGATATTTAGCCATCTATTTGATTGAAACAAAGGATAAATCAGATGATCATTTTGAGGTTCTTTCCAGTGGAATTAGTCTAGGATTTATAAGGAGTTGTAGAAACATCAATTGGAATTTTGAATGTAAAATACTGAAACTATCCAACTTAAATGAGATAAATACAACATAAGCATGCATATCAGATTGAACTGAGCCTTTATACATGAGGTTTTAAATAATATGGATGTAATGAATTTTCCAAACACTTATATCTTCTCTAATTTAAGCCTTTGTAAGGATAAAAATTAATAATACCAGTACACTCCTTTCCTTCAGAGGACCAGTTAAGCCAGTTATATAAAGTAGTATCTCTGGTATATATTCATTAATACTTCTTATTTATATGTTTTCTACAAGGCTGTGGAAGGAATATAAAATCTTTAATTAAATGACTTTGCTCAGAGTTAGTAATTTTAGTCCCAATTAATAGGTAAGAACATGGAATTTACCATTCAATGTCATAATGATTTATTTCAGTTAATATAAGAAAATAAGTTAATTTTAATTCTGAATATTTTTATGGCATCTTTAGGGTGTCCCAAAAATGTATACACAAACTTTGAATAATTATAAAGGCAGTGTTTATCAAAATACATTTTATTTTCAAAATTGAGCTATCTTCTGTTAAAGTGTGTCTACATTTCTGGGGGACATCTAGTATGTAATTTCATTGTTGAGATTATATAGTACATATGGCTAATATCTTTTTTCTTTTTCAATTACAGTTGACATACCATATCATATTAGTTTCAGGTGTACACCCCAGTGATTAGACTTTATATAACTTACTAAGTGATCATACCAATAAATCTGATACCCATCTGACACCATATGTAGTTATAATATTATTGACTATATTCCCTATGCTGTATTTTACATACTCTTGACTATTTTGTAACAACCAGTTTGTACTTCTTAATCCTTTCACCTTTTTTACCCATCTCCTGATACCCCTCCTATCTGGCAACCATCAAAATGTTCTCAGTATTGATGAGTTTGTTTATGTTTTGCTTGTGCATTTGTTTGGTTCTTTTAGGTTCAATTGTTGATAGATTTGCATTTATTGCCATTTTATTGTCCATATTTTTTTATCTTTTTATTCCTCTTCTTAAAGAAGACCCTTTAACATTTCCTGTAATACTGGTTTGGTGGTGATGAACTCCTTTATCTTTTTCTTGTCTGGGAAGCTCTTCATCTGTCCTTTTATTAGAGCAATCTTGGTTGCAGGTCCTTGCTTTTCATCACTTTGAATATTTCTTGTCACTCCCTTCTGGCCTGCAAAGTTTCTGTTGAGAAATCAGCTGCCAGTCTTATGGGCACTCCCTTGTAGGCATCTAACTCATTTTCTCTTGATGCTTTTAAGATTCTCTCTTTGTCTTTAATCGTTTATTTATTTATTTATTTATTTATTTATTTATTTATTTATTGTGGTGACATTGGTCAACATGAACATATAGGTTTCAGGTGTGGGTTTCTATGTTACAAGATCTGAATATTGTCTTTAATCTTTTGCATTTTAATTAGGGTGTGTCTTGGTGTGGGTGACTTTGGGTTCACCTTGTTTGAGACTCTTTACACTTCCTGGACTTGTATGCTTATTTCCTTCACCAGGTTAGGGACATTTTCTGCCATTATTTTTTCAAATAGGTTTTCAATTTCTTCCTTTCACTTTTCTCCTTCTAGCACCCCCTTGATGCAAATGTTCGTACATTTAAAATTGTCTCAGAGCCTCTTTACACTATCTTCATTTTTTTAAAATTCATTTTTCTTTTTGTTGTTCTGATTGGGTGTTTTTTGTTTCCTTATATTCCAAGTCACTTTTTTGATTCTCAGCTTCATCTTCTTAACTGTTGATTCCCTGTACATCATTCTTCATTTCAGTTAGTATAGCCTTCATTTCTGTCTGGTTCTTTTTTACGGTTTGCATGTCCTTTTTATGCTGATGAAGTTCTCTCTAAGTCCATCTACTCTATCCCTAAGTTCATTGAATATCATTATAACCAGTGTTTTGAACTCTGCATCTAGTAGTTTGTCTTCATTTTGCTTAGTTATCTTTCTGGAGTTTTGTTTTCTTTCATTTTGGACATGTTTCTTTGTCTCCTCATTATGGCAGCCTCTTTGTGTTTGCTTCTATGTATTAGGAAGAACTGCTTTATGTCTCTGTCTTGGTAGAGTGGCCTAATGCAGCAGGTGTTCTGTAGGATTCAGTGGCACAGCCTCCCCAATTCACCTGAGCTTGGCATTCAAGGTGCATCCCTTATGTGGCCTGTGTACACCCTCCTGTTATAGTTAAGCCTTGATTGCTATTGGTACATCAAGGGAAGGGATTTAGCCCAAGGTTGATTAACTGCAAGAACTTGCTTCTACCACACTGGAATATCAGCTGTTCAGGGGCCTACCCCATGGAGCAGGACTTACTTCAGCAGGGCTCTGGTACCTGCTGATCCAACCCTATCAGTATGTCACTTGTAGAGGAGGTGGTTGGGTAGTACTTAGATGTGGTCTGAAGCTGTCCATTGGGCGTATCCTGGTTCTGGGGCTACGTGGCATGACCTATAAAGTGATCTGCAGATGGCTGGTACTTGTACTTGGAAGTGTCCCAGGAGTGGCCAAGGTGTGAACCAAGGCAGGCTACATCTAGTTCTGGGCCTGAGGCCACTTAGCAAGAGGTATGGGGCATGCGAAAGCCAGATGCTTCTTGTTTGAGGAACTTTAGGAAAGGCTGAAGCATGAGCCAAGTCAGGCTATTCCTATGAAAAAGCCACTGGAAACAGCTTGGGTGAGCCAGCAAGTTGGGTTGGACAGGTCCCAGGGAATCACCTGGGAAGATCAAACAGTGACAGCCAAGTTGATAGAGACTCAGATATGGTGCCTGCCTCCCAGCTCTGTGGGGGAAGGGTTCAGAAAAGGAACAATGGCCTCTGCCAGCACTTCTGTCTGGCAGAAAGCTGGCTTTTTAGCTCTTGCTTTGATGCTAGATAGTTCTGTTCCTCCCCATATGTCCCTAATTTCTTTCAAGCTCCTGCCCCAATGTTAGAATTCAGAGGGAGTGAGTCCGAGTAAATTTGTGTGTGCGCCCTTTAAAAGGAAATGACTGGGACTCCAGCAGCCTTCCTTCACTCAGCCACTATCCTTTCTGGTTTTTACAACTATAAATTATGGGGACTTATCTTCCTGCCACTGGATTCATGGGCTGGGGGTCTGATGTGGGCCTGCAACCCTTAGATCCTCAGGGGTGACCTCTGCAGCCAGGATATCTCTAGATTTTTAACCATCACAAGTCTGTTCTGCCCCTCTTACCAGTCTCAATTTGTCCTCTTTATATTATTAGTTGTAAGGTTTCCATTCAGTTAGATTTCAGGCAGTTCTGAATGATGGTTGTTCTGAGTTTAGTTGTAATTTTTATGTGGTTTTGGGAGGATGTGAGTACCACATTTACCTACTCTGCCATCTTGACCGGTAGTTTATTCTGAATCTTCTTCTAGATGGTAGTTATAGCACACAAGAGAACATGATTCTTAATTTAATTAAAATGACACTGACTCTTGTCTCCAAGATTTTACTCTGTGATCTTGAATATATATGATGTAGAACAGACTGTCTCTTTTTTCTAGGCATTCATAATTTACTTGACCAAGATACTAGTTTTGATCATGAATAAACCAGAAAATAAACCCAAAGTGCTAAATTAAGAAAGTTTAAACCACAGGCATAAGAATTAAAGTTACTTATAAGAGAAAATGTCTGAAATTATTTCATACAGAATAATCAGTCAGAGTTAAGAGTGTTTCAACTCAGACAGTAAATGAATTTGAATTGTCAGAAAAGTGTTACTTTAAGTTTTGGTAATCCATATGAACAAAGGCACAGAGATATAAATAATTATGGCAAATGATGGAAACATTGCAGAGCTCTGTCCCACTTACACTGAAGCAATAGCACTGGTAACAAGTAAGAACAACACTTAGATATTGAATAGTCACCTTGTTTGCTTCTTTACCTCCATTTATTTCCTTTATAAAATATTTTTATTGGTTTTAGAGAGGAAGGCAGAGGGAGAATCATTGATTGATGGCCTCCTGTACACCTCCTACTGGGGATCAAGCCAGCAACCTGGGCATGTTCCCTGACCTAGAATTGAACCGTGACCTCCTGAGCCACATCGGCCAGGGCTTTACCTCCATTTTTGACTGCTCTTGAGAGTTAGTTCCTCCTCCACACTGCAGCACACCACTGCTCTCCTTTATCTTAGAATAAAACTCAAAAATCTAATTTGACTTTCAAGGGCTTATATCTGTGGTTTCGAACTGGAGGTGATTTTGCTCCCATGCTACATTTTGCAATATTTTAAGACATTTTCAGTTGTCACACTGGGTGGTGTTGGATATGCTGGTATTTAGTGGGTAGAAGCCAGGAATGTTGCTACAATGCTACAACGTATAGGGAAGCTCCCTAAATACAAAAGATTATCCAGACTAAGATATCAATAGTGCTGAGGTGGAGAAATGAGAAATGCTACCTTACATGAATTAACCATGTCCACCTTTTAAATCTCATTTCAAGCGATTTCACCCTCACTATCAGTTCAATCACTTTGGTGTCCGTGAATATTCCATTTTCTCTTTCATTTTCATAAATGCTGTTTTCTCTACCTGGAACACTCATTTGTTTCCCTTCCCCCCATACCTCAACCCTTAATCCTGCTAAACTTATGTAATTTCTATGTATAAGAGTGAGCAAAAGTAGGTTAAATTACATGTCATTATTACCTAAAAGATAAATTGTAAGTAAGGATATGAAATAGCAACAATAGTAATAATAATAAGAAGGCAGATAATACACATAAATAATACAATAATTAAGAAATAATAATACAGCAATAAGCTGTGTTTTGTGTACTCACAAGTATAAACTACTTTTAACCATCCTATATGCCTATCAATTTGATTTTTTGAGTGCAAGAAGCATGTTTAATTCATCTTGTATCTACAATTGCTCAGCATGTTTTTGGAGACACAATAAATGCTTGTTAAAGAAATACATAGATTGGTGTAAGGTTTTGATACTAAACTAAAAATAAGACACTAAGGATTTGGATTATTATCTATAATGGCTATGGAAGTGAAGAGGAAGAATTAAATTTAAGAAAGACTGCAAAAGGAGAATTCTCACAGATTGGTAAATGATTCTATGTGGATTGTGACAGAAGAGTCAATGATTTCTCCAAAGCAGGTATACTGGAGGAATGGGGGAAGAAATGGGGGAGTTAGTAATGAAGCTTAATCTTGAGTCAGAAAATGAGAATCTATTTTTACTGACTTAGTGATGCCTATAAGCAACTGGAAATAGACTTCAGTATGGGTGAACTTACTAGTTCTGTGAGTATTTAACCTCAGTTGCTTTATCTGTAAAATGGGGAAAATATGGTACCTACCTGATAAGGGGTTGTAAGGATTAAATGAGTTAATACATGTAAAGCAATTATCCCAATATTAGACATATAGTTAATACTTAATAAATGTGAGATATTATTATTATTTCCATTGATATGTGTGTCTTTTCTTTCTTTCTTTTTTGTTTTTGGTTTCTTCATTTTAAAATTAAACCTTAGGTAGGTACACTACTGCCTTTTTCCATTAAACCTTTCATGATGACTCAAAGGGAAGAGGATCATTTTCCTCCTGTAAACTCTTTTAGCATTTTACTTTAGCCAATTTTTTATGCACTTCTACCATACTATCCAGTCCTTCAATTGCATATGCATTTACCCTGTAAGTTCCTTAAGGGTAGGACTGTGACTTACTCATCTTTTCTTGGATAATATAAAGTGATAAGTAAATATTAGATTATGATAATTAGGTATTATGATTATAATAATTATCATTGGGCAATCATCCACAAAGTTGTGATAGTGGACTCTTAGAATTAATGTGTTCTCCCATTTATATTGAGTATTAATGCTCCTAATATTTTCAAAGAATATCAATTGTTTTTTGAAATAAAATAACATTTAAAATTAAGTAAGTGGTAATTAATTTGAATAACTTAAAATGTATTTAGTTGATGCTAGTTAAGTTTTATTATAGGTAATACTACTTCATTAAAGAGCATTTTTACTTTTTAGAGTATTTTTAAAAATAGATATTTTCAATTTGCTAATAGTGAAAGGTCTTTTGTTTATAAGGTATGAAAAAATATTTTTGCTTTCAATGTCACAATGTTAAAAAATAAATGTATTAAAAGGCCTCATAAAAGACAATGGTGATGATAAAAACGGAGATAACCAATATCTATCAATTTCCAAACAGACACGTATCTTGTGACTTCCCTTGAGATGTAAGATCTTATATAATAAAAGCCTAATATGCAAATTGACCAAACTGTGTAATGACTAGTTACTATAATGTTCACTGACCACCAGGGGGCAGATGCTCAATGAAGGAGCTGCTCCCAGCCCATAGGCCCCAGACCTGCCAAGGCGGGTGCCAGCAGAGGGCCCCCCGATCACCCAGCCGGTCACCCCACAGATCGCTGGCCAGGCTTAGGGACCCTACCCATGAACAAATTTTGTGCACTGGGCCTCCAGTATAAAATATGTAGGTAAGTGTTCAGAACTAAGTTCAGAAAACACAGCTCTGGGATGTCTGGAAACTTTTGTATGTAACTTAAGAACTTCAGCATGAAATGTTCTTTCATGTCTTTTGCAAAGAATTTTCTTAAGTTCAGTGATTCAATAAACTGCTCTGTGTTTAGGGAAGTGTTTTATATTTGTAATTTATTTATTATACATAGGCATGATCCCTAGTTGGACCAGCCTTTTTTAAACTATAGATGCAAGTGCAATTGCCATTGGAGTCAACTGGGACTTCAAGTGCACATCTTAAGGACAAACTTTGCCTTTGGTCTGCTGTGTAAGCAAGGCAGTGTAATAAATGAATCTTAACTGTAAGGTAACTTGAGCATACTCTCTGATTTATAATGACCAGCTCTAACATCAAATCACTAGGTGAAACCCCATTTGGAAGACATAATTTTTAATATATTACAGTATTTCCTCCTAAGCAATTTCACTCTAATCTTATAAAAGCAGAACCTTTCCAAGTGTTCAGTAGTCTTAGTTAAGGTGTACATAATTAATCAACTTATTTTTGACATTTGGGATAAATTTTTGATGTGATTAGTTTACCTAATAGTCATATGTACATTATTTACATGAAGTTGACAGCTGCTTCAAAGGAAGAATGGGTGTAGTTACCTGGCTGCTGCATGAATAGAGGAAAATTGCATGAGAAAATATCAATATTTATTGCACCATTCATGAACATGCATCAATAGGCTGGCCAAAGGGTAACTGAAAGGGATAAACTAGTGAGGTAGTATTATTCTATAAATATCTATCAATATCTGGTTGACTTCCCCAGAACAGATAAAAGCACCAAAAATAGATGCAATTTTGTAAAAACATAAAAATATACACAAAAAATCCTATTATTGAATTTTTATTTAAGCAACTCAAGTGATATTTAAACATAGTTAAATTCTACTTCTTGGATTATAAAGGGAAGGTACCTTTTATTGTAATTATCTTTTACCCTGCCTCCCCCGTCTTTTAAGGCTTAGATTTTGTCAACTTCTCCATGTACCCATCTTTGAAGGGAAGGGAACACCAAAAAAAATTTCCTCTTTCCTGAACTCTTATTATACTTTTTGTTGTGCATCCCTCTGACTTATTCTTTATTTTATTAAAAACATTTATTGAATATCTACATATGGCAGGTACTGTTCTAGGTATTCAACATATAGTTATGACCAAAACAGACAGAAAAAAAATACCTGGTCAAAAGGAACTTATGATCTAGTGGGTGGACATGGACAACAGACAAGATAAATTAATAAAATATATAGTATATTAAATAATTCCTAAAGAGAAAAATACAAGTGGAAAGGGAGATTTGAAATTTGATGATGGGGGATGAATTGAAATTTTGAATAAGGAGATCAAGGAAGCTTGTACTGAGGTGATTTTAAGGAAAGACCTGAAGCACATAAGGAATAGTAAGAGCTTTGACTGACTTCTTCAAAGACCAGCAAGAAGGCCAGTGTGGAGCAGAGCAAATGAGTGGTAGGATACAAGATGAAAGAGGTGACAAGGGACCAGAACATTAGAGTATTGTTTTTACTTTTAAGGAAACGAGAAGCCTTTGGAGCGTTTTGAACAATGAATTATATTAAACCACGGATTATAATAGGATTAGTTATAGAGTCAGAGAATAATCTAGGTGACTAAAATTTTCAAGGAGTTAGAATGACCTGCAAATAAGTGGATGACTCTTAAAAGGAGAAATATTTGATGATAAATTTTGGAACATGGGATCCAAATCTGAGTGTTTTATGGAGAGGGTAAAAGAGATCTGGAAGCAATAATGAGGAGCATGAAAGACACTTCACTTCTAGCCCAGTAGTATGATGGGTATGGGAGAGTAAAGAGCCAACACTTGAGTAGACTTATATATTTTAACCATGTAATAATGCATTTAACTGTGGTCTATATAGGTATTATTCACTCAACTAAATGGCAAGACCTATGAATAAGACTGAATGAGAGTGTGGGAATGCAGAACTCTCCAGATTTTTGTCTTATTGTATTTGTAAAACCCCGGTGGCAAGAGCAAGTTCTTTGTATAGAAAACAAAACTTCAAAAATAGTCATTATGAAAAATAACACTAAAACTAAAATATGGTATCAGCAGTAAATTAAATTAAGAAATCTGGTAGAGGTATTGGTAAAGAAATTGACATGGTTTTAGCTTATATCAACATGACTTAAGACATAGACATAACTCATGTTAGCTCAGAAATGCTAAAATATTGCCAGAATATATGAGAGAATAACAAATCCCTATTATAAACTTTGAGTCAAATGCTGTGAAAAAGATAGTCTAGATTTTCACTGTATTCTTTTTTTTAATTATCTTTATTGTTGAAAGTAATGCAGATATACCCTTTTTATCCCCATTAACCCCTTCTAGCATGCCCCCTTCCCCTGCCCAGGCCTTCACCACACTATTGTCTGTGTCCCTGGGTTAGGTATATATGCATATAAGTTCTTTGGTTAATGTCTTCCAACTCACCCCTACCTTCCCTCTGAAATTCATCAGTTTGTTCCATGTTTCTATGTCTCTGGATCTATTTTGTTCAGTAGTTTATTTTGTTCATTAGATTCCACATATGAGTGAGATCATGTGATATTTGTCTTTCTCTGACTGGCTTATTTCACTTTGCATGATACTCTTCAGGTCCCTCTATACCAGTGGTTCTCAACCTTTCTAATGCTGAGACCCTTTAATACAGTTCCTCATGTTTTGGTGACCCCCAACCATAAAATTATTTTCGTTGCTACTTCATAACTGTAATTTTGCTACTGTTAACGAATCGTAATGTAAATATCTGTTTTTCGTGACCCACAGATTGAGAACCACTAGCAGGGTCGCCTAAGACCATCAGAAAACACAGACATTTACATTATGATTCATTAACAGTAGCAAAATTACAGCTATGAAGTAGCAACGAAAATAATTTTATGGCTGGGGTTCATCACAACATGAGGAACTGTATTAAAGGGTCACGGCATTAGAAAGGTTGAGAACGACTGCTCTATACTGTCTCAAATGGTAAGAGCTCCTTCTTTTTTATAGCTGCATAGGATTTCAAGGTGTAAATGTACCACAGTTTCCAGATATTAGCTATTATAAATTGTGCTGCTATGGACATAGGGGTGCATACATTATTTCTGATTGGTGTTTCAGGTTTCTTAGGATAGTCCTAGAAGTGGGATCACTGAGTCTAATGGGAGTTCCATATTTAATTTTTGGAGGAAACTCCAGACTCTTTACCACAGTGGCTATGCCAGTTTGCATTCCCAACATCAGTGTTCTCGGGTTCCCTTTTCTCCACATCCTTACCAGCACTTGTCATTTGTTGGTGATGACCATTCTGACAGGTGTGAGGTGGTACCTCATTGTTGTTTTGATTTGCATCTCTCTGATGATTAGTGATGTTAAACATCCTATCTAATAAAAGAGTAATATGCAAATTGACTGTCACTCCAACACACAAGATGGCTGCCCCCATGTGGTCAAAGATGGCTGCCCCCATGTGGACACAAGATGGCTGCCACAAGATGGCCAGCAGGAGAGGGCAGTTAAGGGTGACCAGGCCTGCAGGGGAGGGCAGTTGGGGGGACCAGGCCTGCAGGGGAGGGCAGTTTGGGGGGACAAAGGCTTGAAGGGAAGGGCAGTTGGGGGAGGACCAGGCTGGCAGAGGAGGGAAGTTGGGAGCAACCAGGCTTGCAGGGAAGGGCAATTGGGGGGGACCCAGGTCTGCAGGGGAGAGCAGTTAGAGGCGATGAGGCTGGCAGGGGAGGGCAGTTAGGGGCAATCGGGCTGGCAGGGGAGCATTTAGGCATCAATCAGGCTGGCAGGGGAGTGGTTAGGGGGTGATCAGGCTGGCAGGCAGAAGCGGTTAGGGGCAATCAGGAAGGCAGGCAGACGAGCAGTTGGGAGCCAGCAGTCCTGGATTGTGAGATGGGTGTCCGACTGCCCGTTTAGGCCCGATCCTAAGGGGTCCCAGATTAGAGAGGGTGCAGGCTGGGCTGTGGGACACCCCCCCATGCACCAACTTCATGCACCGGGCATCTAGTTTTTTCATATGTCTCTTGGCCATCTATATGTATTCTAACATCTTTATTTTCACAGTTTCTGTGAAGATTAGAATGTGTCTGATTCATGGTCTAAAGAATAGTTTTGGATCCGAATTAAAATAAAAAAACATTAAAATTACTTAGTCTAATATTTTTAACTGAAAACTTCTTATCTTAAGAATTTTCAAGATGCCCTAGCCGGTTTGGCTCAGTGGATAGAGTGTCGACCTGCAGACTGAAAGTTTCTGCATTTGATTCCCATCAAGGGCACATGCCCGGGTTGTGGCCTCAATCCCCAGTAGGGGGCATGCAGGAGGCAGTTGATCAATGATTCTCTCTCATCATTGATGTTTCTCTCTCTTTGTCTCTCTCCCTCTCCCTTCCTCTCTGAAATAAATGAAAATATATTGAAAAAAAATAATTGTAAAGACCTAAAAGGAAAATATAGATGGGGGATGCATGTGAATCAACTCATTTAAAAGATTAGGATTATTGTCAAACTGGATTAATTTCTTTTCTGACCACTTATAGCAAGGTTACTTGAACACAGAGACTTGAACTAACATGATTTAGCCTGAAAACTTTTACTTCATATAATAATGTGATAAGCAAATAAAACTGTGGGTTCAGTGACAGTACTGAGAACCAATAGTGCTATTCTAAGTGCAAGAAATAAATCTTGAAAGTTTGGAAATCTAGTTGGGAAAACAACATAGCATAATTGAATGAGCATGATAGACCTGAACTCATATCCCCAGCTCTGCTACTTGCTTTGTGACCTTTTGCCAATTGTATAATCTTGTTGAGCATCTATTTTCTTATTTATAGAAAAGTATAATAATAATCTCTAATGTGGAGAATTGAGCACACTATAATCAAATATTACTTTGTCATAAGAAGATATAATGCATATAAAGTACCTATCATCAAGCAAAGGGTGGCTTATTATTATTATTACTTGATGCCCAGTGCACGAATTTGTGTACAGGTGAGGTCCAGCTGGCCCACCCCTATGGAGGCTGATCAGGGCTTGTCCAGAAGAGGGGAGGGGCCAAGGGTGGTTGGCCAGCATACCCACCCCCAATTAGGGTGGGGGGGCCAATTTGGGCAGGGACCATGGGTCGTTGGCATGCTGGCCCCACCCCTGATCAGAGTGGGGGGGCCAATCAGGGGTGGGGATGGTCAGGGGGGAGGGGCCATGGGCAGTTGGCCAGCCAGCCCCACCCAATCGGGGTGAGGGTGCCTGATTGGGGTGGGGGGGTCCAATCAGGGACTGGGATGGCCATGGGGAGGGGCTGCAGGAGGTTGGGGGGTCTGAACGGGGCCCCGATTGGGCTGGTTGGATGCTGCAGTGCATGTCATAGCAACTGGTTGTTCTGGTCATTCTGTCATTCTGGGTGCTTGGCTTTTATATATATAGATTATAACACAAAATTTTTAAATTTCAATAGATTGTCTGTGATTACAAACTTGACATGATTAGTATAAATAAAAGTGTTGAGGAGGAAGAGATTACAGTGGCCTAGAATACTTTGTGATTCCATAAATAAGGGAATGGCATTCAGCTTTATAGAATGTTGGGTTGTGTTCAATTGCTAATGGATGGAGAAGAGCTTCTACATAGGGGTACACCATACCCAAAGATTCAGAGGAAGAAAGGAAACAAATTTTAATACATCAGTTTAGGCAATTTATCTAGGGCCTTGAGGCCGAAAGTCTAAGAGCATGGGTATTACATATGAAAAGAATAGGCAAAATATTCAGTCTCAAGGATGGATATAGATTTTGCAGCAGAATCAAACAGTTCTTCAGAATTGGTTGAATAATGAAAAATGATTATTATTTGACTTCATTTTGTACTTTACAAAGCGTTCTGATACTCTCATTCTATTTGTTTCTCAGGCCATCCATGTGAAAAAGGCAAAGATAGATATTATTTTTCTCTTTTTTTGGTGAGGAAGCAAACATAATTAGTAACTGATATGTCATTTGACTAAAACAAAGTATCCCTTTCACTGTACTGCGCAGCTGGAGTGCTGGTCAAAGTCACAGGTTCAAAGCAAAATTATTCTATTAGGACTATGCACAGTTAAATAGTGATGGATTATCAATTGCACCAGTTAGAAACTGTAAAGTCTAGTCTATGATAACATTTGAATACACTATAATCAGATTTCACAATGAGTGACAAAGATTTAATAAGCATCTATGATATACCTGAGATTGTATTCAACATAAGGGATACAAAACTGGATGAAACTTACTCTCTACTCTCAAGTAGCTCAGTGTATTTTGGATGTTAAATTCAGATATCTGAAAAAGTGGGAAGTTCTGAGAAATCCTATATAATAAAAGGCTAATATGCAAATCGACCCAACAGTGGAATGATCAGTCACTATGACGCTCACTGACCACCAGGGGAAAGACGCTCAATGCAGGAGCTGCCCCCTGGTGGTCAGTGCACCAGAAGCTGGGCTCATGGCTGGCGAGTGCTGTGGTGGTGGCGGGAGCCTCTCCTGCCTCCGTGGCAGTGCTAAGGATGTCAACTGACGGCTTGAGTGGGCCTAAGCTGTCAGTTGGACATCCCCCGAGGGTTCTGAGACTGTGAGAGGACACAGGAGGGGCTGAGGGTACCCCTAGTGTATGAATTTCATGCACTAGGCCTCTAGTCTTATCTAATAAAGAGGGAATATGCTAATTGACCCTAACACCATTGCAAACATGGCGGTGCCCACAGCCAATAAGGAGGGAATATGCTAATTGCTGCCCCGCCCTCAAAGATGGCACTGCCCACAGCCAATACGGATTGAATATGCTAATTGACTGTCCCACCCTCAAAGATGGTAGTGCCCACAGCCAACAAGGAAGGAATATGCTAATTGACTGCCCTGTGCTCAATGTTGGCAGTGCTCACAACCACAAGATGGCAACGCCCAGTCCCCTCAGCCCTGCCTTGCTGCATGTCTGCCTCTGGAGTCCCCCAGTCCCTTCAGTACCCCAGCCACCCAGGGCCTGCCTGAGGCACAGGCAAGCCTTGGATGGCAGCTGCCCAGCCACCCAGGGCCACCCAAGGCTCAGGTAACGAGGGTCGGTCAAGGTTTGCGGTGCCGGCAGTGGCAGCAACAGAAGTGTTATGGGGTCATTGCCTTCCCCTGATTGCCGGGTCACCTCCTGTCCCTGAGGGCTCCCAGACTGTGAGAGGGGGAAGGCTGGGCTGAGGGATCCCCCCCTCCAGTGCATGAATTTTCATGCACTGGGCCTCTAGTATTTTTTATAAGTATGTTAAATGTCACACTGGTGGTGTAATTCAAGTGCTATGAGAACATATGAAAGGATTACTCTTCCTACCTTAAAGTTAGAACAAACCCTCAAAGATGAAGTAACACTGCTGATTCTCTAAAATTATTATCCTTATAAAAATGCTTTCTTTTAGACCAAAAATGGCATATTAGATGTTTCCATTAGAAATTAGTTATGCTAACTTGATGAGGAAACCAGCTCCATTTGTGTGAGGATCTTGGGATTTGAGAAGTAGGAGTTTCATTGAAGTGGAGTAGAAAGAAAATATCTGGGAAGAGCTCTTCTGGGATGTGCACTTCATAGCTCTTTCTGTTAGGACCTGGACACAAGACAGCCCTGAAACTGCTATAGTCACATACATAACATATGCCTGCCCTCTCCCCAACTATGTCTTAAACTTCTGGAGTACAGGTGTCAAAAAATTGTTTTGATACCCTAGATCCAATATGGTGCATCTTAGTTGATACTCAATATAAAACTAAAATAAATAGGTGAATCCTCAAATAAATATGAATTGAGTAAAAGGAATGGTTGAACTAAGCCAGAAAGTGATATTAAATTAAATAGAAGTATGTTAAACTTTTACCCCAAGTCCTCAAAATTCTACCTTCTTTTATCCTTCCAGGATATTCCATGCGAGTAGTTTTTTGTGCTTTGTGTTTTGGTTTTGTTTTGTTGTTTTGTGTTTTTTTTTGAGGATAGTAAAGGGAAAGAAATATTTAGCTAATTATATATTTATCTCTTTCTTGCTGATGGTTTTTTAAGTTACTAATACAAAGCTGAACAATTTTTAGTTATTTTTACAGGCCACTACATATCCTATTATCCTTCTCAGGTGACGTAATGTGTGAGGCAATTATTTAAAGACTATTCATGCCCCAGTTGGTGTGACTCAGCTGGTTGAAGCATCACCCTGTGCATTTAAGTTTTGCAGGTTCAATTTCTGGTTAGGGCACATACCCAGGTTGCGGGTTCCATCCCCGTTTTATCTGAGGCTGGGGTACATATAGGAAGCAACTGATTGGTGTTTCTCTCACACATCGATATGTTATCCTCTCTCTCTCCCTTCCTCTCTCTCTAAAAAACTCAATAAAGACAAAAACATATTCTTAGGTGAGGAGTAAAAAAATAATAAAAAATATTTAAAATAAAATAAAAGAGTATTCATAATTAAGCTACCAATGATGACTGAAGCACTAGGAGTAATAACTGGGCAGAGTGGCACTTGATATTGATATACAAAAAGTAATATAGCAAATATGAGAAAAATAGTAAAATTTATATTTTTCACATAATTGATCTAACACTTATTTTAAATTGATAAATGTCATCCATCAAAACAGAAGACTAAACCAAAGTTTGCTCTGAAGTAACCAGGTAAGCAGTATGTAAGACAAAGCAGTTTCCCAAAGGTATTCTTAGTACATGGTCATTATTTAACATTAGACTGGAAATAAACAATGCTGACAGAGTGTGTTGGGGAGCTATGATATATGCACAGTGTCAATGTTGTAAGCTGATAACCTATAGCTCGACATCCTTATCTATAAACTTTGACAGATACATCACTTTGTTATTGTCGATTTATTAACTTGCTTCTTTGATAGCAAAAGATAATCTTTCCACTATCTAAAAGAGCAGTAGTTTACTAAGTGAAATATTTGCAAAGCTGTAAGTGAAGTTCAGTTTTTACTGAGGAATATCCCTTTACATTTGGATTCATATTAAGTAGCTACTTCTCAATATGGGGTAAATTTGTTTGCATATCAATAGCAGACAATAAACTGTTTTGTAGTATTAAATTATTTATGTAAAATCATCATGACAACCTCCTTATAAAAGTAATGCTTTGATAGAAAATGTTGCTCTGGTTGCTTAAATTAAGCATTGTTACCTAATAAATTAATATTTTTGTCTTGTGAATTTTAATTAGAAAATAACAGCTATTCCTACTTGGAACTGACCACTTGCTTTTCTAGTAGTTTAGTACTCTGTGGATAGACAAGCCTTCACAAAAACATGGGAAACTAAGTCAGTTTCATACTATTGTGTCTGAGATTACAAAAATAATCTTCTAGTGACACTTTTTCAACAGTTTGGTTTTTTGCTTGATAGATTTCCTGCCATTGACTTGATATCAGTCACCTGATATTAGATTAACTAGAGGCCCGGTGCATGAAAATTCATGCACTGACCCCTCAGCCTGGCCTGCCCTCTCTCACAGTCTGGGAGCCCTCAGGGGCTGGAGGCGACCCAGAGATCAGGGGAAGGCAAAACCCATGACACCTCTGCTGCTGCCATTGCTGGTAGTGCAAGCCTCGGCCAGTCCTGGTTACCTGAGCCTTGGGTAGCCCTGGGTGGCTGGGCAGCTGCCATCCAAGGCTTGCCTGTGCCTTGGGCCCACCCTGGGCAGCTGGAGGGCTGAGGGGACTGGGCACTGCCATCTTGTGGCTGTGGGTGTGGCAGTCAATTAGCATATTCCCTCCTTATTGGCTGTGGGCGCCACCATCTTTGAGGGCATGGCATTCAACTAGCATATTCCCTCCTTATTGGCTGTGGGTGCTTCCATGTTTGCAATGGTGTGAGGGTAAATTAGCATATTCCCTCTTTATTAGATAGGTTTCCTGATGTTGATTTGAAATTAGTTGCCTCAAATCCTAAACTTAATGTGTTTGATCCAGATCCTGATTGTGCTTATTTTTCTTACCTTTTCCTTTCCCAAGAATGTTATAATTTAGCCTATTTTCACTGAAGAACATCTTCATTATCCTGACATTCACAGTGTCCTTGTTGTGTCCCATTTCTGAGCATCTTTAATTGATGATACAGCCTCTCTTTCTGCCACACTGCTGGGTATGTCCATTCATATTAACCATAGAGTTTATTGTCAAAGTTGTGCTTAGGAAAGGAGAATGGTTTCATGAGCAATAAAGCTTTGGCAAGTGTATCAAGAGTTAGTCTACAGGAAAATGATGTTCTCCTTGTTTAGATATATTTCAAATATGTTCTGTGATGTGTCCTGTTAAATAGAACAAGATTGAAAGAAAAAATGAGACTTAAAGCAGATTGAGGTTATCACAGCTGGGATCCTTTTTATTTCAACTTATGCTCCATTTATGGAGAAAATGGTTAAAAGTGCCAAGCCAAGGTCATGTAGTTTGCTCATTGCTCTCTGTGGTACAAATCAGCACTGGAGAACAGAGCTCTATTGAAAGCAAACTAGTCACATTTGTTTTCATTTTGCTTAATTCTATATATTTTCCTTTATTTTTTTCTGTGATAAGAAAAAGATAATTATGATTTCCCTGTATATTTTTATTCTATTTCTGTACCATTTTAATGGTAGGATACCATCATGAATTTTTAAGAAGTCTTTTATGAAACTATTACATATGTCCCCTTTCTTCCCCCATTGACCTCTTCTAGCCCACACCCCCCAGGCCTTCAACACCCCATTGTCTGTGAAAATGAGCTCTTTATTGTCTGTGAAAACGAGCTCTTTAGTTTTACTCCCATTTTATGAATATATGCATACAAGTTCTTTGGTTGATCTCTTACCACCCACCCACCTTCCCTCACCTTCCCTCTGAGATTCCACAGTCTGTTCCATGCTTCTACATCTCTGGATCTATTTTGTTCATCAGTTTATTTTGTTCATTAGGTATCATATATGAGTGAGATCATATTACACTTCCCTTTCTCTGATTGGCTTATTTCGTTTAGCATAATAATTTCCAGGTCCTTCCATGATGTATCAAAGTGTGAGAGCTCTTTCTTTTTACTGCTGCATAGTATTCCATGGTGTAAATGTACCATAGCTTTTTTATCAACTCATCTATCGATGGGAACTTGGGCAGTTTCCAGATCTTAGCTATTAGTGCTGCTATGAACATAGGGGTGCATACATTCTTTCTGGTTGGTGTTTTGGCTTTCAAATGAGTAAAGACAGTCTCTGCAATAAATGTTGGGAAAATTGGACAGGTACATGCAAAAAAATGAAACTAGACCACCAACTTAAACCATACAGAGGAATAAACTCAAAATCCTATTTAATAAAAGAGTAATATGCAAATTTGCCATCACTCCAACACACAATATGGCTACCCCCATGTGGTCAAAGATGGCTGCCTCCATGTGGACACAAGATGGCCACAACAAGATGGCCAGCAGGGGAGGGCAGTTGGGAGGGACCAGGCCTGCAAGAAAGGGCAGTTGGGGGCGATCAGGTCAGCAGGGGAGGGCAGTTGGTAGGGACCAAGCCTGAAAGAAAGGGCAGTTGGGGGTGATCAGGCCAGCAGAGGAGGGCAGTTGGGAGGGATGGGGCATGTAGGGGAGGGCAGTTAGGGGTGACCAGGCTGGCAAAGGAGGGAAATTGGGGGTGACCGGGCCTGTAGGGAAGGGCAGTTGGGGGGGACCCAGGCCTGCAGGGGAGGGCAGTTAGGGGCAAACAGGCTGGCAGGGGAGCAGTTAGGCATCAATCAGGCTGGCAAGGGAGTGGTTAGGGGGTGATCAGGCTGGCAGGCAGAAGCGGTTAGGGGCAATCAGGAAGGCAGGCAGACGAGCAGTTGGGAGCCAGCAGTCCTGGATTGTGAGATGGGTGTCCGACTGCCCATTTAGGCCCTATCCTAATGGGATTGGGCCTAAATGGGCAGTTGGACATCCCTCGAGGGGTCCCAGATTGGAGAGGGTGCAGGCTGGGCTGAGGGACACACACACCCATGCATGAATTTCATGCACTGGGCCTCTAGTACTGTATATAAAAAGACTTAAATGTAAGACATGAAACCATAAAAATCCTAGAAGGAACCATAGGCAGCAAAATCTCAGACATCTCTCACAGCAATATGTTTACAGATATATCTCTTAGGACAAAGGAAACTAAGGAGAAATTAAACAAATGGGGCTACATCAAAATAAAAGCTTCTGCACAGCAAAACAAACCATCAACAAAATGAAAAGGGAGCCCACTCTATGAGAGAGTATATTTAGCAATGTTAGATCTGATAAAGGGTTACTATCCAAAGTATACCATAAGGAACTCATAAAACTTAACAAAAGGAAGATTTTTTTAAAAAAAAATTAATTTAGGAGATCATCTTGCTTTTGAGTTTGGCTTAGTGTAGCTTTTCTTAAAGTGATTCCTTATTTGCTGTTTAATTTGATTTCCTCCTCCAATATTTGTATTGACATTCAATTTTCTGCACCATATAAAAACATTTAAGATTTCTATCAAATTTATAAAAAATAAAATAAAAATGTCAAAGGAGTGATTTGTACTCTTCACAAAACTCCATCTTGAGAAAATGCGTGGCTCCCACTGTATATTGGATCTAGTCCAGAATTTCCAGCGAGAGGGAAATTACAATGTTTTCTCCAACTAGGAGGAAATTGTCAGTCAGAGGATTTCTGGGAGAGTTATCCATCTGATGCACTGAAAAACTGCTAAAATATTTTGTATTTATAAGGAGATTCCACCAGGTTTCTGAGGGGAAGGAAGAAAATGAGCTCATTAGTTTTATTCCCATTTTAGAGTAAATATTATGGATCCCTTTCTGCTTATATCTCTGGTTTGCAGTCCAACAAGTTTGCTGGCCCTTATTGAGAAGTAGGTGGACCAAAATGAGGGTAATAACTGGGAAATAGAGAAAAAATCAACAAAATGTGGAGAGTTTGAAGTACATAGGTTTTGAAATGTAACAAGACTGTATATACAGAAAACTGTCTTTTTAAACCTGAAATGAAATTCCACAGAAGGATGAAGATAAATGTGACTTTGTATTTATTTGAAGAAATGAGTGGTCAGTTTAAGTTCTGGAGAGATTGACTGGTAGGGTAGGAGGATTTCCAATAATTGAATTCAATAGTGAATGGATTCAAGACACTTACTTCTGGTTATAGTAACTCCAATACCTTAATTGAATTTATTGTATGCATTTCTATGCTTTCTCACTGCAGTTTATATATGATATTTAAAAAAGAAAATACTGCCCAAGGGTTGTACATGTGTGTATGCATTTATTATAAAAGAACTGTTATTTAACAGAGCCTTGAGTCTTTTAAAATTGCAAATTGTATTTCTACTTATAGTAGCAAAAAGATATAGAAATATCTCCTAATCTAGAATGTGGGAATGAAGAGCTCTAGATATACTTAATTGTTTAAAAGGCAACTGTCTCATGTTTAACTTATGCAAAGTGGAATGGGAATTTCGTGAAAGTGTAGCTGTTGGGGGGGTCTTAGAAAAGTATGTGGAATGGCAACACCACTAAGTAGTTGCTTTTATAGGTGATCTGATTCTTGGATTAAGATTACGCAGCTATGCCAAAACCGGTTTGGCTCAGTGGATAGAGCGTAGGCCTGCGGACTGAAAGGTCCCAGGTTCGATTCCGGTCAAGGGCATGTACCTTGGTTGTGGGCACATCCCCAGTGGGGAGTGTGCAGGAGGTGGCTGATCGATGTTTCTCTCTCATCGATGTTTCTAACTCTCTATCCCTCTCAATTCCTCTCTGTAAAAAATCAATAAAATATATTTTTTTAAAAATAGATTACGCAGCTATAAAATCATACAGGTGATATCCAGTTTCAGGAAGCTGCATGGTGTAATGGAAAGTGCATAGACTTTGGCATCAGAGAAATCTTAGTTCACATCCATGCATTTCTTCTAGCTATTATGACGTGGGGCAAGGTTCTCAAATTTCAGTTCAGTGTCCTCAGCTGCAAAGTGAAAATAATGTGTATCTTTGAAGGGCTATTTTGTGGAGATTAAGTGAGACCTAACACATATCAGTGGCAGTCTCACCTGTAGTGAGCATTCCTAGTTATTCAGCTTTCCCGTTGGATTCAGTTCCTGGTAGAGAACAAAAACAGTTATGCAATAAAGCAAAGCAGCTAGTCAGTCATATTTACCTCAGTGACAGGAAGGTGTGCAGGAAACGCACGATGCCAGTGCCATATGCCTGTTAAATACGAAACTGCACTTTCTGTATGTCTGTATTTTATTATGATCTAGGTCTCTGAATAAGATATTTTCCTTTTGACCAGAAATAAATATCACTGATGACTTTATTGTCTTGTGATGCATAAATGAGGAGGCAGACTGTTAATAAATTTTTGTGACAGATGCAGACATGCACACTTTCTTTTCTTTATAGAATTATAAATTAGCATGTTTAGAGAGGGCTTCCTTAAAATATTCCATAGAGTTTATGCCTTGTCTAATAAAATCACAAGTACTGTACATGAATTTGTGCCCAAGCATTTTTCTTTTTGTAATAGAACACATTTACATGAACAAAAAACAGAACCTGTCACATTTTCCCAGCAGCTTATTTTTTATGCTATAATTGTGTTGCAGAAAATTTGCCCTCTGTCTAATCCTTAATCATATTCGCATGCACCTAAAGTGTATTGCTTAATGTCAGAAGTTAATAATAATATTACTAATTTACATTTATATAAATTTGGAAAAATATAAGAAATTGTAAATATTTATATTTATTTGCTTCATTAGACATAAGTTAATAAAGGGTTTGAGTCTGTGAATTCTGTCTCTTAGATTTCAGTAATTTTGATCATATTTTTATTTTTTAACTAAAAAGATTTTGAACAGATTTAATGAAGGTTAGTATATTATATGCTGCCCATAAATATTTAATTAATTTTTATGTAATGAATAAAACCCAAAGAAAAATGTAAATAATTGTATATTATGTAGGGATTTTAGATACTGATGGTGGAAGCTAATTTCATCCACTTATACAAGCATAAAATGTATTTATCTCCTAAACTTTTCCTTCCTCTTCATTCATCATGCACCAATGAACAGAATACTTCATAATGTACTCTTACACACAGATTTTCAGTATAAGTAAATTATAATTTATGAATGTAAAATTTATGGCACATCCTTATATGAGGATTACAGACGTATTTTATGGTTATAAACAGATTCTTTCATTCATGACTCAGTATATTCAGAGTCCTTGTATATATTCAGAGTCCTTGTATAGTGAGTGATTCATCATTTAGTAAGTGGCTTAAAACATGTTATCTCATAGATCAGTGATGGCGAACCTATGACACACGTGTCAGCACTGACACGCGTAGCCATTTCTGATGATTCGCGGCCGCTGAGGCGGCCGCATGCCAAGGATGAAACATTTGCTGCTCCTGAGGATGAAACGTTTGCGACTAGAGTCTTGGAGTTATTCATCCTCCCCTATTAGACACTCTGTGCCGGAAGTCTGTAGGCCAAAACAACAGAAGTCCGGCACAGAGCGTCTAGTTCTGGGACTTATGGTTAAGCCGGGATCTTTGCCCTCACTTCCGCTGGCACAGCAGGGAGCAGCGGAACGCAGCGGGGGAAGCATCTCTGGGGGCCCTGTCATTACCAGTAACCAAATAACAGTTAACCACAGAAACCATTGTCTACTGTTCTGGGGTGTCATGGATTTCTAATCCATCATTACTGAGATAAGAGAGGGGGAGGCTGGGACAGGCGAGGGTTTGTGGCGTGCTATGGGTGCCAATTCCCGCCATTAGAAATAGCGGCAGCCATTTTAATTCACATAAGGAACACCATCTTGCACCATAGTGCAGACTCCATTTCACCACTATTACTGTTGTGCATCCTTATTAACCCCTATTTCTGCTTATTAACCCTGCCCTTTCCTAAAAGACAGTTATATGCACCATTTTGTGTTTAGTTAGGCTAGTTAACCCCTAATTGCCTGCAGGTCTAACAAGCTATCTATAATTCTATCTTCTGTCACTGCCCCCCTGATGGAGAACCCAAAAAATAAAAAAAACTAAGGTTAAGTAAAGGAAGTAGTAGTAGCAGTGGCCGACCCTTTCAAGAGACATGGACCGAGATGTATGGCTTTATAAAAAAAAATGGCAGATTATTTTGTGTTCTATGTACTGAAACAGTAGTAAGCAGAATGTGGAATATAAATAGACATTTTGAAACTAATCATTCCCAGCTCTTGGAAAAAAGTGAGGATGAAAGGAAGGAATACATTTCCAGGCAGCTACACCTTTATAAGAGCCAATCTAATTCCATCCTTAAATTTATGAAAGGCTCTACAAATTTAACATCTGCAAGTTTGAGCATTGCTCACTCTATAGCTCAGCATGGAAAAACGCTCAGTGAGGGAGAATTTATTAAAGAAACTCTTCTAAGATGTGCAACAGTTCTATTTCATGATATGCAGAATAAAGGTGAAATTATTAAGAGAATATCTGAGTTACCACTCAGTAGAAGTATCGTAAAAGACCAAATAATGAGACTGAACACAAATGTACAACATCAATTAAAGAGAGACATAAGGAAGTGTAAATATTTTTCGGTCTCTCTTGATGAAACTACTGATGTCACATCACATGCTCAGTTGGCCATTATTGGTTGATATTCTGATGATCTCACAAAGAGAGAAGAGTTGATAAAGTTAGTATCAGTGTCAACAAGTAAATCAGGAAGCAAGATATGTAAGGTTGTTATACAAACATTTCGTGACCTAAGCATTGATATCTCTAAAGTTGTGTCAGTGATGACAGATTGGGCACCAAATATGGTGGGGAAAAAATTCGGATTTGTCAGATTGTTTACAGAAGCTATTGGACATCCGATTGTGCCTTTTCATTGTACTATCCATCAGGAGGTTTTATGTGCCAAGGCAGGATTCACCAACTTAAACGACTTAATGTCAGTTGTTAAAAAATAGTTAATTTAATAGCTGCTCGCCCCCTTCACAAGTGAGAATTTTCGGCACTTTTACTGGAGGTTGATTCCACCTGCAGTGAACTGCTGATGTACAATAATGTAAGATGGCTGAGCCGAGGCAAAGTTCTTGAGTGCTTTGTGGAGTGCTTTGAAGAAATTAAGGTATTTCTTGACGATAAGGATCTGGGAAACTTTCCTCAGCTTAATGATGTTAAGTGGGTCAACACCCTGATGTTCTTTTACAGATCTCTCTGTTCATATTAATGAACTGAACTTAAAGTTACAAGGTTTTGGCAAAAGTATTGACGTTATGTTTGGATACATGAAAGCTTTTGAAAGTAAAGTTAAAATTTTCAAGCGAGATGCAGAAACTAAAACTTATAAGTATTTTCCTCGAGTAACGAAGTATTTTGAGAAGGCCAGTGCAACTGTACAAAATGAAATGGAACTCTTGCATATGAAGTACCAGCATGTTTTAGACTCGTTACTTGACCAGTTTAGTGATAGATTTAGTCAATTTAGAAGTCTAGAACAGACCATGAAAATAATTAAGTATCCTGATGTAGTAGTCTACAGTAATTTGGAATTAAATGGTTTCTAATGGATGCAAATTGATGATTTGGAGATGCAACTTGCAGAATTTCAAGAGAGTATCTGGGCTCAGGTGTTTGTCGACTTGAGGTCAAAGCTTGAGAATCTGGAAAGGTGCCGCTTGGAGAATCAAGAGGAGTGCCACTACGAACATGAAATTTGGAGTGCCTGGAGCCGACTACCAGACACTTTTAGCACCCTGAAAAATATAGCAATGGCTTTACTCACAATTTTTCCCTCTACATACTTTTGTGAGGCCTTATTCTCAGCATTATATAATATCAAAACCAACAAAAGAAACAGATTGACAGATGAAGTTAGTAGCGCTTGCTTGGGCCTGAAGTGTACAAAATACCAACCTTCAATTGAAGATTTAGCAAATGAAATTCAGCAATAAAAAAGTCACTAATAGGCAGGTTAGTTAAAGAATTCCCCCTCCCCCTCACTTATCTTTGTTCACGGCACCCCACACAAGCTAAATAATATCAAGACCAACAAAAGAAACTGACTGATGGATGAACAAAGAAGTCACTAAGCAGGTAAGTTAAATATTTAGTTTTTGGTTTATTAAATACAATTATATATAACAATTATACATTTATGTTACTTAAACTAAATATCGCGAAATAATGTTTTTTCCTCAAAGTGACACACTACCTGAGTTATGCTCAGTTTTTTGGCGAAGTTTGACACACCAAGCTCAAAAGGTTGCCCATCACTGTCATAGATCCTTGAAACTGCCCCATGAGCTAGGTGATGTCAAGTAAAGTTTATTTTTTATTTTTAAATTTTTCTCATGAAGAAGTTTAAAATTTTTTAAATTAAATTTATTGGGGTGACATTTGTTAGTAATATTATATAGGTTTCAATGGGGAATGGGGAACCGGGGGTGGGTAGTGGTGGCTCCAGTCCAAGACAGGTGTGAGCAAGCAGGGCCCTGATCACCTCACAGGTTGCCCCGCACAGAGGGTTACTGGCATCAGCAGGTGAGGCCGGCTGTTGGCAGCTGGAGAAGATCAGTCCCTGACCATGGGCCAGGCCTAGGGACCCTACCTGTGCACGAATTTTATGTGCTGGGCCTCTAGTTTGTTAATAATATTATATAGGTTTCAAGTATACATTTCTATGATTCATCATCTGTATATTGCATTGTGTGCCCACCATCCAAAGGCAAATAATCTCATGTCACCACATATTTGGCTCTCTTTGCCCTTTACTACACCCAACCCCCTTCTCTTTGGTAAACACCATACTGTTGTCGGTGTCTATGAGCTTCAGTTTTATATCTCCCATATGAGAGAAATCATATGGTTCTTAGCTTTTTCTAACTGACTTATTTCACTTAGCATAATATTCTCAAGGTCCATCCATGTTGTTGAAAACGGCAATATTTCATATTTTCTTATGGATGGATAGCATTCCATAGTACATATGTACCACATCTTCTTTATCCAATCATCTAGCCAAGGAACTTAAGTTGTTTTCATGTCTTGACCACCATGACTACAACGAACATAGGTGTGCATATATCTGTGAATAAATGTTTTTAAATTTTTTGAGTAGATACACAGAAGAGGGATTGTTGGGTCATATGGTAACTCTATTCCCTTTATATCAAGGATTCTGGGATTATTAATGGCTGAAAGGATATTTAAGCTATGGTATTTGAGTGATACCTTAAAGGATGATTGATTTAAATGGGTGTAGATTAGGATTAAGGAAATTCCATGTGGAGAGGATTGCTCAAGCAAGAGTGAAGTGGTGAGAAAGTATAGGTTGTGTCTAGGAAATTTATAACAATTCTGTTTGGGTAGAAAGAGAAACAGGTTAAAAGTTATTGAGTGAGGACATGGCAAAAGAATTTTCTTTTCCTCTATAAACTCTAAAGATAAATCTAAATTCCCAGCACAGAAATTAGATCTGGCTAGTGGCCATTTTTCATCGAGTATTGATTCATACAACTAATTTCTGAATTAATGACTAAAACCTTTTGTAGTAAGAATGTATTAGTATCACCTTCCTTTGTTAAATCAACTTCTATTATAAACATAATCATATTTTTGGAATGCTACTTAACTTTCAGCTGGAAATGGAAGCATTCTTAGACATATGGAATTATTACTTAAACTTTGTTTATTCCAGCTGATTGTACTAGAAACAAAACTTGCCTAGTCATTTAGGATATCATTTATAATACCTTAATTCTTACACCATTGAAATTACAGCTATGTAAATAGTATTGTAATTTCATGGAAAAAAATGAGGGAAACACCCTGAAGGGAGTTGAGGCAATAGGCCAGAATAAAGCTGAAAATTGTAAATTAATGCCAATAATGTGTATGTAGAAATTATAGTAAAAATTAAAAAGAAAAAGAAAAG
This sequence comes from Ia io, assembly GCA_025583905.1. NCBI lineage: Eukaryota > Metazoa > Chordata > Mammalia > Chiroptera > Vespertilionidae > Ia > Ia io. The sequence continues at coordinate 32,623,485 of JAJQQW010000001.1, read as the reverse complement.
AAAATTAGAGGGAAAAACGTGCACTGTGTAAATGTAGTTAATTGTTAATACTGAAGAATATGGCAGCCTTACAATTAAGAGACTTTTTCTTAACAGTGAAAAGCAGAAAGGAACTGACACATACAGAATGCATGGTGAAATTAGTCAAACAAATATTCTATGGTAGGGGGAGAGGAGGAAGTTACAGATCTCTGTTTCTATTTGATCTTTTTCTTTGTCTTTTCTGTGTATTAGCTGACAGGAGTTTTAAAAGATTATTTTGTCCTTGGTTTGTTTTATATTCTGAATCCATTAATTACATTCTTTAGCTATAGTTTTCCTTCCTTTTTCTAAAGGAAGTTGATAATAAGAATAATATCACTGTATTTAGAAACTTTTATGATATTTATGGAGGAAGGCCACCCTGTAATTGATTGTCCCTCAGACATGAAAATTACCCTTTGAATTATGCTTTCAATTTTAAAAAATATATTATTTTGTTTTGGTTTAGCTCAGTTTATGTTATCTCATCTATGCCCCCATTTGTTTTCAACAGGGTGCCTTTGTAGGAAGCTGGCCAGCAGTCTATGATTGTTGGCCTATACAGGAATCAAAACCTTTGCTTCGGCTTAGCTCAGTGTTGTAATTGGTCTGTATTCATGATGAGTCAAATGATAAATTGGAAATAATATTTTTAAATCATCAACCAACCATTATTATACTTGAGTAGTTACTTGCACTGCCCTACCAACCACAGAGAGTTCATGCAAACTTCAGAAATAATTTCGTACTCTAAGAATAGTGTGTAATAGAAAACAATTATAATGATCAGGTTTATCATCTTTATCATATCAAATACCATCCAAAAAGCATGTATTTGCCATCATGCCATGCTAGGTAGTAGTTGTGCAGATGATGTGAATATAATGATGTCTTCCTGAAGGACTTTAAAATTGAAGACAAGTCTGATGTATATCAACACTTAAAGAATATATTACAGGATAAAAACATTGAAGAAATATGCAAATAGGTAAAATATATTTACATGACATACATGGGAGGGCAAAATGTATCTTAGGTGTGATGTCATCAGATAAATTATTTTTGGGAATAGAAAGAGGTACAGTTGTCTTCTCTTATGTGTAGGGAATGTGTTCCAGGACCCCCAGTGGATTCCTAAAAGCACGGATAGTACCGAACTTTCACCTTTCCACTTAAAGGAAGACATATCAGGCTTCTCTTTGGCATATCCAAATTGCCAACATCATTATTCTTGTGTTTTGGTCACAATATTAAGTAAAATAAAGGTTACTTGAACACAATCTTTGTGGTATTGTGACAGTGGATCTGATAACCAAGATAATTACTAAGTGACTAGTGGGTAGGTAGTATATTCTTTGTGGACACCCTGGACAAAATGATGATTCACAACCTGGGTGGGTCTGAGTGGGAAAGGGAGGAGATTTTATCATGCTACTTAGAATAGCATGGAATTTAAAACTTATGAATTATTTATTTCTTGATTTTCTATTTAATAATTTCAGGCCATGGTTGACCACGGGTAACTGAAAACATGGAAAGATAAATCACAAATAAGGGGGAGGGGCTACTGTACAATTAGTTTTGATAGTTCCATATGTTGATTGTATCTGTATACAGGAAAATTATCTCTCCTTCCTTGATTGTTCTAGAAAGTTTCAAGAAAGGGAAAATATTTTGGTTATCAGTAAGAATAACAATGAAATAGTTTCACAATCTTTGGAATACTACTAGGAGGACATTTTTCTTGTGCAGTTTGAGGGAAATCCTTGAAAGAGGAAAGGAATTTTTCACACTTGACCTAAGTTATATTTAGGTATGTAGGGCTAAAAAATCAATCAGCTTTACTTAATCTAAAGAGTTCTATGAAGCACAAATTATTAAGTGAAGTGATAAACTAGGGTGAGGTTAGCTTTATGGTGCAGTATGACCCAGATGATGGCCTAGTATGACAGCAGCAAATAACTATGCTTAGTGGTATTACAGTTTGCAAGAGCAAGCTGGAAATTATAAGAGCTGATATCAGCAGTTGGTGGACTGGTTTAAGATCAAAGAGTAAATTGATACAATGGAATGCTTGTACAACCGAAAGTACATGCTTATCAGACTGATACATTGGAACAATTCTATATAATAAAAGCCTAATATACTAAGTGTTTGACCGTTCATTCAACCATTCAACCAGTCACTATGACGTGCACTGACTACCAGGGGGAGGCTTTCTGACTGATAGGTTAGCTTGCTGCTGGGGTCCAGCTGATAAGGAGATGGGCTGGACATGCCCTGGAGCCCTCCCACAGTCCCTACCTGGCCAGCCAACCTCTCATGGTCCCTCCCCAGCCTCTGAAAATTTCTTCTAATTAATTTTCTTTCAATGTGCACAAATTCATGCACTGGATCTCTAGTTATATAATAACACTGTAATTTTAAAGTAGCAAACATTTTCGTCATGGAATTAAATGATGAATATGAGGCTATTCTTTCCTCTTCTCTGTATGGACTTGTGTGCATAAAGTTAGCTAAGCAAAAGCATATACTACTGCAATTTTCATTTGTTGATAGGGGTGGCATTATTTACATATGTATATGGGATGTTTGTGTGCATTTGTGTGTGTGTGTGTGCATTTAACATGCACCTAGCAGTCTCCCCCCACTTCATGTATGCACTCTTTCTCTTATGTTTGTTAGCTAGTTATTCCCTTAAACTCTGACTTGCTTTCTCTTTCAAATAAGTACAAGTCACGCCAAAAAAGGTGAAGAGGAATAAGAAGTAAAAACTTCCAGTTATAAACAAATAAGGCATGGTAATGTTATGTATAGCACAGTGAATATAGACAATAATACTGTAATACATTTGAATGGTGACAGATGGTTACTAGACTTATCATGGTGATCACATTGGAGGTAGGTAAATGTCAAATCACTATATAATACACCTAAAACTAATATAATAGTGTATGCCAATCATATGTTAATAAAAGTAAATTTAAAGAAGAACAAGTCACATCAGTTCTGAGGATTGATTTGGTTATGTCATCTAGGGGTTTTCTCCATAAACTTATTTTGTTAATCATCAGAAGGAATATTTTAAATCCATAATTACTAAAGAAAAGCTTTTTGTAGAGGATTCATAAGATAACTTTGAAATGTATTCCTAACCTTCAAGAACATTGTTAAATTTATAGTTATATAACCCACCTATTTCTAGATGCTTATTTGCAGAATTAAAATAATTGTGCCTTTGTGTCTCTGTCTGCCTCCAGCTTTCTCTTTCAAACAGTGAAAGATAATTTCTCGTTATCATGGTTAAAATATTTCAATGTTTACCAGAATGCTGGCTTGGAGAACTAGCATTCTCAGTCTAGCCCTCATTCCTCAGACTAACCTTAAAGAGGCAATCTACAACATCTTCCCAAGGTATTTATGTACTTTGGATAATTTCATCTGCCTTTATTTATAAAATAGGATAAAAACAAATGAAAAATAAACAGAAATATGCAAATAAGTAACTAGAAAAAATTTTAACATAAATCCAATTTAGACCCTCTAGAAGAGCTGATGTATTTTATTTTTTATAGAGTTCATTTACAGAATGCCATCAAACAAAATTTAGAAGCAACATTAAAATATTTAGAATGCATTCCTTTTTGTCAGTTTTCTTTTATTTCTTTATCCTGATAATTCCACTTATATCAGTCAAATGAATTCAATCCAGATAATAGGAACTTTTTGTTACATTTAATAGCTTATAAGAGTAATTTGCTCTTATCTTAATGAGTATGCCCTTTGTCTTCAAAGATAGGCTTTACTGCAGATTGAAATCTATGCTTGGTTATATATTGGACATGGATCATACCTTTTAATTGGTTCCCAAAGTATTGTCTTATGTTTGAGGGCGAGATGTAGGTTTTAGATTTTTTCCAGAAATAATGCTAGAACTTGGCCAAAATTTTTTGTAAATTTATGACTTGGGGTTCTGATCAGTAAAAAAAATAATTAAGGATTAGTTTTCCTACTCTAGGGAAAGATTTTTGCTATTTTTTCTCATCAATAACTTATTTATGTGAAGTAAACTTGGTTTCCTTATGTGATGGGTTGTCTGTGGAAAACAAGTCCATTCTGGGACTTGAAATGCTAGCAACATTAGCTGTTCTGCAGTCTCTTGGAAGTTACTTTCACAGGTTCAGTGACTGGCTGGCTTGTTACTTGGAAATGCTCTAAGCTTTAGGTTTTTCTTTGCAGAAACTAAAGCTGATTCTAAATTCTTAAGGACAATTTGTTTATAAAAAGAAATGTTCTTCTAACCATGGTTGTCACAAAATAACCGAAAATCTTTCAAATAAATGAAAAGTCTTCAATATATAATCTGTAAGAAGTAAGTACCATTAAATATTTACTAACTTGGTTCATGAAATGAAAACAAAAAAACAAAAACACAATAAAGCCTAGAGAAATCTGAGTCAAATTACTAGGTGACATTATAAAGGACATTTTTATGTATATGTTTAGATTAAGTTTTCTTATACTACTGCTAGAAGAGATAATGGTTGGAGGTTTATGTTAGAAAGCAGAAGATTGAAGTGTTGCTTTAATTTCAGAAACTGACCTTGAAAGCTTTTTATGTTGAGTGACGAAAAGATTTGGAGGGCTCTTCAAATCCTAATTCACCTAAATATATGTTTGTACATTATTTAAAAATTAAAAGACTACTTGTTTATTTCAAAACTGTGATGAAATGTATACCTACTGCAGTGAGAGATTTTTAAGATCAGAAGATTCCAAAGATTTAGCAAGAGAAATAAAATAGAACTGTTAGATCATATATTATACAAGTTACAAGTTAATATGATAGTAGCTTAAAAATAATGTAGACATACTGTATAAAATCCCAAATAAATGTAGAAAATTTAGCATTAAATACACTGAGTGGCCAGATTATTATGATCTCTGAACGCATAATAATCTGGCCACTCAGTGTGTGTGTGTGTGTATGTATATATATATATATATACTAGAGGCCTGGTGCATGAATTTATGCATGGGTGGAGTCCAGCCAGCCTGGCCAGGGGGAGGGGACATGGACGGTTGGCCTGCCTGCCTGCTGGTCGAACTCCTGGTCGAGGGGACAATTTGCATATTAGCCTTTTATTATATAGAATATACACTGAGTGTCCAGATTATTATGTGTTCATAGATCATAATAATTTGGCCACTCAGTGTAATTGCCACTGAAGTTGATGTCATGCATAGTCACTTCAAGAAATGTCTGTACAAAATTCAAATAAAAGAATGAACCTAAATACATATTATCATATTTATGATCATTTTAATTGCATATTTTAATAATGTTGCTGAATTCAGGTGTTTTGTTTGTTTGTTTGTTTGTTTTACAAAAGCCACCACCGCTAATGCTTTGATGGTTGACCTGCTTGAGATGAATGACTATTATTGATGATGTTATGACTTTGTGAGATGTTCTAATTCTGCAAATATAATTTCTGCAGCCAACTGAAAATGTCTATTATTAGACAGGAAAATAGTCAAATGAGTGGCCTACAGTGAAAGGCTATCTTAGCACTATCCTCTCTAGCTATTTAAAAACCTTTTTAAAAAACATCTAATTTAGTTAATATAGATTTATCATACCAGTCCAGAATATACAACATATTCTTTTAATTTCTATTTTTAACTTGCTTATTTACTTTTTTGGAAAAATATATCAAAATCTTTAATAACCTGAGACATTCATGTATCAATATTATGGGAGCTGGTCCCTAAAAGTGTTATTTTTTAATGTATTTTATTAGAGGCCCAGTGCACGAATTTATGCACCAGTGGGGTCCCTCGGCCTGGCCTGCAGAATCGGGCCAAAACCATTACTCTAAAATCCCCTGAGGGGTCCCGGATTGAGAGAGTTTGCAGGCCAGACCGGCTGAGGAACCCCACTGGTGCACAATTGGGGTGAGGGGAGAGACACGAGAGGTTGGCCAGCTGGGGAAGGACCACAGGAGGGCTCCAGGGCATGTCTGGTCTGTCTCACTCAGGCCCGATCGGCCAGACCCCAGCAGCAAGCTAACCTACCAGTTGGAGTGTCTGCCCTCTGGTGGTCAGTGCACGTCATAACAAGCAGTTGAGCTGCCTTAGCATATCATTAGCATATTACGCTTTGATTGATTGACTGGATGACTGGATGACCAGACACATAGCATATTAAGCTTTTATTATATAGCATAATTTTCAGGTAATATTGAGTCCTAATACTCACCTTTAATAAAAATGAAGGGTAGGTTGGAGACTTAAAAGCCAAGTATGTAGCTACAGCTCCATTAATTCAGGGCCAGATCTACCTTGTTTTTAATTATATCTTTAGCACCTGGCATAGTACATTTAACATAAAAGATGTTGACTATATAAATAAAGGTCAGCTTAGATGTTCTCTAAATCTGTTCCTTATAAAGTTGTACATGTGGATTTTGGAAAATGTAGAGAAAACATTTACACTAGTTTATGATGAACACAAAAATTGAGATACTAACAAAGCTATATAAATAGAGAACCTCTCTCTCAGAATTCATTTTCACTGGTCCTATGATTTTTTCTTGTACCCATTGCATTTCCCCCATACTTTCTATAAATTATGTCCACTAAGGTTCAAGTACACAAAATCTTACCTTGATTTGGGCAAAGAAAAACACTTGGGGAATTGTAATAAATACTGATTTCAAATGTAACCTACAGGTGTTTTGGAGGATTGAAGTTCTATTTTTTAATAATATAATTGAAAGAAAAAGACAATGCTCCTATATGGTCTTCACATTGTTGTAAATAAAATGACTGTTTTTTAAAATTTTTAAAATATATTTTATTGATTTTTTTACAGAGAGGGAGAGGAATAAAGGGTTAGAAACATCGATGAGAGAGAAACATCGATCAGCTGCCTCCTGCACACCCCCCACTGGGGATGTGCCTGCAACCAAGGTACATGCCCTTGACTGGAATTGAACCCTGGACCCCTCAGTCTGCAGGCTGACGCTCTATCCACTGAGCCAAACCGCTTAGGGTAAAATGACTGTTTTGAACTAGATTTTTAAATTGATGCTGTTTCTTTTCTGAAATACAGAAATTTTAGAATTTCATAAAAATAAATCAGACAAAAAAAATAATCTTTAGAGATGAAAATGCGAATTTTCATTGTGTCAGTACTGCAACGGAATGCAAAACATTTTCAAACATCATCTCATTTCAATGAATTCTAGTGACAGATTCCTTTCAATTTATGCAAAATTGTGGCAACGTTTTAGTAAGTATAGGTTAACGTACCTGGTGTACTGAAAATTCTTTTTATGGTTTCCACTATATTTTCTGTAGTTTATATTGTATAGTGTTTATGATAGTTTTTTATCATGAGGCTCTAAACCTGCACTGTCACATGTGGTAGGTAGTAACTAGCCCCATCTGGCTCTTGAGCACTTGAAGTGTGGCCAGCCAAATTGAGATGTGCTGTATGAAATACATGCTGAGGTTTGAAGACTTAGCGTGAAAAAAGGACACAAGAAATCTCATTAACATTTTTAATGTTGATTCTACGTTAGAGTCATAGTATTTTTAAAATACTGGGTTAATTAATGATTACCAAAATTGATTTTATTTATTTATTTGTTCTTTCTAAAATGAGGATACTAGAAAATTTAACATTTCCTTCATTTTACAGTGAATTTCCAAACTCTTGATTCAATTATACCTGAATCTGGCAATTGCCCTATGATTGGTAGTTAGGTACTAGCTTTTTAGAAGACAACTGAGCATAAGTTCTATTCCATAGTGCATTTCCTATAGCCAACCGAAAATACCTATTATTGTACTGGTAACATTTGGTTGAGAGGTTAATGTTTCCTGATTTATATTCCCTGACAATGAAACATGGAAGGCCAAGTACCAAAAGAAGGGGGAAAAAAGCATTCTTCTCTTTGTACTGCTGATCTTTCAGCCTCACTTCCACACAATATACAACGTATCCGTGTAACTCAAAACCTTTGGTTATGTTTTAAGGAATAAAGTGATAATAGACAAAAGTAAGAGTCACTTTATGTGAGGCTGAACTCTCATAAAATTGGTGAAAATATGCAATGCTTTCTGTTACCTAGAAGCTTTAGCTTGTGATCCTTCTTAAAATAGATGCCAGTGTGCCTGTCCCATTCTGTGTTAAATCTGTTGTGAGTAAACCCTATTGTTTTCTGCCTTGAATTTGTTTAAATTTTATCTATTAATTTTGTTTAGAAAATTTCCTGTGCTCTTTAGGCTTGAGAATGAATACTCTAAGCATAGCAATAATGATTTTTATGGGTTCATAGTTTCTCCAAGGAGAGACCAGAAGCTGCAGAAAGCAAAATTACCTCCTTTTCATGATGGTTTTTATGAGTTACAATTATGTTGCCAGCCTTATATGAATTTGGTTTGCCTGGGAAAATTTGGGTCATTATTATTTAGCCAAATTGGTTTTATCAAATTATTTAAGGATGAAGTAATGGGTTATGTAATGCTCAGAATATTTTTTAAAACAAATTGAAGAAAAGAGACAAATAAGAAAAATGAAACAAATAGTGTCTCATTTACAATATTTTGTTCAAATTGATTTAATTACCACATTTTTAATAATACATAGTTGGCAATTATATAGAAGAATAATGAATCTGAGAACATGTAAGATCAGACATAGAATGTGAATATGATGATTGGCATAAGCAGTATAGTGATAGAAATGATAGAATTATCTAAAAGTTCTTCTGTTATAATACAATTACATCACAATAGATTCAAAACAATAATAACAAAAACAAAACAATATAATAATAGTGCAATGAGAATAATAGCAGTAGTCATTTGTACAGTCTCTCCTAATTTAAGGCTCTGAATCATTAGATTATTTGTTCAAGACTACTTGTATAATTTGTCCCACCAGGAGAAAGTGGCTGTTTTGAATTTTGCACTACTCATTCATTTGACTTTACACTCTTGTTTAAACAGCTCATAAAGTTAAACTTGTAATGGTATCATTAATTATTCTATTTGAGATAAATTTTCTAAAATCATATTGAGACTTGGAAGATTATAGGATACTAAAGAAAGAAATTGAGAAACATACAAATAAGTGGAAGCATACACCATGTGTATGGATAGGAGGAATTCACATAATTAAAAATCCATACCAGCCAAAGCAATCTATAAATTCAATATGATTCCTATTAAAATAAAAATGACATATTTCATAATCTAGAACAATTTATATGGAACTACAAAAGACCTTTAGTAGCCATTGCAATCTTGAGAAAGAAGAAAAACGTTGGCGGTATCACACTACCTGATATCAAACAATACTGCAAGACCATTATAATCAAAACAGCCTGGTACTGGCAAAAGAACAGACATATAGATCAATGAAACAGAATAGAGAGCCCCAAAATAAACCCATGCCATTATGGTCAATTAATATGTGAAAAAGGAGGCAAGAACATACAATGGAGTAAAGGTGATCTCTTCAATAAATGGTGTTAAGAAAATTGGAAAGGTACATGCAAAAAAAAATGAAAATAGACCATCAACTTACACCATACACAAGAAACTCAAAATGCTTAAAAGACTGAAATGTAAGTCACAAAACCATAAAATTCCTAGAAAACATAGGTGGAAAAATATCAGACATCTCTTCTAGCAATATTTTTTTATGATATACTAGTGGCCCAGTGCACAGATTCATGCACATTGAAAGTAAATTAATTAGAAGAAATATTTTAATATCTCAGCAATCTAACTCATGGCTGATTTTGCTAGTCATCGGGCTCTCTTCTCCCTCCTTTCTGGGTCTAGTGTGCAGATGAACCAGATTCGGGGCAACAGGGCCTCAGCAGCGAGCTAACTCATGGCCAGCAACCTAACCTACCAGTTGGAGCGTCTGCCCCCTGGTGGTCAGTGTGCATCATAGCTACCCATTGAACAGTCAAACAGTCACTTAGGCTTTTATATATATAGATTTCCTGGAGCAAGGAAATGAAAGGAAAAATAAACAAATGGGACTACCTCAAACTAAAAAGCTTTTGCACAGCAAAAGAGACCATCAACAAAATGAGAAGGAAACCCACTGCATGGGAAAACATATTCACCAATGATACATCTGATAAGGGATTAATTTCTAAAATATGTAAATAACTCAACACCCAGAAAACATAAAACCCAATTAAAATAGGAGCAAAGGATATTAGACACTTATCCAAAGAGGACATACAGGTTGCCAATAGACAAATGAAAAGATGCTCAGTATCACTGATCATCAGAGAGATGCAAATTAAAACCACAATATCATCTCACTCCTGTCGGAATGGCTATCATGAACAAATCAACAAACAAGTACTGGTGAAGATATGGAGAAAAGAGAACCCTCATGCACTGTTGGTGGGAATGCAGACTGGTGCAGCTACTGTGAAGTTTCCTCAAAATTTACAAGTGAAACTGCCTTTTGACCCAGTGATCCCACTTCTGGGAAAATATCCTAAGAATATCAGAACTCTAAGTTGAAAGAATATATGTACCCCTATGTTCATTGCAGCATTATTTAAAATAGCCAAGATCTGGAAACAGACCAAGTGCCAATTAGTGGATGAGTGGATAAAAAAAGCTGTGGTATACTTATACAATGAAATACTACTCATCCATAAAAAAAGAAGGAAATCTTACCTTTTCCAAAATCATGGATGGACCTGGATATTATTATGCTAAGTGAAATAAGTCAGTCAGTGAAAGACAAGTGCCATATGATCTTACTTACATGTGGAATTGAATGAATAAAAATAGAAACAGAAAAATAAATACATAGAACAGACTGACAGCTGTCAGAAGGAATGGGTTTTTGGGTTTGGGTGAAAAAAATGTGAAGGTATTCAGCCAAATATATATAATAAAGATTATAGCAAAATTAAATGACATAGAGTGATTTAACAATACAAAAGACCAAAAAAAACACCGAGTTGGTTCTTTGAGATAACCAAGATTGAAAAATATTTATGTAGACTCCTCAAGAAATACAGAGGGAAGACCTAAATAAATAAAATCATAAATGAGAGAAGTAACAATTTACACCACAGAATTACAAAGGAGTGTAAGAACATATTATCCCAATATATAAAATCCCAGGGTCTGTAACATCCAAAACGACCAAAGGCTCAACTGACCAGAAGTCAGTGCTGGGTTGCTGTGGTGACCCAGCACTGACTGCCACCAATGCCGGTGCCCTGACCTAGCACTGACTGCCAAGGGGGCTGCGGATAAGGCCCAAAGAGAGGCCAGGGGAGAGAGAAGCAAGGTCTGATCCGTAGCCTCTGTGGCAGCTGTTGATCAGCACTTGCCTCTCTCCCTTTCACTCTGGGCCTGGCCAGCAGCCGCACCTCTCTTTTTCTTGGACCTCTGCTGGGGCTGCTGATCAGCTCCACCTCTCTTATCAGGCCTGTTGATATGCCCGGAGACTCTAACTGGCATAGAAACTGACCAATCAGAACCTAATCTGGGTGAACTGGAAAGGCAGAACCTAAGGTGGGGGCTGAGGAGGGGTTTTAAGGGCCACAGCCATTTGGTGTAAGGTGTAAGAAAGTGGTTCAATTTTTTAAAAATATATTTTATTGATTTTTTACAGAGAGGAAGGGAGAGGGATAGAAAGCCAGAAACACCGATGAGAGAGAAACATCGATCAGTTGCCTCTTGCACACCCCACACTGGGGATGTGCCTGCAACCAAGATACATGCCCTTGACCGGAATCGAACCTGGGACCCTTCAGTCCGCAGGCCGACACTCTATCCACTGAGCCAAACCGGTTTAGGCTCGGTTCAATTTTTTAATGACTGGTTTGGCAGTATAGTGCATATGGCTGGCTATCAGTCCAGATATAGGGATTATGTATTTTTATCTGCCAAGAGCATCTCCTCCTGGCTTCCCCCTCCCCCAATTTAAGCAATCCTATCCTATATAATCTATCTATACAACTAAAAGGGTAATATGCTAATTAGACCGGGTTGACCAGCCATCTTCCAGACATCTGACTTCCTTCCAGACAAAGCCATGGTGGTGGGGGCCAAGGCAAAGGTAATTAGGGGGTGATCAGGCCAGCAGAGGAGGGCAGTTGGGGGCAAGATCAGGCCGGCAGGGGAGGGCAGTTGGGGGCAAGATCATGCTGGCAGGGAAGGGCAGTTGTGGGTGAGATCAGGCCAGCAGGGCAGGGCAATTGGGGGTGAGATCAGGCTGGCAGGAGAAGGCAGTTGGGGGCGAGATCAGACCACCAGGGGAGGGCAGTTGGGGGTGAGATCAGGCCAGCAGGGGAGGGCAATTGGGGGCGAGATCAGGCTGGCAGGGGAGAGAAGTTGGGGGCAACCAGGCTGGCAGGGAAGGGAAGTTTGGGGGCGATCAGGCAGGCAGACAGAGGCAGTTAGGTATGATCAGGTAGGCAGGCAGATGAGCTGTTAAGAGCCAGCAGTCCCAGATTGTGAGGAGGATGTCCCACCCCTGGGACAGGCCTCAACTGGCGGTTGGACATCCCCAAAGGAGTCCACAATTGGAGAGAGTACAGGCTGGGCTTTGGGAACCCCCACCCCCACCCCATGCATGAATTTCATGCACTAAGCCACTAGTATATATATATATATATATATATATATATATATATATATATATATATATATATATATATATATATATATATATATATAATATGCGAATAGACCAAATGGCAGAACAACACAACTGAACAACTGAACAACTGAACAACCAGTCCCTATGATGTGCATTGATCACCAGAAGGACGCGCAGAACATGGCAGGCGTCAGCAGCAGGTGACAGAGTGCAGAACGTGGTGGGCATTGGCTGTGGAGAGATGGTAGATAAGGTGAATGGGGGCTCCAGACCAAGGCGGGGCACCAGTCACTGTCATCTTGGCAAGCCTCTGGTGGTTACTGAAAATTCTTTGCTCCCACGTGCCATGGTTCTTCCAGGCACTCTCACCTGCTGCCTGTGCAGACCCTGCTCACACCCACTGCTGGCACCAGCCCCAATCGCTCTGCACCATCAGTGGGTGCTAACTGGGCTGGCGCCATCAGCATGTGGGAGCAGCAGTGGCGGGAGTGGGGCTGTTGGCAGACAGGGGACCTGGGCCCACAATGGGAGGGGCCAGGCAGGGAACAGAGGATGGTCTAAGACCCACCCCTGTGCCCACCACAGTCTCATGGCCCACAGTTCCTTTCAAAGTGCATGAATTCGTGCACTGGGCCCCTGGTGAACAAATATATGCCAAGAAATTGGACAACCTGGGTGAAATGGATAAATGCCTAGAAACACACAATTTTCCAAAACAGAATTAGGAAGAATTAGAAAATCTGAATAGACCAATTATAACTAATGAAATCAAAGATGTAATTTAAAAAAAACTTTTGCTAAACTAAAGTCCTGGACTAGGTCTTCTCAGGCAAATTTTACCAAACATATAAGGAGGAACTAGCATCCTACCTTATCAAAATTCAAGAAGAAGGAAGACTTCCAAGCTATTTTTACAAGGTGAACAATATGGTAATTCCAAACCTGATAAAGACAATACAAAGAATGAAAATAGATGTTAAAATCATCAAGAAAATATTAACAAGCTAGATTCAGCGATGCATTAAAAAAGATCATACATCATGATCAAATGGAATTTATTCTGGGGATGTAACATTGCTAATGTTCCCAAATCAATAATCATGTAAACGTAATATTCCACATAAACAAAAGGGAGGATAAAAATCACATGATCATATCAATAGATGCAGAAAAAGCATTTGATAAAATCCAGCACCCATTTATGATAAAAACTCTTAGCAAAGTGGGAATGGAGGGATCATACTTCAACATAATAAAGGCCGTATATGATAACACTTGAGGCCTGATGCATGAAGATTCATGCAAGATTGGGCCTTCTTTACCCTTGCTGCTGGTACAGCCTTTGCTCTGGCCTGGAGCCACCTTTCCACCTTCCCATACTGCTCAGAGGCCCAGAGCGGCTGGGGTGGTGTGGAACACCTGCATTGTTGCCATGGCGATGATGCAAGCATCCCGCCTCGCCCCCAGCCGCTCAGCGCCTGCATATGCAAAATAACCTGCCATCTTTGTTGGGTTAATTTGCATACTCACTCCTGATTGGCTGGTGGGCATTGTGAAGGTATGGTCAATTAGCATGTTGCTCTTTTATTAGTGTAGATTATAGCCAATGGGCAAAACTAAAGGCATTTCCCCTAAAAACAGGATAAAACAGGGATGTTAGCTTTCACCACTCTCATTCAACATAGTACTGAAAATTCTCCGCCATAGCGATCAGATTATAAGAAAAAGTAAGACATGCAAATTGGAAAGGAAGAAGTAAAATTGTCATTATTTGTAGATCAAATGACATTGTATATAGAAAACACTCAAGACTCCTCCAAAAAACTACTATATCTAGTAAATGGATTCTGCAAAGTATCAGGATACAAAATTAATATTCAGAAATTGGTGGCATTTTTATACACCAATAATGAATTGTCAGAAAGAGAAATTAAGAAAACAATCCCATTTACTATTACAACAAAAAAGGTAGCTAAGAATAAATTTAAACAAGAATGTAAAAGATCTGTACTCAGAACTTTATAAGATACTGAAGAAAAAATTGAGGAAGATACAACTAAGTGAAAGCATAAACTGTGTTTATGGATAGGAAAACTTAATATCATTAAAATGTCCATATTGTGCAAAGTAATCTAGAGATTCAATGCAATACCTATTAAAATACTAATGGAGTATGTCATAGATGTAGAACAGATATTCCAAAAAATGTATATGGACCCCCACCCTCCAAATAACCTCAGCAATCTTGAGAAAGAAAAACAATATTGGAGGAATCACACTACCTGATATCAAACTATATTACAAGGCCATAGTAATCAAAACAGAATGGTATTGTCACAAGAACAGACATGTGGATCAAAGGAACAAAACAAATAGCACAGAAATAAACCCACATATTTATGGTTAGTTAATATTTCACAAAGGAAGCAAGAACATACAATGGGGTAAAGATTGTCTTTTCAATAAATGGTGCTGGGAAAATTGAACATATACATGCAATAAAATGAAACTAGACCACTAACTTACACCACGGACAAGAATAAACTCATAATAGATTTAAGACCTAAATGTAAGCTGCAAACTCACAAAAACTCCTAGAAGAAAACATAGGCAGTCATACATCAGACATTTCTTATAGTAATATCTTTGCAGATATAGCCTCTGGGGGAAGAGAAACAAAGGAAAGAATAAAGAAATGGGACTACATCCAACCAGAAAACCTTTACATTGCAAAAAAAAAAAAGCCATAAAAAAATGAAAAGGGAACCTACTGAATGGGAGAACATATTTGACAATGATACATCTGATAAGGGGTTAATTTTTAAAATATATAAAGTACTTATTCAGCTTAAGAACAAGAAGACAAACAACCCCTATTAAGAAATGGGCAAAGGATCTTAATAGACACTTCTCCAAAGAAGACATATAGATGGCCAATAAACATATGAAAAATGTTCAGTATTACTAAGGCAGTTTTAAAAATTAAATGAGTTATATAAAAATTTCTTATAACAGTGCCTGGTACACAAGAAGAGTATATGTATCTGTTAAATACACACATAAAATTGGGGAAAGAAATAATTTCAGCCCTTATTCATGAGGTTATATGTTATTCTTTCCTGTAGTGGTATTTAGAAAAGCCTTGCCTGATTAGGTCCATATGGTTAAATATATAAAGCTCACATATAGTATTATGATTTATTTGATAAATTTTCTGGATGCTTCAATTTTATCCAGGGTAAGTCGTATAGTATATGCAACTAAAATAATGTCCATTGTTAAGAAAAATAACAGGTGATTTTAAATAATTTAGGGGCTGCTTATAACATTTCTTTTTAAAATTACCCTTCTGTATACCAGGTAGTGTGCTATGTATTTAGAACTTTCATTATAGAATGGGTAGATAAAATAAAAGGAGATGGAGCTCCATTTTACAAGTTATTGGTAGCCCTGGTTCATTATTTGGCTGGAGGAAACATTCAGGTTACAATTGTGGTAACAAATGCATGACTTAATTTCACTTATGTCTTTATTTTGGAATTCTGTACCTAGATAGTTGAACAGTTCTGTAAAATTAGGGTAAGAAGTTAACTCTTTATTTAATTTTTCAATGGTGGCAGATAACCAGAATTTACTGTACTAAGAATGAAGAACAAGGTCTCATAGCAGTATTTTTATGATAATATCTGTTCAGGTAAGGGAAACAAAAGAACAATTAAATAAATGGGACTACATTAAACTAAAAGCCATTTGCACAGCAAAGGAAATCATCAACAAAATAAAAAGGCAACACACTAAATGGAAGCATATATTTGCCAATGATAGATCTGACAAGGGGTTATTATTTAAAATATATAAAGAACTTATACAAATCAACACCAAAAAACAACAAAATAAATCAAATTAAAATATGGGCAAAGGACATGAATCAACACTCCTACACAGAGGACATACAGATGACCAATAGACATATGAAAAGATGCTCATCAGAGACATATAAATTAAAATGATAATGAGATATCACCTCACACCTGCCAGAATGGCTACCATCAATAAATCAACAAACAACAAGTGCTGGCGAAAAGGGAACCCTTGTGTACTGTTGGTGGGATTGCAGATTGGTGCAGCCACTGTTGAAAGCAGTATGGAGTTTCCTCAAAAATTAAAAATGGTACTGCCTTTTGACCAAGAGATTCCGCTTCTGGGAATATATCTTAGAATACTGAAACACTAAGTTGAAAGAATATGTGCACTCCTATGTTCAGTGCAGTGTTACAATAGCCAAGATTTGGAAGCAGCATAAGTGACCATCAGTAGATTAGTGGATAAAAAAGCAGTGGTACATTTACACAGTGGACTACTACTCGGTAGTAAAAACAAAAAAAAACAAACAAGGAAATCTTACATTTTGTGGCAGCATGGATGGATCTAACAAACATTATGCTAAGTGAAACAAGCCAGCCAGAGAAAGGCAAGTACCATATTATTTCACTTATATATGGAATCTAATGAACAAAATAAGCTATCAAACAAAATATAAACAGACTCATAGATACTAAGAATAGACTGATAGCTGTCAGAGGGGAGGAGGGTTAAGGGGCTGGGTGAAAAAGGTGAAAGGACTAAGCAAAAAAAAAAAAAAAAAAGGACACAGACAAAATGTGGTGATAGCCAGATTGTAAGAGGTTGGGGGAGGTGGAAGAGGGCAAAGCTGGATGAAAGAGACTTGACTTAGGGTGGTGAGTGAACTATGCTCTATGAAGGTGATATGTGATAGAGTTGTACACCTAAAACTTGTATGGTTTTATTAACCAATATCACCCCAGTAAATTCAATAAAAAAGAGGAAAAAAGGGAGAAGGAATGAAGAAAAAATATCATGGGTTTATTGTACTTACAAAGGTGGTCTGAGCAATGCAGAAAAATATCTCATATTTTTGGATCAGGTCTTTGCAACAATAGATGTGTGAATGATGTAGTGCTCATGGAAGGTAATCTGCACCATTAAACATGTCTTAACTGTCACTGTGCTGTGAAGGGTGTAATTCTATTTTCAAAAAATATATATTTTTTTATTCTTGACAGTTTTACAAATGTCCCATTTCTCTCCCTCTGTGTCCCCCTCCACCCAGTCCCTAATCCCCACACTATTTTCTGTGTCTATGGGTTATGCATATAAGTATATGTTCTTTGTGTTATCTCTTTTCATCCCTCTTACCCCAAGATATGTCAGCCTGTACCATGCCTCCATGCCTCAGGATTTATTTTGTTGGTCAGTTTCTTTTATTAGATTCCACATATGAGTGAGATCATATGGTATTTGTCTTTCTCTGACTGGCTTATTTCAGTTAGCATAATAATCTCTAGGTCCATCCATGTTGTCTCTATTGCATTTGGTGTTCTGGTCAACATATCCTATCTAATAAAGAAAGAATATGCTAATTGACCATCATGCCGTCATATATGGCAGTGCCCAGTCCCCTCAGCCCCGCTGGGATGGCAGGCACGCAACACAGCCAAGCGGGTCTGGCCGCTCTGTGCACCTGCCTCGAGTCCCCCAGTCCCCTCAGCCCCCCAGCCACCCAGGGCCAGCCCGAGGTACAGACAAGTCTCGGATGGCAACTGCCCAGCCAACACCCAAGGTGCAGGCAAGCCTCAGATGTCAGCTGCCCAGCTGCCCAGGGCTGGCCCGAGGCACAGGCAAGCCTTGGATGGTGGCTGCCCAGCCACCCAAGGCTGCCCGAGGCTCAGGTAACCAGGGCCAACCAAGGCTTGTGCTGCTGGCAGTGGCAGCAGCAGAGGTGTGATGGCGGCGTCACCTTCCCCTGATCGCCAGGTCGCCTCCTGCCCCTGAGGGCTCCCAGACTGTGAGAGGGGGCAGGCCAGACTGAGGGACACCCCCTCCAGTGCATGAATTTTCATGCACCAGGCCTCTAGTTAGCTGTATAAAAGGGGAAAATTCTAACTTTTAGCATGCAGAATTTGATTACATTTTTATTTTTTATTTATCTTCCATTATAGATGTCCTTTTTTCCCCATTGGTCCCTCTCCCCCACTCCCAACCCCTCCCCAGGCCTTCACAACACTATTGTCTGTGTCCATAAGCTACACATATATGCATATAAGCCCTTTGGTTGATCTCTTCCCTTCCCCTTTCCTCTGAGAATCCTCAAGTCTATTGCATGCTTCCATGTCTCTGGATCTATTTGGTTTGTCAGTTTATTTTGTTCATTAGATTCCACATATGAGTGAGATCATGTGATTCTTGTCTTTCTCTGACTGAATTATTTCACTTAGCATAATACTCTCTAGATCCCTCCATGTTGTCTCAAAGGGTAAGAGATCCCTCTTTTTTACAGCTGCATAGTATTCTATTGTGTAAATGTACCACAATGCCAGGGCTAACCAGCAGACCCTGAGGAATGGATGAATGGATTACTCTGACACAACATTTGCATTGAAAGAGAGGGCTAAGGGACTGCCTGGATAAAGGAACCAGACAGCCTCGATTGCCTGCCTCATTAGACTTTTATTATAGCAGTTTGAGATAAAGTTTATCTTTTAGATACAATCAGTAGGATAAGTAATTTTGGGAGGACACATGTGTGTTAAATTTATTTTAAGCAAAGACACCCAAAGATTAAGTATAAGGATTCCAGTAAACACCCAGGGGTCTGCATGTGCACACACTTGTTTGGAAAGGTCAAGGAATAATTAGGGGTGCCATCTTTGACACTCCCCTAAGTTGGAATTCCGATAAACAGGTCAGGTGGCTTTCCATATACTTCCCTTTTCTCTGAGTGTCCTACTTACAAACTTTCCAATGAAGTCTCATGCTTTCCCACACCACAACTTTTTTATACACTCATCTACTTATAGGCACTTGGGCTGTTAATGCTTTCCTGTACATGAAAGCTATTTTATACTTTTTGCATTTTTATGTATATGCATGCAATGTAATGACTACTTTTAAAATTGTACCTTTCAAACTTTAAGCTAATTTCTTCACTATGACAACCTGATTGGTTACTATATAACATTTCTCAATTTCTCAAAAAATTGCATTTATCTTGATGGTTTATTTATCCATTGTTGTATACACTTTTAGCTCTGTGATTTAAGTAAAAGCACATAAACATATTTTATTAATGTGAACTCTTTTTTGCAATCTGACAAGATTGAAATACACTTGCTCACATTCCTAAATTATCTACATTATGTATGACCAAGTTCCATTTTATCTTTGTCATGTGTATCCATAGAAGTCCCTTTCTTTTCCCACTACTTTTTATTTTTCTTGAGTTCGCTTTGAATGGTATTTGGTGAAAAAAATATAATTTGTTAGTGATGGCTAAATTAAAGGAGTTCTGTGTAGGTAACAGAATTGTGGCTCGTAATCTCATGAATGGTATACATCTCTGAAAAATATCTAATTTATTGTGGCATTTACTTTATATACACTGAGTGGCCAGATTATTATGATCTCTGAATGCATAATAATCTGGCCACTCAGTGTATATCCTATATAATAAAAGGCTAATATGCAAATTGTCACCTCAACCAGGAGTTCGACCAGCAGTCAGTCCGGCCAACTGCCCATGTCCCCTCCCCCTGGCCAGGCTGGCCGGACCCCCCACCCATGCACGAATTCATGCACAGGGCCTCATATATATATATATATATACTGAGTGGCCAGATTATTATGCATTCAGAGATCATAATAATCTGGCCACTCAGTGTACCTCTCAAGGGCTTTCAGCATTAGGTTTTCAAATTTTGACTAAATATAAGGTTCTTTCAGAAATGGTCTGCAGCTTATAATGAAAACCTGTATATTTCCAAGGTCATATTAATTTGAAAATTTAACTTCTGTTTATTAGCAAACATTTAAATAAAATATTAGAACTTAAATTTTATTTGATTCGGTGCAAATGTGGCTAACAAATATTATGATTTATTCAATAATAAGTTCTCAAAAACATGAAGCATGACTTCAAACAAAATTCCCAACTGATTTTTTTTCTTTTTTGCTTTGGCATCCCCAAAAAGGGACTATTTTGGATTACTTCTAAAAAGTAATGTATATTGTTTCTAAAGACCTAGGATCTTGTAGCAGTGTATGTAATGAGTTTGCGTATAGTAGAATGTTACTTTGCCTTCTGTACTTTCAAAAAACTGATTAGCAAAGGCAGGATGAGATTATACATTCATTTTATTTTTTAAAACATGTTTTTAAAACATATTTAGAGAGAGAGGAAGAGAGAAGGAGAGGGAGATAAAGAGAAAGAGAGGGAAGAGAGAGAGGGAGAGAGAGAGAGAGAGAGAGAGAGAGAGAGAGAGAGAGAGAGAGAGAGAAACATCTATCAGCTGCCTCATGCATGCCCCCTGCTGGGGATCTAGCTGCAACCTGGGCATGTGCCCTGACCAGGAATCCAAACAGCGACCTCTTGGTGCTTGGGAGGACGCTCAACCAACTGAGCCACACTGGCCAAGACTGTACCTTTATTCTTAAAGCAGTTCAGCTCTCCTTTAACGAATAAATGGCCCTTTGAATGTGTAAAATAACATTACGGGGGTTATGCCTATTTGTTGTTGTTTTAATTCTTTATTGTTGAAAGCATTACATAGGTTCCCTTTTCCCCCCATTGACCTCTGCTAGTCTGCCCCCAACCTCCATGTTTTAACAAGGGATAATGATCCAAAGAAGTAAAATCTGTGTTTCCACTGAATTTGTGGCATTTTTGCATTTATGAACATCTTTGTTCATGATAATTTATAAGATAATTGATTAATTTAACTGAATTTGATATAATAGTACATATACTTCAGAATATCTTAATATGTACATATTTATAATTGGTCTGAGGGAGATCTGTATTTAATTAACCAATACTTTATTAGTTTACAATGCATTATAAAATACTAGTTGTCCTTTGAAATATAGCCTTTCTACTGGGCTATACCCTATCCCTGAAATCTCTGTTGATGTACCAGTAAAAATTTAGATGTAATGCTCATCAGAAAACTTATATGAACTACTATTTTGATTCAAGGACATTGCTGGAACCTTTCAGTAGTGTTCTACATTTTGACAAAATCAATTAACTCTTTTGTTTTCATTTTGTTCAAAATTAATCCCTGTGGTAAAGTGGAACTGAGACCAGGTGCATTTTCCCCAGGTGCCTGGTGGAATTTCTAAATTGAGCAATATAGGTATGAATAGAACACATACAGTTTTATTTCTTTCATTTTTAAAAATTTCTGTGTTATTTGGGGCATAGGTATTTATAGCTATTTTATCTTCCTTGTAAATTCTGACTTTTAGTATTACAAATGTTTTTTATTTACCTTAACTATTGCATTTTGACCCAAATTCTAATTTATATTAGCATTACAGACCCTGGTTCGTTATTGTTTCCATTTGCTTTTTTGCATATATGCTCATATCTTTATGTTTAGCCTTTTAATATCACTGCTTTAGATGTATCTCTTGTATACAACAGTTAGGTTTTGCTTTATGTACCAATTTGAAAATATTTTTCTTTTTATAGAGAAGCTAAAGTAATTCAAATCCTATATAATAAAAGCCTAATATGAAAAATGTCCCCTCAGGTAGTCATTTGACTGGGAGTTTGACCGGGATACCGGGAGTTCGACCAATTGCTATGACATGAGCTGATCACCAGGGGGAAGCATGGAACATGGCAGGCGTTGGCGACATGCTGCGACCTCTTGCCGGCTACCTGGGGGCAGGGATGATGGGGATGGAGGTGCTGTGAGAATGCGGGCTGTCCACTGAGCTCACTCTCACTCCCCTGTTACCCGCCCCTCCCCATGCCAGGGCTCACGTGCTGTGCTGGGGAAGCCCCCACGCAGCCTCTTCCGGGTGAGCTGGGCCGCAGCTGCTGCTCAGACTTCAGGGGCTGGTTGGGCTCCCCGTGGGTTTGCACAGGAGCCAGTCTGTGAGGCCAGCCAGGAGAGAGTGCGCTGCACACCTGGCTTCTGTGCAGTGCCACTGGGTGGCCCAGAGGCCCATGCTGAGCCCCGGCCTGCAGCGTCTGGCCATGCTCACCGAATCTCCACATGGGGACTCAGGTGCCATGACTCAGGCAGAGGGGGATGATACATGGGGGTTGGAGGCCCAGGTGCTGCCCAGGGAGCAGAGGTCAGTTGGGACCTACCCTTCCACATCAGACACTCTGTGATCGCCAGCCAGACCTAGAGCCTGCACCCATGCATGAATTTTGTGCACTGGGCCTCCAGTTTATTGATATGACATATGTTTGTGCTGTGTTATATTATTTTATACTGTATGACATACATAATTTTGTGTATTATATAACATTTACTATATTTCTTTTGCTAACTTGTATGTGTGTTTGCTACTTTATAAAGCTTCTTTTGGTATTTTAAGAAAATTTGTATTTTTAAAAATTATAACTTTTGTGTTTGTACTTTTTATAGTTCATACAATTCCCTTCTTTCTTAAGCATTTACAGTCTCACTTGCCAATTTAAAATGGTATCTTTCACTCCCACTTATTAAAAGTATAATGACTTTATTTATTTATTTATTTATTTATTTATTTATTTTTGCAAGGGACATACTTTATTTTTTTAAATTTCTTTATTAATTAAGGTGTTACATATGTGTCCTTATTCCCCCATTACTCCCCTATAATGACTTTATTTAACTTTACTTTTTTATTCTTTATCCTCCCATTATTTAGTTGCAGTCATTTTACTTTATTAGAATAACAGTGATCACCAGGTGTTGTGTTTTTTTACCAATGTCCCTACTCTTTGTTTTAGTTTTACTAAGTATGGTAAATGTTCACCACAATGCTTTTGCTGATGTTTCCCTACTACTCTATTGGTTGGGTAAAGATCATCCTCTTATTTTATTCCTCTAGAGAGGGCACATGTGTATAATGTTCTCTAATTTTCTTAGTTTGCTTCTTTATCCTATTGATGTGATATAGTACATTAATTGCTTTTCAAAAACTGAACTAGCCTTGCATACCTGGAATAAATCTTACTTGATTGTTGTGTAAAATTATTTTTCTACATTGTTAGATTTAATATGTTGAGGATATTTGCATCTATGAATATGAGAGATTTAGTGTGTATTTTATGTTTTGTCTGGTTTTGATGTTAGGGTGATGTTGACCCCTTAGAATGAGTTAGATAGTATTTCCTCTGCTTCTATCCACTGAAAGAGCTACTAGAGAATTGAAAAAATTTCTTCCCTCAATGCTTGTTAGAAATCACCAGTGAACCCAACTAAACCTGGTTGTTTCTATTTTGAAAGTTTGTTAATTATTGATCAATTTTTGAAAATATTAATTCATTTTTTTCTCTTTTCAAAAAACTCTTTATTGATGGAAGTATTACATATGTCTCCCTTTTCCCCCATTGAGCTCTCCCAGCTTGCTCACTCTTTCCAGCACAGACCCTCACCCCCCTATTGTCTGTGTCCATTGGTTATGCTTATATGCAGGCATACAAGTCCTTTGGTTGAACTCTAACTTCCCATTCCACCCTCCCTTGCCTTCCATCCGAGGTTTGACTGTTTCAATGCTTCTATGTCTCTGGATCTATTTTTGTTCATTATATTCCACAAATGAGTGAGATCATGTGATATTTATCTTTCTCAGACTGGCTTATTTCACTTAGCATAATAATCTCCAGGTCCATCCACACTGTTGTAAAAGGTAAGAGTTCTTTCTTTTTCACAGCAGTGTAGTATTCCATTGTGTAGACGTACCACATTTTTATAATCCACTCATTTGCTGATGGGGACTTAAGCTGTTTCCAAATCTTAGCTACTGCAAATTGTGCTGCTATGATCATAGGGGTGCATATATCCTTTCTGATTGGTGTTTCTGTTTTCTTGGGATATATTCCTAGAAGTGGGATTACTGGGTCAAATGGTAGTTCCATTTTTAATTTTTGAGGAGACTCCATACTCCATACTGGCTGCACCAGTCTGCATTCCCACCAGCTGTGTACGCGAGTTCCCTTTTCTCCACATCCTAACCAGCATATGTCCTTTGTTGATTTGTTGATGATAGCCATTCTGACTGGTATGAGATGGTACCTCATTGTTGTTTTGATTTGCATGTCTCAGATGATTAGTGACTTTGAGCATTTTTTATATGTCCCTTGGCCTGTATGTCTAGTTTCTAGAAGTGTCTATTTAGCTTCTTTGCCCATTTTTTAATTGGATTGTGTGTCTTCCTTTTGTTAAGTTGTATGTGTTCCCTATAAATTTTGGAAATCAAACCCTTATCAAATGTAAAGTTGGCAAATATATTCTCCTATGCAGTGGGCTCTCTTGTTTTGCAGATGGTTTCTTTTGCTGTGCAGAAGCTTTTTATTTTAATGTAGTCCCATCTGTTTATTTTCTCCTTAGTTTCCATTGTCCTAGGAGATGTATCCACACGCCCATTGGTACAAGACATGCCTGAGATTTTGGTGCCTATGGATTCTTCTAAGTTTTTTATAGTTTTCCATCTTACGTTTAGGTCTTTTTATCCATTTTGAGTTTATTTTTGTGTAAGCTGTAAGTTGGTGGTCTAGTTTTATTCTTTTGCATGTATCTGTACAGTTTTCCCAACATCATTTATTGAAGAGACTGTCTTGACTCCATTGTATGCTTTTGCCTCCTTTGTCAAATATTAATTGAACATAATGGCTTGGATCTATTTTGGGTTCTCTGTTTGGTTCCATTGGTCTATATGTCTGTTCTTGTGCCAGTACCAGGCAGTATTGAGAACAGTGGCTTTGTAATATAGCTTGATATCTGGTATTGTGATCCCTCCAAATTTGTTCTTCTTTCTTAGAATTGCTGCAACTATTTGGGGTCTTTTTTTATTCCATATAAACTTTTGAAGAATTTGTTCTAGGTCTGTGAAATATGCCTTTGGTATTTTAATGGGGATTGCATTGGATCTATAGATTGTTTTGGATAGTATGAATATATTAATGATGAACACGGTATATTCTTCCACTTGTTTATATCTTCCTCTATCTTTTTTTTTCCCAATGTTCTGTAGTTTTCTGAATTCAGGTCTTCTACTATTTCAAACATTCTATTTTTTTTCTTGTAAGAGTTTTGACAGATTATGTTTTTTAAGTAATTGGTTCTTTTTATACAGATGATCAAATTTGTGGGCATAGAGTTGTTCATAATATTCCTTTGTTGTCCTTTCATTATCCCTTCAATGTCCCTGGGATCTGTAATGATATCCATCCCCTCTTTCAATTCCAGGAATTTGTGTCTTCTCTCCTTTTTCTTTGTTTGCCTGGTTAGAAGATTGTCAATTTTATTGAAACTTTCAAAGAACCAACTTTTGGATTTTGTTGATTTTTTTCCTATTGATTTCCTTATTATTTCTTTTGTTCTGCTTACTTTAAATGTAATTTGCTCACTTTTTCAAATTTAAATAATTGGCAGCTTAGATTATTGATTTTAGATCTTTACTTTTTTAAATATATGCATTCTTTGTTCTAAATTTTCTTCTAAACACTAAATTCACTACATCTCCAAAATTTTGATGTCTTATTTTCATTTAGTTAAAAATGTATTTAATTTCTCTGAAGAGTTCTTCTTTGGCCGAAACCGGTTTGGCTCAGTGGATAGAGCGTCGGCCTGTGGACTGAAGGGTCCCAGGTTCTATTCCGGTCAAGGGCATGTACCTTGGTTGCGGGCACATCCCCAGTAGGGGGTGTGCAAGAGGCAGCTGATCAATGTTTCTCTCTCATCGATGTTTCTAACTCTCTATCCCTCCCTCTTCCTCTCTGTAAAAAATCAATCAAATATATTTAAAAAAAAAAAGAGTTCTTCTTTGACACTTGTGTCATTTAGTAGTATGTTGTTTATCTCCAAGTATTTTGGAATTTTCCATCTATCTTCCTACTATTGATTATTACTTAAATTTATTATGGCCTGACAGATGACATTGGGTGATTTTTCTACTTTTAAATTTGTTAAGGTGTTTTTTATGGCCCCGAACATGATCTATTTTGGTGAACATTCCATATGAGCTTGAGAAGAATGTGTGTTCTGCTATTGTTGGATGAAATAAGTCTGTAGATGTCAATTATACCCAGTTGATTGAAGGTGTTGTTGAGTTCAACTACATCCTTACTAATTTTCTGCCTGCTGGATTTGTCCATGACTATAATAGTGGATATATTTATTTCCCCCTGTAGTTCTATCAGTTTTAGCCTCACATATTTTTGATGCTCTGTTGTTAAGAGCATGCACATTAAGAATTGTTATGCCTTCTTGGATAATTTACACTTTTAGTAATGGCCCTCTTTTACCTAATAATGTTCATTGTTTTCATGTCTGTTTTGTATTAAATTAATATAGCAACTTCAGATTTCTTTTGATTAGTGTTAGCAGGGTATCTTTTCTCTGATCATTTACTTTTAATCTACATGTGGCTTTATATTTAACATAGTTTTCTTTTTTTATTTTATGTTATTTATTTTTATTTTTTTAATTTCTTTATTGATTGAGGTATTACATATGTGTCCTTATCCCGCTATTACCCCCAACCCCCCCACCCATGCCCTCACCCCCCTGTTGTCTGTGTCCATTGGTTAGGCTTATATCCATGCATATAAGTCCTTTGGTTGATCTCTCCCCGTTACCCCCACCCTCCCCTACCTTCCCTCAGGTTTGATGGTCTGATCAATGTTGCTCTGTAACATGGATTTCTTATAGACAACGTATAGTTGGGTCTTGTTATTTGATCCACTCTGATAATATCTTTTTTATTATTTAAGTTTTTATTGATTAAGGTATTACATGTGTCCATATCCCCCTATTGCCCCCCCTCCCCACTCTCATACATGCCCTCACCCCCCAGTGTCTTGCGTCCATTGGTTATGCTTATATGCATGCATACAAGTCCTTCGGTTGATCTCTTACTTCCCTTTTATTTGCTTCATTTTAGGCCATCGACATTTAAAGTGATTATTGATATAGTTGCATATATATCTGCAATATTTTTAAAGTGATTATTGATATAGTTGCATATATATCTACAATGTTTTCTGTATAGTGTTCTTGTTTTTTGTTCCTATTTTTGTTTTCTACCCTTCCATCTTCTATGGTTTTAATTGAATCTTTGTATCATTCCATTTTCTCTTTCTTTACATATCATTTATACTTTAAAAAATTTTTAGTGGTTACCCTAGTGCAGTGGTCAGCAAACTCATTAGTCAACAGAGCCAAATATCAACAGTACAATGATTGAAATTTCTTTTGAGAGCCAAATTTTTTAAACTTAAACTTCTTTAAACGCCACTTCTTCAAAATAGACTCGCCCAGGCCGTGGTGTTTTGTGGAAGAGCCACACTCAAGCGGCCAAAGAACCGCATGTGGCTCGTGAGCCGCAGTTTGCCGACCACGGCCCTATTGTATGCCAAATACATTTAAAACTAGCGCAAGTCTACTATCAAGTAACATTACACTACTCGGGTAGGACAACTACCATATGATAAACAAAATATTTCCAATTTTCCCTTCCCCCCTTATATCATTGCTGCCATTCATTTCATTATACATAAGTTATAATCATTAAATACATTGTGATTATTTGTAAAATATCTGTTAGATAAATTATGAATAAGAAACATTAAGGTTTTTATTTACCTCCACTTATTTCTTTTTTAATGATCATCCTTCTTTATTTAGATTGAGTTTCTGATTTATATAATTTTCCTTCTCTCTTAATAACTTATTTTAATTTTTTTGCAAGTCAGGTCTACTGGCAACCAATTCCCTCAATATATGCTTATCTTAGAAAGCTTAATTCTCTTTCACTTTTGAAGCATAATTTCATAGAATACAGAATTCTAGGATGATGTGGGATTTTTCTCACAACACTTCAAATATTTCATGCAACTCTCTTCTTTCTTACATTATTTTTGGTTAAAAGTCCGATGTAACTCTTATCTTTGCTCCTCTATAGGCTAAGTTTAAAAAAAATAAATTTATTGGGGTGACATTGGTTAATAGGATCAAATAGGTTTCAGATGATACAATATCTGTATATTGCACAGAGTGCCCACCACCCAAAGTCAAATTTTATTATGTCACCATATATTAGGCTAAGTGTTTAAAATTTGACTTTTATGAAGATATTTTATTTTTTTATTTTCTGCAGTTAAAATGTGATATGTATAGTTATAGTCAAATGTAGTTATAATACCACTGTCTTCTGATTCCCAACACTTAAAGAATAGAAGATGAGGGTTAGGACTTAAGAGTTGTCTCAATAATTACATCAAAATTCAGTCTTAAGTTTATGGCAAAAAAAAAAGAAGGAATAGGATGAGTGGGTCATCTCAGCAGCCTGTGGTACTCAGGGAATTCTGGATCAGTAGGACATATTACAATTCTGTGAGTAACAGCAATGTCAGGGACCAGAGTACTACAATGGCAAGACAGGGATAAAGGATCATGAGGCACAGTTTTTTACAGTATTAAGTGGGCTTAGTTAAGACGGATTGATAGCAGCTAGACATTCAAGGGCAAGGTCACCCACATGCAAGAATCCTACTAATCAATGTAACTTACATTGTTGCGTAAATTTAAATTCAGTGGATACCTAAGTGCAACCTACTAAATTCAAGTTTGCTTATCAATTACAATATTAATTGATCACATGTGAATAATACAAATGACAATGAACAAAACAAGATAACAATTATAATTGCAGGAGATAGATTATAAACAAGTAAACAAACATTATAATTTATATAAGATTGGGAAAAATAAGGTAGAGAAACAAATGAAAATGACTTTGGAATGTTCTTTCAGTTAGGGTGGTCAGGGAAGTTTTTTATGGTAAGGTGGCATTGGAGCCTATGTGAAATGATAGGTATAAAACCTAAATATTGGGTAAGAATGTTTTAGGCAAAGAGAGCAGAAAGTGCAAAGATTCTGAAGCTAGCACTTTAAAGACTAGTCTGGAGAGAGAAATGTGAAAGTTTTCTACCCATTGTTATTTGTTTTGGGGTTGGCAGATCCCCAAATTAAATTGCCTCTGGCAATACTTACCAAAATATTTATGAAATATTAAACAACACATTGGTCAAATTTAAATAAAACACTTCACTTAATGTAGCACTATGTTTTCTAGATTGCTCTTGAAAATTATGAATGGCAAATTACACTTTAAGACAAATTTTGCTTTTGAACCTCTTTCTTGCTCATTGCTTTTTTCACCATCTCTGTGTCTAAATTTATAATTGAACCATCCAATCTCTTCTTACTTTCAGGCATATTTTATAGTTTGTGCTCTTTTTGCATCATATTTTACATAATGAAATTTTCATTAAAATGCTAAATATTGGGCAAAGTTCCAACTCAAAAAAGATTCTTCAATTTGACATTCATGATAGAAAATTTAGGTCTTTAAATAAGACTAGATTAAGACCCTGTGAGAAATGTGAAGTGATAACACACACTCTGGAAATAAAGCTGCTCACCCAGTGTCAGCGCCTAATAGAATGTGATTAATGAAGGAGATAATGGACTGGAGAAATATAGCAACAGAGTTCACTTGTCTTGCTTGTGACATTTTTTGAATGCATGCTAAATAATACAGTTTTATTCCTAAGAGGAAACTAATAATAAGTTATCTTAGGACTTCTGACAGAGAAAATTGTGGTCATGAAATAATATAGCATTTTTGTTTTCAATAAATATTCACTTTGTGTTAATAAGAATATTTATAATTAGTTTTGTATTTGAGTGCATACCAAAGAATTTACAACAAAAAGAGCCAGATATAGTATAATTGGAAAAATTATGCAGATTTCTTTGAAGAAAAAGGGTTAAGCATGTAAGGCAAATTTTACCATACAGAGGCATTACTTATGATGTAAGGGTTTGAACTACTTTATTTTATATATTTTTTGCCTGATTTTTTAAAAATTTATCTTCTCTCCCTCCCCCACATTGACCTCTTCTAGCCTGTACCCATGCCACACACCAGGCCTTCACCACACTATTGTATATGTCCATGGGTTATGCACATTTGCATATAAATTCTTTGGTTAATCTCTTCCCACCAACCCACCCCACTTTCCCAGGGCTTAAACTATTTTAAAATAGAAGAAACAAGAGGGATGATTTTAATCATAAACAATTGGTTTCAAATCATGTAAATATTCCAAAGAAAAACATTTTCACCTCAAACATGGAAATAACATGCAATTTTGTTCTTCCAATTGTTTTCTAACACATGTTTTACCCATGTAAAACTGGTTTCTATATGAAAGTAAACTTGCAGATTGGAAGATATTTTTATAGAAGCTGTACAAACTTTTAAAGACCATTAGAATGATTTGGATGCTTTTTGAATCCTATCTAATAATAGAGTAATATGCAAATTAACCATCACTCCACGACAAAAATGGCAGCCCCCATAGCCACAAGATGGCGGTGCCCAGTACCCTCAGCCCCGCTGCTGGAGTGCAGACCCCCTGCAATCAATCACAGAGAGCTGGGGGTTGCTTAGGCCTGGTGCAGGAGTGGACCCCCTGCGATTGATTACAGGGAGCTGGGTGTCCGCTCCGGCCCCAGGCCGAAAGCCTCTGGCAGAGGCTTTTGGCCTGGTGCCGGAGCAGACCCCTGCAATCGATGGCAGAGAGCTGGGGGTTGCTTAGGCCTGATGCAGGAGCGGACCCCCTGCGATCGATCACAGGAAGTTAGGTGTCTGCTCTGGCCCCAGACCAAAGGCCTGGTGCTGGAGCAGACCGCTGCAATCGATCGCAGGGAGCTGGGGGTTGTTTCGGCCTGGTGCACGAGCGGACCCCCTGCGATTGATCACAGGGAGCTGGGTGTCCGCTCCGGCCCCAGGCCGAAAGCCTCCGCCAGAGGCTTTCATCCTGGTGCCGGAGCAGACCCCCTGCAATGGATCGCAGAGAGCTGAGGGTTGCTTAGGCCTGGTGCAGGAGTGGACCCCCTGTGATCGATCACAGGGAGTTGGGTGTCTGCTCCGGCCTGAGGCCAAAAGCCTCCAGTGGATGCATTCGGCCTGGTGCTGGAGCAGACCCCCTGCAATCGATCGCATGGAGCTGGGGGTTGCTTCGGCCTGGTGCACCAGCGGACCCCCTGAGATCGATTGCCTGGGCAGGGAGCTGGGGGTCTGCTTTCAGCCTGGGTAGAAGCGGACACCCTGCGATTGATCGCAGGGAGCTGGGGGTCTGCTCCTCCCCAAGAGGCTTTCAGTCTGAGCCAGTGATCAGAAGGAGCTGGAGGTGCCTGCCCAGGCCTAAAGCTTCGGCTCTAGGCCTGCGCAGAGCCCAGCCCTCGATCGGTGTGAACTATAGAGGAAACACCTTTCCTGACTGCACATTGGCTAAGCTTCCTGTATGCCACTGGTAATATTCTTAGTAACTTGCGTAATAAGAATCCAAAAAGGTGGTCTAGGGTTTTTCCACCACACTTCTGGAGAAAAAAATGAAGGTCCGCTGCCGGAGGTCTAAGAAATGTCATATCCTGCCCTAGCCGGTTTGACTCAGTGGATAATACCTCGGCCTGCAGACAGCAGGGTCTGGGTTCGATTCTGATCAAGGGCATGTACCTAGGTTGCAGGCTCCTCCCTGGCTGGGGCCCAGATCAGGGTTCATGCAGGAGGCAACCAATCAAAGTGTTCCTCTCACTTTGATGTTTCTCTCTGTCTTTCCCTTTCTATTCCACATTCTCTAAAAATCAATGGAAACATATCCTCAGGTGAGGATAAAAAATAAAGAAATGCATATCCTATGAAAGACTCATCTTGAAAATGCCTAAAGAAAATTGTCATTTTTTCTTGGTGAAGGGACTGGAGTCCGTGTTGATGAAAACACCTTGGTGGCTGCGGTGACTGGCAGTGGCTGCAGCAGCGGAGTGATGGGGCTGGTGCCTTCCCCTGATCAGACCGGTTGCCTCCCACAAAGGGAGGCCAGACTGTGGCTTAGGTCCGTTCCCCGTGGGGTGTGGGCTTAAGCCGTCAGTAGGACATCCCCTGAGGGCTCCCAGTATGTGAGAGGGGGCAGGTTGGGCTGAGGGACCCCTGACCCCCAGTGCACGAATTTCGTGCACCGGGCCCCTAGTACAATTTATAAAAGAGTTAATTATACTTTTGCAAGAATTTTAACTGTTTCTTTAAAATACTTTCTGAGAGAATTCTTTCAGTTATTTAAAAACAACCTTTACACATGCACTAATATTTCATAAGAAATGAAGAGTTGGTTATTTAAAAATAAGAACATAATAAGTTTAAAATCTCAGCTTGCTATCACTTAAAAAACAAGGTGATAGAGATCACTGTGGTTTCTTCATGAAATGCAAGAAAAATGTATTTTGATATTAAAACATGTAAGAATATTTTATAAATATTATCAAAGGAGAAATTTGGCCTTTGAAATAGAAAAATATTTCCACAATTATCTCTATATAGAATATGATTTTAATACTATAAGAGTACTACTTTTCAAACTGTTATGTGTGAATGAATTATGAATGCTAGGTTTAAAATATAAGTTTTCTCTGGGCTTTCTTTTATAAAGAATTAGAGGCCCAGTGCACAAAATTTGTGCATGGAGGGGGGGTTCCTTCAGCCCAGCCTGCACCCTCTCCAATTGGGGACCCCTTGGGAGATGTCCGACTGCTGGTTTAGGCCCCATCCCTGTGGGTTCAGACCTAAACCGAGAGTTGGACATCCCTCTCGCAAACTGGGACTGCTGGCTCCTAACTGCTCACCTGCCTGCCTGCCTACCTGATCACCCTTAACTGCCCTCCCCTGCAAGCCTGGTTGCCCCCAGCTGCCCTCCCCTGCCAGCCTGATCTTGCCTCCAATGGCCCTCCCTTGCTGGCCAATTTGGTTCTGATTGGTCAGTTTCTATGCCAGTCAGCATCAGAAGCTCAGCCTCCTAGGCAGCCATTGGTTCTTCACAGCAACCACATTTGGTTCTGATTGGTCAGTTCTGTGCCAGTCAGTGTCTCTGGGCCTGTCAACAGGGCCTGATCAGAAAGGAGGGGCTGATCATTAGCCCCAGTGGAGGCCTGGAGAGAAATGGAAGCTCTGCTGCTGGCCAGACTGGGAAAGAAAGAGAGAAGCAAGTGCTGATCAAAGGTTGCCACAGAGGCAAAGGATCAGTCCCTGCTTCTCTCTTCAGGCCTCTCTCTGACCCTGATTCGCAGCCCCCTCAGCAGGACTGACTTCCGGTTGGTTGAACCTTGGTCATTACTGGTCATTGCGACCCAGGGTTTTTATATATATTAGGATGCTTTGTGTATTCTATCCATTTGTGGAGTTAAATTTTATTATAGCAGAGCGCATTTTTAAAACATGTATTTGGCCAAATTTCATCTTTAGAAATATAACCAATGATTTCCTTTATATTGAATAAATAATATGCACTTAACTTATGCAAATACTATACTATGTACTTATATTCTTAGGTTCTAGCATATATAGTTTGCTCTTTTAAATATAAGAGTCACAAATTTTAGATAACTATTAACTACCAGGACATATCCTTGTATAACAGGCAACATAACTCACTGATCTGAAAGATTTTAAAATTTTCTTGAAAACTCATAGCAAAGGAAATAGCCTAGATCTTTCAGCAAGTACAGCACTAAGCAAGGAAACTTTACAAGGGGGACTATAATGGTGCCACAATTCAGAAAGTTATATTCAAATTTAGTACTTTTCAACAAAGCCACATGTAAACTGAAAACAAAATGAGATCCATGATATTATAAAAATCCTATTGCCTACTCTCCCACAACAAGATATGTAATTGTGAACATGATTGTAATATGACCTCGTTATTGCTTGCCTTGCCCAAATTGCTAGAGACTGAGTGATTCTTTACAAATCTAGTTCAAAGTAACACCTATTTTTAATTTCATGGAAAAACAAACAACATAAATAACTATCCAGGTGCTTATGGCATCTGCTAGCTTAAGATTGAATTTAAATAGTTTAATACCATAATTACCCACGTTTAAAAAAAAATCTATGAATTCCACTGTAGCTTTTTAGTAACCCTCTTCCACTTGAATGCCTCAAGTATGTGTGAGGAATAATTGTGTCATCTTTGTCATCATATACTACCCTATTCAGAACACAAAGACTCAAGTGTTTGTGGGAAGCACTTGTTTGCATTAATGGATTAAGGGCTCATTTATTTAATTATTCTAGTTTGTAAACTCTGAATGCTGTTGACTTACATGTAATGATTCTTAAAAAGGGATCAATGCACAACCATTAAATTCAAGGAGCATTGAATTGGTGGTGGTAGGGGCGCAGGGAGTTCTCCTTTCCTTACTTACCTCCTATGTTTGCAGGAGGAGAACGTTATGCAAATACAAGTGTGGAAGAAAGAGATTTTTCCTCCTTTACTTATTGCTAGTAAAGCTTAATGGTGTTTTAGAAGTGATATTACACTTCAGAAAAGGGGTAATGCATCTTTAAAAGCTAAACTACATCTTCTTTACTTTTATCAAATTCTCTATAAATCTTTCATGACAGTTTATTTAACAAAGTGTCATTGAAACTGTATAGATGATTGATGTGACCCATGTAAGACCAACATGAAATGTTTGTAAATGTCAGCAAAATGTGACCATCTAAAAGTATATAAGGATGGAATTTCTGTGAAAGTGAAAAACAAACAGAAAAATGTTTACCTTATACTTTGCTTTCTGGCATGCAATTACAAATTCATAGAAGAAGTATTATATTTGATTTTTCTTGGAGTTCATGTCATCAGAGGTCTAATTTGCTTTTGACACTTACCCTTTCAAAGCTTTGGTCTCTTACTTATTGGATAAATTTTTTCTTTCACCTATGGAAAAATAATATAGAATCAGATCTTCTTGGCAAAAAGATAATTGTTTTGGAGGGTATTAGCAAAAATACCACAGCACCCACATTTGAACAAAACATTATGTACAAATTATAGGAATCAATCAACATAGAAATTTCATTTAATAAGATAATAAAGAGGAGGAAAAAACAACAGATTAAACTATAAACATACAAGAAGAGTACCTCAGTAGCTCACTAGTTTATTTTTCTCTTTGATGTATTCTTGTATAAAACAAATAGTATCCTTAGAATAGAGCAACCTCTTCCTTGGGAGTGATGTTTTGGTTGTTACATTTTTGCATTGCATTGACACAAAAGCAGAACAAATAGAGTAAAACCAATGCACATGATGAATAGAAAATACATAATAGAGAATACAAAACTGAAATTTGAAAATCAGTTGCAATTGTGAGATTTTCCCATTGAAGTAACATTTTTGAAGGAAGGGGATTACTCAGGATCATTCACTTAACTAATATATTCTTTATTCCATTTTGCAAATAAATGCACAAGTTCACAATTACCATGAATTGTAGAGCGTTTATCCATCATTATAAGCTGTTTCTGATCACAGTAGACATGGTATTTGTCTTCCTCCTTCTGTAGAGCTTATAGGAAATGCTTGGTTATGGTATAGCCAAACCAAGATTAACTGAAAAATGACTATTTTTTATGTTTTAAAGATTTTAAAAATTGATTTTTAGAGAGAGAGGAAGGGAGAGGGAGAGAGAAAAATGATGTGAGAATGAAACATCCATCAGCTGCCTTCTGCACACCCCCTACTGGGGGTTGAACCCAGAACCCAGGCATGTGCTCTGACCAGGAATCAAACCAGCAACTTTTCAGTGCATGTGATGATGCCCCCAACTGAGACACACTGGCCAGAGCACAACTACTTTAAATTCTCAATTAAGCAAATTTATCTGGGGAATTGTACTTAGCTTTGAGGAAGACATGGAAAATAAGACAATTCAAGCAGTATCTGGATACCTGTATACATTTCATTTTAAAGTTATTTGATCTCTACATCTCTAGCATATCATAATGGTTAGTTATGCTCACAGTGATGATCCTAAGCTATAGCAACACTAGAAGCATAATTTGAATTATAATTCTTTAGTACATACTGATGTAAAGTTCTATGATAGGCCCTAACCATAATATCCTATTCCCTGAGCAATACTGTTAATGAGTGTATTTTGAAAAAACATGTTAACAATATATATTTTCATAATATATATATTATAATATTAAAAACTGTACTGAACATTATAGGGGTATATGTAGTTATAGAATTAGTACCTGCCTACCCCTCAATGAATCTACTTGGAGATATAATTCAGGTTTTATTTGCATTAATTACTTAAATAAAAGTTAAGAAGTGTAAATGCCTTGAGACAAGTATAGAAAAAGGTCAGGGATATCAGGTAGAGAGGTCATTGAAGGGTGAATAGCTCTTGGCTGCTGAGAATAGGAAAGCTTACAATGAATAAAAATGAGTGAAAGTCAAAGTCTCTTCGTAAAAAAATAGTCTATCATCAAGAAAAGAACAGGACTGAACTCAATATTACATTTTTTTCTTGACTCCTAAACTTTACAAATTGTAATTTAAAATTAAATGTTTATAAATTTACTGCTGTTTATTTTCTGCACGAAAAAATATGGATAGTTTTCTCACGGGTTTTCCATGAAAATATTTTAATTTTTTACTGTAATAAAAATATAAAACTTGAAATATAGTTTAGTTTTAAATTTAGAGCAAGATATAAATAACAAAGTAATTTATAAAGAAATAGTGTTCCACTAAATCAGAATTCACAAATGGGTATTTTTGGTATACTTGGAACTATTCTATCCTTCCAAGAAAAGAAGTAGGGACAGAGATTTGTACGGGTGCTCATGTTCAAAAAAGAGGTGAGCTGCATTTGCTGACTTTTCAAACATTCTGTCTTGATACTGTCGGGAATACTTGCATGTTCCCAGAAGCTCAGTTTTGAAAGGAACCCGGATGTCCATCAGGTCATGTTTAGATACTCAGAGCAACCAAATTATAGTTTGAACTTGTGACATTCCTAAATATCGCAGTTTACATCCAGATATCATAG
Organism: Ia io; assembly: GCA_025583905.1. Taxonomy (NCBI): domain Eukaryota; kingdom Metazoa; phylum Chordata; class Mammalia; order Chiroptera; family Vespertilionidae; genus Ia; species Ia io. The sequence goes on along the minus strand of JAJQQW010000001.1, from coordinate 32,585,802 downwards.
TTTATGACAGATAACTATAGGCCCTATGAAGTAAGGGGCACCAGTTCCAATGAAAATGGCCAAAATTTTGACAACCTGGAAGAGATGTGTACACAATACTGTGGGATATCAAGTTGATGCCTCAGCTTTCCATGCCCTGATTTGACTTCTACTAGCTTTTAAAGATGGTTTGTATTAGTTATTATCTCAAAAAGAGTTTCCTATTTTTAAATATATTTTTATTTATTTCAGAGAGGAAGGGATGGAGGGATGGAGAGACATAGAGAGAGAGAGAGAGAGAAACATCAATGATGACAGAGATTCATTGATCAGCTGTCTCTTGCACACCTTACACTGGTGATCAAACCCACAACCTGGGCATGTGCCCTGACTGGGAATCAAATCAAGGCTTCCTGGTTTATAAGTCAATGCTCAACCACTGAGCCATGCCAGCTGGGCTAGTTTCTTATTTTTAATCTCAATAGAAGTGAGCTTTTTAAAATTTATATTTTATTTAAGTATAGTTGGTATACAATCTTATATTGGTTACTAGAGGCTTGGTGCACAAAATTCGTGCACAGAGGGGGGGTTCCCTTAGCTTAGCCTGCACCCTCTCCAATTGGGGACCCCTTGGGAGATGTCCAACTGCCGGTTTAGGCCCAATCCTTCTCTCAATCTGGGACTGCTGGCTCCTAACTGCTCACCTGCCTGCCTGCCTGATCACCCCTAACTGCATCTGCCTGCCAGCCTGATCACCCCTAACTGCCCTCCCCTGCCAGCCTGATCTCGCCCCCAACTGCCTTCCCCTCCTGGCCTGGTTGCCCCCAACTACCCTCTTCTGCTGGCCAATTTGGTTCTGATTGGTTTGTTTCTATGCCAGTCAGCGTCAAAAGCTCTGCCTCCTAGACAGCCATTAGCTCCCCACAGCACCCACATTTGTTTCTGATTGGTTGGTTTCAATGCCAGTCAGTGTCAAAAGCTCCACCTGTTAGGCACTCATTGACTCCTGGCACTTCACCCAGATTTGGTTCTGATTGGTCAGTTTCTATGCCAGTCAGTGTCAAAATCTCCACATGCAAGGCAGCCATTGGCTCCCCACAGCACCCACATTTGGTTCTGATTGATCGGTGTCTATGCCAGTCAGTGTCAGAAACTCTGCCTCCCAGGCAGCCATTGGTTCTTCATAGCACCCACATTTGGTTTTGATTGGTCGGTTCCTATGCCAGTCAAGCGTCAAAAACTCTGCCGCCTAGACAGCCATTGGTTCTTCACAGCACCCACATTTGGTTCTGATTGGTCGATTGATATGCCAGTCAGCATCTCCAGGCCTATCTCCAGGCCTGATTAGAGAGGCGGGGATGAACAGCAGCCCCTGTGGAGGCTGGGAGAGAAAGAAAGGCCTGGCTGCTGGCAAAGCCTGGAAAGAAAGAGGGAGAGAAAGAGAGAGGCAAGTACTGATCAACAGCTGCCACTGAGGCTGCGGATCAGACCCTGCCTCTCTCTCTGGGTCTCACCCCCCTGGGCAGTCAGTGCTGGGTCGCCATGGCAACCCAGCCCTGAATGATGTACTTCCGGGTTGGTCAGCTTTGGTTAGTCATTACAACCCTGGGCTTTTATATATTAGGATAATAGTTTCAGGTGTATGATATAGTGTTTCAATATTTATATTCTTTACAATGTGATCACTCCACTAATTCTAGAATTAGAATGGGAAGGTGTGAATTAAGATAATGTATTTTCATGATGGATGACCTGAAGAGCTTTGCAGTTGGGGCTCTCTGTGTAATAAAATACAAATATGGAATAATGTATTAACTTTGCCTATGTAACATTGTTTTCTTATATCATGGCCCTTGTAAGTAGCCATAAAAACCTGAGAGACTCATTTTATTTTGCCAATTTGGGGAAAGAAGTTTGGAGGAGTGCAATACTATGCTATGTGGTTCCCCAAAGCTGCGCAATCTAAATGCAAATCTAACATTGCAGATGAAAATAGTAGGTTACATGGATGCATTGTTGGATGGTAGAAGTGGATAGGTACTTTACAATGATAGAATATGGTTGGTGAGCCTTCTTCAAGCTCATATAGCTGTTATGTTGGGAGAACTGGCTTCAAACACTTAATTTTGTAATTAAGAAAATGGTTTAAGGGTAAAATCATGTTGACAGTGAAATGATGCACTACTCTCTTTTCTTTTTTTCTAAGTATCTTATTGTTTCATATTATCAGCAACTAGAAGTGATTATAAAATGCCAATTCTGCTTAAGAGTGAAAAATGTGAAAAAATTACAAGTGCCACCCTTGGTTACTGCATTCTTCATTGGACAATATCTGCAATGTAGAAATGCATAGTAACTGTCAAATGGTTATGGTTCAAGTTCATTAATGCTTGGATAATGAAATGGAATAATGTATAAGCAAAATGCCATGAAATATATAAAGACACTGATTTAAATTTTGGCATTAGACTATTGCTGACTACAGTAATCATTTAGGGAGCTCTCCACTTTGTTTGGCTATAATTGTGACTTTGTAAGTGTTAATTAAATCACTTTATTCTTTTCTTGTTTTTTCTTTCTTGGTGTATCATCTACCATTTGTCCTTATTCTATTTTTAACTGAGCATGTTTCTACTTATTTAGCTTAAACTTTTTTTAAAAAAATCCTCACCCAAGGATATGTTTAAAGCGAGGGAGAGAGAGAGAGAGAGAGAGAGAGAGAGAGAGAGAGAGAGAGAGAGAGAGAGAGAGAGAGAGAGAGAGAGAGAGAGAGAGAGAGAGAGAGAGAGAGAGAGAGAGAGAGAGAGATCTATTGCCTACCGTTACGTGTCCCAAACAGGGATCGAAGAAAACTGCAACCCATGTATGTGGGAATGGAACCTGTGACCCATTGGTGTACGGGACCACACCCCATCCAACTGAGCCACACTGGTCAGGGCTAACTTCAACTATTTTTAAGGTGTTAAAGACTCTGTTCATCTTTATGTCAGTTGAAAGCTAGTGGGCATAGTCTCAATTATTTTTTGAGATTTTTGCTAAAGATATAATTCATCTCATTTCTAGTGAAAACATCTGTAAAATATCATTCTACTAGTACATACCAATCCAAAGCTTGTTACTCTCAGAAAGTTAATGCACCCACCAAGCAAGGTAAGGGACTGTATATTCTCAGCATGTGAAAATTTTATATTTAAAGTCTAAAACCCCAAAAGCAGTTATAATGTGATGTTTCCTAATGTTAGAAATTAAAGATTTGCCTCTTTATTTAGCATATGTGATTTAAGAAGAAAAGGGTGGGAACAAAATGATAAGGACCAGCAGTTGGAAGAAGACATATTTTACTGTACTTCATTTTAACCCCAGTCCCTGATGAGCCTCACAAAGATAACATTATTGGTAGACGGGATATGATAATAAATTTTAGGGCATTACCTATGGAAAATTAAAGTGGAATAAATCATTAAGTCATTCAATAAACAGTTATTAAGAGTTTACAATGTGGCATGCATACATATTATTTGCATGTATTGAGTGTGTGCGTAAAGCTTTTAAATTTACTACATCTATAATTAATGCTAATCAACAGCTGATGTTAATAACGCAATAAGTATTTGCCATATCAAACTGAATGAATTGAGATTGTTATTGCCTTAATATCCAACACGAGAATGGGAACTTAATGTTTCCTTCCTAAACTCTGTCTCTTTCTTTCCTGACAGATGCTCTCAGTAAGTTAGAGTTTTCATTTATATTCTACTATGGCAATGTTAATCTTATTTTGATTGAAACAGGGTTCTGGACAGCAAAATTGATGTATTTTTATGGTAAGACTGTTGTGAGACTGTTGCAAAAGGTGGTAAAAAGGCTTCATATTTGGTATGCCTGGGGCAAGAATTATAACTTTCTTTAAAGTTATAATTAAGAAAATACTTGGCTTACTGTGTTTCTTTTAGAACACTATAGATTATTAATCTATGCATTTAAGCACACTTAATATCTATATTTTGATTGACATACCTCTTGTCATTTTCATTGATTTTCTTGCCTTAACAACACAGAATAGAATTTCACAATGGACAGAGCATTTATCTTTTTTGTTAGATGTTGCCTTTTTATTGGATTTATTGGGGTGACATTGGTTAATAAATAATATTACATAGATTTCAGGTGCACATACATCATCTATATATTGTACTGTTTGTTCTCCACCCAAAGACGAGTCTCCTTCTGTCACCATTTATCCCTAACTTTACTCTTTTCTAACTCTCTCCACTCCCTTTTTCCTCTGGTAAACACCATACTGTTGTCTGTGTTTATGAGTTGTTGCTGGTGTGGTTGTTTGGCTTAATCCTTTCACCTTTTTCATCCAGTTCCCCAGTGTTGCCTTTTTCAACACATAAGTTGTACAGCCAGATGTATGACATATACTAGTAATAATGTCATCAGATTCTTAAAGACAAATATCATGAAGCATAATTATTGTATGTGTTAATTTTAAGACAGTTTTGTTAGACATATAAAGAGGAAATAAAATGAAAATACAGTGTGGAAGGATGATATTATGTTTAATTTAAAATACACATTATAGATCAAAAGATATTTTGCACAGTGCTATTATTTAGTCACTAGAGGCCTGGTGCATGATTTTGTGCACAGGTGGGGTCCAGCGGGCCCGCCCCGCTTAGGGCAGATCAGGGCTGGGCTGCCTGGGGGGATGGGCCATGGGAGGTTGGCGGGCCCACCCTGCCCCCAATCAGGCTGGTTGGCCAGCCACAGTGCGTGTCATAGCTTGGCTTTTATATATATAGATTGGTGTAATTCTTTGCTATTATCTATAATAAAGATTTGAACTAAACCAAATTATTTTTCTTTATTATTGAATTGGTTGTGGTTACATTGGTCAATAAAATTATATAGGTTTCAGGTACACAATTCTATGATACATCATCTGCACATCCCATTGTGCCCTCACCATCCAAAGTCTAGTCCCCTTCAGTTACCATTTACGCCCCCATTTGTCCTCTTCCACCTGCCCCAACCCCGTTTTCCCTCTGGCAATCACCATACAGTTGTCTGTGTATATGAGATTTTTTTTTTTTTGCTTAATCCCTTCTAAAAATTCAGTAAGCCTAATTTGTAGAATCCAACTTTGCAAATTATTATCATTATTTTTACTAAACCACAAGCTTAGGTTTAAAGATTTTTAACCCAATGATGCAGTTAGAAATGGAGTTAATTTATAGATTTTTCCATAAGTATTGCACTAGAACAAAAGCAGTAGATCAAAATATTCTCTAAACAGTTCAGTTCACAGATTTCTAGCAGAAACTATTTTTATACTATCCCTGTCCTTAAGATATGTTTAAAAATAAACTTGGAACACAGACAATGTTGTGAATTTTATCACCTCAACACAGAGGTGGGAGAAAGTAGGTTTACAGTTGTTCATATGGAAAATAATACAATAATTAATAAATAATAATACAGGAATAAACTATCTCATGTACTCATAACTATAAACCTACTTTTGCCCACCTTGTATTTTATTTATAGTAAATGTTTAAGAGACTTATTTTTCCCTTTTTACTTCTGGCTTACATAAGCTTTTAATTCATTAGTTAATTTTAATTAATGTTTAATATAGTAACTTAGAATAAATTGGTCTATATCTGGTAAAATGTCAGTCTTCTTATTTGGATTTACAGCAGTCTTATTTATTAGAACTTGTATTCCCTTTGGTTTGTATTCTGCTATGATTTTTCACCTAGGAAACATTCTCCTTCCTTTATGAAATTATGAATTTACCACAGTAAGCATAGAAAATGAAGATCTGTTTTCTAATCATTCATTATTCAATATTAGGTCTGTGTGCTTCTAGGGGAAAAAAAGTAGTGGGAGGGGTATAGTATTAAACTTTTTAACTTTGTTTTCCTGAAAGAGGGGGAAATGTCTTTCTTGAAGAGACAGTTGGCAGGTATGATATGTTAATCTTCATTTAGGGGGAAATATTGTAATAAAACAATGTTTAATTATAAATAGCAGTTATGATTTAAGTAAAGACCTGTTTCCTATAAGACAAAAACATTATAGTGATAAATGATCATTGACTGTTCAGATATAACAACCTTACATTGTACATACATATCCCTGGTATGTAAAATAAACTACTTCATACATTATTTAATTAGTTGAATTGTTACAATGAATAATTACTCTAAAAATCTGTCCATATAGATATTTTTCTGACTGCAATGCAACTACAATTAGCTTCTTGATCATAATTAAAACCCATGTAGGTTAAGTAGGCTTTAGAGATGTAGGATTTGAAGGAAGCTTCAAAAACTAATGCTGAATGCTGGAGCATAGGATACATTGAATATCAGTTGTTAACTTTGTTAACTGAACCTGATATCCTGTGAGAGATTCTTTTGTTCACAACCAAACTCAAACATTTTCCCCAGGGTTAAATTATAGCGAAAGAAAATGATAATATATACACATACTTATATTTTATTCTACACTGCCATTCACCCACATTCCAGATAGTAAAAATACTGCTTCTTATAAGAATGTTTTACATTACATTTAATGACAAAAGTAATACATGCATCTTACTATTGTCTTTTGGGGAGAAATCAGAATTTTAAAAATTGAAGAGCATGGTAGGAATAAAAGGCACATATTGTTTTCTGATAGAATAAATACACTATTATTGCTATTTTTATATTCCACCTAATGTTCAAAAAAAGCAATGACCCAATGGCAGTAGACTTTAAGATCAGCTAATGGTCAATATTTGATATATGTCAAAGCACAGTTTATGCTAAATCATCTGTATTAAACCATGGGAAACAGTAGGTATCTAGAAAATACAATGCTTATCTCACATATTCTTATAGTGTTTTTTTCTGCTTTGAACCAACTCTCAAGTTGTTTCTATGTGTTTTTATCAGCAACACATGTACTAAAATTGGAATGGTACAGAGAAAGATTAGCATGGCCCCTCTACAAGGCCTGTACATTTATGAAACAGTTTTTTATATTTATCCTACTCATCCTTAAAAACTAGATCAAATGCTACCTCCTTTGATTTTCTCAGGCTGAATATTTCTCTCTTTTGTGCCCCACATGCATTGTTTATGTCAATTTTAGTCATTAGTATACGTTTACATATTTCTCATTAGATTGTGAGCTCTGGCCATGTATAATGCATCTTTATCTTCCCTACAACACTGAACACAATGTCTTGTACATAGTGGGTACTGAAAACTTCCACATGGAGTTGTATTTCTATGAATCATTGCTGAACATTAGCTGCAGTATACACTCACAAAAATACACAGGCTTGTAACCTATATAAAATAAATGAGAGAAAATAATTTAAATTTTCCAGTTGGTTTAAGCTTTTTTGTGTTTTCTGGATGTCCAAATGATAAAAGAATTGGTGACAAATTTTAGAAAGATAGAGGAAAGGATATGCGAGGAGAAAAGTTCCCATTTCGAGCATCGCTTTTTATAGCCAGTGGTTGTTTTCAATTCTAAAACAAATATATTGAATATTAATATAGAGACCTATGAAAAATATTGTGCCAGTTGTTGATATATGTTGGAAATAGCTTACCCCATTATGTCATGTGGATCGCTTCTTTTTGTTATATGTGGTGCTTTGGGTTGACTGCAGTGACCTGTCTTCTCAGTGTGCATAAAAGATTAAAGATTGTAATAGCTCATGGAGAAAATGTGTCTTTGCATCTGCTTGCTTGTACACATGCTGCTATTAAAAACTTGCCTTTCCCCCCAAAATATAGTCTGCAGAAAAAATGCATGTGGGAGGCATCCAATCGATGTGTCTCTTTCACATCGATGTTTCTCTTTCTTCCTCCCTCCCTCCCTCTGTCTTCCCCTCCCACTCTCTCTAAAAACCAATGGATATTAGCATAACCAATGGACACACTGGGGCGGTGGGGGCTTGCCCAAGGTGGGAATGGCTAGGGGGGGATCAATCAGGGGAAAAGGAGACATATGTAAAACTTTAGACAATAAATAAATAAATAAATAAATAAATATCAATGGAAAAAATATCCTTGAATGAGGATTAACAACAACAACAAAAAAAGTAAAAATATAGTCTGGAAAAGTTATGGGCATCTTATATTTGCCACATCTAAAGCTTTCTAAGTGTTCAAAATGAGCCACTGAACACTTTGATATTTTTACCTCTCTCTTTTCCTTTGTATGTGTATTTTGCATGTGTGTGTATATATGTATATGTGTTTGTGTATATGTATTATTTAAATATATACAGGTACCTTTTTCCTTTTTTTTTTTTTACCTTACTCAAATATGCCATAATAAACAAATGGTTGACTTTTATCAACTTGAATAGATTTTTTTACTTAACCGCTTTGTCTCGCTATGCTGAAGCTCAGCAGTGATTTTGTATCTTTACTATAATTTTAAAACTTGCCATGAATAGAAGAAGGGCTGTTAAATTGCCACTACTATACATTTGCACCAAGATAAAGTAAAATGTTCATTTCTGTCAAACTAACTCATCTGAGTAAAATCCACCAAACTATTGTCATAGTTTTCCAAATAAGCGTGCTTAGAGCTCTGCGGTAGTACAAATGAAGGACCATATGGAAGTGGCTTTCTCCAAGGTACCAGTGAGTCTGGTTTTATGGGTTGCATGTGCCTGTTGGCACTGCTGGCAGTTCAGCACCCTGGGAAAGGCGTTGCTTTCAAACATGAGTAATTGATGAATTGTATGTAATATGCAAATGTGAATGCATAAATCTCCTGAATGACAGCTTAATTTATGTGAGCTTTTAAGAAAGTGGATTAGATTTTAATTAAACATTTTCAAAGGCACCCTGACTTATTCAGTTTTTTGGCTGCTATCTTTAGATAGAAGTGGGGGAAGGTTTAAATAATAATTTACACATAGTATCTGCATTTTTCTACTAAGTGGTCGTTGTTTCATAAAAAATTCAAGGTATTTAAAGAAGAAAGGCATTTATCTTTAGTTATAAAAACACTGTCATATTACAATAGGTGAAGTTTGTCATATATAACAGATAGATATAGGAAATATATATGTGGTTTGAAAGTTAATGTCTTAAACTTCAAACATAATTTTGGAACATACTTCAGATTCTACCATATATTTTAGTATGACCAATTGACCAATGGTAAATGCAGATAGCATTTCTAAGCATAGGTTGTTGGAATATTAATACTACATATTAGTTTCTATACATTATTATCTTTAAAATTGCAAAAATAAGCAGTTGATGGAGATAGAGCAGTCTACTCCTTTTTGCTCTTAAATATGTAGTGTACACAGATATACCTGTGTGTGTAAATTTTTTTAAATTAAATTTATTGTGGTGAAATTGGTTAATACAATTATATAGGCGTCAAGTATATAATTCTATAACATATCATTTGTATATATTGCATTGTGTGTTTACCGCCCCAAATCAAATCTCCTTCCTTCACCATATATTTGACTCCCTTTACCCTTTACTCTACAACCCTTCCCCACTGAATAGTTTTAATTTCTCTTTGATAATAGTATTTTGAATTTACATAATGTGCAGATTAAGATTAAGTAGAGGCTAATTAAAATATTTGAACTTTATAAACACTTTTTCTATTTATCTATCTATGAGATTTCATTAGAAATTAAAAGGCTATACATTTAATAGATCCACTTAAAGTGTGTTGTAAATGCTATTAATTCTTTTAAAATATATTCAATTTATTTATAGTTTATAGTAAATCACAGTCCCCATAAGTAATAAATATTTTTAAAATTTTGAACAGTTAGAAGGTTATTCCTAGTTTTTATCTGTTTTTTTACCTACATATTTGCTTTCTTTTAATTTTCATTGAAAAGCTTAATTTTTTATTACCTCTTGACTTGAATATGATTTTCCTCTAATGTAACATTGTAGCTGTTAATTGCAGAAACCCTGGAATGGTACTTCATAGGTTCTAAATCCCAGTTCTGTCCCTACTTGTTGTGTGACCTTGGGCAGATAATTTACTATGCCTAAGTTTCAGAGTTTTTGCCAAAATGAGGTGACGATATAAAAGCACTTGGAAGTGTGCTTAGCACTTGATAAACCCTATGCAATTCATTGTTACTTATTTTCATTGTTGCCATCATTCCCTCATATTTACCTGATAGACATGTCTCCTCTCTGGCCACAAGACAGCTTCATTTCCATATCCATTATTTAGTCTGGAATGTGTCTACCATGCATATTCTTCCTGCCCAGGTACCATCCAACCTTGCAACCTGGCTCTTTTCCTCCATAAAGTCTTCACTAACTTTTTCCTATGAACCAGCTCTATTTTTCCTTATTTTTTTTCTATTAAAACCTTTAAGTCATTTGTCCAATCATTCCTTATTTATTTTGTTTACACTAGGCTTACTGTTTTGAAACTCACAATCCACTTATTTGCTTTCTGCCATGTAGTTTAAAATTTACTCCTAGTGTGAAGTCGTAGCTCCCTTTAACTGATTTTCCTTTATCCAAGTTTGGTGAATCATGGAGACATAAGATGTTTCAAACCCCAAGTGAGATTCCCATGCACAATTCCCTCCTTCAGCTCCCTGCTTATTCTGTTCTGTTATGGTTGAGTTTGTTTATTCCAATCTGAGGAGGTGCTCTTCTATTTATTAGAAATTAAAGAAAGAAAAGTAGTTTGTCTTACACTAGGTTAATAAATAAATGCATAAGGTATTGTGGATTTTGAGTCAGAAAGAAGAGGGCTACAGTCTGGATCTGCTGGTGGGTCTTCAGCAAGTTAACCTCTCAGGCTTAGTTTTTCATTTTAACATAGGGATAATAGTATCCACTCATAAAATTATTTAGAGAATTAAATGAAGTTGATGTGAACCTTAGTGTAATGCTCAACACATAGTAGGTACTAATTTGACAATACTTTCTTTGCTTTTCATCATCCAAAACAGTAATAAACTCATAATAATGTGCTATACAATGGAATCAAAGGCCTTCCTTAACTGAGCTCTGAAACAGAAGAGTTTGTCCAGGAACAAGCTGTATGGGGCTAAATTTTCTAATTTCTTTTCTGCAGAGCTCAGAATGTATAGATACCTAATTTCAACACAAACTTACATGTTTTAAAAGAAATGAAAAGGACTGAGATCAGGATGCATCTGTTTTTTTGTTTTGTTTTGTTTTGTTTTTCGATCATAACATGGAAATTAGCTAAGCCTAAACACTTAAGGTTTTGCAGCTTTCACAGAAGACAAACTGTTCCACTGTGGGCTCATTGGATTTTGACTCACTTTAAATGTAATTGTTCTGACTATAGCCATTTCAATGCCAACAAATCTAGCAATGGCATATTATATACACTTTCCTGTTTGACCTTGTGAACTGGGTCTAACTTTTTCTATAACCTAACTCAACTTACATTTGAGATGAAGGGTTATGTCAGGAACTGTGGTGAGCTCAAGGATGAATTTGGTAAGTCCCACCCAGAATGGGCCATATGGGCCTAATGTGGTAAGGAGATCTTGCAGAGCACTTCGCACAGCTAGGTTCTCACTAAATATCTATTTAATTTGATTTTTCAATTCCTAGAGAATACAGCTCTTTCATAGAGCATACATGTAACACTATTTGCATTCATTTTCAAGCTAAACTTTTAAAAAGTCTTTACTGTTTAAAATATTACATAATTCTCTTCCTCCTGCCCCCGATTGACCACTCCCCGGCCGCCCCTAACCCCAGCACATGCCCTCACCCCTCCTACTGTCTGTGTCCATTGGTTAAGCTTATATGCATGCATACAAATCCTTTGGTTGATCTCTGACCCCCACACCCTCAGTGTTCCCTCATAGGTAGGACAGTCTGTTTAATGCTTCTATTTTTGTTCATCAGTTTATGTTGTTCATTATATTCCACAAATAAGTGAGATCATGTGATATTTATCTTTCACTGACTGGCTTATTTTGCTTAGCATAATGCTCTCCAGTTCTATCCATGTTGTTGCAAATGATAACAATTCCTTCTTTTTTACAGCAGCTTAGTATTCCATTATGTAGATACTAGAAGCCCAATGCGTGAAGATTCGTGCAAGAATAGGCCTTCCTTCCCCTGTCTGCTGGCTCGCAGCAGGCTCACTCTGGCAACCTGTGTAGCGGCTGCTGCGGTGGCAAGCCCTGCATGCTCTGGCGCCTCTTCCTCCTCGCCCTCCTTCTCCTGAGAGTTCCTCTGTGCAGTGCTGGCGCTCCCAGAAAGGTGTGGAGGGGAAGAGGTGGGGGGAGCAAGGCTGGCAGGGAGTACTGGAGAGGTTGGGTGTGCTAGTGCGTTTCACTTTCCCATTGTGAAAGTGGGATGCAACTGGCCCCTTCCTCATCTTCTTCCTCCTCCGCCCTCTGCCTCCTGCCTGCCCGCCCTCCCACCAAGCCCATCGCTCCTCCCTCTTGATTTGGTGAGATAAGGAGGAGGGAGGTCTGATCATTTGGATTACTGTGTAGGTGGCCTCTTTCATCTATTCAAAACAAAGCTGAGCTGCATGCCACTGTGGCCACGGCCACCACCATTGCCCCTTGGCTGACCCAGGGCTCCCAGGCGTGCTAACTGTGCACTGAGCGAGCACCTGCGCAAGTCCATGCCCAGGGGCTGCTCCAATGCTACTAGGGTTTTGTTTACCAGAGCAGTGGGACAGGGGTGGGGTAGAGGGAGATGCCAGACACCAGGAGCTACGACCTCAAGCACAAGAAAGTTGCCTCTGAGGCAGGGTGCTGGGCCACAGGGAGGCTGCAAGGATGGTTGACAGGTATGGAGCGTGGTAGGGAGGCCCTGAGGAGGCTCGCTGCCCAGAGGCCTGGAGTGAGCAGGGGCGGGGCCGCCACCATCTTTGTCAGGTTAATTTGCATACTCACTCCTGATTGGCTGTGGGTGTTGTGAAGTGATAGTAAATTTATATATTTCTCTTTTTTTATTAAGAAAGATACCACAGTTTTTTTAATCTACTCATCTGCTGATGGACACTTAGGCTGTTTCCAAATCTTAGCTATTGTAAATTGTGCTGCTATGAACATAGGGTGCATGTATCCTATCTGATTGGTGTTCCGAGTTTCTTGGGATATATTCCCAGAAGTGGGATTACTGGGTCAAATGGAAGTTCCATTTTTAATTTTTTGAGGAAATGCCATATTGTTTTCCACAATGGCTGCACCAGTCTGCATTCTCATCAGCAGTGCAAGAGGGTTCCTTTTTCTCTGCATCCTCACCAGCACTTGTTATTTGTTGATTTGTTGATGATAGCCATTCTGACAGGTGTGAGATGGTACCTCATTGTCGTTTTGATTTGCATCTCTCCCATGATTAGGGACTTTGAGCTTGTTTTCAAAATGTCTCTTGGCCCCTAGTATGTCCTATTTCAAAAAGTGTCTATTTAGGTCCTTTGCCCATTTTTTGGTTGGATTGTTTATCTTCCTTTTGTTAAGTTGTATGAGTTTCCTATACATTTTGGAGATTAAACCCTTATCGGAGATAACATTGGCAAATATGTTCTCCCATGCAGTGGGCTTTCTTGTTGTTTTGTTGATGGCTTCTTTTGTTGTGCAGAAGGTTTTTATTTTGATGTAGTCCCATTTGTTTACTTTCTCCTTAATTTCCTTTGTCCTAAGAGCTGTATCAGTGAAGATATTGCTAAGACAAATGTCTGCTATTTTATTGCCGATGGCTTCTTCTAAGATTTTTATGGTTTCTCACCTTACCTTTAAGTCCTTTATCCATTTTGAGTTTATTTTTGTGTATGGTGTAAGTTGGTGGTCTAGTTTCATTTTTTTTTGTATGTATCTGTCCAATTTTCCCATCACCATTTAGTGAGGAGCCTGTCTTGACTCCATTGTATGCTTTTGCCTCCTTTGTCAAATATTAATTGAGCATAATGGCTTGGGTAGATTTCTGGGTTCTCCGTTCTGTTCCATTGGTCTATATGTCTGTTCTTGTGCCAGTACCAGGCATTGTTTTTTTTTTTTTTTAATTAAGACTATTTATTAGAGCAGTTTCAGGTTCACAGCAAAACTGAGAGAAAAGTACAGAGATGTCTTATATACCTGTTGCCCCCACACATGCATAACCTCCCTTATCAACATCTCCCACAAGAGTGGTGCATTTTAGTTAGATCTAGGCACCAAGTCACACTGGACCTATGAGTGCAGGCCTGGGGTTGATGCATCAGGCTTGGTGGTGATTTTCACGGTCATGGCGCCCGGGGTTGCTCCATGAGGCAGTGGTGTTGCTGTGTAGTGCTTGGCTGCTCATGCTCGGTTGCAGTGTCTGTAGTTGCTGTGTTGGGCTTGGTGGCTGCTTGCTTCTGGGGTTGCTGTGTGAGGCACCTGGGGTTGCTGTGTGAGGCACCTGGGGTTGCTGTGTCATGTTTAGTGGCATCTAGTGTGGTTTTCTGGCTGTTCATGTGTGGACAGGGTGCCTGGTGTTGCTGCAAAAGGCTTGGCTGTTCAGGCGTGGTCACGGAGCCTAGGGTTGCTGAGTCAGGCTAGGCTGTTCATGTGTGGTCATTGAGCCTGGGGCAAGCTAACCTTTTAATAAATTAACAGACCTATATTGCAAAATACTCGATGAGAGTTTAGGTTTAACAGTTTATCTCTCGTATCAGAACTACATTTTAGTGAAAAAATACGTTTGAAAAATAATTAAATGTTCAATGATAAATTAATTCTTAACTATAACATTTATCACCAACCACACACAAATTTAAAAATTAAATTATTATCTTTGTTATAAAAGCACAAAAATATTTCTCTTTGAAGTAAAAGTTATAAAATATTTTTAAATTGTAACCTTAGAGCCTAGCAGACATGATTTTGAATTTTGTTGCCAGCTGTGTGACTTTAGTCTACTTATCTAATCTTCATGAACCTCATATTACTATTTGTATATTGAGAAGAAGAATATTACTCGCAGCATTTTGGTGGGTATTATATATGTTATATATACATATATCGTACCTATATCTCTATCCGTCTCTCTGTCATCTATCACACTTTATATAACACACTTTATACCTCAGTGTCTTCATTTACTTTTGCTTGTACACAAACGAATTCAACATAATTTTCAATAGTTTATATTGAAAAAATGAAGCAAAGAAGAAATGTTTAAAATGGATCATGACCATTATGGAAGGAGCCATGGTTAGAAATCAATAAACATTGGTTGCAATCATGGTATCTCCAACTAGCTGTGTGATCATAAATAGGCAAGCCACTTCACCTCTTTGGGCTTTAGTTACCCTATGTGTACAGGGGGAAATTTGCATTAACTGTACTCTAACTTCCTAGGATTCCTTAGATTCTGTGATTCTGGAGATAGCCTAGCATAGTGATTCCATGTGCTGGACCTAGATTTGCATTGCCTGGGCTCTAATCTCAGTGCCCACCCCCCCCCCCAAAAAAAAAAAAGTAATAGCTGTAAGCTTTGGAAAGCCACTTATGTCTTTTGAGCCATTTTTGTGCTCTTTAAAATGATAATACAATTAATGGTACACACTTAATAACATTACTAAAAATATTAGAGTCAACATATATAAACAACTTAGAAGAATTTCTAGTAACAGTAAGTATTCACTACAAATTACATATTATCATTACAGAGAGCTGCAGAGGACAGAATTCATGTCTTATACTTCTTATAGTCCTTCATTCAGATCACCTGACATTGGACTTTGTCTCTAGTAGATGCTCGTAAATAGTTGATTGATGATACAGATTTTAATTCTTTCCGGAGTAGCTGCATTAAAAAAACTCCAAAGTTCTCATTTTTAAGTTTAATAAGACTCTAGATACTTATTTATGGAAGAATTCAGCCTGAATCGTAATGAACAAATAATGATATTGGACAATATGGGTAATAAAGATTATATATGACCTCACTTCATAAATTACATTTTAATCTAACCTGCTTTCACTGTCATGTTTTTTACTGATTTCTCCCCCAAAGTAATGTATCCTTGTATATTATCTTCCTAGATGTAAGATGCTCATTGTTGTACAACAAAGTTGGGAAAATATTTTCTTGTTAGAAAAAGAAAATTCTTCTGTTGATGGAACTTGAAAGTCTTTAAAAATATACTCTTTATAATTATTTATGGAATGTCTACTTAGTATGGTTTGCATGAGGCCTTAAAGAAAATAGATTAGAAAATTACTGAAAAATAACCTCCTTGGACAAGAAGGATAGTTATATTGTAATTAATGTTTCCTTAAGAAAAAAACTATGTAATCCATCCCAGGAAGTCACAGTATACTTTAGAAAGAATCTTGCACTTGTTTTTCCTACCACCATTTGAACATAGTTGTAGAGTACATCCATGTATCCTCTTGTTCATTTTGCAATTTGTTTTAATTTCACAATACCCATATAATGTACATAGTAAAATGGATATAAGTTGTTTTTACCCCTATTTCCTAAACCTAAAAAATAACAAGTACATACATCTTCCTTCTGTCTTGTTGGGTCAATATCCAACTCATTGCAAGTAAAATATTGTACAGGGTGGGGCAAAAGTAGGTTTACAATTGTGACTATGCAGAACACAATGTTTATTCTTGTATTATTGTTTATTAACTATTGTATTATTTTTCACTTGAACAACTACAAACCTGCTTTTGCTCCAGACTGACTGTATGTCTCATTACAAAAAGAAACTAAACTCAGGCTAATATTGCAGAATGTCATAAAGAAGGAAAAATGGTAAACTTCAATTACTGACCTCTGTGTTGAGGGCAGTTGTAGATTTTAGAGCTATAATTATAGTACTCATAAATAGAAGTATTATGACAGTCTGATTATATCTGAATAATAATGCCAAGAAATGTAATGCTGGCAACCAGCAGTTGACTTTGGTTAAGTTTGCTTATTTCTAATAGAATCCGATCAAACCCAGAGACTTCAGTTCCTTTGAGTTGTCTAAGTTCGAGGTGGCTATGTGCTAGTTACATCTTACAGTGATATCCTGTGGGATAAAATCCACCTTCCTTTATTCAGTAGGTCTGGAATAAGCTTTGGCAATTGTAATTATTAAAAGCCCCACAGGTAATTCTCATGTGTTGCTAAAATTGAGAATCAACAGGTTACTCTTTTCTATGATAAAAATTGTCTCCTTTTTCCATTTTCTTCAGGATGAATTGTTTTCCCAATAAAACTATAAATTTAGTGAACAATGGTATGCTGTAAACATTAGAGTCTTAAGCATTGGTGAATTTTTTTAGGTAGAGAGTTATAGCCCATGTCTTGTAGACATAAGAAGGTCTTTTCAATTGATGCATGTGTGGATTCATGAGTTTAATTTTATGTGACTGGATTTGGATGATTGGAGTTCATGTTACCATTAACCAAAATGGTAACATTAACTACATTAAAACCAGCCTAGTCATTAGAAATAAACTCCAGGTAGACAAAAATTTGAGTTCCTTAGTATGTATTATTCACTCAGTAGATAGAAATTATTAGAATAATTCCACAAGAAAAGAAAATTGCAGCCTAAAATGTGAGAAGTTCAGTCATCCAGGCTGTCTTCTGGTCTTTGGGTGTACACAATGCCTTTTAACCTAGGTGTTTCAATTGGATGGGTATTATATTGTACAGGACAACCTTCTCTTAACAGGATGATGGAATTTTTCATTACTCATTTCGGTCATCTGTTAAAATGCAATTGCCACCTTAGAATGTTAAATCTGTATAGGAAGGGGAGTTTAGGAATACAAGGCTCCCTAATATTTTTTTACAAAACAGTCTGTATGCATGATATCACTAAAAGTGACCATAATATTCAATTAATAATTTATACCAGAAAAGTAATTTATTCAACAAAATGTTTGCTTATATATAGAAAAATAAACAAACCTTTATTTTGGCAACAAACATTTCCAAAGGAAGCAAATGTTTTAGTCATTGTGGCCAAAATAAATCTTTTCTTTAAGGCTGTTAAGGCAGCCAAACATTCTCATACCATTTTCAAAACGTTTTCACCCTTTATTTTCATAGAGAGAGTCTCTCTTATTCTCATCCATCATCCTATGGAAATATTTAGAAAATGTATTTAGATCGTGAAAACATTTTGAAAATGTTGTCTTTATAAGTGTTAATAGGATGCTTTCAAAGTTTAAGAAAGATTAAGCAAATATGACTGTCAGTGTGGTATAGTTGAAAGACACCAGAAGCGATAGAACAAGGCCCTATCTTTGACTCTGTAGCTTACTTGCTGGGTGTCCTTAACTGATCACCTTATCTCTCTTGATTTTCAGTTTATTATTCAGCAAGATGAGGGAGTTTTATTAAATGCCATTTAATCTACATTTCATATTGCAATAAAATATCTTGACTACATATGCCTGTAACCATCAAAGTATCCTCTATATTTTTAAATATAAATGACCTGTATAATATTTTTTCTAATGGCAAATTCTCTTACCTTTGTGTTTTATTTAAATAAATAAAGACAACTACATAATTTAAACAAATACAGTATTCTAAAACCTGAATTAAGTATTACCAGAAAAGTGTATTGAATTCCTAGCAGTTATGGATTGATTTGAATTTTATCTGTACAACAAAATTGTCTCTAAAACCAGTTTAAATGAGTTCCCCAAGTTCCAAAATGGTGGTGGAGTACATGGAAGCTACACTGAGACTGTCTGAAAGCAGAGACCACATAGAGATGGTAGGAAGTGCGGAGACACAAAAGGGCTGGCCAGGCTCCCACAGGCAGCAGCTGAACTTCTGCAGGGATATCTCAACTGTGGGCAGTTCCCACTGAGAAGTCTGGGTTCTAAACCCCCAGCATGATAGCTTTTCCAAGAGCACCAGAACTGAGAAAGTTGCCCACAGAACATCTGACTATGAAAAGCAGCAGGGTTGCTCTCTACTAGGAAGAGACCATTGGAAATGCAGGTACACTCTTAAAGTCCAAAGCACAAAATTTTGTGTGCATCCACTCAACTTGAGCTCTTCTAGAGTAAGGGCAGAGTGGACTACAGCTGTGTGAGGAGAACCCAGGGTTAGGGGTCTAGGGTGAGAGCACTAAAGACAGCCAACCCAATTTCCTGTGCTGAGTCATTCCACCATACTGCAGAGGACATCATTCTCAAGCAGACTTTACCATCCAGGTAGCTTTGCCTGGGGGGAAGCAACAGCTCCATCCTGTTGGAAAACCTCTTGTTCAAGCCTGTGGAGTCTAAGTCTTGCTGTGGTCCATAGCCCGAGGCTAGTTAAGAATGAGAATACAATCAGCCTGCAGGAAGAGGAAGTTCTCTGGAGTCTTTGAGTCTTTGCCTGTTCTCCTTTTGGACCCAGGGCTAGGAAAAGCAGACCTTGGTGCACATCTTGGTCCTTCCCAAAGGCATCCAGCCCCAGCAGAGGGAGCCACAAGCTGTGGATTGCTGATAGCTTCAAATGGTACTCAGGGCCAGTCACAAATAGCATCTGATATTGTCCTGCCCTAGAGACTGGGAGTCATAGCAGATCAACCTAATATATACACACAAACCCAAATAGGCAGCCAAAATGAAGAAACAAAACAAAACAAAACAAGCCCCAAATGAAAGAATAAGAGATTTATCCAGAACGAGAGATAAATGAAATGAAGATAAGAAATTTATCAGATACAGAGTTCAGAGTAATTATTTTAAGGATGGTCAAGAGCATGAGAAAAGATAGTAACTATGAAAAAAGACCAGTCAGAAATGGAGAATGACATAATACAAATAAAGAACACAATGGAAGGGTTACACAGCAAATTAGGAGAAACCAAGGATCAGTGAATTAGTAGACAGGGTATTAAAAAAGTCAATTAGAGAACCAAAAAGAAAAAAAAAAAAAACAAGTAGAAAACAGCAGGGTAGCTTAAGGGAGCAGTGGGACAACATGAAAGGTAACAATATTAGTATAATAGGAGTGCCAGAAAGTGAAGAAAATGAGCAAGGGGTAGAAAACCTAGGTGAAGAAATAATGCATAAAATTAATCTCACCCGATTAAAGAAAAAGTCACACAACTTCAGGAGGCACAGAGAGTCCTAAACAGGCCCACACCCAGACTCATCACAATTAAAATGCCAAAAATTAAAGACAAAGAGAGAACCTTAAAGGAAGCAAGATAAAAGCAATTTGTTTGCTACAAAAGAGCTCCCATAATGCTGTAAGCTGATTTTTCATCAGAAACTCTACAGGCCAGAAGGGAATGGCATGAAGAATTCAAGGTAACGAAAAGCAAGGATCTGAATCCAGCAAGGCTATCATTCAAAATAGAAAGACCTTCTTAGACCAAAGAAAAGGCTAAAGAGTGTATTACTAACAAACCAGAATTGCAAGAAATGCTAAAGGAATTGCTGTAATGACAAGAAGAAATGAGAGAGATAAATGTAGCATAAAGAATTAAAATGGCAATAAATGAGTACCTTTCAAGAATAACCTTGAATGTAAATGGGTTATATGCTTCAATAAAAAAAAGATAAGGTGACTGAATGGATGAAAAAACATGACCCAAATATATGCTGTCTATAAGAGACCCACCTCAGAACAAAAGACCCACACAGGATGAGAGTGAAGGGATGCAAAAAAATTTCCATGTAAAAGGAAACAAACAAACAAAAAAGCTGGAGTAGCAACACTCATATCTGATAAAGCAGACTTCAAAATGTAAGCCATCACAAGAGACAATAAAGTTCACTAAATAATACTAAATGGATTAATGCAACAAGAGGATATAACCATGGCAAACTTATATGCACCCAATATAAGAGCACCTAAATATATAAAAAATTATTGAGGACTTTAAGGAAGAAATTGACAGCAATACAGTCATAGTAGGGGAATTTAACACACCACTAACATCACTGGCCAGATCATCCAGACAAAAAAATTAACAAGGAAACAGTGACTCTAAATTACACACTGTATCACATGGATTTAATTAAAATTTACAGAACATTTCACCCTAAAGCTATAAAATATACATTCTTCTCAAGTGCACATGTGTCATTCTCAAATACAGACCACATGTTAGGACACAAAACAAGTCCCTACATGTTTAAGAAGATTGAAATAATATAAAGCAGTTTCTCGGATCACAGTGACATCAAATTAGAAAGCAACAATAGTAAAAACACTCAAAAACATTCAAATACATGAAGGCTAAATAGCATGTTATTAAACAACTAGAGGCCCAATGCACAAAATTTTGCAAGGGGCTCAGCCCCTGCAACCATGGCAGTGGCCTCTGCCTCAGCCCCTGCTGCTGCAGCTTCATGGAAGGTCATCCAGAAGGTCGTCTGGTCTGATTAGCATATTACGTTTTTATTATATAGATGAATGGGTTAACAATGAGACCAAGAAAGAAATAAATCAAAACCTTCCTGGAAACAAATGAAAATGAACACAGAATAACCAAAAATCTCTTGGACACAGCAAAACCAGTCCTGAGAGGGGAGTTCATAGCACTATAGGCCTACCTAAGAAAACAAGAAAAATTAATAACAATAAACTATTTAATCCTAAAACTTAAAGAATAAGAGAGAGAATAAAAAAGCCCAGAGTAAGTAGAAGGAATGAAATAATAAATATCCGAGCAGAAGTAAAATATATAGAGACCAAAAAAAATAACAAAGATCAATGAAAACAAGGGCTGGTTCTTAGAAAAGATAAACAAGATGGATGAACCTTTAGCCTCAATCATCAAGAAACAAAGAGAGAGGATCCAAATAAATAAAATCTGAAACAAAAGTGGTGAAGTAACAACTGACACCACAGAAATACAAGGCATTATAAGAAAACACCATGAACAACTATATATTAACAAGCTAGACAATGTGGATTAAATGGAAAAATTCCTAGAAAAATACTATCTTCCAAAATTGAATCAGGAAGAATAAAAAAACCTGAATAGGCCAATAAAACTAATGAAATTGAAACAGCAATAAAAAAAACTTCCAGCAAACTATATACTATGCTTCAGAGAGAGCAAAATATTAGACCAATTAAATAAATTATATTGACTTAACAGTTCTAAGAATCTTAAGTACATCACTACTACCCATAATAGTTGTCAAATTATTTAGCACTATTATTCATGGCTATGTACCAGGCATTGCTCTACAGGCATATTTTGTCTTCCTAGTGTAGATAGTCTGTTCAATGCTTCTATGACTCTGGTTATATTTTTGTCCATCAGTTTATGTTGTTCATTATATCCCACAAATAAGTGAGATCATGTGATATTTATCTTTCTCTGACTGGCTTATTTCACTTAGCATAATGCTCTCCAGTTCCATCCATGCTGTTGGAAATGGTAAGAACTCCTTTTTTAATGCAGCATAGTATTCCATTGTCTAGATGTACCACAGTTTTTTAATCCACTCATCTGCTGATGGGCACTTAGGCTGTTTCCAAATCTTAGCTATGGTAAATTGTGCTGCAATCAACATAGGGGTGCATATATACTTTCTAATTGGTGTTTCTAGTTTCTTTGGATATATTCCTAGAAGTGGGATCACTGGGTCAAATGGGAGTTCCATTTTTAGTTTTTTGAGGAAACTCTATACTGTTCTCCACAGTGGCTGCACCAGTCTGCATTCCCACCAGCAGTGCAGGAGGGTTCCCTTTTCTCCACATCCTCACCAGCACTTGTCATTTGTTGATTTGTTGATGATAGCCATTCTGACAGGTGTGAGATGGTATTTCATTGTGGTTTTGATTTGCATCTCTCGGATGATTAGTGACTTTGAGCATATTTTCATATGCCTCTTGGCCTTCCTTCAGTCTTGTTTTGAAAAGGATCTATTTAGGTCCATTGCCCATTTTTTGATTGGGTTGTTTATCTTCCTTTTGTTAAGTTGAATGAGTTCCCTGTAAATGTTGGATATTAAACCCTTATCGGTGATAACATTGGCAAATATGTTCTCCCAAGCAATGGGCTTTCTTGTTTTTTTGATGGTTTCTTTTGCTTTGAAAAGGCTTTTTATTTTGAGGTAGTCCCATTTGTTTATTTTCTCTTTACTTTCCATTGCCCTAGGAGCAGTATCAGTGAAGAAATTGCTTCAGCATTTGTCTGCAATTTTGCCGCCTGTGGATTCCTCTAGTATTTTTGTGGTTTCCCGTCTTATGTTTAAGTCCTTTTTTCATTTTGAGTTTATTTTTGTGTATGGTGTAAATTGGTGGTCTAGTTTCATTTTTTTTGCATGTATCTGTCCAATTTTCCCAACACCATTTATTGAAGAGACTGTCTTGACTCCATTATATGTTCATGCCTCCTTTGTTGAATATTAATTGAGCATAATGGCTTGGGTCGATTTCTGGGTTCTCTATTCTATTCCATTGACCCACACTGAGTGGCCAGATTTTATGATCTCTGAACGCATAATAGTCTGGTCACCCAGTATAAATATATATATTAGAGGCCCGGTGCATGAATTTGTGCATGGGTGGGGTCTGGCCAGCCTGGCCAGGGGGAGGGGACACGGGCGGTTGACCTGCCTGCTGCTGGTCGAACTCTTGGTCGAGGGGACAATTTGCATATTAGCCTTTTATTATATAGGATATACAGTGAGTGGCCAGATTATTTTGCGTTCATAGATCATAATAATCTGGCCACTCAGTGTATATTTCTCTTTTTTGTGCCAGTACCAGGCTGATTTGAGAATAGTAGCTTTGTCAAAAATTAATTGAGCATAGTGGTTTGGGTCGATGTCTGGGTTCTCTATTCTATTCCATTGATCTATATGTCTGTTGTGCCAGTACCAGGCAGTTTTGAGAATGGTGGCTTTGTAATACAGCTTGATATCTGGTATTGAGATCCCACCTACTTTGTTCTTCTTTTTCAGGATTGTTGCAGCTATTCGGTTTCTTTTATTATTCCAGATGAATTTTTGGAAAGTTCGTTCTAGGTTTGTGAAATATGCCATTGGTATTTTAATGTAGTATGGACATTTTAATGATGTTGATTCTAACAATCCATGAACATGGTATGTTCTTCCAACTGTTTATGTCTTCCTCTATCTCTTTTTTTCAGTGTCCTGTAGTTTTCCGCATATAGGTCTTTTACCTCCTTAGTTGAGTTTATTCCTAGGTATCTTAATTTTTTTGGTGCAATGGTAAATGGGATTGCTTTTTTAGTCTCTCTTTCTGTAAGTTCAATATTGGTGTATAGAAATGCCATAGATGTCTTGGCATTAATTTTATATCCTTCTACATTGCCGAATTTATTTATTAAGTCTAATAGTTTTTTGATGAAGTCTTTAAGGTTTTCTATGTACAGTATCATGTCATCTGAGAATAAGGACAGTTTTACTTCTTCTTTTCCAATTTGGATGCCTTTTATTTCTTCTTCTTGTCTGGTCCCAATGGCTAGTACTTCCAGTACTATGTCGAACAGGAGTGGTGCGAGTGGGCATCCCTGTCTTGTTCCTGTTCTTAGGGGAAATGGTTTTAGTTTTTGCCCATTGAGTATGATGTTGGCTCTGGGTTTATCATATATGGCTTTTATGATGTTGAGGTATGATCCTTCTATTCCCATCCTGCTGAGAGTGTTTATCAAGAAAGGGTATTGGATTTTGTCAAATGCTTTTTCTGTGTCAATTGATATGACTATGTGATTTCTATCTCTCAATTTGTTTATGTGATGTATCACGTTTATTGATTTGCCAATATTGTACCATCCTTACATCCCCGGATAAATCCTACTTGGTCATGGTGTATGATCTTTCTGATGTACTGCTGGATCATATTTGCTAGAATTTTGTTGAGGATTTTGGCATCTATGTTCATGAGGGATATTGGCCTGTAATTCTCTTTCATTGTGTTGTCTTTATCTGGTTTTGGTATTACGGTGATGCTGGCTTCATAGAATGAGCTTGGAAGTCTGCCTTCCTCTTGAATTTTTTGGAATGGTCTGAGAAGGATAGGTTTTAGTTCTTCTTTGAATGTTCGGTAAAACTCCCCTGTGAAGCCGTCTGGCCCTGGGCTTTTGTTTGCCAGAAGCTTTTTGATGACTGCTTCAATTTCTTCCATAGTTACTTGCCTATTGAGATTTTTAGAATCTTCCTGATTGAGTTTTGGAAGGTTGTATTTTTCTAGGAATTTGTCCATTTCCTCCAGGTTGTCTAGTTTGTTAGAATAGAGTTGTTCATAGTATTTTTTAACAATCCTTTGTATTTCCGGGGGGTCTGTTGTTATTTCGCCTCTTTCATTTCTGATTTTCTTTATTTGGGTCCTCTCTCTTTGCTTCTTGGTGAGCCTGGCTAGAGGTTCATCAATCTTGTTTATCCTTTCAAAGAACCAGCTCTTGGTTTCATTGATCTTTTGGATTGTTTTTTTGGTCTCTATGTCATTTATTTCTGCTCTGCTCTTTATTATCTCCTTCCTTCTGCTCACTCTGGGCTTTTATTGTTGCACTCTTTCTAATTCTTTAAGTTGTAAAATCAGATTATTTATTACTATTTTTCTTGGTTTTTTTTTTTTTTTTTTTTTTGAGGTAGGCATGTAGCGCTATAAGCTTCCCTCTCAGGACTGCTTTGATTGTGTCCCACAGATTTTGGATCATTGTGTTTTTATTGTCATTAGTTTCCAGGATGTTTTTAATTTCTTCTTTGATCTCTTTGGTTACCCAATCACTGTTTAATAGCATGCTATTCAGCTTCCAAGTGTTTGCATTTTTGGAGCTGTTTTTATTGTAGTTTATTTCTAATATTATGCCATTGTGGTCTGAGAAAATGCTTGATATGATTTCAATCTTCTTGAATTTGGGGAGATTGAATATGTGGTCTATTTTTGAAAATGTCACATGTGCACTGGAGAAGAATGTATATTCTGTGGCTTTTGGGTGAAATGTTCTGAAGATGTCAATTAAGTCCATCTGATCTAGTGAGTCATTTAGGATTGCTGTTTCTTTGCTGATTTGTTGTCTAGAGGATTTATCCAGTGATGTCAGTGGTATATTAAAGTCCCCTACTATTATTGTATTGTTGTCGATCTTTCCCTTGATATCTTCCAGGAATTTTTTTATGTATTTGGGTGCTCCTGCATTGGGTGCATGTATGTTTATCAGGGTTATATCCTCTTATTGTATCAATCCCTTTATTATAATGAAATGGCCTTCCACATCTCTTGGTATGGCCTTCACTTTGAGGTCTATTTTGTCAGATATAAGTATTGCTACCCCAGCTTTTTTTTTTTCATTTCCATTTGCCTGAAAGTTATTTTTCCATCCCTTCACTTTCAGTCTGTGTGAGTCCCTGGTTCTGAGGTGGGTCTCTTGTAGACAGCATATATATGGGTCATGTTTTTTTATGCATTCACTCACTCGATATCTTTTGATTGGAGCATTTAGTCCAATTACATTTAAAGTTATTGTTGAAAGGTAATTGTTTGTAGCCATTTTTTTGTGCCTGTGTTCTTTCTTAACTTTTTATTTCTTCCTTTTATACCAGTCCCTTTATTATTTCTTGCATTGTTGGCTTGGTAGAGATAAATTCCCTTAGTCTTTTTTTTTGTCTGTGAACCTTCTTATTTCCCCTTCAATTTTGAATGAAAGCCTTGCTGAATAGAGTATCTTGGATTCAGTCCCTTGCTTTGCATCTCTTTGTAAAATTCCTTCCATTCTTTTCTGGCCTGATGTGTTTCTGTTGAGAAATAATTTGATAATCTAATTGGAGCTCCCTTGTATGTAACTGTCTCTCTCTTGCAGCCTTTAAGATTCTCTCTTTGTCCTGAACATTTGCCATAGTAATTATGATTTGTCTTGGTGTGGGTCTTTTTGGGTTCATCTTGTTTTGGACTCTCTGTGCTTGTGTGACTTTTTTATTCCCCCCATCAGGGAAGTTTTCTGACATTATTTCTTCAAATAGGTTTTCTAACCTTTGTTCTTCTTCCTGTTGTTCTGGCACCCCTATTATTCGTATGTTGCTTTGTTTCATGTTTCCCATAGCTCCCTTAGGCTCTCCTCCTGTCTTTTAATTTTTTTCTCCAATTGCAGTTCAGTTTGAGTGTGTTTTGCTTCCCTGTCTTCTAATTCGCTAATTCGGTCCTCCGCTTCTCGTAGTCCAGTGGTCACAAACTGCGGCTCGCGAGCCACATGCCTCAATCAGATTGAGGACACTTTTAGCAAAGGCCAGCTTAGGAGTACCCTAATTAAGTTAATAACAATGTACCTACCTATATAGTTGAAGTTTAAAAAATTTGGCTCTCAAAAGAAATTTCAATCATTGTACTGTTGATATTTGGCTCTGTTGACTAATGAGTGTGCAGACTGTCCTAGTCTACTGTTGCAACTTTCCATGGTGTTTTTTATTGCATCTATATCACTCTTCACTTCTTGATTTTTACATAAGTTGTTGATTTTTTCATCCTTTTCTTCTTGATTCTTACATAAGGTGTTGATTTTTTCTTCCATCTGGTTTATGAACTCTATGACCCTTATTCTGAATTCTTTTTCTGACATATTGCATGCCTCTGTTTCACTTAGTTGCTTTTTTGGGAATACCTCCTTTTCTTTCCTTTAGGGATTTCTTTGTCTACCCATGTTTGGGCTCACTGAGTGATCTAGATGCCTAGTTGTGCAGGGGCTGCTCCGGGCGGCAGTGGCTACTCGGGCTGCAGTTGCTCCTCAGGCAGTCCCTGAAGTGGCTGCTCTTTAGTTGGCAGCAGCTCCTCTGGTGGGTGCTGTTTGCAGCAGTCTCCTCTGGCTGGTGGGAGATGCTGCTCGCAGAGCTGCTGTTCCTTGGAAGGGGTGGGCTGCTCACACAGCTGCTGCTCCTTGTATAGGGGATGGGCTGCTTGCATGGATGCTGCTTCTCGTGCAGGAGTGAGGTGCACGTGCGGCTGCTGCTCCTTGGATGGGGGTGGGCCACTCACCCAGCTGCTGCTTGTCAGACAGGTGCAGGCTGCTTGTGGCGGCTGGTCCTCGGACCAGTGCAGGCTGCACAGGACTGCCATTCCTCGGACGTGGGCAGTCTTCTCGTGTGGCTGCTGCTCTTCAGTCCGGGGCAGGCTACTCACGTGGCTGTTGCTCCTCGAATGGGGGCGGGCTGCTTGCGGCACTGCTGTTCCTCGTATGGGGGTGGGTTGCTCACATAGCTGTTGCTCCTCAGATAGGGGCGGCTGTGCGGGGCTGCCGTTCCTCAATTGTGGGCGAGCTGCTCTTGCAGCTGCTGCTCCTCAGATGCGGTGGGCTGCTCACGTCGTTGCTGCTCCTCCAACCTGGGTGTGGGCCATTTATACAGCTGCTGCTCCTTAGACAGGGGCAGACCATGTGAGGCTTCTGCTCTTATGCCTGGGGCAGTCTGCTCGCGGGGCTGCTGCTCCTTGGACAGGAGCGGGCTGCTCACGTGTCTGCTGCTCTCATGGTTGCAGTGCCCTGGGCTTTTTCCAGGGATTCTCTGCCCTCCCCAGCTGCAAACTGTCTCACCCGCTAAGTCTCCTTCACCAATTCTGGTTGGATGTTATTTGTTTCAGCTGTTTATTCTATCTGCTCCAGGACAAGACTCGGGACACGTCTGTCTATTCCGCTGCCATTTTGTCTCTCCTTGTTCTATTTGATATTAAAATAATTTAAAATGTTTATGTTTCTGTGTCACACAACTACAGCAAGTAATAGATAGGTGAAGCATATGAGCTGGACACTTTCATCAATTCCTAGAGAACTTTTCACTTGGATTTTAGAATGTGAATAAGATAGAAGCAATCTTGATTGCCCTGACAAATGATCTTTCCAGAGCAAGGCCACAACGTCAAACTGTGATCATAATTCTTGAAGGTCTTTTCCATGCCTTTAGACTTAGAAGGCCAAAAGATTCTCTCAGCCCATTAGTATGGTCTAAATGGGAAGAGCGCTGGCCCTGCTCTAGCCTGGCCTTGGATGTTGATCGCTGTCTAGTTCTGAATGTCAGTGAAACCCTTATGACTGAATGTGAGAAAATAGTATAACAAAGTTACAGGAAGATAGAGCTGTGACATTTTGCATGCATGGAACAAGGCTTTAGAAAATTAAGAAAGGTATCAGGGAGTGAAAAAAAATTTATGGGCTACTCTTGATTTGTTATTGCTTCTAAATTACAAGTTTTCCTTTCTGGGTCAACTTTCAAAACTCAGAAATAGTTAATGAGGGCCTACCAAAAGCTCAACATGTTTTTTAGTATCAGTGATGTATGCAAGTAAATATAAAGATGCAGGCATCCTCCATATAGGAATATAAAACATTTATTAAATTTTAAATCTGATATTTACTTAAGAATATCAGACTACTATGTAAGTTATGGCATATTTTTATGTATAAATAAACTTCTATATTTCATTTATAACTATTATTTTAATAAAAGTAAAGTTTAAATGAAGTAAGTGGAATTCTTATCAAAGTTAGAAATATGATAAACTATTTTATTAGTACCTAAATCTGTCCATATTAAACAGAAAAATAAAATTGAGTCATGACAGTATTGGCATATGGCTGAACAATGATATTGCAAATACATTTGCATCACAGGTAGTTGATTTACAATAATATAATGCCCAGTTAATGTTGTTCAGTGGTTGAGCATCATGAACCAGGAGGTCATGGTTCGATTCCCGGTAAGGGCACATGTCCAGGTTGTGGGCTCAATCCCAAGTAGGGGGTGTTCATAAGGCAGCTGATCAATGATTCTCACTCATTATTGATGTTCTAACTCTCTCTCCCTCTTCCTTCCTCTCTGAAAACAAAAAATATATTTAAAAAATAGTATTAATAGCTAAGTTTTTGGCATAGGCATGGTATTAGCATGTTCATGTTTTGGAGATGCTTTTTATTTCTGCACATCACATTATCTGTATTTTCCAATGTGGGAATAAGCATACTGTGAATCATTCCTCAGAATTGTCCTTGCTTAGGAAACTGGCAGTTACTTAACAGTCATTTTTTACTTCATGTTTTACTTTAGATTTTTAATTTATGTTTACAGTTATGAATTGCCATAAATTTTAATGAATTGTAACAAATTATAGAAATGGCCTAAACAAATTTATTCATATGTCAATATTTTCTCTTTAGCACTTGTATGTTTAATTTTTGCATGCCTGTTCAATAGCATTCTTCTTACAACTATATGATCTCAAACTCTGAAATATTTAAATCAATTAATTCTTGTTTTTGTCACTCCAAATCTAGTCAGTTTTTATTTATATACTAGAAGCCCAATGCATGAAATTTGTGCACAAGGGGGTGTCCCTCAGCACAGCCTGCGCCCTCTCACAATCTGCGTCCTCTCGCTCCTTACCACCTGCCTGCTTGTTCCTTACCACCCACCTGCTTTCTCCTAACCTCTCACCTGATCACTCCTTACTGCCTGCTGGCTTGCTTCTTACCACTTGGCTCACCGCCCCTTAGTGCTGCCACCGAGGTGGGAGAGGCTCCCAACAGTGCCGCTGTACTCACCAGCCGTGAGCCTAGCTTCTGGCAGAGCAGTGCTCCCACTGAGGGAGTGCACTGACCACCAGGGGGCAGCTCCTGCATTGAGCATCTGCCCCCTGGCGGTCAGCGTGCATCATAGTGACTGGTTATTCTGGTTGTTTCAGTTGTTCTGCTGTAACAGTAGCTTGGCTTTTATACACACACACACACACACACACACACACACACACACACACACACTAGTGTCCCAGTGCATGAAATTCGTGCATGGGGGGTGTCCCTTAGCCTGGCCTGCACTCTAAACCGGAAGTCGGACATCCCTCATGCAATCCAGGACCACTGGCTCCTAACCGCTCACCTGCCTGCCTGCCTGATCGCCCCTAACCACTCTGCATGCAAGCCTGCTTGCCCCCAACTGCCCCCACCACTGGCTTTCTCTCCCTTATTGGCCCCCCACCAGCCTGCTTGCCCCCAACTGCCCCCCCCACCAACATGCCCACCCCCAAGTGCCCTCCTGCCAGCCTGATTGCCCCTGACCACTCTGCCTGCCAGCCTGCTTGCCCCCAACTTCCCCGCCCTGCTGGCCTGATTGCCCCCGAATGCCCCCCCTGCTAGCCTGCTTGATCCCAACTGCCCCCCCGCAGGCCTGCTCGTCCCCCAACTGCCCCCTGCCAGCCTGATCGCCCCCAACTGCGTCCCCTGCCAGCCTGCCCACCCCTAACTGCCCCCCCTGCCGATCTGCTCACTCCCAACTGTGCCCCCACCAGCCTGATCACCCCCAACTGCCCCCTCCCCACTGACCTGATCACCCCCAACTGACCTCCCCTCCTGGCCTGTTCGCCCCTAACCACCTCTGCTTTGGCCCCGCCACCATGGCTTTGTCTGGAAGGACATCTGGAAGGTCTCCTGGTCTAATTAGCATATTACCCTTTTATTAGTATAGATAAATTACTTTTAAATATTTGTTTCTGGTTATTGAGGCTGATAACTTACTTGCTTTGTATTTCTTTAATAATATATACTTAGAGAGCTTTAAAATTTGGTCAACATTTTAAATGTTTGCATCATATCAAAAATCTTATCCAGAAATATTGTGCATTAACTACCAGTGTGTGATAGGCTGTTTATTTATTTTGAAATATCCAACTTAATTATAAAAAATTATTTCAAATTTAAAATACCTCATCCTAACTGTAAGTTAAGGATATTGTTGCTCAGAATATAATTGGTTTAGTATGCTGTCCATTGTGGATAGTTAATGTATAAATGTGCCGTGCTCAGCACGGCCAGGGTTGAAACTGAGGGTGGGTGGTGGTGAAGGATTAAAGAGGACAGACAGGAGAATAAAGCTGGGCCTAGATGGGACACTGTTTTCAGATGGAGAGACAGTGCCACAGCCTGCAAGCCGACTCTTTATTTTGTATCCAGATTCTACGAGGCAAAGTAAGAGCATGGTCAAGATATTTACAATGTTCTCACGGGTTTCAAATCTACTCAATTACATGCACCTGAACTCTATCAAGCTTTGTTTTGGCAGCACCTCCTGCACCTCCCACAGCCTATATCACTTAGCCACCTGGGACCACAGGTTTGGACCCTAAGGTCAAGCTTACAACTATAGCCTTTGGCTATAATTATGCTGGGAGGGCTTTGCCCTCTAAGCTGGGACTTCCATGTGGCTTTGCCACGAGAGGACTGTGCCCTCTCATTAGTCAAGGCTTGAATCTGTCCAAACACTGTAGCTGCTCTCCCCATCCACCCCCCTTTTTTTTCTGTTTTTAAACACTTCCATTTTACATCATCAAAAGTTTTAGGCAAATTATGCAGCATAACCAAAACAACAAGAACAAAACTCTGGCTATTAACAAAACAACAAATACAGTAACAAGAGAGATATGTTAAAGTTTCTTTTGCTGCTGGTGTATATCTACTCAGAGTCCTCGGACTTGGCTGTGCAAGACTTTACAGAAGACTGGCAGCTAACCAATGCTAGCATAGCCAGAAATATGGTTGAGGGAGTAGCTTCCACTTCTTGCTTTTTTACCATCTGCTGGGCCTCAGTCGTTAACTTCTTATGCTGACCTCATGTTGGCACCTCGGCCCCTTGCTTAGCCTTCATTTTCTTCTTCTGCATCTCAACTCTCTGTCTTTTGAATGGAGGGACAAGGGGATCAAATAAGGAAACTGAGACTTCAAAGTGGTGGGAGTTGATATTAAATTCAAAATGAGCCTAGAAGTGGGATCACTGGGTCAAATGGTAGTTTCATTTCTAAATTCTTGAGGACACTCCATACTGTCTTCCACAGTGGCTGCACCAGTCTTCATTCCCACCAGCAGTGCAAGAGGGTTCCTTTTTCTCCGCATCCTCGCCAGCATTTGTCATTTGTTGATTGGTTGATGATAGCCTTTCTGACAGGTGTGAGATGGTACCTCATTGTCATTTTGATTTGCATCTCTCTGATGATTAGTGACTTTGAGCATGTTTTCATATGTCTCTTGGCCTTCTGTATGTCCTCTTTCGAAAATTGTCCATTTAGGTCCTTTGCCCATTTTTTTATTGGATTGTTTATCTTCCTTTTGTTAAGTTGTATGAGTTCCCTGTAAATGTTGGAGATTAAACCCTTTTCGGTGATAACATTGGCAAATATGGTCTTCCATGCAGTGGACTTTCTTGTTGTTTTGTTGATAGTTTCTTTTGCTGTGCAAAAGGTTTTTATTTTGATGTAGTCCCATTTGTTTATTTTCTCTTTAGTTTCCATTGTCCTAGGAGCTGTATCTAAAAAGATATTGCTATGAAAAATGTCTGCTATTTTTTTGCCTATGGCTTCTTCTAAGATTTTCATGGTTTCCCATCTTATATTTAAGTCCTTTATCCATTTTGAGTTTACGTTTGTGTATGGTGTAAGTTGGTGGTCTAGTTTCGTTTGTTTGCATGTATCTGTCCAATTTTCCCAACACCATTTATTGAAGAGACTGGTCTTGACTTCCTTGTATGTTTTTGTCTCCTTTGTCAAATATTAATTGATCATAATGGCTCGGGTTGATTTCTGGGTTCTCTGTTCTGTTCCCTTCATCTATATGTCTGTTCTTGTGCCAGTACCAGACAGTATTGAGAACAGTGGCTTTGTAA
This sequence comes from Ia io, assembly GCA_025583905.1. Classification (NCBI taxonomy): domain Eukaryota; kingdom Metazoa; phylum Chordata; class Mammalia; order Chiroptera; family Vespertilionidae; genus Ia; species Ia io. The sequence continues at coordinate 32,552,249 of JAJQQW010000001.1, read as the reverse complement.
TATAGCTTGATATCTGGTATTGTGATCAGAAACGCCAATCAAAAAGGATACATGCACCCCTATGTTCATAGCAGCACAATTTACAATAGCTTAGATTTGGAAACTGCGTAAGTGCCCATCAGCAGATGAGTGGATTAAAAAAAAACTGTGGTACATCTACTCAATGGAATACTACGCTGTTGTAAAAATGAAGGAACTCCTACTATTCTCAACAGCATGGATGGACCTGGAGAGCATTATGCTAAGCGAAATAAGCTAGTCAGAGAAAGATAAATATCACATGATCTCACTCATTTATGGAATATAATAAACAACATAAACTGATGAACAAAAGTAGAGCCAGAGGAAAAAATATTTTAGAATATAATAGAAGTTACTCTGTTATTTTCAGATTTTCAATCTTTCCCATAATTTTTGTGATATGTGATATTAGTACATTTTTGGTTATATTATAATATTTTTTTCTTAAAATGTTAATGTTTATTGCATGATAATGGATAATTATTTTGTATCTATAATCTGGTAATAGATTTATTTTGTATATTGTAAAAATATATATTAAAACTAACTAACTAACTAACTAAATAAATAAATAAATTTCACATAAGCCATCCTGACTGTTACTTTCTCCCATAAAAAGGGAAAATTGAAGTTACCATGGAATTATCACAAAGACCTATATTATCAAATATAAAGACTAGAAGAAGTCATTCAAGCTAACATTTTCAGTGTACAAATATAGAGGAACTAGAGGCCCAGTGCACGGATTCATGCATGGGTGGGGTCCCTCAGCCTGGCCTGCACCCTCTCGCAATCCAGGACCCCTCAGGGGGATGTCAGACTGCCGGTATTTGGCCAGAGGGATGTAGCATTGCCAAAGCAGCAGGTGGCCAGGGAGGAGTCCCAGCTGGGGCAGGGCGCAGCTCCACTGCTGCTCATCCCAGCCCTGCTGTGCCTGCTGCTGTTGCCACCGCCGCCCAGTAGCACTGCTGCAGAGGTGGGAGAGGCTCCCGCCACCACAGCTGTGCTTGTCAGCTGTGAGCCTGGCTTCTGGCTGAGTGGTACTCCCTCTGTGGGAATGCACTGACCACCAAGGGGCAGCTCCTGCATTGAGTGTCTGCTCCCTGATGGTCAGTGCATGTCATAGCGAACGGTTGACCGGTCATTCCGGTCATTCCAGTCATTTGGTAATAAAGGTCGCTTAGGCTTATATATATATATATATATATATATATATATATATATATATGGAGTCCAGAAGATTTAGGTGACTTGCCCAAGACCCTAGAGATAATAATGGCAGTTCCAAATCTGTTGTAATGTTTTCATGCCTTTAATGATGCTCTTCTTCTTTACTACTAAATATTTAGAACAGGCTATCCATATGTTTTGGAACACATATATGTATCCCATACTTAAGTTTTGTTAATATCAAAGATTTTACAATGTCTTTCTTCGTGCTTTTAAAAAAATTACTTATTGATTTTAGAGAGAGAGAAACATCAAATTTTGTTGTTTAACTTATTTATGCATTCATTGGTTGACTCTTGTATGTGCCCTGACTGGGGATCGAACACACAACCTTGGCATATCAGGACAAGGCTCTAACCAACTGAGTTACCAGCCAGAGCCTTCATGATTTTTCATTGCAGACATAATGGTTTTATTTTAAATTATATAAACAACTAAAATGGCAAGGTGAAATGAAGAATTATTTGAGTTAGAAATCACGGCCACAATGCTTTCTTTTCAGACAGTTGTGTGCTGGTAAATATTTAACTGGCTGGGCCTTAGGCTGGGAGTGGATCTCTGATCTGTAGTTTTTGCTGATTTCCATAGTGTAAACACTCCCACCATGGCCTATTTCAAGCCACCAACCTGAGATCCTCAATGTGAAGTTAAGAGTTGACACACACAGTTCCTGCTTAGAAGCTGGTACAAGTTATCTCAAGCACGTCACTGCTTTCAGATCCCAAATATATATATTAAAATATATATTAAAACTAACTAACTAAATGATAGACTGGGGATCCAATTCAGGGTAGTTTTATCTCACTTGGGTCCTGATTTTCATTTTATGTACTTGTACACACACTCATACATACATTTGACTCCTGAATTTCATGTTTTTGTCTGTATTCTCTTTAAACCAATATCCTTTTGTCCATATATTAAAAGTACTGCTTGAAGTTATAGATATTGCTCATAGGAGGATATAAACCTTAACATTAACCAGTACATTTCAGGAGAAAAATAAAAGGAATTTTCTGACAACATGTATAAGATTTGGGTAAAATCGCCTGCCTTTAACTTTGACTTGAGGTCCTAAATGATATGACATACTTCCTTTAGGGACATCTTTTATCCATATATCACACTCCTACTCACTCGTTCAAGTAATGAAATTGTAGCAAAACAATGCCATTTAAAGTAGAAATCTTGATAAATAAATTATAAACTTCTGGTGTAATGTTTTAGAGGACGGAAACATCTTGTATTTATTGAAATTTTTTCTGGAACACAATTTAGACTTTCTGCAATCTTCTTAGTCAGAGGTGATTAACAACCAATTTTAGAGCACCAACAATTGCACAATGTTAATGTTTAATTAGCAAAAGGGAAGCACCTGTAGTGTGGAGGAAGAGACTCCAAGATTAGACTATACACATTCAGGTTGTAACAAAAGAGAAATTAAGTGAACATACTATTTATCTTCAGGGAAAATATAGTTGCTAAATTGTTAGCCCCAACCCCTGGGAAGTACAAGCAACAAGTAATATTTTTTTCATGTAAATTTCATTGCTGGCTTTTAACCAATAAATTCCAATGGGGAATGTTTGAGTTTTCCTGTCCTTTCAGCACAAAGGCAGGCTTGTTTGTGCTTGGGACGATTAGACAGATCTAGCACACCTTCAGTCTAATATGTCATGCTTTGTACTTGGCATGTCAGCTCTCACCCTCTTCCCAAAATGATTTGCCCCTTACCCTCAACAATTTCTGTCCTTCATCAGCCTTCCTGTGTTCAAATGAAATATATTATTCTAAATTCTTTTTACACCTTTCTTTTGCTGCTACTTTCAGATTTATAATTATCATTTTACTAAAGGATAAAAAGACTTAATATGATTATTCTTGGCAGGAAGCCTAAGGTGAAACCTTGTTGTATTTAATGTATAAATTATAATGTGTGCAGTTGTGAAAATGGGTTTGCAAAATGCTCGTGTATCCACATAATTTAAAGGAAACTGTCAGAGAGTTTGTACTCTTCAGAGGCTAATATTCATTGAAAAACATCTCATAATATGTTATATCTGAAGGGTAAATGAATAGTGTAAGTTAAATGCAACCAGTAACTTTCTGGAAGACAGGAAGAGAAAGGATACAATAGCCTCTCAGCAAGGGCTTAGGAAAATGCAAAACCCCTTCCTTCCTCACTTACTTTGAAGCTTATTTAGAATGATTAATTTTCCTGTGGTTTAATGTAAATTGAGAATTAAATAGAAACTGTGTTACCTTGCTGACCTTGCTTCCCCAGGTTTCAAACTAAACTTGTGGATAGCTTTCCTAACCAAGTGCATTTCTATTAGAATCAATCCTTTCATTTAAATAGGAAACTAAAGGAAAATATTTTTCAGTTTTTATATCTTCCTAATTTTCAAAAAAAAAAAGTTTTATTTCTAAATTTAGATTGCAAAAATATTCAGTGTGCTTCCTTCCTTCCTGTTGCACTAATTGGTAACCCTGTCACCTGTTAATTTTGGTATTTTAAACAAGTTCTGGGAGACTTCAGGAGAAAATCAATATATTTGGGTCTTTTTTCTACCTCTAAAATGCCAAAGGAATCTCACAAAAGTGCAACTTATGAAGTATCCTGGCAAAAATGTTCAAAATAATTATCTTAACCTTCCCTTCCTCTTTCCCTCATTCTCTCCCTCCTTCCCTCCTTCTCTCTCTCCCTCCCTCCCTCCTTCTCTCCCTCCCTCCCTCCCTCCCTCCCTTCCTCCCTCCCTCCCTCCCTCCCTCCCTCCCTTCCCTTCCTTCCTTCCTTCCTCCCTCCCTCCCTCCCTCCCTCCCTCCCTCCCTCCCTCCCTTCCTTCCTTCCTCCCTCCCTTCCTTCTTTCCTTCCTTCCTTCCTTCCTTCCTTCCTTCCTTCCTTCCTTCCTTCCTTCCTTCTTTCCTTCCTTCCTTCCTCCCTTCCTTCTTGATGTTTTGTTTGTACCAAGAACTGTTAGTCACATTAAATAAGATATAGTCCCTGCCAACAAGAAATTGAGTCTGGACATATAGCTATATTCTATTTACATTTAGTCTTTGCAATAGGCAGAATAGGGCACACTGCTTCCTTTTCCATGGTGCTGAGATGGATTTCATTTACATTTTTATAATACCTAAAAGGATGAAAGTGCTGTGCACATGTAGAAAATGCCTTGTTGCTCTGAAGCTTGAAGGAGGGTTAGAGTAGGGTCATCCCTAGCTCTATCATGAGGTGGATTTTTCATTGCTCTCAGTACACTCCATCAATGGGGTTAAATTGCCAAAAGTGTTTAAGAACTTTAAATACTCTGTCATTTTGACCTCGCTAAATATTATTTTGTCTCAAAAAGGAGATATGCAAATTACATTGACTTTATTTTTTACCATTAAAGAAAATATACTAGAATGTTATAGTTATGGGGGAATGTGCCATTATTTTAGGAAAATATTCTTTTTTTATAAGAAGAGTTTATTCACATTGGGTGAGGGGAAGATAGAGGGAAATAGGAAAATAATCTTTGCCAGATGTTGGATTTATTGTTTGTTTACTTAAATACAGTAAAGTAAAAGAATGTTTTTGATTAATTGAATGCTGAAAGTAATTTTTTATTTAGAACAGCTAAAAAAAGGGAAATAAAAGAGCTTTAGGGACACCTCTGTAAAAAACATTATCAAAGAAATTGAATGGTGCAACACACCATTACTATACAAATTGAAAATCTATTTAAAATTGGAAAATTCTGCTCAAAGATGCTTACACATTGGTTGTTTCTTTCTCCTTCTTGTACATTATTTTATTACTAAAGGCCTGGTATACGAAATTTGTGCATGGGGGGGGGTGTCCCTCAACCCAGCCTGCACCCTCTCCAATCTGGGACCCCTCGAGGGATGTCCGACTGCCCGGTGGGATCGGGTCTAAAAGGGCAGTCGGACATCCTCTCACAATCCAGGACTACTGGCTCCCAACTGCTCACCTGCCTGCCTTCCTGATTGCCCCTAACCACTTTTGCCTGCCAACCTGATCACCCCAACCACTCCCCTGCCAGCCTGATTAATGTCTAACTGCTCCCCTGCCAGCCTGTTTACCCCTAACTTCCCTCCTCTGCCAGCCTGGTCACCCGTAACTGCCCTCCCCTGCAGGCTTGCTCACCCCCAACTGCCCTCCCTTGCAGGCCTGGTACCTCCCAACTGCCCTCTCCTGTTGGTCGTCTTGTGGTGGCCATCTTGTGTCCACATGGAGGCAGGATCTTTGACCCCATGGGGGCAGCTATCTTGTGTGTTGGAGTGATAGTCAATCTGCATATTACTCTTTTATTAGATAGGATAGAGGCCTGGTGCACAGGTGGGGGCTGACTGGTTTGCCCTGAAGGGTGTCCCGGACCAGGGTGGGGGTTCCCTTGGGGTATGGGGCAGCCTGGGTGAGGGGCCTGTGGTGGTTTGCAGGCTGGCCACACCCCTCGGTGACCCAAGCAGAGGCCCTGGTATCTGAGATTTATTTATCTTCTACAATTGAAACTTTGTAGCCTGGAGTGGAGCCAAGCCTTCTGCTTGCTCCGTGGCGGCAGCCATTTCTGTTGGGATTAATTTATCTTCTATAATTGAAACTTTGTATCCTTGAGCGGAGGCCAAAACAGGCCAGGGCTGCAGAAGTTTGGCTTCCTCTATCACTGGGGGCAACCCTAGCCTCCTGCTCTATCCAGCTCCATGGCTGCCACCATTTTTGTTGGGATTTATTTATCTTCTATAATTGAAACTTTGTAGCCTTAAGTGGAGGCCTGGGCCGGCCAGGGTGTGCAAAAAGCTTGGCTTCCTCCATTGCCAGGGAAACCCAAGCCTCCCTCCTGCTCTCTGTGGCTGCAGCCATCTTGGTTGGGTTAATTTGCATACTCTCTCCTGATTGGCTGGTGGGCATGGATTTTGGGTGTAGTGGAGTGATGGTTAATTTGTATATTACTCTTTTATTAGATAGGATGGAGGATTTTAGAAAGATGAGTTTGCAATTTCTCATAATTCCTTGAATCAAATAACTTTGGTGCTCATTTAGCAGATGATGAAACTGAAGCATAGAGAGGTTGAGTTTCATATCACAGACGAAATCAATGATACAGATAAATTCAGAGTTTCTGAGTTCACAGTCCCTGATGGCCTTTTGAATTGTGTGGCCTTGTGGTAACCATTAATTTAGGAAGAAAAATAAGTTTTTGGAAAAGCATGCTAATATGTATCGATACTCCAGTGCAAGCATGTCAAACTCCTGGCCCGTGGGCCACATGCGGACAACAATGAATATTTTTGTGGCCCAGCCAATATAATGGTATATAAGAAAAATTTTAATAAAAATTTTGTAACTTAATTTTTACAATATCCTGTTATATATATTATTAATAATGAACTACAATGTTTGCTAATGACTGATTACTATAATTGTGTTGCATTCATTTCCCTTACAAGCCTTATGCACAGGTGCACCATTTTTCTCCACTAATACTATCAGCGAATATTTTAGCAACCGATTGCCACATCATTAGTCTTGTACTGACTTGTTTGGTGTGTGCAGCAGGAAATATTTCACTTTTGGAGAAAAAGAAAAATAAGTTTATCTGGGTTACACTTATTTGTGCAATTATTCAGTGTTTGGTAAGTTAATGTTCAAGAAAAATATGAATTTTTATTAAAATGTTCTATTATTTTATGTTAATGATGACTCATTTATTTCAGCCCTTTGTCTCTATTGAAATAAATCTATGTTTCTATGAAAATTGAAGCTTTTGTTTTTTTGTGGCCCACATAAACTTAAACCTTGTTTATATGGCCTGTGTTAGCCTTTGAGTTTGACATGGTTGCTCCAGTGTCTCAAGTTTTACTTGTGATACTTGAATCTACCCAAATTTACCTGACTTCAAAATGAAAGTGAGCGAGACCTGGGATCCTTGTGAAACTATCCAGTTTCTCATAAACATATCTACTGCCACGGCAATCTTAAAGATCTTTAAGCTCACTTGTTAAAGTCTAGCAACTTATTCATGATTATGCCACAATCAGTGACAAAAACATTAGAATTTAGTTCTCTATTTCCTAGTCAACTGTTATGATCTATTCTGACTTGGATGAAAATTATCTTTATTATTAAAAAGCAGGAAATAAATGTGGGGCAAAGTTGTTTTTTTTTGGGGGGGGTTGCCTAAAAATTGTTTTGAAGTAAAGTAAGGAATGGAGAAGGGAAAATGAGAAAGAAATCTGTATGTAAAAATGTATTGCTTGTATATGGTTATGTTCAGAAAAAATAGAATTTTAAAATTAAAATGTAAAGTTTCAACTCTTGAATTCAGCCTTAAAGTAAGGACTTCTCAGGTTATAAATTAGGTATATAGTAGGAGATGGTTGGGAGAGTTGATAATTCTTTTAGTACTAACATTCAAATGAATGCAACCGGGCACATGTAAACTACAGGATCTATCTCCCATATATAGTGACATTCAAAATGGTTTCAAACAAAATAGAAGCAGACTCATAGATACAGAGAACAGACTGGGGGGAGGGTGTTGCAGGGCTGTGTAAAAAAGATGAAGAAACTAAGCAAGAAAAAACAACATTAACACAAACAGTATGGTAATTACCAGAAAGAAAGGGGCAGTAGGTTTAGGTAGAAGAGGGTAAAAGGGGAAATATATGATGATGGAAGGAGACTTGACTTTGGGTGGAGAATACAATACAATATACGGATGATGTATTATGGAATTGTACACTTGAAACCTATATAATTTTATTAACCAATATCACCCCAATAAATTCAATAAAAATTTTAAAAAATCATTTCAGTGGAAATTATAATTCTATTAATAACTGTAACCATAGTAACAATACTCTCTTACATTTATGAAGTACTTCTATAGAATTGTGGTAAAATACATATAACATAAAATGTACCATCTTAACTATTTAAGTAATTTATTTTTTAATTGTGTTAAAATACATGTAACAAAATTTACCATCTACCATTTAAAACCTATATGATTTTATTAACCAATGTCACCCCAATTAATTTAAAAAATTAGAATCTGTATCATTTTTAAAATATATTTTTATTGATTTCAGACAGGAAGGGAGAGGGAGATAGAAACATCAATGATGAGAGAGAATCATTGATTGGCTGTCCCTGTGTGCCCCACACTGGGGATTGAGCCTGCAACTGGAGCCCGCAACTGGAACCCGAAACCTGGGCATATGCCTTGACCAGGAATGGAATGTCACCTCCTGGTTCATAGGTCAACGCTCAACCACTGAGGCAAACAGGCGGGCAGAACCTATACCATTTTATTTTTTTTAAATTTCTTTATTGATTAAGGTATTACATATGTGTCTTTACCACCCATAATCCCCCCAACCCCTCCCCTCATGCCCTCACCCTCCTGTTGTCTGTGTCCATTGGTTAGGCTAATATGCATGCATACAAGTCCTTTGGTTGATCTCTCCCCCTTATCCCCACCCTCCCCTACCTTCAACAAAAACAGATCCAGAGACAGAGAAGCATCGATCAGACCATCAAACCTCAGAGGGAAGGCAGAATCTATACCATTTTAAGTGTATAGTTCATTAGTGTTAATTATACTCACATTGTTTTTCAACAGATTTCCAGACCATTTTATCTTATAAAACTGAAACTATACCCACTGAAAACCTCCCCATTTCCCCTTGCCCCAGCCCCTGGTAAACACATCTCTACTTTCTATGAGTTTAACTACTCTAAATACCTTACATAAGTAGAATCATATAGTATTTCTGTTTTTGTGACTGCCTTATTTCATTTAGCATAACGTCCTCAAGATTCATCCATGTTCTAGCATGTGTCAGAATTTCCTTCCTTTTAAGCTATATAACACTTTACCTTTCAAACCAGTGTTCATATATATAGACAAATAATCTATATACAACTACAGATGAGACTAGTGCTATGATATTATGCACTCATTTTGATTTTTTAGGGTGATTTTCCATGGAACTAATGTAGCAATTTAACTTAAAAGATAAGCTAAAATTGATAGATGAGAAATTGGAAAATTATGTATACTTTGAAGTAAATGAATTACCTACATTTGTCCACAAATGTAACCTAGTTATAATTACCGGATTCATATATTATTTCATTTACATCTCTAATATTAAAGTGAGAAAACACATCTAGAATATGTTATATAATTTGCCTGACATCACACAGATCAACAATGGCAAAAGTACTATACTAGTTTTCTATTGTGCAACCATTTGGCTAAAATTTAGCAACTTAAAACAACACCCATTTATTTTCCCACAGTTCTATAAGTTACAAGTCTGGAGGGGCTTGACTGGGTTCTCAGAGTCTTACAAGACTAATGTCAAGGTACAAGTCAGGCTGGACTTTGATCTGAAAGCTCTGTGGAAGACTGCTCAGAAGCTCATTAAAGTTGTTGGCAGAACCTAGTTTATTTCAGTTGTAGGTCTTATATCAGCACAGAGTTGCTCTTGGCTTCTAGAAACCACCTGTATCCTTGACACACATTCCCTTCCATTTTAAACCAACAATGATGCACACCAAATATCTAAGATTGTTTCTTTTTTTAAATTGTCTAAAGTTTTACATATATCTCCTTTTTCCCCAATTGACCCCCCTGCCATTCTCACCCCAGGCAAGCCCCCACCACCCCAGTGTCTGTGTCCATTAGTTATGCTAATATGCATGCATACAAGTCCTTTGGTTGCTCTCTAATCCCCCTCCCCTAACATTTGTCTCTAGATCGATCTATTCTTGTTCATCAAATTATGTTGATCATTAAATCCCACATATGAGTGAGATCATGTGATGTTTATCTTGCTTTAACTGGCTTATTTCACTTAGCATAATGTTCTCCAGGTCCATCCATGCTGTTGCAAATGATAAAAATTGTTTAAAGTGGTTTTATTTTAATATTAGTTGCTACTATTTATCCAGGTAGAGCAAAACTTTTTAAAAAGATCTTAAATCAGCATGGAAACTGTCTTCTGTATTTTTTAAATTTATATTTTATTGTTGACTGTGTTACACAAATCCCCAATTAAACCTCCCTTTGCACCTCGACCCAGACCCAGCCCCACCCCAGACCTTCATCTCACCAATTGAATGTGTGCTCTCAGACTGTATCCCTAAACATAGAGGTTAATAGTGATTGACTTCCTAAATGTCTTGCTTAACTTCTAAGCTCTCTTGAGTTATAGTATTAATACCCTGTTCCTGCGTTTTCTGATTGACATTCAAACTTGAAATGTTAACTATAGAGATCATCATGGGACTATATACAGACTGACAGTTATCAATGGGACTTCATTTGCCATACACGAAAAGCAGTATTTAGGCTAGTTGTAACAAGCTCCTTAATGCTTGTACTAAAATGCCCTTTGTGCTAAAGAAAGCTTTTGCTATGATGCAAAGCAGAAGGCAGTGGCCTTACAGAAAAATAGCAGCAGTTTCAGCAGGTTATACTGAAGCCTTCCTAAGGCAGTGAAACTTAGCAAGATGTTTCCCCAGGAACCCTAATACCTTAAAAATATTTCATAAAGAAAATGGTCTAGGGTCAAATATCATGGATAGCAGATAGTGAATTGACTCACCGAGCTGGAGTAGAAGACTCATTTAAGAAATAATTGGAGAAAAAGGAAGAAATGTATTAAGGCAGATATCTAGACTAAGGCATTTAGATTTTATTTTATAATATGCAGTCAGGAAATATTGAAGGTTCTAGAGCAAAATATGACATAATGAAAGAGATTTTTCTCCAAAATTCATATCACAGTTTACATAGAATGGATTGGAACAATGAAGCCACCTGTTTAAAATAACTTGGACATGAAGTGATGAGGACCTTAATTAGGGTGCTAGACATAAGGATAAAGATGGAAATTTACAACATATATCACACGAACAAAAACATTAAAGATTGAAGATGAAAGGAGAGAATGAGGGAGAATCAAAATTATCCTCAAGTTTATAGTTTTGGTAATTGAAAGCATGCCTGTATTGCTGGCAAAGCAAGAGAAGGGAGGTGTGGAGAGTGGGATTTGGAGAGGCATATGTTGAATTTGAGATGTCAGTAGGCTATATCCAAAAGAATGGATAACTTCTTATCCATTCCCTTAATATTAGAAGTTTTGCGCGGTGATATACTCTTTGAATTTAAGAATGCCTTTATTTTAAAACATGTGTCTGACAGTGATATGATACACCTTAGAATGGCAAATATTTATTTAATTTGATTTATTGTAAGATTTACCAAGGTGCATTAATTCCACTGATGCTAATACAAATTACACAAGCAGAGCAAAAAGAGGCTGCTAAGAATCCCAGTCATTTGTCAGGATGTCTTTTTTTTTGGGGGGGGGGGCATGTCTTTTATATAATCTTTGTTAATTATACTAAGAATTGTATTAGAATTCAATTTATGACAAGGAGAGATCTTATTTAAAGGTCCTAACACCAGCCTAGAGTACATTTAATTTAAATAGGGAGCAGAGTCAAGTAAATGAAGTATAAAATTGCTTCACAGTTATACTTTCTATCAAGTGAGTAGTCAACCCTTAAATTGTTTATTATATCAGATTTATTTTTTTATTTAAGGAAAAACAGAAATTCAGTGTTAGCAAGGAAATTAAACATGACAATTTAAAATAATAGCTCTACTATTTTTATATGTGATAAAATACACACTAAAAAATATTAAAATTATCAGTTAACATGTTACTGGAAAATTTCAATTTTTCAAAGAGATGTAACTTTTAAATATGTGTTCACTAGATGATAATGAAATAAAACTAATAAAATAAGAATATTAAAAACCAAAATAAAATCTATAAATAATTCAATTCATTACAATTATAATATTAATGCATAAATCTGAATTGTTCTACATGATCCTTGACATTGTAATGTGTGACCCATTAATAAGTAGAGGATTTCCTTCATCCTCTGAACACCTTATGTTAAAGATCATTTCCTTAACTTCCCTGGCTGTAAGTGAATGCTGGTGTTGATACTTTTAATATATCCAAATTTAAGTTTTGGATGTGCATATAGGGACTGAAGTATGGAGTAAATAGTAATGAAAAATAATGACCTTGCCTCCAGTGTGTTTTTTGTTCCTTGTATTGATAGCTACTAGAGGCATGATGAACCACATTTTAAGTTCCCATGAACCAAGGGCTGATTGACGCCCAGTTTAACATAAGCACCATTTTATGAGAGTTTCCATAGTGACCAGGTTCCAGTTATCAGCTTGAACAATTTCATATATGATTAATGTTAATTGCCCATTTTGCATGGATGACTTCTGGGTTGCTGAATTGGTTGCTATTGCCTTTGATCTGGTTGGGAATACAATCCAGTGCAATAGTTAGAAAAGTGATCAGTTTGCCAACACTGAGAGAAGATGGATTCAGGTTGCTGTGAGGTCAGAATTTGTTTCTCTTTATAAACACTAAAAGGTCAAGTAGAGTTTAACTACCATTGGCATCCTTGAAATGTTGTAATAAATGCCAGACCTAAGAGGTTATTATTAATCCACGATGCAATTAAAAGACTTACCATTCTTTCAAAAAGATTCTCATTTAACTTAACAGCACATTTAAAGTGTAGCATTTTTACAGTCAAGTAAACAATTCCTTCAAAGAGAGTGTTATTTGTTGTTTTCATGGCTTCTAATGTAATCCAAAAAATGACACATTCAGGGACCATCCCAAGGGATTTTAAATATCAGTGATAGCTCTGAAAAGTAAACCCCAGGTTATTATTAACAGCCCACTTCAGGAATCCAACTGCAGTGGTCTTTACAAGTTGTTGCTAATACCCATTTAACTGCCACTATATCTTCAGCAATTTGTTTAGTTTGTCCCAGAATGTTACAAGTGTTTCTTTAAAGAATTTTAAGCCAACCTTTCATTAAAGAGGATGGCATGACTCGTGATTCCTCACTAAATCATGTGTGACCATATGGTTTATATTAACTATCTTGAAGCCTCATGACATCATTAATGAATTTAATAACAATATATTTTTCTTTGAAACAACAAAATGACTCACCTTACTACATTATTCACTCCTTAATTCATATATAAATGACTGATGACAGGAAATAAAATTTCAACAGTGAAATGTCATAATATTAATGAACAAAATATCAGCTATTACAACTTCAAATAAATATATCATAGAATGTGTCATATCCTGTTGACAACAGAAGACCCACTGAATTTCCCTCTTAAGGAACTGCCAACTCTACAAATTGTATAAATGGCAAGGCAGCACTTTGTAATTCACTTCAACTGCGGAAATATGAAATGCTGTGGATATACTATATTTCAAGTTGGATTATTCTTTAATCTCAGGAAACTGAGCTGTTATTTCATTTCTTCTAAAGAAGTTTGCAGAAAGAAGGATAAAATACATACCAAGGTAAATTTTGTTAAAAGATTATCTGGACCCAGAGAAAATGATTCTTTGGAAGAATATTTCCCTAAACTATCCATAAATGTTACACACAATGTTGATTCTATAAAGCTGAATGTCTCAAAGATTTAGCTGAATTATTTAATTAAAATTTTGCTATTTCATGGGTTGTTTTTCTTGTACTTTAACAACTTTTGTTTGTGGGGTTATGGGTGATACATCCACTGAGCCATTTGGGTGGCAAATTTTAAAAAGAAGCCTATTTTATTTTACAGAATACAAATAACCTTGTAATTAAACTGAAAACAAATAATTGCCAACAAGCAATTATCATTTAATTAAAGAGTAATTACATGGCTATTTATACTCTATAAAATAAAGCATTACTGAAATCAGTAATGCAATCAATATTTTAGCAGAAACAGGATGCTGCAATGATGGAGTTTTCAGCCCATGCTAATTAAATTGTCATCTAAAAAACAGTTTTCTGGTTAAATCACCACATGTTTATTTGTCTTGATTAATATGTAAATATATGCCTAATGTTAATAGAGCTCTTAAAGATAAGAAGTATGGCAGGATTATCAATCAAGAAGATCTTTATCAACATTCTATGGAGCTCTTTATAGTCTTTCATCATGCCGTCAGGCTTGTGTTCTTTGAAAGGAAAAACAAGAAATGTAGTGCTAGGAATATCTTAGTACAGCGGATCATTAGGTCTAAAATTAAAAATAAAACCATCTGACATTAATATGGAGCTCTTTCACAAACTTGATTCTGATTAACTTATTCTAGGGGCCCAAGTCTTCTTGTAAAAATGGAAGCATCCGAATGTGAATTTTGTTCACTAATAAATTTAAACAAGTTTGGAAGTGGATATCACACAATCATACTCACTAAAGAGTTAATCATACATTTTAAAGAACAGGTCAAACACAAATCTTTATCACTAGATGATAACTCCTCAAAGGCAGAAGCTGTTCTATGTCCTTACAATATATCAAACAACAGACCAAATCCCTTAACCTTGTCAAGCTTACATTTTAACCTTTGTGACCCTCATACCTAGTCCTAACACCAGACTCATACTGAATGGGTACCTAGTGCATATTCATTTACTGGATGATTGAATTAGTAATATTATCACTGAATATGTGTAACTCCAAGGATTTTTAGTCCTTGAGCAGGTGTTGAAGCTTGTGGGACCACCCACACATGAGATAGTGGCATCTACCCTTTAAACTTGTATATAGTCAGATTTGAATGGATCATATTTTGAAGTTTTTATAATGGCTATAGAATCCAAGATTTAAAAGTGGTTATTTGATGAGTGTATAATGCAACTAGCTTGAGATTCATGTGGTCAAGGAGAGTAGAGCAATGTAACGAATATTTGGAAGTTGTAGCAGCAGTGAGATAATATTTCCTGTCATTATTAATGAACTGATTTAATTAACCATTTACTGGATCCTACTGTGTGCTATCATTATGAAAATTGCTCAGGATACAGTGACAAAACCAGAAATATGTGCTGCCTTCATGGGACTTACATTCTAGTTGGGAAGGCTCACAATCGTACCAACATAAAAAAATTACACACTAAAAAGAATGTTAGGATGGAGAATATGGTTTATGGCATATACAGTAAATACAATGAAGCCATTTGTGACCTAAGCCATGAATTTTCCAATATAGATCTGCTGGTGGAAAGTTTGACCAATTTTTTTCAAATATTGATATGTAAGGTAGAACCACCAAACTAAGGCGCCTCCAATGCTTCTCAAGCCTGTCAGCTTAATGGAAAAGAGTTATGTCAAACAGTGGACCAAGAAATTTGGAAGAGAACAGTTTAAACCATATAGCTTTCAAAGTGTATTGTCAATGGCTGGCTCAAAATGTGGACATAGAGGGAGCACCAGGCTGCTTACTTCTGGATATAGCCCATCTGAAAGTGATCATGAGAGTGAAGACAGCACTGAAATGTTTACAGTGAAAGAGAAATCAGGTGGACCTGAATAAAGTTAGTAGGTTTGAGTTCTGACAAGTAGAAAGACACAAAGAAGAACTTAAAAAGTACAGATTTGGTGAAGATTATTTAAAAAGCTAACATGCCTTCTTCTAATGACTGGACGTTCCCTGATTAATATTGTTCAGTGATTTTGGAATTCTTTAGGGTACTTGAAGTAAATAGCATATTCCTTTCATCACTAGTCTCTAAAAGAGTTAGGGAGCCATAAAACAGAGCAAGGGCAAACAAGATAACAACACTGAATTAAAGAAAATAAATTATGGCCCAAAATCAAGTAGAAAGAGGGAGAAGAGAGTCAGTTTATAAAATTGAAACATTAAATGAGAAAAACAGACTCTTTGTGCTATACTTGTATACAATATTGATGTACAATGAAAGAAATTAACTCCAGCAGTATATGAAGAATGAACTGGGTAATAGTAGCTCTGTGTAAGGTTTCTAGAAGTTGTCTTCATTTAAAATCAAAGTTTGTCTTACATTGATGGAGTGCTTTGCTACTGCAAAATTGATAGAATGAGATTCAAATTCAAATTCTTTATAAACCAAAAGTCATTCTTGGAAATGCTCTCTATCTGAACCTCATACATTTTTGTGACTTTGGTTATTTAATGTAATATTTTGTGGTATTTTATCAAAAGACCTCTTATTCAGTTTTGCAAACTGAATTTCTACTAAAAAGCAACAGCAATATCTTAGGCAACATTAGAAAGTAATATTTGAAATATATTGGGTGACTTGAGAATGACTTGATCCTATGAAGTGTCTCTTCATTGTAGTGACAGCTTCCAAATGATGTATTCAGTATACTGACTGTATTAGGGTACAAGATGAAGGCCAGGTACTGATTTTCTATTTCGTTATTTTATGGATTAACATTTGCTACTGCAATTCCTGAACTGTTCACACAAAGGTGAAGAATGTGCAAATGGAATAGATTAGGTTAATGTTATAAGTTTAGCCTCAACTCATCAGTTAAAACCACCAATCAACTTGTGAAAGAAGACAGCCTAGATTGCAAAGGTGGTAGTTTTTGCTAGTACAGCCACTCCAAGAGAGTACACTGCTAGTTATACAGCCTAGTTTAAAAAGTTGGGAGAAAAAACCCTACTGAGAGTGGGAGTCTTTTGTTCCTTGTGTGCTCTGGCAGCTGTGGAAATGCTAATAAACATCAGTTCTTATTCTATATCTCTCAACTCTTTACCCCTCACCTCTGGCATGCTGGACAGAGACTTAATCACTTCACATTCTGTACAATTTTAATTCTGTGAATTACTATCTCATATCTCAATACCATGTATTAATACCAGGGATCAAGTGTAGCTTTAACAGCAGGGCGTAACTGGGTTTCTCATAACAGGTAAACTGTATTGCAAAGTGCTAGCTTATAAATGGATTCTAAAATAGAAATTGATCTTTTATAGTTTAAATGTTTGCCATATGTTGGAAAATTTAGTGAGAAGGAAAATACTGGTCTTTTTGTAATCAATGAACATAGTCTTTAATATAAAATTCTATCAATCTCACCAATTAAGATTTAGGAGTCAAATGTAGTAAGCAATTGTATTTGCAAAAAGTGGACATTTTAAAACTGATCTTTGTTTGTCTGTTTTTCAACAGTTCAAGGCCTGGCAGGCCTCCTAAACGTTCTTTGGGAGTGTTGCAGGACAATGCTCGCCTTCTGCCACATTCAGTTCCAGGCCTCTTATCACCAGGACTTATCAGTCCCACAGGTAATAAAATCCATCCTATGATCTGCCTTGTCTCTTTATGCTGCTCAACATTTGAAATAAACTAATATTGATCTAACCACTTTGTCCTTCAGAGCTTTTCAAGATTTACTAAAGGTTATGTTATTGAATTTTTTGAGTATTCATGTGAACAGTTTTGTTACTCTAGTGACTCAAATCAAATGGATACAACTTTAAAAAAAAACTAATTATTTCATTGCAGAAAATCACTTTTAAAACTTTATTTTGTGTATGTATGTATGTATGATTATGCGTGTTGGGGAAGGAGTTTAGGGGAGGTACACTGGCCAAACTAACATTGTCTCAAATCCTCCTAGGATTTGATGCAGCACACATGCTTATTTATATGTCTCAGTAAAATTCTTTTTTTGCTTGTTTTCAAGGGTTCTGAGCATCTGTGAATCTTGTACAAGATATTACTCCAGGTTAAAAAGTAGAAAGAAATGCATCTCTGGTATAGAAACCTTATGATTAGAAAAGAAGAAAGTGCAAGTTGTCATTGTCTTAAATCATAATCCAGTGTTTTTCATTGAACACTGCGCTAAACAGTGCTCCCATAAAAATATCTCATAAATTAGCATTGAACTTTTTTGATTTTCTAAACAATAACCTAAAAGTATACAAAACACTTAAGCTTAATATTTATTTAATTGAAACTTTAAAATTAATATTTATTTAATTGAAACTTTAAAGTTGTGTGGTAGAAACTGAATTTAATAACAATGAGATCTTTATAAATTGAATGATACAAAAATTTTTTTAATTTAATAAATCTTTATTGTTCAGATTATTACAATTGTTCCTCCTTTTTCCCCCCATAGCTCCCCTCCACCCGGTTCCCACCCCACCCTCTGCCCTTACCTCCTCCCCACTGTCCTCATCCATAGGTGTACGCTTTTTATCCAGTCTCTTCCCACACACTCCATACCCTTTTCCCCCCGAGAATTGTCAGTCCACTCCCTTTCTATGCCCCTGATTCTATTATATTCACCCGTTTATTCTGTTCATCAGATTTTTTGATTCACTTGTTGATAGACATGTATTTGTTGTTCATAATTTTTATCTTTACCTTTTTCTTCTTCTTCCTCTTCTTAAAGAATACCTTTCAGCATTTCATATAATACTGGTTTGATGGTGATGAACTCCTTTAGCTTTTTCTTATCTGTGAAGCTCTTTTTTTTTTAAATATATTTTATTGATTTTTTGCAGAGAGGAAGAGAGAGGGACAGAGAGTTAGAAACATCGATGAAAGAGAAACATCGATCAGCTGCCTCTTGCACCCCCCCTACTGGGGATGTGCCCGCAACCAAGGTACATGCCCTTGACTGGAATCGAACCTGGGACCCTTGAGTCCGCAGGCCGACGCTCTATCCACTGAGCCAAACCGGTTTTGGCTCTGTGAAGCTCTTTATCTGACCTTCAATTCTGAATGATAGCTTTGCTGGGTAGAGTAATCTTGGTTGTAGGTTCTTGCTGTTCATCACTTTGAATATTTCTTGCCACTCCCGTCTGGCCTGCATAGTTTCTGTTGAGAAATCAGCTGACAATCATATGGGTGCTCCCTTGTAGGTAATTAACTGTTTTTCTCTTGCTGCTTTTAATATTCTTTCTTTGTCTTTTGCCCTTGGCATTTTAATTATGATGTGTCTTGGTGTGGTCCTCTTTGGATTCCTCTTGTTTGGGGTTCTGTGCTCTTCCTGCACTTGTAAGTCTATTTCTTTCACCAGGTGGGGGAAGTTTTTGGTCATTATTTCTTCAAATAGGTTTTCAGTATCTTGCTCTCTCTCTTCTTCTGGCACTCCCATAATTCTTTTTTTTTTAAAAAATATATTTTATTGATTTTTCACAGAGAGGAAGGGAGAGGGATAGAGAGTTAGAAACATCGATGAGAGAGAGACATCGACCAGCTGCCTCCTGCACACCTCCTACTGGGGATGTGCCCGCAACCAATGTACATGCTTTGACCGGAATCGAACCTGGGACCCTCCAGTCTGCACACCGATGCTCTATCCACTGAGCCAAACTGGTTTCGGCACCCCATAATTCTGATGTACACTTGAGGTTGTCCCAGAGGCTCCTTACACTATTTTCAACTTTTTTGGATTCTTTTTTCTTTTCCAGCTGAGTGTTTTTTGCTTCTTTGTATTTCAAATCTTTGACTTGATTCTTGTGGTCCTCTAGTCTGCTGTTAGGTCTCTGTATAATATTTTTTATTTCAGTCAGTGTACATTTAATTTCTAGTTGGTCCTTTTTCATATCCTTGAGGGTCTTGCTAAATTTATCAGCCTTTTCTAGGAAATTCTTGAAAAACCTTATAACCGTGGTTTTGAACTCTATATGCAGTCTTTTGCCTTCCTCCATTTCTTTCATTTGTGATCTGTTTCTTTGTCTCCACATTCACAGCTTCCCTGAGTTGGTAGAGTAGCTTTGTGTGGTAGGTGTCCTATAGGGTACAGTGGCTCAGCCTCTCCAGTTACCTGAGGTGGACACTCTTGGTGCACCCCGTTGTGGACTGTGTGCTCAGCCTTGTTGTAGTTAAGTCTTGATTATTGTTGGTATCACTGGGGGGGAATTGACCTCCAGGCCAATTGGCTGTGAGGATTAGCTGTGTCTACACTGGGAGAACTTCTGTGCTGGAGACACTCTTATGAGACAAGACTTGCAAAATTGCAAAAGCCTCTGTGCTCAGCATGGATAGGGCAGAGTTTCAGGGCAGAGCAGACAGCCTTGGCTTCCCGTCAACCCTGCCCTATGAGGCCCCTGGGTCTCAGTGTCCCTCAGTAATCGCTGAAAGCACCTCTGAGAGAAAGCCGCCCTTGAGTTTCACCTGCTGCCAAACAGTCCAGTTTCTCCCCGAATGAGTCGGGGTTCCTAGAAACTTGCCCAGAACTGGAGTTCAGCGCTGTTGGGAGCTTTTGTCTCCCTTCCATTTTAGAAAGCCAGCCACGCACTCAGCTTCTCTGCATGTGCGCACATCTCCAGACCTCTGCCTTCTGCAGCTCCCGAGTCTCAGTGTGCTTTCCCTTTTCCTGACAGTCCAGATTCCCCCCGAATGAGTCTGGTTTCCCAGCATCTTGCCCGGGACTGAAGTTCAGTGCAGTCGGGAGCTTCTGTCTCCCTCCCACTTTAGAAAGCCAGCTGTGCACTCAGCCGCCTGTGAACACAGCTGCCCGTCCTCTCTGTGTGCGTGTCTCTGTACCTCAGCCTTTTGCAGCTCCTCTGAGTCTCAATGTGCTTTCCTCTTTCCTTCTAGTTGTAGAATTTCCATTCATCCAGCTTTCCTGTGGTTCTGGATGGTGTCTGTTTGTCTTTTAGTTGTAGTTTTGATATTGTTGTATGAGACAGCAGTTTAGGTGTTTACCTATGCCACCATCTTGGTTTCCTGATACAAAAATTTATAAAGCACTTACTGTATTTTGGGTATTAGGTCCTAGATAATGCACATTTATGAGTAACAGTCTTTGTCACAATAAATTAGGGAGAAGGACATTTAAACTAATGATTTCTTTAAAGTGTGGTAGGGACTATAATGCAAGTACTATATACAAGGTACTATAAGATCACAGAAATGGGAGCAACTAAATCAATTTGCTAAATTGGGTAATACTCAGAGGGGTTAGGAACTTTGGAGCTATGTCTTATAGAATGAGTTTTAGACAAATGGAGAATCAAGAGGGAAACATTCTAAGCAGAGAGAATAATACAGACAGATATAAACTGATGAGAAATAGCTTGATGTGCTAGGGTAGTGTTCGGCAAACTGTGGCTCGTGAGCCATATGTGGCTCTTTGGCCCCTTGAGTGTTGCTCTGCGTTAGAACCACTTCTTCAAAGTAGACTCGCTAGGCTGAAAACCGACTTCTGCGCATGGGCCACAAAGTTTCAATAGCATTGTACGTGTGCGCCCACACGTGGTATTTTGTGGAAGAGCCACACTTAAGGGACCAAAGAGCCACATGTGGCTCATGAGCCGCGGTTTGCCGACCACTGTGCTAGGGGAAATGACAATTAAGTTGAAGATACTGGAGCAGAGATTTGAGTTTAGAGACTCATAGGTGATATGGTTAGAATAGAAAGGGTTGGAAAAGACAATTTGTGAAGTTAGCCTTTTATTTATTGTGTTTAGCCTTCTAAGATTTTTCCTTTAGACCACTGGTTTCTAAAGTGTCTTTCAAGGACTTTCCTTACTGGCTGACATGAAATTGGGGAAGTACTATTTTTCAGGTTTCCCACCTCTGCCTCAATTAAAATTTTACATGTTCTAATTCACATAGGACTTCCTTTAAATAAATAAAAGTTGGTCTAAGTAAAAGGAACCACTGCTAAAGTAACTGAGTAAATATTCTAAAAACAATTAGTATAGTGGGTTAATTGCAATGAAGGCAATAATGGGAAGGGGATCGGTTGCTATAGTTAAAGGCAGAAATACTGAAGACCTGAACTAAGGTAATTCAATTTAGTGGAAAAAGGTTTCAGGTTGGTTTAGTAATTAGTATTAATCACACTTGGTAAATGATTAAAATATAGGGTGAAAAGATGAAATCTAGGATGATTCATGTCTAGTCTGGGTGAAAAGCTGGATAATGGTGACATTAGCTAAGAGAATTTAGGAAGAGACTCAGGCAATGGGGGTTAGATAATGACTTTTTTATACTTTAAGTACTTATAAACAAAGTCTAATACAAGAAGAAAGTGTATATAAATTAATATAGAGGGGAGAACATGCCAAGAATGCATCTTGGTGTTCAATAAATGATTATCTATTTTTGAAAGTGCCTAGAAATAGTATCCTGTAAATAATCATATCTGTGTCCAGATTTTGAGGGAGTACATACATGAAAGAAAAAAGAATTTAAAAATTGCCTTGAAGCTAATATATTATTGAGTAACTTTAGTACCCTATCTGTTAAGGAAAACCTGTTAAGTTATATTGAGTTCCTATTATGTACCAGGCATGGGTGGTAAGTGTTTTGTGCATATTTTATGGAATCTCATAGTAGCCTTATGAATAGTATCTTTATTATTCAAGTAAAAATTTATGACTCAGAAAATTTAATTGTTTATGGTCACAAAACAATTGAGTGGCAGAACTGAGTTTCAAACCCAGGTCTTTTAACTCCAGAGCCAATACTATTTCGTCATCATCATGATGTCATATAGAGCATGTAAAAATCCAGTGTGAGGTTTTCATCTCCTCTTACTTTACTTGGCAATATATGCTTCACCCCCTAACAGACAGTGGAGCCTTCTTCCTTGGATTATAGCTTTCCCTCCTACAATTTGGATTTACCACAAAGAGAGCCATTGAAACAAAAATTTAATTTTTAACCTATGCTTGTGCCCAGAATGAAATTATAAAGATAATGTGGGGTATGGGGGGTGAGAAGAGATTAACCAAAGAATTTATATGCATACATGCATAATCCATGGACACAGACAAAAGTGCAGTGAATGCCTGGTGGGTGCAGGTGCAGGATGGAGGGGGTCAATGGGGGAGAAAGGGACATCTGTAATACTTTCAACGATAAAGATAAATTTTAAAAAATGAAAATGAATTCAGGCATATCTAAGTATCAAAATATTGCAGTGATGAAATATCCACATGACAGGTTAAATTATTCCACTTTCATTCATGTGTTTAAATAGTTTATTAAAATGAAAGCAATGTGATAGAAGATGAGATACATAATTTTGAGATAATAGGATATTTATTTGAAATTGCTATGAAGTATATTCTTATCCTATGATAATTCTCATTTATAAATATACTCCATGATTTTAATAAAGTATTATGAAAGTAACATTAAGGTTTTAAATATGTTATTGAGAGCAAATTTAACTGTTAGAAAAAAGAAAACATACTAAAATGTGTTGAAATTTCTCTCAGATAGAAAGACAAGTGTCAGGAATAAGAATAATAATGACCAAGGTCTATAAACAAATATAAACCAGAGTTGTAACATGTCTATTTAGCAGTAGTAAAAAGTGTAAGTAAATGCCATATTTTTCTTTTCTTTTTTTCTTTTTTGTTTCTCTGATCTTGATTTTTTTAAAAAAATCTTTATTGTTGAAAGTATTACATAAGTCACACTTTCCCCCCCATTGACCACTTCTAGGCTGCCCCAGGTCTTCATCGCCCTATTGTCAGTGTCCATGGGTTATGCATATATGCAAACAGGTACTTTGGTTGATCAATTCCTAACATCCACCCAACCCACCTTGGGTCTGAGATTCAAAAGTCTGTTGCATGCTTGAATGTCTCTGGATCTATTTTGTTCATCAGTTAATTTTGTGCATTAAATTCCTCATATGAAAGAAATCATATGATACTTCTCTTTCTATGGTGGGCTTATTGTGCTTAGCATAATACTCTCTAGGTCCCCCCATGCTGTCTCAAAGGGTAAGAGATCATTCTTTTTTACAGCTGCATAGTATTCCACATTGGAAATACACAACAACTTCTTTATCCAGTCATCTAATGATGGGCACTTGGGCTGTTTCCAGATCTTAGCTATTGTAAATTGAATTGCTATGAGCATAAGGGTGCATACATTCTTTCTGATTGGTGTTTCTGGTTTCTTAGGATATATTCCTAGAGTGGTATCACTGGATCAAATGGCATTTCCATTTTTAATTTTTTGAGGAAACTCCATACTGTTTTTCATTATGGCTGAACCAGTCTGCATTTCCACTAGCAGTGTACTAGGGTTCTCTTTTCTGTACATCCTCACCACCACTTGCCAGGTGTACCGGTTAATAATCCGGATTTTGTAATCAAAGAAAACACAATAATTTCAAGAGGAACATCAAAAGTGCTTTATTGAAAGTAATGCCCATTGCTAGCTACACATTTTCCCCACCTTTCAGGTAATTTGTAGATACCATCCTAATAGAACTTTTCTTGTTTTGAGGCAAACCATTCAGAGACCCAATTTTACAGTTCTTCGTACATTTTGAAGGCTGCTCAGAAAGTGCGTGTGCCATTGATCCGAACAAGTGGTAATCTGAAGGAGCAAGGTCTGGTGAATACTATGGATGGGTTAATACTTCCCAAGCAAGATCTTTTAATGTGTCTTTAACTGGTTTTGAAGTGTGTGATGGTGCGTTATCATGAAGCAAAATTACTTTGCAGCGTCTTCTGACCCATTCTGGTTGTTTTATAATCAAAGCGTGGTTCAAATTGATTATTTGTTGTCGGCAGCAATCAGTATTAACGGTTTCACCTGGTTTCAGAAGCTCATAATACACCACACCTTCCTGATCCCACCAAACTCAAAGCATTGTCTTCTTTCCGATGTGATTTGGCCTTGCAGTCGATATTGATGGTTGGCCTGAATCAACCCATGATTTTGTGTGTTTGGGATTCTCAAAATAAATCCACTTTTCATCACCAGTCACAATTCAATGCAAAAAAGACTTTCTTTCATGATGTTGAAGCAACATTTTACTGATCACTTTTCGGTTTTCTATTTGTCTTTCGTTCAGTTGATGTGGCACCCATTTTTCTTCCTTTAAAATCTTCCCCATTGCTTGTAAACGATCAGAAATTGTTTGCTGAGCAATGTTTAATCTTTCTGCAAGTTGTTTTTTAGTTTGACATGCATCTTCATCCAATAATGCTTAAAATTGTTGGTCTTCAAACTTGTTTGGTTGACTTGGACATTCTTTGTCTTTCACATCAAAATCATTACTTTTAAAGAGTTTAAACCAGCGTTCACAAGTATCTTGAGATGGAACATGTTCACCATAAGCTTCCCAAAGTATACGATAACTTTCAGCAGTACTTTTTTTCAAAATAAAGTAATGAATTAAAACTTCCTGTTAATGTTCTTTCTTTGGCATGAAATTCAACATTTTTAAGGCAAAAATATCTATGATGTTAACACCTTCAGAAAATTTGACATATGAAGTTTTGAAGCTTGCTGTCAATACTACAAAATAGCATACATATTAAATTGCATATATATGAACATATGTGTAACTCTATGTATTGAAAAAAATCCACATTATTAACTGGTACACCTGGTATCATTTGTTGATTTGTTGAAGGTAGCCATTCTGAGAAGTGTGAGGTGATATTTCATTATCTTTTTAATATGCGCTTCTCTAATGATCAGTGACTTTGAGTATTTTTCAATATGTCTCTTGGCCTTCTGTATGTCCAATTTGGAGAAATATCTATCTAGGTCCTTTGCCCATTTCTAAATTAGATTTTTTGTCTTCCTTTTGTTAAGTTGTATAAGTTCATTGTATATTTTGGCTATTAACTCTTTATGAGATGTATCATTGGGAAATATGTTCTCCCATACAGTGGACTCCCTTTTCATTTTGTTGGTTTCTTTTGCTGTGCAGAAGCTTTTTATTTTGATGTAGTCCCATTTATTTATTTTCTCCTTAGTTTCCCTTTCCTTAGGAGATGTATCCACAAACATATTGCTATGAGAGATGTCTAAGATTTTGTTGCCTATGTTTCCTTCTAGGATTTTTATGGTTTCACAAATTACATTTAAGTCTTTTACCCAGTTTGAGTTTATTCTTGTGCATGGTGTCAATTGGTGGTCCAGTTTCATTTTTTTTGCATATATCTTTACAATTTTCCAACACCATTTATTGAAGAGACTGTCTTGACTCCATTGTATGCTCTTGCCTCCTTAGTCAAATATTAATGAGCATAATGGCTTGGGTAGATTTCTGGGGTCTATGTTTTGTTCCATTGATTTATATGCCTGTTCTTTTGCCAGTACCAGGCTGTTTTGATTACAGTGGTGTTGTAGTATAACTTGATATCTGGTATTATGATCCCTCTAACTTTGTTCTTCTTTCTCAAAATTGCTGCAACTATTTGGGGTCTTTTTTTGGTTCCATATAAACTTTTGGAATATTTTCTAAATCTGTGAAATGTGCCATTGGTAATTTAATAGGGATTGCGTTGAATCTATAGATTGCTTTGGGTAGTATGCACATTTTAATGATGTTCATTCTACCAATCCTTGAACACGGTATATTTTTCCACTTCTTTATATCTCCTTCTATCTCTTTTTCAACCTCTTATAGGTTTCTGAGTATGTCTTTTACTTCCTTGGTTAAGTTTATTCCTAAGTATCTTGTATTTTTGTTGCAATGGTAAATGGGAATGTTTTACCATTTTCTCTTTCTGATAATTCATTATTGATGTATAAAAATGCCATGAATTTCTGGGTGTTAATTTTCTATCCTGCTACATTGTGAATTCATTTATTAAATCTAGCAGTTTTTTAATAGAGTCTTTAGGGTTATCTATATGCAGTAGCATGTCATCTGCAAGTAATGAAGAGTTTTACGTCTTCCTTTCCAATTTAGATGCCTTTTATATTTTCTTCCTGTCCAACAGCAGTGGCTAGCACTTCTAGGACTATGTGGAATAAGAGTGGTGAAAGCAGACATCACTCTCTTATTCCTGTTCTTAGGGGAAATGGTTTTAGTTTTGATGCTTAAGTATGATGTGAGCTGTAAGTCTGTCATATATGGCCTTTATTATGTTGAGGTATGATCCCTCTATTGCCACTTTGGTGAGCGGTTTTATAAAAAATTGGTGTTGGATTTTGTTGAATGCTCTTTCAGCATCTATTTATACAATCATTTGATTTTTGTCTCTCAATTTGTTTATGTGATGTATCACATTTATTGATTTGCGAATATTGTACCAGCCTTGCATCCCCGGAATAAGTCCCACTTGGTCATGCTGTATGATCTTTCTCAGGTATTACTGGATCCAATTTGCTAATATTTTGTTAAGGATTTAGCATCTATGTTCATCAGGGTTATTGACCTCTAATTATCTTTCTTTGTAGGTTTTGCCATTAGGGTAATGCTGGCATCATAAAAAGAGGTTGAAAGTGTTTCTTCCTCGTAGGTTTTTTGGAATAGCTTGAGAATAGGTGTTAGTTCTTTGAGTGTTTTGTAAAAGTCCCCTGTGAAGCCTTCTGGACCAGGGATTTTGTTTGCTGTTTTTTATTAATATTATTATATTTCAATTTCATCAGTTGTTATTGACCTATTCAGGTTTTCTGATTCTTCCTGATTCAATTTTGGAAGATCATATTTTTTCCAGGAATTTGTACACTTCATCCACATTGTCAACCTTGTTGGCATATAGTTGTTAATGGTATTTTGTTATAATATTTTATATTTCTGTGATGTCAGGTGTTACTTCCTAACTTTCATTTCTGATTTTATTTATTCACATACTCTTTCTTTGTTTCCTTATGAGTGTGACTAAAAGTTCACCAGCCTTATTTCTCTTTTCAAAGGACCATTTCTTAATTTTATTGATATTTGGTATTGTGGTTGTTTTTAGTCTCTATGTCATTTATTTCTGCTCTGATCTTTATTATTTTGTTCCTTCTACTTACTCTGGGCTTTTCCTGTTGTTCTCATTCTTATTCTTTAAGTTGTAGGGTTAAATAGCTTATTATTAATTGTTCTTGTTTTTTGAGGTAGGCATGTGGTGCTATGAACTTCCTTCTCAGGACTGCTATGGCTGTCTCCCAGAGAATTTGGGTTGGTCTGTGTTCACTTTCATTTGTTTTCAGGATTTTAAATTTTTTTTTTCTTGATCTCATTATTAACAATTTAATGTATACTAACATGATATTTAGCCTCCATGTATTTGAATGTTTTTGAGTGTTTTTACTGTAGTTGATTTCTAATTCCATGCCATTGTGATACAAGAAGATGCTTTATATGACTTCAATCTTCTTGAACTTGTAGAGATTTTTGTCTCCTAATATGTGGTCTATCTTTGAGAATTATGCATGTGCACTTCAGAAGAATGTATATTTTGAAGTTTTGGGGATGAAATGTTTTTTAAATGTGAATGAAATCCATCTGATCCAGTGTGTAATTTATACTCAATGTTTCCTTGTTAATTTTTTATCTGGAAGATCTATCCAGTGAAGTCAGTGGGGTCTTAAAGTCCCATACTGTGACTGTATTGCTGTTGATCTCTCCCTTGAAGTTCACCAGATATTTTTATGTATTTAGGTGCCTCTATATTGGGTGTATATATATTTACCATGGTTATATCCTCTTGTTACATCAATCCCTTTAGTATTATTTAGTGAACTTTATTGTCTCTTGTGATGATCTTCATTTTGAAGTCTATTTTTTCAGATATGTGTATTGCTATGGCAGCTTTTTGTTCATTTCAGTATGCCTGGAAATTTTTTTCCATCTCTTCACTCTCATCCTATGTGGGTCTTTTGTTCTGGGGTTGGTCTTTTGTAGACAGCATATATTTAGGTCAAGTTTTTGTATCCATTCAGCCACCCTATGTTTTTTTATTGGAGTACTTAATCCTACATTTACATTTAAGGTTATTCTTGATATGTACTAATTTATCGCCATTTTAATTCTTTATGCCTATGTTGCTCCCTCTCCCTCTCTCTCTCTCTCCCTCTCCCCCATTTCTTCTTCTTACAACAATCCCTTTAGCATTTCTTGTGCTGGTTTGGTGGTGATTAACTCCTTTATATTTTTATTTTCTGGGAAGCTCTTTATTTCATTATCTATTTTGAATGATAGACTTGCTGGATATAGTAATATTGGTTTCAGATCCTTCCTTTTTACTACCTTGAATACTTCATGCTATTCCCTTCTGGCCTGTAGAGTTTCAGATGAGAAATCAACTGACAGCCTTATGGGAGCTTCTTTGTAGTTAACAAATTGCTTTCCTCTTGCTCCCTTTAAGGTTTCCCCTGTGTCTTTAATTTTTGGCATTTTCATTATGATGTGTCTAGGCATGGGCCTGTTTGGGTTTTTCTATCTTGGGACTCTCTGTGCCTCCTGAACTTGTGTGACATTTTCCTTCACTAGGTTAGGGAAGTTTTCTGCCGTTATTTCTTCACACAGGTTCTCTATCCCTTGTTCGCTTTCTTCTCCTTCTTGTACTTCTATGATGTGACTATTTTGTTTCATGTTGTTCTATTGCTCCCTTAAGTTTCCTCCTATTTTCTAATTGTTTTTTTTTTTCTTTTTGGTTCTCTGATTGAGTGGTTTTTTTCTACCTTGTCTTGTAAAGCACTAATTTAATCATTGGCTTCTTCTAATCTGCTTTGTTTTCTCTCCAATGTATTATTTATTGGTGCTATGTCATTTTTTATTTTTGATGGGTCTTTTTTCATAATTACTATGTATTTTCTCATGCTGTTAACCATCCTTTTCATCATTATTCTGAACTCTATTTCTGATAAATTTGTTATTTCCATTTCATTTAGCTTTTCTTCTGGAGAATTATCTTGTTCTTTCATTTGCATTTTTGTTTGTTTGTTTGTGTTTGTTTCCCCATTTTGGCTGCCTGTTTGTGTCTTTGTATTAGGTAGATCTGCTAGTGCAGGACAATATCAGATGCTGTTTGTAACTGGCCCTGAGTACCCTGTTTGGAGCTATCAGTAATCCATAGTTTGTGGCTACCTCTACTGGTGCTGGGTGCCTTTGGAAAGGACCAAGATGTGCACCAAGGTCTGCTTTTCCTATCCCTGGGCCCAGAATTAAATCAGGCAGAGTCTTAAAGCCTCAAGAGACCTGCCTCTGCCTGCAGTCTGATTGTTATTCAGTCTTGTTTACCCTCAGGCTATCAATCACATGGGGGACAGAAGTTTCCCAACAGAGTGGAGCAATTGCTTCTGCCTGCAGGCAGATTGTTATTCTCAGTCTCTTAACTGGCTTCAGAAACTCCACAGGTTGTGGGGAGGGATTTTCCAATAGGGTGGGGCAATTGCTCCCCTCTCCACACACACATACTGCCCCAGGCAAAAGCTTCCTGGGTGGTAAAGGTCTGCTGGAGAAAGATGTGCTCTTCAGTATGAATGAATGACTCAGCACAGGAAACCCAGGTGTCTGCCTTCCAAGCTCTAACCCCAGAGCCACCAACCCCCTTCACACAGCTCCAGTCCACTCTGCCCTCCCTCTGCCAGAGCCCAAGGTGAATGGCTGCACATGAAATTATGTGTTGTCCCCTTAAGAGAGTGCCTGCATTTCCAGCCATCTCTCCCTGGCATATTGCAACCCCACTATTTTTTACAGCCAGATGTTCTGTGAGCACCATTTTCAGTTCTGGCGCTCTGGTTTGGGGAGCACAGCTTAGGTTTAGACCCCAGAGTTCTCAGCGGGAACCCCCCACAGCTGAGATATCCCTCTGGAAATTCAGCTGCTGTCTGTGGGAGCCTGAACAACCCTCTTGCACCTCCACACTTCCTACTAGTCTCTATGTGGTCTTCACTTTCCATCCTTGTTTATCAAGGTTCTCTTCAGCTAGTCTTCAGTTGATTATTCAGGATGATTTTTCTTTATTTTAGTTATAATTCCAGTTTGATCCTGGGACGCCGTCAGTGTAGCTTCCACTTATTCCACTGCCATTTTGGAATCCTCAAATACTATATTTTTAATATTTCAGAAAAAATAAAGATAGGTAAAGCATTGAATGGGTAAATACATGAACACTTTTGCTTAAATGGGAGAAGGTAGAAAAAAAACATTAATCAGGGATAAGAGGAGGAGTCTGCGCAGCTCTACAGTAATTCCTCTCCTTAGCTTACTTGAATTTATTTTATATGCCAAAGAATATCCTACTTAAATATAATGAGAAAGATGCTCTGTAAAACAAAGTAGAAATAATTCTGGGATTACACATTATTTTGGATTAGACATACCATTTAACTCCTCAATTAGCAAAAATAGAGATAAAATAAATTCTCCATTTAACTGTTAGCACATTTCATATTTGACATGATATTTACTATGCATTACAAACTTAACTTACTTTAATTTTATTTAAAATATTTTTGAAAAATTCAGTTGATTTTTTTGTTGTTGCTAAGTTGTTAATCGTCACCCTAGGATATTTTTTCATTGATGTTTTTAGAGAGAGTGAAAGGGAGTGGGAGAGACAGAGAGAGAGAACCATTACTGTAAGAGAGAAACATTGATTGGTTGCCTCCTGCGTGTATCCTGACAGGTGCCAGGGATCTAGCCTGCAACTGAGATATGTGCCCTTGACATGAATCAAACCCAAGACCCAACAATCAGTGGGCTGATGCTCTAACCAGAAAAAACTAGCTAGGGCTCAGTTGGCATTTTTAATATGGTTTGTTACAGGTTGGGAATTGTGATTTTCCCCAAAAATGATTATTTACATGTTTTACAATAATTTCTGGTTGTAGGTCCTTACATTTCAAAATACTTATTTGAAAACAAGGAGATAATGTTATCCAACTGTGTATTATTTTACATAAAACTGGCAAATCAACTATTATAAAGAGTCAGCTGTCTTTTTTTCAATGTTGTATGTGTGAAGAAGCCCCTTTGAACCCTGCTAAGATTGCCTACATAGTGGAACTTGTCCTACATTTGTTTATATTATTTCTTTCCATTTATAACTTAAAAATGGGGTCTAAAGGTTACAAAATAAAATGATCATGGTGTCTCTTTTAAAATATTGTGATGTTATTTTGTACATTATATTGGCCTTTAAATTGTTATTTTTCTCCCCAGCAATTTCAAGCAAAAAAATGCAAGTGAAAAGATTTAGATATTATTATACTATCATTCTTACATTTACTTAAGATTAGTTCTCAGTTTATTCACATAGCTGTCATGTAAATCTTTTAAATTCAGAATATTTTCTGGTATGCTATATTGTTTTATCTGCTTAGCATAAATGTTTATTTTAATTTCTATTTTATATTATTTTACTTCTTTTTTTGATTTGTATTTTTTATTTAAAAAATGTTTATTTTCTTCTTGGTTATATACCCCATATAAAATGAAACCTGATTAATTCAAACTTTACTTATTCAGAATTTGAGATGATTCAGACAACAGCTATGCTAAGATTTCTGATATTAACAAAAATTTATTTTTAGCAAATTAAAATGACAGACAAGAAATGCCTCTATGTGTGTGTGTGTGTGTGTGTGTGTGTGTGTGTGTGTGTGTGTGTGTATGTTTTAATGTTTGCATGGCTATAGAGCCATTAAAACCCTTGGTTGGTTTAAATGTACTTAGGTGTCTAAAGCTTGTTTTAACAAGATCTGTTTCTACATAACTAACCAGCATACTAATTACTGATGATAGCTCTTTATTCACTAAGACATAACTCATAGAATCTATTCTTGACAATATTGTTTGATATTCATTTAAATATTATATCTATATAACTCTAGAATCTATCTCTATCCTCTGTATCTATAAAGATACATGTGCATTCATTCTTTTCATTTAACATATGTTTTTGAACATCTATTCTGCACCAAATACATAAGAACAATTTGCAACACATTAAAATAATATTTATTTTTTGAGTCAGAGTTTTCCCAAATTCTATTCAGGCTTTTCCCTGGTTATTACAAAATGATGAAGTTTGACTGTGTTTTGCTTTCATGTATTGAAGTACTGATTTTCTCATCTCATGTTGTATCTCTGTTCCTGTTGTACAATCAATATCTTAATTCTGTACATTAATACATAATAATCCCATTGCATAGTATTTTCTGTAAAATCTTTTGGGCTATAGAGGAAGAAAGAAGAGGGAATATCTTCCCCATCTTCTTTTCAGCTCTGCAGAAGTGGTAATATTCCTGGATCACACAGAAAGGATGGATTAGTCGTGTGTGTCTTTGAATTTCTCCAAAATGGCTGCTCCCCTTTCCTCAGCCTATGAAGCATTGCAAATAGACAGATGTGCAATTTGGCCTGAGATAGATTTAAACTGACAGTTTACAAGGAAGTAATAAAGTGCTTCAGGTGAAATTCCTGTAGTGTTCATTCCTTAAAAGGTAGCAGGTTCTCTAGCTATTTTTTCCTTTGAGCTCGATTGTGGCAAAATATTTTTAGGACTTTCAGCTTTTATCCAAGTTACTGAGTAAATGAACCCATAAAGATCCAATCCAGTAACAGTAGGTATAGCACTCAACTCAGTATTGGTAGGGCCATAAGTAGAGTCCTGCCAGGTCTTGGCAGCATGATATCAACTTCATGATAAGATACAATGCCAATTAGCCTGATGGCATCATTGGAATTAGTGTCCCCTTCTTTGTGTGATGCATTTCATTTTCTTACTCAATGAGTTTTGATGCTAAGGTGTGGTCAAAAGGAGGACAGAGAGGTCCCAGGCCATTCTTGTGTGATTCTAAAAAGGAGATAGCACCCTAGGAAAATAAAAACAAACTTTTTTGATGATTGACTTAAAACATCTCTCTCTATGACTACCTTTGGATTCTTCAATGAGTAATGTTGTAAAACATGCTTCATGTTACCCAAGTGGAAACTGCTTTCAAGTCATTACATTTTCTTTAATTTACTTCTTTTGTGTGCAGGAAGAAGTATTGGCCTAACAAGACCCAGAAGTTGAATGACTAATATTTTCTAACATAGAGTGGAGTTAGACTAACATGTGGTTACAGTTTGTCTACTAAATAAAAAGCTTAACTATATCAGTTTATTAACAAGAACTCCATTCCTTGTATTAACTGAATCTGAGTTTCACAAATACTGATTTCTGTGGTAATGTCTGCCAGTGAGTTTTAAATATGTATAATAATTAGTTCAACTTAAAAATGTCTCCACCCAATTTTTTAGACTTCTGCCAATCATTTTTGTCTTGCATGAGTCGCTTGTAGAGCAGAAACCATTGCTTATTTCCAATATAGGTGAAGGGGTAAGCTTAGAATGTAAGCAAACCTCATAGGCTGATAATGGTGATGCTGATCATTTCTGTAGTGCTTTATAAAGCATTTCCACATATACAATGTGTGTCTAAGGATATGCATTAGATTTAAGTTTAAATAGAATGATTTTCAAATGTTTTCTCATTTTACACTCTCAGTAATCCTGTCAGTTTAGCATTAATATTTCTGATTAACAGATGAAGAAAGTGAGTTTTCAAGAAGTTAAATGAGTAGTGCCAAATCTCAGAGACAGTAAAGGGTGGAGCCAGAATTTCCAAACTCAGGTCTCTTGTTCATCAATACTATATTTTTTCAAATGCTCTGTACTACACCTTTCATGCAAAAACGTAGTATTAAAAATGTGGGCTATAAATCTTCAGGAGCATATGCTGAAGTTAATTATGAGAGATAATATATCTGGTGTTTCAGAAATAGGAAATTCTTGAAGTAATCCATGTAGTTGACTGTTAGTGATAACAACTTTAAAAAAAAAAAACTTTGAACTTTTCATTTACCTTTTTGATCATTCTTAGAGAGTTTACTGTGTGTGGCAGCTAGTACAATTAGATGTGGCTACACTTTTTCTAAGACGTTTAAAAACAATCTTCTGAGTGATTGAATCTTACTTTTCCTGTAGAGAAAGGTAAAAGTGCCAAGTCTTGAGTGAATTACTTTGATATATGTGACTAATGAATTAATATGATTAAGTTAATGAGAAATACAATGTTGCCAAACTCCACTAGTCCGGCTGTAATACTGCTCCACATTTACAGTTCTAGCTTCCTCCTGTGTTGAGAGGATCACTGATGACTACACACTGACATTGTGATAAATGATATATCCCACAGTGCCCTGATTTCCATCTGGTCAATCCTCAAACCATCCCCAAATGAGAGATCTCATAAAAATCAGACTCTCAAGCCAACTCTAGTAGATTATAGAAAGACACTTTTACATCTCCCAGGCCCATCACCCAATCCCGTTTTCCCCATCATACACACAATGAAATATACAACTCTTCACCACTACATGTGTCACTCATTCAGCATGTACTATTTATACTGACTTGCTTTAACCCAGGGCAGAAGGAATACATTTAAACAGTACAATAAAACATTTCATTGTACAGTATGCCTGAGGGATGATGAGCTGCCTAGTCACTATTCTTTTGGAGGCAGTGGGTGGCTTTATTTAAATAGCACATTATATTAAAGCATGTAGTTAGGTTAATTAAAAAATATTCTGTATAGTGATTTAAAAATACACTGAGTGTCAATCATTCAAGAAACCTTATATAGCAAAATAAGTTTCCTATCATTTTCTATCAAAAAGTTAGAGTAGTAAGATTTAGCATCTGCAGGTATGACCTTCATGTTGTGATCAAAATGAGTAACAAAAAGTAGCCTTAATGCATAGTTCTCACCTTTTAAAAAAATCTGTAGACAAAAAGATATCCTGCCATTTTAATCAGCAAAAAGTTAGGGGTAGAGATTGTTTACTGTGTTGTTGTTGGTCGTGAAATATATTGAGTGACTTCTTTGCTCTCATTTTATCAGTGTATAAATTCGGGATCATGTTTTAAATTAATTTTGTTTATATTCAATGTAGGAAAAATTCTGAGAGTTCTCAAGATGGCAGAATTTTAATTGTACACTTATACACATATCTGAGTCAATGTAGATAGTGCCCAAATATAGAGTTTAAGAATGTTATTAATGTACACTTTTCCTCTCTGAGGGATCTCATTTTAATCTTTATAATGTACACCTGAAAGTGGCAGGTGAGAGTTTTTGGTTTTTTTAATATTTACGTAAAACAAATTTTGGACCCTGACTGGTGTGGTTGGCTCAGTTGGTAGGGCATTGTCCTGTGCACAGAAAGGTTGTCAATTAAATTCTTGGTAAGGACACATGCCCAGGGTTGCAGGCTTGGTAGGGGGTGTGCAGGAGGCAGCTGATATATGTTTCCCTCTCACATAAATGTTCCTCTCTCTCCCTCTCCATCCCTCTCTCTCCAAAAATCAACAAAATATTAAACAAATAAATCTGGGTGAGTAAATCATGATATACTTCTTATATGCACACTAGAAATAAAAATTAAAATTCTGACTTTAAAAACAGTCAATTAAACTTTGACTTAGTTATTTTTCTGTGAATGCTCTTTAACAAAAGGAAAAAAATAATAAACGGGCAAAGGACCTGAATAGTGACTTCTCCAAAAATGGCCAATAGACATATGAATAAAATGCTCAGTGTCACTAATCATCAGAGAGGTGCAAATTAAAGTTACAATGAGATATCACCTCATGCCTGTCAGATGACTATCATCAATAAATCAACAACAAGTGAGAGGATGTGAAAAAAAGGGAACCCTTGTGCACCATTGTTCAGAATGTAGACTGGTGCAGCCACTGGGGAGAACAGTATGGAGTTTCCTGAGTTTCCTCAAAAAATTAAAAATGAAACTGTCTTTTGACCCAGTGATCCCACTTCTAGTAATATGTCCTGAGAAAATGAGCAGCATTATTTATTTACAATAGCTAAAATCTGGAAACAGCCCAAGTGCCCGTCAGTAGATAAGTGGATAAAAAAGCTGTGGTACATTTACACCATGGAATACTATGCAGCTGTAAAAAAAGAAGGATCTCTTACCCTTTGAGACAGCATGGATGTACCTGAAGTTTATTATGCTAAGTGAAATAAGCCAGTCAGAGAAAGATTAATATCACATGATCTCACTCATTTATGGAATATAATGAACAACATAAACTGATAAACAAAAACAGATCCAGAGACAGAGAAGCATCAATCCGACTGTCAAACCTCAGATTATTATGCTGAGTGAAATTAGCAAGTTAGAGAAAGACAGATACTATACTGTATGATCTCACTAATATATGGAATTTAATGAACAAAATAAACTGGTGAACAAAATAGAAACAGAGGCATGGATACATGAAAGAGATTTACAGCTGTCAAAGGGAGCAGTTTAAGCAGCTCAATGAAAGGTCATGGGATTAAACATAATCACATATACACAGACAACAGTGTGGTGGTAGCCAGAGGGAAAGGTGTGGGGGTTAGGTGGAGTGGGCAAAGGCAGGGGAAATTCAGACAGAAATTTACTTTGCTTGGGGTGATGGGTGCACAATGCAGTGTGCAGATGATGTTTTGTGGAGTTGTGCTCTTGAAATCTGTATGATTTTGTGAACCAATGTCACTCCAATAAATTCAATAATGGACACAGACGATATTGCTGTGAAGGCCTGGCGTTGGAGGGTGAGGGTAGGGTGGGGAGTGTCAAAGGCAAAAAAAGGGACATCCATAATACTTTAAAAAATAAAGATAAATTTAAAAAAAGAAATAAAACAAAATACAAGGGGCAGTTTTGACCAGTAATTAATAATCCTATATAATAAAAGCCCAATATGCTAAGTGTCCGGTCATCCTATGGGCCATTCAACCAATCAAAGTGTAATATGGTAATGATATGCTAAGGCCACTCAACCTCTTGCTATGACGTGCACTGACCACCAGGGGGCAGACGCTCTGACCAGTAGGTTAGCTTGCTGCTGGGGTCAGGCTGAGTGAAACGGGCTGGACACACCCTGGACCCCTCCCACAGTCCCTCCCAGCTGGCAAACCTCCTGCATTCCTCCCTGGTCCCAATCCTGCACCAGTGGGGTCCCTTGGCCTGGCCTGCATCCTCTCGTAATCTGGGCTGAGAGACCCCTCACCCCAAGTGCACAAATTTCATGCACTGGGCCTCTAGTCCTTTAATAACTTACATTATTCACATTTATTGTATATTAATTTTATATTAGTAATTGTAACAAATACTAACTGAAAATTTAAGATCGCTTCTACTGATATTTGTATTTTTTCTAAAAATTAAACATAAATATTAACTGAAGATAAAACACATACTTCCATAAATGTGTCCTTGTTAAAATCCAAAAGAAACATTACTTTAACATTAATCCTATTTGTAGTCAACAGATTAGCCCTCCTCTAATACTTTTGAACTTCAAAACTAGAGTATTTCCTATTATCCTTTGCTTGAAACTCTTCTGTGCCTTTTCATTGACAGCAAAATGAAGTTCAAATTTTGTTAACATTGAAAAAGAGTATGATCCTGCTTCAGCTTAAATTTCTATTATCAACTCCGACAACTCCTTCCTCAAATGTCATGTACTATATAACCTCAATAGTCTTCTCTCTATTCTTCAGATACCCCATGTTCTTTCACATATCCATAACTTTGTGTATGTTCCTTCTGATTTTCTCTATTTATGAAGGTAAGCCAAAGATTATTATCAATACAAAATCTTTTTTGGCATGGGAACTCATGAATTAATATGCCAGGATATTAATTACATACATTATTTTATTATCTTTAAAATGAAAAAAAAATACTTGAATACAGTGACCATTTCTGTGAATTTATTGTGAGTAGCTACTACTTTCAACAAAATTATTTAATGAGATGGAAGTATTAAATTCAATCTTGTAATGTCTTCTTATTCAATTAATTCAATTAGCATTTTCTCAATGTCTGTTATATACTTAGAAATAGGGATTCAAAGTTTAATATAACATGAACCCTGCCTTCAAAGAACTCACTCACCAGGTTGGCAGAGTGTCCCAATAAGTAAGTTGTTATGAGAAAATTTTATATAAGTGTCTTTGTACAGTATATGAAAAAGAGGACCCCATAAAAGAGAGACTGAGAATGTTTTAAATGATAGAAATAATTATGTGGTATAAATCTTTGAATGTGTGGGGAGAAAAATGAGTTTACTGTAACAATTATGGTGGGGCATATCTCTGTGAGTATAAATATCATGAGCACAAAATAGAGAGAGTGAGGACATACTTTTGAAAAAATAGATTTCAGTGTTCATCATAGGAGTGGGACCTTCTTAGGATAGCTACAGAAAGAACATCTTGACGATATCACCTCATTTATTTTATAATGAATTCAAACTCGTTTTTTTCCCCAATATTTTTTATTGCTTTAGAGATGAGAGAGAGAGAGAAAGAGAGAGAGAGAGAGAGAGAGAGAAATCGAGAGAGGTGAGAGAGAAACATTGATCGGCTGCCTCATGCATGCCCCTTCTGGGGATTGACTCCGCAAGCAACTAACCAGGGCATGAACCCTGACCAGGAATCATCTCACAACCCATCGGTGCACATGCAGGAGACCCAACCAACTGAGCCCTACAGGCTAGGGTGAAACTGTTTTTTGGTGATTATTCTCTTAAGTGTGCATAGTATTTTACAGTTTTCAAAGAAATTTGGTTGCTATTACCACACTACATTCTTCAAGGTAGACAAACTGTTTTTCTTAACATTTTTGCTAGTAAAGAAACTGAGTATTAGAGAAGTTAATTGATTTGTGAAAATAGCAAAAAAAAATGAAAACTGCTATATTGAGAACTGAGTGAATACATTTACTGGTATATGGGAGATACACAAGGATGTTATATAACAAGCCATATGACTCTGAGCACATTACTTTTTTGTGTGTGCCTGATGTTTTGTTTTGTTTTGTTTTTATATATGAGTTTTAATAAGTTCACTCTTTTAAATCCCCTCTAAAAAATGTTCCCATCTTCATTCTTACTTTGTTACAAAAGACACTGTATTTTAATATTATACTTAATATATTGCCAAACATGTATATTCATGTAGAGTAACATTTTTAAAATTTTATTTTTAATTACAGTGTCACTCAATATTTTTCTATTATAATTTTTTTTTACATTCAATATATTTTGTATTGGTTTCAAATGTACATCATAGTGGTTAGACATTCATATACTTTACAAAGTGTTCCCCCAATATTTCTAGTATCCACCTGGCATCATACATAATTGGTTAAATATTATTGACTACTAGAGGCCCGGTCCCCTCAGCCCAGCCTGCACCCTCTCCAACCCAGGACCTCTCGGGGATCGGGCCTAAACTGGCAGTCGGACATCCCTCTCACAATCCTGGAACACTGGCTTCTAATTGCTCACCTGCCTGCCTGCTTGATCGCCCCTCACTGGGAGCCAGCAGCTGGGAAAGGACAGCCAGAGATTGGCCAGCTGGGGAGGGACTGCAGGAGGGCTCCAGGGTGTGTCCAGCCCTCTCACACAGTCCTGATCAGCCAGACCCCAGCAGCAAGCTAACCTACCGGTCAGAGCATCTTCCCCTTGGTGGTCAGTGCACGTCATAGCAACTAGTCAAGGGGTTGACCAAATGGTCAACCAATCAGTCAGACACTTAGCATATTATGCTTTTATTATATAGGATAATGCTGCTATGAACATAGTCGTGCATATATTCTTTCTGATTGGTGTTTTGGGATTCTTAGGATAAATTCCCAGAAATAGGATCACTGGGTCAAAAGGCAGTTCTATTTTTAATTTTTTAAGAAAACTCCATATTGTTTCTTACAGTGGCTGCACCAGTCTGCATTCGCACCAACAGTACAGGAGGGTTCTTTTTTTCTTCACATCCTCGCCAACATTTATTTGCTGATTTATTGATGATAACAATTCTGACAGGTTGAGGTGATATCTCATTGTGGGTTTTGTTGTGTGTTTTTTGGGGGGTAAAGAAGTGAAGAAAAGTTTATTCAGTGCAAAAGAGTTCAATTGTGATACACCACAGCTGTGGAACAGCTCAATATTATTATGGCTCAATTATGAAGCAGCATGGCTGTGAAACAGCATAGCTGTAAAGAAGATCTGGAGTAAGGAGGTCCCAGAGGGAAGAATCCCTGGGAACCTCTCTTCAGTTTGCAGCTCTGGTCTGCTTCACCTGCTCCATTTTGTTCCACTCTGCGCAGGTCTGCCTCACTCTGCTCCTTTGCTCCCTGGAGAGGTTTGTGGTGTTTCATCATCCTCCTGGGGAAATGCAGTCTTCAGTCTTAGGTAGAAAGAGAACTTGCACTCAGGGGAGCTGGTATAAATAGACAGAAGTCCATGCCCCTGGTCCCTGATTGGCCATTGTGGTTTTAATTTTAATTTTCCCAATGATGAGTGAATTTGAGCATCTTTTCCTATGTCTATTGGTCATCTGTAGGTCATTTTTTGGAGAATTGTTTATTCAGGTCCTTTGCTCCTTTTAAAATTGGATTGTGGTTTTTGTCTGTTTATTTTTGGTGATGAATTGTATGAGTTCTTTATAAATTTTGTATATTAACCCCTTATTGAATGTGTCATTGGCAAATATCTTCTTCCATTTAGTAGGTTGTCTTTTTGATGGTTTCATTTGCTGTGAAAAAAATTTTTAGTTCGCCTTAGCTGGTTTTTCTCAGTGGTTAGAGTGGCAGCCTGCAGACTGAAGGGTCCTAGATTTGATTACAGTCAAGGACACATGCCCAGGTTGTGGGCTTGATCTCCAGTAGGGGGCATGCTGGAGGTAGCCAATCAATTATTCTCTCTCATCATTGATGTTTTTATCTATCTCTCCCTCTCCCTTTCTCTCTGAAGTAAATATATATATATTACTATGTTGAATGAAAGCAGTGAATGTGGACATCTTGTCTTGTTCTTTGATCTTAAGTAAAATGATTTTAGGTTTTCTTTATTCGTATGATGTTAGCTGTGGGTTTGTTATATATGTGTGCCTGACTTTCTTCATGTGAAAAATAAAGATAATAATAGTGTTGGCCTTATAAGTGTGTTCTAAGGGTTAGAGAACATTATGCATGTAAATAACTTAGTGTGGTATTTTGCATAATAAGCATTCAATAATGGTCGACTATTACTATCTAATATCACAAATAAAATAAATAAATCATTATTTTAGGGGGATATCTGACTGAAAATCATGTAGCTATGACATTAAGATACTATATTAAATTTGACCCATCTGAAAGGGGAACTTTCCATCTACCAGTTGATTTAGGAGGTTTAAAAATCAGTGAAATTATTTATTTAAAAAGGTGTTCAATTTCAATAGTATGGTCATAAAGCAGTCTTTTTATTTCTCAACCTAAAATAAGTTATAAAAGAATGTTACAGTTAGCTTTGATGAACTCAATACATTTTTTTAAAAATCTATGTTTGAACATAACATTGATTTTTAAAAATCTGAACATTTTAGAGAATGTGCTTGGTTCATGATTTTTCTGCTGCTTGCTAATTTTTAGACAGTCCTAGATACCTCTCAATTGTGTCTTTATGAATTTGCTGAAAATGAAGAACAGGCAGCACATGTCAATATTCAGCAGCCTGAATAGGACATACTATCTAAAATAAGATGCCATACCTTGATGTGGGGTTGGGGAGATGAGAAGAGATAAACCAAAGAACTTATATACTTATATGCATAGCCCATGGACATGGATAATAGGGTGGTGAAGACCTGGGGGTGGGTAGGGGCTGTGAGGAAGGGGGCAAAAGGGGAAGTACAGAAGACATCTGTAATACTATCAACAATAAAAAATAATAAAATAAAATGTCATAAAGATCACAAACTGAGAAACCAAATGTTAAATATGAAAGACCTTAAGGACCAAAACTATAACTGTGAAGCAATGAAAATATGCATCCCCATGTGAGATACATTACTAGCTTCAAATCCATTTTTGTAACTGCATTTGCATGCATAAGAAGTAGTTTAATCAGCAGAGTCATTGTCACAAATGAAGAACGACAACATGCAAAAAAAAAAAAGGACAACATATGTCATGATCTTTTCTGCTGGCACATTCAGTAGTGTCACATCTTTTGGGGAATATCCAAATTGTGGCTGCTGACTTGGAAATTAAATAAATTAAATTGCTAGAATGAGAGCTGTTCCTCAGTTGAAATCTGGGAAGATTATTTATTTATTTATTTATTTATTTATTTATTTATTTATTATAGAGCTGATTTAATCAGCCTCTAAATTACAAACTTATAATTAGCTAAATATTTGCTTTATGTTATAATTTTAGTGCTATGATTGCTATATTTTTTCTGTTCTGACAAGCTGTGAAAAAGATGTGTGTCTTCACTACATAAAAAAACAATAAAGTAATGGAAATGACTGTGCTTAATAAATAATAGTCCGTATGTTTATGAATGCTAATGGGATGCCTGCTTGGCATCCAGGAATGTTAGGACTAAACAAAGTTTTCATCCAACAATGAATACCACCTCTCTTTAGTCCTTCAGAGCTAAGAGACTGAAATATTTATGACCAAATGCTTACTTGTGAAAAACCATGTATTGCAAGAATGTGGGTTCTAACATAATGATACCAGTGTTTGGTTAAACCTATAAATCAGAAACACTTTGGTGTGCAAAATAGACTTTCTTTCTTGCTTTAAAATTAAGTTTTGACTGAAGACATATCAGGTTTTCATTTCTATTGAATTTAATTTGCAAAATTTAAGATAATTGATGGTATTACAATATGTGCTCCATACCACATAGTTGTGTCCTTGATGATAGTGCTTTTTTATACATATACTGAATAATGTTTGCTATCCTTTTATAGGCTCATTGTGTTTGGAATCTGTTTTATTCCCTCCCAATACCCCCTTTCCTCCAGCATGTAGCACTATATATTACCTTTAATAGGTGCTGAATATGTGTTTGTTAAATTGAAATCTAACAATTTAACATATAAAGATAAGTCATTCAATAGGCCAAACTAAAAAAAAAAAAAAAAAAGAGAACACTTTGTTACTCTTTGTCCTTGATAGAAAGAGAACCCAGACCTTTTTGATTAACATTTGTATACCTCAGTTTGAAAAATGGAAAAAGGAAAAGATCTGATTTTAGTTTGAGTTATTAAAAAGTAACACTAAGAGATCAATAATATTAAATATATTTGCAATTATATTAAAGAGAAATAAGTAACAGATAATATTTATTGAATACTCTGTATGTTCAGAATTGGGTTGCAGACACATTATCTCATTTAATCGTAACAACAACTATATGTGATAGGAACCCTTATTAGTCTGATGTTATAAAGAAATTGTGCCATGGGACTGGGGTAGGGGTGATGTGACTTTTCCAAGAATCAACTTCCCATAAATGTTAGCCATATGGTTTTGGCCCAAGTGTCCTGATCCAGAGCTTGTATTTCTTAATTCATAAGTGGTTAATTTTTTTAAATGAGCATTAAGGGACAATTAATAACTGAAGAATTTGGAAGTATTTACACTTTAGAATAAAATCCCCTTTTCCAACCAATACTCAATCCATTATTTCACTTTGAACAATTTGTTTGTTTACAGAGACAGTGATGCAAAAATGTAGACCATTCTGTCACTGTATTTTCCCTCTTATTTAACAGTTCTTTGTCTATTTTTCTGCTTGTTTGGTTATCTACCAGACAGGTAAAGACAGTAAAAGAAAATGAAATCAC
Organism: Ia io; assembly: GCA_025583905.1. Classification (NCBI taxonomy): domain Eukaryota; kingdom Metazoa; phylum Chordata; class Mammalia; order Chiroptera; family Vespertilionidae; genus Ia; species Ia io. The sequence continues at coordinate 32,507,710 of JAJQQW010000001.1, read as the reverse complement.
CTGGAGCAAAAATAAGGTGCCAGGTTTATCTTGGCATTTCAATCACCCTTCCACTCAGTAGCACAGATAATCTAGAATTTAATATAATCCCTTCAGTCTTAAAAAAAACATAACTAAGGAGCAGCAGCCTTGTGAGCAGCCCAGCCTCATCTGAGGAGCAGCAGCTGCGTGAACAGCCTCCCTCCACAAGCCAGAGGAACCACCACTGCTGCAAACAGCACCTACCAGAGGAGCTGCTACCAACTGAGGAGCAGCTGCTGCTGCCACCACAAGAGGAGCAGCTGCTGCCTGAGGAGACACTGCCACCCAAGGAGCAGCCCCTGCACGACTTGACACCTAGATTCTTCAGTGAGAACAGAATTGGATAGACAAAGAAATCCCCAAAGGAAAGAAAAGGAGGAATCTCCAGAGAAGCAGCTAACTGAAATGGAGGCATGCAGTATGTCAGAAAAAGAATTCAGAATAAGGATCCTACAGTTCATAAAATGGATGGAGGAAAAAATTAACAACTTATGTAAGAATCAAGAAGAAATAAAGAGTGATATAGCTGCAATAAAAAACACCATGGAAAGTTTCAACAATAGACTAGGAGAAGCGGAGGACCGAATTAGCGAATTAGAAGACGGAAGCAAAACACACCCACACTGAACTACAATTGGAGAAAAAATTAAAAGACATGAGTAAATCCTAAGGGAGTTATGGGACAACATGAAATGAAGCAACACATGAATAATGGGGGTACCATAATGACAGGAAAAGGAACACAAGTTAGAAAACCTATTTGAAGAAATAATATCAGAAAAATTCCCTGATATGGGGAATAAAATAGTGACACAAGCACAGAGAGTCCAAAACAAGATGAACCTGAAAAGACTGACACCAAGACATGTCATAATTATGATGGCAAATGTTCAGGACAGAGAGAAAATCTTAAAGACTTCAAGGGAGACACAGAATGTTATGGATAAGGGATCTCCCATGAGATTATCAAATGATTTCTCAATAGAAACACACCAGGCCAGAAAATAATGAAAGGAAATTTACAAAGTGATGCTATGGATAAGGGATCTCCCATTAGATTATCAAATGATTTCTCAATAGAAACACACCAGGCCAGAAAATAATGGAAGGAAATTTACAAAGTGATGCAAAGCAAGGGACTGAATCCAAGAATACTCTATCCAGCAAAGCTACCATTCAAAATTGAGGGGGAAATAAGGAGCTTCACAGACAAAAGAAAAGACTAAGGGAATTTATCACTACAAAGCCAGCAATGCAAGAAATGCTAAAGGTACTGGTGTAAAAAGAAGAAATAAAAAGGTAAGAAAGAACACAACCTCAAAAAATAAAAATGGCTACAAACAAGTATCTTTCAATAATAACTTTAAACATAAACGGACTAAATGCTCCAAACAAAAGACATCAAGTGGTTGAATGGACAAAAAAACATGATCCATATATATATGCTGTCTACAAGAGACCCACCTCAGAACAAGGGACTCACACAGATTAAAAGTGAAAGGATGGGAAAATATCTTTCAGGCAAATGGAAATGAAAAAAAAAAAAAAAGCTGGGTAGCAATATTTATATATGACAAAATAGACCTCAAAGAGAAAGCCATAACCAGAGAAAAGGAAGGCCACTTCATAATACTAAAGGAATTGATACAACAAGAGGATATAACCCTGATAAACATATATGCACCCAATGCAGGAGCATCCAAATGCATAAAAAAATTCCTGGAAGATGTAAAGGGAGAGATCGACAACAATACAATCATAGTAGGGGAATTTAATATATCACTGACATCACTGGATAAATCCTCTAGACAAAAAAATCAGCAAAGAAACAGCAATCCTAAATGACTCACTAGATCAGATGGACTTAACCGACATCTTCAGAACCTTTCAACCCAAAGCCACGGAATATACGTTCTTCTCAAGTGCACATGTGACATTTTCAGATAGATCACATATTGGGTCACAAGCAAAGTCTCTCCAAATTCAACAAGATTAAATCATATCAAGCATCTTCTCAGACCACAATGGCATAATATTAGAAATAAACTACAATAAAAACAGCCCAAAAAATTCAAACACTTGGAAGCTGAATAGCATGCTATTAAACAATGATTGGGTTACCAAAGAGATCAAGGAAGAAATTAAAAACATCCTGGAAATGAATGACAATGAAAACACAACAATCCAAAATGTATGGGATACAATGAAAGCAGTCCTCAGAGGGAGGTTTATAGCTCTACAGGCCTACCTCAAAAAACAAGAAAAAAATGGTAGTAAATCATCTAGCTGTACAACTTAAAGAATTAGAAATAGAGCAACAAGAAAGCCCAGAGTGAGCAGAATGAAGGAGATAATAAAGAGCAGAGCAGAAATAAATGACATAGAGACAAAAAACAAACAAAAACAACACAAAAGATCAATGAAACCAAGAGCTGGTTCTTTGAACAAATAAACAAGATTGATGAACCTCTAGCCAGGCTCACCAAGAAGCAAAGAGAGTGGACCTAAATAAACAAAGTCAGAAATGAAAGGGGCGAAATAACAACAGACCCCACAGAAATACAAAAGGTTTGTTAAAAAATACTGTGAACAACTCTATTCCAACAAGCTAGAAAACATGGAAGAAATGTACATATTCCTAGAGAAATACAACCTTCCAATACTCAATCAGGAAGAATCTAAAAATCTTAATAGGCTGATAACTATGGAAGAAATTGAAGCAGTCATCAAAAATCTTCCAGCCTACAAAAGCCTGGGTCCTGACGACTTCACAGGGGAGTATTTCCAAACATTCAAGGAAGAACTAAAACTTATCCTCCTCAGACTAATAAAAAAATTCAAGAGGAGGGAACACTTCCAAGCTCATTCTATGAAGCCAGCATCACCCTAATACCAAAATCAGATAAAAATAACACAATGAAAGAGAATTACAGGCCAATATCCTTCATGAACATAGATGCCAAAATTCTCAACAAAATTCTAGCAAATAAGATCCAGCATTACATCAAAAATATCATAAACCATGACCAAGTAGGATTTATCCTTGGGATGCAAGGATGGTACAATATCTGCAAATCAATAAGCATGATACATCACATAAACAAATTGAGAGATAAAAATCACATAGTCATATCAATTGATGCAGAAAAAGCCTTTGAGAAAATCTAACACCTTTTCTTGATAAAAACTCTCATCAAGGTAGGAATAGAAGGACCATTCCCTCATCATAATAAAAGCCTCAAAAAAACAAGAAAAAATGGTACTAAATCATCTAAATGGGCAAAACTAAAATCATTTCCCCTAAGAGCAGGAACAAGACAGGGATGCCCACTCGCACCACTCCTGTTTGACATTGTACTGGATGTACTAGCTATTGCAATCAGACAAGAAGAAGAAATAAAAGGCATCCAAATTGGAAAAGAAGAAGTAAAACTCTTCTTTTTCACAGATGACATGATACTGTATATAGAAAGCCAAAGACTCCATCAAAAAATTAGCAGACTTAATAAATGAATCTGGCCATGAAGCAGGATACAAAATGAATGCCAAAATATCTATGGCATTTCTATACACCAATAGTGAACTTACAGAAAGAGAGACTAAATAAACACAATCCCATTTACCATTGTACTAAAAAAATTAAAATGCCTAGGACTAAACTTAACTAAGCAGGTAACAGACCTGTACACGGAAAACTACAGGACACTGAAAAAAGAGATAGAGGAAGACATACACAGATGGAAGAACATACCGTGTTCATGGATTGTTAGAATCAACATCATTGAAATGTCCATACTACCTAAAGGAATCTGTAGATTCAATACACTCCTTATTAAATTACCAATGGCATATTTCACAGACCTAGAACAAACTCTCCAAAAATTCATCTGGAATAAAAAAAGACCCCAAATAGCTGCAGCAATCCTGAGAAAGAAGACCAAAGTAGGTGGGATCTCAATACCAGATATCAAGCTGTATTACAAAGCCACTTTTCTCAAAATTGCCTGCTACTGGCACAAGAACAAACATATAGATCAATGGAGTAGAATAGAGAACCCAGAAATTGTCCCAAACCACTAGGCTCAATTAATATTTGACAAAGGAGGCAAGAACATACAATGGAGTCAAGATAGTCTCTTCAATAAATGGTGTTGGGAATATTGGACAGATTCATGCAAAAAATGAAACTAGACCACCAACTTACACCAAACACAAAAATAAACACAAAATGGATAAAGGACTTAAACATAAGACGGGAAACCATAAAAATACTAGAGGAACCCAGAGGCAGCAAAATTTCAGACATATGCCAAAGCAATTTCTTCACGACACAGCTCCTAGGTCAATGGAAACTAAAAAGAGAATAAACATATGGGACTACATCAAAATAAAAATATTTTGTACAGCAAAAGAAACCATCTACAAAACAACAAGAAATCCCACTGCATGGGAGAACATAGTTGCCATTGTTATCACCGATAAGGGTTTAATCTCCAACATTTACAGGGAACTCATACAACTTAACAAAAGGAAGATAAACAACCCAATCAAAAATGGGCAACAGACCTAAATAGATGTTTTTTGAAAGAAGATATAAGGAAGGCCAAGAGACATATAAGAACATGCTCAAAGTCACTAATCATCCTAGAGATGCAAATCAAAATGACAATGTGGTACCATCTCACACCTGTCAGAATGGCTATCATTAACAAATCAACAAATGACAAGTGCTGGCGAGGATGTGGAGAAAAGGGAACCCTCATGCACTGCTGGTGGGAATGCAGACTGGTGCAGCCACTGTATGAGGTTTCCTCAAAAAACTAAAAATGGAACTCCCATTTGACCCAGTGATCCCACTTCTAAGAATATATCCCAAGAGACTAGAAACACTAATCAGAAAGGATATATGCACCCCTATGTTCATAGTGGCACAATTTACCATAGCTAAGATTTGGAAACAGCCTAAGTGCCCATCAGCAGATGAGTGGAGTAAAAAACTGTGGTATATCTACACAATGGAATACTACACTGCTGTAAAAAAGAAGGAATCTTTACCATTTGCAACAGCATGGATGGAACTGGAGAGCATTATGCTAAGTGAAATAAGCTGAGAAAGATAAATATCACATGATCTCACTCATTTATTTTATAATGAAAAACATAAACTGATTAACAAAAACAGATCCAGAGACAGAGAATCATTGATCAGACTGTCAAACCTCAGAGGGAAGGTAGGAGAGGCTGGAGGTAAGGGGAGGAGATCAACCAAAAGTCTTGTATGCATACATATAATCCTAACCAATGGACACAGACAACAGGGGGGTGAGGGCCTGAGTGGGGACAATGAGGTAATAATGAAACATATGTAATACCTTAATCAATAAAGAAAAATAAACATTATAAAAAAACATAACTAAGGGTAAATATTTGAAAGTGATCTAGAGCCCCTGGTTGTTTATGTAAACATCAAAATTTTCTTTCAACTGTCAGTCTATTCTGGAACATAGATATACAATGTTACTGTTATTTTCATACCTTAATTTAAATTAGAAATGATACATTTATTAGGAAGAAACTATTAAGAGTAGATATATCACATAATATTTTTGTAACTGAGAAATATGGGGAGATTGAAAAGTAAGTCAGGAAGGAAAGAATAATCTCAAGAAATGAAAGATAATCATCTATTATAAGTCTTAGCATTTTAAAAGAGTATTTCTACACAAGCCTTTATGCTCAATTAATATTTGACAAACCAGGCAAGAGCATACATTGGAATCAAGACAGTCTCTTCAATAAATGGTGTTGGAAAAATTAAAGAGGCACATTCAAAAAAATGAAACTAGACCACCAACTTATACCATACACACACACAGAAAAAACACCTCAAAATGAATAAAAGACTTAAATGTAAGTCATGAAACCATAAAAATCCTAGAAGAAACCATAGGCAGAAAAATCTGATACATCTCTCATAGCAATATGTTTCTGGATACACCTCTTAGGGCAAGAAAAACTAAAGAGAAAATAAATAAATGGGACTACATCAAAATAAAAAGCTTCTGCACGGCAAAAGAAACCATCAAGAAAATGAAAAGGAAGTCCACTGTATGGGAGAACATATATGCCAATGATACATCTGATAAAGGATTAATATTCAAAATATACAAGGAACTCATACAACTTAACAAAAGGAAGACAAACAATCTAGTTAACAAATGTGAAAAGGACCTAAATAGATACTTCTCCAAACTGGACATACAGATGGCCAAGAGATATATGGAAAAATGCTGAAAGTCACTGATTATCAGAGAGATACAAATCAAAATGAGAATGAGGTACCACCTCACACCTATCAGAATGGCTACCATCAACAAATCAACAAATGACAAGTACTGGTGAGGATGAGGAAAAATGGACATCCGATTACACTGCTGGTGGGAATGCAGACTAGTGCAACCATTATGGAAAACAGTATGGAGTTTCCTCAAAAATTTAAAAATGGAACTGCCTTTGACCCAGTGATCCCACTTCTAGGAATATATCCTAAGAAAACTGAAATACTAATCAGAAAGAACATATATACCCCTATGTTCATAGCCGTGCAATTTACAATAGCTAAGATATAGAAATAGCCCAAGTGCCCATCAGTAGATGACTTGATAAAAGCTGTGGTACATTTACACCATGGATTACCATGCAGCTGTAAAAACGAAGGAGCTCTTACCATTTGGGGCAGCATGGAGGGAACTAGAGAATCTTATGCTAGACAAAATGAGCCAGTCAGAGAAAGAGAAGTATCACATGATTTCATTTATATTGTGGGATCTAATGAACAAAATAGGCTGATGAACAAAAAAAGATCCAGAGACAAAGAAGCAGGGAACAGATTGAGGAATCTCAGAGGGAAGGGGGGGATGGTTGGTGGGTGGGTCGGAAGAGATCAACCAAAAAACTTGTATGCATAAAGGCATAACCCATGGGCACAGACAATAGGGTGGTGAAGGCCTGGGGTGGGGGTCAGGCAGGCTAGAAGAGATCTATAGGGGGGAAATGGGGATATATATCTATACTAATAAAACGGTAATATGCTAATTAGACCAGGAGACCTTTCAAACGTCCTTCCTGACAAAGCCATGGTGGCGGGGCCGTGGCAGAGGTGGTTAGGGGCGATCAGGCCAGCAGAGGAAGGCAGTTGGGGGTGATCAGGCCATCAGGGGGGCCAGTCAGGGACAAGCAGGCCAGCAGGGGGGGCAGTTGTGGGAAAGCAGGCTGGCGGGGGGGCAGTTGGGGGTGAGCAGGCCAGCAGGGGGGCAGTTGGGGATGAGCAAGCTGGTGGGGGGGGCATTTGGGGGTGATCAGGCCTGTAGGCAGAGTGGTTAGGGGCAATCAGGCAGGCAGGCAGGTGAGTGGTTAGGAGCCAGCAGGCCACTAGTCTACCTAATAAAAGAGTAACATGCTAATTGACCGTACCTTCCCGGCACCTACCAGCCAATCAGGAGTGAGTATGCAAATTAACCCAACAAAGATGGTGAGTTAACTTACATACGCAGGCTCTGAGCAGCTGGGGACAGGGCAGGATACTTGCGTTGTTGCCATGGCGACGACGCAGGTGTTCTGCACCACCACAGCCACTCTTCCAGGCCCCTGGGCAGCATGGAAAGGCAGAAAGGCGGCTCCGGGCCAGAGCTGAAAGGCTGCTCCAGCCAGAGTGAAGGTGGTGCCGGCAGCCAGGGGAACAAAGGCCCATTCTTGCACAAATCTTCATTCGTGCATCGGGCCACTAGTATATATATAATACTCTCAACCATAAAGATTATAAACAAACAAGAGTATTTATACACTTTCTTTTAAAATCAGGCAAGGTCACCTTTTGATTTTACTAATACAGATTATTTGTAAGGTTGTGTTCAACCTTATGGATAAAATGGATGAATCATATCACAGAATATAAAATAAAACATGGCTAAAATATTAATAATTCAGATGAAATTTAATAGTATTTTTATTTTTCAATTATGTTCATAGCAGGATTTTTCCTTGAATGTCTCAGTTAATGAGGGAATAGTTTGTGTTCAGATTGATTGGCTATGCCTTTTTAAATCTTTTTATTGAATTTATTGGAGTGACATTACTTTAAAAATTATATGTTTCAAGTGTTCAGGGAATAAGAAAAAAATCTCATTGACACAGACAACAGTATGGCTATGCCTTTCAAATGCACTATTTCCAAAATTCCACCAGTAGGTGGATTCAAAGTAAGACAGTCAAAATTCAATATTTGGTTTGGCGAGTTTCTCCTCTTGCATTTGAAACCTCTATAACATCTCCTTTTCAAACTGTGGATTATGGAATCTGATGCCTCTAAGTTATTTTTTGCCAATATCTACTTAGCTACTTTCGCAGTTTATAAACCAATTGAACTGTGTCTACTTTTGCTTTCATTAAGATTAGCACTGTGGGACTTGTCTCTGTGCTCCCTTGCCCTGGTTGTTTCAACCTCACTCTTGAAGCCCCTTTAACTGGACATTGATTTATAAAGTATAGAAAAATTTGGGCAATGTGCCTGTGGATTGGATGCATCTGTTTTGGTAAGGGGGTGAAAGAAATGTAAAATTCTCCAATGCCTCCATTTAGTTGCTTTGCCTGATGCTCCATTGACATGCAGAGAATTTCCTTTATGCAAAAGAAAGAGGTTAACTTGTGGAAGTAAATGTGTATGCATTTAATAACACTTTATTGAACAACTAGTAAGTGTGTGTAATTAAAATGAACCATGGGAGTTTCCTTAGATGGTATTTGTAATTTCATTAGTCAGGGGGGCTGTCTATTATCCATCTATAATAATAAAAGCTTAATATGCTAATTAGATCAGATGTCCTTCCAGACAACCTTCTGGACTAATCCGGGGCTTCGAGGGAAGCCTGGGTCCTGGGTGCCAGAGAGAAGCTGGTGCCAGCAGCCAGAGGAAGGAAGGCCTACACTTGCATGAATTTCATGCACTGGGACTCTAGTTTATAATAAATGGAAATAAATTTTGCAAAGGTCACTAGTTATGAGTCAAAGTTTGTATTTATACGTAGTTTTCTTACTTATTTCTAAGATCATTTCAATTCTCTCAGTTGATGTACTGTACTGTTTTGCTGTATGTTGGGATGGTGCTGCCTCAGTCATCTTTTTTTTAAATACATTTTTATTAATTTCAGAGAGGAAGGGAGAGGGAGAGAAAGATAGAAACATCGATGATGAGAGAGAATCGTTGATTGGCTGTCTCCTGCACTCCCCCTACTGGGGATTGAGTCTGCAACCCAGGCATGTGACCTTATCCAGAATCGAACCTGGGACCCTTCAGTCCACAGGCCAACGTTCTATCCACTGAGCCAAACTGGCTAGGGCCATCTTTTAGAATAAATGAAACAGAAAGTGCTGCACAACACACACACACACAACAACAACAACAACAACAACAACAACAACTGCCTACAGTAAAACACATTATTGACATGGTTCAATTTCAAGGTGTCACTTTTCATGTTTTCCTTTATACCTTTTTGTGATTGATTTTAAATGTGTATTTTAAAATATATTAGTAAAAGAATGAATATACCATTAGCACTGATTAGAATGGGTTATTCCTTGAGGAAGTAAGGTGGCTAACTACCTTTCACATTACATATTACATGGAGAGGAAAGCACAATAATGCATTAGGAACAGTTAATTCCCACTATCAAGAAGGCTCAATAGTTCTGACATATATGCAGAAAGCTGTTCTTGTTATACCTGACATACACTCTGTGCTCAGTGGAGTGCAATTGACCCGGCCCTAGCAATCGCTGAGCAGGTGACTTGATTACACTGAAATCGGGCAGAAAATATCCTCTTCTGGCCACTCAAGTGCATCAGTCAAATTATCAAGTGGCAAAACTAATTCTGTGCCTTGGGCCATCAGAGCTGCCACTTTCTATAAGTCAAGCCTTCACTTAGTGTGAAATGGTTTTTTATTTTATTCTCTTTCATTTATTATGCTTATTTAAGCTAACTCACTTAGTGAATGTGAATCAGCCAGTGTGCTTGGGCAGGTTTAGATATGCGACCTCCTGATCTAGTAGTGCTGAAATACTTTAGAGTTGTAAGCCATTTAGGAAGCATTCAAAAATTTATTATGATTCATATAGTTAGCAGATAAAAAAGCAATGCTTATGATTTAAAAATGAGACACAATGGGGAAGAAAAGATTAAATAAAATGAGCTTTAATGAAACTTCACTCTTACTATAATTTTTAAATAGAAGTACAGATACTTGCGTTTTAGAAAAAGGCACATACTTTTGGTTAAATATAGATTCTTAAATGAGAGATAATTTACTCTTGGTTAAACAAATGTCCCTTTTTTCCCATCTCTGAAGCAAAACTTCATGCAGTTGTTTACACACTTGTGAATTTCTGGATCATATTTAACTGTTATTAACAGAATCACTTACCATTGTGGATATTTGCAGAAAATTAAAGTGCACAATAGAATCATTATATGAACATCAAGTTCTTCAATTTGTCATTAGAATAGGACAAAATATTTGTACCATCTTAAAATGTTTAGCAAAGAATTTGTGTAATACACAGTTTTCTGTCCATTATTGATTGTTGCTTGTACATAATAGTAAAATGTATTATTTTTCCAACAATAAAAAACCTGAACATGAGACTAACATTTTAAAGAATAGCCAGTACTCTATTTGCATATATTTCTGTGACTCAAAGTATTTTTTAGTGACCTGGTAAATTCTGAAGATTTGTTCTCCTAAAATTTTGTTGGTAAATGTCAGTTGAACTGTTGAGGATTTTTTGCCTACACTTATTCATCTAATGAGATTAGATTGTATTTACAGAAGTGAATGAGCTATAGTGTAGGATATTAGATGTGAAACATATGGATTTCTTTAGGTTAGTAGCTGGGAACCAAATCCCATGTTCTACATATTTTGTTTGACATCTCAAGAGGTATTTGTGTGCTTTGGGATATATAGTTATGAGTCTTTTCTCTTAGAACAGTGTATCCAAATTACACATGAATTTTTTATAATAATAATGATCCTAAGTTTTCCTTTGAGATAGTACAGTTAAAATCCATAATGTATATATTGTTCCTGGTAAAATTTTTAAAATTTCTGCAAGGCTGTTACTAAGAAAAATTCTATGACATCTTTAATAGTGTTTCCCACAAATTAGAAGTGTAGTTTTATGGAATTCTAATAACATGCAAGAGGAATATTTAGAATCCCATTTAAAATGTATGAATACTGTTTACAGTATGTCCTGAATTAAAAATCACTTAAAATTTTAATTGACTTCTTTAGATTTACAGTGAATGAATTAAAATTTTATTTATATGTAAAAAAAATCAGAAGTCAAGATAAAAAGCTTTTTTGTCCTTTATATTCTTTCAGTATTAAGTTGAAAACACTAAATTTTTCTTCCAAACAATTTTGGGGTTATAAAGGCTTTTTTAACTTAGAAAATCCTAAAAGTATATTCAGAACTACCACTTAAGTTTTATTAAATTTAAATCTGACATTACTGATATATTCTTAAGAACAGTCAATTGGAGTAAAATATATTTGTATATTATAGTTGGCCCTTGAACAGGTTTGAACTTCGTGGGTCCATTTATATGATGATTTTTTCCAATAAATACTGTAAATGTATTATATCTTATGATTTTTTTGCATTTTCTTTTCTTTATCCTATTTCACTGTAAAATATAATAAATATAACATAAAATATGTGTACATCAACTCTTAATGTTATCAGTAAGGCTTCCTGTTAACAGTAGGCTATTAATAGTTAAATTTTTGGGGAGTCAGAAGTTATACATGGAATTTTGACTGCACAGAGGGTCACAATGCTACTAACCTCTGTGTGTCTGATATTCAACTGTAATATTTTTAATTTAACTTTCCATGTTTCAACTTAATTTCCATGAATAACTTTTGAAGTTAAGGATTACATTATTTAAAATTGCTTTTTAATCAGTCAGCATTTACCTTTAGTAAGTGACTAGATTTTTACTGACAATATAAATAGTCCTCAATCATTAGTTTCTTTAAATATTGTAACATAAATAAAAGAAAAGTCTTGTTTTTTGACTCATAAAAGTTTAGATCTATGAACAATTGCAATAATCTTTATATTGAAACTTGAAATCTCTGGAGTCAAATGGAGGTCACCTTTGAGTGCAAAATTGTATACTTTAGTGAGATTAGAACTTGAGTGTTACAAATTTCTTAATGATAATGAGAAACTCATATTAAAATATGTATTTGGATCTTTTTTAAACTTAAATGAATCATATGAAGACTACTGAAAATAATTCAAAACAAGATAGAAACTCTAATTTTGAGTTAATTGGTTTGTGTGCGTGTGTCTGTGTGTGTGTGTAATGGAGGGGGGCCTAAGAACGATTATTTATGTATTTTAAATTTATTTTTATTTTTAAAATTATAGTTGACATAAAACATTATATTAGTTTCAGGTGTACAAAATAATGATTAGACATTTATAAAAATTATGAAGTGATCACAACAATAAGTCTAGTACCCATCTGCCACCATACATAATTATGATATTGTTGACTATGTTCTCTATATTGTATGTTACAACCTTGTGACTAATTTTATAACTGGCCATTTTTACTTCTTAATTCCCTTCACCTTTTTACTTATTCCCCATCCTCTCCCCTCTGGCAACCACCAGTCTGTTTTCTGAATCTATGAGTTTTGTTTTGTTCATTTATTATCAATATTATTATTATTTTAGATTCTACATATAAGTGAAATTGAATGATATTCGTCTTATTCTGTCAGACTTATTTTACTTACTATAATATCCTCAAGGTCCATACATGTTGTTGCAAAGGGCGATATTTCTTTTCTTTTTATAGCTTAGTAGTATTCCATTGTATACATATACCACATTTTCTTTATCCTTCTTCCATCAATGGATATTTAGGTTGCTTCTATACCTTAGCTATCATAAATAATGCTGCAGTGAAAGTAAGGGTACATATATATTTTTGAATTATTGTTTTCATTTTCTTTGGATAAATACCCAGAAGTGGAATTGATAGATCATTTTGTAGTTTTATTTTTAATTTTCTGAGGAGCCTCCAATAATTGTTTTCCACAGTGTTTGCAACAATTTACATTCTCATCAAGAGTACCTGAGGGTATCTTTTTCACCACATCCTTGCCAACGCTATTTGTTTTCTTTTTTGTAATAGCAATTTTGACAGAATACAGTTGGAGGTATCAATTTCACTGATTTAATACAATACAACAAGGATGATAATCAAAACAGTATGATACTGGGGAAAAAAACAGACATATAGGTAAAAAGAATAGAATAGTAAGCCCAGAAATAAACCTATGTTTGTATGGTCAATAAATCTATGACAAATCAATCAAGAATATACAACGGGGTAAATACATTCTCTGAAAAAAATTGATGTTTAGAAAACTGGACAGATACATACAAAGATATGAAACCACCACTTTCTTATATCATATACAAAAATAAACTAAAAATAGATTACCATAAAGAGTAAAATGTAAGCCTGAAACAATAAAACTCCTAGAAGAAAACAGGCAATAAACTCTTTGACACTGGTTTTAGCAGTATTATTCTGGATATGCCTTCTAGGGCAAAGACAATAAAAGCAGCAAAAGCAAACAAATAGTACTGCATCAAACTAAAAAGTTTTGGCACTGAGAAGAAAACCATCAATAAAATTAAAAGGCAACCTACTAAGTAGGTGAAAATATTCACAAATGATATATATCATATATGATAAGTGGTTAATATCTAAAATATATAAAAATGCAGATAAGTCAACATTAAAAAAGAGCAATCTGAATAAAAATAGGCATAGGACATGAATAGGCTTTCTTTTTCAAAGAAGATATACAAACAGCTAACAGACACATAATAAGATGCTCAACATCACTAATCATCAGTGAAATGAAGATCAGAACCACAATGAGATGTCACCTTACACCTGTTTGAATGATTTGATACTAAATTTTTGAATTTTTTAAATATTTTGTAAAAGAAAATTGAATTTAATCTATGGAATAATTTTATTTCAAATGAATATTTTTTTTCTCCATGGCAAGGTGGGGAAAATGTTTGTGTAGCTTAAATGTAGAATAAAAGCTTCTAGTAATAACCTATTAGATAGATGAAATAAAGTATTCTGTAGCATGTTGGTACTTATTTCACAGTTTAACTTATCAATGAAAACCTTGATTGAATGCAAAGGAAAAAAATTAAAAGTCCATCATTTTTCTTCTTCAAACCAGAGCCACATTGTGATGTCCCTGTGCCATTCTCAGGTTCCAACAGCCTGATGATGGCCTTTCGGGAGAGCAAAGAAATCCTTGATGCAGAGATTTTTATGGCTATAAAGCAGGCTGTGGACAATGATATTTGCTTTCACTTTATCAAAATTACAGGAAGGAAGTGCATCATGAGGAGGTCAATGGTGAATACTCTCATAAAGTGTTTGGGTTTTGCCATTCAACAACTAATTAAAACGTAGACCACTGTTGTGAAAACTATTAAGTACTAGGTTGGGAAAAATTATGTAGTTATTTTATATCTGCTAAAATTAATTTCCAGAGGTTTGTTTTAAATGGAAAATACGACTCTTGCTACAAGCTTTCAAAAAGTGAAGGGGTGAATTGGGAGGTGGAAGTATGGTTTCAACATCCTCTCAGTGGCAACAAATGAAAGATTTGTCCCTCATTAAAACATTTCTTGATGTTTCCCAATAGATTTTGAGCTGAACACTTGTTAATCCCAAAGCTTTGACAAGTGAGGCCTGCAGAAATAGGCCAACCACTGCTACAAATAGCCAGTGTACATGAAACAGTAATCATTGCTTTCCAGTCTATTATTAGATTAACTTCATAGGGATTGCTTTTTCCTCCTGTGAGTTGATGCATAAATGACATCCTTTACCCTCCAATAAATCTAATAGCTAAGTGGCTATGACATGATGTTCATAGCCCTTGGGCCCATGACACATTATTTCTGATTGCTACAGGAGTTTGGAGCAGCTTAAAACCATTAGAATTTAAAGGCATCATTGAAATGTTACAGCATACCTGACTCACACAGAATATTGCTGATTCTGAGTTATAGTCACAGCTTTTTGCCCCATGATCTCGAATATCACTCTCTGACTAACTTAGGAAACTGATTACAAATCATCAATCGAGTTGATAATTTTAAAGCAAGGAATAAAAGAGATGGCTCTGTCCCTTGACGATTTCTAGCATTACTTAATGTCACCAGGGAGAGTTTGTCAATAATTTTTATCTAATTACATTAAAATTTCCTTTCACTCTTAGGAGCTACATTAGAAAGACATGATAGTAGATGCCAAGCCTCCTTACAGGCAATTCTAAATTCCTTTTTTTTTTTTTCTGTAGCAGAACAAATTTATTGTTTCAGCAAATAAGTAACTTGTGTTTTGTGATGATATTCCTCCACACATCAATATACAAATTTTGTTTTTCCCTCTGATAACACAAATGCAATCTATTTATTATTTCTTATCTTTTGAAAATGGCTTAGATAAGTGCTTAGTAGAAAATGTGATTGCATGTGTTTTTCCAGGTTGCAAAATCTTAAGGCTTTCAACTTTTGCAGGCCTGGTTTCAAGTGCTTCTGATTCCCTTTCAATTTAATTTTAGTAAGATATATGATATCTATGGGTTAAAACTAATTCATTTCCATGGAATATTCTTGGTCTAGGCTTATTCTGGTGCCCTGCCCAATTTAGAATTTTATCACTCTCAAAAGTGTCTTTGTTTGAAAGATTAATTATATATTTGTCTTAGTTATTAAAGCATCTAATCTTTAGGTAAGTTTATCTTAATGTTTTTTGGAGTTTAACATGTATAGAAATTAATTCTAACATTATTTGTTGTTACTTTCCTTTCCATAGCCAAAAATCTCTCACTTAACACTCTTTGACTAGAAGAAATTAAAGAGGCATATCATGCATAACAGACTACCTCATTTCAAATACTCTTGTTTGGAGACAATTGGAATGCTAAATTGGGTTTAAAAAGTTTAAAATTGTTGCACTCACCATTGATCTTCACCCTTTCCATGGTAAACTAGCTGTAAACTAGCACTTTAAGTGGCCCATTTTTTCTCTGTATCATCATAATGTAAAGCATTAAGACAATTTAATGATATGTCCCTATTCACTGTATTAGGCATTGGTATTATTGCAAAACATCCCAGGCAGCACAACTAATGAGGGAGCTAAGGATAGGTCCCTTCTTAGGAAAGATTAAAATGCAAAGCAACTTTAAATTGCTTTAATCAGAAATTTTGAATATTTAAAAAATTACAAGTAACAATGCAATTCATGCTATGAAAATTCATGGTATGCTTGATTATAGCTACATATGAAGTAAAATGTACTATAATTTCATTGAGAAATGCCTTCATTAATTTTATAGCAAGATTTGTTACACACAGAATCTAAAGCTAATGTGAATCTAATCTAATTCAATGGTTGTTAATTCTTTTTGTACATAATAGACTTCCCTGGCTTCTATATTCAGTATATAGTAGCACTTTGACAGCATTGAAAGTCCAGTAGTAAAACAAAATGTTCCTAAAATAATGATGTTTATTGTGATTTATGTAGTACATTTTAACAACTAAATATACATCACATGATAGACTGTATAGTATATAACCAGGGACCAAGCAATAGAAACATTTAGGGAAGAGTTTACTTCAAAGAGAGAAAAAATAAATATGTATAGCAATTATAAATAAGTAGGTGAATATAAGCATTTAGTAGATAGATAGGAAAGTATAATAGGTAGGTAGGTAAGTTTAAAAGTCAAATGATTTTGTAATGATTTATTTCACACAATCCACTGTAAAGGCCAAACTCAATGAACCACTGATTACTAATTTCAAGTTGCCATCTCTCTAGTGGCAAATAGCCTTTTTTGACCATCAGTTAAAAAAGACGTCTAGCCTGCCAGAGTGGCTCAGTGGTTGAGTGTCAACCCATGAGCTAGAGGTCACAAGTTCAGTTGCTCAGGTTTAGGGCTCGATCCCCAGTAGGGGCGTGGAAGAGGCAGCCGATGGATGTTTCTCTCCCATCGATGTTTCTCTCTATCCCTCTCCCTTCCTCTCTCGCTCTAAAAAATCAATAAAAACATATTTAAGAAACTCTTCTAATCATATTTTCCAAGTATAAATGACTCATGGATAACAATAGAAGAAAAAAACAACACATGTCTGAGTAATGAGGCTAGAATACTTCATTCAGTGACAACTCAGGACAATTGTTTTTGTTTAACAAAGTTTGTTGACACAGGTTTCATGTATGTATGTGGGGGTGGGGACTGTGTGTGTGTTATAATATTTGATTTCTCTAATGCAGCAAATTTAGAAACATTTGATGATTGATATATCATAAAATTTTTATAAGAAGGTTTAATATGAAATTTTTTTTATAATTTAGTTGGGTATATTATTGTTTTCATAAGTATCAAGTGGAATGGTGTAACAGTATCAGCCAGAGGTAGTCTGTGTGTAGTAATGATAATGATGATAATAATTATAATAATACTAGGGGCCCAGTGCACAAATTTTTGCACCTTGAAAGGAACTATGGGCCACTAGGCTGCAGTGGGCACAGGGGTAGATCTCGGCCCCTCCTGCCGCAGGCCTCAGTCCCCTGTCTGCTGGCAGCCCCGCTCCCATTGCCACCACACCCATGTGCTGAAGGTGCTGGCCCCACTCACACCCGCTGACAGTGTGGAGCAATTGGGGCTGGTGCCAGCAATGGGTGCAAGCAGGGCTGGCATCATCAGTGGGTGCAAGTATCGGCTGCTGCCCCGATTGCCACTCAGGAACAGGGGAGATGGAGAATCCCTCAGGGGCGATCAAGGCCGGCTCATACCCACTGACAGTGCCAATAGTCAGGACCGGCGCCAGGTGCCGGCAGCGGGTGTGAGCAGCAGCTCTGGTGCCAGCAGCGGGTATGAGAGGCGGCTGCCAACCCAATCACCCCTCAGGAGCAGGGGGAGGTGGAGAAGCCCTGAGGGGCAATCAGGGCCGGTGCCAGGTGCTGGCAATGGGTGCGAGTGGTGGCTCTGGCGCCGGGAACGGCTGTGAGTGCCAAGTGGGACCATGGAGCAAAGAATTTTCAGTAACCACCAAGAGCCTGCCCCAATGACAGAGACCAGTGCCCCACCTTGGTCTGGCTCCCCCGCTCATCGGCTCCACCATCCTGCCATGTTCTGTGTACCCCCTGGTGGTCAGCACACATCATAGTGACGGGTTGTTCTGCCATTCAGTCTATTTGCATATTAGCCTTTTATTATATAGGACTAGAAGCCCGGTGCACGAAATTCGTGCATGGGGGTGTGTCCCTCAGCCCAGCCTGCACCCTCTCAAATTTGGGACCCCTAGAGGGATGTCCAACTGCCTGTTTAGGCCTGACCCTACTGGGCCTAAACAGGCAGTCAGACATCCCTCTCACAATCCAGGACTGCTGGCTCCCAACTGCTCACCTGCCTGCCTTCCTGATTGCCCCTAACCGCTTCTGCCTGCCAGCCTGATCACCCCCTAACCACTCCCCTGCCAGCCTGATTGATGCCTAACTGCTCCCCTGCCAGCCTGTTTGCCCCTAACTGCCCTCCCTTGCAGGTCTGGTTCCCCCCAACTGCCCTCCCTTGCAGGCCTGGTCCCTCCCAAGTGCCCTCCCCTGCTGGCCATCTTGTGGCAGCCATCTTGTGTCCACATGGGGGCAGCCATCTTTGACCATAAGGGGGCAGCCCTCTTGTGTGTTGGAGTGCTGGTCAATTTGCATATGACTCTTTTATTAGATGGGATTATGGCATAGCCCAAGCCTATTTGCTCAGTGGATAGAGTGTCAGTCTGTGGACTGAAGGGTCCCAGGTTTGATTCTGGTCAAGGGCACATACCTCAGTTGCAGGCTTCTGGCCCTGGTCAGGGGCATGCGGGAGGCAACCAATCAATGTGTCTCTCTCATATTGGTGTTTCTCTCTGTCTCTCCCTTCCACGCTCACTAAAAATCAATGGAAAAAATATCCTCAGGTGAGGATTAAAAAAGAAAACAAAAAAGAAATTATGGCATATATTATTTTACTTATAAATTATAGATTGGGATGGAGCTGAACAAGAAGAATAGTTATGGTAGCTTCTATTATAACTTAGAGAGTCTCATAATGTTTGTTTTCTTCTGTCTCTGTTAGGCAATCTGATGTTATAGAATGAGACTTGATTGGGTCCTAGCTACTGAACAATTAAGTGTCATTTTAGTACATCATATTTTCTCCAATAAATATTTTTCTCATCTGTAATATGTAGATGGTTATTATTGCCCTGTTTCTTTCTTAGGTTATTAGAAGTGCAAATGAATGTGTAAATTGTATGTGAGGGTACTTAAATGATACAAAATATTGTGTTTGGGACTGTTTTTATTGTACTTTTATTTTCTTCATTTTTTGTCAATGTTTTAATATTAATGTATGCTATAAAATGGAATTAGGGCATAGGATTCTTGTAACCTTAAGAAAAATTTTGATTTTGTGTTTATAGACTAACTCATGAGCTGAATGATATTTCCCTGATCTACGAAAAATATTTCATTACTACCAAAAATGTATTATTCAATTACTGTTTATAGCCCAGATGGCTAACAACATATGGAATAAATTTTCTGCATACCTGCCATGTAACAGGTCCCTCATGCTATAGAATAATACCTTAAGTAATACCACAGCGTACTTCTAATGACTTCAAAGCTATCCAAAATCACATTCATGTTGAAAACATTTTATTATTTGTAATTTTGGGGTTTGACTATATTAAATGTAAAATAAATGAGCTTTGTAGAAAGATATGCCTTTCCATATGTGAGAAAGATATTTTGAAGTTCAGATATGCTCTCAGGAGTTAATGCTTTCAATATTTACAAGAGCAAATAATTTCTGGAAACTGTAAGTGCTATATGCATGCTGGGCAATCAGCCACCATTTGGAAAATGTCTTACTTTTATTTCTATCATCCTATAATTTACTCCAATAAAAATTAAAGCATAATTTGTATGTTTGAGGAAAAAAAAACACTAATTGAAGCCATGCTATAAAAGCGCAATTTAACAAAACTATTGGTCTTTTTAATATTTATTACAATTTTAAGCCTACTCTTTTAAAAAATTACTTTCATATTGAAAGACTATAAAATTGTGCTGGATGTCAGCACATAGTGTCCTCAAACACATTTTAATTCCCATTTTCCTTTGCTTAAATAATGAAAACTTCATAAATTAAAAACTAAAATTAATTGAATAAATTCCAATGAAATGTTTTTGTGCTTTTATATGTATTTTAAAAAGTGCATTACAAAATATTCAGAGTTGGTGACAGTGGCTAATGTGGCCACCCATCCCAAAATTAATACAGTGCAAGGGAAAATAATGCTGATGTCGTTTGAAGCACCACTTATTTTCAGTTTTCAAACACAATATGTTTACTAAATTAATATACATTTTAAATCCAGGAACTGTGATATCTAAATTAGATTTGACTAGCATGATTTCCCAACCAACACAGAAACTATTATTTGTGCAGTAGCTATTTCATCCCACTGGTCCCCCAAATAACTTAAATGAGAATAAGTAAAATTGAGGCATTGGCCAATTTAAGGCATCATTTCTATATGCTAAGGATGCTTCTATTCAATAATAGAACTCTTACAGAATAGTATAAGTCAAGAGTTTGCAATCACTTATGTGGTACACAATGTCAAAATCCATCAGTGGAGGATGGGGGGATGGATGCTCACAATAAAGGAAGTGATCCTGTTTTTCTCACAAGGGGCAGGTAAGTGTGGGGAAAGAGCACACATAAATGGTCTAATATAAAATTTTTGCCTGCTCAGTAGTGGAACTAGGTACAATTCTTTTTAATTAAAAATATATTAACATAGTCATTGTCTTAGTTTGGATTTTTATAACAAAAATATCACAGACTGGGTGGCTAAAACAATAAGCATCTATTATCCACAGTTCTGGAGGCTGGAAGTCAAAGATCAAAGTTCCAGCAGATCCAGTTATTGGTGAGGACTCCATGGCTTACAGACAGCTGCTTTCTCCTTGTATTCTTGTATGGCTGAGGTAGATGGAGAGATGGCAATGGAGATCGAGAGAGAGAGGAATGAAAATGAGAAAGAGGTGGATCTTTTCCTCTTCTTATATTCTTAAAATTGCATTAATCTCATCATATGGCTCCACCTTCATCATATAATTAACTCCCAAAGGCCCCATCTCCAAATACTATCACATTAGGGATTCAGCACATGAAATTTGGTGGGAGGGGGCCACAAATATTCAGTCCATAGCAGTCATCTATTAATAATAGAAAGCACTTCACAAGTGCTCACTCTATGTCAGGAATTGTGCGGGGTACTTTATGTCCATTATCTTATTTAACTTGCACAGGAACTTTATAAGGTGGGCATTTCTTCATTTTATGGATGAGGAAACAGAGATTTAGAGAATTCAACTTGCTAATGAATCAATGCCAAGTATATCTGGCTTTTTCAAGAACATGTCCATAACTACTGGGTAGGGTTACCTTTCTCAAGTTCTAAGTCCCAGGAATGGGGTCTCATCCCCAAGCCAGGCAAGGTATCTGCTAGTCAGTATGTAATACTGAAATAGCAGAAAGAGCATGGACTATCTCTAGTTAATGCTGTACCTACAGCCAGATTTTGAATTGGGATAATATTGCTTAATATCATTGTGCCTCATTTCTCATCTATCAAATAGGGATGATAGTCTCTTTATATAGGTCATTGGGGGGAAAAATTTAGGTGATAGATGTCAGTGGACTTTGAAAAAATATTTTGAAGACACTAGATAAATGAATTTATATTCAAAAGGCAAGCCTTCCCAAAAACACATACTTCTATTATTTTTCTCATTTTTCAATACTTAAAAGTGATGTGGTATTTTATTACTTTTCTGTTACTGGGGAGGTCCAAGTGGTTAAAGTAACTATTATATTCCTTCCTCTCTTAAAGTTTAAGTTTTCAAGAAGAAGACACATTTCTTTGACTGTAATACTTGTTTTGGTTATTTTCTTCTCTTAATTTATCTGTGACAATGAAACTGTTTCACTGTGAAAGAATGACACAATCTCAATTTGTTTGAAACAATTTAGGATGCTTTTCCTAGTTATGTGGTTCTTATGAATGCTGATTGGCTTTAAAAGAAGGGTTAGGAAGATTGAAACAGTGAAGTACTTTACCTTTTCTCATTATAACCAGACAGCATATCTAATTATATCAATGTTTCTCTTAACATAAATGGCTTATATTTCATATATGATTAGTCAAAATTAAAAATACAAATAATAATACACATTTATACTAATATATATACTAGAAGCATGGTGTACAGAATTCGTGCATGAGGGGGTGTGTGTGCTCCTCAGCCCAGCCTGCACCCTCTCCTATCTGGGACCCCTTGAGGGATGTCTGACTGCCCATTTAGGCCCAATCCTAAATGGGCAGTCGGACATCCCTCTCACAATCCAGGACTGCTGGCTCCCAACTGCTCACCTGCCTGCCTTCCTGATTGCCCCTAACCACTTCTGCCTGCCAGCCTGATCACCCCCTAACCACTCCCCTGCCAGCCTGATTGATGCCTAACTGCTCCCATGCCATCTTGATTGCCCCTGACTGCCCTCCCCTGCAGGCCTGGTCACCCCTAACTGCCCTCCCCTGCAAGCCTGGTCCACCCCAACTGCTCTGCCCTGCAGGCTTGGGTCCCCCCCAACTGCCCTTCCCTGCTGGCCATCTTGTGGTGGCCATCTTGTGTCCACATGGGGGCAGCCATCTTTGACCACATGGGGCAGCCATTTTGTGTGTTGGGGTGATGGTCAATTTGCATATTACTCTTTTATTAGATATACTGAGTGATCAGATTATTATGATCTCTGAACACATAATAAACTGGCCACTCTGTGTACATATATTAGAGGTCTGGTACATGAAATCGTGCATGGGTGGGGTCCGGCCAGCCTGGCCAGGGGGAGGGGACATGGGCGGTTGGCTGGTCTGCCTGCTGGTCGAACTCCTGGTTGAGGGGACAATTTGCATATTAGCCTTTTATTATATAGGCTATACACTGAGTGGCCAGATTATTATGCGTTCAGAGATTATAATAATCTGGCCACTCACTGTGTGTGTGTGTGTGTGTGTGTGTGTGTGTGTGTGTGTGTGTGTGTGTGTATATATATATATATATATATATATATATATATATATATATATATATATACACACACACATATATATCACCAAATTAATACAATAGGCTTCCATTGTATTAATTTGGAAGCCTATTGTATTAATTTGGTGATATATATCATCTGTCACTTGCTTTCTAATTTTTAATCCATATGTCTAAGTTTGAACAGTAGACTAAGAGCTAAGATGCTTTTCTTTGATCAAAGGTAATTAATATGCAGTTAAAAAAGGACACATGGTCTTCCAGAACATTTCTTTTATAAGCTATTATTCCTATTTACTACAAGATTTTGGTGATATCATACTGTATTGCATCATTAATGCATTTTTCTCATTTTTAATTTTCTTACTCAAAACCCAATATTTATTGGGAAAGTAAGTACATAAATTCGTTAAGAGAGATCTAAGATGGTAGTGGAGTAAGTGGAAGCTACATTCACCTCCACCCAGGACCAATCTGGAATTACAAATAAGTTATAGAACAGTCATTCTAAATAACCAACTGAAGACTAGTTGAATAGAAGTTTTATAACCAAGTATATATAGAAGCCACGTTAAGACTGGTAGAAAAGGCAGAGTTGCCAAAAGGGTGGCCCCTCTCATGGGCAGCAGCTGAGATTCTGAAGGGATATCTAAGCTGTGGGGGTTCCCCTGAGAAAGGTGGTGTCTCAACCCCAAGCCCGGCTCCCCAGCCCAGGGTACCAGAGCTAAGAAGAGATGCCCTCATAACATCTGGCTGTTAAAATCAGCAGGGATTTTGTCCATTAGGGAGAGACATGAGTCTGCTAGAGACAGGGGTGCCCTCTTAAAGGGCCAATACACAAAATTTCAGTTGCAGTCACTCTCCCTGTGCTCCAGCAGAAGAATGGCGGGCCAGACTAGAATTGCATGAGGAGATTCTGAGTTTGTGGCTCTGGAGAGAGACCTGAAGGAACAGCCACCAGTACTTCTGTGCTGAGTCATTCTCCCTACCAGAGATGACATCTCTCTTAAGTGGAGCACTCCCCTTCATAAGGCATCAGCCTGGGAGAAAGCAATAGCCACACCTTCTGGATACCATCTTCCCCTACCATTGTGGAGCTTACATCCTGCAGAGGAGTCAGTTGCCTTGGCTGGGGTGTAGAGGTCTGGGCAGACTCAGGGTGTGTCAGTAACTGAGTGGCTTTGGGATGGGAGCCATTCCCTGTAATTTCCTAATTGGTGCTTCAACCTCACATAAGATCCACTAGCCCTATCCTCCAGGCTCCCAGTGGACCCACCCTCTAGACTCCCTGCAGCCCCTACGGTCTGACTCTTATTGGCTCTGCCTTGCTTAGGGCTGGGCAAAATTCAAGGCACACTGTGTTTTGTGGTACTGTGGTGGGGGCCACACCTCCACTTTACCCAAAGCCTGACTGGCATCTCCCCATCACAGGAGATCCACTAGATCCATCCTCCCAACTACTGAGCTCTGGCTCCTCCTGGTGAAATCTGGACAGACTGAGGTGTGTGGCTCTAGAACAGGGGCCATTTTGCCCTTGCATGCCTGAACAGTGTAGAGCCCTCCCTTCACATAGGCAAATATTGGTCTGTTTGGGTCTGATAAACTCTGCTGGCTTCACCCTGACAACTCCCTGAGGTATGTGAGCACCCAGAAGGTGACAGCTACCCTTGATATACCTGGGGACTTTTGCTGAGTGGCCTCAGACACAGTACTGGTACCAAATTTGAATCTGTATCAATCTGGTGAATACCGTTGGCCTCTAGCTGGTGATTCACTGAGAACCTACCTTATGCAACTTGAATACAACCAGAGGCTCTTTCAGTGACTGACCCTAACAGGAAGCCAACAGGCATCAACAGGCTGAGGCAAAACTAGGGGTGCCTTGGGACTTTTGCTGACCAGCCTCTGGCCCTGGTGCTGGAAATACCCAGACTTGGTATGAAGTTTGGTCCTTCCTGCACACATCCAGGCCCAACAGAGACAGCCACAAACTGTGAATAATTTTGTAGCTCCAAACAGATAGCCCAGGCACAGTCACAGGCACCATCTAACATTGGCCTGCACCAGAGTCTCTCCCAAAGGGACTAATACAACAAGGGGCCAGCATCAGACAAAATCAGAGCAGGATCCAATAAGCTTCACAAACATCATATCCAAAGAAAGATCTTGGTAGGCATCAAACCCTGCTGAGGCAAATTTCACATTGTATAACTAGCACTTGCACAGCAGCTAGCACACTATGGCCAGGGTTGAACCTCACTGTCAGTCAACCTAAGGGTTGACCCGATGCATGATCAGGTTTATACCAAGCAAGACTTAATTAAAATAAGGAGACCCACATAAATCCCACAAGGGACATTCCTAGAGCACCCGTTCAAGTGGTTAAGGAGATGACACCACTGCACCCCACAGGACACTCACTGCATAAAGCTATCCCATGAAGACTGGGAGTCATTGCAGATGTATCTAATACAGAGACACAAACAAAAAGGGGCAGTATCCCAAAATTGGGAGAAAAAGAAATATTCTCCAAATGAAAGAAGAGAAATCTTTAAATGAAATGGAGGCAGGCAATTTTCCAGATATAGACTTTAAAGTAATGGTTATAAGAATGCTCAGCAGCATGAAAAACAATATAGAAAGCATTAAAAAAAAGGACCAATCAGTAATGAAGGATACACTGGGAGGAATACATAGTAGGATGGATGAAGCAGAGGGTTGAATCAGCGGTTTGGAAGACAAGGTTGAATAAAACACCCAGAACAGCCAAAAGGAAAAAAGAATTAAAAAGAATGAAGATAGACCCAGCTGGTGTGGCTCAGTTGTTGACGTCAACCTATGAACGAGGAGGTCACGGTTCTATTCCTGATCAGGGAACATGCCCAAGTTGCAGGCCCGATCCCTATTGTGGGGTGTGTAGGAGCCAGCCAATCAATGATTCTCTCATCATTGATGTTTCTATCTCTCTCTTTCCCTTCCTCTCTGAAATAAATAAAGAAATAAAGAAAGAATGAAGATCGTTTAAGGGATCTTTGGGACAACATGAAGCATAACAACATTCATATCATGGGGATACCAGAAGAAGAGAGAGAGCACAAGGGATAGAGAACTTATTTGAAGAAATAATGACCAAAAGTTTTCCTAACCTGATGAAGGAAAAAGATACACAAGTCCAGGAAGTGCAGAGTGCCCCAAACAAGACAAACCCAATGAGACCTACACCAAGCCACATCATAATTAAGTGGCAAAGTTTCAAGACAAAGAAAAAATATTAAAAACCACAAGAGATAGACAGTTACCTACAAGAAATCTCCCATAAGACTCTCAGCTGATTTCTCAAGCCAGAAAGGATTGGCATGAATAGTCAAAGTGATGAAAAGCAAGGAACTAAAACTAGGACTACTTTACCCAGCAAGGCTATCATTTAAAATTGAAGGAGACATAAGGAGCTTCCCAGACAGGACTAAGCTAAAGGAATTGTTACCACCAAACCAGTGTTACAAGAAATATTGAAGAGCATGCTTTAAGAAGGAAAGAACAAGAAGAGGGGAAAAAACACACCCAGAAAAACATAGTTAAAAGGATAAAATGGCAATATACAGTATATCTATCAATAATCATTTTAAATGTAAATGGCTTAAATGTTCCAATCAAAACCCATAGGGTAGCTGAATGGTTAAGAAACAAGACCCATATATATAGTGTCTATGAGAAACGCACCTCAGAACAAAAGATACACACAGACTAAAATTAAGGGAATTAAAAACTTATTTTATGAAAATGGAAAGAAAAAAATGGGGTAGCAATACTTATCTCTGACAAAATAGACTTTAAAATAAAGGCTATAGTAAGATACAAATAAAGGCATTACACAATGATAAAGGGAGCAATCCCACAAGAAGATATAACCTTTGTGAACATTTATGCACCCAACATAGGAGCACCTAAATATGTAAAGCAAATCTTGAAGGGCACAAAGGGAGAGAATGACAGTCATACAGTCATAATAGGATATTTTAGTACCCCATTGACATCAATGGATCGATCTTCAAGATGGAAAATCTATAAAGAAACTGTGACAAATTAGATCATCCCTAGCCAGTGTGGCTTGGATGGATTGAAGCATTGTACTGTACACAGAAGGGTGGTGGGTTTGATTCCTGGTCAGGGCACATACTCAGGTTATGGGTTCAATCCCTGGTCAGTGTGCAGATGAGAGGCAACCAATTGATGTCTCTCTCTCATATTCTCTCTCTCTCTCTCTTTCTCTCTCTCTTCCTTCCTCTTTCTAAAATCAATGAAAAACATGGCCTCAGGTGAGGATTAAAAAATGACACATGAGATCATATTAATTTAGTTGATATCTTTAGAAAATGTCACCACAAAACAGCAGAATGTATATTCTTTTCAAGAGCACATGGAACATTTTTTAGAATAGAAAATGTCAGGGCACAAAACAAGTCTTAATAAAGTTAAGAAGATTGAAATCACATCAAGCATTTTCCCTGGCCATAATGGTATGAAATTAGAAATCAATCACAAGAAAAAAAGAAAAAAAAACACCTGAAAAACACACAAAGACATGGAGGCTAAATAATATGCTACTAAACAATTAATGTGTCAACAATGAGATCAAAGAAGAAATAAAAAGACCTTTAAACAAATGAAAATGAGAAAACAACCACCCAAAATTTATGGGACCCAGTGAAAACAGTCTTAAGACAGAAATTCACAGCATTATAGGCCTATCTCAAGAAAGAAGAAAAAGGTAAAATAAACAATATAATTTTACACATAGAGAAACTTGAAAAAAAATCAACAAAGCCCAAATTGAGTAGAATAGAGGAAATAATAAAGGTCAAAGCAGAAATAAAGAGAATCTAAAAAATCCTATATAATAAAAGGCTAATATGCAAATAGACCAAACAGCAGAACAACTGAAACAACTGAACAACCAAACAACCAGTCACTATGACATGTGTTGACCACCAGGGGACATGTGCAGAACATGGCGGGCATTGGCCGTAGCAGGATTGTGGAGCAGGTGAGCAGGGGCACCAGACCAAGGAGAGGTGCTGGTCGCTGTCATCGGGGAGAGCCTCTGATTAGTTACTGAAAATTGTTCGCTCCCATGTGCCACAGTCCCGCCCGGCGCTTGCACCCATTGCCAATGCTGTCCCTACTCACACCCGCATTCAGTGCCAGAGCCACTGCTCGCACCCGCTGCCGGTGCCTGGCATCAGTCCCAATCACTTGGCGCCATCAGCAGGTGCAAGTGGCAGCTACTGGCCCTGATTGCCCCTGTGGGTTTCTCAACCACCCCTCCCTGCTCCTAAGGGGTGATCAGGGCAGCAGCTGCCGCTCATACCCGCTGCTGGCACTGGCCCCATTCACTTCATGCTGTCATCGGGTGTGAGTGGGGCAGGTGCCATCAGTGTGTTGGAGTGGTGGCGGCGTAGAAGATGGGCCAATACCCACCCCTGTGCCTACCACAGCCTCGCAGCCCACAGTTCCTTTGTGCACTGGGCCCCTAGTAATACTATATAATAAAGAGGTAATATGAAAATTGACCCTCACGTCCTCACAATATGGCTGCCTACAACCAGGCTGGCAGGGGGGTTAGTGAGGGACAACCAAACAACTGAACAAGCAGGCTGTGTGGGGTGACCAGGCTAGCAGGGGGGCACTTGGGGGTGACCAGGCCATCAGGGGGTGCAGTTAGAGGTGACCAGGCTGGTGGGGAGGCAGTTAGGGGAAACCAGGCTGGCAGAGAGGGGCAGTTGGAGGTGACCAGTCTGACAGGGGGCCAGTTGGGGGTGATTAGGCCAGCAGGGGGGCAGTTGGGGGCAACCAGGCTAGCTGGGGGGCAGTTAAGTGCAACCAGGACAGTGCGGGAGGGCAGTACAGGGTGACCAGGCTGGCGGGGGGGGGGGCAGTTAGGAGTGACAAAGCCAGCAGGGAGGGGGCAGTTGAAGGTGACCTGGCCAACAGGAGGGGGCAGTTAGGGGAGACCAGGCTGGCAGGGGGGGGGCAGTTAGGGGCAATCAGGCTGGCACATAGGGGCACTGAGGGGCAACCAGGCTGGTGGGGGGGGCAGTAAGGGGTGACCAGGCCGTCAGGGGATCAGTTAGGAGTGACCAGGCTGGCAGGGAGTGGGCAGTTGGGGGCGACCTGGCTGGCAAGGGGGGCAGTTAGGGATGACCAGGCAGGCAGGCAGGTGAGCGATTATGAGCCAGTGGTCCAGGATTGTGAGAGAGATGTCCAACTGCCAGTCTAGACCGGCAGCCAGACATCCACCGAGGGGTCCCAGATTGGAGAGGGTTCAGGCTGGGCTGAGGGGATATTCCCCTCCCCCCATGCACAAATTTCATGCACCAGGCCTCTAGCAATAATAATAATACAAAAGATGAATGAAAATAAGTGCTGAGTCTTTGAAAAGATAAAAAAGATTCAGAAATGTTGTCCAGACTCCTAAAGAAAAAAAAGAGGATCCAAAGAAATAAAATCACAAAGGAAAGATAAGTAATAACTAACAGCAAATAAATACAAAGGATTGTAAGAAAATATTATGAACAACTATATATCAACAAAGTGGGCCATCTGAAAGAAATGGATAAATTCCTAGAAACGTACAATCTTCCAAAACTGAATCAGGAAGAATCAAAAAATCTGAATAGACAGATTACAATTATTAAAATTGAAGCAGTAATAAAAAAAAAAGAAACTCCCAACAAACAAAGGCCTGGATTGTAAGACCGTACAGGAGAATTTTACCAAACATTCAAAAGAGAATTAACATGTATCTTTCTCAAACTATTCCAAAAAATTCAAGAGGAGGAGACTCCCAAGTTTTTTACAAGACCAGCATTATCCTAATTCCAAAACACGGTGGGGAAGACACTACAAAGAAAGAAAATTATAGGCCAAAATACCCTATGAACATAGATGGTAAAATTCTCAAAAAAAAAACAAAACTACCAAATTGGATCCAGCCATACGTTAAATAAAATCTTACACAATAAGCAAGTGGGATTTATTCCAGGGATGCAATGTTGGTACAATAAATGTGATATACCACATAATCAAAATGAAGGATAAAAATCAAAGAATCATATCAATAGATGCAGAAAAAGCATTTGATAAAATTCAGTGCCCATTTATGATAAAAACAACCAACAAAGTGGGAATAGAGGGAACATACTTCAACGTAATAAAAGCCATATATGACAAACCCACAACCAACATCATAGTCAATGGGCAAAAGCTACAAATATTTTCCTTAAGATTGAGAATAAGAAAGCTATGTCCGCTTTTACCACTCTCATTTAACATACTACTGGAAACCCTAGCTATAGCAATCAGATAAGAATAAGAAATAAAAGACATCCAAATTGGAAAGGAGGAAATAAAACCATCATTATTTGCAAATGACATGATGCTGTACACAAAGAGCACTAACCATTCCATCAAAAAACTACTAGCACTGATAAATGAATTCAGTAAAGTAGCATGATACAAATAAATATCCAGAAATCAGTTGCCTTTTTATACACCAATAATCAACTACCCAAAATGGAAACTGAGAAAACATTCCCATTCATAATTGCTTCAAAAATATTAAAATACCTAGGAATAAATTTAACCAAGGATATAAAAGACCTTTACTTGGAAAAATCTAAGTCACTGAAGAAGATGCAAATAAATGGAAGCATATAGCATGTTCATTGATTGGAAAAATTAGCACCTTTAAAATGTCCATACTACCCAAAGCAATCTATAGATTCAAAACAATTCCTATCAAGATACCAATGGCATATTTCACAGAACTAGAAAAAAAATGCCAAAACTTTATATGGAACCACAAAAGAACCTGAATAATTACAGCAATCTTGCGAAAGAAGAACAAAGTTAAAGCAATCATGCTACCTGTACCAAGCTATACTGTGATTCCATAGTAAATACAACAGAATGGTACTGGTATAAAAACAGACACATAGATCAATGGAAAAGACTAGAGAGCCCAGAATAAAACACACCCATATGATCAATTAATAGATGACAGAGAATGTAAGAATATTCAATAGGACAAAGATGGCATCTTCAATAAGTGATGAAAAGTGGGACAGATACATGTAAAAAAATAAAACTAGACTATCTTCTTACACCATACAATAGAATAAAATCAAAATTGATTAAACAATTACATGTTAGACTCCAATCCATATAAATTATAGAATGAAACATAGACAGTAAAATCTCGAACATTTCCCATAGCAATATTTTTTTCTGACAAGGGAAACATGAAAAAAGTAAACAAATGGGACTACTTCAAACTAAAAAGTTTTTGCACAGCACAGGAAATCACCAAAAAATGAAAAGACAACCCTCTGAATGGGAGAACATATTCACCAATACATCTCACAAGGGTTTAATATCCACAATTTAGAAATAACTTATAAATCTCAATACCAAAGAAACATCAATCCAATTTAAAAAATGGGCAAAGGACCTGAATAGACACTTTTCCAAAGAGGGCATATAAATGGCCAATAGACATATGAAAAGATATGCATCATAACTAATCAACAGAGAAATGCAAATTAAAACCACAATGAGGTACCACTTCACACCTGTCAGAATATCCATCATCAATATATCAACAAACAAGTGCTGGTGAGGATGTGGAGAAAAGGGAACACTGGTACACTATTGGTGAAGCCCTTGTGGAAAGCAGTATGTAGTTACCCCCAAAATTAAAGAAGGGACTTCCTTATGACCCAGAGATTCCACTTCTGGGAATTTATTCAAAGAAATCCAAAACATTAATTCAAAATAATATATGCACCCCTATGTTCATTGCAGCGTTATTTACAATAACCAAGATTTGGAAGCAGCCCAAGTACCCATCAGTAGATGACTGGATAAAAAAGGGTGGCATATTTACACAATGGAATACTACTTGGCCTTTAACAAAAGGAAATCTTACCCTTTGTGACAGCATGGATGGACCTGGAGAGCATTTACTAAGTGAAATAAGCCATTCAGAGAAAGATACGTACCATATGATTTCACTTATATGTGGAATCTAATGAACAAAATGGACTACCAAGCAAAGAAGAGAGACCCATTGATAGACAGCAGTCTGACAGCTGTGGATAGGGGTATTGGGGGGCTAGGTGGGAGTGGGTGGAGGGATTGAACAGAAAGGGAAAAAAAACTAATGGACACTGACAACAGTGTGGTGTTTGCAGGGGAGGAAGGTGATGGGCTTTGGAGGCTGGTATAGGTGTCATAAAATGTGATGGAAGGAGACTTGATTTGGAGTGATGAACATACAATACAGTGTACAGATGTGTTGTAGGGCTTTTACATGAAACCTGTTTAATTTTATTAACCAGCATCACCCCAATAAATTTAGTAAAAAAGGAAAAAAAGAAGAATTCAGTAACAAAATGATGATTGTATTCTCATTTGTAAATATTCAAAGATAGAAATTATAAATGGCCACATAATTTGAAAGGCATATGCAAACTTTGGAATTTAAGACTATATTTTGTTGTACAAAGTTTTGATTAATTTAGGTATTTTCATCTAGATAAAAAAAATCTAGAGTTGTTCCATGTCAGCTTTATTTAGGAGAGTAACCGCACATTAAATTACTGCAAAATACTAGATAATTTTATGTAGCCAAAGTCAGTGACCTAATTTTATGGAAATTTTAATATTCCATGTATGCTCACTGTGCCAATTTAAAAATAGCACCACAATTATTTCTGGATTAAAAATAAATGTTTTAGAAACATACTATATTAATTTTACAGTCTTGACCATTTCAGTATATATTTTCATCTTGAAAGTTCTACTACTAAAGTGCGTGGCTATAAAATAACAGTTGTGTATGAATCAAGAAACTGCATTATTGATAACAAGTGTAATATTAATTTGGAAGTATAAAATTACAAGTATCACAGCAAAATATTTCAAACTTCTTTGGGGAATAAAATTCCACATACAATAAAATGTGATTTACAAAAAGAGCCAACACTAATTGGGAAAGAAGTCAAATACCAATTTTGGACCAAGAGACCATATGTGGTCATGTAAAAAGCCCCATGGTTTGTATTATTTCAGTCACTAGCTCTGTGTCCTTGGGCAAGCCTTTTATTTTCTTTAGAACTCAGTTTGCAATATGCACTGCTATGTCTCAAGTCTCTCCTAAGTTCATTTTTCCATTGGTCCACTTTTTTTTTTTTTAAATATAATTTTATTGATTTCAGAGAGGAAGGGAGAGGGAAAGAGAGATAGAAACATCAATGATGAGCCGAAACCGGTTTGGCTCAGTGGATAGAGCGTCGGTCTGCGGACTGAAGGGTCCCAGGTTCGATTCCGGTCAAGGGCATGTACATTGGTTGTGTTGCGGGCACATCCCCGGTGGGGGGTGTGCAGGAGGCAGCTGGTGGATGTTTCTCTCTCATCGATGTTTCTAGCTCTCTATCCCTCTCCCTTCCTCTCTGTGAAAAATCAATAATGGGGATCAAGCCTGCAACCTAGGCATGTGCCCTTGACCGGAATCGAACCTGGGACCCTTCAGTCCTCAGGCTGATGCTCTATCCACTGAGCCAAACCAGCCAGGGCGGTCCACTTCTTAAAACACCATGCAAACATAATATATGATTATTATTGGTGTTATAAGACAAATGGTATTACCAGCATTATAACCAAAAATAAATTATGAAAACTATATTGATTATCTAAGTAAATGTTTTTTTTTTTATTTTCACATGTTTGTTTTACCTTATAGGAATCTGCACCTCGTAGTTTAGAATTTTATCAGTTAATACTTCACATGTGTTGCATTATACATACTGGTTACAGCAGACAGTAATACTCAGGAGCAGTCAATAAACCTTAAGACAATTGAAGGAAGAACATTTAGATAATTTTCCATTTTCCTTCCTGAACTATGGTACAAAATCCAAGTCAATGCTATATTGACATAGGTTTTCTATTTGCCAACAGTTATAAATGCTGGGATTATCTAAGTGATTGTTTTCTCAGAAAGCCATAATGTAATCTCAAAATTAATACTCCAACAACCCTGCACTAATTAAAACTGCAATTATATTTTTGCTCAAACAGAACGACTTAATAAACATTATCACAAACTGTTTACCCTTCCCCAAAACAATTTATGCTCACTAATACAATTTCCCATTAAAACTGCTGCCAGGTAAATTAAAAACTCTTGAAATAGTAAGTAAGTGGGAAATTAATTCAACAGTTTAATCTAGACCTAATAACAGTTGCGAGCTCAGAAAAAGATTGCTACAGCGGGGAGTTAATTAACAACTTATTCCCCATATGATAAAAGTAATCCACTCTAATTCCAGTGTAATTTACCTCAATGTAATATGAAACTGCAAGCTGCTTCTAGTGCTGGCAATTATTAGCTTTGTCCTGTGGCCACATTGACAATAAAAGTCAGCAGTACCTTAATAATAAGAGCCTGTCTGCTAAATGCCCACAATTAAAGATGTAATATGAAATATTACAGCAGCAGCAACCATGTATATTGCCACACAAGCAGGGGTTGCAGTTTAGATTTAAACTGCATTTAATTGCTCCACCTAGTTCTAGAAAACAGGTGTGCTGTGTGAAAAGCATGCATTTTATTGGCTTCATACAGGGAAGCTTAGGGAAGATAGGTGATGAATCCATCCTACTGCCACTGACTTACTAAAGCTATCATCACTTTTAACTTGAACTATTACATAAATAGATGTAGTTTCTCTACTCTCGCCCACTATAGCCCATCCTCTCTGTAGCCACCTGCATAAATCTCATCTTTTAACTTCCTTGGATATACTAGTAAACCTTCATTTACTAACTATTGTCCACAAGATGAAGTTGAAACTCCCTAGCATGACATAAAATTCCTTTCATGTTCTGGCTCTAATCTACTGTTCAAACTTTATCAACTTGGAATATAAATGAAGACGACAAATTCTGCTGCAGCCTGTAGTACCTTTTCCTGATTTATCAACCCTTTCCTTGCTTATATACCACCTCCTATGTTAAGTTCTCTTTGACACTGCACATGAAAATTTAGTTACTCCTTTTTTTTCTATTATATTACACTTTAGATTCCTCAATCATTTCAGTTATTGTGTTGCCTTTTATTTTTGTTCACATGTTTGTCTCTATCTACTATCAGTTTTCAAAGTGTGGACCAGCAGTATCAGCATCAACTGGGGACTTGTTAGAAATGCAAATTCTCAAGCTTCTCACCATATCTACTGAATCAGAAACTCCAGGGGTGAGGCCCAGCAATTTGTATTTTAACAAGCCCTGTTACTATTCAGATGGACACTAAACTTTGAGAAACATATAGATTGTGAGCATCTTGAGGCATAGCCAAAAGCTTAATAATTAAAAAAAATCTTCACATGACATCACAGCACATAGTAAATACTAAACTGTATTTTTGAATGAAAGTGTTATGGGAAAATGGAAAAAATGGTATGCAAAAATAGCAAATCTTAGAGAAAATGCACGTAACTTTCAAGTTTCACTTTATCCAACTAAAATGCAAAATATGTTTTCCCAATTGAGTAGTTTCTTTACATTAAATAGTGAAACAGTCAAAAATCATAAATTATTAATATGTCAATTCCTTCTGTGCAACAAAAGTTAAATCTCACAGAAGTATGCTTATATGATTACTATTATACTCTAAAGGTTGATATAGTTTATTTTATCTTGGGAAGTAAAGTTTTAGGTTATAAAAACTTTGACTATCTTATGCAGTCAAGATAGTCTAACTCTTTTAAATGTTAAAATTAATACTCATTTAAACTCATTACTTTTGATGATACCTGAGCATTACATGCAATCACAGATATTGTATGTTCCTTGAATTTTGGCTGTGAGTGCTAAGCTTCTATATAATTTATATGATATTGTTAATGCATTAATATATATGAGTAATGTATAGATAAATAAGACCAGTACAAATAATAGGCATTATCAAACTACAATGAACTCATTGAAAAGTACATTTGCTCTTAAAAGTACATGAATCTCAACTGTACAAATAAGTAATGTATGTTATTATCCCACTACATTAGATATCAACTAAGGTTGTCTTTTACTCCCAATTATTACATACTAGAGGCCCAGTGCATGAAAACTCATGCACTGAAGAGGGGGGGGTCCCTCAGTGCAGCCTGCCCCCTCTCACAGTCTGGGAGCACTCAGGGGCGGGAGGCAACCTGGCGATCAGGGGAAGGCAATGCCCCCATCACACCTCTGCTGCTGCCACTGCCGACAGTGCAAGCCTTGGCCAGCCCTGGTTATCTGAGCCTCAGGCAGCCCTGGGCAGCTGGGGGGCTGATGGGACTGGGGGACTCTGGAGGCAGGTGCACAGAGCAGGGCTAAGGGGACTGGGCACCACCATCTTGTGGCTGTGGGCGCTGCTATCATTGAGGGAGTGACAGTCAATTAGCATCCTCCCTCCTTATTGGCTGTGAGCACTGCCATCTTTGATGGTGTGACAGTCAATTAGCATATTCCCTCCTTATTGGCTGTGGGCTCCACCATCTTTGCTATGGTGTGAGGGTCAATTAGCATATCCCCCTCTTTATTCGATAGGATAATATTTCTTTATAACATAAATCAACCTGAATAAACTCTTCATGGACTTTGAACATGTGTCTTAGAAATTGAATGTATTTTGGGAGCAGCTCTATCAGAAAAAAAGGACAAATTCAAATGATATTATAATAATTACTAGAGGGCCGGTGCACGAAATTCGTGCATGGGGTGGTGTCCCTCAGCCCGGCCTGCACCCTCTCCAATCTGGGACCCCTTGAGGATGTCCGACTGCCCATTTAGGCCCGATCCTGGGATCAGCCCTAAATGGGCAGTCAGACATTCGTCTCACAATCCAGGACTGCTGCTCCCAACTGCTCGCCTGCCTGCCTTCCTGATTGCCCCTAACCGCTTCTGCCTGCCAGCCTGATCACCCCCTAACCACTCCCCTGCGAGCCTGATTGATGCCTAATTGCTCCTGTGCCAGCCTATTTGCCCCTAACTGCCCTCCCCTGCAGGCCTGGTCGGCCCCAACTTCCCTCCTCTGCCGACTTGGTCACCCCTAACTGCCCTCCTCTGCAGGCTTGATCGCCCCCAACTGACTTCCCTTGCAGGCCTGGTCACTCCCAACTGCCCTCCCCTGCTGGCCATCTTGTGGTGGCCATCTTGTGTCCACATGGGGGCAGCCATCTTGTGTGTTGGAGTGATGGTCAATCTGCATATTACTCTTTTATTAGATAAGATAGAGGCCTGGTGCACGAGTGGGGGCCGGCTGGTTTGCCCTGAAGGGTGTCCCGGATCAGGGTGGGGGTTCCATTGGGTCGTGGGGTGGCCTGGATGAGGGGCCTGTGGTGGTTTGCAGGCCAGCCACACCCCCTGGTGACCCAAGTGGTGGCCCTGGTATCTGGGGTTTATTTATCTTCTACAATTGAAACTTTGTAGCCTGGAGTGGAGCCAAGCCTTCGTGGCAGCAGCCATTTCTGTTGAGATTTATGTATATTCTATAATTGAAACTTTGTAGCCTTAAGTGCAGGCCTGGGCCGTCCAGGGTGTGCAGAAAGCTTGGCTTCCTCCATCGCCGGGGGCAACCCTAGCCTACTGCTCTTTCCAACTCCATGGCTGCCGCCATTTCCGTTTGGATTTATGTATCTTCTATCATTGAAACTTTGTAGCCTTGAGTGGAGGCCTATTCCAGCAAAGGCAGGCGGAAAGCTTGGCTTCCTCCATTGCAGGGGAAACCCAAGCCTCCCTCCTGCTCTCTGTGGCTGTAGCCATCTTGGTTGGGTTTATTTGCATATTTTCTCATGATTGGCTGGTGGGCGTGGCCTGTGGTGTAGCAGAGTGATGGTTAATTTGCATATTACTCTTTTATTAGATAGGATTATGTTTAGATCTTTATTGTTTAAAGGATTACATATGTCCCTTTTTCCTCCTAATTGACCCTTTCTAGCCTTCTGTAGGGGTATCCTGGTCTTGGCATGGATGGTTTGATCAGATTCGTGTTGGGAGTGTTGTCAGTAGCATGTATGAGAGGGCATTGGGCCCTTCCTCTTCTAATCCTCAGCTCTACCTGGTTTGCTGCCACCTCCTCTCTGTCACTTGCAGAGGCACAGATTTCCTGCCCTGGGCTGTTTCCCTGTGCCTCAAGTCACTCCAGGTTGGGTCAGAAGCAGCTGTTTTGCAAGTGGGAAAGACGGGACCTCCCTTGTGTTCCAGGTGGGCAGGGCTGTTCCTCCTTCCTGGACTTACTGACCAGTCTTCTTTCTGCTCACCAGCATGAGTTCCTCTAAGAAACAGAGGCCCCCCCAGATTCAATGTTGGATGTGTCCTTCAGGCCCCTCCAGTGTAGGCTGGCCCTGAGATCAGTTACATGGCCCTTCCCAGTGGTCATGGGGAGCTTCCTAGGCTGCACGATGGTGGGGTGCTAGTGCTACTCTATCCAGGGTCTCCAGCACCAGTATTCCACTGCTTCAATCACTCCCCAGTCTCCACAGTCAGTGCCCTCAGGACCTACTCTCTCATAACCAGGCACTCCCATCTCACCTACACACCTGCAGCCTCTTCAGTCTCCTCAGGACCTTGGTTCTAATAGGTCCATGTCAGAGGATGCTGCATTCACCTCTATGCTTTCAGCGCACCTCCTGTCCACTGGACCTGGCAATGGAATGGAGCAGCTGGGCTCTAGGGTGGCAGTGGCAGCACAGTAGCAGTAGCAGTGGATGAGTACACAGCAGGGGTAAGAGTCTTGCTGGGTTAGTGGTGGTCCCACAATGGTGGCACAGAGGCCAGATTGAGTCCCCCGTCAGGTGCATGTTATCAGGCTGAGTGTCTGCTAGGCTCATGGAGGTCTTGCCTGTGTCTTCTGCAGGTGTGTGGGGCCCAAGCATCAGTGAGTTTGGGTGGTGGCAAGGCTTGGCACCTAGCTGCTGCCTCTCCCCGCAGCCTCCTCACAAGGAGGTCCTTGTAAACCCAAAAGATGTTGTGTCCTCCAGGCTGTAGCTGTTCCCAGAGAGTGGCTAGAGCTGTAGCAACAGTTCCTTGTAGTGATAGCATGGAGTCACACAGGTGTTGGCTGCAGGTACACAGGTCCCACTGGTCCAGGCAGTGTCTGTAGTGGGCACACACAATATTTGGGGTGTGTCCTTGAGGTAAACACTCGCTTGGGCAGAGTCTGTGGCAGGGTGCCCCTGGGTTTGGGCTATATCCAGGGCTAGTCCAGGTGATGGTGAGGTTGGGTGTCTAGCAGTTGCTGCTTCCTGCAGCCTCCTCCCGAGGAGGACCTTGTAAATCTGTCAAGATGGTGTGGTCTCTGAGCCAGAGCAGCACCTGGGGAATGCCTATGGCAGTAGTAGGGGTTCTTTGGCCAGGAGAGCCTGAAGTGCCAGCCCCTGAGAATCTCTATGTGGTCAGACTGTACACCAAGCATGTCAAACTCATGGCCGCGGGCCTCATGCAGCCCACAACAAATATTTTTGCGGCCCAGCCAATATAACGGTATGTAGGAAATGTTTTAATAACAATTTCATAACTTAATTTTTACAATATCCTGTTATACATAGTTATTAATAACAAACTAGAATATTCGCTAATGACTGATTACTATAATCTTGTTGCATTCATTTCCCTTAGCACCTTATGTGCAGGCACACCATTTCTATCCACTAATACTAACAGCAAATATTTTAGCAGCCGATTGCCAAGTCATTAGTCTTATACTGATTTGTTTGGTGTGCACAACAGGAAATATTTCACTTTCAGAGAACAAGAAAAATAGATTTATTTGCATCATGCTTATTAATTTGTGCAGTTGTTCAGTGTTTGGTGAGTTAATGTTCAAGAAAAATATTAATTTTTATTAAAATGTTCTATTGTTTTATGTTAACCTTTTGCACTTGGATGTCGAGAGTGACTCGACACGGTTAGCATCGGTAGCAGGAATCGAGAAAAAAACAAGCGAGTGAAAAGGGTTAATGATTACTGATTTATTTCAGTCCTTTGTATTCAGCATGTCTCTATCTAAACAAACCTATGTTTCTATGAAAATTGAAGCTTTTGTTTTTTTGCAGCCCACATAAACCTAAACCTTGTTTATTTGGCCCGTGTTAGTCTTTGAGTTTGACATGCTTGCTACACACACACACACACACACACACACACACACACACACACACACACACACACTCAGGTCCACACACACACCCTCTCACTCCCTCCCTCACTCACACTCTCTCCCTCACTCCAAACCTGCTGGCCACCATGCTGGAATCTTGCTAAATTTGCTATTTTAATTCTTTATGCCTATGTTTCTTTCTATATATATTTCTTCTCATTACAGCAGTCCATTTAGCATTTCTTGCAGTGCTGGTTTGGTGATGATTAATTCTTTTAGCCTTTTTATTTGTCTGGGAAATTTTATTTCATCATCTATTTTGAATGATAGACTGGCTGGATATAATCCTGGTTTCAGATCCTTGCTTTTCATTACCTTAAAAACTTCATGCCATTCCCTTCTGGCCTGTAGAGTTTCTGATGCAACATCAGCTGACAGCCTTATGGAAGCTCCTTTGTAGGTAACAAATTGCTGCCCTTAAGATTCTCTCTTTGTCTTCAATTTTTGGCATTTTAACTATGATGTGTCTGGTGTGGGCCTGTTTGGGTTCTTCTTGCTAGGGACTCTCTGTGCCTCCTGAACTTGTGTGACTTTTTACTTCTCCAGGTTAGGGAAGTTTTAAGCTATTATTTCTTCACACAGGTTCTCTATCACTTACTCACTTTCTTCCCCTTCTGATAGAATATCCAAAGATATGAATATTGTTATTATTTTTTATTGTCCCACAGCTCCCTTGAGCTGTACTCCTGTTTTTTAATTGTTTTTTTTCTTTTTGATTCTCTGATTAAGTGATTTTTTTCTACCCTGTCTTCTAATTCACTGATCTGATCCTCAGTTTCCCCTAATCTGATGTTTATTCCTTCCAATGTGTTCTTTATTGGTGCTATGTTATTCTTTTATTTCTGACTGTCTTTTTTCCCAATTACTGTATATTTTCTCACGATGTTGAGAATCCTTACCATCATTATCCTGAACTCTATATCTGATAAATTTCTTATTTCCATTTCATTTAGCTTTTCTCTGGATAATTCTCTTGTTCTTTCATTTGGGGCTTGTTTTTTTGTCTCCCCATTTTGGCTGCCTGTTTGTGTTTGTGTTTATGTATTATGTTGATCTGCTACAACTCCCAATCTCTAGGGCAGGACAATGTCAGATGCTATTTGTGACTGGCCCTCAGTACCCTGTTTGGAGCTATAAGCAATCCATAGTTTGTGGCTCCCTCTGCTGGGGCTGGGTGCTAAGATCTGCACCAAGGTCTTCTTTTCCTAGCCCCAGGCCCAGAATTAGATCATGCAAAGACTCAGAACCTCAAGAGACCACCTATGCCTGCAGTCAGATTGTTATTCAGTCTTGATTAGTATCAGGCTATAGATAGTTTTACCAACATGGCTCAGCAATTCCTTCTGGCTTCAGGCTGATTGTTATTCTCAGTCTCTTAATGGGCCTCAGAAACTCCATGGTGGGGGGCAAGGGTTTTCTCCAATAGGGTGGGGCAATTGCTTTCCACACCATGCAAAATTTGCCTGGATGGTAAAGGTCTGCTGGAGAAAGATACCCTCTGCTGTATGAATGACTGACTCAGCACAGGAACCGAGGGTGTCTGCATTTGGAGCTCTAACCCCAGAGTCACCAACCCTGGCTTCTGCTCAAATAGTTCCAGTCCACTCTGCCCTCACTCTGCCAGAGTTCAAGGTTAGTGGCTGCACATGAAATTTTAGTCTTATCTTTTAATGAAGGTGCCTTGCTTTTCTAGTCATCTCTCCCTGGAAGACATCAACCCTTCTGCTTTTCACAACCAGATGTTCTGTGTGAACCATCATAGGTCTGGTGCACTGGGATGGGGAGCCCAGTTTGGGGATTAGACCCCAGACTTCTCAGTGGAAACACCTCCAACTGAGATATCCCTCTGGTATCTAAGCAGCTGTGTGTGGGAACCCAACCAGCCCTTTCACACCTCTGCTCTTCCTATCAGTCTCTATACAGTCTATGCAGTCTCCACTTTCTGTCCTTGGTTATCAGGGTTCTCTCCAGCTAGTCTTCAGTTGATTATTCAGGATAGTTTTTCTGTATTTTGTTTTCCAGTTTGGTCCTAGGATCATGTCAATGTAGCTTCCACTTGCTCCACTGCCATTTTGTAATTCTCCTCAAATGATATTACAATGCAACCTTTTTGTTATTTCATCTAGAGAATGTAC
This sequence comes from Ia io, assembly GCA_025583905.1. Lineage (NCBI taxonomy): Eukaryota > Metazoa > Chordata > Mammalia > Chiroptera > Vespertilionidae > Ia > Ia io. The sequence goes on along the minus strand of JAJQQW010000001.1, from coordinate 32,464,932 downwards.
AGTGGTGAGCAAAAGTAGGTTTACAGTTGTTCATATGAAAAAAATAAATGCAAGCTATGATTATTACAATAGCTTTATTATTATAAGTAACTAGAGTTCCGGTGCATGGAATCTGTGCACTAGGGGGAGGGGGAGTCCCTCAGCCTGGCCTGCACCCTCTTGCTGTCTGGAAGCCCTCAGGGGGTGTCCAACTGATAGCTTAGGCCTGCCTAAGCTGGCAGTTGGACATCCTTAGTGCTGCTGCAGAGGCGGGAGAGGCTCCCACCACCACCACTGCGCTCACCAGTTATGAGCCCAGCTCAGGGCTTCTGGCTGAGTGGCGCTTCCCCTGTGGGAGTGCACTGACCACCAGGGGGCAGCTCCTGCATTGTGTCTGTCCCCTGGTAGTCAGTGTGCGTCATAGTGACCAGTTGTTCTGCAATTCGGTCAATTTGCATATTAGCCTTTTATTACCATATTTTTTGGCATATAAGACGACCTTTTAACCCAGGAAAATCTTCTCAAAAGTCAGGGTCTTATACGCCGGAAAATATAGTAACCCACCCATCATTTGGCAATAACTCACTTTAATTCTAAATTGTAAATACCGTATTTTTTGGCGTATAAGACCCCAGACTTTTGAGAAGATTTTCATGGGTTAAAAGGTCGTCTTATACGCAGGAAAATAGGGTATATAGGATAATACAAGAATAAACTGTGTTTCACATACTCACAACTGTAAGGCTACTTTTGCCCACCCCTGTATGTGCTTTTCAGGAGCATAAAATAAGCCTTGTGAGATTAAAATGTGTTAGCAATTTTGTATATGATCAATATGATGTATTTTGTGGCTATAAATATATGTTCATGTCAATACCATGTGGTTACATTTACTGTGACTTTTAACGGGGGTCATTTTAAAGATAGACAACTCTGTATATGTATGTGATAATTATCATTATATATATATATATATATATATATATATATATATAGAGAGAGAGAGAGAGAGAGAGAGAGAGAGAGAGAGAGAGAGAGAGAGGAAATATGCAAATTAGGCCGGGATGCCGTAACGGGTCACGACCGGACAGGAGGATGTTGCATGTGCAGGCGAGGCCCGGAGCGGAGACAGAAACAGAGACAGGGGGCTGGCGAGCCACCACGCCCCGGCTAAATCTGGCCCCCCAGAGCCAGAGCGGACACGGACAGGGACAGGGGGGCCGGCCCACAGCCTCCGCAGTCAAGCACAGGCCCAGAGAGGAGATGGCGGGCCTGCCTCCCACTGAAGCAGCGCGGCTCCCTTCCACCTCCCGTGGAATTGTCATGGGTCCCTCCAGACTCCCGCGGAAGCGGCACACCTCACTTCCGCCTTCTGCAGAAGCCGCATGGCTCCGGTGGAAGCAACCTGGCTCCTGGCAGCATGCTATGGTTTCTGCTGGCTCCTGTGGAAGTGGCGGGCTGCCTACTGCACACAATATCACGCAATGGGCTACTAGTGTCATAATAAAACCTTTATGTGTTTCAAAATAGTTTTATATTTTATTTCTTATATAATTCTCACATTACCTTGTAAGGCAGTCAAAGCAGATGTTCTTCTTATTTTACAGATAAAGAAACCAAGACCCATATAAATGAGTTGATAAAGCCAGAATTAGAATTCAGGTTGCCTGAATATGAGTCAAGTGCTCATTCCACTTTATTATAACTCTTCCACATTTGAACTGATTCAATTCCATTCACTAAACATGTATGGACTAACTATTGTTTGCCAGACACTATGCTTGGGTATATTTGGGTATGACAATGTTTTGATGGATTTGCAATATTTGGATAGTTGTTAAGTAAAAAGCAAACAACTCTAGGATGGAGTGATAACATAACAAAAACAGATGTGTTTTAAGCCAAAGCATGTTGAAGAATGTGTAATGAATGAATAATTCACTTTGGAGAGGACTGGAGTTTGAACTTTACTCGGTAGGAAGCCAATTAATATTTTTTGAGCAAATGATGTTGGATTAGGAATTTTAAGCAGGTTTTTCTGTCATCTAATAGGTGATTATATTGGAGCAGAGAGTTAGGTCAGAGGAGTGTATGGAATTTGTGCTCTAATTAGAGTTTGACATAATCCAAGTTTGAGGAGGTAAGGCCTGAGCTAGAATATCAGCAGTGACAATAAAAAAAGAATGATGTGAGTGTCTTGCCCCAATAGCTCAGGTGTTTGGAGTGTCATCCTGTACACCAAAATGTTACATTTTAATCCTTGGTCAGGGCGAGTTCAGGAGGCAACTGATAGATATTTCGTCTCTCTCTCTCTCTCTCTCTCTCTCTCTCTCTCTCTCTCTCTCTCTCTCTCATTCCTCTCTGTCTAGAATCAACAAAAACATATCCTCAGGTGAGGATTTTTAAAAAGGTGTGATGTATGCATTCCTCATCTGTACATAAATGGAATACTGACTCTCTGCCTTGTTTATAAGATCTTTGGTAATTCCTATGTGCCGTTTTAAAAATTTCTAAATATCTCCCACAGAGCTTGGCAAATAAAGTGCATTTATTATTGTAGGTACCTGACAGATATTTTTAACTGGCCAACTATCTGAAATGTTCATGGTATTTAAAGTAGATGAGGTTATAATTGCACTTATTTTTTTTTTAACTTTAGGGTTGGATTTTGTGGTTCAGTTTTTTAAAAAACCATTTGTTATTAAAACTTTCAGTGGTTAGTTTTAGGTAACATATGAATCAAGGAATGGAAAGATTAGAATGGAATGTTACACTGAGTGTTTGAGTTACCTGCTTTTAGAGAAGCTTCCTAGCTATTCCATAGTTTATATAGATGAAAATGTAATGTGTAATATGTTGTATTTTGCACAGTGCTCATGTTTCATGCTTATTTGATGTCCTTGTTCTAGATTCCTGATGGCTCAGAGCTGCTGTGTAGATCTATAGTCTAGATACTGTCTGATTAGTATTTAATGGATATGATGATTTTGTCATTAACACAGGTTAATAAGTGTGGGTAGGAAAATAAATAGATAAATGAAATGCCAAAAATCCAAAATTATTGAGATATGGATTTGAGAATAAGTTAGTTATGTCAGTCATGATCAATCCCAATTTCACCTTCTGGATCTTTTCCCCTGTCTTTAGTGCATAAGCTTCTATATACTCGAACAGATTTAAAACTCATAACATTTTACATAAATGCATTTGTTTTTAAGTCTAATGTAATAGAGAAGTTTTAGCTCAGTATTTTGATACATTACTATCAAATGGTACTGTGAGCTGATTCTTCAGAGCTTTGATCACGCAAAATCTTCTCTTCCTGGTTGGCATTCATTCCACCATGCACATTTTGTCCACAGTATACTAGGTTTGGTTTATGATGATAGTACACTAAGGCTTGTAAATCTCATTTTTTATAAGCTCCACAATTGTACTAGGGAAGTGTAGCATCTCACTTTAATGTATAGATCTATAGGCTTTGAACTTAGGGACTCATCCATGGCTTATGACAAAAGTATAATCTGAGGTACTGTCACCTTGGTTACTTTTAAGTTCTTAATCATTTGCACTACCAAAAACAAACTAACCAAATTAAAATGAAATGAAAGTTCACCATTACTAAAAATGGAGTAGGAAGTAACTGTAAACCAACCTAGACCTCTCATCTGAACTCCAGACTATGTTTACTCCCTTACTGGGTACCTACATGTCCAAAATGCCACTTAAAAATCAACACATTCAAAGCAAAGTTCATTGTATTCACTTTAAATATTTTATCATCCTCCATATGCTACAACCTTAGTACAACCTTGGCCAAACCAGAAATCTGTAAGTCATCATTAACTTCTCACTCAAGTAAACAGTCAACTTATCTTATAGATTTTACCTTTGAACCCTTTTGTATCTATTTCTTCCCCTCTTTTCATAACACCAATACCCTAAAAATACCCTTTATTATCTTCATAGGCAACAACTTAAGCCATTTCAATGGATTTCAGTTGTTCTCTATATAACCCCCACCCCCTTATTGAGGTATAATTTACAAACAATAACTCTTGCTAACTTGATATGTACCACATGATTTAGGCTATTGTATGTGGTTATAATCACCACAACTAAGATATAAACCATTTCTTATCCTTTTGCAGTCAGTCCCCTCCCTTGATCTCAGCCCCAGGGAACCACTATTTTGCTCTTAATTATTAATTTTTTGTCCTAGAATCAGGACTACAATATGTAGTCCTTTGCCTCTAGCTTCTTTTACTCAGCATAATCCTTTGTTGATTTATCCACGACATTGCCTCCATCAGTGATTTATCAAATTTTGTTGTATGGATATACCAAAATTTGTTTATCCATTCATTAGTTGATGATTGGCTTGTTACCATTTTTTTGCTATTATGAATAATGGTGTTATGAGTTTATACTGCTATACATACAAGTCTTTTGGACATACGTTGTTTTTATTCCTGAGAAAAAACTAGGAGTAGGATTGTTGGGTCATATGGTAAGCATATGTAACTTTAGACGAAAACTGCCAAATTGCCTAAGTGGCTCACTTAATTTGCATTCCTACCAGTCATATAGGTGTTTCAGATTCTCTACTGGATTGCTATTATTTCTTTTTAAATATTTAATAAATTCACCAGTGAAGCTATCTGGGCCTGGCATTTTGATTAAGTTTTAAATTCAAATTTAACTTAGTTCTCTTTCTTTTCTTTTCTTTTTTTAACCAATAACACTGTTTCTTTTTTAAATATATATTTTATTGATTTCAGAGAAGAAGGGAGAGGGAGCAAGAGATAGAAACATCAATGATAAGACAGAATCATTGATCAGCTGCCTCTTGCACACCCCCACTGGGGATCGAGCCCGCAACCCAGGTGGGTGGCCTGACCTGGATTCAAATTGTGACCTCCTGGTTCATAGGTCAATGCTCAACTACTGAGCCATGCCAGCTGGGCCTTTCTCTTTCTTCTTAGGTTAATTAAGGTCCTTCTTGATCTGACTTCATGATTTTTTTAAAAAAGGTATCACACATTTATTACTGAACCAACCTACTAATGCAGAAAAAAATCAACAGACCAAAATCACAAGTCCAATAATTTTCCAAATAAAATGCCAAACTGTCCAGACAGCAGTGATCTTTTCAATCATTTAAAGGTGCAGGCAACCTGGATACTGCATAAATATGTGAACCATCTCTCACGTGTGATTCCTCATAGACCGAATTTGGTTCTTCTCCAATGTCTTCTCTTCTCATTGTATCTGATTTTATTACCAATTTTCATTCAAATCCATTGGGGAATGGGCCGATTCTGCTTTTGTTTCTTGGCCAGGAACTTTTTTTTTTTTTTTTTTGCAGGGCAATGGGAAGACATTTATTCCTGCAACGAAAATGCAAAAGATGCTGGCCAAGTAAATGTAACAGCTCTACACATCAACTTCCAGGGATCTTCCAAATATAAATCACATGCATGCCCTCCCCAGTCTCATTTATTTGCCACACCTAACTTAAAGTCCCAAACTTCTGAGTCATATGCACTCCTCTTCATCAGGTCCAGTTGTGGCTTCTTGTGATCCAGCAAATTAAAACTGAAAATAAGTTATCTGACCCTATATTTCTGAGTTATCCGACCCTATATTTCTCCCCCTTCCCAAACACACACACATAAAACATTTGTTATACAACAGTAAAACAGGGACAAGCTATTTGCAATAAAAAGCTTCCATTCAAGAGTAGAATGGTAAACTAGCAGCCTCTAGTCTTCAGCAAGGACAAAACCATGACCTGGATGTAAAGGAAGTTTCTAAATTTGATCCTGGATATATGATTTAAGATCTTGATCTTGTGGGAAGAAATGGCAAAGAGAATCAAATGCAGCACCTTGTTGCAGAAAGAGAGCTCTTCATTATTTTTTTAAAAAAAACTTCATTGTTGAAAGTATTATATATGTCCTCTTTTTCCCCCATTGACCTCTCCCACCCCACCCTGGCTCCCACCCCAGGCTTTCACCACCCTATTGTCTGTGTCCATGGGTTATGCATATGTGCATATGAGTTCATTGGTTGATCTCCCCCTTCCCCCACCTTCCCTATGAGGTTTGACAGTATGATCAGTGCTTCTGTGTTTCTGGGTCTATTTTTGTTCATCAGTTTATGTTGCTCTTTAGATTCCACATATGAGTGAGATCGTGTGATACTTATCTTTATCTGGCTTATTTCACTTAGCATAATACTCTCCAGGTCCATCCATGCTGTTGCAAATGCTGAGTTCTTTCTTTTTATAGCTGCATAATATTCCATTGTATACTAGTAGATGTACCACAGTTTTTAATCCACTCATCTGCTGATGGGCACTTAGGCTGTTTCCAAATCTTAGCTATTGTAAATTGTGCTGCTATGAACATAGGGGTGCATATATCCTTTCTGATTGGTGTTTCTAGTTTCTTGGAATATATTCCTAGAAGTGGGATCACTAGTTCAAATGGGAGTTCATTTTTAATTTTTTGAGGAAACTCCATACTGTTTTCCACAGAGGCTGCACCAGTCTGCATTCCCACCAGCAGTGTACGTGATTTTTTTATTCTCATCTTTCACATTTCTTCTTCACAATTCTATGCTTGTGGTTCTCCTGAACATTCCATACTGCTTCAAACCTCCTTTACTTTACACAAATTGATCTTTTTGTTTGAAATATAGTACGCCTAGCTTCTCATAGATAATTATAAATTATTTAGTGCTCATCCCAGGAAGCTCCCCTTTCAGGGAAAGCTTTAGTGATTTCACTTGATGTTTATTTTTCCCATGCATCTTTCCATGCCTCACTGCCAGTTGTCCTAAATGCTCCGCCTTCATCCTCACTGAGTACCATGTGTAGCCCTTCTTGTATGTGATAATTACCTTTTCCTTTTTTTCTTATTAGAATTAGGTTACTGGAGTCAGAGAACTTGAGTTTTATCTGTCTTTTTTTTTTTTTCTTTTTGGTCAAGCACATGGAAGGGTTCAACTATCATTTGAATAAAAGAAGGTGAGGAAGGCATGAAGGAGAAAGAAGAAAAAAGGAAATAAGGGAGGGGAAAAAGAAGAGAATAATGAAGGGCAACAGATAAAGATATTTTCAGTAGTGATTTTAATTGGAGACAAGTGAGCAGAAAAGTGTTTGCTCCTAGAAAATGCCTGGATCTGATTCACTTCTAAACACTCATATCTGGAACTGGAAGCATAATTCTTTGAAAAAAGTTTCCATTATCATTAATCCTTTGGGGCCCTCTCATGTATTAGGAATAATTATAAATGGAATTGGTTGAAGGATTCATGGGGCTAGCTTTTTGGATATGAGTGCTGTAACTCAAAGAAGCCATACAATTACTTGCTTGGCCTAGACCCATGTTATGACACTCAGTTTAGGCTTGTTTTGCCAACTCCTAAAATAACAGAATCTATGAATTCACTAGTCTCCACTTGTGTGGATATAGGAAGAGCCCTGAAGGTATTTCCTTCCTAGGACTCATTGCTCTAAAAAAATAGCTCTGTTGCCAGAATCTACAAATATACAGAAAATATTATATGTCTGCTATGTGCAAAGCTCCATGCTACTATTAAAAGTGCTCCTGTCCAGCTTTATTTATGCTCTCATTCTACTTTTCTTTACACCATATTAACCCTATTTGAGTTACAAATACTTTTATCACTTTTCAGTAAAGCCATACAATAGGTGCATACTTTAAACAGCTTGTTCTCCTCAAAGAAGATTTTAGTAATGTCTATTCTTCCCCTCCTCATCTAAGAACAAAATTCAGCATTTGGTAAGCAAAGTGGAAGACAAGAGTACAATTGAAAATCTGATTTTCCATTTTCTTATATGTAGAATGTGTACATATGACCCATGTGTCTAGGAAGTGTGACCTAGTGCCTATTCCAATTCTACCTCTTTAATTAGGGCATAATCCTATATTGTGTCATGATGAGATTTAGTTCATTCTAAAGAGTATAGTACAGTGACACCTCACATTGGGTCATACACAAAATTTATGTTACCTCCACAACCCTCTAGTAATCTAAACATATCAAAGAACATTACAGGCAGCTGTTACCAAAATAAGTCTTCTTAAATAGCTCTACAAAAAAAAATCTCTCACAATTGCTCTAATTTTTACCATCCAATTTTAAAATATGAACTATTGCTTAATGTGATGGCATTTAATTGGTGAGGCCTGCCTTATCCACTACCATTATTATCATGACACATTGATCTTATATTTACAAATTAGAAATATACACTTACAAATATTCCTCATATTAATAAATACATATGCTCAAGCATATAGATACACATATTATTTTGAGATTTTTCAGTGTCTGACTTCTGTCTTTTCATGCCAATCTGTATATGCATGCGCAGGCATTGAAGATATACTTCACATTTAAGCTTGAAATAGGTATTTTAAATATTAAAATAAAAAACATAGTGTTACATATGGAATTTTGCATTTGTATCAAATATGTATATTTAATAAAGTTGGGAAATCTATTTTAGTTTGCAGTTATGCCATGGCAATGTTTCAATACAAAAATAAGGTTTTAGATTTAATCCCCCAAAACATAAAGTCTTTCTTATCAGGAATGCATCATGTCCTGTGAGCACATTGAAGCTCACAGGACAGAGAACATAATAAAGATCCATGGTTCCATGATTTAGTGCAAACTATTGGTCATCTGCAAAAGTGTGTGCCTGTGGGGGACCATAGGTAAAATGAGAGCTTCTGGTCAAGATGGCATCACAAGTAAATGAGGTAATCACATCCTCCCACTAAACTACAACTAAACTAAAGAACAACCATAATTCAGAACAATCTAAAATCCAGCTGAATGGAAGTCCTACAACTAGGGAATAAAAGAAGCCACACTGGGACTGGTAGGAGGGGCAGAGATTTGGAATGGGCTGATCCCACACCCACATGTTGTGGATAAAAATTGGGAGGGCTATCTTGGCTCTGAAGACCCCTACTGAGGAGTGAGATGTCCCAGCCCCACAACAGATTCCCTACCCAGGGTTCCAGTGCCAGGAAGAGAAGTCCCCATAAATTCTGGCTGTAAAAGCCAGTGGGGTTTGTGGCTGAATGAGATGAGGGTTCTGGAGCCCTAGGCATTCCTCTTAAAGGATCTGCACATGGACATACTTAGACTCACTCTGAGCTCCAGTGCTGGGGCAACAGCTTGAAAGGCACAAGGGGCATAGGGGGAGAAAATGAAATGTCTGGCATCAGGATGAGAGCTGGAGGGCAGCTTTCCCAGATAGAGAAGTGCTGGCAGAGGCAATTGTTACTTTGTTGAGCACTCCCTCCACGTAGCCAGCAGGCAGGCACCATATGTGAGTCTCCACCAACCAGGCTAATACTGTTTACCCAAACCTAGTGATTATCTGAGACCCCATATATACCACCCTACCCCACCCAACTTCGGGTCCTCCCAATCTGTTTCCAGTGGCTTTTCCATAGGAATAGCCAATCTTGGATAATGGTTCACATTTTCCAAAAAAAAAAACCCTCTCAAACAAGCAGCATCTAGCCTTGGCTTGCCCCACATGTCTCATTAAGTGGCCTCAGGTCTGGCACTAGCAGAAGCCAGGCTGAGTTGGTAACTTGGCGTCTCCTGGATACCTCTAAGCCCAGCAAAAGTAGCAGCCATCTGTAAATTTTGTGTAGCTCATGCCAGGTGGCACTGGGTAGAACACAGGTGATGACTGACATTTGCCTGCATCTCCCAAGAGGCTCCAGAACCAGTGCACCAAGTGAACAGCTTCAGACCATATGGATGCACCACGTAATCACCTCCACAAGTTAATTTTTATGAGATACCTGCTGAAAAAATTCCTGCTCCGTGCAGTGAGTCCTTGCTGAGCTGGTCATCCACAGTGGTTGCAGCCAGTCATTGCAACTGATTGACCTGGGAGTAAATCTCTCCTATTGAGGTGCCAACAGCAATCAAGGCTCAACTACAACAGGAAGGTGCACATAGCCCACATGAGGGGTGCACTTGGAGTGCCCAGATTCGGTGATCATGAAAGCTGTGACACTGGATCCTACAGAATACCTACTACATAAGGCCACTCTACCAAGCACAGGAGACATAGTGGCTTTACCTAATACATAGAGACAGGGAGGCTGCCAAAATGAGGATACAAATAAACATGTTACAAATGAAAGAACTGAACAAAGCTCCAGAAAAAGTACTAAACAAAATGGAGACAGGCAATCTTCCAGATGTAGAGTTCAAAACACTGGTTATAGGATGCTCAATGAACTTAGGGGAAAAGTAGATGAACCTAGTGAGAGCTTCAGCAAAGAGATAGGAGATATAAGGATGGAACTAGGAAACATAAAAAGAACCAGTCAGAAGTTAAGAATGCATTCATTGAAATGAAGAAAACATTACAGGGAGTCAACAGTGAAGAAGAGAACAAAAATATCCCCCCGAATTAAGATAGTATAAGGAGCCTCTGGGAAAACTTCAAGTATACCAATACCTGCATCATTGGGTTGCCAAATAGAGAATAGAGAGAAAGGAATTGAAAATATGTGTGATAAAATAAAGACAGAAGACTTCACTAAGCTGGTAACAGAAATAAACATGCAAGTGAACAAGTGCAGAGTGTCCCAAATAAGATGAACCCAAAGAGGCCCACACCAAGACACATCATAATTAAAATGCCAAAGGTTAGAGACAAAGAGAGATTGTTAGAGGCAACGAGAAGAAAAGTAGTTAGTTACCTACAAGGGAAGTCCCATAAGACTGCCAGATGATTTCTCAACAGAACCTTTGCAGAACAGAAGGGATTGACAAGAAATGAAAAGCAAGGTCCTACAACCAAGATTACTCAACAAAGCTATCATTTAGAATCAATGGACACATAAAGAGATTCTCAGTCAAGTAAAAGCTAAAGGTGTTCAATACCACCAAACCAATATTACATAAGTTTTATTTAAGAAGTGGAAGGAAAAAAAGATAAAAATATTAATAATAAAATGTCAATAAATACATATCTATCAATCAATGAATCTAAAAAATAATGATAACTGAACAAGCAGAACAGAAACAGACTCATAGAGACAGAGAAGATTTGATGGTTGCCAGATGAGAGAAGAATTGGAGGGATGTGTGGAACAGGTGAAGGGATTAAGAAGTGCAAATTGGTAGTTACAGAATAGTCATGGGGATGTGAAGTACAGCATAGGGAATATAGTTAATAATATTATAATTACTCTATATAGTGTCAGAAGGGTACAAGATTTATTGGGATGATCACTTAGCAAGTTACATAATGTCTACTCACTGGGATATACACCCAAAACTAATATAATATTCCATGTCAATTGTAATTGAAAAAAATTTTAAATTATTTAAAAATAAAGTAAACAGTTTGGGGGGTTACAGGCAGATAAATTGTTATTTAATTTTTAAAATTGCACATTTTATTATGTGAAGCCCTGAAAGCATAAAAGTTTGAAGGGTGAGATTATAATAAAATACTTAAACGCACTGCTTTTCCTTGTCACTTTATTTACAGGCCTTCAGGACCTGATAAGTATTTCTTCATGAAACTACCAAACATAAGTTTTGACATGTTTCATTTCTACATTCAATACCACCATTGCCAAAGACATCCTATACTTTAAAATATTAAAGAATGATTAAGATAGATAATCAAGGAGGCAAGAAAGGCTGAGCAGAAGCCTTCTTTTATACTCAATTATTTTTTTCTTTATTTAAAACTAGAGGCCCAATGCATAAAATTCGTGCACTTGGGCAGGGGACTCCCTCAGCCTGGATTGCAATAGGGCACAGGCCAGGCTGAGGGACCCCACCAGTGCATAATAGGGACCAGAGAGGGACATGGGAGGTTGGCCAGCCAGGTAGGGGCCGTAGGAGGGCTCCAGAGCATGTCCGGCCCATCTTGCTCAGTCCGGACCTGAGCAGCAAGCTAACCTACCAGTCAGAGCGCCTGCCCCCTGTTGGTTAGTGCACATCATTGCGAGCAGTTGAGTGGCCTTAGCATATCATTAGCGTATTATGCTTTGATTGGTTGAATGGCCGACCAGACAACCGGACACAGCATATTCGGCTTTTAATATATAGGATATCTTTGTTAGTAGCTGATGGGAGAACAATAAATCTCAAGTTAAAAGAAAACTCTCATGATAAAACACAAATAGCACATAAACATTTAATACCTAATAATTATTTTGATTAAAATGTAATAGTTCTTCTTAAATCAATATGAGAAATAAGTGAGAAATGTATTTATTCAATTGAGGGAAGAAATTTTTTAATCTGAATGTGATTCATTCGTTTGCTGATGTGCCATGTTAGGCACTTGCAGGTAAGGAACTGTATTTCCATTATAAACATTACTTTAGTGAGCTTTAAAAAATAATCTATGAACACTGATGCCAACTTTAAACTTTTTCTATAATAGGTTTGGTACTTGAGAGTAATTTTTTCTTTACAAATTTTAATGACCAAAAAATTGATCTGAATTGCTTTAGAGTTACAGCAAAGTAGAACAAATGGTTAATTATGTTCATTGGCAATTTGGGGGTAGGGGGTGCTTAAAAACCACAAACAATGATTATGATTCCAATGTAAGTTGGCAAGTGATTCATCCAGAATTTTAGTTAGATTGTATGTGCCATTTAATAGAGTAGCCTAAGAAGGAGATGTACTAGTAATCTTGAGGAGGACTCTACCTGATTTTCAAATGCATGTTATGTGATGATCTTAGACTTTTCTTTAACTCCACTCTAATATTTTATTTCATCATAACAGAATTTGCTAAATCCTGAATCTTTCTTATGCCTAGAAAGGGATGGGTAATTATTGAGGTAATAAAAGAAAACCACATTAGAATACATTAGAAATACAAGGCTACTCAGAAAAGTAATGCACAATAAGTAATTGTTTATTGTGTTGCAATATTAGAGAGACATTCCTGTGTACTTTGACATTAGGGTATGGCTATTCAGTTCATCTAGGTTTCACTGCATAAAAATAAGGCTCAGGTTGTAAGACTTTTAGGGCAGTTAGTTACATGCTCATAGATTGTACCCCTTTCAACTAGCTATTTTGCAAATATCCGGTAATGGTCACAGAAAAATGGGTTGTATAAACTATAAATGGAACAATTAAAATCTATCTTCATTACTATGGAAAACCATATACTTTTTGCACATATGTGCATACAGAGGTACAATGAACCTGCACAGTGTTACTATTTGAAGTCTAATGTTCAAAAGAAACATGATGCCATTAATTTATAATTATTCATTTATTCATCCAATTGTTTATTTATTCAACAAGTATTTCATGCCTTTTATGGACCAAGCATGGTGCTGAACATGGAGCACTAATAGATGAATAAAATAGTCTTTGTCCTTAAAGAGCTTAAAATTTTAGGAGTCTTGGGTCATTCACACATAGTCAATATTGAATATAAATACTATGAGAGCATGGCAAAGGAAAGAGTGGTATGTTTTTGTGAGGGGATCAAGACATGAATTATGAAGGAGATCTGATAAAGCTAGATATAAGAAAATGGTTTCTGATTTTGCCTAATATGAATTGGCATACTTGACCCTAACTTCACAAAGGGATCTTATTTTAAAACATAGATACTTTTTGGGATTTGTTAAAATAAATGATTTTCCTAAATTTGTGTACACTATGGAATACAAGATGCTTCCATGTCTTGACTATTGTAAATAATGTTGCAATGAATAGCGGGGTACATATATTTTTTGAATTAGTATCTTTGTTTTCTCCAAATAAATTTCCAGACTTGAAGTAGCTGGGTAAGTTGGTAATTTTATTTTTGAGAAACCGCCATGCTATTTTCTATAGTGGTTGCACCAATTTACATTCCCACCAACTGTGCACTAGAGTTCCCTTTTCTCCGCATCCTTGCCAACACCTGTTCTTGTCCATTAGATAGTAGCCATTTTAACAGGTGTGAGGTGATATCTCATTGTGGTTTTGATTATCATTTCCCTAATAATTATTGCTGTTGAACATCTTTTTACATATCTGTAAAGCATCTGTATGTCTTTGGAAAAATGACTATCTAGAACCTCTGCCCAGTTTTAATTGCTTTTTTTTTTTTCTATGGAGTTGAGTTCTTGATATATTTTGGATATTAACCCCTTATCAGATATATGACTTGCAAATATTTCCTCCCATTCAGTTGGTTGACTTATCATTTTGTTGATGGTTTCATTTGCTGTACAGAATCTTTTTAGTTTGATATAATCCCCCCTAGTTTTGCTTTTGCAGTCAGATCCAAAAATTCAATGCCAAGACTGATGTCAGGGAAATTACTGCCTATGTTTTATTCTAGGTGTTTTATGATATCAGGTCTTACATTCAAGTTTTATATCCATTTTGAGTTAATTTTTGTATATGGTATAAGGATAGTGGTTAAGTTTCATTCTTTTGCATGTAGCTGTCCAGTTTTCCCAACATCATTTATTGAAGAGGCTATCCTTTTTCTGTGTATGTTCTTGGCTTCTTTGTTATAAATTAATTGACCATATAGGTATGACATTTTTTCTGGATTATCTATTCTGTTCCATTGATCTATGTGTCTATTTTTATGCCAATACCATATTGTTTTGATTACTCTAGCTTTGTTTTATAGTTTGAGGTCCAGGAGCATGATAAGTCCAGCTTTGTTCTTTTTCAACATCACTTTGGTTATTCAGGGTGTTTTGTGATTATATACAATTTTTAGAATTACTTGTTTTAGTGTGAAAAATGCCATTGGAATGTTAATAGGGATTGCATTGAATCTGTAGATTGCTTTGGGTAGCATTCATATTTTAAATATATTGATTTTTCCAATTTGTGAACAGAAATATCATTCCTGTTTTCTTCAATTTCTTTTAACTATGTGTTATAGTTTTCAGTGTCCAGGTCTTTCACCTCCTTGGTTAACGTTATTCGTAAAAATAAATGCAATTGATGTAATTGTAAATGAGATTGTTTTATTATTTTCTCTTTCTGATAGTTTTTTATTAGTATATAGACACACAACAGGTTTTGTTTATTGATTTTATATATTGGAACTTCACTGAATTCATTTAGTAGTTCTAACAGTTTTTCAGTGGAATCTTTATGTTTTTCTATATATAGTATCAAGTCATATACAAATAGTGACAGTTTTACTTCTTCCTTTCCAATTTGGGTGCCTTTTATTCCTTTTTTCCCCCCTAATTACTGTGGTTAGGACTTGCAATACAATGCTGAATAAAAAGTGGCAAGTCTGGGCATCTTTGTCTTGTTCCAATCTAAAAGGAAAGCTTTCAGCTCTGAACCATTGAGTATGGTGGGTGCTATGGGTTTGTCATATATAGTTCTTATTATATTGAGGTACAGTTTCTTTCTAACCAATTTGTTAAAAAATTATCATAATTGGTTATTGAATTTTGTCAAATGCTTTTTCTGCATCTATGCTCATTAAGATGAGCATATGATTTTTATTCTGTATTTTGCTAATGTAGTATATTACATTGATTGATTTGCAGATGTTAAACCATTCTTGCATCTCTGGAATACATCCCATTTGATCACTGTCTATCCTATATAATAAAAGCCTAATATGCTAAGTGTCTGGTCAACTTGTCGGTCATTCAACCAATCGAAGTGTAATATGCTAATGATATGCTAAGGCTGCTCAACCACTCACTATGACGTGCACTGACCACTAGGGGAAAGACAGTTGACCTGTCAACCAGTTGCTATGACGTGCACTGACCAGTAGGGGGCAGGCTCTCTGATAGGTAGGTTAGCTTGCTGCTGGGGTCTGGCTGATCGGGACTGAGCAAGATGGGCCAGACACACCCTGGAGCCCTCCCACAGTCCCTCCCCGGCTGGCCAACCTCCCACATACCTCCCTGGACCTGATTGTGCACTGATGGGGTCCCTTGGCCTGGCCTGCACCCTCTTGCAATCTGGGATTTCTCAGGGGATGTTGGAGAGCTGATTTCAGCCAGATCCTGCAGGCCAGGCTGAGGGACCCCACTGGTGCACGAATTCGTGCACTGAGCCTTTAGTGGATTTTATAATATATTGGTGAATTTGTGGTGCCCTTTTGTGCCTTTGGTATCAGCATAATGCTAACCTTCATTTATCTTTTTTTATTTATTTAATAGACTGAAAGCTCCAGTACTATGTTAAATAGGATTGGGGATATTCCATAACTTTGCTTTGGTCATTATTAAGGGAAAGTGTCCATTCTTTGGTTTTCAGAGGTGATATTAACTGTGGAATTTTTGTACTGATCTTCCCAGAGAGAGAAAATTACTTTCTATTCCTATTTTTCTGAGGCATTTTTTTTACCACATTTAAATATTGGTATTATCAATTTTTTTGTTGCATTAGTCAATAAGATCATGTGGTTTTTATTCATTAGACTGTTGATGTGATGGAGTGCATTGACTGATGTGCAAATATTGAAATAGACCTATGTTCCTAAAATAAACTCTACTTGGACCTTATTTTATTATATTATTGATTGTTTGTATTATTTTTATATAGTTGAATCTTATTTGTTAGCATTTTGTTAAGGATTTATGTGTCTATATTGATGGATATTCATCTGGATTTTTTTCCTTGTGTAATGTTTTCTAGTTTTGGTATCAGGGTGATGTTTGCTTTCAAAAGTGAAATACTACGTGTTTCCTTCTCTTCTCAAAGCATTGTGTAAAATTGTTTCTATTTCTACTTTAAATATTTGATCAAATTTTCCTGTGAAACCATATGGGTTAGGAAACATCTTTTTAGAAAGTCTCAACTATGAATTTAATTTATTTAATGTTTATAGGAATATACTATCTATAATCTATTTCTATCAGTTTGGGTGAATTTTAGTGGTTTGTGGTTTTCAAAATATTTGTCCTTTTTTAATGAATTGTTGAATTAATGAGCATACCTTTTAAAAATATTTTTCCCATTAACATTTTTTGAGGTCTTCAAGTGTATAAGATATTCCCTTTTTCATTCTTAATATTTCTGTTTTCTCTCATTCTTTACTTTTATTTCATGTTTTTCCCTTTAATTCATCCTTAAAAATAAAAAAAAGCTTTCACTGATTTTCTCTATTGGTTTTCATTTTTGTGATTCTACTATTATTTTTATAGATCCTTTCTTCTGCTTTACTTTTCTCTTATTTTTCTAGATTCTAAAGTTTGAATCTGAGGCCATTAATCTGAGACTTTTGTTTCTTAATATTAGAATTTAAGGCAATAATTTTCTATCAGCATCCTTTTAGCATAGTCTTACAAACTTTGGCATGTTATATTTTAATTTTTTATTTAGTTTTAAATGTTTTGTATTTTCTCTTGATATTTCTTATTTGGTCCATGGATTATTTAGACATGTGTTGTTTAATCCAAGTAATTAGAGATTTTCCTATATCACTCTGTGTGTTTTTTTTTATTTCTAGTTTAAATACATTATGACAAGACTATACATGTATGATTTTACTTTTTAAATTTGTTTGTGTTTGTTTTATGACCTAGAATGAACTCCTTATTGGTTAATGTTCCATTTGCACATTATTCATATACTTTCTGCTGTTATAGATTGGGATTTCTATGAATGTCAATCAGATCCAGTAATTTGATAGCATTTTAAAGTTTTCTGCATCCTTCCTGATTTCCTTCTTCTTGTCCTATTAATTATTAAAAAGAATTGTTGGAGTCTTCAAAGACAGAAATTTTTCACTATTAGTTTTCTATTACATATACATACACAGAAAAGTCCATGAAACAATGCAACAATTTTTATTTAATTTGTTAAAGCTACTGAAAGACTCAAGATAAGAATAATTATTATATTTACCCAAATATTTAGCATTTTTGTTATTGTTCCTTCATTCTTTAAAAATATTTATTGTTGAAAGTATTATATATGTCACAGTTTTATTATCCATTGACCCCTTGTAGCACAATCTCGGTTCACAGGGCTCATGCTCTACCACTAAGCAACTCCAGCCAGGGCTGTTCCTTCATTCTTGATATTCCAAGTTTATTTATGTTAAAATTTCCATGAAGAATTTTCATTAACAATTCTTTTGGAGTATGCTTACCAGCAATATTTTCTCTTAATTTGTGTCTATCTGAAAATATTTTTTATTTCAACTTCAGTAAAGGATATTTTCAGTGGATATAGAATTATGGGTTGAGAGGATTACTTTTACTTTTCACTATTTATAAATCTTATGCTTCTTCATTAAACTCTTCACAATTTTTTTAAGAAATCAATGGTCCTCCCTCCCCCTCATTAACCTCTTTTATCCTGCACCCAAACCTCCCAGGCCTTCACCACACTATTGCTGTGTCCATGGTTTATGCATATATGCATATAAGTTCCCCAGTTAATTTCTTCCCATGTACCCTCCCTTCCCTCTGAGATTCCACGTATGAGTGAAATCATGTGATATTTTCTTTCTCTAACTTATTTGGCTTAATATAATACAAATCAGGTTCTCCATGCTGTCTCAAATGGTAAGAGTTCATTCTTTTTTACAGCTGCATAGTATTCTATGGTTTAAGCATACCACAGCTTTTTTACCCAATCGTCTACTGATGCACACTTGGGCTGTATTCAGATCCTAGCTATTATAAATTGCATTGTTATGAACATAGGGATTCATACATTTTTTCAGGTTGGTGTTTCGGAGTCTTAGGATATAATCCTAAAAGTGGAATCACTGGGTCAAATGGCAGTTCCATATTTAATTTTTTGAGGAAATTCCATACTGTTTTTCATAATGGCTGTCCCAATCTGCATTATGACCAGCAGTGTACTAGGGTTCCTTTTTCTCCATATCCTTGCCAGTACTTGTTGTTTGTTGAATTGTTGATGGTAGCCATTCTGACAAGTGTGAGCTGATATCTCATTGTCGCTTTAATTTGCATTTCTCTGATGATTAGTGACTTTGAAATTGTTTCATATGTCCCTTGGCCATCCATATGTCCCCTTTAGAGAAGTGTCTATTTAGGTCCTTTGCCCATTTTTTAATTGGATTGTCTGTCTTCCTTTTATTAAGTTGTATGAGATCCTTATATATTTTGGATATTAACTCTTTATCAGGTGTATCATAGCGAAATATGTTTTCCCACATGGTGGACAGCCTCTTCATTTTGTTGATGGTTTACTTTGCTGTGCAGAAGTTTTATTTTTATGTAGTCCCACTTGTTTATTTTCTCCTTAATTTGCTTTGCCTTAGATATATCCATAAACATATTGCTATACAAGATGTCTCAGGTTTTGCAGTGTATGGATTCTTTTAGGATTTTTAAACTTTCAAGACTTATATTTAAGTCTTTTATCCATTTTGAGTTTATTCTTGTATATGGTGTAAGTTGGTGGTCTAGTTTCATTTTTTTTAATGTATCTTTCCAATTTTCCCAGCACCAATTATTGAAGTGACTGTCTTAACTCCATTTTATGCTCTTGCCTCCTTTGTCAATATCAATTGAATGTAATGGCTTAGAGCGATTTCTGGATTCTCTGTTTTTTTGTGTTTTTTTTTTTCCCCATTGCTCCATATGCCTGTTTTTGCATCAGTACCAGGCTGTTTTGATTACAGTGGCTTTCTAGTATAACTTGATATCTGGTATTGTGAGACTTCCAACTTTATTCTACTTTCTCAAGACTGCTGTGGCTATTTAGGTTCTTTTTTTTTTGTTCCATATAAATTGTTGGAGTATTTGTTCTAGGTCCGTGAAATATACTGTTGGTACTTTAATAGGGATTGCAATGAATCTATAGATTGCCTTGGGTAGTATGCATATTTTAATGATGTTGATTCTACCAATCCATGAACACAGTATATTCTTCCACTTGTTTATATCTTTCTCTGTGTCTTTTATCAATGTCTGTAGTTTTCTGAGTACAAGTCTTTTACTTCCTAGGTTAAGTTTACTCCTAAGTATCTTAATTTTATTGTTGTAATAGTAAATGGGATCATTAGTTTAGTTTCTCTTTCTCAGAATTCATTATTGATGTATAAAAAGCCATTTATTTAGGGTGTTGATATTGTATCCCACTACATTGCTGAACTCATTTATTAAATCTAGTAATATTTTGGTGGAGTCTTTAGGGTTTTCTATGTACAATCTCATGCCATCTGTGAGAGTTTTACTTCCTCCTTTTCAACTTGAATGCCTTTTATTTCTTCTTCTTGTCTGATTTCTATGGCTAGCACTTCCAATACTATGTTGAATAAGAGTGGTGAAATTCGACATCCCTGTCTTGTTCCTGTTCTTAGTGAATGGTTTGTTTTTGCCCAATGCAGATGATATTGGCTGTGTAGGTTTGTCATATATAAGCCTTGATTATGTTGTGGTATTATCCCTCTATTCCCACTAAGTTTAGAGTTTTTTCAAAAATGGGTGTTGGATCTTGTAGAATGCTTTTTCTGCATCTATTGTTATGATCATGTGACCTTTGTCTTTCAATTTGTTTATGTGATATATCATGTTAATTGGTTTGCAAATATTGTATCAGCCTTGCATCTCTGAAATAAATCCCACTTGGTCATGGTGTATGATCTTTCTAATATGTTGGTGGATACAATTTGCTAATATTTTGTTGAGGAATTTAGCATCTATGTTGATTAGGGATATTGGCTTGTAATTCTCTTTCTTAGTAGTGTCTTTACCTGGTTTTGGAATTAAGATAATGCTTTCCTCATATAAAGAGCTTGGAAGTGTATCTTCCTCTTGGATTTTTTGGAATAGTTTGAGGAGTATAGGTATTAGGACTTCTTTGAATGTTCAGCAAAACTCCCATGTGAAGCTTTCTGGACCAGAGCTTTTGTTTGCTGGGAGGTATTTTTTATTATTATTATTACTTCTTCTATTTCACTAGTTGTTACTGGCCTAGTCATGTTTTTGGATTCTTCCTGGTTAAGTTTTAGGAGGTTGTATTTTTCCAGGAATTTGTCCATTTCATCCACATTGTCCAGCTTGTTGGGATATAGGAGTTCATAATATTTTCTTATAATTCTTTGTATTTCTGTGGTGTCAGTGGTTACTTCACTGCATTTGTTTCTGATTTTATTTATTTGGGTCCTCTTTCTTTGTTTCTTGATGAGTCTGGCTAGTGGTTCACCATCTTGTTTATTTTTTCAAAGAACCAGCTCTTGGTTTCATTGATTTTTGTATTATATTTTTTGTCTCTATATCTTTTATTTCTGCTCTAATCTTTACTATTTCCTTTCTTCTACTTACTATTGGCTTTCTTGTTGTTCTCTTCCTAATACTTTAAGTTGTAGGGTTAGTTTAGTACTAATTTTTCGTGTGTGTGTGTGTGTGTGTGTGTGTGTGTGTGTGTTTTAAGGTAGGCCTGTAGTGCTATGAACTTCCCTCTGAGGGCTGTTGTTGCTGTGTCCCAGAGATTTTTGGTTGATGTGTTTTCATTTAATTTGTTTCCAGGAAGTTTTTTATTCCTTTTTGACCTCATTGTTAACTCTTTCATTGTTTAATAACATACTATTTAGACCCCATGTGTTTGAATGTTTTGCAGGGTTTTCACTATATTTGATTTCTAATTTCATTCCACTGTGATCTGAGAAGATGCTTGATATTATTTCAATCTTCTTGAACTTGTAGAGACTTGTTTTGTGTCCTAACATGTGGTCTATCTTTGTGAATGACCCATGTGCACTTGAGACGAATGTATATTCTGAATCTTTGTGGTGAAATGTTCTATAAATGTCAATTAAACTCATCCTATACATTGTGTCTTGTAGAGTCACTGTTTCCTTGTTAATTTTTGTCTGGAAGATCTATCCATTGATGTCAGTAGGATGTTAAAGTCCCATACTATGCCTGTATTGTTGTCGATCTCTCCCTTAAAGTCCTGTAGAAGTTTATATATATGTATATATTTAGGTATTCCATTATTAGATGCATATACATTTGCTAGTATTAAATCCTTTTGTTGGATTGATCCTTTTTGTCTTATGTAGTGACCTCTGTTGTCTCTTGTGATGGCCTTAATTTTGAAGTATATTTTGTCAGATATGACTATTGCTACCCCAGCTTTATTTTCATTTCCATTTGCATGGAAACACTTTTTTTTTTCATCTTTTCACTCTCATCCTTTGTGAGTCTTTTGTTCTGAGGCAGGTCTCTTGTAGACAGCATATAGTTGGGTCATGTTTTTGTATCCATTCAACTACCTATGTCTTGTGATGGAAGCATTTAATTCATTTACATTTAATGTTATTATTGATAGGTACTTATTTATTTCCATTTTAATTCTGTATGCCTAAATTTCTCTATTTCTTCTTCTCATTTCAGCAGTCCCTTTAGCACTTCTTACAATACTTGTGTGGTGGAGACAAACTCCTTTAGCCTTTTTTGTCTGAAAAGCTCTTTATTTCAACATCTATTTTTCATGATAGCATTCTTGGATATAGTAGTCTTGATTTCAGATCCTTGCTTTTCATTATCTTGAGCATTTTATGACATTCCCATCTGACCTGTAGAGTTTATGATGAGAAATCAGGTGACAGCCTTATGGGAACTCCTTTTTAGGTAACATATTGCTTTTCTCTTGCTGCTATTAATATTCTCTTTGTCTTTAATTTTTAGCTAAAATGCTATCTTACATAATAATAGACAAACATGTAAATTGACTGTACCTCCACTACACCCACAGCCAATCAGGAGTTAATATGCAAATTAACATGACAAAGATGGCGGGTTAATTTGCATATGCAGGTGCAAAGCGGCCGAGTAGGGCCGGGTGCCTGCTATCAAGTTGGGAGGGGGGGTGGAGGGAGCTACAGAAGCAGTGCTCCTGCCGGGAGTGAGGACTTGGAGGCTCCCGGTCAGCCGGGAAGTAAGCCAAGGGTAGGAAGGCCTGTTCTTGCATGAATCTTCGTGCAATGGGCCTCTAGTTTTAATTATAATGTGTCTAAACATATGCCTGTTTGGGTTCTTCTTGCTTGGACTTTCTTTGCCTAGTGAACTTGTGTGCTTTTCCCTTCACTAGGTTAGGAAAGTTTTCTGCCATTATTTCTTCAAACATGTTCTCTATCTCTTGCTCACTTTCTTCCCATTCTGGCACACCTATTATGCAAATATTGTTACATTTCATGTTTTCCCAGTGCTCTCTTAAGTTGTCCTCCTGTTTTTTTTAATTGTTGTTTTTTCTTTTTGGTTCTCTGATTGAGTGTTTTTTTTACCCACCCTGTCTTCTAATTCACTGCTCCAATGCTCAGCTTCCCCTAATCTGCTGTTAATTCCTTCCAATGTGTTCTTTATTAGTGCTATGCTATTTTTAATTTCTGCCTTGTCTTTTTTTTATTACTATATTTTCCTCATTTTGTTGAGTACCATTGCCATCATTATTCTGAACTCTATGTCTGATAAATTTCTTATCTCTATTTCATTTAGCTCCTCTTCTGGAGAATTCTCTTGTTCTTTCATTTGGGTCTTGCTTTTTTTGTCTCCACTATTTGGCTCTTTCTTTGGGTTTTTGACTATTTATTGGGTAGATCTGCTATGTCTCTCAATCACAGTACAGTGGCAAACACTGTTTCTGACTAATTACATCAGGCAAAGGCTCAAAACCTCTAGAGACCTGCCTCTGCCTGCAGTTGACTGGATTCAGTCTTGAGTAGCCCTCCAGCAATACTCCACAGATGTGGGGAGAAGTTTTCTAACAGGGTGGAGAAATTGCTTCTGCTTGGAGGATAATTATCATTCTCAGTGTCTTAATGGGCCTCATAACTCCACATCATGGGATAAAGCGTTTTCCAATAGGGTGGGTCAACTGCATTCTCCTCACGCAACAACGACCTGGATAGCAAAGGTCTGCTTGAGAAAGGTGACCTCTGCAATGTGAGTGGATGACTCATTAAAGGAAACAGGGATGTCTTCCTTCACAGCTCTAACCCTAAAACCCCCAAATGTGGCTTCTGCTTACATAGCTCTAGTGCACCCTGCCCTCCCTCTGCCAGAGCCGAAGGGGAGTGGCTACACACAAAATTTTATGTGTTGGCCTCTTAAGAGGTTGCCTGATTTCCAGCCATCTTTCCCTGGCCAACAGCAACCCTGCTGCTTTTCATAGCCACATATTCTCTGGGAACCTTTCTCAGTTGTGTTGCTCTCTCCTGGGAGGCCCAGGTTGGGGATTAGACCACAGAGTTCTCAGTGGAAACCCCCCACATCTGAGATATATCTCAGGATTTTCAATTTGTATCTGTGAGAATTCAGTCAGCCATTTTGTGCTTCCTCCCCTCCTACCAGTTTCTATGCAATCTACTTTCCATCCTCAGTTATCAGGGTTCCCTCCAGTGAGTCTTCCATTGATTATTCAGGACATTTTTCTGTATTTTAGTTGTAATTCCAGTTAGGTCCTGGGAGTGTGTCTATGTAGCATCCACTTACTCCATTGCCATTTTTAATTTCCAGGCAAGACAGATCAATTTTTCTTGCTTTTTGAGGTAGGCCTTTAGTGCTATGAACTTCCCTCTCAGGACTGCTTTTCCTGTGTCCCATACATTTTGTGTTGTTCTTTTCCCATTTTAATTTTGTTCCAGAAAGTTTTTTATTTCTTTTTTTAATCTTGTTGTTCACCCATTCATTAATAACATACTATTTATTCTCTATCTGTTTGAACATTTTGGTGTATTTTCCTTGCTGTTGATCTCTAGTTTCATGCAATTGTGATCTAAGAACACACTTGATATTACTTCAATACTCTTGAACTTGTACAGACATATTTGTGTCCTAACTTGTGGTCTAACATTGAGCATGTCCCATGTGCACTTGAGAAGAAAGTATATTCTGCAGCGTAGTGGTGGAGTGTTCTATAAATGTCAATAAAATATGTCTTTTGTAGTTTGACATATAGAGTGTTTCCTTGTTAAATTTTTTATCTGTAAAGTCTATCCAGTGATGTCCGTGGGGTGTTAAAGTCCCATACTATGCTTTTGATCTTTTCCTCAAAGTCCTCCAGAAGTTTTTCTATGCATTTAGGTGTCCCTATATTGGGTGCATACATGTTTACCAGGGTTATATCCTCTTGTTAGATTGATCCCTTAAGTATTATGTAGTGAATTTTATTTCTTTTTATGATAAGCTTCATTTTGAAGTCTATTTTTGTCAGATATGAGTACCCCAAGCAGCCTTTTGTTTGTTTCCATTTGCATGAAAATTTTTATCCATCTCTTCACTTTCATTCTCGTCCTGTGTGAGTCTTTTGTTCTGAGGTTGGTCTCTTGTAGACAGTTTATATTTGAGTCATGTTTTCATATCCATTTAGCTACCCAATGTGTTTTGAATGCAGCATTTAATCCATTTACATTTATGGTTATCATTGATGTGTATTTATTGCCATGTTAATACTTTATGCTTATGTTAACTTCTCTCTATTTCTTCTTCTTACAATAGTTCCTTCAGCATTTCTTTCAGTGTCCGTTTGCTGGTAATAAACTCCTTTATGTGTGTGTGTTTTTGTCTGGGAAGCTCTTTATTTCACCATCTATCCTATATAATAAAAGGCTAATATGCAAATAGACTGAATGGCAGAACAACAGGAACAACCAAACAACTGAACAACTGAACAACCGAACAAACGGTTGCTATGACATGTGCTGACCACCAGGGGGTGTGGCAGAACATGGTGAGCATTGGCCACAGTGAGATAGTGGAGCAGGTGAGCAAGAGCACTAGAACAAGGTGGGGCACCAGTCGCTATCATCGGGGTGAGCCTCTGGTGGTTACTGAAAATTCTTTGCTCCCATGCACCGTGATCCCACCTGGTGCTCAAACCTGCTGCTGGTGCCAGCCCTGCTTACACCCGCAGCTGGTGCCAGAGCCACCATTCATGCCCACTGCCAATACCCGGTGCTGGTCCCCATCGCTCCATGCCATCAGCGAGTGTGAGTGGGGCCAGCAACATCAGCATGTGGGAACAGCAGCAGGAGTGGGACTACCAGAAGAAAGCGGGCCAGGGGCTGTGGAGGGAGGGGTCAGGCAGGGGTGTGGAGGATGGGCCAAGACCCACCCCTGTGCCTACAGCAGCCTTGTGGTCCACAGTTCCTTTCAAGGTGCACAAACTCATGCATTGGGCCCCAAGTTTTGAATAATAGCTTTCCTGGTTAGAGCAATCTTGGCTTCAGATTCTTGCTTCTTGAAAACTTTATGGCATTCCCTTTTGGCCTGTAGAATTTCTGATGAAAAAATCATCAGACAACCTAATGGAAGCTTCTTTATAGGAAACAAATTGCTTTTCTCTTGCTGCCTTTAACCTTTTGCACTCGGATGTTGAGTGTGACTCGACAAGGTTAACATCGGTAGCAGGAATCGAGAAAAAAGCAAGCGAGTGCAAAGGGTTAAGATTCTCTCTTGGTGTTCAATTTTTGGCATTTTAATTATGATGTGTCTGGACATGTGCCTGTTTGGTTTCTTCTTGCTTGGGACTCACTGTGCCTCCTGAACTTTTGTGATTTTTTTCTTCACTAGTTTAGGGAAGTTTTCTGCCATTATTTTTTCACAAAAGTTCTCTATCTCTCGCTCACTTTATCCCCCTTATGGCAATCTTATGATGCGATTACTGTTATGTTTCGTGTTGTCCACAGCTCCCTTAAGCTGTACTCCTCTTTTCTAATTATTCTTTCTTTTTGTTTTTCTTATTGGGTGATTTTTTCCTACACTTCCTTCTAATTTATTGATCCTATTCTTGACTTCCCCTAATCTGCTGTTTATTCCTTCCAATGTGTTCTTTATTAATGCTATGTCATTCTTTATTCCTTACTGGCATTTTAAAATAGTTTCTATATATTTTGTTGTGCTGTTGAACATCCTTGCCACCATTATTCTAAACTCTGTATCTGATAAATTCCTTATCTACATTTTATTTAGTTCTTTAATTTGTGTCTTTTTTCTCTTTCCATTTAGGCTGCCTGTTTTGATTTGTGTGTATGTATTAGGTAGATCTGCTAGGACTCCCTGTCTATAGTGCATAACAATGTCAGATGATGTTTGTGACTTGCCCTGAGTGCTATGTTTGGAGCTATCAGCCATCCACAGATTTTGGCTCCCTCTGATAAGGCTAGGTGTCTTTGGAAAGAACTAGGATGTGCACCAAAGACTGCTTTTCCTAGCCCTCATTCCAGAAGAAGATCAGGAAAGACTCAAAGCTTCTAGAGATCTGCCTCTGACTGCTGGCTGATTGTTATTCTCAGTCTTAACCTCAGGCTATCAAACATAGCAAGGCATAGAACCCACAGTGTGGATGGACAGGTTTTCTAACAGTGTGGGACAATTGCTGCCCTTCACTTGTAAAAGCTGTATGGATGGTAAAGGTCTACTTGGGAAAGAAGTCCTCTGTATTATGAGAGAATGACTCAGCATAGGAAATAAGAATGTCTGTATTTAGAGCTCTAACCCCAGAACCCCCAACCCTGGATTCTCTCCACACAGCTCTATTCCACTGTTCCCTTCCTGTGCATGAGCCCAAAGTGAGTGGATGCACAAGAAATGTTGTGCATTGACCCTTTAAAATGGTGTCTGCATTTCCAGCCATCTCTCCCTGGAAGACAGCAAACCTGCTACTTTTTACAGCCAGATATTATGTGGACAATTTTCTCAGTTCTGGTGCTCTGGGCAGGGGTGCCATGCTTGTGGTTTAGGCCCCAGACATTTTTACGGGAACTCCTCACAGCTGAGCTATCCCTCTGGAACTTCAGCTGCTATCTGTAGGAGCCTTCTTACGCCTCTACAGTTCCTACCAGTCTCTATGCTGGCTCGACTTTCCACCATTGGTAATCATGGTTCTTGCCAGGTAGTCTTCAGTTGAATATATCCTTTTCTTTAATTTGGAGGTTGATTCCTTTTTTTCCCTTTCTTGCTGGCCTTTTGACTTTATTTCTATGTATTATATCAAACGATTATGACTCCCAGATTTTGTAGGGTGGTCTTATGTACTAAGTGTTTTGTGGGACTCAGTGGTGCAATATTTTCAATCTCCTGAGCTAGGTGCTCAAGGAAAGCCCTTTGTGTTATTTTGGTTCTCCTGTGATTTGGTCTTAAATATTGTTGTCCTGGTTGTGCATGGACTCTCCTCTCAGACTGGCTGATTATGAGGCTCACCCTGACCGTCTTTTGCAAGATACTGTGGAGGTGCTGACAGAACAGAACAAAATACAACACAAGAAAACACTAAACAAAAGAAATAAAACAGAAACATATACAATACCCCTACAGCAAGAACAAAAGCAACAATCAGAGAAGAGAGGATTAGGAAAGAGAAAAGAGAGCAAGAATGATAGAAGAAAAGGAAGAAAAAAATATGACCAGAGGGGAAGAAACAAAACGAATAAATAAAAGAACAGAAACAAAAAAGGCGGTGGAGAAAAATAATCTACATTAATAAAAGAGAAACATGCAAATTGACCATACCTCCGTGATGCCTACCAGCCAATCAGGAGTGGATATGCAAATTAACCCAACAAAAATGGTGGGTTAATTTGCATACACAGGCACCTAGCGGCCTGGGTCCTGGGAACATCCTCAGGACCCAGGCTGGTCCAAGCCTGTAGGCCATGCACATAGGCCCTGAGCTGCTGGGATCCCAGAACACACCCGGTCACTCTTGGCCTGTGAGCCTTGGCACCGAGTGGTCGGGTGTGGAGTGGCAGAGGCTTGAGAAGGGCCTGAGCGGAGCTGTGGGTCCCTGCCCAAGCCGCAGAAGAGGCTTGATCGGAGCCAGGGGGCCCTGCCCAAGCCATGACAGAGGCTTGAGCAGGGCCTGAGAGGAGCCAGGGGGCCCTGCCCAAGCTGTGGCAGAGGTTTGAACAGGGCTTGAGTGGAGCCAGGGGCTGCAGAGGAAACACCTTTTCTGACTGCCCATTGGCTAAGCTCCCTGTACACCACTGGTAATGTTCTTGGTAACTGGGTAATAAGAATCCAAAAAGGTGATCTAGGGTTTTTCCACCACACTCCTGGAGGAAAAAATGAAGGTCCGCTGCTGGAGGTCTAAGAAATGTCATATCCTGCCCTAGCTGGTTTGGCTCAGTGAATGATGCCTGGGCCTGCCAATCTCAGGGTCCAGGTTCAATTCTGATCAAGGGCATGTACCTAGGTTGCAGGATCCTCCCTGGCAGGGACCCAGGTCAGGGCTCATGCAAGAGGCAACCAATCAAAGTGTCCCTCTCACATTGATGTTTTTCTCTGTCTTTCCCTCTCTCGTCTACACTCTCTAAAAATCAATGGAAACATATCCTCAGGTGAGGATTAAAAAAAAAGAGAGAAAGAAATGTCATATCCTATGAAAGACACTTCTTGAAAATGCCTGAAGGAAGTCGTCATTTTTTCATGGTGAAGGGACAGGAGTCTGTGCTGTTGGAAACACCTTGGTGGCTATGGTGGCTGGCAGTGGGTGCAACATCAGGTGATGGGGCTGGTGCCTTCCCCTGATCAGCCCGGTCACTTCCCACAGAGGGAGGCCAGACTGCGCGGAGCAGGCCTAAGCCATCAGTAGTACATCCCCAGAGGGCTCCCAGTCTGTGAAAGGGGGCCGGCTGGGCTGAAGGACACCCCCCCCCAGTGCACGAATTTTGTGCACCAGGCCCCTAGTATAAATATAATATAATATAATCCTACCTAATAATAGACAAATATACAAATTGACCATACCTCCGACACACCCACAAGCCACGCCCATAAATCACGCCCACCATCCAATCAGAGCAAGTATGAAAATTAACCCAAACCAAGATGGCTACAGCCACAGAGAGCAAGGTTTCCTAGGTAACAGAGGAAGCCAAGCTTTCCGCCTGCCCTTGCCAGGCCTAAGCTTCCACTCAAGCTACAAAGTTTCAATTATAGAAGGTAAACAAATTCAAACAAATGGCGGCAGAATGGAGCTTGAGAGAACAGGCCAGGGTTGCTGCCGGAAACAGGGGAAGCAAAGCTTTCCACACACCCTGGCCGGGCCGACCCGCTTAAGGTAACAAAGTTTCAAATATAACCCCAACAGAAATGGCTGCCAGCCTTGGAGGGAGCCCCAGGCTTGGCTCTGCTCCAGGCTACAAAGTTTCAATTGTAGAAGGAAAATAAATTCCAGATACCAGGGCCTCCACTTGGGTTGCCAGGGGGCGTGGCCGGCCTGCAAATCACCACAGGCCCCTCGCTCAGGCCGCCCCATGCCCCAAGGGAACCCCTACCCTGATCAGGGACACCCTTCAGGGCAAACCAGCTGGCCCCCACCAATGCACCAGACCTCTATCCTATCTAATAAAAGAGTAATATGCAGATTGATCATCACTGCAACACACAATATAGCTGCCCCCATGTGGTCAAAGATCCTGCCCCCATGTGGACACAAGATGGCCACCACAAGATGGCCAGCAGGAGAGGGGAGTTGGGAGGCACCCGGCTTGCAAGGGAGGGCAGTTGAGAGGGACCAGGCCTGCAAGGGAGGGCAGTTGAGAAGGACCAGGCCTGCAAGGGAGGGCAGTTGAGAAGGACCAGGCCTGCAAGGGAGGGCAGTTGAAAGGGACCAGGATTGCAAGGGAGGGCAGTTGGAGGTGATCAACCCTGCAGGAGATGGCAGTTAGGGGTGACCAGGCCAGCAGAGGAGGGAAGTTGGGGGCAAACAGGCTGGCAGCAGAATGGTTAGGGGCAATCAGGAAGGCAGGCAGGCAAGCAGTTGGGAGCCAGCAGTCCTGGATTGTGAGAGGGATGTCTGACTCCCTATTTAGGCCCTATCCCGGTGGGCCTAAACGGGCAGTTGGACATCCCTCCAACGGTTCCATATTGGAGAGGGTACAGGCTGGGCTGAGGGACAACCCCCCTCCATGCACGAATTTCGTGCACCGGGCCTCTTGTATAATATAATATAATATAATATAATATAATATAATATAATATAATCTTATCTAATAAAAGAGTAATATGCAAATTGACCATCACTCCAACACACATGATGGCCACTCCCACGTGGTCAAAGATGGCTTCCCCCATGTGGACACAATATGGCTGGCCACAAGATGGTCAACAGAGGAGGGCAGTTGGGGGAGACCAGGCCTGTAAGGGAGGGTAGTTGGGGACGACCAGGTCAGCAGTGGAGGGCAGTTAGGGGCGACCAGGCTGGCAGGGGATGGCAGTTAGGGGTGAATGGGCCAGCAGGGGAGGGCAGTTGGGGGGGACCAGGCCTGCAGAGGTGGGCAGTTGCGGGGGAACAGGCCTGCTGTGGAGGGCAGTTGGGGGCAACCAGGCTGGCAGGGGAGGGCATTTAGGGGCAATTGGGCTGGTAGGGAGCAGTTCGGCATTGATCAAGCTGGCAAGGGAGTGGTTAGGGGGTGATCAGACTGGCAGGCAGAAGAGGTTAGAGGCAATGAAGCGGGCATCCAGGCGAGCGTTGGGAGCCAGCAGTCCTGGATTGTGAGAGGCAGTTGGACATCCCTCGCGGGTTCCCAGATTGGAGAGGGTGCAGGCTGGGCTGAGGAACAGTCTCCTTTTGTGCACAAATTTCGTGCACCAGGCCTCTAGTATAATATAATCCTATATAATAAAAAGCTAAAATGCAAATTGACCAAACGGCAGAATGACCAGTCGCTATGACATGCACCGACCACCAGGGGGCAGATTATCAATGCAGGAGCTACCCCCTGGGGGTCATTGTGTTCCCACAGGGGGAGCACTGCTCAGCCAGAAGCTGGTCTCATGGCTGGCAAACACAGTGGTGGTGGCGGGAGCCTCTCCTTCCACTGCAGCAGTGCTAAGGACCCCTTGGGGGATGTCTGACTGCTGGCTTAGGCCCGTTCCCCAGGGTATTGGGCCTAAGTCGGACATCCCCTGAGAGGTCCTAGACTGCTAGAGGGTGCAGGCTCAGCTGAGAACCCCCCCCCATTGCATGAATGTCGTGCACTGGGCCTCTAGTATAATATAATAAAGGCAGAGCTGAAATCAAGAAAATAAGAATAAAGTATTAGGGTAATAAGGGAAGGAAAGCAGTGTAAAATAAAGGAGGAAGAAAAAAACATTGGAAAGAAAAATAGAAGAGGAAGCAGATAGAACCAACATAGGAAAAGGAATAAAGGGGAGAAAGCAAGAGAAAAAGAAGAGAAAAAAATTGAGTAAGGAAAAGGAAGTGGAAAATTAGATCTATGAAAGAAATAATAGATATTAAAACAAGAACAAATCAAAAAAGAAGATAGGTAAAGAAGATAAATTTTAAAAGGAAAACAAAAAGAAGAGATAAAAGAAAAAGAATAAAAGAAAAAAAAGAAGAAAGTAGAAAACTGGAAAAAAAGTTAATTTGCATTTGTTTCAGCAGAGTTTAGTGCCACATGGGAGCTCCCTTTGGATGCTGTTCTTCTTATGATTGTTGCTGACTATTCTGTCTGCCAATTCTGAGCTTCCCTAGAGGTATGTAGGTGTTAACCACTGTCAGAAAATGTCCTCCTTTGGCTTTCAGCAACCTGCTTGAAGCTCTAAGTGATCCACAGTTTGTGTCTGTCTCCACAGGAGTTGGCTGAAAGCAGGAGGTGCCAATCTGCCCTTTAAAGCAGGGTTTTTAACAGCATGGATCCCAGAGCTGGATTGTCAAAGTTCCCCAGGTTCCTCAGGCTCTGCCTCTGTCCACCTTGACCTGATAACCAGCTGTCAATCTTAAATCACTCAAAAGTCTGTTTCTGAAAGGGCCATAGTTGGAAGAGATGTTCAGATTACAGGGAATGTGATAGGTGTGTTTCCCTGTCATAGGGCTACTCCTCTTCAAGTGGCCCAAAATATTACTCTGCCCTCAGCTGGTCTTAGTTCCTTATTGAAGTCCAGTGGGATTGGCTGGAAATCTGGAGTTTCTTTCAGTTCTTTTGTGTGGGGAAAGTACCAGTAAGGTTCTCAGGATAGTGGGGAAAATGTCCCTTCCTTCAATCCAGTCGCTGAAGCTCCCTGAGACTATTCAAACACATAGACTTGGCCTCTGCTTTTGTTTCCTCTAAAAAAGTCCAAATGTAGGGTGTGGCAGGCAGTGCTCCTGAGGGTGGGCGCTATCACCTAAGGTGGTTCCCCACCCACTTTTCCTGGGTTCTTGCTACTGGGAGTGGTTAGCTCCTCTTAGGAAAAATTACCATTTCATTTTTGGGGAATCAGACTGAATGCAGGATGCCTGGCTGCTGCTTTTCCACATTCCCCCAGAATGCTTCCCACCCAAGCCTCTCCTTAGGCACCTGGAGTCCCCACCACCCTCCCCGCATCAAAGCTTCAGGTGAGTAATTGCAAAAAAACTTCTGTTCTCTAGATTTAAAAAAAATAGAAACTGAAGCTTTCTCTCAGACCAGCTCCAGTCTATGGGCTCCAGACTCCCCCAAGGCGAGCTGCCCTGTCTCCTTTCAAGATTGGATGTTATGGTGGGCCATTGGTCTCAGCTCTGGTGCTCCAGGTTCTGGATCCCATCCTGTGTTCAGAGCCTTAATATTCTGAGGCCACAGATCTTCCTGTAGTCCAGAGCTTCCTCCTCACTCTTGCCCTGCTGCCCCTGGAAGCTGGGTCAGCTCCTCTCATGAACTCACCCTTCCTACCAGTCGTCAGATGTTTTCTGTCCTTCCTTGATGTCTCCTCCTCAGCTGGACCTCAGTTGGTAATTGCAGGTCTATGTTTCCCACTCTAGTTTAATTTCCAGTCTGACCTGGAAAGGTCTGCATATTCGGCCACCATTTTCTCGATCTCCTTAGCATAATATTCTCAACAATTACTCTTGTTATAGAAAACTAGATGCCTGGTGCACGAAATTTGTGCACTGGGGGAGTGTCCCTCAGCACAGCCTGCACCCTCTCCAATCTGGGACCCCTTGGGGGATGTCCAACTGCCGGATCAGGCCTAAACCGGCAGTCGGAGATCCCTCTTGCAATCCGGGACCACTGGCTCCTAACCTCTCACCTGCCTGCCTGCCTGATCGCCCCTAAACACTCTGCCTGCTGGCCTGATCACCACCTAACCACTCCCTTGCCAGCCTGATTGACACTTAACTGCTCCCCTGCCGGACTGATCGCCCCCAACTGCCTCCCCTGTCGGCCTGGTCCCCCCCAACTGCCCTCCCCTGCAGGCCTGGTCACACCTAACTGCCCTCCCCTGCTAGCCTGGTCTCCTCTAACTGCCCTCCCTTGCTGGCCTGATCACCCACAACTGCCCTCCCCTGCCAGCCATCTTGTGACCACATGGGTGTGGCCATCTTGTGACCACATAGTGGTGGCCATCTTGTGCGAAGATATGACAGTCAATTTGCATATTACCTCTTTATTATATAGGATATAACTACATTATTTTATTGCCAAAATACATTCTGTTTTTATTGATACAGTAAATTTTGTTTATTCATTCATTAGTTGATAGACATTAGGGTATTTTCTCACTTTTTGGTCATTAAGAATAAAGATGCTATGAACATTCATGTACTAATTAATTTACTGTTACTTTGCTTTGATTATATCCACCCTGGTGGTCTTTTTTTTTAAATCTTTTGACTCTTTTTAGGCCAATTTTAGGTTTACAGAGTGACTGAATAAAAAACTTTTAAAAGTTCTCAGATTCCACTTTCCCATCACTCACAGTTTCCCCTTTAATTAACATTTAGCATTAGTTTAGTACACTTGTTGTATTTGATTAGCCAAATTCAATATTCACACATACTATATAATAAAGAAGTAATATGCAAATTGACCCCCATGCCATCACAAAGATGGCTTCCTATGACCAGGCCAGCAGGAGGGTTAGTGAGGGACTGCCAAATGACTGAACAAGCAGGCTGCATGGGGTGACCAGGCCTGTAGGAGGGGCAGTTAGGGGCGACCAAGTTGGCAGGCAGTGGCAGTAAGGGGTGACCAGGTGGGCAGGGTTGTCAGTTAAGAGCAACCAGTCCAGCAGGGAGGGCGCAGTTTGGGGTGACCTGGCCAGCAGGTGGGGCAGTTAGGGGTGACCAGGCAGGCAAGCAGGTGAGTGATTAGGAGCCAGCGGTCCAGGATTGTAAAAGGGGCAGTAGGACATCCCTCTCAAAATCCAGGACTGCTGGCTCCCAACTGCTCACCTGCCTGCCTTCCTGATTGCCCCTAACCACTTCTGCCTGCCAGTTTGATCACCCCCTAACCACTTCCCTGCCAGCCTGATTGATGCCTTACTACTCCCCTGCCAGCCTGTTTGTACCTAACTGCCCTCCCCTGCAGGCCTGGTCACCCTAACTGCCCTCCCCTGCAGGCCTGGTCACCCCCAACTGTTCTCTCCTGCAGGGCTGGGTCCCCCGCAACTACCCTTCCCTGCAGGCTTGGTCACCCCCAACTTCCCTCCTCTGCCAGCCTGGTCAACCCTAACTGCCCTCCCCTGCAGGCTTGATCACCCCCAACAGCCCTCCTTTGCAGGCCTGGTCCCTGCCAACTGCCCTCCCCTGCTGGCCTGATTGCCCACAACTGCCCTCCCTTGCAGGCCTGTTCCCTCTCAACTTCCCTCCCCTGCTGGCCATCTTGTGGTGGCCATCTTGTGTCCACATGGGGTCAGGATCTTTGACCCCATGGGGGCAGCCACCTTGTGTGTTGGAGTTATGGTCAATCTGCATATTACTCTTTTATTAGATAGGATAGAGGCCTGGTGCATTGGTGGGGGCCAGCTGGTTTGCCCTGAAGGGTGTCCTGGATCAGGGTGGGGGTTCCCTTGGGGCATGGGTTGGCCTGGGCAAGGGGCCTGTGGTGGTTTGCAGGCTGGCCACACCCCTTGGCGACCCAAGTGGAGACCCTGGTATCTGGGGTTTATTTATCTTCTAAAATTGAAACTTTGTAGTCTTAAGCGGAGGCCTGGGCCAGCCAGGGCTGCAGAAACTTGGCTTCCTCATTGCCGGGGGCAACCCTAGCCTCCTGCTCTCTGCAGCTCCATGGCTGCCGCCATTTCTGTTGGAATTTATTTATCTTCTATAATTGAAACTTTGTAGCCTTGAGTGGAGGCCTGGGCTGGCCAGGGTGTGTGGAAAGCTTGGCTTCCTCCATTGCCAGGAAAACCCATGCCTCCCTCCTGCTCTCTGTGGCAGCAGCCATCTTGATTGGGGTTAATTTGCATACTTGCTCTACTGGGCTGGTGGGCGTGGCTTGTGGGTGTAGTGGAGTGATGGTTAATTTGCATATTACTCTTTTATTAGGTAGGATTCCATTGTATGGATGTTTGTTTACCTATAATTATTGAAGGACATCTTGGTAGCCTCTAAATCAGGCGTCCTCAAACTACAGCCCACGGGCCACATGCGGGTGTTTTTGCCATTTTGTTTTTTTACTTCAAAATAAGATATGTGCAGTGTGCATAGGAATTTGTTCATAGTTTTTTAAACTATAGTCCAGCCCTCCAACAGTTTGAGGGAGTGAACTGGCCCCCTGTTTAAAAAGTTTGAGGACCCCTGTTCTAAATTCTAGCAATTAGGAATGAAACTGCTATAAATATTCTTATGTAAGGAGCATAATTGTTGGATCATATAGTAAGAGTATGTTTAGTTTTGTAAGCAACTACCAATCAGTCTTCCAAAGTGGCTGTACCATTTGGATTCCCACCAGCAGTGAATATGAATTCCTGTTTCTTCACATCCTTGCCACTGTTTGGTGGTGTGTTTTAGATGTTGGCCATTCTAAAAGATATCACAGGTATATAATTGTTGTTTTAATTTGCAGTTCCTTAATAATACATAATGTTCAACATGTTTTCATATGCTTATTTGCCATCTGTGTATCTTTGGTTAGTTGTCTGCTCAGGTCTTTTGTTAAATTTTAATTGGTTTGTGTGTTTTCTTTTTGTTGAATTTTAAGAATTCTTTGTGTATTTTGGAACAAGTCCTTTGCAAGATTTCCCCACAAAATCTAAAAGAAATCCCAAAATTTGACTTAGTCAGAGAATAAGTTTTTAACTTGAAGTACAAATTATCATTTTTTTCTTTTCTTTTTTCTTTTTTTAAGGCAAAAGTGAGCAGATTAATAAAATTAGCAGAGGGTTATTTTTTTTTTTTTTACATTTTGGTCCTTATCTGTCCAAGACACATTTGAAAATAATGTGGGGTGCTTCTGAAAGTGACGAGGTAGAGAGCAGCAGCACCCCAGGGACAAACCATGAGGCCAGAGGAGTCTCCTGGCGGCTCAGCAGCCTCCTTCCTGGGTCCAGTTCCAGGCATTGATGAAGAGCTGGAGCTAGGGGGAGGTGGTGAGAGTGTCGAAGGGAGGGGGCTGCCATGCCCACTGCCAGGGCCTCACAGCTCACTCAGGGTGAGGCATGAGGGCCAGGTGGCGGCCATCAAGAGAGCAGACACCAGCCACGCCCCCGGGGACCTGTTGGGATTGAGGGGGTACTGTTCCGTGGGGTTCCCGTCATCGTCTGCCCAGTGCAGTGGAGCCAAGCCCTTGGCCTCGATCTGGGCTTGGAGTTCCGGAGAAGAAACTGCCATGTAACCTTCACCATGGGCGCTCCACACAGGCAGCACGGCACCCTCCATCCCTCGGAGCATCAGGGCTGGCCCGGGCCCCACAAGCAAACTGGCCCAGCGAGACTCAATACGCCCAAACAAGTTGTGGTGAAGCAGGAGGCCGGGCTGGGCTGCCCAGGAGTCGTGGCCCATCTCCTCTTCCTCCTGGGTGGGGTTGCCTCCCACCCAGCCCAGCAGCTGACAGCCGCTACACAGGCCCAGGCTGAAGGTGTCTGGCCGCTTCCAGAAGCGCCTCAGCTCAGCCCCGGCCCGTGGATTAAAGGTCACGGCAGCTGCCCACCCTTTGGCAGAGCCCAGGACATCTGCGTAGCTGAAGCCGCCCACGAAGGCCAGACCGCAGAACGTGTCCAGCTTGATTGCCCTCCAGCAGAGGTCTTGCATGGTCACATCCCACACCTCGAGCCCAGCCAAGTGGAAGGCATCAGCCATCTCCCGGTCTCCGTTACTGCCCTCCTCTCGCAAGATGGCGACTCGGGGGGTGGGACCACCAGGCTCGTAGGGCACGGACATTTTGGGAAAGCTGGGGGGAAGGTAGTAGCGGGGCCCTGTCCGTTCCCTCAGCCCTTGTTCCTCCTCTGCCACACAGCTCAGCTATGCCTGCAGCCAGTCCAGCTGGAAACTTGTCTCTTCCCAGAGGGCTTGCAGCTGCCCAACAGGCTCCTCCAGAGCCACATCCCCGTTCACTGACACCGGGACCATGGCATGGGGCCCGAGATGACCTGTGTGGCCCAGCTCGAGGCAGTGGAGGCCAGCACCCTGGTAGCGCTTTAGCACCTGGGCCAGGTCTGTCTCCTGCACCTCCAGTACCAGGCCTGGCTCCTCAGCGAACAGCACAGGCAGCACATCGACCTCAGAGGCAGGCACGTCCACCTCTATCCCACAATTCCCAGAAAAGGCCATCTCTAGCAGGCAGGTGATGAGACCCCCATCACTGACATCAAGGCCTGAGCAGAGGAGGCGGTCTCTCAGCAGCCCCTGGGTGATGCTGAAGGCACACACCAAGTTCTCAGGAAGGTCCAGGTTGGGAGGTTGCTCACCAAGCTGGGGGAAGCACTGGGCCAGGGCTGTGCCCCCCAGCGGGTGCTGCCCAGGACTCAGGGACACATACAGCAGACAGCCTCTCCCTCCAGGACACTTGAGGTCTGGGGTCACAGTGGCTGTAATGTCTGGACAGACAGCATAGGCTGAGATGACCAGTGACCCAGGAGCCAACACAGTCTCAGAGCCAACCCAGGCTGCCATGCTGAGGGAGTCCTTGCCGCTGTCCACTGCCACCCCCAGGGTCGCCATCACTGCCACCATAGCCTCACAGGCATCGGCCAGAGCCGCCCCCTCCCCTGGAAGCTTGGCTGCCCACATCCAGTTCGCACTGTACTTCACATCCCGGAGGTCAGTGACTAGAGCAAACACCAGGTTGGTGAGGGCCTCGGCCACAGCCAGCCGGGCAGCAGCCTTGGGGTCCAGCAGGCTCTTGACCGGCTGCTCTCCCAGGGCTGTGGCAGCCCCTACGAGCTCCTGGTGACTCAGTGCCACAACTGCCACGTCTGCTAGAGGAGTCTGCAGGGGCTTGACACACTGCTGCTGGGCCACCAGGCCACCCATGGAGCAGTCCACCTTGTTGGTGAGGTAGCACTTGCTGGCCACAGCAGGCAACCTCAGGACCTGCTCCAGGGCCTGGCGCACGCCCAGCCCCTGAGGCAGGACCAGAGGCTGCAGCAAAGGGAGAGTCCTCTGGAGGAAGAACTCCTTCCGAGGCATCTTGCCCAGCACCCAATCCAGCTCCAGGTCCACAGGGGTTGTGCTAGGCATCAAGGGGGCATCTCCCTGACCATTTTTTCCCACAAGACATGGCCGATCATCCACCAGCGCTATTCTCCTTTCTCCAGTGATAATGCCCACAAAGCAAGCTGGGCAGCGTTCTCGGGCACTGACACGACACAGGAATTCCCCATCTGAGTGCCTCAGCAGAAGCGCATTAGACTCCTGGTACTCAGCCCCCCAGATTTCCAGGGCGTTCAGGGTTGGGTCCCCGAGCTGGAAGCAGCTGGTGTAAATAATGGCTCCAGCCGGGTCACTCAGCTCCTTTAGGACATTGCCATTGCCACCAGCACCCTGGTCATGGAGGCTGCAGATGGGGTTTCCCCTGGGGGCCTCCACACAAGCCCGGATCACACGGTTCATCTTCTGTTCCATCTCCAGGTCTCCCCACTGCACAGCCCCGAAGTCCAGGTCACTGGCGTTGTCTCCCTGCACCTGTATGGAAGAAGCAGCTTCGCCCCCCACTCCAATCCTGTACACAGGACCCCCAACCTTTACGACATCCATGCCTGGCTCTGGGGGCTCCTTGCTCACGTGCTCAGTTTCCATGGAACCTATGCCCCCACTAAACATGATGGGCTTGATCCACTCACGCCGCTGGCTGTCTGGGAGCTGGAGGCCAAAGGAGCAGGCAAAGCTGGCCAGCACTGGTTCCCCAAACTTGTTGCCATAGTCAGAAGCCCCATTACTGGCCTCAATGGCAACCTCGAGGGGTCGGGCAAAGGTCCCAGGATACTGGAAGCTCGGATCCTCCCAGGGCATACTGTAACCTGGGATGTGCAGATTTCCAAAGCAATAGCCAGCAGTGCCAGCCACCACATGGGCCCCACGTCCCGTGCACTGGACATCTCGGATCCGGCCCCCTGTGCCTGTGGTTGCACCACTGAAGGGGGCTACTCCTGTGGGGAAGTTGTGGGTCTCTGCTGTGAAGACAACATGTATCAGCCCCTGCTGCTGCCGGAAGCAGCTTGGATGTATGGGGTCCTCAGGCCGCAGGAATCGGACTTCCTTCCCCTGGATTGCACTGCTGCTATCACAGAACTTGAGGACGTTGTTGGGATTCGAGAATGCCTGGGTGCTCATGATGGACTCAAAGAGCGACTGTGCCAGCTCCTGCCCATCCACGTGGAGTCGGCCCTTGAAGAACCAGTGTCAGCTGTGCTCGCTATTGGACTGAGCCAAGTCAAAGGCCTCCACAGTGCTAGGGTTCCGCTGCAGCTCCTGGAAGCGCTTGGTGTAGAAATCCAGGTCCCAGGAGTCTAGGGCCAGACCTAGCTCCTGGTTGGCTTTCTCCAAGGCAGGCCGGCCCTCAGCCAGTATGTCGGTCATCGAGGGGTGGTGGGATACACCCAATGGAGAAGCTCTGGATGGGACTGGGGAAGTGCTGCTCCGTCATCCGGTCATACAGAGTTACCAGAGCAATGGCCTCCATCTCAGCTGAAGGGGGGTGGGCAAACGAGAGCAGGTAGCGCCGGGTAATCTCCACGCGGTCCCCAGCCTCCAGCCCAGTGGCCCGGCACACTGACACGATGTTGGTGGATGTCGGAGTGGAGAAGTTCAGCCTGGGCCCAACCTCCAGCAGCAGGTCACTAGAGCCAGGATGGAGCCAGGACTCCTGAGAGACATCATCTAGTAACAGGGGGCAGCCAAACAGCTATATCAGCTTCTTCATCTCCTCAGCACTTTGGAGGGACTCAGCTATCCAGTTCACATTGTAGCACAGCTCGGTCTTTACACTCTGCAGCTCTGGCAGTTTCCCTTGCAGCTTCCTTCGAGTGTGGCCGGCCGCTGCATCTTCATGGCCAGAGGGACGGACATAGAAGTGAAGGACTGAGGACATCTCTGCAGATGTCCCTTGCTGGAGAGATGAGTTAGGTTCGTGAAAGCAGTTCTCCGGGCAACAGAGCTCCTCGAGTGCTGGCGCCTCATTTTTTTCTTTTGTAGGTTGTGTCTAAAATGTCACCACCAAATCTTAGATAACCTAGATTTTCTCCCATGTTACCTTCTAGGAATTTTATAAGTTCATATTTTGCCCTTTGGTCTACTATGTATGTCTAGTGAAATTTTTGTGAGTGGTGTAAGGTCTGTACCTAGAGTAATTTACTTTGCATGTGGATGTCCAACTGTTCCAATACCACTTGTTGAAAACACTATGGTTTTTCCATTTAATTACCTTTGCTCCTTCATCAAAGATTAGTTGACTATATATGTGTGAGTCTATTTCTTGGCTCTCAACTCTGCTCAATTGATCTATTTGTCTATCCTTTCACCAATATCATACTCTCCAGATTACTGTAGTTTTTCAGTAAGTCTTTAAATAGTGTAACTCCTTTGACTTTGTTCTACTTTTTCAGTATCAAGTTGCCTATTCTGGGGATTTTGCATTTTTTAATAATCTTTAGAGTAAGTTTGTCAATTTGTGAGTATTTGATTGGGATTGTGTTGATTGCATAAAGCTGGGAGAACTAACATTTTAAAATTATTGAGTTTTAAGATCTATCAACATGGAATAGCTCTTCATTTATTTAGATTTACTTTGATTTGTATCTTCAAAGTTTTATAGTGTTTCTCCTATATTTCTTATACATACTTTGTTAGGTTTATACTAAGTATTTTATTTTTTGGTGCTAGTTGTCTTTTTTTATCTCAAATTGCAATTGTTCATTGCTGGTATGTAGGAAAGCAATTTACTTTTGTATACTAACTTTGTGTTCTGCAACCTTGCTATAATCACTTATTAGTACAAGGCGTTCTTCTATTGGTAATTTGGGGTTTTCACATAGAATTATATTATCTACAAGCAAAGACAGTTTTATTTCTTCCTTCCTAGTATGTATACTTTGTATTTCCTTTCCTTGTCTTTTTGCATTAGTTAAGACTTCCAGTATGATGTTGAACAGGAGTGGTAACAGGAGACATAGTTATCTTAGTCTTGATTTCAGCAGAGAAATATTGAGTTTGTCATCATTAAGTATAATGTTAGCTGTAGGATTTTTATGGATGTTCTTTATCAAGTTGAGGAAGTTTCTATCTCAAGTTATTGAGCATTTCTATTATAAATGTATTTTGAATTTTGCCAAATGCTTTTTGCATTTATTTATATGACTAGAGGCCTAGTGCACGAAATTTGTGCACTCGAGGGAGGGGAGCCCTCAGCCCAGCCTGTGCCTTCTTGCAGTCCAGGAGCCCTTGGGGATGTCTTACTGATGGCAATTGGACATCCTTAGTGCTGCTGCAGAGGCTGGAGAGGCTCCCGCCACCACCGCTGCGCTTGCCAGCCATGAGCCTGACTTCTGGCTGAGTGGCGCTCCCCCTATGGGAGTGCAGTGACCACCGGGGGGAACTCCTACATTGACTGTCTGCCCCCTGGTGGTCAGTGTGCATCATAGTGACCGGTCATTTCGCTGTTCAATTGATTTGCATATTAGCCTTTTATTACATAGGATTATATAATTTTCTTGTTTATCCGCTTTATGTGACAGATTATAATAAGTGATTTTTATATGTTGAACCAAACTTGAATATCTAGAATAAGTCTTACTTGATTGTGGTGTATAATGTTTTTAATGCATTGTTGGATTCCATTTGCTAATATTTTGTTAAGGACTTTTGCATCTAGCTTTATGAGACATAAGCATCTTTAGTTTTTTCATTTCTTTCAATGTTTTGCCTGGTTTTAGTATTA
This sequence comes from Ia io, assembly GCA_025583905.1. Taxonomy (NCBI): domain Eukaryota; kingdom Metazoa; phylum Chordata; class Mammalia; order Chiroptera; family Vespertilionidae; genus Ia; species Ia io. Next base: position 32,421,920 of record JAJQQW010000001.1, on the reverse strand, counting down.
GTATAATTCTAGTTTTATAAAATGAGTCAGAAAGAATTCCCTCTGCTTGTATTTTCTTTAGTTACTTGTGAAAATTGGTATAATTTCTTCCTTAAAAGTTTGGTATTATTCATCAGTGGACCCATTAGATCCTGGAGTTTTCTGTTTTGGGAGGTTATTAATATTGATTTATTTCTTTAGCAGATATAGGCCTATTAAGATTATTTGTTGCTTTTGTATAGGTTTTAATAATTTTTTTAGTAATTTTTCCAATTCACCTATGTTATCAGATTTGTGTGCAAAATTATTTCTGATATTCCTTTATTAATTTTTAATTTTTATAGCATATGTTGTGATAATTTCTCTTTCATTTCCAATATTAGCAATTTATGTCTTCTCTCTTTTTTCTAAGTAAACCTGGTTAGAAGTTCATACATATTATTGGTCTTCAATAAGTCATTTGATATCATTCTTCTTTGTAATATATACATGCAATTCTATAGACTTTCTTCTAAGCCCTTCATTAATCACATTCCACCAATTTTGATAAATGTTATATTTATTTTCATTTGGTTAAAATACTTTAAATTTGTCTAGCACATCTTTGTGACCTATGTGTTCTGTAGAAGTATGCTATTTATTCTGTATGTATTGTGGGTTTTCAGGTATCTTTCTGTTATTGATTTCTAGTTTAGTTTCATTGGAATCTGAGAGTACACTTTGTATGATTTCTATTCTTTTAAATTTGGAGAATGATAAAAGTAGTTTGAGAAGAATGTGTATTCTGTTTTTATTGGATAAAGAATTTATAAATGTCAATTAGAACCAGTTGATTGATGGTGCTATTCAGTTTAACTCTGTACTTACTCATTTTCTGCTTGCTGGATCTGTCAATTACTGATAGATGGGTGTTGAAGTCTCCAAATACTAAAGTGAATTAGTTTTTTTCTGCCTGTAGTTCTATCAGTTTTTGCCTCTCTTATGTTGATGCTTTGTTGTTACGCACATTCACCTTAGGGAATGCTAGGTCTTTTTGGAGAATTGACCCCTTTATTATTATTTACTATGGGCCCAGTGCACAAATTTGTGCACCTTGAACGGAACTGTGGGCCTCAAGGCTGTGGTGGGCACAAAAGTGGGTCTTTGCCCATCTTCTGCGCCCCCACCTGGCCCTTCCTGCCATGGCCACTTGTCCCCTGTCTGTCGGCATCCCTGCTCCCATGCGCTGACGGTGCTGGCCCCACTTGCACCCAGTGATGAGACAGCACGATCGGGACCACCGCTCGGAGCTGGCAGTGGGTGCGAATGGGGCTGGTGCCAGCAGCAGGTGCCAGCGCCAGGCAGGACCGTGGCTCACGGGAGCAAAGAATTTTCAGTAACCACCAAAGGCTTGCCCCAATGACAGTGACCGCTGCCCCACCTTGGTCTGGCATCCCCACTCACCTGCTCCACCATCCTGCTGAAGCTGATACCCGCCATGTTCCACACTCTGCCGTCTGTTGCCGATGCCCTCCATGTTCCGTGCATGGCCCCCTGGTGGTCAGCACACATCATAGCAACCAGTTGTTTGGTTGTTCAGTTGTTTGGTTGTTCTGCCAGTCGGTCTATTTGCATATTAGGGCTTTATATATATAGATAATGACATTCTTTATCCCTGATCATTTTTATTGCTCTGAAGTTAGGTTTGTCTGAAATCAATACAAATCCAGCTTTCTTTTGGTTAGCATACTCTGTCTTTTTCAGTCCCTTTACTTTTAAGCCATCTCTCTTTATATTTAAATATAGTTTCTTATAAATTAGATATAATTGGGTACTTTTATCCACTCTGATAGTGTTTTGTCTTTTAATTTATATGTACGTAGAACATGACATTAAAGTAATTATTTAAATGGTTGGATTAATATCTATCATATTTGTAACTATTTTCTGTTCAATGCCCTGTACTTGGTATCTACTTTCTTCCCTGTCCCCCCCCATTACTACCTTTCTGATTTTAACTGAGCATTGTATATAATTTCATTTTACCTTACCTTTTAGCATTACCATTATACTTCTTACTAGAGGCCCGGTGCATGAAATTCGTGCACAGGGTGGGGGAGTCCCTCAGCCGGCCTGCAACACTGCCAGCATCCAGCACCCCGGCTGTTATAGGTGCCACCATATTTATGATGGAGTGACAGTTAATTTGCATATTACTCTTTCATTAGATAGGATTTTTCTATTTTTGTGGCTGAACTAGAGTTTGCAACATACATTTATGACAAATCCAATTATGTTTTCAAATAATACCATGTCCAATACCTTATGGTTAGTGCAGTTACTAAAAACAGTGTTACTAATTCCTCTCTGTTGGCCCTTATAATTTTGCTGTCATTTATTTTGCTTATTCTTTTTTTTTAAGTTGTCAAATTTATTGTTGCTATTACTATTTTGAATATACTGTTAAGTGCTACATCAGTTAAGAATAAGGAAAAGAAAACATTTTATTTTACTTTCATTTATTCCTTTCTAATCTTCCTCCTTTCTTTATATAAATCCAAATTTAATACCTATATAGTTCTCCTTTCTGAAGAACTCATTTTAACATTTTTTATTTTGCTTGACTAGTCTGCTGGTAAAATTCTTTCCTAAATTTTTGTTTGTATGACAAAATTTTTTCTTTCTCTTTTACCTTTGAAGCATAATGTCACTGAGTAAAGAATTGTGGAAGGGATGTTTATTTTTTTCTTTCAACATGCTAAATATTGCACTCCTTTCTTGCGTGTTTTTTTGTTTGTTGTTTGTTTTTTTTTTGAGAAGACTGATTATTGTAAATATTTTCCTTGCTTCTCTATAGCTATGGTTTTCTAGCTGATTTCTCCTTTTTAGTTATCAGTAAGCACCCCATCAAAGGCTTGGTGGTTACTGAAAAATATACTATGTCTCTTTGTGATTTTCTACCTTTTGAATATGTTATGCCAAGCTGTGGTGGAAAAAGGAGAAATACGAATATAGTCACCTTGCTTAGTTGTTTTCTGAGTTCCTCTATATCTAGTTTGATGTTTGTAATAAGCATTTCACTACTACTTTAAATATTTTTTTTCTCTTCCTGTCTTTCTTTTTATTGTGATAGTCCCATTAAACTTATGTTGTGCCTTTTGTTATTTCCCCACAGTTCCTGGATATTCTGTTGCATTTTTTTTCATTACTTTTAACTTTGAGTTTAAGTTTTCAGAGTTCATATTGCGCCTTTTCATGCTCATTGAATCTTAGTTCATGTCTACTAACAAATGATCATATAACAGCAATCAACATGTTTGTTACCATGTTTTTTTCTATCATTTCATTTTGTGTATTTTTTGTGTTCATTTTTCTGCATACATTATTCACCTTTACTTCTATGTTGTCTAATTTTTATATTACTGTCCTTAGCATACCAATTAGTTATTTTTTTTCTTTATTTATTAAGGTATTACATATGTGCCCTTATCCCTCCCTTCCCCTCGCACCACCCCACTTAGGTCCTCACCCCCTTGGTGTCTGTGTCCATTGGTTAGGCTTATATGAATGCATACAAGTCCTTTGGTTGATCTCTCCCCCTTACCGCTACCATCCCCTACCTTCCCTCTGAGGTTTGACGGTCTGATCGATACTTCTCTGTCTCTGTATCTGTTTTTCTTCATCAGTTTATGCTGTTCATTATATTCCACAAATGAGTAATATCATGTGATTTTATCTTTCTCTGACTGGCTTATTTCGCTTAACATAATGCTTTCCAGTTCCATCCGTGCTCTTCAAAATGGTAAGAACTCCTTCTTTTTTAACACAGCGTAGTATTCCATTGTGTAGATGTACAACAGTTTTTTAATACACTCATTTGCTAATCGGCAGTTAGGCTGTTTACAAATCTTAGTTATGGTAAAGTGTGCCACTATGAACATAGGGGTGCAGATAACCTTTCTGAATAGTGTTTATAGTTTCTTGGGATATATTCCTAGAAGTGAGATCACTGGGTCAAATGGGAGTTCCATTTTTAGTTTTTTGAGGAAACTCCATACTGTTCTCCACAGTGGCTGCACCAGTCTGCATTGCCACCAGCAGTGCAAGAGGGTTCTTTTTTCTCTGCATCCTTGCCAGCACTTGTTGTTTGTTGATTTGTTGATGATAGCCATTCTGACAGGTGTGAGATGGTACTGCATTGTAAGTTTGATTAGAATTTGTCAAATGATTAGTGACTTTGAGTATGTTTTCATACTTCTCTTGCCTTTCCTTATGTCTTCTTTCAAAAAGTATATATTTAGGTCCATTACCCATGTTTTTATTGGGGTGTTTTTCTTCCTTTTGTTAAGTTGTATGAGTTCCCTGTAAATGTTGGAGATTAAACCCTTATCGGTTCTCCCATGCAGGGGTTTTCTTATTGTTTTGTTTATGCTATTTTTTTACTGTACAGAAACTTTTTATTTTGATGTAATCCCATTTGCTTATTTTCCTTTAGTTTCCATTGCCCTAGGAGCTGTACCAGTGAAGATATTGCTTCAGCATATGTCTGAGATTTTGCTGCCTGTGGATTCCTCTAGTATTTTTATAGTTTCCTATCTTATGTTTAAGTCCTTCATCCAGTTTGAGTTTATTCTTGTGTATGGTGTAAGTTGGTGGTCTATTTTCATTTTTTTTGCATGTATCTGTCCAATTTTCCCAACACTATTTATTGAAGAGACTAACTTGTCTCCATTGTATGTTCTTGTCTCCTTTGTCAGATATTAATTGAGCATAGTGGTTTGGGTCGATTTCTGGGTTCTCTATTCTATTCCATTGGTCTATATATCTGTTCTTGTGCCAGTACCAGGCAGTTTTGAGAACAGTGGCTTTGTAATACAGCCTGATATCTGGTATTGAGATTTCTCTTACTTTGTTCTTCTTTCTCAGGATTGCTGCAGCTATTCAGGGTCTTTTTTTTTTAATCCAGATGAATTTTTGGAGAGTTTGTTCAAGGTCTGTGAAGTATTCTGTTGGTAGTTTAATGGGGAGTGTATTGAATCTATAGATTGCTTTGAGTAGTATGGACATTTTAATGATGTTGATTCTACCAATCCATGAACATGGTATGTTCTTCCATTTCTTTATATCTTCTTCTACCTCCTTTTTCTATGTCCTGTAGTTTTCTGAGTACAGGTCTTTTACCTCCTTAGTTGAGTTTATTCCTAGGTATCTTAATTTTTTTGGTGCGATGGTAAATGGGATTGCTTTTTTAGTCTCTCTTTCTGTAAGTTCAATATTGGTGTATAGAAATGCCATAGATGTCTTGGCGTTAATTTTGTATCCTTCTACATTGCCGGATTTATTTATTAAGTCTAATAGTTTTTTGATGAAGTCTTTAAGGTTTTCTATGTACAGTATCATGTCATCTGAGAATAAGGACAGTTCTACTTCTTCTTTTCCAATTTGGATGCCTTTTATTTCTTCTTCTTGTCTGGTCCCAATGGCTAGAACTTCCAGTACTATGTCGAACAGGAGTGGTGCGAGTGGGCATCCCTGTTTTGTTCCTGTTCTTAGGGGAAATGGTTTTAGTTTTTGCCCATTGAGTATGATGTTGGCTGTGGGTTTATCATATATGGCTTTTATGATGTTGAGGTATGATCCTTCTATTCCCACCTTGCTGAGAGTTTTTATCAAGAAAGGGTGTTGGATTTTGTCAAATGCTTTTTCTGTGTCAATTGATATGACTATGTGATTTCTATCTCTCAATTTGTTTAGTGATGTATCACGTTTATTGATTTGCAGATATTTTAACATCCTTGCATCCATGGGATAAATCCTACTTGGTCATGGTATATGATCTTTCTGATGTAATGATGGATCTGATTTGTTGGAATTTCGTTGAGGATTTTGGCATCTATGTTCATGAGAGATATTGGCCTGTAATTCTTTCATTGTGTTGTCTTTATCTGGTTTTGGTATTAGAGTAATTCTGGCTTCATAGAATGAGCTTGGAAGTGTTCCTTCCTCTTGAATTTTTTTGAATAGTCTGAGGTGGATAGGTTTTAGTTCTTCCTTAAATGCTTGTTAAAACTCCCATGTGAAGTCATTTGGCCCCCAGATTTTTGTTTGCTGGAAGCTTATGATGACTGCTACAATTTCCTCCATAGTTATTGGCTTATTGAGATTTTTTTGATTCTTACTGATTGAGTTTTTGAAGGTTGCAATTTTCTTGGAATATGTCAATTTCCTCTAGGTTGTCTAGTTTGTTGGAATAGAGTTGTTCATGGTATTTTTGAACAATCCTTTGTATTTCTGTGGGATCTGTTGTTATTTCAGTTCTTTCATTTCTGATTTTGTTTATATGGGTCCTCTCTTTGCTTCTTGATGAGCCTGGCTAGTGGTTCATCAATCTTGTTTATCCTTTCAAAGAACCAGTTCTTGGTTTCATTGATCTTTTGTATTGTTTTTTGGTCTCTATGTCATTTATTTCTGCTCTTATCTTTATTTTCTCCTTCCTTCTGCTCACTCTGGACTTTTCTTGGTGGTCTTTTTCTAATTCTTTAAGTTGTAAAGTTAGATGATTTATTACCATTTTTTCTTGTGTTTTTTTTTTTTTGTTTGTTTGTTTGAAGTAGGCCTTTAGAGCTATAAACTTTCCTCTCAGGACTGCTTTCACTGTGTTCCATATATTTTTTATTGTTGTGTTTTTATTGTCATGAGTTTCCAGGATGTTTTTAATTTCTTCTTTGATCTCTTTGGTAACCCAATCATTGTTTAATAGCATGATATTCCGCTTCCAAGTGTTTGAATTTTTTGATTGGTTTTATTGTATTTTATTTCTAATATTATGCCATTGTGGTCTGAGAAGAGGCTTGATATGATTTCCATCTTCTTGAATTTGGAGAGACTTTGCCTGTGACCCAATATGTGGTCTATCTTTGAAAATGTCCCATGTGCACTTGAGAAGAACTTATATTCCATGGATTTTGGGATGAATGTTCTGAAGATGTCAATTAAGTCCATCTGATGTAGTGAGTCATTTAAGATTTATCAGCAGTTTCTTTTTTGCTTTTTTGTCTAGAGGATTTATCCAGTGATGTCAGTAGGGTTTTAAAGTCCCCTACTAGGATTGTATTGTTGTCAATATCTCCCTTGATATCTTCCAAGAGTTTTTCTTATGTATTTGGGTGCTCCTGCATTGGGTGCATATATGTTTATCAGGGTTTTATCCTCTTGTTGTATTGATTCCTTTAGTACTATGAAGTGGCCTTCCTTATCTCTTATTATAGCCTTCACTTTGAGCTCTAATTTCACAGATATAAGTATTGCTACCTCAGCTTTTTTTCATTTCCATTCGCCTAAAAAATTATTTTTCCATCCCTTCACTTTCAGTCTGTGTGAGTCCCTTGTTCTGAGGCGGGTCTCTTGTAGATTGCATATATATAGGTCATGTTTTTTTTTGTTTGTTTTTTTTTTATTCATTCAGCCACTTGATGTCTTTTGATGGGAGCATTTACTCCATTTACTTTTAAATATTTTATTGATAGGTACTTGTTTGTAGCCATTTTTATTTTTTTGCCTGTGTTCCTTCTTACCTTTTTATTTCTTCTTTTCACACCAGTCCCTTTAGCATTTCTTGCATTTCTGGCTTGGTAGTGATAAAATCCCTTAGCTTTTTTTTTTGTCGGTGAAGCTCCTTATTTCCCCTTCAATTTTGAATGACAGCCTTGCTGAATAGAGTATTCTTGGATTCAGTCCCTTGCTTTGCATCACTTTGTAAATTTCCTTCCATTCCTTTCTGGCCTGATATTTTTCTGTTGAGAAATAATTTGATAATCTAATGGGAGATCCCTTGTACGTAAAGTTCTGTGTCTTTCTTGCAGCCTTTAAGATTCTCTCTTTGTCCTGAACATTTGCCATCATAATTATGATGTGTCTTGATGTGGGTCTTTCCTGGTTCATCTTGTTTGGGACTTTGTGCTTGTGTGTATTTTTCCTTCCCCACATCAGGGAAGTTTTCTGACATTATTTCTTCCAATAGGTTTTCTAACCCTTGTTCCTCTTTCTGTTGTTCTGGCACCTCTATTATTCATATGTTGCTTTGTTTCATGTTGTCCTAAAGCTCTCTTAGGCTCCTCCTGTCTTTTAATAATTTTCTCAAATTGCAGTTTAATTTGGGTGTGTTTTGCTTCCCTATTTTGTAATTTGGTTCTCATCTTCTCCTACTCTACTGTTTAAACTTTCCAAGGTGGTTTTTATTGCAGCTATATCACTCTTTATTTCTTCTTGATTCTTACATAAGTTGTTGATTTTTTCCATCCATCTGGGGTATGAACTCTATGACCCTTATTCTGAATTCATTTTCTGATATATTGCATGCTTCCGTTTCACTTATTGGGTTTTCTGGCAATTCCTCCTTTTCTTTTTTTTGGGCGTTTCTTTGTCTCCCCATTTTCTCTCACCGAAGGATCTGGGTTTCAAGTTGTACAGGGGCTGCTCCTTAGGCAGTACCAGCTCCTCAGGGGGCAGCTGCTCCTTGGGCAGTTGTGGTCACAGCTGCTCCTCTGTTGGCAGAAGCTCCTCTGGTGTGCTCTGCTCACAACAGTGGTGGCTCATCTGGCTGGCAGGAGCAGGCTGCTCGCACAGCTGCTGATCCTTGGATGGGGGTGGGCTGCTTACATGACTTTTGCTCCTTAGACTTGGGTGGGCTGCTCACGGGGTTGCTGCTCTTCATACGGGGGTGGGCTGCTCATGCGGCTGCTGCTCCTTGGAGAGGGGCAGACTGCTCATGTGGCTGCTGCTCCTTGGATAGGGGTGGGCTGCGTGTGGCTGCCACTCCTCAGACGTGGGTGGGCTGCTCGTGCAGCTGCTATTCCTTGGGCAGGGGTGGGCTCCTTGCAGGGCTTCTGGTCCTGAGACTGGAGCAGGCTGCTTGCGGGGTTGCTGTTCTTCGGATGGGGGCGGGCTGCTCATGTGGCTGCTGCTTGCATCGTCACGGTGCCCTGGGCTAAAGTGTTAGGCTGGCCAGAGGGGAGCATGCTTTGGAACTCACAGGAGCACGCCCCTGGGGTGGCTGTAGTCTCAGTAACCATGGGACTGCAACCGAGGCAGCAGGTCTCTGGTGGGCATGGCTTTAGAGTCCTTAGTGTTATCTAAGGGCACCCTGGGTGGAGGTGAGGTTGGGATCCCAGTCACAGCAGCTCTCCCCTTCAAAAAGGCACAGCCTCTGTAAAAGAGCCAGCCACTCTGGGACTGTTTGCAATGGAGCAGAGGCTGCCTGGTTTGGCAAGCCCAGTCAGCCTCCCCTCAAAGGTCCTGCAGTATCTAACTGCTCCTCATTTACACACACACACACACACACACACACACACACACACACACACTCATCACGTCCACACACTCCTCTTTTGCTCCCTCACTCCCTCACTCTCTCTCCCTCACTGTTGCCCTCTTCCTGCTTCTTTAGTTGGGTCTGGAGTGTTATTGACCCATTTGTGGGTGGAGTCTCTTCTCCCCATGTCTGGTTATGTGGCCCGCTCTCTACCACATTGGCCAAAGAGGATAAAATTCACCTCGACAAGACATGACACAAAGAGAACAAAACATGTATGTACACATGACATCAATAACCCCAATATAAGTGACCACCAGAGAAAAGAGAATTAGGGGAGAGAAAAGAGAACACAGATGATATTGAGGAGAGAAAAAATGGTATTAGAGAAAGGAAAAGAAGAAAAAGGAAGGAAAAGGAAAAAAAAAATATATATATGTGGGGAGAAAACACCAGAGAACAAACAGATAAACCAAAACATATAAACACCAAATACCCAGTAAAAAGGGTGGGGGCAGAATCTTATATACAGAAAATAAGGTTAACAAATTGGATGAATATGGGGAAGACTTCAATTCAGTATAGAGGAAGTAGAAAGAGGATGTGTGGATAAGAAGAAAGAGAAGAAAAATAATTTAAAAATAGGTTGAAATAAAAAAAAATAGAATGATGAAAAAATAATGCGAACAAAATAGAAAATAAAGAAACAAAGGAAAATAAAGAAAAAAAGAGATAACAAAATAATAATAAAATAAAATATAAATATAAATGAAAAAGTGAAGTGTTTTCCTTTCTGCCAATTTTTTAATTCCCCATGAGAGCTGGTTTAATATCCCACTCTTCTTTGCTGTCTACCACTTCTCAGATTCCTGTTGCTGGGACTGAAGGCCTCTCTTTAGGCCAGTCCCTGAGGGCTCAAAGACTATTTAGATTTTTTTTTTTTTGTATCCTCTGTACCACGCAGGGTACAGTCTGGATGTGGATGAATTGGTTGCCTGGAGACTGTAGGGGTGGGGGGCGTTATCTCTTCAAGAGAACATGGCTGCCTAGGTCCGGCACGTCAGGTATGACTCAGCACCAGACTCTTGGCCACCTCTCTAACATTCCCCTCTCCCTGGCCTCTCCCCAGACTCCACAAGTCTGCATATCCACCTGTACCTCAGCCACAGGTGAGTGTCTGTATTTGAATGGTACTATGTACTAGGTTCAGCGAACCAAAGCAAAGACCAAAAAGAGGGGAAAGAGCTGCACTACTGCGAGCCCCTCTCCCCCTGGCACAGCGTGTCCTGGATAACCATCCAGGCTGCCCCCTCTGGGCTCAGTCTCTCATGACTGTGGACCTAGATCTAGAATCCCCTGCCACCAGCAGTCCTTCGGACCTCCTTTCCACAGTCAGACACTACACCTGTCCTAAGGGATGCAGCGTTGGTGCCATAGGTTTCCCTCTGACCCTCTGGGCTAGGTGGTCTCACAGTTCTCTCCAGTCCAGATACATGGTATTGCTGTTCTCCAGGTGTCCTCTGCCCTTCCTGGCTGTGAATTTCTCACCAGCTGTGTCTACTTCACCAGTTGAGGTTGGATGTTATTTGATTTAGTTGTTCATTCTATCTGCTCCAGGACAAGGCTCGGGACATGTCCGTCTATTCTGCCATCATTTTGTCTCCCCACTCAATTAGTTATTTTTAATTTTCAGTTTGATAATTCCAAAATATCTTCTATATCTGAATCTGGTCTTTAAACTGTGGTGGATTTTTGGCGTTTAGTTTGCCTTGTAACTTTTTGTTGCAATCTGGACAAGATGTACTTAATAAAAAGCTCAGGTAAATAGACCTTTTAGTATGAGGTTTTATTTTCATTTGGCTAGGCATTAGACTTTGTTTTTATACTATTGCTATAAGCATCAGAAGCTAAAATTTTATATTTTCCTTATTTTTATCTCCCATGTAGGCTTTGAGTTTCCCTAGAGATTATTTATTAAACATTGTCTCAACATGGAGCCTTTATGGGTGACTAGAGTTGAGTATAGTTTCTGGTGAAACCACAGCTATATAGTTTCTTTGAGAACATTTTTATTAGAAAAACAGAATATTCTGGGCATATTTCAAAATGACTACCTTTCCCTTTCTCCTGCCCAAACCACTAAGAGTTTTTTTCTCTGATCTCCTCTATGAACACCTGGTAGGTCTCTTGGAGGTAAAACTCCTGAAAGTGTGGGCCCCCCAAAATCTGAGCCTCACTGGAGTTATTAACTCTCAAGCTTGTCTACACTGCCCCATTGGCAATTTGTCATTTATAATTTATGTTTTGTAGCTTGGTATTGGCTCTGATAGTAAACTTATTTTCCTAGATTTCTGTTCTCATAAGCTATGATTTTGTGTAGTCACCTGTCTTTACAATTTTTAAAGATAAAGTTTCACCGTATGATCTCAATTGTCTGATGGATCTAAATTGAAATCTTGATTTTCAGTTGAGTTTTTTTCCCCTTGTGGAAATGGAAATAATGACTTACCAAAAATATCTTATTGTGTTTTCAATTTGTATGTCCCCTGATGGATATTGATGTAAAACATGTTTTTATGTGTTTATTGGCCATTTGTACATAATTCATTGGAGAAATGTCTATTCAGATCCTTTGACCAGTTTTTATTTAGGCTGTCTTTCAATTATTGACTTGTAGAGCTTCAGTTTTCACAGTTTACATTTTTCGCATCTTTTGTTAAATTCTTTAAAAATTTATTCCTTTTGATGTTATTAAAAATGAATTCTCTCCATTTCCTTGTGTTGTTCTTTTTAAGTATTTAGAGAAATACAATTATTTTATATATTAATTTTGTATTCTACAACCTTGTCAATATACTTTATTAATTAATAGTTTTAAATTTTTAATTCCTTAGAATTTTCTATATAAAAGATTATGCCATTCACAAATAGAGATAGTTTTATATCTTCTTTACTAGTCTGGTTGCTAGAATCTTCAGTACATTTCTGAACAAAGGTGACAATAATAAACATCCTTTTCTTTTTGCTGATCACAGGGGGAAAGCATTCAGTTTTTCACCATTAATTATGATATTCTGTGAGCTTCTGTATATGCCCTTTCTTTAGATTGAATGCATTCTCTCTATTCCTAGTTATGGAGTGGAATGATTTTTACTAAAGAGGGTATTGTATTTTATCACATACTGTTTGCTTCTATTGTTATGACAATACGATTTCCTCCTTTATTCTATTGATATGGTGAATTATATTAATTTCCTTTGTGAAGTCATTCTTATACTTCTGAGATAAATTTTAATTGGTCAAGGTATATAAGGCTTTTTATATATTGCTGGATTTGGTTTGTTAGTATTTTGCTGATGATTTTTTTTATTGGAAATCATAAGGTATATTGTTTTGTAGTTTTCTTGTGATATTTTTGTTTGATTTTAGTATAGAATAATACAAGCCTCATAGAATGAGCTGTATGGGATGTATTTCCTCCTTTTCTATTTTTGTAAAAAAGCTTGTGAAAGTTTGGTGTTAATTCTTTTTTCAAGGGCTTGATAGAATTCTCTAGGGAAACTATCTGGTTCTGAGCATTTTTTTGTGTGGAAAATTTATTTCACATTGTTATAGTTCTATTTGCATTTTCTATTTCTTCTTGAGTCAATTTTGGTAGTTTGTATCTAGGAATTTCTTCATTCCATCTAAGTTTATAATCCTTTTATTTTTGTAAGGTTTTTAGTGATGTCTTCTCTCTCTCTCTCTCTCTCTCTCTCTCTCTCTCTCTCTCTCTCTCTTTCTCTCTGATTTAAGAAATTGAATCTTTTCACTTTGTCAATCTATCTAAAACATTGTCAATTTTGTTTACTTTTCAAAGAATCAATGTTTGGTTTATTTGATTTTATATATTGTTTCTCTATTTTCACTGTAAGTTTTATCATTTTCCATTTGCATTGAGTTTAGTTTGCTTTTCTTTTATTACTATTATTTTTGGTTTCATAAAGTGGAAGTTTAGGTTATTGTTTTGAGACTTTTTTTATGGCAAATACATATAACATGATTTACCATTTCAACCATTTTAAAGTGTATAATTCAGAAACATTAAGTATCGTCACAGTGTTGTACATTCGTTATGTGGCTCTAGAATTTTTCCTCATCCCACAGTGTAACCCATACCTATTAAAAACTCCCTACTCATACACCATCTCCCAGCCCCTGGCTACCACTAATCTGTTTTCTGTCTTTATGGATTTGCCTGTTCTGGATATTCCATATAAATTAAATCATACAATATGTGGCCTTTTGCATCTGGCTTTTTTCACTAGCATAATGTTTACAAGGTCCATCCATGGCATAACATGTATCATTATTCATTATTTTCTATGCCTAAATAATATTCCATTGTATAGATGTACCACATTTTATTTATCTATCAGTTGATGGACATTTAAGTGATTCTCATCTTTGACTATTGTGAATAGTGTTACTATAAACATTAGTGTACACATTTTACTTTAACATCTGTTTTCAATTTGGGTATATGCTTAGCAGTGAAACTGTATCATATGATAATTCTATGTTTAACTTTACTGGGAACCACCAAACTGTTTTTCACAGTGATTGCACTATCTTACACTCCTACCAGCAATATATGTGGGTTCAAATTTCTCCATATCCTTACCCATTATTATTTATTATTATTCTTTTAAAAAATATGTCCATACTCATGGGTTTGAAGTGGTATCTCCCTGTGGTTTTGATTTATATTTCACTAATGACATTGAACATCTTATCATGTGCTTATTGGCTGTTTGTATATCTTCTTTGGAGAAATATCCATACAACTCTTATTCCTATTATTTAATTGTCTGTCAGTTGTGAGTTCTTTACATATTCTGGATTCTAGACTCATATCACATATATAATTTGTAAATATTTTCTCCTGTTCCATGTGTTGTGTTTCCACTCTCTTGATAGTGTTAATTGATGAACAAAAACATTTACTATGAGGGATTCCTACTTTTATCTCTTTCCTTTTTTGTTGCTTGTGCTTTTAGTGTTGTATATATGAAACCATTGCCAATTCCAAGATCAAGATTTACCCCTATAAAATTTCTTCTAAAAGTTCTACAGTTAGTTTCTATTGTCCCAGCATTATTTGTTGTAGAGACTATTCCTGTGCCATTGAATGGTCTTGTCATCCTTATTGAAAAATCAGTTGATTAGTCATGTATGAGTTTTTTTCTAGATTCTTAATTCTATTTCATTCATCAAGATATCTACCCTTATGGAAGTATTACACTGTCTGGCTTACTTGAGTCTTTCAATTTTGTCATTAGTTTTCAAGATTGTTTTGCCTATTCAGAGCCCTGTGAAATTCCATATGAATTTTAGGATGCATTTTTAATTTTTGCAAAAAAGGGCTGTGGGCATATTAGTAGGGGTTGAATTGAATCTGTAGATTGTGTGGGGGAGTATTGTCATCTTAATGATATCAACTCTTCTAATCCATGAAAGAAGATATATTTCCATTTTCATATTGTTGAGTCATTTACAGTTATAAATTTCCATTTAAACATTTATTTAGCTGCCTTAAGTAAGTTGTATTATCTTGTGTTTTTATTTTCATTCATCTCTAGCTACTTTCTAATTTCCATTGTGATCTTGTCTTACACTCATCGATAACTTAGGAGTACATTTTCAAGTTTCCTCATATTTTTAAATTCCCCAAATTTCTTCATTTTATTAATTTATAATTCAATTATATTGTGATCAGAGAATATACTTTGCATATTTTCAATTCCTTTAACTTGTTTTATTGCTAAGTAAATGAACTATCTTGGAGAATGTTCCATGTACTTGCAAATAATGTTTTCTTGTAGCTTTGGGTAGAGTATTCAATAGATGTCTCTTAGATGTCTGCTTTATAGCACTGTTCAAATCCTATTTTTCCTTCTACAATTTCTGCCTAGTTGTTCTGCCATTGTAAATGGATTATTGAATGTAATCATACGTTTGAACTGAATGGGTTGTTTTAAGTAAATATGCTGCTGGCTCACTGTATACCTGGATTTCACAAACATGGATCCAACAAACTGCAGATCAAATTATTCTATTCACAGTTGGGAATCCATGGATTTAGAAGGCTGACAGTATATGCTTTTTTTACACCATTTTATGAGGTACTTGAACATCTGTGGATTTCAGTATCTGCAAAGGACCCTGAAACAATTCTCCCCATGAAAACCAAGGGACATATCTAGTTAAGTTTTTAAAGAATTGAAAGTTATACAAGGATATTTGACTGTGTGGGGGTCAGTGTCCCAACTCCGATTGTTTAAAGCTCAACTATATTCAAATATCATTTGTATTGCCTATTTTCATAATTATCTCAGGCTTTGCATCATGCATTTTGGAGCTCTATTTGTAGATATACATATATTTTTAATCATTATATCCTACTGATATATTGATCATTATCATTATAAAATGCCATTCATTACTGCTAGTAACATTTCTAAAATGTCTATTTTGCCCCTCATCAGAGGACATAACCTTAGGCATAAGTTCAATCACCATGGGATAACAAGGTTTTAGCATAGTTGTCTTTCAGTGTCACTTTCTATGATATCTCTGCCAAGCTGTTTTCTTCTGTGAATATCACACACTTCCTTTAGCCCTGAGTCACAGTCACCTGATTGTTTTCTTATTTTTGACAATACATTGGCTCAGGAATGAATCAGATTAAATTACAGTCTGGCCCCTTTACAGGGGTTGTTTTTATTGGCTAGTTTTTGAGATTTGTTCTAACCTCATGAGAGATCTCTTTAATTGTCTCTTTTCATTATTTTCCCTGGTTAATTAGTTGACCTATGGTTTAGCTGGTTGCTCTCATGGAGTTACTAGCCTTCTACTTATCATTTATATCTAAAATGTCCATTATATTCAACAAAACCCTTAAATTTGAACTTTCTAGAACTCTTTAAAATAAAATCAGTTCCCTTGGGGAGAACTTCTTAGATTTCTGTTATTATGGTCCACCTCTCTCTCTCTCAGGAAAAACAAAACAAAAAAAAACGAACAACAATAAAAACTCTACATCATTGCAACTTGAATTGAGAGCAGGGAAGTGGCTTACTTCTCTCAAAATGATACCCCTGATTCACTGGGTAGCAGCCTCTGCTCTTCCTGGCTTGCGTTTCTCATGATGGTACTTCCATCTTTTGAATGAGCTTGGATCAGAATGATCTGGGCCCCACTATTCTTATATTATTGTATCTATGTTAAAACTTCTGCCTTATGAGTTGAGCCTAGGTGAAGGAAAAGAACCCCAGAAACTCTATTACTCTTGCTTGGAATAGAGCTTTTGCAACGTGAACCTGGGTTGGATGAGAAGTGGCCTGTCCCTCCTCAGCAATATTGTAGCCCTAAACTGGGATCTGTGGGATAAGAGAACACTGTGTTTTTGGTCACACCTGCTCACAGTGGAGCTTGTCTCTTGATAAATTGAAGCAGGAGAGAGGGAGAGTGTTTCCTGGCTCCATCATCACAGATTCTTACTATTCTTATTGGGATTTAGTAGATTTTTCTGATAAATGTTTCTTTTTTGCTGTATTTCATTGACTATTTCCAGAGACCTTAATTTTATTATTTTAAAAAAATATTTTTATTGATTTTAGAGAGGAAAGGAGAAGGAGAGAGAGAGAAACATCAATGATGAAAGAGAATCATTGGTAAGCTGCCTCCTGCACACCCTCCACTGGGAATCGAGCCCACAACCTGGGCATGTGCTCAAACCATGAGCTCCTGGTTCATAGGCCTACTCTCAGCCATTGAGCCACACTGGCCAGGCTAATTTTTAATGATTCTCATAAATTATGTTCCCCCTCTCCAGTGAGCAGCGTTGCAGAGCTCTTTTTAAAAATATATATATTTTATTGACTTTTTACAGAGAGGAAGGGAGAGGGATAGAGAGTTAGAAACATCGATGAGAGAGAAACATTGATCAGCTGCCTCCTGCACACCTCCTACTGGGGCTGTGCCCACAACCAAGGTGCATGCCCTTGACCAGGATCAAACCTGAAACCTTTCAGTCCGCAGGCTGACACTCTATCCACTGAGTCAAACCGGTTAGGGCGCGCTGCAGAGCTCTTACTAGTAATGTCATCATTCTGGTAGTTTTCCCCTATGAGAGTTCAGTCAGTCTTTTTTGGTTGTTTGTATATTTAATAAGTTTAAATTGTATTCTGTATATATATTTTTAAATATATTTTATTGATTTTTTACAGAGAGGAAGGGAGAGGGATAGAGCATTAGAAACATCGATGAGAGAGAGACATCGATCAGCTGCCTCCTGCACACCCCCTACTGGGGATGTGCCCGCAACCAAGGTACATGCCCTTGACCAGAATCGAACCTGGGACCTTTCAGTCCGCAGGCCGACGCTCTATCCACTGAGCCAAACCGGCTGTATTCTGTATATTTCAAAAATTATGTTAGCAGACTTCAGGTCTTCTTTGAAGGCTATGCATAATTCTGCTTGTGTAGAATGTTGATATTTTTGCTTCTTCAAGGAATGAGCTTATTTATGTTAAGGCCATGATTACTCATCCACATTGTGTGTTTGCTTTCAATATACACAATTATCAAAGACTTTGCACTGATTTTCAGATCTATCTTTTGTGTGTACTACCTAGGACATTCTGGTACTTGGCAGAGGTTTAGTGTAGTTTAATTTAGTTCTCAAGATCTTTGGTATGCAGATTAGGATCAGATAACCATGCATGCACAGTTTAATATTGATACCAGGATTGCATAAATAACTTTATATGCTCACTGTCTCAGTGCTTCCCTCTTTCAGAGCTCTCCTGTGATTTCCAATTCTCTGGGCCTTCTCTTTTCAGACCTTTAGACAGATGCTTGGGAGTTAGGTATTCCACTATATTGTACACTTCCATTCCTTTGCCTGTGGTCAAGTTCAAGTGGTGGGAACTCAGAGAGAAAAAAATAGCTTTGGGGTTGGCATGATCTTCTTGGTATCAGACCTCCTCTGATCAGAGGGATAAATTTCTATTCTCTTGTTTGTACATTACAGATTTTTTTTTTTTGAAAGTTAGAGCATGAGGGATTGGAGAAAAGAAAAACAAACAAACAGAAACAAAAACAAATGAAGATTTTCACAATCCGAATGGTAGGCTTCCCTTTCCGACTCTTTGAGACAGAACTTGAGGACTTCTCATCTTTTCCTCTGGGTCTGCACCAGAGCCCATTTATGTGTTTTGAGCTATGTTGAGTTTAAGCTAGGACATACTGAAGGGAAAATTATTCAAACTCTCTTCTGAGATCAGTGGTACTTTGAATTCTAATCTTCTCCCTCTATACCCCTGTTGTGTACTTTTCAGAATTCTCAAATAGCTACATTATGCATTCTGTCCAGGTATCATTTTTTGGTTTGTTTTGTTTGTTTGAGAGAAAAGGTTGTATGTGTTTACTTCATTTTACCTGGAACCACTATCAAATTTGTTATGGCAACTTTTCAACTTTTCCCTGTATGCTGAGGTACACAATTTCTA
Organism: Ia io; assembly: GCA_025583905.1. NCBI lineage: Eukaryota > Metazoa > Chordata > Mammalia > Chiroptera > Vespertilionidae > Ia > Ia io. The sequence continues at coordinate 32,403,098 of JAJQQW010000001.1, read as the reverse complement.
TACCACTAATCACACAGGTGGATCATGATATAGTATTTCAGAGTCCTTGCTGTAGTCTGTAACAAAGCCTCTGAGTTTTGGTAAACTTTCTTTAGGGTTATCCATTAATCTACTAAAGGCATACAACTATGAAGTCCAATTAAACTCATTGCCTTATGCTTTACGATATAAGCTCTCTTGAAATTTATTTCAAATTTACTTCTAAAAATGTTTACTTCTAAAAATGCAAACTATTAAAAGTTTGTAGTTAAATGTTTATTTTAATGCACATTTTATCTAACTAGATAGTATTATTAGTGCATTAAAGAATGAATTATCACTACATGATTTTCATTCCAGGTTTTTAATATATTGAAGATCTATCATGTGACTTTAATATTGCTATTAGATTTTAGTATCATAGAATAATACTCTAAAGATGATATAGTTTTATTTACTTTTCAATGTAATAATTAATAATATGTCAAAAAGCCAGCAGACATCTTTGCCTTCTCTTCAAATTGGCCAAAAGAAAATACAGAAATGGAGGTCAATATGCTTTCATCTATGAATGAATGCAATCGGAAGTTATGATTGAGGATAATAGAAACTCAGACATACAGAAATTATGTACTTCTTAATTAAAAAATAATCCTGAGTAAATAAAATAAGAGCAGGCAGTAAATTGTCCATTTTTCATGATGTCTGGCTAGAGATCTTGATAACAGATTTGTTATTTTTACTTCAATATACAATATAGTTTCTTTCTATTATTGAGGATCATAATATTGAGTTCTTTCAAATGGGAAAGATAGCTTATTTCCTTGAGAGAATGTGATATTGTGTTGTTTTTCCATCTCAAGGACAGAATGATCCTTTGTCTTTTGAACAAGCATTTGATATGAAAAACAAATTGGAACAAGGGAAATATTAATCTAGAGATCCAGTGCTTATTTCAAAATGAATGGGTGAAATAAAATGTACCTTTGTTCTTTTGTGTTTATAAAATTATAGAACTCTATTGTTGTGAACATCTCTGGTCCACATTTGTCTTGCTTTAATGTTTTTCCATCCTCTTCCTCCTCTTCCTTTGTTCCATAACCACTTATTGCATGTAAGTGCTTAAAGTATATATAGAAACTATAATTGAAACATTTTTTAAATTAAAAATTTAAGCTTGTTTTTTGCAATCCTAAGGTGTCATTTTCCAGGCTTAGAATTGTAGCTCTCTGCATCTGGAAGAACAGAAATAAGATTTGCTGCCTTGAATTACATTTGTAAAAGGGTGAATTTTAGATAAAGAAAACATACCTTAATGAGAAAAATGCAAAGATGGTATTCTCAATGTAGTTCTTAAACTACATTGATATATAAATAAAGCTTTTATTCCTGAAATTTGAGGAAATTATTAGCTATTACAGAAGTTTTTCCTAGCTTTATATTGAAACAAATATTGGTTTAATAAATGTAGTAACTATGTATGGCACCAGGTGGGTACTGGAAATATTAGGAAGAAAATTTTTAAACTATGTGATTGTGTAACCACTATCCATACACCTGAAATAAATACAAAATAATAGTGAGTGTAAACTGTAATAGAAAAATAAATAAATAAAAAATAAATAAAAAAGCAAAAAAAAACAAAAAACAAAAACCCAAATGAACTTAAGAAAACCTAATAAAATATAACTGAAACTAATTCAGAATTCTGGAGTAGGTTTTTAAAAAAGCATTATTGGTTATAAGAATGAAAAAATATTGCCTTGATTTCAATTTTTATTGTGTTCAGCAAGAACACCTAGTATTGTAAAAATATCCTTCTAGTTCAGCATTGTACACTAGAACTTTTTTATGATGGAGATGTATTATATATGTGCAGATCAATACACTAGGCACTAGTCATATGCAGTTATTGAGCACTTGAAATGTGGCATGTATAACTGAGCTAGAGACTATAATATTATACAGTATAGTTCTAGACATTGTTGCAAACACAAATATAATGGCTAATGAGTTAATATTTATTGTATTAACATTTCATATTTATTTATATAATACTAGAGACCTGGTGCATGGATTCTTGCACCAGCAGGGTCTCTTGGCCTGGCCTTCAGGGATCAGGGCCTGGGAGGGACCATGGGAGGGGTCCAAGGTGTGTCTGGCCTGTCTCGCCCAGTCCTGATTGGTGCCGATCAGGGCCAGGCTGCCAGGGAGGGACCAAGGGAGGTTGGCCAGCCAGGGAGGGACCACGGGAGGGCTCCAGGGTATATCCGGCCTGTCATGCCCAGTCCCAATATGCCTGATCCCAGCAGCAAGCTAACCTACCAGTCGGAGGGGCTGCCCCCTGGTGGTCATTGTACATGATAGCGACTGGTTGAAGGGTCCAAAGAACAGTTGGACACTTAGCATATTAGGCTTTTATTATATAGGATTTATATTTATTTCAACCTCATTCTTATTATACTGTTTATAGTGGAAGAAAAAAAGATTGAGAAGTAAAATAATTTGCAATGACAAACATTTAGTGAATAACAAAATTTGGCTTCATACTCAGGTATTAGCAATTATGAATAAATTTTCTATCAACATCTGTGTACAGGTATTTTTGTGAATATCTTTGTACTCTTTAGATGAATACCCATCAGTAGAATTCTGGGTTATATGGTAAATGCATGTTTAATTTTACTAGAAAATGTCAAACTGTTTTCCTCAGTAGCTGTATAATTTCACTTTTCCACTGCCAATGAGTGAGAGTTCCATTTGATTCAAATCCTTGCCAGAAATTAGTGGTGTCAGTTTGGGGGTTTTGTTTCTTTGCTTGTTTGTTTGTTTTTTCTAATGGATATATTCTTCTATCTAGTTATAGTATTATTTTGCATTTACTGAATGACTAAGGATGCTGAGCATCTATTTTTATTGTTTAAAGTATTACATGTCTCCTTTTTCCCCAATTGACCCTCCCGGCCACTCCCACCCCCGAGGGCAAGCCCCCACTGCCCCAGTGTCTGTGTCCATAGGTTATGCTAATATGTATGCATAAAAGTCTTCGGTTGATCTCTAACCACCCACTTCCCTGCCTTCTCTCTGAGGTTGGATGATCTGTTCAAAACTACCTTGTCTCTGGATCTGTTTTTGTTCATCAGTTTATGTTGATCATTACATCCCACATATGAGTGAGATTAAGTAATATTTATCTTTCTCCGACAGCCTTATTTTGTTTAGCATAATGCTCTTCAGTTCAACCCATGCTGTTGCAAATGGTAAAAGTACCTTCTTTTTTATAGCAGTGTAGTATTCCATTGTGTAGATGTACCAAAATTTTTAAATCCACTCATCTGCTGATGGGCATTAGGCTGTTTCCAAATCTTAGCTATTGTAAATTGTGCTGCTATGAACATAGGGGTGCATATATCCTTTCTTATTGGTGTTTCTGGTTTCTTGGGATATATTCCTAGAAATGGGATTACTGGGTCAAATAGGAATTCCATTTTTAACTTTTTGAGGAAACTCCATACTATTTTCTACAGTGGCTGCATTCCCACCAGCAGAGCAGGAGGGTTTCTTTTCTCCACATCCTTGCCAGCACTTGTCATTTGTTATGATAATCATTCTGACAGGTATGAGTTGGTACCTCATTTCTATTCTGATTTGCATCTCTCCAAAGATTAGTGACTTTGAGCATGTATTCATATGTATCTCTGCCTACTGTATGTCCTCTTTTGAAAAGTGTCTATTTAGGTCCTTTGGTCATTTTTTGATTGGATTATTTATCCTCCTTTTGTTAAGTTGTATGAGTTCCCTGTAAATTTTGGAGATTAAACCCTTATCTGATATAGCATAAGCAAATATATTCTCCCATGAAGTGGGCTTTCTTGTTGTTTTGTTATGGTTTCTTTTGCTGTGCAGAAGCTCTTTATTTTGATGTAGTCCCATTTGTTTATTTTCTCCTTAGTTTCCATTGCCCTAGGAACTGTATCGGTAAAGATATTGTTACGACAAATGTCTGATATTTTGCTGCCTATGGGGTCTTCTAACATTTTTATGGTTTCCCGTTTTACATTTAAGTAATTTAACCATTTTGAGTTTGTTTTTGTGTATGGTGTAAGTTGGTGATCCAGTTTCATTTTTTTTTTTTTGCATGTATCTGACCAAATTTCCCAGCACCATTTATTGAAGAGACTGTATTGACTCCATTGTATGCTCTTGCCTTCTTTGACAAATATTAATTGAGCATAATGGCTTGGGTTGATTTCTGGATTCTCTGTTCTGTTCCATGGGTCTATATGTCTGTTCTTATGCCAGTGCCAGGCAGTTTTGAGAACCGTGGCTTTGTAGTAAAGCTTGATATCTGGTATTGTGATCCCTCCAACTTTGTTCTTCTTTCTCAGGATTGCTGTGGCTATTTGGGGTCTTTTTTTATTCCCGATGAATTTTTGCAGAGTTTGTTCTAGGTCTGTGAAATCTGCATTGGTGTTTTAATGTAGATTGCATTAAATCTATAGATTGCTTTGAGTACTATGGACATTTTAATGAGGTTGATTCTACCAATCCATGAACATGGTATGTTCTTCCATTTGTTTATATCTTCCTCTACATCTTTTTTCTTTCCTTTTTTTAATTTTACTTTATTTTTTAAATTTATTTTTTTATTGTTTAAAGTATTACAAATAGTAGTACATATGTATGTATATCTCCTTTTTTGCCACTGACCTTCCCCCAGCCTTCCCTACCCCTTTTCGCATGCCCTCACGCCCCCCCCCCCAGTGTCTTGTGTCCATTGGTTGTGCTTATATGCATGCATACAAGTCCTTCGGTTGATGTCTTCCCCACTCTTCCCAACGCTCCCCAGCCTTCCTGCTGTAATTTGACAGTCTGTTCGATGCTTTACTGTCTCTGTATCTATCTTTTTCTTCATCAGGTTATAATGTTCTTTATTTTCCATAAATGAGTGAGATCATGTGGTATTTTTCATTCATTGCCTGGCTAATTTTACTTAGCATAATGCTCTCCAGTTCCATCCATGCTGCTGCAAATGGTAAGAATTCCTTCTTTTTTATAGCAGCATAGTATTCCATTGTGTAGATATACCATAGTTTTCTAATCCACTCATCTGCTGATGGGCATTTAGGCTGTTTCCAAATCTTAGCTATGGTGAATTATGCTGCTATGAACATAGGGGTGCATATATCCTTTCTGATTGCTTTTTCTAGTTTCTTGGGATATATTCCTAGAAGTGGTATTACTGGGTCAAATGGGAGTTCCATTTTCAGTTTTTTGAGGAAACTCCATACTGTTCTTCACAGTGACTGCGCCAGTCTGCATTCCCAACAGCAGTACATGAGGGTTCCTTTTTCTCCGCATCTTCTCCAGCACTTGTCATTTGTTGATTTGTTGATGATAGCCATTCTGACAGGTGTGAGATGGTACCACATTGTCATTTTTATTTGCATTTCTCGGATGATTAGTGACTTTGAGCATGTTTTCATATGACTCTTGGCCTCCCTTCTGTCTTCTTTCGAAAAGTATCTATTTAGGTCCATTGCCCGTTTTTTGATTGGGGTGTTTACCTTCCTTTTGTTAAGTTGTATGAGTTCCCTGTAAATGTTGAAGATTAAACCCTTATCGGAGATAACATTGGCAAATATGTTCTTCCATGCAGTGGGCTTTCTCGTTGTTTTGCTGGTAGTTTATTTTGCTGTATAACAGCTTTTTATTTTGATGTAGTCCCATTTGTTTATTTTCTCTTTAGTTTCCATTGCCCTAGGAGCGGTATCGGTGAAGAAATTGCTTCGGCATATGTCTGAGATTTCTCTGCCTGTGGATTCCTCTAGTATTTTTATGGTTTCCTGTCTTATGTTTAAGTCCTTTATCCATTTTGAGTTTATTTTTGTGTATGGTGTAAATTGATGGTTTAGTTTCATTTTTTTGCATGTATCTATCCAATTTTCCCAACACCACTTATTGAAGAGACTGTCTTGACTCCATTGTATGTTCATGCCTCCTTTGTCAAATATTAATTGAGCATAGTAGTTTGGGTAGATTTCTGGGTTCTCTGTTCTATTCCATTGGTCTATATGTCTGTTTTTGTGCCAGTACCAGGATGTTTTGAGAACAGTAGCTTTGTAATACAGCTTGATATCTGGTATTGAGATGCCACCTACTTTGTTCTTCTTTCTGAGGATTGCTGCAGCTATTCAGGGACTTTTTTTATTCCAGATGAATTTTTGGAGAGTTCTTTCTCGGTCTGTGAAATATGCCATTGGTATTTTAATGGGGAGTTCATTGAATCTATAGATTGCTTTGGGTACTATGGACATTTTAATGATGTTGATTCTACCAATCCATGAATATGGTATGTTCTTCCATTGGTTTATGTCTTCCTCTATGTCTTTTTTCAGTGTCCTGTAGTTTTCCAAGTATAGGTCTTTTACCTCCTTAGTTAAGTTTATTCCTAGATATTTAATTTTTTTGGTGCGATGGTAAATGAGATTGATTTTTTTGTCTCTCTTTCTGTAAGTTCACTATTGGTGTATAGAAATGCCATAGATTTCTTGGCATTAATTTTGTATCCTGGTACATGTTTGATAAAACGCCCCTGTGAAGCTGTCTGGCCCCGGGCTTTTGTTTGCTGGAAGCTTTTTGATGACTGCTTCAATTTCTTCCATAGTTATTGGCCTATTGAGATTTTTAGAGTCTTCCTGATTGAGTTTTGGAAGGTTGTATTTTTCTAGGAATATGTCCATTTCCTCCAGGTTGTCCACTTTGTTGGAATAGAGTTGTTCATAGTATGTTTTAACAATCCTTTATATTTCTATGGGGTCTGCTATTATCCCCTCTTTCATTTCTGATTTTGTTTATTTGGGTCCTGTCTCTTTGCTTCTTGGTGAGCCTGGCTAGAGGTTCATCAATCTTGTTTATTCTTTCCAAGAACCAGCTCTTGGTTTTATTGATTTTTTTGTATTGTTTTGGGTATTTTTTTTTTTTTTGCAGTAGGCTTGTAGAGCTATGAACTTCCCTCTCAAGACTACTTTTGCTGTGTCCCATAGATTTTGGATTGTTGTGTTTTCATTGTCATTTGTTGCCATGATGTTTTTTATTTCTTCTTTGATCTCTCTGGTAACCCAGTCATTGTTTAATAGCATGCTGTTTAGTCTCCAGGTGTTTTATTTTTTTGGATTGTTTTTATTGTAGTTGATTTCCAGTTTTATGCCATTGTGATCTGAGAAGATGCTTGATATAATTTCTATCTTCTTGAATTTGAAGAGACTTTGCCTGTGACCCAATATATGGTCTACCTTTGAAAATGACCCATGTGCACTTGAGAAGAATGTATATTCTGTGGCTTTGGGGTGCAATGTTCTGAAGATGTCAATTAATTCCATCCGATCTGGTGAGTCATTTAGGATTGATGTTTCTTTGCTTTTTTTTTTTGTTTAAAGGATTTGTCTAATGGTGATAGTGGGATATTAAAGTCTCCTACTATGATTTTATTGCTGTCAATCTCTCCTTTGATACCCTCCAGAAGTATTTTTATGTATTTGGGTGCTCCTAGATTGGGTGCATATATGTTTACTAGAGTTACTTCTTCTTGTTGGATTGCTCCCTTTAGTATCATGAAGTGGACTTCCTTATCTCTTGTTATGTCCTTCACTTTGAGATCTAATTCGTCAGATATAAGTATTGCTACCCCAGCATTTTTTTTTTCATTTTCATTCGCCTGAAAAACCTTTTTCCATCCTTTTACCATCAGTCTGTGTGCATCTTTTTATCTGAGGTGGGTTTCCTGTAGACAGCAGATATATGGGGTCATGCTTTCTTATTCACTCAGCTACCCTATGTCTTTTGATTGGAGCATTTAATCCATTTGCATTTAAAGTTATTATTGATAGGTACTTGTTTATCGCCATTTTTATTCTTTACCCCCATGTTCCTTCTTCGTTTCCTATTTCTTCTTTTTACAGCAGACATAAACTGATGAGCATAAAACAGATCCAGAGACAGAGAAACATTGATCAGATCGTCAAACCTCAGAGGGAAGGTAGGGGAGGGTGAGGGTAATGGGGAGAAATCAACCAAAGGACTTGTATGCATGCATATAAACCTAACCAATGGATACAGACAACAGGGTGGGTTAAGGCACGAGTGGGGGGGTGGAGGGGTAATAGGTCAATAAGGACACTTATGTAATACCTTAATCAATAAGGAAATTACAAAAAAACACTCTAAGGAACAGTAACATGAGGCCTATATTGCTTTGCTTATATTAAATATAGAGGCCCGATGCATGAAGACTCGTGCAAGAATGGGCCTTCCTTCTCCTGGCTGCCGGCAGCATCTTCGTTCTGGCCTGGAGCCACCTTTCCACCTTCCCACGCTGCCCAGAGGCCTGGAGCACCCGAGGTGGTGCAAAACACCTGCGTTGTCACCATGGCGACAACAGAAACATCCTGCCCTGCCCCTGGCCGCTTGGCGCTTGTGTATGCAAATTAACCCAACATCTTTGTTGTTGTTTTTTGCATGCTCAGTCCTGATTGCCTGGTGGGTGTCACGAAGGTATAATCAATTTGCATCTTACTCTTTTATTAGTGTAGATATGCAATGTTCTTATTTAAATATGAATAAATAAAAATAAAAATAGAATGTAAAACATGAATCCAAAAAATAAAAAATAATAATAATAAATAAAAATAATAAAGAGAAAACAATTTGTTTCTTAAATAAAAGATAAAAAATTAAAAATGTCAAGTAGTAAAGTTTGTTCACTTCAGCTGAGTTTTAATGTTCAATGGGGGCTAGTTTAAGTCCCCTCTCTACTGTTCTGTTTGCCACATCTGTTTCCTGTTAGGTAGTTGGCACTGTGTTGAAGTTCCCAGTGATCCACCACTCTTCTGTGTCAGAAGCCACAGCCTTGGTTTCAGGCAGGCGGGATCAACCTGCCTACTTTGTTTTTCTTCCTGCTTTCAGTTGTATTTACATGAGCATCTATTTCTGCTATGGCCTTTTGGTGGTGGTGTTTCTGTATTAGTTTCGGGACCAAATGGCCCCTCAGCCCAGTCCCCAAGGCCTCCCTGGGGGTATTACGTATCTTTGTTTCCCTGTTGAGCTTAAGGCTGGGTGTGGCTGCACTGCAAGGAGGGGCCTAGTCTTCAGGAGAAAAGTCTCTGTTCAGGGTTGAATGGATCGTACAGTCCCAGAGCTGGCTTACTTATCTCCTCTCCCTACTTTGCTCCCCAGCTTCCACCAAACCGCCTTCCCCTGCACCACAGCCTTGGTGAGTGTTTGTAATTAAAAGATCCTATGTACTGAGTTTAGAGAGTAAAAGCAAGGCAATTATAAAGACAAAGCAACACTGCATCTGTGTGTCTTTCTCCCCTGGTACTGCACGGCTGGTGCAGAAATTCTGGCTGCCTTTCTGGGTGCAGTCTCCCATGGCTGTGGGCTTAGATCTAGAGTAGCTCATTGCAAGCAGTCCTGTGGACCCCCTTCCATCGTCGAGTGCTACATGTGTCCCCAAGAGACACAGAATTGCTACAGCACAGTCTCCCTCTGATCCTCTAGTCCCTGCTCTGCACGTTTCTCCCTCCAGCCTGTATCCCAGGTCTCACCTCTCTCTAGGCAATCTCTGACCTTTCTGACCATGGATTGCCTCACCAGTTGTGTTTTATTCACCAATTACTGGTGGATGCTATTCAATTCAGCTGTTTCTTCTATCTGTTCCATGAGACAGCACAGGACCCATCTGCCTATTCAGCTGCCATTTTTTCTCCCCCTGGACAAACGTTTTAGGATCCCACAGTCACGGAGTCTGGAGTCTTGGTGTTCATGGGTTCGCAGCTGACACAGCTGGTCCTTGGCTAGTGTGGCTGTAGGGTTGATAGTGGTGTCCAAGGTCTCTCCAGGTGGTAGCGCTCTCCCCTTCAAGATGGCACTGTTTTGCGGAACAGCTGGCTGCCCTGGGAGAGATCGCAGTGGTAGTAGAGGCTGCCTGGCCATAGGAGCTTGGTCCGCCAGCCTCCAACAGTCCTGTGGAATGTAACTGTCCCTCACTCACAAATACAGACAATCCCTGCACATCCATACACTCTCCTTTCGCCCTCTCACTCACTCACACTCTCTCCCTCACTTTCATCCTGTTGGCCACCATCTGAGATCTCCCTGAGCATCATTTTATGTATTTGTTTGCCATCCTTGTATATTTGGGAAACTATCCAGATCCTTTATCATTTTTTATTGTGTTAATTTTTCTCATTATTCAGTTTTTACACTGAGTGGTCAGATTATTATGATCTCTGAATGCATAATAATCTGGCCACTCAGTGTGTGTGTGTGTGTGTGTGTGTGTGTGTGTGTGTGTGTGTGTATTAGAGGCCTGGTGCATGAATTTGTGCATGGGTGGGGTCCAGCCAGCCTGGCCAGGGGGAGGGGACATGGGTGGTTGGCCAGCCTGCCTGCTGATCAAACTCCTGGTCGAGGGGACAATTTGCATATTATCCTTTTATTATATAAGATATACACTGAGTGGCCAGATTATTATGCACTCAGAGATCATAATAATCTGGCCACTCATTGTATATGCTTAATACAGTTATTTTTTGAATATTTTCTGTCCATTTTTGAATTGTCTTTTCATTTTAAAAATAGTGTCTTTCTAAGAATCAAAGTTTTTGTTTTGATGAAACCCAATTTATAATTTGTAAAGGATTATGGTTTTTCATTTTATCTAAAAAATCTTTACCTAATCCAGGGTTATAAGATTTTCTACGTGTTGCTCTAAAATATTTTATAATGTTCAGTTTTACTGTATGTCTATTATATTACTTTGTTATGGCTATCATACCAAAGTACCACAAACTGGCTGTTTCAAAGAGAAGAACTTAATGTTTTGACAGTTCTGGAGGTTGGAAGTCTAAAATCCAGGTGTCAACACAGTTCATTCCTTTTGAAGGCTGTGAGGGAATGAGATAATTTCATGTTTGTCTTTTTGTCATGTAGATGTCCTTCTCTGTATGTCTCTTCACATTGTCTTACTTTTGTACATGTCTCCATGTTCAACTTCCCCCCTTTTATAGGATACCAGTCATATTGAGTGAGAGGCCACTTTAATTAACTTATTTTAACTAAATTACCTCTATAACGACCTCTTCTCCAAACAAGATCATTATTTTAAGGTACTGTAGATTTGGACTTCAACACATGAATTGTGAAGGGACAATTACTAGTAAATACATAACACTCTGCCTTCTCCTTTCCCTGAATTCATGTCCTTCTAACAAGGAAAGCAAATTCACTCCCATCCCAACATCCCCAAACTCTAACTCCCATATCTCATCTAAATCACATCTAAATTGGCTGTGGGTGAGACTGTGAGAATGATTCATCTTTTGCATCAAAATTCCTCTCCAGCCATGACCATTTGAAACCAGACAGCAAGTTATCTGCTTCCAAATACAAAGGTGGGAGAGGCATATGATGGACATTCTTTCCCATTACAAAAGGGAGAAATCAAAGGAAGAAAGAGTTCAGTGGTTCACAAGCAAGTCAGAAATGTAACAGGGGCAATTCAATTAGATTTTAAGGCTTGAGAATAATCCTTTTTGGCTCTATCCTCTGTCCTCTCAGCCCAGAGATTGGTGACCCCACCCCTTGTTCTTGGATAATGGTCCCAATCCCTCAACCTGAACCCTCTTAGCATGAGGTGGCAGTATTTGAATTTATATGTTATTTTTTTAAATGTTGCACCTAAAAATTTTCCCCCAAGATTCCTGTCTCCTGGTTGTTCAAACGCAAGTTTAGGTACTACCCTGAAAGTATTTGAAGATGCAAGCAAGGTTACTAATTAGCTGAGTTTAAAATAAGGAGATTATTCTGGATTATCTTGATGAGCCTAATGAAATCATATTATTCATTAAAAGCATATTGGGAAAGCAGAATTGTCAGAGAGATGTAGAAGAAGTGAAAGACAAAAGAGATAACACAGAAGGGGCAGTCAGAGATATCCCAAGCATGAGAAGTATTGGAAATTCTGGTGCTGATTTTGAGATATAGGGAACCCTGTGTGAGGACTGAAGAGAAGCCTTTGGGAGCTAAGGGTAATAACCACTGACTGACAGCAAGGCAAAAATAAAGGGGAGGGGGAGTCAGTCTTATAACTGTAAAACCTTAATTTAATAATAACCTAAATGATCTTGGAAGTTAATTCTTCCCCAGAGCCTTAAGTAATAAATTAAATTCTCTGACATCCTTATTCTAGCCTGATAAGTCTGGTGTCAGACTTCTGACCTACAGAAACTGGGAAATAATAAATTTGTGTCATTTTAGGATGCTAAATCTGTTCAATTTGTTACAGTAGCAATATAAAACTAATGCATTTCTGTTTTAATAATTTCCATTTTCTTTAATTAGTTATTGTTCATTTAATGGTATTTTGAAGGTCACAAAATGATTAGCAGAGTGTTGTTATATTTTTTAGAAAAGTTTATGAATAAGTTAAAACAATTTAATACTTTATTTAGTAAAGTAAAATATATATATTTCTAAATCTGAAAACTGGTCTAAACTCCTGACAGCTTAATTAACTAAGATGTAAAAATTTCAGAGACTCAGTGACAAACAAATAATCAGATAGTGGGAAAGCCAACTTTACAATATAAGGTCTTTCTCCCTGCATCTTAGTTAAGGAAAAAATACTGCTATTTTGCGCAAAATGTTCATAAGGTATTCATAAAAGAATGTAGGATGAAGTTGTTGGGAATAACTTCATGGGACAAGACTGAAGCAGTTACTAAATGATGGGTATGATTTATGTAGTCCAACAAAAATGTAAAAATTTAGATACAGAAATGAGCCTGGTACATTAGAAGAAGTATAATAACTGAATTTGGACAGTGGATTAAGAATTATAGAGGTAAAACATGAAGGCATGATTAATAATTTTGAAAGTCAGAGAGGTTTGTAGTTTATTCTGAAGGCTATAACAGTATCTGAAAATAAGTCATTTCTGATAATAGAACCATTGATTATAAGTATTTTACTACCTTGGCATATAATAATATGGCTGAGAAAATAATATTTACAGAAGCATTATCTTAGGCAAATTGTGCTTAAAGTCAATTTAAATTTAAACCCTTTAAGGAGAATATTCATGGACACCTGAATTATAATGTGTACTACTCATGCTTTCAATGATTTTATTGGAAAGATTTGAAGTTGAGAGAATTTGCTTGTCAGCTATTTGTGATAACAGAGCTAGGGTTCTATAATAAAAGTAAAATAGTATTATCTGCAATATCTTGGAGCTGGAAGGGCATTTTGGAAACTATTTAATTCAACCGTCTTATATTTCAGATCAGGCTACCAAGGTACATATGTGGAATTGTGACTTGACTAAGTTTACAGAAAGAATCAGTGTCAAAGCCAGGACTAGCATTCATGTGTTCTGACTGGCAGGCAAATGTATGTTGTTCTATACCATTCCATGTGTTATTGCTAAGAAAATGTTAGTAGTTCACAAATTTCTAATTCTCAAATTAGTGATAACATGACAGATTACTTCCTCATAGGTAAAGGCCAATCAAATTCTCCCAGTGCATATTATTTCTCAGACACTTCTCAAAGTTCTTTGATTCTGTTTTTCTTTTGGAAATAATTCACTATTAAATGATCTATAGGTACATAGAAGAATTAGCGTATTATTTAAATACTCCAACTTATCCCTAAGACATATCTTTTCCCTTTGAAGGAAAAATAGAAGAAACAAAGAAACTATTAATTTGGAACTTGTTCTATTATCAGTCTCTATATAGCAGTGTTAGAGCTTATGTTATCCCAGTTAGTTTTAAAAGATAGGCATAGTTTTACTCATTGTTCTAGGACTTGAACTCATTTCTTAAAGATTCATAATACAGTCAGGAAATTCAACTTTATAACTGATATACATTTTTTTCAATGTTGTTTTCCTTACTAACCATCTAGGTTCATGTATTGGGATTTGAATGTACTAGTATGTTCACATGACTAAGTAGTGTAATATATTTTGTTATATAAAATCTTTCCAATTTGCAAGCTCTTTAATTTTTAATACAGATATTTCATGGTCATTTATCAGCTAAATTATAAGCTTTATCTTTTTAGTAGTTTTCTGTTTTAAGTAATCTATATTTTATTTGTAAAAATATGCGGTGGAAAGCCTTCAGGAAGGTCTTTTCTACTTTTCATCTTTTGTCAGTGCTGGTGTTCCTCTTACTCTCAGCTTTCTCTTTTCTGTCTAACTGGGTGTCTCTTATATATATTCTATATTGACTTCTGCTTTTGCCACCTTTGTAGTTCAGTGCTTGAATATACATAAATACTCTTATCTTTACACCATTTCTCTTGAAATCATCATCCTATTACCATCTACTATAAAACCTATTATTACTTTTTTCATGTAAGAATAAAATATCATCTTGTTTGGTAAACTCCATAGGCAATGACTTCCCAGTGGAGTATAAAAATTGCTCAGTGGGTAACTTCTTGGATTTGGGAAGATGCAATAAATTACCTCCAGTTTTTAGTTTTATCTGCCTTGGCAGTTTCTCATAATTTTTAAAAATGATTACTTATTGAGTTATCTGGATTCTAGTGCTTACTGACAATAAGATATTATCACTGATGCCTTTTTGCCAGATGGTGAGGTCCCTTGATAGCTCTTATAAAATATAATATGTAAGCATATGTATCAATAATTTAGGACCCATGGCATGAATCTGTCACATGGCTTGTTCCATCTGGGGCAGATCCTTCTATTTTCATACTTAAAACCTAATTCATAAAATGTTGCTCAGCCTATTTCTTCTGAATTCTCATATAACTAATAAAGGAAAGGTGTAGAATATACTTTTGGGTACAAATTAATATGTCTTATGACAAATATTACAGTGCACATGTGCATTCAAATATTAAAATGAGGTAACTGTATTACACAGTACAGCGTTCTACTCAAAGACAAACTACAATATAGTAATGTAATTTTTTTAAAGAAATCTGTTTACTTTTTCAAGTGAGAAACTTGATGCTGGAGGAAAAAATCTATTATTGTTTTTTTTCAGGATCCTTAACCAAATAACTACAGTATATGGTTTAGATGATTAGATGAATATTCATCACTATTGAATTATAATTATGTTAGGGTTCATTAACTTAATTGTAACTCTATAGTGACTGGTAATCTTGAACTGTATCTCTAAGAAGTAAGTTTTATGGGGTGGGCTGTAGCTCTATTCTGGTGCTTACTTCTACCTGCAGTATCACAGCAAGGCTTTCACAACTACAATGCCTGGAGCCTTTTCCCTCCCAACAAAGGGAGTAAGCAGGAACAAGAAATCCCCACACCAACCTTGCCAAGAGTTGCTTAGGGCCTAAGCAGGCTAGTGCCTCAGGCACCACAAGTGCCTGCTGTGCTCCAAGTGGCTTCCCAACACAATCTGGCACATAAAGGATATACAGAGGTCTCATCTACATGGCAATACTTTTGATACAACAAATGGGACAGAGACTGTATAAACAAAACTGGAGAGCTGCAGGAGACTGCTGGGATTCTCAGGGGTCATTGTTTATGTCTCTGTTCACCTCCATAGGATGGGCAGGGACTCTTATCAAGGTGTTCTGGCTTGCCAGCAAGGTCACTGTAGTGTGTTCACAGACACATTGTTTGAACCCGTTTTAGCCTGAAAAGAGGGAGCAAGCAGGATCAACAGGGCATTACTGCATGCATTTGGCCTCCCGACTCAGAGATGCTCTGTTTCAGTAGACCAGTGCCCTGGATACTTCAAGCTCCTGCTTAAATCCAACTAGCCACTAAAATAATGACTAAAAATGCTCCTAACCTTGGAAATAAAACAGACGTCCAGATGCAGGAAGCCCAGAGAGTTTAAACAAAGAGGAACCCAAAGAGACCCACACCAAGACATATTGTAGTTCAAATGGCAAAAGTTGAAGATAATGAGACAATCTTGAAGGAAGCAAGAGAAAAATGAGTTAGAAACCTATGGGGCTCTCATCTGATTTCTCATGAGCAACTGTAAAGGCCAGAAGGAGGGGGCAGAACATCTCTAAAGTGCTGAAATCCAGGAACCTACCACCTAGAATAATTTACCTAGCAAAGTTATTATTCAGAAATTAAGGAGAGATAGAGTTTCCTGGACAAGCAACCATTACAGAACTTCATCACCATTAAACCAGCTTTATAAGAAATGTAAAGGGTGTTCTTGAAGTAGAAGAAAGAGGGCCATAACCAGAAATAATGAAATAGAAGAAAGAGAAAAACATCACAGATAAAGCCAAAAACTCAATAAATATTTTAAAATCTGATGTTTACAAAGCTACTGCAGTATTTGCTTTTCTCTGCCCAACTTATTTCACTTAGCATAACACCATCTAGATCAGTGGTTCCCAATGTGGGGCACATGCCCCACAGGAGGGCAATTTGATTTTAAGGGGGGAAATTTGAGAATGAGTTATTAACAGTGAATTTTTTGCATTTCTTATGGTTATAGGGGCCTCATAAACAGTATATAAATACATTGTGACATATTTATGCATTTCAGTTCTCTATTATATGGTTTGAAACTTTATTTGCTATTTTTTCATATCACTTCATATTATTATTTTTTAACAATTTCTTAGTGATTTCTTCCTCAGTACTTCAATTGTCCTTTCATTCTTTTATTTTTCTCTATCATGGATTACATTCATGTTCTTTGGAAGCTTGTGTAGACCAAGTTAATGGCCTTTTAGGCTTCCTCCTCATGAATAGGAGTCCACTTTTTGAATAAAAAGTATTATATGTCATCAGGATTTTAGGGATGCTTAGGTGGGGCATAGCCAAAAAAAGGTTGGGAACCACTGATCTAGATTCATCCATGTAGTCACAAATAGCAATATATTGGCCTGCCCCGTGTGGCTTGCTTTGTTGTAACAACATCCCATGCATTTAAGGGTCACAGATTCTATTTCTGGTCAGGGCACATACCTAGATTACAGATTGATCACCGTTTGGGGTACATGCATGAGGGAACCGATTGATGTTTCTCTCTCTTATCAATGTTTCTCTCTCTCTCTCCTCTCCCTTCTTCTCTCTCTAAAATCAATAAAAAACATCCTCATATGCAGATAAAATGTCAAGATTTCATTACTTTCTATTGCTATATAATATTCCATTGTATGTAACAAAAAAACATCAATGAAACCCAAAGCTGGTCCTTTGAAAATATACCGTAAACAAGATTGATGAACCTCTAGCCAGACTCATCAAGAAACAGAAAGAGAGCCTGGCCAGCGTGGCTTGGTGGCTGAATGTCGACCTATGAACCAGAAGGTCACAGTTCAATTCCCAGTCAGGGCACATGCCTGAGTTGTGGGCTCTATCCCTCTCCCTCTATGAAATCAATAAAAATGTTTAAAAAAAGAAACAAAGAGAGAGGACCCAAATAAATAAAATAAAAAATGAAAGAGGCAACATAGCAACTGACACCACAGAAATACAAGTAAGAAAATACTATGAGCTACTATATACCAACAAACTGGACAACCTGGATAAAATGGACACATTTCTAGAAACATACAATCTTCCAAAACTTAGGCAGAAACAGAAAAAGTGAATAGGCCAGTAACAACTAATGAAATTGAAGGAGTAATAAAGCCAAACAAAAACTCAAAGCAAACAAAAGCCCTGGTCTGGATAGCTTCACAAGGGAGTTTTACCAAACATTCAAAGAAGAATTAACACCTATGCTCTTCAAAATATCCCAAAAAATCCAAGAGGAAGGAACATTTCCAAGCTCTTTTTATCAGACCAACATTATCCTAATTCCAAAACCAGATAAAAGCACTACAAAGAAAGAGAATCATAGGCCAATATCCCTGATGAACATAGACACTAAAATTCTCAACAAAATATTAGCAAATTGAATCCAGAATCATATTAAAAAGATCATATACCATGACCAAGTGGGATATATTCCAGGCATACAAGGCTGATACAAATATTTACAAATCAATAAATGTGATACATCACATAAACAAACTGAAAGACAAAAATCACATGATCATATCAGTAGTTGCAGAAAAAGCATTTGACAAAATCCAACACCCATTTTTCATAAAAACTCTTAGCAAAGTGGGACTAGAGGGATCATACCTCAACATAATAAAGGCCATGTATGACAAACTTGCAGCCAATATCATACTCAGCGGGCAAAACAAAACATTTCCCCTAAGAACAGGAACAAGACAGGGATGTCCTCTTTCACCACTCTAATTCAATATAGTACTGGAAGTACTAGCTACAATGATCAGAAAAGAAGAAAAAAATAAAAGACATACAAATTGAAAAGAAGGAAGTAGAACCTGTCATTATTCATAGATGACAAGATATTGTATATAGAAAACCTTAAAGATTCCACAAAAAAACTCCTAGATGTAATAAATGAAATTGGCAAGGTAGCAGGATACAATATTAACATCTGAAAAGATGACATTTTTATATACCCATAATGAACTCTCAGAAAGAGGAACTAAAACAACAATCCAATTTACCATTGCTAAAAACAAAAACAAAAAATTAATATGCCTATGCATAAACTTAACCAAGGAGGTATAAGACCTGTACTTGGAAAACTAAAGGACATTGAAAAAACAAATAGTGGCCCAGCCAGAGTTGCTGAGTGGTTGAGAATTGACCCATGAACCTATGAATGGTTCAATTCCTGATCAGGGCACATGCTCGGGTTTGCAGGCTCAATCCCTGGTGGATCTACTTTCTCTCATTATTGATGTTTCTATCTCTCTCCCTCTCCATTCCTCTTTCTGAAATCAATATAAAATATATTTTAAAAAATAAAAAATTAAATAATAGAAGATATAGACAAGTAGAAGAATATACCATGTTCATGGATTGGAAGAATTAACATAATTAAAATGTCCATACTACAGAAAGCTAGCAATAGATTCAATGCAATCCCCATTAAAATACCAATAACATTTTTCACAAATCTAAACCAAATATTCCAACACTTTATATGGAACAAAGAAAGGCCCCAAATAGCCACAGAAATCTTAAGAAAAACAAAATTGTAGGGATCACATTACTGGATATCAAATTATATTACAAAACCATTGTAATAAAATCAGATTGGCACTGGCACAAGTGCAAGAATATAGATCAATAGAACAGAACAGTGACAGCAGAAATCACCCCACACCATTATGGCCAATTAATATTTGACAATGGAGACAAGAATATTCAATGAAGTAATGACAATCTCTTCAATAAATAGTGTTGGGAGAATTGGACAGTACAGACAAAAAATGAAACTAGACCACCAACTTACATCATACACAAGAATAAACTCAAAATGGATAAAAGACTTAAACGTAAGTCATGAAATCATAAGAATCCTAGAAGAAAACATAGGCAGTAAAATCTCAGACATATCTCATAGCAGAATTTTTGCCAATACATTTCCAAATAAAAAATAAACAAATGGGACTAACATAAAACAAAAATGCTTTTGAACAGCAAAAGAAAATATCCTCAAATGCAAAGGGGACCCATGGTATGCGAAAACATATTTTTTAGTGATACATCTGATAAGGACTTAATTCCAAAATATATAAATAACTCACACAACTCAACAAAAGGAAGCAAACAATCCAATTGAAGAATGGTCAGAAGGCCCAGCTGGCATGGTTCAGTGGTTGATCATTGACCTATGAACCAGGAGGTCATGGTTCGATTCCTGGTCAGGGCACATATTGAGGTTGAAGGGTTGGTCCTTAGTAGGAGGCAGCCTATCAATGATTCTCTAACATCATTGATGTTTTTATCTCTTTTTCCCACTCCCTTCCTCTCTGAAATCAACAAAACAATATTTTTACAAATAGGCAGATGACCTAAATAGACACTTCCTTAAAGAGGACATATAGACAAACAAAAGCCATATGAAAAGTGGTCAAAATAACTAATAATCAGAGAATAAAATAAAATAAAATAAATATACCCTCAGGTGCAGATTAAAAAGAAATTCAAGTAAGATTTCATTATTTTTAGTGCTATATAATTCTATTGTGTGTGTATATATGCTGGGGGTATTGTCCAGCATCTAGAAGGGTTCAGGAATCTGAAGAAGGGGCTGCTGTAAATTATTAAAGAGTCTAAAGACGAAACATAATTTTGGAAGACATTTTGGGGAGCCAGGGGAGCTTGGCTGTAGGAACCAAGTTCTGCTTGTCTCAGGACCCCTTGCTTTTTATTAACACAAATTGTCCTAAGGCAAAGTAGATATACAGATCAAAGACAAGGTTTAGTATAAAGAATCCATTGTCAGATTGGAGGAACTGCCTATGGCTGTTTAGGTGTTTGGCCAGTAGGAGGCAATAACATGTAGATTAAAATGCCCTCGGCTGTCTGGCAGCAAGTAATCATCTATGCAAATATTTAGGTGTGGGGAAATGCCCTTAGCCATTTCTAGCAGGCAATCCTCAAGGTTCCATCAACCTTTTGATGAAACTTCTTGCATTTATGACATTCTGGAATTAGCTTCCGGCATATATATATATATATATATATATATATATATATATATATATATATATATCTTTATAAATTCATGTATCTATGAACCCCTAGGTTGCTTCCATATCTTAAGTTATTATAAATCCTGTATGGTTTCACTTTTATGTGAAATGTAAAACAGACAAACATACAAAGCAACAACAATAACAAGAAACAGACTCATAGAAACAGAGACCAAAAGGATGGTTACCAGAAGGGAGAGCATGGAAGGATGGGTGAAAAGAGGAAATAAAATATAGTCCATAATGTTGTGATAAGTATACATGGTGACAGATGATTACTTGAATTAGTGGGGTGATCATATTGTAAGGTGTAAAAATATTGAATTACTATGTTGTACATGCGAGACTAATATAACCAATGTAAGATTGCATACCAACTATCTATATATATAAAAGCCAAGCAACTGGAATGCCAGAATGACTAGAATGACCAGAACAACCAGTCGCTATGACACGCACTGTGGCTGGCCAACCAGCCCAATTCAGGGCGGGGAGCTCCCCCAAGCCAGTGCAGTCCCTGATTGGCTCCCCAAACCCTGATTGGGGGCAGGGCCAGCCAGCCAACCTCCTGCGTCCCCTCCCACCCCCCTCCAGCCCGGCCCGATCAGCCCCCAATGGGGTGGGTTGGCTGGGCCCCAACCATGCATGAATTTGTGCACTGGGCTTCTAGTACTTAAATAAAAAATAAATTAAAAACAAAATAAAACAGCTACTATGAAGGTTAAGAAAAAACAGTATTAAACTCCTCTGAAATGACAATAAGTATTTAAGAGATATTCAACACAAAAATATCTAATTTTGACACCAAAAACAAAGGATGTACTGAGGAATAAAGTGTACTTCCTATAAAACACACTCAAGTTTTAATGCTTATCAGTTTAAAATAAACTGCTGTAGATAATAATAATATACATAGACCTCATGGTAACCACAAATCAATAACCTACAAAAGAGCTACAAAGAACAAAGAGAAAGCTAGCCAAACAAAATAGTGAAGAATGAGAGAAAACCACAAGGGAAGACATCAAAAGAAGAAGAAAAATCAAAGAGGACAATTTTAAAAGCAACCTAAAAACAATTCACAAAATGGCAATAATAACATACTTATCAATAAAATGTAAATGGATAAAATGCGCCATTAAAAAGACATAGTGTAGCTAAAAAAACAAACAAACAAGCAAATATGTCCAATCTATATGCTGCCTGCAAGAGATTGACTTCAAATTAAAGCAAACATACAGACTAAATGTAAAGAGATGGGAAAATATATTCCATGCAAATAGAAACTACAAGAAAGCTGGAGTAGCAATACTTATATCAGACAAAATAAACTTTAAAACAAAAAATGTAAAAAAATGACGAAGAAGAATATTACATCATTATAAATGGGTCAGTCAAAGAGTAGGATATAACAATCATAAATATCTGTGCATTCAATATAGGAGCACCCCAATATAGAGAGCAAGTATAAATGGATATAAAGAGAAAAATACAGATGGCCAAGAGACAAATGAACAAATGCTAAAAGTCACTATTCATCAGAGAGATGCAATTAAAACAACAATGAGGTATCACCTCACATCTGTCAGAATGGCTACCATCAACAAATCAACAAATGGCAAATGCTGACAAGGATTTGGAGAAAGGGGTACCCTAGTACAATGCTGGTGGGAATGCAGACTTGTGCAGCCACTATGGAAAACAGTATGAAGTTTATTCAAAAATTAAATATGGAACTGTGACTTGACCCAGTGATCTCACTTCTAGAATTATATCTTAAGAAACCTGAAATACCAATTAGAAAGAATGTATGCACCCCTATATTCATAGCAGCACATTTTACAATAGCTAAGATCTGGAAAAAGCTCAAGTACCCATCTGTAGATGAGTGGATAAGAAGGCTGTGGTACATTTATACCATGGAATACTATGCAGCAGTAAAAAAGAAGAATATCTTACCCTTTGAGACAGCATGGAAGGGCCTGGAGAGTAGCATTCTTAGTGAAATAAGTCAGTTAAAGAAAGACAAGTATCACATGACATCACTCATATGTGGAATCTAAGTAACAAAATAAATTGATGAACAGAGTGGATCCAGAGTCTTGGAAGCATGGAACAGAGAGCAGAATTTTGGAGCGAAGTCAGGGGAGAGTGGATGGGTGGGAAGAGATTAACCAAAGAAAGAGAGTGGGTGTGGGCTAGAAGGGGTCAATGGGGAAAAAAAGTGTACATCTCTAATGTTTTCAACCATAAAGTTTAAAAAAGGAGAGAGAAAGCCACAGTAATAAATAAAATCCACATTACAAATAAATATATATTTCAGGCCAATATCTTTAAATAACATATATGCAAAAACTCTCAACAAAATGTTAGCAAACTAGATTCAACAATACTTTAAAAGGATTATACACCATGACCAAGAAGGATTCATCCCAGGAATGCAAGGATGGTTCATAGTCTGTAAATGACTCATTAATAAAATAGTAGAGTATTTTAATACCTATCTCACATCAGTGGATAGATCATCCAGACAGAAAATTAATAAGGAAATAATGACCTTAAATGTGCATTAGATCACATCAACTTAATAGACATTGATAGAACATTTCATGCAAAAATGGTAGAATACATATTTTTTCAAGTCAACATGGAACACTCTCCAGAATAGATCACATATTAAGCCACCAATCATGCCTCAATAAATTCAGGAAAATTAAAATAATATCCAACATCTTTACCAAACCCAATGGCACACAACTTGAAATCAACTACAGGAACAAAACTGGAGAAAACATAAATATGTGGAGGCTAAACAACATGATGATAGTTAACCAGTGGATCAAAGAAGAAATCATGCAAGAAATAAAAAACAATCTTAAAACAAATAAAAAAGAAAGGACAATTGTTCAAAATTTGTGGGGTACAGCAAAGTATTTCTAAGAGGGAAGTTCATAGCTATACAATCCTACCTCAAATAACAAGAAAAATCCCCAATAAAGATTCTAACTCAACGCCTTAAAAAAAATAGATAAAGAACAGCTGCAATCCAAAGTAAAGAGATAAAAGTAAATATTTGAGATGAGAGCATAGATAAATAAAATATAAATTAAAAAATAGTAAAAATTAATAAAACTGAGAGCTGGTTCTTTGAAAAGATAAATAAAATAGAGAAACCTTTAGTCAAACTCATCAAAAAAGAAAGAGAGATAGGCCAAATGAAAAAAAAAAGTATAAAAGAAAGAAATAAAAGAATAATAGTATGAACAATTATGTGCCAACAAATTCAAAAATCTAAAAGCAATGGATAAATGTCTAGAACTATATAATCTCCCAAGGCTAAGTTAGGAAAAATTACCAAACCCAAACAGGTCATTTACTAGCAAAGAAATTGAATCAATAATAAAAATAACTTCCAACAAATAGCCTGTCTGGTATGACTTAGTTGGTTAAAGCATCATCTCATGCACTGAGAGGTGATGTGTTCAATTTGTGGTCAGGGCACATGCCTAGGTTGTGGATTCAATCCCTGGTTGGGGCACATATGGGAGGCAACCTATCAACACATCTCTCTCACATGATGTTTCTCTCTCTCTCTCTCTCTCTCTCTCTCTCTCTCTCATGCATGAGCGTGCGCTTTCTCTTTCTCTTCCTTTTTCTATAAAATCAATAGAAAATTTAAAATAACTCCCAACAAATAAAAGTATGGGACCAGATGGCTTTACAGGAGACTTCTATCAAACATTCATAGGAGAAGTAATACTTATTCTTTTTAAACTACTTCCAAATATGGAAGAGGAAGGAATGCTTTCAAATTCATTTTATGAAACCAGCATTACGATGACACCAAATCCAATAAAGGCATTACAAATAAAGAAAATTACTGGCCAATATATGTGAAGAACATAGATGCAAAAAATCTCCAAAAAATATTAGCAAACCCTATTTAACAATATATTAAAAGGATTATACACAATGAGCAACTGGATTTATCCCAGGGATGCAAGGGTGGTTCAACAACTGTAAATCAGTGTGATACAGCACATTGATAAAATGAAGCATTAAAACATATGATCATCTCAATAGATTCTGAAGATGCCTTTGACAGAATTCAACACCCTTTTATGATAAAAACCTTCAACAATATAGTGATAGAAGGAATATATCGCAACATAATAAAGGCAATATTTGACAAACCCACAGGTAATATTATACTCAATAGTGAAAAGCAGAAAGCCTCTCATTTAAGATCAGGGAGTAAAGAAGGATTCTCATAATCATCACTTCTATTCAACATAGTGTTGAATGTCCTAGCCAGAGACAAGACAAAGAAATAAAAGACATCTGCCGAAACCGGTTTGGCTCAGTGGATAGAGCGTCGGCCTGCGGCCTCAGGGGTCCCAGGTTCGATTCCGGTCAAGGGCATGTACCTTGGTTGCGGGCACATCCCCAGTAGGGGGTGTGCAAGAGGCAGCTGATCGATGTTTCTCTCTCATCGATGTTTCTAACTCTCTATCCCTCTCTCTTCCTGTCTGTAAAAAATCAATAAAATATATTAAAAAATAAATAAAAGTCATCCAAATTGGAAAGGAAGAAGTAAAACTCTAGTTATTTGCAAATGATATGATACAATATATAGAAAACCCTAAAGAGTCCACCAAAAAGACTATTAGAACTAATAAATGACTTCAGAAAAGTTGTAGAATACAGAACCAATATCCAAAAACCTGTTGTATTTCTATAGACCAAAAATGAATGGATAGAAGAAGAAATTAAGAAAACAATTAAATTTATAATTGCATTAAGAAGTATAAAATATCTAGAATAAATGTAACCAAAGAGATGAACAACCTGTACCCAGAAAACAATAAGACATTGAATCAAGAAATTGTACAAGGTACAAATAAATGGAAGGATATATGGTTTAGAAGGATTGATATTTTTTAAGATGTCCTTACTAAGTAAAGTAATATACAAATTCAGTGCAATCCCTATTAAAATACAAATAACAGTCTTCTCAGAATTAGAAAAACTAAACCTCAAATATATATGGGAAAACAAAAGACCCTGAAATCTTGAGAAAGAAGAAAGTTCTAGGTATCATGCTCCCTTATATCAAAATATGCCACAAAGCAACATTAATATAAATAATATGGTCCTTATATAAAAACTGATATTAAGATCAAAGGAATAGAATCATGAGTCCAGAAATACACTGAGTGGCCAGATTATTATGCGTTCAGAGATCATAATAATCTGGCCACTATAATTTTTCCTAATATTAGAGGCCCAATGCATGAATTCGTGCATGGGGGAGGGGACATGGACGGTTGGCCAGCCTGCCTGCTGGTCGAACTCCTGGTCCAAGGGACAATTTGCATATTAGCCTTTTATTATATAGGATATATATATATATATATATAGGATATATGCGTTCAGAGATCATAATAATCTGGCCACTCAGTGTAAATGCTTGGTTACAGTGTCAATTATTCTATGACAAAGGGACAAGGATATGCAATGGGGTAGTCTTTTCTTTTTTTGTAAATCTATTTATTGTCTAAAGTTTTACATGTCTCCTTTTTCCCCGCTTGAACACCCCCCCCATCGCCAAGCCATTCCTAACCCAGGCAAGCCCGCACTGCCCCAGTGTCTGTGTCCATTGGTTACGCTAATATGCATGCATACAAGTCCTTTGGTTGCTCTCTAAACCCACCCCTCCCCTGCCATTTGTCTCTGGATCTATTCTTGTTCATCAAATTATGTTGATCGTTATATCCCACATATGAGTGAGATCATGTGATATTTATCTTTCTCCAACTGGTTTATTTCGCTTAGCATAATGTTCTCCAGTTCCATCCATGCTGCAGATTTGGTGGGGCACAGTCTCCTTCTGAGGCTCTAGTTCCCACTGGGCGTGTTTCTCTCTCCAGCCTGGATCCCAGATCTTACCGCTCTCTAGGCGATCTCTGACCTTTCTGTCCAAGGATTGCCTCACCAGCTGTGTTTAATTCACCAATTCTGTGTGGATGTTATTTGATTTAGCTGTTCCTTCTATCTGTTCTGTGAGAAGGCACAGGTCCCGTCCACATACTCAGCCACCATTTTGTCTCCCCCTGGACAAACTTTTTAGGCACCCACATCCAGGGAGGATGGAGTCTCAGTGTTCATGGGTTCACAGCTGAAGAGTTATTTCTTTTTTACAGCTGCATAGTATTCCGTTGTATAGATGTACCACCATTTTTTAATCCACTTATCTGCTGATGGGCACTTAGGCTGTTTCTAAATTTTAGCTATTGTCAATTGCGCTACTATGAACATAGGGGTGCATATATTATTTCTGATTGGTGTTTCTGATTTCTTAGTATTCCTAGGAGTGGGATCATTGGGTCAAATGGGAGTTCCATTTTTAATTTTTTGAGGAAACTATACTGTTTTCCACAGAGGCTGCACCAGTCTGCATTCCCACCAGCAGTGCACAAGGGTTCCTTTTTCTCCACATCCTCGCCAACACTTGTCATTTGTTGATTTGTTGATGATAACTCTTACCATTTGTAACAGCATGGATGGACCTGGAGAGCATTATGCTAAGTGAAATAAGCCAGTCAAAGAAAGGTAAGTATCACATGATCTCACTCATATGTGTAATCTAATGAACAACATAAACTGATAAACAAAAATAGACCCAAAGACACAGAAACACCGAACAGATGTCAAATCTCTGAGGTAAGGCACGGGATGGTGGGCAGATGGGAATTGGTCAGTGAATGAACTTGTATGCATATATGCATAACCCAAGGGTGGTGAAGGCCTCAGATGTGGGGCGGGAGCAGGCTGGGGGAGGTCAATGTGGGAAAAAGGGGACATATATAATACTTTCAATGATACAGATTTTTTAAAAAGGTTAGTATCCAAAATATATAAAGAATTCATACAACTTAACACCACCTCCCCAAATCAAATTAAAAATGGGCATAGCATGTGAATAGACATTTCTCCCATAAGGACATATACTAGTAGATGCAAAAATATATATGAAAAGATGTTCAACATCACTAACCACTAGGGAAATGCAAATGAAATCCACAATTATATATCACCTCACACCTGTTATCATGTCTATCTATAATAATAAAAGCGTAATATGCTAATTAGATCAGACAGCCAAACGACCTTCCAGGTGTCCTTCCAGAAAAGCTTCTGGATGAAGCTGAGGCTGCAAGGGCCGAGGCAGCTGTCATGGCTGTGCGAGCCCCTTGCATAAATTTCGTGCATCTGGCCTCTAGTCATCAATAAATCAACAAATAACCCATGCTGGCAAAGATGTAGAGAAAAGGGAACCTTTATACACCATTGACAAAGAAGTAATAGATAGATATAGATGCAGATATAGATATAGATATAGATATAGATATATAGATATAGATATATAGATATAGATATAGATACAGATACATATATAGATATAGATATAGATATAGATATAGATTTAGATATAGATATAGATATAGATATAGATATAGATATAGATATAGATATAGATATAGATATAGATATAGATATAGAGATAGAGATATAGAGATATAGATAGAGATACTGGGATATTACTTAGCAATAAAAATGAATGAAATCTTGCCATTTGGACATGGATGGATCTTGAGAATATTAAGCTAAGTGAAATAAGTCAGATAGGGAAAGAAATAACATATTATCTCAATTATATGTGAATGATGGATATTGTTACCCCTATTTACCTCTGAGGAAACTGGAGTTCTGACAAGTAAAGAGAATTGGCCAAAGTAAAGTGTTAGAGCTAAAATTTGAAGCCAGATTTATATGTCTCCAGATCACTATGGTGTGGTGGTAAAAACTGGACTTCGTATTTTATAGACTAATAATAATTATAATCTGTTATACATATTTTGCTTCCCACTGTATACAGATGTTTTATTTTCATAATGGATGTTAATCCTCACAGCAAATTCACAAGTTGTAAAGAAAGTTTTATTTTCTTTATATTATAAGTAAGAATACTGAGAATTTCTACAAGGTCATACATACATCCAGGAAGTAACTAAAACAGTATTTGAATGCAAATTTTTCTTTGGTCAGAGCATATAATTTTTCCTCTGTAGCACATTGACTTTATAGAAGGACAGCTGCCATTTAACTGCCTAAAGTTTTATCATAGTAAGTTTGTTTTCTACAAACATTGATAATAGTTTATTTTCTACAAATACTAGTAAACATTTATATAAAGCCTCATATGGTACATGGTAAGCACACATAAAGTAGTGAAATATGATTGGAAGTATTTTTCTAACATCAAAAGTATCTCAAATAAAAACATCATAAAATCATGATTTCTCAACAAAATAATTAGATTAAAAATTCAATTTTTAGACACTGCATCCTGGAGTAGACTGTTGTATTAAAATATTAGCTTATAATGAAGACCATGTGTTGAATTTGGGTCCCACAATCATTTAGCTATGTGAATGGGCCAAGATTTTAACTTCCCTTTGTTTCACTTTTCTTACCTTCAAAATGGGATAACCATTTTCTATTCCTTGTTTTAATTAAAACATTAATTATAGTTGGCATTCACTATATTAGTTTCAGGTGTACAACATAGTGATTAGACATTTATATAATTTATGAAGTGATCCCCCGATAAGCATAGTACCCCCCTGACACCATACATAGTTAATACGGTATTATTGACTATATTTTCTATGCTGTACTTTAAATCCCTGTGACTATTTTGTAACTGAAAATTTGTACTTTTAATCCCTTTACTTTTTCACCCATCCTCCAAGCCCCCTTATATCTGGCAACTACCAATTTGTTCTTTGTATGAGTGAGTTTGCTTCTGTTTGGTTGGTGTTTGTTTATTTATTTTAAATATGCTCTTATTGGTTTTTAGGTAGAGTGGAAGGGAGGGGGAGAGATAAAACCATTGATGAGAGAGAAACATCTATCAGCTGTGTCCTGCATGCCCCCCAGTGGGGATCGAGCCCACAACCTGGGCATGTGCTCTGACCAGAAATTGAACCTGGGATCTCTTGATCCATGGGATGACACTCAATCCATAAGCCACACCAGCCAGACTTTTTTTTTTTTTAGATTCCACATACAAATGAAACCATATGGTATTTGTCTTTCTCTGCCTGACTTATTTTACTTAGCCTAATACCCTCCAGGTCCATCTATCTGGCCAAGATTTTTTTTTTTTTTATAGCTAAGTAATATCTCACTTCTTCTTTATCCATTTATCTTTTGAGTCGATCAGTTAATCCATTTACATTTAAAGTAGGTATTGATGAGTATGCAGATAGTGCCATTTTATTGTTTTTGTATTTATTTTCTCTGCTCCTTTTTTATTCTCTTGCTTTCTACTCTTATATATTGGTGATTTTCTGTAATGTTGTGTTTGGATTCCTTCTTCTTTATTTCTTGTGTACCTTTTGTACATTTTTGGTTTTGGTGACCAGGTGTTTCATATACATCAAGCTATGTTAATAGCAGGCTATTTAAGTTGATGGTCACTTAAGTCCGAACACATTCTAAAATAACTACTATATTTATTCACCCTATCCACATTTATGATTTTGTCATTATTTTTTCCTTCTTTTGCCTGTGTGTGCTTGTGTGTATCCCTTCATTTACTGTTATAATTACACATGACTTTCCTTTTTTGCCTTTTAAGCTTTATACTAGCTTTAGTCTTGGTACACCTACTGCTTTTATTATGTGTTTGCCTTTGTCAGTGAGAATTTTTTTCTCTATGATATTTTCTTATTCTTTTTTTGATATTTTGTCCTTTTTCTTACAGAAGTCCTTTTACTATTTCTTGTAATACTTGTTTGGTGGGGATGAACTACTTTGGTTTTTTATTGTCTCAGAAGGTCTTTATTTGTCCTTTGATTCTAAATGGTAGCTTTGCTGGGTAGAATAATCTTGGTTGTAGGTCTTTGTTTTTCATCACATTGAATATTTCATGCCAATTCCATCTGGCCTGCAAAGTTTCTGTTGACAGTTTAATCAAAGGTCCCTTGAAGGTAACTAACTGCTTTTCTCTTGCTACTTTTATGATTCTCTTTGTCTTTAACCTTTGGCATTTTAATTATGATGTGTCTTGGTGTGGGCCTCTTTGAGGTCATCTTGTTTGGGACTCTGAACTTCCTGGATTGCATATCTATTTCTTTCACCAGGTTAGGGAAGTTTTCGGTCATTATTTCTTCAAATAAGTTTTTAATCCCTTGCTCTCTCTCTTCTCCTTCTGGTACTCCTATCATGCAAATGTTCATATGTTTGATGTTGTAATAGAGGTCCCTTAAACTATCTTTATTTTTTTTTCTTTTTGCTGTTCTGTTGTGTGTTTTCCACTACCTTGTCTTACAAATTGATCCTCTGCTTCACCTAATCTGCTGTTGCTTCCATCTAATGTTTTCTTCATTTCAGTTATTGTAGTCCTCATTTCTGACTGGTTCTTTTTATGTTTTCTATCTCCTTTTCATATTTGCTATTTCTTTGCTGAAGTTCTCAATTAGATCATTTATTCTTCTCCTAAATTCATTGAGCATTCTTATAACCTATATTTTTAACTCTGTCTCCTTTTTGTTTAGTTTTTTGTTTTTTCCTGGAGTTTTCTTTCTTTTATTTGTGACATGTTTCTCTATCTTCCCATTTTGGCTGCCTCCCTGTATTTGTTTATTGCAGATCTTCAATGTCTCATAGTCTTGGCAAAGTGGCCTTATGTAGGTGTTCTGTTGAGACTAGTGGCACAGTCCCTGGTTCACTTGAACTGTGTGCTTTATGGGTGTCCCTTATATTAGTTATGTGTGCTCACCTGTTATAGATGAACCTTGAATGCTTTTGGCATGTCACTGGGTGAGACTGATCCACAGGCTGATGGCTATGAGGAATGGCTGTGACAAAGCTGTTATGGAGGGGCTGAACCCGTGGAGTATATTCACTTTAATGGGGCTCTGATGCCTGATATGTCCACTCTTTGTGTTTGGCAGTAAGTGGATGGTGCTCTGGTGCAGTCTGAAGCAGGCCCTATATATGTTGGTTCTGAGGTCTCTTTGGAGGTACTCCAGTGCAGGCCAATTTCAGCAGCTGCCTGTGTCTGGTGCAGAGCCACCTTATAGAAGCTACAAAGTGATCTGTGGTTGATAGCTGCCTGTAGTGGACTTGGAGGTGCCTGGGCATTGTTGTGCTATGAACTCAGGCCAGATGCCACTATTACTGGGATTTGGGTCATTTGCAAGAAGTACAGGGTTCCCTGAGACCAGCTGTGTTTGTTTATGGTTTGTAGATTCTCGAGAGATTTTAGGAAAGTGTGCAGTTCAGGCCCAGGCAAGCAGCTTCTGTGGTTAGCCTCTAAAAGAAGTTCACACTCAATGTGACCTGGGTGGATATGATTCTCAGAGAATCACCAGGGTGAGGTGAGAGAGGTGTTAGCCAGGTTAATGGGAATACAGATTTGCGGCCCACCTGTGCCTGCAGGCTTGGTGTGTGGAAGGCTCAGCAAAGGAACAATAGTGCCTGTTAGCATTTTAGTTAGGGAGAGCTGCCCCTCCAGCCTTCTATCTGAAGCCAGACAATTCAATTGCTCTTGGAGTATCGAGATAATGCTCTAACCAATTGAACTATCCATCCAAGACCAATATTTACATTTTATATAACTAAATACATATATAGATGTTAGTATGAAAAGTTACAAAGCAATATTTTGAAATTCAGATTTTATATAAGTAGTCTTATCTTTTTGTACTTTATATTAGATTTCTTATAACTAACTGGTTAATGTTTCATTTAAATCTCAGTTGTACTTCAGTTACTTGGAAATATATGTGTTATAAATCCGAAGTTTTGGCTATTTGGAAAGGAAGAAGAATTTATACTTGCTCATTTATACATTTCTATAGAGTACATGGAATTTCACCGTAGATTTGGCTTACCTGCCATGTTTTTTAGTTTACTTACAACATCTATTTGCTCAACTTTTAGTGTATACACTATTGTCTCTCATGATGACTTAGGTTCAATTCTCACTTTTAAAATATCATCCTTTGTCATATATTTTCTCCCATATTCTCCAGCTATTCATATCATTTGCAATTTTTATGAATATATACTTGATAGTCTAAAATTAATTTCAACTGGAAATGTTTTTGTCAATACTGGGAAATAAACTTGATGATCAAATAAAACTGGAACATTTAAAAATATTTCTGTAAAAAAAGAAGAGAAGATGAAATATTAAAATACTTGTTTGAATAGGTCTTTTAGGAACCCTACCACATAAAGACACATAATAATCCTATATGGAAATTTCCTCCAAATAGCCCATGCCTTTTTAGTTGAATATCTATGATTTAGTCTTGAGTAATCGACCTGTGTAATATTTTGTCTTCTCTACATTTAACCAAATGTTCCTGAAAACCAGAAGAGCATCCTTAGGCAAATATTATTCTGTGTAAGTTTTTCTAAAACAAAAATCAGCAAGAATAAGGCAAGATATGGGGAGAAATGCTTTTAACATAGTGTCCTAAATACCTGTAAAATACTTAATCTTATTTATCTCAAGATTATCTATAAAGAATAAACTATTTTGAAAATCATCCTATGCTGTCTGTCCCATTAACCATAAATTCTGGAGATTTATTCAAGCCATAATTTCTGGCTGACATTGCTATTAAATAAACTGTGGTCCTTAGGATTTGAGATGCTGCATAATACCTACCTATCATCTTTTCTCTAAAAAAGCTGTGCAAGTCAATTGCTGAATGAACAGGAAGATACAGTATCAGTTGTCCCTGGGCAGATTATACAATATGTTGCCTTAGTAATTCTACCATGAATTGTTGCATTATAATCATTCTGTTCAATAACATTAAAAAAAAATGAAAATGCTTAGAGTATGCTAATGTAGGCATGCATTAAATACTTACAATACAAACTCATTATAAATAAAGAAATTACAGCCTTAGTCGGTTTGGCTCAGTGGATAGAGCATCAGCCTGTGGACTGAAGTGCCCCAGGTTCGATTCCGGCCAAGGGCACATGCCTGGGTTGAAGGCTCGATCCCCAGTAGGGAGCATGCAAGAGGCAGCTGATCAATGATTCTCTCATCATTAATGTTTCTCTCTCTCCTTTTCCCTTCCTCTCTGAAATCAATAAAGAAATATAGTTAAAAAATAATCATACCTAATAAAATGGTAATATGCAAATTACCATCACTCCGCTACACCCACGATTGGGCTGGCTGGAGGCCCGGGGGGCGGGACTCAGGGTGGCCGATTGGCTGGTGGTAGGAGCTGGGGGCGGGGACTCGCGAGTCCCCGCCCCCTGCTCCTCCCGCCGGCTTAAACATCAGGCGCTGCTGAAGACGCTGGTGGCGGAACTCAGGGTGGCTGCTGGCACCAGTTTTCCGCCAGCAGTAGTTTTCCTCTGGCCACCCACCGGATCGGAGCGCCTCCCGATCGGAGTTCTTCTTGGGGTGGCCGATTGTGCTGGCGGGAGGCGCTCTGATTGGCCGGTGGCCAGAGGAAAACTGCTGCTGGCGGATAACTGGTGCCGGCAGCCAGGTGAAGGAAAAGTGTATTGCATGAAACTTCGTGCAACGGGCTCCTAGTAAGTAAGTAAATAAATAAATAAATAAATTACAATGCAGTTGGAAGGTAGATATGAGGAGAAATCTTATTCTATTTGCTAAGACTCTAGTAGCTAAAATATAAAATGTTCCAATAAAATGGTCAAAAGATAAAAAATGCTTTTATTAGTCACATTTTAACCACAATTTTAATATTAATAAATATTTTAAATGAAAATGTACTTATGTCAATCTTTGATATACGTAGCTATGGAGCTTTCTCATGACTAGATTTTATGGGGAAAATGCAGCAAAATTAAAATGTTTCTTTTATTCACTGATTGTATTATATAAATTGTGAAAATTAAATCAACTCTGATTAGTAGGGGAGATATAGCCAAATTTGTTAAAGGATGATTTTTCAAACTTATTCTATTACAAATATCCATAGAATTAAAATGGTTGAATTTTATTTAGGCCTACAATTATTGCAATGTACCATTTCCCTTTCTCTACTTCCACCCTTTGACAATAAAAGTAATATGATTCCAGGCCTGGCCAGTGTGGCTCAGCAGTTGTAAAATACAGAAAATATACAGTTAACATTTTATACATAAATACAGTTTTCCCTTTGAAACTGGAAAGCCAAACATTGTAAATCCTGAGTCTCAAATGTGTTTTAATCTGAGCCTTCTCTCTTCAGACATTTAAATTTTGATTTCTTCCAGAGAACAGTTACAAAGTTCTTTTACTATTTCCTCCACGGTGACTTCTGTTTGTGATTTAGATGAACTGTGAAAGAGCTAGGGTGCAGGACAGAGGAGTGGCAGCAATGCAAGAGGGTAAGAAATATCACTACACGATCTTTTGACATGCAAGCAATAAATACATACATATATGCAAACATGACATGACATAACATAACAAAACATAACATAACATAACATAACTTAGAGAAAGGATATCCTAATCTGCCCTATGCTTTTCAAAGACAAGTCGATTTGAGGGAGATCTCCAATTCTGGGTAGCTGTCAGTTTTCAGTACAGAGGACACTTAACCTTTTTGATTGACATCCCCTTTTTAGAGGCTAGTGTTACATAAGAACAATGGGTCTATCTACACTAATAAAAGAGAAAGATACAAATTGACCATAACTCCGTGATGCCCACCAGCCAATCAGGAGTGAGTATGCAAATTAACCCCCAAAAAGATGACTGGTTAATTTGCATACACAGGCACGGAGAGAAGACTGAAGGCTCTGGCTCAAGCGAAGACTGAAGACTGAAGAGGCTTGGCTTCTCCGCTGTGGCCAGAGTGGAGAAGCTTAGCCTCGAGGCTTGGCTTCTCTGCTGCGACTGGAGTGAAGGCCTGGGTTCCGGGTGCCAGAGGAAAACCGGTGCTGGCAGCTAGGGGAAGGAAGGCCTATTGCACGAATCTTCATGCAATGGGCTTCTAGTCTTTTAATAAAGGTGAAATGTTTAAGATCTGTTAAGCAGGGGCTGTTATACATGATGTTTTGTGACCACTTTTCCTCTCTAAAATGATTTGCTAATCTATTAATTTGGAAACTCAAGCTTCTCATTAGAATACTGAACTTTATAGTGGTCATTTTCTTTAAAAAATCTACCAGTAAAGTATTTTGATAGATGATGAGAGGCTGTCACTTAGAAAGCTCTTGTTACATTTTTTTCAAAACATTTCAAGATGTACATACTTATAGACAGCTTGCACCTGCTAAGAGAAGTGGCACATTGAGACAATTATTAGGATAATTCAAGAAATAAAAACATAATACCCTAAACTTTCACAGTGATAATTTATAAGTATTTACAAAAGTTAATTTGAGGGAGGGCACCTGTTATTTAGATAAGTGCTTAATAAATTCAGTAGTATAGTTTATCCCCAACATCTCAAACAATGACCCATATAGTGTGCTTAAGCCTATTTAAATTATTGCTATAGTTTGGAGAATCACTTAATTAACATAACTTAAAATAAAAGAACTCTTGTTTGTTGTAGCATTTTAATAATTCAAAAGCAGCATGGAAAAAATAGAACTTTGAAGTTAGATAAAGCCTGGTTCAAAGCACTTCCTTCTTATTTATTCACTATGTGATCTTGCCTGAGCTAATCAATCTCTTCCACTCTCACTTTCCTCCTCTGTATAATTGGCATAATAGTCCCTGCATTTTCATAGAGTAGTTTTGATGATTGAGATAACATATTAAATGAGATAATGTATATAACATTATCTTATCTGAATGGTGCTTGAAATATACTAGTAGGTATTCAATAATAGTTCTTTTTTTTCCTCTTACATTAGCTTTGTCCAATGCTGAACTACAAAGTAGTAAGTAGTTGTAGTTCATGGGAAATGTACATTAAAAATAGTGTAGTTTAAAATTAAGAAGACCCTTTGCTATTTAAAAATGTGTAGTTATTTTAATGATGACTTTCTTTGAAGAGCATTTTATAGGAAAATTTTGTTTTCTGACCTCCCTTTTACATTTTTAAAAAATATGCCATAGACATTATATGATAGATATACTTATAGATTAAGAAAAGCTGTTTACAACTACTATTGCAATACCAACTAAGAAAATAAGAATATGTTTCACCAAACTTCGCTAAATACTAAAGTAATACAGAGCTATTAGATCCTCAAGAAGAAAGCCAATTCATTTCAAGTCATGATATCCCCTAAAACTGAAGTATTATATATAAAAGCTAAACAATGCCAAATGGATTTGGCTGAGATCAAAAGCCAAACCTATTTCTTTTCTTTCATCTTCAGCATTCCATTTCCTAGGAGTATGACCTTAGTCAAACATCTATTAAAGTCAGCTTTTGATCTCAACCCCCTTTTGGAGTAAAAAAAAAGTCAATCCTTAAATTTTTCTTCTAGACACAATCACTCTATTGTGTTTTAATGTTCTGGTAGTGTGTGAGTAAATAGGATTCTCTGATATATGTGATAGAAGACTGGTTAAATGAGACCATCATTTTTTGTGTCACAGACAAGCATCAAAAGGAAGCATTCTTCAGAAGCTATTAACTGGGAAAAAAATCCCTCCAGGTTAGTGGAAACATGTTAACTGGTCAGTCTGCTGCCTTTTAGGTCCTTTGATGAAAGTACCTTGTAATTTCATAACAGGTAGCTGCTCATTTGTAATGTAATTTTCTCTTCACCAGTCATAACTATTCCATGATTACTCAGGGACAAACCTGTTTTACTCCATTGATTTTTTTTAAATTTAAAACTTTGTTTTAAAAATATCTTGAAACCACTAGGAAGGATTATACATTTTTATTGTTTCTTATATATTAAACTAGAGGCCCGATGCATAAAATTTGTGCATGGGGGGGGTCAGCTGTGTCCCTCAGCCCAGCCTGAATCCTCTCCAATCTGGGACTGCTCAGGGGATGTCCAACTGCCTGTGGGATTGGGCCTAAACTGGCAGCCAGACATCCCTCTTACAATCCGGGACTGCTGGCTCCCAACCACTTGCCTGCATGCCTGCCTGATTGCCCCTAACTACTTCTGTCTGCCAGCCTGATCAACCCCTAACTGCTCCCCTGCCGGCCTGATTGCTCCCAACTGCCTTCCCTGCTGGCCCAGTTGCCCCCAACTGCCCTCCCCTGCAAGCCTGGTTCCCCCCAACTGCTCTCCCCTATAGGCATGGTCCCCCCCAACTGCCCTCCCCTGCAGGCCTGGTCCCCCCCAACTGCCCTCCCCTGTCAGCCTGGTCACCCCTAACTACCTTCCCCTGCAGTCCTGGTCCCCCCAACCACCCTTCCCTGTCAACCTGGTCCCACCCAACTGCCCTCTCCTGCCAACCTGGTTGCCCCCAACTGCCCTCTCCTGCCAGCCTGGTCACCCCTAACTGCCCTCCCCTGCCAGCCTGGTCGACCCTAACTGCCTTCCCCTTTAAGCCTGGTCCCCTCCCCCAACTGCCCTTCCCTGCTGACCTGGTCCCACCCAACTGCCCTCCCCTGCCAACCTGATCACCCCCAACTGTCCTCCCCTGCCAGCCTGATCCCTCCAACTGCCCTCCCCTGCTGGCCTGATCACCCACAACTGCCCTCCCCTGTCAGCCATCTTGTGGTGGCCATCTTGTGACCACATGGGGGCTGCCATCTTGTGCGAGGGTGTGATGGTCAATTTGCACATTACCTCTTTATTGTATAGGATAAATTATAGGGAAATTGTCATGATGTATTAAACACACAAGAAACATGACAAAACATGATTATTAGTTGAATTAAAAAGAAAATGGT
Source organism: Ia io (assembly GCA_025583905.1). Classification (NCBI taxonomy): domain Eukaryota; kingdom Metazoa; phylum Chordata; class Mammalia; order Chiroptera; family Vespertilionidae; genus Ia; species Ia io. The sequence continues at coordinate 32,364,627 of JAJQQW010000001.1, read as the reverse complement.
ATTTTATATCTGTGTATGTATAGGTATGTGACTACTGTTTACCCATATGTATGACTATATATTAAGTATTGAAAATCTTTATATCTCACTTTATAAATATTCTATAAAATGGTAAATTCATTATAACACATTTATTAAGTACTGTATACCTGCAAGACAACATTTTAGATCCTGTTATGAGAATAAAAATGAATAAGACATAGTTGGTACTCTATAGAAGCTTTCAGAGCCTTCATTTTAAGTGGGAAACTGAGACCTACTTATAGACATAATCATAGGAAAAGTGCAGAAAGTGATAAATATGTTCATATAAACATATCTAAGTGGAGTATTGGGGAAATTTTAAAGAAGATAATTATTTCCAGTTGTGAGAATTAAAGAAGGCCTTTTGGAGTTGATGGCATTTAAGGTGTGCTTTAAAGATTGGTTAGGCTGCAATTGGCAAGACAGGGATAAAAGCATTCCAGGCAAAAGGGACAGTCTGCAAAGGTGTGAAGATGAACTAGTACTGAGTGTGCCTGTGTAACAAAATATTCAGTCTGGTTAGAGTAGTAGGGATATGATGGAAAAGAGTAGGAGCTCTGCCTCTAAAGATGGGTGGGTGTAGATTGTGGGAGTTTATAAATATCAGATTTAGAGTAATGGACTTTATTCTATAGGCAGTGGTGAACCACTAACCATATTTGTGTGAGTGAGGAATGTGAAAATACTGCTTTTTACCAAAATATCCCTGATAACAGAGAATGGGATAGACTGAAGAGGGACAGAATTAGGGGCAGGAAGATCACTTAGGAAGTCCTTCAAGTAGAATAGCTGAGAAGGAAGAACCTCTTAAGAAGTGATTGTGAAATTCTTAGTTCATTTTACAGAGTCAAGATATCCCTTTCAGATTCATAATTTATGACTCTGAAGTAATACAATTTAAAATCTGCTATGGAAAATTGCTGTTGTATTCAAAATTACTGGTAGAGGAATTCAAACTAAAAAGTAAAATTCACTTTATCTATGTATAATCTGATTATTTCATATGGAACTTTCTTTTTTATGTTAAGCTACCCCCTTTTATGTATTTTTATTTAATAGATCCAGACATAGAAGCATAGAACAGATTGAGGAATCTTAGAGGGAAGGCAGGGGTGTGTGTGTGTGTGGGGGAGAGATTAAGCAGGGAATTTATATGCATATATGCATAGCCCATGGACACAGACAATAGTGTGGTGAAGATCTAGGGGGGGTGAGGGATGGAGGGAGTGGGGGTCAATGGGAAAAAAGGGGGGCATCTGTAATACTTTCAACAATAAAGATAATTTAAAAAAAATGCACATGGAACTTTCTAAAATCCCTGTGCTCCCAAGTAAAATGCCACCAGCCAGAACAAACATTTGTTTAAAATGCATCAATCCTACCTGAGATACATGGCAATTATTTAAAAAATAGCACCTATAACAAAACTAAGATCCAGTGTTCTTTTCTTTAAAAAATAGAGTAATAACTGGTTAAGAGGAAGTTGAATTTGACAGAGTTGAAGAGGTTTTATTACCAGTATCTCCAACATGAAGAATGGTGATATGTATCACCTTGAAATTATACCTTTGAATTGGGAAAGACCATGATTTATGCCAATCTTTTTGTGCAAATACTATAGTCTTTATGAAAACACAGCCTTCCTGCAATATCAAAGTCCTAGCAGAATAACAAAGGGAAAGGAACAAACGATTGAAATGAAAGGGAATAATCAGAACATAGTTTGTTGAACTAGAATCTGAGATAATGTTTCTGTTCTCATTTTATTGGTTTTGTACATACTATCTTATTCACATAAACAATAGCCATTGAAATTTACAAAGCCACAAAAGATCTATTTCCTTGAGTCATCATTAAGATGGTATAGTGTTCCTAACATTGTGCTGGGCTATTCCATCCTCATCTATGTCCCAGCTGCTTGTGTTTGTTTATCTCTAGCTATGACAGTTTTGAGGTCACACATATTATGATTAAAATATTTGTAATTCTTAGTGAAAAAAAGATTAAGAAATATATAATTGTCTTTGTGGCTCCTGTATCATTTGATCCATTTGAGTTAGTGTGCCCTTTTAGCAACCTCAACCTAATGGTTGCAAGTAGAAAAAAAATGTTATGTATCCCCTTATGAATTTATTGTTAATAAGACTGTGACAGAATTCAGGAAACCAGAAAGAATATGCCATCTTATAAAACATGCATTAGCCCCCAGCTGCATGCAGAATCCTTTTTATTGTGTGTGTGTGTGTGTGTGTGTGTGTGTGTGTGTTTATCTCCTCTATTAATAATATGGCCTAATTATTTAATTAAGAATTATTTTTATATTATCCAAGCACTAACTCGTATATATCAGATAGTAACATGGGCATGCTGGATAAGGTCAAAATTCTCCTTTTCTATTCTACTGGGCCATAATAAAATACTTGATGCCTATAGTTCAAACATGTCAACTTAGTATCTTAACTGAGGATACATTTTTCACCACAATTTTAGGAGAAAACCATGCGCATTAGACTTTTTTTTAATGTTGTATATCAATACGTCATAATTCCCTAAACCCTGTCCATCCTGGTAGTGATACTTCTCTCAGAAGAAAGACTATTTAACTAAAACAGCATGTGACGTAAAAGAATTATTGGCTATGCTGCTCTGGCCGCAAGGTTTTTCTGGTCTTAGAAATTTAGTATATTTTTAATATGAAAATGATACCAACAAACTTTAGTTATATTTGATTATTAAAAATGCAATAGACTGGTGAGTTTAAAAAACGATGAAAGTGTTATCACACTGTATTTTATGAGGAAAGTAATGTAAGCTTTGAAAAATAATCTTGCCAATACCTTGTCTGTTGAAGATTCAAGGATAAGAGCCATATTCTCATAATATTTATTTACTCTCCCCATAACTTATATAATAAGTATTCATGTTGATGGTTGTTTCAGGTATCTTTAAGTGATTATACATACAGATAGCTAATAGAGACATAGTTATCACTATTCATATCTCAAAGCATATAGTTTAATATAATTATTAGCAGTGGGCAAAATTAAGACTTTCTACCTTATCTCTTGTTTTCTGAAGGTTTAGAATTAATCTCTTAAAAGTTTTAGATTTAATAGAATAAGCAGTCCCATTTCCTTAAATATTATACAAATGGAAACCTCTGATAAGTGGCCATAAGTTAACTCCTACCTTCATATCAATACAAGTACTGCTAACTTCATGTGCTTCTTAAACTGAAAAGACAAGCTCTGTTGCAAAATTTTTCACATAATTATGTTCAATATAACATATTGGTTTGCTTTCTAAAACAGATACTTGATGAATATTGTAAGCATAAGCAGTTGATAAAGAATGGCACCATCACAGTGAAAGAGCATAACAAAGACAGAACTATTGGTACCGTCAGTGTTTTGGTGAACCATCTCTGTCTTTGCCCAGTTCTTACATTTGTTGTTATATCTTGGCAGGAAGTTCAGGCAGAATGTGATTGTGAAGATAATGCATAACATATCTACTACTAGAAAGTCATGCACAATTACTAGTATTGGGAAGGTAGCCTTTTTTCTTCACCCTGGTGGCATCCATTCACAGCATCCATTTGGTTATTCTGTAGTCATTCCCTGGGCACCACCACCCACTACTGTGGCAGGCACCAATGAATGCAAAATTTAAGAGTAATTCATATATGTCCTTATTCCCCCATTGCCCCCCACACCCCCTGCTCGTGCCTTCACCCCCCTAGTGTCTATGTCCATTGGTTATGCTTATATGCAAGCATACAAGTCCTTTGGTTAATCTTTTCCCCTTCCCCCCACCTGCCCCTGCCTTCCCTCTGAGGTTTATGTAATACCTTAATCAATAAAAATAAAAAAAAGACAGAGAAACATAAATGTGAGAGAAACACATTGATTGGTTGCTTCCTGCACATGCCCCGACCAGGGCCCAGGCCAGGGAGGCCCTTACAACCCAGGTACGTGCCCTTGACCAGAATCGGACCCTTGACCAGAATCGAACATGAGACCCTTTGGTCCGCAGGCTGATGCTCTATCCACTGAGCTAAACAGTTAGGGCTTTATTTATTCATTACATTGATAGGGTGACAATGGTCACCATGAACATATAGGCTTTGTGTGTGGATTTCTATGTTACAAGATCTGTTATATTGCACTGTGCCTCATTTCTTTTTAGTGCTAAGTAATATTCCATTGTTTGGATGTACCACAGTTTATTTATTTATTCACCTACTGAAGGATATCTTGATTGCTTCCTTGAACCTCATTTTAAAGAAAATAAAATTGATTCTGAGAGGAGATAAAATGATTAAAATAGGAATATAATTAGCTAAAAAAAAGGCAGTTTTTAATATCTAGTCCTTCTGATTCCTCGTGCAATATTTTTCCAAAACAATTTGGAACAAACACTATCCTTACAATTTTCTGAGATTCTTCCTTATATTATATACTACTAGAGGCCCGGTGCATGGAATTCGTGCATGGGGGGGGTCCCTCAGCCCAGCCTGCACCCTCTCCAATCTGGAACCCCTCTCACAATCCAGGACTGCTGGCTCCCAACTGCTCGCCTGCCTGCCTTCCTTATTGCCCCTAACCGCTTCTGCCTGCCAGCCTGATCACCCCCTAACCACTCCCCTGCCAGCCTGATTGATGTCTAACTGCTTCCCTGCCAGCCTGATTGCCCCTAACTGCCCTCCCCTGCAGGCCTGGTCACCCTTAACTGCCCTCCCCTACAGGCCTGGTCCCCCTCAACTGCTATCCCCTGCAGGCCTGGGTCTTCCCCAACTGCCCTTCCCTGCAGGCTTGATCGCCCTCAATTGCCCTCCCTTGCAGGCCTGGTCCCTCCCAACTGCCCTCCCCTGCTGGCCATCTTGTGGCAGCCATCTTGTGTCCACATGGGGGCCGCCATATTTGACCCCATGGGGGCAGCCATCTTGTGTGTTGGAGTGATAGTCAATTTGCATATTACTCTTTTATTAGATAGGATAGAGGCCTGGTGCACAGATGGGGGCCGGCTGGTTGGCCCTGAAAGGTGTCCCGGATCAGGGTGGGGGTTCCCTTGGGGTGTGGGGCAGCCTGGGCAAGCATCCTGTGGTGGTTTGCAGGCTGGCCATGCCCCCTGGCAACCCAAGCAGAGGCCCCGGTATCTGGGATTTATTTATCTTCTATAATTGAAACTTTGTAGCCTTGAGCAGAGGCCAGGGCTGGCCAGGGCGGGCTGGAAGCTTGGCTTCCTCCATTGCCGGGGAAACCCAAGCCTCCTGCTCGCTCTGTGGCCACAGCCATCTTGTTTGTGTTAATTTGCATACTCGCTCCTGATTGGCTGGTGGGCTTGGCTTGTGGGTGTAATGGAGGTACAGTCAATTTGCATGTTTCTTTTTTATTAGTGTAGATTAGAGGTGGACTTACTTTTGCTTATGCTGTGTAGCGTAGGCCTGATAAAGAAACATATAAAGCTTTCTATTACATTAAGTTGTCCTAATTTTAAAAGAGATAATTCTGGTTTTAGGTATAACAGCTGCAGCAATGGCTGAGGCAATGAAGCTACAGAAGATGAAGCTTATAACTGTGAACACTCTTCAGGGAAATGGAAGTCAAAATGGGGCAGAATCAGAACCTGATGATCTTAATTATAATACAGGTAAGTGTCTTCAGATATCCAAGGCGGGTGACTCATTGATTTATTCTACGATGGGAGAGAGGAGGGCTGAGGGGAGCAGGACAATAATATGTACACTTCAATTTTAAGCAGTTACTAATGAAGTATGCTTAACCCTATCTCTAACTTGTACATTGAAATTAGAAAACCATTACAGGTCAGAATCCCATTTGACGAAGCACTGAATTATGTCCATTGTTTTGTTGTAGAGGAATTAAATACTAATTTTTATCTTGCTAGCTATTTCATCTTTTGCCTGCTAAAAGCTGCCCCCTTCGGCTTCATATCAGGCTTTTTTACTTCAACTTTCTCTAAGTAATTTACCACTGAATGGTAGTTCTGAGAATTCACCTTGGGTGGGCTGCAGTCTCTTTAGTTGGTGTACCACCTCATTAGCTAAGTGAAGGTGCTGGCAGACTCCTGGTATTGTCAACAGTGGCTAAAGAAAAGAGGAAGAACAAAGAGTCAGCAATGAAAAAAAGATGAAAGGAAGAGAAAGATGCCTGTGGATTGAAATATCCCCTTCCTTTTTGTACTAGTTTTCTCTCCTTTACCTGTGATAATTATTCCTTATCTTTGATCACAAGACCACCCCTCACATCTCTTTTGGAATTAGGTGGGATTATAACTCTCAAAATTTATGAATGTCTACATAAATAAATAAATAAATAAATAAATAAATAAATAAATACAGCTTAATTTTAGTAGGGAGTAAAAGGGGCAACAAAAGATGGTCTGAGAGGCCATAGGTTTCTAACCTAACACTTCAGGTAAATTCAATATAATATGATAGGCAGATTGGTAGCAGCCTCTTCTCTCTTCTTTTAGACTCCTAGATGTTCAACTATTGTGGGTCCTTATCTTGGAGGAAAAAGCAAAGGGGGGATTTCTTGAATTAAATCAGTATGATAAACTTAGTCTGAATTTAATGCAGTGTAGCTCTCTTCATCCTCCTCATCTAAAATTGAAAAGTTCATGGTGATTTATGAAAATTAGTCTTTAATCAATGCTCACAGTAGGTAATAATGGAAAAATGCATACTTTTGTGGATTCATCTAACTAGAAGCAAGACATAGATAAGATTAAAATTAACATTAAGCAAAAGAATAATAATAGTCAGAAATTACCTGTTACTATGTATTAAGTATCTCCCATGATTTTCCTTTAGTTTAATTTTTAAAATGTAGATATTATTGACATATAACATTGTATAAGTTTAAGGTGCACAATGTGTTGATTTGATACACTTATATATTGTAATATTATAATATTATTACCACCATAGCGTTATCTAACATCTTCACAATATCACATCATTGTTTCTTTTTTGTGAACATTTAAGATCTAGTCTCTTAATCACTTTTAGTATATAATAAAGGTATTGTTTTTTTAATAAATCTTTATTGTTCAGATTATTACAATTGTTTCTCTTTTTTCCCCCCATATCTCCCACCACCCGGTTCCCACCCCCCCTCTGCCCTTACCTCCCCCCCATTGTCCTTATCCATAGGTGTATAATTTTTATCCAGTCTCTTCCCATACCCCCCACACAGACACCCTTTTCCCCCTGAGAGTTATCAATCCACTCCCATTCTATGCCTCTGATTCTATCATGTTCACCAGTTTATTCTGTTCCTCAGATTTTTAATTCACTTGATTTTTAGTATCACTTGTTGATAGATATGTATTTGTTGTTCATAATTTTTATCTTTACTTTTTTCTTCTTTTTCCTCTTTTTAAAGAATACCCTTCAGCATTTCATATAATACTGGTTTGGTGGTGATGAACTCCTTTAGCTTTTTCTTATCTGTGAAGCTCTTTATCTGCCCTTCAATTATGAATGATAACTTTGCTGGGTAGAGTAGTCTTGGTTGTAGGTTCTTGCTATTCATCACTTTGAATATTTCTTGCCATTCCCGTCTGGCCTGCATAGTTTCTGTTGAGAAATCAGCTGACAATCATATGGGTGCTCCCTTGTAGGTAACTAACTGTTTTTCTCTTGCTGCTTGTAAGATTCTCTCTTTGTCTTTTGCCCTTGGCATTTTAATTATGATGTGTCTTGGTGTGGTCCTCTTTGGATTCCTCTTGTTTGGGGTTCTGTGCACTTCCTGAACTTGTAAGTCTATTTCTTTCACCAGGTGGGGGAAGTTTTCTGTCATTATTTCTTCAAATAGGTTTTCAGTATCTTGTTCTCTCTCTTCTTCTGGCACCCCAAAAATTCGGATATTGGTACGCTTAAAGCCATCCCAGAGGCTCCTTACGCTATCCTCACACTTTTGGATTCTTCTTTCTTTCTGCCTCTCTGGTTGGGTGTTTTTTTCTTCCTCATATTCCAGATCTTTGGTTTGACTCTTCAGGTACGGTGGTATACAGTTGAGTGTCTGTATATTCTTTATTTCAGACAGTGTATGCATAATTTGTGACTGGTACTTTTCCATTTTTTTGGTATTCTCACTAAGAATTGCTGTGCTGAAGACACAGTAGGGCTTTGGTGCTCACTGAGTCTGCCTCTTGAATGTGTCCCTTATGAGAGTGGTTGAAATCTGGTGTCGTCCACACTGACCACTAGATACCCTAGTGTCTGGATCTCCAATGGGGTGCAGGTCTGAGGCCTCCCAGCAGGAGTTACAGCAAGAGCTACAGTTTTCTCCTCTTTGCTTGGGCGGTTTGGAGCAGTCTGACTGGAGCTGCAGTTAATTTGGTTGAGCTGCCACAGAAGAGGCCATTTATATGTAAAAGCCGCTGTGTGGAGCCTGGACGGATTTGTAGAATGTGTGGGGTGGGGTCTCAGGGTGGGGCGGGGTCTCAGGGTGTCACTAGGCTGGGGCATGGCCAACGGCCATGGCTGCCTTCAGCCGTCTCTGCCTTTCCACATTTCCAAGTCTCCGTGTCCTGTGCTCCAGCACAGCAAACCCTGATTACTGGGCGCATCTCTGCAGAAAAGTTACTCTCACTGTCTGACTGATGGCCGAGAGTCCAGCTTCTCCCCGTAGGCATCTGGGTCCCCCGAGTGTCCCCAGAAACTGGAGTTCAGAGTGATCGGAAGTTTGTCTCCCTTCGGTTTGAAGAAAAGCTGAGCGCTCAGTTGCCCACCGCCAGCCCACTTTGTGCGTGCCTCCATACCTCAGGTCTCCAGCGTTTGCACTCCCTTCTCTTCTTAGTTGTAAATCTACCACTCAGCCAGCTTTCCCGTGGTTCTGGGTGGTAGACGTTTTGTTTTTTAGTTGTATTTTTGAAATTGTTGTGTGAGGCGGCAATTTAGTTGTTTAACTTTGCTGCCATCTTGGTTCCTCCTCCTTATCAAGGTATTGTTAACTATAATCACAATACCATGCATTAGATATTGAGAACTTATTCATCTTCTACCTCCTGTGTTAACTCAGTTAATTCTTACCATATTCCCAGGTGGGGAGAGCATTTTCAATACTCACATTTTGCAAATCAGGAAACAGAGACACAAAGTTAGTAATTAGCAGAGATGTTTCAATCCCATGTCCGGTTAAGTGCAAAGTATTTGCCCTTTCCATGTTCTTCCTTCTCTTCAGCACTGTTTTGTAACACAATTTTAATTTTATCAACCCTCTTGAATAAAAGTTGTTTTTATGATGAAGATACAGTGATGAACTGATGATCAGTTTCCACAACTTAACATCTCTTAACTCATACTGGGTTCAAATCTTGGTGTCTTGGAAGTAACCAACAGTTGACAGGAATTCTCTTGTAAATAAAAATATTTTTGTACCAATAAATATTAGTGCGAGCTTAAGAAGTAACTCTGTCATTGTTTTCTCAGATATACCAGTTTCTGAAAAAGACTTTGTACAAATATTTATATTGTTACTTTATAATAAGACAGCATTAAACATTTTGAGATCTATACTGGTGACCTAATTTCTAACATAGTAAATATTTAATTTTCTTAGCTACATATAATCTGGCTTAACCCAAGATATTCATCATTGTGATAAAAGAAAGTATTAGGTTTCCATATGTGTATAATGTTATACTTCATGTTATAGAAATGGATTTAGAGTAGTAACTGTGATCATGCAAAAATTACAGTTTATCCTCATCTTGATGTAATGAAGGTAAGCAGATATAAAATAATGATGATAACAATAATCTTACCTAATAATAGACAAATATGCAAATTGACCATACTTCCAACACACCCACAAGCCACACCCACAAGCCATGCCCACCATCCAATCAGAGCAAGCATGCAAATTAACCCAAACCAAGATGGCTACAGCCACAGAGAGCAAGGTTTCCTAGGTAACAGAGGAAGCCAAGCTTTCTGCCTGCCCTTGCCAGGCCTAAGTGTCCACTCAAGCTACAAAGTTTCAATTATAGAAGGTAAACAATTCAAACAAATGGTGGCAGAATGGAGCTTGAGAGAACAGGCCAGGGTTGCCGCCGGCAACAGGGGAAGCAAAGCTTTCTGCACACCCTGGCCGGGCCGACCCACTTAAGGCAACAAAGTTTCAATTATAACCCCAACAGAAATGGCAGCCAGCCGCGGAGGGAGCCCCAGGCTTGGCTCTGCTCCAGGCTACAAAGTTTCAATTGTAGAAGGAAAATAAATTCCAGATACCAGGGCCTCCACTTGGGTTGCCAGGGGGCATGGCCAGCCTGCAAACCACCACAGGCCCCTCGCTCAGGCCGCCACATGCCCCAAGGGAGCCCCCATCCTGATCCGGGACACCCTTCAGGGCAAACCAGCTGGCCCCCACCCCTGTACCAGGCCTCTATCCTATCTAATAAAAGAGTAATATGCAGATTGATCATTACTGCAACACACAATATAGCTGCCCCCGTGTGGTCAAAGATCCTGCCCCCATGTGGACACAAGATGGCCACCACAAGGTGGCCAGAAGGAGAGGGCAGTTGGGAGGCACCCGGCCTGCAGGGGAGGGCAGTTGAGAGGGACCAAGCCTGCAAGGGAGGGCAGTTGGAGGTGATCAACCCTGCAGGAGAGGGCAGTTATGGGTGACCAGGCCAGCAAAGGAGGGAAGTTGGGGGCAAATAGGCTGGCAGGGGAGTGGTTAGGGTGTGATCAGGCTGGCAGGCAGAAGCGGTTAGGGGCAATCAGGAAGGTAGGCAGGCAAGCAGTTGGGAGCCAGCAGTCCTGGATTGTGAGAGGGATGTCCGACTGCCCATAAACGGGCAGTGGGACATCCCTTGAGGGGTCCCATATTGGAGAGGGTACAGGCTGGGCTGAGGGACAACCCCCCTGCGTGCACGAATTTCTTGCACCGGGCCTCTAGTACTAATAATAAATAGATGAAGTCTGTGAGGTTTTTATAGTTTATAAATGAACACTGCTGCCATGACCATACCTGTAAACCAGGTCCTGTTACCAAGAGGGATTCTCTAAGCTATAACTTTATCTTGTGAGAGAAGAGGAGAGCAAGTAGACCTTAGCAGCCTTTGCCAGTGAGGACTCCAGCAGCCCTCATGGCCACCATGGGTACCCAGAGACTTGCCTACTAAATGTCCTCAGAGTCTTTGGCAATGGTTACTTCAGCTTATGGAGCAGTTCAAAGGCAACAATTCTGTTTCTTCCCCAGCCCCCAGATATAGGGTTTCCACTGTAACAGCTAAAGCCAGAGCCACTGCACCCCACCAGCCAATGTACTAGTACATATACCCACCCACAGATGGAGATATTTCCCCACTGATGTAAGTCCATAAAGGGTGAAATAGCTGCCTGCTGCTTCAAATGTGCAGACAGTAATGCAAGGCTATGGGACATGACAAGTCAAGAAAAATATTTCCACCAAATGAACACTATAATTGACCCCAAATAAATAGAGGTCTATAAATTTCCTGACAAATAATTCAAATAACTGTTTTAAGGAATCTCAGAAAACTACAAGGGAACACAAATAATTCAATGAAATCAGGAAAATAGTACATGAACAAATGAGAAGTTTCACAAAAAGATAGAAATCATAAAAAAGAACCAAGCAGAAATTTTGGAGCTGAACTATATAGTGACAAAAATCAAAAGCACAATAGAGAGCTTCAATAACAACTCATTTAATCAGAAGAAAGAATCTACAAATTGAATATAGGTCATTTGAAATATTCCAGTCAGAGGAGAAAGAGGAGAAAGAATGGAAAAGTAGAAAGAACACTTTGAAGATATATAGGATACCCTCAAAGGAACAGTATATGCATTTTGGGAAACCCAGAAGGAGAAAAGAGAGAGAAAAGGAGAAAAAAAAAAAGCCCATTTAAATAAATAATGGTTGAAAGTTTCTGAAATCTAGGGAGAAAAATTGACATCCACATTAATAAAGTTCAAAAATGTCCAAATAGAATCAACCCAAATAAGACTACACCGAGAAACATTACAGTAATATATTGTTTAAATACAGAGCTAGGTTTTGAGAATTTCATCTTTAAGTGATATTTTCACTGTGCAAATAACTTAGCACAAACCTAGATAATGTAGCCTACTACACCTAGGCTATATGGTATAGCCTATTGCTCCTAGGTTACAAACCTGTGCAGCATGTTACTTTACAGAATACTGTAGACAGTTGTTATACAATGATATTTATGTATCTAAACATATCTAAACATAGAAAATGTACAGTAAAAATACAGTTTAACAGATAAAAATGATACACCTGTTTAGGGCACTTGCCATGAGTGAAGCTTGCAGGACTAGAAGATGCTTTAGATGAGTCAGTGAGTGAGTGATGAATGAATGTGAAGACCTGAGATATTACTGTATTGTGATGCATTGTCCTCTGGCATTACAAAGGCTATGATGTCACTGGATGATACTTTTTCAGCTCTGTTATAAATTATGGGACCACAGTCATATGTATATGTAGTCCATAATTGACTGACATATCATTATGTGGCACATGACTGTATAATTAAATTGTCAAAAGTCAATGACAGAGAGCAATTTGAAAGCAACATGATAAAAGTGATTTGTTACATATGAAGAAGCCATCATATGACTATCAGCATATTTTTCAGCAGTAGATTTGCAGAATAGGGGATACTGGAACAAGATATTTAAAGATTTGGCAGAAGCAAACGGATGTAGCATAAATCTTATTGGCAAATGTAAATATGTAGACAAATACAGATTAATGCAATGCAATGTCGTGCATAAATTACTTTTAACCCTAATACAAAAGTTGAGGTAAAATATTATTAATTGATACTAAGTATGAAAAGAAGAAAATTCTGAATACAGTAATACAAAATGAGTGGGGGAGAGTAGAAGTGTAGTTTTTGTATGCAATAGAAGTTATAAGCTTAAAATTAAGGTTTAAAGTATATGTTTTGTATAAGTCTTGAGTGAAACAAAAAGTAAAAATCTATGATAGATATACAAAAGAAGAAGGAAAGCAAATTTGTACCAAAATAAACCAATAAAAAAGGAAGACAGCAAGAAAAGGAAAGAGGGGCAAATTAACTTCAAAATAGAAAACAATTCACAAAATGGCAACAATATATCTTTACTTATCATTAGTTTCTTTAAGTATAATTAAATTAAAGTCACTAATGAAAATGCACTGAGTGGCTGGTGTGGCTCAGTTGGTTGAGCATTGTCCCATTACACCAAAAGGTTTCCATTTCCATTACCAGTCAGGCCACAGACAGCAGCTGAAGTCCCGGAGAGATATCTCAACTGTTGGGGGTGCCACTGAGAACTCTGGGACCTAATCCCCTAGCTGGGCCCCCCAGCAGAGAGCACCAAAACTGAGGAGGGTACCCACATAACATCTGACTGCGAAAAGCAGTGGGGTGCTGTCTGCCAGGGAGTAACAGCTGAAAATTCAGGCACCCTCTTAAAAGGCCAACTCACAAAATTCCCTGTGGAGCCACCCACCCTGTGCTCTGACAGAGGGAGGGTGAAGTGGACTGGAGCTGTGAGAACAGAAGCCAGGACTGGGGACTTGGGAGATAGAGCTCAGAAGGCAGACACCCCAAGTAAAATATATGATTGTCTAATCACTATGCTATACACCTGAAACTATTACAAAATAATATTGAATGTAAAATGTAATTGAAACATAAAATTAAATAAATATTCATTTATAATTAATTTTCTGAATAAATTAGGTAGAAAAGAAACTTAACTCACAACATAAGGGCCATATATGAAAAGCCCACAGCAAACATCATAATCCATGCAGGGAAAATAAAGCTTTTCATCTACCTTCTGGTACAAAGCAAGGATTCCCACTCTTGTTTTTATTATTCTTTATTGATTAAGGTATTACATAAGTGTTCTTGTCCTCCCATTCCCCCGCCCCTCCGCTCATGCCCTCACCCCCTAGTGTCTGTGTCCATTGGCTATGCTTATATGCATGCATGCAAGTCATTTGGTTGATCTCTTCCTCTTCCCCCCACCATCTCCTGCATCTGTTCAACATACTACTCAAGGCTCTCGCCAGAGCAATTATGTAAAAGTAAGAAATAAAATATTTTTAAAGCCCTAGCCGGTTTTGTTGAGTGGATAGAGCATTGGCCCACAAACTGGTCTGGGTTAGATTCAGGTCAAGGGCACATACCTCAGTTGCAGCCTCAATTCCCAGCCCTGATAGCATGTGGGAGGCAACCATTCTATGTGTCTCCCATCGATGTTTCTCTCTCTCTGTCTCTCTCCTTACCTTCCACTCTCTCTAAAAATCAATGGAAAAATATCCTTGGGTAAGGATTAACAAAAAAAAAAAGGTTTTTGTTTTTTTTTAGCAATGGGCCTGAATAGCCACTTCTCAAATTAAGACATACAAATAACCAACAGTTATTTGAAATGGTGCTGTACTACACTAATCATTATGGAAATTCAAATTAAAACCATGAGATATCACCTGACACCTGTTAGAATTGATATTATAAGAAAGACAAAAAAGATAAATATTGGCATGGATGTGGAGAGGACGGAACAGTTGTATACTATTGGCAGTAATGTAAGTTGGTCAAACATTATAGAGGTTCTTCCAAATATTAAAAATAGAACCACCATTTTGGTATAAAAAAGCAGAGTAGAATGGTGCTTACCAGGGGCTAGAGGGTGGGGAAAATGGGGAGATGTTGGGCAAGGTGTACAAAGTTTCAGTTATACAAGATGAGTAAGTTTGGGGAATTTAATGTATGATAATGTGATTACAGTTGACAGCACTGTATTGAATATTTAAAGTGTTCTCAACACAAAAAAGAAAAAAATGCTAACTATGTGAGGTGATGGATATGTTAATTCACTTGATATTGTGATTATGTCACAATATATACCTATATTAAATAATTAAATTTATACCTTAAGTATGTACAATTTTTATTTGTCAATTACACTTCAATAAATGTGGGGAAAAGTCTGGATAAATGGAACATCTGCTCACTGGAAATTAAGCTACAGTTCCTCAAGTGATCACTTGCAAATAGAGATTTATATCAATAACTTTAAATATTAATTTTTTTAATAACCCAGGGACTGGTATGTCTTTGATCCCCTTTGGGTATCCTACTTCAGGATTTGAATTGTTTACGGTCTTTAACTTGTTTGAAATTAAAGACTGATTGATTTCTCTCTCTTTTTTTTAATGTTCATGGCTTTAATCTTTGATTTATTTTAGTGCCTTCCAAGAAGAGAAAAAAAAAAGCATGTGGATTGACAAGGGAGATGTCAGTTAACAATGTGTATGGTCTGGTTAATGTTTATGGGCATGGTCTTCCTGAATGTTTATGGTTCAAGTAGAAATGGTAAATCAGACATTGTAACCAAAGGGAAGCTTGTTATTGGAGAATCACTCAGGTTCTATTTGCAAGATACATGTTACATTCAATCAGCCAAAGGAAAATCAGTCAATGCATTAATAATATTCTATCAAGTGGGTTATAAGGTATCATATGTGGAAAATATATTGAATATTTCATATAATTTGTGTGGTGACCTAGAGGCTGAGCATTAAATTGTGATCTAATGTAGTTATTTTCAGCTTTGGTTACACAAAATTCCTATGGTAGAGTTGAAGCGAGTAGCAAATAATAGAGATTCCCTAAACTTCCAGTAGGTGAATGAAATCAACAGTGTGACTAATGATCATTAATAAGTCACTCCATAAGGGATTAGAGTAATTCTTGAATATGGTTCTTAAATAAATTGAATTTGTATTCACAGTGTATACTATTCTAACAGTAAAAAGGTAATATGTTGACACTATGGGAAAAAAGACAAAAATTACTTGATTTCAAATGCTTATGATGTAAGAGAAGAAATTTTTAAAAATCAATCAATATATAAATTACTATACTCTTACATGGAATGTGATAAAAAGCAAAAAGAGGAACAAAGTACTGTGAGAATATAGAGAAAGAGGGACTTTCTTTTGAATAAGAAAACCAGGAAGGAATTTCAAGTGTAGGATGTGACATTGGAACTAGTCTTTAAAGAATGTGAAAGTGAAAATGTGGATGGCATTGAATGATGTGTTAAGGAGACTGTACAATTGATTTTCCAGGGCAGTTATTTTCAAATAGTAGTTCTCAGAGCCTTCAGCCTATGTCTTGAAATTGGGTAAGAGTTGAGAATTTGGCTTGAAGAAATATTATGTTTGATAATTAGAAAAGCTTAATTGCATTCTTTGGTTAAGTAACTGTAAAGCTTCTGTTGTTTACAATCATACTCACAAGTATTTCTAAAATTAAAATTTAGAGGTCTAAGTGACTTAAATAATTAAGTACAACCCTTCATACTACAGATGATGCTTGGAGGGTGAGAAATTTTCTTATTTTTGGTCACACAGTTAGGTAATAAAAAGCACTGGCACTAATCTTTCTGCTATAAAATTATGCCTCTGATATTTGCATTGATTTTCCACTATAATCTAAGGTACATAATGAAATTTATTTTCTTATTATTGAGTCTCAATGAATAAGCCTAAAGATGGAGGTGCAGTTGATAGTGAGACTGTCCTTAATTTGTCCTGCCCAAGGTTCTTTCTATGTACATGGTAGATATCAGACTTCAGGTTAGACTTACTTAGACCTCAGAAACTAATGTGGGTATTACTATTATGACTGATAGATTTTTTTTTCTTGATATCCTATTCCTTCCCCTAAATTAAGTGTGGTATGGAAAAAAAATGCTTGGAATTCTGAAACTGGATCCAATTAATCAAACCTTAAAAATATGCAAGCCCCACGAATATTCCAAATGATGAAAAAGAATTTAAGATTTTTCATCATCTTTAAGTATAAACTCAATGACTTTGATCCCAGGTCACAAATTAATCTGAGTGAATGTTTCTTAATTTTCCCTCAAGGGCAACTTTTGTTTCTAAAAGGAAAATTATAAATAGAAATGGATAATATATCTTTATCCTGTTTGTTCGTGGCCATGTGATCATTTTACCTTAGAGGATGTTTTTTGGCTGTTACAAGCCATTTCACAATGAACTATACAACCAGAAAACTCAAAGAAGAGGTTTTTTTCTTTAATTTTAGAAGAAGTGTACTCTATTTTAAATGTCATATTGTGGCAGGATTGTTATTCAATTTCATCATTGTTATTAGTTGCTAAATTCCCAGAAGTCAAAGTATGGCAGCTTAAAAAACATATCAAATATTGAATTAAAATTTTGTATTGGTCTGAATATATTTATCTTGCCATTTTAAAAAGAATCATATTTTATTTTCTATGAACATTTCTCATAACTTTTTCTTTCAATCTTCCATTACTCTATTGACTATTTTTACTTAATTGTGCAAGTTCTAGCTTTTATTTGTTTATGATAGGCTTTATTTATATATGGAGTGAAACATCATCTTGTCCATATTTAAATTCAACAGGAAAATATGCAGAAATGTAACATTTTCCTAGAGGGTATTATGAGATCAGCTATTGCACATTTTTATTCCTTAAAAAAAAAGTAGTCACAGAGTATCTATCTATCTATCTATCTATCTATCTATCTATCTATCTATCTATCTATATTATAGGCTAATATGCTAAGTGTCTGACCATCCGACCAGTCGCTATATAGCATGCATTGACCAGCAGGGGGCAGTCGCTCAACGCAGGAGCTGCCCAGCTGCAGTGACTTGGCAGTGGCCTTACTCAGGTGACAGGCCCCAAAACCAGAGAGGAGGGAACCTGATTCCTCGTGGGGCCACGCTATTCCACCTCCCGCCATGGGTTATATTGTTGCTGGGGCACTGTTGGCCCTGAATATCGTTTACTGCACACTTGCTGTTTGTGTTCCATACCCTGTATGACAGCAACTTTGCAGAGTGCCCTCTCACACTCCGGGACTCCTCGGGGGATGTCAGAGAGCCAGTTTTGGCATGATCCCTGCAGGCCAGGCCAAGAGACCCCACCTGCCAGAGGGACCCTGCTCACTCCACAGACTCTGGGGAGGGACCACAGGAGGTTGGCTTCAGGGCGTGTCTGGCCCGTCTCGCCCAGTCCCACCTCGCTGGCCACCTTCTAATTAATTTCCTTTCAATGTGCATGAATCCATGCACCGGGACACTATTATATTATATGACTGAAGATAATTTCTAAATCTTTTGACATAACCTGGAACAAGCAAGACAGGAAGCTTGTATTTAGTTGAGATGTTTGAATGACAGTGACTAGGAATTTTCCTTCTATGAATTCTTATATATCCTCCAGTTTGGTTAAAACTGATTTTTTTTTATGACTGTAAAGCTAGAGGCAGGAAAGAAAGAAAATAGAATTAATAACATTAGACTTAAAAGGAAACACAAACATAGAAGTTAGAAGATTCTTAAGCAAGAGAAGCATTTTCTTTTTTGAAGACAGACCTATAGTTTCTTTGATTTGATGTTTTGTTTAATAGCTTCTATAATGGCTATACCATGACTCTGCATCAAGATTTCAGCATGAATAACAACTTGTCCATGTTTCATTTAGCTTCAAATGAGAAATTCTGTCTTTTATTGTTTTAGGAAATTAGTTTGTGTACCATTGCTCCTGGAGCTTTACAATTAATCACTAAAGGTTATGGCTGTGGAGAGTTTGTGGGAAATAGATGCCTAAACAATTACAATTGTAGCTGTCAGATCAGAAATACAGTTATACAGCAGCCCCTCCCCCCTTTTTAATATAACAAAGACTTTGAGGGTAGTCTTTTTATTTGTAGAAATAAATGCAGTATTTTTAAAAATTGCATTACTCTCCATAGTGACTTCCTCTGAAGAATCCAAGATGGTAACCATGTAAATCTTTATCCTCAGAATCTCTGCTTATTCTGACTTTAGTGTTAGTTTAACTTCTGAGCAGATGTTGAGTATTTTACCTTTTAGAAAATATAGTTCTTAGTGAAAAAGATCAAGGTATATGTGGTTGATTACCTTACAAAATTGAATTAGAAAATCTCAATGCTACCTTCTTTCTTTATGCTATTCAAATAACTCATTAGATATGGAGCAAGATGTTTCTAATCTAGAGAATCAAATGAGGCATGCTTGTTTTTATTAGAACCTGATACCAAGAACTCTTTTTAAATGGCTTTTCTCATAGAATTGTAAACTTTTTAGCACTCCTTTCATCTTTCTTCCATGCCTATGGACCCTTAAAAAGGAATGTAAGTCAGGAGACCCATTGTACTTTTAAAAATCATTCTAAAAACTTATTTCAAGAGTAAGCAAACTTCACTATTGGGGAATTATTTACTAGGTCTACCTTTAATAACTCATCTGGTGGAATAAGAATTTCTTGTTTTATCAGTGTTAAAGCAGTTTGTATAAAAACACCTCCAAGTTAATACTAAGCATTATCTCTTCTTTTTCTTCACAATAAATAATTTGAAATGATGTGATAGCTCCTTATAGATCTTATGGCCAATGTAAAATCATTCTGAGTCTTTTTTCTTAATCCTTCACCTTCTTCCTGCCTCCAACTAGACTATCATTAGATCAAACAGCAGAACTCCACTTCTGAGGAAGTATTTAACCAGTATTGGACCTGTCTTGGTCCCTACATGTTACACTCCTTAAGTGTTTCTGTGTTTTGTATATTGATGCTAAATAACTACCTCTGCTGCAGTTTTATTCTGTGATTTTGAATAAGTTGCCTCCTCTCTTTGTGCTTTAGTTACAATGAAGGGGTTTGTGATAATCAGTATAGCCTTTGAATTCTTATCTTCATTTCTATGATTCTTGAACATAGACATTTATCCATGGGTGACTACTGTTTGGGTGCTTTTTTCTTGCCTCTTGGGAACTCTCTCTAGATAACTGCCTGGATTTTCACAGTTTATTGATGAACCATTGTTTAGACTAGTCTCAAAAACCTTGATAAAGTAAAAATAAATTACATCTATTGCTTCCCTCTATCTCTCAGGCTGTCATTCTGTCACAGAAAGAGATTAGATTGGTCTGACAAGACTTGATCTTTAGGAAGCCATGTTGAGTTTTACCCAGTATACTGCTCTCTTCAAAGTGTTTGCAAATTGATTTATAGTATCTTCTAGGAAACACATGTTTTCCTTAGAGATTAAATGCAAACAGGTGAAAAATAATAGAAAAAGAAAATGTGAGCAAGGGTTCTTAAACTGGACCTAGAAAAATAGAATTTTAATTCCATTCTATAAAACTTTTGGAGAAATTATTGCAAATGAGTTGTTATATGTGTTACTTAGGAGATTGTATTCACAAATAGAGTTTATAATAGCTGACTATTACTATATTTTATCATTCTAGAAAAGGTCATTTGTGAATTAAGTGGAACATGACAAAAAAATCAATAGTAATTTAAGAAAATTACAGTGCCAGATTTCAAAAGCTGATTTAGAGCATATATCTGCCTCTTATGAGTATTTGTATATCTAAAAATTAAAGTAATATTCATTATGCACTATCATGATTGTTCGTATTCCCTTTATAAAAGGTAGTTTACTATAGAGTTGGGCATATTAAACATTTTTCCACGTTTAAATAATTTTCATATTTAGTGAACATATTAGTGTAAGGGAATTGGATTGGAAATAATCACTACTTTTTTTCTAAACTCTAATTCTCTATAGTTCTATGACAATTGGATATTAACATTATTGCAGTAATAATATGACTAGTGTATACAATGAACCTATTGCATGTGTTGAACCCAAATTCAAAAAATATATGTGTCTTTATTGGAAAGTTTTAAAGTTTTCTAGAATCCAAAATGATTTTTTAAAAATATATCTATTTTTATTGCTTTCAGGGAGAAAGGGAGATGGATATAGAGAGAAAAACATCCATGATGACAGAGAATCATTGATTGGCTGCCTCTTGCATGCCCCACACTGGGAATCCAGCCGGCAAACACAGGCATATGCCCTGACTGGGAATTGAACCATGACCTCCTGGTTCATAGGTTGACACTCAACCACTGAGCCACGCTGGCCGGGCCAAAGTTATTTTCTTGTTCTTTTATTATTTTTTAGTCTCTCAAGCAAAGTTTTTAGTATACAGACACAATTTTGAAAGCAATTGTTTAGAAGGTTTCTTTCACTTTGTAGCTCAATTTAGTATTAGTTTATCACCCACAAATACTCTTTTATGCACTTTTGTACTAGAAAACAGAATAATCTAACCTTTTTAATTGAAGTATAATTGACATGTAACATCATATTAATTTCAAGTGCATAGCATAGTGACTCAATATTTGTATGTATTGCAAAATGATCACCACAATAAATCTAGTCAACATTCATCACCATACATATTAACAACATTGTTTTCTTGTGATGAGAAAATTTTAAAAAATATATATTTTATTGATTTCAGAGAGGAAGGGGGAGAGAGAGAGAAATAGAAACATCAATGATGAGAGAGAATCATTGATTGGCTGCCTCCTGCATGCCCCTCTTCTCCCACTGGGGATTGAGCCCAAAGACCAGGAATCAAACTGTGACCTCCTGGTTCATAGGTCTATGCTCAACCAGTGAACCATGTCAGCCAGGCATGATGAGAACTTTTAAGTTTTATTTTCTTATTCAAATATGCAATACAGTATTATCCTATATAATAAAAGGCTAATATGCAAATTGTCCTTTCAACTGAGAGCTCAGTTCGACCAGGGGGTGGGGGCGGGACAGCCAACTGCCCGTGGCCCCTCCCTTGTCTGACTCCACCCCTTATTGCCCCCCCCCACCCTGATTGGGGGTGAGGCCAGCCAGCAAACCTCCCATGTCCCTTCCCCATGGCTGGCCCAGCTCGATTGGCCCCTATCTGGGTGACCCGGCCAAACTCCACCCATGCACGAATTCGTGCACCAGGCTTCTAGTTAACCATGATCACCATGCTGTGCATTGCATCTTCATGACTGATTTATTGTATAAAGAATGTTTTTACCTTTTGACTCCTTTCACCCATTTTGCCCCTCTCCCCTGACTCTGGAAACCGCCAATCTGTTCTCAGTATTTATGAGCTTATGTTTTTGTTTCCTGTTTTTAAAATCTACATAAAATTGAGATCATATGGTATTTGTCTTATCTATGCCTTACTTCACTTAGCATAATGCCATCAAGTTTCATCCATGTTGGCACAAAATGAATTTGTTATGAGTGTTACTAAAGTATAATTCACATATAAAATTTACTTATTTAAAGTGTGTAATTCAGTGGTTTTAGTATATTGACACATTTGTGCAACTATCACCATTATCTAATTTCAGAAATTTTTCATTACACCCAAAAGAAACTCTATCCATTAGGAGTAAGTCCCCATTACCTCCCAATTCCCTGGCAACCACTAATCTGCTAATGCTTTATGTTGTTTCTATGGATGTACTTATTTTAGATATTTCATATAAATGGAATTATACAATATGTGATCCTTTACATCTGGCTTCTGTAATTTGACATGTTTTCAATGTTCATCCATATTGTAGCGTTCATCAGTACTTTGTTCCTTTTAATGCCCAAATAATGTTCTATCATATGAATACACTATATGAATATACTACATTTTGTTTCCCCATTCATCTGTTGATACACATTTGGGTTGTTGCTACTTTTTGCCTATTATAAATAATGCTGCTGTGTGCAATGTGCAAATTGTTAGGTGGACATATGTTTTTATTTCTCTTGGATACATACCTGGAAGTGGAAATTTTGGGTTAACTGGTAACTGTGTTTTACAAAGTGGCTGCAACATTTTATATTTCCAGTATGAACTTTGTGGATTACATATCCCACGGATTAGATTACAAAATTAGGTATTAATTTGTCATGCATTTCCTGGGTACTCTGTACTCTATAGTTTTGTTATACATATTTCATGACATTCCAATATTAGAATTCCCCTTTTCAGAGGCAAGTTGATCTTGCTGAGTAGCAAAAACTTCAGTGTCCCAAGAATGTTAAGAAGAGCAAAGGTTGTGACTTTAAAAAGATTTAAGAAGTGAAATATGATAGTTGGGTTGATGTAGGGAGACAGGGATTAACCTATAACTTCTCTAAAGTTTATGGTATAACGATACACAACAGGAATATAAATGGTACCACAAAGTCCTCACCATAATAGTATTTTCATTAAAACCAATGCTCTTGTAGATGCAATCTTTCTAAAATTAGCCTGGCATTTTAAACTTTGGCTACTGGTCAAAGATGGAGGTAAGATTGTTCAGAGATAACAAGGTTAAATAAGAATGAGAAGAGCGTTGTTAGCAGGGATGTAGGCCTGCATATTTGACTCCAGGGGTGGGGGAATGTTTGTGAAAAACATTCCTGCCAAAATAACATGAACATGAACACCAGGTAAGAATAAATAATATATTGGAATGTTTATCACTGACTGAAATATCTTAATATTCATTATTCATGGATTTGGGTATATTCTCAAGAGAGCTATTATATTCTTTTAGGACTTTTCCTTTCTCTACTGGCCTACCATGGAAAGTTAAGCCTGAATATTAAAACATATAACAGTTAAATAAGAGCTCTATCAAGGGAATTATCCCACCAAAAACTAAACACACATTTATATTTGTGTATCACACACACATATAGTCTTTATCTGTATATAATTATATATATCATGCTAATGATAAATAGATAATGCTTATACATAAGATGACTAATTTCAAAATATCCTCAATATATTTCTATTTAAATTTATAATTATATATATCATGCTAATGATAAATGGATAATGCTTATATATAAGATGACTAATTTCAAAATATCCTCAATATATTTATATTTAAATTTTATTAACAAACTAGAGGCCCAGTACATAGATTCATGCACCAGTAGGGTCCCTCGGCCTGGCCTGTGCCCTCTCACAATCTGAGGTTTGGCCCGATCCCCGAAGGCCATACAAGATCTTTGGTTAATCTCTTCCCACCTTTCTCCCTTCCCTCTGAGATTCATCAGTGTGTTCCATGTTTCCATGCGTGTGCATTGAGCATCTACCCCCTGGTGGTCAGTGTGTGTCATAGCTACTGGTCAATGGTCGAATGGTTGAACTATCACTTAGGCTTTTATATATATAGATAGTTAAGCAGTAAAATATAGAGCAAAGGAACAAACAAACAAAACCTAAGTACACACAATGGAAATCAGTAGTTCTCCAGCAATAAAAGAAGAGTATAGTTGGATAAACGTTCTAGAAATCTCAGTTAAGGCCACTGGCTTTCAGGGTAGAAACTCTATATAGTAACTTAATGTAGGCATCCACTGTGTAGGAAATATTTATTTCACTTTGTGAGAGTTTTAGTTTCTGACTACATAAGGGACATTGATTGGGCATAGATTATTGATGGGCATGTTTCATTTAACAAAATTGGATTCAATTCATCAAGTAATATAAGGCACTTCATCAGAACTGGCCTTATCGTAAGTAAGATGATTTCATGAACTCTGGGAATTCAGTGTTTCTGCCATTGCCAACTCTCCTAGCACCTGCATAATTTGAAGTATAAAGTTAATTTCAAAGCTCCCCGGGGTATTATAATTTTAACACCTGTCAGTTGTTTATATCTCAGTGTAAATGAAAGTTTGAAAGTTGGTGCTGATGAGAAGTAGGTGTTCTCTGGACAAAGCTTAATGGATAAAGATTGTGTACAACCAGGAGTAAAGAGAATTGAAGGTTAGGGGCCCAAATACTTACTCTGCCTGATTCACAGTTTACCTCATTCTTTTCTGAATGCACACTTCACAAGGAAGGTTTTTTTCATAAATTTTATTTAAGACACTTAACTTCTCTTGTCAAAAGGAAAAAAAATGAAAGTCACTTCATAAGGACTATTCTCCATTTGCAAATAGAGTTCATGTGTACTTAACCTAATGCATTCCTAGACCAGATTTTTTTTTCTATATGAATCTAATTGTCAAACCTGTCTAGCTGGGTCATGAATGTTTACAAGTACCTCCTATAAGTGATCATTATAAGATCCCAATATTTATCTTAAGTAGCTGGCAGAAATTATCAAAGAAACCTATAGGACTTATTTGCATCTAAATCAGTTTTAACCAGGAGGCAAAAGTCCTTTTTTCCAAATGCTCAACTTTTGCATTTTATGGGGCAGCAGCTTCTATGAAAAATATATGACTTATAAAAATAGAGCACAAGTGTTCTTTTCTTCAAACTTCCTGGCTTTTAGCCAGGTTTGTCCTGCTGGGACATAATCAATAGAACATCAGTGAATTTTGCTGGAGACTATACCTGCTTCCATAAAGAACTGACAATGGAACAAAGCATTTGTTTTCTTTGTATAGGTTCTGAAGTTAACACGCATGATTTAATAGAAAGGGGTTTTGCTTTCCCAAGATAGATATCAAGGAGTACTAAATATGTCAATGATATTTCCTTAGGAAGTTCAAATGTTTTGAGTATAGACCTTTGTGTGTGTGTGTGGGTGGGGGGGGAAGGTTGATGTTTCAGGAATTAAGAGAATGGGGAACATGGCGGCATAGGGCGGACGCCTGATTGTTGCCTACCACAACAATTTTGAAACTACAACTAGAAAACAGAACGGACACCATCCAGAACTACCGGAGGGCTGGCTGAGCAGATGCTCTACAACTAGAATAAAAGAGAGGGGGACGCGGGATGATGCTGATGCCGGTGAGCCAAAGATCTCAATTTAAAATCTACGGCTCTGGAAGATGGCGGCGGAGTTGAACGGCTGATCTGTTGCCTCGCATGGCAGTTTCGGAAATACAACTAAAAGATGGACTGGAAAGCGCGGCGACTCCTGCTCGCATCTCCCCAGGCTGGGCGGCTGCTCCTCTCAGTCAGCACCTCAGCCGGGACCATGAGCTCCTGGGCGGCCACAGCAGCTGCTATGGCGGCGGCCTCGGACTCGGCACAGTGGCTCTCGGTGGAGGAAGAGACCATCTTTCTGCAGGATGGGCCCATCCGCGTCACCGACCTGGCCAAGTTGCCCAGTGAGATCCTCGGGGCCCCAGAGGCCACCGACACTGACTTGGACGATTTTTAGGATTTCAAGTCCTTTAGCCATTTTGAGAGAGGAGAACCAAGAAGGCGGCAAAGTTAAACAAATGAACTGCGCCGCGCACAGCAATTTCAAAAATACAACTGGAGGACAGAGCGTCTGCCACCCAGAACCACAGGAGAGCTGGCTGAATGGTGGATTTACAGCTAAGAGGGAAGAGGACAGAGCAAACTTGGAAGGGATAAGGTGCGGAGGCACGTGGGTCGGACTGGTGGCGGGGGAAGGGTCGTGCGGCTTTTTTTCCAACCCTAGGGGAGATTAGCTCCCCATCACCCTGAAATCCAGCTTCTGGGGACTCGCGGGAGACCCAGATGCCTGCGGGGAGAGACTGGACTCTCGGCCTTCATGTCGGAGAGTGGGAGTAACTTCCTTGCGGAGGTGCACCCAGCAATCAGTGTTTGCTGCGCTGGAGTGCAGAACGAGGGGGCTTAGAAACGTGGAGAGCAGAAAAAGCAGACTTGCAGCCATTGCGGTTCGCCACGCCATGGCCTGGTGGCGCCCTGAGACCCCGCCCCGCCCTGGGACCTGCCCCGCCCTGGGACCCACCCCACACGTTTTGCAGACCCGCCCCGCACGTTTTGCAGGCCCACCTGGGCTCCAAGCAGCGGCTTTTGCATGTGGGTGGCCTGCCCTGTGGCAGCTTGACCAGATGAACTGAGGTTCTAGTCGGTCTGCTCCACTGCCGCTTAGACAGGAGGAGGAAACTGCAGTTTTTACTGTAACTCCTGCTGAGTGGCCTCAGACAGTAGCTGACCTGCACCCCACTGGAGACCCAGAAACGAGGGCATCTAGTGGTCGGTGTGAGATGACACCAGATTTCAACCACTCGCATAAGGGACACATTCAAGAGGCAGACTCAGTGAGCGCCAAAGCCGTGCTGCAACAAGATCCGGCCCATAAACGTGTCTCCTGCACAGCAACTCTTCCTTTATAGACACAGAGGGTCCTCACGGACAATTGGCCAGGAGGACAATTCCTCCCAGTGACACCAACAACAATCAAGACTCAACTATACAAAGGAGGACCAAGTTGGAGGCATAGGGTGGAAGCCTGATTGTTGCCTACCACAACAATTTTGAGACTATGATGGGAGAGCAGAGCAGACACCATCCAGAACCACCGGAGGGCTGGCTGAGCAGATGCTCTACAACTAGAATAAAAGAGAGGGGTACGCGGGATGATGCTGATGCTGGTGACCCAAAGATCACACTTTAAGAACTACAGCTCAGGCGACACAATGGCAGCCTGGAACGTGCTTGGCACAGTTCCCCCGGCGGTCTCCGACTGAGGGGATGGCTCCACTCGCTGCCAAGCACGGACAGACGAGCCCCTGAGAGACATGGGGTGGGAGACTCCGCGCTTGCTGACCTCCGAGTCCTTCAAGAATCTCAACGCCCCGGAAGCGGCCAGGTGCACATGCTCGGTGACTGGCCACCGCTGCAGACCCAAGGGCCGATGCAGCGACCCCGGACCAGCCCGCCACCGCGCACCAGACACACCGGAGCTTCGCCGAGCCCGCAGCCCAACGAGTTCTGTGGCAGCCGCCCCGGAGCTCTGAGAAAATGGCCGAAGGAATTGCTGAGAGGGAATTGACCAACAGGAATTGGGATCAAGAAGACGAAACCCCGCTGGGTCCCGGGTCTGGGTGAGGCCGCGCGCCCCTGGGTCCGGGTGAGGTCATGCGACCCTGGGTCTGGGAGAGGCCACGTGTCCCTGGGTCCGGGTGAAGCTGTATCCCAGGCCAGGGTGAGGCCGTGTGCCCCTGGATCCGGGTGAGGCTGGGTCCCGGGTCCAGGTGAGGCCTCGCACCCCTGGGTCCGGGTGAGGCCACACGCCCCTGGGTCCGGGTGAGGCCATGTGCCCCAGGGTCCGGGTGAGGCCACGCGCCCCAGGGTCCAGGTGAAGCCACGTGCCCCTGGGTCCGGGTGAAGCTGGATCCCGGGTCTGGGTGAGGCCGTGCACCCCTGGGTCCGGGTGAGGCCACACGCCCCTGGGTCCGGGTGAGGCCACGCGCCCCTGGGTCCGGGTGAAGCTGGATCATCCCGGGTCCGGGTGAGGCCGTGTGCCCCTGGATCCAGGTGAGGCTGGGTCCTGGGTCCAGGTGAGGCCACACGCACCCGGGTCCAGGTGAGGCCACGCGCCCCCTGGGTCCAGGTGAGGCCACGTGCCCCTGAGTCTGGGTGAAGCCGTGCCCCTGGGTCCGGCCAAGACCAAAACAGAGGATGTCGGACCTGCATTACCACCATTTGTCCACCATCCAGAGCTGAGGGGTCAGTACCAACATGTACACATAAGGAACTGGTGGACATTGATATTGGCTCTCAAAAGAACTGTTGGTCCAGAAAGAAACTCACTACAGACTTATTCATTTGCCTGTCAGCATAACTATTATTGCTCGTCTCACATTCGGTTCTTATAAGTATATTTCTAGTAACTCATGATCTCACTCATCTAGGGGAAATGATGAACAACATAGACTGATGAACAAGAACAGAACCAGAAACAAGGAGGCATCAATCGGACTATCGGGCCTCAGAGGGAAGATAGGGGAGGGTGGGGGGAGGGGGGAGAGATCAACCAAAGGACTTGTGTGCATGCATATGAGCCTAACCAATGGTTAAGTTCAACAGGGGGTTGGGGCATCTGTGGGAAGGGGTGTGGGATGGGAATGGGGGGATGAGGACAAATATGTGACACCTTAATCAATAAAGAAATTAAAAAAAATTAAAAAAAATAAAAAACATTAAAAAAAAAGAGAATGGGGAACAGTGTTCTGTTGTAAAGTTTTATTTTACCTTTTTTTTCTAACTGTACCTGCCATGGAGTTTTCTCAGAAATGCAAACATCCTTCACAATCTGTTTAAAACACAACAAATACATCACTCAGAGGAATATTTAAGGAACCATCAGGAGGGGAAAAAACTCATTGGTTTAATGGAATGCTGTCAAGTCAAATCAGCATCACGAACAACACTGGAGCTGAATTGATACTTTTGCACTGACATGTTAAAAGAAAAGCCCATGCATTATTTAAAAAACCAGAAATCTGTCAGCTGTATGATTGCCGAGTTAGCAGAAGCAGGAGGATGCTTCTCAAGTTGAAAAGAAACGCGTAGGCACAGATCCATATTGTAACCTTTCATATGGTTCTACACCCACTATGAATAGTCAGCTATTACCCGGTCAGCATTTTTTAGTTTTTCTCTTTTAAATTTTCAAGTGCTTCAAAAGGCAAAAGAGGTGGGCATTTTATTCTAAAAAAGCAAAATGTCTAGAGTGTTATTTTAGTGTTAGAATAAAGATGACAAGACCAAAGAAAGACTGCTTTTCTTCTCTGTGAGTGCTGTGCAGGTTTTCCAGGAGTGTTTTGGGGTTGTTAAGGTAGGTATTATATTTATACATTTATCCCATATATAAAGTATTTCTGACCCATTTTGCTTTCAACAAACAGGAGGAAATACTTTTTTAGTGCTTTTACCACATTATTTATAAACATGAAAAGTTTTATTTTTTGCTAATATAAAAATGAGCATACAGTTACTATACATATCAGCATTTAAATAATTCTATTAAGTACACAATGGCTTCATCTCTAGTATCTTAGTGCCAAAATATTGTACTTGACCTCCTCATGCCCTTAAATCACCCCTGTGAAGCAAGTAAGAAACTAATATTCTTCCTGTTATCATAGAAAAGAATGCCACAAACATATCCAGTACTTTCCTTAAGGTTACAGAGTCTTACAACGGGAGAAAGCTACTGGTAATAGAGACAAAACCTTATGTTTTCAATCTAGTGAGCCTAATGTGTTTTCTATGCTACTTTACCCCCCTACTTTTCTACATAAGTAGCTATGTATTTACAACTGTTTGTTTTTATGACAGAAAACAATAAATATCTTCTATTCCATATTAGCTAATTTACAGTCAATGAAAGAAAAAGCACATAACTAACTAAAGAGGAGTAATGACCTAGAATTGGAAATTAAGATTTTTGTTGTCATTTGTATTCTAGAAAAGTCTGTACAGATCTCTTGTAAGGTTGTATTTCTAATGCAGTGTTCCAATTTAAAATTGCATATTACTTTGTTAGAAAATTATAATCCTTCTGGCAATAATGAATAGGGGTAATGTATAGAAAAGATGTTTTCTGCCTGTTTTCCAGGTTCCTAAGTTTTCCATGAAGAGAGATGTGCATACTTTGGCATATAGATGGTTAAAAGTTCTTTTCATAAGTTCTTGTGGGTTTCACATAACAATACAGGATTCCCTTGGGAGGAGCACCAACTTACACTTTTTTATTTAAAAAAAATCATCATCACCATTATCTCCTATTTCTACTAACAAAATCATAATAAGTGTAACACTCAGGAAGCTAAATTAATATTTTCAGTTTACTTATGATATTGTCTGAGGTCTAAATGACCACTTTTGGCTAACTGCTCTGTCTTTTTTCATTATTTCTTTTTTAACTTTATTTTTATTGTTGACACTATTACACATGTCCCCATTTCCTCCCCTTTTGCCCATCTCCCTTTGTCCCTTGATGTTTTCCAATTCTATCCCCTCCTTTTCCTCTTTACTAAAGTTTTTTTATTCCCCATCTGAGTTGTGTCTACCTTTTTAATGACCTACCAGATACATTAACAAGGGCATTTCATATACTGTAGTAATGTTTCTCGAGGTCTGTGAGAGAGAGAGAAAAGAGAAGAGGGTGAGAAAGATGTCCTTCCTAGGCAGGCTTCCTGATTATTTTTCTATTTTGGATTCTATCATTGTCTGTTATAGTTATTTATGAAAATGAATTTGGTACATGCTGCACTTTATGAAATAGTTGTGTTGATTGCAGATAACTGATAAGGCTGAAACCCTTCCCTCAAGCAAAAACAAAAAGACAAAAACTGCCAAGATTGTTTGGGAATGAAGTAAAATAAGAGGGTGCATTTGAGATTTAATGGGAAAGTTGCAGAGGAAGCCAGCTGATTGTTAGATGTTAGGAGATCCAGTTTCTAGAACCACTTCTGCCTAGAATTATCTGTGAGACCTTAAGCAGTTCTCTTCTTCTACCTCTTTTAAATGTATAAAATTAAGAAGTGGAATCAGCCTACTTTTAAGAAAATTTCCAGCTGTGGTAATTGACCTTGGTGCACAGGATAAGTGGTTAGTCCTAGCACTCTAATTTTAGAAGGGGGCTAGACATGTGTTCCATATATAGGTAAGTGTGGCTATTTAGTTCAGAGATGGCCTGTAAATGAATTTTAGGAAACTAGTAATCCAGATATGGTTTTATTGTCAACTCTCCCCCCTCCCGTGCCAGGCTTCTAGTGTAACTAGAATACATCTTCTTTATATGTATTAGATAATACTGAATTGCTATGTAATACATCTCAACAGTACACACTGAAAGTGGCCCTTGTCCAAAACCCTCTACCCACAATAAAAGTGTACAAGTAATAATCTAATATATATTGGAAGAAGAATTGGGCTCCTCGTCGTTCTTGAAAAAGCTAAAACTCAAATGAGAAACATTCTCTCTATTTTGTCCGTAGGACCAGGTCAGTTATATTTATCTACCTTCAGTTTAGAATAGCTCCAATTTCCATTAGTTACATGACTCAATATACTATGAACAAAATCACTTTGAAGCTCTCTTCAGTCTACCTGAACAGACTTTCCATAAGAAAAGTTGTAACTAAATAAAGTGGAATATATTGTATACCTCAGTCATTCAGCAGTGCTTTAGGGTATAGTCTTCCCTAGATGCATTAGCATTAATCAGAAATTCATCATTAAAGGAAAACATACACCTCATAGTTTGTATATCAGCCATTTAGGCATATTACATGATCTACTTTACTTGATTTATCTAGTCTGTAATCTTCCTTCCATTCTAAGAACTAGTACTGTGTTTTCATAACAAAAAATAATTTTGTCTCGAATCAAAATTGCCTACTTACTTGCAAGTAATCCATTTTCATATATAAGCTTTTTTGTACCAAAGTTACTTTAAAGTATAAGGAACATGTCTTTTTAGAGCACAAGGGAAATACCTCCAGGCACCTGCCAAGTAATAGCAAAGGGACGTTTCAGTTTTGTGCTATGTTTACTATAAGAATTAAAGACAGTGCGACAAATTTAATGACAAAATGTAAACACCACAGACAAACTGTTTAGAGTGAAGCATTTTCACATATCTATCATCTTGCTGATCTTTCAAAATTTATAGTCTTTAAGTGCATAGATCTAAATCTTCAAAGCTTGAGAAACAGAGATACAACATGAACTAATCTTCATTTTCCCCCTATCTTCTTACAGCAGCACTAATGGAAATGTATTTTGTTTAATGACTCTGAAATCCTGTTTGTAATTAGATGTGGGAATTGGTCTTACTTTGTAACAGATGATACTGGAATAATAATATGAAAGATGCTACACTGAGACCACTATCTTTCTAAATCTATATAATTTTTCATGTTATTGACAGGATATATGTGCAAGGAACAAAGAAATCTATTTTAAAAAGGAGAAAAATAATATCTAATAAAACTTCCAATATTTTAGTGTTACTGTCAATATATTGCAGTGAGGGAAAGAAAGTGCATGCACTTTGTTTTTAATTTTAGGAAACAAGTGTTTTAGATTTTTTAATTTATTCCTGATAATGATTTTTGAATGTTATTGCAAAGTTTGGATAAAGAAGTTTAATTAAGTGATGGAGATCCTATCATTGAAGCCTGTATTATATGTTAGTTTGATTATACCAAATAACTAATACTGTGTTACAAGAACAATTTTATATTCAAACAAGTAATTTAAATGGTGAACAGACTGAATGCAAGAGCTATTCAGTACATCATATTCTTCATTGTCATTAAATGCTAGTCACAAATCATTTTCGTCACTAAAGTTTAGTAATGTTTACAGGTATTAGGTATTTTAAATATAATGCTAATGGACTCTAAGAGCCACACAAAGACTTGCAAAGAAATTAAATGTATTATGGCTAGGTTTCACATTCCCTTCAAAACTCATGCATTATTGCCATTTATGATAGTAAGAATGCTTGGACACTTCCTTGGAGATTTTGATTAATAGTACATGATGATAAATTTAGGTATTACTACAATTCTTTGCTTCCTAATTCATGTATCCTACTCTTTTTAGTAGATCTAAGACTTGGCAAAAGAGAAAAAAATTTGGGTAATTTCTTAGCTCAAATCTGTTAAGCAATATAGTTTGCAAAGCAGTTTCACACCTACTTATTGCCTTTGATTATCACAAAAATCCTGTAAACTAAGTAGCACAGGTACTATCATTATCCCTTTTTGGTAGTTGAAGAAACCAAAGCTCAAAGAGACTCAGAGATCTGGTAAAGTTCAAACAGGTAGTATATGGTCAAATATATTACTTTTAACTCCAAAACCAACATTCTTCCATGGCAAAATAGCTCATTTTGTAAAAAATTAAATAGAGAATGCATATGGTTCCATCAATATACAGGTTAATAAATTTTGGTGACTTCATAATGGGTAAGAACAAAATGTACTTAGAATGGAAATTTCCCCAAACTCTGGGTTCGTGACTTTGGTCACATTGTAAAACAATGGAGTAGGTTTCAATTCAGAGATGGTGAACAGAATAATTTATTTACTATGCTTACTAGAATTTTTTTCATTAAACATAGGACTGTCACTTTATTTCTTGCAAAATAAATCAAAGATCATATCAGTGACAAAGCAACAATTATAAAATCCTTGTTTCTTTAGATTAAAAACAAGGCATGTGCACTTTACCTTTCCTGTAACAATATATTGCAAACACCACCATATTTGTATTGCTGGTTTTCATTAGATTTTCTTTCCCTAATTTTTAAAATTAATGTCTTTGTTATTTTTACACATAATCTGTTAGCTATATGGGTGAATAAAATGACTTACATAAGCTCCAGTGCACCATTAGCTGAGAGATTGTAGCTGCTTCATTATGAAATATTAGAAACTTCCTTATAATTATGCATCAACATGCTAATTATCTAGTTTCCTTGTTTATGTTCCTTAGCCTAGAATACTGTCTTACATAGAGTTGGCATGAAAAATATATAAAAAATAGATCAGTTATATAAACTTCAATGGATGTTCCTGGCACACAGCAGTAGGTTCTCAATAAATATTTACTGAATGCTGATTATGTAAAGTGCCATTGTATTCTATACTTTACATTGAGAGTCCTATGGATTATTCTAATATAGGACATACTGCAAATCTAGCTGTCTTATTTTTTTTAGAAATTAAAATTTTACTTTATTGATTAAAGTATATTTGTTTTACCCATATATTGATTTACATTTATATTTGCCACTTACAGTGTTGAGAGATGTGAGAAGCACAAAATGTCTTGAATAAAGAGAATTCACAGAGTAGTTGGAAAATTTAGCTATCTCTTAACATGACACATGTTATTGCCAGAAATAACAATAATATGCCTTAAATACCTACTAGCTATTGGTAATATGATTTAGTTATTTAAAATATTTCATAGTATAATGGAAAATTGTTAATCATTTTTATATGCCTGATCAGCCCATTGACAATTTTTTTCTAATTACTTAAAACAGTTGACATTCATTTATTTATTTTAATTATAGTTGGCATACAATATTATGTTAGTTTCAGGTGTACAACACAGTGAATCAACATTTATGTTCCTTACAAAGTGACCACCACAATTAGCCCAGTAACCACCTGTCATCTTACATAGTTATTGTGATATTATTGACTATATTTCTTATGCTGTACATTACATTCCTGTGACATTTTCAATCTGAAAATTTGTACTTAATCTCCTTTAGATTTTCTGATTTCCCTCACCCCCACCCCCATCAATTTATTCTATCTATGAGTGTGTTTCTATTTTATTTTGCTTGTTCATTTGTTTTGTTTTACAGATTCAACATATAAGTGAAATCATACAGTATTTGTCTTTCTCTGTCCAACTAATTTCACTTAGCATAATACTCTGTAGGTCCATCCATGGTTTTTCTTGGAGTTGGAACTTGAATTTTTTTTATTGTCTAAAGTCTTACATATGTCTCCTTTTTCCCCAATTGACTCCCCTCCCCAGCCATTCCCACCCTGGGAGGTCCATCCATGTTGTTGTAAATGTCAAGAATTCAATTTTTTTTATGGCTGAGCAATATCCCATTGTACAGGTGTGGGCAAAAGTAGGTTAAATTACTGACCACCATTACTTAAAAGATAAATCATAATTAAGGATATGATATAATAACAACAACAACAATAATAATATGACAAACAATATAAATAAATACAATAATAAATAAATAATAATACAAGAATAAACTCTGTGTTTCATGTGCTCATGACTGTAAACCTACTTTTGCTAATTCCTGTATACGTATGCAACACCTTTAGCCATTATCAATGAACACTTATGTTGCTTCCATATCTTGGCTATTGCCAACAATGTTGCAGTGAAGATAGAAGGGCATATATCTTTTGAAATTTGCACTTTTTATTTTTTGGATAAATACACAGAAGTGGAAATTCTGGGTCATGTAATAGTTCTATCTTAAAAGGTTTGAGGAATCTTTATACTGTTTTCTATAATGGTTGTACTAGTTTACAATCCCACCAACAGTGCACAACGTTTCCCTTTCTTCTACATCCTCACCAACACATGTTCTTTGTTGTTTTTTCTTCTTTTTTATTGTTTAGAGTATTACAAATAGTAGTACATATGTCTCCTTTTATCCCCCCCAATTGATCTTCTGTTTTTTGATGGTAGCCATTCTGACAGGTGTGAGGTGATATCTCATTGTGATTTTGATTTGCATTTCAAATCAAAAGATGATTAAAGATGTCTAGAATTTTTTTATGTGCCTGTTGGCTATCTGTGTGTTCTCTTTGTAGAAATATGTATTCAGGTCCTCTGATTTTTTTTTTTAAACTGCATCATTGATTTCTTGATGTTCAGTTGTATAAGTTTTTTATATATTTTGGATATTAACCCTTATTGGATATATCACTAGAAACTATTTTCCCCTCTTCAGTAGTTGCTTTTCCATTTTTTAAATTAAATTTATATTGGGGTGACATTTGTTAATAAGAGTATATAGGTTACAAGTGTACAATTCTATAATACATCATCTTGCTTTGTATGCCCGCCACCCAAAGTCAAATCTTCTTTTGTCAGCATGTATTTGACCCCCTTTACCCTTTCCTTATACCCTGTCCCCTTCCTTGTGGTAACCACCATACTATTACCTGTGTCTATGAGTTTTGTTTGTTTTATTTGCTTATTTGTTGCATTCAATTTTATATCCCACATATGAGGGAAATAATAGTTCTTGACTTTCTGTCTGACATTTTGCTTAGTGTGATATTTTAAAGATCCATCCATGTTGCTACAAATGGCAGTATTTCATCT
Source organism: Ia io (assembly GCA_025583905.1). NCBI lineage: Eukaryota > Metazoa > Chordata > Mammalia > Chiroptera > Vespertilionidae > Ia > Ia io. The sequence goes on along the minus strand of JAJQQW010000001.1, from coordinate 32,328,045 downwards.
TTTAGTATGACTGAATAGTATTTCATTGCATATATATACCACATATTCTTTATCCAGTCATCTATTGAAGGGTGCTTTGGTTGTTTGCATGTTGGCCTCCATGAATAATGTTGCAATGAGCAAAGGGGGTGCGTATATCCTTCTCAGTGAATGTTTTCAAATTTTTAGGGTAGATATACAAAAGAGGGATTGCTGGGTCATATGGTAACTCTATTCTTAATTTTTTGAGGAACCTCCATACTGTTTATTTATTTGAATTTATTGGGGTGACATCCTATATAATAAAAGCATAATATGCTAAGTGTCCAGTTGTCTGGTCAGCCGTTCAAGCAATCAAAGTGTAATATGCTAATGATATGCTAAGGCTGCTCAACTGATCGCTATGACATGCACTGACCACCAGGGGGCAGTCAACTGGTTGACCATTTGCTATGATGTGCACTGATCACCAGGGGGCAGACACTCCGACTGGTAGGTTAGCTTGCTCCTGGGGTCTGGCTGATCCGGACTGAGCGAGATGGGCCGGACACACCCTGGAACCCTCCCACGGCCCCTCCCCCCATCTGGGCCCCCCTCCAATGGGTCCCCATCAGTGTGGGCCAGCTGGACACTCCCCATGCACAAATTCATGCACTGAGCCTAGTTGTTTAATGAAACCATACAGGTTTTAAGTGTACAACTCTATGACACATCATCTCCATACTGCATGGTGTGCTCACCAATCAAAGTCAGTTCTCATTCCGCAAACTTTTATCCCCTATTTGCCCTCTTCCACTTCCAACACCTCCTTTCCATCTGATAATCACCATTGATCAGCTGCCTCCTACATACCCCACACTGGGGACTGAGCCTGCAACCCGGACATGTGTCCTGACCAGGAATCAAATCCTGGCCTTCTGGTTCTTATGTCAACACTCAACCACTGAGCCACTCCAGCCAGTCCGTTTCTTTTCTTAATACCTTCAACATTTTCACCTAGCTCCCCACAAAACCCTCCATTCTAACAGCTGTCAGTCTTTTCCATTTATCTATGAGTCTGTTTTTATTTCGTTTATTAGTTTATTTTGTTCATTACATTCCACATATAAGTGAAATCATATGGTACTTGTCTTTCTCTGACTGGCTTATTTCACTTGTCATAATACCCTCAAGTTCCATCCTTGCTGTCACAAAAGGTAAGATTTCCTTTTTATCCCTTTACCTTTGAGTAGTATTCATTTGTGTAAATGTACCACAGTTTTTTATCCAATCATCTCCTGATGGGCACTTGGGCTGCTTCCAAATCTTGGCTTTTGTAAATAACACTGTAATGAGTGTAGGGTGCTATGTTCTTTAGAATTAGTGTTTCAGGTTTCTTCAGATACATTCCAAGAAATGGAATTGCTGGATCATTAGGCAGTTCCATTTTCCATTTTTATTTGTTGAGACAATTCTATACTGTTTTCCACAATGGCTACACCAATTTTTGTTCCCACAAACAGTGCAAGAGGATTGCCTTTACACCAGGTGCTATCCAACAATTATCCAACAATTGTTTGGTGATTTATTGATGATTGTCATTCTGACAGGCATGGAGTGATATATCATTCTGTTTTTTAAAATGTATCTTTATCGTTGAAAGTATTACAGATGTACCCTTTTTTTTCCCCACTAGAGGCCCGGTGCATGAAATTTGTGCACGGAGGGGGGGTGTCCCTCAGCCCAGCCTGCACCCTCTCCAATCTGGGATCCCTCTAACAATCCAGGACTGCTGGCTCCCAACTGCCCTCCCCTGCAGGCCTGGTCCCCCACAACTGCCCTCCCCTGCAGACCAGGGTCCCTCCCATCTGTCCTCCCCTGCAGTCATTGTCCCTCTACAAACTGCCCTCCCCTACAGGGATGCCTCCCCAACTGCCCTCCACTGCAGGCCTGGTCTCCCCCAACAGCCCTCCCCTGCAGTCCGGTCACCTCTAACTGCCCATCCTGCTGGCCTGATCGCCCACAACTGCCCTCCCCTACAGGCCTGGTCCCCTCCAACTGCCCTCCCCTGCAGGCCTGGTCCCCCCCAACTGCCCTCCCCTGCAGGCCTGGTCCCCCCCCCCCCAACTGCCCTCCCCTACAGGCCTGGTCCCCCTCAACTGTTCTCACCTACAGGCCTGTCCCCCGCAATTGTCCTCCCCTGCAGTCTTGGTCCCCCCCAACTGCCTTCCCCTACTGAACTGGTCTCCCCCAACTGCCATCCTCTGCTGGACTGGTCACCCCTAACTGCCCTCCCTGCTGGCCCGATCACCCACAACTGCCATCCCTGCAGGCTTGGTCCCCCCCAACTGCCCTACCCTGCTGACCTGGTCTCCACCAACTGCCCTCCTCTGCTGGCCTGGTCACCCCTAACTGCCCTCCCTGCTTGCCTGTTTGCCCACAACTACCCTCCCCTGCAGGCCTGGTCCCCCCCAGCTGCCCTCCCCTGCAGGCCTGGGTCCCCCCCAACTGCCCTCCTCTGCTGGCCTGGTCACCCCTAACTTCCCACAACTGTCCTCCGCTGCAGGCCATCTTGTGGTGACCATCTTGTGGTGGCCATCTTGTGTCCACATGGGGGCAGCCATCTTTGACCACATAGGGGTGGCCATCTTGTATCTTGGTATTATGGTCAATTTGCATATTACTCTTTTATTAGATAGGATTGCCCTCCTCCACCCCACATCCCTGCCCCCCAGGCCTTCACCACACTATTGTCTGTATCCATGGGCTACACATATATGCATATAAGTTACCCAGTTAATCTCTCCCCACCCACCACCCACTCACATCTCCCCTCTGAGATTCATCAGTCTGTTCCATGCTTCTGTTGCTTCTTTCATCAGTTTATTTTGTTCATTAGATTTCATATATGAGTGATATCATGTGATACTTATCTTTCTCTGACTGGCTTATTAGGCTTAGCATAATACTCTCCAGGTCCCTCATGCTGTCTCAAAGGTTAAGAAATCCTTCTTTTTAAAAAATATATTTTTACTAAGGGCCCAGTGTACAAATTTATGCACCTTAAAAGGAATTGTGGGCCACAAGGCTGCGGTGGGCACAGGGGTGGATCTCAGCCCATCCTCCCTGACTCCCCCGGTCCCTCCCACCGTGGCCCCCAGTCCCCTGTCTTCCAGTAGCCCCACTCCTGCTGCAGCCACTTCCACATGCTGATGGTGCTGGCCCCGCTCACACCCGCTAATGGGACGGAGCGATTGGGACTGAAGCCAACAGCAGGTGTGAGCAGGGCCAGGGCTGTCAGCTGGCAGGAGCAGCAGCTTTGGTGCTGGCAGTGGGTGCAAGTGGACTGTTGCTGGCAGCGGGTATGGGAAGCAGCTGCCGGCCCCAATCGCCCCTCAGGAGCAGGGAGAGGTGGAGAAACCCTGAGGGGCAATTGGAGCTGGTAGCCACTGCTGGCACCCGCTGACAGTGCCAAGTGATCAGGGCCGGTGCCAGGCATCGGCAGTGGGTACCAGCAATTGGTTGGTTGTTTCACCCATCAGTCTATTTAAATATTAGCCTTTTATTATATAGGATTTATTTCAGAGAGGAAGGGAGAAGGAGAGAGAGAAACATCAACAATGAGAGAGAACCACCTATCAGCTGCCTCCCACATGCCTCCCGCTGGGTATTGAGCCCACAACCCTGGCATGCACCCTTGACCAGAATCAAACCCGGGACCCTTCAGTCCCCAGGCTGAGGCTCCATCCACTGAGCCAAACCAGCCAGGGCAAGAGATCCTTCTTTTTTATAGCTGCATAATATTCCATGGTGTAAATGTACTACTACTTTATTAACCACTCATCTAGTGATGGGCACTTGGGCTGTTTCTAGATCTTGTAATTGCATTGAATCTATGGCATACTTTGGGTAGTATAGACATTCTAATAATGTTTATTCTTTCTATGAACATGGTATATGCTTACACTTATTTACATTTTCCTCAGTTTCTTTCTTCATTATCCTATAATTTTCTGAGTACAGATCTTTTACTTCCTTGGTTAAATTTTTAAGAAAATTATTTCTAGGTACCTTGTGTTTTTGTTGTTGCAATTGTATATAGAATTGTTTACTTAGATTCTCTTTCTGATAATTTATTATTGGTATATAAAAATGCAATTGAGAGGATTCCAAGTTGGCTACAGAATAGATGGAAGCTGCACCCACCTGCTCCAGGCCCCAAACTGGATTTACAGTTAAATTACAGAGCAATCAATCTTAACAACCAACTGAAGGTTAGCTGAACTGAAATAGTATAACCAAGGATTACAGAAGAAGCCACATGGAGATGGATAAGAAGGGCAAAGATTCAGAAAGGTACCCCTTCCACATGCAGGTGTGGCTGTGGCTGAGAAGCTCAAGGGATATTGTGTCTACAAAACTCCTTCCATCTCAAACCCATGCACAGATCCCCAACTTAGAGCAACAGAGATGAGAGGAGAGTCCTGTAACATCCTGCAGTGAAAATAAGTGTGGATTCAGTCTTCCTGAGAGACTCAGACCACATTCTCTCAGAGAAGAGCACTCCTATTGTTACAGCACCAGCCTGGGAAGTCTGGACTATGACCGATGGTGAGACCACACTGCCATATTCTGGTCCTATGGAGTTGTCTGATGGTTATGCCCAGCAGTGACTTTAAGGAATCCTCTGTTTCCTGGGGAAGATCTTGGTAGAAACTCAGATGGTGACTAAACTTTGTGGCTTGGAATAAAGGACTGGTCTCCCCAATCTTTAGCTCACAGCAGGCACCATCCACCACAAACGTTGAGCCACTGGGCCCTGCCCTTTCCTGCTAAGTTTGGCAGTGTGGAGCTTGGGACTTTCAGCCCTGCCATGCTTAGACTGGCCACAAAGAGATCAGAGTGCTGCACAGGTCTGGGACATTCAGCCCATTTTGCTTAGTTCAGAAGCCCAGGGGAAACTAGGAGCTTCACAGAGCTGGAATTTTCCCTGGGATGCTTCTGTCCAGGAGTCAGATGGGCAAGTTCTGGGCTGTGTGGCTACATTGCAGGGAGGCAAATCCTATCTCCCCTGTGAGTTCAGCCCATGCTAACCTGGGAAGGGTAAGAAGTGCCCACTCCCCTTCTATAGGCTTGTAGGCACCACCCCCAATGGGAGTCTGTTTGGATCAGCCCTACCAAGTCCTGGATAACACCACTGGATTCAGTTCCATGGGGGCAAGGCAGAGAGGTTCAGAGTGGGGAAATTCAAATTCTGAGACCCTCAGAGGCTATTGTGTGGTACTAGGATGAAGTGCTTAGCTCACTCATGTGGGCTGGGCTGGCATCATCCCCAATGGGAGATTCTTTTGATCTATCCCCCTGAGCCTTGGGCAGCTGTGCTTACTCCTGCAGAGGGAAAGGTTCTCAGTGTCCAAACTTAAACTGAAGCAAGCCCTCCTGGGGAGAACTAGAGTTGGAGATTCTGGCAGAGATTGAGGGGTTTGGCTTTTAAACAGGGGCTACATTCACCTCATTGAGTGCCTGACTTTTGCCATCTCTTTACTTTCAGTCTTTGCACACCTTTTGTTCTGAGGTGGGTCTCTTTTGGGCAGCATATGTAGATTGGTCATGTTTTCTTATCTATTCGGGTAACCTATGTCTTTACATTTTTTAATCCTCATTTGAGGATATGTTTTTTTACTGATTTTAGAGAGAGAATATGGGGGCCTTGTCCAGAGTACACCAGATGTTCAAGGCCACTCTGAGTGTGGGAATCCTAATCAGGGTGTTCAAGGCTAATTTTCTATACACAAGTGCAAAAGCAAGGACACAGATACTGTAAAGGCATGCCCTTCTATAACCCAAAAGATTGAGTTCAATATTTGGCATAAAGCCTCTTTTGTTTGAGCATATTTGCACTTATATAAGTTGCCACTGACCAGACTGTGGCTGGCTTCTGTATAGCACCTATATTGGGGGATGCACTGTAGGGAAGATGTACTATTGACCAGCCAGTGCTGGCTATTTTTTCTAGAATGGCTCCTGTGTTTGCTACTGTATTATCAAGGCCTACTTTAGTGGACTGCTTTGTCTAATGGTTCCTTAGTAGCAATGGCTACTTGGGCTACAATAAAGACTCTCTTACATACCTACAACTTCTTATGTCTTCTCCGTCTTCTAAGACCCAGTGTCCAAGGAGGTCCAGTCCTTGGCAGAGGGACTCAGACCCAATAGTTAGCATAGTGGAGCATGATTCAAGGAGTGAGTACTCCAACAATTGGTGAAATGAGTAGGGTCAAGGAGAAACTTACTCCAATAAAGAGGGAGGGAGGTTGAGAGAGAGAAACATCTATATGAGAGAGAAACATTGATCAGTTGCCTCTCATAATCACCCTGACTAAGGACTAGGGATTGAATCCCCTCCCAGGTATGTGCCCTGAAGGGGAATCGAATCTGTGACCCTTCAATGCATGGGATGACACTCCAACTAACTGAGCAACACCAGCCAGGGTTATGCTATGTCTTTTAGTTGGACCATTTAATAATTGACTTAGAAAGCTACTTTGATGGATGCTTATTTATTACCAATTTAAGTTTTAAACCTATGTTACTTGCTCTATACATTTTTTTTCCTTCCTTCTTAAAAAAGGCCCTTTAACATTTCTTGCAATATTGGTTTGGTGGTAATGGACTCCTTTATTTTATATATATATTTTTTTGCTGGGGAGCTCTTTATTTCTTCTTCAATTTTATGATAGCCTTGCTAGTTAAAGTAGTCTTGGTTGTACATCCTTGTGTTTTATCACTTTGAATATTTCATTCCAATCCCTTCTGGCTTAAAGAATTTATGTTGAAAAGTAAGCTGTTAGCCTTATGGGACCTCCATTGTAGGTAACAAACTGCCTTTCTCTTGTGGCTTTTAAGATTTTCTCTTTAACCTTTGCTATTTTAATTATGATGTATTTTGTTGTGGGACTCTTTAGATTCATTATTACTGGGACTCTGTGCTTCCTGGACTTGCGTAATTTTTTCTATCTTCTTTCTTCACCAGGTTAGGAAAGCTTTTAGCCATTATTTCTTCAAACAGGTTCCCAACCCTTTGTCCACTCTCTTCTCCTGGTACCCCTAAGATGCTTGTTTTGTTACACTTTATGTTATCCCAGAGGCCCTTTAGACTTTCCTCATTTTTAAAAATTCTCTTTTATTTTTAAAAGAGGGGTGCTTTGCTTGTGTGCTTACTGTTATATTTTCCTCTAAATCTCTGATGAGATCCTCTGTTTCATCTAACCTGCTGTTGATTCCTTCCAGTGTATGACCCATTTCAGATGTTGTTCCTCATTTCTCACTGGTTCTTTTTATGTTTTCTATGTCATTTTTAATGCTTACTTTCTCATTGTTTAAGTTGTCGCTGAGATCATCCATTCTTCCTTAAACATCCTTATAGCCATTGTTTTAAACTCTGCATCTGGTATCTTTGTTGCTTCCATTTCATTTCATTTTTTTCCCTGTGTATTTCTCTTGTGTTTTTTTTTGTTTGTTTTGCTTTTTGTTTTTGTTTTTTTTCATTTGGGGCATATTTATTTGTCCCTTATTTTGTCTACTTTTTTATTGTTTTTCTCTGTGTATTAGGTAGATCTGCTATGACTCACAGAATTGTTGTGATAGGTTTATGATGGTGTCTTGTTTGGTTTAGTGGCCCAATCTTCCAGATCACCAGGAATGTCTTTTGTGGGTTATGTGCACCCGCTATCATAGTTGAGTCTTGAATGCTATTTTCCCTTTTGTGGATGGACTTAACCCTTCAGGCTGTGTGACTATAAGGGTAAACCTTCATTACTGTGTATGAGACTATGCAGGGGCTGCCACTGGAGGCAGATTTTGTTCCCAGTGGGTCTGGTGCCTGTTGCAATCCCTCTTTAGGAGTCCTGCTCATGTGGCTAATTCAGTTGAGCTCTGGTGTGGTCTGAAGCTCACTATTGGTTGTGTGGGTTCTGGGTCCACATGGGCAGACCTCCATTGCAGGTTGATGTAAGAAGTTGTGTGTAACCAGCTTTGGGCTACCTGTGTGGTGCTACCATACTATTCACTGTTTGTGGCTGCATCTACTGGGCTTAGGTGTGCATGGGAGGGGCTAAGCTATGTACAAGGTTGGAATTCCTCCAGCTCTGAGCTAAGCACAGATCAACAAAATGTTCAAGGATCCCTGAGTTATGTCTCCACCTGCTGGTTACTCCACCATGCCCTGATGTTGCCTGGTCTTCCTTCAGAACCCTTTGAAAAAAGATGAAAGGAAGGAAGGAAGGAAGGAAGGAAGGAAGGAAGGAAGGAAGGAAGGAAGGAAGGAAGGAAGGAAGGATATAGAATGGGCCAGGCTGACTGCAACCCAAATACCCTTCCACAAAGTACAAACTTGGTAGTGTGGGGCCACTTGAGTCAGGAAGATGGGGCTACTGGTTCTCTTACTGGGCACTCAGTCGGGGGAGGGAAGTGGCCCCTACTACAGAGCCATACCACTTAGTCTCTGCCAGATTATCCAATACTAGCTCCCTCAGAAGAAATGCAATACAGGTTCAGGTTGGGTGCCAGCAGCCATTCCCACTACAACAGCAAGCTCAGCAGGGCGGGGCCACCAAGGCTCAGGAAGACAGATGAAAATAGTCTACCATTGGGGATAGTGCCACCTGAGTTTGCAGTAGTGGGGCAAGCACATCGCCTCAACCTCTGCTTCATAGCCTCACACCCATCTGAGTCCAGGACAGAATCCTCTGAAGGAGATACTCTCCAAAGGACCCAGCTCTGAGGAGCACTCCTTTTTCCCTAGGGAAGTGAGCTCAACAGGGCTGGGCCACTGGGACTTTGGAGGACAGATAAAAATATTCCTCCATTGGGGGTGGTGCTGGCCAAGCATGCAGGAGGAGGGGGGGCAAGTACTTTGCTTCTTCTTTACTCTGCAGCTGCATAGCCCAGTACTGGTTTGAGTCCAATACAAGAGCCATTGATGGATACACACTTCGAAGTTCCCAGCTATGAGCACCTTCTAACCCCTGCAGAACTGAGCTCAGTAAGATGAGGCCACCAGGACTTGGGAGGACATATCAAGACAAAATTCCATTCAGGTTGGTACCGGTCAAGCCTGTAGGAGGGGTGCAAGACTGGTACCTGTTCCAAAAGCCACACAGCTTTATGCTCTATGACTGTCTGAATGTCCACCTAGAGCATCTCCAGAAAAAGGGCACATCAAAGGTCCCTGGGGAGTGAAGTCAATATACCTTTCTGTGGGACTCAAACTTGGCAGGGTAGTGTTGCCAATAGTTGGAAGTCTGGGCTAGTGCAGTCCCCAGGCTGGCATTATAAGAATAGGAGTCTCAGCTCTGGGAATATAGCACTGAGGGCAGCGCAGGATTCAGGAATGGGACCTTAGTGGCTGACCCTCCAGATCTCTCCTCAGGGCCACACCACCCAGATCTTCTCTTTATTACTCCTATATGCCCTGAGTTACCTTCCCTCTATCAGAGCCCTAAGTTAGTGTACAAGAGCAAGATCCTGTGCTTTTGTCTTGTAAGAGAGCACTTGGATTTCTAGCAGTCTCCCTCCTCTTCTAGGTGAACAGACTACTCGCAGGCTTTTGCTGCCAGGTGCTATGCAGGCTCCTATTACCAGCACTGGTGCTCTAGATTGGGATTCTTGGCATGAGGTTCAGACCCCACACACCTTATGGGGGATTTTGCAGCCAAGATATCCCTCCTGCTTCTCAGCTGCTGTACATGGGTGTAGCAGCCAGCCCTCTCAGTCTCTCTGCCATTGTTACCAGTCTGTTTATGTGATATATCACAATTCAATAATTGCCCATAGTCAGCCATCTTTGCATCCTTAAAATAAATCCCACTTGATCATGATGTATGGTCTTTTCATGTGTTGTTAAATTGCTTGCTAATACTTTGTTGAGGATTTTTGTATCTGTGTTCATTAATGATATAGTCAATTATTTTTTTAGTAGTAGCACTACATGGTTTTGGTATCAGTTCAATGGTGGCCTTATATAATTAGTTTGGGAGCTTTCCCTCCTTTTCTGTTTTATTTTTAATAGTTTGAGAGGGATAGGTATTAATTCTTTAAGTGTTTTTTGTTATTCACCTGTGAAGCTGTATGGTCCTGGGTTTTTGAATGTTGAAAGCTTTTTGATTATTGATTCCATTTCAGTACTAGTAATTGGTCTGTTCATATTTTTTGTTTCTGGATCAGTCTTAGGAAATTGCATGTTTATAGGAATTTATCTATTTGTTCTGGGTTGTCTAGTATGTTGACATATAATTGTTCAAGTATTCTCTTAAAATCCTTCATATTTCTGGGTTGGTTGTTACCTGTCCTCTTTCTGATTTTATTTATTTGGGCCCTCTCTTTTTTTCTTGATGAGTCTGGCTAAATTTTTATCAATTTTGTTTGTCTATTACCAAAACTTTATCATTTTTTAAAGAATGAGATCTTTGGTCCATTAATGTTTTGATTTACTTAGTCTTTATTTCATTTGTTTTTCCACTGGTCTTTGTTATTTCCTTCCTTCTACTCACTTATCTTTTTCATTCTTCTTTTTCCAGCTTTTCTAGGTATAATTTCAGGCATTTTATTTGATATTTTTCTTTTTTGAGGCAGGTCTGTATTGCTATAAATTTCCTTATTCAAACTGCTTTTGATGTGTCTCATAGATGATGGATTGTTGTGTTTCTATTTTCATTTGTCAAGATATTTTTAAATGTCCTCCATGATGTCCTTTTTAACCCATTGATTGTTAATTGCATGTTGCTTTGACTCCATATTTTTGTGGGTTTTTTTTCTTCCAGTTTTCCTCTTGAATTGATTTCTAGTTTCATACCATTGTGATCAGTGAAAATGCTTGATATGATTTTGTAGCTGGAGGTTTGGGTGGGAGGAATTCCTCCATTGCTAGTGGGACTGAGGTTCTTGTGGTACCGGTGGAATGAGAATTTACAGAGGCCCCAAAAAATATTTGCATGGAATTATATTCCTTGGTTGCAAAGTCCCATGTCCCTTAAACCAGTCCTACAAAATATGAAGCTGGGAGTTCAGTAGAGCTAAAGGCAGGCCCAGTACCCAGAGTTTCCATTCCATGATGGAATTGAATCTGATATAGCATCAGGCTAGATTCAGTCCATTAATTCAGTGTGTGGGTCAGTACAGAGCATGTATGTTCTGCAGGTCAGGAGTCAGGTGTGAACAGCAAGAGAGCAAGAGGGAACTCCCTTTCTTTAGGAGTTAAGTATCTTAGATTTTGTGCCCTTGCAGTGGCCATGCCTATTCTGGACACTGACTCACTCCCAGGTGTGATTGACAGGTAGGCATCTTCCCAAGTCACCCATACCTTACTGAGCATGTGTCTATTGTCCTGTCCCTTCCTACATTCATCTGTGGGAAATAGACTTGGAGATGTTAACTGCAGCTTCCTGGCAAAGCTGTATAAATGTCATGCTTATGTTATCTAGTATCTCCTTTGCTCCTTTCCTGTTACATAATAAGCAGGTTATTATAATGGCACCAACTTCACACTTCTTAAATGTATTGAGACTTGTTATGTGGTCAAACATTGGTCTATCCTAGAAAATGTTCCATGTGTGCTTGAAATGAATGTGTATTCTGTTTTGGGGTTGAATCATCTGTTAATATGACTTTGAATATATTGTGCCTTTCCCTTCTGCAAATTAAGTTCCCTTCTGTATATTAAGTTTATCTGTACTAATATGTCACTTAAGGCCACTATTTCCCTGCTTGTTTTCTGTCTGGATAATCAATTCATTGATGTAAGTGGAGTGTTGAAGTCCCCTATTGTTATTGCAATACTGTTGATCTCTCCCTTTATATATTCCAATATTTTCTTGAGCATAAACCTATAAACCAGGAGGTCAGGTTCAATACCCAGTCAGGGCACATGCCTGGGTTGGGAACTTGATTTCCAGTGTGGGGCATGCAAGAGACATCCGATCAGTGATTCTCTCTCATCACTGATGTTTCTATCTCTCTCTCCCGCTCCCTTCCTTTCTGAAATCAATAAAAATATATTTTAAGAAATGTTTTCTTTATGTAGTTAGGTGTTCCTATTTATTTAGTGCATAGATGTTTACATGTTATATACTCTTGTTAGCTTGATCCCTTTATCATTATGTAATGCCCTTCTTTAGCTCTTGATAGTCTCTGTTTTAACATCAATTTTGTTTGATATAACTGTCACTACTTTAAATTTCTTTTCATTTCCATTTTCCTGAAATGTCTTTTTTCTACAACGTCACTTTTAGTCTGTGTGTATCATTCAGTCTGAAGTGAGTCCCTTGTATGGAGCATATGCATGGATCTTATTTTTTATCAATTCATCCACCCTATGTTTTTTTTTATTGACACTTAGTCCTTTAAATTTAAACTAATTATTGGTAAGTGTAAAATATTTCCATTTTATTAATTGTTTTCTGAATGTTTTTTGTAGTTTTTCTTGGTTCATTTCCATTTCTCTTGCTGCCTTTTCTTGTATATTGAGGCTTTCTTTAGTTATTTGTTTGAGTTCCATTCTCTTTATTATTTTTTATATCTATTATAGGTTTTTGGTTTGTGGTTACCATGAGACTCATATATAACAATGTGTATAGCAGTTTATTTTAAGTGGATGTTCACTTAATTTTGAACATATTCTAAAAGTACTTCAAACAACTCATTTTCCATATTTATGTTTTTTACATCATATTTTACACCTTTTATGTGTGTTGAATCCCTTAATTTAAAATTGTAGTTTCACATGTTCTTAGAATTTTTGTATTTTAACTTTCAAACTAACTTTGTAATTGGTTGATCTACTTCTTTTACTAAATATTTGCCTTTATCAACGAGATTTTTTTTCTTTCTTAGAATTTTTTTATTTTTAGTTTTGGCATTTTATTTTTCACTTAAAGAAGTACCTTTAACATTTTTTGTAGTGTTGGTTTAGTGGTGTTGAACTCTTTTAGTTTTTGCTTGTCTGAGAAATTATCTCCCCTTTAATTCCGAATGATAATATTGCTGGGTAGACTATTCTTATATGTAGGTTTTCTCTTTTTATGACTTTGAATATATTGTGCCTTTCCCTTCTGCAAAGTTTCTGCTGGAAAAAAATCATCTGTACTCATTAGTCATAAAAAAATTTGTCAATAAAAATAAGGAATTGTGTTTTCCTGCAAAGTACAAAATAAACACATAAATGGAAATTTTATAACTAGTGTTTTTTCTTCTAATCAGTCTATACTTTACCTTATTACTTAAAGGTAAAGTAATTATAATGGAAAATTCTGTAACAAGTTTCAACTTGGAAACTATTAATTTTTGCTGTAATTTAATACTGTAAACAAAGTCCTTCTTAATAGATTATTTTGGGTTATTTCCGATTTGAAAAATAAACTTTTTCTTACCTGATGGGAGCATTAGTAAAAGAATATTCAGGTTTCAGGCATAACAGATAACACAAAAATGATATAAAGATTTTCGAGAAAACTCAAACAACTGAGAGTGTTTCTGTTTGAAATGGGGTCCTTCCACAAAATCACAAGAAAAGCATTTTGGAGACCCACAAATAGAAGTATTTAATATAATGGTAAGATTTACTGGAATAGATATGAAAGATTGTCCCAGGTTCCCAATGTCTCATCTCCATCCATCTTGCTGTGGAAAAGTTCAGCCTTGTTTTTATCAAGCCCAGAAGCAGGACTGGAGTCCAGAAATTCTGTGCTATTGGTTCAGTCCATGCCAAAGCTCAGTCCAATTCTCTCTTCCCAGCTGCACTCAGTCCAGTGCTGCATTTCAGTACCCAGTACCAAAGCTAGTGCCATGTGTGGAGCCAGTGCAGCTGCCAGATCAAAACTTAAGACCCTGCTTGGGGCCCATGCAAATACTGGGCCCCCTCTGGTTGCTATGGAGAGAGAATATGCAAATGATTGGGCAATTAAACCCATGTTACAGGGTAAGAGAGAGAACAAGAGAGAGAGAGCATGAGAGCGCTTTAAGTTTTGATTATATTACCCTGGGCTTGGGAGGGACCAGTTCTCTTTCAAACTAACCAATCAATTTTGTAATTCTTCCTGGACTTGTGCTGAGCCCTTGCCCTAACTAGTCCATTTCCTTGACCTTCCAGGGTTGTGTCCCTTATCCAATCTGATCTTTTTCCCAGGCTAGACACTTCCTCCTTACCCTTGTCATCTTGGCTTCTACTGGACATGTACCAAGCAGAAGAATTTCTGCTGCTGTTTTTATTGCTTCCTCAGTAATCCTGGTTATTACTGCCTTCTTTGGGATTAGATCCCAAGGGGGGAGCTCATGAATGCTTCAATTTCCTAGTGAAGCAGGCTTATTTTCCAAATCTGCTTCCTAGTTTATTTTGGTTAATATCTGCTTACCTTTGTTCCTTTCCTTTATTAATACTAACTAGCTACCTACACTAACAAGAACACTAGAGTATAATTTGATGTGTTGTTGATAATTTTTTATCCTCCTCCAGCTTTATTGAGATGTAATTGATACATAACATTATATAAATTTAAGGTATACAAATGATGATTTGATACACATATGTATTGCCAAGTGATCACCACAATAGGGCTAACATGGACATCACCTCACATAGTTACCTGTTTTTGGTGTGGTGAGAACATTTAAGGAATATTCTCTAGCATCTCTCAGGTATATAGTACAGTATTGTTAACTATATTCATCATATTGCATATTAGGCCCCCAGAAATTATTCATCTTATAACTGGAAGTTGGTACCCTTTAACCAACATCACCCCACTTCCTCCACAGCCCGCCCCCTCCAGCCCTTGGCAACCACCATTTTACTCTCTATTTCTAGGAATTTGGCTTTCTTAAATTTTACATATAAGTGATATCTTATAGTATTTGTCTTTCTCTGATTTATCTCTTAGCATAATGCAGCTGCTGATGGTTTGGATAGCATGTGTCAGAGTAAATTGAAGAGAGTATTAGTGGGTATTGGTCAGTAGATATAAAACTAGAAGGAATTGGAATGACATAAACCAAACCAGTGGATCCTTGCTATCTCAAAAGCAAAAGTCAGTGGTTGAAATGGAGTCACTGAAATCTGTAAAAAATCATGATATTTAATATAAAAGAGGCTCAAATAAAATAAATTCTAGGAATGCTATTAGAATGGTAAGTCAGATAGACAAAGGAAAAGATATACAAAAACAAGTATAAGCATATCTACATTCTTCACTTATTTGTGAAAGCACTCAGAGAATCTTATCATGTCTGAGTTGAATTCAGTTATACAATAAAAATATTCCTAAAGATAGGAATACAATTTAAGTCAGAAAGGAAATTGCCCTGAAACTACAATACTCAAGCAAAATAAGGGTCGGGGGAAGCGGAAGATTAAGAGAGGTGGGTGAGGGGGTACAAAGGGAATAAATGGTGATGGATGGAGAGGATTTGTGGTGGTGAACACACAATACAATGTACAGATGATGTATTATAGAATTACTAGAGGCCCGGTGCACAAAATTCATGCACTTGGCGGGGGGAGGTCCCTTAGCCCGGCCTGTGCCCTCTCACAGTATGGGAGCCCTCAGGGGATATCCAACTGATGGCTTAAGCCCATTCCCCGCAGCAGTTGGACATCCTTAGCGCTGCCACAGAGGCAGGAGAGGCTCCCACAACCGCCACTGTGCTCACCAGCCATGAGCCTGGTTTCTGGCTGAGCAGCGTTCCCCCTATGGGAGCACAATGACCACTAGGGGGCAGCTCTTGCATTGAGCATCTGCCCCCTGGTGGTCAATGCACATTGTAGCGACCAGTCATTCCACTGTTCGGTTGATTTGCATATTAGCCTTTTATTATATAGGACTAGAAGGAATACCCCTGAAACCTATATATTTTTGTTAATTGATCAGTGTTAAATAAAAAGGAAGAATTAAGGGCAAGATTATATACATTTAGCCATCTAAAACATCATACAGAGCCCTGGCCAAGTAGCTTAGTTGGTTAGGGCATTGACCCCATATGCCAAGGTTGTGAGTGTGATCTCTGGTCAAGGCACATACAATAAACAATCCATGAATGCATAAATAAGTGGAGCAACAACAACAACAACAAAAAAGTAAAATGTCATTACAAATATAAATTAGAGAGATGGATTACAAATATATTGCCAAAATAAACCCTAAAATAAAACAATAAACTACTTGTATTTTTATCATTCATTTACACATCTACCCAATCAATTTCTTCTTCTTTTTCCTAATTCACGTTAATTCAATAAATATTTATTGATTGCCTATACTGTGCCATTAATGTAGAGGGCAATAAGACATAGTCCATTCTCCGGGGATGCTTATAGAATTGTTGTAAAGAATGGATCTGAAAATGGCTTTCAAAAGTAAAAGTACTTTACAAATATCAAGCATTTTTATTGCAAACTGCCAGTATGTGTGGTGATTATTTCATAAACTTGGATAGTGTATACAAAGTTATTTGAATAATCTAGGACTCATGACCACATTTTTCCTTAATTTTAAATTAATTCTGGGAAACATATGTAGGAGGAAAAGTGGTTAATAAGATTTTATGTATAATTGCAATAACGTATTATAGTTATATAGGACTTTTTGTTCCAAATCAGTTTTATATCCATCATGGTTTTGTTATGAAAATCAGATGACATGATGGATGTGAAATGTAGTTTGTAAATTCTAATGGTAAAACAAATGTAGGATTATTTACTTATTTTAAGAATGGGGGAATTTTTTCTTCCCATAGGACAGGTGCCTCCTTCATACCCCCTATGAAATCTACCCCAGTTCCCAGCCTAAGCTTGATCCCTCTCCTATTTCAGTGCTGACCCACCACTCTACCTTTTTGACTGATTAAGAGAAACAAGTTTTAGTAGTAAATTAATGGTTCAAATATTAAGTGACAGTGCGATCTTCACCTACATCTCAGTTTATCCCATCTAAAATAGATCATTTTAAAAGGGTTTTCCAGCTGAAATATACTGTTACTATAAATATAAATAAGAATTTGTTGCCCTACCTGGTTTGGTTCAGTGGACAGAGCATAGGCTCATGAACTGAAGGGTCCTGGGTTCTATTCTGGTCAAGGGCATATGCCTAGGTTGCAGAATCCTCCCTGACGTGGGCCGTGGTCAAGGCTTGAGCAGGAGGCAACCAATCGATGTGTTTCTCTCACATTGATATTTCTTTCTGCTTTTCCCTCTCTCTTCCACTCTCTCTAAATATCAATGGAAAAAATATCCTCCAATGAGGATAAAAAAAAAAAAAATTGTTGTTTCTCTTCTTATCTATAACATGAATGAATAGGATATGGACGATGTCATCGTGACCAAGCTAACCAACACATAATTTACCCCTTAATGTGCCTCAGATATTTTTTTCTGAATAGTCAGTACTATGTAGACATTTGGCGCAGATGGAGTTACTAGTGAGAGAAATAAATAGCAATAGGGTGTTTTCAAAAAGATATATTATAGATGTCAATAGTAATGGCCTCATAGTCCAAATTCTTAATGTGTATTCACTTGCATTGAATTGTTCCCTTGATTGTAGTGACATAACAATTGCATTTTATTTGATACAGTGACAAAAACCTCTGTAAATAATATCTACTCTGTCAGAATAAAACATATTAAATGAAGCTAGAAATAAATTACTTTCTAGTAGTGCAGTTCTCAGTGATCCTAAACATATATATGTGAATGATAATAAGATCAGCTATATTCAACATTAACTTGTCTATTAAAATTCATGCATTGTACTACAAAAAAGCATTATTTAGTAATATCAGTTAAACTAGTTTCAGCATATTAACTTTGACACCAACATATTATAGAGGAAGAAACTTTTGATACTTTTGTTCTCTATATAATTCCCTTGAACTCTAAAGACTTGCTGCAAACCTTTGCTCTTATCTTTGTTCTGTCATCCAGAGCCAAATTCATCATTGTTTCATTTTTCGATGTGCATTCAGAGAGTATTGTTTATTACTCTTGTTTAGAAGTCACCTTTCAAGACAACTTTGGAAGTCAAAATTCATTGTACTTTACTAGCCTCTAGGCTCAGGAAATATGTGGTGATTGAAAATTTAGAAACCATAAATGTCCAAGTGTCCTCAAAGAAAAGAGGACTGTAAAAGCTCCACTGTTGAGCTTTTTCTATTTTGAATTGATTTTATTGGTGTATCCTTATAGCTGGGCTTGAACTTCTGCAGCTGAATGGTCAAAAGAGCAGATTAGACTGGTTCGCTATATATCAATATTTGCTCATTAAGATATTTAACTTAAAAGGATAAGTAACATCATTGTGGATATAAATTTTGGAGTTATCCAGTGCTTATCTTTTCTGGCTTAGAATGACTTATTGCAAAAATTACAAATCAGTAATCTTTTGCATTTTGGTTAGCCTTATTTGAAAACTGATGAAAATATGAGATTTCTACCTCATAAGGAAATGACAGGTATTTCAAGCTAGTTTTGTGCACTCTAGACAATCTGGACACATCAACTACTCCTCTCCTATCAGTATTCGCTTAAAAGAAGTTTTGCCCCACACATTTATGTAGCACATGCTAATATTAAATAATTTCATTCTTAGATCCAAATGGAGTAGAGGTCATTGTGGGTATTTCCCCTTTATTATATATTTTTAAATGTTTGAAAAAAACATTGGTGCCGAAACCGGTTTGGCTCAGTGGATAGAGCATCAGCCTGCGGACTCAAGGGTCCCAGGTTCGATTCCGGTCAAGGGCATGTACCTTGGTTGCAGGCACATCCCCAGTAGGGGGTGTGCAAGAGGCAGCTGATCAATGTTTCTCTCTCATCAATGTTTCTAACTCTCTACCCATCTCTCTTCCTCTCTGTAAAAAAATCAATAAAATATATAAAAACAAACAAACAAAAAAAAAACATTGGTAACATATATGTAAAAATCCTATATAACAAAAGCCTAATATGCAAATTGACTGCCACTCCAACACACAAGATGGCTGCCCCCATGTGGTCAAAGATGGATGCCCCCATGTGGACACAAGATGGCCACCACAAGTTGGCCAGCAGGGGAGGTCAGTTGTGGGCGATCAGGCCAGCAGGTAGGGCAGTTAGGGGTGACTGGGCTGGCATAGGAGAACAGCTGGGGGCGACCAGGCCAGCAGGGGAGGGCACTTAGGGTCAACCAGGCTGGCAAGGGAGGGAGGTTAGGGGTGACCAGGCCAATAGGGGAGGGCAGTAGGGGGTGATCAGGCCTGCAGGGGAGGACAGTTAGGGGTGACCAGGCTGGCAAGGGAGGGCAGTTAGAGATGACTGGGCCAGCAGGGGAGGGCAGTTGGGGGCAACCAGGCCAGCAGGGGAGGACAGTTAGGGGTGACCGAGCCAGCAGGGGAGGGCAGTTAGGGGCAATTGGGCTAGCAGGGGAGCAGTTAGGCATTGATCAGGCTGGCAGGGAAGTGGTTAGGGGTGATCAGGCTGGCAGGCAGAAGTGGTTAGGGGCAATCAGGCAGGCAGGCAGGAGAGCGGTTGGGAACCAGCAGTCCTGGATTGTGAGAGGGATGTCCGACTGCCCATTTAGGCCCGATCCAACTGGGATCAGGCCTAAACGGGCAGTTGGATATCCCTCGAGGGGTCCCAGATTGTAGAGGGTGCAGGCTGGGCTGAGGGACACCCCCTCCCCTGTGCACGAATTTTGTGAATTGGGCCTCTAGTTAAAGAATAATAATATACTAGTAAATGCCAGTGAACTCACCATGCATCTCAAGAACTAAAACATAATTAAAAATTTTCATCCTTTTTCCTGTTCTTCTACCTCCCCATAAAAGGTAACCACTCACCAAATTTTTGTGTTTTGCTTTTCATTGTATTTTTATACTACTTGTTTTAAGGTAAATATTTATTTACAGAAAGATTAAATGCCAAGACTGGAATGCACCTTTGAGATCATCTAGGTCAACTCAATCATTTATATAAGAGAAACTGAAACTCATAGAAAGAATGAGGATCTCTAGCCTTTTAGTGAAAATTTAATCATTTGGAAGTTTGAAAAAATGCTAAAATTTTATGAATTTACTCTTTGTTTATTGATAACTCCAATAATAATAATTGATTTTAAAATACTTAAGAAAACTTGGTGCTATACTTCTCAAATTAAGGTTATTTATAACTTAAAAATACAAAAGAAGAAAAATAAATCAGGGTACTTTGAAGTGTAATGGTAAAAGGTTGAAATAATGAAGGCTAAGCAGGAAACCCAGGCCCTTAAATTGCATTCCTCTAGAGATGTGATCTTTTTGATTTATTTAAAAATGTTAGGATGTCAAGTTGCTATTTTTTCTCAATAATTTTATTTCAAAATAAAATGATGCTTTTTTCTCCTCCTAAAAAATTATATATATATATATATATATATATATATATATGTATATATGTATGTATGTATATATATGTATATGTATATATATATATATGAAAGTACTTACAGAAAAGTTGCTTATAGATCAAAATTATATGTATTATATATTAGTATCTGAACTACATTATAAATCCAGACTATCAGTCTTACTAGAAAGTAACAAACTTTAAAAATGGGGAGTAAATTCTTTAAAAAAAACAATTCAATGAAAAATTATTCCTGATGGAAATATTAATCTGCTATCATTTTTTAATAATTATACTATAGACCTGGTGCACAAAATTCATGCACTGAGGTGGGTATCCCTCAGCCCAGTCTCTGCACCCTCTCCAATCTGGGACCCCTTGGGGGATGTCTGACTGCCAGTTTAGTCCTTCTCACAATCCAGGACTGCTGACTCCCAACTGCTTGCCTGCCTGCCTGCCGGATTGCCCCTGCTCGCTTCAGCCTGCCAGCCTGATCACCCCCTAACCACTCCCCTGCCAGCCTGATTGACACCTAACTGCTCCCTTGCCAGCCCGATTGCCCCCAACTGCCTTCCCCTGCCATCCCGGTTGCCCCCAACTGCCCTCCCCTGCATTCCTGGTCCCCCCAACTGCCCTCCCCTGCTGGCCTGGTTGCCCCTAACTGCCCTCCCCTGCTGGCCTGATCATCCACAACTGCCCTCCCCTGCCGGCCATCTTGTGGTGGCCATCTTGTGACCACATGGGGGCAGCCATCTTGTGTGAGGGCATGATGGTCAATTTACATATTACCTCTTTATTATATAGGATTGTTGCACACATTAAACTAGTATGTGGAACTAGTCAGCTAATGTGATAAGTTCAAGTCTGTGTGTATTTTCAGACCAGGTAAGTACAGTATTAATTTCCAAAACAGTCCCCAGAAATTGTATCATATTAGTCCTTTGTTATCACAGTCATCTCCTTATATAATTGATAACCTGAGATTTCTTTTTGATATCTTCTCATGCTTACACTTCATATTTTGGCTACGGGATTTGTGTAAGGGGCAATTTGGATAAAATGGTACTAATTTACCTAAAGAATAACCAGTGCTAAAGTTTTCCAAAGTTTTAAAAAGACACGGGTGCTTTGTAAACACACCATGATGTATTTCTAATTGTTTATCAACTGAGGCTATTTAAACTGGAGCATCTTGCCCTCCTACTCAGGAAATTGAAGGAATTCTGAATCAACCCTTTTGTAAATTGAAAACTCAGCATTTGATTTATTTGTTCTTCAATTCATAGTTTTGCCCACAGTTAAATCTTACTAATTTGTATTAATGGGGAGATAGTAAGTCTGAAATATGGACTAGCAGTGACTAATAGAACTTTCTGTGACTATGGATATGTTTTTCCATGCTATTCAATATGATAGCCTCTAGCCATATGTGATCACATATCACTTGAAATGTGGCTGCTATGCTTGAGGAATTTAATTTTTAATTTTATTTAAATAATTTATATAGCAACATGTTTCTAATGGACAACTCACACAAATAATTAATAAAAGTTTAATTTTCTGCTTTTCAAGAAATAAGGATGTAACCATAGAGTCATCATACTGAACACATTTGCCTGAGTTGATAAGCATTTGTAATTAGTATACTGTTTGTTTTGAAATAACCAATTTTAGCCTCATTTCTTTTGTGAGTGAAAAAAATGAAAAATTTTGTATCTTCTTGACACATAATTTTTATAGACATCTATCATTTCACACTTTATTACTTCAGTAATATATTCTAAATTTATTAGTGTAGATTTTCTGTTTTCTCATTAGGAGTAACAACAGAGAGACACACAATGACATGATTTTCATTAAACATAGGCATAATAATAGTAATTTTAATTACAAATAGAAGAAGAGCTATCAATAGAAATACTGGACCTTAAAATATTTAGTTCCTATGATAGCATTCTTAACTAAATACCCAGCATAACCATTTCTGTGGTAGAAAAAGGGATCTGAGAATTAAGTTAATCAGTGCCTAAACATTTTAGTGGTTAAAGTTTTACTGAGTTTCCATTTTCATTTAGAAAGCATAATTATGACGAGAATAAGGACCTTCTATAAATATGTAAATTTTATCCTTGAAAATACTGGTTTTGCCAATGTCTAAATATTCTTTACAACTTGTTTGCAAAGTCAGCTTTGCCTTTTCATGGAAAATTATCAAAAAGAATGCTATTTGCAGATTGTTTTCCTAAAATTAAAAGAGAGCTTCTTTTCATTGATTCTGAAGAGTTTGCTTAGCTTCTAATCATGCAAAACTGAAAGCATGGCCAAACTGTCCTAAATACTGGGCCATGATTAAGGTAAAAGAGGCTTTTGGTATACTCAGGTTGTAAATAGTAGCCCTATATCAACTGAAAACGTGGAAATGGTGTGTGTGGGGGTGGGGACGGGGGGGATTATTTCTGATTATTCCAGGTGCAGTAGTCCTATGTGATAAGGCATTAGAAGACCATGTTGAAATAACTTTATCAAACAACTAACTCAGTTATCAGGAGTAAAAAGTGAATTTTCAAGTTTTATAGAGTACAAGAGCTTTGGGACAAGTGGGTTTGTCATTATGGTTAATTTGAACATACCTCACTAAAGAAAAGGCCAGGGGAACTAGGCTGAGAACACAGCTGTACAGGAAGCTCAACTAATTGCCTCTCCATCCTCAACCTCATTTATCTTCATTTCTTCCCAATTATATCAAATTATCAATAGTCTCTGTTGCATCAGAGTCTTAATCCCCTTTATTCAGGCAGCATCAGATAGTGGCAGATGAATTCTTGGAGGGAGTCAGGGTAAACAGCCATGAAATGCCACCTCTGGCAGATGGCATTGTTTACAAGAAATGTGACAAAACATTTGGAATTTGTAGCTGGGCATTGATATGAGGATGCAAGCTGTTAATATTTTTTAAAGATAATCAAGGTGGCACATGGTAAAAATAAAACCCATATTTTATTTTATCTTTAAAATATATTTTATTGATTGCAGAGAGGAAGGGAGAGAGATAGAAACATCAATTATGAGAAAGAATCATTGATCGGCTGCCTTCTGCATGCCCCACACTGGGGATCAAGCCTGCAACCCAGGCATGTGCCCTGACCTGGAATCAAACCACAACCTCCTGGTTCATAGGTCAATGCTCAACCTCTGAGCCACACTGGCTAGGCTGAAACACATATTTTAAATAAAAAATACAAAGGTGGAGGTGTTCACGTATCAAAATATTAATACCTTTTTAGATGATATATTCCCAATGAGTACTGTAGCCTTGAAATCCTTTTAGGCCATGATATTTTATGACAATAAATGGAATATTTTCATTTGAAGCAAGGTACACACATTCTGTATTCAAAGACAAAATATCATTTATTTTTCTTCCCAAATAACAGACTGAACAATATTTTGTCTACTGCCAAATTGATAATATGTTTCAAAATTGGAAAACAAACTAAACATCAAAAAAGAAAAACACATTAGTAAGAAAATGTTTGGAAATATTTATTTTTTTTACTTGTAAAATGTAATAATAAATTTTTGTGTTATTTACAAAATACCAGTAGTAGAAATGTAAATAATTTATTTTCATTTGATCAACAAACTTATTTATTTGTAGGAATAATTACATAACAAGTATATTTTTATGAATTTAACTTTCAGAACCATATGATCTGCAGGCATTTTTACAAAGATGTAGCAGGCTAAATAAGTAAATAAATAAGAGTGACCTCAGAAATGAAATGGAAAATAACAACATAGGCCACCTTAGTATATTTTATTATCTGGTCAAAGATATTTTTACAAGGTTCAGTGGACTTGTCTTTTTTTTTCAATTTATCTTTATAGTTGAAAGTAATACAGATGTACCCTTTTCCCCCATTAACCCCTTCTAGCCCTCACCTGCCCCCTACCCCAGGCCTTCACCACACCGTTGTCTGTGTTCATGAGTTACCCATATATGCATATAGGTTATTTGCTTAATCTCTTACCACCCACCCAACCTGCCTCCCCTCTGAGATTCATCAGTCTGTTCCATGTTTCTATGTTTCTGGATCTATTTTGTTCATCAGTTTATTTTTTTTTTTTTTGATTCCACATATGAGTGAGATTATGTGATACTTGTCCTTCGTTGTCTGGCTTATTTCACTTAGCACAATATTTTCCAGGTCCCTCCACACTGTCTAAAAGGGTAAGATACCCTTTTTTACTGCTGCATAGTATTCTATGGTATAAATGTACCACAGCTTTTTTTTTTACCTTGTCATTGTTTTATTTATTTATTTTTTAAATTTCTTTATTGATTAAGGTATCACATATTTGTCCTCATACCCCCATTCCCATCCCACACCCCTCCCCACACATGCCCCACCCCCCTGTTGTCCTTAACTGCTGGTTAGGCTCATATGCTTGCACACAAATCCTTTGGTTGATCTCTCCCCTTTACCCCCACCCTCCCTTACCCTCCCTCTGAGGCCAGACAGTCTGATCCATGCCTCCTTGTTTCTGGGTCTGTTCTTGTTCATCAGTCTATGTTGTTCATTATTTCCCCTAGATGAGTGAGATCATGTACTATTAGAAATAAACTTATAAGAACCGAAAATGAGATAATCAATAATGGTTATGGTGACAGGCAAATGAATCAGTCTGTAGTGAGTTTCTTTCTGGGCCAACAGTTCTTTTGTGACCCAATTTCAATGTCCAACAGTTCCTTATGTGTACATGTCAGCACTGACATTTCAGTTCTGGATGGTGGACAAATGGTGGTAATGCAGGTCCGACTCTCTCTGGTTTGGTCCTGGGCAACCTGCAGTGATGCACAGCTGCTAACTGCTAGTATGGGAAGGCCACATCAGCGTCTTCCATCTCTGGACTGCTTCTCTTCTGTCTTCATGGCTGGAGTAGTCCTGTCGATTCCTCTCTGTTGCTGGAATCCACATGGTCTCAGAGTTGTTTTCTGAAAATATATAAACATATTCTCGACCAAAAGTTAATAAAGCAATATTTTCTATAAATTTGACTTGGGATCCTATTTCATTTATTGTCCAAATGATTTTCCTCTGCTTGTTTTGACACCTTGTGTGTTTTTCATGGGTGTCTTGCTTTTAGCCTTACAACTAATTTTCTAAAGTATTAATTTTCTAGATGTAATTTACTTACAGGATATTTTTCCTTACATGATATTCTTCTACTATCCCTTCCTTTTTTGGTTTAAATGTTAGGAGGCTTTTGAAAATTTTATAATGTAGTCTTGATGGCTTTTAAATTTTAATTTTTTGCACTATATTACTGTTTTAGGTTCATTACATGGTGCACAATGTTATCATGAGATGAAGTACCAATAAAAATTTTAGTTAACACTTTAGGAACACCTTTTTGTCCAGTACAATTAATTTTTCTAGAATATTTGCTTGTTTCAACTAGCCAATTTAAATTTGCCTGAAAACTTGACTACTATTTTACTGTCAAATTTATTACTCTAACAACAATATTCTTTTACCCTGTAAATATTAGTGGAAGGGATTATTTGCCTTCTTGAGTAGGTCCTGAGCATTCCTGGTGGTAGGCTGGATTTAGATATCGTAAACCCACTTCCCCATTTGTTTAAATTCTACTCACTCTTTTTTGAGCATACTACGCATACCATGGAGAGTCCATTCAAATAAGTTAATTAAGATAAACTAATTTTTTAAGTTTAAAAGTCCCAAATATATTAAATTGTATTATTTCTATTTTAAGGTCAATTTTGCTTCTCCAAATCTTGCTGAACTTTGAAAATGAATATTGAACCATAACTGAATGATTCTAAAACTTGTCTAACTATTGCACTGCTCCTGAGAAACTAAAACTTATTAAAGATAACTAAGGAATATTTAGCCATTAGTGCAGAATATATCATTATATTTTGAAACATCTGCCTGTTATATGTGTGTATGTTTATTTAAAAATTGCAGCTAAATTTTTAATATATTGAGTATTTTTATGCAATGTTTTATTTCCTTCTTTGAAAAATACATTCAGAGGAATGAACTGTAATCAGAACTAACTAGCAGATATTTTTTTGTTTTGTTACTATCTTTCTATGGTGCATTAAATGGCCATTTGGAAAGCAAATTAGTAATGCTTCTCCTTGATCACTTTAAAATTTAGTGTACATCTTAACTACACTTAACCATACTTTGTTTAAAAACATTAGTGGCTTTTTCAACCAGTAAATTTATTTTAATTATTTATCCACAATGATTCTTTTTACTTGGTTTTAAAATTGGACACTTCTTTATCTAGCACTCAGTCATAGAGTTGAGAACATGTGTTTCACACTCAGAAATCTCTATGTATGTCTGACTCCATTCTGTCATTCCTGATATTGTTCTCTTGCATTTATATTTTTATGATATGATAAACATTTAATATTAAAAATGTAGCTACTAAAAGGATGTGTTCCTTTCTTTCTTCAGGAAAAAAGAAGAGCTTTATTTCTAATGTACTACTTGAAAAATTGTTCCAGTTGGTTAAATAGAGGTTGGAAATTGAGGTGTAAAAAAATGACCTAAGAAGTTGTCTTTAATTGTGGCATTTTCCTTGTATTTTGAATTAGGATATTTTCATTGCCATAAGCCCATTGCTTTCAGCATCTTTTTTTCTGAAAATTAAACAAGTGTTGGCAATTATATTGGATGCAATAAGTCTGCCTTTTCCACTAGAATTGTTATTTTCAGTTGTGGAATTAGGCTTTATATGTTCGGTCCTCTTTTCAGTGATTGACTTCCAATATAGGACATTATTTTTCCACTCTTTTTTCTGTTCGGTCATCAATTTGGCCTTTTTCTTCCTTTGCTTTCAGCCTCACCCTCACTTTCAAAAGACAGAGAAAAAAAAAACACTACCAGAGTTAACCTCTAGGATTTATATTTTTTTAAAGACCTGATTTTATTTATTATTTTTACTATAAATGTTAATGCATTTACTTTTAAATAGTTTTTACTGATTATTTCTTTTTTTAAATTTCTTTATTGATTACGGTATTACATATGTGTCCTTATTCCCCCATTGCCCCCTCACCCCCCACTCATGTCATCACACCCCCGCCCCTGTTGTCTGTGTCCATTGGTTAAGTTTACATGCAAACATACAAGTCCTTTGGTTGATCTCTCCCCCTTACCCCCACCCTCCCCTACCTTCCCCCTGAGGTTTGATGGTCTGATCTATGCTTCTCTGTCTCTGGATCTGTTTTTGTTCATCAGTTTATAATGTTCATTATATTCCATAAATGAGTGAGATCGTGTGATATTTATCTTTCTCTGACTGGCTTGTTTCACTTAGCATAAGACTTGCTTTTAAAAAAGGAACCTAAATACAAAGGTGGCTTTCCTGTCTAATTGTAACTGAAAGATTTTCTTTGAAGGCTTTCCTACTTCATGACTAACACAGGTCGCTCACTACAGATCTTGGCCAGTTTAGTAAGCCTGACTTTGAAATGACTACTTTCTCAGTTTTTTTCATGAACTGCCATATTCTGTTCACCATAGTTAAAACAGTGTGCACATTCACAATAAAAACTTCAGTTAAAAATATTTATATTAAAACGAAGGCTATATAACAAAAGACAAAGTCAGATCCAGCAATCCCACTTCTGGGTATTTATCCAAAGAAATCCAAAACTCTAATTCAAAAGGACTTATGCACTCCTATGTTCAGTGTAGCACTATTTACAGTATCCAAGACATGGAAGCAACTCAAGTGTCCATTGATAGAAGAATGGATAAAAAGGTGTGGTTGTATATACAATGGACTATTACTCAGCCATAAAAAGAATGAAATCTTGCCATTTGCTACAACCAGAGGGTATTATGTCAAGGGATATAAGTCAGATGGAAAAAGACAAATACCATATTATTTCACTTATATGTATAATCTAAAAAACAAAATAAATGAAGAAACAGAAGAGAAACAAACTGATATATACAAAGAACATTTTGATGGTTGCCATATGGGATGGGGATTGGAGAATGGGTGAAAAAGGGGAAGACTTTAAGCTGTGTAAATTTCTAATTATATAAAAAAGTTGCAGGGTATAAAGTACAGCCCAACGAATTTAGGCATTAATGCAATAACTATGTACAGTGCCAGATGGGGTATTAGTCTTATCAGGGTGATCACTTCATAAGTTATATAAATGTATAAACATTGGAGTTACCTCACAAAAATAAAAATGGAACTTCCTTATAACCTAGTGATTCAACTTCTGGGAATTTATATGAAGAAACCCCAAACACTAATTCAAAAGAATATATGCACCCTTATGTTCATTGCAGCATTGTTTACAATAGTCAAGATTTGGAAGCAACCTAAGTGCCCATCAGTAGATGAGTGGACAAAACACCTATGATACATTTACACAATGGAATATTACTTGGCCATAAAAGGAAGAAAATTTTACTCTTTGCAACAGCATGGATAGTTCTAGAGAACATTATGCTAAATGCAATAAGCCAGTCAGAGAAAGACAAGTACCATGTGATTTCACTCATATGTGGAATCTAATGAACAAACTGAACTAACAAGCAAAATAGAGACAGACTCAGATATAGAGCAGGCTGAAAGCTCTGTGGTGGGGGGGAAGTTAGGAGTCATAGAGGGATTGAACAAAAAAGAAAAAGAGAAATAACTCATAGACACAGAAAACGGTTTAGTGATGGTGGGGGTGCATGGATGGAGGGGGGGTAAATTGCAGATGGAAAAAAATAAAATGAAATGCATTTGTAAAACAAAATAAGTAAAAATGTAAATGTTTAATCACTATGTTGTACACCTGAAACTAATATAATTTTGTATGTAAACTAATTAAAAATATAATTATTTTAAAAGTATTTATATCATATGCCTTGTATAAGCAAGAGTTGATGATATTGGTTTATTGTGTAAATTCTGAAGCATGTTTTGGTTTAATTCTTTACTGGATGTATGAACTTGAGCAAATTACTTAAATATTTTGAACCCATGTTTTCTCTATGAAATATGACTTACTATAGTATCTACAATACTATAGTAAGTGTCATCAGGAGAACTAGATGAATAGTTTCTGGCACATATCAAGAGTTCAATGTGCTTTGAACATTTTTTCTGGAACATAGTAAGTGTTCAATAAATGTGATTCCCATAGATACTAAACTTGTATATTGTAATTTTTTCTAAGTAGTAGACATAACTGCTAGTTGTAGTTTTAATTACTCAACATAGTGATAAAGTCCATTTAGGAACCTCTTTGATACTATAAATGGTAATTCACAAGTCTTCCCATAATAGAAGTGAAAATTAATTCCATTCATCTATAGGTACTAAGAACTCAGAACTACGAAATGTTTCTTATTAAATTTATAATTGCCATGTATTGTTATTGTTAATTTGATTTTATAATTACTTATTTCCCTTCTCCTACTTCATATCCCTCTTTCTATTTCTTTTCATTTTTTAAAACCTATGTTCCTCTATATTCTCTCTTTTTCCATCTAAAATAGGTTTTGGTGATGTGTTTGGGAAATGGCACTAATTGGATTTCTTCTATCTGTCTCCCTGAGTAGGGTGATTTAAGCTATTTACCCTCTGGTTGGGGAGAAGTGCAAACCATTTAATCACAAATGTCCTTGGTTTAGGGAAGATAGGATTTACTAGATGGCTGCAAACTTTATTTATCTATCTGCCTCATTCTCTATTCCACTTGTCCTGGCTTAGTGGCCTATCTCATTACACCCTCAGAGACTTCAATCCTTGAAATCTTTTAAGGGCGATGAGGAAGGATGGTCTGTCTCTAGTGACTGCTTCCTTCTGATAAAGGCTATGGTCCCTGCCTATATAGGGCATGGATTTCTCTCCCTGCCTCATCTAAGGGGGTCAAGGGAATGGGATCAGAGACTGGAATAGAGAGGCTGTTAGCTGATTCTTCCAAAGTAGGGATAATCTAGAGTCCCTGAAGCATAATCATCTTGATATCCTATATAATAAAAACCTAATATGCTGTGTCTGGTTGTCTGGTAGGCAATTCAACCAATCAAAGCATAATATGCTAATGATACGCTAAGGCTGCTCAACCGCTCACTATGACATGCACTGACCACCAGGGGACAGATGCTCTGATGGGTAGGTTAGCTTGCTGCTGGAGTCTGGCAGATTGGAACTGAGTGAGATGGGCTGGACACACCCTGGAGACCTCCTGGGGTCCCTCCCTGACCCCAATCATGCATTGGTGGGGTCCCTCTGCCTGGCCTGTGCCCTCTTGCAATCGGGGCTGAGGGACCACCCTTCCGCCCCCGAGTGCATGAATTTTGTGCACCAGGCCTCTAGTGGAATTATATCATCCCAGAAGTGAAGTTGGCAGATGCCTCATATTTTATTGACTCAATCATTTAGTCCTGAAAATAAGTCAGTTCAGTGAAATTGTTGAGTCTCAATTAAGGAGGCAGTGATGCAGATGGGCTTCCAAAGTGAGACCTATGTTGCGTAAACAAGCAATCGGGTAATTAATAAAGTCACAGGTATACACCCTATGAAAACAGAAAGAAGAACACAAAGGTTAATAAACACAACAAATCACAAGCCTGTCAGTTGAGACTTTTAGATTATAAGGCTTTTGGTGGGATGAAATTAAGCAGTGACAATTTGATAGATCTTTTTTGTCTGTAGTTTGAGAATCTCTGGTGATGTCATCAGGTGCTAAGGTAAATTCTATATAGTATACATAGACAGCCTTAGGAAAAAAAATTAGTTCCCAATAACTCTTAGTCCAAAGATGGGAGAAAAAAATGAAACATTAGCTTGGAGGGTTGAAGACAACTAGAAGAATTCAGGAACTAGTTCAGTTCACAGGTAAGAACAAAACTTTAAACTTTGAAGACAATCAACTGCATTAGAGTCCAATATCCACAATTGAGCATTGTGATTTTCATTGAAACACAGTTTTATTTCCTCTAAAATTACCATCATTTTCATTAAAGGGACTTTATTATGTCAGGTTTTAATTTGGCCTGATTATTTGCATAAATACAACAAAATAACAATTGGTTACACAGGCTCTTTCAAATCTGTTCGGCTGGCTGCATAGTATTCCATTGTGTAAATGTACCACCGTTTTTTAATCTATTCATCTACTTATGGGCACTTGGATTGTTTCCAGATCTCAGCTATTGTAAAAACACTGCTATGAACATAGTGGTGCGCATACTAGTATTCTTTCTCATTGCTATTTGAGGAAGCTCCACACTGTTTTCCATAGTGGTTATATCAGTGTGTACTCCCACCAACAGTGTACTAGGATTCCTCTATCTCCATATCCTTGCCAGCACTTGTATAAAAGAAGTATCTCTTATCTTTTGAGGCAGCATGGAGAGACCTGAAGAGTATTGTGCTAAATGAAATAAGCCAGTGAGAGAAAGATAAGTATCACATGATCTCACTTATATGTGGAATCTAATGAACAAAATAAACTGATGAAATAAAGAGATCCAGAGACATTGAAGCATGCAACAGTCTGATATACACTGAGTGGCCAGATTATTATGATCTCTGAACACATAATAATCTGGCTACTCAGTGCATATATATATATATTAGAGGCCTGGTGCATGAATTCATGCATGAGTGGGGTCCGGCCAGCCTGGCCAGGGGGAGGGGACATGGGTGGTTGGCCGGCCTGCCTGCTGGTCGAACTCCTGGTCAAGGGGACAATTTGCATATAATAGCCTTTTATTATATAGGATATACACTGAGTGGCCAGATTATTATGTGTTCAGAGATCATAATATCTGGCCACTCAGTGTATTTTAGAGGGAAGTGGGGAGTGAGTAGGAAGAGATTAACCAATGAATTTATATATAAATATGTATAGCCCATGGGAAGGCCTGTAGAGGGGAAGGGAGCAGGGTAGAGGGTATCAATTGGGGAAGAGGGAAGGAGACATCTGTAATACTTTCAACAATAAAGATACATTTTTAAAAATTATGCTTTCCTGGAATTTCATTTGCAAGGTTATCTTCAGATTGAGCTTTAGTTAGATCCTCAGGGCACAGAAGCCAAGCCACAGAGTGGCCATCTGGCTTTGCTTATAATATCTATAGGTTTGGATGGATTCCTCAACTTCTTGAGGTTCCCAAAAAGCCTTGAGATACTTTGTCATTTTCCAGGGAAGTAACCTTCATTCTTTACCTGGAAAGATTGCCATGAACTACGAATGAATAAACAAGGTATCAGACCACTTTTCCAAGGGGCTTTTAGCTTCAAAGTCAATCTTTATTCCTTAAGTCTTTCTGGTGACATTCAGAGGTTAGGCATTTCTCTCTTGACCATGAAAATCCAATCAAAGACCACAATTGGAAACTGGTTTTGTGTGTCCTATTATAAAGAGAACAGATTCTTATTAGATTTATGCAAACAAACATATAGTCATGTTCCCAATTCTGGAGCAATTAGGTAGGGAGAAAAATATAAATGCTTCAGTATTGCTTATGAATGTATAATTTACCAAATTGCTTTAGGGAAAAAAGTGTCCTTATATCTGGAAAACAAATTTTAAAAAATCAGCAATATTTTGAACAAAGTTATAAGAATAATAATTTTATCAGTTCATTCAGTCTCATATAACCAATTTTTGTCCTGATTATTCACAAATATTTCCATGAATCCAGTTATTCTTTAGAGATCTATAAATCATTATATACTTCAAAAAGATGACCTGTTTAGAAACCTGTAATTCAGATTGTCAGAGTCCTTTTCACGAACCTTTCCAAAGATGTAACATATTTTCAAATGCATCAGAGTAAAACAATGACTGTCTATAAAGAACAAAACTTAAAATGACATGGTTATTCACATAATTACAGTGTAATTGATAAGAAAATGTTGCTTTTCTGTAAGATATAACATTCCAAGATAACAATTTCCTGGTAAATAACAATTATTATAAAACGAAAAACAATAATGCAAAAGCAAATTTTTAGATTTAATACACAATTTCAATATATAAGATCAAATAATATGCAAGATTTTAAAATGCTGCACATGGCTCATTGGAAGTGTGCATTGAGCACTATAAATAATTCATAAATGCCCCAATGTGTGAACCACAAATGCTTGGAATACTACTGCCCCTACAGGGAACCATCACTCTTAGCTTGCTCAGTGTCACTGACAGGACACCCACTACCTCTGAGAGCTCCCTGTTTGAACTTGGCTCTGAATCTTTGTAAGTTCCTTCCTAGAGCAGACTGAAATTTCTAGAACATCCATTTTAATAAAAATATATGTCTACAAATAGACCAGAGTTATTATTATTTTACTAGTGGCCCAGTGCATGAAATTTGTGCATGGAGGGGGGGCTCCCTCAGCCCAGCTTGTGCCCTCTCCAATCAGGGGCCCCTAAACCAGCAGGTGGACTGCTGGCTCCTAACCGCTCACCTGCCTGCCTGCTTGATCGCCCCTAACTGACTCTGCCTGTCTGATTGCCCCTAATTGCCCTCCCCTGCTGGCCTGATCTCACCCCCAACTGGTCTCCCCTGCTGGCCTGATCTCATCCCCAATTGCCTCTGCCTGCCTGATCTTGCCCCAACTGCCCTCCCCTGTCGGCTTGGTTGCCCCCAACTGCCCTCCCACACCAGCCTGATCTCGCCCCCAATGGCCCTCCCCTGCCAGCCTGATCATGCCCCCAACTGCCCTCTCCTGCCGGCCTTATCGTGCCCCAACTGCCCTCCCCTACTGGTTGCCCCCAACTGCCCTCCCCTGCTGGCCTGGTTGCCCCCAACTGCTCTCCCATGCCAGCCTGATCTTGTCCCCAATGGCCCTCTCCTACCAGCCTGATCTTGCCCCCAACTGCCTTCCCCTGTAGGCCTGATCTCGCCCCCAACTGCCCTCCTCTTTCAGCCAATTTGGTTCTGATTGATTGGTTTCTATGCCAATCAACGTGAAAAGCTCCACCTCCTAGGCAGCCATTGGCTCCTCACAGTTGACCCAGATTTGGTTCTGATTGGTCAGCTTCTATGCCAGTGAAATGCCTGATATTTTCCGTATCTTCTTATATGTGATTCTGAGACAGTTTATTTAGCTAATATGATGTTTTTTTATGAAAAAAAGTTTAGAGTATGCCTTTAAATATTCATATTTTTATTTGTAACTAGTGACCTGGTGCACAAAATTTGTGCACATTGAAAGGGAATTAATTAGAGGAAATATTTTAATATTGCTCTTTGCCCTTTCTCTATAATAGAAGTGTCAGAGATGAAATAAAATTAGTAAAATGTATATAAAAATTTGCATCCTGTCAGAGTCTGGGGTGCACCACAGGAACCAGAGTCAAGTCCTCACCCACCCACATGTGCCTTGAAATAGCACGAACCCATACCCAGGTGCTGGGGCGGGGTGCATGTCCTGAGGTCCCTCAACCCAGGCTGGGGCAGGGAGCATGCCTTTAGGTCCCTGTCAAGCCCCACCAGGCGGGGGGCATGGCCTGAGGTCCCCCCTCAAGCCCCGCATGGAGGGGGGCATAGCCTCAGGTCCCACAGCCCGGCACCGGGGCATGGGGTGTGGCCTCAGGACCCCTGGCCCAGTGCTGGGGAGGGGGGCATGGCCTGAGTTCCCCCATCAAGCCCTGCTGGGCAGGGGTCACTGACTGAGGTCCCCCAGCCTGGCTCTAGGGCAGGGGGCATGAACTGAGGTCCCCTGGCCTGGCGCTGGGATGGGACGGCATGGCCTGAGGACCCCTGTCAAGCCCCACCAGGCAGGGAGCACAGCTTCAGGTTCCCTGCCCCAGCCCAGCGCCAAGCAGCCTCAGGTCCCTGCTGATTGTTGTTAAGGATTGTTACGGGAACTTGGCCTCCTCTCTGGGTGCAGCCATCTTGTGTTACAGGATCCCCGCCTCTGCTTTGGGCGCAGCCATCTTGTGTTACAGAATTCCTGCCTCTGCTGTAGGCACAGCCATTTTGTTATGGTGTGATGGTCAATTTGCATACTCCCTCATTATTAAATAGGATTATCAATAAATTCATTCACCCAGACAGTGACAGGCATATTTTAAGTGTGACTGAATGATGTACAGATTGGGAATTGCTGAATTAATGGGCATATTTCAAATTCTTGGCAAGGCTTGGCAGTAATTACATCTGCTGAACCACTTGATATATTGTTGGAAGTAGCCCAGTAAAGTCACAATTGGCATTCTTGCTTTTCAGTACATACCTGACTATATGTTTTAATGATACTATGTTAAAATATATATGGCCATACAAATAAATGTACTACCTGCAAAAATAATGGATTTTTACCATTGTGAGCTATTTACTTAATTACTGGGGTCACTTGTGGTAGTATCATTAAAATAATGTATTCTATAGACAAGTTAATGATGTTAATAGCTAAAATATTTATTTTGTCTTTCATATTCCAAATAACTTAAATGATATTTAGTGCTTAATATTGCCCAATTTTGTGCTGTTTTACATGTTCTTTCTCAGTTAATCTTTACAGCAACCACAAAGTAGGTAGATATTATAATATCCACTAGAGTTCCAGTGCATGAAATTAGTGCATGGATAGGGTCCCTAGGCCTGGCCAGTGATCAGAGCTGGCTGGGGCCTTCCTTCCCTGGCTGCTGGCTGTGGGCCGGGGTCTTCCTTCCCCCGCTGCCAGCTGCTGGCCAGGGCCTCCCTTCCCTGGCTGCTGGCTGCCAGCAGGGGTCTTCCTTTCCCAGCAGCCTGCAGGGGCTTTTCTTCCTTCCATGCTGCCCCCTGGTGGTCAGTGCACGTCATAGCAAGTGATCAAACTCCCAGTCTCCTGGTCAAACTCCCAAGGGGACACTGCATATTAGCCTTTTATATATATAGATATTAAATATTAGAGGCCGGTGCATGAAATTTGTGCACGGTGGGGTGTCCTTCTGGGACCACTCGAGGGATGTTCAACTGCCCGTTTACAGGAATCGGGCCATTGGGGTGTGGCCAGCCTGGGTGAGGGGCTGAGGGCTGTTTTCAGGCTGGCCACACCCCCTTCAGGGTGGGGGTCCCCACTGGGGTGTCTGGCCAGCCTGGGGGAGGGGCTGAGGGCTGTTTTCAGGCTGGCCACACCCCCTTCAGGGTGGGGGGTCCTGCTGGGGTGCCTGGCCAACCTGGGGGAGGGCTGATGGCTGTTTGCAGGCTGGCTAAGCCCCCCAGTGGGGACCCTCACCCCATGGGGGTGTGGACCACCTGGGTAAGGGGCTTTTTTTCTTTTTTTTTTTTTCAGTGCCTCCTTGAGCGGAGGCCAGGGCCGGCTGGAAGCAGGTATCTGGGATTTATTTATCTTCTATAACTGAAACTTTGTAGCCTTGAGTGGAGGCCAGGGCCAGCCAGGGCAGGCGGGAAGCTTGGCTTCCTCCATTGCCAGGGGAAACCCAAGTCTCCTGCTCACTCCAGCTCCATGGCAGCCACCATCTTAGTTGGGTTAATTTGCATACTCTCTACTGATTGGATTGTGGGTGTAGCGGAGTGATAGTTAATTTGCATGTTTCTCTTTTATTAGTGTAGATCAGGAAACTTAGACTCAAAGAGCTTTAATATCCTTTCCAAAACCTAGATCTATTAATTGGCAGAGCCAAGATTCAACCCCAGGTCTGTCTGATTCTATTTCTACTATACTATCACAATTTTGGGAGGATATATTCTTTCCCTCTCTATTTTGCATTTGTCTCTATCTGCCACTATTTTTTTAGAACTTTGCCAATTGACAATTGCCTCCTAAGTAAGATCACTATAACTTCACCAATCCATGGAATACAGACAGATGAAATCCAAACAAAAAAAGTTGTATGAGTAATAATTACCTCTACTCATTTGCTGCAAAATTCATTTTAAGTTTCGGGACAAAATGAATTCTATTGTCTACAGACCACTTTATGGTTCCCCACAGTAATTTTTATACTTGAAAAGACTACTATGACAGGTAATATTAATACTTGTAGGGATGATGTTAATATATGGAATTGTAAAATAATATCAGGAAAAAACCCATTTTCTTCCAATGTCTACAGCAAAATTGGTTTTAATCAGAATATTTTTCAAGTTATGCAAAACTAACAGTTTATAAGCATTTCCTCAGCCCTGTCATCACACTCAGCAGATGTAATGAAAGTACAGTGCTTTCATTACATGTGATTTAATTCCTTGTGTAGCTGAATTAATCTTTGAATATCAATAATGTAATGTTCAGGTTTTACCCACTGTGCTTTAAAGTGTCACACAGGAAATATGTACATCTTGTAGCATTTTAATTTAGAAACAAATGTACTGAGACTTTGACTTTTACATTTTCTTTTTTACATATATTTTTATTGATTGCAGAGAGTAAGGGAGAAGGAGAGAGAAATAGAAACATCAATGATGAGAATTAATCATTGATTGGCTGCCTCCTGCATGCCCCACACTGGGAATTAAACCCACAACTGGCTCATGTGCCCTGACTGGGAATCAAACCATGAACTCTTAGTTCATAGATTGACACTCAACCACTGAGCCACACTGGCCAGGCTTACATTTTTTTTTACTGAAACATGACAGCCTAATTCTAAGAAGATTATAAGAGTTAGGTATAATTTATTTGGGTAAGCCTGTGGTGAATACTTAATATTATATTATTAAGTATACTGTTAAGCAACAGTTTCCATGAAATCCAAATTATAAACTGTTACAATAACTATTCTTTTTTTAAAACTTTTGGACTTGACTCTATATCCTTTAGAGTGATGATGGTGATGATGATCATAATGGTGATCTATAATAATAAAAGCATAATATGCTAATTAGACCGTATGATGTTCCAGACGAAGCCAGGCTGTGAGGGAAGCCCGGGTCCCGGGTGCCAAAGGGAAGCCAGTGCTGGCAGCCTGGGGAAGGAAGGGCTACTCTTGCAAGAATTTCATGCATCAGGCCTCTAGTGGTAATAATAAAAGTGTAGAGATGGTTATTTTCTCTTAATTAGAGTGATGTTGGTACATTGATAGAACAGTGGTAGAACATGCTGGTCTATATTCATTCCCCACTACTAGTGTTTATTGCATGTAAACATTCTGAGCATGGAAACAAGATATTCCTGCTTTCTGTATACTGCTCTGCTTAGTCCCCCGCCCCACACACATACCTATTCACCTATTTTTCCAATTATCCTTCTTGATAATCCACCTTTTTATTTTTATTTTTTTGTCCATTTTTAAATTTATTCAGCAAACATTTGAGTTGACTAATGTACACATAACTCCACATTAGTAACACTATCAGCACTAGGAATGTAAAGATGAGCAAAAGCTAGCCTCTGTTCTTTTTAAAAAAATAATTCTTTATTGTTGAAAGTAGTACATGTATCCTTTTTTACCCCATTGACCCCCTCCAGCCCGCCCCCACCTCCCACCCCAAGCCCTCATCACCCCATTGTCTGTGTCCTTGGGCCATGCATATATGCATACAAAGTCCTTGGTTAATTGCCTCCCACCTACCCACCCTCCCCCATAGTGACAAGGGTCACTCAGAGAAGACCCTAGAAGTAGGAAAAATCAGTTAAAGAGGCTCTTGAGATAGTGCAAATGAAAGAGGAATGAGGGTACAAATGAAGGCAGTGGCAGGGTGAATGGAAATAAAACCAATGCAAAATATATTCCAGGAATTGGGCAATATTAGCAGGGAATGAAAAGATAGAGAGATGGCAGTGATACTTATTAAGAAGAATAGCACCTGACACATTAGGAACGCAAAATTTTCCAATTTAAACAAATTTTACAACTTCCAGATATAGAGAATAAAAGAGCTAGATCTCTTTAATTGATTAATGGTCTATTTATTATTGGATATGTTGAACTGAAGATGTTGTAGTAAATTGTTTTTACTAAAAACTAACCGGTGACCCCTTATAGTCTAGAATAGCACTATCTAATATAATTTTCTGCAATGAAGAAAATTTTCCATATATGTGCTCCCCAGTATGGTAGTTACTATCCATATGTGAGTTTTGAACACTTGAAATGAGAATAATGCAACTGAGGAGCTGGATTTTTCATTTTATTCCATTTTAATTATGAAAATTTAAATTTAAATAGCCACATGTACAAAGTGGCTACTGTATTGGAGAGTGAATCACTAGAGGCCCATCAATGAACCATTATTTTACCTCTGAAGAAACTTGAAACTCCTAGCCCACATAGCCCTAGGATGGGGCTTGATAAAAGACAAATTGTTGTTTAAAAAAAAAAAAGACCTCTTCAACAGTTTTAGATGAATACTTGCTATGTATTTTCTACAAATATCAGTTTAAATTCCAGCTACAGTACGTGTTTTCATTACCAATCTGCATCAATCTAGAAAATTGCTGAATATACTATTTTATGAATGCATTTAAGAAAACCAACTCAAAGTATAATATGACAAGGTTTGTAATTTTAACACCTCTGAACACATATTCTTAGTTCTCTATTCATATATTAGTACTTGGGAATGTTCTAAACCATAAATTAGTTTTTCTCTGTCTCTGTTTCTTTCTGTTCTGTCCGTCTGTCTGTCTGTCTCTTTCTCTCTCTACACACACTATTTTATTATTATTTAGAGAAAGCAATGAAGCACTTACCGGTTTAATTGTGACTTAATTATTTTACTACCAAAGGTTACATGCTATTTAGTTTCATCAAGCAATGTGTATTTAGCTAGGACATTAGTTAAACAAAATATTCTATGAGTGAGAAAACAAGCTTGACTTAGGCCATATGTTACATAGAAGTTGATTACTTCCCATTTGGCTGCTTGCTCTGTGCCTTATGTATATAAGATTAGTGAGAACAAGATCAATTTAGGTCCATATTTTCAAATAATCTGAATAATGTGTTTTGTTGTAGCTACAGAAGGCAGAAAATAAGGACAGCTGTTATGGACATTTATACTTTCCACAGCCAAGCCCATTGTTTTTTGTATTTAATAATTAACTTACATTTTCTCATAATAGATAACTTTTACATTTGTGCTTTTCAATTTATAATAGCAACTCCTACTATATTGTTCCTCATAAACATCAAAAGATATACCCTGCTGGAATCAGAAGACAGTGATCTAATAAGAGAATGTTTACTATGGTCAGATTTGTGAAAATATGAAATGCTTGCATATGACTCATTTATTTTTTTGTATATGACTCATTTAAACTCAGTAGTCTTAAAAACTCAAACCCACAGAATGAGTAGTTTATACATTTTATAGATGACTAGAGGCCTGTTGCATGAAGAGATTCGTGCAATAGGCCTTCCTTCCCTTGGCTGCCAGCACCAGTTTTCCTCCGGCACCCGGGACCCAGGCCTTCGCTCCTGCCAGAGTCTGCCATCTTTGTCTTCGCTGCAAACTCAGGCAGGAGTCTGCCATCTTCCATCTTCGTCTTCGCTGCAGACTCCGGAGTCTGCAGTCTTTGTCTTCATTGCGGCTGGAGTGCTCATGTAGATCCCTTCACCCCCACTCCCTCTCATAGCAGGTGTCCTGACCTGCCTGGCCACTCCGTGCCTGGAGGATCTGGGTGGCCGCCATCTTTGTCATTCTAATTTGCATATCCCCTCCTGATTGGCTGGTGGGCATAGCAGTGATGGTTAATTTGCATGTTTCTCTTTTATTAGTGTAGATTATCAACCATAAGGAAGGATGATGAACACTCATTATAAAATTATTCTGATACCCTTCATTGTGATATCAATGTTTTATCAGCTCCCTTTACTTATTCTTAAGAGCAAAGCACATTAAGAAAGTGAGGACCAGTCTGACAATATGAAAGTATTAAGGTTAAGCATGGTGTTTGGTATTTATATGTAGAGTCTTACTAATTGATTTATTTTTTATCCATTTTAAGTACTTTTAGGTTTTGGCCTGTTACGCCTATGGTCATTTTTTAAACACAGAATATTTTCCATACTTTTTACAAACCTGACCCTAGTAAGCATTCTGTTACTAGAATGGGTGTTGGAAAAGTAATAGGAAGGCAAAAATTTGGCAAATTAAAATACTGCATTGGATACTACTCATCTTATGCTCCTGCTCCTTTAAAAAATATTATTTTAAGTAGATGGATATAAAGGTCCTTACCATCTATGAAATTATGTCTATTGTAAAGACCCCATGATTCAGAGGTATCTGCCCTCTGGCCATATCTCCCACAAAGAAAAAGCAACAAACATAAACAATCCTCTGAGAAACTTAGTATTTTACAATGTTTTAAAGAAAAAACATTAAAATTTCATAGTTAAGAATTTTTAACTAAGACAATGGACATTTATCAAATGCATTGTCAAATTAATATTTCCCCATAAATTCATCACTTTGTTATTCTTACACTGATTCTAATTAGGAATATACACTGGGTGGCCAGATTATCATGACCACCTGATGTTTGTAGGCAAATTAGCCGTACACTGCATCATATGGGATATGGAAGCTGAAGGCCTGTTCGAACACCTTTGCTGTCTGCAGTTACCAAGGTAAAACGTCTTCAATTCGCACAGGAACACAAGGATTGGACAGTTGAGCATTGGAAAAAAGTCATGTGGTCCAATGAATCACGTTTCCAGTTGCATCATGCAGATGGCAGAGTGAGAATTTCACGGAAACAACATGAAAGCATGTATCCCACATGCATGAGTACAACCCTTAAAGCTGGTGGGGGCAGTGTTATGGTTTGGGGCATGTTTTCCTGGCATTATTTAGGCCCTTTAATTCATGTGGAACAACGTCTGAATAGCACAACATACCTAAGTATCGTTGTTGATCAAGTTCATCCTATCATGTTGATGGAGTTCCCAATGGAGATGGCTTCTTCCAACAAGACAATGCGCCATGCCACGGTGCTCGTATTGTGCAGGAGTGGTTTCAAGAACATGAGGGAGACTTTACCTTGCTTAGGTGGCCCCCACAATCACCAGATCTCAATCCAATTGAGCATTTGTGGGACGAAGTTAAAAGAGCCATCAGGCAGCTGGTTCCACAACCATCAAATCTCACAGAACTGGACAGTGCTATTCATCAGGCATGGTGTCAGATTCCTCACATCACCTTTCAACATCTCGTGGAGTCAATGCCAAGAATAATCGCCGCAGTATTGAAGGCAAAAGGTGGCCCAACGAAGTACTGATGGGATGGTCATAATAACCTGGCCACTCAGTGTATATTTCTACTACGTGGGGGCTTATAAAAATATAGTTCCTCTAGTTTTCTCATTGGAAAAGTTGAGATTAAATTAATTATCTATAGCATTAATGCAGTGACAGTCTCTATACTGTTTATTTCATAGCTTTAGTTTTACTAAACATTGAGCAAAAATAGTGATAAGTAGTTAATGTAGAATGGCTGAAATAATTCAATTCTTTAGAATATGTTGCTCTTTTTACATTAGTGTCTTTCTCTATTTACAACTGTATTGGGTGAGATTTATACCTAATACAGTTTCTTGAAATAAAGATGAAGATTTTGATGAAGTTTCTCTATTTTCTCTAACCCACTGCTTACTTAGTTTCCTAAATATGCCTGGTTGAAATGCTATGCAGTTCTATCCTCTTTACTACATGGATTCCCTCACAAAGCTAGTATGATCTGGTTCAGTAAAAGGTGTATACTCTAGTGGTATGGGCTAAATTGTTCCCCCCAAAATTCCTATGTTGAAGCCGAAACCTTCAGCAACTCAGAATGTGATCACACATTATTTCAATAAATATTTAAGTTAAAATGAAGTCATAATAGTAAGCCCTAATCCAGTTTAACTGGTGTCCTTGTAAGAAGTTGAAATTTAGACATGCAAATGGGCACCAGGTATGTGCACACACTGATAAAAGACTATGTAAGTACATAGGGAGAAGGTGGCTATCTACAAGTCAATAAAAATGGTCTCAGGAGAAACTCAACCTGTTGCCACCTTGATATTGGACTTCTAACCTCTAGAACCACTAGAAAATAAAGTTTTTCCATTTAATCTACCCAGTCTGTGGTGTCCTAGTCCATTTAGGCTGCCAAAAATACCATACACTAGGTAGCTTATAAAAAACACAAATGTATTTCTTACCATTCTGGAGGCTAGAAACTCAAGATCAACATGCTGACAGATTCATTGCCTAGTGAGGACCCCCTTCCTAGTTCATAGACATTCATGTTTTTTCTGTGTCCTCATATGGCAAAAGGGGCTCAAGAGCTCTTTGTGTCTTTTTTATAAAGGCACTTATCTATTCATGACACAATCAACTTGCAAATAGCCCACCTCTGAATATTATCACATCATGGATGAAGATTTAACATGTGAATTGGGGGAAGGACACAAACATTTAGTCTATGGTATATGGTATTTTGTTATTGCAGTCTGAGCAAACTAACACATCTAGAAATGATAGATAGATATAGATAGATATATGATAGATAGATAGATAGATAGATAGATAGATAGATAGATAGATAGATGATAGATGATGATAGATAGATAGATAGATAGATAGATAGATAGATAGATAGATACCTAGATAGGAAAAAGACAGTGGATACCCAAACCCAAACATTTCACATAGTGGTAAAAAAAAGGATTGACACTAGGTAAAATGTTTTTGAAATATTTTGA
Source organism: Ia io (assembly GCA_025583905.1). Classification (NCBI taxonomy): domain Eukaryota; kingdom Metazoa; phylum Chordata; class Mammalia; order Chiroptera; family Vespertilionidae; genus Ia; species Ia io. The sequence goes on along the minus strand of JAJQQW010000001.1, from coordinate 32,284,022 downwards.
TAGAATTAAGTGCAATGCATGTTATTACAAACTGATAAAGAGGCATAGGGCAATGTATAATTTTCGGCTACAGAAACTTCCAAACTAAGTCATAAGTCAGTTTGCATAAACTGAAAACTGGTAACAATTTTAGGTCAAAAGACAAAAATATGTACAGAAATTTAATGCCATTGTGATGCAGATATCAAGTATGTCCCATATTCTTCAGTTGCCTCAATCATATGGATATGATTTGTTATATCCATACTCAGTAGAAATGGCTACAGCCTCTAACTACCCTCTATCATTTTTAACACAGTAGTTAAAGAGATGAGAATTCAGATAAATTAATCTAAAGCTCTCGTCAAAGCACACACAAAAACACCTTGGAATCCTTTCATGATTAAAAATATTTATATTCCAGTTTATTTGGAATATCCTACCTAATAAAGAGGGAATATGCTAATTGACCATCACACCCTCACAAAGATGGTGGCACCCACAGCCAATAAGGAGGGGATATGCTAATTGACTGCCATGCCCTCAAAGACAGCACTGTACACAGCCACATGATGGCGGCACCCAGGGCTGGCCCAACGTCCAGGCAAGCCTCGGATGGCGATTGCCCAGCTGGCACATGAGGCACAGGAAAGCCTTGGATGGTGGCTGCCCAGCCATCCAGGGCCGGCCCGAGGCCTAGGCAAGCCTCGGATGGCAGCTACCCAGCCGCCCAGGGCTGGCTCGAGATGCAGGCAAGCCTAGGATGGTGGCTGCCCAGCCGCCCAGGGCTGCCCAAGGCTCAGGTAACCAGGGCTAGCTGAGGCTTGCATTGCCAGCAGTGGCAGCAACAGAGGTGTGATGGGGGTGTCGCCTTTCTCTGATCGTTAAGTCGACTCCCGCCCCTGAGGGCTCCCGGACTGTGAGAGGGGGCAAGCCAGGCTGAGGGACCCCCCCTCCAGTGCATTAATTTTCATGCACCAGGCCTCTAGTATGATTATAAAACATTAGACTAATACAGAAACCACCCTTAAATACTGAATGTGGACTAAAAGTTTCTCAATTTATAAAATAAATACGGACATAGTCTCAGTCTGAGTATTTCTGTATGCATTGCTGCTGTGATGGTGCAATACCATTTTAATATTTGTGGTATAATTTAGTATCTTCCAAATGTCTTTCTTTGTTGATATTTTACTTATAATATTACAAATTACAGTTCTGTAATGGTAAGGCAATTCATATCTTAGACATAGTGCTAAAATGATGGAGTGGTTCTATTTTGCTCAATAATTTTTTTTGTTGTTTTTTTAATCTTTGTATGTTCTGATAATAATCATGTTTATTGCCCAATGTTACTATAAAGTATTCTCAGCATTGCAATGTGGTTACTTTCATCATTTATTAAAACATTCCCCTTACCACACCATTCCTGCTCATTACAGCATAACAATGTCTTATTTATTTTAATTGGAATTTCAAATTTGTGAATGCTGATTTATGTCAATGCACCAAATATAAATTGCCTCCCTGCTCTTAGCCAATAACTATACAACAAAATACATCTGGAAAAAAAGAGAGAACAATTGGTGTAATCATAGGGAGTTGCCTGTTTTTGAATGAGCACACCAAATCTCCTCATGATTAAGGTAAAAGATTTCTGGTCCATTAAGCCAGTATATCCAATTAAACCAAATTTCCTACCTTCTAAGCTTCCATGCATGGAATCTGAATGGCTTATAGCAAGAACTGAACAGTTAGCTACTTATTACTTAGCCACTTGATTGGAAAATCTTTGTCCATACAGGCAGGAGCAGGTACCCCTCAGCCCTTACATATGATGCTACAAAATCTGGTGTTTCCTTGTCTGAAACTCATCTGGTTGAAGACTGGCAAAGACCTCCATTTTTGAAAAATCTTTATTGTTGAGAGTATTATAGATGTCTCTCTTTTTCTCCCCATTGCCCCTCTCCACTCAGTTCCTGCCCCACCCCAGGCCTTCACCACCCTATTTTCTGTATCCATACGTAATGCATATATGCATATAAGATCTTTAATTAATCTCTCCCTTCCCCCCACACTCTTCCCTCTGAGATTTGTCAGTCTGTTTCATGTTTCCATACCTCTGATTTTATTTTATTCATCAGTTTATTTTGTTCATTAGATTCTTTGTTCATTTATTTTGATTTTTAGATTCAATTATTGATAGATATGTACTTATTGGCATTTTATTGTTCATATTTCTTCTTCTTCTCCTCCTCCCCGTCCTCCTCCCCGTCCTCCTCCTCCTCCTCCTCCTCCTCCTCCTCCTCCTCTTCCTCCTCCTCCTTCTTCTTCTTCTTCTTCTTCTTCTTCTTCTTCTTCTTCTTCTTCTTCTTCTTCTTCTTCTTCTTCTTTTTTTCTCTTGTTCTTCCTCTTCTTAAAAAATGCCCTTCAACATTTCATATAATACTGCTTGGGTGATGATGCACTCCTTTAGCTTTTTATTGTCTGTGAAGCTCTTTATCTGACCTTTAATTCTAAATGACAGCTCTCCCAGGTAGAGAAATATTGGTTGTAGGTCCTTGTTTTTCATCACATTGAATATTTATTCTTACTCCCTTCTGACCTGCAAAGTTTCTGTTGAGAAATCAGCTGACTGTAGTATGGGTGCTCCCTTGTAGGTAACTCACTGCTTTTCTCTTCCTGCTTTTACTAGTAAGATTCTCTCTTTGTCTTTAACCCTTGGTGTGTGCCTCTTTGGGTTCATCTTGTTTGGGACTCTCTGCAATTCCTGGACTTGTAAGTCTATTTCTTTCACCAGGTAAGGGAAGTTCCTTGTCATTATTTCTTCAAATACATTTTCAATTTCATGCTCCCTCTCTTCTCCTTCTAGCAACCCCATGATGTGAATGTTGGAATGTTGATATGCTTAAAATTGTCCAAGAGGCTCTTCACACTATCTTCATATTTTTGGATTATTCCTTTTTCTTTTTGCTGTTCTGATTGGGTGTTCTTTGCTTCCTCGTATTCTAAATTATTGATTTGATTCTCAGAATCCTCTACTCTACTGTTGAATCCTTGTAAATTATTATTTATTTCAGTTAGTGTATGCTAAATTTCTGACTGCTCCTTTTTCATGTATAAAATTCTCACTAAGATCCTTGAAAGTCTCACTTAGTCCCTTGAAGCTCTCTTTGAGTCCCTTGAAGCTCTCATTAAAATCCTTGAGCAACCATATTTCTTTTTGTTGTTGTTAATCCCTCTCTAAGGACATTTTGCCATTGAGAGAGTAGAAAGGAGAGAGAGAGAGAGAGAGAGAGAGAGAGAGAGAGAGAGAGAGAGAGAGAAACATCAATGTGAGGGAGACATATCGATTGGTTGTTTCCCCTGACCAGGGCTGGGGACTGAGTCTGCAACTGAAGTATGTGCCCTTGACCTGAATCAAACTTGGGACATCTCAGTCTGAAGGCTGATGCTCTATCCACTGAGACAAACTGGCTAGGGCCTTAAGCAACATTATAACCATTGTTTTGAACTATGTATCTAGTAGTTTGCTTGCTTCCATTTCATTTAGTTTTCTTTCTGGAGATTTGTTCAGTTCTTTCATTTGTGACATGTTTCTTTGTCTTTGCATTTTGGCTGCTTCCCTGTCTTTCTTTATATATGTTATGTAGAGCTGCTAGGTCTCCTGGACTTGATAGAGTGGCCTTGTATAGTAGGTGTCCTGTAGAGCCCAGTGGCTCAACCTCACCTGTTACTTGAGCTGGGCACTCCAGGTGGACCCCTGTGTGGGATGTATGCACAGTCTTGTAGTTGAGCCTTGATTGCTGTTGGCTTCACTGGGAGGAACTGACCTCCCAGCCAATTGGCTGAGAGGACTAGCTGTGACTACAATGGAAGAACTTCTGTGCAGCTGACACCCTATGGTGCAGGACTTGCTTTAGTGGGACTTTGGTGCTTACTGAGTCTTCCCCTGAATGTGTTGCTTGTGTATGTATACAGTTGTAATCTGGTGTGGTCTGAAGCTGTCCACCAGGTGCACTGACTCTGGGGCCTCCCAGGATGTTCAAAGTCAGCTACTAACTGGGCCACCCAGCAATCTGCAGATGGTTGCTATTTGTATTGGGCTTGGAAGTGCCCAAACTAGGCCAAGCTGTTAAGCAAGGCAGGCTGGTGCTAGTGCCAGGATTTGGGCCTCTTATTGATAGGTGTGGGGAACACTGATGCCAGCTGGTGCTTGTTTAAGAGATTTTAGGAAAGGCTGAAGCCTGAGCCAGAACAGGCCACTCATATGGAAAAACTGCTGCAAACAACTTAGTTGGGGCTTCAAGTTGGATGGGGCATGGTCTCAAGTAATCATTACAGTGGAGCTAACAGTGTGGGCCACACTGATGGAAACTCAGATATGGATGCAGTCAGCTCTGAGATGGGGAAGTCCCAACATAGGAACAATGAGCCCCTTGAGCACCCCTGGCTAGAAGAAAGCCGCCCCCAAGTTCCTGCCCCAATGCCAGACAATCCAGTTCCTCCCCAAATGTCCTTGGTTCCACCAATGCCTCCACCCAGTGCTGGAGCACAGAGCAAGCAGGACCAAGTAAGTCCGTGCACGGGCCCTTTAAGAGGAATTACTTGCGTCTCCAGTAGCCTCAATGTCATTGAACCACAATTCCCACTGGTTTTTACAGCCCATAGTTGTAAGGACTTCTCTTCTCAGCCCTGGAACCCTGGGCTAGTGGTCTGGTATGGGGCTGGGACCTCTTGCTCCTCATGGGAGGCCTCTGAAGCCAAGATATCTCTACCAATTAAAAACACACCACAAGTGGGTTCCAGACCAGAGCATTCCATGCCTCTGTCCCTCCTACCAGTCTCAATGTGCTTTCTTCTTTACTTCTTTAGTTGTAGAACTTCCATTCAGCTAGATTCCAGGCAGTTCTGGATGATGGTTGTTCTGATTTTTTATTGTAATTTTAATGTAGTGTGGGAGGCAGCGGCAGCGAGTACCAGCATTTACCTATGCTGCCATCTTGGTTTTTGCCAAGACCCCCATTTTTGGATTAGAGATTGACTTTGACACAAGGAGTATTGAAATAGTGTTTAGGAGGATGTAGATTCTCAGAACTGGCATAGGAGTCAATGAGTGGGTAGAAAGGTGGCAGAGATTCTAGTAGGTAGTTTTCTTAAATACATTTTAAATCTTTAGGAAGAATACCAATTGGCCCCGAAAATGCTTCCTTAAAAATGTTCAACTCTAGAAACTGTTTGTGTAAATGTGGCATTTGAGAGCAAAAGTATAAAAATATTCAACCTTTTTGACTCAGAAGTTAATTGACTTTAAGGAAATAGTTCAAATGAATGTTGTTGTTATGGTGTAATTTATAATAGTAAAAATATTGAAATCAACTCAAAGTCCGATGTTTAATACATTTTAGTACATTAAACTCATTAGACTACTAAGTAGCCATTCCACTTAGTAAATATGATACCTGAAGCAACATGACAGAGTTTTTACAATGCTAAAATTAGTATCTCCATGAACAAAGCCTGGAAGGGAACTCAAGGAACTGAAAATAAGTACAATGTTTAATGTTAGGAATATGAGCCTGATTTCTTTTTACCTTTTTTTTTTGTTTGTTTCAGTAAATGCACATATTTTACAGAGTGCCCAAGATTCCCAGACTAAAACTCCACCACAAAACAGCATCAATGTTTCAGTCAGCATATGGGATAGTCAACCAGGTAGAGATGTTAATGTCACAATACCAGGATGGGAATGAGAGCTGAACCACTGACCCCTAGATGAATGAGCCAAATCAAGCATATAGATGGAACTGTCCACACAACCATTTTGTTTTCTAAAGCCAGACTATCTGCAACCAAAGAGACTGGAATTAAACCCCGTACCCCTCTGTTTAAAGACTTTTCTTTAAAAGTATGTGAGGGGAAATAATTCTGTGATTGTTTTCTATATGGTTTAAGCAATGGTTCCATCCTCATAGTATGCTAAATGCCAAGTGAAATATCTATACCACTGTAGATCACTGCCATAATATACTAGTCTGCATAATATAGTAGTCTACATATTACTTCACTTTCTAGCATGGATGAGAAAAGGAAAGTACAATTTTAAATTGGGGACCATGGTTTTATATTTTATCCAGCTTATTCTGTACAAAAGCTTGATATGTATGAAGAGATTAGCCTTTTGAGGGCTGGACCTGAGAACAAAATAACTGATCATTTTGTCTCTTAAATATTTTTGAATTTTATCATGCTCTTAAAAATGAGTGTATTCTTTTTGAATGAACAGCAACTGTTCTTCATTAAAATATAGCACATATATTTCAGAGGGTTGAAGCCAGTAGTGTTCAGTTAATGGCCTTCAACAGATAAATGCTTTCAAAAGCTATTCATTATGATTCCAGATTACCTGTAAGACAAGTGTCCCTATATTATTAGTGAGAGTTGTTTAGTCTTTTCTGAAGCAGCTTAAATCCAAGACTATTGAAAGCTTTGAAAATCATCATGACTTATAATGCTTAATAATATTTTTAATAAGTAATATTAATAACTATAATCCTAAAAAGGAATTTTAACCAGCCTTTTCATGTAATGTTGTCAAATTACAGTCTATTCATGTGAATGTTTTTTTAGGTGGAAGTGAATGTTCATGGGATAAGGATAAGATGCAGTCTCCTCTTGCTGCTCCTGGACCGCAACATGGAATTACTCATGCAGCCCTGGTTAGCCAGCCAGGCCTTGGGGGTGCTCCTACCCTCAATCCACTGCAGCAGAACCATCTGCTGACCAATAGTACGTATACTATCCTCCAAAAACTTGGTGTATTGAAAAAAAATGGAAACCTTGTGCCAGTAGGGCTAGTCTATTTCTCTTCAATAGGGTTTTTAAATTTTAAGTCAGAAGGGTAGACAAAGACGAATTTATTTGAAAAAAGGTAAGGTTTAGCAATGCTTTTGTGGTACCATGGTGAGCATTCTGGATCCTTAGCCCAGTGAAAGTGTAGGGTTTATAGAGTTGAGACAGATTGAAAGGTCATGTAATAGAGTAAAAGTACATGCTACGTGTAGCAGAGTGGTTAAGAATGTTGTCTATGGTCATGTAAACTTGGGTTTAAATTCCACATATTTTGAATTCCACATCACTTTTTTATTTTGGAGAAGTCAGCTAACTTTTCCAAGTGTAATTGTCCACAATTTAAAAGTAGAAATAAAAATATACCCACTCATTAGAAGATTTTTATGAGGCTAACAATAATAAAGGAAGTGCTGCTGGCAGTAAAGTACTGTATAACTATTATTACTCAGTAATCAAACTATTGCTTATGTATACAAATTCTGCTTTAGATGCTGTTTTTAGAAATATCAAAGACAGAATTATTGCTGTAGGAAAGCAGATCATATGTACATTGCTTGACTAAAATCCTACACTTTTTACAAATAGGAAATTTGAAAGAAGGGGTCCATTATTTTTTCCCTAAGATTTTTGTTCTCTCACTAAAACCTAGTATTAAGACAATGAAGGAATTATGAGATATTTTAATATGCAGCAAATCTTAATGAAATTCATCAGTTATTAAGCATAAAAAAAAGTTATGGTGTCTTACTATAAAGAAGGGAGAATCTCAAGACTGAAATCTCCCATAATGTTAATTAAGCAAAGGCAAACAAAATTAATGCCAGGAAAGTTATAAATATGTTACAAGAAGTCAAAAAAGGACTGACTAAGGTAGACATGTCATAAAGGAGAGAAGTTTAGAGGGCTTCTGGTTTATGGTTTGACATGTAGAGCTTAGAAGTTGTCACTCCTGTCCTCATAACAATAAAAAAAGTGGAATAAACAACTCTTAAATCCATCTCAGGTTGAGTTCACAGGGCCTAGCTATCTCCAAAACAGGAAAGATAGGCAGATGCAGAGAATGATAGCATATAGGGAACAATAGCAACAGCTGGACATGCTAGAAGCATTTAAAGAGTAATTGAGTGATTCCTGGAGACTCAATGTGAAAATAGCTTGTAAGGTACTTAGGGAGTCCCTACACTTTCATGATTTATACCTCCAGGAGGGGAACCCCATCAGGTTTTCAAAGTGAAGACCTGAGAAAATCCCCTTTATGATTCTGGCAGCGGGGGCGGGGGGGGGGCGGGAGGAGGAGGGGGAGAAAGGGAGGAAAAGTAACTATATCAAAGTATTCCCAGTGTGTTATCTACTTCTTAAGAAAGGCCTACCCTCAAAGGAAATAATTTTATCCAGACCAATTGGTATTATCAGAGCCTTGCTGACCTAGGGAAATGGATATACTAAACTCCAGAATCCTATAGCAATTGATGTGAGGGGAGGGAATTACACAGCCCCAACCCCTGTAGCCTTCCACATGTGAAAAGAGAATCACACAACTCTAGGTCCCTCTAGCCTTCCTGTATCACCTAAAAGGGAAAATGTTGAATAGCACTTGTGAAAGTTATAGCGTTAAGGACACAGGCTCTCTAAGAGACTGAGACTAATAATAAAATTATAAAATGCTTATCCTCCCTACACATTTTACTATCTCCACAATATGACTCTGTATAATAATAGTGAATTAAAATGGAAAACCTCAGGTTCTATTTAATATGGATTCTCTATGGAAAATGAAAAACAGTGGTGGGGGAAGGCTATTACAGCTATTAATACAACAGCTACAGCAAACAGGAAACACAGCCTATCAGCCAGATAACCATAAAACCTTACACTAAAGGCCTGTATATCTCAGTTACCTTTCCTCACTACATCATTATTAGCTGTAAACCAAATAATTAAAAATTATAGAAAGGCAAAAAAAAATAACACAGTCTGAAGAGATAAAGCAATCATTAAAACCAAAATTAGAGCAGATATTTCAAATTATCAGACTTAGAATTTAATTTAACAATACTAAATATACTGATAGAATGAAAAAAACTAGGAAATATACAAAAACAGATGAAATTTAAAGGTGGAAATTCCAAGAATAAAAAGAAAATTTTGTAAATAAAAAATTGTCTAACAGTTTTCTCAAGATAGCAGCATTGGATAATCACTGCCTAACAAAACCACATCAATATTTATAACTAAAATATATAATAAAAATAATTCAAAACCACCTGAAATCTAGCTGAACGGAAGTCCTACAACTAGGGAACTAAAGAAGAAGCACGTGGAGACTGATAGGACGGAAGGCGACGTGGGACAGAATTTTGAACTGGCTGATCCCACACCCACATGTGGCAGTTCAAAATCAGGAGGGATATCTTAGCTGTGGAGACTTCCTGTGAAGAGCAAGGGATCCCTACCCCACACCACGCCCCCCATCCCAGGTTTCTAGTGCCAGGAAGTGAACTCCCCACAGCTTTGGTTTCTAAAAAACAGTGAGGATTGTGGCTGAGTGACACAGAGACTGCAGGAGTCCCAGGCAGTTCATCTTACACAAAACCACTCCCTCTGAGTTCCAGTGCTTGGGCAGCAGCTTGAAAGGAACCTGGCACATTCAGGGAGGAACTAACTTGCCTGGAATCAAGGCAAGAGCTGGAGGGGCAGCTTTCCCCCAGACAGAAGTGCTAGCAAAAGCTAGTGTTCCTTTGCTGAGCCCTTCCCCCCACAGAGCCGATAGGCTGCCATATCTGAATCTCCATCAACCTGGCTCACACTTTTCAACCCACCCTGGTGAAGTTCTGAAATTCCACCCCTGCCTAATTGTAGGCTCATCCAAGCCATTTCCAGTGGCTTTTCCATACAACTGGTCTCTCTTGTCGGACTTTCCTAAAATTTCCAAAACAAGCATCATGTGGTGTCAGCATGCTTCTTATATCCCAACAAGTTGCCCCAGGCCCAGCACTGGTGGCAGCACAGCCAGGTTCAGAGCTTGTTCTCTCCTGGGTACTTCCAAGATCAATATAAGCAGCAGCCAATTGCATATTACGTTGTAATTCATACTGGGTGGCCCCAGTCAGGGCACAAGCAGAGGCTGACTTTGCACCTTCCAGGAGGCCCCAGAGACATTGCACCCAGTGGTCAGCTTCAACCTGAGTTCATTTGCCAGACTACAAATGAACCAAGTCCATGAGTAACACACTCAAGGGGAAGACTCAGTGAGCACCAAAGCCCAACTGAAGCAAATTCTATACCACAGGATCGGCTCCTGCACAGCAGCTCTTCTGCTGTAGTCATACCCAATCCCTATAACCAATTGGCCTGTATGTCAACCCCTCCCAGTAATCCAAATTCAATCAAGGCTCAACTATAATAAGACAGTGCACACACCTCACACTGGGGCACACACTGGAGTGCCCAGCTCAGGTGACTGGGGAGGCTGAGCCACAAGTCCTATAGGACACCTACTATACAAGGTGACTGTACAAAGTCTAGGAGACATAGAAAATCTACATAACATATAGTAACAAACACTGGTAAGTAACCAAAATTCGGAGAAAAAAAAAAGTCACAAATGAGAGAAAAGGAGAAATCTCCAGAAAAAAAAGAACTAAATGGAATGGAAGCAAGAAAACTACCAGATAAAGAGTTCAAAACAATAGTTATAAGGATGCTCAAAGAACCTAACGATATCTTCAAGGAACTTAGTGAGAATGTCAAGGAACTCAGTGAGAATATTAAAAACATAAAAAATGACCAGTCAGAAATGAAGCTAATTGAAAAAATAATAATTCAAGAATTTGAAATATGAGGAAACAAAATACACCCAGTCAGGAGAGAGAGAGAGAAAAAAAAAAGAATCCCAAAATATAAAAATAGTGTAAGGAGCCTCTGGGAAAACTTCAAGTGTTCCAACATTCGCATCATAGAGGTGCTGGAAAGAGAAGGAGAGGGAGCATGAAATTGAAAACCTAGTTGAAGAAATAATGACAGAAAACTTCCCTTACCTGGTGAAATAAATAGTCCTACAAGTCCAGCAAGCACAGAGATACCCAAACAAGATGAACCCAAAGAGGCCCATACCAAGATACATCATAATTAAAATGCCAAAGTTTAAAGACAAAGAGAAAATCTTAAAAGTAGCAAGAAAAAAACAGTTAGTTACCTATAAGGGAGCACCCATACAACTATCAGCCGATTTCTCAACAGAAACTTTGCAGGCCAGAAGGGAGTACCAGAAAATATATATTCTAAGTGATAGAAGGCAAAGACCTACAACCAAGATTACTCTACCCAGAAAAGCTATCATTTAGAATTGAAGGTCAGATAAATAATTTCACAGACAAGAAAAAGCTAAAAGAGTTTTCATGACCAAACCAGTATTATATGCAATGTTAAAGGGTCTTCTTTAAGAAGAAGATTAAGAAGAAAAAAATATTTAAAAATATTAATAATAAAATGGCAATAAATACATATCTATCAACAATTGAATCTAACAATAAAAATAAATGAACATGGAATCTAATGAACAAAATAAATAAAGTAGAGCCAGAGGCAGGGAAAAGACTGATGAATCTCAGAGGGAAGGGAGAGGGGCAAAGACAGATTAACCAAAAATTTACATGCATACATTCATTATCCATGCACACAAACAATTAGTAGAATGGTGAAGGCCTATGGCAAGGTGGGATCTGGGTGGAAGGAGGCAATGGGGGACAAAAGGAGGGACATCTATAATACTCTCACAATAAAGAGTTAAAAAATAAATATAATATTTCTGAAAAAAATTGCCCAAAAAATGAACAGTGCTTTTTATGTGCCCATCAGTACACTGGACATGCTTTAGGAAATAATTTTTAACTTTGTAGATATGTCAATCAAAAGTCCCAATTGAAAAACCAAGCAAACAATATGAATGAAAACAAACAAAAAGAACAGAATATCCAAGAATTTTGTGGCAATTACAAAAGGTGTAGTGTACAATATGTAATGGGGATACCAGAACAAGAATGAGAATATGTAACAGAAAAACTATTTAAAGTAATAATGCCTCACCCTTGCTGGTGTGGCTCAATTGGATGGGCATCGTCCCATGCACAGAATGGTTGCGAGTTTGATTCCCTGTCAGGGCACATGCCCCAGTTACAGGCTTGATCCCTGGTGGAAGACTTGCAGGAGGCAATTGATGTTCTGTTCTCACATTATGTTTCTCTCTCTCTCTGTCCCTTTCCCTTCTCTCTCTAAAAAAATCAATTTTAAAATCTTTTTAAAAAAATAAAGTAACAATGACTCAAAAATTTCCCAAAATTAACAAGCTATATCAAATCACAGATACAGGAGACTCAGAAAACATTAACATATATCTATAGCTATAACTGTATGGATGGATAGATAGATATAGATCTATCTATCTTTATATAGATTATAGTCAAACTGGGAAATGAAAAACAAGGAGAATATCTTGAAAGAAGACAGAGAGAGAAAAACCTTCCTTACCCATATAGGAACAAAGATAATAATCACATTGTACTTATCTTCAGAAACCAGGTAAGCAAGAATAGAGTGCTATGAAATATTTAGTGTTGAAAGAAAAAATACCCACCAACCTATAATTCTGTATCCAGTGAAATTTATTTTTTAAAGTAAATAAGAAATAAAGATATTTTCAGTCAAATAAAAGCTGAGGAAATTTGTAACTGTACCAGTTGATCTGCGTAGTACTAAATGTTAAAAGAATGTCTTCAGAGAGAAGGAAAATGATATAGGTCAGAAACTTAGATCTACATAAAGAGAGGAAGAGTGTTACAGAATGAATATATTAAAGTAAAACTACAACTCAAAAAGTCTGAATCAGAAAGAAAAAAAATATGAATAAACCAATTACTGGTAAGGACATTTAATCAATAATAAAAAACATCTCAAATGAGAAAAGCCCAGGAACAGATGGCTTCAATGGTGAATTTTACCATATATTTAAAAAATAATTAACACCAATAATTCTCAAACTCTTCAAAAAATTGAAAGGAGGGAACATTCCCAAACTCATTTTATGAAGCAAGCATTATCCTGATATTAATATCAGAAAAAGATACAACTGGAAAAAATATACCAATATTCCTGAAAAATACACATATAATTTTTTCAATAAAATACCAGCAAACTGAATTCAGCAGCACATTAAAAGGCTCAAGTGGGATTTATCCAAGGAATGCAAGGATGGTTCAGCATATGCAAATCAATGTGATACCTTACATTAATTGAATGAAAGAAAAGAATCATTTTATCATTTCAATAGACATATAAAAGTCATTTGACAAAGTTCAACATCTATTCATGATTATAACTCTTTACAAATTAGGCATAGAAGGAACAAATTTCAACATAATGAAGACCATATGTGACAAACCCACAGCTAATGTATTCAATGGTGAAAGGTGGAAAGATTTTTCTCTAAGATCAGGAACAAGACAAAGGTGCCCACTCTTATCACTCCTGTTCAATGTAGTACTGGAAGTCCTAGCTAGAGCCATTAGACAAGAAAGTATTATAATTGAAAAGGTAGAAGTGAAATTATTTTATATTTGCAGATGACATGATTTTCTTTTTTAAAAAAAATTATCTTTATTGTTGAAAGTATTACAGATGTCCCTGTTTTCCCCCCATTGACTCCCTGCACCCTATCCTGCCCCCTCCTCAGCCCTTCACTGCATATATGCGCATAAATTCTTTGGCTAATCTCTTCCAGCCTCCTCCACTTCCCTCTGAAATACTTCCATCTCTTGCATGTTTCAATGTCTCTGAGTCTATTCATCAGTTTATTTTGTTCATTAGATTTCACATATAAGTGAGATCATGTGATACTTGTCTTTCTCTGACTGGCTTACTTCACTTAGCATAATATTTTCCAGGTCCCTCTATGCTGTCTCAAAGGGTAAGATATTCTTATTTTTATAGCTGCATAGCAATTCATTATGTAAATGCACCACAGTTTGTTTTTTTTAACCATTCATTTATTGTTTGGCACTTGGTCTGTTTCCAGATCTTAGCTATTGTAAATAAGTCTGCTATGAGCATAGGGGTGCATATAACATAATGACATGATTTAAAAAAAAATGATTTTCTATGTTTTCTACATAGAGCTTACCAAGGGATTCAATAAAATTATAGGATACAAAATTAACATACACAAATCAATAGTTTCTATACACTAATAACAAATTATCTGAAAAATATGTTACAGAAATTAATTCCATTTATAATAACACCAAAATAATAAAATACTTAGGAATAAATTTAGCTAAGGAGTTGAAATATCTCTACTCTGAAAACTATAAATCACTGATGAAACAAAATGAAAAAGACAAATAAGTGGGAAGGTATCCCATATACATTGATTGGAAAAGTTAATATGATTAAAATGTCAATACTACCTGAAGCCATCTATAGATTTAGTGCACTCTCTATCAAGATTTCAATGGAATTTATTAAAGAATTAGAAAAAACACTCCTGAAATATATATGGAATCACAAAGACCTTGAATAGACAAATATATACTGAGAAATAAGAGCAAAGTAAGACACATCACATTTCCTGATTTCAAGTTATACTCTTAAGCAATAGTCATCAAAACAGTATGGTACTAGCATATAAACAGACAAATAGACAAGTGGAATAGAATCAAGAGTCCAGAAATAAATATAGGCAAATATTTTCAACTGATATTTGACAAGGAAGCTAAGAATACTCAATGGAGAAAAAAATCTCTTTAATAACTGGTGTTAGAAACATTGAATATTCACATCTGAAAGAATAAAAATTGATCCCAATTTCACACAACTCATATAATTTACCTCAAAATGGATCAAAAATTTAAATATTAGACCTAATATCATGAAACTCCTAGAAGAAAACATAGAGGCAAAGATATCCTTGACATAGATCTTGGAAATAACATTTTGGAAATCACACCTAAAGCACAAGCTACAAAATAAACAATGGGCCTACATCAAACTAAAAATCTCCTGCACAACAAAAGAAACCATCAACAAAATGAAAAGACAATCTATGGAATGTGGAAAAATATTGGCAAGACATATTTTTTATAAGGACTTAATATCCAAAAATGTATAAAGAACTCATAAAACTCAATATCCTAATATTAAAATTATCAAAGAACCTGAATAGACATTTCTCCAAAAATTATACATGAAAGTCCAAGTACATGAAGAGATACTCCACATCACTAGTAATTAAGATTATGTAAATTTAAAAAGAATGAGATATTATCTCAATTTGTTGAATGGCCATCATCAAAAAGACACAGGGTACCAAATGCTGGCATGGATGTGGAGAATGGGAAACCTTGTGCACTGTTGATGAGATTGAAAATTGGTACAGCCACTATGAAAAACAATATGGAGAATCCTCAAAAAATTAAAATAATACAACCAGATGATCGAGCAATTCTATTTCTGGGACTTTATCCAAAGGTAACAAAAACACCAACTCAAAAACATATCTGCACCTTCATGTTCATATCAGCATTATTTACAAAAGCCCAGACATGGAAAAACCCTAATTGTTCATCGATGATTCAATGGATAAAGAGGTCATAGCACCCCCCTCACACACATACACACACTGGAATATTATTCAGCCATAAAAAAACAAGGAGATATTACCATTTGTAATAACAGGAATGGACATTGAAAGCATTATGATAAGTGAAATAAGAAAGAAAAATACTGTATGATCTATATGACATCACTTATATATGGAATCTGAAAAAATATCATATAAAAGACAGAATTGTGGTTACCAGAAGTGGAAGTAAAAGAGGAGGAATTGGAGGAAGGTGGTCAAAAGATACAAACTTCCAGTTATAAAATGAATAAGTAAGGATGTAATGTACAATTTGATGACTATTGTTTACAGTGCTGTATAATATATGGGAAAGTTGTTAAGAGAGTAAATGCTAAGTGTTCTCATCACAAGGATAACTTTTTTCCTCTTTTTTTCTTTCTTTTCTTTTTACTGTATTTATATGAGTAGGTGGATGTTAGCTGAACTGATTTTGGTAATCATTTCACAATATATATAAACCAAACCATCATGTTGTATGCCTTAAACTTACAGAGTGATGTATGCCAATTATTTCTTAATAAAACTGGAGAGAAATTTTTCATATATATACTAGAGGCCTGATGCATGAAATTTGTGCAAGGGGCTCGGCCTTCACAGGCCCGGCTGCCTCGGCCCTCACAGGCCCGGCTGCCTCAGCCCTCATGGCCCCAGCTGCCTCACAGCCCCACGGCCCTGCCCCCGCCCACTGGTCATTCCAGAAGGTAGTTCCAAAAGTTCGTTCCAGAAGGTCATTTCTGAAGGTCGTTCTGCTGTCTGGTCTAATTAGCATATTATTTCTTTATTATATAGGATTTTTATTGATGTCATAAAGGAAGAGAGAGGGAGAGAGTGATAGAAACATCAATGATGAGTGAGACACATCAATTTGTTGCCTCCTGTATGCATTGCAACCAGGGCCATGGATGGAGCCTGCAACCTAGGTACATGCCCTGGGCCAGAACAGAACGTGGGATCCTTCAGTCCCTAGGCAGATGCTCTATCCACTGAGCCAAACCAGCTAGGGTTGGGGGAAAGTTTTCAAAATTAAAAACAATTAAGGTACCTCCTATCTAATAAAAGAGTAATATGCAAATTGACAGTACCTCTGCTACACCCACAAGCCACGTCCACCAGCCAATCAGGAGCGAGTATTCAAATTAACCCAACCAAGATGGCTGCAGCCACAGAGAAAGCAGGAGGCTTGGGTTTCCCTGGCAATGGAGGAAGCCAAGCTTCCTGCACACCCTGGCCGGCCCAGGCCTCTGCTCAAGGCTACAAAGTTTCAATTATAGAAGATAAATAAATCCCAGATACCAGGGCCTCTGCTTGGGTCACTGGGGGCCATGGCCGGCTTGCAAACCACCACAGGCCCCTCACCCAGGCAGCCCCACACCCCAAGGGAACCCCCACCCTAATCCAGGACACCCTTCAGGGAAAACCAGCTGACCCCCACCCATGCACCAGGCCTCTATCCTATCTAATAAAAGAGTAATATGCAAATTGACCATCACTCCAACACACAAGATGGCTGCCCCCATGTGGACACAAGATGGCCACCACAAGATTGCCAACAGGGGAGGGCAGTTGGGAGGGATCAGGCCTTCAGAGGAGGGCAGTTGGGAGGGACCAGGCCTGCAAGGGAGGGCAATTGGGGGCGATCAAGCCTGCAGGGAAGGGCAGTTGGGGGAGACCCAGGCCTGCAGGGGAGAGCAGTTGAGGGGGACTAGGCCTGTAGGGGAGGGCAGTTAAGGGCAATCAGGCTGGCAGAGGAGCAGTTAGGCATCAATCAGGCTGGCAGGGGAATGGTTAGGGGATGATTAGGCTGGCAGGCAGAAGCAGTTAATGGCAATCAGGAAGGCAGGCAGGTAAGCAGTTTGGAGCCAGCAGTCCTGGATTGTGAGAGGGATGTCCGACTGCCCATTTAGGCCTAATTCTACCGGGATGAGGCCTAAACAGGCAGTAGGACATCCCTCGAGGGTTCCCAGATTGGAGAGGGTGCAGGCTGTGCTGAGGGACACATACCCCCGCGCACAAATTTCATGCACCAGGCCTCCAGTAATATAAATTTTTCTTATTCTAAATTAATCTAACAAATACAATTCAGTCCAAAATAATAATAACAACAATGTATTGAATGATTGTACCTTATTGATGAATGATATAAATGACAGCAACATTATAAGGAACAGGAGGCTAGAATTGGAAATACTCTGCTCTAAGGCACTTGCACTGTACATGAAGGGGTATAATGTTATTTAAAAATGGGTTTACATAAGTTGTAAATGTATACTGCCAACTCCAGGGAAACCACTTAAATATTTTAAAGGAAGTATAATTAATATGATAAGAGACAACAGAAAAAGGAATCATATAAAATGCTCACTTAACACTAGAGAAAGTAACAAAGGTGTGGAAGACAATATTTTTTTTAAGAAGGACAATGAATAGGAAACAATAACAATTATGATATTTCCTTATCCAATTATAAGTAATCACTTTAAATATGATGGTACTAAATATACCAACTAAAAGCATAGATTGTCCCATGTGCTCAAGTGACCTGTGATGTTGATGTCTCTGCCATTATTTAAATGCAACATACAGGCCTGTGAGTGTGGTTCAGTAGTTGGGCGTTGACCTGTGAACTAGGAGCTCACAGTTCTAGCCCTGGTTGCTGGCTCAATCCCCAGTGTGGGGCATGCAGGAGGCAGCTGATCAATGATTCTATCTCATCATTGATGTTTCTATCTCTCTCTCCCTCCCTTTCTCTTTGAGATCAGTAAAAAATATTAAATAAATAAATAAATAAGTGCAACATACATCTTTCTATATAATAAAAGGCTAATATACAAATAGACCAAACTGAGGAACAACTGAACAACAGGTTGCTATGATGTGTGCTGACCACTAGGGAGCACACGCATAACATGGCAGGCGTTGGCAGCAGGTGGCAGAGCATGGAATATGGTGGGCGTCAGCTATGGTGGGATGGTGGAGCAGGTGAGCAGGGGCTCCAGACCAAGGTGGGGCACCGCTTGCTGTCATCAGGGTGAACCTCTGATGGTTACTGAAAATTCTTTGCTCCCACGTGCCACGGTCCTGCCCAGTGCTTCCACCTGCTGCTGGTGCCTGCTCCGCTCGCACCCACTGCCAGTGCCGGAGCCACCGCTTGTACCCGCTGATGGTGCCAAGTGATCAGGACCAGCGCTGGGCAGAGGTGCTAGTGGCAGCTGCCAGCCCGATCACCCCTGAGGGATTCTCCACTTCCCCCTGTTCCTGAGGGCCAATCAGGGAAGTAGCTGCTGCTTGCACTAACTGCTGGCGCTAGACCTGCTCGCACCCGCTGCTGGCGCTGACCCAATAGCTCTATGCAATCAGTGGGTGTGAGCGGGGCCAGCACTGTCAGCGTGTGGGAGTGGGAATAGGGCTGCTTTCAGACAGGGGACTGGGGGCCACAGCGGAAGGGGCAAGATGGGGGTAGAGAGGATGTGCCCAGACCCACCCCTATGCCCACTGTTCCTTTCAAGGTGCACAAATTTGTGCACTGGGCCCATTCTATCTAATAAAAAGGGTATATGCAAATTGACCATCACGGTGTCACAAAGATGGTGGCGCTCACAGCAAAGGCGGGGGTTTCTGTAACATAAGATGGCAGCATCCAATGTGGAGGCGGGGTTTCCATAACACAAGATGGCTGCACCCACAGTGGAGGCCAAATTCCCATAATGAGCCTTAACGAGCAATCAGCAGGGACCTGAGGTTGCGTAGCGCTGGGCCAGGGCAGAGGATATGAGGTGCACCCCCCACCCGGTGGGGCTTGACAGGGGACCTCAGGCCACACCTCTTGCCTAGAAGGGTTTTACCGGGGACCTCAGGCAGTGCCCACCCCCCAGCACCGGACTGGGGGACGTGACGTTGCGCCTCCTGCCCAGTGCCAGGCAGGGGGACCTCAGGCCATGCCCCCCGCCCAGCAGGGCTTGACAGGAGACCTCAGGCCATGCCCCCTGCCCCAGCACTGGGCCAAGGGACATGAGGCTGTGTCCCCCACTCAGCACCAGGCCAGGGGCCTGAGGCTGCGCCCCCCTGCCTGGCGGGGCTTGACAAGGGTGGGGCCAGCCGAGTCTGGATCTAGCCCAATGGGGGTGTGGCTGGCTGGGTCTGGGTCTCCAATGATTGTGAGGCCCCATGGGTGGGTGGGGACTTTACTCTGGGTCCTGTGACACACCCCAGACTCTGACAGGAGGAAGATTTTCATATACATTTTACTAATTTTCTTTCATCTCTGACACTTCTATTATAGAGAAAGGGAAAATAACAATATTAAAATATTTTCTCTAATTAATCCCCTTTTAATATGCACGAATTTCATGCACCAGTTCACTAGTCCTATCTAATAAAGAGGGGATATGCTAATTGACCATCACGCCCTCACAAAGATGGCGGCACCAACAGCCAATAAGGAGGGAATATTCTAATTGACTGCCACGCCCTCAAAGATGGCGGCGCCCACAACCACAAGATGGCGGCACTCAGTCCCCTCAGCTCCGCATACATGCCTCCAGAGTCTCCAAGTCCTCTCAGCCCCCAGCCACCCAGGGATGGCCTAAGGTGCAGACAAGCCTCAGATGGCAGCTCCCCAGCCAACATCTGAGGTGCAGGCAAGCCTTGGATGGTGGCTGCCCAGCAGCCCAGGGCCCCCCAAGACTCAGCTAACCAGCGCTGGCCAAGGCTTGCGCTGCCGGCAGTGGCAGCTGCAGAGGTATGATGGGGGCATCGCCTTCCCCTGATCACTGGGTCGTCTCCCGCCCCTGAGGGCTCCCAGACTTTGAGAGGGGGCAAGCCAGGCTGAGGGACCCCCAGCTCCAGGGCATAAATTTTCATGCACCAGGCCTCTAGTAGTATATATATAAAAGCTTAAGCAACCTTTATGACTGAACGACCCAAATGACTGGTCACTATGACACACACTGACCACCAGGTGGCAGACATTCAATGCAGGAGATGCCCCCTGGTGGTCAGTGCGCTCCTAAGGCCAACCTCCCACAGCTCCTCCCTCCCACAGCCAGCCAGCCTCCCACAGCTCCTCCCCGCCTGGCCAACCAACTTCCTGCAGCCCCTCCCCTTGGCCAGCCAACCTCCTGCGGCCCCTCCCCACATCCGGCTGGACCTCCAATCAGCCCTGATCATTGAACCTCAGAGGGAAGGCAGGGTAAGGTGGGGGGTGGGGTAAGAGATAAAAACAAAAGGACTTGTATGCATGCATATAAGCATAACCAATG
Organism: Ia io; assembly: GCA_025583905.1. Classification (NCBI taxonomy): domain Eukaryota; kingdom Metazoa; phylum Chordata; class Mammalia; order Chiroptera; family Vespertilionidae; genus Ia; species Ia io. The sequence goes on along the minus strand of JAJQQW010000001.1, from coordinate 32,263,259 downwards.
GACTCATACAGTAAGCTGGTGATTGCTTGTGCTGGGGCGAAGGAGCTGGCAGGGAGAGGTCAATGGGGGAAAAAGGAGACCTATGTAATACTTTCAACAATAGAGAATATAAATAAATAAAAAAGAAAGAAAATGAAATAGAGAAACAACAACATGGGAGAAAATTTTTGTGAAACATATACTTGATAAAGGACTGATAATAAATTTGCAAAAAACTCTTAAAAGTCAACACTAAGAATTAAGAAATAAATAAAAATAAGCCAAAATTATAAATAGATACCTCTTCAAATAAGATACACAGATGGCAAGTAATCATATGAAAATATGCTCATCATATGTCATTAATTAACTGAAAAGAAAAACAACTTACCCCTACACCTATTGGAATAATGAATATTCAAAACTCTTTCAACATCAATTGCTGGTAAAGATTAAGAGCAACAGGACTCTCACTTATTGCTGGTGGGAATGCAAAAATGGTACAGCCTCATTGTAAATTTCTTGGCAGTTTTTCACAAAGCAAAATATAGTCTCCCCTATTTATTCAAAAGAGTTGAAAACTTATGTCCACACAAAAATTTACGTACCAAAGTTTACAGCAACGTTATTGAAAATTGCTAAAAGTTAAAAGCAACAAATATGTTTTTCAATAGGCAAATGAGTTAACAAATTATGGTACATTCATACTATGGAACACTAGTTAGTCAAAAAATCAAATTAGCTATGAAGATTCGAAAAGACTTGGATTAATCTTCACTGCATTTTGTTAAGTGAAACAAAGCTAGATTGAAAAGACTAAATAGTGTATGATTCCACCTATACGGCATTCAAGAAAAGGCAAATGCAGAGTGACAGTAAAAGCCAAGGGTAAGAAAGGAGGGATGAATAGGTGGAGCACCTAGGATTTTAGAGCATTGGAATTATTCTATGTGATACTGTAATGGCAGATACATGATATTATGCATTTGTAAAAAGCTGTAGAATCTGAAACGCAAAGAATGAACCATAATGCAAACTATGAATTGTATTTAATAATCTATCAACATTCAGACCTCAATTGTAGCAAATATAGCACACTGTTACAGATATTAATAAGAGGGGAAACTGCTGGTGGAGAGGAAGTAGTTTCTGTAATTTCTGCTTTTTTGGGGTAAATCTAAAACTGCTCTACAAAGAAAGTCTATATATTTTTAAGGTGGCAAACATTTACCATATCCCCCCCAAATAGGGTTATAGAGGTAGATTCCAGAGAGAGGCATGGACAGACAAGAATGAATGTTAAGGCAAATTAAAACTGTAAAGAGCTGCACATAGTCCAGCGAGGCCAGAGTGCAGTATACATAGAGAAATAAATTGAGATATAAAAGCTAGAAAAGTAATTTAACATGAAACTAAAGTACTTACATATTTTATTCTGGAGACAGCAAGTAGCCACTGAAAGTCTTAAAATTGACTTGGAAAGGCAAATGAAACAGCATAGGAAAAGCAACCAGGAAGACAGAGTACCAACCAGGTATAATGGAATTGGTGCCTGACTGTAGGAATGGCAAGATATTACAGAGGTCAACATGACTTGGAAATTGAATTAATGTGGTGTTTTAGAGGAAGGATTAGAGCATTACTGAAGTTTTTAGCCTTTATGGCTAGAAGGAAGTGATGTGATGAACTTACATAAAAGTTATAGGAGCTGTTGACAGGAAAAAGATGAGATATTTTGGTAATTTTTAAAAAGAATTTATTTTCATTACCGTACTAAAAAAAAAGTATGTATATTTATGCCATTCGACTAAATGAGCCAGATTTCTGGAGTGTTGTGTACTATTGATGGCTCTCAATTTAATGTTTTCATCTTTGGGAAAAAGGTTGACTTACATAACTCAATATTTGCATATGCTTTGCATGTGCAACTCAAGTGGGGTCACTGCTCAAGTGTACTGTAATGTAAATATTATCTTAGAGCAGTGGTCAACAGAGCCAAATATCAACAGTACAATGATTGAAATTTCTTTTGAGAGCCAAATGTTTTAAACTTAAACTTCTTCCAACGCCACTTCTTCAAAATAGACTCGCCCAGGCCGTGGTATTTTGTGGAAGAGCCACACCCAAGGGGCCAAAGAGCTGCATGTGGCTTGCGAGCCGCAGTTTGCCGACCACGGTCTTAGAGTACAGGGTAGTAAAGTCAAATGACGGTTAGTTATTGCAGGTCATGATCTGAAAGTGTGACTTTTAAGTCCTTCATGGTCATTTGAATTGTTGGATGAGTTAGATTTTAAAACTGTCAGTGGGCTATTATATTATAATTGTAGTTTGCATTTAGTTTGCCTGTCAATTGGACTTTAAGTAGACTTATGCCTTAATACAGCCAGATGGTGTCTGGATGATGCTGAAAATATTTAGATAATAAGGAAAAATTATTACACTGTTAAGGAAAGTGTAAATTGAATAAAGGTTTATTTAAACACTAGAGGCCTGGTGCACAAAATTCATGCACTGGGTGGGGGGGTCCCTCAGCCCGGCCTGTGCCCTCTCGCAGTCTGGGACCCCTCAGGGGATGTCAACCTGCCGACTTGTGGCTGGATGGCCTTCTGCTGCTACACAGCCTGCTGCTTGAGCTTCAGCAGCTGCTACACATGCACAGGCTGGACCACCATAGTCTGTCCTGTGAACACCATCAGTTGGGAGAGTCAAGCGGGGAGGCAGGCTCACCCTGAGTTCCCTGCACTTCCCTGAGTCACTGAGTTGTTCAGACTGACTGCCTTCTACAGAGAACGGCACTGGGATTGGGCCTAAGCCGGCAGCCAGACATCCCTCTCACATTCCGGGACCCCTCGGGGGATGTAGCAGTGCGCCAAGTGGCAGGTAACCTGGGAGGAGCCCAAATCGGGGCCAGGCACTGCTCCACTTGCACTCATCCTGGCCTGCTGTGCTTGCTGCCACGCCTTGGTAGTGCTGCCGCAGAATCGGGAGAGGCTCCCGCAGTGGCAGCTGCACTCGCCAGCCATTAGCCTGGCTTCTGGCTGAGAGGCACTCCCCCTGTGGGAGCACACTGACCACCAGGGGGCAGCTCCTGTGTTGAACGTCTGCCCCCTGGTGGTCAGTGCACATCATAGCAGCCATTTGTTCTGGTCATTACACCATAAAGGTCGCTTAGGCTTTTATATATATACTAGAGGCCCGATACATGAAGATTCATGCAAGAATGGGCCTTCCTTCCCCTGGCTGCCGGCACTGCCTTCACTCCGGCCCGGAGCCGCCTTTCCACCTTCCCACACTGCCCAGAGGCCTGGAGTGGCTGGGCGGTGCAGGTTGCCTGAATCCTACCCCACCCCTGGCCGCTTGGTGCCTGCATATGCAAATTAACTCACTATCTTTGTTGGGTTAATTTGCATACTCACTCCTGATTGGCTGGTGGGTGTTGAGAAGGTACGGTCAATTAGCATCTTTCTCTTTTATTAGTGTAGATAGGTTTGAGTGGTTAAAGGAGGCACAGTTGGCTACTTTTCATCTAGAGTTTGATCAATTTGCTACTAAAACACTGAGTACATGAAGAATTTAAGTTTATAATTATCTTGGGTTTGTGGTGAATGAGAGCCTTATATAGAAATCTATTGAGGTCATTGATGGTTGCTTATGTTGAGCATGAAGTGAAGGTTTTAGGGGAAAGATAAACAGTGATTAATGTATTGTATATTATGGAATATGCAGTTATTATAGCAAAGCTGTATGATGGGTAAGGTATAAAATGCATATGCATCTAAGTAATTTTGGAAGGCAAGGGTTCAAGGTCCTAAAGAATATTTTAAAAAAGTATTTTAAATTTTTACCCTATCACTTCACTTATGACTCACTATCTATAAAACTATAAATCTTTTTTCAGAAGCAATCTATCAAACCAAACTTTTTAATTATGAAACATTTATCCTGTGATTATTAATTTATTACAGCAGCCTCAAAACTGTGTAAACATTGAATTCAAAATGCCCTTCTGCACCCCCTTTTAAACTAGAAGTTTATTTTCAGTAAGGAATACAGAGTATGCTCCCCTTCTTTTATTCCATGCAGAAATTAAATTTCTAGCTATTTTTTAATCTTTGTGTAATTCTGATAGCAGTGCATTTTGTGGCTATCTCTAGCAGAAATATTGATGACTTTTAATTTACTGAGATGCTCACATTAGTGTTGTATGAAACCTGTCATATCTAAAAGCGTCTTTTTTTTTCATTGTTCTGCCCTTGAATTATTTTTGTTAATATCTTTAATTCAGCCATGATTGCTTAACCTAGGAGATGTATCTCAAATCAATTAACATTATTTCTTTCTTCTAGCCTCGTTTTTGTCCCAAGTATGTGAGTTTTGAATGTTTGTCTGTATTACTGTTACTGTTGATTGAGGAATGAGATTTAGGGGGCCTCTGAATATACTTCTTATGGATTCATTGTTGTTCACTTGCTGTTGTGATATGGGAGGCAAAAAATTAGGGAATAGCAAAGAGGAAAAGGGATGTTATTAATAGTTTATTATTGTGTGTAGAACCAACATAAATATTGCAAATAATAGAATTTATATAATCTGTAATAGTTTAGAAAAAAATTATAAGCAAGGATGTTTTAGAACATCTGTTAAAGATTACTGGTTTCTCGGCTTCTGTCCAAAAGAATGCAAGATTACTGTCAGAACAATAGTTTAAAATACATTGTAAAGTCCTATGGTTTCCTTACTGTAGTCATGTTAACATACATTATGTTAAGCTAACTTTCCCTAGCCTCTGGTCAAAAGTGTTTCTTCACAAATCTCAAAGACATAAGTTGTAACTAGACAACTCCTTTAATGTGTTATGTTTTTCATTATGACACATTTGTGGCTACCACTAGTGTAAATGTGACTCATACTTGAGAAATATTCTTTAAAAAATTTAAAATGTATGAAATTATTTTACCTTGCATAAGAAAACAAAAAGAATTTTAGTCACTGATCAAAATATTTGAAATTTATATTAAACTGGAAAACAGGTTGACGATTGATAGGGGAGTTATTCTTTATGGACAAAGGCTTCAAATTTGAGCTATAGGCATTCGTGTTAAAGATTTATAACTACAGGGTAGAACGTATTCCAAGTCTTAATTTCTTCAATAATTCTGAGTCTAGAGAATCTACATCCTGTCTTACCAGTACAACTATTATGTTTTGTGAAGAAAATATTAAGCTAGAAACTGTGAACACATCAATATATTATAATGATTTAAGAGGTAGTTGTTTCTTTTAGCTAAATAAGAAATAAGGCTTGGCTTAAAGATTTTTGTTTGTGTTTATGGGTAAACAGATTGCATCTTATAAATACTTTGGGAGTGAGAGCAAAAACAAGAAATATTAATAAATAGTAGTATGGCCCTAGCTGGTTTGGCTCAGTGGATAGAATGTTGGCCCGCAGACTGAAGGGTCCCAGGTTCAATTCCAGTCAAGGGCACATGCCCGGGTTTTGGGCTCAATCCTCAGTAGGGGGCTGTAGGAGGCAGCCGATCAATGATTCTCTTTCATCATTGATGTTTCTATCTCTCTTTCACTTTGCTTTCCTCTCTGAAATCAATAAAAATATATTTAAAAAAATAAATAGTAGTAAGTGGAATAGGTAGATTTAAAAATTATAAACAATATTAAATCTCATAAGTAATATTAATTGCTCAAAGAGACACTAAAATATAATAAAATTTGATTTTTAAGAAATCCAACAAGATAACTTTATTTTTTGCATCAATTTTACATGTGATTTTGATGTGATTTCCCCTTGTCAAAAATAATTTTACAAATGTAATAATTTAGCATGCACTGTCTCTTTTAGGGCTAGATCTGCCATTTATGATGATGCCTCATCCTCTACTTCCAGTCAGCTTACCTCCTGCATCAGTTGCTATGGCAATGAATCAGATGAACCATCTAAATACTATTGCCAACATGGCTGCTGCAGCCCAGATTCACAGCCCACTCTCTAGAGCTGGGGCCTCTGTTATAAAGGTAAGAATCATGATTTAGAAGAGAACAAAGGCATTAATTACATATACATTTTGATAAAAATATTAGCAATACTACTGAATCTTCAGTAAAAACATAAAACTCATTGACTCAGTTGCTTAGCATACAGTATTGATGGGTTTGATTTATGATTAGGCTTGCTGAGGTGTTTGTTTGTTTTTTTGTTTTATTGTTGCTGTTTGTTTTCATTCCATGATCACAAATCTCACCTTTAATTCAGGATTCCTGTCTTTCAATAATGAGCACAGTGTTTGGGAGGCCTGGCCAGACTAATGACAGAGAGAAAAGTATGCAAAAACAATTCACATTGCTGGGGTGAAATAAAGTACCAATATATATTGGTATTTTAAAGACAGTTGTGTGGTAGTACATACCATACAGGTCTTGTCATCAGACAAACTGGAATTTCAATTCTGATTCTGTCACTTAAGAGCTGAATGACCTTGTATAGACATTTAACCTGCCTAAAAATTTTCCTCAACTGCAAAAAAAAAAAGTTCATAGTATTAATCTATTCTTCTTATGTGATTGGCTGTCTGGAGATAGTGTGAGTAAAATATTGACTAAAGCCCAGCCAGCCTGGCTCAGTGGTTGAGGGGAGACCTATGAACCAGGAGGTCACGGTTCAATTCCCAGTTAGGGCACATGCGTGGGTTGTGGGCTGGATCCCCAGTGTGGGGCATGCAGAAGGCAGCCCATTAATGATTCTCTCTCATCATTGATGTTTCTGTCTCTCTCCCTCATCTCTGAAATCCATAAAAATATTTAAAAATATATATACATATGTTAAAAACTGTGAAACATTAAGCAAATATTTGTGACAGTTTAGAACATTATCACAATGATAATGCTGTTTTTCAAAATTTCATAACCACCAGGTAATGAAACAAATCATATTTCATAATCCCTCTTTATGTCTCCTACTAATTTGGCACATGCCCTCTCTCTATGTATCATGTAAACTAGCCTTTTTTTTTTTCAAACTAGCCTTTGTAATATATTTTTTTCTTTATGTGAGGAGATAATGTAAGGGTATATAAGAGCAAAGTTATAGCTAATCAGAGCAACTCATTGATTATTACGTTATATATTCTACTTGTAAATTTGCAAATGTCATATTGGGCAATATGGGAAATAGATAAATAAGACATAGTGCCCGACTTCCAGGAGTCACAAACTAAATTTGAGACAAACAACAAATACTCATGTAAATTGCACTAACAAGACAAGTATATAGGAATTTGAAGGCGGAAAGAGCATACCTAGTTTGGAGAAAAGATGGGGCTGGGGGTCACAAAAGTCATTACATTTGATAGATTTGCACTGGGATTTGCATTATTAATATGTTGTAATAGATGCATATGGGGATGAGAGAAGTGAAGGCAGAAGAAATTTGAGATTTGGAGATTTTTCTTCAATGTTAAATTAGCTTCCAGTGTTGGGAGCTTCTAAAACAATGAATAAATTTTATAACATAAACTTCATAAGAAAGGAAAATAATGATAAATTTGTATCAAACTCTCTATATTTCTATGGCTAAGTATTAGTGTGATTCCTACCCTCAGTCTATTCTAACTAATCAGAGCTCTGCTGTTTGAATATTTGATCAGTGCGTAAACCAGGAATCAGAGTTGTCTTTGAGGAAAAAATCCCCCACAAACATTGTTTAAAAGACGAAATAAGTTTCCTATGATTTTGAAACCAGCTGTCTACTAAGTATATGTGATCCCACACAAAACTGGGAAACTATTAAGAAACAAAGCATGGTTTAATGGAATTGTCATACCTGTTTTGAAATGATGACAAAATACACTCAATAGAGCCATATTTATGGTTCTTCAAAAGTACATTCAATTAGTTTTCTTAATGACTATTAAGTTAGACTGAATCAGCTACATTTTGGTTGAATATTTGGGACTTTTGACAGCTTTGAGAACTTAAAGCAAAGAGGCACTTGGGGTTGCCACTCATAACTTGGATAACCATTGGTGCTGATGATGATGGAAAGGGAAAAGATAATTGTCTTCTCCTTAAATAATCCGAATATTGTTAGTGTATTAAAGCAATATAACTATATTTTTGTTTATTGCTGATTTTTCTATTTTATATGCAATCTTTATAAAAGAAAGACAGAACACTTATAAACATAAAATTGGGTGCCACTTTTTAAAAGTTGGCATTTGATCACATGCTTAAGTCCTGCAATTACACATATGCTCAAGAAAATTGAATTTTATTTCATATACTTATTTTTAATAAAATCAGTTGAAAACAATATATTTATTTTGCATTCCTTTTGATAAAATTTCTCTTCAAATCTATAGAAGTAGATTTTTATCAGCAGATGGTAGGGAAGTAAAAAAAAATATTTTAGCCCAGCCAGCATAGCTCAGAGGTTGAGCATCAACCTATGAACAAGGAGATCATGGTTCCATTCCAGGTGAGGGCACATGCCTTGGTTGTGGGCTTTATCTCCAGTGTGGGGCATACTGATCAATGATTCTTTCTCATCATTGCTCTTTCAATATCTCTCTCCCTCTCCCTTCCTCTCTGAAATCAATGAAAATATATTTAAAAAAAGAAAATAAAAAATATTTTAAAAATAGTTATTCAGTGAATAGTGAGAGGCTTATATCATAGTTACCAAGTTTTGTTTGTTTTTGCTAGGGCGCTACTGTATAATGGTAACATTATTAGTTTTAAAATAATAATTCACAGGAAATACTATGATAAAAATCTAATTAATTGACAAATGGGTGTTAATATGTTAAAAGTTTCACTCTTTATTTCAAGAACAGTTAACATGATAGTAGTTATATGACACCCAACTGTAAGGGCAGAAATTTCACACCTCTGTTGATGTATATTTCAAAAGAAATTTGTTTCAGTGTGCTTATTCATGAATCACAGTTTTAAAGTTCAATCTATTAGAATCCCACAGGCATTAGGCAAACCTATGTATTGAATCTTTGTCATACACTACTATTTGTAGGATTAAAAAAAACATTCAAACAAAAACACTTTTTTATTCTATTTACATTTACGGATTGTTTTTGATACTATCAGTTTGGCATAAAAAAAAAAAAAAAAAAACCCAGATACTTAAATTAGTATTAAGCATTGTTTTACAAAAATATTTTAATTGAAGTCACCAGATATTTTATATTTACTATTTAGAGATAAACTCTTCTTCTAAAATATGAATGTTCAGAAGTTTACCATTTAATATTTAGAAGGAAATGTCATAACTATGAAATTTTTTTATTTCTGATGAACCTACTGTGGGAATTTCTCTTGTTTAAGCCATCTAGTTTATGGTATTTTGTTAACATCCCTCTGAGCCACCATAGTTTTAGAGGCTGGGAAGTCCAAGATCAAGGTGCCTGCTAATTCCGTTCCTGGTGAGAGCTCTCTTGTTGGTTTGTGGATGGCTACCTTCTCACCATGTCTTCACATGACAAAGAGAAAGGGGGAGGAACAAATCACTTTCTTGCCTCCTCTTATAAAGACACTAATTCTGTCATGAGGGCTCCACCATCATGACGAATTACCACTCAAAAGCCTCATCATCAAATACCATCACATTAAGTATCAGGGTTTCAACATACAAATTTTGGGGAGACAGACATTCTGTCCATTGCATATCCAATGTGATTATAGTGTCACCTGGGCCAACATCTCTATCGTGAAAGGGCTGTTCATATTTCCATTATATATCTCTACTTTCCTCAATTTAAAACACAGCTGCAGAAAAATAAATCTACATCAAAATCTTGAAATACACAGTAAGAGATTAGGACACATTATCAAAAAATTCCAAAAATATGTCTTTAGTTTTATTAAAATTTATGATATTTCACCAAAGGTGATACCAAACTTTTTATTAAATTCTTATTGTTTGCATACCTTTTATTTTTTAAAATATATTTTTATTGATTTCAGAGAGAAAGAGAGAGAGATTGAAACACCAATGATGAGAAATAATCATTGATCAGCTGCCTCCTACATGCCCCACACTGGGGATTGAGCCTGCAACTTGGGCATGTGCTCTGATGAGGAATCAAACTGTGACCTTCTAGTTCACAGGTTGATGCTCAACCAGTGAGCCACATTGGCCGGGCCCTTTTATTTATTTTTTGAACTTTGAAGTAAACTTTTCCTCATTTTCATATCATTTTAAACAGTCCCTAGCAATAAAAACAACAACAACAAAACACTGTATACTGAAACAAGATTTCAGAATCCATCTAAACACCTTCTCTTCGTTAGCATAGTTTGATGTCTTTGCTTTGTCACTGATCATGAGACTGTGACCACAATTCCTTTCAAAGCTGGTCTTGCAGTATGTGCTTTAAATATTAGGACTACATGATAGCCAAAACCGGTTTGGCTCAGTGGATAGAGCGTCGGTCTGCGGACTGAAAGGTCACAGGTTCGATTCTGGTCAAGGGCATGTACCTTGGTTGCGGGCACATCCCCGTAGGGGGTGTGCAGGAGGCAGCTGATCGATGTTTCTCTCTCATCGATGTTTCTAGCTCTCTATCCCTCCTCCTTCCTCTCTGTAAAAAATCAATAAAATATATTTAAAAAAAAAAGAAGGACTACATGATAGAGGATATCAAGTTAGTGAATGACTGGCTATACAAGTCATAATTAATTTCTAGCATTTAGCATTTTCATCAAATGAACTGGGAGCAACTGTTTTGATATTTTACTTTCTGCAAAATCGATCTCACTTTCTTTATACTTGATTCTATGTTTGCATTTATTTGAATTAAGTCTATATCAGAAAACTGGTCTGGCCAGTGTGGTTCAGTGGTTGAGCATCAAACTACAAATCAGGAGGTTGCAGTTCGATTCCTGGCCAGGGCACGTGCCTGAGTTGTGGGGTCGATCCTCGGTGTGGAGTGTGCAGGAGGCAGTCAGGCAGAAGGAGTTAGGGGCAATCAGGCAGGCAGGCAGAGTGGTTAGAGGTGATCAGGCAGGCAGGCGAGTGGTTAGGAGCTATCAGGCAGGCAGGTGAGAGGAGGTTAGGGGCAATCAGGCAGGCAGGTAGAGTGGTTAGAGGTGATCAGGCAGGCAGGCAGAGGGGTTATGGGCAATCAGGCAGGCAGGCAAGTGGTTAGGGGTGATCAGGCAGGCAGGCAGAGTGGTTAGGGGCAATCAGGCAGGCAGGCAGAGGGGTTAGGGGCGATCAACAGGCAGACGAGAGGTTAGGGGTGATCAAGCAGTCAGGCAAGCAGTTAGGGGCATCAGGCAGGCAAGTGAGCAGTTAGGGGCATCAGACAGGCAGGCAAGTGGTTAGGGACAATCAGGCAGGCAGGCAGGTGAGCAGTTAGGATCCAGTGGTCCCAGATTGCGAGAGGGATGTCCAACTGCCGGTTTAGGCCCAATCTCGGCAGTCAGACATTCCCCGAGGGGTCCTGGATTGTGAGAGGGTGCAGGTGAGGTCCGGGTGTCTGCCTGTATTTGATCCTGGTTTCACCATTCTTTGTTATGTGACTTTAGGCAAGTTTTTTAATCTACCTATAATTCAGTTTGCCTCATTTCCCAATGAAATGGGGATAATAATTGTACCTACCTTATAGTGTTAACAAGAATTTAAATGAGAGCACTATTTAGCATCTAGTAAATACTCAGTGTATATTAACTAATATTATTTTATGTTTTACACTCAAGAATCCACATAGAAATGGTAATAAGTAGAAACCAATATCATAGTCAAGAGTTAGCCTGAGAAAGGAATAACTACCCCTATATACATTCCTCTGTGTAACCTCTTAGTTCCAGGATCAAGAGTTCCCCCACCATTAGATGCATATACAGGTTTTGAGCCAGCCCTCTAGAGTGTTCATTTTCCTGTAATGGCTGCTTTGATCTCATTGCCTCTAAAGAAGGATTAGGGTTCTGGAGGAGACTGAAAATGGTTGACCATTCTATTATCAAAATTGATCTGTTTTGAATTTTATTTTAAATTATCTTTGAATGTTTACATGTGGATTATTTTGTCTTTAGTTTGAACTATAAGAATCTAAATGCCATACAAAAATGATAAGCTCTCCTGCCATCTCCAATGAGTATATTAAGCATTCAATATATATCTGTTGCATGAATGAATGAAAACCAATGATTCATTGGCTATTAAACGTTTGGGAGTGTTTCCAACATAAATGATCATTAGTGATGCAGACTTTAATTTAAAAACGTGAAAAGACATTACAAGTTGTGAACAAAAAATTTTTTTTGTTCTTGTTGCTGTCGTTTGTTTTTGTTTTTGTGGCAGAAGCTAGGTTGGGAATATTGTTACACCAGGCACATAGTCTTTAGGTCTGGCTCAGATCCCTCTATTGTTGGCTCAGCTATTAGCATTTGTAGCTAATAACTAATATAGCTATAACATGAATTGAAAATTGCATTATTATTAATTTGGCAACAATACTGAAAGCAAAATAGTTAAAATACCTGACTGGTATGAAACTTATTTCTTATTCGACATTTAAGTATCTAACAAAACATTTTTTCTGTATTTGTGGAAAACTTTGTAATATCATTGTGCCATAGTTTTCTCTGGTAACAAATTTAAGAAATTTAACTAGGAGGTAGTTATTTGGCTGTTTCCCAATACCATCTGATTAGCTGTGTTTTTTTGTTTGCCCGAGCAGCTGGCAATTAATGAATTGATAGGAAATGGTCACAAGGCAGTGGCATTAGCATGTGAACATCTGGTATTAAAATTAGTCAATGCAGAGAGGTTTTTTGTGATAATTTAAATTCACTGAAAAATCATTAGTTGAGTATTATTCTAAATGCTCTCTGGAAAGACAAAACTATTATTATCTTTTAGAACATGAGAAACATAAAATGAAGATACACTGAGTGAAAACATAAGGTCGTGTGTGTGTGTGTGTGTGTGTGTGTGTGTGTGTGTTTGGGTGGGTGGCAGAGGTCCAAGCCCACAATGTAATTTGAAAGCCATGCATTTTCCCAATGAAACTATTCATCTATTCATTCTTCCCTTTGAGGGCATTTACATGCTATGAGCAGAAACTCTGCCTGATTACTTTATTCCTCTTCCAGAACAAGTTGATCACCCTGAAGAGGTGAGAGGGTCCTTTCTCCAAATATCCGTAGGTCACAGATAGGGTATGCCTATGATTTTGGGCTCTTTCATGGTTACATGTTCCAGATGCATCCCTAATCTGCCTGTTTCTTCTAAATTAATGGAAACACTGCCATATCCATATATGTTAACTTAAATAAAATTGTAAATTGGTGATGTGGAACACAGGCTAATTCTTAAACTGATTCAGAAATATCTATAAAGTGTCATGGTTCCAATAGTATTCAGAGGTACTGAAATTGGTCATCAAATTCTTCCTCAGCTTTAATAGTAAACCAAGTTAGCAGGAACAATAAATAAACTTTTAGTTTTTGTGTCTCTGATTTTATTATTAAAGTCTGTCAAGTTGCAATGTGTTGTTTCTGCAGAACTGTGATGATAGTACAGAAGGAACACATTAATTAAATATGAAATATCAAGACAAATGCATGAATAAAATATCTAGCATTCAGATAAACTTCCAAAAGCTACTCCTCAGCAATGAAATGTCATTAAATCCTATAGGAACTCATTAATACATTAACATTTGGAAGAGTAATTACTGTGAGAGTTGAATCCTAATTAAATAAAAATAAAAAGACAAATTATATATTTCATAATCTTACTGAATGCTTGAAAAATCAATATAATAAAATATCAGAGGCAACAATTTATTATTGTGATGATAGCTATTGAAAAACAACTACATATGTATACATACATATAAACACATGTTTAATATGCATAAACCAGAACTTTATAAGTTCTGTTTTTATTACCATAGTTCCATGGATGTAAAGGAATGCACTGAGTTGAAATAAAGGATCTTGATTAGTTGATACCTTAGTGCCAGTAAACTTAGTTTTAAACCAAATTGATTCTGAAAACCTTGCATAAAACTACATTTTCTTTTTTTTAATATATATATATATATATATATATATATATATATATATATATATATATATATGATTCAGAGAGGAAGGGAGAGGGGGAGAGAGATAGAAACATCAATGATGAAAGAGAATCATTGACCAGCTGCTTCCTGCATGCCTCCTACTGGGGATCAAGCCCACAACCCAGGCATGTGCCCTGACTGGGAATCGAACCTGGGACCCTTCAATCTGTAGTCTGACGTTCTATCCACCCAGCCAATTCAGCTAGGGCTAAAACTACATTTTGTAAGCATTGACCTTGCTCTTTATTAAGGTCCAAATGTATTTTCAAATCATTTGATATGATGAACATTTCCTTTGACCACTTGTGATATCCCCCAAAAAGGAAACAGTATGACAGAAGATGGAATATCATGTACTAATTAGTAATAACTTCTATAATATATTTCTTTTTAAGCATGAACCTTGAACTATATAAGTATATGCAGATAATTTTATTAATTTCAGAGGAAAAACGGGGATTTCATTGAGTAAGTGTGTATTAATCTTGGAAATTTCCTCCTCCACTACTTTGAATATGGAGAAGACATCTGCTATTTTTCAGAAGAGCTACAGCTTTTTTTGATGGAGTGTGGATAAAATACATGAATATTAACAAAGATGTAAAAGTCATAAATTCCAAATAAAATGAAGTCATCAATGAGCAAAAATGATTGGGATTTTATACAAGGATAGGCAAAGTTAGGTTTACAGTTGTGAATACACAAGTTTGTTCTTGTATTCCTATTTATTAATTATTGTATTATTTTCATATGAACAACTGTAAACTTACTTTTGCCCATCCCTATATTTGCAATATTCCCTTTTAAATTCTGTTACTGATTTGTTGCAAATGGTGAGTATATTATCACTTGTGTTCTCATTTGTAATAAAACAGATTAACTTGCTGTGAAATTTTAACTAGGCTGAGACACAACAGTAGCCACCTAATGAACCGAAGCACATTGCAGTTAAGTAGCTAAATAGATGCAGTCTGATTACAGGGCTGAAAAATGGATCTGTTTACTTGCAAAGAAGAAAATGTTCATAGAACTATTCATTATTTTGGGAGAAATTACACATTACTAGATCCACATAGAATTTTCAAAACCCACCTAATTCATAACCAGTATAAGGCCCTGGAATCATTTAATATGGTTTATATGACAAAAAAAGGTCTGACCATTGTGATGACTTAGGAAAACAATAACAACGAACTGAACCTTGATTGAATTTGGAAAAATGTAGACCACAAAATCTTAAAGCAGAAAGATTACTTCGTGCAAAATGTATTACCACTCTAAATCATGTTTTCAAAGGTAGTTTATTGTTTTGCCTAATATGCTATTGAAAATGTCAAATAAGGAGCTTATTTGTGTTCATATTATTTTATCACATGATAATTTTAAATATTTTTGGGATCTGTCTTTATAGCATTGTATTTTTTCTCATTCATACAACTTTTTGTTTGCGTAGATATTCTTTCAATTTTTAAAAATAGTATATTAATTTTTAGAGAGGAAGGGAGGGGGAGAAACATCTATGTGAGAGTGTAACATCCATCCATCGGCTGCCTCCTGTATGCCCCCCACCAGGGATCAAGTCCAAACCCTGGGAGTGTGTCCTGACTGGGAATGGAACCAGCAACCTTTTGGTAAACAGGACAATGCCCAACCAACTGAGCAACACTGGCCAGGGCCTTCCAATTTTTTTAAACATTTAAAATGCGCTTTCATTTTTTAATTACACATAGTGAGCAAGAGCAAGTATCACTGTCAGCTGGATTATCTTGATTTTCCAAACCTTCAACTCTATAGTATGAATCACTCAAAAGTTTTCTATTTTTATTATGGCAGCATATACTGTATCGCTGCATGTGTGATTCCTGTTTGCCACTACACATTGATTTTGTTGGTTCAATTCTATTTTTGCTCAGTAACTGCTATACTCCATCCCTATACATTCATTCTGAGGTCCATTAGAGATAAATGTAGTTCAGAGAATTACATATTTTTTCAGCAAATTACCAATGTTATAATTCAAAGACAAATACTAAATGTTCTACAATTTATACACATATTTTGGCATAGAATAATTGAAACTATACAAATGTGAAGACAAAAAAAGTATTTGATTTTATATATAAAATTACTTGCATTTGTATGTGTATGTTCATGTGTACCCATACTATTTAGAGAATATATATATTTTTTAAATTTCTTTATTGATTAAGGTATCACATATTTGTCCTCATCCCCCCATTCCCATCCCACACCCCTCCCCACGCATGCCCCCACCCCCCTGTTGTGCTTAACCACTGGTTAGGCTCATATGCATGCACACAAATCCTTTGGTTGATCTCTCCCCTTTACCTCCACCCTCCCCTCCCCTCCCTCTGAGGCCCGACAGTCTGATCCATGCCTCCTTGTTTCTGGGTCTGTTCTTGTTCATCAGTCTATGTTGTTCATTATTTCCCCTAGATGAGTGAGATCATGTGCTAATAGAAATACACTTATAAGAACCGAAAATGAGAAAAGCAACAATGGTTATGCTGACAGGCAAATGAGAATATATTTTTAATCATGGCAGTTTAGGTTGAAATTCACAACTGGTGAACTGGTCTTTTCAAAAAGTAAAAGGATGTTCAATAATGGCTGTCTACATCTTGCTGTTCATCCCCTACCATCCCTCCAAAATACAAATATAATTATTTTAAAAAAGAATTTGATTCTTTTCTTCTGCTTTGCTTATATGTTTCTTTTGATTTTTACCCTGTACACATGGTGTTACAACTAGATATTTATCTGTATACTAAGAATAAGTGAAATGTATATTTCTCTGTCCTTAAAAATGGTTTTTGGAGCATGACAAGTTACAGAGCCTTTAAAGTTTTCTAATTTACCTTTATTGTTGTATTACAGATGTCCCCTTTGTTTTTTATTCCATTGACCCCCTCCACCCTGCATGCACACCTACCCCTCCCAAGCCTTCATCACACTATTGTCTGTGTCCATGCACTAAGCATATATACATATAAACTTCCAGGTTAATCTCTCACCCCCGCCCTTCCTTTAAAATTCGTCAGTCTGTTCCATGGTTCTAAGTCTCTGGATCTATTTTGTTCATTGGTTTATTTATTTATCTATTTATTTATTTATTATTTTTATTGATTTTCGAGAAGAAGGGAGAGGAAGAGCAAGATAGAAACATCAATGATGAGAGAGACTCATTGATTGGTTGCCTCTTGCACGCCTCCTACTGGGGATCGAGCCTGCAACCCAGGCATGTGCCCTTGACCAGAATCGAACCTCGGACTCTTCAG
This sequence comes from Ia io, assembly GCA_025583905.1. Taxonomy (NCBI): domain Eukaryota; kingdom Metazoa; phylum Chordata; class Mammalia; order Chiroptera; family Vespertilionidae; genus Ia; species Ia io. Next base: position 32,245,876 of record JAJQQW010000001.1, on the reverse strand, counting down.
TCCGCAGGCCAACGCTTTATCCACTGAGCCAAACCAGCTAGGGCTCATTGGTTTATTTTGTTCATTAGATTCCACATATGAGTGAGATTGTGTGATAATATACATTTACAATTACTGTAGTTCCCCCTTATCCCTGGGGCTCCTGAGTTTTTGTCCCCAAGACCCCCCAGAGGATGCCTGAAATCTCAGATAGTACTAGACCCTATATATAATTTTCTCCTATACATACATTCATATGATAAAGTTTATTTTATAAATTAGTTACTATAAGAGATTAATAACAATAATTATAATATACTAGTAGATCAATTATAACAAGAGTAGAGGCCCCGTGCACGGATTCATGCACCAGTGGGGTCCCTCAGCCTGGCCTGTGCCCTCTTGCAATCTGAGACCACTTGGGGGATGTAAGACTGCTAGTTTTGGCCCGATCCCTGCAGGCCAGGCAGAGGGACCCCACCTGTGCACGAATCCGTGCACTGGGCCTCTAGTGTGCATATAAGATCTTTGGTTAATCTCTTCCCACTCTCCTCCCTCTCCCCTTCCCTCTGAGATTCATCAGTCTGTTCTATTTTTCCATGCCTGTGTATTGAGCGTCTGCCCCCTGGTGGTCATTATGCATCATAGCTACCGGTTGAATGATCGCTTAGGCTTTTATATATATAGATACTATATGAAAGTTATGTGAATGTGGCTATATTAACTAAAATAAGTTTCTTGAATACAAGCACTGCGATACAATGACACTTGATATGATAACTTAGATGGCTGCTAAGTGACTAATAGGTGAGTATCATATACAATATGTATACACTGGACAAAGGCATGATTCAATTCTTAGGAAGGACAGAATGAGACATTGAGATGTCATCATACTACTCAGAATGGCACACAATATAAAACGTATGAATTGTTTATTTCTGGAATTTTTTTATTTAATAGTTTTGGACCGCAGTTGCCTGTGTGTAACTAAAACCTCAGAAAGTGAAATTAAGGAAAATGAGGGTTTACTGTATCAGTACTTAATTAGTATATAATATGCAGCTAATACACTCAAAGTCTACCACTCATTTCATTAAAAGTATCAAATGTTAAACAATAATATAAAAAGATTTAAAAATAAACACTACATTGACAACTGTATTAGTTTTTTATTACTGCTATAAAATTATGCCAAATTTAATGGCTTAAAACACTGCATTTATTATCTTACAGCTCTATAGGTCAGATTTCTGATACTTGTATCACTGAGCTAAAATCAGGTTGCTGGCAGAACTGCATTTCTTTCTGGAGCTTCCAGGAAAAAATCTGTTTCCTTGTTTTTTCCAACCTTTCTAAAGGTCAAGCACATTTCTTGGCTCCTTGTTCTTCTCCTCCATCTTCAAAGTCAGCAAAGTTGCATCTCTATGATCACTCTTCCATAATCATATCACCTCTGACCTTCCCTTTCTGCCTCTAAGATAACTCAGTGTAATTTGCCTACCTCAAGGTTTTCAATCACATCTAAAAAGTTCATTTTGCCAAGAAAGTTATAGGGTTAGGGTTGATAATATATTCACCTGTTCCAGCTACTAGGATGTAAACTGAACACTGAGGGGAGGCATTATTCTGCCTGCTACAATGACAGACATTGAAAAATGTTAACTTCTACTAATGAAGTAATAACTTTTAACCCTCATGCCATTACTTTTGCATTAAACAGTTTTTCTTTTTTCTGTTTTTTATTAAACTTTTTGGGGTGACATTGGTTAATAGGATCATATAGGCTTCAAGGGTGCATTTCTATGACACAAGATCTGTATATTGCACTGTGTGCCTACCACCCAAGTCAATCCATCTTTTTTCACTATATATTAAGCCCCCACCACACCCCACTCTTTTCCCTCTGGTAACCACCACACTGTTGTGTATCCATGAGTTTTAGTTTTATATTCCAGATATGAATGAAATCATGTGGTTCTTAGTTTTTTCTGAGTGACTTATTTCACTTAGGATAATATTCTAAAGGTCCACCTATGTTGCCCCAAGTGGCTGTATTTCATCTTTTCTTATGGCTGAGTAGTATTCCATTGTATATATGTACTACATCTTTATTCAATCCTCTATGATGGACACTGTGGTTATTTCCATGTCTTGGCCACCATGAATAATGCTGCAATGAAAACAGGGGTGCATATATCTTTGGGAATACATGTTTTTTAGGTTTCTGGGTATATACCCAGGAGAGGAATTTCTGGGTCATATGATAACTCTATTATTCATTCTTTGAGGAACCATCAGACTGTTTTCCATTGTGGCTGTACCAGTCTACAATACCACCAGTGGTGAATGAGTTTTCCTTTTACTCCATAACTTCTCCAACACTTGTTATTACTTTTCTTGATGATAGTAGCCATTCTAACAGGTTTGAGGTAGTATCTCGTTGTAGTTTTGATTTGCAGTTCCCTAATAGCTAGTAAAGTCGAACATCTTTTGATATATCTGCTGGCCATTTATATGTCTTCTTGGGAAAGGTGTCTGTTTAGGTTCTCTGCCAATTTCTTAATTGGATTGTATATTTGATTTTGAGTTGTATGTGGTCTTTATATATTTTGAATATTAACCTTCTGTCAGAGCTGTTGTTTATAAATAGCATCTCCTATATGGTCAGTTGCCTTTTTGTTTTGTTGGCAGTTTTTATTGTGCAGAAGCTTTTTAGTTTAATATAGTCCCATTCATTTATTTTTGCCTTTTACTTCCCTTGCCTTTGGGGTCAAATTCATAAAATGTTCTCTGTGATCAAGGTACATTAAGTTTTGTACCTTTGTTTTCTTCTATGTAATTTATTACTTCAGATATTATATTTAGGTTTTTGATCCATTTTGAATTAATTTTTGTACATGTGGACAAACTAATCTGGTTTCATTCTTTTGCATGTGGCTTTCCAATCTTCCCAGCACAATTTACTAAAGAGGCTTTCTTTTCTCCATTGTGTGTTTTTGGTTCCTTTGTTTAAAATTACCTGCCATATATATGTGGTTTTATTTCTGGGCTCTCAATTCTGTTCCATTGACCTGTGTGTCTGTTTTTCTGTCAATACCATGCTGTTTTGATTATCATAGCTCTATAGTATAATTTTTAAATTTATTTTTCCATCATCATTTATCCCCTCTAATGCCCTCTTCCATGTACACACCTCCCCAATAACCACAGTTTTCCATGGCCATGAGTGTTCTCTCTCTCTCTCTCTCTCTCTCTCTCTCTTTCTCTCTCTTTCTTTCTTTCTCAATCCCTCCATCCCCCACAACACCCTCTCCACCAGAACTTTCTGCCTGCTCTCTATGTATAAGTCTGTCTCTATTTTGCTTGGTAGTTCAGTTTGCTCATTAAATTCCATATATGAGTGAAATCACGTGGTACTTGTCTTTCTCTGACTGCCTTAATTTTTTTATTGATTTTAGAGAGGGAGGAAGGGGTAGAGAGAGAGAGAGAGAAACTTTTATGTGAGAGAGATACATAGATTGGTTGCCTTGCCTATGCTCCCTGAGTGAGGATTGAACACTCAACCTAGGTAAGCGCTCTGGCCCAGAGTCAAACCCATGAACTCCTGTTGTACCAGATGATCCTCCAACCAACTGATCCACACAATCCAGGGCTCTGTAGAATAATTTGAAGTCAGGTAGTGTGATACCTCCAGCTTCATTCTTTTTTTTTAATTTAATAAATCTTTATTGTTCAGATTATTACAAAAGTTTCTCCTTTTCCCCCCATAGCTCCCCTCCACCCGGTTCCCACCCCACCCTCTGCCCTTACCTCCCCACCACTGTCCTCATCCATAGGTGTACAATTTTTGTCCAGTCTCTTCCTGCACCCCCATACCCCTTTCCCCCTGAGAATTGTCAGTCCACACCCTTTCTATGCCCCTGATTCTATTATAGTCACCAATTTATTCTGTTCCTCAGATTTTTAATTCACTTGATTTTTGGGTTCACTTGTTGATAGATATGTATTTGTTGTTCATAATTTTTATCTTTACCTTTTTCTTCTTCTTCCTCTTCTTAAAGAATACTTTTCAGCATTTCATATAATACTGGCTTGGTGGTGATGAACTCCTTTAGCTTTTTCTTATCTGTGAAGCACTTTATCTGACTTTCCATTCTGAATGATAACTTTCCTGGATAGAGTAATCTTGGTTGTAGGTTCTTGTTATTCATCACTTTGAATATTTCTTGCCACTCCCATCTGGCCTGCATAGTTTCTGTTGAGAAATCAGCTGACAATCGTATGGGTGCTCCCTTGTAGGTAATTAACTGTTTTTCTCTTACTGCTTTTAATATTCTCTATTTGTCTTTTGCTCTTGGCACTTTATTTCATTTTATTTTTTTAAATATATTTTATTGATTTTTTACAGAGAGGAAGGGAGAGGGATAGAAAGCTAGAAACATCGATGAGAGAGAAACATCGACCAGCTGCCTCTTACACATCCCCCACTGGGGACGTGCCTGCAACCAATGTACATGCCCTTGACCGGAATGGAACCTGGGACCCTTCAGTCCGCAGACCAACGCTCTATCCACTGAGCCAAACCGGTTTCGGCTGCTCTTGGCACTTTAATTATGATGTGTCTTGGTGTGGTCCTCTTTGGATTCTTTTTGTTTGGGGTTCTCTGCACTTCCTGGACTTGTAAGTCTATTTCTTTCACCAGGTGGGGGAAGTTTTCAGTCATTATTTCTTCAAATAGGTTTTCAATATCTTGCTCTCTCTCTTCTTCTGGCACCCCCATAATTCTGACATTGGTATGCTTGAAGTTGTCTCAGAGGCTTCTTACACTATCTTCAACTTTTTGGGTTCTTTTTGCTTTTTGCTTTTCCGGTTGAGTGTTTTTTGCTTCTTTGAATTTCAAATCTTTGACTTGATTCTTGCATTCCTCTAGTCTGCTGTTGGGTCTCTATAATATTTTTTATTTCAGTCAGTGTATGTTTAACTTCTAGTTGGTCCTTTTTCATGTCCTCGAAGGTCTGGCTAAATTTATTGGTCTTTTCTAGGAAATTCTTGAAAAACCTTATAACCGTGGCTTTGAATTCTATATCCAGATGTTTGTTTTCCTCCATTTCTTTCATTTGAGATCTGTTACTTTGTCTCTGCATTTTCGCTGCTTCCCTGAGTTGGTTGGGTAGCTTTGTGTGCTAGGTTTCCTATATGGCCCAGCGGGTCAGCCTCCCCAGTCACCTGAGGTGGACACTCTTGGTGCACCCCTTTGTGGTCTGTGTGTACAGCCTTGTTGTAGTTAAGTCTTGATTGTTGTTGGTATCACTGGGAGGAATTGACCTCCAGGCCAATTGGCTATGTGTATCAGCTGTGTCTATGCCAGGAGACCTGTGCCGGAGACAGCCTTATAGGACCAGACTTGCAAAATTGCAAAAGCCTCTGTGCTCAGCTTGGATGGGGCGGAGTCTCAGGGCTGAGCAGACAGTCTTGGCTTCCAGTCAGCCCTGACCTTGCGCGCATGCCTCCAGACCTCTGCCTTCCACGGCTCCCCTGAATTTCCGCCTGACAGTCCAGATTCCTCCAGGCTCGCCCGGTACTGGGGTTCAATTCAGTCGGAACTGGGGTTCTGTGCAGTCAGGAGCTTCTGACTCCCTTCCACTAGGGACAGCAAGCGGCAACCTCAGCAGTCTTCTCTGCACGAGCCTCCAGACCCCTGCCCGCTGTGGCTTTCTGGAGTCTCTGAGTCTCCGTGTGCCTTTCTCTCTACCTGACAGTCCAGACTCCCCCCGTATGAGCCTGGGTCCACGGGGTTTCACCCGGAACTGGGGTTCAGTGCAGTCGGAACTGGGGTTTAGTGCAGTTGGGGGATTCTTTCCCTCTCCTACCAGAAAAAGCCAGCCAGGCACTCAGCCGCCCTTCCTCTCTGTGCGCATGTCTCCATACCTCAGTCCTTTGCAGCTCCTCCTCTGATTCTCCGTGTGCTTTCCTCTTTCCTTCTAGTTGTAGAATTTCCACTCAGCCAGCTTTCCTGTGGTTCTGGATGATGTCTGTTCTGTCTTTTGGTTGTAGTTTTGAAATAGTTGTGCGAGGCAGCAGTTTAGGTGTTTACCTATGCCGCCATCTTGGTTTCTCCAAGCAGCTTCATTCTTTTTTTATCAGGATTGCTTTGGCTACTTGTTTTGTGTGTGTGTGTGTGTGTGTGTGTGTGTGTGTGTGTGTGTGTGTGTGTGTTTCCATGAAAATGTGATGATTTTTTTTTGTTCTATTTTTTTTAATGACATTGGGATTTTGATGGGTATTGCATTAAATCTGTATAATGCTTTGGGTAATAGGGCCATTTTAAACATGTTGATTCTTCCAATCCATGAACATGAAATATCTTTCCATTTCATTGTGTCTTTTTCAATCTCTTTTAATAATGCTTTGTAGTTTTCAGTGTATAACTCTTTCACATCCTTTCTTAAGTTTATGTCTAGGTATTTTATCATTTTGTTTGCAACTGAAAAATAAATTGTGTTTTATTCCATTTAATTTTCTAAAGTTTTGTTGTTAGTATATAGGAAAGTGGTGAATTTTTGTACATCAGTTTTGTATCTGACAACTTTACTGTATTTGTTCATTGTTTCTAATAGTTTTTGGTGGAGTCTTTAGGGTTTTCTATATACAGAATCATATCATAGGCAAAAAGTGACACTTTTACTTCTTATTTTCTATTTTGGATGCCTTTTATTTATTTACTTTGCCTGATTGCTCTGCCTAGGACTTCTAGAACTATGTTGAATAAGAGTGGTGAATGTGGGCATCCTTTTCTTGTTTCTGATTTTAGAGAAAAAGCTTTCAGTTTTTTGCCACTGAGTAAGATATTGACTGAGGGGTTTTGACACATGGCCTTTATTATGTTTAGGTAATTTCCTTCTATGCCTAGTTTAATGAGTGTTTTAATCATAAATGGCTGTTATTATCTTATCAAATGCTTTTCCTGCATCTATTGATAATATCATATGACTTTTATCCTTTCTTTTGTTAATACAATGTATTACATTGATTGATTTGCATGTGTTCAAGTACATTTGTGCCTCTGGAATGACCTACACTTTATTATAGTGTATTATTTTTTAAATATATTTTTATTGATTTCAGAGAGGAAGGGAGAGGAAGAAATAACTAGAAACATCAGCGATGAGAGAGAATCATTGATAGGCTGTCTCCTGCACGTCCCCTACTGGGGATCAAGCCAACAACCCGGGCATATGCCCTGAGCTGGAATCGAACCATGACCTCCTGGTTCATAGATTGATGCTCAACCAACTGAGCCATGCCAGGTGGGCCATAGTATATTACTTTTTAATGTAGTATTGTAATCTATTTGGTAGTATTTTGCTGAAGAGTTTTTGCATTCATATTCATCAGAGATATTTGTCTGTAGTTTCCTTTTTTTGTGTGTTATCCTTGTCAGGTTTTGGTATCAGGATTATATTGGCCTCATAAAATGTGTTAGAAAGTTTTGACTCTTCTTCAATTTTTTGGAAATTTGAGAAGGAGAGGTTTCAGATCTTCTTTGAATTCATTAGTGAACCTATTTGGTCCTGGAATTTTGGGGGGGGAGTTTTTTGAAAGTTGTTTCAATTTCCACACTCCTGATTTGTCTATTTATTAAGATTTTCTAATTTGACATGATTCAGTCTAGGAAGGTTATTCATCTATAGGAACTTATACTTTTCTTCTAGGTTATTAAATTTCATAGCATATAGTCTTTCATAGTATTCTATTATGACCTTTTCTTATCTATGATGTCTGTGGTAACTTTGCTTTCATTTCTGATTTTTTTCCCCCCTATGGGTCTTTTATCCTTTTTCCTTAGTGAGTCTAGCCTGGGTCTTGTCAGTTGTATTATTTTTTTTAAAGAAACAGCTATTTGTTGCATTAATTTTATAGATATTTTGTTCTCTATTTCATATAATTCTGCACTAATTTTAATTTCCTGTCTTCTACTGACTTTGTGTTGCTCTGTTCTTTTTCTAGTTCTTTTGTTTATCTCTATTGTTGAGAATATTACAAATCCTCTCCTTCCCCACCACTACGCTCCTCCACCCAGATCCCACCTTACCCCAGGCCTTCACCACCCCATTTTCTGTGTCCATAGGTAATACATATATGTAAATACGTTCTTTAATTAATCTTTTACAACACCCCCCCCCACACACACACTCCTTTCCTTCTGAGATTTCTCAATCTTTTTCATGTTTCCATGCCTCTGGTTCTATTTTAGTCATCAGTTAATTTTGGTATTTAGTTTCCTTGTTTAGTTATTTTTATTTTTAGATTTAATTAATGATAGATATGTATTCATTGCCATTTTATTGTTTGTGTTTTTGATCTTTTCTTTTCTTCTTCTTCTTAAAGAAGACCCTTCAACTTTTTATGTAATACTGGTTTGCTGTTGCTGAACTACTATAGCTTTTTCTTGTCTGTGAAGCTCTTTATATGACGTTCAATTATAAAAGATAGCTTTGCTGGGTAGAGTAATCTTGGTTGCAGGTCCTTGCTTTTCATCACTTTAAATATTTCTTGCTTCTCTTTTCTGGCCTTCAAAGTTTCTGTTGAGAGATCAGCTGACAGTCATATGTTCACTACCTTATAGGTAACTAACTGCTTTTCTCTTGCTGATTTTAAGATTCTCTCTTTGTCTTCAACCCTTGGCATTTTAATTATGATGTGTCTTGGTGTGGGACTCTTTGGGGTCATCTTGTTTGGGGTTCTCTGCACTTCCTAGACTTGTAAGTCTATTTCTTTCAGCAGGTTGGGGAAGTTTCATGTCATTTCTTCAAATAAGTTTTCAATCTCATGTTCCCTCTCTTCTCCTTCCAGCACCCCCATGACATGCATGTTGGTATGCATGAAGTTATGAAATTGTCTCAGAGGCTCCTTACACTATCTTCATATTTTTAGATTTTTTTTTCTCTTCTGATTGGGTGTTTTTTCTTCTTCATATTCCAAATTGTTGATTTGATTCTCTGCATCCTCTACTCTACTGTTGATTCCCTGTAAATTATTCTTCATTTCAGTGAGTGTATCCTTAATTTCTGACTGGTCCATTTTCATGTCTTTGATGTTCTCATTAATTTATTTGAAATTCTCACTAAGTTCCTTGATATTCTCACTAAGTCTCTTGATGCTCTTCTAAAGTTCCTTGAGCATCATTATAACCATTGCTTTGAACTCAGTATATAGTAGTTTTCTTGCATCCATTTCATTTAGTTCTTTTTCTGGAGATTTCTTCTGTTCTTTCATTTGTGACATGTTTTTTTGTTTGTTTGTTTTTTGTGGGGTTTTTTTTTTGTTTGTTTCCACACTTAACTGCTTTGCTGTGTTTGTTTCTATGTATTAAATAGAGCTGTAATATCTCCTGGAATTGGTATACTCACCCAGTTTAGTAGATGTCCTTTAGTGCCCAGTGGCTCAGCTTTCATAAGTCACCTGAGCTGGACACTATAGGTGTGCCCCTATGTGGGCAGTGCTCACTGTCCTGTTGTAATTGAGTCTTGCTTACTGTTGATGTCACTGGGAGAAATTGGCTGTGAGGACCAGCTGTGACTACAGGGGAAGAACTGCTATGTAGGAGACATGCCTATCGAGTAAGACTTGCTTCAGTGGGGCTTTTGTGCTCTCCAATTCTGACCCTTGAGTGTGTTGTTCTCAGATGTAGTAGGATTGGAATCTGGTGTGGTCTGAAACTGTACACCAAATGTACTGGCTCTGGGGCCTCCCAGGAGCTACAAGGACAGCTACTGCCTTTGCCCTGCTATAGGGGCCTCTGCAGATGGCTGCTACTTGTGTTGGGCTTAGAAGTGCCCAGGAGAGGCAAAGCTGTAAACCTTGGCAACTTGCTGTTAGTGCTGGGCCTAGGGCCATTTATCAAGATGTATGTGACACGTTGAGTCCAGCAGCTTCCTGTTTGAGAGAGTTTAGGAAAGTCTAAAGCCTAAGCCAGAATAGGACACTCATATGCAAAAGACACACTGCAAACAACTTGGCTGTGGCTGCAAATTGGGTGGGGATCTCAGGGAATCACCAGGTTGGGACAAATAGCATGGGCCAGGTATATGGAGACTCAGATATGGTACCTGCCAGTTAATTCTATGTGTGTGTGAAGTGGGGGTGGGAGGGGGAAGTTCCAAGTACTTTTTTTCTGGGAGAAAAATGCCCAGGAGTTCTTGCCCTGATGACAGAAAATTTAGTTTCTTCCCATATGTCCCTGGATCCTTTCAAGCTGCTGCCCCATTGCAGGAGCTCAAAGGGAGTGAGTTCAAGTAATTCCATGCTTGGGCTCTTTAGGAGGAACTGCCTGGGTCTCAGGCTGCTCTGGAGTCCTGAGCAGGGGTTGGACCAACATTGCCTTCAGACTGATTCTCTATGGGTGGCCCAGCATCCAGCAGATCACCAGTGGGCAAGTTCAGAACCAGCCCGTTCTTGATGCAAGCTCAGAGAAAAATGACATGACCTCAATGGGAACTTACTAGGGCCCTGGACTAATTATAATAAAATTTGCATTGCAGTTTTGACCTCCCCATCCCCATGGGCTTTTCTGTATGCATTATGGGTAAGGGCATGTGCAGAAGAAATATGTTTATATTACATTTTTCTGTCAATCATCCTTGAATGCAAATGAAAGCATCCACCCAGAAAATCCCTCATTTAAACCATATAACCCAGGAGTTCGGGGCCATTGTTCTTCTTGAATGCCTGCTCCTTGTTTAGAGTGTATCTTCAATAAATCCCACTGTACTTTACCTTTATTTTTTTTCCATTTATATGTATTTTTTTTCTTTATTGATTAAGGTGTTACATATGTGTTCTTATTTTCCCATCACCCCCCCCATCCCACTCACTCATGACCTCACCCCCCTGTTGTCTGTGTTCATTGGTTAGGCTTATATGCATGCATTCAAGTCCTTTGGTTGATCTCTTCCCCTTACCCCCACCCTCCCCTACCTTCCCTCTGATGTTTGACAGTCTGATCAATGGTTCTCTGTCTCTGGATCTATTTTTCTTCATCAGTTTATGTTGTTCATTATATTCCACAAATGAATGAGATCATGTGATATTTATCTTTCTCTGACTGGCTTATTACCTTCATTTTTGTTGACCTTATAATCTTTTTGTGTTCATGAGAAGAACTAAGGCCCCAGCCATTAACCCCAATTAGTAACATCATTTTGACAGCACTCCTTGGATTGTATAAACTGTAAGTCCTCTGGCCACAAGGCCAGAGAAAGGGCTGCTTTACTTTTCCTTCTTGTCTAGGATCAAGAGGACAAGGCAGTAATTCTGGTTAATAGGAGATGACTGCCTGTGAGTGGAAACCTAAATTAACACTGAGTGTGTAGTGATGAACTGGCACATTGATCCTTAAGAAGTCACTTGCAGTCATGACTCCCCCATGCCCACATTCTCAGGGTATAATCCTGTCATCCATGCATTGTTACGATTTAATACACCTCACCTGCCCAACCAGACTGCTTGACCTAAACTCTAGCTTGCCTCTTAGCTACTACTGCATCTAGGAAATCTATCTATCCTCTTCCAGCCAGACCTATTGGGTAAATCTTTTTGTCTATCACCTATAAAATCTCTCAGGTTTACTGGGTCAAGTCTCTATAGCACTTCACTGGAAGTACTCTGGTAGAATTTCTGCAGTATAATGGGTTATAGCAGGCACAGCATTCCCACAACCTGGAATTCTCAGAGTAGGGGTCCACCCTATCAGAGTGGATCCTAGAGGGGTTCAGAGGAAATGGTGTAGACATCATCAAAGGAATGGGAGACACACAAACCAGAAGATATTATGCAGAAGTCCAATGTACAATTCAACTAGGAGGTAAATGGCACCCTAAATGTACCTCACCATTAGTCATTCCATTTATGGGTTACTACCTTTTTTATCCTTTTAGCAAAACCCTCCTCTATCTATAAAACCCCTTTACTGTGTTTTCTCCTATGGACACACTAGCTCTATTTTTCTTTTCTGATCCTTTGCCCTGGTTGAGCAGACTTGACTGCTCCCAGATTCCTAGATCTATCCCATTCCAACAAGGTCTGCAGAGCCGCCCATCACTTGGTAAAGTTTGACCTTCCATCCTCTAAAGAATATGGTGAGATTACATGGTCTCATCCCTGCTAGAATCCTGAGACATCAGACTCTAGCCCTCAAGGGCTGGGACACCAGGCTCTGGAATTGACACCAGGATGCTGGGCTCTCAAATTGCTAACTTCCAAATGGGGATTCGACCTCTATATGCAGGATAGGAGCTCCCTGGTCTGTATTTTGGTTAACTGGTCACAATTCAACCACCCAGATCTTTAAAAAAAGAAAAGACTTTCTACTGTAATTCAGTCTGGCCACAATATAAACTCTGAGATAGGTAGTCATGGACTCAAAATAGTAGCATTAATCACAACACCATGCTTCAATTAGATCTTTTCTGCAAGTAACAGAGAAAATGGTCAGAAATTCCTTATATCCAGACATTTTTTTTCTATTATGAGAACAGAAGGATCTCCTCCAGAAATATAAAATTGACTACTCTGTGTTAACATAAGAAACATTCAAACATGTAAAGAATTTTTGTGAATTTATTTGAGCCAAACTGATGCCAATTTCCAAGAAGCAAAATCTCAATGTATTGAGATAATGCTCCAAAGAATGGTGTTTTTTCACCTATATTTATAAATTACCATCAAAGGAGGAGATGTAAGTCAGTTACATGAAAGCCATTGGTGATAGATTAGGGAGGTTGGAGAAAGCAAAGCAGGGAAACCTTTGGGATTGGATAAAAAGTAAAATTATAGACACATGCTTCTTTTACACAGGTGGGCACAGGGTAGTTAATAGTCAACAATTAATAGGATAACAATAACAATGATGAAATTTACGATCTCTGCTCTGGTGCCTGGACCCATTGGTTGTGCCCTGAGGGGTCCAGAAAAAGGGAAGTAACAAGTTACTCTGACATTCCAAAGGAATGTTATCTAAATGCAAAAATACAATAGGCTCAGTTAAGATCAAAGTTGATCTTTGTTAGGAAAAATACCAGCCTAGGTCATGACTATCCACTAAAAACTGATATTTAATTAAAATTTTTTAATTTCAGACCATTCCTTGTGGTTACTTTAGGTCTCTGAGTTTGCAAGGCCACCACCCAGGCCTTCCCTGACTTAGGTTAGTATGTGTTCCCTTTTTGTCCACATTTGGCTGTATTTCAGCCAAACAAAGACCTTATCTCACAACCCTGTGCTAATGGCCCACAGAATTCCCCCAGCTGCATCCCCATTCCATTGCCTAAACCAGTGATGGGAAACCTTTTGAGCTTGGTGTGTCAAACTTCGCCAAAAAACTGAGCATAACTCGGGTAGTGTGTCACTTTGAGGAAAAAACATTATTTCGCAATATTTATAGTTTAAATAACATAAATGTATAATTGTTATATATAATTGTATTTAATAAACCAAAAACTAAATATTTAACTTACCTGCTTAGTGACTTTTTGTTCATCCATCAGTCAGTTTCTTTTGTTGGTCTTGATATTATTTAGCTTGTGTGGGGTGCCATGAACTAAGATAAGTGAGGGAGCGGGGGAATTCTTTAACTAACCTGCCTATTAGTGACTCTTTTGTTGCTGAATTTCATTGGCTAAATCTTCAATTGAAGGTTGGTATTTTGTACACTTCAGGCCCAAGCAAGCGCTACTAACTTCATCTGTCAATCTGTTTCTTTTGTTGGTTTTGATATTATTTAATGCTGAGGATAAGGCCTCACAAAAGTATGTAGAGGGAAAAATTGTGAGTAAAGCCATTGCTATATTTTTCAGGGTGCTAAAAGTGTCTGGTAGTCGGTTCCAGGCACTCCAAATTTCCTGTTCATAGTGGCACTCCTCTTGATTCTCCAAGCGGCACCTTTCCAGATTCTCAAGCTTTGACCTCAAGTCGACAAACACCTGAGCCCAGATACTGTCTTGAAATTCTGCAAGTTGCATCTCCAAATCATCAATTTGCATCCATTGGAAACCATTTAATTCCAAACTACTGTAGACTACTACATCAGGATACTTAATTATTTTCATGGTCTGTTTTAGACTTCTAAATTGACTAAATCTATCACTAAACTGGTCAAGTAACGAGTCTAAAACATGCTGGTACTTCATATGCAAGAGTTCCATTTCATTTTGTACAGCTGCACTGGCCTTCTCAAAATACTTTGTTACTCGAGGAAAATACTTATAAGTTTTAGTTTCTACATCTCGCTTGAAAATTTTAACTTTACTTTCAAAAGCTCTTATGTATCCAAACATAACGTCAATACTTTAGCCAAAACCTTGTAACTTTAAGTTCAGTTCATTAATATGAACAGAGAGATCTGTAAAAAACATCAGGGTGTTGACCCACTTATCATCATTAAGCTGAGGACAGTTTCCCAGATCCTTATTGTCAAGAAATACCTTAATTTCTTCAAAGCACTCCACAAAGCACTCAAGAACTTTGCCTCGGCTCAGCCATCTTACATTATTGTACATCAGCAGTCCACTATAGGTGGAATCAACCTCCAGTAAAAGTGCCGAAAATTCTTGCTTGTGAAGGGGGTGAGCAGCTATTAAATTAACTATTTTTGTAACAACTGACATTAAGTCGTTTAAGTCGGTGAATCCTGCCTTGGCACATAAAACCTCCTGATGGATAATACAATGAAAAGGCACAATCAGATGTCCAATAGCTTCTGTAAACAATTTGACAAATCCGACTTTTTTCCCCACGATATTTGGTGCCCCATCTGTCGTCACTGACACAACTTTAGAGATATCAATGCTTAGGTCACGAAATGTTTGTATAACAACCTTACATATTTCAGTTCCTGATTTACTTGTTGACACTGATACTAACTTTATCAACTCTTCATTCATTGTGAGACCATCATAATATCGACCAATAATGGCCAACTGAGCATGTGATGTGACATCAGTAGTTTCATCAAGAGAGATCAAAAAATATTTACACTTCCTTATGTCTCTCTTTAATTGATGTTGTACATTTGTGTTCAGTCTCATTGTTCGGTCTTTTATGATATTTCTACTGAGTGGTAACTCAGATATTCTCTTAATAATTGCATCCTTATTCTGCATATCGTGAAATAGAACTGGTGCACATCTTACGAGAGTTTCTTTAATAAATTCTCCCTCACTGAGCGCTTTTCCATGCTGAGCTATAGAGTGAGCAATGCTCAAACTTGTAGATGTTAAATTTGTAGAGCCTTGCATAAATTTAAGGATGGAATTAGATTGCCTCTTATAAAGGTGTAGCTGCCTGGAAATGTATTCCTTCCTTTCACCCTCACTTTTTTCCAAGAGCTGGGAATGATTAGTTTCAAAATGTCTATTTATATTCCACGTTCTGCTTACTACCGTTTCAGTACATAGAATGCAAAATGATCTGCCATTTTTTTCTATAAAGCCATACATCTCGGTCCATGTCTCTTGAAAGGGTTGGCCACTGCTACTACCACTTCCTTTACTTAACCTTAGTTTTTTATTTTTTGGGTTCTCCATCATGGGGGCAGTGACAGAAGATAGAATTATAGATAGCTTGTTAGGCCTGCAGGCAATTAGGGGTTAACTAGCCTAACTAACCACAAAATGGTGCATATAACTGTCTTTTAGGAAAGGGCAGGGTTAATAAGCAGAAATAGGGGTTCATAAGGATGCACAACAGTAATAGTGGTGAAATGGAGTCTGCACTATGGAGCAAGATGGTGTTCCTTATGTGAATTAAAAATGGCTGCCGCTATTTCTAATGGCAGGAAACGGCACCCATAGCACGCCACAAACCCTCGCCTCTCCCAGCCTCCCCCTCTCTTATCTCAGTAATGATGGATTAGAAATCCATGACACCCCAGAACAGTAGATAATGGTTGCTGTGGTTAACTGTTATTTGGTTACTGGTAATGGCAGGGCCCCCAGAGATATGTCCCCCAGTGCGTTCCGCTGCTCCCTGCTGTGCCAGCGGAAGTGAGGGCAAAGATCCCGGCTTAACTGGAAGTCCCAGAACTAGACGCTCTGTGCCGGACTTCTGTTGTTTTGGCCTACAGACCTCCGGCACAGAGTGTCTAATAGGGGAAGATGAAACATTTGCGACTAGAGCCTTGGAGTTCTCCAAGACTCTAGTCGCAAATGTTTCATTCTCAGGAGCAGCAAATGTTTCATCCTCAGCATGCGGCCGCCTCAGCGGCCACGTGTCATCAGAAATGGCTACGCGTGTCAGTGCTGACACACGTGTCATAGGTTCGCCATCACTGGCCTAAACCCTCTCTCTATCAGACCCTGCTTCCATACCTAGAAAAAAACAAAAATCAAAACTCCCAGTCATAGGAACCAGAAAGGCCAAAACAGCCCATACCTTTCCCTGCCAGGGTATGTCTCTTGGTGTGGCCCACAGCTTATCCATAAACCCTTTTCACTTGTAAAATTAAAACAAATTAAGGCTCATCTTGGGAGTTACTCTGATAACTGAGATAACTATATCAGTGCTTTCCAACATATATCTTTGGCCTATGAAATAACATGGAAGTATGTAATAATCATCTTGGGCCACACTTTGTTAGATACTGAACTCTTCTGAAACTAATAAATGCCTATAACCAATTCCTCTCCCTTCTATAGCTTCTCTACTATATCCTTTGCTCTGAGATTCCTTGTCTGGACTTGCCCTTCCACTTCCTTCTCCTTCTTCCTTCCCCTTCTATCTTTACTACTACTCCTTATTGATTTAAGGGAAAATGAGAGTAGGAATTCTAACAATTCCTTTTGGAAAAAGCTTGTTTCAGCCAAAGAGTAACCAGCAACTGTACCCGATTTTCTCAGGGACTCTGATGGGTTCCCAAAGAAATTTAATTGTTAGAACATGTAATCCTAATTATTATAACCTATTCCAATTAATATGCCTACTGGTTTCTGAGAGCAAGGAAACAGAACTGCTAAATAGGGTCTGTAAGGAACCTGTAGAAGAGTCTGTTTCTATTGTATAAAACCAGATCACCTTAAAAAGAATTGTAGAAAACTGAAATGGGACTTAGAAAGGGAAAAGAAACCAGAAGAAAGCATAGATTTGCTCCAAGGTTGTTTCCCTTTTTCCATAACAGTTTAGGAGAAGTTAAAATTATAAAAAAAAAAGGAAGCCACAAAGGCCTTTATAAATACTGGGGCTACTTTATCTGTTCCTAACCACACCCAACTTAAGTTGCCTCCTCCTTCAAAGTAAAGCTTCTATACAAATGGCAAAAATATTTAATCAGTCTGACTTTAAATCAGATCCTGTTCCCTTCCAACTAGGAAATCTTGCACCTAGGACATGTTTTACTCTTTCCAAGGGAAATGGACAGAGAAGTTCCATGTATCTAAGCCTTTATGGAGGCTACCCTAAGCCATGTGATGTCTGTAACTAGAAAAATATACCCAAATGGAAAGAAATATTTTAACAATGGATAGTTAAATTTTTCAGTCGATTGCCAACACGGGTGGCAATCCAATTCTTGATATATTGAAAACCACCATCTTTGTTTTACAAACAAATTCTTCACAGGGCCAGAGGTGTGGCTCCAGAAACAATTCAAAGCCCACCAAATCCTCTTGCCTCCCCAAAACCTCCTCTATCCATCTCAAGAGGCCTATAGATAATAGGATTTTTTTCATTTTTAATAAATCTTTATTGTTCAGATTATTACAATTGTTCCTCTTTTTTCCACCCATAGCTCCCCTCCACCCGGTTTCCACCTCACCCTCTACCCTTACCCCCCCCAATATCCTCATCCATAGGTGTACGATTTTTGTCCAGTCTCTTCCCGCATGCCCCACACCCTTTTCCCCCTGAGAATTGTCAGTCTACTCCCATTCTATGCCCCTGATTCTATTATATTCACCAGTTTATTCTGTTCATCAGATTTTTTATTCACTTGATTTTTAGATTCACTTGTTGATAGATATGTATTTGTTGTTCATAATTTTTATCTTTACCTTTTTCTTCTTCTTCCTCTTCTTAAAGAATACCTTTCAGCATTTCATATAATACTGGGTTGGTGGTGATGAACTCCTTTAGCTTTTTCTTATCTGTGAAGCTCTTTATCTGACCTTCAATTCTGAATGATAGCTTTGCTGGGTAGAGTAATCTTCGTTGTAGGTTCTTGCTCTTCATCACTTTGAATATTTCTTGCCACTCCCATCTGGCCTGCATAGTTTCTGTTGAGAAATCAGCTGACAGTCGTATGGGTGCTCCCTTGTAGGTAACTAACTGTTTTTCTCTTGCTGCTTTTAAGATTCTCTCTTTGTCTTTTGCTCTTGGCATTTTAATTATGATGTGTCTTGGTGTGGTCCTCTTTGGATTTCTTTTGTTTGGGGTTCTCTGCACTTCCTGGACTTGTAAGTCTATTTCTTTCACCAGGTGGGGGAAGTTTTCAGTCATTATTTCTTCAAATAGGTTTTCAGTATCTTGCTCTCTCTCTTCTTCTGGCACCCCCATAATTCAGATGTTGGTATGCTTGAAATTGTCCCAGAGGCTCCTTACACTATCTTCATATTTTTGGATTCTTTTTTCTTTTTGCTTTTCCAGTTGGGTAGGATTTATAAAACCAAAGTCCCAGGACCTTTGAAATGAAAATACCTGGACTTCACCATAAACTCCTGTCTGGGTCATTGTGTTTTTTTTTAAATACAAAGCTCCGGAAGGTAAATATTCCTGTATAATAAAAGCCTAATATGCAAATCGACCAAACAGCAGAAAGACCAGTGGAATGACAGGTCACTATGACATGCACTGACCACCAGGGGGCAGATGGTCAATGCAGGAGCTGTCCCCTGGTGGTCAGTGAGCTCCCACAGGGGGAGCACCACTCAGCCAGAAGCCAGGCTCATGGCTGGTGAGCACAGCAGCTGTGGCAGGAGCCTCTCCACCCTCCACAGCAGCCTCTCAGGCCTTCTTGGCAGTGCTAAGGAGCAGCCAGTCAAGCAGTATGGAGCAGCAAGCAGGTGGGCAGTAAGGAGCAAGGGCTCCCGGACTGTGAGAGGGCACAGGCTGGGCTGAGCACCCCCTCCCCCGCAAGAATTTCGTGCATTGGGCTTCTAGTCAAAATATAAAAAAATCTTAGCCACCTAAACAAACCACTTTAACTTATTTCAACTACTCCTTTCTAAATAAGTGGATTTTAATTTAAGGTATTGAGTATCTAAATAACATGAAATACTGAAATATTGAGTTCTAGACAAGTCTTAAGTTTGCTTTTGGCTTTTTATTACAGAAAATCTGTAAGGTGGATTTGGAGCTGATGAATGTCTTGTGCTTTTTGGAGATTTTTTCTTGAAAGTGAGTGTGTTTGCCAATTGAGTTTATGAAATGTGTTCATTAATGCCAATCTAAGGAATGCTGGTTTCTTACTTTTTAGTTAAGCTTGTTTTTTTTTCTCCCTATAAGTATTTTGATAAAATATACCCTCATAAGCAATATTAAGACATTTTATATTTTTCTCTCTACCTAATACCTCCAGAACTTGACAACTCTCAGTAAGTAAATATTTTCATGACAATATGTTTGTTTGCATAAATCCAATAAAAATATGTTCTCTTTATAATAGGACACATAAAACCAGGTTCCAATTGTGGTTCTGATAACTGAAACAATTAGCCAATGTTTTTCCCCAGGGTCATGTCTTGCGACACCAAAGAATGAGCTCCTCAGACCAGAAGATTTGAGCAAAAGTGTGGAAAATTTACTTCAAGCAGATTCTGACTTCCCACATGGGGAGGGGAGCCCAATAATGGGTTTCCCCTTAAAGCCTTGTAGTCCAGGGATATATATTTGCTACAAGCCTTCTTCTATATCTATCCATGTCATCACCTGATTGATTCCCTCAATTGTTCTTGCTCAGCAACAGACCTGAACTTTCCCTGTTTCTATGTGTTCTTTCTCTGTTCCTGTGCTGAACTTTCTCTGTTTCTATGTGTCAGTACACCTCATTGTTGCAGGCCCTCCCTTGGTTTCCCATGCCTCCCTCTTTGAGTCCAGAAACATTTTATTACTTCTGCTTGGTTGGTTCCTGTGATTAAGCTGGCTCAAACTGCCATGTCTGCCCTTGTCAATTTTCCACCTGCCTTTGTTTTCCACTGGATCCCTGCCCTATCTGCCTGCTTTTCAAGTTAACCCTCACAGTTTTAATAACCAAATCTTTGACTAGAATGTCATGATCAAGAGAGGCATATATTGATCAGACTGTCAAACCTCAGAGGGAAGGTAGGGGAGGGTGGGGGTAAGGGGGAGAGATCAACCAAAGGACTTGTATGCCTGCACATAAGCATAGCCAAGGGGCATGAGCAGGGAGGGGAATGGGGGGATAAGGACACATATGTAATACCTTAATCAATAAAGAAAAAAGAAGAAAAAAAGAGAGAGACATACCAGAACTCTGGATGTCACCAGAAAGACAAGGAATTGAGATTGACTTTAAAGCCAGTAAATGCCCTTTGGGGAAAATGGCCTGGTGCCTTGCTTATTCACATGGTTTATGGTAGTCTTTCCAGATAAGGAAGGAAGTCTGCTTTCCTGGGAGATGGCAAAGAAAGAATCTTAGACATTTTGGGGACCCCAAGAATTTGAGAAATCCACCCAAATCTATAGGCATTGCAGGCAAAACTAGATGGGAACTGTGTGGCTTGGCTTCTGTGTCCCCAAGGGGCTGACTAAAGTACAGTCTGAAGATTTCTTGTGAATGAAATTCCAGCAAAGCAGATTTTAAAAAGCTTATGTAATTAGTTGCTATTCTTATTGTGTTTATACAAATAATTAGGTCAAATTAAAACTGGATCAAATGTAGTCTCTTTGATAAAAATGAGGGTGAGAGGGAGAAAAATTCCATTTCAATGGAAAACACAATGCCCAAATGTGGATATTGAACTCTAGTGTAGTAGGTTGCCTCTAAATATTTATATTTACCTATAAATAACTAATTACTGAATTCTTCTAGTTATCTTCACCCTCCAAGCTAATGCTTCATTTCCCACCCCCCACCCTTTGACTTAGAATTATTAGGACCTGCTGATATAATTTCAACCCTACAGAATTTACCTGAGCGTCTGATACTACCAAATAATCATTGCTTGTTTTCATTCCATCAAAAGAAACTTTAAGCTCTCTTTTCTGACATTCTTACAGATGTATAAACTGATTTATATTTTGCTTTGATCATTAACCTTTGTTTTTCATGCTGTTTTCATAGGCATATTCTTTATTTTTTAAATTAGATCTTTATTGTTGAAAATGTTACATATGCCCCCCCCTTTATATCCATTCACTCCTTCTAGCCTGCCCCCACCCCCTGCCCCAGGCCTTCACCATACTATTATCTGTGTCCATGGATTATGCATATATGCATACAAGTTCTTTGGCTGATCTCTTCACACCCACCCACCCTCCCCAACCTTCTCTCTGGGATTCCTCAGTCTGTTCCATACTAATATGTCTCTGGATCGATTTTATTCATCAATTTATTTTATTCATTAGATTCCACATATTAGTGAGATTGTGTGATATTGTCTTTCTCTGACTGGCTTATTACACTTACCCTAATACTCTCCAGGTACCTCCATGCTATCTCAAAGGGTAAGAGATCCTTCTTTTTTTACTGCTGCATAGTACAGTATTCCAGGTATAAATGTACCAGAGCTTTTTGATCCACTCATCTACTGATGGCATTTGGGTTATTTCCAGGTCTTAGCTATTGTAAAATGTGCTGCTATGAACATAGGGGTGCATACATTCTTTCTGATTGATGTTTCTGGTTTCTTAGGATATATTCCTAGAAGTGGGATCACTAGGTCAAATGGCAGTTCTATATTTAATTTATTTAGGAAACTCCATATTGTTTTCCATAATGGCTACACCAGTCTGCATTCTCACCAGCAGTGTACCAGGGTTCCCCTTTTCTCCACATACTTGCCAAAACTTGTCACTTGTTGATTTGTTGATGGTAGCCATTCTGACAGGTGTGAGGTATTACCTCATTGTCATTTTAATTCATATCTCTCGAATGATTAGTGGCTTTGAGCATTTTTTCATGTCTCTTGGCCATCTGTATGTCTGTTTTGGAAAAGTGTCTGTTTAGGTCCTTTGCCAACTTTTTAATTGGATTGTTTGTCTTCCTTTGGTTACATTATATGAGTTCCTTATATATTTTGGATATTAACCCTTTATCAGATGTATCATTGGCAAATATCTTCTCCCATACTTGGGCTTCCTTTTCATTTGTTGACACTAGAGGCCTGGTGTAAAAATTCGTGTACAGATGGGGTCTGGCCAGACTGCCCCAATTGGCCGATCGGGCGGGCTGGCTGGGGGGAGGGGATGTGGGAGGTTGGCTGGCTGGCCCTACCCCCTGGTCGAACTCCTGGTCAAACTCCCAGTTGAGGGAATAATTTGCATATTATCCTTTTATTATATAGGATTTCCTTTTGCTAGGCAGAAGCTTTTTATTTTGATGTAGTCCCATTTGTTTATTTTTTCCTTAGATTCCATTGTCCTAGGAGATGTATCCATAAACATGTTGTAAGGAGAGATGTCTGAGATTTTGCTGCCTATGGTTTCTTCTAGGATTTTTATGGCTTCATGACTTACGTTTAAGTTTTTTATTCATTTTGAATTCATTCTTGCATATGGTATAAGTTGGTGGGCTAGTTTCATTTTTTGCATGTATTTGTCCAGTTTTACCAACACCATTTATTGAAGAGACTGTCTTGATTCCATTATATGCTCTTGCCTTCTTTGTCAAATGTTAATTGAGCTCAATGGCTTGGGTTGATTTCTGGGGTCTCTGTTCTGTTCCATTGATCTATATGCCTGTTCTTGTGTTAGTACCAGGCTGTTTTGATTACAGTGGCTTTATAGTACAACCTGATATCTGGTATTGTGACACCTCCAACTTTGTTCTTCTTTCTCATGATTGTTGCAGCTATTTGAGTTTTTTTTAATTTAATTTTATTTTTTGGGTTTCCATATAATTTTTTGGAGCACTTGTTCTAGACATTTGAAATTTGCTGTTGGTATTTTAATAGGGTTTGCATTGAATCTGTAAATTTGCTGAAGTGAGACTCCATGTAGAAATGATGACACTTCAGGAATTTCTGTCCATCCCTACTTTAGAAGAATCAACCAAGGGCCTCTCTATTCCAGTCTCAAATCCCATTTTGTTGTCACCCTTAGATCAGACAGGGAGAGAGACTTTCATACGCTAATGTAGACAGGGACTATAACAATTTCCAGCACAAAGCAATTACTGAAGACAGACCACCCTCCCTCATCACTGCTAAAATATTTTAGAGGTAGAAGTCTCTGAGTGGGGAATGTTATAGAATATTAGAATCTAAGAAAATTCTATGACAAGAGGAATAGAGAAACTAAGACAGGAGGTGTAGCACCAGTTTGCAACTACCTAGTATATCCTATCTTCCTTAAACTAAGGACACTTCAGAGTAAGTGGTTTGTACTTCTTCACAAGCAGAGAGTTATATAGCTTAAATCACCCTACTCAGGGAGGCAGGTAACAGAAATCCAATTAAGTGCCATTTGCCAGCCACACCCAAGGACAGCCATATTAAGAGAATAAATCTCATTTTGGTACATCAGCATAAAACTGATAAATATTCTATTGATCTGCTCCTAAGACCTTCCCTAAACGCTCAGCCTTTAAAACTCCTCAAAATGAAGGTCCCAGCATGCTCTCCCTTCAGGAAGTATACCCGTGCCATTCCCTATCCCCTCTCCTCCTACCCCATGTATCCCATAACCTCTAATGGATCCCATGATACTTGCAACCGGGGGAGCAAAGCCTCCCACCCCATCATCTAACTGTCCAGAGCTTATGAAGCCCAGCCTAGACTCTCCTGTTGCTTCTTCTATGCCCTTCTTTCTTTCACTTTCCTAAATATATTTTTGCTGAGGTCAATAAATTCTTGCTTGGTTTTCTATATTTGGTCTCTTGATTGAAATCTTTCCCTTTGAAGGCAAAAACCAAGGGCTCCTCATCTCCTCCTCTCACCAGTAACAACACAGGCACAATGCCCACTGGTTTTTATACCCCAAAGTTACAGGGACTTCTCTTCTTGGCACTTTAACCTTGGGCTGAGGGTCTGGTGTGGGGTTGGGATCTCTTGCTCCTCCTGGGAGACCTCCTCAGCCATGATATCCTTCCCAATTAAAAACACGCCACACATAAATAGAAAAAGTAAGTAAGTAAGTAAGTAAATAAATAAATAAATAAATAAATAAATAAATAAATGAATAAATGCAAACACACCACATATGGGTGTCAGAATAGCCTGCTCTGCACTTCCACCCTTCTACCATTTTCAATGTGCTTTTTTCTTTAATTCTCTGGTTGTAGGACTTCCATTCAGCCACATTTCATGTGGTTTCTGAATGATGGTTGGCCTGTGTTTTAGTTGTAATTTTGATGTGGATGTAAGAGGATACAAGTATAGGCATTTACCTATGCTGCCATCTTAGTTCCTCTATTCTTATTCTAGTTCTTTAAAATATACTGTTTGGCTGTTAAGTTGGGATTTCTCTTGTTTCTTGAGATAGGCTTGTAATGAGATAAATATCCCTCTTATTATTGCTTTCCCTGCATCCCACAAGTTTTGGATATGTCATACTGTCATTCTCATTTGTCTCTATATATCTGCTGATCTCACTTTTTTTTTTTTTGACCCATCATACAGTAGTATGCTGTTTAATCTCTACATATCTGTGTGTGTGTGTGTGTGTGTGTGTGTGTGTGTGTGTGTTGTTTTTTTTGAACTTCCTTTTTGCAGTTGATTTCAAATTTCAAAGCATTGTGGTCAGACAATATGCCTGGTATGATTTCAATGTTCTTAAATTTGTTGAGGCTGGTTTTGTGACCCAACATATGGTCTATCCTTGAGAATGTTCCATGTGCACTGGAGAAGAATGTATAGTCTAATTCTCTGGAATGAAAGGCTTTGTTAATATCAATTATGTCCATTTGGTCTAATGTGTCATTTAAGACAATAATTTTATTGATTTTCTTTTTGGATGATCTATCTAGAGCTGTTAATGGAGTATTTAAGTCCCCTAGTATGATTATTTTTGTCAGTTTCTCACTTTAGTTCTATTAGTAGTTGCTTTATATTTTTAGTGCTCACTGATTTGGTACATACAGTAAATATTAAATAGTGTTATGTCTTCTTGATGTAGTGTCCTCTTTATCATTATAGACTATCCATCTTTGTCTCTTGTTACTTTTGTTGTCTTGAGATATTTTTGTCAGATATAAGTATGGCTACATCTGGTTTTCCATGGATGTTATTTGCTTAGAGAATCATTTTCTAGCTTTTCGCTTTGAATCTACCCTTGTCTTTGCAGCTTAAACATGTCTCCTATAGGCATCATATGGTTGGATTATTTTTTTCATTTTTTTTTATTACGGTATTATATGTGTATATATCTTACCATTGCCCCCCCACCCCACTCCCATACATGCCCTCACCCCCCAGTGTTTTGCGTCCATTGGTTAAGCTTATATTCATGCAAACAAGTCCTTCCGTGGATCTCTTATCTCCCCCACCTCTCCCTAAACTTCCCGCTGTAATTTGACAGTCTGTTTGATGCTTTACTGCCTCTGTATCTATCTTTTTGTTCATCAGTTTATAATGTTCTTTATTATCCACAAATGAGTGAGATCATGTGGTATTTTTCTTTCATTGACTGGCTTATTTCACTTAGCATAATGTTCTCCAGTTCCATCCAGGTTGCTGCAAATGATAAGAATTCCTTCTCTTTTTATGGCAGCATAGTATTCCATTGTGTAGATGTACCATAGTTTTCTGATCCACTCATCTGCTGACGGGCACCTAGGCTGTTTCCAAATCTTAGCTATTGTAAATTGTGCTGCTCTGAACATAGGGGTGCATATATCCTTTCTGATTGGTGTTTCTAGTTTCTTAGGATATATTCCTAGGAGTGGGATTACTGGGTCAAATGGGAGTTCCATTTTCAGTTTTTTGAGGAAACTCCATACTGTTCTCCACAGTGGCTGCACCAGTCTGCATTCCCACCAGCAATGCACGAGGGTTCCTTTTTCTCTGCATCCTCGCCAACACTTGTCATTTATTGATTTGTTGATGATAGTCATTCTGACAGGTGTGAGATGGTACCGCATTGTTGTTTTGATTTGCATCTCTTGGATAATTAGTGACTTTGAGCATGTTTTCATGTGTCTCTTGGCCTTCCTTCTGTCTTCTTTCGAAAAGATTCTATTTAGGTCTGTTGCCCATTTTTTTATTGGATCATTTATCTTCCTTTTATTAAGTTGTATAAGTTGCCTATAGATGTTGGAGATTAAACGTTTATCAGTGATAACATTTGCAAGTATGCTCTCCCATACAGTGGGCTTTCTTGTTTTGTTGATGGTTTTCTTTGCTGTGCAAAAGCTTTTTATTTTGATGTAGTCCCATTTGTTTATTGTCTCTTTATCTTCCATTGCCCTAGGAGCAGTATCAGTGAAGAAGTTCTTTCGGCATATGTCTGAGATTTTGCTGCCTGTGGATTCCTCTAGTATTTTTATGGTTTCCTGTCTTATGTTTAAGTCCTGTATCCATTTTTAGTTGATTTTTGTGTATGGTGCAAGTTGGTGATCTAGTTTAATTTTTTTGCATGTATCTGTCCAATTTACCCAACACCATTTATTGAAGAGACTGTCTTGACTCCATTGTATGTTCATGCCTCTTTTGTCAAATATTAATTGAGCATAGTGGTTTGGGTCGATATCTGGATTCTCTGTTCTATTCCATTGGTCTCTATGTCTGTTCTTGTGCCAGTACCAGGTTGTTTTGAGAACATTGGCTTTGTAATACAGCTTGAAATCTGGTATTGAGATCCCTCCTACTTTATTCTTCTTTCTCAGGATTGCTGTGGCTATTCAGGGTCTTTTTTATTCCAGATAAATTTTTGGAGAGTTCTTTCTAGGTCTGTGAAATATGCCATTTGTATTTTAATAGGGAGTGCATGGAATCTATAGATTGCTTTGGGTAGTATGGACATTTTAATGATGTTGATTCTACCAATTCATGAACATGGTATGTTCTTCCATCTGTTTACGCCTTCCTCTATCTCTTTTTTCAGTGTCCTGTAGTTTTCTGCGTATAGGTCTTTTACCTCCTGAGTTAAGTTTATTCCTAGGTATCTTAATTTTTTTGGTGCGATGGTAAATGGGATTGCTTTTTTAGTCTCTCTTTCTGTAAGTTCACTATTGGTGTATAGAAATGCCATAGATTTTATGGCTTTACTTTTGTATCCTGCTGTATTGCCAAATTCATTTATTAAGTCTATTAGTTTTTTGATGGAGTCTTTTGGGTTTTTTATGTACAATATCATGTCATCTGCAAATAAGAACAGGTTTACTTCTTCTTTTCCAATTTGGATGCCTTTTATTTCTTCTTCTTTCTAATTGCAATGGCTAATACTTCCAGTACTATGTCAAACAGGAGTGGTGAGAGTGGGCATCCCTGTCTTGTTCCTATTCTTAGGGGAAATGGTTTTAGTTTTTTCCCATTGAGTATGATGTTAGCTGTGGGTTTATCATATATAGCTTTTATTATGTTGAGGTATGAGCCTTCTATTCCCACCTTGTTGAGAGTTTTTATCAAGAAAGGGTGTTGGATTCTGTCAAATGCTTTTTCTCCATCATTTGATATGACTATGTGATTTTTATATCTCAGTTTGTTTCATGTGATGTATCATGCTTATTGATTTGCAGATATTGTACCATCCTTGCATTCCTGGGATAAATCCTACTTGGTCATGGTGTATGATCTTTCTGATATACTGCTGGATCTGATTTGCTAGAATTTCATTGAGGATTTTGGCATCTATGTTCATGAGGGATATTGGCCTGTAATTCTCTTTCATTGTGTTGTCTTTATCTGGTTTTGGTATTAGGGTGATGCTGGCTTCATAGAAAGAGCTTAGAAGTGTTCCTTCCTCTTGAATTTTTTGGAATAGTCTGAGGAGGATAGGTTTTAGTTCTTCCATGAATGTTTGGTAAAACTCCCCGGTGAAGCCGTCCGGCCCGGGCTTTTGTTTGCCAGAAGCTTTTTGATGACTGCTTCAATATCTTCCACAGTTATTGGCCTATTGAGCAGTTTATATTCTTCCTGATTGAGTTTTGGAAGGTTATATTTTTCTAGGAATATGTCCATTTCCTCCAGGTTGTCCTGTTTGTTGGAATAGAGTTGTTCATAGTATTTTTTAACAATCCTTTGTATTTTGGTGGGGTCTGTTGTTATTTCACCCTTTCTTTTCTGATTTTGTTTATTTGGGTCCTCTCTCTTTGCTT
This sequence comes from Ia io, assembly GCA_025583905.1. Lineage (NCBI taxonomy): Eukaryota > Metazoa > Chordata > Mammalia > Chiroptera > Vespertilionidae > Ia > Ia io. The sequence goes on along the minus strand of JAJQQW010000001.1, from coordinate 32,217,474 downwards.
CTTGGTGAGCCTGGCTAGAGGTTCATCAATCTTGTTTATCCTTTCAAAGAACCAGCTCTTGGTTTTGTTGATCTTTTGTATTGTTTTTTTTTTTTTTGGTCTCTATGTTGTTTATCTCCTCTCTGATCTTTATTATTTCCTTCCTTCTGCTTACACTGGGCTTTTCTTGTTGCTCTCTTTCTAACTCTTTGAGTTGTAGGGTTAGGTAATTTATTACCATTGTTTCTTGTTTTGTGCAGTAGGCTTGTAGAGGTATGAACTTCCCTCTCAAGACTGCTTTTACTGTGTCCCATAGATTTTGGATTGTTGTGTTTTCATTGTCATTTGTTGCCATGATGTTTTTTATTTCTTCCTTGATCTCTCTGGTAACCCAGTCATTGTTTACTAGTATGCTGTTTAGTCTCCATGTGTTTGATTTCTTTGGATTGTTTTTATTGTAGTTGATTTCCAGTTTTATGCCACTGTGATCTGAGAAGATGCTTGATATGATTTCTATCTTCTTGAATTTGAAGAGACTTTGCCTATGTCCCAACATACAGTCTATCTTTGAAAATGACCCATGTGCACTTGAGAAGAATGTATATTCTGTGGCTTTGGGGTGAAATGTTCTGAAGATGTCAATTAATTCCAGCTGGCCTAGTGAGGCATTTAGGATTGATGTTTCTTTGCTGATATTTTGTTGAGAGGATTTCTCCAATGGTGATAGTGGTGTATGAAAGTCTCTTACTATGATTATATTGCTGTCAACCTCTCCCTTTATGTATTTGGGTGCTCCTGTATTGGGTGTGTATATGTTTACCAGAGTTATTTCTTCTTGTTGGATTGCTCCCTTTAGTATTATGAAGTGGCCTTCCTTATCTCTTCTTATGTCCTTCACTTTGAGTCCTTATTTGTCAGGTAAAGTATTGCTACCCCAGCTTTTTTTTCATTTCCATTCGCCTGGAAAACCTTTTTTCCATCCCTTCACCCTCAGTCTGTGTGTGTCTTTTTTTCTGAGGTGGGTTTCATGTAGACAGCAGATATATGGGTCATGTTTTCTTATCCAATCTGTTACCCTATGTCTGTTGATTGGGGCATTTAATCCATTTACATTTAAAGTTATCATTGATAGGTACTTATTTGTCGCCATTTTTATTCTTTACCCCTGTGTTCCTTCTTCGCTTCCTATTTTTTTTTTTTTTTTTTTACAGCAGACCCTTTAGTATTTCTTGCATTGCTGGTTTGGTGGTGATAAATTCCCTTAGTTTTTTTTTGTCTGTGAAGCTCCTGATTTCACCTTCAATTTTGATTGATAGCCTTGCTGGGTACAGTATTCTTGGAGTCAGACCCTTCCTTTGCATGGCTTTGTATATTTCATTCCATTCCCTTCTTGCCTGATGTGTTTCTGTTGAGAAATCATTTGCTAGTCTGATGGGGGTTCCTTTGTATGTAACTTTCTGTCTCTCTCTGGCCGATTTTAACCCTTTGCACTCACTTGCTTTTTTTCTCGATTGCTTTATTCTAATGCTAACTGTGTCAAGTCACACTTGACATCCGAGTGTAAAAGGTTAAGCTTCTTACTTTGTCATTGGTGTTGGCCAGTTTAATTATAATGTGCCTTGGCGTCTGTCTTTTGGGATTCATTTTGCTTGGGACTCTTTGAGCTTCTTGGATTTGTGTGGGTTTTTTCTTCCCTATATCAGGGAAGTTTTCTGTCATTATTTCTTCAAACAAGTTTTCTATTCCTTGCTCAGTTTCCTCTCCTTCTGGAACCCCTATCATGCAGATGTTGTTTTGTTTCCTATTGTCTCAAAGTTCCCTGAGGCTCTCCTCCTGCTTTTTAATTTTTTTTTTCTAGAAGCTGCTCTACTTGGGCATTTTTTCGCACCTTGTCTTCTATCTCACTGATGCAGTCCTTTGCTTCTTCTATTCTATTATTGATGCTTTCTATTGAGTTCTTTACAGCAGCGATGTCATTTTTCATTTCTTCTTGGTTCTTCTTCATTTCCTCTTGGTTCTTACTCATATTGTCGACTTTTCTTCCATTCTTTTCAGCCACCTTATGACTATTTCTCTGAATTCTTTCTCTGACAGATTGCTTGCCTCTATTTCGTTTACTTCCTTTTCTGGTGATGCCTGCTTTTCTTTCATATGCGGGCTGTTTCTTTGTCTCCCCATGGTCTCTCTTCTCCAGATGTCTGGTTATGTAGTTCTCTCTCTCCTTATCCCAGGTGAAATCTGACCTTTCCATGGTGGAGTGTAGAGCTCCTCTCAATCCGCCTGTTTGCACCAATTGGGGACCGGTGTTCTGGGGTTCGCAGCTGTTTGGTGGTTGCTGCAGTTGTAGATTTTCAGGCTTCCAATAAGATCCACTTTCCCCTTCAAGATGGCATGGTCTCTGCGACTGAACCCATAGTTCTGGGAGGGGACCCAGCATCAGTGGGGGCTGCCCGGTCAGGGGAACCACATCTAGCAGTCCCCCACCTTCTCCTGGAGTATAACTCGCCAACAAATACTCCCCATGCGACCCTCAGCTTCTTTCTTTTTTCTCTGGGACAAGGCTCTGGACCCATCTGTCTATTCCGCCACCATTTTTCTTCCTATATCTGGATTATTTTTTGATTCAATCTCCTACTCTTGAACTCTCTATTGGTGAATTCAGGCCTTTTACATTGAGGGTAATTATTGGTGTATGAGGATTTCCTTTTGCCATTTTATCTATTATTTTCTGGTAGCTCTGTGCCTCCATTGGTTCTTTTCCTTTGTGTTTCTATATGATGATTTTATTTGCTGATATTCCATACTTTTTTTTTCTGTTTTATCTTTTTTTGAACGATGTGTCTCAGTGTTTATTTGTGGTTATCTTTAGGTTTATAAAAAAGAAAGTTTCATATATAGAGTAGGTTTTTCTTTTTCTTTTCAATGCATCTGATCTCCATCTTCCTTGCAAATTCAGACCCTTTACCTCTCCCTTTTTATGTTTTGTGGTCACAAATTATCCCTGTTTGTGCTATAAGTTTGTTGGTGAACTTACTAGTAGTTTGGTGACCTTTTGTTTTTTTGTTTCAGGTAGAATCACCCCCTTGAGTATTTCCTGCAATGGAGGTCTTCTGGTGATAAATTCCCTCAGCTTCTGTATGTCTGGAAAATATTTATCTTTTCTTCATATTTAAAAGATAACATTGCTGGATACATTATTCTTGGCTAGTAATTTGTCTCCTCCAGTAGTTTGCATATTTGGTTCCACCCTATTCTGGCTTATAGAGTTTCTGCTGAGAAGTCCAATGATAACCTGATGGGCTTTCCTTTATAGGTCACTTCCTTCTTTTCCCTGGACACCTTGATAATTCTTTCTTTGTCATTAACTTTTGACAGTTTTAATACAATGTGCCTTGTAGATGGCCTCTTTGGATTGAAGTAACCAGGTATTCTGTTTGCTTTTTTTTTTTTTTAATTTCTTTATTGAGTAAGGTATTACATATGTGTCCTTATTCCCCCATTACCCCCAACCCCCTATTCATGCCCTTACCCCCCTGTTGTCTCTGTCCATTGATTAGGCTTATAAGCATGCATATAAGTCCTTTGGTTGATCTCTACCCCTTACCCTCACCGTCCCCTACCTCCCCTGAGGTTTGACGTTCTGATTGATGTTTCTCTGTCTCTGGATCTGTTTTTGTTCATCAGTTTATGTTGTTCATTATATTCCATAAATGAGTGAGATCCTGTGATATTTATCTTTCTCTTCTGGGCTTATTTCACTTAGCATAATGCTCTCCAGCTCCATCCATGTTGTTGCAAATGGTAAGAACTCCTTTTTTACTGCAGCATAGTATTCCATTGTGTAGATGTACCACAGTTTTTTAATCCACTCATCTGCTGATGGGCACTTAGGCTGTTTGCTTCTTGAATTCAAGGATCTAGCTTTTTCCATATGTTCTGGAAGTCCTCATTAACTATTTGTGCTAATGGGTTTCCGTTCCTTTCTTCCTCTCTTCTTCTTCTGGTATGTCCATTATTCTTTTATTACTTTTTGTGATTTAGTTAGTTTGATAGAGTTCTTTATATTTATTTATTTATTTATTTATTTATTTATTTATTTATTTATTTATCACATCTCTCTCATCTTCCCTCTGTGTCATTTCTAGAATTCTATCTTCGATATCAGTAATTCTTTCATCTATCTGATTGGCTCTATTTCTTATGCTTGCAAGTTCATTTCTGACCTCTTTTATTGAATTCTTCATATCTAGGATTTCTGTTTGGTTCTTTTAAAAAAATTCAATCTCTTTGGTAAAGTACTTATTTTGTTTGTTAATTAATTTTTCTGAGTGCATTAAATTGCCTCTGTATTTTCTCACATCTCATTAAGTATTTTAAGAAATGCAATCTTGAATTCTCTGCCATTTATATCACATATTTCCATGTGTTCAAGCTTGCTTACTGGAGATTTTTTATTTTCTTTCTGAGCTTTCTTGCTACCATGGTTATTCATGGTGTTTTATGGGTTCCTTCTCCATCTAGGCATCTACGTATGATTGACAATTAGATATCAATTATGTCAACTATGAAGAGTTCTTTCTATTATTTTCAGTAGGTGGTGCTGAATCATAAATTTTTGAGCTCTGTGAAAACCCATAGCTAATGCCCATGGATGCTGTCAGTGCAGCTGCCGTACTTGGGCTTGGTGTTGTCTGTGGGTATTTGGATGCCTTTTTTGTTTTGCTTTCTTGGTAATGGTGACCTTGGAACTCTCCCAGTGTGCCACAACTGGGAATAAGCCATAGAGTGTACACTTTGCTGAGGAGAAATAGTGATTCTGTAAAAACAGTTCTCGACTTTACAGATAATGTGCTCAGCCACTTGGTATAAAAAGCTCTATGGCTTTCTTTCTTTGTCTGGAGTGTCAACCACCCAAGAGCTGTGGCAGAGCCTCTGTGCTCTGTCCTTGCCCAGTTCTCTTGGCTCAGTTTCAACTTGCATTACTCACTCCCACAAGAGTTCCCACACAGTCTCTCTGCTTCTCCCAGCTGAAGGAAGAATGAGCCACAACTGGCTTCCTCCCCTCTCTGGGATGAGCCCTGCTTTGGGATCCTCACTGCAGGGCTGCATCCACTGCTATTCTAAGCCCTCCGCCCTTCTTGTCTCACTTGTTTCATATTAGTTGCCCACCTTTTGATGTTTCAATATGTGGATCTCTCAGTGTGTCTGTATGTTGAGCAGGGAGTCCTTTGTTGAGTTTTAGCTGTTCAAATTGTTGAAATTTCAGGGGGAGAGTCCAAGGGAATCTCACATGCTACAATTCCTTGATATCACTCAACAAACAGTTTTTCTTTACGGGATTTATATAAATTTTGGGCAACTCATGCAAAATCAATGTGGAAATATACAAGCACATATTTAACAAATTAACTTTAATATTATTATGATTAGAATACTGTTGTTGTTATTATAAATGGACACATTTAAGAAATTTATTATGAATGAATTAAATATTTTATAGAGAAAAGATTCTCCATCCCAGCATATCTATCTCCCAGTTACATTGATTACATATATGCATAAAAAACACAATTTGGTTCTTTTATTGATCAAATTAACTAAATAGTTGCTAGATTTATTCATCAATTTATGGTGCATACATATAGTGAACAACTTAAGAGTTTTATAGCAATATTCATAATTACAGAAATATTGAAAACCATAGCAGTTACTGTACAAGTATGTAAAATAGATATTTCATTTTTGTTCAAATTTATTATTTCAAACTAAAAACACTCAACAATACTAAGGAATTGATATTGATAGGTCTTAATGTTACTGTGGAAAACCAATTATTGTATCCTGTGACAACCAAACCATTTTGTTTTCAGAATTTAACATAAATTCTTAAGGTCTGATAGATTGCAGGTATATTAAGTCCATATTGTTTGTCTGTGCAGAAAGGGTAAACATGTATTAGTTGCCATATTTGCAAGTTTCATTTCCAGAGTTCTCAAATGTTTACTTTTGAGATATCTCCTTCTTACTTAGAGAGTAGGATCACTCTCCAGACCTTGGAATGAACTTTATGTCAATGGAAGTGCTTACAATAACAATAAACATTCACCATGCCCCCAGATTTATAATCTTTTTGAATTTTCTAGGAAAGCAAATGGAAACAAACTTTTATTGAGCCCCTACTATGTATCTGACATAGAATAGAGTCCTTTTACTTTCTTCTCTTATTGAACTTTCATTATATTCCATTAATTTTATAAGAAAAATAAGCTTTTATTTAAAGATATGTTTTTAAGACCAAGTATTGTGGATGAGCATACTTTCAGGATAAGTGAGAGATCAAAATTTCAAATGTTATGAATTCAACCAATATGAAAATCTTGCTGCACAGATGGAATTTCCCTTTGTGTTTTCTTTTGTGTCAGGAAAGGATCCCAGAGAGTCCTTCTCCTGCTCCCTCTCTGGAAGAGAGTCATCGCCCTGGGAGCCAGACCTCCTCCCACCCCAGCAGCAGTGTATCCAGCTCTCCCTCTCAGATGGATCACCATTCAGACAGAATGGGTGAGTATTTCACCTGAAGAAAGGATTTTAAAGATGTTCTTTCAAGAAATCCTTCATTAGGTAATATAGAGGGGGAAAGGAAGCTGGAGGGGCTGATGCCGCCTTAGTATAAATGGCTTTTTGAAGTGGTCATTTTTTTATTGCTGAAGCAATATGAATAACAAAATGAAAGTTAAAATATTGAAAGTTTGTTTTCTGGTAGGGCTTTCATTTACTGTATCACTGGATCTCATGGAAATAATATGATGGTAATTTTGTAGAGTATTTGTTAGTTTAATATGTTGGTTTTTTAACAGCTAGTATGATACAATAAACTTGTTATATTCACAGCATCCTTTAAAATTGAAGTTAAAATGTCCTTTAGGTAGTTTATTGTTTCAGTGTTTAAAAAGTCAATCAATGTATAGTTTGCTACAATTTCAAATCTTGGATCACAACTATTTGATATGCTTTTCATTACAATTTTTCATTGTCTTAGACATCTTATACCATAGACACAATTTCAGAATACTGTTACTGTTAGTGATGTGGCATATTAAAGATTTTAATCTAGCCATAGTTCTGGCACTAACTAGGTAGGAAATCTTGATTATGTCACTTAACCACCACAACTTTCTTTATCTAATATGAAAATAATTACTGTCCTGCCTCATAGAGTCGATTTTTGTGAGGTCAAATGAAATAATGTGTGGAAAAACAGAATTTTAAAGTGATAAGGAAAAGTGAGGAATAAGCACTATTTTTTTATGTGTGCATTTACCTTGATTGTTTATCATCTCCTTCTGCCTGATCTTACTAGGGTACACAGACATTACTAAGTGCATTCATTCAATTGTAACAAATTCTCATTTAGTATATAATCATGAGCTAGGTAAAATATTTGTTAATCTTCTGAACCTACATAATCCAATTTCCTAAGTATCTGTTTCCTTCAGGGAAAAATGAATTCTGAGCTTCTTTTAGTTTTACTATAGGAACATCGTTTATTTGAACTCTAAATTTTTAGGTTTCCCAATAATGACTTCTTCAAGCCTTTCCAAAATAATGCTTTTTCTCCCCAGGGGTGGGGTGGGGTTGGGAGGAGAGGAATTGAGGGATTAGGGAAGATGTTAGGTTCTGAATTTGTGCTGGAGAAGAATGAATATGATTTTTCTCTTGTGGAAATTCATCCAAGTCTAGCTTAGCCTGTCAACATTACATGTTGTTTATGGTTTATTTTTAGCTTTACAGTGGGCACAGTGGGTCTCAAATCTAAATCCTCATTATAACCACCTGTGGAGCACTTACAAATCTGAAGACCCAGGCCACATGCTAAGAGTTTGATTTACCTGAGCTGGAATAGAACCTGGACTCAGTGTTTTGTTTTGTTTTTCAGTATCACCTTACAAGATTTTAATGCTCAGCCAGAATTAAGAACAACTAAGCTAGAACGTGAGGCTAATGTTCCTAAGGGAGTAAGTTTAATTCCTAGAAGAGTTGACAGTGATCTCCTAGCTTTACTGTTCTGTGGAACCAGACTGTTTGTTAGGACATTGTGTGCAACTGGTAGGAGGGAGTCTGTATAAGATTAGCAGATTCAGATGAATCAAAAAACCAAGACACACTTTCTTCTACGGAGATAGTCTTTGTTTTAATGAGTAACTGAGAAGAGAGGAAAGGGAGATATTTATTTATTTATTTATTTATTTATTTATTTATGTGTGGGGAAGATAATTATGTATGGAGTTCTGGCTAAAAGCAAAGCACATAGGGAAATGTACTCTGTGATGGATATATCATAAAAAAATCGAAGTAAAATCAAATATTTCCAAAAGAATATAATATTCTAAAAAAATTCTGACAACATAAAACATTTCTAATTTCTCTGGTAGTGATTAGGCTTTCAATCACATTCCAAATCATCCAAGCAGATAGTGAGGTTGTCTATAAATGAAAAAAAAGCTTTGAGGATTTTAATTTAAAGTGACCATATATTATTTATAGAACTATATAATGTTTTAATAAAACATAATTAAAGAAAATTAAATGATAACCTATGAAAATTGGCATGATTTCCCTCTTTAAATATAAAATTTTGTGCAGAAACACATAATAATTAATGGAAAGTTATATTTTATCTATTAATTTTACTGCATATATGTGCAAGGCTCTATAGAGTGACACAATGCATAATTATTTTAAATTCATGAACTTAAGTGATAAATTTTATTCAGAAGCATTTTGGGAAATATTGATTACAGAGGTAAATAGCTAATTTGCATACACATTTAAAAAAAATATTTAAAATGATTTAAAGGATTTATGTTGGCCCTAGCTTGCTTGGCTCAGTGGATATAGAGTCAGCCTGAGGATTGAAGGGTCCTGGGTTTGATTTTGGTTAAGGGCACATGCCCAGGTTTCGGGCTCGATCCCCAGTAGGGGGCATGCAGGAGGCAGCCAATCAATGATTCTCTCTCATCATTAATGTTTCTATCTCTCACACTCCCTCTTCCCTTCCTCTCTGAAATCAATAAAAATATATTTTTAAAAAAGGATTTATGTTGGCAGTTATATATCTAATATATTAATTTTATTTTTAAAATCACATAATTAAGCAGTTAATTGATTTGTAAATTATATTATCAGATCAACACAAATGTTTTATTGTTTTAAAAAAATACATAAAATTAATGTTAGTTGTTATTGAAATAAAATAGCCATTTATATAATGCTTTTTTGCTTTTCTTTTGAGTGATTTGCAAGAAAATCACTCAGTTATATCTCTTATTTACAGTTCTGATGTCGAATAATAGAGAGGAAGTTATTGTTGATCAGGAAAATGGACCAACCATCAAAAAATTCCAAAGAAATAATAAAGGTAAAATTATTTTTGTTTATTTGATGTACATATAAAGGTCAGATACTAACTCAATTAACATCCCAGTACTGTATATTGCATCCACATTTCCTCAAGTCAGAATAGATTCATATTGGCTTTAAGTTACTTTTATAGTAAAAAATAATGCTTACCTGAAGCTTGTTTATTTGATGTTATAAATTACATAATCAGCCTGAAATATGTCTGTGCCTGTGGCTAGGAACATAATCCTGAAGCCCTTTTATTATGTCTGATTAGAAACATCTGACCTTTTATTTATTTTACAATTTTACATGCACTTTGTTAACTATTTTTAAATGACTCACCATTTGATGCTTATGTTTGAAAAACTGAGTTGCTGTCATGAAAGAGAGATATTCCCATCAATCTTCAAAAGTAATTTTAAGAATGTTTACTAGATTATTCCATTTGAGGAACCAAGATGGCAATGTAGGTAAATGGTGGTGCTTGCATCCTCACAAAATCACATCAAACTTACAACTAAAATACAGAACAACTATCATTCAAAACTGCCAGAAATCTGACTGAATGGACGCGTTACAACTAGAGAGTTAAAGAAGAAAAGCACATACAGCTTGGGCAGGAGTGACGGAGGCATGGAACAGGCTGGTCTGACACCCACATATGTGTGTGTTTTAATCAGAAGAGATATCTTGGCTGAGGAGGCTTCCCATGAGGAGCAACAGATCCCAGCTCCACACCAGACCCCTAACCCAGGATTTCAGAGCCAGGAAGAGGCATCCCCATAACTCTGGGCTGTAAAAACCAGCAGAGATTGTGGCTGAGTGACACAGGCTGAAAGAGTACCAGGCAGTTTCTCTTAAAGGGCTTGCACACAGACTTAATTGGACTCATTTCCTCTGAGTTCCAGCACTGTGGCAGCAGCTTAAAAGAGTCCAGGGACATACTGGGATGAACTAAATTGTGTAGCATCAGGACAAGAACTCAGGGACAGCTTTCTCCCAGTTAAAGTGTTGGGAACTTCCCTCACAGAGCTGACTGGCAGGTACCATATCTGAGACTCTATCTGCCTGGCTCACACTATTTGTCCCAAACTGGTGATTCCATGAGATTCTTCCCCACCCAATTTGCAGCCACACCCAAGTTGTTTGCAGTGTCTTTTCCATATGAATGGCCTATTCTGGCTCAGGATTTAGGCTTTCCTAAAATCGCTGGAACAAACAGCAGCTGGACTCAGGCTGCCACAGGCCTAACACTAGCAGTGGCTGGCCAAGGTTCACAGCTTTGCTTCTCCTGAACATATCTAAACCCAATACAATAGCAGCCATCTGCAGATCCTCTGGAGGTCATGTTGGCTGGCCCCAGACAAAGCAAAGGCAGTGGCTGACTTTGCACCTCTGTAGAGGCCCCAGAGCCAGTGCACCTGATGGACAGCTTCGGATAATACCAGATTCCAACTCTACTGTGTGCATGAGCAATACACTCAAGGGCCAGACACATACCAGGCATACAGGTTAATAATGCGGATTTTGTAATCCAAGAAAACACAGTAATTTTAAGAGAAACATCAAAAGTGCTTTATTCAAAGCAGTGGTTCTCAGCCTTCCTAATGCCGTGACCCTTTAATACAGTTCCTCATGTAGTGGTGACCCCCAACCATAAAATTATTTTCGTTGCTACTTCATAACTGTAATTTTGCTACTGTTAGTGAATCGTAATGTAAATATCTGTGTTTTCTGATGGTCTTAGGCTCTGCAGCAGCGGTTCTCAGGTTGAGAACCACTAACAGGGTCACCTAAGACCATCGGAAAACACAGATATTTACATTACAATTCATAACAGTAGCAAAATTACAGTTATGAAGTAGCAACGAAAATAATTTTATGGTTGGGGGTCACCACAACATGAGGAACTGTATTAAAGGGTCACAGCATCAGGAAGGTTGAGAACCACTGATTCAAAGTAATGTCCATCGCTAGCTATACATTTCCTCCATCTTTCAGGTAATTTGTGGATCTGTCCCAATAGAACTTTTCTTGTTTTGAGGCAAACCATTCAGAGACCCAATTTCCCACTTTTTCTTATGTTTTGAAGTTCTGCTCAGAAAATGTGTGTGCCAACAATCGGAACAAGTGGTAATCTGAAGAACCAAGGTCTGGTGAATATAGTGGGTGGGTTAATACTTCCCAGGCAAGATCTTTTAACATGTCTTTAACTGGTTTTGAAGTGTGTGATGGTGCATCATCATGAAGAAAAATTACTTTGCCGTGTCTTCTGACACATTCTGGTCATTTCACAATCAAAGTGTGGTTCAAATTGATTACTTGTTGTCGGTAGCGATCAGTATTAATGGTTTCACCTGGTTTCAGAAGCTCATAATACACCACACCTTCCTGATCCCACCAAATGCAGAGCAATATCTTCTTTCCAAAGTGATTTAGCCTTGCAGTCGATGTTGATGGTTGACCTGGATCAATCCTTGATTTTGTGCATTTGGGATTCTCAAAATAAATCCACTTTTCATCGCCAGTCACAATTCGATGCAAAAAAGACTTTCCATGCCTTTGAAGCAACATTTTACTGATGACTTTTTGGTTTTCCATTTGTCTTTTGTTCAGTTGATGTGCCACCCATTTTCCTTTCTTTGAAATTCTTCCCATTGCTTGTAAATGACCAGAAATTGTTTGCTGAGCAACATTTAATCTTTCTGCAAGTTATTTTTGAGTTTGACATGCATCTTCATCCAATAATGTTTGTAATTGCTGGTCTTCAAACTTTTTCGGTAGACCTGGATGTTCTTTGTCTTTCACATCAAAATAATCACTTTTAAAGCATTTAAACCAGCATTCACAAGTATCTTGAGATGGAGCATGTTCACCATAAGCTTCCCGAAGTATTCAGCAGCACTTTTCTTCAAAATAATGAATTAAAACTTCCCGCAAATGCTCTTTTTTTTTAGCACGAAATTTGACATTTTTAAGTGTAAAAATATCTATAATGTTAACACCTTCAGAAAATTTGACATATGAAGTTTTGAAGCTTGTTGTCAATACAACAAAATAGCATACATTTCAAATAGCATATATATCAACATATGTGTAACTCCATCTATTGAAAAAAATCCACATTATTAATTGATACACCTGGTAGAGTACCAAAGCCCCACTGAAACAAGTCCTGCTCCACAGGCGTGTCCTACACAGCAGATCTTCCACTGTAGATGCAGCAGGTCCTCACAGCCGATTGGCCTGAGGGTCAATTTATCTTAGCGATACCAACAGAAATCAAGGCCCAACTACAACAGTACAGTGCACACAGCCCAAACAGGCATGCACCTAGAGTGCTGAGCTCAGATGACTGGGGAGGTTGAGCCACTGGGACCTACAGGACAACCACTACGTAAGTGACTCTACAAACTCCTGGAGACAAAGCAGCTCTACCTAATACATAGAAACAAACACAGGGAAGCACCCAAAATGTGGAGACAAAGAAACATGTCCAAAAAGATAAAACAGAAGAAATCTCTAAAAATAGAACTAAATGAAATGGAAGCAAGCATACTACTAGATAAAGAGTTCAAAACAATAGTTGTATAGATGCTCAAGGAACTTAATGAGAACTTCAAGAAACAGTGAAAATATCAAGGAATTTAGTGAGAATTTCAAGGGAATTAGTGAGAATATCAAAGACATGAAAAAGGACCATTCAAAAATGAATTATACACTAACTGAAATGAAGAATAATTTACAGGGAATCAACAGTAGAATAGAGGATGCCAAGAATCAAATCAATGATTTGGAATATGAGGAAGCAATAAAACACCTAATCAGAAGAGAAGAAAAAAGATAACAATCCAAAAATATGAAGATAGCACAAGGAGTCTCTGGGACAACTTCATGCATACCAGCATTCACATCATGGTGGTGCTGGAAGGATATGAGAGGAACTGTGAAATTGAAAACCTATTTGAAGAAATAATGACAAGAAACTTCCCCTACCTGGTGAAAGAAATAGACTTACAAGTCCAGGAAGTGCAGAGAGTCCCAAAAATATGAACCCAAAATAGCCCACACCAAGACACATCATAATTAAAAGTTTAAATACAAAGAGAAAGTCTTAAAAGCTGCAAGAGAAAAGCAGTTAGTTACCTACAACGGAGCGCCCATATGACTGTCAGCTGATCTCTCAACAGAAACTTTGCAGGCCAGAAGGGAGTGGCAAGAAATATTCAAAGTGATGAAAAGTAAGGAACAAGATTACACTACCCTGCAAAGCTATCATTTATAATTGAAGGTCCTACAAAGAGCTTCACAGATAAGAAAAAGCTAAAGTAGTTCATCACCAGCAAACCAGTATTACATGAAATGTGGAAAGGTCTTTAAGAAGAAGAAGAAAGACAAAAAAATATATGAACAATAAAATAACAATAAATACATATCTATCAACAATTGAATCTAAAAATAAAAATAAATGATCAAGGAAACTGGTGAGCAAAATAAATTGATGAATTAAATAGTACCAGAGACATGGACATATGGAACTGACTGACAAATCTCAGAGGGAAGGGGGGAGGATGGGTGGGAAGAGATAACCAAAGAACTTATATGCATATATGCATTACACATAGACACAGACAATAGAGTGATGAAGCCCTGCAGTGGGTCGGGATCTAGTTGGAGGAGGGTAAGAGGAGGGGAAAAATGAAGTATACACTAACTGAAAGGGGGAGACTATCTGTAATACTCTCAATAATTAAGATATACACAAATAACAATAAATAAATAACAAAGAAGGGGAAGAGCTCTGTAATACTCTCAACAATAAAGATATATATAAATAAATAAATAATAAATTAACAAAAAATATGTATGCTAATTTGGACACTTCAGATGAAAGCTAAGCAAGGTACTCCAATCAAGTATTCACCTGGAATGTTGGTAGATATGACACCATTCTAGCTTTTGAGCAACTGAAGTGCATTGATCACATCTGCACAGTAGGCAGTTTTTTCTTAGGATATCTATTAAAAAATGTAGGGAGAGTAACAATTTCATAAAGCTTTGTACAACCTTGCTTAAAAGGCTGCAAAGGTAAGAAAAAGATAAAATATTTCAAAATATTTTGGGAAATATATCAATCAACCTCAAATGGTTGTAAGCATATTTTATAAATTATGCATTATGACTGTCACCATGAGTTAGACAGTAACTGTAAGCTGAAGAACATAAACTAACATGTAATCTATCCACTCATCAGATGATTTGTTGGTACTTCACAATAGGGTGCATTTTTTCTTTCTCTACTAAAGATGCTCTTAATATATAGAAAAAAAGAGTTCATGAACTGAAGAGTTAATGGATACATTTTTCTTTCTTCTCTTGATTGAACTTCCTAAAACCTACATGAGTATTTTGGTTAGAATTTGGAATAATGTATGATTTTAATTTCATTGATTCATGGTTGTTTTCCTTGCCACATGTTTAGTATTTCTCATCCAAGCACTGAATGGCTATACCCTCTGAGATGTAAATGATTGATTTCAGAATAGTCCAAAAGGAAGAAGTCAAGGAAGAAGTCAAGTTCAGCATAGTAAACTACCCAAAACTTTTACACTGGTAATGAACTTCTAGTTAAAGATGAACTTCATTCATAACCCAATAATAGTTTGTTCCTGAGACCTCTTTCCCACCAACCAAGTCATGACTATTTAAAGAACAGTTTGGTAGTAAAACAGCTTTTCTAGGAAAATATCAACCTGCACCTGATTGCATTGGAACTGCAAACCCCTTAAGTCAAAATGGCATTTAGGAGTGGCCTGAGTGCTTCATGTACATACTTCTGTGTCTAATGAGAAATAAGCTGGAACACTTGCACAGATAGATGCACAGGTCACTGATTTTCATAAAATACACAGTGGTATCTACTGGCACTTTTGAATCTCTTGCTATAGAATGGCACAGTTTTACTCAATTCAAAGAGGTTTGTCACACATACTGATGAAGACATTAATAGACAAGAATGGCATACTAATGTGAATCCAGGTTATAATAGAAAGCTTTCTTTTAATTGAAGTGGTCTATGTCTAGTACTGCCACTTAGAGTTGTGATATTAAGAAGAACTATATTTTCCTCAAATAAATTTTGCTATTAAAATGGAATTTAAAGTAGAAGTCTCAACATCTATTAAGTATGACAAGTAAGCAGTTTATACAACTATGGCAGACATATGTTTTCACATCTGTTTTGCGTAATATCATCATGATTCTAAAAATGATTTATAGCTTTGGAAATTATAAAATGCCAGCTTTGCTATTATGTGGAAATTTTTAGAAAATGAAGAAATATTATGTAGTCTGTCTCTTATTGCACCTTGTAAAATTGGGTGACAGTGCGATACATGTCTTAAATGATAATTTGAATTTTGCCTTAAAATTTTATATGCATACTATTCAAGTTTTTATTATCTGGACTTTCCTGACAGTAATGTCCATCTAGACTGAGTAAAAAATGACTTACCAAAATAGCTATTGAATTTTGACTCAAAACTCTAGTTTGACTCAAGTTCTTTATTTTGACTACACCAACTGGTCAGTTAAGTGAAGCCTTTGATTTTTCTTTCCACAGACTTTGTCAAACAAATTGACCAAGTCAATTTGCATATTACAGCACTGTGTTACATGGTTTTCAACAGCTCTGGTATTCTTAGAGTTAGAATAGTTGGGATAATCCTCCTTAGTTTATCCATGTAAAAGCAAAGACACAAACCAAGACCCTCTTCCTTTGACAGTCTTTGGTCTCTCAAACCACTAGCAAGAATAGGGACTTTTGATATTTTACATTTTGTATTTAATATATTTATTGAAAACTATGTACGTGCAAGAAACACTGATGATCAAATCTTAAATACTATGGAAACAGTGGAGTAATAAATTTATCTTCTACCCCAAAACTTGAGTCCTCTGAACATTTAAAATCAATACACAAACTACAGATGAAAAGCTTACCAGTTTTAATATCTTTCAATCATAAGAATTTAAAGCATATCTCATCTTGAATAAAAGTATTATATTTATTCATATGCAGATAGGCTAATTTTGTGTTAGAGAAGGTTTGGGGATACATATTGACACTATAATAGTCTAAATATTCTGTATTTTATAAGATGCCTCTCTTTATCTATTCCTGAGAAAACTTAGTGCTACACTAAATCTTTAAGACCTAGTGGCACTATTTGGTGCTTGGAAATGATTATTAACCATCATTAAATGGGAAATATATCTTTTGAGTATTATTTTTTGAATAAGATAGACTGATGCACTGGTGCAACTAAAATATATACATCATAGCAAATGTACTTTATGATGAAGTTAAAATACATAATGATGATTTCATTATATGTGGAATCTAAGGAACAAAATAAATCAAACAAACAAAAGAGAAACAGACTCATAAATACAGAGAACAAATTAACCATTGTCAGAGGGGAGGGGGTTTGGGGGACTGCATTAAAAGGTGAAGGGATTAAGCAGTATAATTTGGTAGTTTCAGAACAGTCACAGAAATATAAATTATATCATAGGGAATATAATCGATAATATTGTGATAATTATATATAGGGCCAGGTGGGTGCTTAAAGCATTGTGGGGATCACTGACAGCCCCAGCCCCACTCACACCCACTGCTTATGCTGGCCTCAATTGCTCCATGCCATCAGTGGGTGCAAGAAAGGCCAGCACCATCAGCATGTGAGAGTGGTGGTAGGAGTAGGGCTGTCTGTAGAGAGGGGACTGGGGGCCGTGGCAGGAGGGGCCGGGCAGGGGTACGGAGGATGGGCTGAGACCCATCCCTGTGCCCACCACAGCCTCGTGGCCCACAGTTCCTTTCAAGGTGCACGAATTTGTGCACTGGGCCCCTAGTCTATATATATAAAAAGCTAATATGCAAAGTGTCCCCTCAGGAGTTCAATCATTCACTATGACATATGTTGACCACCAGGAGGCGGCACAGAACATGGCGGGTGAACAGTGGTGGTGGCGGGGCACTGAGGGAGTGAGGGAAGGAGGAGGCAGGGAGGCGGGGAATCTGATTGGCCCTGATCGCTGTGCACAAGTTTCATGCACTGGGCCTCTAGTAAGTATATAAGTTCTTTGGTTTATCTCTCTTCGTCTCCACACACCCACATGGAGGTACGTCAGTCTGTTCCATACCTCTATGCTTCGTTTCTTATTTTGTTGGTCAATTTGTTTTGTTTGTTAGATTCCACAAATAAGTGAGATCAATTATTAAAAGATCTCATTACAGAAAAAACACCAACATTGTGTGGTGATGGATGGTGGCTTAACTTACTGTAGCAATCACTTTGTAGTGTATATAAATGTCGAATTGTTATGTTGTACACCTGAAACTAATGTAATATTGTATCTCAATTATACTTCAATAAAAAATATAGGACTGTTCAAGGACCACACTGGTGTCTTTCCTGCTATTCCTTTATTAGCCCCTCTCCTCCTTGATTCCTAACTCCTGATAACCAATATTCTGTTCTCCAGCTCTATAATTCCATCGTCCTAAGAATGTTCTAATGAAATCATACAGCATTTGACTTTTTTGAGATTATTTTTTTCACACAGCATAATTCCTTTGATATTATCCAAATTCTTATATATGTCAATAATTTTTGCCAGTTTTATTGCACAGTAGTATTCCACAATATGTAGGTACCACATTTTGTGTAATCATTCATCCATTGTAGGTATCTCACTTCCAGTCTTTATTATTAGTAAAGCTTCTATGAACATTTTTGTACAGGTTTTTATGTAGGTACTAGAGGCCCGGTGCACAAAATTCGTGCACAGAGTGGGGTTGTCCCTCAGCCCAGCCTGTACCCTCTCCAATCTGGGACCCCTCGAGGGATGTCCGACTGCCCGTTTAGGCCCGACCAGGGTCGGGCCTAACGGGTAGTCGGACATCCTTCTCACAATCCAGGACTGCTGGCTCCCAACTGCTTGCCTGCCTGCCTTCCTGATTGCCCCTAACCGCTTCTGCCTGCCAGCCTGATCACCCCCTAACCACTCTGCTGCCAGCCTGTTTGCCCCCAACTTCCCTCCTCTGCTGGCCTGGTTACCCCTAACTGCCCTCTCCTGCAGGGTTGATCACCTCCAACTGCCCTCCCTTGCAGGCTTGGTCCCTCTCAACTGCCCTCCCTTGCAGGCCTGGTCCTTCTCAACTGCCCTCCCTTGCAGGCTGGGTGCCTCCCAACTGCCCTCTCCTGCTGGCCATCTTGTGGTGGCCATCTTGTGTCCACATGGGGGCAGGATCTTTGACCACATGGGGGCAGCTATATTGTGTGTTGCAGTGATGATCAATCTGCATATTACTCTTTTATGAGATAGGATAGAGGCCTGGTACAGGGGTGGGGGCCAGCTGGTTTTCCCTGAAGGGCATCCTGGATCAGGTGGGGGTTCCCTTGGGGTGTGGGCGGCCTGAGCGAGGGGTCTGTGGTGGTTTGCAGGCCGGCCACACCCTCTGGCAACCCAAGCAGAGGCCCTGGTATCTGGAATTTATTTTCCTTCTACAATTGAAACTTTGTAGCCTGGAGCGGAGCCAAGCCTGGGGCTCCCTCTGAGGCAGGTAGCCACTTGTGTTGGGGTTATAATTGAAACTTTGTTGCCTTAAGCAGGTGGGCCCGGCCAGGGTGTGCGGAAAACTTAGCTTCCCCTGTTGCCGGTGGCAACCCTGGCCTTCTCTCTCAAGCTCCATTCTGCTGCCATTTGTTTGAATTTGTTTACCTTCTATAATTGAAACTTTGTAGCTTGAGTGGAGGCTTAGGCCTGGCAAGGGCAGGCGGAAAGCTTGATTTGCTCTGTTACCTGGGAAACCTTGCTCTCTGTGGCTGTAGCCATCTTGGTTTGGGTCAATTTGCATACTCGCTCTGATTGGATGGTGGGCGTGGCTTGTGGTGTGTCGGAGGTATGGTCAATTTGCATATTTGTCTATTATTAGATAGGATAACTTTTCATTTCTCTGGGATATATGCCCTAGAGTGCAATTTCTGGGTCATATGGTAAAAGTATGTATAGTTTTATGATAAGTTGCCAAAGTATTTCCTAGAGTGGCTGCACCATTTGTATATTCCTATTTGCAATATATGAATGGTTTAGGTTGTCCACAACCTTATTTGTATTTTGTGTTGTACTTTTAAAAATTTAGTTTTTCTCATGGGTGTATATAGTGATATCTCATTGTGGTTTTAATTTATATATCTCTAACTACAGACCTAGTGCATAAAACTTGTGCACTGGGGGGGGGGGTCCCTCAGCCTACCCTGCTCCCTCTCACAGTCCAGGAGCCCTCAGGGGATGTCCTACTGATGGCTTAGGCCCACTCCCCATGGCCCTACGCCATCAGTAGGCCTCCCTCTGCAAGAGGCAACCTGGCTGATCAGGGGAAGGTGCCGCCCCCATCACCTCGCTACTGCTGCCACTGCTGGCCGCCACAGCTGCCAAGGTGTTTTCACCAACATGGACTCCAGTCCCTTCATCCTGCAAAAATGACAACATTCTTTAGGCATTTTCAAGATATTTCCTTCATAGGATATGACGTTTCTTTCTTTCTTTTTTAATCCTCACCTGAGGATATTTTTCCATTGATTTTTAGAGAGCGTGGAAGAGAGAGGGAGAGACAGAGAGAAGCATCAATGTGAGAGGGACACTGCGGTTGGCTGCCTCCTGCATGAGCCCTGACCTGGGCCCCAGCCAGGGAGGAGCCTGCAACCTAGGTACATGCCCTTGATCTGAATCGAACCTGGACCCTGCAGTCCACAGGCTGAGATTCTATCCTCTGAGCCAAATGGGCTAGGGCAGGATATGACATTTCTGAGCCCCTCCAGCAGCGGACCTTAGTTTATTCTTCCAGGAGTGTGGTGGAAAACCCTAGATCACCTTCTTGGACTCTTATTAGGCAAGTTATCAAGAACACTGCGAGTAGTGTATGGGAAGCTTAGCCAATGAGTGGTCAGAAAAGGTGTTTCCTCTGCAGCACACGTGCAGAGGCAGGACTGCTGGCCAGGGCCTGCCTTCGGCCATGAGCAAGCCCTCTCCCTCTCCCTCTCCCTCTACCTCTCCCTCTCCCTCTCCCTCTCCCTCTCCCTCTCCCTCTCCCTCTCCCTCTCCCTCTCCCTCTCCCTCTCCCTCTCCCTCTCCCTCTCTTCTATGTTTTCTGGTCCACTCTCTCTAAAAAGCAGTGAAAAAACATCCTCTGGTGAGTATTAAAAAACTAAACAAAACAGAATAACAGGCCTCCTCCTTGGAGATGCTGAATATGTAGGCCTGAAAGAGAGAATTCTTGGCTCTGTGAAGATCCCTACATGAATTTTATTAACAATATTTGGAAAATTAGCCTAAGCCACACCCATGATTCAAGTTTGTGCTTTTCTGTGTTCCAAGGAAGAATCAAATGATCTTTTATTTTATTGTGTCAAAACAAAAGTTTGCACGTGTTAAATACATAATTCTTATTCAAATACATAATAGCAGATGCAAAAGTTCTGTTTAACTCAGTGAAGGGACTGGCAGGATGATAATGCTGTTCAAAGGAGATTGCCAAAGATGAAAGCCTGAAGTAAAACTGCTAAATTAGATACAATCTGGCTAATGTCCTGTAGGACAATAAAACCATCACTTTTTGAATTGGTTTGTCTTCTAGACAGAAATTAGTTACACCTTTAAAAGCCTAAAAATTCTTTTCATCTTCTGACTTTGCTGATCATTATATGTAACCTTCCAGGGCTGTAAAATGTCCAAGTATATGGAACTTATTTAATTGTAAATAGTGTGTCAGAGTTATGTATTTCATAGAAAAGGAAATGATTATTCTGTGGGCCTCCAATGCCTGAATTATACTGAAAGGACTTGCTGTCAACATTTTACTCCGGGCCTGTGCTCTGCCATGGAGGCTGCAGGCGAGCCTGCCCTTTTCCCTCTTGGCCTGCAATTGGGGAGGCTGTGGGCGGGTTTGCCCTCTCCTTTCCCAGCCTGCGCTCGGCCATGGAGGCTGCAGGCCGGAACCCTGTCCCTGTCTGTGTCCACTCTGGCTCCAGGGGGCCTGCCCGGGCTGCGGCTGGGCAGCTCTGGCTGGCCCCCGTGTCCCTGTCTGTGTCTGCTCCAGCTCTGGGGGGCTGGCCCAAGCGGCTGCACAGTGGCTAGGCCGGCCCCCCTGTCTCTGTCTCCATCTCTGCTCAGGGCCTCACCTGTGCTCACAACCTCCTCCTGTCTGGTTGTGAACCATTACGGTATCCTGGCCTAAAATGCATATTACCTCTTCATATATATATATATTTATATGTATGGCTAGTGATACTGAATCCCTTATCCGTATATTCTTTTTGTGAATTGTCTTTTCATGTCTCTTCTCTATTATCTAATTGGTTTTGTTGTTTTCATATTGTTGAATTTGAGAAAATTTTAATATATTCTAGATGTAAGTTCTCTGTTAAATATGTGGTTTGAAAATATTTTCATCACTCTATAACTTGTTTATATATCCTCTTAAAAGGATATTATGCAGAGCAATTTTTAAAAAAATGATGAAATCAAATTTGTCATTCTTTTCTTTTATGGTGATTTTGGTGTCAAGTCTGAAATCTCTTTGCCTAGCTCTACATCCTGAAGACTTTCTTCTATGTTTTCTTCTATAAGTTTTATTTTATATTTTACATTTATGATCATGATATCAGGTCAATGATGATTTTCTCTGCTCCAGCACTATTTGTTTTAAATTTTATTTTTTTAATTACAGTTGACATTCAATATCACTTTATATTAGTTTCAGGTGTACAGCATAGTGGTTAGACAATTATATAATTTACAAAGTGAACCCCCAACAATTCAAATACCTTGTTATCAACTATATTCCCTATGATGAAATTTACATCCCATGACTAATTTGTAATGACCAAATTTTACTTCTTAATCCCTTCAATTCTTTCACCCATTATCCCAAACCCCTCCCCACTAGCAACCATCAGTTTGTTCTCTGCATCTATAAGTCTGATTCTGTTTTGTTTGTTCATTTATTTTGTTCTTTAGATTCCACATATAAATGAAATCATATGGTATTTGCCTTTGACTTATTTCACTTAACATAATATGCTTTAAGTTCATCCATGTTGTCATAAATGATAAGTTCATTCTTTACTAGTATATGACCAAATAATATTCCATTGCATAAATGTACCACTACTGTTTTTTTTAAATGAGGCTGTAATTTTTTATTGATGTGTGTGCAACATTACATTTCATTTTTTTCTTCCAATTTTAGTTTGCATTAGTTTCAGTGTACTGTTTAGTGGTTCGACAATTATATACTTAACATAGTGTTTCCCTGTATAAGTCTAGTACCCCAACTGTCACTATACATAGTTATTGCAATATTATTATGTTCCCTATACCTTTACATACCCATGACTATTTTGTAACTGCCAATTTGTGCTTCTAAATCCAATCATAAATTTCACCCAGTCCCCAAACCCTTTCCCCTCTGGAAAACACCAGTTCACTCTCTGTGTCTATGAGTATGTTTCAGTTTTGATTGTTCATTTACTTTGTTCTTTGGATTCCACATATAAGTGAAATAATATGCTATTTGTCATTCTCTCACTGAATTATTTCAGTGAGCATAATACACTCGGGGTCCATCAATCTATCACAAATGGAAAGATTACATTCTTTATTATGGTCAAGTAATATTCCATTGTAAATATATACCACTTTTTTTATCAACTCATCTATTGATGGGCAATTTGGCTGCTTAAATAGCTTGGGTGTTTTAAATAATGATGCAATGAACATAGGGGTGCATATGTTCTTTCAAGTTACTGTTTTGGGTTTCTTTGGATAAATCCCCAGAAGTGTAATCACTGGATCATAAGGAAGACCCACTTTTACTTTTTATTTTTGTGAAACTCCATACTGTTTTCCATAGTGGCTGTACCAATCTACATTCCTACCAGCAGTGCACGAGGGTTCCCATTTTTCCACATCCTCACCAATACCTGTCATTTGTTGATAAATTTATGACAGCCCTTCTGACAGGTGTAAAGTTATAACTAATTATGGTATTAATGTGCATTTCCTGACAATTGGTGACCTTGAGCACCCTTTCATATGTCCATTGGTCTGCTGTATATCCTCTTTGCAGAAATGTCTCTTCAGGTCTCCTGCCCATTTTTTAATTGGATTGTATGTTTTAGAGCTTTTGAGTAGTATGAATTCTTTATAAATTTTGGAAATTAACTCCTTATCAGATGTATCATTGGTGAATATTTTCTCCCATTTAGTAAGTTGCCCCTTCATTTTCTTTTTTTGTTTTGTTTTGTTTTTAAATTTTATTTTACTGTTGGCAGCATTACAGATGTCTGCCACCCACCCCTTCCCCTTTTACTTCCCTCTGCCCAGCCACTATCCAACCCCACAGGTCTTTACCACCCTATTCTTCATGTCCATGGTCTATGCATATATGTATATAAATCTTTGGTTTATCTCTCTTCGTCCCCCCACCTCCATTTGGAGGGATGTCAAACTACTCCATGCATCCATGCTTTGAGTCTTATTTGATGGTCAATTTGTTTTGTTCATTAGATTCAACAAATAAGAGAAATAATGTGATATTTGTCTTTCTCAGATTGGCTTATATCACTTAGCATAATAGTTTCCAGGTGCATCTATGCTGTCCAACAGGGTAAGAAATCCATCTTTTTATAGCTGCATAGTATTCCATTGTGTAAATGTCTCACAGTTTTTTATCCATTCATTCACTGATTGGCACTTGAACTGTTTCCAGCTCTTAGTTATTATAAGTAATGCTACTATGGACATAGGATACATATATACTTATTGATTAGTGTTTCATGGATTTTAGTATACTGTATATTTCCAGCATTTTTGTGAGTGGATTTATTAATGATAGCCATTCTGACAAGTGTGAGGTGTTATCTCATTGTGGTTTTGATTCGCATCACTCTGATGATTAGTGACTTTGGGCATTTTTTTATATTTCTCTTTTCCATTTGTACGTCCTCTTTGGAGTAGTGTCTATTCAGGTCCTTTGCCCATTTTTTAATTGGATTGTTTGCCTTCTTTTTGTTGAGTTGTATGAGTACTTTATATATTTTGGAGATTAACCACTTATCAGATGTATCATCAGCAATATGTACCCCCATGTATCACATTTATTGATTTGTGAATATTATGCCAGCCTTGCATCCCTGGAATAAAACCCACTTGATCATAGTGTATGATTTTTAAATATATTTCTGGATCTCCTTGCTAATATTTTGTTGAGGATTTTAGCATCTGTGTGCATCAGGAATATTGGCCTGTAATTTTCTTTCTTTGCAGTGCCTTTGGTTTTGTTATAAGGATAATGCTGGCTTTGTAAAAATAGCTTGTAATTGTTTTTCCTCTTGAATTTTCAGAAAGAGTTAGAATAGAACAGGTGTTAGTTCTTCTCTGAATGTTTGGTACAATTCTCTCGTAAATTTATCCAGTTCAGGGGAGTTTTTAAAATTTCTGCTTCAATTTCATCAGTTGTTATTGGCCTACTCAGCTTTTCTGATTCTTCCTGTTTGAGTTTTGGAAGATTGTATTTTTTGGGGAATTTGTTCATTTTGCCCATGTTGTCCAGTTTGATGTCATATAGTCATTTAAAATATTTGATAACAATCCTTTGTATGTAAGTAGTGTCCATTGTGATATCATTTCTTTCATATCTGATTTTATTTATTTGGGTCCTCCTCTTTGTTTCTTGATGAGTTTGGCTATGGCTTGATCAATCTTGTTTATCTTTTCAAAGAACCAGCTCTTGTTTTCATTGATCTTTTGTACTGTTTTGTTTGTTTGTTTTTTCATTTCTATGTCATTTATTTCCACTTTGATCTTTATTATTTTCTTCCTTCTACTTCCAATGGGCTTTCCTTGCTATTCTCTTTTCAACTTGTTTAGTTGTAGGGTTAGATAGTTTATTAGTGTTTTTTCTTGTTTCTTGAGGTAGGCCTGTAATGCTGTGAACTTCCCTCTCAGGACTGCTTGCTGTGTCTTATAGGTTTTGGGTGGTTGTTCGTTTATTTTCATTAGTTGCCAGGAAGTTTTTAATTTCTTGCTTGATCTCATTGGTACTCCAGTCATCTATATATATATAAAAGGTTAAGTGACCATCCAGCTGTCTGACCATCCAACCAGTCAGTAGGAATGACGCACACTGACCACCAGGGGACAGATGCTCAACGCAGGAGTTGCCAAGCTGTGGTGACTTGGCAGCAGCGGTTTTCTGGTGATGCACCCCAAAACCACAGAGGAGGGAGCCCGATCCTCAAGGGGCCATGCAATTCCACCTTCGGCCGTGGGTTATGTTGTTGCTGGGGCACTGTCGGCCCCGAGTCTGGTTTACTTGCATTTACATTGCACACCCTCTACTATAGCAACTTTGCAGAGTGCCCTCTCGCACTCTGGGACCACTCAGGGGATGTCGGAGAGCTGGTTTCAGACCGATTACCACAGGCCAGGCCGAGGGACCCCACCTCCTGGAGGGACCCCACTCACTCCATAAATGCCCTTTGAGCCGCAGCTCCGCCCCAAGTGTGTCCTGCCAGAAGGGACCACAGGAGGTTGGCTCCAGGGCGTAGCTGGCCAGTCTCGCCCAGTCCCTCCCCACCCCGCCACCTTCTAATTAATTTCCTTTCAATGTGCATGAATCTGTGCACTGGGTCACTAGTTATTTAATAACATCCTATTTAGCCTCCATGTCTTTGAGTGTTTTTGAGGTTTTTATTGTATTTGATTTCTACCTTCATGCCATTGTGATCCAAGAAGATGCTTGGTATTATATCAATCTTCTTGAATTTGTAAAGATTTGTTTTGTATCCTAACATGTGGTGTATCTTTGAGAATGTTCCATGTGCACTTTAGAAGAATGTATATTCTGTTGCTTTGGGTTGAAATGATCTGTAAATACCAGTTAGATTCATCTGATCTACTGTGTAATTTAAGGCCTATTTTCTTGTTGAATTTATGTCTGTAAGATTTATCCAGTGATGTCAGTGAGGTGTTAAATTTCCCTACTGTTACTGTATTGCTGTGGATCTTTCTTTGAAAGTCCATCAAAAGTATATATATATATATATATATATATATATATATATATATATATATATATATATATTTGGGTGCTCCTTTATCGGGTGCATATATGTTTACAAGGGTTATATTTTGTAGTGGACTTCTTTGTCTCTTGTTTTGACCTCTGTTTTGAAGTCTATTTTTCAGGTATAAGTATTACTTCCCCAGCTTTTTTTTCCTTCCCATTTGTGTGAAAATTATTTTTCCATCCTTTCACTTTCAGTCTGTGTATATCTTTTGTTCTGAGGTGGGTCTCTTGTAGACAGCATATATTTGTGTCATGTTTTCTTATCCATTAACTCACCTTATGTCTTTTCATTGGACCACTTGATCCTTTTACATTTAAGTTTTTTATTGATAGGTACTTATTTATTGCCATTTTTATTTTCTTTATGTCTATGATCTTCTCTCCTTTTCTTTTTAAAGCAGTTCCTTTAACATTTCTTTCATTGCTGGTTTGTTGGTAATGTACTCCTTTAAGCATTTGTGTTTGTTTTTGTTGTTGTTTGTTTGTTTGTTTTCTGAAAAGCATTTTTATTACACCTTCCATTTTAAATGATAGGCTTGCTGTATACCGTAGTCTTGGAATCAGTCCCTCACTTTTCATTACTTTGAATACTTCATGCCATTCCCTTCTAGCTTGAAGTCAGCTGATATTCAAATAGGAACTCCTTTGTAGGTAATTTTCTATCTCTCTCTTGCTGCCTTTAAAATTGTTCATTTGTCTTTAACATTTGCTATTTTAATTATGATGTGTTTTTGGTGTGGGTCTCTTTGGGTTCATCTTAATTGGGCTATGCCTCCTGAAATTGTGTGACTATTTCTTTCACCAGGTTGGGGAAGTTTTCTGTCATTATTTCTTCAAACAGGTTCTCTGTTCCTTGCTCACAATCTTCCCCTTCTGGTATTCCTATGATGTGATAGTTGTTACATTTTGTTTTGTCCCAGAGCTCCCTTAAGCTATCTTCCTGCTTTTTAATTATTTTTTCAATTTGCTGCTCTAATTGGGTATTTATTTCTTCTGGTCTTCCAAATCGCTGATTTGATTCTCTCGCTTGATCCAATCAACTTTTAATTCCTTCCAGTTTGTTCTTGATGTCAGATATGTTATTCTTCATTTCTGTCTGGTTCTTGCTCATGATTTCTATTTCTTTTTTCATGTTGTTGTAATTCGCACTAAGTTCCTTAAGCATCTTTACCATTGCTTTGAACTCTAAGTCTGATAGGTAGTTTGCCTCTATTTCATTTAGTGCTTTTTCTGAAGACTCCACCTTTTTCTTCATTTGGGGGTTGTTCTTTTGCTTCCCCATTTTAGCTTTCTCTTTGTATTTGTTTCTATGTATTAGATTGAACTGTTATGTCTTCCTGTCTCTGTGGGATGGCCTTTTGTAGAAAGTTTCTTGAGGCATCCTTGGTGCATTCTCTTTGATTTCCTGGGCCTGATTCTCTAGGATTTACCCTTATTTGCATTGTTTGGGCTCTCCTGCTGTACTTAGAGCTTGATTATTTATGTTCCATTCATGGGATAGATCTTCATTCTGACTTGCTGACAGTGAGGCTCAACCCCATCCTCATCAAGCCAGCTATTTTACGGGTGGTGACAGAACAGACCAAGACACACTAGGACTGAACCAAAAACACCATGAAAATCAAGCTGCATGAAGCAACATCAGGAAAGACTAATAATGAAAAATAACAGAAAGCAGAGCAAAGAAAAAATAAAAAGAATGCTGAAAGGTACAAGATCAAAGACTTAGATAGGCTATAAAGAAAAAAGGGATGAAGAAGAAAATGGCAACATGAGAGCAAGAAGGAAGCTAAAAGAACTAGTAGAGCAATGAAAAATAAGGACACAGAAAATAAATTAATAAATAATAAGGAATTTAAAATGTAACAATGGTTACATTAAGATATAGATAGGAAAATTTAAATGGAAAAAGAAAAGAGGAAAGAATAGAAAAATAAAATCAGAAAAGTTGATAACAACAAAAAGAGACTAAAGAATAGAATCAAAGGAAAGAGAGAAATTAGAGATATGCAAGAAAAAATAAAAGAAAGAAAAAAGGGGGAAAACAAACTATCAACAAAACAAAAACAAAAATCCACCCCCCCCCACACACAGAACAAACAAACAACAAAAACACACAAACACACACACACACACAGTAACCAAATCAAAAACTTTTGGGTCTGCTATTTGTGGGGCTCACAGGATTTTGCTCTGATGTTGATTTTGGTCCCTTGGTATGTCTACCTTGGCCTCCAGGGAGCTTCTCTGGTGCAGGCCAATATGATTCACTATTCCTTTCTGGCCCTGGGCAAACTGATTGAGGCCCAATAGGTTGAAGCCCCTACTAGTCCATCAGGGGAAGGGGGGCCCTCCTTAGCCCAGAGGCTGGGTCTGCCTTGAGTCTCACATCTTTAGTGTCCCTGTTCTGAGCTGTTCTCCCTTCTCCTACATACATGGGTTCTGAGAGGGTATCCTGGTCTTGGCTGGGATAGTTTTATCAGACTAGTGTTAGGAATAGGGCCAGTACCTTGTAGGAAGGGGGGTGGGCTATTCATCTCCTTCCAATGGCTCAGTCCTGCCTGGCTTGCTGGTTCCTCCTTGCTGCCACTTGCAGTGGCATAGATTTTCTGCCCTGGACTTTTCCCCCTTACCTCAGTCACTGCAGTTCAGGTCAGAAGCAGCTATTTTGGCCTGGCCAGCATGGGTCGCTTTAATATGTTGGCTATTGTAAATAATGCTGCAATGAACATAGGGGTGCATATATATTTTTAATTTATTTTGGGTTTCTTTGAATATATGTACACAGAAGTGGAATTGCTGATTCATAAGGCAGTAAATCAAGTGCTCTAGCACCATTTGTTGAAAAGGCTATTCTTTCTCCATTGAATTGCCTTTGTACTTTTGACAAAAATCAGTAATCCGGCCCTCACCAGTTTGGCCCAGTGGATAGAGCAGTGGCTTGTGGACTGAAGGGTCCTCGGTTTGATTCTGGTCGAGGGCATGTATCTTGGTTGCAGGCTCCTCCCCCCAGGGCCCTGGTTGGGAGCTCATGCAGGAGGCAACCAGTAGTTGTGTTTTCCTCACATCCATGTTTCTCTCTGTCTTTTCTTCTCTCTTTCATTCTCCCTAAAAATCAATGGAAAAATATCTTCAGGTGAGTATTAACAACAAAAACATCAGTAATCTGTACTTGTTCATTCTTACCTATGTCCTTTATATATTTATTCTTCTGCCAGTTCCATGGTCTTAATTATTCAAACTTCATAGGAAGCTATAATATTATATAGAATTATTCCTTGTACTTTATTCTTTTCAAAATTGTCATGACTATTAATAAAAGCCAGTCTTTGTCCATAAAAATCCTTGCTGGGATTTTGATAGATATTGCATTAAAACTATAGAGTAATTTGGAAAAAATATATACATCTTTAATATTTTGAGTTTTTGAATCCAAGAGCACAATATGTGTTTCCATTAATTTTGTTTCCTTTGATTTGTTTTATCAGAAAATTTTGATTTTGGCATATAAGTAATATGCAAGATGTGTTACATTTATACATACATATCCCATTATTTCAACAATTATAAATGGTTTTATATTTTCAAATTCAATTTTCACACCATCTCTTTCATTGTGTATAGAGATACTGTTCATTTTTATATGTTACTCCTATTTTCTGCAATTTTACTTAACCTTACTTATTATCTCTCAATGTTTTTTGGTGTGTATTAATCTTTGGCATTTTCTACATAGTCAGCCCATGCCATCTGCAGATAAAGACAGTTTTAGTTCTGCATTTTTTATTTTTATGCCTTCTATTTTCTTTGTTTTTCCTTATTGTAATGGCTATGACTTTCAGTACTACATTGAATATTAAATGGTAAAAGCAGACATTCTTGACTTCTTTTTAGCAGAAAAAGCATTGAGCTTGTCTATGTTATTTATGATGTTATCTGTAGATTTCTTTGTAGATACTCCTTATGAAGTTGAGGCAATTTATCTCTATTGCCATCTTGTTGAGAGTTTTTTCATAAACGGTATTGGATTATGTCAAATACATTTTCTTAATATAAATTTTCATTTTCAGCCTGTTGATATAAATACAGTGATTTCCCAATGCTAAACCACTTTTGCACACCTGAAATAAATCACACTTCGTCATAGTTTATAATGCATTTTAAACATTGTTGATTTGTTTTGCTAATTTTTTGTTAGGAATTGTGCATCTATGTTCGGGAGGGGGTTGGCTTGTGGTCTGTTTTTTGTAATGGCTTTGTATCAGAGTAGCACTTGTCTTATTAATTGAATTAAAAAATGTTCAGTGTTATCCTATTTTCTGGAAGAAATTATGTAGAATGGTGTTAATTCTTTTTTAAATGCTTGGTAAAATGAAACCATTTGTTTCTAGAGTTTTGATTTTGGGAAGTTTTACAATTTAAAAATCTCACTTTATAGTCCCACAGACTTTTGCTCTTCTCTCTCTCTCTCTCTCTCTCTCTCTCTCTCTCTCTCTCTCTCTCTCGTTATCTCCCTCTTGTTCAAATTAGGTAATTTATATTTTCCTCTCTTCAGAATTTTTTTCTCTGCCTTCTCTACTCTATCCATTGAATTTTAAAATTTTGGTTATAGTTTTTAGTTCTAACATGTTCATCTGCTTCTTAAATTTTTTTATTTTCAATTTTGTTTTGCTATAACTTTCCAATCCTTTCCTGGTATTTTTTATTCTTTCATTTGCTTCACACATATTTATAACTGTTCATTGAAGGGCTTTTATAATGACTGCTTTAAAATCCTTTTTAGATAATTATATTTATGAAATTTTAGTGTTAGTGACTCTTCATTTCTTTCATAATTCAAATCTAGATATTCCAGGTTCTTGGTTTGACACGTGAACTTTAAAAAAAAAATTAAAACCTGGACATTTCAGGTATTATGAGACTCTGGATAAAACTTACTTTTTCTCATACATCTGTGGTGGGTTAAGGGAGGCAAGACTATCTCATTTCTACTAAGTGTAGATGGGCATCTAGATTCTGCACTTTTCTTCCATTGATATCGTGGGTGCTGCATTACTTCTGGGTGGAGGTAAAATTAAGGTTACTCCTTCTGTTGATATTGCTCTGTCTGGAATGGTTTACCATTCTCTCATGTGTCCTTCCCTTATATTGTCTCATTCCCACTGATCAGTGGTGAAAGTCTTGACTTTCCAGTACTTCTCTGATACTACCTCAGGTATAAATGAAGGGTCCTGGATAGAGAGTGTTAGTCTAGGCCAGTTGTCGGCAAACTCATTAGTCAACAGAGCCAAATATCAACAGTACAACGATTGAAATGTCTTTTGAGAGCCAAATTTTTTAAACTTAAACTTCTTCTAACGCCACTTCTTCAAAATAGAATCTCCCAGGCCGTGGTATTTTGTGGAAGAGCCACACTCAAGGGGCCAAAGAGCCGCATGTGGCTCACGAGCCACAGTTTGCCGACCACAGGTCTAGGCTATCCAGGTAGTCTCTATTGACACTGGGTGTGATGGGGTTGGCCTCATTGATACTAACACTGAATAAAGTTTTGAATCTCCAATAAGTTATCTATGATACCACTCTTGGGGGGGGAGGTGCAGTTGAAGGGCATGGGCACACCTCATTATAGTCTGGCAAGAGGGAAGATTAGATTTCCCAGTCAGTTTTGCTATTGGGGTAGTGGTGGGGCTGCAGATTTTTCTGGGTATTTGACTGAAGTGGAGCATTTATTGTTCAGTATTACAAGGCTACACATTCCTGGTCCTTTGGTTAGAGAGAATACATTTTTCTGTTTTGTTTGTATGTCTGTGTCCATTGGTTTGTCTAGATTGCCAGCATTTTGTGTATTCAGTCAGTGATATATGTTACAAAAAGTCCCAGGGAATTCACTGTCATGCTATTCCTCAATTTCTGGTGTCCCTGTCTACCTTTCTCTCAACACTTTCAAACTCTTATGTTGTTTTATATACAATGTCCAGAGATTTTGCTGTACTTAGAGGTACTCATATGTACTCCATCTTTTGGAGGCAGAAATGTCTCCACTTCCCCTTTGTTGTTTTTAATTGAGATGTACCACAGATATAATAAAACTTACCCAAAGTGTACAGTTCAATGCTTTTTATTATATCCTCAAGGTTGTGAACATATCACTACTACATAACTTCATAACATTTTCATAAACCTAAAATGAAACCCTTGTACCCATTCCCCAGCCACTGAAAACCACTAATCTAATTTTACATCTCTACTAGAGGCCCAGTGCATGAAATTCATGCCTGGGTAGGGTCCCTAGGCCTGGCTGGTGATCAGGGCTAATCTTTGGGGAGACTGGCGGGGTGATTTGGGGGCCACCACTGGCACCCGCCTTGGCCAGCCTGGCGCCGCCTGCTCGCGGGCCCCGCCCCCCACTGCTGCCAGCACCAGTCGCCTCTGTAGCAGGCAGCCAGTGGGGTGATTGGAGGCAGCGCCAGCCCGCTCGCTGGCTGGCCCTGCCCCCCATCACCCCACCACTCCCGGTTGCCTCCTTCTTTGGGGCAGCCGGCGGGGCGATTGGGGGCCCCCTCCCCAGTTGCCACCTGCCTTGGCTGGCCTGGGGTCTGTGGGCTGAGGGCAGCTCCTGTGTTGAGCGACTGCCAGGGGTGGTCAGTGTGTATCGTAGCGACTGGTTATTCCACCAGTTGTTCTGCCATTCAGTTGATTTGCATATTAGGCTTTTATTATATAGTATGGATTAGACTAGTTTGAATGTTTTAAATGAATGGAATCATACAATATGTTGCCCTTGTATCTGGCTTCTTTTACCTACTATAATATAAATGTCAAGGTTCATCCATGTTGTACAATGAATTGATACTTCATTTCCTTTTTATATCTGTCAAATGATGGTCATTGGCATTGATTCAATACCAACAGGATTCCCCAATTTGGGTCACAGTGAAGAAGGAAACATTATTCAGTATAAAATAGCTCAATTATGATACAGCATAACTGTTAAAATAGCATGGCTGTGAGGCGAAACTCTGACTAGACAGATCAGCTCAATGGTATGTTCTGCTCCCATCTGCTCTGTGCTGTGCTGTGCTGGACTGGTCCACTGTGCTTTTGGTCTGCTCCATACTGTGCCAGTCTGTTCTGGCCTACACTGGTCTACTCTGCTCTGCTCAGGTGGACATCCTTGTTGTTTCAGCTCAGCCAGGGAAATGAAGTCATCAATCTTTGGTGCAAAGGGAAAGTGCACTCTCAGAGCCTAAAGTACCCACCCATAGTCCCTGATTGGTCTGTCATCATGCAAATGAAGACTCAAAATACTCAAAGTTTAATTGGTCCAAAAGGCATTGTCCTGATTTGTCAGAATACAGCCACTCTGGTTGGTCAGAGCTATGCAACTCTGATTGGATGTCGACGGCCCCAGTTCTATTGGTTGAAATACAATTCCAAAAACGCCTTTATAAGGGCTGGATTAGATAGCAAAAACAGTGCAGGCAGGCAGTTAAGTGCAGGCTTCTTCTCCAAGTGTAGTTTGCAAGTGAGACCCCTGTGTAGATTCATTAAAAAAATTTCGCCCAGTTAGCCACCAGGAGTCCTTTCTTTCTTTTTTTTTTTTTTTTAAATATATTTTATTGATTTTTTTACAGAGAGGAAGAGAGAGGGATAGAGAGCCAGAAACATCGATGAGAGAGAAACATCGATCAGCTGCCTCCTGCACACCCCCCACTGGGGATGTGCCCGCAACCAAGGTACATGCCCTTGGCCGGAATCGAACCCGGGACCCTTGAGTCCGCAGGCCGACACTCTATCCACTGAGCCAAACCGGTTTCGGCAGGAGTCCTTTCTTAGTAGGCGTCTTCTTTCTTAGGGTTCTTACATCTGAATATTATTCTATTGTATTTTGTTTATTCATTCATCAGTTGATGGACATTTGGGATATTTCACTTTTTGGCTATTGTACATAGTGCTGCTATGACCATTTATGCACAATTTTTGAGTTCAGTTATGTTTTCATTTCTCTTGTTTGTATATCTTGGATGGAATTACTGGGTTATATGGTAACTCTACCTTTAACTTCTTGAAGAACTGCCACACTGTTTGCCAAAGTGGCTACAGAATTTTACATTCCCAACAGTAATGTATGAGGCTCACAATTTGTCCCCATCCTTTCCAACACTTATTATCTGCCTTTTAATTAAAGCTATTTTACTGTGCATGAAGTGTCATCTTGTGATTTATTTGCATTCACTGTTGAATAATGATGTTATGCATATTTTCATGTGCTTATTGTCCATTTGTTTATTTTCTTTTGAGAGATACCTATTTAAGTCATTTTTCCATTTTTTTGTTTGTTTGTTTTTGTTAATCCTCACACAAGGTTATTTCTCCATTGATTTTTAGAGAGAGTGGAAGGGAGGGAGGGAGAGAGAGAAACTATGATGTGATAGAGACACATCGACTGGTTGCCTCCCGCACTGGCCCCAGCAGAGGCCATGGATCAAGCCTGCAACTGCGGTACATGTCCCTGACCAGGGAATCAAACCCATGACCCTTCAGTCCACAGACTGATGCTCTATCCACTGAGCAAAACTAGCAAAGGCCTTTTTATAATTGTCTTTTTGTTTTCAAGTTTTGAATGAACAGAAATATACTCTGGATTTGACAATCTCTCATGCGACAGATCAAGCAACTAGTTTACAACTTTTAGAAACTACTTTGTGGGTCTTTTTTCCCCTTTATATCAAAATCTGTCAGTATCATCTGCAATACTTTTGACACTTTCTGACCTGTTTTGATCAATATGACAGGCTTTCAATTTTTAAAAACTATTTGCATCTGATGTATAAATTTATTATAATTTCAACCCTCCATATTTAGACCAATAGCTTAAAAATAGTAATAACATGTAAAACAAACTGGACATAACCAGAGTATATTTCTGTTCATTCAACCAAAGCCATTCTTAAATAATTAATGAACTGTGCATGTGTGTGTCTGCTTACATTTTCAAGGGAGCTAAATTCTAAAAGCAACATTTGATATTGTATTGTATTAAAATGTGAGAACTTAAATAAGATAAATTTACTTGTTATTACTTATTCTACATTAATGGTCTCAGTCATATTCATAAATCTCTGGTCTAATAAATTTTCTATGATATTCTGAGAGTAGTTTATTAGATTCGTAGTCTATATTCGGGCTTAAGCTAATAGAAAATATAGTCATTTGCATGCAAATGTAAAAAAAATAGAACCGTTTACTTGTTTATTTTTTATTTAAAACATAGCACTTTATTTTTTTTTCTATTTTTTTTAATAAATCTTTATTGTTCAGATTATAACAGTTGCTCCTCTTTTTCCCCCATAGCTCCCCTCCACCAGGTTTCCCCCCAGCCCCATGCCCTTACCGCCCACCACTGTCCTCTTCCATAGGTGTAAGATTTTTGTCCAATCTCTTTCTGCACCCCCACACCCCCTTCCCCCCTGAGAATTGTCAGTTCACTCCCTTTCTATGCCCCTGATTCTATGATATTCACCAGTTTATTCTGTTCATCAGATTTTTTATTCACTTGATTTTTAGATTCACTTGTTGATAGATATGTATTTGTTGTCACTTGGTTGTTCATAATTTTTTTTTTGCATTATGCTTATTTTTTTTTATTTTTTTAATTTCTTTATTGATTGGGGTATCACATATTTGTCCTCATCCCCCCATTCCCATCCCTCACCCCTCCTCACACATGCCCCCACCCCCCTGTTGTCCTTAACCACTGGTTAGGCTCATATGCTTGCACACAAGTCCTTTGGTTGATCTCTCCCCTTTGCCCCCACCCTTCCCTACCCTCCCCCTGAGGCCCGACAGTCTGATCCATGCCTCCTTGTTTCTGGGTCTGTTCTTGTTCATCAGTCTATGTTGTTCATTATTTCCCCTAGATGAGTGAGATCATGTGCTATTAGAAATACACTTATAAGAACCGAAAATGAGACAAGCAATAATGGTTATGGTGACAGGCAAATGAATCAGTGTGTAGTGAGTTTCTTTCTGGGTCAACAGTTCTTTTGAGACCCAATTTCAATGTCCAACAGTTCCTTATGTGTACATGTCAGCAATGACATTTCAATTCTGGATGGTGGACAAATGGTGGTAATGCAGGTCCGACTCTGTCTGGTTTGGTCCTGGGCAACCTGCAGTGATGCACAGCTGTTAACTGCTAGTATGGGAAGGCCACGTCAGTGTCTTCCTTCTCTGGACTGCTTCTCTTCTGTCTTCATGGCTGGAGTAGTCCTGTCGATTCCTCTCTGTTGCTGGAATCCACATAGTATCGGAGTTGTTTTCTGAAAATATACAAACATATTCTCGACCAAAAGTTAATATAGGAATATTTTCTATAAGTTTGACTGGGGATCCTTTTTCATTTTTTGCCCAAATGATTTTCCTCTGGCTTGTTTTGTCACCTTGTGTGTTTTTCATGGGTGTCTTGCTTTTAGCCTTACAATTAATTTTCTAAAGTATTAATTTTCTAGATGTAGCTTACTTACAGGATATTTTTCCTTACATGATATTCCTCTACTATCCCCTCCTTTTTTGATTTAAATGTTAGGAG
Source organism: Ia io (assembly GCA_025583905.1). Taxonomy (NCBI): domain Eukaryota; kingdom Metazoa; phylum Chordata; class Mammalia; order Chiroptera; family Vespertilionidae; genus Ia; species Ia io. Next base: position 32,180,308 of record JAJQQW010000001.1, on the reverse strand, counting down.
GCTTTTGAAAATTTTATAATGTAGTCTTGATGGCTTTAAAATTTTAATTTTTTGCACTATAATATTACTGTTTTAGGTTCATTACATGGTGCACAATTTTATCATGAGATGAAGTACCAATAAAGATTTTAGTTAACACTTTAGAAACACCTTTTTTGCCCAGTACAATTAATTTTTCTAGAATATTCGCTTGTTTCAACTAGCCAATTTAAATTTGCCTGAAAACTTAACTACTGTTTTACTATCAAATTTATTACTCTAACAACAATCTTATTTTACCCTGTAAATATTAGTGGAAGGGATTATTTGCCTTCTTTAGTAGGTCCTGAGCATACCTGGTGGTAGGCTGGATTTAGATATCGTAAACCCACTTCCCCGCACCATGGGTACAAGACAACTCAAACAATTCTTGTTGGAGTGAGAGGGCAGCTGCTGTCGGCCAAGTCTCTGTCGGTCACCTGGGTCCTGATCTGAGCTGGGCATGGGAAGCACGAAGCAGCCATGGGGGCAGAAGACCTCCCTCAGAAGGGGCTATGATTCAGGCCCCTGCAATGTTGGGGGGGTGAGGGTCTGTGCCCCACCTCTGTTGATCCCCACATTCTCTCCTGATGGACCCTCTGCGACTGTGCCTGTCTTAGGTTGTTCCTTCCTTGAGGAATCTTACCCGTCTCTGGCTAACCAGCCATCCTCCGGGGCCAAGCAGGGTGACGTGAGGTTCAGTTTTGTCTCCTTGGTAGCCTATGCCTCCATGGCCTCCATGCCCAGCACCTGCCATGGGATCCCCTCGCCTGCTGGTGGGGCCCCAGCACTGATCACATATCTTTTGGAACCCGGGTTTCTTCTCCAGGGAGGGCTCAGTTTGCCCCACTGGGTGAGAGAGAGATCCATGGCACCAGTCATCACGAGACTTCAACCTCGACATTAACAGAGAGCTCATGCAACAGCTGTGAGCAATTGAATTGTGAGAAGAGGGTCTCTCTTGGCCTAAAGGGTAAGAGGGACCAATATAGAATGCTCAGGTGCCTTCCCAGGAGGTCCTCTACACAATGAAAAGGATTAAATCCTTACATGTCCTTTTTAAATTGCTGCCATACATTCAAAGAATTAGTTTGTACATTTGCTTGGGATAATTGTATATTATGCTGTAGTAATTCTAAAGTATCAAGAGATGTGTTAAGTTTGTCTCCAAGCACCAAACAGATGACTTTTTTTTTTTTATCCCCAAGGGTGCGAGGAACTATTACAAGTACTGGGGGTGATCCAAATCTGGGAAAAATTTTAATGATAGTGTAGAATAATATCATGTAAGGATATTCTTTGTTCTAGTCCATGGGAATTCCCTTTCAAACTGGCTGTCCATTTCTTTTTATATAGACAAGGTCTTAGTTACGTTTTCTGCACCTCTACTGGGGGCACGTAGTGATAATAGTGACACCCTTTCTTTGGTGTCCACACAAGCCAGAAACCTCTCTTTAACTGTACACACAAAGGGGCATTGTTTTGATTTCGTTTCATACAAAAGGGAAGATGGGTGGAGACCCCTGTGTATTTATACTTTCTTGCCCCACCCATGGACCTCCTGGATGTCCAGGGTGTTTGGTATTATTGATAACTACATTAGTCAGGGGATCAGCCCATGTAAGGGGTATTACCCGTGAAGGGTCAGGAACATAAGACCAAAATACTTACCCTCTTGTCCCAGGTAAAATTACCGTACATCTGATGATTGCTAGCATGGCTAGTAAAGATAATTTTTATCTTTACTTTTTTTTTCTTCTTCCTCTTCTTAAAGAATACCCTTCAACATTTCATATAATCCTGGTTTGGTGGTGATGAACTCCTTTAGCTTTTTCTTATTTGTGAAGCACTTTATCTGACCTTCAATTCTAAATGATAGCTTTGCTGGGTAGAGTAATTTGGTTGTAGGTTCTTGCTATTCGTCACTTTTAATATTTCTTGCCACTCCCGTCTGGCCTGCATAGTTTCTGTTGAGAAATTAACTGACAGTCATATGGGTACTCCCTTGTAGGTAACTACCTGTTTTTCACTTGGTGCTTTTAAGATTCTCTCTTTGTCTTTTGCTCTTGGAATTTTAATTATGATGTGTCTTGGTCTGGTCCTCTTTGGATTCCTCTTGTTTGGGGTTCTCTGTACTTCCTGGACTTGTAAGTCTATTTCTTTCACCAGGTAGGGGAAGTTTTCTGTCATTATTTCTTCAAATAGGTTTTCAATATCTTTCTCTCTCTCTTCTTCTGGAACCCCCATAATTCAGATGTTGGTACACTTGAAGTTGTCCCAGAGGCTCCTTACACTATCTTCATATTTTTGGATTCTTTTTTCCTTTTGCTTTTCCAGTGGGTGTTTTTTGCTTCTTCGTATTTCAAATCTTTGACATGATTCTTGGGATCCTCTAGTCTGCTGTTGGATCTCTGTATATTATTCTTTATTTCAGTCAGTGTATGCTTAATTTCTAGTTGGTCCTTTTTCATATCCTTGAGGGTTTCACTAAATTTCTCAGAGGTTTCTATAAGATTCTTGAGTAACCTTATAACTGTGGTTTTGAACTCCATATCCAGTAGTTTTCTTTCGTCCATTTCTTTAATTTGTCACATGTTTCTTTGTCTCTGCATTTTGGCTGCTTCCCTGAGTTGATAGAGTGGCTTTGTGTTGTAGGTGTCCTATAGGGCTCAGTGGCTCAGCCTCCCCAATCACCTGAGGTGGACACTCTTGGTGCACCCCTTTGTGGGCTGTGTGCACAGTCTTGTTGTAGTTAATCCTTGATTGCTGTTGGTATCACTGGGAGGAATTGACCTCCAGGCCAATTGGCTGTGAGGACTAGCAGTGTCTACAATGGAAGTACTGCTGTGCTGGAGACACCCTGATGGGGCAGGACTTGCTTCAGTGGGGCTTTGGTGCTCACTGAGTCTTCCCCTTGAGTGTGTCTCTTATGGATGTGAAGAGTTGTAATCTGGTATGGTCTCACACTGATCACTGAGTACACTGGCTCTTGGATCTACAAGGAGGTGCAAAGTCATCCACTGCCTGAGGCTACCAAACAGGAGCTACAGAAAGATATGCAGATTCCTCCTCTTTGTTTGGGGTTTGGAAGTGCCCAGATGAAGCCCATCTGTGAAGCAAGGCGGGCTGCTGATGCTGGGCCTTGTGCCTTCTTTTGAAAGCTTTGGAGCTCTCTGACCCAGCTGCAGTTTGTTAGGTTTTAGGCTGCAAAAGAACAAGCCATTTATATGCAAAAGCTGCTGTGCACAGCTTGGGTGGGGTTGTAAATTGGGTGGGGTGGGGTCTCAGGGAATCACCAGGTGGATCAAACAGCAATGGCTGCCAGTCAACCCTGCACCGGAGAGGTCCCCATGTCTCTGTGTCCTGTGGCTCTGTGCAGGAACAACGATCACTGCAAGCACCTCTGAGAGAAAGTCGCCCTTGCTTTCCAGCCCAATCCCAGACAGTCTAGTTTATCCCCGTATGAGTCTGGGTCCCCAGAGTCTCACCTGGAACTGGAGTTCAGAGCAATCAGAAGTTTGTATCTCCCCCCAATTGTAAAAAACAACAGCACACCCAGTTGCCAGCCCATTTCGCGAGTGCCTCCGTACTTCTTCACCTCCGCACCTCCTACCAGTCTCAATGCTCTTTTCTCTTTCTTCTAGTTGTAGATTTTCCACTCAGCCAGTTTTTCCATGTTTCTGCATGATATTTGTTTTGTCTTTTAGTTGTAGTTTTGATGTGGTTGTGAGAGGCAGCAAGTACAGGTGTTTACCTATGCTGCCATTTTGGTTGTCTCCAAAACATAGCACTTTAAATATACAGTTTACTCCATTTTCTTTTTCTAGGACTTCCATAGTTACCCATTGATCTAATAATATTTATTATTCAAGGATAAAATCTACAGTTAGTATTTAGAAAAGTGCTATATTCTGAGCCAAAACAATCTAAAGTTTAGTGACAAATCAAATAGTCAGTTAATGCATTTCCAATTATTTAATTTTAGTTTTCCTGGTTGTTTAAATCTCTTCATTGAGTTAAAGGCATCACATATTAATTGCTATAAACATAAAATCACATTTTAAAAACTCAAACCATCAACTTATATATTTAATCTTCTAATATTTTAAGATTTTTATTTATGTTAAAAATTTAATCCCAAGGATATGTTTCCATTGATTGAGAGAGAGAGAGAGAGAGAGAGAGAGAGAGAGAGATCAATGTGAGAAACATTAATCTGCTACCTCTTATATGTACCCCACCTGGGGATCAAACACACAACCTAGGTATGTGCCCTGACCAGGAAGCCAACTTGCAATCTTTTTGGTGTGTGTAGATGACACTCAAACCAACTCAGTCACCCATACAGGACCAGGTAAAATTTTTAAAAATATTAAAAATTATTTCTTATGAATAAAATTATAATTAGAATCATTTATTTACTATGTAGATTTCAATAAACAAAGAAAGCTTAATTATTTCAATGGTGACAATAGATCACAACCTGATCTTGTTAAAGTACTATAATAGTGAATGTTATCAAAATTTAATTTATATTTGATATGACAGTGATAGAATAGCAAAAAAAATAGTTTATGCATGTACAGTTTTCCCAAGGTCATAATTTGGGTGTTTATTATTTCAATTAATTGTTTTTGTAAGTAATGTTTTCTGTGCCCACATTATTGCAGGTGTTGGAAATATGATAATGAAGGACATTGTTCCTGTCATCAAGTAGTTCACTAATAATGCTATAATTCTATTGAAATAAATTCAGTGATATGTTTTTAAGTAGAGATTGTTTTTAGTTTTAGCATAAGGGTCTGTGCATTACATGAATATTTTAATAGCTATACTCAACAAAGCTTATTTTTAGAGTATTTAAAACTTTCCACAGCATTTTGGTATGTGTGTTATAAAGTAATATTTTTATATATGTGTTATGATGTACAGTGAATTAGAACACAATGACAAATATTTCATTCATTGTAAACATATATTAAGAATTCTGTTTTCAACAATATATCAAACCAGATACACTGAATGTCTCTGCTGCTACAATATAATTACATATTCATTTGAATGCATTATTGGACTCATAATAGGTAAATTCCATTGAATGAGAGAAGGGGGGAGGAAAGGAAGTAAAAGGCAGAAAGGAAGGAATAAAAGAATTAAGAAAGAAAAAAAAAGTATGCATGGAATTGAAAGCCAAGATATCAATTAAGTTGCTGTAAACAGTAATAAAATTACTAGAAAAGTAAAAAACCTGGATTGTCATAGATATAGATATCCACATGGTAGTGAAATCAATAGACAAAGCCTTGAGCCCACAGTAAGGTGCCAATGCTGAATTTGAGACTCCTGCATTAAGCCAGGATCCTCATATCAGTAATACTCCCTGGCTGCTAACATGGACAAATACAGTTTTTCTCTGAAGAAAAGCATCCCCATTTTAGGCTTTTGGGATTCTCACAATTAAACCAAACATGAGAGCAAAAGAAAAATGTCTTCAAATACTGAAGAAATTAAACTGCCATAAAAGAGTCACAGAGACAACAAACTACAGACTTAGACCCCCCCCCAAAAAAAAAACCCCAAAAAAAAAACAAAACTGTGGTACAGCTACACAATGGAATACTATGCTGTGGTAAAAAAGAAGGAATTCTTACCATTTGCAACAGCATGGATGGAACTGGAGAGCATTATGCTAAGTGAAATAAGACAGTCAGAGAGAAATAAATATCACATGATCTCACTCATTTGTGGAATATAATAAACAACATAAACTGATGGACAAAAACAGATCCAGAGACAGAGAAGCATCGATCAGACTGTCAAACCTCAGAGGGAAGGTACGGGAGGAGAGGGGTAAGGTGGAGAGATCAACCAAAGGACTTGTATGCATGCATATAAGCCTAACCAATGGACACAGACACCAGGGGGGTAAGGGCATGAGTGGGAGTCCAATGGGGGGATTAGGACACATAGTAATACCTTAATCAATAAAGAAAAAAATTTAAAAATGTTAAAAAAACTTTACATGTATAGTTATTTTGTACTTTGTATTAACTGCCTAAATAATTTAAAAGTGAAGTTAAATTAATGAGAATATCCACTTTCAGCCAGAATATTTTTAAAGTACAAAATAGAATTGTTATAAAATGTAATCTTTGAAAATAAAATCTTGATGAATGGGTTAACCAGCAGATTAGACTAACCTGAAGAGTGAAATAGTGAATTGAAGATCTGAAGAAATTATATAGGATGCAGTATAGATAGACAATGAAATGGAAAATATTAGAGTTTAAGAACATGGGCTAGGTTAAAATGTTCCAAAATCTATCTAGGTGGATTCCTAAAAGAAGGGAATATAGATTATAGAAGAGATGAAATATACAGAGAGAAAATAGCTAAGAAATTTTCATAACTCTGGAGCCAGAATTAATCTCATTGAATAACTGTGTTGAGTGCAATTAGAAACAGCATAGGCTAACTTTCAAAAAGTTCAGCAGCCATGGCAAGGAGAGAATGGATAGTGGCATTAGGCAGAAACAGACTTCAGATAATGTTTTTATTTTAATATTGTTGATTCAGAGTTAGACACCTTTGTGAAGAAATTGTATGTTAAATCATCTATCTAATATAATGGTGCACAGTAAATGTTGATGGAAACCAAATGAGGGTAGGAAAGACACATCCCACAATTTATAAATAGCCTAATTTGATTAGACTATATTAAGTGGGAATGTGATATTTTTATATTCAAGCATTAACTGTTCTTTCCATTTAGAATTTTTATCTTGGTTGAATTCAGTCATTTGCTATGACTGCAGATTTATATCTGGGAATAGATAATACCTGTTAGACATCTATTCTATTGGATTTATGAATTTAAATCTTCACAAAATACTAGTAGACACTACAGAAAGAGATACAAAAATGGGAAAAAGATATGAAAAGTTAATATACTATTCTGAATAATATGTAGAAATTAAGATCTATTAAAGAGAGAAGTTAAATTATCAATTAAGGTTTCAACTAGTTGTATTTTATTTATTTTTTATTGAGTATATTGGGGTGAAATTGGTTAACAAAACAGTACAGGTTTCAAGTGCACATCATATGCACACAGCATCATGTGTCCATCACCCCAAGCAGATTCTTTGCCCACCTCCACCTAACCCCCACCCCAATTTCCCACTTGCTATCATCACACAGTTGTCTGTGTCTATGTGTGATATATATATATATATTAGAGGCCCGGTGCACAAAATTTGTGCATGGTGGGGGGGGCGGTTCCTAAGCCCAGCCTGCATCCTCTCCAATCAGGGACCCCTTGGGGAATGTCCGACTGCTGGCTTAGACCTGATCCCAGAGATTGGGCCTAAACAGGCATTTGGACATCCCTTTCACAATTCGGTATTGCTGGCTCCTAACTGCTCACCTGCCTGCCTGCCTGATTGTCCCTAACTGCTTCTGCCTGCCTGATCACCCACAACTGCCCCCCTGCTGGCCTGGTATCCCCTCACTGCCCCCCCCCCTGCCAGCCTGGTCACCCCACACAGCCTGCTGTTCAGTCGTTTGGTCGTCCCTCACTAAGCCCCTGCTGGACTGGTAGCCCCACACAGCTTGCTGTTCGGTTGTTACTGTGAGGGCATCCTGACCAATTTGCATATTACCCTTTTATGTGTGTGTGTGTGTGCATATATATATATATATATATATATATATATATATATATATATATATATATTCCAACCAGTCCCCTACACCCACTCCCCTCTGACAGCTGTCAGTTTGTTCCATGTATCCATGATTCTGTTTCTATTTTGTTTGTTATTTAATTTTCCCTCATTCCATTCTACATAAAGTGAGATCATATGATATTTGTCTTTCTCTGACTGGCTTATTTCACTTAGCATAATACCAAGGTCAATCCATGATGTCACAAAAGGTAAGATTTCCTTATTTTTTATAGCCATGTAGTATTCCATTGTGTAAATATACCACAGCTTTTTATTGTTTTATTTTTTCAATATTTTTTATTTTAATCAAGAAATATGTTTCCATATTGTCCCATTGCCCCCCACCCCACTCCCATACATGCCCTCACCCCCCCAGTGTCTTGTGTCTATTGGTTATGCTTATATGCATGCATACAAGTCCTTCGGTTGATCTCTTCCCTCACCCCACTCCCCAGCCTTCCTGCTGTAATTTGACAGTCTGTTCGATGCTTCTCTCCTTCTGTATCTATCTTTATGTTCATCAGGTTATAATGTACTTTATTATCCATAAATGAGTGAGATCATGTGGTATTTTTCTTTTACTGACTGGCTTATTTCACTTAGCATAATGCTCTCCAGTTTCATCCATGCTGTTGCAAATGGTAAGAATTCCTTTTTTATAGCAGAATATTATACCATTGTGTAGATGTACCACAGTTTTCTAATCCACTCATCTGTTGATGGGCATTTAGGCTGTTTCCAAATCTTAGCTATGGTGAATTGTGCTGCTATGAACATAAGAGTGCATATATCCTTTTTGATTTGTGTTTCTGTTTTCTTGGGATATATTCCTAGAAGTGGGATTATGGGGTCAAATGGCAGTTCAATTTTTAATTTTTTGAGGAAATGCCATACTGTTTTCCATAGTGGCTGCACCAGTCTGCATTCCCACCAGCAGTGAAGGAGAATTCCTTTTTCTCCGCATCCTCTCCAGCACTTGTCCTTTGTTGGTTTGTTGATGATAGCCATTTTGACAGGTGTGAGGTGTTACCTCATTGTTGTTTTGATTTGCATCTCTCAGATGATTAGTGACTTTGAGCATGTTTTCATATGCCTCTTGGCTTTCTGAATGTCCTCTTTCGAAAAGTGTCTACATAGGTCCGTTGCCCATTTTTTTATTGGATTGTTTATCTTCCTTTTGTTAAGTTGTATGAGTTCCCTGTAAATGTTGGAGATTAAACCCTCATCGGAGGTAACATTGGCAAATATGTTCTCCCATGAAGTGGGCTTTCTTGTTGTTTTGTTGATGGTTTCTTTTGCTGTGCAGAAACTTTTAATTTTGATGTAGTCCCATTTGTTTATTTTCTCCTTGGTTTCCATTGCCCTAGAAGATGTATCGTTAAATATATTGCTACAACAAATGTCTTCTATTTTGCTGCCTATGGCTTCTTCTAAGATTTTTATGGTTTCCCATCTTATGTTTAAGTCCTTTATCCATTTTGAGTTTAGTTTTGTGTATGGTGTAAGTTGGTGGTCTAGTTTCATTTTTTTGCAAGTATCTGTCCAGTTTTCCCAACACCATTTATTGAAGAGACTGTCTTTTTTTTTAATTTCTTTATTGATTAAGGTGTCACATATTTGTCCTCATCCCCCCATTCCCAACACACACCCCTCCCCATGGATGCCCCCACCCCCCTGTTGTCCTTAACCATTGGTTAGGCTCGTATGCATGCACACAAGTCCTTTGGTTGATCTATTCCCCTTACCCCCACCCTCCCCTACCCTCGCTCTGAGGCCCGACAGTCCAATCAATGTCTCCTTGTTTCTGGGTCTGTTCTTGTTCATCAGTCTATGTTGTTCATCATTTCCCCAAGATGAGTGAGATCATGTGTTACTAGAAATATACTTATAAGAACCGAATGTGAGATGAGCAATAATAGTTATGCTGACAGGCAAATGAATCAGTCTGTAGTAAGTTTCTTTCTGTACCAACAGTTCTTTTGAGACCCAATTTCAATGTCCACCAGTTCCTTATGTGTACATGTCAGCAATGACTTTTCAGTTCTGGATGGTGTACAAATGGTGGTAATGCAGGTCTGACTCCCACTGGTTTGGTCTCGCCCGGACCCAGGGGCATGGCCTCACCCGGACTCAGGGGCGCCCAGCCTCACCCGGACCCGGGACCCAGCATCACCCGGACCCAGGTGCACGCGGCCTCACCCGGACCCAGGATCCAGCCTCACCCGGACCCAGGGGTGCGTGGCATCACCCGAACCCAGGGGTGCGCGGCCTCACTCAGACCCAGGGGCACGGTCTCACCCGGGCTCAGGGGCGCATGGCCTCACCCAGACCCAGGGGTGTGCGGCCTCACCCGGACCCAGGACTGAAGAGACTGTCTTGACTTCATTGTATGTTTTTGCCTCCTTTGTCAAATATTAATTGTGCTTAATGGCTTGGGTCAACTTCTGGGGTCACTGTACTGTTCCATTGGTCTATATGCCTGTTCTTGTGCCAGTACCAGGCTGTTTTGATTACAGTGGCTTTGAAATACATCTTGAGCCCTAACTGGTTTGGCTCAGTGGATACAGCGTCGGCCTGCCGATTGAAGGGTCCCAGGTTCAATTCCAGTCAAGGGCATGTACCTTGGTTGCGGGCACATACCCAGTAGGGTGTGTGCAGGAGGCAGCTGATGGATGTTTCTCTCTCATCAGTGTTTCTAACTCTCTATCCATCTCCCTTCCTCTCTGTAAAAAATCAATAAAATATATTAAAAAAAGAAATACATCTTGATATCTGGTATTGTGATCCCTCCAATTTTGTTCTTCTTTCTCAAGATTGCTACTACTATCCCAGATCTTTTTTGGTTTCACATTATTTTTTTAAATATTTGTTCTTGATCTGTGAAATATGCCCTTGCTATTTTAATAAGTATTACATTGAATCTGTAGATTGCTTTAGGTAGTATGGACATTTTAATGATATTAATTCTATCAATCCATGAACACAGTATGTTCTTCCACTTGTTTAGATCTTCCTCTATCTCATTTTTCAACATCCTGTAGTGTTCCAAGTCCAACTCTTTTACCTCCTTGGATAAGTTTATTCTGAAGTATCTTTACATTTTGTTGCAATAGTAAATGTGATTGCTTGTTTAGTTTCTCTTTCTGATAACTCATTATTGGTGTATAAAAATGCTATTGATTTCTCAGTGTTAATTTTGTATCCACTTTCAATGCCAAATTTATTTATTAAATCTAGTAGTTTTTGATTGAGTCTTTAGGGTTTTCCATGTACACTATCATGTCCTCTGTGAATAATGACAGTTTTACTTCCTCCTTTCCTATTTGGATGCCTTTTATTTCCTCTTTTCTGATCACTGTGGCTAAGTCTTCCTGTATCATGTTGAATAAGAGTGGTGAAAGCAGACATCCCTATCTTGTTCCTGTTTTACAGGAAATGGTTTTAGTTTTGGCGCATTAAGTATGATGTTGGCTGTATGGCCTTTATTATGTTGAGATATGATCCCTCTATTCCCCCTTTCCTGAGACTTTTTATTTAAAAAATGGTGTTGGATTTTGTCAAATGCTTTCTCTGTATCTATTGATACGATGATGTCATTTTTGTCTTTCAATTTGTTTATGTGATATATCCCATTCATTGATTTGCAAATACTAGCATTGTACCAGCCTGCATCCCTGGATTAAATTCCATTTGGTCATGGAATGTTATCTTTGCAATATATTGTTGGATTCGATTTGCTAATATTTCGTTGAGGATTTTAGCATCTATGTTTATCAGGGATATTGGCCTGTAGTTCTCTTTCTTTGTCTGGTTTTGAAAATAGGATAATGTTGACCTCATAAAAATAGCTTGGAAGTGTTCTTTCCTCTTGGATTTTTTGGAATATTGTGTGAAGAATAGGTATTTGTTGTTATTTGAAGGTTTGTTAAAAAAAAAAATCCCTTGTGAAGCCATCTAGACCTGGGCTTTTATTTATTTTTTTATTATTTTATCACTGTTTCTATTTCAACATCTGTTATCAGCCCGTTTAGATTTTCTGATTCTTACTGATTCAGTTTTAGAAGATTGTATTTGTTTTTAATTTAATAAATATTGTTCATATTATTACAATAGTTTCTCCTTTTTTCCCCCATAGCTCCCCTCCACCCAGTTCCCACCCCACCCTCTGCCCTTACCTCTCCCCCACTGTCCTCATCCATAGGTGTACGATTTTTGTCCAGTCTCTTCCTGCACCCCCCATACCCCTTTCCCCCTGAGAATTATCAGTACACTTTCTTTCTATGCCCCTGATTCTATTCTATTCACCCGTTTATTCTGTTTTTCAGATTTTTAATTCACTTGATTTTTGAGTTCACTTGTTGATAGATACGTATTTCTTGTTCATAATTTTTATCTTTACTTTTTTCTTCTTCCTCTTCTTAAAGAATACCTTTCATCATTTCATATAATACTGGTTTGGTGGTGATGAAATCCTTTAGCTTTTTCTTATCTGTGAAGCTCTTTATCTGACCTTCCATTCTGAATTGCTGGGTAGAGTACTCTTGGTTGTAGGTTCTTGCTATTCATCACTTTTTTCTTGCCACTCCCATCTGGCCTGCATAGTTTCTGTTGAGAAATCAGCCGACAATAGTATGGGTGCTCCCTTGTAGGTAATTAACTGTTTTTCTCTTGCTGTTTTTAATATTCTCTCTTTGTCTTTTGCTCTTGGCATTTTAATTTGATGTGTCTTGGTGAGGTCCTTTTTGGATTCCTTTTGTTTGGGGTTCTCTGTGCCTCCTGGACTTGTAAGTCTATTTCTTTCACCAGGTGGGGGAAGTTTTCTGTCATTATTTCTTCAAATAGGTTTTCAATATCTTGCTCTCTCTCTTCTTCTGGCACCCCCATAATTCTGACGTTTGTATGCTTGAAGTTGTCCCAGAGGCTTCTTACACTATCTTCAACTTTTTGGGTTCTTTTTTCTTTTTGCTTTTCCAGTTGAGTGTTTTTTCTTCTTTGTATTTCAAATCTTTGACTTGATTCTTGCGTTCCTCTAGTTTGCTGTTGGGTCTCTGTATAATATTTTTTATTTCAGTCAGTGTATGTTTAATTTCTAGTTGGTCCTTTTTCATATTCTCAAGGGTCTGGCTAAATTTATCGGCCTTTTCTAGGAAATTCTTGAAAAACCTTATAACCGTGATTTTGAATTCTATATCCAGACGTTTGTTTTCCTCCATTTCTTTCATTTGTGATGTTACTTTGTCTCTGCATTTTTGCTGCTTCCCTGAGTTGGTTGGGTAGCTTTGTGTGCTAGGTTTCCTATATGGCCCAGCGGGTCTGCCTCCCCAGTCACCTGAGGTGGACACTCTTGGTCCACCCCTTTGTGGTCTGTGTGTACAGCCTTGTTGTAGTTAAGTCTTGATTGTTGTTGGTATCACTGGGAGGAATTGACCTCCAGGCCAATTGGCTATGTGTATCAGCTGTGTCTACGCCAGGAGACCTGTGCCGGAGACAGCCTTATAGGACCAGACTTGCAAAATTGCAAAAGCCTCTGTGCTCAGCTTGGATGGGGCGGAGTCTCAGGGCTGAGCAGACAGTCTTGGCTTCCGGTCAGCCCTGCTATTGCGCGTGCACCTCCAGACCTCTGCCTTCCGCAGCTCCCCTGAGTTTCCACCTGACAGTCCAGATTCCCCCACGCTCGCCCAGAACTGGGGTTCAATGCAGTCAGAACTGGTGTTCAGTGCAGTCAGGAGCTTCCAGCTCCCTTCCACTAGGGAGAGCTAGCGGCAACCTCAGCAGTCAGACCTCTCTGCGTGCACGTGCCTCCAGATCCCTACCCACTGCAGCTTCCCCGAGTCTTGGTTTGCCTTTCTCTCTACCTGACAGTCCAGACTCCACCCATATGAGCCTGGGTCCACAGGGTTTCGCCCAGAACTGGGGTTCAGTGCAGTTGGAACTGGGGTTCAGTGCAGTGGCGGGCTTCCTTCCCTCTCCCGCCAGAGAATGCCAGCCAGGCACTGAGCTGCCCTTCCTCTCTGTGTGCATGTCTCCGTACCTCAGTCCTTTGCAGCTCCTCTGATTCTCCGTGTGCTTTCCTCTTTCCTTCTAGTTATAGAATTTCCACTCAGCCAGCTTTCCTGTGGTTCTAGATGATGTCCGTTCTGTCTTTTAGTTGTAGTTTTGAAATAGTTGTGCGATGCAGCAGTTTAGGTGTTTACCTATGCCGCCATCTTGGTTTCTCTCCTGGAAGATTGTATTTTTTTAAGAATTTGTTCATTTCATCCACATTGTCCAGCTTGTTAGCACATCGTTGTTCATAGTATTTTCTTACAATCACTTGTATTTCTGTGGTGTCAGCTCTTACTTCACCACCTTCATTTCTGATTTAATTTATTTCGGAACTTTCTCTTTCTTTCTTGATGAGTCTGGCAAATGGTTCTTCAATTTTGTTTATCTTTTCAAAGAATCAGCTCTTGGATTCATTGATCTTTTTTTGTACTTTTGTTGTTGTTGTTGTTGTTTGTCTCTATGTTACTTATTTCAGCTCTGATTTTTATTATTTCCTTCCTTCTACTTCCTCTGGACTTTTCTTTCTGTTCCCCTTCTAATTTATTTAGTTTTAGGGTTAGTTTATTAGTCCTTTTTCATATTTCTTGAGGTAGGCCTGTCATGCTATGAACTTCCCTCTCAGGATTGCTTTCGCTGTGTGTGGTTGTGTGTTCATTTTCATTTGTTACCAGGAAGTTTTTAATTTCTTGCTTGATCTCATTGGTAACCCATTCATTGTTTTAAAACATGCTATTTAGCCTCCATGTATTTGAATGTCTGTGAGGTTTATTTTTATTATAGACGATTTCTTACTTCATTTCATTCTCATCTGAGAAGATGCTTGGTATTATATCAATCCTCTTGAATTTGTATAGACACCTTTTGTGCCCTAACATGTCACCTATCTTTGAGAATGTTCCATGTGCACTGGAGAAGAATGTATATTCTGTTCCTTTGGGGTGGAATGTTCTGTAAATATTGGTTAGATCCATCTGATCCAGTATGTCCTGTAAGGCCTCTGTTTCCCTGTTAATTTTTTTCTGGAAGATCTATCCAGCAATGTCAGTGGGGTGTTAAAGTCCCCCACTATGACTGTATTACCTTCAATCTCTCCCTTAAGGTCCATCAAGAGTTTCTTAAGGTACTTGGGTGCTCCAATATTGGGTGCATATATGTTTACAAGGATTATATTTTGTTGGATCATTCCCTTTAGTATTATGAAGTGGCCTTCTTTGTCTCTTCTTATGGTCTTTGTTTTGAAGTCTATTTTGTCTGATATGAGTATTTCTACTCAAGCTTTTTTTTCCTTTCCATTTGCATGGAATATATTTTTTCTATCCCTTTACTCTCAGCCTGTGTGTATCTTTAGTTCTGAGGTGTGTCTCCTGTAGACAGTATATACACTGAGTGGCCAGATTATTATGATCTCTGAATGCATAATAATCTGACCACTCAGTATATATATATATATATATATATATATATATATATATATATATATATATATATATATATATATATTAGAGGCCCGGTTCATGAATTCGTGCATGGGTGGGGTCCGGCCAGCCTGACCAGGAGGAGGGGACATGGGCGGTTGGCCGGCCTGCCTGCTGGTCGAACTCCTGGTCGAGGGGACAATTTGCGTATTAACTTTTTATTATATAGGATATAAACTGAGTGGCCAGATTATTATGCGTTCAGAGTTCATAATAATCTGGCGACTCAGTGTATATGGGTCATATTTTCTTATCCATTCATTCACTCTGTATTTTTTGACTGGAGCATTTATTCCATTTACATTTAAGGTTATTATAAATAGGTATTTATTTATTGCCATTTTTATTTTTTTATGCCTATGATCCTCTCCTCTCCGTTTCTTCTACTTAAAGCAGTCCCTTTAAAATTTCTTGTAGTGCTGGTTTAGTGGTGATAAACTCCTTTAGTCTCTCTATTTATTTATTTATTTATTTATTTATTTATTTATTTATTTTGGCCTAGGGAGCTCTTTATTTCACCATTTATTTTGAATGATAGCTTTGCTGCATATAGTAATCTTGGTTTCATATCCTTGCTTTTCATTACCTTGAATACTTTATGCCATTCCCTTCTGGCCTGAAGAGTTTCTGATGAGAAATCAGCTGACAGCCTTATAGGAGCTCCTTTGTAGGTAACATATTGCTTATCTCTTGCTGCCTTTAAGGTTATCTCTCTTTTTTTTTTTTTTTTTTTTTTTTTTTACAGAGAGGAAGGGAGAGGGATAGAGTCAGAAACATCAATGAGAGAGAAACATCAATCAGCTGCCTCCTGCACACCCCCCACTGGGGATATGCCCGAAACCAAGGTACATGCCCCTGACCAGAATCGAACCTGGGACCCTTCAGTCTGCAGGCCGATGCTCTATCCACTGAGCCAAACTGGTTAGGGCAGCCAAACTGGTCAGGGCAAAAGTTCACAAATAGTATCAGGTGTTTTGACTAGAAATTCAATCTTTGATTATTTTGCATTATAATAAGAAGGTGTGATATAAACTCTGATAATTTTTGGTTTTCTAACTTGAGTTCTTGTCTGTGGAAACATAGAACTATTTTATTGGTTGCAATGAATTTTCATATGGTGCACCCTAATAAAAGATGGAAAAAGTTTTGAGGTCTGATTGATAACATTTCAGTCCACATGTGGAAAACTTATACTAAATGAGTTTTTATGCATTTGTTCTCAGTTACTTTTCTGAAAATTCAAACTGTTCAACTAAAAGAAACGGGTTTTTTTTTGTACAGTATCCAGAGTACTACCTGCCATATTATAGTCATAAGTAAGTATTGGTTGAATAAGTAAATTAAAGATATTTTTATTTGTAGTTGGTTTTGAAAATTCAGTTTATGTTTTATTTAAAAAGAACAGTTTCCTTTCCATTAATCTGTAGTACCTGACAACCACTGATATGTTTCTTGTCCTGCAGTTTTGCCTTTTGCAGAATGTCATTAAGTAGAATCATGTAGTATTTAGTCTTTTATGTTTTCTTCTACTTAAATAAATATTTTGAGATTCATATAGATTATTGGTGTATCAGTAGTTTATTGCTTTGGTTCTGAGTAGTAATATGTTGAATGGATGGATATACTACTCTTTCTGTTGTACATTCACCCATTGATGGACATTTGGGTTATTTACATTTATGGCTGTTATATATGGAGGGGCTGTATAATCCATGGTCTTTGTGTGGGCATATATTTTTATTTCTCTTGGATAAGTGCCTTGCAGTGGTATTACTGGCTCAAAGTTTAAGTACATGTTTCACTTTATCAGAAATTGCCAAATTGTTTTTTAAAGTGTATATGCAATTTTGGATTCCCACCAGCAATATGTGAGAGTTGCACTTATTTCATATTCTTTCCAGCATTTTATATTGCCCATCTTTTTCACAGTCGCCTTTCTAGTGGATTCATAGTAGCTTCTCCTTGTGGATTTATTTACATTTTTCTGATGACTAGTGTTGAACAGTTCATGTGTCTGTGGCCATTCATGAAGCTTCCTTTGTTAAGTCTGTTTAAGATTTTGCTATTTTTTATTGGGTTTTCTGCTAAATAGTAAGAGTTCTGAATATAGGTTCCTTTATTGGATGTGTGTTGTGTAAATATTTTTTCCAAGTCTGTAGCTTTGTGCTACGTTTCATGTATTTTCAGTTGACTCTTTTTATATCTTTCTCATATCACTGGTAAATTCCTCTCCCTTCAAATGCAAGTGTTGATCATTTTTTTTCAGTCAGATCCTTATCATATTTTTAATTATTTTAAATGTCTTGTCTGCTCTTTACCATATCTGGGCTACCTTGGAGTCTAGTTCTGTTTTCTGTACCATTTATTAGAAATTACTTTTTTCCTTTTTGTGTCTAGTAATTTTTAAATGGAATGTCAGATCTGCAGTGCTAAATAACAATAGGGACTGAGGTAAATAATATTAAAATCCACAAATGGTCACTTTGTTTTTCCTTCAGTCCCTAAATACAGGTAATTGTGTTAGTATTGTCAGTAGTTGAGCTGAATTTGAATTTTGTTGTTGCTGTAGTTACTTTGAGCATGTTTCCATATGTCGCTTAGCCTTCTGTATGATTACACCAGAGACTTCCAATTTCTCCAATGGTGGACTGCTGCTGTCTTCATAGAGGAGAGCAAGAGGGCTTTCTCATGCTCCTGGTCCACTCTCAGTGTATAGGCAATGCTACATACCTGGGCCCCAGGCACTATCTTACCCAGGGGTAGACAGATTACTGCTGGTTGTTATTTGCTGAAAGGTTCATGGTGGGTAGAAGCTGGGTTGCTATTTTCCCTTCCTCCCCCAGCCTCAGCTTTAGGCAGACTATGTGTGCATGAGAAAAGGGACTTTCTCAGTGTTTCTGCCCCTCTCTTAATTAATTATCTTAGAAATGTGCATGATGGATTTTAATAGTATCTTGTTCTTTCAACATACTTTTGATAACTTCTTTTATACCTTTAAACATAAATATTCTATATCACATAATATCTGCATTATTTGTAGCTTATTTTTTTTCTATTGAATCTCACTACTCATAGCTTTTCCCTTCATATCTTCAGTGATTATTTTAACACTTTATTATTCAAAGTATTATATATGTCTCCTTTATCCCCCATTGACCTCTCCCTGGCCATTCCCACCCCCCAGCACATGCCTTCACTGCCCCCCCCCCCCGCCGAGTGTCTTTGTCCATGGGTTATGCTTATATACTGAGGGGCCAGATTATTATGATCTCTGAATGCATAATAATCTGGCCACTCAGTGTATATCCTATAAAATAAAAGGCTAATATGCAAAATGTCCCCTTGACCAGGAGTTCGACCAGCAGGCAGGCAGGCCAACCGCCCATGTCCCCATCCCCTGGCCAGGCTGGCCGGGCGCCACCCATGCACAAATTCATGCACAGGGCCTATTCATACATACTGAGTGGCCAGATTATTATGCATTCAGAGATCATAATAATCTGGCCACTCAGTTTATGCATGCATACAAGTCCTTTGGTTGGTCTCTTATCTCCTCAATCCTCCCCTGCCTTCCCCCTAAAGTTTGTCAGTCTGTTCAATGCTTCTTTGTATCTGTATTTATTTTTGTTCATCTGTTTATGATGTTCTTTATAGTCCACAAATGAGTGAGATCATTGATATATATCTTTCTCTGACTGGCTTATTTCACTTAGCATAATGCTCTCCAATTCCATCATTGATGTTGCAAATGGTGAGAATTCTTTCTATTTAACAGCAGCTTAGTTTTCCATGGCATAGATGTACCACAGTTTTTTAATCCACTCATCTGCTGATGGGCACTTAGGCTATTTCCAAATCTTAGC
The DNA here is from genome assembly GCA_025583905.1 of Ia io. Classification (NCBI taxonomy): domain Eukaryota; kingdom Metazoa; phylum Chordata; class Mammalia; order Chiroptera; family Vespertilionidae; genus Ia; species Ia io. The sequence continues at coordinate 32,161,180 of JAJQQW010000001.1, read as the reverse complement.
TATGGTAAATTGTGCTGCTATGAACATAGGGGTGCATATATCCTTTCTGATTGGTGTTTCTGGTTTCTTGGGATATATTCATAGAAGTGGGATTACTGGGTCAAATGGTAGTTCCATTTTTAATTTTTTGAGGAAATGCCATACTGTTCTCCACAGTGACTGCACCAACCTGCATTCCCACCAGCAGTGCAAGAGGGTTCGTTTTTCTCCACCTCCTTGCCAACACTTGTCATTTGTAGATTTGTTGATGATAGCCATTCTGACAGGTGTGAGATGGTTCCTCATTGTTGCTTTGATTTGTATCTCTTGGATGATTAGTGACTTTGAGCATGTTCTCATATGTCTCTTGGCCTTCTGTATGTCCTTATTTGAAAGTGTCTATTTAGGTCCTTTGCCCATTTTTAATTGGATTGTTTAACTTCCTTGTGTTAAGATGTATGAGTTCCCTATAAATTTTGGAGATTAGACCATTATTAGATACTAGAGGCCCGGTGCATGAAAATTCATGCACTGGAGGGGGGTGGTCCCTAGCCCAGCCTGCCCCCTCTCACAGTCTGGAAGCCCGCAGGGGTGGGAGGTGACCGGGCAATCAGGGGAAGGCTACACCCCCATCACACCTCTGCTGCTGCTACTGCTGGCAGCGCAAGCCTCAGCCAGCCCTGATTACTTGAGCCTTGGGCGGCCCTGGTCAGCTGGGCAGCTGACATCCAAGGCTTGCCTATTCCTTGGGCTGGCCCTGGGAAGCTGGGGGCTGAAAGCATGTCCAGCCACACCGCATGCTTGCCACCCCCCTGGAAGGGTTGAAAGGATTGGGGACTCCACCGGGGCTGAGGGGACTGGGTGCCGCGATCTTGTGGCTATGGGAGCCGCCATCTTTAGGATGGCATGATGGTCAATTTGCATATCCCCTCTTTATTAGATAGGATAACATTCGCAAATATGTTCTCTCATGCAGTGGTCTTTCTTGTTGTTTTGTTAATGATTTCTTTTGCTGTGCTAAAGCTTTATATTTTAATGTTGTCCCATTTGTTTATTTTCTCCTTAGTTTCCATTGTCCTAGGAGCTGTACCAGTAAAGATATTGCTACGACACATGTCTGATATTTTGCTGCCTGTGGATTCTTCTCAGATTTTTATGGTTCCCCACTTACATTTAAGTCCTTTACCCATTTTTATTTTATTTTTGTGTATGGTGTAAATTGGTGATCTAGTTTCATTTTTTTGCATGTATCTGTCCAATGTTCCCAACACCATTTATTGTATGTTCTTGCCTCTTTTGTCAAATATTAATTGAGCATAATGGCATGGGTCAATTTCTGGGTTCTCTGCTCTGTTCCATTGGTCTAGAGGTCTGTTATTGTGCCAGTACCAGGCATTTTTAAGAACAGTGGATTTGTAATATATCTTGATATCTGATATTGTGATCCCTCCAACTATGTCCTTCTTTCTCAGGATTGCTGCAGCTATTCTGGGTCTTTTTTTATTCCAGATGAATTTTTGGACAGTTTGTTCTAGGTCTGTGAAATATGCCATTGGTATATAAATGGGGATTTCATTGAATCTATAGATTTCTTTGGGTAGTATGGACATTTTAATGATGTTGATCTACCAATCCATGAACACGGTATATTCTTCCATTTGTTAGTGTCTTCCTCTATCTCTTTTTTCAACATCCTATTGTTTGCTGAATATAGGTCTTTTACCTCCTAAGCTAAGTTTATTCCTAGGTATCTTAGTTTTTCTGTTGCAATGGTAAGAGGGATTATTTTTTAAGTTTCTCTTTCTGTGAGTTCATTATTGGTATAAAAAAAAAAGCCATAGATTTCTGGGTGTTAATTTTGTATCCTGCTACATTGCCAAATACATTTATTAAGTCTAGTAGTTGTTTGATGGAGACTCTAGGGTTTTCTATATACACTATCATGTCATCTGTGAATAATGACAGTTTTATTTCTTTTCCAATTTGGATGCCTTTTATTTCTTCTTTTTGTCTGATTCCTATGGCTAGTACTTCCAGTACCATGTCGAACAGGAGTGGTGACAGTGGGCATACCTTTTGTTTGTTTTTCCTGTTCTTAGGAGAAATAGTTTTAGATTTTGCCCATTGAGTATGATGTTGGCTGTACGTTTGTCATGTAAGGCTTTTATTATGTTGAGGTATGATCCCTCTATTCTCACTTTGCTGAGAGTTTTTATCAAGAAAGCATGTCAGATTTTGTTACATGTTTTTTGCTGCATCAATTGGTATGATTATGTGATTTTTGTCTCTCAATGAGTTTATGTGGTGTATCACATTTATTGATTTATGGATATTGTACCATCCTCGCATCCCCAGAATAAATCCCACTTGGTCATGGTGTATGATCTTTCTAATGTAATGATGCATCCAATTTTCTAGAATTTTGTTGAGGATATTAGCATCTGTACTCACACGGGATATTGGCCTGTAATTCTCTTTCTTTGTAGTGTGTTATCAGGATTTTGGATTAGGTTAATGCTATCTTTATAGAAAGAGCCTGGAAGTGTTCTTTCCTGTTGAATTTTTTAGAATAGACTGAAGAGGGTATGTTTTAGTTCTTTAAATGTTTGATAAAACTCCCCTGTGAAGTTGTCTGGCCTGGGGCTTTTGTTCCCTGGAAGTTTTTTTTATTACTGCTTGAATTTCCTCCATAGTTTTGGTCTATTCAGAGTATTTGATTCTTCTTGATTGATTTTTGGAAGGTCATATTCTTCCAAGATTATGTCTATTAGTTCTAGATTGACCAGTTTATTGGAATAAAGTTGTTCATAGAATTTATTTACAATCTTTGTATTTCTGTGTGGTCTGTTGCTATTTTTCCTCTTTCATTTATTATTTTGTTTATTTGGGTCCTCACTCTTTGCTTCTTGGTGATCCTGGCTAGAGGTTCATCAATCCTGTTTATCCTTTCAAATAATCAGCTCTTGGTTTCATTGATCTTTTGTATTGATTTTTTTGGTCTCTATGTTATTAATTTCCTCTCCGACCTTCATTATTTCCTTCTGTTCCCTCTAGGTTTTTCTTGTTGCTCTCTTTCTAATTCTTTAAGTTGTAGAGTTAGATAATTTATTACCAGCTTTTCTTGTTTTTTGAGGTAAGCCTGTAATGCTATGAACTTCTTTCTCAGGACTACTTTCAGTGTGTCCCATAGATTTTGGATTGTTGTGTTTTCTTTGTCATTTGTTTCCAGGATGTTTTTTATTTCTTATTTGATCTCTTTAGTAACCCAACTATTGTTGAATAACATTCTATTTAGTCTCCAAAAAGTTTGAATTATTTTGATTGTTTTTATTGTAGTTTATTTCTAATATTATGTCATTGTGATCTAAGAAGATGCTTGATATGATTTCATTTTTCTTGCATTTGGAGAGACTGGGTACCAGTATGTGTACTTGAGAAGAACGTACATCCCATAGTTTTGGTGACATGTTCTGAAGATGTCAATTAAGTCCATCTGATCTAGTGAGTCATTTAGGATTGCTGTTTCTTTGTTTATTTTTAATAGAGAATTTATCCAGTGATGTCAATGGGGTACTAAAGTCCACTACTATGGGAGCATTGTTGTTGATATCTCCTGTGATGTCTTCCAGAAGATTTTTTTACATATTTGGGTGCTCCAGCATTGGGTGCATATATGTTTACCAAAGTTATATCCTCTTGTTGTATTGATCCCTTTAGTATTATGAAGTGGCCTTCCTTAACTCTTATTATGGCCTTCACTTTAAGTTTTATTTTGTCATATAGAAATATTGCTACCCCAGCTTTATTTTTCATTTCCATTTGCCTGAAAATTTTTTTCCATCCCTTCACCTTAAATCTTTGTGAGTCCCTTGTTCTGAGGTGGGTCTCTTGCAGAGAGCATATATATATAGTCCATGCTTTCTTATCCATTCAGCCATTCAATGTCTTTTGATTGTAGCATTTAATCCATTTATATTTAAGGTTATTATTGATAGGTGTATGTTTGTAGCCATTTTTATTATTTATGCTTGTGTTCCTTCTTCCCTTTCAATTTCTTCTTTTTACAACACTCCCTATACCATTTCTTTCAGTGCTGGCATGGTAGTGATAAACTCCCTTAGCCTTTTTTTTTTTTTTTTTTTCTGAGAAGCTCCCAGTTTCCCCTTCAATTTTGAATATTAGCTTTGCTGGATACAGTTTCTTGAATTCAGTCCCTTGCTTTGCATCAAGTTTTATACATCATTCCATTCCCTTATTACCTGATGTGTTACTGTTGTGAAATCATTTGATAAGGTAATGGGAGATCCCTGGTAGGTAATTCTCTGTCTCTCTCTTGCAACCTTTAAGATTCTCTCTTTGTCATTATTATTTGCCATTATAATTACTACATGTCCTGGTGTGGGTCTTTTTGGGTTCATCTTGTTGGGGACTCTGTGCTTTTGTGACTTTTTTCTTCCTCAAATCAAGGAAGTTTTCTGTCATTATTTTGTCAGATAGGTTTTCTAATCCTTACTCCTCTTCTTAGCCTTTTGGCACCTCTATTATATGGAAGTTACTTCGTTTCTTGTTGTTCCAACGCTCCCTTAGGCTCTCCTCCTTTCTAATTTTTTTCCCAATTGCTATTCATATTAGGTGTGTTTTTCTGCCCTGTCTTCTAACTCGTTAATTCAGTCCTCAGCCTTTTGTAGTCTACTGTTAAAACCTTCCATTGTGTTTTTTATTATAGTTATATCATTCTTGATATCCTCTTGATTCTTACCTATGTTGTTGATTTTTTTCACCCAGCCGGTTTAGGAACTGTATGACCCTTACTCTGAATTCTTTTTCTGACATATTGCATGCCTCCATTTCATTTAGTGCTTTCTCTGGTGATGCCTCTTGTTTTCCCTTTGGGTGTTGTTTCTTTGTCTCTCCATTTTTGCTGTCACAGAAGGGTCCAGGGGCAGTCACATAGCGCCTGTGGCTGAAGTGGCAGCCTTGGCAAGAGGGTCTGCACTCTGGGACTCACAGGAACCTGCAGCTGGGGAGGCTGGAGTCCCAGAATCTGTGGGTCTGCAGATGAGGTATCAGGTCTTTGGCCTGAGTGGCTGTACAGTCAGTATGGTGTTTGAAGCCAATCTCAGTGGTGGTGAGGCTGTGCTCCTAATCACAGCAATGCTCTTCTTCAAGATGGTGTGGTTTTTTCTGCCATAGCTGGCCACCTCAGGAGTACTTGCAGCAGTAGCAGGGACTCCCCATCTAGTAGAGCCCAGTCTGCTAGCCCAGAGACTCCTGGAGGATCTAACCGTCACACACACACACACACACACACACACCACTTTCAAGCACTCCCCTTTTGCTGCCTCATTCACTCACACTTTCTCCCTCACTGCTGTCCTGCTGGCCACCATTTTGTCTCTCACTAGCAGTTCATTCTTAAAACATTTCTTTCTTCTATAACTTGGCTCTATACTGTTCTTCCTCTTTCCTTTATGGCTTCTTCTTTTCAGTATTTCATTGGTAAGCTTCTTTCCCTCCTCCAACTTAGATGTTCTAAAACATTCTTTCCTCAAAACTTCCTTCTCAATACTTTCCTCTTTATAATCCTGCTCTAGAGAAATGAATGTCAAATCATATAATTCCTCTGCTGAAATATCCAATGCCACAATCTTATGCCTTAAGATAAATATTTACCTGACCCTGGCATTCAAATTCTAAACACAGCAGTATCATAAATGGCTCCAAATAAAGTTAATAAATGAATAAACCTGATTTATAGCATTTACCAAATTCTGTTGTTGAAATTCTCCTACTGTGACCAGCTGCCACTTAATGCAGACAGGAGAAGAGATGCTAATAGTCACCCCTCTTGCATTGGTGTGAGCTGGTTCCAATACACCACTGCCTTTACTGCATGTATTTATATTTTATCTCTAGCCTTATCTTATCTTTCTTTACCAAATTAGACTAAAATTATTTTCTGACTGTAAATCACACATTTCTACCTATTTACTTTATGCATTACTATTTTGTTCATGCTAGTGACTAAATTTGGAAAAGTCACAGTCCACCTTTTCCTATTAAAATTCTAATCAGTTTTTCTTTTTTTAAAAATCTTTATTGTTGAAAGTATTAATATGTCCCTCTTTTTCCCCCATTGAACTCTTCCATCCCATTCCCTGCCCCCCAACCCAGGCCTTCACGACCCTATTGCCTGTGTTTATGGGTTATGCATATATGCATAAAAAGTTCTTTGGTTGATCTCTTCCCACGCACCTACCCTCCCCTGCTTTCCCTCTGAGCTTTTCAAGGTCCAATTCCTTGAAGATTTTCCTGGTATCCTCTCTCACTTACTGGATGCTATGTTGCTCTGAGTTAATTTTTACTAATTCTAAACCTCCCTATCTTTTTATATCATAAAGATGCTAAATGTAATGAGTCCAGTAATTTGTTATTCTTCTGAGCAGTACTAAGCCCAGAGTCTTGCTTATAGCCTTAATACCTGCAGTTGAAACAAACTGATAGCTGATAGGCAGCCTGATTTATCACTTTCAACTGTTCAATATCATTTGATATATTCTAGTGGTATATTTACATTCTCTTGCTCCCCATCTTTAAAGTAATAGAACCACTTTTTTTCTGAAACAGATCACCCATATGCTCAAAAATACATTTGTTTAATCTTGTGTAGACTTGACCTACATCCAATGAATTTTTGCAGTGAACAATTGTCTTTTGTAATTAATTTAACGTTATGGATTCAATTAACCATAAAATTTTGCTCTTGTGGGAAAATTTATACCAACAAACCCTTGTTCTTTATCTGCTTTGGGGATGAATAAGATAGGAAAGGAGGTTAATCGATTAACTACAACGTCTGAAGCAAAATTTGTTCCCTATAATGCTGCTGATTTGTCTTTTATTTGTGGCATTATTTAAACATATGTCTTTCCTTCTTTGCTTAGTTTAAGCAAATATATTAAAAAAAGAAATGCCCCTTAATTATTAAAATGATATTTGCATTTTCCCTAGAACACATCAATGAAAGAGGGCACCTGCCAAAAATGTGGGTGAATGGGTACTCTGATAATGTATTTGTGTAACTAATTAGAGTGCAGACTTTTAGAGATTTCTCTCCCTGCCCCCAGTACTATTAATGGAATTACAGAGTAATGCACAGTGTCAGCTCTAAATTTGGCTTTTTCTTTGCCATTCTGTGAATTTTCTTTTTCAAATTTAAGTCATATGCTAACTCAAGTGGTCTAGGCTATATTTATCTACATTGAATAAACTCAGCAATCAAGAAATACACACAAAACATAATAGATATATTCTATTAAAAAACTAGGTAAGAAAATTTTGAAACAGAAAAATTAATCAATTTGGCTACTTTGATACAGCTATTAAGTGTTACACTAGAATATGACGTCAAGTGTGCAATATTCTTTGCCCAATAACACACTGCCTGACCATCCTCATAAAATATGTTTTGGACATTCACCTTGTTGTTTGTTTCCTGTGGGGGGGGGGGAAAGGTTTATTCATTAGAGACTTGTAGTTGAAATGGCAGGAAAACTCCTTGGGATCCAGCTGTAGAATGTCAGGATTTTCAGGTTAAGGGGTTTAATATTCTATCTTATACATCTTACAGTGTGATCAAACTCTCTTTTTGAAAGGTAAATCTGTTGCTCATTTGAAAGATGGATTGGAAGAGGAAAAACTAGGACTGAGTTTGATCAGAAAATTGAGATTTTGAAGCATTCTGTAGTTTAAGCCAAGCAATTAGGAAAATTCCCTTAAAATCATAAACTTCACAATCAGAATGCACAGCTTTGAATTATTCCCCATATGGGATTTTTCTTTCTTTGGCACCATCCCTTTGTACTGATAATTAAGTATTGTTATATTATCTCATAATAAATATATTCCCTATAAGGTAATATATAAAATAACATTTCTAAGTAACAGATCATTCACTGTTTCAAGCCAAACTTAAACATGAATTATCTTATAACATTTGATATTTCTATAGTAATTACTGGATTTTTTGTAATACCAATAAATTATCAATATAAACAATAAAGAAAAAGATAGTATGTTTGGCAGAATTTCATGATTAGTAATGTCATCTTTCAAAAGTAATTATATCAATATTTCCTATTTAAGCCTGCAAGTTTTAAAAATCATCCTACCTTATAATAGAGAAACATGCAAATTGACCGCACCTCCGCTAAGCCCATAGCCAATCAGAGTGAACAAAATGGCGGTTAATTTGCCTATGTGGGCGCTGAGCGGCCTGGGTCCAGGAAACATCCTCTGGACCCAGGCCGCTCCTAGCCTGTAGGCCCGTGCTTAGGTCCTGAGCTGCAGGGGTCCCAGAACGCCCGCTGGCCACTCAGGGCCTATGGGTGTAGGCTCCAAGCAACCTTGTGGGCAGGAACATCCCCGTGTCGCTATAGCAAATTGGGGATGTTCCGCCCCGCCCCCAGAGGCTTGCAAAGTCTCTTGCACAAAACGGCGGTTTGGGGCAATGCCCCCAGCCAGGTGCCCAGGACCGGGGGCTGCTGCTGGCCTCTGGGGTGTGCCGAGACCCTGGCGGCCACTGCTGTGTGCTGCCTGGGGTCCCTGCAAGCCCCGAGCCTGAGGCCCATGGTCAGGCTGGCTGCTGGCCTCCCCAAGCCACTTTCAAAGGCTCCTGCACAAAGTGGCGGTTTGGGGCCACGCCCCCAGCCAGGCGCCCAGGACCAGGGTCTGCTGCTGGCCTCCTGGGTTTGCCGAGACCCTGGCGGCCACCACTGCGTGCTGCCCATGGTCCCTGCAAGCCTCGAGCCTGGGGCATATGGTGGGGCTGGCTGCTGGCCTTGGGGCGTTTGGAGACGGGGATGTTCCCACCCCACCCCAGAGGCTTTCCAAGCTTCAGCACCAAGTGGCAGGTTGTGTCCATGCCCCCAGCCTAGCGCCCTCCACAGGGGGATGGCTGCTGGCCTCTGGGGTGTGCGGAGACCCCGGCAGCCACCACTGGGTGGAAGGGACATGCCCCTAGCCCAGTGGACACAACCCAGGGGCTGCATGAGCTGCAGAGGATACACCTTTTTTTAAAAAAAATTTATTGATTTTTTTTTTTTTTACAGAGAAGAGGGGAGAGGGATAGACAGTCAGAAATATCAATGAGAGAGAAACATCCATTAGCTGCCTCCTGCACACTCCCCACTGGGGATATGCCTCCAACCAAGGTACATGCCCTTAACAGGAATCAAACCTGGGACCCTTCAGTCTGCAGGCCCATGGTCTATCCACTGAGCCAAACCATTTTGAGAGTAAATACCTTTTCTGACAACTCATTGGCTAAGCTCCCTGTAGGCCACCAATTGCAGTGTTCTTGGTAATTTGGGTTATAAGAATCCAAGAAGGTAATCTAGGGTTTTTCCATCACACTCTTGAAGGAAAAAATGAAGGCCCCTTGTGGGGTCCCAGATTGGAGAGACTGCAGGCTGGGCTGAGGGACAACACCCCCCGCTACCCCCCCTCCCCGCCGTGCATGAATTTCGTGCACTGGGCCTCTAGTTCTAGATAAAACTCTGAAAACTGTCATTTGTGTTTAAATTATAATCCATATTTTTCTAATTGTTGTTTCCTATTTGGGGGAAAAACAGCAGAATCTAGAAAGAGTTTGTTTGCAATTATTTGAAAATAATACATCTTGCAAAGGATTTAGTAATCTTATGATAAAGTGGACTTAAATGATAAATCTATATAACATATAATAAAATTGTTTTCAAACTAATTTTTAGAAAAATGCCTGGAAAAACAAAAACAAAAACAATATATATATATATATATATATATATATATATATATATATATATATATATATATATATATATCTCTTCACATTTTGCCAAATACAATTGGAAAAAAGATAGATTGTTATAATATTATTTTGTGATTTTAAAAAATTCTAGGAGCATATATTGATAATCAGGTGGGCATATAGTCATATAATCATATAGGAATCAAAGACAGAGACATTTCCAAGCTTGACACATTTCATTCTCTGAATTCTAAATTCACAGTAGGTTGGGGTAAAGTCATTTCACCTTAAGAATCATATTTATTTTTTTAATGCCAAGATGCTGTTATTGATTTTGACACTCAAAATGATACCATAAGGTCTGTGAGATTCCTTGGTATTCCAGTAGTAGAAAATTGTAATTACAATGACCCTTTAGTCTGACCTCATTTTATGTGGGGATTGCTCAGTGAAGTCACCAGTAAATTTAAAGCACACATACACACAACAACACACATTCATCAGTGACTATATATTAACCCCTACTTATTTTCATTCAAGCACTAATATGCTCTTATGTTCATGTGGGTGGCAACATCTTTATAGTGAATTTTTTTTGTGAACATCCATGGTTCTAAGAAAACTAGGGAGCCCAAAGAAGAATCCTAAATTCAAGGCATCAAAGAATTCTTAAATACAATGCTTCCTTAGCTTCAGAATATCTTTTGAAGAGTTGTGGAGAACGCTTGGCTGCTTTTGACTTTAGGTAGTTGTAAGAAATTATCTTTAGTTTCCTCGCATCAGATTAACATATATCACTTGGTCAACTGTAAACATAAAATAAAACTCTGCCTTTTCTTCCTGCTCAGTTCTTATCCCTAAGGATAAATGATGTACCATTTATAAATCCATCAATTTCTTTACTCAGAGATAGTTAGAGACTGTATCTTTCTTTTTTAAAATATATTTTTATTTATTTCAGAGAGAAAGGGAGAGCAAGAGAGAAATACCAATGATGAGAGAGAATCATTGATCGGCTGCCTCCTGCATGCCCCATACTGGGGATCAAGCCCACAACCTGGGCATGTGCTCTGACTGGGAATTGAATCATGACCTCCTGGTTCATAGGTCAATGTTAAACCACTGAGCCACATTGGTCAGGCTAGAGACTGTATCTTAGATGATGGTTTTTATCACCCCTTAGTCAGGTGGAAGATTAAACTCTCAAATGTGGCCAAATATCTTATTTTTCAGATAAAAATAACACATTTGGGGGCATAATTTAATGGTCACCCAAGAATAGATTCAAAATTGTTTTAGTTCTGGAATGTTCTAGGGTCCCTAATAATAAGAACAACTAAAATACAAAGCATTCCTTGAGGACCAGGTCACCATTTTCAGTTAATGTGTCAATGCCCAAAACAGCACCACATATCCCCATATCCTTGACAATACTTATCAAGTATTAGATAAATATAAAGAAATTTGTGAATCGCTCAGTGCATAGTTCACTGGAAAAGGCTAATATTCTTAATAATTGATCTCTTAATATATAGCTTCGGTGAATGCTAACATCCCATATAAGCTATTTTATTGTTGAAGATTTTTGAGTTTATAGTCACATTTACCAGGTGACACTTTTGAGAAGCAGAACAATATTAGTCATGGTCTTTTAATCTCAGCCTCATAAAAATGTAATATGCCTGGCTGAAAACTGAGGCTCATAGTGACCTAGAATCCTGGCTTAGTTTTGTTTACAAGTCAACTTGATGATGAAGCTGCCAATATTGTATTACTACTGCTTTTGTTTGATAAATTTATTTGCTTATTAAATTGATTTTTTATGCCTTTCATGTGTGATTGGTCTAAAGTGGAAATGAAAATGATATTCATGTTTAACTATAGTATGTCTTATTGCCAAACAAAATATACAAAATCCTTGAAGAGAAATGCTCTAAAAGGTTTTTCTACATTATAGTTTCTCAAAAATATAAATTCAAGCTACTGTTTCACAAATATCTTAAGTAGACCTAGAAATTATGGTTTCCGTGGGCAAGAGAGATACTAAAGTTTTTACTATTTTGTTTGCTTTGAAAGAATAGTTTGAAGTTAATATTGATGCTATAGTATAAAAGTGTTTAAATGGAAGATAATGTTAACTCAGCAGTATCATTGCTTTGATTTTTGTTTAAAGTCTCATAAAACTAGATTGCTATTTGATTGACAACCTTGTCAAAGAGTGAATGAAAACTGACACTGTAATATTGAAAGTGCAGCATTTACAAAACTTGAAACCCAAGTTTCTCATGACACTGCTTCTTTTATGGAAGATTGAATTTCATATTGTTTTTAAATAAATATGTACATTGATAGATACAGCTAAACCTGATGGTTTTTTCTATTGGCTTCCTGAATTCTATTCACCTATTTAAAGATATAGTTTAAGCATGTCCCTATTAGCAAACATGACTGAGAATCTTTAATATAAGGAAAACTCAAAAACCAAAGCATGATTGTCCCAGCAGCTGTCCTTTTCAGAATATAAATATACGATTTTGTGAAATCCTATCTAATAAAAGAGTAATATGCAAATTGACCATCACTCCAACACACAAGATCACCCACAACTGCCCTCCCCTGATGGCCATTTTGTAGTGGTCATCTTGTGTTCACATGGGGGCAGCTATCTTTACCACATGATGGCCTACAGGGGAGGGCAGTTGAGGGGAATCAGACCAGGAGGAGAAAGCAGTTAGGGGCGACCAGGCTGGCAGGGGAGGGCAGTTAGGGGCAATCGGACCAGCAGGGGAGCAGTTAGGCATCAATCAGGCTGGCAGGGGAGTGGTTAGGGGGTGATCAGGCTGGCAGTCAGAAGCAGTTAGGGGCAATCAGGCAGGCAGGCGAGTGGTTGGGAGCCAGCAGTCCTGGATTGTGAGAGGGATGTCCAAATGCCCGTTTAGGCCCAACCCCAGTGGGGTCCCAGATTAGAGAGGGTGCAGGCTGGGCTGAGGAACACACACACACACACACACACACACACACACACACACACACACACACACACACACACACACACACACACACCCGTGCACGAATTTCGTGCACTGGGCCTCTAGTGTTGATATAATAGTGCAGTGTACCATGAGCTAAGCATTGTGTTTAGTAGTTAAGAGACAATTGTTAAAAGGTCAAACTCTAGAGCCAGAACTGAGTTTACTTCTGAGATTTGCCGTGTGATTTGGGTAAGCATCTTTTAAATTCTCAAAACCTGTTAACTCAGCTAAAAAATGGGGAAATAAATAGTACCAAACCTATGCTATTGTTATGAGCATTAAATGAGATAATGAATGTAAAATTATTCACATAGTACTTAGCACTTAGGTAATTATTACTATTACTATAGAGCCTAGTATGATATTGTGCTCACTAAAAAAAAAGAAAAAAAGAATGCTTAAATATTAAATTAGTAGAGGAAACAACTATTTGTCTTAAGCCATTTAGTTTTCCTGCTAACAAGAAGCTAGAAGTCAGTCTTACCTTTTCTGGGGTTAAAAACCTAGTTTATTTTTTGTTTTGTCTAATATCAACCTTAAAGAAGTATACGAACAGAACCCAAAGTACCCATTCAACTTCATGATATATATTTGGCAAAATTGAGAAAACATGGAGATTGTTAAATCATTATAGAAATAAAGCATGGGTGTTTTGTTTTCCCTATATCTGCAAATAATGGTGATAGAATATTGTACAGTTGACCCTTGAACAACATGGGTTTGAACTCTGTGGGTTCCACTTATATATGTATTTTTCATATTTATTTATATTTATTGTATTTTTCTTCCTTATGATTTTCTTTTTTTTTATTGTCTAAAGTTTTACATATGTCTCCTTTTCCCCCAATTGACCCCCTCCCCCAAGCCATTCCCATCCCAGGCAAGCTCCCACCGCCCCAGTGTCTGTGTCCATTGGTTATGCTAATATGCATGCATACAAGTTCTTTGGTTGCTCTTTAAACCCTTCCACATTGGAGGGCCACACTGACCCCAACAGACGCGGATTTTGTGTGGTGCAGTCTTCCTCTGAGGCTCTAGTCCCCACTGCGCGCATTTCTCCCTCCAGCCTGGATCCCAGATCTCACCTCACTCTAGGAGTCTAGGGGATATCTGACCTTTCCATCCAAGGATTGCCTCACCAGCTGTGTTTAATTCGCCAATTCTGGGTGGGTGTTGTTAGATTCAGCTGTTCCTTCTCAGTGATGGGCAACCTTTTGAGCTTGGTGTGTCAAACTTCACAAAAAAACTGAGCATAACTCGGGTAGTGTGTCACTTTGAGGAAAAAACTAACTCCAAGACTCTAGTCGCAAATGTAAATCTGCTCTGTGAGAAGGAACAGGGCCCGTCCGCGTATTCGGCGCCGCTTTGTCTTCTGGACAGACTTTTTAGGTGCCCGCGGTTGGGGAGGCTAGAGTCCCAGTGTTCGTGGGTTTGCAGCTGAGGCAGCTGGTCTCTGGGTGTTGTGGTTGTAGGGTCCTGGGAGGTATCCGAGGTCTCCCCGGTTGAAGGTAAGGCTGAGCTTCTGATCACAGCCGGTCTCCCCTTCAAGATGGCACGGTCTCTGCGGCAGAGCTGGCTGCTCCTGGAGAGATTTCAGCAGCAGTAGAGGCTGCCCAGCCAGGGGAGCCTGGTCCGCCAGTCCCCAACAGTCCTGTGGAATATAGCTGTCCCTCTCTCACAAATACCTGTATGATTTTCTTAATACTTTTTCTCTTCTCTAGCTTACTTTATTGTAAAAATACAGTGTATAATACATCTAACATTACAAAATATGTGTTAATTGACTATATTACCAGTAAGACTTCAGGTCAACAGTAGGCTATTTGGAATTAAGTTTTGAGGGAGTAAAAAGTTATATAAGGCCCAGCCTACATGGCTCAGTGGTTGAGCATCAGTCTATGAACTAGGAGGTCATGGTTAGTTTCCTGGTCAGGGCACATGCCTGGGTTGCAGGCTCAATCCCCAGTGTGGGGCGTTCAGGAGGCATCTGATCAATCAATGATTCTCTCTCATCATTGATGTTCCTATCTCTCTCTCCCTCTGCCTTCCTCTCTGAAATCACTAAAAATATATTTTTTAAAAGTTATATGAGGGTTTTGACAGCTCAGGGGGTCTTCGCTCCTTATCTTTGTGCTGTTCAAGGGTCAACTGTATTTGGAAAGATTAGAGGCATATACGAAAAAATAAATTGTCACAGTTGTTATTCCTTCTTTTAACTGCCAGAAATACACCAGAGTATATTTCTACTCTCATTGCACAAAATCAGTGTTCTGAAATGGCTTCACTAAATACACAATGTGAAAAGAAATCCTAGTCCAAATTTCCTTAAAGGAGTCACATCATCATCAGTAAAGTATATTGATAGAATTCCTAAGGATAGATTTTCTTGCCTACTATATGAGGCAGATATATTTGTGTTACTGTTGTTTAAGGAAATCATCCTATAAGTCCATATACATTACATTTTTAATCTAATGTTTCTGTGAAGTACAAGAACTACACAGGTCTATCTCATTCTTACCAGGAATGGAAAAATCTAAGATAAGTAAAATTTCCTCTAGAAACCCAACCTTAAAGTATTTTTAACTATGGTAATGATTCTTCCTAATGCAAAGGACCAATCTATGTGGGTAAACAGCTCGCATAATTTGTAATTTTTAAAAAATCCTCACCTATGGACATGCTTAGAGAGAGGAAGAGAAAGAGAGCGAGAGAGAGAAAGAGAGAGAGAGAGATTGGTTGCCCGCCTTCTGTAGTTTCCCTGACTGGGGATCGAACCACAACCTGGGTATGTGCCCTGAACGGGAATTGAACCAGCTACCTTTTGGTGCATGGGACTACCCTCAAACAACTGAGCCATTCCAGCCAGGCTAATTTTTATTTTCTTAAGCCACTAGAACCCATTTAATACTCTGAAAAAATATTCCAGGTTTTACTCAAACTTAGGAGGACCTGAAAAAGTTTCTCATTGTTTTTAATAAAGAATTATGAATCTTGTCTAGAAATATGAATGCATAGGATGCAAGAACACCTAGGTAATTGACTTAGTTTTTACTGTTTGATTTTCTATATAGAATTTTCAGAATAAAATTTAGGTATTGGTTTTATTGCAACATAATTACATTGTTTCTGAAGGAAAAAATCTGATGGAATGAAGTGCTAAAATTATTTTGTTTATATATAATGCATAAGCTTTAGACTTGGTTTACCACAAATATTATTTTAGCCCAAATATTTTATTGGCAAATAAGTCTTCAGTTTCTTTCAAAGTATTTTTAATATTATGATTTGATTATTTTTCCACATTTGTTATTTAAATTTACATCTTGAACTACCAACTTGTAAATATCAATATAGCAGTAATGAGAACAATTCCAAGAAAGTGATATTTGTTTTATATTTCAACACATTCTCAGTCACCTATTGGTGGTATTGGGAAGAAGCAGTAAAACTCATTAGACTTTTATATCTCACTGTCAGCACCTCTACCTCCACATATCAGAGCTTTTTAGCATACAATTTTGTAACTTTTCCCTTTCTGATCCTGCCCATTTATTTCTTTGTGGTTTATTCCTTTTTCTCATAACTGTAGAAAGTGTCTAAATTAGGTATTTAAAATCTAATTAAGTTCCACTTTGAAAATAAATAGTCCTATGGTGTTTCACTAAATAACTCAAATTTAGAGAAGCTGTTAATTTTCCCCCTGCAAATTGTATTTGCAAATGAAAGTTATTCCTATGTAAATAACAGCTTAAATATCTCCATGGTGCTTTGACTTTAGGACATTTCCTTAAAAAGAGATGTTACTGCCACCCTTGTAAAACACGAGCCTTCATTTACTGTTTCCTTTCATCTGTTGAAATAATTACTTTTCTTTTCTGCCTTCAATAGTTTGTTCTGGTCATTAACATTTCTGTAAAATTAAGTTTGAAAGGTGCTTTTAATGTTCAGAGAGACTGCAGTGCACATTTGGCTGTTAAAATCAACCTACTTAAGTCTGAACTAATGTTTAACACTCACAGCTATTTGAAATAGTTCACTGCTCAGTTGAATGGTGTTGCCAAGGGCAATGATCATATTACTTTGTATTATATTTTTTGGGAGGTTGTTATTTCAGTAATAAAGATAATCCATGGCGTTTCTGAACACAGTGGTTCAAATCCTTTACATAGTACTTCCCCTCTAACAAGCTACAAACTATGATTTCAGTGGAAATGGTAAGTAGGAGGAATTAGCTTAGTTCATTTTATGGAACTATGAGCTAAGTTCTATTTTTTTTTCATTGAGAAAAGAAACGATATTATTATTTATAAGTGTGCATGTATGTGTCCGTGCATATGTACATACAAATGACGATACATTTATGTGTATGTGATGAGTATAAGCTCATGAAACAGGGATGTTTTGTATATGAAATTTAGAGAAATTATTCTTATTATATTATTACCTTGTACAAAATAAAATGGAGTAAAACATTGTCAAGAAATAATCATTGTGCCCCGGACGGTGTGGCTAAGTGGTTGAGCATCAACCCATGAACCAAGAGGTCATCAGTTCAATTCATGGTCAGAGCACATGCTTGGGTTGCGAGTTTGATCCTCAGCAGGGGGATGCAGTCAACCAACTGAGCCATACCAGCTGAGCAGGAACAAAAGCTTAAATGAAGCATGTTCACAAAAGAATCAAAGATAGCAAACATAGACAACTGTTTCAATGATATTTGCTACAGAAGTTAAGAAAAATAGTGGTATAATTGGGGGATATGGTTTAATGAAAGGTCCTTTCAAAGATGAGAAAACTTTAGAAGCTCACTTCATAATAGGACACAAGAGTTGAAATTGTGGAGAGCTAGAGTTTGAAGAATTGAGAATCCTAAAGACATTTCTTTATTTATGCCACATACATACCATGTGTGCTTCATGTATATTTCTCCAAATAATAATTCAGAGAATCTTCTGATAATTTTCAAGAAAAGTACAAGCTAAGATAACTAGGTCCATACATGGCTATGCATAAGAGTAAGTTATTTGTATCTCAGAATTTGATAGTCATATCATAAGAAGCAAAACTTTATAGGCATATACAGGAGACTTTATAGTGATATACAGGAGAAACCATGAAGAGAAGAAATTGGAATTCCTCTCCTTCCTTCTATAATCCCAAAAACATACCACTAACTACTTTCTAACATTATGCTACCATATAAAGCTTGGTCATGGGCTTTTGGGGAAGGGTAGAAGAGAGGAAAGCAGAAGGGAAAAGAGGCAGATAAATTAACCACTTGTAAGTTAGATTACAGAATTGAAATAAATAAAATATGTATCTTGTCTCTCTTTCCTCTTCCACGAAACTGGAGAACAGAGAGCAACACCCAGAGTTCCTTGAATAGTAAGTAGGAGAGTAGAGATGCACATGCACGTATGGACTTAAATAGCAAGCTGCTGCCCATTAGATTGTGAGTGCTTGGTAATGATTATATCACAGCTGATACATCTGCAACCTGCAGGGACCAAGCCACGAGCAGTCAGTGCTGGTGTCATGGTTATCATCATGATAAAAAGGCAGCCAAACTAATTACTTTAAGTGATGGATGAAGATGTAGATGGAAACAGCATGTCCAAATTAGTCTGATGAAAATTATAAATGATTTTATGATAAAAGAAAAGCATCTAAAGTGCTCACAGTAGTCTTGGTTAAGTGTTTACATTCCTCTTATAAATACTTGTAAGTAACATTTTTTTAGTATCTCATGTGCCAATTGTGACACACCATGGTGACTATTGGATTGGGAAACCCTTTTTATTTAGTGAATAGGAGCTGAGGACAAATTTACTAGTAAGAATAATGCATTAAATATTTTCCTCCAGAAATAATTTTTTTAACATTTGTATTGATTTCAGAGAGAAAGAGAGAGGGAGAGAGAGATAGAGACATCAATGATGAAAGACAATCATTAATCATCTGCCTCCTGCAGGCCCTGACCAGGAATTGAATCCCAACCTCCTGGTCCATATAGGTTGACACTCAACCACTGAGCCATGCTAGCCAGGCCAGAAATAATTTGTTTTCAGCATCCTTGCCATTAATGAGGGGTTGAAAATTTTTTTTTTCAGACAATGTCACCAAAATCTAGTGCCAACATAGAAACATTTCTCTGGAGGTTTAAATGGAAAAATATTTGTGTGCTTTGACACTTTTAAATGAATATTAAAAGATTCAAATAAACTAACGAAGTGGAGACACTCATGGATACAAAGAACAGACTGACAGCTCTCAGAGGAGAGGGGGTTGGAGGCTTGATGAGAAGGGTGAAGGGATTAAGCAAACAAAGAAAAAGGAAGATCATGGACACAGGCAAGAGTATGGAGATTGCCAGAGGGAAAGGGGAGTGGGGGGAGGTAGAAGTGGGTAAAGAGGAGATAACTGGTGATGGAAAGAGACTTAACTTGGGGTGGTGAACACACAGTACAATGTACGGATGATGTATTATAGAATTATATATCTGAAACCTATATAATTTTTTAACCAATGTCACCCCAATAAATTCAAAAAGATTCATTTTATTTACTTATTATTTATTTATTTATTTACTTATTTATTTATTTTTTGTTAATCCTCACCCCAGAATATTTTTCTGTTGATCTTTTAGAGAGAGTGGAAGAGAGAGGGAAAGACAGAGAGAAACATCAATGTGAGAGAAACACATCTATTGGTTGCCTCCTTCATGCCCCCTGACCAGGGCCCCGGCTGGGGAGGAGTTTGCAACCAAGGTACATGCCCTTGGCTGGAATTAAACCCAAGACCCTTCAGTCCACAGGCCGATGCTCTATCCACTGAGCCAAGCCGGCTAGGGCAAAAGACTCATTTTACTCTGCTGGGGCTAGAGGAGGTGTTAAAGTTTATTTTACTAAGTAAAATAAATGGATATACACTGGCTAGAATGTGACATATAACAAATAATATTTTTTGTTCCTAAGCATATAACGTTTATGGACCATAATACTTGAGACCCCACTCAATGGAGTTGAATTTGCTTTTATGTACATGCCTTGTCACAATTGTTGAACTACAATGATTCACAAATTTGTAATTATATTACCTTTTTATCTTTATATTCTCCATGTTGATTTCTTTTTTAAAAAATGTTTATTGTTGAACGTATTAAATATGTTCCCTTTACCCCCATTGACCTCTTCTAGCCCACCTCCAGATTTCTTTATTTTAGTTGATAATGCCCACACTTCAAGTTAATGAGGATTTTCCTTTCTCTTACTTTTATTTAAAGGAAAGTTGAGGTGAGATGATAACTCAGAAACAAGTAGAGTAAAAGGAAACTTATTTATGTTTATGTAACACAGAAGGCAACTTTAGGTCACTGGAAACTCAAAAATTTACTTTTATTCCCCTTTTGATAAAACATACTAGAAGCCCGGTGCACGAAATTCGTGCACAGAGGGGGGTTGTCCCTCAGCCCAGCCTGTACCCTCTTCAATATGGGACCCCTCGAGGGATGTCCAACTGCCCGTTTAGGCCCGATCCAGGCCTAAACGGGCAGTCGGACATCCCTCTCACAATCCAGGACTGCTGGATCCCAACTGCTTGCCTGTCTGCCTTCCTGATTGCCCCTAACTGCTTCTGCCTGCCAGCCTGATCACCCCCTAACCACTCTGCTGCCAGCCTGTTTGCCCCCAACTTCCCTGCTCTGCCGGCCTGGTCACCCCTAACTGCCCTCTCCTGCAGGGTTGATCACCTCCAACTGCCCTCCCTTGCAGGCCTGGTCCTTCTCAACTGCCCTCCCTTGCAGGCCGGGTGCCTCCCAACTGCCCTCTCCTGCTGGCCATCTTGTGTCCACATGGGGGCAGGATCTTTGACCACATGGGGGCAGCTATATTGTGTGTTGGAGTGATGGTCAATCTGCATATTACTCTTTTATTAGATAGGATAGAGGCCTGGTACAGGGGTGGGGGCCAGCTGGTTTGCCCTGAAGGGTGTCCCAGATCAGGTGGGGGTTCCCTTGGGGTGTGGGGCGGCCTGAGCGAGGGGCCTGTGGTGGTTTGCAGGCTGGCCACGCCCCCTGTCAACCCAAGCGGAGGCCCTGGTATCTGGAATTTATTTTCCTTCTACAATTGAAACTTTGTAGCCTGGAGCGGAGCCAAGCCTGGGGCTCCCTCCGTGGCGGCAGCCATTTCTGTTGGGGTTATAATTGAAACTTTGTTGCCTTAAGCGGGTGGGCCCGGCCAGGGTGTGCGGATAGCTTTGCTTCCCCTGTTGCCGGTGGCAACCCTGGCCTGCTCTCTCAAGCTCCATTCTGACACCATTTCTGTTTGAATTTGTTTACCTTCTATAATTGAAACTTTGTAGCTTGAGTGGAGGCTTAGGGCTGCAACGGCTAGTGGAAAGCTTGTTTTCCTCTGTTGCCTGGGAAACCTTGCTCTCTGTGGCTGTAGCCATCTTGGATGGGTTAATTTGCATACTCGCTCTGATGGGATGGTGGGCGTGGCTTGTGGGCGTGGCTTGTAGGTGTGTCAGAGGTATGGTAAATTTGCATATTTGTCTATTATTAGGTAGGATTATTTAATTAAAGTTGAATGAGTCTCTAAGAATATGAGGAGTTATTCATTTTTATTGAATTTATTGGGTTCAATTGTACAACTCAACAACACATCATCTGCACATTCATCATGTGCCCATTGCACAAAGCAAAGTATTTTTCCATCCCCATTGATACCCCCTTTGCCCACTTCCACCTCCTCCACCCCTTTCCCTCTGGCTATCACCACACTATTGTCTGTGTCTATGTGTCCATTTTTTGACACAGTCTGACTCTACTCCCAAAGTATGTCTAATTTGCCTTTCTGATTTGTGCTTACATGTGGGGCTAGCTTTCCCACTTATGAGAATTTCAAGATGTCTTTTTGAAAAGTAATTCATATATTTACATTTGGGGATTTATATTTAAGATTTTAGGCCAAATCTTTATTCCAAATTTCTGTAACTCTAGATAATTTTTACCATGCAAGTAAAAATATGTGAAACCATGATTAATAATTCATGAAACAAGTTGTTATTGTTATTGCAAATGGTTACATTTTAGAAGCATCTCTATGGTTTTAATAATGGAAAAGGACAGTAGCTCCTGTGAGGTAATTTAATCTTCCCTATGAAAGGTGAGAATCACCCTTGACTCTGATGGAAATTTCTGCATGGCTTTTCATCTTCAAGTATTTAATACTAAGTTGGTCTTAAAAGAGTAATTGACTATTTGGATTGTACTCCATTTGCATAGCTAACACAGATTAATTTCCCTTAACTTTTAGATTATAACAACCCCTTGAAAACCATTGAAGCCCAGTTACATCTGGTGTCAATAATGCTTTTAATTTCAAAAGTAATAGATTGAGCCAATTTATAATGTTATGTACAATTTGGAAAGCATATCTATCCTTGCCTTTTATCTTCAATACAATGTTAAAAATACTGTATTTATTCAAAAGGTCTAAAAAACAGCCTAACTATTAAACCCTAAAGGACAGCATACAAGTTGATCTATTCTGGTACTTCTAAAGAATTTGAGCAAGCATTAAGATATTGCTATATACATAACACTGAAAATAGATAAGAGACAAAAGGCAGGTAAATACATTTATATGTAAACTAGAGGTCCAGTGCATAATTGAAATCACATGAGGAGGCGCCCCACCTCCCACTGTGCAAGGAGGCACCCCGCAGGCCACCGCAGGAGTCAGGCCGGACTGGCACTGCAGGGGGCCAGGACCCATGCCTGACTTCGGCCCCAGGCCCCCCTGCCTGTGTCTGCTCCAGGCTGCCAGAGCCACCATGCTGGCTCAGGCAGGCCCCCCTATCTCTGTTTCCGTCTCTGCTCCAGGCCTCACCTGTGTGCGCAACCTCCTCCTGTCCGGTCATGACCCGTTACAGCGTCCTGACCTAATTTGCATATTACTGCCTTTTTATATATATATATATATATATATATATATATGTATATATAATGCCTTGTATGTATACAGAGATACTGCTGCATAGAATTACAATTTTTTTCTGCATATAAAGTACAATGTCTAAAGGATTCATAATTTTCATAAGGTACCAGGAATATATGTCACCTATTTTCCAAATGATGTACAATTTGACAAAGGTGGAAGAGTGGAATCAACAAAAATAAAACAATAATTGAATTTTCCAGTTGTAATTCAATTTAGAATAATACTTTAGTGCTACAGGAATTCTTTCATTTTGCATAGGAAAAATATACCACATTTGTACTATACTTCTTGGTAGAAATGATGAAGATGGCATCAAGTTTTATATGCACTTGACTCTCTCACTCATGCACATGTTCACAAAGAGGGTAGTCATTAAAATTGAATTGGACAATCAATTTAATCTGAAAACATGTCAACTCTGTAAGATAACTGTTTTGGTTTCTTTTTCTCTGAATTTACTAAATGTTTTATACCAAATTGGTTCAGCAAAAAAGATAAAAATAGTTTTATGTGTAGCCACAACTCAAGTTGTATATAACTATGGTTAGCCTCTTTTGAAAGTGTAGCATTCAAGATTAAATCATTCTTACTTACATATAATAATAAAGAACAAGTACCTAAAAGCTGGAAATCCACAAATTTAAATTTTACTTTTTTAAAATGTTAAAAGTTGAATTGAAGAATAACTATAGTTTAAATTGCCAATAGTATGTTGTTATAAAAAGGATGAAAAATACTTTAGGAATCAACTGTCAGAGAACAGAACCTAGTTGCCACCAAGCATAGAATGCTGCTTTAAAGACATGTTCTCAAGTAATGCTAGAAAAATCATTCGTTTTCTTTTCCATGTATAAAAACCTATTTGGGCCCTAACCAGTTTGGCTCAGTGGATTTGGGCCCTAACCAGTTTGGCCTGTGGGCTGAAGGGTCCCAGGTTCGATTCCAGTCAAGGGCATTTACCTTGGTTGTGGGTACATCCCCAGTAGAGGGTGTGCAGGAAGCAGCTGATGGATGTTTCTCTTTCATCGATGCTTCTAACTCTCTATCCTTCTCCCTTCCTCTCTGTAAAAAAATCAATAAAATATATTAAAACAAACAAACAAACAAACAAAAACCTATTTGGTTTGGTATTTGTTCCAGAATGATACAATACCTCAAAATTCTATTCTCATTTATAATTTTTGAACCACTAGACATGTCCACAATTTTTAACAATACCAATTCAACCACAAAATAGACGTTGAGTGCACTTTTTTAAAATTGGGGGGTCATAGGGGATTTTCCAAGGATTCAGAATCTAAGAATCTATTTATCTTTATGCTAAGTTTTGTGCTCTTTAGGTAGCCTTAATCCCAAAGATTCTTAGGTTTTCCCATTTTATGCAACTTAGAGTTCAAACTACACACATGTGTTGAATATAAATAGTGTATATAGAAAAATGGTAGCCTCTGAAAGGGAACAAAGAACAATAAGTAGGAAATACACCCCCCCTTAAATAATTTAATGTGTAATTAGGGATTTAAGGCATTAACATGTGAATATTTAATTTCTGACAAAATATTTAGTAAATACCATTATGAGAGACATATTTTAGTACATAGTGCAAGTTTCTGTATGCATGGTACAAAAATTAAATCTGTATAAGAATTCAGAGAAGTAGAAAGTTATTATGATCTGAGATAGTCAGGAAAAGTTTTAATGGAGGACATTAATTGAAGATGAAATTTAGAAATGTGTAGGGGATGGGAAAATATTCCAGACATGTGTGTTGAAGAAAAATTATAGAAATGAGAAAGCTTTATGAATAGCAGGTAATAGGCAGTCAAACATGTTGATTACTTCTGAATTTTTATAGGAAAGTATTTTTGAATGAAGCACGAAAGTTGGGGTAGAACTATGGAGGTTTTTGAGGGCCTATTAGTTTGTTCACAGTGAATGAAATCAATTTGGGGCAATTTAATATAGTATTTTCTCCAAAATGTAATAGTGTAGGGAAACACTAAAGTTATGGTTACTATATCTTTTCTCATGCTGTTGAGCATCATTATTCTGAACTCTGTATCAGATAAATTTGTTATCTCCATTTCATTTATCTCTTCTTCTGGAGAATTCTCTTGTTTTTTCATTTGGGGGTTGTTTCTTTGCCTCCTCATTTTGGCTGCCTGTTTGAGTTTGTGACTATTTATTAAGTAGATCTGCTATGCCTCTCAATGTCTAGTGCAGGACAGTGTCAAACACTGTTTCTGACTTATTAGATCACGCAAAAATTCAAAACCTCCAAAGACTGCCTCTGTCTACAGACTGATAGGATTTTGTCTTGAATTGCCCTCAAACAATTGTCCACAGGTGTGGCAAGAGTTTTTTGTGTGCTTTTTCTTCCAACCAGGTGGGGCAATTGCTTCTTCCTGGAGGCTAATTGTTAATCTCAGTTTCTTAATGGGCCTGAGCAACTCTGCACTGCACTATGGGGCAAGGTGTTGTCCAATAGGGTGGGTCATCTGTCTTCCCCCCAGGCAAGGTTGCCTGTATAGCAAATGTCTGCATGAGAAAGATGACCTCCACAGCCTGAGGGAATGATTCAGCACAGGAAACCAGAGTGTCTGCCTTCTGAGCTCTAACCTCAGAGCCCCTGATCCTGACTTCTGCTCACACAGCTCCAGTCTACTCTGTCCTCCCTCTGCTGGAGCACAAGGTGGGTGGATCCACACAGGGAATTTTGTATGTTGGCCCTTTCAGAGGGTGCCTGAATTTCCAGCCTTCTCACCAGTCAGACAGAAACTCTGCTGCTTTTCACAGCCAGATGTTATGTGGGTGCCCTTCTCAGTTCTGGTGCTCTCTGCTGGGGGTCCCAAGCAGCTCTCAGTGACAACGCCCCACAGCTGAGCTATTCCTCTATAATTTCAGTTGCTGTATGTGGGAGCCCGGCCAGCCCTTTCCCACCTCTTCTGCTCCTACCAGTCTCTTTGTGGTTTCCACTTTCTGTCCATGGTTATCAGGGTTCTCTCCAGTGAGTCTTTTGTTGATTATTCAGAAAGTTTTTCTGTATTTTAGCTGTAATTGCAGTTTGGTTCTGGGAGCATGTCCATGAAGCATCCACTTACTCCACTGCCATTTTTAACCTCCAACACTAAAGTTATAGACTCCAGCTAACTATCCAAGTATAAGGTTGTTGGAACAGGAGATATTTTAAAGATAGTATTAAGAGGAATTGTCTACAAATTATATATGAGAGAAGAAAAAGTGAGGGAAAAGTCAAAGTGATTAGGAGGGTCAAGCCTTGGTAAGTGATGGTGAAAATTACAAAAATAAGAATCACAATATGAAGCCATATTTGGTTGAGGCCTATGGTTAGATTATAAGTGACCTTAATAAAATGATAAGCTTACTTATTCAATAGTTTCATGAAAGAATAGAATATTCCAGTGAAAGTATCCAGTAGGATATGTAAAGTGCAAGAATGGAATTCAGAGTAAAAGTAATTGCTAAAATCACAGATTAGAGTAGATTCTACCTATTTTTTCTCTTTCAAAGAAAAACAAATGTGTTACTATACCTTTTCTTTCTTCAATATTGTGTACATTTTTAATAGGGAGGAATAATTAATATTTATGAGAATTTTAAGAGGTTCCAACATTTTGACAGACATTTAACATAACAGCAAAACCTCAATATAACAGACTAATTCAGGTGAAGGGTTGTCCATTATATAATAAAGTAGGTTTTCCTAATGTATATGCTAAAAAATTGACAAATTAGTTTACCTATTTTTACTTATGTAGACACATTTATGTAATTAAAATTAAGTATGTATAAAAAGTTTAATTTCACAGAAATGTTTTCTGTATCTATTACTGTGATTTTAAATTTATACTGAATACATCTAGTAAATGCATGTATTTACCACTCACTGCAAGTAAACAAATGCACAGGGTTAGGGTGTGGCTCAGCACAGGTGGGATCACCGACTGGCACATGTTAAAACTGCTGCAGAGCCCCGGCCAGTTTTTCTCAGTGGTTAGAGGGTTGGCCCACAGACCAAAGTGTCTCAGGTTCGATTCCTGGTCTAGAGCGCATACCTAAGTTGTAGGTTTGATCCCAAGCCCTGGTTGGGGCGACAGTAAAAGGCAGCCCATCCACGTGTCTCTCTCACATCAATGTTTCTCTCTCTCTCTCTCTCTCTCTCTCTCTCTCTCTCTCTCTCTTTCCTTCCTCCTTCTTTTCCACTCTGTCTAAAAATCAATGGGAAAAATATCCTAGGCAAGGATTGAAAAACAAACAAACTGCTGCAGAAAGTCATGCCCTGGGATAACAGAACCAATTACTGAGGGCCATGTGTTGTGATCACATGCTAATTATTCACTGAACATTGTTTAGGAGTGGTGACTCTTAGATTTAAATATGTAGACTATAGTTTAGATATGTAATATTATTTATTTATGTTGAAGAAATTACTACAGTGTTTTTTCCAACATATGGCCTATTCATTAAAACTTGTTAAAATAACAGTGAATTAATAACAAAAATTAATCTAATTTAATTATAATCAAATCTTGATTAAAAGTATTTTAAAATTAACAGTGTGTTAATTTTAACACATAAAATATGGACCAGAAGCCATTAAATCTGAAGTTCTTTAAATCAAGGTTTGCAAAGTCGAGGGTTTACTGAATTGAAAAAATAGAGGCAGCTGGATAAGAAGTAGTTGTAAGAGGTTTTATATTTCATAATCATACCTGTATTACTTAAAATATAACAATTGTGAACCTCTAGTAAATTTTGAGGAAAGGTGCCAGTTAGGGAGAAACCAAGATGGCAGCATAGCTAACACCTAAACTGCTGCCTCACACAACAATTTCAAAACTACAACTAAAAGACAAAATGGACATCATTCAGAACCACAGGAAGGCTGGCTGAGTGGAAATTCTACAACTATAAGGAAAGAGAAAAGCACACTGAGACTCACAGGAGCTACGGAAGGCAGAGGTATGGAGACGTGCACATGATGAGAGGGCTGGCAACTGAGTATACGGCTGGCTTTCTCAATCAGGTGGGAGACAAAAGCTCCCGAGTGCTCTGAACTCCAGTTCCAGGTGAGACTCTGGGGACCCAGACTCATTAGGGGAGAAACTGGACTGTATGGCAGTGGGCAAAACTCGAGGCTGGCTTTCTCTCAGAGGTGCTTGCAGCAATTACCACAGAACACTGAGAACCAGGGGCCTCTTAGGGCATGGCTGACAGGAAGCCATCGCTGTTTGCTCCACCCTGAGATCCTGCCCCACGAAGCCATCACTATTTGCTCTGCCCTGAGACTCCGCCCCATCCAAGCTAGGTGCAGAGGCTTTTGCAAGTCTTATCTCATAAGGGTGTCTCCAGCACAGAAGTTCTCCCAGCACAGACACAGCTGATCCTCACAGCCAATTGGCCTGGAGGTCAATTCCTCCCAGTGATACCAGCAACAATCAAGGCTTAACTACAACAAGACTGTGCACACAGCCCACAAAGGGGTGCACCAAGAGTGTCCACCTCAGGTAACTGGGGAGGCTGAGCCACTGGGCTCTATAGGACACCTAGCACACAAAGACACTCTATCAACTCAGGGAAGCAGCCAAAATGTGGAGACAAAAAAACAGGTCACAAATGAAAGAAATGGAGGAAAGCAAACTACTGGATATAGAGTTCAAAACCACAGTTATAAGGTTTATCAAGAATTTTCTAGAAAAGGTCAATAAATTTATCAAGACCCTCGAGGATATGAAAAAGGACCAACTAGAAATTAAGCATACACTGACTGAAATAAAGAATAATATACAGAGATCCAACAGCAGACTAGAGGATCGCAAGAATCAAGTCAAAGATTTGAAATACAAAGAAGCAAACAACACCCAATCGGAAAAGCACAAAGAAAAAAGAATCCAAAAATATGAAGATAGTGTAAGGAGCCTCTGGGACAACTTCAAGCATACCAATATCCGAATTATGGGGGTTCCAGAAGAAGAGAGCGAGCAAGATAATGAAAACCTATTTGAAGAAATAATGACAAAACTTCCCCCACCTGGTGAAAGAAATAGACTTACAAGTCCAGGAAGTGCAGAGAACCCCAAACAAAAGGAATCCAAAGAGGACCACACCAAGACACATCATAATTAAAATGCCAAGAGCAAAAGACAAAGAGAGAATATTAAAAGCAGCAAGAGAAAAACAGTTAGTTACCTATAAGGGAGCACCCATATGACTGTCAGCTGATTTCTCAACAGAAACTACGCAGGCCAGACGGGAGTGGCAAGAAATATTCAAAGTGATGAAGAGCAAGAACCTACAACGAAGATTACTCTACCCAGCAAAGCTATCATTCAGAATTGAAGGTCAGATAAAGAGCTTCACAGATAAGAAAAAGCTAAAGGAGTTCATCACT
Organism: Ia io; assembly: GCA_025583905.1. NCBI lineage: Eukaryota > Metazoa > Chordata > Mammalia > Chiroptera > Vespertilionidae > Ia > Ia io. The sequence goes on along the minus strand of JAJQQW010000001.1, from coordinate 32,131,963 downwards.
GCCAACCCAGTATTATATGAAATGCTGAAAGGTATTCTTTAAGAAGAGGAAGAAGAAGAAAAAGGTAAAGATAAAAATTATGAACAACAAAGACATATCTATCAACAAGTGAATCTAAAAATCAAGTGAATAAAAAAATCTGATGAACAGAATAAACTGGTGAATATAATAGAATCAGGGGCATAGAAAGGGAGTGGACTGACAATTCTCGGGGGGAAAGGGGTGTGAGGGTGCGGGAAGAGACTGGAAAAAAATAGTACACGTATGGGTAAGGACCGTGGGCGTGGGGGTAAGGGCAGAGGGTGGGGTGGGAACCGGGTGAAGGGGAGCTATGGGGGTTAAAGGAGGAATAATTGTAATAATCTGAACAATAAAGATTTATTAAAAAAATAAAAAAAGAAAGGTGTCAGTTAATAAAATTGATTGTTGAAATGCATTTAAGAGAATAAACTCTGGGTTAAAGCAAGGATAAAGAAGCTACCCTTTAACTTTATCTTAAACTAGAGGCCCAGTGCATGACATTCATGCACTCGGTGGGGGTGGGGGTGGCTCAGCCCAAACTATGCCCTTTCTCAGTACGGGAGCCTTCAGGGAGCAGGCCTAAGATGGCAGTAGGACATTCTTAGTGCTGCCGTGGAAGCGGGAGAAGCTCCCACCACCACTGCTGTACTCGCCAGCCTTGTCAGCTGTCAGCCTGGCTTTTGCCTGAGCAGTGCTCCCCCTGTGGGAGTGCACTGATCACCAGGGGGCAGCTCTTGTGTTAGGCGTCTGCCCCCTGGTGGGCAGTGCACATCATAGTGACTGGCTGTTTCGCCATGCAGTCTATTTGCATATTACCCTTTTATTATATAGGATGGTAAAAGACAAAACACACACATGTACACACATACTTCCTGTACACAAATATGGAAATAAAATTTATCAGGACTGAATAGAAGGCAGCAAATAACAGTGAGACATTTAATTTGTATTTATTCCTAAGATTTTTCAAAATATTGAAGAAGCCTAAAAACAAAAGCATATGTTCCCAAATTTCAACTCAAAAATACTGAATTTAGGATGCAACTGTCTTGGATTCTAATTTAAACCCTAATTTACTCTACCATGAGGAATGCATAGGACATTTTTTCCTATTTTGGCTCATTAGAACCTTGCATAAACATATATAGGACATTCAGTATGTAAAATGTTAATTTTCTTAGCTAAGTTATCATCATCAAACAATATCCTATACAGAAAGAGTTAAATCTATGTTTAAGGGAAAATGTATTTACTGGCCTCATTTTGGTAAACATAATAATATTGCCAATTGGTAGCCAGATTATTCATGATCACACTAGCATACAGATTACATTGCACATAAAATCATTTTATAAAAAAAATAAAATTACTATATTTTTATTTTTCAATTTGTATTGAATTTATTGGGGTGACATTGCTTAATAAATTATATAATTATATTACAAAAAGAATTCCTGTGAAAAATCAAGGAAATAGAAAAATGAGCTTTGATATACAAGAACTATTCTGATTCTAGCTCTTAAAGTTATTTAAATAAGTGCTGTGGGAAGCCATTGCCTTTATAGGGCTTTTAAGATGCTTACAGCAAAACATTTTTCCCTGTGATTGAATTTTTTAAAGTGCTAAAATATCATGGAGAAATATTTTTCCACCAATTTTATGGCTCCCTAGATGCATTTTCTACAAACCTTGTATCTGCTTGTATACAAACAGTATTGCAAAAAGATACCATGCATTTCAAACAGTATATACAGCTTTGACAAGTTATACAGAATGTGCCAATGGGAATGTCATTATCATAAGTGTAATGCAGTTTTAAGGCCACTCTTTTATTAAAGTGGACCTCAGCAATTTGTTTTTGTTTTATATATCTATTTTATTAAGGGTTTTTTAGATCTATGTAAAAATACCACTCTTGTGTCTATACTTTTTCACTTTAATGGGTGACATGGGGCATATTTATGCAGTCAAAGCAGGGGAAGACATAATAGCAGAAATGTTCTTTATAACATGTTTTATTCCATTGAAAAGTAAATAAGAAATTATTATGTGGGACTTGAAAATGCAGCCTCTATATACATTAGGTTTTGGAAGGGCTTACAAAGTTTACAAAGCTATGATGTGTCATTAATAAAATTTTACTAACCACGGAGTCCATATTTAGGCAAATGGGAGAAAATATAGCACACGTTATAAGTATACAGATAAGAAAGTATCTTCTGGGAAATTTTATCTGAGGCAATAAAGCAACATACAACCCTGTCCGATATTGTCTAGTGTCCACTATCTTTTAACTAAAGATAAGATGGAATCTATTGTCAGTAATCAAGAACAGGATGTAATTTCAATGTTGTATAAAAAAATTATGATACTTTCACATGGCAACTGAATAATGACTGGGAGGTGACAATGGACAGAGAAACAGTGAGCAAAGTGATTTTCCCTAATGATCAATTCAGATTAGGAAAATGACAATCTCTAAGGGAAGTGCTATATACAGTTGCTGAAAGGATGGAGGCATATTATTTCAATCATCTAAAGCAAACATGAAAACAGGTACAGACAAATGCAGAAATGGCTAATATATTCTACTAAACTGAATATATCTTAGTTGAAATCAAATGTTATAATGTTGATCCTTAAAACACTCTATCCAAGTAAGTGAATCATAAAAATAAAACAATTTCATTGAATTAGAATCTAGAACAGCAAGTTTGGGGGATTTTGGTCAAATCCAATTACAAGATTTCAGCATTGCAAGATATTAGATAATAGTACTTAATTTTCTCATTATTTCCATTTTTTCCCAATACAATGTTTCTCTGACTTGCCTCATAATACTTAATCATTCATAGAAGTAGAAAATATCAGACAACTGCATTTAATATTAGTTGTTGATTTTTGTTGGGTTTTGTGCAAAGTAAATCTGAAAAAGTTTTTCCCCTAAAGAAATATCATTGACTATAAGTATGTATAAAGATAGGATCAGATAGGGAAAGAAAAGGGGAGAAAATCAGAAACAACTAATCACTGAAAGTTAAAAACTGAGAAGTTACCTGTGCAGTTCTGATAGGTTTGGGCAGTTAGAGTAATTTAGACAACCCAAGTAATATTTTCTTTCTTGTTTCAAGCTTTGAAATTATATAGATAGATAGATATAGATTAGATATAGATATAGATATAGATATAGATATAGATATAGATATAGATATAGATATAGATAGATATAGATATAGGTATAGATAGATATAGATATAGATATAGATATATAGATATAGATATAGATATAGATATAGACATATATAGATATATAGACATATAGATACATAGATATAGACAGATAATAATTCTTACTTTTATTCAGTGAATATATTAGATTCTTCATTCCAACTAAAACTCTTAGGTTATAGAAAATGAAAAAAAAAATATCAAGAACTAGAGTTATTAGTAAAAGTGGAAAATATCTGCAGTGCCTTTTCTTCAACATTTGCCATTCCATATGGATCCATAAATATTGGTAACAAATAGTAGGTGAACAAATTTCAACATTAATAAAATAAGCAAATTTGAGATAAATTTTCCTGTGTTGTTGTTTTTTTTAATCTCAGTAGAAAACAGACTTATCTTGAATGTGCAGTTCTCAACGGGAATAAAAATGTAACCTAAATTTAAGGAGAAAAATGTGACTGAAATAACATAAGTCTAAAGACTTCTAACTACCTTGAAACTAAACTGAGAAATTTCAGGTACAAAATTGTAGGTTTGTTTGTTTTGTTTTGTTTTTGTCTGATTATCAGGAAAACAAAATACAATACTATAAAAACCTTACTTAATATTTGGTACATTAATCAAATCCTTTCCATCAATTTAACATAATATATTAGAAGAAGAAAAAAAGAAATTCGCCCAGGCCAATTTGCCCAGCAGTTAGTGTCAGCCCAAGGACTGAAAGGTCTGGGGTTCAATTCCCAGTCAAGGGCACATACCTCGGTTGTAGGTTCCCTAGCCACAGGGGAGAGAAGGGAAAGGGGGCCATGAAGGAGACAGACAGTTAATGTGTCTCTCTCACATTGATGTTTTTCTCTTTCACTCTCCCTCTTCCCTCCCTTCCACTCTTTCTAGAAATCAATGGAAAAAAATATCCTTGGGTGAGGTTTAAAATTTAAAAATAAAGAAATTTCATAGTCAAATCTTCAAATTAGTTTATATTCAATGAAATACTCTGTCTGAAACACTGCATTCCTAGAAAGCTAGCATAACTTCAGATTCAATTTTTATTGAGGGTCTACTAAGGACAGTGATATGAGCTTCAACTTTATTTTTCTCATTTAAACCTGCCACAAACACTTTGAGGTAATTTTTCCTATTCTTCAAATAGGGACATTGAAGTTTAGAGATGTAATAACCCAAAACACAGGGATATTCAGTCCTGTTCAGACTCACCTTTTCAGGGGGAAAATCCTATATCATAAAAGCCTATGTGGAGTCACGCCCTCGCGCGATCCCCTGGTGCGATGCCGTCACAAGATGGCTGTCACAAGATGGCCACCACAAGATGGCCACATGCACAGTGGAGCCAGGGCCCAGTGGCCGCTCCACACGGTGAGGCCTGGGGGTCCCGCGTCTCCGCGCAGTGCCAAGAAGGCCGGTCCTGGTATCTCCACCGCCTCACGCAGAGGAGGTGGGTCCCGGTGGAGGAGGTGGGTCACAGCAGGGGAGGGCAGTTGGGGGTGATCAGGCCAGCAGGGGAGGGCAGTTGGGTGTGATCAGACCAGCAGGATAGGGCAGTTAGGGGTGATTGGGTCGGCAGGGGAGGGCAGTTGGGGGTGATCAGGCCAGCAGGGGAGGGCAGTTGGGTGCGATCAGACCAGCAGGACAGGGCAGTTAGGGGTGATTGGGTCAGCAAGGGAGGGCAGTTGGGGGTGATCAGGCTGGCAGGGGAGCGGTTAGGGGGCGATCAGGCTAGCAGGCAGGCTAGTGGTTAAGAGCCAGCGGTCCTGGATTGTGAGATGGATGTCCCAGATTGAAAAGGGTGCATGCTGGGCTGAGGGAAACCCCCCCCCCCACCAAGCACAATTTTTTTGCATTAGACCTCTAGTATTGAAATAAGAAAATGGGTGTATTTTGGTGATTAACTCTTGAATAATTATTGAAGTTAAACTGAATGATACATTCAGGAGAACTTTATAATTGACAGACTTTTTAAAATTGTTTCTTTTTGTCATATAGACAAACTGTATTTGTCTAATCTAATTATTAGAGGAAATCCCTACCTGTATAAACTCATATGTGTTAATATTTTGTTTTCTAATTCTATGTTACAAATAGGTTCCATTACACATTTTTTCCTGATGCAATGTAAATTGATTTTCAGAATCTCTAGTTTGTAGAACAGGTTAGTTGATGTGTCTCTTTAATGTTATGCAATTTATTAAAGTGGTGAAGATATATACTTAAAATTAGATATAATTTTAATTTATTTTGAATTTGTAAAGACAACTAGTTAAAATATACTGTTATAAGAATGAATATTAAAATTTGACTTTTATGTAATAGCTCAGTGGTTTCTCAAACTGTGGTCCTCACACCAGCAACATCAACCATCAATTTGGCACTTAAAAATTCCAGTTGCCAAGTCCTACCCTAGTCCTATTGAATCACACAAACTTTGAAAGTTGAGGACATCCTATATAATAAAACCTTAATATGCAAATTGTCCAAACTGTGGAACAACTGGTCACTATGACATGCACTGACCACCAGGGGGCAGACACTCAACACAGGAGCTGCCCCCTGGTGGTCAGTGCACTCCCACAGGGGGAGCCCTGCTCTGCCAGAAGCCGGGCTCAAGGCTGGCAAGTGCAGCAGTGATGGCAGGAGCCTCTCCCACCTTCACAGCAGTGCTAAGGACCCCTCGGGGGATGTCCTGGACTGCGAGAGGGCACAGACTGGGCTGAGGGACCACCCCCCACCCCCCCAAGTGCACGAATGTCATGCACCGGGCCTCTAGTTTTTTTATAAAAGACCTACATCACATTCTGATGCATAACAAAATTAAGAACCATTGCTGTTAAGGTGATGGATTAATAACTTGTTCCTTTGTACCTTACATTGATCTTCTCTATTAAGATATGTTAATTAAGCAAAGAAGCAGTTATTTTAAAGTTAGCACCTGAATTTCCCAGTCAAAGCAGTAATTTTTTCTTCCTGATTTGAGCCAGATTAAGAAGAAAGGTTTCTTCCCTGGTTGATGGAATGGATTGCATATTTCCTGGCAGGGAAGCAAAATGAAAAATCTGCTTTACAGCCTCTGCAGTCAGCCAAATGACTAAACCCCTAAGAAATTTAAAAGCAGGGTTATATTGGCACCCTGAGGACATTTTACAGATAAGTCAGGGTAACAAAACATTATCACCTGGAAGGGTCAGGTAATTGATGTAAATGTGTGCCCTCCCCTTCCATCATTCCTAGACACATCTCTTTAAAGATCAGCATCTTTCCCACTTTTACTTCTGTGCCTCTTGTTTCCCAATTTCTGAAGAGTTACATTATTACTCTCCACTCATATAATGTTCTCTTCTCTGCTGTCTTTTTCAGAGGTTGGCAGGCTGGTGCTCTGGAGAAGAGACTTTTACATGTCTTTAGTATTATTTGGCTTTTTATATTAGAAATTCTTGTCTGTCTTGCAGTTTTAAGATCAAATTATGCTCTCTGTAGGAAACATTTATATTCTAGATCCTCAGCTTTTTTCTACTTCAATTCTCTGGAAAATATAGTGTACTTTAAAAATAATCAGTCAAATTTGCTTTATCTTCAATACACATGACCTCAAAGATGTTGGAAAAGTGTGTGTGCGAGCCAGAAAGATTTATAGCTTACTATTTTTTTTCACTCCAAGTACTATTGATACCATTGTAATTTAACCCAGTTATTAATTTAATGAGAGAAAAGGGAAGGCCAAATATTCTAGTTATTTGTACAGCTTTGCCAGGAAGCTGCCGTAGAAGCTGCCGTATGGATGCATGCCCAGTAAAATCTGGGTGAAATAGGGAAGGTATTTGTCAGTCACACCAGGGAACAGATCATTGGCTAGAGTAGGTGTGGCCACTGTGGGAAGATTTGAGATACTTAACCTCTTAAACAAAGGAGTTTACTCTCTTTGCTCTTGGCTCTCTTGCCTCTTGCTTGCTCCTGATTTCTGGCTTGCTGGGCTCTCAGACTCCTGCATTCACCCGCATGGCCCACAGCCATGTGGACCCCGTGTGGGTCCACTGATGGAATGCAACTAGCCTAATGCTAAACGGGACCCAGCTCCACCATGGAATGGAAACTTTGGATGCTGTCTTTGCTTCTAGCTCCACTAAATCTCCAGCTGCACCTCTTCCAGGACTGAATTAAGGGAAATGGGACTTTGGAAACTGAAGGATATAATTCCATGCAAGTAAAAATCACTCATCCTCCCATGCAAGTCTCAGATAATTCTTTTTCTCAAGACACTGTAAGGACCCCACTCCTAACAGAAACAGAGAAAGACAATCCAGATATTTCTCTGATAACACTATGATATGTAAACAAGTTCAATAAATATACAGTAGGCATGCTCTGACAATGATATCAACTATTTTTCCAATTTTAAAATTTTAGTATGTCACAATATCTGTAGACAGTAGTAATCACTGATACTATTGAAAAGGTTGAGTTAACCAGAAACTCTTTACCTCCATCCCCTCTTTCTTCCTTCTTCTCACCACATAATTGTAAAAACTTGTAAAATTTTATATTCATGTACAATCTTTTCATTTTTAATACAGTGAAATAATGGAATCAATATGATGATCAGAAATCTTACCTCAAGCCTTAAGAATAACAATCTACCTATTTAAAGTTATTATAATGTTTGTGGTCCCAAGATAGTATTATTGATACCAAGGAGACAGCAGTAGTAAAATAAAAAACAGACAAAGGTTCCTGCTCTCATGTATAGTATATAGTAGTGAAATGAAGTATGTGATTAAGTTACATTGTATGTTAAATGGTGATACATTTTTATATATTTTTAATTAATTTCGGAGAGGAAGGGAGAGGGAGAGAGATAGAAACATTAATGATGAGAGAGAATCATTAATCAGCTGCCTCCTGCATGCCTCACCCCACTGGGGATTGAGCCCACAACCCGGGCATATGCCCTGACTGGGAATTGAACCATGACCTTGGTTCGATAGGTTGATGTTCAACCACTGAACCACACAAGCTGGGCTGGTGATACATTTTATAGGAAAACTAATTTTTTAGATAAGGGGGTGGGAATATGGGTGCAGATTGCAATCCTATCTAATAAAGAGGTAATATGCTAATTGACTGCCACGCCCTCAAAGATGGCGGCACCCACAGCCACAAGATGGCGGCACCCAGTCCCCTCAGCCCCGCTAGGGTGGCAGGCATGTGGCACAGCTGGGCCCACCCCAAGGTGGGTCCGGCCTCTCCGTGTGCCTGCTTCCAGAGTCCCCCAGTCCCCTCAGTCCCCCAGCTGCCCAGGACCAGCCCAAGGTGCAGGAAAGCCTCGGATGGTGGCTGCCCAGCCCCCCAGGGCCGCCCAAGGCGCAGGTAACCAGGGCCAGCCAAGTCTTGCACTGCCGGCATTGGCAGCAGCAGAGGTGTGATGGGGGCCTTGCCTTCCCCAGATAGCTGGGGCACTTCCAGTCCCTAAGGGCTCCCAGGCTGTGAGAGGGGGCAGGCCGGGCTGAGGGACCCTCCCTCCAGTGCATGAATTTTCATGCACCAGGCCTCTAGTTTTATATAGGATTCTCAGTATAAGTTTCACTAATAAGGTTGACATTTGAGCAAAAAACTGAAATTGGGAAGCCAGAATCAAATGCATCAGAACTCTAAAACATACCTTGCAGGGTACAGTGTTAGTTCTAAATTATTGATTTGACCTTATTGTCTCTTTAAGTGAAACTTATTAAAGTCTCTAGTAGAAGTTCAGTGTAGAAAGGGAGATCCAATTAACTGTCCATTTGTTGAAATTCTCCTATTAACTCTGGAACAATGTTTTTCAACCACTGTTGACATTTGGGCTAGATAATTCTTTGTTGGGGATGAAAGAGGTGGGAGGGGGGTGAGGGAAATCCCTGTCCTCTACTACTATATGCCAATGACACACACCCTCATCTCCTCAGTTTCAACAGTGTTATCAGCCATTGCCAAATGTCCTCTAGGCTGCAAAATTACCCAGTTGAGAATCGCTGACGTTGACTTAAGGAGTCTTCTCAGACCTTTGATAACTTAGGGTGAAAGCAGGCTCATTCATTTATAACCTAGAAAAGAAAAGGATCTTTCCAAATATGTTGTTTCAGGAGGTATTAGTGGTCAAATATATTGTTCTCTCCCACTCCTGGGAGTTTTCAATTGCCATTTAATTTATTTAGAAAACACTTACATTGCATATACTTTTGGCCAGACATTGTTCTATGAAATTTGCAAATAGTAGCTCATTAATCTTTATAACAACCCTATCAGATTAGGCATTTATTATTATTATTAATTATTATTATCCTCACTTTACAGATATGGAAATTGAGGCACAAAAAGGTTAATTTACCTAGGGTCTTGCAAATCATAGAGCAGGGTTTCAAACCTAAACAGTCAGGCTCCATCATCTTTTACTCTTCATCACTATGCTCTCAGCTGCCTAAATTAATATGTAGCTTGTGTTAATATTTAGCATTAGCATTTTAAAGACCCTGAGATGTTCTGCTTGAATAGATTTAGCAAATTAAAAAAAAAAAAAGAATAGAGAACAAACAATCATTTTTTTGTATAAGAATGTCCGGTGGAATATTTTGGACATAGTTATGTTAAAAAATCATTTGCTTTTTATCTGAAATTCAAACTTCACTGAGCACCCTATAATTAATCCACCAAACTGCTTTAAGGAAAACTGTTTAAATGTATTTAACCCGTTTTTGTTTTTGTTTTTACACTAGTTTGAACAAGGAATATTTTCTTCTTGGCACACCTAATATCTTATGGAAGTTTCATGGAATTTTCTTCTAATGTCAGTGTGAATACTTTTCAGCTAGGTTAGTTGGTTTGAATGCTTACTGCAGACAACAGTGATCTCTCCTTCTTTTAACTCTTAAAGACACTTAATATATGCCGCATGATTTCACACCTAATTTTCCACTTCTGTAACTTGTTGACTTTTTTTCCAAAATAATGTGTCATATCCTTAATGAAAGGGACTGGGTATCATACATCCTCCAGATTTTCATGGATATAATATTTGTTATCAGCATGACATTTTTTTTATCTGAAAGAAGATTTATTTTAATTCATAATTTATAAGGAACTTGTTTTTGCCAAAACGCTAATATAAAGATCCAGAGTAAAACAGGGTCATAATTGGTTTTTGAAGTGTTCTGTCTCACATTCTCAGGCTGGTGACCCTTCATTTCTTAGCTATTAACTTCCTATTCTCATTTATCAGCATCATTTATTGTTCTGTCTCCCTGAAGATAGGTAAGAATTTTTGAATAAAATGTTTCTTTTTTTTTAATTTCTTTATTGATTAAGGTATCACATATTTGTCCTCATCCCCCCATTCCCATCCCACACCCCTCCCCACACATGCCCCCACACCCCTGTTGTCCTTAACCGCTTGTTAGGCTCATATGCTTGCACACAAGTCCTTTGGTTGATCTCTCCCCTTTACCCCCACCCTCCCCTACCCTCCCTCTGAGGCCCGACAGTCTGATCCATGCCTCCTTGTTTCTGGGTCTGTTCTTGTTCATCAGTCTATGTTGTTCATTATTTCCACTAGATGAGTGAGATCATGTGCTATTAGAAATACACTTATAAGAACCGAAAATGAGACAAGCAATAATGGTTATGGTGACAGGCAAATGAATCAGTCTGTAGTGAGTTTCTTTCTAGGCCAACAGTTCTTTTGAGACCCAATTTCAATGTCCAACAGTTCCTTATGTGTACATGTCAGCACTGACATTACAGTTCTGGATGGTGGACAAATGGTGGTAATGCAGGTCCGACTCTCTCTGGTTTGGTCCTGGGCAACCTGCAGTGATGCACAGCTACTAACTGCTAGTATGGGAAGGCCACATCAGCGTCTTCCATCTCTGGACTGCTTCTCTTCTGTCTTCATGGCTGGAGTAGTCCTGTCGATTCCTCTCTGTTGCTAGAATCCACATGGTCTCGGAGTTGTTTTCTGAAAATATACAAACATATTCTCGACCAAAAGTTAATAAAGGAATATTTTCTATAAATTTGACTTGGGATCCTATTGCATTTTTTGCCCAAATAATTTCCCTCTGGCTTGTTTTGACAACTTGTGTGTTTCATGGGTGTCTTGCTTTTAGCCTTACAATTAATTTTCTAAAGTATTAATTTTCTAGATGTAATTTACTTACAGGATATTTTTCCTTACATGATATTCTTCTACTATCCCCTCCTTTTTTGATTTAAATGTTAGGAGGCTTTTGAAAATTTTATAATGTAGTCTTGATGGCTTTTAAATTTTAATTTTTTGCACTATAGTATTACTGTTTTATGTTCATTACATGGTGCACAATGTTATCATGAGATGAAGTACCAATAAAAATTTTAGTTAACACTTTAGGAACACCTTTTTGTCCAGTACAATTAATTTTTCTAGAATATTCGCTTATTTCAACTAGCCAATTTAAATTTGCCTGAAAACTTGACTACTATTTTACTGTCAAATTTATTACTCTAACAACAATCTTATTTTACCCTGTAAATATTAGTGGAAGGGATTATTTGCCTTCTTGAGTAGGTCCTGAGCATTCCTGGTGGTAGGCTGGATTTAGATATCCTAAACCCAAAATGTTTCTTTTCCACATTTGATGATGGCAACACGATTCATTGTTCCATTCAGACCATGTACACTTCCTTATATTCATGCAGGTCAGTTCATTATACAGCACTTGGTTATTTTGTTTTTGTTGTTCCTCAGTTTGGAAGAGGGAATCAGGAGTCTTGCTTGTGCTGAATTTAATCTTAATGACACCAACAAAGGAGGGTCCCTTGAGCCAGCTGTATTTAGGGCAAAACTCTCAAATCAAATAATAAAGTATAAATTGTTTGTTAAAGAATAAAAACTAATGACCTGGTAGGTGGCTGCATTTTTCCACTACTGAGTGAGTCAGCTGGGTTCAGTGTCTATTTCACCATCATCAAAGCCCAAAGGAAAGGGGAAATACTTAACCCAAGAAAAAGTGGGAAAGTAAGCACTGGAGTCATATAGAAAGTCTCTAGCAGCCTTGACTTTAATTTTTAGGAGGATTTTTACATTCTGAGCATTTACCTTATGTTTATCTCATTTTTTCTACCAATAAAGTTCTTGTCAACTTTTGTATGTAGTCATCTGGGCTCTAAGCAAGAAGTTAAAATTAAGAGCTTGTTTTCTAGATGGATTCCCAAATGCTTTTACAAAGTATAGTAGGTTTAACAAATTTAATAAAAGCAGTCTCCACTTTGCTTAAATAAATGAAGAAGTTGTTCATCTCCTCAGTTAGATAAAAGTTATCTTATCTTTAGTGTTTAGTTTATATTATTGCATCATATGTGTTGATTAATGTTTTGAAATATACATTCAAACACCAACCTTTAAAATAAAATAAAATAGAAACACTCAAAACGCTTTCTCTGTGGATTATAAAGGGATGCTCTTATTTAACTGACAAGCTATGTTTCTAGTACTTGCCCATATTCAATTCCATTGCCAATTAGAATTTTGTAAGCCTACATAATAAGTTCCCACAAACTCTGAGCAAAATCTAGGTGTCATTCAGATGTGAAGACCTATTACAGGATTGAAACAGATTTCTAATGCATTTATCATTCGTTTTGTAGCATGTGATTTAAAAAAAAAGGTGAATGATTTGACAGTTCCCACTCATATACAATGAAACATAATACACTTGTACTAGTTTGGGGCTATTATGGACCTTAACATGCAATGTGACCTTGGTCTGAAAAAACATGTTTGGTTAGCACAGAAACTTAATCATAAGAAGTCATTAGTAGAATCCTTCTTCTTTACTGCCCTTTTCTAGGACTAGGAAATTTATTGCTTGTGGGACAGGTAGGATATGAACAATGGGCCAAATAGAGTCCAGGGTTATCTCATCTGTGTGAAAACTGCTGCTGAAAATCAATGTGACCTCTGCTACACTGTCATCGCAATTCCCACCCTCCGTGTCCTATTTGTCTTTTGGTAGAAGCTTAGATCTGTGTGCCTGTCTCTATGTGTCTCTCTTGGGCCAGATTATCAAAATGAATCATTGCCTGCATACCTCTTATATTTCTATTTATTTTCCTGGTGTTGACTAGGTCTGATGAAATATGATTCTTCTTGCATTTGATCCTCACTGCAGCCAGTAACACTTAATTCAACCATGTCTATATCTTTAAAGCAGAGTAATACTATTTTGAAACTTCAATCTACTGTACAGCAACACAAACCATAGACCATGCAACCTGTCTTCATAGACAATAGTAATTTTCCTTTTATCCAATTTAGTGGCATTTCTTTCATCTCCAAATAGAAGACTTTGTGCAATTTTAAGGTGGTTATAATTTTGTTTTATGCATACTGAATATATTGCTTCTTTTTCGGGTATCTTGTTTGTAAAATACTCCTCAGATTGTTACCACTGAGTTAAATGTGTGTGTAGAGTAATACATAACAAGAAATCCATTAATTTTAAGAATTCTGCCACTAATAAAAAATATTTATTCAGGGGAAATATTAAAATCTCTAAATTAGCAGGAATTGAATGTTCTAAGTTTGTAGCAGTTCATTTTTTAAAAATAGATCTTTCAGGCTACATAAAATTTTACTTTAAGATTTATAAACATCAATAAAAATGTACAGAACCTCTTCAGTTATTATTAATTTTGGTAGAGCACTATGAAGTCACTACCATTTAATGCACTCATGTGCAAAAGACAAAATACTAGATAATACAGAATTCAAACAATACAAATAAAACATAATATCTATTGGTTAGCTACTGAGAAATGTACTTTAAAAACAGATCTGTTGCATAAGACATATTTTAAGATTTAGGGTGTGTTTTTTTGTTTTTGTTTTTTTGAGATATTTCAAATGTTAAAATCTTGTAGTAGAAATAGATCACAAAATTTGTGATAATGTGCTCATTTCCTCTGAATTTCTTCACCTCTTACAAAACTGCCATGGACAGAAAGGAAAGAAGGGAAGAAGGAAGGGAGCAAGAAAGAAAATAAGGAAGAAAAAGAAAGACAGAAACTAAGACAGAAAGGGAGGGAGAGAGAGAAAGATGAACGAAAAGAAAGGGGGAAGGAGAAGGAAGGACAGAGAGGAAAGGAAGGAGACACGTTATATAAAATGTTAGAGTTAATATTACAAGACAGTTATAGAAAATACTTTCATCATATGTTTATGATTAAAATGTATTACTATTTTAAACATCAGCTTTTAAAAAATTGAATTTATTGGCATGACATCCTACCTAATAACCCTACCTAATAATAGACAAATATGCAAATTGACCATACCTTCGACACACCCACAAGCCATGCCCACAAGCCATGCCCACCATCCAATCAGAGCGAGCATGCAAATTAACCCAAACCAAGATGGCTACAGCCACAGAGAGCAAGGTTTCCTAGGTAACAGAGGAAGGAAGCTTTCCTCCTGCCCTTGCCAGGCCTAAGCCTCCACTCAAGCTACAAAGTTTCAATTATAGAAGGTATACAAATTCAAACAAATGGCGGCAGAATGGAGCTTGAGAGAGCAGGCCAGGGTTGCCGCTGGCAACAGGGGAAGCAAAGCTTTCCGCACACCCTGGCCGGGCCCACCCGCTTAAGGCAACAAAGTTTCAATTATAGCCCCAACAGAAATGGCTGCCGGCCTTGGAGGGAGCCCCAGGCTTGGCTCCGCTCCAGGCTACAAAGTTTCAATTGTAGAAGGAAAATAAATTCCAGATACCAGGGCCTCTGCTTGGGTTGACAGGGGGCGTGGCTGGCCTGCAAACCACCACAGGCCCCTCGCTCAGGCCACCCCACTCCCCAAGG
This sequence comes from Ia io, assembly GCA_025583905.1. NCBI lineage: Eukaryota > Metazoa > Chordata > Mammalia > Chiroptera > Vespertilionidae > Ia > Ia io. Next base: position 32,116,843 of record JAJQQW010000001.1, on the reverse strand, counting down.
GAACCCCCACCTGACCCGGGACACCCTTCAGGGCAAACCAGCTGGCCCCCACCCCTGTACCAGGCCTCTATCCTATCTCATAAAAGAGTAATATGCAGATTGACCATCACTCCAATGCACAATATAGCTGCCCCCATGTGGTCAAAGATCCTGCCCCCATGTGGACACAAGATGGCCACCACAAGATGGCCAGCAGGAGAGGGCAGTTGGGAGGCACCCAGCCTGCAAGGGAGGGCAGTTGAGAAGGACCAGGCCTGCAAGGGGGGGCAGTTGGAGGTGATCAACCCTGCAGGAGAGGGCAGTTAGGGGTGACCAGGCTGGCAGAGCAGGGAAGTTGGGGGCAAACAGGCTGGCAGCAGAGTGGTTAGGGGGTGATCAGGCTGGCAGGCAGAAGCGGTTAGGGGCAATCAGGAAGGCAGGCAGGCAAGCAGTTGGGAGCCAGCAGTCCTGGATTGTGAGAGGGATGTCCGACTGCCCGTTTAGGCCTGGATCGGGCCTAAACGGGCAGTCGGACATCTCTTGAGGGGTCCCATATTTGAGAGGGTACAGGCTGGGCTGAGGGACAACCCCCCTCCGTGCACGAATTTCGTGCACCGGGCCTCTTGTTGGTTAATAAACTTATACGGGTTTTATGTATACAATTATATAATACATCAGAATTTTATTTTTAATATTTACTAGAAAAGCATTCCAAAAATATGTTCATTGTAGCTTCCTGTGTTAAAAGAATATTAATAGGTTAATTTATGCATTTAATAGAATTAAGACAGATAAACAAATACTCTTTATAACATTTTGGATATAAATAATATGAAGCTTTAGTGAAAATAATTTTGATTCTCTAAAAATAGTTGATGAGTATTTTTATCCTTATAGGTTTTTAGACATTGAAAGTTGTAAAGGTTATCTATATTAAAAGCATTTTATTCAGAGATAATGCTATCCCATCTGATAGAAGGTTCCCACAATTCTATCTATGCCACAGCTTCCCACACAAGAAGTCCCACAAAAAAAAAAAAAAAAAAACACAAAAAAAAAACATGTTGACTGTGAAGTAAATGGGGTTTAAGACTCTGCACACTACATATATAGAATGCTTGCAATTGAAACATGAGGTCTAACTGTATGACAAATCCGTATTCCTTACAGGAACCAGAACCAATAGCTAGGTTTGTGTTTTCAAACCTTGTGAAAATTGGTTAGTCTGGATACAAGCCTAGTTTTTGGTATGTGTTTTATTCTTGTATTAGTCTCATAACATATGGAGTTACTGAAAATTCTTTTGACTAGAGACAAGCATATTTTCCAAACTTTGCTTATGCCCAGTTACTGAAATAAAGAGACTAGTGAGTAGATTAATTTTGTTTGAGCTACTATGATTCACACCATCATGCAGTGTTGTTGAAACTATTTAAGAATACCAGGGTTTGTTTGGTTACATTCCAAAAATGCCTCTTTGAATCAGTTTCCTTTTACATATGTCAAAAAGTCCCAATTCCTAATTGCAGAGGAAATTTTGCTATGTGGTTCATACATCTCACATAAAATATTTTCAACCAGAATTCAAGTGGATAGACAAACAGTTCGCTTCTTAAAGTAAAAGGAGATTCCTTTCATAATTTGATATATCTATCCAAAATCATTTTGAAACATCTTATTTTATCTCTTTATCTGAAACTAAGATAAAAATCTTATTAAAATAAAGAGAATATGGAAGAAGAAAAAAATAAAAGGTGAAAATGATGCAACATCTCATTTTACAAGAAAATGATTTTTTTTCATGAGAAATATTATTGGAAATGAAAAGTAACACTAAAAGAAATATATCCATGCAATGGAATAATTTTCAACAATAAAGAAGAAACCAATGACTCATGCTATAACATGGATGAACCTCAAAACATTATGCTATACTTTACATCCCTTTGACTATTTTGTAACTACCAATCTGTACTTCTCAATCCCTTCAGTTTTTTCACTGTTAAAAAAACACACAAAACATGCTAAGTGTAAGAAGCCATTCACAAAAGACCATGCATTATACCATTCTATTTATGGAAAATATCCAGATAAGGCAACCCTCTAGAGACAGAAAGTAGATTAGTGGTTGCTAGGAGCCAGGTGTGGGAAAAGAGATGAACTATAAATGAGCATGGGTATTTTGGGTTGATTGAAATGTTCTAAAATAGATTTGTGGTGATGGTTTCACAACTCTGTAAATTTACTAAAATGTCATTGAAGCATACATTTAAAATAGGTGAATTTTACTGTATATGAAGTATCTCTCAATAAAGTTGTTAAAATGAATAGATTGATGATGACATAGATCGATAGATGACAGATAGATGATAAATAGCTAGATGATAGGTAGATAGATAGATGATAGATAGATAGATAGATAGATAGATAGATAGATAGATGAAAGATAGATTTGAAGAGAAATAATGAAAAAGCAGTTTAAAGTCTACCAGGAAATTATCTGATTATTTAATTTATAGGTATTAATAAATATATCTTAAATGTGTTTCTCCAAATTTCATTACTCTTTAGCAGTAAATGTTTTTTTTTAATATATTTTATTGATTTTTTACAGAGAGGAAGAGAGAGGGATAGCGAGTTAGAAACATCGATCAGCTGCCTCTTGCACACCTCCTACTGGGGATGTGCCCGCAACCAAGGTACATGCCCTTGACCGGAATCGAACCTGGGACCCTTGAGTCCGCAGGCCGACGCTCTATCCACTGAGCCAAACCGGTTTCGGCTTTAGCAGTAAATGTTTTATTTGCAATGATTCTTTTTCTGAAACATTTATTTTGAGAAATCAGAGTGAGCTGGGGATTATATGTGCACAACTTCCAATTAGGAGTTTTTATCATTTAGTTTTAGAAACAAAATCTTTATAGATGCTATTAGAAGTGAATGAAACTGAACATTTTGAGTTGTTAATTTGTGAACCTTCTGATTTTAATTTTGTATTTTGCAGAAGAGGTACCAGTTCAAATCCCAATGATGAAGTCAACATTGGACAAGATCCATCTCACTCCTGGGCAGGCATTGCCTCCTGGATTCCCTGGACCATTCATTTTTGCTGATAGTCTGTCCTCTGTGGAAACTCTGTTGACCAACATTCAGGTCAACAATATTTCTATAAACAAAATAAATGTAATACAAGACATTAGCACCTACATATATTATGTCATATTTGAGAATTAAAACATATAAGATGAACCGCATTCCATTTGCTATACTTTGACAGGGTCTACTGAAAGTGGCTTTGGATAATGCTCGCATCCAGGAGAAGCAGATTCAACAAGAAAAAAAGGAACTGCGAATGGAGCTCTATAGAGAAAGAGAAATTAGAGAAAACATTGAAAGACAACTTGCAGTTGAGCTTCAAAGCAGAAGTAAGTTTAACAAGATCAATTATGGAGTGAATATTGTGTTGGTGATATTTTCAATAATAATAGAAATATTTTTAGGGATAGCTTAGAAATGCTGAAAACAAATGACAAGCTAGGAATCAAATACTGTTTGTAATCCACAAGGTAAGATATTTAGTTTATTTTTCATAATAAAAATGAATTAGATATGCATTTCATTCCAGTTGCAGATTTGGAAACATGAATATTCCTAGTTTTCTCTACAATTTTATAAAATACACCTACCTGTATGTAGATAATCTAACAAATCTAGATTTTGGGGTTATAAGTTAAATAAAATTCAGTTCCTGTCCTTGAGAGATTTACATTTTAGAGGGCTAGCTCAACCAACCAGTTAATTTATAGAAAAAGCGGCAAGAGCAATGAAGTACAGTATATATGGTTATGTAGAGAGAGGCTAGTTAGTATAGCTTGGTGGTGGTGAGTGGGTAGATAGTTGAGGAAGACTTCCTGATACTCACACCTGAACCTGTATCTTGAAGACTCAGTAAGCCATGAAAGGGCATGAGAGTTTCTGAGTTATTTTAATACTCTAGACCAGGGGTGGGGAACACTTTTTCTGCCAAAGGCCATTTGGATATTTTTTAAAATATATTTTTATTGATTTCAGAGAGGAAGGGAGAGGGAGAGAGAGAGAAAAAAAAAAAAAACATCAATGATGAGAGAGAATCACTGATTGACTGCCTCCTGCATGTCCCCCAATATGGATCAAGCCCACAATCCGGGCATGTGCCCTGACTGGGAATTGAACCTCTACCTTCTGGTTCATAGGTCAATGCTCAACCACTGAGCCATGCCATTTGGGATGTTTCTAGGTAACTTTTTATTTCTTCTTTGATCTCTTTGTTAACACACCCATTGTTTAAAAATATGTTATTTAGTCTCCATGTGTTTGAATGATTTTTAGTTATTTTATTGTAATTGATTACTATTTCATATCATATAATTTCAATTATCTTGAATTTATTAAGACTTATTTGTGTCCTAACATGTGCTCTATCTTTGAGAATATTCAATGTGCACTTGAGAAGATTTTATATTCTATTGCTTTTGGATGAATTGTTCTGTAAATATCAAATAAATCTATCTGACCTAGTGTGTTGTTTAAGGTGGCTGTTGCCTTGTTGACTTTTTGTCTGGAATGCTTATCCAATGATGTCATTGGGGTGTTGAATCCCGTATTATGGCTGTATTTCTGTCAATCACTTCCTTATGTACAAGAAAATTTTCTTTATATACTTAGGGTGCACATATATTTACAAGGGTTACATCCTCTTGTAGGACACATTCCTTTAGTATTATGTAGTGACCTTCCTTGTCTCTTGTTATGGCCTTTCTTTTGAAGTCTATATTGTCTGATATGAGTATTATTATTGCAGGTGTTTTTTTGTTCCATTTGCATGGAATTTTTTTTCATCACTTCACATTCATTCTTTGTGTATCATTTGCTCTGATATGGGTCTCTTGTAGATAGCATATAAATGGGTCATCTTTTTAGCTAACCTGTGTCTTTTGATCAGAACATTTAAATCATTTACATTCAATTTTATTATTTATAGGTACTTATCTATTTTTATATCTATATTCTTCTCTGTATATATTTCTTCTTCTTCTTAAAGCAGGATCATTAACATTTCTTGCAATACTGGTTTGGTGATAATGAATTCTTTTAGATTTTTTTTTTTTTTGGTCTGGGAAGCTCTTTATTTTGCCTTCAATTTTTAAATGAGAACCTTACTGGGTAGAGTAGTATTGGCTGTAACTCCTAGCTTTTCATTACTTTGAATATTTCATGCTAATCCCTTCTGGCCTGCAAAGCTTCTGTTGAGAAATCAGCTGGCAGTCTTTTGGGAGCTCCCTTGTAGATAACTAACTGATTTTCTACTGTTGCTTTTAAGATTCTCTCTTTGTCTTTAATATTTGCCATTTGATTTATGATGTGTCTTAGTGTGGGCCTCTTTGGGTTCATCTTTTTTATTGTTTAAAGTATTACAAATAGTAGTACATATGTCTCCTTTTTCCCCCATTGACCTCCCTCAGGCCTCCCCCACACCCTGGCACATGCCTTCACACCCCTAGTGTCTGTGTCCATTGGTTTTGCTTATATGCAAGCTTACAAGTCCTTTGGTTGATCTCTTGATTGAGACTCTCTGTGCTTCCTGAACTTGTGTGACTTTTTCCTTCACCAGGTGAGGGAATTTTGCAGCCATTATTTTTCTAACAGGTTCCCTATCTTAGCTCACTCTCTTCTTCTTGTACTCCTATGATGCAGTTGTTGTTATGCTTGATGTTGTCCCAAAAGTTTCTTAGACTTTTCTCATTTTTTAAAAATTATCTTTTCTTTTTGATGCTCTGTGTACCTGCTTACTGTTATCTTGTCTTCTAAATTGCTGATTCTATCCTCTGCTTCATCTAACCTGATGTTGATTCCTTCTAGTTTATTCATTTCAGATATTGTACTCTCCATTTCTGATTGATTCTTTTTATAGTTTCTATGTCCTTTTTAATGCTTAATATCTCTATGTTTAAGTCCTCACTGAGATTATCCATTCTGCCCCTATGGTCCTTGAGCATTCTTATAAGAATTATTTTAAACTCTATGTCTGGTATTTTTGTTGCTTTCATTTCATTTTTTTTTTCTGGGGAATTTTCTTGTTATTTCATTTAGGACATATTTTTTGTCTCTCCATTCTGTTTCTGTGTATTAGGTGTATCTGTTATGACCCCTAAACTTCTTATAGTGGGTTTATGATGAAGGTATCTTGTTGGGCTCAGTGGCACTATCTTCCAGATCATCTGAGCCTAATGCTCCAGGAATGTTTTTTGTGGGTTATGGGTACCCTCCTGTAGTAATCACGGCTTGAGTGTTGTTGGCTTTTTGTGGGTGGAGTTAACCCTTCTGGCTGGCTGACTATGAGGATAAATCTAGATCATCATATAGGAGACACTATAAAGTGGCTGCGCCCCAAGGCAGTTGTTCCCAGCAGGGTCTGGTGCCTGCTGGAATCCCTCTTTGGGTGTGCTGCTTGTGTGGCTGGTTGGATGCAGCTCCGGTATATGCTGAAGTCCACCACAGGTTGTATTGGTTCTGGGTCCACTTGGGTGGGGTTCAGGTACAGGTTAATGTCAAATATTGTATGTAATCAGCCTTGAGCTACCTGTCTAGAGCTACCACGTTATTCACTATGGCTGCATCTACTGGGACTGGGTGTGTGTGGGAGGGGCCAATTTGTGTAAAAGTGTTGGCTTCCATCAGCTTAGTGCTGGGAGCAGATCTATAAATTGTCTGAGGCTCTCTGAGGTTCACCTCCATTTGTCAGCTATTCCACCTTACCCTGAGGTTACATGATCCTCCCCCAGAGCCTTCCAAAGAAAGAATGTAGAGTGGATCCAGTCTGACCACAACTCACTGACCCTTAAATAAGTTGCAGGCTTGGTAGTGTAGTGTGACTGAGGTCAGAAGGATGTGGCTATTGTGTCCCATACATGGGGGCCACATGATCAGACACTCAATGAGGAGAACGTGGCCCTTATTCCAGAGCCATATTTCTCAGTCTCTGCCAGTGTTTTCAAATATAGTTCAAACAGGAGGAGCGAGCTGCAGGTTCAGGTTGGGTGCAGCCAGCTGTCCCCTCTACAGAATCAAGCTCAGCAAATGGCTGCTAGGCTCTTATTATCCATAAAATTGGGTCACTGGTTGATCACGGGTAGTCCATCTCAGCATATAAATTCCTTCTTGGGATTCACGTAAAATGATTCTTTCTTCTTGAGTTCCAAAATATAAAGCATTGCAAGTTAAGGTAGAGTTTTTCTTTCACTTTCATTACCCTTTCTGCTTACAAAAAATGCTGTTGTGCTTTTACAGGTTGCCAAAAGTTGTTCTCTTTAAAATGGATGGATAGATAGATAGGTAGATAGATAGATAGATGATAGAAAAATATACTTGAAACTTTAAATTTAAACAAAAACATACAAGTTTTACATTTTAAAATATGAATAGCAATATAATGATAAATAATAAGAATGTTTTTCTTAAGAGATTTCTAAAATATTTAATGCTATTATTAAATGCATGTTGTTAGTCAAAATAAAAAACAAGTTTCCACCACTACTACCACCACCATACAAAAGTGTGTGTGCTAAAGAGCATACACATTAGAAAGACAAAAGCAAAAAGAAGTCAGTGTTATGATTCAGCACTACTTGGTTGAGCTAATGAGAAGAAGAATCAAAGGAAGCTAATCATATTTCGATTGATACATTTATATATCTCTCTGTATCAATAGTTTATAATCCATTAAAATTGACAACTCTCTTTCATTGACCAATGCTTTGTAAGTTGTTTAGCTTTTCACATTTTAGCTACCATGCAAAAGCGCCTGAAGAAGGAGAAAAAATCCAAGAGAAAACTGCAGGAAGCTTTGGAATTTGAATCAAAGCGTCGGGAGCAAGTGGAGCAAGCCCTTAAACAAGCCACTACTAATGACAGTGGCCTGAGAATGTTGAAAGGTAATGTCTGATTTGGACTTAAACACATTCAAGTTACACAAAGCAAAACTCCACTTAAAAAACAGGGAAAGAAGAAAGAAGGATGGAAGGAAAGAAGGAAAATACTTTGTACATGAATTATTAAAAATCAATGTGAGGCCAAGTGATTTAGGTTATTAATTAAATCTGTCAAAATAATCTGTATTCTGGGAGATAAATAGTTTAGGAATAACAAGAAATCCTATTGGCTTTTGCAGTAGAAGAAAAAAAGTATTACTAATAACTTCCTTGCACCTAAAATGTAAGTGTTATAGGTCCATTAATGTTAAAATATGCTAATGTTTAGTGTACTCTATTTTAATGAGCTAAACAATGCTGGTATCTTTAAGGCAGATTGCATCAGTGTTGAGGGTTTAAGGAGCATCTGGTTGAAAAAGGATGTTCTAAGTAAATCCCAGGAGATCCTTTGAGAAGAGGTGCTTTTGTCATGAAATCTCCAAACTTTTCTGTTTCCATCTTTTTAAATCCTCACCCAAGGATATTTTTTTTCCATTGATCTTTTAGACAGAGTGGAAGAGATAGAGGTAGGGAGGGAGGGAGAGAGAGAGAGAAAGAGAGAGAGAGAGAGGGAAACATTGATATGAGAGACACAACTATTGGTTGCCTCAAGCAAGTGCCCCAACCAGGGCCAAGGATTGAACCTACAACCCAGGTACATGCCCTTGAGTGGGAATCAAACCCGCAACCCTTTGGTACATGGGGTAATGCTCTAACTACTTAGCAACACTGGCCAGAGCTTTGTTTCTAGTTTTTAACATATTGTTATTGATTTCAGAGAGGAAGACAGAGGGAGAGATAGATAGAAACATCAATGATGAGAGAAAATAATTGATTGGCTGCCTTCTGCATGCCCTACACTGGAGATCAAGCCTGCAACCAAGGCATGTTCCCTGACTGGGAATCAAACCATGACCTCCTGGTTCATAGGTCAATGCTCAACCACTGAGCCACAGCGGCTGGGCTTATTCCAATTTTTAATTATGAAACTCAACAACATCATCTCATCTCATAGAATAGTCAGGTTCTCCTCTCATAGCACATTGACCATTCCTATATTTAACTAATATGTGTGTATAACAAGGATGAGCTTAAGGATTTTATGTACATATTTATACATACCCCTTACAGACATATTAGATACACATTAACTGAAAGGGGGGTACTTCAGTGTCCTATAATAAGAATGAATAAAGGATTTTTAAAACTGTTTAATTGTATTCTTTCCTTTCCAAAAGTTCAATTCATTCTTTTACTATGACTCTCTTGGACCATTCTGCTCACAATCAATAGATATATGGTGCTAGATTATTAACTTATATCAACCATGCCTCATTGAGACAAAGAAGAGAGAAAGTAAATAATATTACTACATTAATATTTCACACAATGGGATATTTCAGGCAGTGGGAACCAGCATCCTTGCTTACTCCAGGTCTTAAAAATAATTTCTGACCAGCAATAAAATAAATGTTCTGTGCAGTCTTATTACTTGAGGTCCTAAACTTGTAATTCTGAGGCAGTTTGGCTTTTTTAAAAAACATTTTAAAAATCCACACATAAGTGATCTCCACTCTAGCTCCAGTGTTCTCTACTGTAAAGGAAAAGAAGCTGTTTATAAGTATGACTAGAGGCCTGGTGTCCCTCAGTCCAGCCTGCACCCTCTCCAATCTGGGACCCCTTGAGGAATGTCTGACTGCCCTCTCAAAATCCAGGACTGCTGGCTCCCAACCAATCGCCTGCCTGCCTGCCTGATTGCCCCTAACCGCTTCTGCCTGCCAGCCTGATCACCCCCTAACCACTCCTGTGCCCCTGTGCCAGCCTGATCGATGCCTAACTGCTTCCCTGCTGACCCGATTGCCCCTAACTGCCCTCCCCTGCCGACCTGGTCATCCCTAATTGCCCTCCCCTGCCAGCCTGGTCGCCCCTAACTGTCCTCTCCTGTAGGTCTGGTGGCCCCCAGCTGCCTTCCCTTGCCAGCCTGGTAACCCCTAACTGCCCTCCCTTGCCCCTAACTGTCCTCCCCTGCAAGCATGGTCAACCCCAACTGACCTCCCCTGCCAGCCTGGACGCCCCTAACTGTCCTCCCCTGAAGGCCTGGTGTCCCCCAACTACCCTCCCTTGTCAGCCTGGTTGCCCCTCAGCTGCCCTCCCTTGCAGGCCTGGTTCCTCTGAACTGCCCTCCCCTGCTTGCCTGATCATCCACAACTGCCCTCCCCTGCCAGCCATCTTGTGTCCATATGGGAACAGCCATCTTTGACCACATGGGGGTGGCCATCTTGTGTGTTGGAATGATGGTCAATTTGCATATTACTCTTTTATTAGATAGGATGGGTACCTTGTATTCAGATAATTTCCTTGTCAAGTTCATCCCTTATGGCAATGGGTGATACACTGGCATCTGTTATCACATTACCAAAATGTGTCTGAGCAAATGTCTATATGCAGAAATGCCCATATTGAGCACTACTTGATGTATATGAATAATTTTAGATAATTACTTTTTATATTTAAAATTGAAAATAAAAATCCACTTCTTGTTTCTTTTCTTCAGGTTATTTTTAAACAATTAATGTATTCCTTTGCCATTAGAGCTTATACTAAATCAAGACCACAAGCTGTAAATTGTGTTGTGGTGTTCATGAGTGCTTAGCATAGAGATAATCTCATCATCTATTACATTTTACAAAAGAAAAATATACTATCAGAATGAAGCACTTCCACTTATGCAATTGTATGCATCTTTTATATATTCCACAGTCAATGCATGTTACCTGATAGTCTGAGAAGATTTTTTGGGTAGATTAATTTTCTGAGATTTATCTCTAGAGAATGAAATGCATAAAGAAGTATTTACTATAGAGCTGAAAATATATTCCCAATTGTAGAATTCATCTACAGTTTATAACCCTCCTTCCTAACATGAAAACAAACATACATCTAGAAAAGAAAAAAACAAAAATGCCATCCAAGTTTTTTGTGTTATATATAGGACCAAAGTACTGACTTACTGATTGTTTGCACTTTAAAAGGAATCAGAAGAAAACAGAATTGTACCTTAATCTTGAATGTCACTTTTTCTAGATACTGGGATTGCAGATATTGAAATAGAAAACAACGGGACTCCTCATGACAGTACTGCTATGCAAGGTACAATAAATGGCACATTTCTCTCTATAACTGCTTAATACATGACCCCTAGAGGTGGGGCAGGGATAAGCCCCTAATGTTCATACTCTTCATATAAGTAAAATGAATAAGCTTAACTCTTCTTACTTTATGACAGAGGAAGAAGATTATTTACATATAATCATACATGTGCATATATAAACCAATATTTTACATATATAATGTGTGAGCTAATTTATTGCATATTTAGCTATTAAAATGATGTACATTTATATATTAGGCATATTCTAAAAATGCATAAATGTTAATACAATTTACCTTTTAGTAGTATACACTAGAGGCCCGGTGCACGAAATTCATGCATGGGGGGGTGTGTCCCTCAGCCCAGCCTTCACCCTCTCCAATATGGGACACTTCTCACAATCCAGGACTGCTGATTCCCAACTGCTTGCCTGCCTGCTTGCCTGATTGCCCCTAACTGCTTCTGCCTGCCAGCCTGATCACCCCCTAACCACTCCCCTGCCAGCCTGATCGATGCCTAACTGCTCCCCTGCCAGCCCAATTGCCCCTAACTGCCCTCCCCTGCAGGCCTGGTCAACCCTAACTGCTCTCCCCTGCTGGCTGGGTTGCCCCCAACTGCCCTACCCTACAGGCCTGGTTCCCCACAACTGCCCTCCCCTGCAGGCCTGGTCCCCCCCAACTGCCCTTCCCTGCAGGCCTGGTCCCCCCCCAACTGTCCTCCCCTGCTGGCCTGGTCACCCCTAACTCTTCTCCTGCTGGCCTGGTTGCCCCCAACTGCCCTCCCCTACAGGCCTGGTTCCTCCCCAACTGCCCTTCCCTGCAGGCCTGGTCCCCACAACTGTCCTCCCCTGCTGGCCTGATTGCCCACAACTGCCCTCTCCTGCTGTCCATCTTGTGCCGGCCATCTTGTGTTCACATGGGGGTGGCCATCTTTGACCACATGGGGGCGGCCATCTTGTGTGTTGGAGTGATGGTCAATTTGCATATTACCTCTTTATTATCCTATACAATAAAGGGGAATATGCAAATTGTCACAATGTAACAAGATGCTGCGCCCACAGCACAGGCAGGGATTCTGTAATACAAGATGGCTGCGCCCACAGCAGAGGCGGGGATCCCATAACACAAGATGGCTGCACCCACAGCAGAGTCCAAGTTTCTGTAATGAGGCTTAATGAGCAATCAGCAGGGACTTGAGGCTGCATGGCACTCAGCTGGGGCAAGGGACCTGAGGCTGCACCCCCCGCCTGTTGGGGCTTGACAGGGGACCTCAGGCCATGCCCCCAACTCCGGTGCCAGGCTGGGGGACCTCAGGCCATGCTGCCTACCCAGCAGGGCTTGACAGGGGTCCTCAGGCTGCACCCTATGCCCTGGTGCCAGGCTGGGGGACCTCAGGCAATGCCCTCCATCCGGCAGGGCTTGACAGGGAACCTCAGGCCACATCCTCCGCCTGGTGGAGCTTGACGGGGGACCTCAGGCTGCATCCCCTGCCCCAGCGCCAGGCCGGGGGACCTCAGGCTGTGCCACCCACCCTGGCACCAAGCCAGGGGACCTGAGGCCATGCCCCATGCCCTGGCACCAGGCCATAGGACCTGAGGCTGTGCCCCCCCACCCAGCGAGGCTTGACAGGGGTGGGGCCGGCCGAGTCCGGATCTAGCCCAGTGCAGGTGGGGCCAGCTGGGTCTGGGTCTTGCGCAATTTCAAGGTGCACATGGGTGTGCAGGGACTTGACTCTGGTTCCCCTGGCATGCCCCAGACTCTGACAGGAGGAAGATTTTCATATACATTTTACTAATTTTCTTTCATCTCTGACACTTCTATTGTAGAGAAAGGGCAAATAGCAATATTAAAATATTTCCTCTAATTAATTCCCTTTTAATGTGCAAATTTTGTGCACTGGGTTACTAGTATAGGATAATATGCTTTTAAAAATAGCACTAACATTTGTAAAAGCCACAGGTACAATAATCATAACCTGTTGATATTTTAAAAGTGTTCTGGATAACATTTTTATCAACCTTTAAATTTTGATGCTAAATTTCAATAATTTTAGAAACTGCCATTATATGCAAAATAGAGCACAACTTATTAATTGTTATTTGCAAGATTCCAGTAAATGCTTAGATCATTTAAATATGAATATTTAGTAGTAAGAAAATACACGAAACAAATCAATATAGAGTCTCACTAGAGTATAAAAGCACCTAAAACATTTTGACCACTGGAGTTTTTCCAGTGTGATTTTAATGCAGTTTTCTAGCCCCTTGTATGCTGATTATATTTATTTTCACATTTGTTATGAAAAAATGTCTTACTCTAATAAAAAAAAAGGCATCCCCACAAGAAAATGGCTTCCTAATGTTCAAAAAGGAAGATGACTATGAATATACTACTTGCTGTAGGTTTGAGTAATCAGTGCCTTTACACTGTCTGGTGAAAGCAACATCCTGGATGTGACCAAAAGTTCTATTTGGGTTAACCTAGAGTCACCGTTTTATGGGGCAGGTTCACAAAATTAGAAACCCTCATAATGTAGTTTTGCATGTCATCTTTACAAAATCAGGAGTGTCAGAGCTTATGGATCTTCTGATAATGTAGCTGGCTAGACATAACTAATGCATTAACTAGGTGCATTAGTAGGTGTGAGAGCATGTATGCTTAGTTCATTCAATAAAGCTTTTCTGTCTCTTATCCCACTTTTGCTTGCCTGCTTTCTTCCCTCAACTTAAAGGCTTTTTCTATGTGACCAAAGTCAATTTGGATGGGACTCAGTGTTTGTCCAATCAATTCACCACAGTGTAATTTATGAAGGAAATCCCACTAGTTGTGGGCTACTACTAGTTGAGGTTACCACCACATATAAGGGCCAAGGCAAGATGGAATAAACATGAATCATTTTGATCACTTCTGAATCTGTGACACACAAATATAGACCCAGTCTTAAAGGAGCACTGAATTTGTTTGTTTTTTTTATTTCTTTTTTGATTAAGGTGCTACATATGTGTCCTTATTCCCCCATTACTCCCCATCTCCCCCACTCATGCCCTCACCCTCCTATTGTCTGTGTTCATTGGTTAGGCTTATATGCATGCATACAAGTCCTTTAGTTGATCCCTCCCCCTTACCCCCACCCTTCCCTACCTTCCCTCTGAGGTTTGATGGTCTGATCAATGTTTCTCTGTCTCTGGATCTATTTTTGTTCGTCAGTGATTGTGCCTCTCATTTGAGTGAAATGTAAGGTCAGCTTTGGAACTGGATGGTGTAAACCAAACTTACCATCAATGGGTTATGTCTTTATTATGCTTTATTCTATAATAGAGGCCCAGTGCATGAAATTCATACATGGTGGTGGGGGGGTGCGTCCTCAGCCCAGCCTGCACCTTCTCAAAATCTGGGACCGCTGGCTCCTAACCACTTGCCTGCCTGCCTACCTGATTGCCCCTAACTGTTCACCTGCCTGCCTGATTGCCCCTAATCACCTCTGCCTGCCTACCTGATTGCCCCTAACTTCTGGCCTGCCTGCCCGAGTACCCCTAACCACCTCTGCCTCAGCCCCCGCCATGGCGGCTTCATCTGGAAGGACATCCAGAATGACATCCGAAAGGTCGTTCAGCTGTCCAGTCTAATTAGCATATTATGCTTTTATTATAGATTCCCAATTCATCGCTATGTGTTTAATTTATATGATGCCTTTAGTACACAGTAGCACCATCTTTCCCCACTATAAGATAAATACTGTCCTAAAGGTTTTTTTTTGAACTGTCCTAAAGGTTTTCATTTCCATGCACCAAACACCAGATATCTTATTCATAGGAGGTAAATTATGTGATACAAACAAAAGGGACATTCACTATCTATTTGGCATACTTTTAAAATTTTAATGGAGCCTATAAAAATGTTTTTGCATATTAACTTGTGCTTAAGGGAGGCCACATTTAATAATTGTTTTCACTAAGTATAATTTGAATACATTCTACTAATCCTTGCTGGTTATGCATAAAAGAATTAGCTATACCTTTAAAAGGCTTGAGATGGAACCTATTTTATTTTTAAACATATTTGTTATTGAAAATATTTCATTTGTCCTTCCTTTTCCCCCATTGACCCCTTCTAGCCTGCCTCAGCCCCCACCCCAGGCCTTCACTGCCCTATTGTCTAGACCTAAGGAATTAACCTTTATTATTTTTATTTCAAATTGCAAATCAAATTGTCAGCTATTTGTGCTTAATATTGTAAATATATGGTGGGTTAAAATGATCTTCCTAAACATCTATCTTTTATGTTATATTAAGTAATATTCTTGTTAACATGATAAAAATGAAAAGACACATATTCTCACCTTTCTTAGGACAGAATTTAAGCAGTATAATGAAGTTCCTATCATCAACTTATGGAATGAATGCAGTGTGTTAATATGACAGTAAAATCACAATTTAATATATAAAATATTTTAACAAAAATATTTGCTCTAATAGCTAGGGATATTGGTTTCTGAAAATAGTATTAGAACTTATTTTAAGTATAATCTATAAAATTAATCAAATTAAAAAATTACCTGAAAAATCCCAGTAAATATTACTTATTATTTAAGATGCTCAGAATTTAAGTGCTATGTTTATATATATGTATGAACTTCAGAAAATGTATAATGCTTGGAAAACATAAAATGTAAGGTTAATCATTATTTTTCCATTCTTAATACTTTTGCTCTTTAGCGTTTTAGTGCTTTTCTTTTGTGACCTATTTTAATACTGTTTTCATCTTTTTCACTTACCCACTTTTTAAACAGGAAGTTAATTTCCTAGTATTATTTATGAGTACAATTTATGTATGCTACCCCAATGCCATTTCCAAAACCCCTCTCCATCACAGCAAACAATTCCAGCATCAATGATGTCTTTTCTCTTCCTATTGTCAATAGCTCTGCTGGATAGAAATCTATCATTTATCTAGTGCTTTCCCTTTGAAATTCAATTAGTATTACTGTGACATCTCCTTCAGAAAGTTTAAAAAGGACTTGGAAGAATGTTGCTTGACCATCCTGAGAAGGAATAAAGTTATATACAGTTTCTTATTATTTCCACTTGGATTTCAGTACAGGTAAACTGCCCGTGTACTAGTATTAATGCATCTATTTGAAATCGACTTAGCTTAGTTATCTAATGTCTTTTATGCTTTGGATGTTGTTTGACAGACAAGATGTCATACATAGACCACCGTCTGATAAAAGCATTTCTATATCTTTTGTATTTTAGCAGTCTATGATAGCAACTCTTCCTAAATATTTTAAAGTGATCAAGCAATGAATACATACATACTCTGATTGCTGTGTTCACTATTGCTGGAGGTAAAGGATTTTGTGAAATATATATACTAATATCCTACCACCTAGATTTCCATAGCTCAGTTGGGGACCTGCAAAACAGCACATCAACCATCTTATCAACCAATCTCCATTTCACATAAAATAAACATACCAGATATCAGTAGGTGCACCTTCAGATCAATGATTTTTGTAGATGACATTCAAGTACCATTTGAGTAGTGCATTTTTGCTGATAAAAGCAAATTAAATTAACACAACTACAAATGCGCTGATAAAAATCTCAAACTAAACAGCAGTGCCATTAGCTAACAAAGTAATATTTTCTCTTTACTGTGTTCTGCCATTTAGTTATTATCCTATTGAAAATCTAATTATAATCCTTTTACTCCCTAGTCCAACTTCACTGTTTTTGCAAGCTTAGCACTGACAAGTGATTTCATTACATTTGATTGCCCGTGCCCAGATTGACTTAACTTCACTTGGAGACCTAAAAGCCCTCTCAGTTTCTCAGATTCCCTGTTTGCACATTACAGCAACAGCTCCTTTAATTAATTAGTATGAACAGCAGTAACATGAATTGCTGAACAGAAAATAACATCATTTTATGATCGCAGGGAGACTTCCCTTTTGCATGTTTATACCTTAGCTAACTTTTATATAACTATATTTCATTATTAGAGGCTATTGGTATAGTTGGTAGTAAATGTTTCTTAAATTTTTGAAAATTGACATCTTTGTCTTAATAATAATAGATAAAACAAACCCAGTATATGGAGCTTGTAAATTTTAGAAAACAGACATCAGCCTTCACAAACTTCCTAGTAATAAAATAAAATAAAAGTTCAGGGGGGACAGCATCATAAAGCACAAGGACACAGTGACACATTGCTCTTGTTTCTGCTACTGCATTTGCTGGGGAAACAAAACTAGACAAAAAGCTAAGAACTGCTTTGTCAAGAGTAATGTCAATCTCTGTGATTAATTTTTATAATTGCTTTTTTGCCTATATGTCTGACATAGAATATACATTTAACATGGATTATACATTTAACACCGGGATATACATTTCCTCTAACATTTTCCCATAAATATGGTGGAATCTTAAGTAATTTTTTTTTCTTTTTTTGCTGCTAACATTCCATAAGTTGATATTAAATCCAATATACATGTCAAAAGTAACCAAAATTTGATGTAAAAGATAAATCTACTTAAACTATTTCCCTCTGAATCACTTTTATTTAAAAAAATGTGGGAGCTTATACAGCAATTATAGACTGAGCATTTCAAAATATAACATGCATGATCTTATCTATGCAGAACTTTGTTAAGGTGCCAATAAAGAATTCAAAGCAAAGTGACTAAAGTATCATTTGACTCTAAAAGCAGCAGACACAATTTTAACATCACAATGTTAAAAACACATATTATATTTTAAAGCATAATTTAATATACATATATTACTAATATACTAGGGGCCCAGTGCACGAATTCATGTACCTTGAAAGGAACTGTGGGCCTTGAGGCTGTGGTAGGCACAGGGGGCAGATCTCAGCTCATCCTCTGTGCCCCCCCCGACCCCTCCCACCACAGACCCCAGTCCCCTCTCTGCCAATAGCCCCACTCCCGCCACCACCACTCCCATTTGCTGATGGCGCTGGCCCCACTCGCACCTGCTGACATTGTGGAGCGATTGGGGCCAGCACCAGCAGCAGGTGTGAGTGGGGCTGGTGCTGTCAGTGGGTACAAGTGGTGGCTGCTGCCCCAATCACCCCTCAGGAGCAGGGGGGAGGTGGAGAATCCCTCAAGGGTGATTGGGGCCAGCAGCCGCCACTCACACCCGCTGACGGTGCCAAGTGATCGGGACTGAAGCCGGCGCTGGCAGCAGGTGCAAACAGTGACTCTGATGCTGGCTGCGGGTGTGAGCAGGGCCCGTGCTGGCAGCAGGTGCAAGCACCTGGCGGGACCGTGGTGCATGGGAGCAAAGAATTTTTAATAACCACCAGAGGCTCACCCCAATGACAGTGACTGGCACCCCACCTTGGTCTGGTGACCCCGCTCACCTGCTCCACCATCCTGCCGCAGCTGATGCCTGCCATGTTCCACACTCTGTTGCCTGCTGCCAATGGCCACCATGTTCTGTGCGCTCCCCCTGGTGGTCAGTGTACGTCATAGCAACCGATTGTTCCACCATTCAGTCTATTTGCATATTAAGGTTTTATATAGAGAGAAAATATTTAGCATATATTTATACTATAAAATCTTATGAATATGTATATTCTTGCCTATTATCTCAGAATCAATCTGAACAGCATATACTCTCCTTGATTTTCAACATCCTTATTATCTTCTCTCTTCGCTGCTTGCTTGGAAACCTAGAAAAACACTCCTCCAAAAAATCTTAAGATGCCATGCCAAAACCTATTGCAAGCTATTACCATTGGGCTAACACTGCCATTGCAGAATTTGATAAAATAGCAATGAAATTAATGGTAGGAGCAAATAAGGGGACTACAAATTATAAATTACATGTGATTTCTTTCTATGTATGTGATATGACAGGAAAAACTAAAAAGGGAGCAGGTAGAATTTCTCTATAGGAATTTCTCCTAACTCCCACAAACTAGTTCTTGCCCTACTCTCATTAATCAATTATTTTCCTCTCCTTTGATGTCTCTTAGTGTGTTGGACAATATACATAGGCACTCTAATATTCCCATTTAAAAGTGGAAATGTTCTCTTGTAAATTATATAGCATGTCAGACTAGAGAATTTGGGAGAAGTGGGTTATTTTCCTTCCTAAATGTTTCTTGTAAGAGCAGGAGCCTTCTAATGCCCAGAAGAAAACTTTATATATATATATTTTTTATTGATTTCAGAGAGGAAGGAAGAGGGAGAGCGAGATGGAAACATCAATGATGAGAGAGAATCATTGATCGGCTGCCTCCTGCACGCCCCCCACTGGGGATGGAGCCCGCAACCCAGGCATGTGCCCTTGGCCGGAATTGAACCTGGGACCCTTTAGTCCACAGGCTGATGCTCTATCCACTGAGCCAAACTGGCCAGGCCAGAAAAAACTTTTATTGCAAACACCATCATAGAGTAGGAAAGGCTCTAACATACCCCTTACACAGAATATTTTTTTCTCTAAAGCAGCAGATTTTTTTCCCCCTTTAAGATTCATTAGGTAGCCTCTTTTCACTTTCTTCCCCAGGAAATATTTGTCTCTCAGTTTCTTCATTCCCTACAGGTGTTTTGTTTTGTTTTAAATCTTGATTGATGCTATCTCTTAACCATACCTTTTTCTGTGAAATACCTATCAGATTATAGCATAGAATATTCTCCTAGTTCTTTCTTAGAAGAATGTGAAAAGCTTACATTATGTGATAATTTAGGCCCTGATTGTCATGGGGTTGCTTGCAGAACTTATCACTATATTGTTAATAGAATATTTGCAATGACTGAAATTCTGTCACACTAATTTTAATGATAGCATAAAATCTCATCTACAGATCTAAGAGTTACAATTCTAGTTATATCTCATTCACATAATTGATGAAATTAGAGTTGTAGTGATAGCAAGATAGGAAGATTGAAAGCCAAAATATGTTGTTCTGCTAGTCAGCATTTTGGAATATACAAAATGAATTTATTAATTAAAATGTCTTTCTGACTATCACATAGAAAGTGTTTTTACCTCAACTCTGATAACTGCTTAACCACTTACTTTATGCCTCATCCTCTTTACATATGCAATACAATTTTTAATCTTAGGATTCAACCTATCCCAGATATATCTGATGAGAAACATGGAAAAGGAAAGCCTTTTTCTGATTAAAAGTTTAAGTCTTATTATTCACTTTCACACTTGTATTTTAATTAAGAAAACAGACAGCATTTTCATAGAAGACTGTAATCATATGCCATTGTTGTCACACCACTTTAAAAAACAGAATTATTATGTTGCTGCCACATACAGTATATATTGCTGCTGTGTGGTAGTTCTATACCAAGTTACTCATTGTACTTGGAATGAGGAACTAATAGTCTAAAATTGGAATATTCGGGGGATAGATAATACCTCTTATTTGGGTAGCCTGGTGAACTTTGTGCCTTTCTTTTATTTTGTGGGAGATGTACTTTTAAAAAGGTAACTTTTAAGGGTGTGGGAGCCCCTATCACGTCCCGCGTGGTTCAGGGTTCCAGTTCAGGGTTCGGGTTCTGGAGAAGGGCCGCACACAAATGAAAAGAGACTAGAAAAGTATTAATTTGGCAATATGGGGGGCCAGGCTAGAGCCCACCTCTAGTGGGAGGACTACTGCTAGGCTCTGGCCTTGCTAGCCCTTTTATTGAGACTATGGGATACACCCATTACCCTTAGGCAGGTTTGGGATACACCCATAGCCCTTAGGCAGGTAATAAGCGGATTATCATATCAGTAAGGTTTTACATGATTATTTGGTGGGGAAGTTGCCTCAGTTGCCATTGTCTCAATTAGACAGGGAGTGCTTGGCTCTGACCTTTCAGAGCTTCAAGGTTGACCAGCCTTCTACATCTTTCCATTAGTGAGACAAGGATTGGTTTCCGGCATAAGGGGACTTAAGTGAAACTTTCATATATAGATTCAATAATGCCTGGATATAAGACAAAAATCCATTTAAGATGCCTCCCTTCCCATTACTCTCCAGTTTCCCTTCCTTTTGAAAACTTGGATTTTTTTTTTAGATTTGGCTAAGTTTTCCTGTTCCACTGCACAAAATGTGACAAGCCCTGGCTTATTGCTAGGTATCTCATTGGTAACAATTCCTTTAGAAAGAGGAGCTTGTCTTTGTGCCATTCTTAACACACACATCCTCTAGCACAGTGGTTCTCAACCTTTCTAATGCCACGACCCTTTAATACAGTTCCTCATGTTGTGGTGACCCCCAACCATAAAATTATTTTCGTTGCTACTTTATAACTGTAATTTTGCTACTACTATGAATCGTAATGTAAATATCTTAGGCTCTACAACAGCGGTTCTCAACCTGTGGGTCGTGACCCACAGGTTGAGAACTGCTAGCAGGGTCGCCTAAGACCATCGGAAAACACAGATATTTACATTACGATTCATAACAGTAGCAAAATTACAGCTATGAAGTAGCAACGAAAATAATTTTATGGTTGGGGGTCACCACAACATGAGGAACTGTATTAAAGGGTCACGGCATTAGAAAGGTTGAGAACCACTGCTCTAGCAGGATTATTTCTATGTGATAGCTAAGAAAGATATCATAACCCCTATTTTGTAAGTAGGGAAATAACTTAAGAGATGTTAGTTGGCTTGCTATTGACGGTGGGTTCTGAAACACAGGAATCTTAATTCCCTCTCCCATTGTTCTCACCATCATTCCATATTTATAATATTACTTTCAATTCATACATTTAAAAATCTCTCACAGTTAGCAGGATATATTTCATAGGACTATATAATATTATCCATGCAAAACAAACACATCAGGGCTAGGGTGGGGGAAGCCTTCTCCAGTTTGTAGTTAATTAACCAAAACAGTCTAAAACCAAGTATCCTATATAATAAAAGCCAGGCGACTGAATGGCAGAATGACCAGAACGACTGGTCGACCAGTTGCTATGATGCGAACTGACCACCAAGGGGCAGATGCTCAATGCAGGAGCTGCCCCCTGGTGGTCAGTGCACTACCACAGTGGAAGTACCATTCAGCTGACTGGGATGAACAGCTGCTCCTGCTGCGAACCCCGGGCTGACAGGCAGGAACCTGGGCTGCGATCATTGCCTACTCATCCCAGGGTCCTCCTTTTCACTCTCTGCCACCTCCTCCAGATGCCCACAAGCAGCACAGCACTACCACCGTGCTCGCAGAGCTGACCATGGAGGCTGGAGGCGGGTTTGTGGCTGCCGCAGAACTGAGGCTTACTCTGCCACCTCTCAGTGCTATTGTCCCTGGGCCCAGCCCAGATGGGGTCCCCTGGAGAGGCAAGTGCTCCAGCTCCACAGAAGATGCCAGACCAGGGAGCAGCCACTCAAAGGTCAGGTCCACAGTCGCTCGGCTGACTGGGATGTGGCACTCCCACAGTGGTCCGATCCCAGCAGGCCACACCCCCACCAGTACACGATCTTGTGCACTGGGCTTCTAGTAATTTAATAATCACTAATGCCTTAAACATTTTCAGAGATTGGGGTGATACTTAGAAAAATTACACGAATGCCATGCATCTATTTTTTCTATTTAAAACTGCATAGAAAAGTTGAAATAGTAATAGAAAATTTTATATTTGTGTGTAAACTCATATCACTATATCAGAATTAGACCTCAATAGATCCTCAGCTATATAATTTTAGGCCAGTATTTCATGCAGTGAGTTATTAACATAAATTTTTATTTGTTCATCCTAGGGAACTCTTTTTCATAATAGCTACATAACATTCCATTTTGAAAATTAAAGTGATTTAATAAAAAAACTCTTTAAAATTTTATACATACTTCCTTCCTCTTTCAAGTCCCCCAATCTATTAACTGTCAGAGTTTATGATTTATTTGTTTAATGTTTGAACATTAACATTGGCAGTAACCACATACCTAAGATGGCATCTACTTTATCTTAGTAATGTAAATTGTTATTTGGTTAACATTTTTACCAAATCCTCTATGTACACGTATTTTATGTGTTCCTTTTCTATTTCCCTATTCTTCTGTAAATATTTGAGGGCTCTTATTTTCTTGAAAACAATGTCATTGATCTCAGCATTGGTGAGTAATCATTTAAGATGAATGAGGCAAAATCTGCAATTCAAAATTTACAATATCCTGGTAATGTTTATTGGAGAATTGCAGGTGGAATTTCTCTCTTACTAGTAAGAGTGGGGTTCTTGGTGCACTCCTGGAATAAGAATTTCTGGAGGCCCCCATAGGAGGATTGATATGGTAGAAAGCTTTATTTCTATGGAGTTATATCCCTCATTTTCCAAATCCCCATTTCCTTTAAAGCAGTCCTGGAAAAGGTATAGCTGGATCTTCAGTAGAGTTAGAAGCAAAGTTTGTGTCCAAAGTTTCTGTTCTATGGTGGAATTAAATCTGGCCTAGCATCATCCTAATTTTATTTTATTTTTAAAAAATATGTTTTTATTGATTTCAGAGAAAGTAAGGGAGGGGGAGAGAGAGATAGAAACATCAATGATGAGAGAATCATTGATCAGCTTCTTCCTGCACCACTGTGCTGGGGATTGAGCCTGCATCCTAGGCATGTGCCCTGACCAGGAATCAAACCATGACCTCCTGGTTCACAGGTCAACACTCAACCACTAAGCCACACCAGCCAGCCCATCATACTAATTTTAGTCCATCAGTCCATTGTATGTGGAGTCCACTTAGCTGTGGGCCATGTCAGCGAGTGCAGAGTAAGAGAGCCACCCAAGTCAGGCAGAAGCAGCAAGAGAGAACAGAAGGGACTCCTTCGTTCTGGAGCTTATGTATCTGAGATTTTATTCTCTTGCAGTAGTCGAGCCTATTCTGGCCAATGACCTGCTCCCAGGTGTGACTGACAAACAAGCACCCTTTGTAAGTTATTTAGACTTTACGAAACATGTGTCTAAATTGCAGCTTCTCTTTGCACCTTTCCTCTTATCATCCTATATAATAAAAGCCTAATATGCTTAGTGTCCAGTCATCCAGTTGGCTGTTCAACCAATCAAAGTGTAATATGCTAATGATATGCTAAGGCTGCTCAACTGCTTGCTATGATGTGCACTGACCACCATGGGGCAGACAGTCGACTGGTCGACCAATCACTATGACATGCACTGACCACCAGGGGGCAGATGCTCCGACTGGTAGGTTAGCTTGCTGCTGGGGTCCGGCCAAGAAGGACTGAGCAAGATGGGTCGGACACACCCTGGAGTCCTCCCACAGTCCTTCCCTGGCTAGCCAACCTCCTGCATCCCTCCCTGGCCCCAATTGTGCACCAGTGGGGTCCCTCGGCCTGGCCTGCACCCTTTTGCAATCTGGGACCCCTCGGTGGATGTCAGAGAGCTGGTTTGGGCCCGATGTTAGAATGACTGGTTGCCATGATGCGCACTGACCACCAGGGGGATGACACTCAATGCAGGAGCTGCCCCCTGGTCGTCAGTGTGCTCCCACAGAGGGAACGCCACTCAGTCAGAAGCTGGGCTCACGGCAGTGCTAAGGATGTCAGCTGGACATCCTGCTAGGGCTCCTGGACTGTGAGAGGGTGCAGGCCGGGCTGAGGGATGCCCCCCCATCCCCGAGTGCAAGAATTTCATGCACCGGGCCTCTAGTATATAATAAAAGCCTAATATGCTAAGTGTCCAGTCATCCAGTTGGCTGTTCAACCAATCAAAGTGTAATATGCTAATGATATGCTAAGATGTGCATATGATGTGCACTGACCACCGCTCGCTGTGATGTGCACTGACCACCAGGGGGAAGATGCTCTGACTGGTAGGTTAGCTTACTGCTGGGGTCTGGCCAATCAGGACTGAGCAAGACATGCCAGAAATGCCCTGGAGTCCTCCCACGGTCCCTCCCCAGCTGGCCAACCTCCTGCATCCCTCCCTGGCCCTGATCGTGCACTGGTGGGGTCCCTCAGCCTGGCCTGCACCCTCTTACAATCCAGGACCCCTCAGGGGATGTCAGAGAGCCAGTTTTAGCCTGATCCTGCAGGCCAAGCCAAGGGACCCCACTTGTGCATGAATTCGTGCACTGGGCCTCTAGTTAATTAATAACTGGGTTAATTATAGCAGTATCAGTAACTGCATTCAAACTTCAATGACTGTGTTGGATATGGTCATTTTTAATATTGTTTAAGTAAACATTTAATGTTTTTCATTTTCCTTCATATTTTGAATCCTTTGAAATAAGAATTTCTAGTGATTTTTTCTATCAGTTTGGCATTCAAAAGGAGTAAAGAAGTATAAAGAGAATTTATTGTGCTTTTAAGTCTTACATAAAATATTTACAATATTCATCCTATACAAAACCCAAATAAATTTGACCTTTATAAAACATTTGTAACTTACTTCTTAAAGGTGGGTGATATGACCTTTGAATTTTTAGAAGTTTGGCATAGAAATACAAGTAGCTTTCTACATTTCACCATGACATTATCAACAAGAAGCAGTGAAATAATTCATTTCACATGTGGCATAAGGACTTAGAATGGCTAAGTACATGTACCTACTGACATAGTGTTCCATAAATATTCGTTTTTATTTCTTCTCCTTTCCAGCCTTTATCTTCCCTGCTGGAAAGTAGAATTCAAGTACTTCTAGGTTCAAAAGTTTCCTATAGCACACAATTTACAATAGCTAAGATTTGGAAACAGCCTAAGTGCCCATCAGCAAATGAGCAGATTAAAAACTGTGGTTCATCTACTCAATGAAATACTATGCTGCTGTAAAAAAGAAGGAACTCTTACCATTTGCAACAGCATGGATGGACCTGGAGAGCATTTTGCGAAGCGAAATAAGCCAGTTGGAGAAAGATAAATATCACATGATCTCACTCATTTGTGGAATATAATGAACAACAAAAACTGATAAACAAAAACAGATCCAGAGACACAGAAGCATCGAACAGATCATCAAACCTCAGAGGGAAGGCAGAGGAGGGTGAGGGGTGGGGTAAGAGATCAACCAAAGGACTTGTATCCATGCATATGAGCATGATCAATGAACACAGAAAATAGGGGGGTGGGGACATGTGCTGGGGGATGGGAGTGGGCAGGCAGAGGTCAATGGGGGAAAAAGGAGACATATGTAAAACTTTCAACAATAAAGAATTAATATATTTATTAAAAAGTTGCAGGTCAGTTTACTGGACACATGCACTTTTATTGTCATTTTATAACTAGTCTATGGGAAGCACAATGAAGTGGTTGGAAAAGCAGTGGTCCTTTAGTCACAGTTTCTCAGTTACTAACAGGCTAACTCAATCACTAACCTTGAGAAATTAAACCTCTCTCTGACTTAATTTTAGTAAAATAGTAATAATAATATTTGCTTAAGCTTCCTCATCAATAAGTTAGATTGATACTCTGATAAGTGTGACAGTTGAAATATATTATTAGTACTATGTCCTGTAAAATACATATGACATAACATGTATAGATTTTAGTAGGGGTGATATATTTGGCATATAATTGATGTAACATATACTCTTCAGTATATAGTTATGGTAAATATATATTTAATTTTCTTAATTTAAAATATTTATTGTTGAGAGCATTACAGATGTGCCCCGTTTCCCCCCCGTTATCCCCCTCCACCCAGTTCCCACTCTGCTACAGGCCTTCACCACCCTATTGTCTGTGACTATAAGGTGCTGTATATCATATATAATAAAAGCCTAGTTGGTGTCTCGTGACATTGTCATAAGATGGCTGCCGTGACACCATCACAAGATGGCCGCCACAAGATGGCCACCCTCACGTCAGCACAAGATGGACACCACAAGATGGCCTTCACAAGATGGCCACCACAAAATGCCACCACAAGATGGTCACCACAAGATGGCGGGAAGGGGAGGTCAGTTGGAGGCAACCCAGCCTGCAGGGGAGGGCAGTTGGGGGCAATCAGGCAGGCAGGGGAGCAGTTAGGCGTCAATCAGGCCAGCAGGGGAGAGGTTAGGGGCAATCAGGCTGGCAGGCAGGTGAGCGGTTTGGAGCCAGCTGTCCCGGATTGTGAGAGGGATGTCGGACTGCCAGTTTAGGCACAATCCCACAGCAGTCAGACATCCTCCAAGGGGTCCCAGATTGGATAGGGTGTAGGCCAGACTGAGGGACACACACACACCCCCTTTCATGAATTTCATGCACTGGACCTCTAGTATGAATATAAGATCTTTGGTTAATCTCTCCCCACCCTCTCCCCCTCCCCTTCTCTTTGAGATTCGTTAGTCTGTTCCATGTTTCCATGCCTCTGGTTCCATTTTATTCTTCAGTTTATTTTGTCCATTAGATTCCTTGCTTGTTTATTTTAATTTTTACATTCAATTGTTGATAGATATCTATATATTGCCATTTTATTGTTCATATATTTATTTCTTCTTCTTCTTTCCTTTTTCTCCTTCTTCTTCCCTCCTCCTCCTCCTCCTCCTCCTCCTCCTCCTCTTTCTTCTTCTTCTTCAAGAATGCCTATCATCATTTCATGTAATACTGGTTTGATGGTGATGAATTCCTTTAGCTTTTTCTTGTCTACGAAGCTCTTTATCTGACCTTCAATTCTAAATTATAGCTTTACTGGACAGAATAATCTTGATTGTAGGTCTTTGCTATTCATCACTTTGAATATTTCTTGCCACTCCCTTTTGGCCTGCAAAGTTTCTGTTGGGAAATCAGCTGCAGTCATATGGGCACTCCCTTGTAGGTAACTAACTGCTTTTCTCTTGCTGCTTTTAAGATTCTCTCTTTGTCTTTAACCCTTGGCATTTTAATTATGATGTGTCTTGGTATGGGCCTCTTTGGGTTATATTTTATCCCCATATTAGAAAATATGGGTATCAATGCTCTGTTTTCAGGGTGGGTCTTACAAGAACTAGAGATTAAATAATGGGAAAGGGTATATTAAATAATTAATTCACAAAAACAAAATGTTCAAAAGCAAGTAAGAGAGTTTTGTAATTCATTATGATAGAATTAATAAAGAACGGATGATCTGTACTTCTATTTGTTTTTATTAAAATATGTAAGAAAAATTTAAGGATAAAAAGGCAAGTGGTTATTATTCTCAAGAAACCTTGATTTTTCATTATTTTTAAAGAATCCATATATATATATATATACGCACTAATAAAAGAGTAAGATGCAAATTGACCGTACCTTCACGACACCCACCAGCCAATCAGGAGTGAGTATGCAAATTAACCCAACAAAGATGGGGTTAATTTGCATACACAGGCACGGAGCGGCTGGGGCGGGACGCTTGTGTCAACACCATGGTGATGATGCAGGCATTCCACAATGCCCCAGCCGCTCTGGGCCTCTGGGCAGCGTGGGAAGGCGAAAAGGCAGCTCCAGGCCAGAGTGAAAAGGTGGCTCTGGCCAGAGCAAAGCAGTACTGGCAGCCAGGGGAAGGAAGGCCCATTCTTGCACAAATCTTCATGCATCAGGCCTCTAGTGTATATATATATATATATATATATATATATATATATATATATATATATATATCTTTATTGATGTTAGAGAGGAAGGGAGAGGGAAAGAGAGATAGAAATATTAATGATGTGAGAGAATCATTGATTAGCTGCCTGTTGCAGGTCCCCTACTGCGGATCAAGCCCGCAACCCAGGCATGTGCCCTTGACCCGAATCAAACCTGGGATCCTTCAGTCCACAGTATGATGCTCGATCCACTGAGCCTAACCAGCTAGGGCAAGAAACCTTGTTTTTTTTAAAAGGATCCACATTATAAAATAAACACTAGACCAGCCCTTCTAAAAAATGACTTTAAACCCATGCTTTTCTCTGGACAAAGAGAAATAAAATACTATTTTATTTTATTATCTGCCCCTATCTTGCAATGGTCTACTTTTCCTATTCTCAGATTGGTAGCTTCATATTTATACTACCTCAAACTAATCTCACTACTTTTGTTCATTTGTTCTGAGAATGTCACATTCTGAAAATGTTTCCACAATGGAAGTAGAGTTTATGCAATTAATTACATGTTTAATTTGGATTGAACCTAAGATTGAAGTAGAGCATTAATCAGCACATTGTTTTAGCTCTCTTTTTTCAGGTTGGAAAACATGATTTTTCTGGTGTGTTCTTGTTTAATGCCAAATAATATAGTATCCACTTGAAAATTAAAACATACCACTAATTAAGCAACTTAAAAAACACACAAAATGCAATACTTAGCTGGGTTGGGATGCTGGGTGAAAAAGATGAATGCATCTGCCAAATGTACATATTTTACAACTGTTGCACAATTTAAATCCTGGGAGAATTTGATTCATGTTACTCACCGTTTCCTCCACTGGCACTACATTTAATAGAGAAACCATATATCTTAAACTTTTATAGGGAAAACACTGACCTATTTTTGCTCATATGTGGAATCTAATGAACCAAATTAACAAACAAAACAGAAATAAACTCAGATTTGGAAGAGAGTGACAGTTGTCAGAGGGGAAGAGGGCTGGGGAGCTGGGTGAAAAAGGTAAAGAAATTAAGCAAAAAAAAAAAAAAAAAAAAAAAAAAAAAAAAGCCCACCAGTGTGGTTTAGCAGTTGAGCATCAGCCAGAAACGAGGAGGTCTCCAGTATTATTCTTGGTTAAGGCAGGGCCCAGGTTGCAGGCTCAATCCCCAGTAGGGGGCATGCAGAAGGCAGCCAATCAATGATCTTCCTCTCTCATTAATGTTTCTATCTCTCCCTTCCTCTCTCCCAAAAATTAATCAAAATATTTAAAAAACAAAACTCATAGACACAGACAATAGTATGGTGATTACCAGAGGAAAGGGGACATGGGTGGAAGTAGGAGAAGGTAAAGGGGGATAAATGGTGATGGGAGGAGACTTGACTTGGGATGGTAAACACACAATACAATATACAGATGATGGCCGAGACCGGTTTGGCTCAGTGGATAGAGCGTCGGCCTGCGGACTCAGGGGTCCCAGGTTCGATTCCGGTCAAGGGCATGTGCCTTGGTTGCAGGCACATCCCCAGTGGGGGGTGTCTATTGGGCGGCTGATCGATGTTTCTCTCTCATCAATGTTTCTAACTCTCTATCCCTCTCTCTTCCTCTCTGTGAAAAATCAATAAAATATATTTAAAAAAAAACAACAATATACAGACAATGTATTATAGGATTGTACACCTGAAATATGTATAACTTTATTAACAAATGTCATCTCAATACATTCAATTAAAATAAATAAATACATCATACCTAATAAAATGGTAATATGCAAATTACCATTACTCCGCTACGCCCACGATTGGGCCGGCTGGAGGCGCGGGGCGGGACTCAGGGTGGCGGATTGGCTGGCGGTAGGAGCGGGGGGCGGGGACTCGCGAGTCCCCGCCCCCCACTCCTCCCGCCGGCTTAAACGGCCGGCACTGCGGAAGACGCTGGTGGTGGAACTCGGGGTGGCCGATTGCGTGGCTGCTGGCACCAGTTTTCCACCAGCAGCAGTTTTACTCTGGCCACCCGCCCGATCGGAGCGCCTCCCGATCGGAGTTCCTCTTGGGGTGGCCCATCGTGCTGGTGGGAGGCGCTCTGATGGCGGGTGGCCAGAGGAAAACTGCTGCTGGCGGATAACTGGTGCCGGCAGCCAGGTGAAGGAAAAGTCTATTGCACGAAACTTCGTGCAACGGGCTTCTAGTAAATAAATCAATACTTCTCCATAATACAGATGATATTTCATCTTCTTTGGCCTTATTCCTTTATTATTTTCTCAATTGAGTTAGGATTCAGGTAGAGAAGAAGAGTGGTATTTTAAAAAAATAGTGAGGATGCTTGATTGACCTGAGCTAGGTCAATAGGATTATATTTCCTGGGATTTTGAGTCTTTACAAACAGAGGGGCCAAATTTGGTTTGAGCAGGGTTATCTGTAAGCTGTGCCCTGGAGAGAAAGACGGGAGAAATTACCAGAAAAAAGAAAAATCATGTATAAAATATTGCTATTAGTTCATGAATAAGTTAGCTACCTCGAAAGAAAGGTTTGGTAGTCCAAAGTATGCTTGTGATAAGAAAGTCGTGTTGTTTATAAAAGTGAATAAGAGGTGATTAAACACTTGGGAGGGGGAGCAAAAAAAAACAACACACCACAGTCCTGGGTAGGGAAAATAATTTTTTCTAAACATAAGTTTAAAACTTCAAAAAAACATTATAGACACATTTATTGATAGTTTTAAAAAGTAGTAAGAAGTTACTTTTAAATAACCATTCTACCAGGGAAGAAAATTGCATCCTGAGGGGAAATTGCAATTATTAACAAAGATTTTGACTCAGAGAAAACGGTGTGGATCTATACTCATGTTTCAGTCTGTGAAGGGAAAAAAAAAAAAAACTTTCCAGATGCCTTGCTTATTAAGCTAGTTATGCATTTCACTGCAGGTTGTAAAGTAGTAGAACATGCACAAGGGGCTCATAAGCATATTTTAGAGTGAGGGAATATCGTTTACACCATTTTTATATTGTCAATATCACCCCAGAGATTAAGGTTAAGTTTAAACTACTATAAATCTACAGTTTGCTCGCCTTTGTATAATTTCACTTTTAATTGAATGAGACTTACATCAATGAATATATGATTAAGGAATAAGCCTAATAAAATAATACTTTTATTGCACACAGATTTATTAAAATCTTGGACATATATAGCACAGCAACATACTATAAACCTAGTTTGTGGTTTACAGTGAAGTTCATTGAGTAGATATTAGATTTGCTTTTTGTTGGAATGAAATTTTGATACAGTATTTTTTATTTTTTTCTTTGCAGCCTGAACACTGATGCCAGAACTCCAACTAATCATAGGCGCTAATAGGGTGCTGTAGCAGTTACTTGCTTATCTAGTGTAATTCTTTAGAATTCATACTCAAATTCTTAAAATATGGAAGGAACCGCCAATTACTGTTTGTTCATTACCAGTAAATAGAACTTTGCACGTACAGGAAAAATGTACTAGAGAATGGGCTTTACACATTTTTAGCAGATAATCATAATGATGATTAATTATGATATTTTACACTTCTATAATCCCTTTCTTCCATGGAATTCATAGTGCTTCAAAAAGATTATCATGTTATACACACAATATCTTAGTGCAGTGGTCGGCAAACTCATTAGTCAACAGAGCCAAATACCAACATTACAACGATTGAAATGTCTTTTGAGAGCCAAATTTTTTAAACTTAAACTTCTTCTAATGCCACTTCTTCAAAATAGACTCGCCCAGGCCGGGGTATTTTGTGGAAGAGCCACACTCAAGGGGCCAAAGAGCTGCATGTGGCTCGCGAGCCGCAGTTTGCCGATCACGGTCTTAGTGAGTAAGAAAGTGAAATAATTTTTAAGACAGAGAAAATGCTATTTCTAAATGACATGGCAGAAATGAAAATATAGATATAACCACTTCAAGCTCTGATTACTATGAAATAGCTTTATATTTGGCTGACCTGGAATTTAACAGGAATTACGTGAGGAGGTAATTCATTTGTGCAAATGATCAATATATGTTATGACTGCTTTAACGCTCACCTTTCTAAAAGATACACATTGCTTGTAGTGCTCTCTAAGGGAATATAGAGAGTTCTAGTTTGTAGTTATTACCATGCCTAGTTTTTCCTTTAATCTTTGGTGGTGGAGCAACTCAACCAATCCCTTTCTACTAGCATATTCCTAATCTGTAAAGAAGGCAATGATATAACCACATATCTGAGCTACTAAAAATACCCCTTTAATTCTTTTGTGATCTCATCCCATATTCAATTCTGCTTCATCTGTATTAAGCTATCATCAAGCAAACAGCTGAAAAATATATAGGCATAAGAAAGGAGAAAGGCAAATATGATGGGCCAGTCTCATCATAGATATTTTCCATTTTTCACCCTCTGCTCTACACATGGCAAGGTGCCTAAAATGTTCCATTGATTAGAACCACATGGGTTGTTTGGCTTGAATTATCCAGGAAATGCCTCACATATTTTTTAAGTGTTTATTTAATGGAGACTTGGCCAAAGGCTGGTTGCTAATACCTGTTCTCATCATTTTTATGCTTCCTAAGAATCTAATAGAATAGTATTACAATGTGTTAAATGTTAAGCTAGTGATCAAAAAGATTCAATGCCCCTCCTAAAGTTCCCTCCTTACACGAGCAAAATTTAATCCATTGTTATTTTTACATCTGCCTGAGAATTAAGTTGTTGTAACAGAAGCACCACTTATCTTATGTAAAAGGGCAACAATAATCAGTTCTCTGTAGCACTACATGCAGTTTCTGCTGAGAGGGCCACCTACCCTACACACTTCTAAATATTACATTAATTTATATCAATATGATATTCCAGTTGTTCCATGATCTGAAGGAATTTCCTCTATAGCACAGGCATTTGGCTTCAGGTGCTCTCTACAGACTGTAGAAGGTCTACTTGTGTAGAGTAGGTGGGCTGTTTTAACTGAAGTCAGTGTAATAATGCAAATTAGAAATAAACCATGAAGGGCTGATGCAAATAATTTTTAATTTAATTTTTTAAAAAATATTAATACCAAATATCTGAACTGAATAACACAGATGCATGGTTAAAAATATAACATCCATATATGTCTCATTATTTGATAAGCAAGCAACATATATTGAACTATAGGGGAAATTGAACAGAATTTTCAAATTATGTCACTTAAAAACAAACTAGTGTCTTTTGATAAATAGGTATGTTTAATTGACTTTGGTTGAACTATAACAAATACTCATGTGTTTTCTTCTGGCCTTTATGACACCTGATTTTAGCGTTTTTCTTTTCATTAGCTTCAGATATATACCACAGAAGGCAAGTCTCACACTTATTTAAATTTGGTACTGTCAGGTGTGGCCCTTTGGAGATAACTCAACTGATCAGCAGAGGCTCATCTCCTATGTCATGGGGTTTGCCTATGTCAGGCAATACTGTGCTAAGAGAAGGACTGTTTGGGCTTTCATTTTTACTTTTACAATGGTCACATTTATGTGTATCAAATTTCCCCTTTTACTTATCTAATAAATTTTAAAGCAATAAACTGTCAGTTCTCCACAAATATCAGTGTGTGTCACTCCTTGTAAGTTCCCAAGCTCCCTAACATTCCTCCAGAGAGGCTTTGTTCCTTGCTCCTCCTGATCTTTAATCTTGTTTACATGGAAAATGCATATTGGATCATTTCTGTTTAGAGCTCAAGTACAAACCCCCTTAAAAACATGAAACATTTAATTACTAATTAGCTGTTTTCTATTCCTAATGAAATGAGCATGCCGGGTTTGGATTGATATTCAGCCATGGCTCTCCTCTGTTTATGTTTCCAGATGTTTTTGTTTTATCTAGGAGTTTACTTTGACAGCTACTACTAAATGATAAATCACTCATATTATAGCTGAAATGCATTTTGAAATTGAAATGTGGTAAACTTAGAGATTGCTCCAAGATTCAGTGTCAGTTAGCAGGTCAATATTGGCTCCTCCCTATGATCACTCTGCTTTGGTATATGTAAAACAATAACAGAATCTGTGTCAACATTATACAGCATGCTACACAAAAGCCTATTTTGCTACTATTCTCTAAGTTAAGAGAAAAAGTTTTGTTACTATGAAATCACAATTTAATTGTATTCTGGGTAGAAAAATTCATTCATATTAATACTGTCTTCTTTTTGCTGGCCTAGTTTTTCTTTGGATTTTTGAGCTGCTGTGGAAAGAGTTCTTGATAAGCCTTATAAACTGGCACATTTAATGAAGGATGTGGACAGAAATGTTTGTCTTTTTTTTATAAGAAGTATAATTAAAAATAAAAAGGAGGGATATTTTAAGAAATTTCATTTTTCTAAAGAACAAATGATGATTGCTTTTTGACATTTGTTCTATACTTATGTACCTTTTTTTACAGGATATATTTTTGTTTTTTCATTGCTTTCAAGTTTGTAATGTTCGCAATTTGTATGGCATGATTTAAGTTTTAGCTACATTGTATACCTTTCAATCATGGTAAAATGACTGTCTGCCATTTGATATTGAAGAACATTCCTTTGACATTTAGGCTTTGTATGCAGAAGATGAGGTAGACTGGAAAACTGAGCAACTATCCAGTGAATTTTATCAGAATGAATATTCTCAGATGTCACACAGGTGTCTGAACATTCTCCAGCTGTGGCTGATGACTAGACAGTTTCCAAAACTTCAAGTTTTGTTTTCTTCTGGTTACTGGAAAAGTTCACATGAATTCCATAGGCTCTTTGTCTGGTTGCCCTCTAATGAAGTCTGACCCTCCAGGCCATCTGACCAAGATAAACACAAATTCCTTTATTCTTCTATTCCTTACCACATCTTTATTTTTGGCTCAGTGGTACTCTCCACAGAATTCCCCTGGCACTTCATAATACCTTCTACACAAAAGAATAACTATTTTAAAGATAGTATATACAAGGCTTAAAAAGGATATATTTTCCTCCTGACAATGCTAAGTTTTGACAAGATTGAACTTAATATTTTAGAGTAGACATATCAGTTCAACAATGATAATGCAAATCTCCTTTATAGGTGAAGATGATACATTTAACCCACAAAAATAGACTTTTAGTGTTTCTTAAGCATGGGTGATGGATTTGTACTGATCATCCACAGTTTCTTTTCTGTTTTTTTCTGTTTTTTTTGACCAATTTTTATGAGGTTGTTGGCTAGAAACTCAGGCCATAACCCATGACTATGGAAGAGAGCAAGGTTAGACAAAAAGGGGTAGAATCATTTTTTGAAAAATTTTCCAATTATAGTTTTACCCACACCGTCAAATATTTTCTAACTCTAGAATGGTATGCATTCTTTTGATTACCAACATTTAAATAGATACTGGCTTGACCAAACACTGATTAAAATAATAATCAGAACTATTCTCCCTTCATGCAGTGTGCACAGTTTTTAGGATTAACCTGGGGAGAGGAAATTCTAAATGTACAAATCAGTCATTACCTTACATCATGAGTGGATACTCCTTTCTCTCTGTTTTGGTAAAGCCTAGGAATCTCAAATATACCATTATGTACAAAAGCCAAAGTAATGTAGAGGCAACACAGTTTAGGAAAAAACCCATCAGTCTTCTATGTCTCCAGTGCTGTGGAAAGAAGAGAAGCTGTATCATGAAACTTGAGGCATCTTTGAAAACTGGCATATTGACATATAAAAATGTTAAGCAATTTAAAATTTTACCAGTAATAAACCAAGCCAGTTACATCAGATCATTTAGGTTTCTAAAGGTAGAAATTGTGTTTTTAAGCACGTATCAGAATTATTCCTCAGAAGAACTAACTTGTTTTCTTTCTTTCTTTTTTTTAAGGAGGTAACTGTTACTGTTTAGCAATGTCACAACTGTTTTATTCATCCTGAAAGGTCCTCACTGGCTTTACATTAATGAAGATGCTTGTGATTACAGTTTATCTCTGGAACTCCACAACATGGAGTTATTTCAGTTATGTTTATCAGCAAAACTTTGTTTACTAAAACAGCTATTCAGTCTAAATTGATTTATAAAAAAGGAATGTGTGCATTTTAAAAGTAATGATGTGAACTTGTCCTCGCATTAGATTGACCAGTTTAAGAATATGAGCTAAATTCTTATGGTTTAAGTAATCTGACCATATTTGATGCTTTTCTATGTTCACTTCAGCTTGGCCTTTTGTCTTTAAAAGAAAAAATGTGGTATTGTGTTAGAGACTAGAAATTTATATGTATGTTTCTCTGTTCTATGATATATTAAGTTAAAGTACAACTTCTTTGTTAAAAAAAATGTACTTGCTAAACTTCAGTATAAATAAAAGCATTTTGACTTTGTCGATTGTCATTGAGTTTTTATTTTCAAGTTGCCAACTGCAGTCATTGAAGAAAAACCATAGACCAAATCAAAATATAAGAACTAGGAAAGCATTTGGAAAGCTCCCACTGATTTTGGTTATTTTCAAACAAATATGAACTTACATCTTATTTTCAGTTCACCTGTTTAAATAAGCCAATAGTATTGTCCTCAATTGTTCTGTTGAATCACACTAGATTTCCTATTTCTGGCTGCATACTTAGTGAACCTGCTTCTAGGAGGAAGGGTTGTACAGGGAAGCAGGAAAAACGTGGTTAATCAAGACTGAAAACTCTTCTGAATATCTGTTTTTACTAAAATGTTTCTTCTCAAACCAACTTTAGTGAAGAAAATTATATAAATAAATAAATACATAAATACATAAATAAATAAATAAAAACAGGAAGGATCATATATCTACTCTGACCCAAAGAAATTTCAGGTCTCCCTGTACATCACAATTATCCATTATACCTAATGAAAAATCAAGGCTAGATATTTTTTAAATGCCTAATGCCATAGCCCTGCCTTATAATTTACCTAATCTGTCTGCACCACTTCTTTGGTTCATTTCCACTAAAATTTTGAAGCCCACCCAAATTCTGGTTCACCAAGGAGCCTCTCAGTTTTTCCTACACAGTAGCATTTCCACTCCTTACCTTATCTTGTGAAAGATACTAGTATATTGTATCTCACAGTGCTTCTAGCTAGTCAGGCAAAAACTTTGAGTCTTCTAGTTTGGAACTATGTTGCTTAATTCCACAGATGTTTCCCACACAATCTCTTCTTTTTTCACCATCCTCATTTATGGAAATTTTAAGAGTCCTGAGAAGATTACAAGCTATTGTTGTTGGCTAAGCAAGCCTGCTCTAGTAGTATGCCCTCCACAACCTTAGCACAATAAACAGGGTGCCAAATAGTCAAATAAGCTTACATTATTGAATGCTTAATGTAATAACCAGAGGAAGCCTTTGTCATTAGTTTCCCAATTCTCAGGGATCCAGGTACCCAATACTGTCTGTGGTTTAGCCTCATCTGGTAGTAGTTATCCACACTATATTAACATTTATGGGGATGACTTGATTCTGGGTCAAATGATGGCTAGGACTTTTTGGACATGGAAGCAACTAGTTGTTTGGAGCCCAGTTCATTGGCCCATCTAGAGAAACAACAAGGAAAATACTGGGAGTGAAGCCCGCTCTGCACTACCATGTTTCCTGATATAGGATTGTTGCCATTTCAATGCAAAACTTGGACCACACTTCCACATCCTCCTCCTCACCACTTCCTGCCTCCTCCAACATAATAATAATAATCTTAGCCTTAAGAAAATAGTCTGGGTAGGATAGAAATATATTCATTGCAAGGCAGTGGTTTCACTGTTAATCAATTCTTTCTCAGGTATAAACCTTCTTTTAGGGTAGGGAGGACCAATGTTACACCATTTCCCTTGCGTTCTCTTTGGGGAACATAGTTTATATTCATCCTGCAAATGTGGCTAGATCAGCCTCATGCAAACTTCAGGGACTCTAATCTTAAATTCACTGCTTATAAGGTAGTGGGGGAACACAACTGCTCCCACCTTCAAACATACTCATATTATCTTCATCTATAATTACAATTGTAGTTTAAGGAAGTCTTCCCATACCAAATGAAAGCACCTAACCATTTTGGGGATTCAATTATCACTCTTTTCAACTAACTACTATATATATCCCAAGGGATTTGGCAATAAAAGCCCCACTCTACCAACAAACTTCCAATTGTGCCTTCTTACTCAAGGAAAAGTGTCTCTGTGGATGGTATCCCAAAAATAACTTGTAATTGAATTTTAGATTAGGGAGTGAGTGGGAAGGTCTATGAAGACCATCAGTAGTCTTGTATCTCAAAGGTTGGCACACAATTACTATTCCAATGATTATAATGATAAGGAGCTACTTCTTTTGCTAGATAGCTCTCAATATTGCAAAGGTCAGAATTGATATTGAACCACCAAAGTTTTGCCACTTCAACATGAACTTGATGGAGGAAAACCCCAAATCACACACATATAAATAGCTCCTTATTTAAAATGATAAAAATCCTTCATATGTCACAGGTAATGTAAAATGAATCAGCAGAGTTTATGCCTATTAGCACTCATGTGCATACATGTGTCATGAACCCAGTATATACACACAAAATACATCTGCTTTTATTTATTGATGAATTACTGAATCAAATCTGAACATTTAAAAAAATTCACTTGAATTCTTTAATGATTTAAACAATAAGTACTCTTTATCAACCTCATCCTGGCCATATAAGAGTTTGCCTTTTTTATACCTTATCTGAGTTGCATTTCAATCCTTCTCTAAAGTTTCTAGTTTTAAACTAAAGGATAGAAGAACTGAGAATACAGATCTGGGACCCTGTTTTAAGTCCTGATACATTAGAAGTAAGCTAGGCAGAAATTCCAGTAAGGCAAATGTGCTGATTTATCAATGGTAATGCTGCCTAAGTTATCAAGCATATTTATTAAAATCTTTGTAATTTCTCTATGCTCATCAACTTCCCTCACTTAATTGAATCAGAAAGTGTGGTGACCAGTACGCACTACAATAAGCACAAATGCAGTTAAAGTTAACTAATAAACTTTTCAGGCCATGGCATGATATTTCAGTATGTTATGATTGAGGGAATATTTCTTCACCTTTGGATGACTTTTTTAAAAAACAAGTTCAACCCGTAATACTTTGGGTAAAATTTATTCTAAAAAATATGATAGATATTGGCTCATGGATTGCCATGCCATTTGAAGTTCATAGGATGTGAAGATTTTTAAAATTCCAGAGCAACAGGAACATACCAAAAAAAAATCTATCTTAATTAGTCAAAGGGTACAATTCAATGTGTAACATTGAAAATAATTCTTTATATACCAAGAAAATTCCAATGCAGTTGAAGCAACAGGGTTTATGATATAAACAATTAGAAGTCACTATAAATGTTAAATAATTAAATCCAAATATGTATGGTGCAAAGGGTAAAAGACAAAGAACATGTTATAAGTACGAATAATGGATCAGCATTATTTAACTTGACTAGTACTCTAGCGAACAAGTAGGACTTAGGACTAAAAAGTGAAGATAAGAGATCAGCACTAGCTAACACACTAAGAGTAAGAAATTAGATTAGTGTGTACTGTTCTTGGAACAGTAAAGAATACACTATAAGGAAGCAAAAATTATTGTCCTGATATAACGAGAGGTAAGATTTGATAACTTAAGATAGGAATAAATTATAGGGAAGTTTGAATAAAAAGCAATGAGAGTATAACAGGAACCCACCATCCAATATTTCTACATCTAAGAGATTAACCAAAGAGCAGTGAGATATGGACAGAGACATGTCCTATAGTAACACTTTCTTATTTTGCTCTACATATTTCTAATTTAAAAGCAATATATCTTGTAAATAAGGAAACATGCTTGCTATTAATTTTCAGAAACATGTTTAAAACACTAGTTAGCTATGAAAATGAGAGTTTTTCTGTAGGTCAATTAAAAGGAAGAACTTGTTCTTAGCAAAGTTTAATATTTGGATTTAAGCTTCAAAAAACATTAACATAATCATAAACCATAAACTGAGATTTTTTTTAAACAAATTATTTTAGCTGATGACGCAGTTAACCCAATTCTTTCACATTTACCAATAGTGGCAACCCTTGAATTCTAAATAGCTTGACACAGAAACATCTTCTATGCATGTATCATGGTTCCAAATTTATCTCACCTCTCTTTCTTTTATTCTTTTTAAATTTTTATTTATTTTTATTGAACTTATTGGGGTGACATTGGTTAGTAAAACCATACAGATTTCAAGTGCACAACTCAAGAAAACATCATCTGCATACTTCATCATACCTCTGTCACCCAAAAGCAGTCTCTTTCCAGCCCCATTTGCCCACCTCCATCTACCCAATTCCCCTTTCCCTCTAGCTATCATTGCACTGTTGTCTGTGTCTATGTGAGATATATATATATATATATATATATATATATATATATATATATATATATATATATATATATATAATAGAGGCCTGATGCACAACATTTATGCAAGAGTAGGCCTTCCTTCCCCCAGCTGCTGGCACCAGCTTCCCTCTGGCACCCGGGACCCGGGCTTCCCTCACAGCCCTGGCTTCATCCGGAAGGTCATCTGGAAGGACAGCCAGTCTAATTAGCATATTATGCTTTTATTATTATAGATGTGTGTGTGTGTGTGTGTGTGTAATTAATCCCTTCATTTTCTTTAATCCAGTTCTCCAACACCCCTGTTCTCTGACAGTTGTCAGTCTGCTCTATGTATCTATGAATCTGTTTCTATTTTGTTTGTTAGTTTACTTTGTTCATTAACTCAACATATAAGTGAAATCCTATGGTACTTGCCTTTCTCTGACTGGATTATTTCACTTATTATCATAATACTCTCCAGGTATTATGCTAAGTGAAATAAGTAATATTTCCTTCTTTATTATGGCCATGTAGTATCCACCTCAGCTTTTTTTATCCACTAATCTCCTGATGGGAACTTGGGCTGTTTCCAGATCTTGGCTATTGTAAACAACACTGCAATGAACATAGGGATGCATACATTCTTTCAAATAAGTGTTTCAGGTTTCTTTGGATATATTCCCAGAAATGGGATCTCTGTATCATAAGGAAGTTCCATTTTTAGTTTTTGAGGAAACTCCATACTGTTTTTTACAGTAGCAGCACTAGTCTGCAGTCCCACCAACAGTATATGAGGGTTCCCATTTCTCCACATCCTCACCAGCACTTGTTTGTTGATTTATTGATGATAACCATTCTGGCAAGTGTGAGGTGATATCACACTGTCTTTTAATTTGCATCTCTCTGAGGGTTAATGATATTGAGCAATTTTTCATATGTCTATTGGCCATCTATATGTCCTCTTTGGAAAAGTGCCTATTCAGTTTATTTGCCCTTTTAAAAAATTGGGTTGCTTGTCTTCCTGGTGTTGAGTTGAATAAGTTATTTATATATACATATATATATATGTATATATATATGTATGTATGTATGTATATATAACTTATTATATATAAGTTATATATATATATATTTTGGAAATTAACCCCTTATCAGATGTATCATTGGTAAATATATTTTCCCATTCAGTGGGTCCCCTTTTCATTTTATTGATGTTTTCTTTTGCTGTGCAAAAGCTTTTTAGTTTGGGCCGGCCAGCATGGCTCAGTAATTGAGCATCGACCTATGAGCCAGAAGGTCATGATTTGATTCCCGGTCAGAGCACGTGCCCAGGTTGCAGGGTCAATACCCAATGTGGGGCATGCAGGAGACAGCTGATCAATGATCCTCTCTCATTATTGGTGTTTTTGTCTCTCTCTCCTCTCCCTTTCTCTCTGAAATTAAAAAAATATTTTTTAAAAAGTTTTTTAGTGTTATGTTCCATTTGTTTATTTCATTCTTTGTTTCCCTTGCCCATCCTATATAATAAAAGCCTAATATGCAAATTGTCCCCTTGACCTGGAGTCCTGTTGGGAGTTCGACTGCTTGCTATGATGTGAACTGACCACCAGGGGGCGGCACGGAACCTAGCAACGTTGGCGATGCCTTGCTGGCAGCAGGTGGCAGTGGAGGTGCTGCAGCTCCTGATGGGCCCCAATGAAAGCAGGACCAGGGCTGGATGGTGGAGCAGGTGAGTGGGTGGTGCCAGGCCAGGGCAGGTGTGAGCCACTGGTCCCTGGGTGGAGACCCAATTGCCCCGCTGATCCGATCCCAGGGCCACCAGCAGCAGTGGCACCACCCGGCTCCCTCAGCACCTGGGAGCTGGACTGCAGCAGGGCAATTGGTGATTGGCTGGGCGATTGGGCCCCCACAGGCAGCGACCAGCAGGGGCAGTGGGGCCTCCGCCCTGCTCCCTCAGCACCTGGGAGCCAGGGCAGCAGCGGGGGCAATAGTCACTGGTGGCCACCAGCCAGAGTGGTGGGTGGCGGGTGGTGGGGCCAGTCTCCCAGGCACTGAGGGAGAAAGGTCAAATAGCAATATTAAAATATTTCTTCTAATTATTTTCCTTTCAATGTGCATGAATCTGTGCACCGGGCCACTAGTGGCTATATATTGGCAAAAATATTGCTTTGAGAGATGTTTGAGATTTCGCTGCCTATATTTTCCTCTAGGATTTTTTTATGGTTTCTCAACGTACATTTAATTCTTACCCTTTTGAGTTTATCCTTGTGCTATGGTGTAAGTTCATGTTCAAGTTTCATTTTGGGGGGCATATATCTGTCTAATTTTACAAACATTTATTGAAGAGACTGTCTTTATTCAATTGCATATTCTTGTCTCCTTTGTGAAATATTAATTGACCATAAAGGCATGGGTTTATTTCAGGGTCTCTGTTCTGTGCCATTTATCTGTTCTTACACCAGTACGAGGCTGTTTGATTATAATGGCTTTGTAGTATACTTTGATATCAGGTA
Organism: Ia io; assembly: GCA_025583905.1. NCBI lineage: Eukaryota > Metazoa > Chordata > Mammalia > Chiroptera > Vespertilionidae > Ia > Ia io. Next base: position 32,073,308 of record JAJQQW010000001.1, on the reverse strand, counting down.
GCATGATATATCTAACTTCGTTCTTCTTTATCAAGCTTGCTGTGGCTATGCAAGGTCTTTTGTGGTTCCATATAAATTTTTGGAATATTTGTTCTAGATCTGTGAAATATGCCATTGGTATTTTAATAGGAATTGTGTTGAATCTACACAATGTTTTGGGTAGTACGGATATTTTAATGATGTTAACTCTTTTTATCCTTGAACTCAAAATATGCTTCCACTTATTTGTATCTTCCTCAGTTACATTCTTCAGTATCCTATAACTTTTTTGAGTTCAGGTCTTACCACCTTGGTGTAATTTATTCCAAGGTACCATTTTTTTTGTGTGGTTGCAATAGTAAATGGGATTGTTTTCTTAATTGCTCTTTCTGGTAATTCATTATTGATGCATAAAAATGCCAATGGCCTATGAATATTAATTTTGTATCCTGCTACATTACTAAATTCAATACATTTTTTCAGTTCTTATACTTTTTGGTGGAATCTTTTAGGGTTTTCTATGTGCAGTACCATGTCATCTGTGAGTAACGACAATTTTACTTCCTTTTCCAATTTGGATGTCTTTTATTTCTTCTTTTTGTCAGATGGCTGTGGCTAGAACTTCCAGTCCTATGTTGAACAAGAGTGATAAAAGCAGCCCTCACTGTCTTGCTCCTGATCTGAAAGAAAAAAGTTTTAGTTTTTGCCCATTGAGTATGATATTGGCTATAGGATTGTCATACATGGCCTTTATAATGTGAAGGTATGATTCCTCTACCCATTTTGCTGAGAGTTTTTATCATAAACGTGGGGATAGATTTTATAAAACCTTTTCTACTTCTATTGATATTATCTTGTGATTTTCTAGCCTTCACTTTGTTTATGTGATTTGTGACTATTGTACCAACCTTGCATCTTCTGAATGAATCCCAGTTGATCATGGTGTACGTTCCTTTTAATGTACTGTTGGATTAGTTTTGGTAATATTTTATTGTGGATTTTAGCATAGATATTCATCAGAGATATTGGCCTATAATATTTTTTTATTGTGGTGTCTTCATCTGGTTGTGGAATTAGGATAATGCTGGACTCATAAAATGAGCTTAGGAGTCTTCCCTCTTCTTGGATTTTTTGGAATAGTTTGAGGAGGATATATATTAGTTCCTCTTTGACTGTTTGGTAAAATTCACCTGTGAAACCATCTGGTTCAGGAATTTTTTGCTGGCAATTTTTTGATTACTGCTTTGATTTAATTAGTTGTAATTGGTCTATTCAGATTTTATGATTCTTCCTGATGTAGTTTTTAAGATTGTATGTTTCTAGGAATTTATTCATTTCAACTAGGTTGTCCAATTTGTTGACATAGAGTTCATATTATTTTCTTAAAATCCATTGTATTTCTGTGGTGTCAGTTGTTACTTCTCCTTTTTCATTTCTGATTTTATTTATTCAGGTCTTTTCTCTTTTTTTCTTGATGAGTCAGATTAAAAGTTTTTCAATCTTATTTATCTTTCAAAGAATCCGGTCTTGGTTTCATTGATCTTTTGTATTGGTTTTCAGTTTCTATGCCATTTATTTTCACTATAATCTTTATTATAACCTTACCTCTACATACTCTGGGTTTTGTTTATTGTTCTTTTTCTAGGTGTTTAAGGTGTATTATTATATTATTTACTTGAAAGTTTTCTTCTTTTTGAGATAAGCCTGTAGTGCTATGAATTTCCCTCTCAAACCTTCTTTTCTGTGTACCATCAGTTTGGGTTTGTTATGTGTTCATTTTTATTTTTCTCCAGGTAGCTATTGATTTCCTTCTTTATTTCCTTGATCTGTTTGAGTGTTTTTCAATTGTTTTTGGTGTAATTTCTACTTTCATACCCTTGTGGTTTTAAAATATGCTTGATATAATTTTAATTTTGAATTTATTAAGACTTATGTTCTAACATGTGATCTCTTAGAGAATGATTCGTGCCCTAACCAGTTTGGCTCAATGGATGGAACGTAGGCCTGTGGACTGAAGGGTCCCATGTTCCATTCCGGTCAAGGGCATGTACCTTGGTTGCGGGCACATCCCCAGTAGGAGGTGTGCAGGAGGCAGCTGATCAATGTTTCTCTCTCATCGATGTTTCTGACTCTCTATCCTTCTCCCTTCCTCTCTGTAAAAATTCAATAAAATATATTTATAAAAAAAGAGAATGATTTGTGTGTACTTAAAAAGAAAGTAATTTCTTCTTCTTTGGAATAAAATGTTCTATAAATATTTATTAAGTATATCCATTCTAGTGTATCATTTAAGGTCACTGTTGCCTTATTGGTATTTTTTTCTGGAAGACAGATTCATTGAAGACAGTGGGGTGTTAGAATTCCTTACTATGACTGTGTTGCTGTCAGTCTCTTCCATAATGTACAGAGGTTAGTTATATCCTCTTTTTTAATTGATCCCTTTAAGTATTATGTGATGTCCTTCTTTGTCTCTTATTATGGCTTTTGTTTTAAAGTCTGTTTTGTCTGCTAAAATTATCTTTATCCCAGGTGGTATTTTTTTACATTTTCATTTGCATGGAGTATTTTTCCCATTCCATCACTTTCATTCTGTGTATATTTTGTTCTGAGGTGGGTCTCTTGTAGAAGCATATATATAGGTCATGCTTCCTTATCCATTCAGCTATCCTATGTCTTTTGATTGGAGCATTTAATCCATTTACATTTAAGGTTAATATTGATAGGTCTGTATTTATTGTCATCTTATTGTTTATACCATGTTCCCCTCTTTCCAATTCTTTGGGGATTTTTCTTCTTCTTAAATCAGAACCTTTAACATTTCTTGCAATATTTGTTTGTTGATTATGAACAACTTGTATGTCTGGGAAGTTCTTTATTTCATCTTCAAGTTTAAATTATAACCTTGCTGGATAGAGTAGACTTGGTTGCAGGTCCTTGCTTTTCATCACTTTGAATGTTTTATGCCAATACCTTCTGGCCTAAAATGTTGCTGTTGAGAAATCAACCCATAGCCTTATTGGAGCACCCTTGTAAGTTACTGTTTTTCTCTTGCTGCTGTTAAGATTCTCTCTTTGTCTTTAACCTTTGCCATTTGAATTATGATGTCTTGGTATGGGCCTGTTTGGGTACAACCTGATTGCAAATCTCTGAGCTTCCTGAACCTGTGTGAATTTTTCCTTCACCAGATTAGGGAAGTTTTCAGGCATTATTTCTTCAAACAGGTTCTGGATCTCTTGCTTACTCTCATCTCCTCGCACCCCTATAATGTGAATGTCATTTCACTTGTTGTCCCAAAAGTCCCTTAAACTTTCCTCATTATTTTATTCACTTTTCTTTTTGTTGCACTGCTTCATCTAACTTGTTGATTCTTTCTAGTGTGTTCTTCATTTCAGATATTGTATTCTTCATTTCTGAGTTGCTTTTTTATGATTTCTATGTCACTTTTAATGCTTACTATCTCTTTGTTTAACGTCTCACTAAGAGTGTCCATTCTTCTCCTAAGGTCTTTGAATATCCTTATAACCATTGTTTTACACTCTGCATCTGGTAGCTTGGTTGCTTCCATTTCATTTACTTCTTTTTCTTGGGATTTCTCTTTTTTTTCATTTGGAACATATTTCTTTGCCTTTCCATTTTGTCTGCCCTTTTGTATTTGTCTCTGTGTATTAGATAAATCTGCTATGATTTCCAAGCTCAATTTGAGGACTTTCTGTTGTAGGTGCATTGTGGGTCTCAGTGGCCCAATCTTCTGATCATCTGAGCTAGGTGCTCCAGGAATGTTTCTTTTGTGGATTATGTGTTAACTGCCTCTTGTCGTTGAAACTTTAATGGTATTGGCCCATTTGAGGTTAGAGTTAACCCTCAGGTTGGCTGTCTATAAGAACACTTTGTTCACAGTGTATGAGTCACTGTTCAGGGGCTGTCACTCCACCCCCAAGATAGAGTTGTTCCCAGCAGTTTCTTGTTCCTACTTTGGTTCCCGTTTGGCTGTACCATTTGTGTGGGTATTTGGGTCAAGTTCTGGTGAGATTTGAATCCCCCCACTGGCTGTGTTCATTCTGGACCCACTTGGATAGGACTCTGCTTCAGGTCAATGTCAGATGTTGTGTGTAGTCAGCCTTGGTATACTGGCATGGAACTTCCAGACTATTGACTGATTGTAGCTATGTCTACTGTGCCTGGGTGTGTGAGGGATGGGCCACACTGTGTACAGGAATCAGTTTCCTGAAGCTCTGATGTGTGGAGCAGATCAATAAAAGTCCAAGTCTCCCTGAGGTTATAATCCACCTTTTGGCTATTCTACCACCCTATGCGGTTGTCTGGACTTCCTCTAGAGTCTTATGAGGAAATACTGTAGAGTGGGGTCCAAGCTACCCCCACCCACTAACCCTTCCTCTTGGGTCAAGCTTGGTAGTGTGGAGCAGCCATGTCAAGCGGATGAAACTAGAGGGTCCTATAATTGGGGAAAGCAAGGTCATGCTCTCAATGGGGTAAATATGGCCCCTACTCTAGAGCCATACTACCCTGTCTCTGCCAGATTCTCTTACTCTTGCTCCCTCAGGAAGAGTGCACCATTGATTCTGGTTGGGTGCAGCCAGCTGTCTACACAGCAGGAGCAAACTCAGCAGGGTGGGACCACTGGGACTTGAGAAAACAAATTAAAAATGTCTTCCATTGGAGGTGGTTCTGAGTGATCTTGTAGGAGGGGGCGTGAGCGCCATACCTCTCCTCAGTTGCATAGTTTGCCCACTTGATCTCCCCTGAGGAATAGCAACTCTAGAAGTCCCAGCTCTGAGCACCATTCCCTTCCTCCCACTGATCTAAGCTCAGCAAAGTGGGTCCACTGAGTCTTGGGAAAACAAATCAAGGCAGTCTTCTGTTGGGGGTGGTTCCAGCTGACCCTGTGGAAGGGGGCAAGCTCTTCTCTCCTTTGCTCCACAGCTGCACCATCAGAGACCCAGACATTCTCAGAAGATCCCATCTCTCAGTGGGGTTCTCTCCCCGTGCATAACTGAGCTCAGCAGGATGGGGCCACCTTGACTTGGGAAAACAGATCAGAAAGCCTTCTGTTAGGGGTGATATTGGCTTCACTCTTCCCCTCAACTCTGTACCTGTGCCTGCTTGAGCCCCAGACCAGAGCCTCTGAGGAAGAAGTTCTCTGAAGGTCCCAGCTCTGAACAGTGTCTCCTGGCCCCCACTGAAATGAGCATAACAGAATGGGGCCAGCTGGACTTGGAAAAACATATCAAGGCAATCTTCTGTTGGGCATGGTGGTGGCCTTCTGGAGGGGAGTGAGCTGTACGTCTTCCCTTAGCTCCACAGCCATGCCACAGGAGACTCTGAGCAAGATGTACTTCAAAAGTCTAAGTTCTGAGCAGCATTCCCTTCCCCTTGCAGAACCGAACTCAGCCAGTGGGACTTGGGAAAACAGATCAATGGAGTCTTTTGTTTGGGGTAGTACCTACTGAACTGGCATGAGGGGGACATTTTTGGCTCCTGTCCCAAAACCAGACAGTTCAATGACTGTCTGAGTGTCTGGCTATACTTTCTCCAGAAAAAGAGATCACCATAAGTCCCTGCTGGGTGCAGCAAACAGTCTTTTCTGCTGAACTCAAGCTTGGCAGGCTGGTGCCACCAGTATTTGGAAGACTTGGTTGTTACACTCCACAGGATGGTTTTGTAAGAGTAGGAGTGCCTGACCCTGAGAGATTGTGGCCATGGGAGGTGTGGTATGTTAGTTCAGGACCAGAACCTTAGTAGCCAACACTCCAGATCTCTCTCTGGGGACACTCCACCCAGATCCTCTCTTTATGACATCCATATGCCCTGAGTCACCTCCCCTCTACAGGAGTCTGCTGCAGTCTTTTACCAGCTAGGGTTCAGGAATCTGGAGAAGGGCTGCACATAAATGAATAGAGACTAGACAAGAAATATAAATTTGGAAGGCATTTGGGGGAACAAGGCAGAAACTTAGCTCTAGTGACTAAGCTCCCTGAATCTCCGGACCCACGGCTTTTTATTTATTGGAAAACACATTAGACCTTTAGGAAAGCAGATATACATATCAAAGGTAAGGTTTGATAAACAGGAAAAGATCATGTTAGGGGAAATGCCTACAGCTGTTCAGCAGCAGGTAATAATATGCAGATTTTCAGTCCTGCTGGTCCATCAGCCTTCTGATGAACTTCTTGCATAATTATGACCTGCTGGAATTTGCCTCCAGCAGGAGCCCTGGATAAGTTCCCTAGAGCAATCTCCTGTGCATTAGTCCCTTAAGAGAGCACAAATGATTCTAGCAGACTCCCTCCTCTTCCTAGCAGAGTCCCCACTAATTTTTCTGCCAGATGCTATGCAGACTCCTCTTCCTGATTCTTGTGGTCTGGTTTGGGGGTCATGGTGTTGTGTTCAGACTCCAAACATTTCAGGGGGACCTTTATTTTCTTTCTTTATTGATTAAGGTATTACATATGTGTCCTTATCCCCATTTAGGATTGTTGTTTCTTTGCTGATTTTTTGTTTAGAGGATTTATCCAGTGCTTTCAGTGGGGTATTAAAGTCCCCTATTATGATTGTACCACTGTTAATCTCTCCTTTGATATATTCCAGAAGTTGTTTTATGTATTTGGGTGCCCCAGTATTGGGTGCATATATGTTTACCAGAGTTATATCCTCTTGTTGAATTGTTCCCTTTAGTATTATGAATTGGCCTTCCTTATCTCTTGTTATGGCCTTTACTTTGATGTCTATTTTATCAGATATAAGTATTGCAACCCCAGCTTTTTTTCTCATTTCCATTTGCCTGAAATTTTTTTCCATTCCTTCACTATTAGTCTGTGTGAATCTTTTGTTCTGAAGTGGGTCATTTGCAGACAGCAAATATATGGGTCATGTTTTCTTATCTATTCAGCTACCCTATGTCTTTTGATTGGTGTATTTAACCCATTTATGTTTAATATTATTGAAAAATACTTGTTTGTCACCATTTTTATACTTTATGTTTGTGTTCCTTCTTGCCTTTCTGTTTCTTCTTTTTACAGCAGTCCCTTTAGCATTTCTTGCATTGCTGGCTTGGTGGTAATAAACTCTTATCCCTTTTTTGTCTGTGAAGCTCCTGATTCCACCTTCAATTTTGAATGATAGCCTTGCTGGCTATAATACTCTTGGATTCAGTCCTTTGCTTTGCATCACTTTGTATACATCATTCCATTCCCTTCTGGCCTGGTGTGTTTCTGTTGAAAAATCAGTTGATATTCTAATGGGAGATCCCCTATAGGTAACTTTCTGTCTCTGGCAGCCTTTAAGATTCTTACTTTGTCATTGATGTTTGCCAATTTAATTATGATGTTTCTTGGTATTGATCTTCTTGGGTTCATCTTATTTCAGACTCTATGTGCTTCTTGGACTTGTGTGGTTTTTTCTTGCCAACATCAGAGAAGTTTTCTGTCATTATTTCTTTGAACAGGTTTTCTATTCCTTGCTCCACTTCCTCTCCTTCTGGTACCCTTATTATGCAGATGTAGTTTCTTTTTTTATTTATTTTTTATCATGGTATCACATAATTGTCCTCATCCCCCATTCCCACCCCAAACCCCTCCCCATGTATGCCCCCACCCCCCTGTTGTCCACGACCCCTGGTTAGGCTTATATGCATGCATACAAGTCCTTTGGTTGATCTCTCCCCCTTTCCCCTACCCTCCCCTACCTTCCCTCTGAGGTTTAAGAGTCTGATCAATGCTTCCCTGTCTCTGGGTCTGTTTTTGTTCATCCATTTATGTTGCTCATTATTTCCCCTAGGTGTGCGAGATCATGCGATACAAAAATACACTTGTAAGAACCGAAAGTGAGACCAGCCATAATGGTTATGCTGACAGGAAAATGAATCAGTCTGTAGTGAGTTTCCCTCTGGGCCAACAGTTCCCTTGAGTCCTTATTTCAGTGTCAAACAGTTCCTTATGTGTAGATGTCAGCATTGATATTTCAGTTCTGGATGGTGGACAAATGGTGGTGATGCAGGTCCGACCATCTCTGGTTTGGTCCTGGAAATCCTTCAGCAAAGCACAGCTGCTGTCTGCTAGCACAGCAAGGTGTCATCAGCGTCTTCCATCTCTGGACTGTCTCTCCTCTGTCTTCATGGCTGGAGCAGTCCTGTCAATTCCTCTCTGTTGCAGGAATCCACATGGTCCTGGAGTTGTTCTCTGAAAATATACAAACATATTCTCGACCAAAAGTTAATAAAGGAATATTTTCCATAACCTTGACTTAGGATCCTTTTTCATTTTTTGCCCAAATGATTTTCCTCTGGCTTGTTTTGACACCATGTGTGTTTTTCATGGGTGTCTTGCTGCTAGCATTGCAAATAAAAGTTAATTTTCTAAAGTACAAATTTTCTAGATGTAATTTACTTACAGGATATTTTTCCTTACATGATATTCTTCTACTATCACCCCCCCTTTTTTATTTAAATATTAGGAGGCTTTTGGAAATTTATAATGTAGTCTTGATAGCTTTTACATTTTAATTTTTTGTGCTAAAATATGACTGATTTAGGTTCATTACATGTTATGCAATTTTATCATGAGATGAACTGCTAATAAAGATTTTTGTTAATACTTTAGGCACAGCTTTTTGTACGTTACATTCAATTTTTCTAGAATATTTGCTTATTTCAATTAGCCAATTTAAATTACTCTGAAAACTTGACTACTATTCTACTGTCAAACTCAACACTCTACCAACAATCTTATTTTACCCTGTGTATATTAGTGGAAAGGATGGTTTGCCTTCTTGAGTAGGCCCTGAGCATTCCTGGTACTAGGCTGGATTTGGATATCAAAAACCCGCTTCCCCTCACTATGGGTACAAGGCATCTCCAACAAGTCTTGTTGCAGTGAGAGGACAGCTACTGTTGGCCAAGTCTCTGTCTGTTACCTGGGTCCCTATTTGAGCTGTGCATGGGAAGGGAAGCAGCCATGGGGGCAGGAGACCTCCCTCAGAAGAGGTGAAGGTTCAGTCCCCTGCAAAGTTGTGGGGGGTTAAGGGTCCGTGCCCCACCTTTGTTGACCCCCAAGTTTTCTCCTGATGGCCCCTCTGCGACTGTGCCTATCTTAGGTTGTTCCTTCCCTGAGGAATCTTACCCGTCTCTGGCTAACCAGCCATCCTCTGGGACCAAGCAGGGTGATGTGAGGTTCAGTTCTGTCTCCTTGGTACCCTATGCCCCCATGGCCTCCATGCCCAGCACCTGCCTTGGTATCCCCCCACAACTCTTTCATATCTGATTTTGTTTATTTGGGTCCTCTCTCTTTGTTTCTTGGTGAGCCTGGCTAGAGGTTCATCAATCATGTTTATCCTTTCAAAGAACCAGCTCTTGGTTTCATTGGTCTTTTGTATTGTTTGTTTGTTTTTGGTTTCTATGTCATTTATTTCTGCTCTGATCTTTATTATCTCCTTCCTTCTACTCACTCTGGGCTTTTCTTGTTGCTCTCTTTCTAATTCTTTGAGTTGTAGAATCAGATGATTTATTACCATTTTTTTCTTGTTTTTTGAGGTAGGCCTGTAGCACTATAAACTTCCCTCTCAGGACTGCTTTCATTGTGTCCCATAGATTTTGTATTGTTGTGTTTTCATTGTCATTCATTTCCAGGATGTTTTCAACTTCTTCTTTCATCTTTTTGGTAACCCAATTATTGTTTCATCGCATGCTATTCAGCTTCTAACTGTTAGAATTTTTTATTGTTTTTATTGTAGTTTATCTCTAATATTATGCCACTGTGGTCTGAGAAGATGCTTGATATGATTTCAATATTCCTGAATTTGGAGAGACTCTTCCTGTGACCCAATATGTGGTCTATCTTTGAAAATGTCCCATGTGCACTTGAGAAAAATGTATATTCTGTGGGTTTGGGGTGAAATTTTCTTAAGATGTCAATTAAGTGCATCTGATCCAGTGAGTCATTTAGGATTGCTGTTTCTTTGCTGATTTTTTGTCTAGAGGATTTATCCAGTGATGTCAGTGGGGTATTAAAGTCCCCTACTGTGATTGTATTGTTATCAATCTCTCCCTTGATATCTTCCAGGAGTTGTTTTATGTATTTGGATGCTCCTGCAGTAGGTGCACATATTTTTACCAGGGTTATATCCACCTGTTGTATCCATCCCTTTAGTATTATAAAGTGCCCTTCCTTATATCTTGTTATAGCCTTCACTTTGAGGTCTTTTTTTTCAGATATAAGTATTGCTATCCCAGGTGTGTTTTTTTTAATTTCATTTCAATTTGCCTGAAAGATATTTTTCCATCCCTTCACTTTCAGTCTATGTGAATCCCTTGTTCTGAGGTGGGTCTCCTGTAGACAGCATATATATGGGTCGTGTTTTTTTTTATCCATTCACCCACTCGATGTCTTTTGATTGGAGCATTCAGTCCATTTACGTTCAAAGTTATTATTTATAGATACTTGTTTGTAGCTACTTTAATTTTTTGTGCCTGTGTTCCTTCTTCCCTTTTTATTTCTTCTTTTTACACCAGTCCCTTTAGCATTTCTTGCATTGCTGGTTTGGTAGTGATAAACTCCCTTAGTCTTTTTTTTTTTGTCTGTGAAGCTCCTTATTTCCCCTTCAATTTTAAATGAGAGCCTTGCTGGATAGAGTATTCTTGGATTAAGTCCCTTGCTTTGCATCACTTTGTAAATTTCCTTCCATTCTTTTCTGGTTTGATTTGTTTCTGTTGAGAAGTCATTTGATAATCTAATGGGAGATCCCTTGTACATAATTTTCTGTCTCTCTCTTGCAGTCTTTAAGATTCTCTCTTTGTCCTGAACATTTGCCAGCATAATTATGACGTGTCTTGGTGTGGGTGTTTTCAGTTTCATCTTGTTTGGGACTCTCTGTTCTTGTGTGACTTTTTTTCTTCCCCACATCAGGGAAGTTTTCTGACAGTATTTCTTCAATAAGTTTTCTAACCCTTGTTCCTCTTCCTGTCATTCTGGCACCCCTATTATTTGTATGTTGCTTCATTTTTTGTTGTCCCAAAGTTCCCTTAGGCTCTCCTCCTGTCTTTTAATTTTTTCTCCAATTGCAGTTCAGTTTGGGTGTGTTTTGTTTCCCTGTCTTCTAATTCGCTAATTTGGTCCTCAGCTTATCCTTGTCTACTGTTGAAACTTTCCTTGGTGTTTTTTATTGCAGCTATATCACTCTTTATTTATTCTTGATCCTTACCTAAGTTGTTGATTTTTTTTCATCCATCCAGTTTATGAACTGTGTGACCTTTATTCTGAATTCTTTTTATGGCATGTTGCATGCCTCCATTTCACTTAGCTGCTTTTCTGGTGATTCCTCCTTTTCTTTCCTTTGGGGGTTTCTTTGTCTACCCATTTTTGCTCTCACCAAAGGATCTAGGTGTCGAGTCATGCAGGGGCTGCTTTGGGTGGCAGTGGCTCCTGAGGCTGTTGCAGCAGTGGCTGCTCCTCAGTTGGCAGCAACTCCTCTGGTGGGTGCTGCTCCTCAGATGGGGCAGGCTGCTCATGGGGCTGTTGCTCCTCTTATGGAGGAGGGCTGCTTACGGGGCTGCTGCTCCTGGGATGGGTTTGGACTGCTTGAGAGCTGCTGCTTTTCGGGATGGTTCTATCTATAGATCAGATATCTCATTAGTTTAATTGTATTTTTGTTGGTTTATCTTAAACCATTTCAAATGACAAGATTAATAAGAAAAATATATTTTTCATTTTTAATAACCAAATTACTAATGAAACTCTTGAACATATTACATTTGGAAATCAAGAGTAGCCTAATAGTATTACCACAGACTTAGACTTTGACAGGGAACAAGATGGAGTACATACATATTTTTTCCAACACCTAAAATTATTTGTTTTATAGTCTCCCTGCTGTAAATTGCATCCCCAGGACTTATTTATCTTGCTGGTATAACTGGAAGGTTTTACCTTTTGACCACATTTACCCATTTTTTCCACCCTCAAATTCCTGCCTCTGGTAACCAAAATTCTGTACCAGTATTTTTTGTGGTGTTTTTTGTTTATATATTTTATATGTAAATGAGACCATACAGTATTCTTCTTTTTCTGTCTGACTTATATCACCTAACACAGTGTCCATCTGAGTTGTGGCAAATGGCAGGATTTCCTTTTTTATGGCAACATTTTATATATATACGATCTGCTGATGGATACTTAGGTTGTTTCCCTGTCCTGACTATTGCAAATAATGGTTCAATGAACCTGGGGATGCAAATTTCTTCCAAGATAGTTTTTTTTTTTGTTAGTTTGTTTTCTTTAGATAAATACTCCAATGTGGAATTGCTAAATTATATGGTAGTTCTATTTAAGTTTTGTGTGGTACCTTTACAATGGTTTTCATAATGGCTGAACCAATTTACATTCCCATCAACAGTATGCAAGACTTTAATTTTCTTCACATCTTCTCCAACACTTGTTTCTTCTTACCTTTTTGACAATAGATGTCCTTAATAGGTATGAAGTAATGTCTCATTGTGGTTTTCAGTTGCACTTACCTGATGATTAGTGATGTTAAGCCCCTTTACATGTACCTGTTAGTCATTAGATATATTTTTGGAAAGATGTTTATTCACTTCCTCTGCCCATTTTTAATCAGATTTTTTGTTGTTATTGAGATATATAAGTTCTTTATATATTTTGTATATTAATCTCTTATCAGATATTTAATTTGAAATAATCTTAATCTTACGATTTCAAATATTAATCCATTTTGAGTTGTTTTTTTTTGTGAATAGTGGAAGATAATGGTTCAGTTTCTTTCTTTCCTTTTTTTTTTTTTTTTTTTTTTTTTGCATGTTGCTATCCAGTTTCCCCACCATATAATGAAGAAACTATTCTTTCCACATTTTGTATTCTTGGGTCCTTTACTGTAAATTAATTGATCATATACCCAGTATCTGTGGGTTTATTTTTGTGCTCTTTATTCTGTTTCATTGATCTAGGTGTCTGTTTTTTATTCTACTACCGCACTATTTTGATTACTAAATTATTCCTTTAAACACTAATATAATTGGGGGAGAAGACTACTTAAGATACAAATTAATCACATATTTATCATATATGATTTACTTCCTCAACTTCTAAAGCCTAAATTCATTTTCTTTATGATTTAGTATCATAATTATGATTTTTTTCTTATGGTATACTATGCTGGGAGGTCTTCTTTTCAGCATACTTGACTCCTTCTTGTATGTCCAGTAGACAATTGTAGCTTCTGCTGTCTTAGTGACTACTTCTAATAATGACCATTGTTTTCCACCAACTTGTTTTCTGTTTGCAAGCTCCTGTTCATCCAGAATCTCCTGATGACATTGTATAATCCTCTTATATGTCCACTCATGCAAAGATGCAGATTCATCCCAAATAATCCATTTACTAATTCATTTATTCCATTCATCTATTTTTTCATACAACATATATTTACTTATCACTATGTTATATGTATGTTGGGATGTAGGAATGGATAAGACAGGAATGGACCTTGTCTTTGGGGACCTCACAGGCCTTACAGATAACTACATTATTTTGTGGGATATCACAGGGGAAATAAAGGTTTCTGTGTGAGCACAGAGGGGGAACACTTAACTAAGACCTGTGGGTCAAGGAACACTTTCTGTAGAAAATTGTATAGCTTAAGGATGAATATAGCTAGCTAAGAGAACAGAGGTTAGGCCACTTTCAAACAAAGATACAATTTCTTTTCAAGAAAACATCTGATACCAAAAATCCTTCCTTTCTTAGTATTTTGGTACTCTAGGAAGAAATAAATCTAAAGTATCCTTTTTATCTTCATTTCTCCCTTGCTTTTCTCTTCTCTATGAACCACAATTTTTCAAAATTAGAGGTGGCCCCCAAATGCATAGTCTATAGGGCTTGAGGGTTCTGAAGCTGCTAAAAGACTCCAGTGTCTCAAGAACTCAAACTTCTTTCCCTGGTAAAGCCACTCACAGTTTGTATGATACCTGAAACTATGAGAAGGGAAAAATGTTCGTTATTCTCTTGGTCACTGATGATGACCAATCTTATTTTGAGTGACTAAAACCACAGCAGATATACAGTATGTGTAGACATTTGACAAATTGTCTTTACATGAATCATTTCAGTTAATGATAATTATTCAACATGCTTTTAAGGGGATATACTTTCCTTTATTTTTATATATTCCTTCACTGTTTGCCCAGTTGGTATTGTTCAGTGGGTGAGTGTCGAGCACCAGCAGGTTGTTGGTTTGATTCCTGCTCAGGGCACATGCCCAGGTTGCAGACTTGATCCCCATTAGGAGGCACACAGGAGGCAACTGTTCGATGTTTCTCTCTCATCAATGTTTTTTTCTCTCTCTCCCTCTCCCTTCTCTCTCTAAAATCAATAAAAAATGTTTTTTATTTCTTCCACGGTCTATCTTATCCACTCATGGTATTTTTAATTTTCTATTTAACATCATTGTATGAAAAATTAAAATTATTTCTCTGAAATTAACATTCAGTTTTATTATGTGTCTTACCAGTTTCAAATACAAAAACCAGCCATGCTGACACCTCTTTCTCCATCTAGCTAACTCCTGCCTCATCCTTTGGAACTCAGCACAATTATCATCTTCTCTGTGAATTCTTCTCATAGCCTGTTTTTATCTGCTTCATAACACTTTGCACTTTTCCTTATAAAGATACATAGGTTTTGGAACCAAACAAACAGGTTTGAATCCAAACTATCTCTGTGACATCAGACAAAATATTTAATCATGCTGAGCCTTCATATTCTTATCTGAAATGTAAATAATAATACCTATATCAAAGGATTGATATGAGGCTTAAAAGCATTTAAATAATTCAGACAGTGCCTACCACATAGAAAGCAACTAATAAATGACAGCTATTATTGTCATTATTAGCAGGTGTCAATACATTATTATTATTATTATTATTATTATTATTATTATTATTATTATTACTAGAGGCCTGGTGCATGAAAATTCATGCACTGGGCAGGGGGGGGGGGTCCCTAAGCCCAGCCTACCCTCTCTCACAGTCCAGGGGCCTTCAGGGGATGTCCTACTGATGGCTTAATCCCACTCCCTGTGGGGAGCGGGCCTAAGCCACAGTCTGGCCTCCCTCTGTGGGAGGCGACCAAGTTGATCAGGGGAAGGCACCGCCCCCATCACCCCACTGCTGCTGCCACTGCCAGCTGTGGCAGCTGTGAGGCCTGAGCCCTGGGCCTTGCAGCCACTGGGGATCATGGTTGCCTGAGGCCACAGCTGCCTGAGCCCCAGACCTTGCAGCTGCTGTGGCTTTGTCTGGATGGATATCTGAATGGACATCTGGAGGATGTCCACCCTAATTAGCATATTACCTTCTTATGAACATAGATTATTATTATTTTTATTTTTAATCCTCACCAAGGATATGTTTTTTTTTCATTGATTCTAGAGAGAGAGGAAAGGAGAGAGTAAAAGAGAGAGAGAGAAAAAAAAGTATTGATGTGAGAGAGAAACATCGATTGGTTGCTTCCTGTAAACGCTCCAACTGGGGATGGAACCCGCATCGAAGGTAGGTGCTCTAACAGGGAACCTAACTTATGACCCTTTGGTGTGGGAAGTGGTGCTCTAACCACTGAAATACACTGGCCATGGCTATTATTATTTTTTGTTGTATT
The DNA here is from genome assembly GCA_025583905.1 of Ia io. Taxonomy (NCBI): domain Eukaryota; kingdom Metazoa; phylum Chordata; class Mammalia; order Chiroptera; family Vespertilionidae; genus Ia; species Ia io. The sequence continues at coordinate 32,057,652 of JAJQQW010000001.1, read as the reverse complement.
CATCTCCCCACTAGACCAGAGATCATCTATATACTAACTTCCCCAATATCTACCACAGCGCTCAAAAAACACAATAAAACTATGCTGAATGAATAAACTAATGCTTTTATTGATCACTTAGCACAGCACCTGACAGCATTCTTTTAATGTTTGTTGTATTATGTGTGAAGGAATATTTTAACCATTTTGACATGCATTCCAGCTGAACCTGATATTGACTGCACAAATATATAGTAAACTCCAATTGTGTTTCTTGCTAAAAACAAATAGTTGTTCTAGAACTCAAACAGTTATTCATGTACTTCCCTGATTCAGGTAAAATCAGAGTTCTCAGTTGTAGCCAAAATTAGGAAGCAAGGGCTATAGGTGAAGGTATTGAGAGAGAGAAATTTTCCTTCACACCCCAATTTTAAAAGGAAAATACTGGGGAGAGGTGACACTCTATTAAATATTTATTAGTCATTCCTGTCTTAGACCTTGAGATTGATGGGATTTTTAAGTATTCCTAACTTGGGCCAAGATGTTTTGTGTTCTGTGTGGGTTTTGTGTGTGTGTGGGGGGGGGCGGGGGATGGGTTGTTTTTTTGTCTGTTGTTGTTTTACATTGCTATGTGATATGTGTGTTTCCTTTTCATTTTTTATAATTCATTATTGTTGAAAATATTACATATGTCTCCTTTTTTTCTCCTCCAGCTCGCCCCTGCTCCCCACCCCAGGACCTCACCACCCCATTGTCTGTGTCCATAGGCCATGAATATATACATACAAGGTCCTTGGTTGATTACCTGCCACCCACCCACCCTCCTCCACCTTCCCTCTGAGATTCTGCACTCTGTTCCATGCTTCGAGTCTCTGGATCTACTCAGTTCATCAGTTTATATTGTTACTTAGATTCCACATATGAGTGAGATTATGTGATACTTGTCTTTCTCTGACTGACTTATTTCACTTAGCATGATACTCTCCAGGTCCCTCCATGCTGTCTCAAAAGGTAAGATACTCTTCTTTTTTGACTGCTGCATAGTATTCCATTGTGTAAATGCACCACAGCTTTTTTTTTAATCTACTCATCTACTGAGGGGAACTTGGGCTGTTTCCAGGTCTTAGCTGTTGTAAATTGTGCTGCTATCAGCATAGGGGCACACATTCTTTCTGATATGTATTTCAGGTTTCTTAGGATATATTCCTAGAAGTGGGATCACTGGGTCAAATGGCAGTTCCATATTTAATTTTTTGAGGAAACTCCATACTGTTTTACATAATGGCTGCATTCCCACCAGCAGTGTACTAGGGTTCCCTCTTCTCTACATCCTCACCAGCACTTGTCATTTGTTGATTTATTGATGGTAGCCATTCTGACAGGTGTGAAGTGATACCTCATTATTATTTTAATTTGCATCTCTCTGATAATCAGTGATTTTGAACATTTTTTCATATGTCTGGTCACCATCTGTATGTTCTCTTTGGAGAAATGTTTAATACCATACAACAAGATGCCTTATAGAAAGCTTTATTTTTCTTTTGTTGTTCAGGCTACCTTTTAGAGTTCCATAGTAAAATAAACAGAGTACAAACCATCCTTCTGAATTTCAAGTTATCAGTGTTCCTGCTAGCTCTAGTAGTAACAGAAAATGTTAATGGAATGACATCTGATGTTCTGTAACAGTACAGTCAACTTTTCAACACACCTAGAAAGTCAGTTCAGGCCCATCTGTGTTATTAACATTTTGTGAGCTCTTAGCATGAAGCCTCTGGGCATATGTCTAGCAATTCTCAGTGCTGTTTATTAGAAGGGTCAATACTATTTCCTCTTATGATTAAACTTGCAGTTATTTTACACTGGCATAATCTAAGGATTAAAAGTAAAATTTAATGGTAGACATTTCATGGAGAATTTGAAGAGCCAACTGTTTTCATTTTCTTTAACATCCTACAACTGTAATCTTAGTACTTTCCCTCAAAATCTGCTTTATGTTTCTTTAAACTTGACTGATACTAGCTTGGTGAGTATGTCACTGATTTCTAACTTACCATTCCAAGAAGAATGGTAAGCATTAAACTACTGGCAAATGACATTTAGGGAGTTAATAAGCTTCACAGAAAAAAATATGTTGTTAATTTTGTATTAGCTTGCTACTGATAAATATTGACAGGCCAGACTATGAAATACAAATATTGCAGCCTTACCTAATCAAATGGGTTGGAACTAACAATTTGTTTTGCTGAGTTTTTATACTTTCAGTATGAGCAAATTAGGATTATCAATGAGCAACCATTGGTTCTTAAGTATGAAGTACAAATTAATCCTATATTATAAAGAGGTAATGTGCAAATTGACCATCATTCCAATCCACAATATGGTCGCCCCCATGTGGTCAAAGATGGCTGCCCCCATGTGGATACAAGATGACCACCACAAGATGACCGACAGGGGAGGGCAGTTGTAAGCAATAAGGCCAGCAGGGAAGGGCAGTTGGGGGGGGACCAAGCCTGGAGGGGAGGGCAGTTTGGGGTGATCAGGCCAGCAGAGGAGGGCATTTAGGGGTGACCAGGCTGGCAAGGGAGGGCAGGGCAGTTAGAGGTGACCGGGCCAGCAGGGGTGGGCAGTTGGAGATGACCAGGCCTGCAGGGGAGGGCATTTAGGGATGACCAGGTTGGCCAGGGAGGGCAGTTAGGGGTGACCAGGCCTGCAGGGGAGAGCAGTTAGGGGCAATCAGACTGGCAGGGGAGCAATTAGGTGTCGATCAGGCTGGCAGGGAAGTGGTTAGGGGGTGATCAGGCTGGTAGGCAGAAGTGATTAAGGGTGAGCAGGCAGGCAGGCAGGCAAGCAGTTGGGAGCCAGAAGTCCTGGATTGTGAGAGGGATATCCAACTGCCTGAGGGGTGCCAGATTGGAGAGGGTGCAGGCTGAGCTGAGGGACACACACCCCACATGCATGAATTTTGTGCACCCAGACTCTAGTTACTTAATAAGAACACAAAAGTTGTTTTGTATAACTCGCATATGAATCAGGCTGCCAGAAAACATAATGAACAATATTTCTATATCAAGGATACCAAAGAGCTCCATAAAATTATGTTCTTCAGTGAGATTTCTTTCTGGGTGACTGTTTTCCTATATCTGATGAGGTCCCCGTTTATGGCTATATAAAAAAGTAAAGTGAATATCTGTTATTGCAGACCAGACAGATCATTTGTAGAGAATTTAAGGTACTACAGCAACTTTTGTGCCATTAAAAAACAACTCCATAATGGCCATTGGCACAGTCTCGCTTATTATGCAATTTAATTTTTAAAATAGTCATCTGTAACATGGTCTGTCTTACAATGCCTAAAGACAAATTGCAGCTATGAATTTCTCTGAAATCCATTTAGATTTATTTTTCTATAAAGTAGTTACTAAAGGAAATTTTGTTTGATAATTGGTAGAAAATGCATGGCATCTCACATGAGTACACCCTCCAAATACATGTTCTATTTGGACTGAATGGGATAGAACAAATATATATGATTCTTCATAAATAAATTCTTTTTTTCTCTAGCTAATTTTTACTCTTTCTGTATTTGTTGTTTATCTCGTCAATATTGAGATTTCTTATGCATGAACAAGAACCATCTACTTAGTACTTTTTTATTTCATCAAAGTTTTTAGATATCCTCATATAGATCTTGCATATATTTATTATATTTATATTTCAGTATTTTCAGTACTAATGTAAATTTGTTTTTAATTTTATATTTCAGTGTCCCTTCCCTGTTACAGGAAAGTAATTGATTTTTTATATTAATCTTGTATCCTCCATCCTTCATATAATTGATTATTAATTCCAGAAGGTTTTTTTACTTATATTTTCTACATAATCATATATCTGCAAAGAAAGACAATTTTTCTTCTTTCCCAATTGGTATATATTTTGTTTCTTTTTCCTGCATTTGCTAGGATTTCCAGAGTAATGTTGAAAAGCAGTGGTGTTCAACATTGTTCTGGAAGTCCTAGCAAATGCAGTAAAAGGGGAAAAAGAAATAAAATATATAACAATTGGGAAAGACAAAAAACTGTCTTTGTTTGCAGATATATGATGACCTATGGAGAAAATCAGAATATATGCACCTCTATGTTCATAGAAGTGTTATATAGAACAGCTAAGATTTGGAAACAGCCCAAGTGCCCATCAATAGATGAGTGGATAAAAAAGCTATGGTATATTTACACAATGGCATGTGTAAAAAGACAGGTCTATTACCCTTTGAGACAACATGGAAGGACCTGGAGATTATTATGCTAAGGGAAATAAGTCAGCCAGAGAAAAATAAATATCACATGATATCACTTACATGTGGAATCTAATGAACAAAATTAACTAACAAGCAAAATAGTACCTTAGACATAGAAGGGTGGAACAGACTGACATATCTCAAAAGAAAGGGGGGAGTGGGGTAGGAAGAGATTAACCAAAAACTTGTATGCTTATATGCATAGCCCATAAACACAGACAATAGTGTGGTGAAGGCCTGGTACAATTATATATATATATAATATAATCTCCTATATAATAAAAGCCTAATATGCTAAGTATCCAGTTGGCCATTCAACTAATCAAAGTGTAATATGCTAATGATATGCTAAGGCTGCTCAACCACTTGCTATGATGTGCACTGACCACCAGGGAACACAGTTGACCTGTTGACCAGTTGCTATGACATGCACTGGTCACCAGGGGGCAGATGCTCCAACCAATAGGTTAGCTTGCTGCTTGGGTCCAGCCGATCGGGACTGAGTAAGATGGGCCAAACACGCCCTGGATCCCTCCCACAGTCCCACCCCCAACTGGCCAACCTCCTGCATCCCTCCCTGGTCCCAATTGTGCACCAGTGGGGTCCCTCAGCCTGGCCTGCACCCTCTTGCAATCCAGGCTGAGGGACCCCCCCCCTCTAGTGCATGATTTTCGTGCACCAGGCCTCTAGTGTGTGTGTGTTTGTGTGTGTGTGTGTGTGTGTGTGTGTGTATGTATATATATATATATATATATATATATATATATATATATATATATATATTAGTGGTTAGTGGCCTGATGCATGAAATTTGTGCATGGAGCAGGTGCCCTCAGCCCGGCCTGCACCCTATCCGATCTGGGACCCCTCGGGGCTGGTCCTTGTAGGATTGGGCCTAAACTGGCAGTTGGACATCCTTCTCGCAACCCAGGACTGCTGGCTCCTAACCACTCACCTGCCTGCCTGCCTGATCACCCCTAACCACTCTGCCTGCCAGCCTGCTCTCTCCCCACTGCCCACCCCACCAGCCTTCTTGCCCCCAACTGTCTCCCCCCCTGTCAGCCTGCTCACCCTCAACTGCCACCCCATCAGCCTGCTCACCACTAACTGGCCCCCTGCTGGCCTGATCACCCCAACTTCCCTCCCATCCTGGCCTGATCACCCCTAACCACCTCTGCCTCGGCCCCACCACCATGGCTTTGTCTGGAAGGACATCCAGAAGGTCTCCCAGTCTAATTAGCATATTACCCTTTTATTAGTATAGAATAGAGGCCTGGTGCACAGGTCGGGGCTGGCTGGTCTGCCCTGAAGGGGATCCTGGATCAGGGTGGCGGTCCTCTTGGGGGTAGGGTTGGCCTGGGTGAGGGTTCTGGGGTGGTTTGCAGGCTGGCCACAACCCTATCAGGATGGGAGTCCCCACTGGGAGCGGTGCTGGCCTGGGCGAGGGGCTGGGGCAGTTGCAGGCTGGCCACTCCCCCATCGGGTGAGCATTCTCTCTGGGGGGCATGGCCTGCCTGGGCGAGGGGTTAAGGGCCATTTGGGGGCAGTTTGCAGGCCAGCCAAGCCCCCGGCTTTGTCCGAAAAGGACGTCTGGAAGGTCTCCAGAAGGTCTCCCAGTCTAATTAGCATATCATTCTTTTATTAGTATAGATGTGTGTGTGTGTGTTTAAAGCAGTGGTGAGGCAACATCTTTGCCTTGTTCCTGATATTAGTGACAAAGTTTGATGTTTCTCATCATTAAGTATGATATTAGCTGTTTTTTGTTTGTTTGTTTGTTTTTTCTAGATGTCCTTTATCAAGCTGAGGAAGTTCCTCTATTCCTAGAATGCTTAAGAGGTTTTTGTTTGTTTTATTTGTGTGTGTTTTATCATGGAATGGTGTTGAATTTTGTCAAATGACATGATGATGTAATATTTCTTCTTTAGTCTGTTGATATGTAGGATCACATTAATTGATTTTTGAATGTTGTCTATTTTGATTGTTAGTTCATTTTTTCATTAGATTCTACATAGGGATGGAGGGATTGAGCGAGAAAACTCGTGGTTATGGACAACAGTTGTGGTAATTGCAGAGGGGAGCAGAGTTGGGGGGAGGTGGAGGAGGGTATGGGGGGATAAATGGTGATGGACAGATACCTGACTTGGGATGGTGAACACACAATACAGTATAGAAATGATGTGCAGTAGAATTGTGCACCTGAAACCTGTGTAATTTTGTTAACCAGTGTCACCCAATAAACTCAATAAAGAAGAAAAAGATTTTTTGTGAATGTTGAACCATTCTTGAATACCTGTGATAAATCCCACTTGGTAGTGGTGTGTAATTTTTTTTTACATTGTTGGATTTGATTTGTTAAAATTTAGTTGAATATTTTTTTACATCTATGTTCCTAAGAGATAGTTGTCTGCAGTTTACTTTCCCTATAATATCTTTGTCCAATTTTGGTATAGGTAGAGGTGGAAGAGGGCATAAAGGGGATAAATGGTGATAGAAAAATTCAATTATTATTATTTTTAATCTATATCTTTTACATCTTTATTGTTGAAAGTATTACAGATGTTCCATTTTTCCCCATTGACCCCTTCTAGCCTGTACCTGCTCCCTGCCCAGGTCTTCTCCACACTATTATATGTGTCCATGGATTATGCATATATGCATGTAATTTTTTTGGCTAATCTCTTCCCACCCACCCACCCATCCTTGAAGTATTACCTCTGCTTCTATCTTTCAAAATCAGATTGTAGAGAATTGGTATAATTTCTTCTTTAAAAGATTTGTTGAATTTACCAATTAATTAATTTGGCCTGTTTTTTGTGATTTGGAGTTATTGATTATTAATTGTGCCTTGAATATATATAGATCTATTCAGATTTTCTATTTGATCCTATGTGAGTTTTGGCAGATTATTTCTTTCAAAAATTTTGGTCCATTTTATCTATGATATCAAATTTTTGGGCATAGACTTGTTCATAATATTCTTTTATTCTCCTTTTTCATTATTTAAAAAAAAACTTTATTGTTGAAAGTATTACATATGCCTTCTCTTTTTCCCCCATTTACGCCATCTAGCCCACCCTTTTAATGTTATTTGGCTCTGCAGTGATTTCCTTTGTTTCAATTCTAAGATTAGTAAATTATATATTTTCTTCATAGTTAACCTTTGCTAGAGGCTTTTCAATTTTATGGACCTTTTCAAAGAAGCAGCTTTTAGTTTTGTTTATTTTTTTTCCACTCGTTTCTTATTTTCAATTTCACTGATTTCTCTTCTAATGGTTATTATTACTTTCCCTCTTATTAATTTGGATTTAATTATATTTTTCTAATTTTTAAAGGTAAAACCTTAGATAATTGATTTTACATATTTCTTTCTAATATATGCACTTAATGCTATATTTTTTTAATCGTCACCCAAGGATATTTTTCCATTGATTTTTAGAGAGAGTGGAAGAGAGAGGAAGAGACAGAGAGAAATATTTATGTGAGAGAAACACATTGATTGATTGCTTCCTGCACATGCCCTGACCAGGGTCCGAGTCAGCGAAAGCCTACAACCAAGGTATGTGCTCTTGACTGAAACTGAACCCGGTACCCTTTGGTCCGCAGGCCAATGCTCTATCCACTAAGCCAAACAGGTTAGGGCTAATGCTATGATTTTTTAACAAAATATTGCATTTGTTGTATTTCCATTTTAATTTAGTTCAAAATATATTTCAACTTCTTTTGAGAGTTTTTCTTTAACCCATGTGTTTTCAGAAGTATGCTTTTAAATCTCCAAGAATTTTTACATTTTCCAGTTATCTTTTTGTTACTCATTTCTGGTTAAATTCCATTATGTTATGAAAGCCGACATTGTATAATTTTTTTTCTTTTACAATTGTTAAGGCGTGTTTTCTTGTGCAGAATGTGTTCAATGTTGCTTAATGATCCATGTGAACTTGAAAAGAATGTGTAATCTGCTGTCATTGGGTAAAGTAGTGCATAGATGTCAATTCTATCCAGTTGATTGATAGTGCTATTGATTTCAACTATATTCTCACTGACTTTCTGCCTGCTGGATCAGTCCATTTCTGATAGAGCAGTGTTAAAGTCCTCAACTATAGTAGTAGATTAATCTATTTCTCCTTGCAGGTTTTTCATTTTTGCCTCACATATATTGACACTCTTTTGTTGGGCACATACACATTAAGGATTGTAAAGTGTGTAGGTTTTTGCTTGTATGTTTGTTGGTTTGTTTAGTATTGACCTCTTAGTAATTATGTAATGTCCTGTTTAATCCCCGAAAACATTCCTTGCTCTGAAGTTCTGATCTGTCAAATATTGACATAGATACTCCCACTTTCTTGATATACTTTTGCCATTCCTTTACTTTAATCAATCTATGTCTTTATATTTAAAGTGTGTTTCTAGTAAACAACATAGAGTTAGTTTTTTAAAAGAAATTCATTATAATCTCTATCTTTTAATTGGTATATTTAGTCCACTGTCATTTAACATGATCATTGATATAGTTAGATTAATGTCTATCATATTTGTTACTGTTTTTTGTTGACATTGTACTTTGTTCCTATTTAGTCATCCAAACTTCTTCAGCATTTTGCAGCTATAATTGAATATTTTATTCATTTCAGTTTTTATTCATTTTAGGATATCAATTGTACTTTTTAAAAAATGACTTAATAAAATATTGCTCTTCCTTAGTGTCCTTTGATGGATGAATGTATAAAAATATGTATACAAACACACACACATATACACACAGGGTATCATACAGCCTTTAAAAAGAAGAAATACTGCCATTTGTAACGACATAGATAGCATTATATTAAGTGAAATGTCAGGCAGAGAAATACAAATGCCATATGCATATGATCTCATTCATATGTGGAATCTAGAAAACAAAGGTCTCATAGATACAGAGAAGAAGTTGATGGTTGCCAGAGGTGGGGGTTGAGGGAAGTAATTGGTGAAGATGGTAAAAATTACAAATTTTGAGTTCTAAAATAAGTTAAGTCCTGGAGATGTAATTAATATACAACATGGTAATTATAGTTAGTAACCCTGTGTTGTATATTTGAAATTGCTGGGATGGTAAATCTTAAAATTTTTCATCATAATAAAAAATATTTATTTGCTGAGTGCAAAACCCTGATCTGCAGTTTTGCTTTCCACAGTTTCAGTTAACCACAGTCAAATGCAATCTGAAAATATTAAAAGCCAAATTCCAGAAATAAACAATTCATAAATTTTAGATTGCATGCTGCTCTCTGAGCATTGTGATGAAATTTTTCACTGCCCTTCTCTGTCCTGCACAGAACATGAATCATCACTTTTTTCAGTGTACCCAGGATGCATATGCTACCTGCCCATTATCATTTAGTAGTCACTTGATTATCAGATTGACTTTCCTGGTATCACAGTGCTTGTATTCAAGTAACCTTTATTTTACTTAGTAATGGCCCCAAAGCACAAGGGCAGTGTTGCTGGAAATTGAGATAAAACAAAAGGATGCTATAAAGTGCTTTCTTTAAGTAAAAAGGTGATAGTTATTGATATAAATAAGGAAAGAAACAAAATCATATGCTGAGATTGCTAAGATCTGGGATAAAAACAAATCTATCTGTGAAAATATAGGGAGAAAAAATAGTGCTAGCTTTGTTTATGTAAAATGTATGGCCACAGTGCATTATAAGTGCTTAGTTAAGTTGGAAAGGACACTAAGTTTGTGGGTGGAAGGTATGAACTAAAAATATGTTCTGATGGACAGCACTGTGTTGCACCAGAAAGCATTGAGCCTATATAAAGACTTCAGCAAGGGATCCCCCACATGTGTGACCCCAAGCCATTTATTGCAGTAAGGGATAGTTACACAAATTCAGGAATATATTTAGACTGAAACATAAAAATTCCTGGAGAGTGTTGTTATAATTGTTTTATTTTATCATTCGTCATTGTTGATAATCTCTTACTGTGCCTAATTTGTAAATTAAATTTTATCATAGGTATGCATTTAGAGGAAGAAAATATTGCACATGTAGGCATATCTTGTATTATTGAGCTTCACTTTATTGTGCTTCACAAATGTTACATTTTTTTTACAAATTGAAGGCAAGACTCTCCATCAGCAAACATATTATGACTCACTTTATTGCAATAGTCGCATTATTGTTGTGGTATGGAACCCAACCAGCAATATACCCAAAGTATAACTGTATAGGGTTTGGTACTATTCAGGAATTCAGGCATGCATTATAGCCTTGTAACATGTCACCCAGGATTAAAGGGGGATGACTGTACATGTGATGATGGATGTTAGTTGGACTTTTTGTGCTAATCACTTTTGTAATAAATATGTATATCAAATCAATATTTAGTACATTTAAAACTAATGCAGTGTTATATGTCAAATATATCTCAATGAAAATATATTGTTTCTATCATCTACTTCTGAAATCTTAATTTAAAATGGTAGAAATTATTATTCCACTTTCTAGGTCTCTCCATGCTATCTCAAAGGGTCTGTGAGCTATACATATCTATATCTATATCTATATCTATATCTATCTATCTATCTATCTATATATATATATAATCTATCTATATATAAAAGGGTAATATGCAAAGTGTCCCCTCGAGAGTTTGACCAGGAGACTGGGAGTTTGATCGCTTGCTATGATGTGCACTGACCACCAAGGTGCAGTGCATAACAAAGGAAGGCCCAGGCCAGCAGCCAGCAGCTGGGGAAGGAAGGTCCTGGCCAATAGCCCTGATAGCTGGCCAGGCCTAGGGACCCTACCTGTGCATGAATTTGTGTACCGGGACTCTAGTATGCATATAAGTTCATTGGTTAATCTCTTCCCACCCACCCACCTCTTCCCTCTGAAATGCATCAGTCTATTGCAGGTTTTAGTGTTTCTGGATCTATTTTGTTCATCTGTTTGTTTTCTTCATTAGATTCCACATATAAGTGATATCATGTGATACTTGTCTTACTCTGACTGGCTTATTTCACTTAGCATAAGAGTGAAGGTTAGGGTTAGGTTTAGGTTTAAGGGATTAACCAATGAAATTATATGCATATATTCATAGCCCATGGACAGACAATAGTATGGGGAAGGCCTGGGGAAGGGGCAGGAGTGGGGGGGAGGGGTCAATGGAGGTAAAAAGGGGACATCTGTAATACTTTCAACAATAAAGATAAATTAACAGAAAAACAAAAAATGAAATTATTATTCTAACACCCATAACTTTTAACATATTTTTCATATTTTCTATTGACTTAACACTTATAGATGTATTCTGCATAATTACTTTTGTTCTGTCTTTCCCTCTATTGGATTTATTGTTTAAACTACTCAATTGGTTTTTAAAAAATAATTACAAGATTTTTATGTCTAGACTAGAGGCCCGGTACACATATTTGTGCACCGGTGGAGTCCCTTGGCCTGGCCTGCATGAATCAGGCTGAAACCAGCTCTCCAATATCCTCTGAGGGGTCCTGGATTGTGAGAGGGTGCAGGCCAGGCCAAGGGACCCCACCAGTGCACAATCGGGATGGAGGAGGGATTGTGGGAGGGCTCCAGGCTGTGTCCAGCCCATCTCACCCAGTCCCAAGCGGGGCCATCTTGCCCAGTCCCAATCAGGGCTGATCAGGGCTGGCTGGCTGGGGAGGAACCACAGGAGGTTGGCTGGCTGGGAAGGGACCGCGGGAGGGTTCCAGGGCATGTCCGGCCCATCTCGCCCAGTCCCTATCCACCAAACCCCAGCAGCAAGCTAACCTACTGGTCAGAGCATCTTCCCCCTGGTGGTCAGTGTGCATCATAGCGACTGGTCGAACAGTTGGAGGGACAATTAGCATATTAGGCTTTTAGATAGATATATAGATAGATAAATAGATAGATAGATAGATAGATAGATAGATAGATAGATAGATAGATAGATGATAGATAGATAGATAGATAGATAGATAGATAGATAGATATTGTTTTCCCTTAAATGTTTTGTCTTATTAGTGTAGTCTTTTTGCTTATTCATTTTGAGAATTTATTACTTATTTAAACACTAAATGTATAGTTATTTTATGTTGTTTGTCTAATAAATTGAATAAATGAAGCCTTGATGGTATACATGTGTGGCTTGTTTGCCTTTATGTTTAGTGATTTTTTTTATTGATAAGTACATATTTAATTATTTTTAATCTGTAGAATTCTTCATTTGGAGGGATCTTTTTTTTACTGGGATGCTAAGATTGTGGATGGTACAGAATCAGAGCTACTTTACCTTCCTTCACATACCAGCTTTGATGGATGCATTTTTTCATTTTCCTAACATTAGCTAATAATTTCTTTTTTATTAATTGAGATATAATTGACATATAACAGTGTGTAAGTTTAAGGTATACAACCTGTTGATTTGATATATTGTATTTTGCATTATAATTACCACTACAGAATTAGATAACATATCTATCATGTCACATAATTATTATTTACTAGAGTCTCAGTGCACAAATTCATGCACCAGTGGGGTCCTTCAGCCTGACCTGTGGGATCGGGCTGAAACTAGCTCTTTGACATCCCCCGAGGGGTCCTGGATTGAGAGAGGGCTCAGGCCAGGCCGAAGGACCCCACAGGTGCATGATCGGGGCCAGGGAGAGATGCGTAAGGTTGGCCAGCCAGGGAGGGACTCCAGGGCGTGTCCAGGCCATCTTGCTCAGTCCCGATTGGCTGGACCTCAGCAGCAAGCTAACCTACCCGTCAAAGCATCTGCCCCCTGGTGGTCAGTGCACATCATAGTGACTGGACGACCGGTCAACTGTCTGCCCCCTGGTGGTCAGTGCACTTCATAACGAGTGGTTGAGCGGCCTTAGCATATCATTAGCATATTACGTTTTGATTGGTTGAATGACTGACCAGTCAACCGGACACTTAGTGTCTTAGGTTTTTATTATATAAGATTTTTTGTGGTAAGTACATTTAATATCTTGATTTTCAGCAACTTCTAAGTATAGTACAACCTTGGTTCTCAAACTTAATTCATTCCAGAAGGTTGTTTGAGAAGTGATTTGTTTGAACTTGGAATCATTTTTTTCTCATTAGAAATAATGTAAGTTGAGTTAATTCATTCCAGAACCCCAAATGATTCCTTGTTTTAACCTTTCTTATATACAGTAATGTCTAATGTACTTTTTTATCTATAAACAAACACTTATTTTCCTAAATGTAATTAACTAACCCCTACTAGCCTTAAAAGAATAACTTTCAGCACTCGTTCCAGGGGTGTCTTTCATGAAGTCAAGGTGTAGCATCTGCACTTTTTCACATGCTGGCAATGGCTAACTGCTTTTCATTTATCCAAATCAATAACAAATTTCCCTACCTTTTCAATTGCCTATGTTCATTGTTTCATGAGCACTTTCACATCCTTCTCAATATCAGCAATCTTGAGGGCCTGTTTCTGATTTAAAATTGTGCTGATAGTACATTTCATGAGCAACCAAAGGAAAAAAAAAACAAAAATATTCAGATCACAAATTCCTAAGTTGTAAACAATGGGAGGTTTAGCTGTAACCTGACTCATACTGGCACATTCTCTCCTTTGTTTGTGGCCTGAGAGACACTTTTTATCATGCTGATATATTAGCATGAAAGGGTTGTCAGGTTGAGAACCAAAATTCTGTTCATAATGGAGACATTCTTCTATGAAAAACTTGGTTGAGAACTGTATTGTCTGAGAACTGTTGTTTGATTGCATATAATACAGTATGGGCCAAGGAGGAACTGCGGGGGAGCTCTAGGCTGTGTCCAGCCCATCTCACCCAGTCCCAAAATACAATGTTGTGGTTTAAATCTCCAGGGAGTATTCATCTTTTAGTTGCAAATTTTTACTTATTGACTGATAACTTCCCAACCCTCTCCCCTCCCCATCACTGACAACCATCATTCTACTCTGTTTCTTAGTTCAAGTTCTTTATATTTCATATATAATTTATATCAGGTGATGCATATCTTTTTCTGTCTGACTTATCTCAGCATGATGCCCTCAAAGTCCATCCAAGTGGTTGCAAATAGCAGGATATCCTTCTTTCTCATGGCCAAAAGATCTGTGCAGGCTACAAGACTTTGATTAAAGAAATGGAAGAAGATACAAAAAATGGAAAGATATATAATTTTCATTAATCAGAAAGTTAATTTTGTTAAAATCTCTATCATACCCTAAGACATCTGTAGATTTAATGCTATTCCTATCAAAATTCAAGAGTTTTTGCACACAAATAGAAGAAATAATCAAAGTTTGTATGGCACCACATAAAACCCTGAATAGACAAACAATCCTGAGAAAGAAGAATAAAGCTGTAGACATCACAGTTTCTGATTCTAAACACTGCTACAAAGCTATAGTAATCAAAACAATATGGTATTAGGGTTCCTTTCTTTCCACATCTTTGCCAGTACTTGTTCTTCGTTGATTTATTGATGCTAACCAACCTGGCAGATATGAGGTGATACCTCATTGTCATTTTGATTAGTATCTCTCTGGTGATTAGTGACATTGAGCATTTATTTCACACTAGAGGCCCAGTGCATGAAATTCGTGCACTGGTCGGGTCCCTAGCGGCTGCTGGCTGCCAGCCAGGGCTTCCCTCCCTTCTCCCAACCAGCCCACCCCCTGGTTGAACTTCTGGACAAACTCCCGGTTGAGGGGACAATTTGCATACTATGCATTTATTATATAGGATATATCTTGCCCATTTGTATGTCCTCTTTGGAGAATTGTCTATTCAGGTCTTCTGCCCAGTTTTTAAAAAATTACCTTTTTGTTGAAAGTATTACAGATGTTTGCTTTCTCTCCCAACCCCTGCCCCCGCTCCCTGTTGATCTCCTCCACTCTGCACCCACCCCTCCCAGGCCTTCACCACACTATTATCTGTGTCCATGGGCTATGCATATAAGTTCCCTGGTTAATCTCTCCCCACCCACCCCACGCTCACTTTCCTTCTGAGATTCTTCATTCTGTTACATGCTTCTATGTCTCTGCATCAATTTTGTTCATCAGTTTATTTTGGTTCATTAGATTCCACATATGAGTGAGATAGCTATTTTTTAATTAGATTGTCTTCCCTTTGTTGAGTTGTATGAGGACTTATATATTTTGGAAATTAATGCCTTATCAGATGTGTCATTGGCAAATATGTTCGCCCATACAGTGGGTTCCTTTTTCATTTTGATGCAGGTTGATTTTGCTGTGCAGAAGTTTTTTGTTTGTTTGTTTGTGTTTGTTTGTTTGTTTTTTTAGTTTGATGTAGTTCCATTTGTTTATTTTTTCTTTTGATTCTCTTGCCCTAAGTTATGTATCAGTGAAAATTCTGCTATGTGAGATGTCTGAGATTTTGCTGCCTACATATTCTTCTAGGATTTTTATGGTTTCACAACTTACATTTAAGTCTTTTATCTATTTTGAGTTTATTCTTGTATATGGTATAAGCTACTGGTCTAGTTTCTTTCTTTCTTTCTCTCTCTCTCTCTCTCTCTCTCTCTCTCTCTCTCTCTCTCTCTCTCTCTTTTTGGCATGTACCTGTCCAATTTTCCCAACACTACTTATTGAAGAGACTGTCTTTATTCTCATGTATGTGCTAGTACACTGCTGGTAGGAATGCAGACTGGTGTAACCACTTGAAAAACAGTATGAAGTTTCCTCAAAAAATAAAAAAATGGAACTTACATTTGAGACAGTGATTCCACTTCTAGGACTATATCTTAAGAATCCTGAAACACCACCCAGAAAGTATATATGCACCTCTATGTTCATAGAAGCACTATTTATAATAGCTGAGATCTTGAAATAGCCCAAGTGCCCATCAGTAGGTGAGTGGATAAAATGTTGTGGTACATCTACACAATGGAATTCTATGCAGATGTAAAAAGAAGGATCTATCACCCTTTGAGACAGCATGGAGGATAGAGCAGATGGTGTGGAGGCATGGAATAGACTGACAAATCATAGAGGGGAGGTGGAGGGGGCACAGTAAGAGATTGGCAAAAGTATTCATATGCATATATATAGTGACCATGGACACATACAATAGAATAGTGAAGGACTAGGATAGGGTGGGAACTGGGTGAAGGAGGGCAATAGGGGAAAAAAGGGGACATCTGTCATACTTTCAACAATAAAGATAAAACAATCAAACAAAAGACCAGTGTGGCACTGGCATTAAAATGGACAATTAGAAAAATGGGACAATTTAGAGAGCTCAGAAGTAAACTTCTGCATTGAAGGTCAATTAATATTTGTCAAGGGAGTGAAGAATACTCAATGGGTAAAAAATAGTTTCTTCTTTAAATGGTTTTGAGAAAACTGGATAGCCACAGGCATAACAATGATTTTGGATCTTTATATTATACTAGAGGCCCAGTGCATGAAATTTGTGCACGGAGGGTGGGAGGGTCCCTCAGCCTGGCCTGCACCTTGTCCAATCGGGACCCCTTGGGGGATGTCCGACTGCCTCTCACAATCTGGGACCGCTGGCTCCTAACCGCTCGCCTGCTTGCCTGCCTGATCGCCTCTAACCCCTCTGCTTGTCTTCCTGATCACCCCTAACCACCTCTGCCTGCCTCATCACCCCTAACCACCTCTGCCTGCCTCCCTGATTGCCCCTAATTGCTCCCCTGTTGGCTTGATCACCCCTAACTGCCTCTGCATCACCCTGCACCCAGGACCCAAGATTCCCTCCTCCTGCCAGTCGCAGGCACCCAGGACCCGGGCTTCCCTCCCTCTGGCCGGCCACAGGCACCCAGGACCTGGGCCGACTTTGCCTGGGCCACAACCACAGGCACCTGGGACCACGGGGTGGTTGGCTTGTCCCTCTCCTGGGACACAACCACAGGCACTGGTGCCTGGGACCACAGGGCTGGCAGCTTGTCCCTCTCCTGGGCCACAGGCTCAGGCGCTGGCACCCAGGACCACAGGGTGGGCACCTTTTCCCTTTCCTGGGCTGAAGCCTGGCTGGTCCCTTTTCCTCTCTCACGAGCTCATTTGTGCCTGGCTGGTCCCCATTCCTCTCTCCCCAGTGTTGAGTGTCTGAGTTGTTATGGCATGACAGAGTGAAGGTGTGACAACCATTTGTATACTAGCTCTTTATTAGATAGGATATAGTGTTTTATACTACTTATAAAAAATCATTAAAAAAAGGATTATAGACATAAACATATGACCTGAAATTTTAACACTTCTGGGGAAAAAGAAAAAACAGGAAAAAAGATTCTTGACACTGGTTTTGGCAATAATCTTTTTTGGATATAAAAACAAAACACAAGCAACAAAATAAAATATTAAGTGGACTACATCAAACAAAAAACATTTACACAGAAAAATAAACTATCAACAAAATAAAGGCAACCTATGAAATGGAAGATAATATATCAACCAATTAGTCTCTTCATCATCCACAGTATTGAATTGAATAGCCTATCAGGGAAATACTACCTGTTGTAATTTCTTTCTGCTTCCTGCTCTGATTTGATCTCAGCATGGCAGAGAAATCTGAAAATTCTAGAAAAATATTAGATATTATTTCATTCAATGTTTTTCTGCTTTGTAGATGTAGGGCTAACATGATCTTTTCTTCCATATTTTCAAAAACATAATTTATCTTGACTCAAGGTTTATGTCTTTCTGGACATTTTTTCATTACTTGTAACTTATTAATTATTAAAAATGTTCATTGCAGTTTCTTATTTTAATACTCTCTGATGTATGTTTCTTTTGCATTCTTAATATTACTTGTGTACTTTTCCTTTTAGTCTTCATAATTTTTGACATATGTGTCTATTTTATAATTCATCCAATGAACCAGCTTTCAGTGTTTTTATCTCTACTAGAGACCTGGTGCATGAAATTCGTGCACGGGGGGTGGATGGTGTCCCTCAGTTCAGCCTACACCCTCTCCAATCTGGGACCCCTCAAGGGATGTCTGACTGCCCGTTTAGGCCTGATCCTACCAGGATTGGGCCTAAACGGGCAGTCGGACATCCCTCTCACAATCCAGGACCGCTGGCTCCCAACTACACACCTGCCTGCTTTCCTGATTGTCCCTAACCGCTTCTGCCTATCAGCCTGATCACCCCCTAACCACTCCTCTGCCAGCCTGATTGATGCCTAACTGTTCCCCTGCCAGCCTGTTTGCCCCTAACTGCCCTCCCCTGCAGGCCTGGTACCCCCCCCCCAAATGCTCTCCCCTGCAGGCCTGGTAGCCCCCAACTTTCTTCCTCTGCTGGTCTGGTCACCAAAACTGCCCTCCCCAGCAGGCTTGATGGCCCCCAACTGCCCTCTCTTGCAGGCCTGGTCCCTCCCAACTGCCCTCCCCTGCTGGCCATCTTGTGGTGGCCATCTTGTGTCCACATGGGGGAAGTCATCTTTGACCACATGGGGGCAGCCATCTTGTGTGTTGGAGTGACAGTCAATTTGAATATTATTCTTTTATTAGATAGGATTAGATAGGATAGAGGCCTGGTGCATGGGTAGGGGCCAGTTGGTTTGCCCTGAGGGTGTCCTGGATCAGGGTGGGGGTTCCCTTGGGGTCTCGGGTGGCCTGGGCGAGGAGCCTGTGGTGGTTTGCAGGCCGGCCATACCCCCCAGCAACCCAAGTGGAGGCCCTGGTATCTGGGATTTATTTATCTTCTATAATTGAAACTTTGTAGCCCTGAGTGGAGCCAAGCCTCCTGCTCACTCCATGGCTGTAGCCATTTTTGTTGGGATTTATTTACCTTCTATAATTGAAACTTTGTAGCCTTCAGTGGAGGCCTGGGCCCGCCAGGGTGTGTGGAAAACTTGGCTTCTTCCATCTCTGGGGGCAACTCAAGCCTCCTGCTCTCTCCAGCTCTGTGGCTGCCATCATTTTTGTTGGGATTTATTTATCTTCTATCTTTGAAACTTTGTAGCATTGATTGGAGGCCTGGGCCATCAAGGGCAGGCGGAAAGCTTGGCTTCCTCCATTGCCTGGAAAACCCAAGCCTCCCTCCTGCTCTCTGTTACTGCAGTCATCTTGGTTGGGTTTATTTACATATCTGCTCCTGATTGGTTGGTGGGTGTGGCTTGTGGGTATGGCTTGTGGGTGTAGCAAAGGTACAGTCAATTTGCATATTACTCTTTTATTAGATAGGATTGTTTCTTGGTTTTCTAGTTTAAATTATGCTCTTATTTATTTCCTTCTATTTTAATTGTATTCTACCATTCTTTTACATCAATATTCTTGTGATGTTTCTTATTAATTGACATACATGTGACACATGTAAAGCATAGGTCTTGCATTGCCTTTATCTTATAACCATAGAGAAGCCCACTTTCTAAATTTGTTCTGGAAAGTGCTGTAACTGTTCTTTTAATATATCTTAGATTAAAATACCAATAATTTTAAATATTTTCTATTATATATTCTGTATATATGCATTTAAAACTAAATTTCCTTTTGAATTCCACATTAGCTGTATCTACTACTTTAATACACAGTATTTTGATTATACTTAAACTTATGTAATTAATAATGTTATCTATTAAAATTTCTTGTCTTACCCAAGAATTATTCAGAAGTTGATTTTTAAATTTACAAATACATTCATTTTATTTTTGGCTATATGTTCAAATAATTTTTATATGTGATAGATTTTAGTTAAAAATGTCCAATGTAAAACAAACAAATAAATAGATAATAAACAAGATGCTCAATATAAGTTTTAATTTTTATTTTATGTTTATTTTATTGGCTTTATTGGAATGACTTTGATTGATAAAACCATACAGGTTTCAATGTACTATTCAATAAAATATAATCTGCATCATGCACTGACCACACAAAGTCAAGTCTCTTTTCAACCCCATTTAACCCCTCCTCCCTTTGCCCACTTCCACCTCCCCAACCACCCTTTCCCTCTGGCTTTAAAATTTATTTTTAAGAATGTACAGAGACGGCGGAGCCCCGCGCACAAAGCGGACACATCTCGGCGGCTGGTGCGGACGCAGAGACCACGCCATCTTGAGAAACAGAGCTGCCTGAGACTCGGATCCTGGCTTCTGACACAAACCAGGACCCTGCAGCCACTGGGGACAGAGAACTGCTATCACAGCTGCAGTGGAAGAAACAACAAGAATCCAGACTTCCCGGCAGATTCCCGTGAGTCAAAGAGCCTACCCCCTCCCCGCAGGCGCACGCGGATAGCGCCATAGTAACTAATAGACACGCCCCTCACTCAAGCTGCAGAGCTTTGCGCAGGGACACGCGCTCCGCCTTAGGGAATTTGGCGCACAGGACAGAAGCAGCTCACCTTCGGGGAAATCTGTCAGTGCGCACAGAGGGCTCCCCTTTGGGGAATTGGGGGGAATTTGGCTTGAGGGTCACAGCTCCCCTTCGGGGAATCTTAGAGCGTGCACAAAGGGGCTTCCCTTTGGGGAATTTGGCGCGCAGGACGGACTCCGCCCCTCTTCGGGGATTCTGGGAGAGCGCACAAAGGCAGCTCACCTTCAGGGATTTGAGAGTGTGCGCCCTAGCCGGTTTGGCTCAGTAGAGAGAGCACACACAGGACGAAGCTCCACTTCAGGGAATTTGGCACACCGGACACAGCTGCCTGGGATCCCTGACTCACAGCGCATTCACACTAAGAGCCAACGACCCCAATTGTTGGTGAATGCACACACAGGGACCCTGATTCTCAACTAGAAACTGCACAAGGCAACAGAGACTCTGACACTCAATTCTTGGTGCAGATACAGGGAAACTCTGACTCCTGGCACATGCTAAGGATCTCATTTTCGGCACATACCAACAGTGTGGTGCTGACAGGGCCCCTGATTCTAAGTGTGCACACGAGACCACACGGAACACTGGGGACACTGACCCTGGGCAAGTCTGGTTCCCACCAACCAAACAGCCATACGTCCTAGTGTCAGAGCACTTCAGTGAAACTCGGGTGGAGCGAAGTCCCCACAGCACACGGCCGAGGTTCACACAAACGGAAGCTTGAGCTTTCTGGTGATAGCCAGAATGGGGAAACGAAATAACTCACAGAGGAAAGAAAATGTGGAGTCGCCAAGAAAGGAAATTAGTGAAACTGAAGCTTGCAACATGACCGAAAAGGAGTTCAGAGCAATGGTCGTGGAATTTATACATCGGATGGATGAGAAAATCAACAACTTATGCAAGAATCAGGAAGAAATGAAAAGTGATATAGCTACAATCAAAAACACCATGGAAAGTTTCAACAGTAGACTACAAGAAGCAGAGGACCGAATTAGTGAGTTAGAAGATCAGGTACAGAAACAAGCTCAATCTGAACAGCAATTGGAGAAAAAAATTAAAAAAAAGCAGGAGGAAAGCCTAAGGGAGCTTCGGGACAACATGAAGCGAAGTAACATGCGCATAATAGGGCTGCCAGAAGGACAAGAAGAGCAGCAGGGATTAGAAAACCTATTTGAAGAAATAATGACAGAAAACTTCCCGGATATGGGAAAGATAAAAGTCACGCAAGTACAGAGAGTCCCAAGCAGGATCAACCCCAAAAGACCCACACCAAGACATGTCATAATCTCAATGGCAAATATAAATGATAAAGAGAGAATCTTAAAGGCAGCAAGAGAGAGACAGAGAGTTACCTACAAAGGAACACCCATCAGATTGTCAAATGATTACTCAACGGAAACACAACAAGCTAGAAGTGAATGGAAGGAGGTATACAAAGTGTTGCAAAGCAAAGGACTGAATCCAAGAATACTATATCCAGCAAGACTATCAATCAAAATTGAAGGGGAAATCAGGAGCTTCGCAGACAAAAAAAGACTCAGGGACTTTATCACCACCAAACCAGCAATGCAAGAATTGCTAAAGGGAATACTGTAAAAAGAAGAAATAAACAGGTAAGAAGGAATACAGACACAAAAATAGATATGACTACAAACAAATACCTTTCAGTAATAACTTTAAATGTAAACGGACTAAATGCTCCAATCAAAAGACATCGAGTGGCTGAATGGATAAAAAAGCATGACCCATATATATGCTGTCTACAAGAGACCCACCTCAGAACAAGAGACTCACACAGATTGAAAGTGAAGGGATGGAAAAATATCTTCCAGGCAAATGGAAATGAAAAAAAAAGCTGGGGTAGCAATACTTATATCTGACAAATTAGACCTCAAAGTAAATGCCATAACAAGAGATAAGGAAGGCCACTTCATAATACTAAAGGGAGAAATCCAACAAGAAGAAATAATTCTGGTAAACATATACGCTCCCAATATAGGAGCACCCAAATACATAAAAAAACTCCTGGAAGATATCAAGGGAGAGATTAATAGCAATACAATCATAGTAGGAGACTTTAATACCCCACTATCACCATTGGACAAATCCTCTAAACAAAAAAAATCAGCAAAGAAACAGCAATCCTAAATGACTCACTAGACCGGATGGAATTAATTGACATCTTCAGAACATTTCACCCCAAAGCCACAGAATATACATTCTTCTCAAGTGCACATGGGTCATTTTCAAAGATAGACCATATGCTGGGTCACAGGCAAAGTCTCTTCAAATTCAAGAAGATAGAAATTATATCAAGCATCTTCTCAGATCACAGTGGCATAAAACTGGAAATCAACTACAATAAATACAATCCAAAGAAATCAAACACATGGAGACTAAACAGCATGCTATTAAACAAGGACTGGGTTCACCAGAGAGATCAAGGAAGAAATAAAAAACATCATGGCAACAAATGACAATGAAAACACAACAATCCAAAATCTATGGGACACAGCGAAAGCAGTCTTGAGAGGGAAGTTCATAGCTCTACAAGCCTATTGCAAAAAACAAGAAACAATGGTAATAAATTACCTAACCCTACAACTCAAAGAGCTAGAAAAAGAGCAGCAAGAAAAGCCCAGTGTAACCAGAAGGAAGGAAATAACAAAGATCAGAGCGGAGATAAATGACATAGAGACCAAAGAAACAATACAAAAGATCAACAAAACCAAGAGCTGGTTCTTTGAAAAGATAAACAAGATTGATGGACCTCTAGCCAGGCTCACCAAGAAGCAAAGAGAGAGGACCCAAATAAACAAAATCAGAAATGAAAGAGGTGAAATAACAACAGACCCCGCTGAGATACAAAGGATTGTTACAAAATACTACGAACAGCTCTATTCCAACAAACTGGACAACCTGGAGGAAATGGACATATTCCTAGAAAAATACAACCTTCCAAAAATCAATCAAGAAGAATCTCAACAGCTCAATAGGCCAATAACTATGGACGAAATTGAAGAAGTCATCAAAAAGCTTCCGGCAAACAAAAGCCCGGGGCCTGACGGCTTCACAGGAGAGTTTTACCAAACATTCAAGGAAGAACTAAAACCTATCCTCCTCAGACTATTCCAAAAAATTCAAGAGGAAGGAACACTTCCAAGCTCCTTCTATGAAGCCAGCATCACCCTAATACCAAAACCAGATAAAGACAACACAATGAAAGAGAATTACAGACCAATATCCCTCATGAACATAGATGCCAAAATCCTCAACAAAATTCTAGCAAATCGACTCCAGCAGTACATCAGAAAGATCATACACCATGACCAAGTAGGATTTATCCCAGGAATGCAAGGATGGTACAATATCCGCAAATCAATAAACGTGATACATCACATAAACAAATTGAGAGATAAAAATCACATAGTCATATCAATTGATGCAGAAAAAGCATTTGACAAAATCCAACACCCTTTCTTGATAAAAACTCTCAACAAGGTGGGAATAGAAGGCTCATACCTCAACATAATAAAAGCTATATATGATAAACCCACAGCAAACATCATACTCAATGGACAAAAGCTAAAAACATTTCCCCTAAGAACAGGAACAAGACAGGGATGCCCACTCTCACCACTCCTGTTTGACATAGTACTGGAAGTATTAGCTAATGCAATTAGACAAGAAGAAGAAATAAAAGGCATCCAAATTGGAAAAGAACAAGTAAAGCTGTCTTTATTTGCAGATGACATGATATTGTACATAAAAAATCCGAAAGACTCCGTCAAAAAACTAATAGACTTAATAAATGAATTCGGCAATGTAGCAGGATACAAAATTAACGCCAAGAAATCTATGGCCTTTCTATACACCAATAGTGAACTTACAGACAGAGAGACTAAAAAGGCAATCCCATTTACCATCGCACCAAAAAAATTAAGATACCTAGGAATAAACTTAACTAAGGAGGTAAAAGACCTATACACGGAAAACTACAGGACACTGAAAAAAGAGATAGAGGAAGACGTAAACAGATGGAAGAACATACCATGTTCATGGATTGGTAGAATCAACATCATTAAAATGTCCATACTACCCAAAGCAATCTATAGATTCAATGCACTCCCCATTAAAATACCAACGGCATATTTCACAGACCTTGAAAGAACTCTCCAAAAATTCATCTGGAATAAAAAAAGACCCCGAATAGCCACAGCAATCCTGAGAAAGAAGAATAAAGTAGGAGGGATCTCAATACCAGATTTCAAGCTGTATTACAAAGCCACTATTCTCAAAACAGCCTGGTACTGGCACAAGAACAGACATATAGATCAATGGAACAGAATAGAGAATCCAGATATTGATCCAAACCACTATGCTCAGTTAATATTTGACAAAGGAGGCATGAACATACAATGGAATAAAGACAGTCTCTTCAATAAATGGTGTTGGGAAAATTGGACAGACACATGCAAAAAAATGAAGCTAGATCACCAACTTACACCATACACAAAAATAAACTCAAAATGGATACAGGACTTAAACATAAGACGGGAAACCATAAAAATACTAGAGGAATCCACAGGCAGCAAAATCTCAGACATATGTCAAAAGAACTTCTTCACCGATACTGCCCCTAGGGCAATGGAAGCTAAAGAGAAAATAAACAAATGGGACTACATCAAAATAAAAAGCTTTTTTACAGCAAAAGAAACTATCAACAAAACAACAAGAAAGCCCACTGCATGGGAGAACATATTTGCAAATGGCATCACTGATAAAGGTTTAATCTCCAACATCTACAGGCAGCTTATACAACTTAATAAAAGGAAGATAAATGACCCAATAAAAAAATGGGCAACGGACCTAAATAGAATCTTTTCCAAAGAAGACAGAAGGAAGGCCAAGAGACACATGAAAACATGCTCAAGGTCACTAATTATCCGAGAGATGCAAATCAAAACAACAATGCGCTATCATCTCACTCCTGTCAGAATGGCTATCATCAACAAATCAACAAACGACAAGTGTTGGCGAGGATGCGGAGAAAAAGGAACCCTCGTGCACTGCTGGTGGGAATGCAGACTGGTGCAGCCACTGTGGAGAACAGTATGGAGTTTCCTCAAAAAACTGAAAATGGAACTCCCATTTGACCCAGTAATCCCACTCCTAGGAATATATCCTAAGAAACTGGGAACACCAATAAGAAAGGAAATATGCACCCCTATGTTCATAGCAGCACAATTTACAATAGCTAAGATCTGGAAACAGCCTAGGTGCCCATCAGCAGATGACTGGATCAGAAAACTATGGTACATCTACACAATGGAATATTATGCTGCCATAAAAAAGAAGGAATTCTTACCATTTGCAGCAACCTGGATGGAATTGGAGAACATTATGTTAAGTGAAATAAGCCAGTCAATGAAAGAAAAATACCACATGATCTCACTCATTTATGGATAATAAAGAACATTAAAAACTTGAACAAAAAGATAGATACAGAGGCAGTAAAGCATCAAACAGTCTGTCAAATTACAGCAGGAAGGTTAGGGAGAGGTGGGGAAGATAAGAGATCAATCAAAGGACTTGTATGCATGCATATAAGCATAACCAATGGACGCAAAACTCTGGGGGGTGAGGGCATATATGGGAGTGGGGGGGGGCAATGGTAAGATATGTACACATATAATACCTTAATAAAAAAATTGGGAAAAAAAAAAAAAAAAAAAAGAATGTACAAAATTTTCTGTATCCTAATATGTGGTCTATTTTTCAAATATTATATGTGAAAGAAAATGTACTATTTTTTAATTTTCATTATTGATTAAGTTATTACATATGTGTCCTTATCACCTCCTTGCCCCCTTACCCCCAGCTCATGCCCTCACCGCCCTGGTGTCTGTGAGAGATCAACCAAAAGACTTGTGTGCATGCATATAAGCATAACCAATGGACACAGACAGAAAATGTACTATTTAATTGTTGTTTCCAGTGGTCAATAATTGCCCATTAGATAAAATTTCTAAATTGTGTTGTTCAAATTATTGTGCCAACAATAACATTTTGTTGACTTTTAATTGTAAATAGATTTCCAACTTTATTCGTGGATTTCTGAACAGGTTTTTTGGTAATTATGTATAGGTCTTCTGGATATATTTTGAAGTAATTTTATGATTGATGTATATTTCTCTTGAATTGATCAATATATCATTAATTAATAATCCTTTTTCATTTATTATGTTTTTATTTTCTTTTTGTCTTATTTGGTTTTCCTAGAACTGGAGCTTGAGATGGAGATTCATGTGCAAGTGATTTATTGAAGGAATTCTCTTAGATGGAATCTGAAAATGAGTTATGGAAGCAAGATTGGAGAGTGGACGAAGTAAGACAAACACACTTTCAGGAGATGTATAGATTTAGCATACTACCATGTGGATTTCTGAAGGGTGATTTGCACCACAGAGTTTGTATTTTCTTGAGGCAAAGGGTCTAGGGCTTTTATACTTAGTAGCACATATTAAAACTGCCAAACAGAAACCATCCCTACTGCATCTATAGATGCTTATGGTGTACAAAGGGTTAATAAGTCACTGGCCAGGGATCATCCCTGAGACTTGCATAATCTCCCTTCAGGTAAAGACAATCCTCTGGGAAAAGGTGCAGGTAAAAGCTATTAGCAGCCAACACTGTAAAAACTGAAGTGTTCCAACTTGATAAAGTGGATCAGGCAGAGATTAACAGCTTTTGCTTTAGTTTGATAATAATGTTGCCATGCCAGAGGTCTTCTAGTTAGCAATTATCTCTTTGGTACATCATGTCCTACCCATTTAATTCATACTTCCTTGGCCCTTTTATTATTGGTATATCTCTTGTTTGCAGTGTATAATTAAATTTTTGTTATTTACCAAATTAAGAATCTTTGTCTTTAATTGATGAGTTTAATCTTGTCAGATTTAGTGTGATTAATTATATATTTTGACTTATTTCTACATATTTTCCTTTCCTTGTTTTGAAAGTATAGCATTGTAGCCAAAACTGGTTTGGCTCAGTGGATAGAGCGTCGGTCTGTGGACTGAAAGGTCCCAGGTTCGATTCCGGTCAAGGGCATGTACATTGGTTGCAGGCACATCCCCAGTAGGGGGTGTGCAGGAGGCAGCTGGTCGATGTTTCTCTCTCATCTATGTTTCTAGCTCTCTATCCCTCTCCCTTCCTCTCTGTAAAAAATCAATAAAATATATTTTTTTTTTAAAAAAAAGTATAGCATTGTAAAAGGCACTACAAAATAGTGACTAAGAACATAATTTCTGAAGTCAGACTACTGCTTTGAATCCAGTTAGACTATATAACAATGATATTACCTATACAAAGAATTAATCTCTTAATCTCAATTTCCTTCCTATAAAATTTGAATTATAATAGTACCTACTTTATAGGGTTGTTGTAGGGATTAAATGATAAAGTGTGAAGCATTTAGAAAACTGAGGATCAATATGTGATAGACATTATTTCTATCTTTCAAGTTTTAAAACTTAAAATTTGGCATATTTGACATAACAAAGTGTATAAAGTTAGTAAGCATTTCAGAAACCATAAAAATTTCTAACTCTAATCATCCCCCATCAATTTCCATGTTATTATTGTCTAGGATTTAGTTTCATCATGTATTTTCATTCCCAATACTATTCTTTATTGCATTTAATTATTTGCATAGTCAATAGCTATATAAATAATTTTCATTTGTACAACTTTTATTTATTTATTTATTTATTTATTTTTTAAAAAATAAATCTTTATTGTTCAGATTA
Source organism: Ia io (assembly GCA_025583905.1). Classification (NCBI taxonomy): domain Eukaryota; kingdom Metazoa; phylum Chordata; class Mammalia; order Chiroptera; family Vespertilionidae; genus Ia; species Ia io. The sequence goes on along the minus strand of JAJQQW010000001.1, from coordinate 32,029,280 downwards.
TTACAGGTGTTCCTCTTTTTTTTCCCCCATAGCTCCCCTCCACCTGATTCCCCACCCCACGCCCTTACTCCCCACCACTGTCTTCATCAATAGGTGTAAGATTTTTGTCCAATCTCTTCCCGCAACCCTCACACCTCCTTCCCCATGAGAATTGTCAGACCACTCCCTTTCTATGTCCCTGATTCCATTATATTCATCAGGCTATTCTGTTAATCAGATTTTTTATTCACTTGATTTTTAGATTCACTTGTTGGTAGGTATGAATTTTTTGTCATTTTGTTGTTCATAATTTTTATCTTTACCTTTTTCTTCTTCTTTCTCTTCTTAAAGAATACCCTTCAGCATTTCATATAATCCTGGTTTGGTGTCAATGAACTCCTTTAGCTTTTTCTTGTCTGTGAAGCTCTTTAGCTGACCTTCAATTCTGAATGATAGCTTTGCTGGGTAGAGTAATCTTGGTTGTAGGTTCTTGCTGTTCATCACTTTGAATATTTCTTGACACTCCCTTCTGGCCTGCATAGTTTCTGTTGAGAAATCAGCTGACAGTAGTATGGGTACTTCCTTGTAGGTAACTAACTGTTTTTCTCTTGCTGCTTTCAAGATTCTCTCTTTGTCTTTTGCCCTTGGCATTTTAATTATGATGTGTCTTGGTGTGGTCCTCTTTGGATTCCTCTTGTTTGGGGTTCTCTGTGCTTCCTGGACTTGTAAGTCTATTTCTTTCACCAGGTGGGGGAAGTTTTCTGTCATTATTTCTTCTAATAGGTTTTTAATATTTTGCTCTATCTCTTCTTCTGGCACCCCAATAATTCGGATGTTAGTATGCTTAAAGTTGTCCCAGAGGCTCCGTACACTATCTTCATATTTTTGGATTCTTTTGTTTGTTTGTTTGTTTTTCTGGTTGGGTGTTTTTTATTTCCTCATATTTCAGATCTTTGGTTTGATTCTTGGGGTCCTTTGATCTACAGTTGAATTTCTGTATATTCTTTATTTCAGACATTGTATGCTTAATTTTTGACTGGTCCTTTCCCATTTTTTTGGCATTCTCATTAAGGTCCTTGAAGGTCTCACTAAGCTCCTCAGAGTTCTCATCAAGTTTCTCGGAGGTTTTTAGAAGATTCTTGAGTAACCTTATAAATGTGGTTTTGAACTCTATGTCCAGTAGTTTGCTTTCCTCCATTTCTTTCATTCATGACATGTTTCTTTGTCTCCGCATTTTGCTGCTTCCCTGTGTTGATGGAGAGGTTTTCTGTGGTAGGTGACCTATAGGGCCCAGTGGTTCAGCCTCCCCTATCACCTGAGGTGGACACACTTGGTGCACCTCTTTGTGGGCTGAGTGCAAATTCTTGGTATAGTTAAGCCTTGATTGCTGTTGATACACTGGGAGGAATTGACCTCCAGGCCAATTGGCTGTGAGGACCTGCTGTGTCTATAATGGAAGAACTGCTCTGCTGGAGACATGCTTATGGGGCAGGACTTGTTTCAGTGGGGCTTTGGTGCTCACTGAGTCTGCCTCTTGAATGTGTCACTTATGGATGTGAGGAGTTGACATCTGGTGTTGTCTTACACTGACCACTAGGTACACTGGCTCTGGATCTCCAATGGGGTGCAGGTCAGCTACTGTCTGAGGCAACCCAGCAGGAGCTACAACGAGAACTACAGTTTTCTCCTCTTTGCTTGGGGTTTGGAGGTTTTGGAGCTGTCTGACCAGGGCTGCAGTTTGTTAGGTTAAGCTGCAATAAGCAGGCCGTTTATGCAAAAGCCATTGTGTGGAGCTTGGGTGGGTTTGTAGATTGTGTGGGGTGGGGTCTCAGGGAGTCACTAGGGTGTGGCAAACAGTGATGGCAGCCAGTCAGCTGTCTCTGTGTCTCCGAGTTTCCCCATCCCCACATCTCACGCCCCAGTGTAGTAAACAATGATTGCTGCGCGCACCTCTGCAAGAAAGCCACCCTCACTTTCCGACCCAATGGCAGACAGTCCAGCTTCTCCACATAGGAGTTTGGGTCCCCAGCGTCTCCCCAGAAACTGGAGTTCAGAGTAATCAGGAGCTTGTCTCCCTTTGGGTTGAAAAAAGCAGCGCAACCAATCGCCCACTGCCAGCCCCATTCGCACACCTCCGTACCTCAGCTTTTCAGTGCTTGTGCACGTCTCAATGCTCTTTTCTCTTTCCTTCTAGTTGTAGAACTTCCGCTCAGCCAGCTTTCCTGTAGTTCTGGGTGATAGACATTTTGTCTTTTAATTGCAGTTTTGAAATTGTTGTGCGAGGCAGCAGTTTAGGTGTTTACCTATGCTGTTATCTTGGTTTCCCCCCTGTACAACCTTTTTTTAGCATACCACTGTTTCCTGCATCCTAACATATCCTCTAGGCACCATTCCACAAATTCTACCTTACTGATGTATATCTTTTTACTTACTCTTTTACTTACTCACTCCCATGTGCCTCTCTCTCTCATATATATATATATATATATATATATATATATATATATATATATATACACTTATATATATATATATATATATATATATATATATATATACACTTATATATATATATATATATATATATATATATATATATATATATATATATACACTGTTACAGAAAACCAGAGAAGAACCAAGCAACGCTTAGAGAGATGGAGTTACATTTATTATTATTATTATTATTATTATTATTATTATTATGCGCGGGCCCAGAGGAAAATGTCTCTCAAATTCTGGGCCGCAACATGGAGGAACTTTCCCTATTTATATATTTTTACCTTCTTTGTCTCCAAAATATGGGGTGTTTCCACCCCCCTTTGCAAGTTCTTAAAGAGCTCCTATGTGCTGGGGCCTTGAGACCTCAACCGAAGGCCTGGCTTGGTGCCAGCACTGATAACTTGTCCGGGGAAGGTTTAATGGCCTCTCTGAAGTGGGTATAGTCTTATTTTCCTTATTATTTAAGCATGTAAGCATTTACAGAAGCCAAATAGCAGGGTTAAAATTTCAAACAGCAGTTTTTATATAAGATGGATGCTTCAATACTAGTATACATATACACATACGTAAACAAGGTGTCCCCCCCAAAAATGTATACATACTTTAACAGTTAATAGCTCAATTTTAAAAATGAAATTTATTTTAATAAACACTGCCTTTATAATTACCCAAAGTGCGTTTATACATTTTTGAGACACCATATACTTATATATATACTAGAGGTCTGGTGCATGAAATTCGTGCGTGGGGTGTGTGTGTTCCTCAGCCGAGCCTGCACCCTCTCCAATCTGGGACCCCTCAAGGGATGTCCAACTGCCCGTTTAGACCCAATCCCACTGGGATCAGGCCTAAACAGGCAGTCGGACATCCCTCACACAACCCAGGACTGCTGGTTCCCAACTGCTTGCCTGCCTGCCTGCCTGATTGCCCCTAACTGCTTCTGCCTGCCAGCCTGATCACCCACTAACTGCCTTCCCCTGCAGGCCTTGTCACCCCCAATTGCCCTCCCCTGCTGGCCCGGTCACCCTTAACAGCCCTCCCTTGCCAGCCTGGTTGCCTCTAACTGCCCTCTGCTGCCAACCTGGTCACCCCCAACTGGCATCCCCTGCAGCCCTGTTTTCCCCCAACTGCCCTCCCCTGCTGGTCCAGTCATCCCTAACTTTACTCCCTTGACAACCTGGTCTCCCCTAACTGCTCTCCTGCCATCCCAATTGCCCCTCACTGCCCTCCACTGCTGTTCTGGTTGCCCCTAACTTCTCTCCTGCAGGCTTGGTCACCCCCAACTGCCCTTCCCTGCTGGCCCAGTCACCATAACTGCCCTCTCCTGCAGGCCTGGTTGCCCCCAACTGTCCTCCCCTACAGGCCTGGTCCCCTCAAACTGCCCTCCTCTGCCAGCCCGGTCACCCCTAACTGCCCTCCCCTGCTGGCCTGATTGCTCACAACTGCCCTCTCCTGCTGGCCATCTTATGGTGGCCATCTTTTCTCCACATGGGGGCGGCCATCTTTGACCACATAGGGGCGGCCATCTTGTGTGTTGGAGTGATGGTCAATTTGCATATTACATCTTTATTAGATAGGATATGTTTGTGTGTGTGTGTGTGTGTGCATGTATATGTATATGAAAAATTATACATATATATGTATACTAGAGCCCCGGTGCACAGATTCATGCACCAGTGAGGTCCCACGGCCTGGCCTGGGGTGATTGGGTCAAAACTGGCTCTCTGACATCTGCCAAGGGGTCCTGGATTGTGAGAGGGCACAGGCAAGGCCAAGGGACCCCACCGGTGCACAAATCTGTACACCAGGCCTCTTGTATGCACATAAGATCTTTGGTTAATCTCTTCCCACCCCCCCTCCCCTTCCCTCTGAAATTCATCAGTCTGGTCCATGTTTCCATGTGGTGACAGGCAGAGGGAAAGGAGGGTGGGGGAGGGTAGGTGAAGATGGGAAAAATGGTGGAAATGGCAATGGAAAGAGACTTTGCTTGGGGCAATGGGCACAGGATGCAGTGTGCAGATGATGTTTTATTGAGTTGTACACTTCAAACCTGTATGATTTTGTGAAAGCCACCCTGATAAATTCCATAAGAAATATATATAATTTCAAGTCTCCATAATTCTCTTTCTTGACATAATTACAGGTACATGTGAAGCACTAGTGGGAGAACCACACTTTTAGTCTCTTTTCTCTGAGGATTATTTCTCCAACTGAAATGATTCACTCAGGGCCACTATAATCCATTTGGAGAATTTATTAACAATGGGAGTGAATGTCATGCATTTGATAATTTTAATCAGGTTAGAAAATTTCTCAGTTTTTACCCTTTGGGTCTGAGAAGTAGTTGCCTTTTCCAATATTATAAATACCTTGGGTATTTCTTTCTGATCTCTTTCATTCCAGTTTTTAATTGGAATGTTTTTCTATCAGCATGCCACTTTCTTGTAACACCCTTTCAAATACTACCAACAAGTGACACATGCTCCTAACATTCTGTTTTCCAACCTCTTCTTCTAGAATCATAATATGACAAGGTACAACATTTATCTTTCATATATACATGTTTTCTATTGCATAAAAGAGCTATTCACTTTTTTGGCCTCTAATAATGACTTCTTTCTTGCACAGTGACCAACCACTAAGCCAATGGCAGATATTCTGGGCTTTTCTTCAGAAGCTTCCCATAATTTTTATTTTAGTTTATTATGTTCTAGTAATGAACAACACTACAGTCTCACAGGCTTAAAACAACAAAGGTTTGTTTCTTGTTATGTATTGATTATGGTTGAAGTGAGTCTCTTCTCTGTCCCACTCCCACCCCAGGTGACAGAGTATCCATTATCTGGAAATTTAGTAATAACCATAAAAGGGCAGGAAGAAAGACAAAGAATGGCAAATGGAACACCAGTTCTTAAGTCTTCCACCTAAATATAATACTTCTAGCTACATTTACTTGGTTGAATCAAGTTATATTGTCACACTTCAATACAAAGGGACAATAAACCATAATCTGCCATTACAAAGAATAAGAAACAAAAATATATTTTGATAGCTGTAATGATGACCACAGTAATATTTTATTGTAAGTTATCCTGAAGTAGAGATTCACTTTATCACAGGCTGTGTTGTAGAAGTATCTCTATAATGTGGCTTCCCATTTGCCTTTGCCAGGGTTTCTAGAAATGGTTGTGCTCTGGGTCCAGATGTTATGTAAATTTATGGCTCAATATGACCAAATTATATAGTAGTTTAATTGCTAACCCTATGACTGTCTATAGTACAGGTTTGAATTTTCACTTTTTATAAGCAATTTTATTTAGACTCAGGGAAGACAATTTCTTGCTGCTTCCTACATCCAGTAGGTGAATTTTTTCTAATCTCTCCCTATTCACCCTCCCTCCTTTTTTTAACCAAAGGATCAGCTCTTCTAGATTACAAACTTTATAGAAAGTGCTCAGTTTCAGCTCTCCCTTTTGTGACCAAGGCCACATGTCTTGATCCTTTATGATTGTTAAAACACAATATTTCTGTCATTATTGCCTTTGCTTTTGCTGCTAATTTTTGAGCAGCTGTAACATCTCTTCCTATACTTAATTTCTTGGCTTTGAAACTCCTCTTTGTTTCCAACCATTAAAGATTTCCCTTTCTTTTTCCAAACACAGTTCTATATTAAAATTTTGTTTTTTCTGTTTTATATCATCCATTGTTTCTATGGATTTTGAATATAGAAAGGTCTGTGTTAGATTAGCCTACTTTATTATAAAAGTTCATTTATGTTACATCTTTAATGAGCATATTTATGCTTAAAATAGAACTAAAGGGATATATTGTAATGCAAAGCCTTTAGTGAAATTTATGCTACATCGAATGCTGTCTTTATAATATTTTAGGTAGCAATATTTATTCCCAAGACACAAAATTTCTTCAAAACTGGGGTGATCCATTGATTCTTCTTTAATATCAAATGTACATTTTTCTTGTGAGTCATATAATTCTGGCAATTAGTTTTAGATCCATTCATGTTTGGCATATTTAAAACCAGTACACTTTTCTTTGTTAAAAAATATTGCTTTCAGAGTGAAAAGAAGAGGCAGAGATAGAAACATCAATGATGAGAGAGAGTCATTGATTGGCTTCCTCCTGTATCCAGCCACCCTGCTGGGGATTGAGCCCACAACCCAGGTATGTGACCTGACCAGGAATGGAACTGTGACCTTCTGGTTCATAGGTTAATGCTCAAACACTGAGTCATACAAGCTGGGCTAAAAGTAATGCACTTTTCAAATATATAGGACTTTGTCGTGAGATGTTCCTGTGTTATTACTATTTGTAACTTATTTAAATATTTAATATCTGTGTGATTAAATAACTTCATGTCCCACTTTCAAGACATGAAGTTTAGGTCACTTGAGAAGAAAAGTCTCATTGGAATTGTAAAAACTACACCTTTTTTTAATTGATCCAATTTGCCTTGCAGTATGAGAACTAGGAGATTCTAAGCAAACTGGTGCTTTGGAGTCATAGTAGGTGGATAAAGTAAATTATTATATGTTGAAGGATCTTAAGATTAAAAGTTACATTTAAATATATTACAAGTGAGAGAAACCAAAATGGCTGCCTCACACAACAATTTCAAAACTACAACTAAAAGACAAAACAGACATCATCCAGATCCACAGGAAGGCTGGCTGAGTGGAAATTCTACAACTAGAAGGAAAGAGAAAAGCACACTGAGACTCACAGGAGCTGCGGAGGTAAAGGTAGAGGTACGGAGGCGCACGCAGAGAGGGCTGGCAACTGAGTACACCGCTGAATTTTTCAAGCGGGAGGGAGACAAAAGCTCCCGACTGCTCTGAACTTCAGTTCTTGCTGAGACTCTGGGGACCCAGACTCATACGGGGAGAAAATGGACTGTCTAGCAGCAGGCGAAACTCCAAGGCGGCTTTCTCCCAGAGATGCTTGCAGCAATTACCCCGGGACACTGAGACCCATGGGCCTCTTAGGGAAGGGCTGATGGGAAGCTATTCCTGATTGCTCCACCCTCAGATCCTGCTCCATGAAGCCATTGCTGTTTGCTCCGCCCTGAGACTCCAACCCATCCAAGCTGAGTGCAGAGGCTTTTGCATATGAATGGCCTGGTTCTTTGAATTCTAAACTTATCCAAAACAGCAGCTGAATCAGTGAGACCAAGAACATCCAAAAGAAGGCTGAAGGCCCCGCAGCAGCTTGCATTGCTTCACAGCTGGGCCTCATCTGGGCACCTCCAAAACCCAAACAAAGAAGAGGAATCGGCAGATCTCTCCATAGCTCCTGCTGGGTGGCCTCAGGCAGAGGCTAAATTAGCACCTCCTTGGAGATCCAAAAGCCAGTGCACCCAGGGGTCAGAGTAGGACCATCCAGATTACAACTCCTCAGATCCATAAGGGACACACTCAGGGGGCAGACTCAGTGAGCACCAAAGCCCCACTGAAGCAAGTCTTGCCTCATAAGGGTGTCTCCAGCACAGAAGTTCTCCCATCGTAGACACAGCTGATCCTCACAGCCAATTGGCCTGGAGGTCGATTCCTCCCAGTGATACCAACAAAAATCAAGGCTTAACTACAACGAGA